>BSBN01001231.1:5343194-8014792 GCA_027924645.1 Cunninghamia lanceolata | reverse complement strand
CCTTGGGAAGAGGTTTAGTAAAGATATCTGCAATCTGATCCTTGGAGGGCACATACTCCAATCTGACTTCATCCTTGTTCACTTGCTCTCTCAGAAAGTGAAACTTGATAGATATGTGCTTGGTCTTAGAATGCAACACCAGATTCTTAGAAATATTTATTGCACTTGAATCATCACAGAAAATTGTGATAGGCTCCTCATATTCTACTTAATGTCTCTTAGCATCTGCTTCATCCATAAGATTGAGTGCAACTACCTGCTGCTGCAATGTATTCTGCTTTAGTTGTAGACAGAGATATTGCCTCTTGTTTCTTGCTTAGCCAAAAACCAATCTTTTTTCCAAAAGAATTCTCCACCACTGGTACTCTCCGTCATCCACATCTCCTGCCCAATCTACATCTATATATGCATGAAGAGAGAAATCATGATCTCTAGGATACCATAGACCATACTCAACTGTCCCCTTTAGATATCTAAAAATCCTCTTGATTGCCATAACATGAGATTCCCTAGGATCAGCTTGGAATCTAGCAACAAGACCAACAACCATCATAATACTTGGTCTAGTTTGAGTGAGATACAACAGTCCTCCAATCATTGACCTATATTTTGTCTGATCAACCTTGGGAGAGTCATCATCTTTGCTTAACTTGCATCCGGTTGCCATTGGAGTGTTCATTGGCTTTGAGTCTTCCATCCCAAATTTCCTCAACAATTCTTTCACATATTTGACTGAGAGATAAAGATTCCTTTCTTTGTTTGAGTAATTTGTAGACCCAAAAAGAAATTCATTTATCCAAGCATTGACATCTCAAACTCACTTTTCATTTGACTTGCAAAAGTTTTACACATACTGTCTCTTCCTCCAAAAATGATATCATCAACAAATACTTCAACAATTAAGATATTTTCATGATCAATTTTGAAATACAAATTACTATCAGCAGTACCTTTATTGAAACCAATCTTCAAGAGATGGTTGTCCAATCTTTCATACCAGGCTCTTGGGGCTTGCTTCAGTCCATACAGTGCCTTTTTTAATTTACAGACCATGTCACTATGATCAGACAATTGAAATCCATCTGGTTGCTCAATATACACTTCTTCTTCCAAATTTCCATTTAGGAAGGCAGATTTGACATCCATCTGATACACCTTAAAATCCTTGAAGGCAACAAATGCAAGAAATAATCTGACTGCTTCAATTCTTGCCACCGGAGCAAAAGTTTCTTCAAAATCAACTCCTTCTATTTGAGAGTAACCTTTGCAAACTAATCTGGCCTTGTTTTTTATTACTTCACCAGCTTCATTCAATTTGTTTCGAAAGACCCATTTGGTTCCAATCACATTTTTGTTTCTTGGTCTGGGAACAAGATCCCAAGTGTGATTCTTCTCAATTTGCATCAGTTCTTCCTCTATTGCCTTAGTCTAGTTTTCATCATTGCAGGCTTCATTTACTGTCTTAGGTTCAATCTTTGAAATTAGACAATACTCATCTGAATTTTGAGCAATTCTCCTCCTTCTTTGCACCCCTTTGCTTTTGTCACCTATGATCTGATCTTCAGAGTGGTTTAGAGTTACATACCTTGGAATTTTGGGAGTCTCTTGCACTTCTAACTCTTGATCAGTCTCATTGAGACTTATCTCCTCTTCCTGTCTTACCGAGTCAACTTGACTTTGTTTCTCAGAAGAGACTTGGATACCTTGAATCTGAACACCATTCTGATCATCTTCATCATGTTCAAGAATTCCTTGAGGGTCATTCAATTTCTTCATCAACCTTCACATTTATACTTTCTTCAATCTTTCTCAGTCTCTTGTTGTAACACCGGTATGCTTTGCTTTGAGTAGAATAACCCAAGAATATTCTTCATCACTTCTAGCATCAAACTTTCCTAGATCTTCATCCTTTTTAATGTAAACATCTGCTACCAAAAACTCTAAAGTATCTTACAGTGGCAGTAATGCCAAACCAGAGTTCATAAGAGTCTTACCAGTATAGTTTCTATTTGAACTCGTTGAGAGTGTAGACTACAGTGCTGACAGCTTCTCTCCAATAGATCTGAGGAACATTTGCTTCCATCATCATGGTCCTGGATGGTCCGGTTCTTTCTCTCAACAACTCCATTCCGCTGTGGAGTTCTAGGGGTAGACAATTGTCTCTTTATTCCATGTTTCTCACAAAAGTTTATGAACTCACCGGATGTGAATTCTCCACCTCTATCAGACCTCAGACACTTCAATTTTAATCCGGTCTCATTTTCACCATAGCCTTGAATATTTTGAATTTCTCAAAAGCTTCTGATTTCTCCTTTTAGAAAGGTTACCCACATCATCTGGGAATAGTCATCAATTAGCAACATGAAGTATCTATCACCTTGCACACTCCTGATTCTTGCCAGACCACATAAGTCAGTGTGAACCAAGTCTAATAATCCGGTAGAAGATTGTTCCTTGCTTTTGAATGAGATTCTGCTTTTATTTTCCAACTAGACATTCTTTGCACAAACTATTTGTAGGTTTTACCAATCTTGGAAGATCTCTTACAGCCTGAGTATTACTTATCTTGATGATATTATCAAAGTTCACATGACACATTCTTCTATGCCATAACCAACTTTTACCAGTACCAGCTAAGTGAAAGATGTTACCTTTTGTTTGGGTACTTGATGCAATCTCTACTCCAAAACTTTCAAGGATTTTGCACTTTCCATTCTTGAATCTGAGATCATAGCCTTTGTCCACCAACTGTCCCACACTGAGAAGATTGTGTTTCAATCCTTCAACATATAATACATTACCGGTTTTGTTCTTTCCATCAAAGAAATAGTTCCTCTACCTCTGATTCTACCTGTAGAGTTATCACCAAACTTTACCACTCTCCTTCATACCATTCCAAATCTATGAACTTGTTTTTGTCACCTGTCATGTGGTGAGAGCAGCCACTGTCAATGACCCAATCATCCTTTCTTCAACTTGGGCAGCTAGAGCTTTATGATTTATGGATTTAGAGGGTATTGGATCTTCTTCCTTGATGGCAATGAACACCCAGTCACTTCCAGATTTGTCTTCTTTCTCTGATTCATCATCTGTTACTCCTTCAACATCTCCTTCATGAGCATAGTAACAATTCTTCTGGAATCTTGGTCTATTACTGTTTGGCCCAGAAAATCTTTCTGGACACCTTGATGCAAAATGACCAATCTTGTTGCAGTTAAAACACTTAAAGGGCAATTTTCCCTCATACTTACCGGATCCTCTTGGTAGTCTTTTTGCAATAAGAGCTTCAAGATGAGCAGTTTCAGCTTCTTCTTCTTCCAAGTCTTTTCTTGCATTTTCATACCATGATGTTTTCCTTGAAGATTTTTCTCCTGGATCAAACCTTTGTTTTCCTTTTACCAAGGCACTTGCTTTGAATGCAGATTCAGTCTTTGGAGGATCATCTCCAAACTCGGCCATTTCAAAAGCAGCTAGCTTACCAACCAATTGATCCCTTGTGGCTGTTGTGTGAGCTCTGAATTCTTTGATTGCAAAAGCTTTGATTTTATAAGATTCAGGAAGGGATCTAAGAACTTTGCCAACTATCTCATCTTCACTCAGGGTTCCACCTTCATTTCTAATTCCACAAACCAGCTCATTCACTCTTGGCATAAAAGAGTAATATTTTCATCATTTCTCATTTTCAGTCTTTCAAATTTCCCTTTTAGACTCTGTAATCTTGCACATTTAACAAACTGGTCTCCTTCATGCAAAAGTTCCAATTTCTTCCAAATCTCAAAGGCAGTTGGTAGATGAATAACATTAGAGAGTTCTGAGTCGAATAATATGCTTAAAAGAGCCTCTCTGGTCTGCAGATTGTTTTCAGCATTTGTGATTTCATTTAGGGTTGTCGGACAACCCTGTGGAGGTACATAAGCCTTTGTCACCATGTACCAGTATGCAAATCCCATGCACTGCAAGTGACATTCCATGCGACCTTTCCAAAGAGAAAAGTTAGTTCCATCGAACTTCAGACTATCCTTCTTATAAGATGACATCCTGGATCTCCTCAAGTGGTTAAGCTCCTTTCAGAAGAACTTGGCTCTGATACCAATTGTTAGATTTAGGGCAGACAACTGAGAGGGGGGGTGAATCAATTGTCCAAAACTTTTCTTGTTTCAACACTGCATTCACTTTGCATTAACAATAAATCAATCATGAAAACTTAATGTAATTAACCAAGAGCAGAAAACACATCGACACACGAGACATCAAGATTTTGACGTGGAAAGCCCGGTTAAGGGGAAAAAACCACAGGGTGACTAACCCAAGATATTATTCTCTGTTAGAAGAATAGAAAGAATAAGATGGTACATGCCAATTAGGGGTCACTGCCTGAGCACACTACTCACAAGAGGCTCATTGCCTACAAGAGACACACTGTCTACAATAAATGAGTATTACATACTTGAACTGGTAAATAGCATCATCACCATGCTTGAATCAGTTCCATTAAAGCACAAATCCTTCTTCTCTTCCTTTCGCTCTTCTCCTCGCTACACACACTCATCTCCACAAGTACACTACTGAAATGACTTTGCAAACCTTTATTTATACACGACATCAACTTAGGAACAAACTTCTAAGTCGGCAAGCAACCACAAAAACATTCGCAAGTGTATAATTCATCGATCGGCCAGTTACAGAAAGAACACCTTCATCCAGAAGTATTTCTTCAATTCCGGGCTCCAATTCTAATGCAGACCATCTACACGAATTGAACATAATCCAAGGACCTTCACAAGCTTTCCTGAATCACTAGGAACATCCGCACTACCTCTACTTACTGAAATCCTTCTCTCCTACATCTGGGACCTCAAGAACACAGTCTGTTATCACCGTCACGAAGGAATAGGTTCTTCCGGACCTTCAAACCAAAAACCGATCTACTTGACACTTCACAAGGATGTCCTAAACACTTCCTCAAATCCGCAGGGTGGGATAATGCATTACCGGACCTTACCGGACCTATCTGTCTCACTCTGTCACCACTGAGCACTTGTCAGAACCGTTCTACTTGAGTGACCATAACTTCTTCAGATCTTCATGCGGATCCCTGAAACTTGACTGGAGCATCTCAAGACTTATATCTACAACCCTTTAAACCACATCCTCTGATCCTGAACCTATCTTGGACTTTTACCTTGTTATCTTCACTGTTCCTGATTGAGACTAATTTTCTCAATATCCTCAACACACAGCTCATCCAATCCTTCTCATTAATGCAACATGAGTATGTTGACATCAATGACAACACCTGTTCAACCCATACTTGCAACAATAATGACATGAATTTTAAGAATTATACTCCTAGTTTGTTGTACAAAGAGCTCAATCCTTTTTCTCCAACTCTTACTAAGATCAATCACATTGGGGTCTTCAATTGTTCCTTCTCATGTGACTTTCAAGATTCAAATGATTCGGTAGGCAAGGCTTGAGCCTAAAATAACTTAACTTTTGTGGTGTTTATATTATCATGAGTTACATTTAGGGAAAAGGTCGATTCTTTGTGGGAAGGTTCAGCCTAGATACCCTACTTGGATCATAAAATTGAGCCTTTAGGTGAACCTTTTGGCCCTACCCTCATGCTCAATCTGCTTATAAATGGATCCATAACTTGTTTGCACCTTTCCATCCTAATTTTTTCTCTTGGAGAGTTTCTATTTGGGAGGATATGGCCTATTGGCCTACTTATATTTGCTAGGTTGTAGAAAATTTGAATCTACTATTTTTTTTTCAATTTAGAAATATTGGAAACTGAAATGCCCCAGTTGTTTCACTAGAGCATTAGACACTATAAAACTAATTGACTATAATGAATAACCAATTCACAAATTTTAATTATGAAAAACATATACTTTTTGGTAGGTAACATCGACTAAACCTACAATCATTATTTTATCTCAGAAACTTTAGTTAATTATGGTAAATGCTTTGATACATCATAACATAATTTCATTAAAATACATAAGATAGATTTAGTCATAGCATACACAATGTATATAATAGATAAGATAATTTTACCTTTGGATTATTTCGCTTTACCTTGCTCCAAACTGAATAAACTTTCCTTCCTCTGATATCCTATGTCTTTGTCATATCACATTTTCTGTACACTAGATCAAGGATCGGTCCCTCAAGATAGATAAATATTTATGAATAAAACTTCAAAATAGTCAAGGTGATAGGACCTAGGGGCTAGACCTATGCCTTGGGGGCTCATCCTCGATGGCCTTGCCTATGTACATGTAGGGGTTCTATAGTTCAATTAGACTTTCATCTTGATTATGATATCAAAAATAAATGTAATTATATATTCATAAAAGTGCCATAACAAGTTTAACTAGATTCTTATCAAGATGCTAAGCTCTCTTATCTAAGCCATAAGGATAACACTACATAAGATAGGCAAGGTTACATGGCATAATTAGATTTATAATCAGGTTGATGGGTAAGTGCACAAATATGGGGGACCAAAGATGACACTTTTTTTCTAAAATCAAGAAAGACTGATGTTTGGATGAGAAATTGAAGATAGTTACACTCAAAATTGAAGATACAACAAAAAAAAGAGTCGTGCTTTGAATCTAGTTTCTAAACTACTATTTTTATTCGAAAATTGTTGAGATTAAGGGGTTCAAAAGGGGGAGCACACAAATTGGTCATGTTTTTTTTCAAAAAAAACATAACATAGCGTCTAGTGTGCTCCCCCTAAAATGTTAACTTTTTTTAGTATTTCAAAAATCACTTGATGAGAAATTAGCTAACACCATGTAGTTTATCCCTAATTTTTCTAATAATTTTGTCATGAATAATTGATTTTTTTACTAATTTTCAAAGTGGACACATCCTGAAAAATAGAAATTTGAGCATTGAAAGCTAATCAAAAATCCAAAAAAAAATTTAATACATGTAGAATGGAGTCTAGTTTCTAAAAATGTAATTTATTTGAAAATTCGATGAACAATTAAAAAAAGTCAAAAATACCACACACTAGTTTTAGACAAAAAACAGATACACTAACAAAAGAAATTAAAGATGAAATCCTTAACATACTCAAAATGTGAAAAAAATTATATGGTTAGAAAGCTAAGAGAGAGCTTAAGATTATGGTGGTATTTTTTAACTTGTTATTAAAATATGTGCAAACCTGATGGGGAGCACACTCCAGATTATGTAGATTTTGTTACAATCTGGAAAAACATGTCTTTGGACGTCTAAAACATAGTCCAAGCCTTTGGTTTTGGAGCCCAAGGCAAATCCAAGCCAAAGGCTTGGAAATTACCAAAGCAAAGCATAACACAAACATGTTATAATGCGCTCCCTGTTGATAACTGAGAGGGGGGGGTGAATCAGTTATCCTAATTATTTCTTCTTTTGAACCTTCTTATTAATCAAAGCAGTATTGAATCAACAAACACACATACCATGAAATGAGAAACACATGACACAGTATTTTTGACGTGGAAACCCGGTTAAGGGAGAAAACCACGGGGTGATTAACCCAAAGATTATTCTCTGTTAGAAGAATAAGGAATTACAAAATGGCACTTGCCAATAGGGCTCACTGCCCGAGCACACTGCTCACAAAGAGGCCCACTGCCTACAAGGAGACACACTATCTACAAAGTGATAAGAATCACAGTCTTGAACTGGAGAATGACATCTTTACCATGTCCGGATCAGTTCCATTAAGCCCAGAAACATCTGCTCTGCCTTCTACACTTCTCTTCGCTACTCCACTTTTTCGCTCTTGATCTCACTTCAAATGAACTCACAAACCTTTATTTATACAAGACATCGACTTAGGAACAATCATCTAAGTCGGCAATCAATCATAAGAATATCCGCAAGATGAATAACACATCCGGTCGGCCACCATAAGAACATTCACAGGATGAACAACTCATCCGGTCGGCTAAACAGAGTAAGAACTTCATCCGGAAGAATATCTTCAATTCCGGGCTCTACTATCAATGCGGACCAACACACAACCTCAACATGATCCACGAACCTTCACAAGCCTGCCTGAATGACCAGGTACGTCGCATTTCCTTTACTTACTGAAATCTCTTATCCTCCTTATCCAGAACTTCAAGAACACTATCTGTCGCCACTGTCATAATGCAAGAGGTACTTCCGGACCTCCAAATCATACACAACTCGAGATGGCACATCACAAGGACATCCCAAAGACTCCTTCCAATCCGCAGATTAGGATTATACAGTTCCGGACCTCAACGGACCTTTTTGTGATCCTCTGTCACCTCTGAATACTTGCCGGAACCAGTTCTACACCGACAGCCACAACTCCTTCAGATCTTCATGCGACCTCTGAAATCTTAACTGAAGAATCTCAAGACTCATATCTACAAACCCTTTAATCCGCATCCTCCGGTTCGCATCCTATACAGTACATTTGCCTTCTTCTCATCACTGTTCTTTACTGTTCCTGACTGAGGCTAATTTTCTCAATATCCTCAGCACACTGCTCATTGAATCCTTCTTGTCAAAGCAATATGAGTATGTTGACATCAATGACAACACTGGTTTACCTCATACTTGCAACAATCTCCCCCTTTGTCATTGATGGCAACATATGATGTGAAAAGCCATCAAGACAAGAAACTTCTCCTTTCTGTCACTTCTCCCCTATCAGCAACATGTCTTCTCCTCATTTACTGCTTCCCTTTTGATCATCAGCTACTTGTTTTTCACATGTCTTCTCGCCCCCTTTGACATCAATGGCAAAGGGCTCATACTTACAATTTTAACACATCAGAATCATAGCAGCTGCTCCCCCTTAGTAGCAGCTCCTCATCATCAATCCGGATCACAAGATATGACTGTGATATCCACCGGGACTGATGCACATCAGTGCATCCTAGTTCTTCACCGGAGGGGCCATGACCCCTAACTTCTCCCGGAGATATTCAAAAGAGTCCTTGGAAGAGGTTTAGTAAAGATATCTGCAATCTGATCCTTAGAGGGAACATACTCCAACCTGACTTCTTCCTTGTTCACTTGTTCTCTCAAGAAGTGAAACTTGATAGATATGTGCTTAGTCTTAGAGTGTAATATCGGATTCTTGGAAATATTAATTGCACTTGAATTATCACAGAAAATTGTGATAGGCTCCGCATATTCAATTTTAATATCTCTTAGCATCTGCTTCATCCATAGATTTGAGTGCAACTACTTGCTGCTGCAATGTATTCTGCTTCAGTTGTAGACAGAGATATTGCATCTTATTTCTTGCTTAGCCAAGAAACCAATCTCTTCCCCAGAAAGAATGCTCCACCACTAGTGCTCTTTCGATCATCTACATCTCCTGCCCAATCTGCATCTGTGTAAGCATGAAGAGAGAAATCCGGATCTCTAGGGTACCATAGACCATACTCAACTGTTCCTTTCAAGTACCTAAAAATTCTTTTGATTGCCATAACATGAGATTCTCTAGGATTAGCCTGGAATCTTGCCACAAGACCAACAGCTTGCATTATATCTGGTCTGGTCTGAGTGAGATACAACAATCCACCAATCATTGATCTATACATTGTCTGATCTGCCTTTGGAGAGTCATCATCTTTGCTCAACTTACATCCGGTTGCCATGGGAGTGTTCATTGGTTTTGAATCTTCCATACCAAATTTCCTAACAATTCTTTCACATATTTGGTCTGAGAAATGAAGATTCCTTTCTTTGTTTGAGTAATTTGCAGACCCAAGAAGAAATTCATTTCACCAAGCATAGACATTTCAAACTCACATTTCATCTGATTTGCAAAAGTTTTGCACATACTATCTCTCCTCTAAAAATGATATCATCTACAAACACTTCAACAATCAAAATGTTTTCATGATCAATTTTGAAATATAAGTTACTGTCAGCAGTACCTTTGCTGAATCCAATCTGCACAAGATGCTTATCCAACCTTTCATACCATGCTCTTGGAGCTTGTTTTAATCCATACAATGCTTTCTTTAACTTACAGACCATATCATCATTGTCAGATAATTGAAATCCATCCGGTTGTTCAATGTAAACTTCTTCTTCAGATCACCATTTAGGAAGGCAGACTTGACATCCATCTGTATACCTTGAAGTCTTTGAAGGCAGCAAATGCAAGAAATAATCTGACTACTTCAATTCTTGCCACGGGAGCAAAGGTCTCTTCATAATCAATTCCTTCTATTTGGGAGTAGCCTTTGCAGACCAATCTAGCTTTGTTTCTGATTACTTTACCAGCTTCATTTAATTTGTTTCGAAGACCCATTTGGTTCCAATCACATTCCTGTCTCTAGGTCTGGGAACAAGATCCCAAGTATGATTTTTCTCAATTTGCATTAATTCATCTTTCAATTGCTTTAGTCCAGTTTTCATCATTGTAGGCTTCATCTACTGTTTTAGGTTCAATCTTTGAAATCAGACAACATTCATCCTAATTTGAGCAACATTCCTTCTAGTTTGCACACCTTTGCTTCTGTCCCCTATGATCTGATCTCCAGAGGTGGTTTAGTGTCACATACCTTGGAATTTTGGGAGTATCCTGCACTGCTGCTTCTTGATCAGGCTCATTCAAACCTATCTCTTTTTCCTGATTTACCGGATCAGGCTGACTCTGTCTTACCGGAGAGGATTGAGTTCCTTGAACACTGTCTTGGTCATCTTCATCAGATTCATAAAATTTTGAGGGCTTCTCATTCCTTCATCAACTTTCACATTAGTGCTTTCTATCATCTTCCTCAGTCTCTTATTGTAACACCGGTATGCTTTGCTTTGAGTGGAGTAGCCCAAGAAATTCCTTCATCACTTCTAGCATCAAACTTTCCTAGATCTTCATCTCTTTTGATATAACACTTGCTACCAAATACTCTGAAATATTTCACAGTGGGAGTGATGCAAACCAGATTTCGTAGGGGGTCTTACCGGTATTGTTTCTGATTTGAACTCGATATTAGAGTGTTAGACTGCAGTGCTGATAGCTTCTTTTCCAGAACATCTGAGGAACATTTGCTTTCCAACATCATTGTCCTGGCATGCTTCCTGGATGGTCCGGTTCTTCTTTCAACTACTCCATTCTGCTGTGGAGTCCTAGGAGCAGACAATTGTCTCCTTATACCCTGCTTCTCACAATAGTCAATGAACTCTCTAGATGTAAATTCACCACCTCTATCAGACCTAGACACTTTAGTTTAATCCGGTTTGATTCTCTACCAAAGCTTTGAAGATTTTGAACTTCTCAAATGCTTCAGATTTTTCTTTTAGAAAGGTAACCCACATCATCCGGGAATGATCATCAATTAACAACATGAAATATCTATCACCTTGCAGACTCTTGATTCTTGTCAGACCACAGAGATCAGTATGTACTAATTCCAACAATCCGGTAGAAGACTGATCTTTGCTTTTGAAAGAGACTCTACTTTGTTTACCTAGCTGACATTCTTTGCACAAACTATTTGTAGGTTTCATCAATTTTGGAAGATCTCTTACAGCCTGAGTATTGCTTATCTTGATGATGTTATCAAAATTTACATGACACATTCTTCTATGCTATAACCAACTCTGATCAATTTGAACAAACAAACAACTTTTATTTGAACCAACCAGATGAAAGATATTACCTTTTGTCTGAGTACCGGATGCAATTTCAGTTCCGGAGCTTGTAAAGATTCTGCATTTTCCATTCTTAAACCGAAGATCATAGCCTTTGTCTACTAACTGACCAACACTGAGAAGATTGTGCTTCAATCCTTCAACATATAGTACATTACCTATTTTGCTCTTTCCATCAAAGGAAATAGTTCCCCTGCCTCTGATTCTGCCAGCAGAATTGTCACCAAACTTTACCATTCCTCCTTCATACCTTTCCAAATTCAAGAACTTATTCTTGTCACCAGTCATATGGTGAGAACATCCACTGTCAATAACCCAATCATCCTTTTCTTCCACTTGAGCAGCCAAAGCTTTTTCAACAACTTTGTGATTGACAGATTCAGAGAGTATTGAATCTTCTTCCTTGATGGCAATAAACACCCACTCATTTCCGGATTTGCTTCCTAGTTCTGATTCATCATCCGTTACTCCTTCATTGTCATCTTCTTCATGAACATAATAGCAATTCTTTTGAAACCTTTGTCTATTAGTATTAGACCTTGCAGATCTTTCTGGACATCTTGAAGCAAAATGACCAATCTTATTGCAGTTGAAGCACTTAAAGGGTAGTTTTCCTTCATACTTACCGGATCCTCTTGGTAGTCCTTTTGCAATGAGGGCTTCAAGTTGAGCTATTTCTGCTTCTTCTTCTTCCATGTCTCTTCTTGCTTGATCGTACCATGTCATCTTCCTTGAAGAGTTTTCTCCCGGATCAATTCTCTGTTTGCCTTTCACATAGGCACTGGCTTTGAAAGCAGATTCAGTCTTGGGAAGATCATCTCCAAACTCGGTCATTTCAAATGCAGCTAGCTTGCAGCCAGTTGTTCTCTTGTGACAGTTGTGTGGGCTCTGAATTCATCAATTGCAGCAACCTTGATTTTGTAGGCAGCAGGAAGGGATCTAAGGATTTTGCAAATGATCTCATTTTCATCCAGAGTTCCACCAGCATTTCTAATTCCACACACTAGTTCATTCACTCTTGGCATAAAAGTAGTGATGTTTCATCATCTCTCATCTTCAATCTTTCGAATATCCCTTTCAGACTTTGCAACCTTGCACTTTTGACAAACTCATCTCCTTCATACAGAAAGTTCCAGTTTAGTCAAGATCTCATATGCAGTTGGTAGGTCAATAACATTTGAGAGATCTGAGTCATTCAATGCGCTTAGAAGAGCTTCCTTGGTCCACAATTGTTTTTAGCTTCTGTGATTTCATTCAGAGTTGTCGGACCACCTTGTGGAGGTACATATGGTTTTGAAACCATGGCCAAGTATGCTTTTCCCATACATTCCAGGTGACATTTCATGCGACCCTTCCAGAGAGTGAAATTGGTTCCATCGAACTTCAGACTATCCTTTTTGTATGACGACATCCTAGATCTCCTCAAGCGGTTAAGCTTCTTTCAGAGGAACTTGGCTCTGATACCAATTGTTGATAACTGAGAGGGGGGGTGAATCAGTTATCCTAATTATTTCTTCTTTTGAACCTTCTTATTAAACAAAGCAGTATTGAATCAAACAAACACACATTACCATGAAATGAGAAACACATGACACAGTATTTTTGACGTGGAAACCCGGGTTAAGGGAGAAAACCACGGGGTGATTAACCCAAAGATTATTCTCTGTTAGAAGAATAAGGAATTACAAAATGGCACTTGCCAATTAGGGCTCACTGCCCGAGCACACTGCTCACAAAGAGGCCCACTGCCTACAAGGAGACACACTGTCTACAAAGTGATAAGAATCACAGTCTTGAACTGGAGAATGACATCTTTACCATGTCCGGATCAGTTCCATTTAAGCCCAGAAACATCTACTCTGCCTTCTGCACTTCTCTTCACTACTCCACTTTTTCGCTCTTGATCTCACTTCAAAATGAACTCACAAACCTTTATTTATACAAGACATCGACTTAGGAACAATCATCTAAGTCGGCAATCAATCATAAGAATATCCGCAAGATGAATAACACATCCGGTCAGCCACCATAAGAACATTCGCAGGATGAACTCATCCGGTCGGCTAAACAGAGTAAGAACTTCATCCGAAGAATATCTTCAATTCCGGGCTCTACTATCAATGCGAACCAACAACACAACCTCAACATGATCCAAGAACCTTCACAAGCCTGCCTGAATGACTAGGTACGTCCGCATGTCCTTTACTTACTGAAATCTCTTATCCTCCTTATCTAGAACTTCAAGAACACTGTCTGTCGCCACTGTCATAATGCAAGAGGTACTTCCGGACCTCCAAATCATACACAACTCGAGATGGCACATCACAAGGACATCCCAAAGACTCCTTCCAATCCACAGATTAGGATTATATAGTTCCGGACCTCATCGGACCTTTTTGTGATCCTCTGTCACCTCTGATACTTGCCGGAACCGGTTCTACACCGACAGCCACAACTCCTTCAGATCTTCATGCGGACCTCTGAAATCTTAACTGAAGAATCTCAAGACTCATAACTACAAACCCTTTAATCCGCATCCTCCGGTTCGCATCCTATACAGTACATTTGCCTTCTTCTCATCACTGTTCTTTACTGTTCCTGACTGAGGCTAATTTTCTCATATCCTCAGCACACTGCTCATTGAATCCTTCTTGTCAAAGCAATATGAGTATGTTGACATCAATGACAACACTAGTTTACCTCATACTTGCAACACTCCCATTATGGCCAAATAAAATCTCTCTCTCTCTCTCTCTCTCTCTCTCTCTCTCTCTCTCTCTCTCTCTCTCTCTCTCTCTCATCTCTCCTCTCTCTCCTCTCTCTCTCTCTCTCTCCTCTCCTCTCTCTCTCTCTCTCTCTCTCTCTCTCTCTCTCTCCTCTCTCTCTCTCTCTCTCTCTCTCTCTCTCTCCTCTCTCTCTCTCTCTCTCTCTCTCTCTCTCACACACACACACACACACACACCCCTATCGAACTCCTTGTTTTCCTTTTCCTATCTTTCCTTTTCTTTTCCAATTTCCCTTTAGATCCCACCAATTCTTCCCTATTTTACTACGTTACACCTATCCTCTCATCATTCTTCCCATCCAATGAACTTTCATTTTATCTTGTTTCCATTTTATCCTCCCAATTTATATCATCATCCCTCTTTGCATGTCCCTATTTTCCATGTTTCCATTTTCTTTGTCAATAATGGAGAGGGAGAGGGAGGAAAAGGGAGAGAGGGTGGAGATGGAGGGGAGAGAGAGAGAGAGAGAGAGAGAGAGAGAGAGAGTCTGAGTTTTCTTGTTTCCATTTTCTATATTGATAAGGGAGAGGGGGAGATAGCGAGATAGAGGAATGATAGGGGAGAGAGAGGAGACAGATAGGAGAGATAGAAGAGATAGAGGGGAGAGATAGGGAGATAGAGAGCGAGGCGAGATGTCCAAAGGATAGGGAGAGAGATTTAGAGATAGATGGATGATAGAGATAGGGAGATATAAGGGAGAGATAGAGAGATAAAGGTTTACAGTTGCTCAAGTTTAGGGTTTATGGGTTAGGGTTAGGGTTTTAGGGGGCATTATTTATGGTTTAGGGGTTTTGAGAGAGAGAGAGAGGTTTAGGGTTTCTTGGGTTTAGGGTTTTGGGGGTTAGGGTCAAGGTTTAGAGGCATTATTTAAAGTTTATGAATTTAGGGTTGCTCAAGTTTAGGGTTTAGGGGTTAGGGTTAGGGTTTAGGGATTTAGGGTTGCTCAGGTTTAGGTTTAGGGGTTAGGGGTTAGGTTTTAGGGGTTAGGTTTTAGGGGTTTAGGGGTTAGGGGTTACGCATTAGGGGTTAGGGTTTTAGGGATTTAGGGGTTTAGGGTTAGGGTTTAGAGAGAGATAGAGCAAGGGACCGATAGAGATTGGGAGAGATAGAGGAGACAGAGTGGAGAGATAGGGAGATAGAGAGTGAGGGACATGTCCAGAGACATAGGGAGATAATCTGAGAGGTAGAGGGATGATAGAGATAGGGAGATAGGGGAGAGATAGGGAGATAGAGGTTTAGGGTTTCTTGGGTTTAGGGTTTAGGGGTTTGGCATTTAGGGTTTAGGGTTTCTCAGGTTTAGGGGTTAGGGGTTAGGGTTTAGGGGCATTATTTAAGGGTTTAGGGTTTAGGGGTTAAGGTTTAGAGGTTTAGGGTTTAGAGAGAGAGGACTGATATGCAGTATAGAGGAGACGAAGGGGAAAGATAGGGAGATAGAGAGTGAGGGACATGTCCAGAGACATAAAGAGAGAGATTGAGAGGTAGAGGGATGATCGAGATAGGGAGATTAAGGAGAGATAGGGAGATAGAGGGTTTAGGATTTAGGGGTTAGGGTTTGGCATTTAGGGTTTAGGGTTTAGGGGAATTAATTAGGGTTAGAGAGAGAGAGAGGTTTAGGTTTTAGGGGCATTATTTAGGGTTTATGAGTTTAGGGTTTGTAACATGTACTCTCATATTACTTGGTTTTACATACCCAAATTTACCATCAAGTAAATAATTATGATCATCTTAACATTTCATTTTAAAGGAACAATAATCATTTGTGTAATCATCACATAAAAGGTATATTTCTTTTTCCATATTTATGTTGGAATACAAAGGATCATTGAGAGGGGGGTGTGAATCAGTGATCTAATAAAACTTGTTCAATTCATCATCCAATATGAACACAATAACATCAATAGAGCAAAGACATAAAAAGCAATAGAATCATGAAGCCATAACACAAATGTTTAAAGTGGAAAACCCTATCCAAGGAAAAAACACTATCCACCTCAACAAAACTTTATTAGGTCTCACTGATCAAACTCTCACTAAGTACAATGTAACTGGGAGCATCAACTCCACAACACATAGGAGCACCAACTCGACAACCAACAAGAGCATCAACTCCAAGTCTTCTAGGAGCACCACTCCAAATACAAAAATAAGATATACAGAGTACTACCCTATTTACAATGAAAACCAAAGGTTATTAGATGAGTTATATAACTCTTATGTATTCACCTTATTTCTCCTTGATCAACATCTCAATGATATCTTTCTTTTACATAACAAGACTCTTTGGACAATCTATCATACATACAATCCAAGGAACATTACTTTAACACCATAGAACAATACAATAACTCCTAATTACAATGCATCATGTCACCTATTTCACTTGTTTGACAAACAACCTATCAACAACCAACCCTTGCATACATGGATAAGCCATTAGTCTGCTATAAATGTGAACAAAAGATTTACTGATCTCTGCACTTGATGATCAAAAACAATAATGCAAAATAGTGACTTCATGCTACATAAACAACTGAACCTCTTCACATAATCTATCTACCAACCATTGTGCCCAAACCAATGTCCTTGAATCATCAAAATAGTGCACTCAGAGATTGTATATATTCAAAACAAGGAAAACACTAGAGGAGCCCTCATCATACTATGGATAAGCCCTTGTATCATTGGTATTTGAGAATATTACATCAGATCAACATAATCAATATCAAAATAGAACCCCAAACATTTGAACTACATAATGAAACAACTATCATACCCTATCATCATCAGATTATGTCATCAATCTGCAAATAAAATACATTCTGCATACCTTTTTTTATACTCTGTTAAACCTAATATAGTCCCTCTGCACCTTTTATCTAGTCATCTTGTTGTTTCTCACAAAATATGAAGTAATTTCATTTTTCTCCCTTTCACTAAATACATCATTTTTATTCATACATCAACACTTCATGAAGATCCTTTTATATTATATCTATTATTCTCTGCATACATAACTATAGATTGTGAAAATCCTCTGCATACACTCACAAACCTCATAAAACATCCACTTCACATGCACTACTCCAAAAACATAACCTATTTTTTTCACAGATCATCAAGAAGAAACAATTATAAAAACTGCCTTCAAACTCCACAAGAATCTCTAGGTGGCCATCAAATTATTTTGGCAGAGATTATCGATAGGGTTTGAATAAAATTAAATGAGAACCTTTGATCTTACATTTTGCACCCATGCAAAATTAAATAGTGACCTTTGATTTGCTTTTGGTGCCTCGCAAGGCAATCCTCACTGGTTTGATTTGGTTGCTCTAGGAAAGGGCCGGTCAAAACCATGATTTGAGACCCCTTAACATTATAACTTAAGTGGCTGTTGACCTTTAATAACAACTCAACCTAAAAACATAACAAAAAACAACCCTGTAATGACGATATTCATAAGATGAAACCTTAGGTTTTTAAGTCTAAACCCTTAGACCTTTAGAATTCTTATTTAGGGTTTTAGATCAATTTCTATAATTCAAAAGGCTTTCACTGAGAGCTGAGAGTATGAAGAACATCATGAGTAAAATAGAAACCATACAAAGAGCTCACCATATGTCATGAAAGGTATCAATATCATTTTCACTTTGCAACTGCACCAATGTGAAATCATGCAACTCCACCTTTAATATGGCACCAATGTGAAATCATTGTTACTATGAAGTGACTATCACCATGAAATGAAGGCATCATTTCACCACTACAAGGTCAAGGCCACCAATGCAACTCACTGACACTTCACTCTGTGCATCAACATGCCTTTAGATCTCATCAATACATCAATTCATCAATCTTTAAACCAACAAGCATCATGGCACCAACATTATATCATGAAACCATATCATGAACACCACCTTAACATGAAGCATGATCCTAATCAACACCAATACTACCATGAACACCATATACAAAATGAAGCTCTTACATTTGTCAACATTGTGCCTTTGACAACAACGCCATCAACTAACTTCAACATAGGAAGCAACTACCTGAGATGTTTGCCATCAAATATGAACTCATACTGACAAACATTACCAACATAAGCTTATTGTCCTTTACTATCCTGAGGCATAAAGCATGAACACAACATCATGAAATCAAACAATATGATCTTGATCATGAACAACAAGGTGAAGCATGAACTTCCATATCATGAAGCATGAGAAACATCATCAACCCACAACACCACACTGCAACAATCACACTTTTGGCATCAATGACAAACAACTCAACAAATTCAACTTAAATTAAAAACATATTCAAGATATCATGTTAGTGAATTCCTTCACTTTACAATCACAATGTTTTGCTCCTGGCAAATAAGATAAAATTACATAGAATTTGATTGTCAAGTCATGTATATAGAATATATTGCATCTGGAGTTTTGATATCTATCTTCATAAGTCTTGGCTTGTCATCTACTTTGGAAGGAGAGCATCACCTAAGTGCTTTTCCTCCAACCACAGACTGGTGGTCTCCTGCACACCTTCCTACCTGGAAGTGGCCCTACCCTTCTCGAAGGGAATAGATATAAAGAACCAAGAGGTTTGTCGTCTGAGTTTCTAGTGTTGTGCCCTTCATAACTTATCATGGTCATACAACTATAAATCCCCTCTAACTATGTATGACACTATTGGATGGTTATGCCATTTGGAACATAGTGAACTGACTAATGCATGTAGAGACAGATGCATTACTTTGGCCAAAGATTTAATATATATATAGACGTTTCACAATGAACATAGTTGATTGTTCACCCACATCTAACTCGACTTAGAATTTATCTCATCCTATCGTAAGTTTAGTTTAACTCTTTTCAGTTAAAGGGTATCTCAATAATTCTCACCTATAGTCTCCCTGAATTTTGTTATCTACTGTGATATTTGGAGTACAAGACCAAGATGGTTCACATAGAGGTCTTCATTCTTTTGAAGAAGTTTTCTTGTTGCCACTACAATGTGGAATCTATGACTCCCCGTCACTCTATTCCATGTTTCAAAAGTTTATAGGTATACATTTGGTTTTGATGTCTCATCTTGACATAAGAATAGTTTTTTTTTTTTATGATAACCTTGTAAGTTCACCCAAGGCTATTCACTTGGTCAAGTATCTTTATCTAATCCTCTTAGATAACGATTCATTTTGTTTTACTCTATCATCGACGAAAAGAGTCTTATTGTTTGCTTAACATTCTTATAATGTTTGTGATTTATTTTCTCTAAACCCCATAACAATATTATAAGCTTGATATTTGAAGATAGAAGAATATTAATTACATGACAATATTAAATGTTTTGACCAAAGTCTTAACACCTTCTTACTTCAAATAATATCAAGAACTCCTTTATAACAAACCAAGTAAGTATCAATATATAATACTATTTTATCAACCTCAGGTCATCCTTAATTACCACTAATTTTAGTTTTCTTATCTTTATGCTATGATAAAGAAATCAGTATACTTATAATGAAGTATGATAACAAAATTTGATCAAGAATAATAATTATGTTGTTCTCTATACCAATCTCTTCGAATCAAGAATCATTATCTCTCAATAGAGTTTCTAATCATGGGGTTGTGAGGTCATACCTCGGCCTACGGTGCCATCCATTGTAGGCCACCTTCGTTGTTCACTATCAAAGAATAGCATAAACTTTGAAAATAGGCATTCAAGCTACAACCTATTAACGATGGTTAATTGAATCAATATATATAAAGGGAAAGTTGAAATGAACAGGGTAGATATCTTATGTTATGTCATAAAATCTCCCCCCTGGGACTTTTACCTCCTAAGTTTAGCTCCCGGGTCCTTTAGAGTTAATCATGCATGTTTAAAATGAATCCCGGAGAAAAATCCCCCGAAACTCATGTCAAATGGGACCTAGGGGTGAATCCTAAATCTTAATCAAGCCCTAAAATAGGTCCCTACCCTATTTTTTGGGGTCCCAATTTAAAATGTCTAAAAAGTGACCATTAAAAGGTTTCCCTTTGTCAGCCTATTCAATTTCAATTACGAATGTTTAGCGGGAATGCATATATAATCATATTTAGGACTTCATTTTACAACTAGATGGATAATGTGAACTTGTGATCTTATGCTAAGGATATTCAAGGCTTTCATTGTGTTGCAAAATAATATGTGTTGTGTTTGTTCACGTTTGTTGCAGATTTGTTTTCATCAATCCATCTCCTCGTGGCATGAAAGATCTTCATCTCCCCATGAGAGCTTCACCTCTGAGATGACATTTAGTTTGTGTTTCAATCATTTATCATATCATTGCTTTTGCCTCTATCCTATAAGGACATGCACTCTCTATCTAAAAATGGTGTTGGAAGGCTTGAATGCCATTTCGGGGCTTGAGCGAGGCAAGCTCCTAAACACCACAACCCCCAACCCCTCTCTTGTGATTGCAGGTGACAAGTGTTGGATCTTGCAGAGAGGAGTTGTAGAGGATCATTATAGAGCATAAGGATTTTAGATCTAAAGAAAGAGGCAAGAAATACCCCTAAAGGGTCAAGGGTGCCTACTCTTTTGACCTCCAGTTGGCCTCTCAACAAATCAGGGTTCTAAAACATCATCTGGGCACTCTCTGGAGCATTTTCTTACTTTTGACCATTGGTAGATTTTCACTCCAAGGGCTTGGGTATGGGCACCCTAGTCCTTCAACACCTCTACTTCTAGAATCAGGTTCTCCTCTATGCACTAATCCCAGTTCTTCTTTTGGTTTGTCCATATCTATCACGGTTTGAAAGTTATGCCCTGTTTATCATAGAACTAGGGTTTTGCCTATTATTGATCTAGGGTTTAACAAATCAATTAATAAATTCCAAATTTCCTTATCATTCCATGTGATAGCAAACCTAATATCTGATTCCTCTTGCAAAAGTTGTGACTTAGCTCAATTTAATGTCCTTGAATGTATGTAGTGAAAGGAGGATCTAATCCAACTACCAATCAAATCAACATACCCTCTTTTTCTACATTACATTTTGGTGAACCCATGTTTTTATTGAATTTTTCACCTTGCTGAGTGTTGTACATAAGATTTGCATTCATTCATTTCATTTTCATCATCATACATTTGAAAATCTTACAAACAAATTGAAAATTTTGAAAAAAAAAAAACAAAAAATAGGCATTTTTGGCTTGCACAATTTGCACTATTTTCATTGCATCTCATCTAAATCATTCAAAACTCTGATATTTACATCATATCTGAGATAAATTTCATCATTTCATATTTCCATTATCATTTACCTTGCATTTGTATCTCTCATTTGCTAGGGTTTGCTTCAAATTTTGTATTTTCATATAACCTAGTAATTCTAAAAGCTAGGATTTGTAATTAAAATCTTATTTCAAATTTTATTATTCATTTTCACACTCTTTCAAATTTGATTTTGGACTTTAGTGTTTCATCATAGTTCATTTTTGCATTTACATTTCAAATTTTGCATTCACACATTGTGTATTTCAACAAAAATTAACACATTCATTCATTTTTCCTTAAAATTTCACTTGCACCTTGCATTGTAGAAGTTTGCATCATTTTCAAATCTGATCTAGGTTATTTTTCATATTAAATCTGATTATATTTCATTCATTCATCATTTTGCATATTTTGATACCTTAATTTCACCATTAGGGTTTCAAAAATCCTTGCATTTTCACTACATTTTAGCTAATATTTCACCTAGCATTGCAAGATTGGTGTGTTGTAACAAATTTTTCTACATTATTGGACTGATTAAAAGGTCTTAATTTTCTTACTCTTATCATTCTCCTAATTTCATTACATATTTTGTACATTTACATTGAAAAAAGTGAAAAAATTGAGCATTTTAGTGCATAAACAAGAATAGTTTGGTGTTGTTTCATTGCATTCATCTTAGATATCTTGAATTTCAGATCTTGCATTCATATATTCCTTTGTCATTTGAATATTTGCATAATTTCAATTGTGCAAAAATTGGCATAATCCTAAATACATAGTGTGTATTTCAACACTATTTGTTTACACACCTTTTTACATCTTTTGACCAAAACCTTTAAAATCATCGATTGGGCCTTGTTGTGTTTCATTATTTCCTTCCATCCTCTTTGTTTGTTGTGGACTCTATGTGTATTTTTACCCATTTCCCTCAAACAAGTGTTGTAGGTGTGAAATAGTTGCACATCTAGGGTGTATTAAGTATCATAAAACTTTGCATGTCTTGTCTTACTAGATCTTATTGGACTTTGATGTTTCAAGACATTCAAATATGGCATCTTCATGTCATTTTTCTTTGGTATCTTTGCACACATATGTCAAAGATCTTGATTTTCATAGATTCATAACTCTCATGGGTGAGCATCCTTCAGTATTAGAAAATCTAATCGAATTTGTATCCATGAACACTCATGAGAAAAATGATTGTGAAAGTTCTTCTCCTCTTAATGCTTTGGAACTAATAGATAAAATATATGATGATAATGATGATGTTATAAGTTATCCTATTCCTCCTATAGTTGAATGTTCAAGAACCTTGGATGAGAAGAATAGGGATAGCTCTACTTTGGTTGAAAAGTTAAGTCCTTTAAACACCACTAAAGATACAATCATCGACAATTCCCTTAACAACACCTTACCTTCCTTTCATTCCAATGCTCTCCTTGGCCAATATGAAGCATTGGTGAAGGAGAAAAGGTCTCTCACATTAAATCCTTTAGGGATAGATGTTGAGCTTAATTATAGTAAAAACAATGTTAATTCAATCAACACTAATAAACTTCTTCAACCTACTAAGGGGACAGTGAATAAGTATACTAATGTTCCTAAGATGATTATGAATGGGACACCTAGTGCACATTCTTGCTTAAAACTAGTGATTACGGTTCAAGGTGATCGAAAACCACCTCGACCCCCAGATTACATTCTAAATTATGCAAGACAAATCACTCAAAGAAGTCAAGGTGTTCAAATTGTGCTGCAACATCCCACGATTGCTCATACCTACAACACCCCTAATAACAAGCAAAGTAAGAAAGCACCACATGTGCCTATCTCTCTTCCATGTTCTCAACCTATGCTCCCTCCACTACCTCGTATTACTCACAAAAGTGGTCAAGATTATGATTTTATTGAGCAGCTTCGTGCTACTTCGACTAAGATCTCTCTTTGGGATTTAATACAAACATCACCTACATACCATGGAATGCTCCAAGAAAGTCTACAAAAGGTGATTGTACCACCTGTGGTAAAGCTAAATGATGTAGTAGCTCTATTATATTGTATGCATGCAATAAAAATGGATATTCTGTTTCAACAACATGAAATACCTTCATCAAAAGATGAGTATGATCCACTTATAATCTTTGTGACAATAGATAAAAAGTTGATAAAGTGAGTTATGATTGACAACGGATCAAAGGACACATCTTTAATCAAACCAGAGAGGCTTAGCATTCATGGATTTGATAATGCTAGTAGACAATCCGTGGGTACCATAACTTTACCTATAAAGGTTGGGCCTATGACAGTATCTACCATTTTTCATGTCATGCCTAGCTCGCTTTCATATAATATGATCCTTGGTAGACTATGGATCCATGCCATTGGGGAAATTCTATCTACCCTTCATCAATCATTAATGTTCATTTATCAAAACAAGCTCTACACCATGGAAGTTGATCTTGAACCAGATAGTTGTTTACATATTGAAACAAAAAAACAAGTTAACAATCATACGAGTCTAAACAACTTATAAGTTGATTCATCAACGCCTCTTGCCATAGATAATGTTGTGCAAGACTCTAAACCATTGAATGCACTTTTTGGTAATGATTGGGGTTCATTAGATTTTACTCCTTCCTGTATGGGGGAATATAAAATTAATAACCCTGACACATCAAAAGTTGCATCGATCTCATCTAAGTAATCTTTGGAAACACCTGAGAAACCTAAAGTCTCCTTGGTAGAAAACAAAGACAATACTCTTACTATAATACTATAGATTATAACACCTACGAGGCCTCGCCATCCTCTAAAGAGATGGTCTCCCTCTATCGTCATGGATTTCAAATTATGTAAAAAAATTGTGACTATGCAGGTAATGGATGTGGTGTAAATCAACAAGGAATTAGAGTACCTTTACAAGTTGTTAGAATTAACTACACAATCGGTATTGGATACTTCTCTTTGAAGCCCACCAAAGCCTCTCGTCATCCTAAACTTAATGTTAATGCAATATCAACGAGATTGAAATGGCATGAGTGATATTCTGAGCTGATAGACAAGAATTGTCTGCCAGGAAATATCCCATTGAATCAGGTAAGTATTTTTCCCCCCTTTTAGCCACACTCGTAGTAGCTATTCTAGTTGCTCTCAAGGGTGGCCTCCTCCTAGATATATATGTTGTTAGAATCGTGTTGTGATCCTCCGTGTTGTGTTATATGTGTTGTTTAGATCTCCTTGGATGACCCTTGATACTCTTGTAAGGTAAAGGATACCGAGAAATCACCTCTATTGTGACCATTCTTCTATTTTTTTTACCATTCTTCTATTGTTCATCTCTCTTATTTTATTGTTGTGTCGTGCCTTAGGTGCATAGTGTTGCAATTGATGACCTGGGGGCATCCTCCTACGTGGTGTTCCTAAGGCACTTGTTCTCCTCTCTTATTTTATTGTTTACCTTCTTCTAGTGATTCTACCTAGTCGGTAGATGACGAAAACAAATAAATATTAATACAAACCATGTGTCCCTTCAATAAGCAAAGAAAAAATAGACCTAGTCCATACATGATGACAAGGTTGATACATATATGTATCTGATGCTTGACTAGTAGAATCACTTAGTGTGATGTTTCATCCTATGGCATTTCTTGTGACTAACATTTTACAATCCACTCAATCTGCTCTTGTACACTTTGATTAGTATCTCACCTTGTTGCTACACTCAATTCTAAGATATCTGTAGTATAGCCCAATGGCTATACTCGGTTCTGAACCCATAGTATAGCCTTGGTCCTTGATGTGACTATTTTCATGCATAGCTTTAATGAATTGCTTTGGTTATTATCTTAGAGTAAGATTTTTATCCTCTCTTGTTGTTTACATATCTTATCAATGTGTTTGTGGGAGCATTCGGTGATTGTGAGCACATGTCACCTTGGGGGCATGGGCTTTGTGAATGCTCTTGTTTCTTTGTGTGTTTTCTCTCTACCTTGACATGCTTGATATCAGTACATGATATCAACCTTCTTAACGTGGGGGCATATATAATGATGTATGTCTGATGATTTTTGTACTAACAAAGCGTGTTTGTAAGCCCTCTACGGAGGTGGGATTTTGTATATCTAGCACAAGTGCACATATTTATCTATATTGCAATCAAGGAATCCCTCTACGGAGGTGGGATAATGTATCTCTTGAGCTAGTGTGTATCCTTTTATTCAAAAGCCCTCTATGGAGGTAGGTTGGTGTATCTCTTGAGCTAGTGCACATCCTTTTATTTTAAAAGTCCTCTGCGGAGGTAGGGTTGGATCTTGAGACTATCCTCCCTTAAGCATGTCTTTGGCAGTTGTTGTGGCATAAGCCCAACTGTCAAGTGTGTTTGTAGTGTGTTTGAGATGGTGAGACTTAGCAATAAGCTCCTTCCATCCCCTTGTTTGTCATGTTTAAGACGTATAGTATGTCATTGGCATGCTATACTGTGCTCATGTATTCATGTGCCTTCTGTGTGTTTTCCCCCTTGTGTGGTTAACCCCCACTTGGGATTTGTATGGCATGTTTTCCCCTCTTGTGTGTGTGTAGCGATGAGTTCCATCTACACTCGAGGTTTGTCTAATGTATTTTCCTCCATGTGTGGTCTCCACCCACACTCGGGGTTTTATGTTGTAATTTTATTTCCATGCATATGTATATGAAAATGTTTTGAATATGTTATGAAAATGTTATATAAATGTATTCATCATGTTTTGCGTGATTGCTCTCATGTATTCATCATGTTTTACATGTCTTCAATACTGTCTTCTCCATGTTTTGCATGTCTGTGATGTGTTTTCTAGTGCTTACCTGAGACTGGGGGCTAGAAATAGTTCCTCAATCTTTGTGTATGTCTTAGCTTCAATAGCATGGCATGTCTGGTGTGTTTTTTACCATACTTTAATGCATGTATGGGTCATACGATCATACATACATTAAAGTGGGGGCTAAATGTTATGTCATAAAATGTCCCCCTGGGACGTTTACCTCTTAAGTTTAGCTCTCAGGTCATTTAGAGTTAATCATACATGTTTAAAATGAATCTCGGAGCAAAATCCCCTGAAACCATGTCAAATGGGACCTAGGGGTGAATCTTGAATCTTAATCAGGCCCTAAAATAGGTCCCTAGACAAGGGCACCCACGCCCTTGTCCAGCCCTATTTTATCGGGGTCCCAATTTAAAATGTCTGCAAAGTGACCGTTACAAGGTTTCCCTTTGTCGGCCTATTCAATTTCAATTACGAATGTTTAGCGGGAATGCATATATAATCATGTTGAGGACTTCATTTTACAACTAGATGGATAATACAAATTTGTGATCTTATGTTAAGGATATTCAAGGCTTTCATTGTGTTGCAGAGCAGTATTGTGTTGTGTTTGTTCACGTTTGTTGTAGATTTGTCTTCATCAATCCATCTCCTCATGGTGTGAAAGATCTTCATATCCCCATGAGAGATTCACCTCCAAGGTGACATTTACTTTGTGTTTCAATCATTTATCATAGTATTGCTTTTTCCTCTATCCTGCAAGGACACACACTCTCTATCTAACAACAGTGTTGGAAGGCTTAAATGCCATTCTGGGGCATGACCAAGGCAAGCTCCTAAACACCACAACCCCCAACCCCTCCATTATGATTGTAGGTGATAGGTGTCAGATCTTGCGAAGAGGAGTTGCAGAGGATCATTGCAGAGCATAAGGATTCTAGATCTAAAGAAAAAGATAGGAAATACCCCTAAAAGGTCAAGGGCGTCCGTTCTTTTGACCTTTAGTTGGCCTCCCAACAAATCAAGGTTTGGAAACATCATCTGGGCACTCTCTGGAGCATTTTCTTAGTTTTGACCGTTGGCATATTTTCACTCCAATGGCTTGGACGTGGGCACCCTAGCCCTTCAACACCTCGACTTCTGGAATTAGGTTCTCCTCTATTCACTGATCCTAGTGCTTCTTTTGTTTTGTCTGTATCTATCACGATTTGAAAGTTATGCCCTATTTATCATAGAACTAGGGTTTTGCCTATTATTGATCTAGGGTTTAACAAATCAATTAATAAATTCTAAATTCCCTTATCATTCCAAGTGACAATAGACTTGATAGTTGAGTCCTCTTGCAAAATTTGACTTAGCTCAGTTTAATGTCCTTGAATGGATGTAGTGAAAGGAGGATCTAATCCAACTACCAATCAAATCAACATACCCTCTTTTTCTACATTACATCTTAAAATCTTGGCCACTACGTTATTGTGCTACAAAGAATGATAGGGTTAGCAACCCTCATAGTGTAATTCTACGTTGTTACTGACGTTCTATCAATGAATGTGGTTAGAATCTCTTCTAAACACAAACATTACAAGTTTATATACATAGAGAGCAATAAAGAATAACAATAATTCAAAGGCTCACCAATACCATTTCCTTTCTCACAATGAGAATATCAAAGTGTCAGTTGAACACTGTCATTGTTTTGATGGCTATCACCAAGGTAACTTCTAAAAAGATCTAAAGCCTTACAGTTATCACTCGAGGTACAGAGAAGTTGGTTTAGCAACAAAAGTATTATCGGCCACCTCAAGCAATTAGACACACAGCACATTATAACTAAAATTGGTTTGATAGTATAAGCAAAGTGTTATGCTTGAAGCACAACTATAGCCATAACTATGGTATTCAAAATTACCTGAGTGTTGCTCGATACCGACTCTTAACCAGTATTGCCCAACCTTTCTATTGTGAGGTTTTTCTCCATTCTCTATTGTCCAACAATATTTTTTCTTCGTCTCTTCCCCTTCAAATGAGACCAAGCAACAAAGACATCTTGCTCTCCCTAGAAAAGTCGCCCACTCCATCCTATTAAGGCTCCCAAGAGAAGCATGAAGGAGAAATTTGGCTCCTCACTCCGCATGACTCGCCTAATACATCATAACAACACCCTTTCCACATTCTCCACCTTTCATGGAGTATGGAGTGGTTAAGGTAATCAATGTAGTAGTCTGTCATGGCCCAATTATCATGGCAAAGATAAGTTCAGGACATAAAACAAACATCTCACTTATCCATAAGTATTTATATACAAATAATAATAAATATAATTTTATTAATAATACATTTGTTGCAATACCCAAGGGTTGTATTGAATTTAATCATGCAACAAAAGTGAATAAGGAATTGAGGTTTCTTCTTCCTCACCGACCTAGACTGACGTTAATAAAATTAAGTCAGTTCTTGAAGGAAAATATATATATATGAACATCAAATAGTTTGACAAAGGGAAATATGATAAACTCTATCCTTGTTATATTCCCTAAATATTTCCCAACCAATGCAACGAAGTTATTATTGGAAGCCTTTCCAAAATGACAAATCGACAATGGTCAATCTGAGATTAACCCAAGTAGGAAAAATTAATTGACACATACCTCATCTCATGAGGTTCACATAATGTTCAAATTGGAACTCAAATGGCAAATTGGTCTTTTCAAAATATCTATCCCCTTCTCTCTGGTGATACTCTACTTCCATTCTTGAAGGTGGAAATCTTTTGTCCTAGTTACACTCACAGTCATACAAACTATGATCAATGTATCATCAATAAATCATTTATCATCATGTTAAATAATTTCAATAACATGTAATCTCATTTCTACTTCTGATCATTAGCCATAATTCATAAAATAAATGATTTATCCTAACTTTTCCCTAACGTCAAATCATTAATCTATGATTAATTAACCACTTAATCATATGAAAGTAAAAGTAAAACACAGTCAAGGTTTTGGGGATGTAACAAGGTTGCTCAAGTTTAGGGGTTAGGGTTTAGGCGTTAGGGGTTAAAGTTTAGGGGAATTATTTAGGGTTTAGGGTTTAGGGGTTAGGGGTTAGGGTTTAGGCGTTTAGGGTTGCTCAGGTTTAGGGTTTAGGGTTTAGGGTTTAGGGGTTAAGGGTTAGGGGTTAGGGTTTAGGGGTTTAGGGTTTAGAGAGAGATAGATTGAGGGGACCGATAGATATTGGGAGAGATAGAGGATACAGAGGAGAGAGATAGGGAGATAGACAATGAGGGACAAGTTCAGAGACATAAGGAGAGAGATTGAGAGGTAGAGGGATGATAGAGATAGGGAGATAGGGGAGAGATCTAGGGAGATAGAGGTTTAGGGTTTCTTGGGTTTAGGGTTTAGAGGTTTGGGGTTTAGGGTTTAGGGGTTTAGGGTTGCTCGAGTTTAAGGTTTAGGGTTTAGGGTTTAGAGAGGGAGAGAGGACTGATATGGAGATATAGAGGAGACCGACGGGAGAGATAGGGAGATAGAGAGTGAGGGACATGGTCAGAGACATAGGAAGAGAGATTGAGAGGTAGAGGGATGATAGAGATAGGGAGATAGGGGAGAGATCTATGGAAATAGAGGTTTAGGGTTGCTTGGGTTTAGGGTTTAGGGTTTAGGGGTTTGAGGTTTAGGGATTTAGGATTGCTTGGGTTTATGGTTTAGGGGTTAGGGGTTAAGGTTTAGGGGCATTATTTTGTGTTTAGGGGTTAGGGGTTAAGGTTTAGAGGTATAGGGTTTAGGGTTTAGAGAGAGAGAGGACTGATAGAGAGATATAGAGGAGATCGAGGGGAAGAGTGGGGGACATGGCCAGAGACATAGGGAGATAGATTGATATGTAGAGGGATGATAGAGATAGAGAGATAGAGATTTAGGGTTGCTTGAGTTTAAGGTTTAGGGGTTAGGGTTTTTGGGAATTATTTAGGGTTTAGATGTTTAGGGTTTAGGGGCATTATTTAGGGATTAGGAGTTTAGGGTTTCTCAAGTTTAGGGGTTTAGGGTTGTTCAGGTTTAGGGTTGTTTGGGTTTAGGGTTGCATGTCAAAAGTAGTCTCTCTACCTTTATGTCTCTCCCTCCCCTCTTTACCTTGTCTCCTCTCTCTCTCTACCTCCCACCATCCCCCTCCCCTCTATACCTCCTACCCTCTCTCTCTCACCTCTGTACAACCCTCCCCACTTTCCATGCACTTAAAACACTTATAATTTTCTATTCATGACAACACTTAAAACTTTCGATGCATGAAAGCACTTAAACCTTCCATGTTTGACAAAATGCGCTCGTGTTATTATGCGAGCACATTTTGGTGAACCAAAAAATGGAAAAAAAAAGCATGTGGGATTTGTGCCTCAATCCCACATGCTCTATTATTCTCTACTTTTCATGCACAATCGGGTAACAAAATGCTTTTTTAAACAGTTGACATTTTGAAAATCATTGTTTTCTTAATCCACCACCTTTTTTGGGTTTTTCAATGTAGAAGAAGTAAATCGCATGTTTTTAGATAGAATTTGATTGTTTAAACTAATAGAACTTCATGTTTCATATTATTTCAATGTTAATTTTCATGTATTTAGATTGAATTTGATGATATATGTTTGTTTTTTCTTAATTTTCACTAACCCTATTAGAGTTATATAGAATTAAACATTGAATGTGAAGGAACTTGCCAAAAAGATCAAATTTTTGAGGATTTTGAAGCCAATTTTTTGAGGATTGGGCAACTCGAATCTCGGAATCTAAGGTATGCCCTTTAAATGTATTCATTTACTTCACTTTATGATTATGTTAAGGCATGAAATCTCATGTTATAGGATAGTCATGAAGGAAGTGAGAGGATTATCATTTTGACAGGTTAAATTATCATGAGAAAGTGAAAATTTATAATTATTTGAGATAAAAATCTATGACAACAATCCATATCACCATGTGAAGGAAATCATCAAGATATATTGGTATATATTTATGAAGGGAGTCTTATTAACATTCAAGGATAATCATAAACTAGAGCAAAGCCATGGAAACACTTTCACTATGGAGTAGATGTGCAATCCCATGTTGCTATTATCCTAACTCAAACACTAACCTAAACAATTAGAAGGATACTAAGGTAAATCATGTGTTAGTCAATGAATTATCATCATGCTAAAATCAAGCTAAGTTCATTGTCACTTGAGCGTACTCACCTGGAAGAACTATCATAACAACCTAAAGACTAAATTATACCACAATAGCTATCATGCAACCCTAGGAATAGTTATGACCTCGCACCCATGGGTAGGATATCAACTAATACATAAGGTGGCAATCAAGACTAAATGATAAGTCAATTAATCTCAAATCCATGCAAAAAGATATCCATGATACTATATAAACATATCTAGGTGGTCTTGAAAGGATATTCATATGGTAGGGAAGATTGTTGTCAACTAAAAGATAACCATACATGTCATTGGCATAGTTATTAGGACAATTATAATCACAATGAGGTTGTCTTGAATAGATAGTGACTTTTCAAGGAGCTATTAGATAGTTAAGGAAGATAGATTATTGATATTGGTGGGTGCATGTACTACAGTACAGTCAAAGAGGGTATGATGTCATCGAGACAGTCTTGAGTAAAGCCTCCTTGCATGATAATATAACTAGTCCTTTGTGATGTACTTGAATCTCTATGAGGGTGATGAATTTTTAGGGTGGAGGAAGGATAATATAAGTGTCTTAAGCTGCCCAAGACTATGACAGCCCAGCAATATACATATGATCTACACATGTTCCCTTATACATTGCACAGTCATCTTGACTATGAGACTATTATAGAACCTTAAGTTGTGATCCAAATGTGTCATAATGTCACTTACTGTCTCAATACAGTCAAAGCATTGATGAGGTTCACTAGGAAAATCATGAAGCCTCCATGCATTATAATGCATTTAGTCCTTTTGTGATATGTATGTACTCCAAGAGCAATTGCAGTAAATAGGATTGGGTTTTGAGATCCTAGCTTGTCAAATAGGTTTGGTAAGGGGGTCTATAAGGTCTTTGAAATATCAATAGTCATAGAGGACTAGTTTTCATGTCATTTTGGAAGCTCTTGAGCCTTAAGATCTCCATAAGAAAGTGCATCCTATTTTAGAGAGAAGATTGATCGTAAATGGAGTATTTGGTAGCCATTGTTAGCAATTGAAGTCATGATGTTATTCCCATTGTTTATGATTGACCTTTAGGGACAATAGGAAGGATCATTTGGACATGTGAAGGATACAACATAAGTCTTCCCACCATTTCAAACATTGTTAAAACATACACCAGGGGTGTGAGTAGTGAAGACAACATGAAGATATTTTGGAGATATAAACAAGGGTAGAATATTGTAGATGAGGTTCTTATGGTGATCACGCAACTTTTACATATCACTTCTCTTTAATCCATTCTAGAGTATGGGGTATTGAGGTCTATGGATATTGCATGTTAAATCCATCAAAGTGGATACCAATTTCATGGTTTTCACAAAGCTAAGAACCCTTCCATAGTTAATATAAGCTACCCTAAGTCATTGTCATGATCAAAGCCTAGACTATCACAATTTCATCAAGTTGTCACTAGCCTCTTATTGCATATTATAGGGTTAACTATGATTTATGAAGCATCAAAGGCACCAATGACAAGGGTAAGTGTAATAAGTACTTTGTTAATCAACTCAATCATTGTTAACTTGTTAGGACTATTAAGGATTGTCCTACTACCTACAGTCCTACCAACAAAGGGTTGAATATACATACCACTCATGTTAATACTTGTATGTATTGGTTGAGTGGTCACTATGATAAAAGATACAAATAAGAGACATTTGTAGTAGTAGTAGTAATTGTCTTTATCAAGGGTTAGTAACAAGAGTTTATCACAAGGTTATCTTTGCCTAATGAAGCCATGAGTATCATGCTAGGTTATTCAACATGCTTGTGAAGGGAAATGATGGAAAGTCATCATGAAGAAGTTATGGTAACCAAATTAGATGTCCAAAACCTCCATTATTCTTGTCAAAGGCACACAAAGATATAGCAATCCTAAGATTATAGCAGCAACATGAAGTCTTCTTTTTTTCCATATGCATGGACCCTAGGCTTCAAGGGGGAAGAGTTGTGGTACTTACTAGATTCAAGGCATCATTATGTGTGAAAGAAAGGCTCCCAAAGTTTCAAAAACCTATAAAATTTCAAAGAATATTCATTTGCATAGCCTTTTCATGATTTAATGAAAGAGTCATTCATTTTTTTGCTAGCTAGTAGGAGGTTGCTCTACATACACTATTTTAACAAAAATATGATAGAGGAATAAAGTACTAAAAGAGAACCTAAGACAAGGTCAAGAAAAACTTTTGAGAATATATGTTAAGAAAATGTTCAAAATTAACCTAGAGATTGTGCCTACCACCATTTGTAAATGTTGACCATATCTTGACCATTGATGTAATGCTAAAAACGTAGTATTGCTATGATACATTCTTAAATATCATCTAAACGATGAATGTTAGTTACTCCATGAAGTACAAGAATGGTATGATATATGTCATCTTGCCTTGTAATTCAAATGTTATCCTTGCTTAATCTTGATTTGCAAAAGATTGCTAGTACATGACATGTGTGTGATCTTTATGTTTTGGGTTGGACCACCCTAAGAAACTATAAATTTTTAGATTTATAATCATTTATTCACTTTAATTATATGATTATATTTTGGGATTTGTGTATGAGATTACTTTACTCTATTGTACTAAGATGGACTAATTTATTTATGTCTTATTCATGATGCGTATAGAAATTAACATCATGCTAAGGAAATGAGAAAAGACTCTAACTCTAGAAGAGAGTGAAGTTGAGAATGAAAAGAAAAGGGAAAGAATGAGGCAACTTCATGAAAGTAGGAAATTGTTAACCATAGAAGACATGCCACCAATTCAAGAGGAACATGAATCACCTAATCAAGCTAAGAGAGAGATGGAATTGGTGACACAAAGGCAATGAATGCAAAACCTCTGTTCAATGAGGAAATTGAATCTCAAAGTTGGAGGCACTCCAGCTTTCATAGGTCAAGATGAAGGTACAACATCCTTCTCTTCTCAAATTGGAGGAACTCCATCTTTCACAGGTCAAGTTGGAGGTACATCTTCAGTCTCTTCTCAAGTTGGAGACACACCATCATTCACATGTCACATTGAAGGTACACCATATTCTCCATCTCAACTTCAAGGTTTTTCATCTTTTCCATCTCTAATTGAAGGTACACCATCTATCCCATCTCAAGTAAATATTGAAGAAATTCTTAATACTGAGTCAAGTTTACCATTGAAAATGCCTCCTAGGATTTTACATAGAAAGCCTAAGTTTCTAATTGATATCAATGAGAATGTTTTGAAGCTCATGCACGAGGATATCATTTGATTAGCATATCATATGGTCAAATAATTGTGCATCACAATTCAAGAACTCGTGGATGTTCTATTGGTTGAACAAGATGCATAGATGAATGGTGTTCAACATATGTGTAATTTTTGTGAGGCTAGGCATGGAAAGGGGGAGCATGATGGTGCAGGAGCATGTATCAAAAGAGCATTAGCATGAGAAGAGTTGAAGTACAAATACAATACAAAGTTGATAATTGTGAGATCAATTGTTGAATGGTGTAACGCTACAATGGGTCCAGGTAATGAAGGTAAGTCTACAGTTCGTAGATATTTTTGGTTGGTTGATGATACTAACATTGCAAAATATGATGATTGTTATACATTGACATGATCGAGTGAGCTACACTCTTTTAGAATCTCTAATGCAAGTTTATGGAGTATTCATACATGGCAAATGGTATGCTTTTGTTCTTCATGTACAGATCAAACTTTATATGATTGTGAGTCAAAGGAGTGGGTCGATGAATGGTCTACAAGAAGCCTAAGCTTGGTTGACATGTATCGACTCCTGCAGCACTACAACTCACAGAGATTGAATCATCAATTGACTTTGACCATATTCTAGATCTAGTTCAACTAGGTATTATAAGCATTCAAATTTAATAAATTTCAATATTCCATCTTATTTTGTAGTTTTTTTTATATTGTTGACTATATTCATTGAACTGAATGAACATATCAATGCAAGGCATGTTTATGTAGTTATCGTAGCTGAAGACAATGAAGAAGGAACAGATTATTATTTGTGTCATTGTGTTGAGGCAAAAAATAAATTAGATGCCCTTGTTATAGATGGAGAAAACATTGAGTACCCTACAAGATTAGTGGTTGTTACTAGAACATGGCTTAGAAGGTATCCAGTGAAGAAATCTAATGTGTAGTTGTTCGAGGACTTTGACACACATAGGAAGATTCTTCATTATTCTAACCTTATTGTGGAATCAAACATTCATTTGATCAAATATGGGGTAGACTATTGAACAGAACCTTGTGGAAGGTTTGTGAGTCTGACCATGAGGTAATACTCAACACAATAAAGAGTAGAGCAGACTCGGATGGTTCATTAGATTGAATCAGTGGAATGACAGAAAGGTATGTTATAGATTGAATCAGTCGAATGATAGAAAGGTATATTATTTTTCTTTTCTATCCTCATTTCACCTTATATATTTTTGACACCTATGTTACCTTCTTATATGTGCTCCTTGGTCTTGGTTGATTAGCTTCGTTTTATTATAGAGTTCATTGGTGTACTCATTTTAGCTAAATAGTGCAATTGCATTTGCATGCAAGATTTGAGTATGATGGAGGTAGGCATACTCCTTATGAAGTTGCCTTTGGAAGGAGAGTAAGGTAGGTTTTCATGATTATTTCATGGTGATATGTCCTTTAGTTACTATTTCATAATGAGTTTTAATGATGTTACTATGGTTTTAATGATGTTACTATGAGTTTTAATGACAAACCCTCATTTGTTTCTTCACATTTGGTGTTAAAAATTGATAATAGTGGTAATGGAAGCCTTAATTGATGCCCCTATAACACATTGGATCAATTGAGAACACCTTTATAGTATTGAATTTTCATCTACTAGAAAGATATTAGGATTGAATTTTTACATTCGGCATCTCATGGGGCCAAATGAATGGTACCAATGCGTTCGAGTGGGTGGGTAAATCCTAGGGGAGATGTATTTTTGGTGGTGAAGCCTCGTGGTCGCTCTCAGCTACGTTGGACAGAGACAGTCTCTTAAGAGCCCTAAGATAGAAAAGATGTCAAACTTTGGACCAACTGTTCCGTCAAACCATGACACCTAGGAACATCTTCTTTGCATGTATAGGTGGATGTCAAGTCCACCTACAAAAACCTACCTCATTTTTTTAAAATCAATTTCATTTGCCTATGGTGGCAAGGAACACATTGTTCCAAAATGCTTCAGTTTCATGCAATGGAAAGGTGCTAGGAGTGACATTTTGCATTCCATAGCTCATGGGGCCGAACTAGCTATGCCAATGCATCGGGGTGGGTAGTTAAATGCTAGGGGAGGTCTCTTTTCTTGCGCCAAGTGTCCCAGTCATTCGAGGTAGCAGGCTACGACAAAGTCACTTAAGATCCCTAAGAGCAAAAAGTGCCAAACTTTGATGGAGCAATTCTCAGAATTCATAGCAGCTAGGAATTTTTAATTTAGACCTATAGGTGCATGTGGGTTCCATCCACAACAACCTCTCTTGGTTTTGGTCAACTCAATCTGTTTGACTGTACTAAAATCAAATGCATTCTTGCAAAATGCTTCAGTTCCATGCAGTGGAAAGCTTCTAGGAGTGAGATTTTTCATTCCATAGCTCGTGGGAGTGAAATGACTATGCCAATGCATCGAGGTGGGTAGGTAAATTTTTTGGGAGGCTTGTTTCATGCGCCAAGTGTCCCAGTCGTTCGGGGCAACAGGCTCCCGACAAAGTCACTTAAGATCCCTAAGAGGAAAAAACTACCAAACTTTGACAGAGTAGTACTTGGAATTCATGGCAGCTGGGAGTGTTCTGTTCAAACCTACATATGCACATGGGATTCGTCCACAATAACCTCTCTCAGTTTTGTTCAACTCCAATCCATTTGTCAATGCCAAAATCAAATGCATTATTGAAAAATGCTTTAGTTTCATGCAGTACATCTTTGCCAGGTGCCATATTTTTTATTCTGCTCATCGTGGGGCTGAACTAACTACACCAAAGTGTCAGGGTGGATGGGTAAATGCTAGGTATTTTTCTATTCTTTCCTTTCCCCTCCCATTTCTTTTAAGTTGTACCTCCTTCCACAAAACAACAATGTGTCCTTTAGCTTGGTATTTACAAACCTAACTCTCTTACGGCCTTCAATCTCCTTATACTCAAAATACTCATCCACTCATTTATACAATCAATTAGTTCTTCTAAATTTAAATCACCGCAATAGTTATGAAATTCCATTGTAGGTCTCCTATGGAAATGGAATTTAACATCTTCAACTATTTTGACTCTTCTTCCTAATTTTCCAGGTCTTGCACATCCTCTTTGGCATATTTCTCCACATCACTCTCATCATTATCCCTTGGGCTTCAACTCCTTTTTCTATCTTCCTCTAAATATTTCAACTAAATTTTATTCTCCTTTACCTCCTTTAGAACTTCATCCAACTTTCCAACTATGTCGATAACACCTTCGACTCTTCATGGTGGCATATTTCCTGGGGTCTAGTGTAAATTGCCTTAGGTCAATGATCTACCTACAATCACTCCTTCCAACTACCTCTCCTTGATGATTTGTTGATAATATTCTTGTAGGTTGCCTCAACTTCAATGATCTATTCATAAATAGAAATCATGGAACAAAATTTACCTTCCTCAAGATTTGAACCTTATGCTTTTATACCACTTGATGCAGTCATGGTGAGAGCATCCAAAGAAGAATTATCCATCCATGCAACCAAAACAAATAAAACACGCACATAAAAAAAACTCACAACAAGGTTCCTCCTTGGAAAGACCCTCAAAGATACACCCTAGGATAACCCTTATAGAGGGAAAAACTCAACCTCCAAAATATTCCTCATTATATTATTTAATTCCTCAATTAAAGTTACAATCTACCACAAGGGTTTCCTATTTTCTAGGCCACAACCATTTGATTACTAGTCTAGTACATTCCTCCTATCTACTTCTTCTTCTTCAAACTCCCTCCTAAGCCCTCATCCTTATTCTCACAATTAAACTCTAAAATTTTGCCTTGAATTCCTTCTGACTCTTTTCTTCCTAATCCTAAATGATCATGGAAACAAATATATATCAATCTCAAACCTTCCTGATGATCTGCATTGGCCATAAGGTGGCACAAAGTTTAGTACATTTTCAAACAAGTAGTTATCTAATGTGAGCTAATTCCTCAAACCAAACAAAGGTTGTGAGGGGGAGAATGTGAGTTAGTCAAATACATGAAAACATAAACCCAAAACACCAATAGAATTTGAAGGCAAAGAGCAATCAAACCAAGATGAGTAAGAACATACTTACAACCCTTTTTACCTGTTGTTTTCCATTGTTTGCCTATCTTGCTTTGATCTTGATTGAGAAGCCCTCAGAAGCTTTCCTTGCTTGCTTGCTTGTTTGAAGATGACAAAAGAAGAATGGTTTTGAATACAAGTTTGTGTTGAATGTGAGCTTCAACACACAATAATGGAGGACACTTGAGAATGGACTTGAGAAGAGAGAATGAGAGAATTTTGGGTATAGTGATTGTGTAAATGAAGTTCCTCTTTAATGGCTTAGAAGAGGGTTCTATTTATAGAATTTCTGAAAATAAAATGGAGGGTGAGGATCAAAGGATGAGATCAATGGCTCTCATTTTTTTGTGAATCTTTAATTCATAATGGGTGAATTAAAAATTCTTTATTTGAGAATGGTGGATTATGACAATTGAATTAAATATCCAATTGGGGAAGGCTAGTGGGGAACATTGAATTAAATATTCAATTGGTGAAGGCTAGTGGGGAACATTGAATTAAAAATTCTTTATTTGAGAATGGTGGATTATGACAATTGAATTAAATATCCAATTGGGGAAGGCTAGTGGGGAACATTGAATTAAATATTCAATTTGTGAAGGCTAGTGGGGAACATTGAATTAAATATTCTATTTGTGAAGGCTAGTGGGGAACATTGAATTAAATATTTCATTTGGTGGAGGAAAATTGATTTAAAGATTTATTTTAGAAAATGGAGGATATTAGCTAATTAATTATTAAGAATATTTAATTATATGTGCAACATGGTGAGGTGGAAAAGATGAGGTGGATTGATGAGGTGGCTTGGTGAGGTGGATTTTGGACTTTAGACCTTTAGAAGAATTTAGGGAATTTAATTAAATAAAATGACTTTATTTAATTATGGGATAATGAGCCAATTAACTAAATTTATAATATTTATTTAATTGACAGAAGAAAATAGGAATTAAGATAAATATTAAAATATTTACTTAATTCGACCTGAGCCAATTTTAGGTGTATACATTTTGCCCCTCTTTGAAGCAATGTGTTTTATCACGTTGTTTCAAAGAATAAGAATTTTTGATAGTGATACATGCCCCAGTTTGCCCCTGGTACAAGTTTAACGACAGGATGCCCCCTTGGGAGATTGGACGGTAGTTCAGAGAAACAGCCATTGGGAGTAGTCAGAGAGTCATACAGTCTGATATGGGTCACTTGCTATATATAGGAGTTGGGTCCACACAAACTATTCATTTGTACACTTGGCCATAGTTGATTTGTCCTCTGGAGAGCTTAGGAGAGCATGGTAGCTAGAGAGATGGATATTCCGCGCGAGGAGCATCGGTTTGAGTGGATTCGACAGTTTGATCGGCTAGTAGAGGTAGGACCCCCAGTATGTAGTTCTTCAAAACTTGTCGAAAGTCAATTTTTGTGCGTATTAATGGCTAGGAAAACCAACTAGGACAAATGCGCAAAAACCCTAGTTTTGCGCATATGTGCTCCTAAATTGTGCATATATTGCGAAATTGCACATTTACGTTGCGAAATGGCGCATTTGCTTATTTTGTGCTTTTGTTTCCTGAATGTGCGCATTTGTTTGTTTTGTGCATTTGCTCGTTGAAGTTACGCATTCGTTCTGAAGTTGCGCATATGTACTGTGATTCTGCACACATGATAGTATTGCGCATTCGAGTTATGGAATGGCGCATATGTAGGGAAGTTGCACATTTGCTCTAATAAGTTGCACATGTGCCAGAATAGCACATACGCGTCAGGAAGTTGCACATTCATGGTGAAGTTACGCTTTTGGTATGAAATTGCACATTTGCCACCTGAATTGGCGCATTTGCACTTTAGGCAAATTAGTTGACTTAACAAAATTAACCCAATTGGCATCCTAATTGATGCGTCAATTGATGAGCGATCTCTGGGATTACTAAGAATCGAGTCGAGAGATGATATGATGTTTTGATTAATTTGATGTGTTGAGCCAGTGATAGGATAGCTTGATTGCTTGGAGTAGGTTTTCGATATGGATTTGGATTTCACTGACAGTATGCATTTCTTGGTTGCAGGAGGATATTCGGGATGTTCTGACATCGCGAGAATTGTTCCCATTGCCGTTGTTGCAATGGTATATGCTAACCGAGATGGATCGAGAGGCTCTAGGTGCTATGGGTTTGTATCATGTGCTCTTCGTGCATGAGGTTCGCATGAACCGGGCGATGGTGACTGCAACCGTGGAGTGATTCTACAGTGAGGATGGGACCTTCTATTTTTCAACAGGGGAGATGGCCATCACTTTGGAGGATGTTTATCAGATTCTGCACCTCCCTATTCAGGGAGAGTTGGTTGAGTACGAGTCACAGCGTGGCGCTGGGTTGGAGGAGTGCAGGCATGTTTTTGATGATCCCGAGTTGGTAGGGGAGGAGATCTCGTGGCAGGACATGTATGATTGCTATGACTATTTCCCAGGCATAGTGGCTGGACTGATCGGTGGCGTAGTATGCCCCGATAGGAGAGCGCATGGCTTCCCCATTGGTTGGGGATGGGTACTGGAGAGTATGATCACCGACGAGACCTGGTATGCGTGGGGTGTGTGCGTGCTTGCACACCTATACAGAGACCTGCATCAAGCAGTGTACCACCGAGGCTCTGGCTTAGCGACAGGCGCGTCGCTCTTACAGTTTTGGTTGTGGGAGCACATTGCCATCACATGTCTGATCTGTGTATTTCAAAGGCAGAGGGGTGAGCCCTATAGTTATAGGTATGCAGGTGTGATTTCCCAACACAGGCTGGGGAGGCTTGAGTACTGAAGGCACGCCTTTGATGGCGTGGATGCAGTTGTCTGGAGGTTGTACCTTAACTGCAAGGTATGGGAGGACGAGGCAGATGAGCTCCCCTATTGTTTCCAGATGAGTTGGCTGATTGGTTAGACTCGGTTCATTTTGGAGTGGCAGATTGTCAGCTGAGTGCAGAGACAGTTTGGTCGTGTGCAGGATAGACCGCAGGGCGAGGCAAGCTTTGCTAGGACATACGCCAAGCGGTATAGGTGGGGTCCTGTGGCCTCTTATGAGGAGGCATTGGCTGATTTTCAGTAGATTCCTTATGCAGCCTAGCTGATGCAGAGAGACATAGTAGATGCTGGCATGACGCCAGACTATGAGGAGTGGTTTGTAGCACATCCATTTCCTTGCTACTCAGGTCCTAGAGAGGTAGCACCTCATATAGATGAGGGTGACTCAGATGGAGCAGGTGGAGGTGGCAGGGGGGAGGGGTGGACGGCGGACGAGGAGGAGAGATCAGGGAGATGAGGAGAGACAGAGACAGAGGCAGAGAGTCAGAGAGGGGCTCTTGGGGCAGCAGGCAGTGGGACAGGCATAGGTTCAGGTGCCAGTGCAGCTAGGGATAGCCCAGAGGTAGATGCCACCACCTTAGCAGGTGCTAGTACAATAGGTGGCACAGGTTGTGCAGGTACAGGTGCCAGCATAGTAGGTGGCATAGGCCGAGTAGGTACAGGGGCCAGCACAGCAGGTGGCACAGGCCAAGCAGGCTCCATAGCCTGATGTGCAGTAGCAGGTTCTGGTTTCTTTACAGACCCAGATTAGGCAGCTGAGGGCTCATCTGAGAGCCGCAGAGTCACGGCGAGATGCAAATGCGACTTAGATATCTGAGTTGAGCAGGGAGAGAGATGCAGCCTTAGCTAGTATGCGGGCTATGAGAGCAGAGCGGGATGCAGCCTTGATGGCCATGGGTACCGATGGGACATCCGACTTCTTGGTGGCACAGGTGCAGTAGTCTCAGGCCTAGGTAGCGTAGTTACAGAGTGATCTGACTAGAGCTTAGGCACAGACTCAGTATTACTGGGGCTTATATCACGGTGTCGTGCCAACGAGTCAGAGAGCCTCGAGCTTTTGGAGCCAATCAAAGGCAGTGCAGAGAGCAGGTGGGTCTCGGTCTGTGGGCTCAGTGAGGGGCCCACCTCCATCAGGGGTGGATCGAGGAGAGGATAGTGCCGAGAGTAGTGTTCCGCGATAGCAGGGTTAGATAGACCCAGATACTTGTACCAGTTTTTGATCGCATTGTTAGCCCATTTTTAACAGATGGCTAAGATAGCCAACATATGTACTTATTATTTTCTAAGACATGTATCACCCTTTGTTATATTTTGTATACATTTATGACATGGCTCTGAGAGTGGATAGAGATCTTTGATATATTGTACATTTAGACATGTGTTTATGTGATGATGTTGTTGTTTCCTTGATCTATATGCATGGGCTATATGTGTGATGCATTGATGTTTATATGCTATGGATGCACGCTATTTTATGATGTGTTTGTTTATGTTATGCATACTTAGATGGATGTTTTAGAATGGTTTTGGAGTTATGCAAATGCTAATGTGTATGGATATGGTTATGCAGTTCGATATGTATGTGACCTATGTTTTTGATTTTCTCTTGATATGATGTATGGATGCACAATGTATATGGATGATCTAAAATGTATGGAAATTGATCTCATGGCCTCATTATGTATGCAAATGATGTAATCATGAGAATGACTATCTCATGTGATGTGATATGCAACTTATATGCTATGTGTTTGATATGTGAGGGGGAGGTTGGCCGTCGGTGTAACACAGTAGCACTCGTTGCTTGAGGTTTTCACCCCAAGCATAATTTATTTTAAGTGGCTTGGTAGGGCTTGGCTTTAGCCTGTTACCACTCAGGGTCGTTCCCACTTGGACAAGCATGCATCCAAGGGCAGGCCCCCCTAAAGGTTTGACAAAAAGAATGACAAGTCTGGCACTTTGATCACCTAGTTAAGGGGAGAGGATAAGCCTATTGTCATTCACAAGCACAGAGAACAGTGGTAAATCCAACCTAGTTAAAATAAAAAAAACTAAATGGGCTAAGCTAATTTGTGCACTCACACGATAGTTAACTTGAAAAGTGATTAATCATAGCATTGTTCATTTCCCTTTTGTTAACTTCGAAAGTGATTAATCATGGCATTGTTCATTTCCTGTTTGTTAACTTTGAAAGTGATTAATCATAGCATTGTTCATTTCTCGTTTGTAGAAGATAGCAGTGATTAAACTAGAAAATAAATCCACAATGCAAGATAGCAATTTGGTCCAATTACTTCCTTCCTAGTTAGGGACTATGTGTAGTTTTGTCATGAAATGCATTTGATTACTTCACCCCTAGTTAGGCTAGATGAACTAAGCAAAATATCTAGATGAACTAATCCAGCCACTACTCCTGCAAAACTGACGTTAGCTCAACATGCAAAAATCAAAAACCATACAACAGAAAAGCAGGAAACAAATGCGCAACACTGTAGCCTGAATGTGTAGAAATAGGGAGTGTATGCATCTTTGTACAGAAGCACAAGAATAGGAAGCAAATGCACAAGACGACGAGGTATATGCGTAATAATAGTATATGCACAGTGTGATAGAATATATGCACAATGATACAGGGTAAATACGCAAATCTGACGGATGCGCAACAATACAGAGTATATGCGCAAACTGGTTTTAGTTTCTACAGTCAGGATTGGATGCGCAACTGCGGATGTCAAATGCACAACACTGGCGTATGCGCAACTGTGGAGTGTGAATGTGCAACTATGGAGGTTAAATGTGCAAGATGGTCATATGCATAGCTACGGAGGACAAATGTGCAACTGTGGAGTGTGAATGTGCAACTGTGGAGGTTAAATGCGCAAGATGGTCATATGCGCAGCTACGGAGGACAAATGCGCAACTGTGGAGGTCATATGCGCAAAACGGCTGCTAGAAACCTATTCTTCACCTGCACGGACCTGCAACTAAACACACTAGCCTTTTGGATTAGTAAAGGGGCAAAGGCCCCATGGTGGGCGCCAAAATGTGAGGGGGAGAATGTGAGTTAGTCAAATACATGAAAACATAAACCCAAAACACCAATAGAATTTGAAGGCAAAGAGGAATCAAACCAAGATGAGTAAGAACATACTTACAACCCTTTCTACCTGTCATTTTCCATTGTTTGTCTATCTTGCTTTGATCTTGATTGAGAAGCCCTCAGAAGCTTTCCTTGCTTGCTTGCTTGTTTGAAGATGACAAAAGAAGAATGGCTTTGAATACAAGTTTGTGTTGAATGTGAGCTTCAACACACAATAATGGAGGACACTTGAGAATGGACTTGAGAAGAGAGAATGAGAGAATTTTGGGTATAGTGATTGTACAAATGAAGTTCCTCTTTAATGGCTTAGAAGAGGGTTCTATTTATAGAATTTCTGAAAATAGAATGGAGGGTGAGGATCAAAGGATGAGATCAATGGCTCTCATTTTTTTGTGAATCTTTAATTCATAATGGGTGAATTAAAAATTCTTTATTTGAGAATGGTGGATTATGACAATTGAATTAAATATCCAATTGGGGAAGGCCAGTGGGGAACATTGAATTAAATATTCAATTGGTGAAGGCTAGTGGGGAACATTGAATTAAAAATTCTTTATTTAAGAATGGTGGATTATGACAATTGAATTAAATATCCAATTGGGGAAGGCTAGTGGGGAACATTGAATTAAATATTCAATTTGTGAAGGCTAGTGGGGAACATTGAATTAAATATTCCATTTGTGAAGGCTAGTGGGGAACATTGAATTAAATATTCCATTTGGTGGAGGAAAATTGATTTAAAGATTTATTTTGAAAAATGGAGAATTTTAGCTAATTAAATATTAAGAATATTTAATTATATGTGCAACATGGTGAGGTGGAAGAGATGAGGTGGATTGATGAGGTGGCTTGGTGAGGTGGATTTTGGACTTTAGACCTTTAGAAGAATTTAGGGAATTTAATTAAATAAAATGACTTTATTTAATTATGGGATAATGAGCCAATTAACTAAATTTATAATATTTATTTAATTGACAGAAGAAAATAGGAATTAAGATAAATATTAAAATATTTACTTAATTCAACCTGAGCCAATTTTAGGTGTATGCAAAGGTAACATAAAATAAATCTATGTGGTGATCAGTTTTTGCTCCCATGGGTCTAATAAGTGTTCACACTTATTCCTTAATTATCACAAACTTCAAATTCTCTAGTGTCAATGGTAATTATGTAATTATGATAGTCTAATATAGGTCATCAACCCCAAATAAGTTATTATATGCATCCAATTCTCCTCAAACATGGATATGACATCCAAATACCCTTGTAGAACATGATACAAAAAACCCCAAGACCAAAATGTAAAGAGGGGAAAAGTGTGGTGACTTCTTCTACAACTGACTAGTAAACAAAAATATGCAAACAAACAAAACAATTGAAAGAAAATATTTTGGGTGATGTAAGATTGCTCTTAGTCCCCAAGGATGCTCTTGCATCATTTTTAATTTGATCACTCTTCCTTTAGAATCCAAACAAACCACTTCCTAGAACTTATAATTGGTCAAGAATTTTTTAACTTCGATAGAGCTAAAGGTCATACCTGAATTTTGTACAAGGTACGTGAACTTATTGACAAGAACATTATCCATGTGGAAGATGTCAATGGAGATGGAAATCCTTTGGTTCCACCTAGTAATAGAATTTTATGGGAGCAATTAATACTAATGCTACAATGTCTTCTTCTACAATCCTCTCACTCCACCAATTTCATTCTTTGATGTGTAAATACTACAAAACAACCACAGGTAAGTGCAGGAAGATGGGGGGCCAAAAAGGGGTCTTAAGTGGCCACTTTTTTTTCTGAAATCAGGAAATACTGGCCTTGGATGAGAAATTGAGCATAGTTACACTCGAAATTTGGAGATGCAACCAAAACAATGTTCATAGTGCTCCAAGTCTACTTTCTAAACTACTATTTTGTTTTGAAAATGGCATAGATTAAGGGGTTCAAAAGAGGGAACCACAGAAATTGGTGTTGTTTTTGTCAAAAAAACATAACATAGCATGTTTTGTGGCTCCCTCAAAAGGTCAACTTTTTTTTGGTATTTTTAAAATCGCTTTAGTGAGAAATTAGCTAATAGCATGTAGTTTATGCCCGATTTTTCTGATTATTTTTTGATGAATATTTAATTTTTTACTAATTTTCAAAGTGGACACATCCTAAAAAATAAAATTTTGGCTGTGCTACCCCTATAAATTTTGAAAACTAATTGAAAATCATTTTTTTATTTTTTTAATATTTGTAGAATGGAGTCTAGTTTCTAAATATGTAATTTTTTTGAAATTTGAATGAATAGTTATTTTACAATGAAAAAAAGACCAAATAATGGTTTTTGCCTAAAAATGGACACACAAACAAAAAAAATTAAAGATGAAAAGATTAAAATTGTTAAAATGTGAAAAAAATCACATCGTCAAATAGCTAAGAGAAAGCCTAACATTACCCATGTGTTTGATTTGTTTGACCTTGAAACACGTGCAAATCTGAGGGTTAGCATGAACGAAATTACGTGAAATTTTGAAGAATATAGAAAAACACGTCTGTGACTATTCATAAGGCACTCCAAGCCTTTGGGTTGGAAATCCAAAGCAAATCCCAAGCCCAAGGCTTGGGATTCCCAAAGCAAGACATAACGCGAGTGCGTTATAATGCGCTCGCGTTATGTTTTGCCTTGCATTTTTCCTTTCCCGCAAGTCTGTTGTTTGTCATGTTTGACATAACGCGAGCACGTTATAACGCTCTCGCGTTATGTTCCCCTCAAATTTTTTTACATTCAAGGCTATTAATCATGAGGGTTAAGGGATAAGGGATAGAGTTGGAGAGTTTAGGGATAAGGGATTAGCATTTAAGGTATAGTATCGAACCCGTTGAGGGTCTAGGAATAGGGATAGCGTTTAGGGTTTAGGGATGAGAGATGACAGATTAGGGTTGAGGGTCGAGGGATCAGAGTTAAGGGTTGAGGGATTAGGGTTTGACATTAAGGGTTAAGGGTTGAGGTTCAAGGGTCAAGGGTTTAGGGATAGGGTTTAGGGTCGAGGGATTAGGGTTAAAGTAGAGTGTGGAGGGTGTAAGGATTAGGGATAGGGTTGGAGGGTTTAGGGATAAGGGATTAGGGTTTAAGGTATAGTATCGAGTTTGTTGAGCGTTTAGGAATAGGGATAGCATTTAGGGTTTAGGGATGAGGGATTAGAGTTGAGGGATGATGGATTAGGGTTGAGGGTTGAGGGATTAGGGTTTAGGGATAAGGTTTAGGGTTGAGGGTTGAGGGATTAGGGTTTAAGCTATAGTGTTGAGGATTGAGGGTTGAGGGTTTAGGATTAGGGTTTAGGGTTGATGGATTAGCATTTAATGTCAAGGTTAGGGTTAGAGTGTCAAGGGTAGAGGGATTAGGGATAGGGTTTAGGGTTGAAGGTTTAAGGATTGAGGATTGAGGCTTTAGGGATGAGGGTTTAAGGCTTAAGATATAGTGTCAAGTGTTGAGGGTGTAGGGATAGGGTTTAAGTTTTAAGGGTTAAGGGTTAAGGGATAGGGATTAGGGTTTAAGGTATAGTGTTGAGGGTCGAGGGCTCAGAGTTAAGGGTTGAGGGATTAGGGTTTGATGTTGAGGGTTGAGGGTTGAGGTTCTAGGGTCAAGGGTTTAGGGATAGGGTTAAGGGTCAAGGAATTAGGGTTAAAGTAGAGTGTGGAGGGTATAAGGATTAGGGATAGGGTTAGAGGGTTTAGGGATAAGGGATTAGGGTTTAAGGTATAGTATCAATTCTGTTGAGGGTGTAGGAATAGGGATAGCATTTAGGGTTTAGGGATGAGGGATTAGAGTTGAGGGATGATGGATTAGGGTTGAGGGTTGAGGGATTAGGGTTTAGGGATAAGGTTTAGGGTTGAGGGTTGAGGGATTAGGGTTTAAGGTATAGTGTTGAGGGTTTAGGGATAGGGTTTAGGGTTGAGGGATTAGAGTGAAGGGTTGAGGGATTAGGATTTGATGTTGAGGGTTGAGGGTTTAGGGTTTAGGGTTTAGGGTTAGGGTTGAGAGATGAGGGATCAGAGTTAAGGGTTGAGGGATTAGGGTTTGACGTCGAGGGTTGAGGGTTGAGGTTCGAGGGTCAAGGGTTTAGGGATAGGGTTGAGGTTGAAGGGATTAGGGTTAAAGTAGAGTGTGGATGGTGTAAGGATTAGGGATAGGGTTGGAGGGTTTAGCGATAAGGGATTAGATTTTAAGGTATAGTATCGAGTCTGTTGAGGGTTTAGGAATAGGGATAGCATTTAGGGTTTAGGGATGAGGGATTAGAGTTGAGGGATGAGGGATTAGGGCTGAGGGTTGAGGGATTAGGGTTTAGGGATAAGGTTTAGGGTTGAGGGTTGAGGGATTAGGGTTTAAGGTATAGTGTTGAGGGTTGATGGTTTAGGGATAGGGTTTAGGTTTGAGGGATTAGGGTTTAGGGTTGATGAATTAGGGTTTAATGTTGAGAGTTGAGGGTTGAGGGTTGAGTGTTGAGGTTGAGGGATAGGGTTAATGTTCAAGGGATTAGGGTTAAATAAGAGTGTTGAGGGTAGAGGGATTAGGGTTTAAGGTATAGTATCGAGCCTGTTGAGGGTCTAGGAATAGGGATAGCGTTTAGGGTTTAGGAATGAGGGATTAGAGTTGAGGGATGACGGATGACAGATTAGGGTTGAGGGTTGAGGGATTAGGGATAAGGTTTAGGGTTAGGGTTGAGGGATTAGGGTTTAAGGTATAGTGTTGAGGGTTTAGGGATAGGGTTTAGGGTTGAGGGATTAGAGTGAAGGGTTGAGGGATTAGAATTTAACGTTGAGAGTTGAGGGTTTAGGGATAGGGTTGAAGGTTGAGGGATCAGAGTTAAGGGTTGAGGGATTAGGGTTTGATGTTGAGGGTTGAGGGTTGAGGTTCGAGGGTCAAGGGTTTAGGGATAGGGTTGAGGGTCAAGGAGTTAGGGTTAAAGTAGAGTGTGGAGGGTATAAGGATTAGGGATAGGGTTGGAGGGTTTAGGGATAAGAGATTAGAGTTTAAGGTATAGTATCAAGTCTGTTGAGGGTTTAGGAATAGGGATAGCATTTAGGGTTTAGGGATGAGGGATTAGAGTTGAGGGATGATGGATTAGGGTTGAGGGTTGAGGGATTAGGGTTTAGGGATAAGGTTTAGGGTTAAGGGTTGAGGGATTAGGGTTTAAGGTATAGTGTCGAGGGTTGAGGGTTTAGGATTAGGGTTTAGGGTTGTCAGATTAGCATTTAATGTCAAGGTTAGGGTCAGAGTGTCGAGGGTAGAGGGATTAGGGATAGAGTTTAGGGTTGAAGGTTTAAGGATTGAGGGTTGAGGCTTTAGGGATGAGGGTTTAAGGCTTAAGATATAGTGTCAAGTGTTGAGGGTGTAGGGATAGGGTTTAAATTTTAAGGGTTAAGGGATGAGGGATAGGGATTAGGGTTTAAGGTATAGTGTTGAGGGTTGATGGTTTAGGGATAGGGTTTAGGTTTGAGGGATTATGGTTTAGGGTTGATGAATTAGGGTTTAATGTTGAGAGTTGAGGGTTGAGGGTTGAGGGTTGAGGTTGAGGGATAGGGTTAATGGTCAAGGGATCAGGGTTAAATAAGAGTGTCGAGGGTAGAGGGATTAGGGTTTAAGGTATAGTATCGAGCCTGTTGAGGGTATAGGAATAGGGATAGCGTTTAGGGTTTAGGGATGAGGGATTAGAGTTGAGGGATGACGGATGACAGATTAGGGTTGAGGGTTGAGGGATTAGGGTTTAGGGACAAGGTTTAGGGTTAGGGTTGAGGGATTAGGGTTTAAGGTATAGTGTTGAGGGTTTAGGGATAGGGTTTAGGGTTGAGGGATTAGAGTGAAGGGTTGAGGGATTAGAATTTGACATTGAGGGTTGAGGGTTTAGGGTTGAGGGTTTAGGGATAGGGTTGAGGGTCGAGGGATCAGAGTTAAGGGTTGAGGGATTAGGGTTTGACGTTGAGGGTTGAGGGTTGAGGTTCGAGGGTCAAGTGTTTAGGGATAGGGTTGAGGGTCGAGGAATTAGGGTTAAAGTAGAGTGTGGAGGGTATAAGGATTAGGGATAGGGTTTGAGGGTTTAGGGATAAGGGATTAGAGTTTAAGGTATAGTATCGAGTCTGTTGAGGGTTTAGGAATAGGGATAGCATTTAGGGTTTAGGGATGAGGGATTAGAGTTGAGGGATGATGGATTAGGGTTGAGGGTTGAGGGATTAGGGTTTAGGGATAAGGTTTAGGGTTGAGGGTTGAGGGATTAGGGTTTAAGGTATAGTGTTTAGGGTTGAGAGTTAAGGGTTTAGGATTAGGGTTTAGGGTTGACGGATTAGCATTTAATGTCGAGGTTAGGGTTAGAGTGTCGAGGGTAGATGGATTAGTGATAGGGTTTAGGGTTGAAGGTTTAAGGATTGAGGGTTGAGGCTTTAGGGATGAGGGTTTAAGGCTTAAGATATAGTGTTTTGGGTTGAGGGATGAGGGATTAGGGTTTAGGGACAAGGTTTAGGGTTAGGGTTTAAGGTATAGTGTTGAGGGTTTAGGGATAGGGTTCAGGGTTGAGGGATTAGAGTGAAGGGTTGAGAGATTAGAATTTGACGTTGAGGGTTGAGGGTTTAGGGATAGGGTTGAAGGTCGAGGGATCAGAGTTAAGGGTTGAGGGATTAGGGTTTGATGTTGAGGGTTGAGGGTTGAGGTTCGAGGGTCAAGGGTTTAGGGATAGGGTTGAGGGTCGAGGAATTAGGGTTAAAGTAGAGTGTGGAGGGTATAAGGATTAGGGATAGGGTTGGAGGGTTTAGGGATAAGGGATTAGAGTTTAAGGTATAGTATCGAGTTTGTTGAGGGTTTAGGAATAGGGATAGCATCTAGGGTTTAGGGATGAGGGATTAGAGTTGAGGGATGATGGATTAGGGTTGAGGGTTGAGGGATTAGGGTTTAGGGATAAGGTTTAGGGTTGAGGGCTGAGGGATTAGGGTTTAAGGTATAGTGTTGAGGGTTTAGGGATAGGGTTTAGGGTTGAGGGACTAGAGTGAAGGGTTGAGGGATTAGGATTTGACGTTGAGGGTTGAGGGTTTAGGGTTTAGGGTTTAGGGTTAGGGTTGAGAGATGAGGGATCAGAGTTAAGGGTTGAGGGATTAGGGTTTGATGTCAAGGGTTGAGGGTTGAGGTTCGAGGGTCAAGGGTTTAGGGATAGGGTTGAGGTTGAAGGGATTAGGGTTTATGGTATAGTGTTGAGGGTTGATGGATCAGAGTTAAGGGTTGAGGGATTAGGGTTTTACGTTGAGGGTTGAGGGTTGAGGTTCGAGGGTCAAGGGTTTAGGGATAGGGTTGAGGGTCGAGGAATTAGGGTTAAGTTAGAGTGTGGAGGGTATAAGGATTAGGGATAGGGTTGGAGGGTTTAGGGATAAGGGATTAGAGTTTAAGGTATAGTATCGAGTCTATTGAGGGTTTAGGAATAGGGATAGCATTTAGGGTTTAGGGATGAGGGATTAGAGTTGAGGGATGATGGATTAGGGTTGAGGGTTAAGGGATTAGGGTTTAGGGATGAGGTTTAGGGTTGAGGGCTGAGGGATTAGGGTTTAAGGTACAGTGTTGAGGGTTTAGGGATAGGGTTTAGGGTTGAGGGATTAGAGTGAAGGGTTGAGGGATTAGGATTTGACGTTGAGGGTTGAGAGATGAGGGATCAGAGTTAAGGGTTGACGGATTAGGGTTTGACATCGAGGGTTGAGGGTTGAGGTTCGAGGGTCAAGGGTTTAGGGATAGGGTTGAGGTTGAAGGGATTAGGGTTTAAGGTATAGTGTTGAGGGTTGATGGATCAGAGTTAAGGGTTGAGGGATTAGGGTTTGATGTTGAGGGTTGAGGGTTAAGGTTCGAGGGTCAAGGGTTTAGGGATAGGGTTGAGGTTCAAGGGATTAAGGTTAAAGTAGAGTGTGGAGGGTGTAAGGATTAGGGATAGGGTTGGAGGGTTTAGGGATAAGGGATTAGAGTTTAAGGTATAGTATCAAGTCTATTGAGGGTGTAGGATTAGGGATAACATTTAGGGTTTAGGGATAAGGGATTAGAGTTGAGGGATAGGGTTGAGGGTTGAGGGATTAGGATTTGATGTTGAGGGTTGAGGGTTTAGGGATAGGGTTGAGGGTTGAGGGATTAGGATTTTACGTTGAGGGTCGAGGGTCGAGGGATCAGAGTTAAGGGTTGAGGGATTAGGGTTTGACGTTGAGGGTTGAGGGCATTTTCTATCAAGAACTTGATTATGAGGGCTTGCCCCTTCATTGTTATGCCTATCATATGGCGGAGCATCTGGCAAGCCCTTGCAAGAAAAAGATGTGATCAATACAAAGGATGTGATGAATATATGGCAGGACAAAACACGAGAGCGTTATAGCGCAAGCACGTTATAACGCGCTCACATTTTGTATTTCTATTGAAACGGTACAAAATTGGTTACCTCCGTGATCCATGCCCACATGCTCTGTTTTCTTACTGATTATGCACGTGCTCTGACAAAAAAGAAGTGCTTTCATACTATTGGGAAGTTCACATGCACATTTGACACATTGTACCACCTTTGCATGATCTTTCCACCACCTTTTCTGCTTTGCCAACTTGAGAAGGAGGAAATAACATAGTTTTCACACCAAGTTTGATATATATCTATTCAAGTTTCAATTTTTGTAGTGTTGCAATGTTAATTGTGATTCAATTTTAGGAATTTAACATTGAAAAGGAAGCAAGTGGTGAAAAACTCAAATTGTTGAGGAGTTTGATGCAAGAAGATAAAAACACTACATAATTGGGTACTCTCTCCATTCAAATCTTCATTTTTTAGGTATGTCAAGTCTTACATGCATGTTCTTTACATTTTCCTTATTTCGGATTGAATTACTTTATCATGCTTTATCATACATGTTTAAAATAGACACATTCTGAATCAAGAAAGCAGCCTACAATCTCACATGATGCCATGTATATTTTCTACACTTGGGCTCTTTAATAATTATGTGTAATAAACAAACCTTAACATACCATGATGTCAAACTATACAAGAATAAATCCTTACAACATAAAAAAAATACAATCCCACTATTATCTTGTATTCATTTCTTAGGAACTAATATTGGTCTCTTTATCATGCTACAGACAAATTCTTTGTCATGCCGAGGAAACGATCAAGAATTAAACCAACATAGGAAGAGATAGAAGCTAAGAATGCAAAGAAAGCAGTGGCTATGAGGGAACTTCGTGAGAAGAGGAAATTGGCCACGATAAATGAAGACATACCAATTAAAGAGGAACCACAACCATCACAAAGAGATATGGTATTGGGGGCACAAAGAGAACGAATGCAAAAACTTCGTGGTGCGAGAGATTTGAATACCATAGTTGGAGACACGTCCTTTACCGCAAGTCAACATGTAGGGACACCATTTACCACATCTCAAGTTGAGAGTACATCATCACTCACATGTGATGAAAGAGGTACGCCATCGTTCCCACCTCAACCTCAAGGTATGTCATCTATTCCATGTAAGTATGCACATTAATTTGTAAGGTTTATCTTTTTTTATTTCCTCCTGCATTTTTACACATATGTACACATTTTTACATCATCATGTTATGCATTTTTGGTGTCCTGCTCCTGATGCGACCAAACTCATAACTCACCCTACTTCCTCTAGACACCATTTGATGATCTCTCCAACACTCTGGATCCAGGGCGCCCAATCATGATGATGACCTATATACCATTCTCCCAAGGCGCTCATAATGAATGAAAAGAAGACCAAGGGCGCCCAAGCTTAATAGACTTATTTCTTTCAATTTTGATGATCCAAACTCTTGCAATATGACATCCACTTTCATGCCTTTAGATCTTCCTTCACATATAGGGCACCAAATCAAGTTGAAAAATCTACATAAGGTGCCAAACTGGATGAAAGGAGACATGAAATGCACCTTAGGACTCCATGATAAGGTTTGAGCCATTAAAGTCTCTTGATATTAGGCACTCATGATGATGAAACTTAGAGCTTTTTCCTTTCCTATGTGCTCATCTAAGATGTTTGAATGATAAGGAGCACCTTGACCTCTATAATGTACATGGGGCACCAAAATCAAGGTGATTTTAAGTCACTTTGAGTCATTTGGGGTCAGTTTGAGTCTTTGAGTCATGTTGCAAAAAAGTGTCAATGTTGTCAAGTTACACAAAGCAACTTTTGCATTTTTGGTATCCTGCTCGTGATGTGACCAAACTAACTATTCCAATGCGTCTAGATGGGTACATTTATGCTAGGCATGGTCCTTTTTTTACCTAAACATATTGAAATAGTCTGAGCTACATTGTACCGACGATATCCCTGAAGAGTCCAAAGTGCAAAAAGGTAGCAATCTTTGATGAGATGTTACTCAAAAACTGTGTCACTTAGAAACATTCCATCTAAAGTAACGCAATCACATAAAGTTCCTCTACAATAACCTCTCTCAGTTTTTTATATCTCTGAGGCATTTGCCCGTGGTGAAAGGTTTTCTGCTGCCCCAAAAATCATCAGAAGGAGGCAGTGTAAAGTTGCAAAGGGGTGTAACTTTCATCCTGCTCCTGATGCAACCAAACTGACTATTCCAACACGTCTGAATGAGTACATTTATGCTAGGCATGGTCCTATTTTTCACCCAAACATGTCAAAACAGTCTGAGCTACATTGTACCGATGATATCCCTGAAGAGTCCAAAGTGCAAAAAGGCAGCAATCTTTAACGAGATGTTACTCGAAAACTGTCTCACTTAGAAACATTCCGTCTAAGAAAAACGTGATCATGTAGAGTGCCTCTACAATAACCTCTCTCAATTTTTTATATCTCTGAGGCATTTGCCCGTGGCGTAAGGTTTTCTGCTGCCCCAAGAATCGTCAAAAGGAGGCAGTGTAAAGTTGCAAAGGGGTGTAACTTTCGTCCTGCTCCTGATGCAACCAAACTGACTATTCCAACACGTCTGAATGGGTACATTTACACTAGGCATGGTCCTATTTTTCACCCAAACATGTCGAAACAGTCTGAGCTACATTGTACCGACGATATCCCTGAAGAGTCTAAAGTGCAAAAAGGCAGCAATCTTTGACGAGATGTTACTCAAAAACCATGTCACTTAGAAACATTATGTCTGAGGTAACGCGATCACGTAGAGTACCTCTACAATAACCTCTCTCAATTTTTTATATCTCTGAGGTATTTGCCTGTGGTGAAAGGTTTTCTGCTGCCCCAAAAATCGTCATAAGGAGGTTGTGTAAAGTTGCAAAGGGGTGTAACTTTCATCCTGCTCCTGATGCAACCAAACTGACTATTCCAACACATCTGAATGGGTACATTTACGCTAGGCATGGTCCTGTTTTTCACCCAAACATGTCGAAACAGTCTGACCTACATTGTACCGACGATATCCCTAAAGAGTCCAAAGTGCAAAAAGGCAGCAATCTTTGATGAGATGTTACTCAAAAACCGTGTCACTTAGAAACATTCTTTATGAGGCAACACAATCATGTAGAGTGCCTCTACAATAACCTCTCTCAGTTTTTTATATCTCTGAGGCATTTGCCCGTGGTGAAAAGTTTTCTGCTGCCCCAAAAATCATTAGAAGGAGGCAATGTAAAGTTGCAAAGGGGTGTAACTTTCGTCTTGCTCCTGATGCAACCAAACTGACTATTCCAACGCATTTGAATGGGTACATTTACGCTAGGCATGGTCCTTTTTTTCACCCAAACATGTCAAAACAGTCTAAGCTACATTGTACCGACGATATCCCTAAAGAGTCCAAAGTGCAAAAAGGTAGAAATCTTTGATGAGATGTTACTCGAAAACCATGTCACTTACAAACATTCTGTCTAAGGCAACGTGATCACATAGAGTGCCTCTACAATAACCTCTCTCAGTTTTTTATATCTCTGAGACATTTGCCCGTGGTGAAAGGTTTTCTGCTGCCCCAAAAATCGTTAGAAGGAGGCAGTGTATTAAGTCAAGATGAAAGCCTATTCACTCTAGGCACCTATTGTGACCAAATCACACATCGTGCTAGAGAATCCCAAACATGCGCCTTGAACAAATGATGCTACAAGTGGTGAACAAAATGGGCGCCTTGAGGAATTGAGCCCTCCAAGACATCTTGCAATTGCCTAAAAGTCCAAAATTTACATAAGTGAGTTAAGGCACCATTTTCCATCTCCAGAGCCTCCTTTGAGCGCCTTAACATGGAGTGAATGTTTTAGTCTATGAAAGATTGCGCCTAAAGAATATAACAACCCCTTGAGTCACTAGGATGAATTAAGTTAACAAAATGAACTTCATTGAGGGAGGCGCACTTGTACATCTAGACAACTCCAATTTAGCACCTGAGAAAAAGCATGTTTAGAGACACCCCTTGAATGAACCCTTCAGAACCAATAACCATAGCTCAAGATCCATAACCATGAGAAGATAAAGCATTAAAAAAATTCATCTAAAGGATGGGAAATACCTCTTAGATGATAGTCTGCTGAGTAGACCAAGAGTGGGGAATGAGAATGCTCCTCGAAGATACACCAAGCCACAATGACTCTCTCCAATAAGAATCTTCTCTAGGTCCATAATTAACTCACGCCCATATCCAAGTGAAAGTCTCCTTGGTCTTCCTGCTAAAACCTCTAAAGGGTAACCATCTCAACAAGTGTCTCTAATCCCAAGAGAACTCTAGCCTCACCCAAGTCTCGAAGTATGTATGAGAACCTACAACCAATCAATCCATGTTAAGCTCCAAATGTAACACCACATTATCATGAAGCTCCCAAGCACATGACCAATGTACTCAATACCAAGAGAACCAACAAGACCACTGTCAAAACTCTAACTACAAAATTAGGTATCCAAACATGACATCATGATCTAACATCTCCTCCCAGAAGATCACATGCACCAATATAGAGAATTCTAGGGTATTATCTGACCAAAAACAATGATGGGTTCATGCAATGTCTATCATTGATATTTTGCACTCATATTTATTATTAATCCATGAAACTTATATGGGTATCCCTCAATCACAATCATGTCATCATAAACACAAACACAAAGATTTTTTGGAGGATATTTTAATTTTATTAACATAGTAGTAGAAAGCCTTAATACATTACAGAATATCAATTACATGACACACTTCCAATAGATTTCCATTGTCTAGGGTCTCTAGAGGTTCCAAGTCCTCCAAATATTACTCCAATAGATCTACATGTTAAAAATAGCCCCTCTCCTACACAATCTTCTTCTAGCAAATTCCCTAAATCTTTTCCATTAGTGTAGAAAAAGAAAAGGATGGGAAACTATAGAGCAAAGTGTGGGAGGACAAGGTTATGATCGAAGGCCTTGTGAGCAACTTTAACAACCTCATTAACTTATCTAGTAGCTTCTTCTACACTTTTTATCACATAGCCATCACATTGTAAAATTGTAACCCCTTCTATATGATAAGACTACAAATATTTAAAATCGTTATTTACCACCAAACTTGCTGTTGAACTATAAGCCTTTCTATATAATAAGACTACATAAAATTAAAATTTTAATATACCACCACACTTGTTGGAGGATTCTAGGTGTAAAGGGAAAATAACAATATTTGTAAAAACTATAAAATACCACCACACTTGTTGAAAATTTAAATTTCCTTTAACATGCTAAGGATAGAGATATCAATTGAAAAATTACCATGCTGCAAAATTGGAACTCCTAAATGCTAAGACTACATAAATTTAAAATTTTTGTTTAGCACCACACTTGCCATGGAATTACAATCCCTTTTATATGCTAAGACTACAATGAATTAAAGATGTAATAATCGTTACGATTTTTTATGATCAACAAACCTACCCAAGACCAAATGCCTACAAGCTAATCACAAAACCAAATGAACAGAATAATTGCTATTCTATTTTCAATATTATGAGGCAAAGTTACAATCAGAAACATACATATATAGGCCTCTTGGATGCATGAATCAAGGAGATGACATGCACAAGAGGTATGGGTTAACTCTCAATCTCTGTCAATCAAGAGGTGAGTTAACTCAACCTAACTGAGAAGTTAAGAGTTGAACTGCTAATCAATGGATTAGTTCACTCAACTTGACTAAGAAAGAAGTGGCCTTGACTGAATATAGGTGGCACCTAAATATCATCAATCAAGAGTTGATGAGGTAGTGGTGGCACTTGTGTACCTCAAGTCAAAGTGTACCCATGCATTTATTATCTACTTAGGTGAGAATAATTAAAATTTCATATTACCCTAAGTAAACTTATTAAATAGGTGTAATATCACACTTAGGATATATAATATATCCAAGGTGAATAAAATATTACACCATCACCCCCCATAAGTGCAACTTAGGAGAAATGAGAAATGATAAATGGGTTTTGGCTACTAGGCCATGTTGATGCTGAGATATGCCACAATCAAATCAAGAGTCCTAGGCCTAACTGAAGAATGTGACTATCCAAAACCTAGGGGAAATGGATGTAGAACATGATCCAAAGACAAAGATGATACAACAATAGTGCTGGAACTATCATAAAAGAGGATATGATGTCCTCAATGACATCCTCCAAGTATAAAAGATGGGACTCACAAAATAAACATGCAATGTCTATCAAGTACTCATCCCAAGTAGCTGTATCTAGAAGATGATGAAGGTCCTACTACACTGAATCACTAGAAGCTCCATTCAAAACAACACTAAACTCTAAAGAAGCAATAGGATATGGAGGAAATGGAATGTCAACACATGTATCTAGAACCCCATTTGATAAAAGAATACCAAGATTCAAATGACTATACTGTATCTCCTCAAAGGTGTCCACACTAGATGCTTGAGTGTGAACATCAACCAAAGGAACATCAATAGAAAAATGTGAGAAGGTGTACAATCTAGATCAATCATTTACCTCCCCAGCTGCAACAATAGTATCTCCACTTTGCAAATCTTGAATGAGCACAACATCTAGTGTGAACTCAACACTCTTCCTTGTCCCACTATGTGTGATTTGATAGATAAAAAAGAGATTAGTTGATAATGAAGGTACGAAAAGGACATCATTGAAGGATCTCTTAGTCATGTCAATAGACCCTCACCCATGAAAATGCATATATGTGTTATTACCCATCAAGATATGTGGTGTTAAACAAGTCTCAAATGAAGAAAACATACTCTGTAATGAAGCCATATGATGTGAGGCTCCAAAATCAAGGATCCATCATTTTGATGTAGAATTTGCAATTACAACAAATGCTTGCCCCTTTTATTTCTCTAACTTTGAATGAGAAGAAGATGATGAATTTGTTGAAGGTAAATTTGTCTTTTTTAGAATATCCTTTTTAGATTTCCTCCAAGGACTTCTAGTGGAGGAAAAATCTCAAACTAGAAATCACAAATTCAATTAGTGTACCTCTCCCAAGCCTATCCAAAAGTCACATAGTACCATGCCTATCCATCAAACACCACAATGCAATTAAAATCCTAACAACATGCCCATGATCCAAGATCAAGTGCAATCATGCAAAGATATTATCAATCACAAGCCTATTAAGAAAGAACTAGAGTCTTTTAGTACCATACTTTTCCATCAAACACCATCATTTAATCCATGGCCTATCAAGCCTATCAAAGAAAATGAAAACATCCTATGTAATACAATCAGACTTTAAATATTTGAAGTAGCCATCTATAAATATCCATTCAAACGTGGATTTGTAATGCAAGTATGGACGCCATCAATAAAAAAGATTTGTATTAACCAAATATCCATATATGCATACATCAATATCTGTCGATATAAGTATAACATATATACAAAATAGCCATATAGGCTTACAAGAATGCCATATAGGCATACAATGTCAACTATGTACAATACAAAATATATGTCCACAAATGCCATATAGGCATACAACAAAGGAACACAATAAAAAGTCATTTCCCTCTGGCTGGTGAAGAGAATAAATCATGAGCAGCCTTTGATCTTCTAGGGGATGGAGACGCGTATGTGGGTGGTCTACTATGAACCCGAGGGCTACTCCTCCTATTTAGGTCTTCCTGCATCTTTACCTGTTACAATAAAAAGTATAGACATTAATATATAGAAATTACATGTTATAAAAAATAAAATATTTAACAAAATAATCACTTACCGCTAACATATAATCTGTCCCCTCGCTTGCCTCAGTAGCAGGAATAGGCCCTGGTGATGTCATGTCCTATAGAATCCATCTAGATAGAAATTAAACTTCAAATCAGTAATCTTTTGATTTTTCAAAAATAGACAACTATAACAATGAATGTAAATTGAAATTTACTAATCTGCCTCATACCCCTATCAATGCCATGGAGCTATGAATCGCAGAGGCCACACCCTGCTCCATTGCCCTATGAACATGAGGAGGTGCCTCCGCAGCCTGCATCATCTGGAAATAAAACAACATTATTCAATTACGAAAACTATAATAGTGATGCAAATCATGGCTCCTAACATACACACAAGTTCATCTAAACATGGAAGTACACACAATAAAGCACACAAATCACATACAAAAATTTAGTAAGTACAATTCATTCATTAAACTATTTATTTTATTACCTCTGTAAAGCTTTGAAGTCCACCACCGCTGGTAGGTGTTGCCATGAAATCTACAGTATTAACCTATTCAACATCTAAAATCAGAAATTAGAATACCATTCATATAACGATGCTATTCACATGTAATATTTATAATTGTTTACTAGTTACATACCTCGACAGTAGATGATCTAGTGAAAAATGCTGGTGGAGAACCACTAAAAACTGCATCGACGCTACGACCCTGAAATTTCATTAAAATCATCAATTTAAATTAGTTAATCTTGTATTTCAAAAATGAAATTTAATAAATTAAATTTAATAAACTTGCTAATATTAACCTGAGTATCAAGGCCGAAAGTCTCACTCAGGAGGGTATTTGTCATCACCATCTGCTCAGCTGCAGATGTAGCCTGTGCACCTATGTCCTGACTGTCCATGGGATCATAACCATAGGCTGACCCGCAAGCCTAGCAAGTATGCGGTGGGACCCTACTCCTTGCACTATCTCCCAACCCACTCTGTGTTGCAGGACCGGCATGCTCTATGATGCTCTGGGTCAAGGCACTAATCGACTGAAGTGTATCGACCTCAACACTCTCCTTCACAATGGAAGGAATTGAAACATGCTCATGGGCTGGTTTACTTATTACTCGTCTCACTACCCGCTGTGGGTCAAGACGTGCCCCTGGTCTATCTTGTGCTGACCCCCCACCTCTACCCTGGAAGTCCCGCATATCAAAATAGTTTGGCACTTTATTGAGGACAAACTCGCAGTAGAGTTTCCTCAAAAAGTATTGCGGGACCTCATAGTTATTGCATGGAGGATGGTCAAAAACCATCCACCACCTCTGCCCGAAATTGTCCCTTATCTCTTGGTTGTTGCACCAATGGATAGGGAACCTCTTGCATGTAATGGGTGGAGGTTGATTTGTTTCTAGGTTTGTGAAAATTGAACACAAGTCTAATTTTGTAATTTGTAATTTTTTGACATCTTGGTATGACAACTTGTCTGCATAGTAATCTCTAAACTCTCTCTTTTTATCTGTCCAACTAGTTATTTGCTTGCTAATTGAATCTACATTTGATAACATAGACTCAAGAGATTCAGCAAGCGTGGACCTATGCAAGGTTGAAGTGGAAGGATCTTTCAACCTTGCAATTATATCTTCAATTTCCTTTTTGTTGTTTTCAATTTGCCCCATTATATTATCTTGTGTTCCAGGGGCATGTTGAGGAATGAATGGGGGAGGTTGTTGTTCTGCAGGTATTTCCTCCTCAGGATTTTGTGCATTTTGAGGAGGAGGAGGAGGAGGAGGAGGAGGTGCATTAGCATTTCCTGACAAATAATGAAATATATATCAAAAATCAACAAAAACCTACCTATTTAGAAACAAATTCAAACAAAAAAAAAAGATAACTCACCCCTTTGGCTTGCTCAACATCGCAGTGGCATTTTGGTGACGAATTGATAACTTTTTCGTGTTGATTGGTGTTTTACAAAACGCGAGTGCGCTTTTGAGGGTTTGGAAGCCGCGGGCAGAGGAGAAAACAGCAAGAAATGAAATTGGACTATTTTTTTTTTATTATTTATAGCAAGTCATAACACGAGCGCGTTATAACGCGATCGCGTTATAACGTGCTCGCATTATGACTTAATTTTTTTTGAAATTAATTTGGCCACTTTTTGGCCCCTCATCTTCTTGCACTTACCCCCACTATGGGCCATTATAAATCTTTGGGGAAATGCATGACCATGTTATTATAGAAATTCATGGTGATGCAAGCAACCAATACAATATATTCATGGAATATTCCTTGTTAGTACACACATAAAGATAAATTCTTATGCTCATTTGAGAGTCTCCCTCAAGATGACAAGTGGATTATTGATTCATACTTTAGGTTGTGTCATCTTACTACTCAAAGTTGAACCTAAAGAAGTAAACATCCTATGACATGTAATTTCTACTTTGGATATATATTTCATACAACTTAGTAGACCATGGATAGAACACTTGAAAGAGATACCTTTCATTGCACATCAATGCATAAATTTTTTTCATGAAGGAACAATTATCAAATTCTAAGAAATTCATATGAGCCTAATGTGGAGTTGAGACATTTCACTTTAGATACTTACATTAAAACTCAAAAAGAACCTTTGTATGGATTGGAAATGAATCTTTATGAGGCACATATAAAAAATGATTGTTTTCACAACAAGAACTTAACAGGAAGAAATAAAAAGTTAAACATAAAGAGCCTCACAATGAAAAAATCAGTCATGAAAAAAAGAAGGAAAAAAGAGTAGAAGCTAAAGTGATACAAAAACATGAGATTCATTCCCAAAATACTACTTAGATTTTACTCTACAAAAACAAGTGAAGAAATAAGAAATTTGGGTTAAAAAAGACATGGCTAATGTAACACCAATCTATAATGTGTTTGTACATGGATTATGAACAAGTAGCACATGTAATATAAGAGGCAAGTCAAAATGAAAAAGAGGTAAGAATAAATGAAGAAATATATGATAAAACATGCTAGGATGACAATGATGCATTAGAGGATGAAGATGATCCTCCTAAATTTGTTCAAAAATTCATGCGTATTTGTAGACTATATACCTATATACTTATATTTGTAGTTTGAGTTTTTCCATTTGCTTCTTTATTTATATCTTTGGTCTTTTTATTATGCTTTATTTTTTGTGTTTTACATATTCATTTCACCTTTTATATCTTATTTCCTGATTGCATTTCCCCACTTGGAGGTATTTGTCTTCTGTATTATTTAACTTGTTTTAATTGCTCACATCTTATTTCTTGCTCTTGGATGCCTTCCTATGGTTACAACTTTGATGTACTATAATGTTGCTTTCTACTATTATGATTATCATGCATCTTTATGCTTGTTTTTTTTACTATGATCGCTTACCTATGCTTTCATCCCTTAAATGATGCATACTTTATACTTTAGCTTGACCTTTTTATCATACTTAGATCACATGCTTTTCCTACTTTATATTTATCAACCTTATCATTGCATCATTCCTAGATTTCTCATATGTGGCTATACTTATTGCTTACATCTTAGGTGGCCATATTCTGCTTTCATTTCCATATCATCTTACTACATTGGGGGGCATCATACTTCCCCCATATGAACTCATATTTTCCTATCACTTTAGAGCTATCCTTTTAGATTAGGAGCATTTTTATTTCTCTATTATCCATTATGTCACCTTTGTCTTTTCATGAGATATTCTATTACATTGGGGGGCATTATTCCTTCCCCATAGATCATCATGTGTAGGTACATGTTTGGTTATTTTCTTTGAGCTACCTTTACCAAATTAGGGGTGTCACACCTTCCCTTATCTTATTATTATATGTGATCACATGCCTTATCATGTTCTAAGAGCCACATTGGGGACACCATATCTTCTATATCTTCTCCATACAACTTGAACTATGTCTTTTGGGCTACATCCACCTTACTATTTACCTATTATGGGGGAAAATTTATCGATCGATGTTTATCTCCAATCCATGTGCTTTCATACCTATCCAACTACATGTCTTATTTTCTTCTTACTTGATGAATTAATGACACTCATTTACTTCACATGATTTATATGCTCACATGCTTAGCTTACATTTGTATTTTATGTACCTCTTTCCCCTCTCCTTTAGTTCCTTGTATCTGATGGATGTGACCAATCAAAGTGAGACATATCATGTCACTAACACTCCTTTGTTGAGTTTTTAGATGGCTACAAGTATTAATGTGTTGATATAGAGCTTGGTTATATGATAGGACAGTGCCTAATATGTCATATTTTGGTCACATGACATCACAATGCCTAATATGCCATATTTTGATCACATGAATGGTAGTACCTAATATGACACACTACTTTCCATATGAGAAAAATTTTCTAACCCTACTCCTACCATTTATTTTCCTAGACAACCAAGTATGTTTGTGATTTATGCTTATTTCACTTGTGAGATAGAATCTACTCATTGCACATTTTTATTTGTTTTGCACATTTCCTAGAGAACACACGCCTAGGATGAACACACAAAAAGATATCCTCTTCAAGATCCATTAATTTAAATAGACCCTTGTATCCTTTTACTATCTGAATATTTACTTTATATGCATGCTTGTGAGTACCATTTACGTTGAAATACATGTTCATTTAGGATCCACATGCACCTCAAAGTGGGGGAAAAAGGTAATGGTGAAATTTGTATACTTATGTAAGGGAAAGATTAACTTGTAGACTCTGGAGGGTGAAGAATTTTAGGGTTTTTGGATCCAAAAGAAGACATGAAATAAGATTTATAGGTAATGATAGCTTATTGTTAGTGGATAAGGGGAGTGAAAAAGGGTTAGATGATGATGAAGAAGGTGCTCTAAAGTTTTTGGAGTTGTGTTTACACTTGCATTTTACCTTTGGTGTGTGGAACTTGGATGGTGTTGAGATTGTTCCAAAAAATAGGTTTTTTGGGATGGTGATCCCACATATTTTTCTAGATCCCTATTCAATAATTTAACTTGTTGGATTGAATGCTCTTTAGAAGCTACAAAAAATTGTAGAATCCCTTTCACAATTTTAATGAAGACTACAAGTCTATCCTTTTGAAGGATAGGTTTGTGGTACCCTAGTCTTGGAGTGGGATTCTAAGATCGAGTGCTAAGTAATTATTCTTGCTTCATCCAAGGTACTAGGTGTTGTGAAATCCAGTTCTAGATAGCTATTTTGAAGGTAAATCTTTGATATTTAATGTAATTCTTAAGGTTGAATGTATGGGATTCATGTTTCTATAGGAAGGAAGGGAATATGTAGTTAAGAATGATCAGAGAGGCACACATTCTATAACAAAGGAAGATCAAAGAAGTTGATTCAAATGTTTTTGGAGAATATTACAACATTTGTCAAAACTAGCTCAAAGTTTAATGGATCTCAAGGTAGCTTTGATAGTGTTTGTGTGCTTGTCAATTTGCCTTGCCCTATTCCTTGGTCTATTCAAAGACATTCTTCTTATGGCTCATGGATACACTATGTGGAATTTTAGGGCCTACCCTTTATATGTTTTCAATGCAACCATATAAGGCACATGAAATCTAAATACTCTTTCCTCCAAAAATTTTAACATTGCAAGGTCAATTTTAGGAAATTATCTTTTCCAGAAAAAGGGATGCTTGATGAAGACTTCATTTGGAGAAATTAGGGTTGCTTCTTGACCTATAAACACTCAACCACTATTGAGACATCATCTTTAGCTTCCAGAGTGTGAGCATTGAATTCCTCACAAGGGCTTGGCGAGGTGCAAAGGCCAACCCTTTTTGGCATACAGCCCCTATTCTAGGTATTAAGGATGGCATAGTGTAGATTGGTAAAAGCCATGTTCTTGATGTCCATTTGAAGTTGACTCTTTGTGTTTATGGGGGAAATAAATCCTCAAAGAGATTGCTAAATTTGATAAGTCCCATGAAGCATAGTAAGTGAAAGTCTGAAGGAAAATTCAAATGGGAATTTGTGAAGCATGTGGCTTTAGCTCCCCATGGTGCCCTTGTTAGAGCATATAATTGGTGGTGGTTCACACTTGAGACCATTCACTCAAGATATTGTTAATTTTATGATCTTTAGTCTATACTAATGTAATCATATCTTTAGTCCGTAGGGATGAAATAGTAAATTTTTTTCTACAAATGTATTTCAATATTCTAAGGTTAACAACATTCTATATTTGTGTACTTTTTGTTGGAGTACAATACCACTGAGAGGGGGGGTGAATCAGTGGTAGACTAATTTTAACAAGACCTTGAGAACTTGAAATAATCTTTCAAAACTTTGAAACAAAGGCAACTTCTATTGAATGGAGATGAGGCATCATATTAACTATGAACATTATGACAGCTTTGGTTAAGTTAAGATAGGTATCATGACAACTAAAACTGACAGATCAATGTCAAGAATGCATCAACACAATATTATAAAACAATCTATGATAAATATTGACTCATGAACATCAAACTTAAAAGAAAGGGTGTTCACATATTAGACACACAAACATATAGAGATTAACTTGTAAAGTTTGATTGACCATAATGAGGATGAGTAGAGAACATCATTTCAGACAATGATATATGATGAATATGTGTTCTTACAGACCAAATTAACTTAGGATAACTTTAAAACTGAATGATACATGATAAGCAAATAAACATGAGGATCAAACACATCAGTGATAATAACAACCCATAACACAAATATTGTCCTGAGTGGAAAACCCTCATGGGGAATAAAAACCACTTGAAATGCCTCACTGGCTTATTCAAAAATATCACCTCACTAGCTACATAAAAGTGTCTCACTGACTTGTATCAATGCCTCACTAGCTTATACATTTCATTGCCTGACTGGCTTATCTTTATTATTGCCTCACTAGCATACCACAATCAAATACAATGAAATGATCAAATACAATACAAAGGATTACTCTCTTTCTCTATAGCCCACTTCTTGACTGTCTCATTATTTGAGACTCAAGAATCAATACAACAGATCATTAACACTCTGGTATAACCTTAATGATAGTGCAATAAACATAGATCATCAACCTTACATCAGATGTTTACATAATGCCCTTTTTATACCATTTCACCAGGTCTTCTTTCTCTCATGAAACAGTTTGTGTATGTAATTGCATTTCTTCAACTATCTTAGGCAGTTTGCAACTGCATAAATAACTATCACAGGAACATGGTCGAATGGACCCATGTGGAACAATATACAATTCCTTTCAAATAAAGCTTTAACCACAGTTGAAATCTTTCACCAATAAATCTTTAACCATATAAGATATTCAAATTGTTTAATAAAATGCTTTGATAAACTGTTAACACATAACCATGCCAAAATAGAGCAGCATTAAACTATCCTCAATACCCGTGTGAGAAACCCTAGGGTAGAGTCAATTTTTTCAAACCCTAACCATGGGTAAAACAAAAAATTGCAATCCCTTTACCAAAAATTAAAAACTTTATAATTGTTGCTAAAAACCCTAACTGTTCTTTACCATGTAGATAAGTAGTATATGAAATGATAATCACTATCGACTATATCTTATAACTATAACCAAGACTTATGATAAAGTCAAAAACACCCCTTTAAAAAATAGACTACCATAGCTTGAAAAGAGCATCAAAAGTTTATATAGATTTTCCCTTTTTTCCACAGACAGAAAACTTCACCAAAAACTTCACCATTTTCATTTTAAAATCTTCAAACCATTTTAATTTTTAAGACACCAAAAATAGAAACTTCTTCAAGCACCCAAAAAGAAGAATATCACCTGATTTGTGTTGTCTTTTATGCCTCAGAATGAAACTATCGAGTAGATTGTGAACTCAAGTAACTGTCCAGCTACACTGTTGACTTCCGAGCATTATCATTTCACAACAATCTTCATCATGATAACCAGAACCTTTGACATTTTGTATAATGATTAAACTCTAAGTCAAGAGAAGAATAGACCAAAGTTGCACATTGCAAAATGAAACTTCAACAAACACTTTCTCCATATTCATTCATTGATTATCTGTCTCAGTGAGCCCTAAAAAGGCCCGGTGATTAAAAATTGAAACCATCAATTTTTACCTTCTATTAAACTCATAAACCTGCCCAACAAGTTAATAACCTTAAGTGCTCGATGGGAAATGCATTTTCTAAGTGATATCTTATATTTGCACAAGAAAAAACCTTTATCAAATAATGACACAATGTGATGCCCCTTTTGTGACTTTAACCTCATGGTAAATGAAGGATTTAAGATATATGCATAACCTTGCATTGTGATTAAAGAAATAAATGAAACAACATAGCACTAATGACCTTGAGATAAATAACCTTGCAATGTGTCATGATACAGAGGATATCATAATGCTAATTAAAAGAAACTGATACAAGTGTGTCTGTAAATCCAATCAAAGATACCCAACGAAATATACCCAAAACCAATGATGCTATAACCACCATGCACCTGATTCCTATTGTGCCTCGCACACATGCCCCATTTCATGAAATAGGGACCCCCCTCTTTGAAATTTTCGTCTAGAGTGTCAATTTAGTTCCTTGATTCCTAAGATGTCAAAAGGTGGTCAATTGCATTTTTTGCCATGCTAGAAAGATTGGTGTCATTGAGTCACCCAAAAATCAACTAAGTCTGTGTATGCCTTCATTAAAATCAAGTCTGAGTGCCTTTTGTGCTAAAAACCTTTGCAATAGCCTTTTGCGCTGAATCTTGGTCCAGCTGACTTTTGTGCTAAATTCTTATCCATCCGACTTAGCGTTGTTTTCATTGACAACCGACCTCTCCGTTAAAACCAAGTGCAACTGACAAAAAGTGTTAAAATCTCAATCATCTGACTTAGCGCTACAAAACCAACCATCTGACTAAGTCAGACCATGACAAAACCCACGCTTAGTTTGACAACTCTAAAACCGATGTGAAGCTCTAAAAGAATCAATGACCGACTCGGCACTAAAATTGATCGCGTCTGACTAAGTTGGTAACCTTTAAAAGTCGCACAAGGTTAGTGATCCCAATTTCTCGCACAAATTTCAATTCAATTCAGTGGTATGAAGGGCATCATGTTGTACTCCCTGCATTTATGGCAAACAACAGGGAAGGATAAATAGATTTTCTCTCTCATTTGAGCTCATTCTACATTTTAAAATTAACTAATGAGCTCCCCACCGAGTTTTGAACCAATCTACTACAAAATTCCCCGTTGATTAAAATGGAAGCATTATCGCCTGTGTAATACATTACATTTCAACTTTGTTAATTAGGCGAGTACTCCATTTCTGGGCCTAGGATTTCTCATTTCCAAGTTAGGGTTCACAATTAATAAAATGGGGTTTTTTCTATGCCAAATCAAATTTCAATTTATTTAAGCATAGATTTGCAGACATTTTTAATGATGGATTATTAGTATTATAAAGAAAAACTAGGGTTTCTCCATGATTTTAAAATATCTTTAGAAAACCCTAGTTAAAAACTAAGTTGGCTGTCAAAACACAAATTCATTCAAAACTCCCATTTGTAATTGACAGCAAAGCAATGGCCATGAACATCATGTTAAAATTCTTGTTTAGATCCTTGGCGATAAATTTTCAAGTGAACCCATAACTCATCAATCTGTATGATTGTTTTGCGCCATAAATAAAACCTGTTGACTTAGCATCAAAAACCTATCGGACCGACCTGTAAAACTTGTAATCACTTTAAGTCAGTCAGACACTTTGAAAAACTCTGCCAAAATCTTGAACGCAGTCGGTGCTAAAAACATCTGACCTAGTGTTGATTCCTGCCTTGACTGACTTTGGTCGGATGACACATAAAACCCCGCAAAACCTCAAAGCTCACATTGCGCTTAAAACATTGTTGTCCAGCTAGGTGCTAAATTTTGCCTTCTCCAAATTAGGTCGGACATTCCCCAAAAGCCCGCTAAGTTGTTAAATTTTGTAACTCGCGCAAAACGTGAATATTGGTCTAGCACTAAAAATTATCTTCTCCGACCATGCGCTAAAAGTTACCTTCTCTAACTTAGGTCAAACACCTCCAGAAAACCCGCTAGGTCAGTGAGCTCCAAATCCCATGCAAAACACAACATGAGAATCAACGCTAAAAATCACCTCCTCCGACTTGCGCTGAAAGCCCAACAGAATGACCTCTGAGACTCATTTAAGTCAGTCACATCCAAATTCTGCACAAGGTAGGACATTTCTAAAATCCGTGCCAAACACCATAATGACTAAGTGACCAAGTAGCATTATACTTGAAGGTCAGATGACCTCAAATCTTGCGCAAGGTCAGATGACCTTCAAATCCACACTTTGCTTCCCATAGGTTGAACGACCTCCAAATTAGCGCAAAACATGCAAAATCATTGTTTTTAATGTAAATTTCAAGGATAAGAGGTTTGTTTGATTGAAATGAATACTGCATTGATTGAATTATGTTGTTTTACATCTTTTGATTAAAATGGTAGAGCATTTGAGCATTTATTGCATGCATTAATATAAATTGTTGTGTTTCTATCATTTCATCATCTAATAGATGTAGTAATTAGTAAATTTTCAGACTTGTGCATTTCATCAATAATAATTTATCATTTAGTTGGATAGATATTGATCTCATTTAGAAAACATGACTTAGTGATATGGCAGTTAACATGATAAACATGCATTCAAAACTTAGGAATTAGGAAGGCCGTTCAAAAGCATCAAGACTTATGAGGTCTGGTCATACAGGTTAAATAACTGCAAGAGCCCAACCCATGAAGTACAAATTCAAAGGCAATCCTCCCAAAACCAAGATCACCACTGGATGGAAAAACATAGGAGACACTGATCTAGGTCACATTGACTTAGATGACTTCAAAACTTGAATATTTGGACCCAATCCAACTTCAAGGGCATAGAAAGTAAAAGATACTGGGATTGCAGAGGTTGTTGCCTTCCCTACTTCAGCCCAATGTGCAGAATTAATAGTTGCTTATGCTAACAGATATGACATAATGACTAGAACCATACAAACTCCCAATGGAGATGTACTAGCAGATATAAGTCCACCATCATTAGCAGAAATCTTTGGAATCCCATGGTACCCAGTAATGACTATGCCAGATAAAACAGGTGCAGAGGCCAAATATAAGAAGGATACAGGCACATGCAAGAAACATATCAATGAACAATGGATGAAAAGAAAGAGGTCTGCTATAATCAAACTCCCTCAAACCTTATACAGAAGTGACTTCCATGATGAAATAGGAGATCTAGTGACCTTGCTCAGTATGATATACGGACTGCCTACTGGATCAACTTTTGAAGGGTGGATGTTCCTAATGATTGAAGAGCTAATCACTAAAGGAACCAAGTTCCACTGGGCTCAGATATTAAGTGACAATATGCATGAGGCATTCAGGAATTTTAGAGATAAACAAGTATTTAGATGGACTTCTTATGTAGTATACTCATTGGTAAGAAGAAATGAATATCCTAGATTGTCAAAAGAAGGGGAAGTTGGAAATGATGAATAGAAGCAAATCAAAGTTTATGAATCCTACACCTAGTTGGCACTATCCCAATCCCTCATCCATTACAAAAGGGTAAATGATGCCTTTACAATGTATATTACCAAGCTGCTACAAGGAACCACAGCCCATAGGATATCTATTGAAGCCATGAATGAAGTCATGAAGTATGGGAGGTGGTACATACAGTTCCAAAAGTTCACCTATTTGAGAATTCAAGGCTTCACTAGAATGCCATATAGACTGCCCCGCAATCCCACAGATAAGGTATTTCTCTTATAATTATCAAGGCAGTTGATTACTTATGTAGAGAAATTTAAACACCTCCATAGAACAAATGTCTAGTTTCCCATCTTGTTAGGTAAAGGTAACTATGCATGTGTTTCCCTGGGGGCCGCAGAACACTCAAATATAGAGCTCCAATTGCTTAATCTCCATATTTACACAAAGAGAAGTCACTTTGATCTACACAGGGTGATGGAGAAGAATGTAAGCAAAAAACTATTTCATAAGATGCACCTAGAGGACTTATGGGCCAATTGTGGGGATGATTATGAGGTTTTGAAGAGGACCCACTCAAGGTTGTCCTTGGGTTTTATAAGGAAGTTCCATATCATAAATGTCCCAGATCAACTTGATGATGATGATAATGTAATACAAAGAAGATCTTGGGAGGCCCAGTATAACCTACCAATCCCATTGCCAAATTGGGCCAATGCAGAGGAAAGTTCCTTAGATGAAGTGATGAAGGAACCAATAAGATTGAGCAAGTCATGGGTGAGAAATCAAGTTGCTACACTGGAGAGACAAGGAGTGCTACTTACATACATAGCACTTGAGGATGAAAAGGAATTTGGAGATGAAAAGGATGTGTCGATAGAAGTGTCTGATGAAGCAAAACCAGCTCAAGAGTCTGTCGGGAAATCAGATAGTGAAGAACATATCCCTTTGGCAAAGAAAGGTAAAGGAGAGAAAGAAAAGAAGGCTGCTCCAAAGATACAATAGAAGAATATGCCTCCTACAATAAGAATAAGGGCATCCAAAAAGAGAGAGATGCCTAGTGGACCAGGGGAAGGTTCCAAAACAAAGAAGACTAAGGTAAAAACTACTGGTATAACCATAGACACTTCTATTGCAGCAACACCCCATAGCATGAACTTGCCAGTTACTTCTTCACCCCCTTTTGCTCCCATTGTAAATACTGCCACACCTTCTCCTATTGTTTCAACTGTTGCACCTGCTATTACTGTTGTAATTATCCAAGAAGGTACTTTTGCTTCTTCTTCGCCAGTGGTTACCATCTCTACTTCCTTATGTTCATTAATGGTAGACTTAAGTACCCCAAGTAGCCCCACTTCCTCCATTATTATTTCTTCATTTCCTTCCATTTCTACCATGTCTTCACCTTCCATATCCTCTGTTTCACTTTCCACCTCCTTTTCTTTGCCACCTATTTCCTTTATTCTTTTGCCTTCTTTCTCCTTACCTTCTCCCTCCATCACCACACCTATTGTCATTTCCTCCATCCTACCAACCTCTCCCATTCTACTTTCCTTGGGGTTTACTTCATTTGCAAACTTGGCACAAGTTAGCCAGTCCTCATTTGCAGTAGTCCCATTATCCTCTGCTCCTAGTTCCCAAGCTACAATAACACAAGGATCAACTCCTTTGGCTGAACCATTGTTGCCAGGGATAGATAAAGTATGTGTTGAACTAGGTCTCCAAGAATCAGAAATTTAAAAAAATGTATTTGAAGAACCACTTTTTGAGGTAGTAAATGTTGAAATAATATAAGTCTCTGACAGCCCCACGGAAAAGAACACAACAAAAATAGTCTTGGAAGATGCTTGAGAGGAAATGTTAGAGAACTTGAAAGATATCAGAGATGGAGAGGAAGATGAAAATAAAGAATCCAAGAAAGAACTAAAGCTACTTGAGGAACCATTAAATGAAGACAATGAAAATACAAATATTCCTCAAGATTCTACCTCCGCAGCACCTGAGTGGCTGCAAAGCAGGATGACTTATCAATGGCCCCAAGTTGAGATTATGAAGTTGGATCTAGATGCTATTTTAGCCAAGGCAGAGAAACCAAAAAAGCATAAAAAGGCTAAAGTTCAGTCGAGAATTTATAAAGATGCCACAAGGTCCAGAATTGCTGAAGTAGTTGTCCCACCAGCTGATACGGATAAGGGACAAGTCAGAGCTAAAGACTACACAATAACAACTATTGACTTGGGACCTGCTACAAGAGGGCAAAAAATTGATGAGTTCAAGGGCTTAGTGTCTTCTATCTTAGAATAATTAAACAAAGATGAGCTTACTAAGAAGGAATTGAAACAACAAAATGAAGAACTCATGGCATGTCTGCAGTTTCTGATGAAGCCTCTAGATTCTAAGGATGATCCAAGGTCAATCCCAGCTCTGTTATCAAAAGATGAAATAACAAAGTTTGATGACATTAAGACAGTGGCTAATGGAACTCAGAAATGGTTTGACAAAATATACCAGGAAGGATGTGATGCAATCACCTTTGCAGCAGAACTCCACAAAAACTTTTGTAAGTTACGGGACTTATGGGAAGAATTACATGAAGAGTGTGACAATTATGATGAATACTATTCTCACATGTTTCCACGGGTGCAAGCAATAAGGGATCTGCCTACTAAAACATTGTTATTAGAAAATATCTTGACAGCTGATAGATTGCATAAAAAGGTGAAATGGTACCAGTAGTTGAAATTAAGAAAAGAACTCTTTGATAATGTCAGAGAAGCCAATAAGGTGGCTAACAATAATATATTGTCTTTCATTTATGAAATAAATGACTCTCTGAGGGATTGCCTAGTGATGAATTTTGATGATTTAGCTCCGTATGATGTGCAAGGTTGTAAAGACAAGCTACATCAGATAATATTTAAGCAAACTGCACAAACTGTCATGAGCAGATTGGATAAAATCAGCAATCTTCAGACTACCTTCATCACATTTTAGAAGAGCAGGAAAGCACTAGAGAAAATGTATATTCAATATAGTGAAGAATTGGAGATGTTCAAATACAAAGTGGATCACATCGAGAACACGAACCCTGCTGACATCAATCCAGCATTATCGGCTTGGGTCAACTACAGCAATAAAAGGGCAGAAGAAGACAAAATGGATTTAGATGAAGAGCAATAGAATATTTTTTAATATTTGAAATATAATCCCATCATAAATATGTATTACTATATTTGGAAGGTCATGTTACACTATTTTGTCCTTATTATGTCTTGAAAATTGTCTGTTCACTATGTATAGCCAAATGGGTATCTAATTTGTCTTGGTTCAATGTATCTGGATGTTGTTTTTCATCATTTTCCTACATGACAAATTGTAATCTGGGAATGAAAAGTGATGTTGTAAATGCTCTTACTATTGTTAAATCTAGACTGCCGGGGTTGAGTTAGTCTCTGCCGTTCATTCAAAAACTTAGTATGGTGACTCTCTTATATAAAGGGCTGTCATTTCTCTCATTTCTAAGAATCTAGATGTTGAATTTTTGATGCTCTGCCATTTAAGATTAATACAAAGCAAGTTTCTGTAGTGATTCTGAGAATTTGTTTACTTGTGTTATCTATTTGGTTTCATGGTTCGCTTCATGATCTGCATTAGTTAGATTGTGCTTTTGCAATATTAATGGTTTGTTGAAGATATTTGATGAATGTTCTAAGTCCATTCTTTTATTTTCTTGTTGACTATAAGTGCTTGTGTAAAGTTAGTCTGGACTAATCATTTTATGTTGAGTTCAATTGCATTGCAATAGTTAAATCACACCAAAACTAGGTATTTAATGAATGCATGCAATCTGAAAATCTTAAGAATTCATAGAAGATAGCATCATTTGATGTAGTGTTGTAGCAATCAATTAGCTTGGTTACTCAGAAAATTGGTTTAAAAATCAAAACATTTGTCTACCATAAGTAAATTGTGCATTGTGAATGTCACTTAGGAATTTCTAAACCCTACTCCTTTTGTATTTTCTTTTAAATCAACTATTAGTTTAGGTTTTCAGCAGCATTTTATATTGCCATATCAGCTAAAATTATAAGGGTTTGCATGAACTACTGTCCTAACCTACTCAATCTGTCAAACTGCATGTAAGACCCCTTGTAGGAATAGCTAGTACATTCCAACTGAGACATTCCAAGCATGCTAAGACCTAGCTGTATTATCTTTGGAGTAGTCTTACCTAGGGTAGGATACTTTTCAAGAGAGGTGTGATCTTAGCAATCATACCTATGTTGTTGTGTGCTAAAACCACCATCAACAAAATTGGCACTAGAAGGAGGGCCACCAAGTTGAAATCCCCTTAACAAAATTAGCAAGTCTGGGGACTAGACAAAAACATACCAGGTCCAGCTCAACCGGGGAAGAGTTGTTGTCTTTGATAGAGTTCAAAAGAACAAGAAGGGATCAGGGGATGCCAAAGCACCAAGGGCTCAATCAGTCCCAAGAAACCTAGTTGCAGCCCCAATCAATCCTCTAGTCATGGCCTTTTTCACTGGCAATAACTAGTCGCCATTTTAGTTCAACGATTACCATGACATGCCCAAGAACCCTGACAAGTTCTACTCCAAGTTCCTCACAAATGATCCAAATAGGACTACTGACGAGCACATTAAAATCTTCAAACGCAATATGTTCATGCACTAGATACCACATGAGGATGTGGTTTGTAGGTTGTTCCCCTATTCACTACAGGACAAGGCTTATTATTAGTTTTCTAACCTTCTTGTTGCATCCATAAACTTGTGGCTGAATCTAAAAGATGCATTCTGGATCGATTATGAATGCCTACTACTCCAGCAGACCTTTGTATATCTTTTATAGAGATCCGCAGAGCTGAAGGAGAGTTGATAAGTTCCTTTAATAATCAATTCTAAAAAGCTTTTAGTCATTTACAAGCTCCTTATGCCATAGGTCAGCCTGCAACCCTTCCAATCTATTATGCGGCCCTGAATAGACTCACATATATGTTTGTAAGAAAAGCCAATCCACCTCCTAACAACCTGGCTCAAGCATACACTGAGGTTGTTACTGTGAACACCCAACTAGGACAAACAGCTATAGGTATGCTAAACCACATGGGTCCCGTAGCAATGCCCAATCAAATACCCATGATTAACCAAGCTTTGGCTAATCATACCCCTGTAATGAACCCAATTCCAACTCCCGCTACAAAACAGGCCCTAGTGGTTCACCCAAGAAACCCTATAGCTGAATTACCTCCAGTCCAAATGCCCTTTCTTCAATCAGCTAAAATAGCTAAGGCAAGAGATGATAGAGATGATATTAGAGAGTTGGTTGAGCAAATGAAAAAGCTCACTACAAAGGTTACCCATCTAAGGGAATCAAAATGCATACCTGCAGCAGAGGAATCAAAATCAGAATCAGTACTAGAATCAAAATCAGTATTAGAATCAGAATTTTCAGCGATCAAACCGGTCTTGGAACACTAGGCCCAACAACGAAGGAGTACCATCGCCATTGGAGAATCAAAATAATGATACTTGTCCACCTAGTCATGTGATGTTGGCTGATGCAGCATTGTCTACTTGGTGTAGATTGCACAATACAAATGCTGATTCTGAATTAGACTATCCAAAATTTCAAATAGCATCCAACATTTTTTAGATGGAGATCCAGAACGCTGAAACATAAGAAAATCCACCAACAGGGTATGAACTAGTTCCTTCTCAGAGATATGATACTGCCCTAGTACTTGACAGTTACACATTTCTATTTCATGATGATAACCAACCTGAGGAAGAAGAGCTTGATGAAGTAAATGCTTATCAGCAATACAACAAAACTCCATACAACTTGAGGAGTAGCAAGCCCAAGGGTCCTTACACCACTTCAATCCCTCCAAATAATTATCAAATCCTACCTGATCCAAAGCTCTCGAACAATCCTGAACCCCCAAAGGCCACACCTCAGTCGATGCATCAGGGAGCTACTACTAAAAGTTCCCAAAGGTCTGATATAGAAAAAATGGCACAGTATGTTGTAGATGAGCTCAAGAAAATGAAAGTCAATTGTCTGTCTATGAGTTATTAAAAGTGCAGAAGTTAGGACAGCCTTTTTTTAAGATATGGGAGAAAGTATTAAACTGGACTCTTCCCAAAAGGAGATTCCATCAAAAGATAGCTCAGATAAGGGAAAAGAGAGAGTTCACGTGACGGATGTTGAACATAAGGTTACATTGTACAAGGATAAAAGAGAAAGTCCTTTCCTCTTAACACTCAGAATATTTGGAAAGAACCTTCATAACTTTTTGGTAGACTCAGGAGCTTCTACCAACGTGATGCCTTTATTAGTCTGTAAAGCTTTGGGTCTCACACCAGCCAAGTCTTCTAGGAAAGTTATGTAGCTGGACAAAACTAAAGTAAATGTGATGGGTGAGCTGAATAGAATACATATGCAAATAGCTTCCAACCCAAGGCTGCAACAATACATAGACATCTAGGTGGTGGATATTCCAAATCAATATGGCATGTTGCTAAGCAGAGATTGGTTCAGGACTTTGATCAGTTACATGGCCATGAACTTTTCTCACATGTAGCTGCCATGGAAGGGATTGGCAAATCAGATCCATATTGAAACAGAACCCAAAATGAAACACATGATCATAGAGTACAATCAGACCAATGAAATCTTGTTTTTAGACAGTGATTTGGGAGTCTATTTTCCCCATGTTGATCAGGTGGAAGAGATTCTTATGCTAAGCTGCAACAAATTTCCTGATCCTCCGCTTGTAGAACGTCAAGAAAGTATAAAAGCGTATGTGCAATCAAATTCAGGAACCTCCTCTAAAGATGAAGAACCAGGAATATTCGAAGGATTTTGAGACTTTGTAGCTAAATTCATAAGTGAACAAGTAGCTATTGGAAAGCAAATACAAATGGAAGAATTGTTCTTGTCGAACTACTGTCGTATCCCTGATGCATCTCATTCTGAGTTTACATGCTTTCTTTTCCAAGAAGCAGTAGAGTAAGTGCAGAGGCATTTGAAGATCCCCATAGTTCCAAAAGAGAATCTGGCTATTACAAAGAAAGTAAGTTCTGAACCACCTCCAAATGAAAGGCAACAAGCAAAAAAAGATGACAATAATAAAGATTTTTGCCTCTAGACTCTGAGATTTGATGGATCTAGGTGTAGACAAGGATCTGGAGTAGGCTTTGAACTAATTAGCCACATCGGAAGTTCGTATTTGGCATCGTATAGGTTACAATTCCCTTGCTCAAACAATGTGATAGAATATGAAGCCTTAGTGCAAGGATTGCTGATGGCCCTCCAGAAGAAGGTCTGGGTTATTTAAGTGTTTGGTGACTCAAAACTAGTTGTCAAACAGGCGAGAAAGCAATACTCTTGCAATGACAAGAGATTGAATCGATATAGGAACCGAGTATGGGATCTAATCAATTTTTTTTATGGATTTAATATTCAGCTGATCCCGCGAAGGCAAAATCATGTTGTTGATGCCTTGGCTCAAACGGCTAGTTCATTGGAACCAGCATCTATGTTAGGCTTAAAGAAGTTTACTGTCAAGTTTGTTTCCACTCCCTCGGTACCGAATAACATCACGAATTTTCAAGTCTTCAAGGATGACAAGCACATAATTGATTTTCTCACTTCATCAGACCTTTTTACTACACAAATCATAGATGAAGAGGAGATGGAACCTGTTGAAATGGACTTGGAAGGAGTTCTTAACTTAAAGACAAATACTATTCCCTAGGGAATGGTAGAATTGGAATGATTGTTCAACTCAGACAAGCTTGGAACCTAGAGAAAAGAAGGAGAATCCCCTAGTGGGCAATGCGATCCTTTTAATTTGGGGACACCTGAAGAAGTTAAAAATGTGTTCATTAGGAAAGCCAGCACAGAGGAAGAGAAAGCAAGCATTATCTATGTGTTAAGAGATTATCACAAAGTCATAGCATGGAGTTATGAAGATCTCAAGACTTATGATACTTCAATTATTACTCACACGATACCGCTCAAACCAGGTGTAAAGTCATTTGGGCAAAGGCAGCGGTCGGTGAATGCTTTATTAGAGCCTTTGATTTTCAAGGAAGTGTAGAAATTGTTGTCTGCCAGAATTATATTCCCTATTAGACATTCATCCTGGGTGGAAAATCTGGTATCAGTCCAAAAGAAAAATGGAGAAATCAGACTTTGTGTTGACTTTCATAATTTGAACTGAGCTTTCGAGAAGGATAACTATCTGCTACCATCATTGGATGAAGTACTGTAAATTGTCAATGGCTATCAGATGATGTATTTTCTAGATGGTTATTCAGGTTACAATCAAGTGATGGTTGACTATGAGGATAGGTTAAAGACATCTTTCACATGTAAATGGGGAATTTACACATATCACAGGATGCTATTTGGGCTGATAAACATTGGTGCCATGTTCCAACATGCAATGGATGTAGCCTTCAAAGGGCTGGTCGAGAAATGCATTATCATTTATATGGATGACCTTAATGTGTTTTCAAAGAGACAAGAAGATCATGTGATAGACCTAAGGAAAGTTTTACAGTGGTGTAAAGATTACGAGATCTCACTCAATCCAAAAAAGTGCATCTTTGGAGTGACTGAAGGAAAATTGCTAGGGCATGTAATCTCTGAGCAAGGCATATCTATCAATCCTAACTGAGTCCAAGCAATCCTCAAGATACCACCTCCAGCTAGCAAGAAGGAACTCAAGTCATACTTTGGTAAGATTAATTTTGTCTGTAAATTTATTACTGGGTTTGCTGAAATTGTTCATCCATTGAATGCCATGTTGAAGCAAGACGCCAAGATAGAATGGACCCAAGAAGATAAGGTTGTATTTGTAGAAATCAAACAAGTAATAGCCAATGCTCCAGTATTGGTGAGTCCGGATTATACACTGCCATTCTGTATTTATTCTTTTGCCTCCGAGCATACTTGTGTAGCCATGCTAACACATAAAAGAGTTGTCAATGATGAAAGACCCATCGCTTTCATGAGCACCCTGTTAAAAGGCGTAGAAATAAGGTATCCAAACGTGGAGAAGCAGGCATATGCCTTGGTTAAAGCAGTGAAGAAGTTTTGTCATTATATCTTGAGAAGCTAAGTGATTGCCATAGTGCTAGATGCAGCAATTAAGGCATTATTGATGCACAGTGAACTGGGTGAACGAAGAGGAAAATGGGTCACCATTCTACAAGAATTCGACATAGAAATACAACCTATGAAACTAGTACAAGGACAGGCATTGACAAAAACAATGGCAGAAGTTAGTCCAGGCTTAGTCTCCCAGCAGTATATGTTAGAAGACATCTCTAAAGATGAATGGTATGGAGACATTGTGTTTTATCTGCTCAATCAGTGTTGTCCATCCCAATTGAATTTAGTTCAGAGAAGAGTGCTCAGATTGAAAAGTAATAGCTACATGATAAAGGGGTTAGTGTTATACAATAAAAGTCACGAGGGGATCTATCTAAGGTGCTTGGATAACATAGAGGTAGCACAGGTTCTGACAAGTTTTCATGAGAAGTTTGGGACGGGTCATGAATCGTCTCATTCCACCACCAATCAGATTCTTCAGGCGGGGTATTACTGGCCCACTTTGTTCAAAGATGCTCATTCACATGTAAGAACTTGTCACACATGTCAGACATCTACCACAAGAGAATGAAACGTTACTATGCCACTGTAACTAGTCTTGGAGGTGCAACCATTCACACAGTGGGGACTCAACTTTATTGGTATGATCAACCCATCCTCCTCTGTGGGCCACAAGTATATTCTAACCACTACTGATTATTGCACCCGATGGTCTGAAGCTAGATCATGCAAATAATGTACCACATAGGTAGTTATTGAATTTGTTGAAAAGAATATCATTACTAGGTTTGGCTATCCTTTCTCCTTGGTTTGTGATAATGGCCCTGCATTTTCTTCATTATGTTTTTCTAACTGGGCATTTGATTATGGGATCATTCCTAAGTTTTTCTCTAATTACTATCCTCAAGGGAACGGGGTAGCTAAATCCACAAACAAAAACTTGCTTGAGGTAATTAAGAAACTGCTGGACAAGAACCCCAAAGACTGGCATACTCAGCTTAGGTTCGCTTTATGGGTTGACAGAATTTGACACAAGGTTGCACTGGGAACATCACCCTATCACTTAGTTTATGGTACAGAGCCTATCTTCCCCATCCATTTGAGAATCCCTATACTGCAATTTATGCAAGATTGTCTTGAACCAAATGATCAGGTGTCTTCTCGATTAGCCCAATTACTGCACCTCGAAGAGAAACGTGACGCTACTATAGAAAACTTTGCCAAACACCAAGGGGTAGTAAAATGATGGTTCAACAAGAGAGCCAAAGTCAAGGCCTTTTGCATTTCTAACTTAGTATTGTACTGGGATAAGGTCCACGAGAAGAAAGGTGAACATGGTAAGTTTGACAAACTTTGGTTAGGTCCATATCAAATTTATGAGATTCTTGGTGATAACACGTATCGACTGAAGAGCCTTACTAGTGAAGAGCTTCCATTTCCCATCAATGGACAGTTCTTGAAGCACTACTATTAGGCTTAGGAGGTAGCTTTGCCTTCTGTTAGTGTATATAGTTAGTTTGCTTGTTTGCTTTGGTTAGGTTAGAATGTTGTTTAAATTAGTCTTTACTTTCCCACTTCATTTTCCGTAGTTGTTAGGTGTTTTATTTTTCTTAGTTTAGTTGTCTTTCCTACCTTTCTTTGCTCACTACACTTGCTTTGAGGTATCCTTGTTTCCAGAATGTGGTGGCAATTGTGTAGTCCTACAAGTGCTTCTTTGTTGGGCAAATAATCTAGAGTTTTTCTTTGAGAAGCCAAACTTTCCACTTGGGTCTTACTGTGGGTTCCATTGTTACACTTGGAGGTATGATGTTTGTTCACTAGAAATGAATTGGTAGTCAGTGTACCTAAAATATTTTCTAACCATATATCTTTCACACTCTTAAGCAATCCTGAGGTACCTAAGTGAGTCTTGGTGAGCTTTCTTTAAGTGAAAAATCTAAGGTCCACATTTTCCGCCATCGAGAGTCCACACCTAGCTAGTTGAGTTATCAACATAACTAATGCCATCAAAAGCATGTGTTGCAAGGGCAACAATATTGCATTGTACTCTGTCAAATCTAAGCTTAATGAAATATCAATCAAATCAAAGAAAGAAATACAAAGAAAATCACACTTACACACATCATAACTCAGCTAGATGGACAATCAAGTAAACTCTACCGGGGCTATGGATGCCTAACTGGTACTGGGGCTCTACTTGAGTGGAATTCTAAGACAAACTCGTCGAGGCTATAGATGCTTACTGGCAGTGGGGCAATGTCCAGGTAGTTCAGAAGGTGTGTACTAATCACATAGCTTAATGTAAAGGATCTGAAATGAGCTTAGTCACCAAAGGATGGGAATTAATGCATCTACACACACTCATGTTTTCAAGATATGGATGGTTGCACTGGTTATTGAGCTCTGCTTCTTTGATAGGATATCATATTTTCTTGTTTAGTATGTGGGAAATGTAGAAGTTCTGGGTTTGAACTGAAATTTTATCTTTGAAATGCTCCAGAGCATTTCCTAGCAGAGTCACCATTTGTTGTGCCTCACACACATGCCCCATTTAGCAAAATAGGGACCCCCTTCTTTGAAATTTTGGTCTAGAAATGTCAGTTCAATTCCTTGATTCCTAAGATGTCAAAAGGTGGTCAATTGCATTTTTCGCCATGCTAGAAAGATTGGTGTCATTAAGTCACCCAAAAATCAACTAAGTCTGAGTGTATGCCTTCATTAAAATCAAGTTTGAATACCTTTTGTGCTAAAAACCTTTGCAACAGCCTTTCGTATTGAATCCTGGTCCAACTGACTTTTGCGCCAAAATCTTATCCATCTAACTTAGCGCTATTTTCATTGACAACCAACCTTTGCGCTAAAACCAAATGCAACTAGCAAAAAGCATTAAAATCTCAATCATCCAACTTAGCACTATAGAACCAACCATCTGACTAAGTCAAACCATGACAAAACCCGCGCTTAGTTCGACAACTCCAAAACTGACGCGAACCGCTAAAAGAATTAATGACCGACTCGACATTGAAATCGATCGCGTCTGACTAAGTCAGTTACCTTTAAAAGTCACACAAGGTTAGTGATCCCAATTTCTCGCACAAATTTCAATTCAATTCGGTGGTATGAAGGGTGTCATGCTGTACTCCCTGCATTTAAGGTGAACAACGAGGAAGGATAAATAGGTTTTCTCTCTCATTTGAGTTCATTCTTCATTTCAAAATCAACTGAGGAGCTCCCAACCGAGTGTGGAACCAGTCTACTACAAAATTCCCTACAGATTCAAATGGAAGCATCATCACCTATGCAATTCATCACATTTCAACTCTGCTAATCAAGCGAGTACTCCATTTCTGAGCCTAGGGTTTCTCATTTCCAAGTTAGGGTTCACAATTAATAAAATGAGGTTTTTCTGTGCCAAATCAAATTTCAATTTCTTTAAGCATAGATTTGTAGACGTATTTAATGATGGATGATTAGTATTATAAAGAAAAACTAGGGTTTCTCCATGATTTGAAAATATCTTTAGAAAACCCTAGTTAAAAACCAAGTTGGCTGTCGAAATGCAACTTCATTCAAAACTCCCATTTGTGATTGAAACCAAAGCGATGGCCATGAACATCATGTTAAAATTCTCGTTTAGATCCTTGGTGATAAGTTTTCAAGTGAACCCATGACTTATCAATCTATATGGTTGTTTTGCGCCAAAAATAAAACCCGTTGACTTAGAGTCAAAAACCTATCCGACTGACCTGTAAAACTTGTAATCACTTTAAGTCGGTCGGACATTTTAAAAAACTCTGCCAAAATCCTGAACGTAGTCAGCACTAAAAACATCTAACCTAGTGTTGATTCTGCCTTGACTGACTTTGGTTAGATGAGACTTAAAACCCCGCAAAACCTCAAAGCTCACATTGCGCTTAAAACATTGTTGTTTGACTCTACGCTAAATTTTGTCTTCTCTGACTTAGGTCGAATGTTCCCCAGAAGCCCGCTAAGTCATTAAATTCTAAAACTCACACAAAATGTGAATATCGATCCAACACTAAAAATTATCTTCTCTGACTTAGGTCGAACACCTCCAAAAAACCCACTATGTCTGTGAGCTCCAAATCCCACGCAAAACACAACATGAGAACCAGCGCTGAAAATCACCTCCTCTGACTAGCGCCGAAAGCCCAACCGACCAACCTACAAGACTCATTTGAGTCAGTCACATCCAAATTTTGCACAAGGTCAGACGTTTCTAAATTCCATGCCAAACACCATAAAAACTAAGCACCCAAGCAGCATTATACCTGAATGTCAGATGATCTCAAATCTCGTGCAAGGTTGGATGACCTTCAAATCCACGCTTTGCTTCCCTTAGGTCGAACGACCTCCAAATTAGCGTAAAACATGCAAAATTATTATTTTTGATGTAAATTTCGAGGATAAGAGGTTTGTTTGATTGAAATGAATACTGCATTGATAGAATTATGTTGTTTTGCATCTTTTGATTAAAATGGTAGAGCATTTGAGCATTTATTGCATGGATTAATATAAATTGTTGTGTTTCTATCATTTCATCATGTAATAGATGCAGTAATTAGTAAATTTTTAGACTTGTGCATTTCATCGGTAATCATTTATCATTTAGTTGGATAGATATTGATCTCATTTAGAATAACATGATTTAGTGATATGGCATTAACATGATTAACATGCATTCAAAACTTAGGAATTTGGAAGGCCTTTCAAAAGCATCAAGACTTATGAGGTCTAGTCATGCAGGTTAAATGACTGTAAGAGCCCAAGCCATGAAGTACTAATTTAAAGGCATTCCTCTTGAAACCAAGATCACCACTTGATAGAAAAACATAGAAGACAGTGCTCTAGGTCACATCGACTTAGATGACTTCAGAACTTGAATATTTGGACCCAATCCAACTCCAAGGGCAAACAAAGTAAAAGATAGTGGGATTGTAGAGGTTGTTGCCTTCCCTACTTAAGCCCAATGTGCAGAATTAATAGTTGCTTGTGCTGATAGATATGACATAATGACTAGAACCATACAAACTCCCAATGGAGATGTACTAGAAGATATAATTCCACCATCATAAGAAGAAATCTTTGGAATCCCATGGTATCTAGTAACGACTATGCCAGATAAAACAGGGGCAGAGGCCACATATAAGAAGCATACAGACACATGCAAGAAGCATATCAATGAACAATGGATGAAAAGAAAGAGGTATGATATAATCAAACTCCCTTAAACCTTATACAGAAGTGACTTCCATGATGAAATAGGAGATCTAGTGACCTTGCTCAGTAGGATATTGTTGTGTGGTTACACAACATGCCCCATTTTGACTTGACAAAACAGGGACCCAACTTTTGGCTTGTGTCTTGTGCTTTCTGGCGGTCTGGTAAAACTAAGTCATGCAGATCATCATGCATTGAAAAGGCTGGGTAAGTGATAATCATGAGGTTAGTTCATCAAATTTCATATTTTATTCCTGAAACCTCATATTTAGAAAGAGCATTAAATTCCATGCAGGTTTGTCTTTTACATCACCCTGATATTCGTCAGGATGTGAAAGTTATGAATGGTCAAAGTTTGAGTCAAACCTGACATTCCTAGGGGAGGGTCATATATCGTAACATCAGTCATATTATAAAAGGTCACCCTGATATACTATATTACCCGATAAAATCATGCGGTCTGAATATTCGGACGTCAATTTTAGGTGATAGTAACCTTTACCCATCAATAGCCTTATGCATTTCATGAGGATCATATTTTTTAAAGTAACCCAATATTTCATAATATCCTCCTACTATGAAATATCCCCCTAAGCCAATATCCTGATGACATCATCCAAGTCTGATGAACGAAGAAACAAACATGACGATGACATCATCATCACATTTACCTCTCGGCAGGATATTTCATAAACATGATCTTGTTCCCATATCATGACGATGACGTCATGATGCCTTGGCGATACACTGAGCGAATATCCAGATGACGTCATCCTGATATTTCGAAAGAGAGACATGTAAGTTTGTCTGATCATGATCATCTTTGAAACATCACCCGATATATCTAGATATCCTCCTGATGTGTTAAACATAACCAAAAGGTGCGTTCGTCACATGATGTTGTCGCGATAGTTTTTCCTCTCAAGGAGGATGATCATTTTAAACTCGACCAGATATTTTTGAATATCATCCTGTCTTGCGAATATCACCCTGCTCCCGTTGCCGCCATTGTCATTTAATGCGCGCAGACATGGTAGGTGGTTCCCGCCGACCAAGAAACTCGATGGAACACCTGGCAAGATCCTGCATTTTCGCACGGATAATCAATGAGTAAAGTCCAATCTGTCAGGGTTGCCCTAATTTTACCCTAAGTGCATCGTTAAAAGGATGAATTCACCATCATTTCAAATTTACCTTGCGATAAATTTGTTTTTACAAAGCACCAGTTTCCATATCCTCATACAGCCGATAGTTGCACGAATTGAGCTCACAGATAGAAGGAAGTGCGTGATCATTAGCTGAATAAGGAGCATTGTCAGAAGTCCACTGGTATAAAAAGGAAATTTGCATATCCAAGTAAGTAAATGAAACCCTCATCCTGTTGTTTCTATAATAGTCAGGTATGAGTGGTTAATCTAAAGTTCTGGTTTATGCATCCATATGATTAAGTAATGTTGAACATATACAGTAGGCATGGTGATTAGTAAAGTTAATTGTAATATGCATGCATGTATATACCCATTGTAAGATAAGATTTGGTTAATTGCAGGCACCCATGGCTGACAAGAGGTTAGTTAAGTGTCAGACAGAATTTGAAAGGCCCATGTTCTCCTCCCAGAGGGGCATCCTGTTCAAGTATGGCGCAATTACGGATACCCATCAGGGGAGTACCAATTTGGAAGCATGGTCAGCCAGGTTGAATGATGAGAATAACAAGAGTCCTGTGCTAGATGCAGTTTTCATTTTCGGGATGTGGAATGCCGCTGGTTTTCCATACTCCATGGAATCTCCGGAACTGGTAATTGAGTGTGCCAGGAACTACAATCCAGAAACCAGGCAGGTGATGAAACATGGGAGGATATATCCTAACCTATCCATCAAGGGTCTTTCCACGACATTGGGATTGCCATTGGGCAGCAAGGTAAAAAGTGTGGACCTGAAGAAGTCAGAGAAAGAATATGAAAACAATAAGAAACAAGCCAAGAAAAATATGTATCAATGGAAGGCTGAAAATAGTACATATCCTGCAGCAGCCAAACTTCCTGTGTATCTATTCAAATATGATTTTGCTGATGAATATCAATACATGATCGCACTACTAAACAGAGTAATAGGCTAGCCTGATGCTGGTAGTTTCAGAGACTAGATGTATGGTATAATAATGATGTGTTTATATTTAGATATTAAGCCACTGTGGGGCCAGCTAAAAAGTGATGCTCTACATGAGTAGCTGATGAACCTAGGAGGTTCAAATTGTGCTTTCTATATGACCTCATACATCGTCTACTTCTATGCTTATAAAGGACATTTGATGCACTAGTTATAGATGGGAAAGTCACAGGAATAGTCAATGCTATGCATATCTAGGATCATCATCCCCAGCTACAAAGAGCCAATTACCTCCAAGACTACAAAATGGTCAATGATGCATTTTCTATGCATTTGGTGAGGACCATGGAGGAAGACAGAACAAAGAGATTGAGCATGGAGGCTCAAGAGATAATTTACAGGCATGGAGCCTGGTATATTCAATTTGCCACCTTTTCATACATAAGGATTGAGGGTTTTGAAGGAAATCCCCTCATGCTGCCAAGGTATCCCACTGATGCAGTGATACTGATGGAGTTCATCAGGTAGAGCTCCACAATGATAAAAATATACAAAGATGCCAAGAAGCTGCCACCAATTTTGTTTCCAGTCACCATTGGCTGGTACATGTGCCCTGATTCAGAGCACATAAAGAAGGTGATGGTCACCTTGAATAAAATGAAACTACAACCTTTTCCACTGACAAGACCATATGATCCTTACGGTAGGATGCAGAAAATAATAGGAAAGCCTATTCATCAGAGGCACCTAGAAGATTTCTAGGCTGACTGTGAAGATGAAGCAGAGGCAAGAAGAAGAAGATATCAAAGGTTAACTTTGAATCAAATAAGAACCTTTGATTGCATTCCCATCCCCCAACAATTGAAGAAAGATGACGGCAGGATAATTGCAGATGAGTATGAACAGAAGAAAATATATAATGATACCATCTCTGCACCTGACCTCACCATACAGGAGGATATATCCTTAGACCCCTTCATTGCCAGGACCATACAACTAACCCAAGCCTGGGTTGATGAACAGATAGGGGCATTGAAGAAGAAGGGTGTTGCCATTACGGTGGACAACAAGAAGAAGGGGCAGGATATTCTCGATGGGGAGTATGATGACTTCCTGAATGAGAAGAGAAAGTCTAAGGGAGATAGACTCCCTCCACCACAACAATAGAGCAAAAGACCCCCAAGGGACAAGAAAGTAGATAAGGAACCCAAAGGGGTTATTATTGAAAGGGCAGTATTTGTAGCTGAGGAGGCAGCAGCATCAGGATCAGGATCAACATCCCCTCCAAGGACAAGGAAAGGAAAGTCTAAGAAGAGTAGATAGCAGAGGCTGGAATTACTAAGACCCTGGAAGAGGGTCAATCCTCAAGGAAACATGATGAAGAGGATATCCTCATGGAGGAAGAGCCTGAAGAAGAAGAGGCTCCTTTGATAATAAAAAGAAAAAGAAGAGCTCCATAGGTGGTTGTGTCTACCCCACCTAAGAAACTGAGAACCTCCATGAGGGGTGAAATAAAACAACCCCCTACATTGTTACAAGGGGCAGGTAGTGAAGTGCATAGGGAACTGTAGCATAATGTTCCACTTCCTACCATCGTCAAGTTTAAAACTGAACTTGCAGAAGAATAGATGAAAGAAACCTCGCCAGGAGGTCATATCTTATTAGAGGAGACAATTAATTTGTTTGATGACAAGGTTGTGAAGGAGGTATCTTCACAAAAGATGGAAACCCTTGCTGCAGGTACACAAATGACCCCTCATAAGACTCCAACAGTTCAAACAATACTGGAGGAGATGAAGCAAGTGGAAGCCGAAAAGGAAAAGAGCCCAGAGCAGGTAGCCCAAGAAATGGGACTGGATACACTGATTGTAGAGGTGACAAATCTTGCGATAATAGACATAACAGATAAACAGGATGCTAGTCCTGAACATCCAATAGGATCGCCTGACAAAGGGCAACCGGCAGAAGAAGTGAAGATGGTAGAACCAGAAGCCCATGCTTCAGAAGTCAGCCAACCAAGCGCACAGGACGCATCAGCAGAACCTGTTATAGTAGAGGTTCAAGAAAAGAAAGCTGATGAAAAGGATGTATCTGAAGATCCTGCTACTAAAGTTCAGGAAGTAAGTAGCGCAGGTGCAGAACAGATAATGGCTTTAGAACAAATGCCAGCACCTAAGGAGATTGTACAACATCCACAACTGAGAATGTTCCTCAGCAGGAGGAAAAGCCAAAGGAGGATGAAGTAATGACAGAAAAGGATCATGATCATCATGATCAGCATGTGGACGTAGCACAAGATCCTCCACCTCAAGAGGATGCTCCTACAGAGAAAGAGGTTCCTCAACAGGAGGATGTGCCACAGGATCAACAACAAAGTGAGCATCAGGAAGAAGAAATGAGGAAATCACCATCTCCACCACATCTGCTGACAAAAACAGGAGACACAGGTGAACATCATGATGATGCAGAAAAACATGATCAGGTACCTCCATGGTTGGAGAAAGAGGTAAATGCAGAAGAAGAATTTAAAATTCAAGAATTTGATGTCTCCACCTTATTCTCTGAGAACATAATAAAACCTAAGAGGAAGGCCAGAATGACTTCAGCCATTAGAAGAGATCCAATGATTGGGAGGAGGACTGTACAAATTGCAGTACCTACGGTAGAAAAGGAAAAAGGTAAAATTACCTTAGATGAGTTCCAGATCAACACAGTGGACTTAGGGTTTGCCAATGAAGACCAAGAGGGTCAAGAAGGCAAAGATATTATTGATTCTTTGATTCAAAAGGTGAAAAGAGAGAAAGAGAAAAATAAGCAACATAAGGAGCACATTGCTCAGTTGCATGCCTACATAGGGAGGTTGATTAATCTTGATGATACTACAACTGAACATGCAGTTCCATTGACTGCTATCTCTCAAGAAGAGGTGAATAAATTAGACCTCATGAAACATGAGGCGTCTGTACTCAGGAGATGGATGTCATCCACATTGGGTGATGCAGAGGAAGTAGTAAAAGCCTCTTTGAAGAGGTGGAATACTCTCAGCGACTTCAGGGCCAAGGTAGACAAATTGCAGATGCAGACAGGAAAAAGGTCTTACCAATTGGAAAGAGTATTAAATATACTGGGAGAAATAAGGAGGATAAATCCTCAGCTGCTCATCAATAAACAGGTACTAAATAGTAATACTGCCTTGCTGATTGACATATGGTATAAAGACATTCAATTTGAATGTGGAGTACTCAGAAGATGCAATAATAAACTAAGAGATATCAGCATGAAGTTGCATGATTTAATGTCTGTTGAGGTAGAAATATTGGAAACATTAGAAGGAAAAGTGGAAGGGAAAGTTGAAAATCAAGATGAAGAGTTTGCCATCAACGCTTTACACAGCAACTTCCAATCAATAGCAGATGATCCACTTGTTCACTTGACAGAAGAAGCCATAGATAAAATAATGAGAATCAAAGTCAAGATGGAGAAGTACAATGAAACGCCGCAAGACAGGAAGAGCAAGCTGGATAGCAGCAGGCATAAATATGAGGCACACAAGCACGCCATGATCAAAGCAAAGACTCAGGATGGCGGAGAAATAGATAAAATTGTGCAATTATATGAGCAGGTCCGGAGCATCATGCAACCTCATATGCACAGCCATCATCATCATGATGATGGAAGTTCAGGAAGCGATGCACCTGGTGATGAAGAGCATGACTCTGATAAAGTAAGTGATGATGCATCATAGAGTGAATATCAGCATCAGATACTTAGTAAAAATAGTTTTTTTTTTAGATAGTTGCCAGCTGGCAACTTGTGCCATTTTGTAAAGGTTGACGTGGTCAAAGGAAATATTGACCGTAGATGTGCATAGATGAATCTGGATCGCTGATTTTTTTGTAACAGATTCCTCACCTTATTCTATAAAAGGTGAAAGAATGCTTCATTTTGAGGATTCGAAACTTAATTGAAATTTATTTGCTAAAATATTCAGGGCTCATTTCAAAGCTTTTTGTATATATTTATATCTTTGCATACTTAGTGAATGAGAAGACTGTTTTGGTTACAATTCATAGTAAATCTTGAGTAATCAGTGTGTGAATTCTGGATTTATGTGGTGATTTGTTGCGTCCTTTGGAGTGCATGTCTACTTACATACATTGTTTTCATACAATTCCTTTGAAGTTAGCACCTACTGTATCTAGCTGTGGAATGCCCTGGTGAACATATGGTTTGGTTTTCTTCTCCTCATGACTGTATCTGATATATATGTGGTTCAATAGCTGAAGATTCATCTTTCATTTGAAGCATTTCTTTCAATTTCTTTGAATTTTAGAACATTTCACTGTCATAATTGTAAATAACTGAACATCTAAAACAAACAATACAAATATGTGAACATCTCGTAGATAAATGGAAATATTTAGCATATTTGGAGGTAAAGCATGCATTACTGATAAATATCATGCAAATATTTGAGTATAATTGTATCATCGAATCAAATAACTGTGTAAAATGACCTCTCCGTGAAGAATCTTTGCAAAAATAGCGTCATGATAATGAACTCTATGTAAGGCCCCAAAATGGAAACAGCAACGCACATCAACCTCTGAGTAACGTCAAAAGATTAAGACCTAATCACTAGAGACTTGGGATGATGAATTCTCTGAATTCATCGTATCTTTCAAGATGAATAAAGGTTAATGTGTACTTTTATTCTATGCTTGTTTATGACTAACATCATGACCAACATAAATTAGCGCTAGAAGGAGGGCCTTATCCGAAAGAACACGCTCATCATCATTATTTTGAGGTTTGGTGATGTAGAGAGTAAGGTAATCCTAGTGCATTCGTGAATTTCAAGTATCGCTCAAATATTTACTGTAACAGGCTTGTAAATGTTCATTTTGTGTAAAGTTCTCGAAATTAGTCATCAATATTGCAAGCTTTACAGTAGATCATCATGAATTCACAAATATCAGCCAATGATAAGTAAATCCGTTCAAGCTTTGAAGAATTTTGGCCTTAGAAACTTGATATCCTGTGGTAAGAGTCATTATACCTCAAATATCTTTTCATATTTGCAATACCTTTGCAAATATTTCACAAATATTCAATCTGATCAGGCATCCGACCGCAAATATTGTCTCAACCGGTGAAATTCATTCAATATTTATGATCATCCAGTTAATTTCAGCCAATTTGCCTCAAAATTGAGAAATCCTGGCTCACAGGATAAATACCAGGTCTAGATCTAGTGGAATCTTCGAAGAATTGCCTGTTAGAGTTTTCAGACCTAGAACTGTAGACATCCATCATACTCTCAGGTCTAGTGCATCAAGAGTTTCACCAGAACCTCCTCCTATAACTCCTGTTGGTTTGCAAGTACCTTCTAGGATATCTGTGACACCTCTTGTTCAACCTCAACCCCAGGGCCAACCTCAGCCAGCTGTACCACCGGTTCAACCTCCTCCAGTCACAATGTCTTTCTTTGCAGCAGAGTCACCTTTAACCTTCAACGCATATCATGAGTTACCAAAGAATCCAGACAAACTTTGTCCAAAATATCACCTTTATCAGGATGCTGATGATCATATCAGGACATTTAAAGAAGCTTGCTGTAGAGCTAGAATAGAACATCAAGATGTGGTATGCAGATTATTTCCTTTTTCCTTAGGGGAAGAGGCTTATAATTGGTTTATTAGTCTTGGCCAAGCCTCTATTGGTTCATGGGCTGTCCTAGAGAAAGCCTTTCTTGATAGGTTCAAGGTCCCTATTGATCCATCTATGAATTACCACATGTTTTCTACAATCAAAAGATTCGAGAACGAACCTATTGCCAATTTTAATGCTAGGTTCCAGAAAATGCTATCCAAGTTAGTTGCTCCTTATGTAGTAACAGATGCTTCTACTAGGAGTATCTATTATTCAGCTCTGGATCCATTGACTTCCCTGTTCATCAGGAGAACACATCCTAAGATCACTACATTAACAGGAGCCTTTCAAGAAGCTATCAAAGTAAATCAGCAGCTAGTCCCAGCTCCTACTCCAAATATTGCATTCCCTACATTGCCTGGCATGTATGCATCATATCCTGCACAACATCCTGCATCATATCCTCCACAATATCCTAATGGTGCAATGATACCTCCAGCACTCATGCCTGCACCTTTGCAAGTGCCTCCCTTAAGTATCATGCCACCTCCTAATGGGAATGGCCAGATGTCACAATATCCTGCACAAATTCAGACACCTCAGGGTGCTAATCTGTCTAACAATAACCATGGATCCTCTTTCTTCAAGCCTCAAAGTGAGAATGTAGTAGCCAAAGCTCAAGAAGAGAAGGAGGAAATTAAGGAAATTTTTGCTCAGCTGAGAAAACTCACCACAGAAGTGACACATTTGAGAAATCAAAGTTTCTATTCCCAGTCAACTCAGAATAGAAATTACTCCAATGATAGACCAAATTATCCAGATAGAGGATACAATAACAATAGTAATTTTAATAATAGTGGTGGAAATAACAATAATCCTCAGAGACAGCCTAGAGTATGGAATTCCAGGCCAAATAATGGTTCATTACCATCACCCTTGGATAATCAGCTATCTGGTGAAGCTAAATAGACTACTAGAGTCAATCTTACTAAGGCAGCCCTCACCAACTAGTGTAGGATCCACAACACAAATACTCATGCAGAGTTAGACTGTCCACAATTTCAAATCGCTGCCAGCATTTTTCAAACAGAAGTGTCTAATAATGCAGGACATCCACCTCAGGTAGAAGGTAATGAAATAGTTCCTTGTGGATATGATTTGGCCCTAGTGTTAGAAACCTACACCGATCATCAAAATTATTCTCATGCATATGAAGAATCTGCTTTAGCTTTTGAGTCAAATTATGTCTTCCCTTTTGAAGATGAGAATGAGCCTTCTATTGAACATGAGGAGGTGCATGCATACCAGCAGCAATATCCTAGCAAACATAACTACAACTTGAGAAGTAGCTCCAACAGACCTATTGGTCCACTAACGTCATCTTTACCTCCAAATAATTTCAATACACCTCCTGATCCTAAAGCTAGCAATAATCCTGGGTTCCCCAAGGTAAATGCCCAATATTTGTCACCACAGAATACAGCATCAAAGGCCGTTAGCTTGCCTCATGAGTTTGATAAACTTGTTACATACTTGGCAGATGAGATGAAAAAGATAAAGATCAACCTATCTTTATCAGAGTTATTAAAAACTCCTGCAATCAAAAAAGCATTCATGAAGTCACTAGATGATCCTGCTCCTAAAGAGGACATTCCTTCTCCAAGTCATCCTAGCAATAAAGATCATGCTACTAGAGATGGTAATATCAAGCCTAAAGTGCCAGCTACTGTCCAAGCTGCAGAAACATCACATATGACATTATACAGAGATAATAGTGAGTCACCACCTTTTCTCCTTACCATAAGGATGTTTGGAAAGAATTTACACAATTGTTGGGTAGATTCAGGTGCATCTATGAATGTGATGCCCCTATTCATATGCAATGCCTAAGGACTGCATCCTGCTAAATCCCTAAAAAAGGTGACACAGCTAGATAAAACAGAAGTGAGTGTAGTAGGAGAACTGACTCATATACACATGCAGCTAGCATCTGATCCCAGGATCCAATATTACATTGATATCCAAGTAGTTGACATACCTGATACATATGGGATGCTACTTAGCAGAGACTGGTCAAAAACTTTGAATGGATATATGTCCACTGAATTCAGTCACATGTGGTTACCTTGGAAAGGTATACCAAACCAGATAAGAATAGATGCTGAACCCAGAATGAAGCACATGATAACTGAGTATAATAAAACAAATGAGATCATGTATGTTGACATTGAGCCTGGAGTTTATGCCATTAGATCACCGACTATCAGGATAGAAGAGATCATGATGCTTGACTTTCATCATCATCATCATCATCATGATCATCAGGAGGGTGTGCCAATTGTAGAAACCGATAATAATCTTGAGAATAAAAATGAAGTGGATTGCTTTAGAGACTTTGAGATGCATCTATCCAAACAGGTAAAGCGTTGTCAATTGTTAAATACACCTGCTAATGATATTTTGATTGATGGCTGGTGCAGATTACACAACGAAGTGCATTTAGAAAAGACTTGTGAAACATGCTTAGACATGATGATGCTGGAGCAGACATGCAGTGAGGCATCATCATCACATTCCGAGGTAAGTTCTACATTTGGTGATGATGATGATACTGATTCATTTTTGTTTTCTACAGGAAACACAGAAAAGGTGACAGATCATGATGAAGGTCATGAACAGAGAAGAGAAGAGATTCTGGTGTACAATCAGATGAATGTTAGCAAAAAGGAAAAGATCACCCCAGGGAGTGATTGTCTGATGGAGTCAGACTATGAATTGTCTAATGAAGACAAAGGCAGTAACCTGACCAGATTTGAAGAGTTCTTGTCTGGATAAATTAAGAAAATGATAAGACAAAAGAAACATCCACAGAATGCATTAACTGAAGGTTGGTGTAGGCTGCATGAGGCACCTCATTCGGAGATCACCTGTTCGCTGTGTCTATACATTTTGAAGAAACATACAGAGCCTGATCCAAAATATCATCCTCCTGATGATGGAAAACAAAAAGAAAAATTAGCTTCTCAGAAGGAAGAAAAGATGAAGTTTGAGAAAGCTAACATTCCTAAGTTAAAATGGATATCAGGTGGAGTAGCTGCCAGAGCTGCAAAGAAAATTAAAGGTTCAGCTAAACCTCATGTTGAAGATAGGTCGTGGATCCTTAGATTTGATGGATCCAAATCCAAGCAAGGACCCAGAGGAGGGATTGATCTTATTGATCCATTAGGAAAATCCTACTTAGCTGCGTACAGATTACAGTTCCCCTGCACTAATAATGTGACAGAGTATGAAGCTCTGATTCATGGGATACTGTTTGCTCTAAAAAAGAAAGTGAAAATTCTGCATGTCTTTGGAGACTCAGAATTAGTTGTCAGACAAGCAAGAGGAATCTACTCTTGCAATTATAAAAAATTGTCAAATTATAGACACAGAGTGTGGGATTTGATTGAAGACTTTGATGCATTTAACATCACTCATGTTCCTAGAGAACAGAATCACAGGCAGATGCACTTGCCTAGGCTGCCAGTACATTAGAGACATTATCTATATCAGGTCTGAAGAGATTTTCAGTAGAACTGGTATCTGTACCATCAGTACCTGATAATGTTACCAATCTTCAGGTCTTTGATGATGACCAGCACATTCTTGATTTCATCTCCAACAGGGATGTATTTGACGCTCAGATTATAGATGAGAATGGTATGGAAGATCATGTCTGGGAAGAAGATGAAATATTAGAGTTGCCTAGCAACAGAATTCCCAAAGGCATGATTGAATTAGAAAGAGCCTTTGATTTGGATAATATACTGAAGTAGAAGGATCTTCCCAAAGCTGATGGAGGTCAGTATTCACAAGTGAATATCAGATAGGATGATGACAAGAAAAATGTGTTGATAGGTAAGGTTTGCACACCAGAAGAGTTAGAAGGAATAACTCAAGCCCTTAAGGATTACATCCATGTGATTGCATGGACTTATGATGAGCTGAAGACATATGACACATCTGTCATAACTCATACTATACCTCTCAAGCCAGATGCTAAACCTTTCAGACAGAAGCAGAGGCCAGTCAATGCTTTGCTTGAACCAATAATATTTGAAGAAGTCAAGAAATTGTTAAATGCTAGGATAATCTTTCCTGTGAGGCACTCCACTTGGGTGGCAAATCTAGTGCCAATTAGGAAGAAGAATGGAGACATCAGGCTATGTGTAGATTTCAGGAATCTGAACAGAGCATCAGAAAAGGATAATTATCCTTTACCCTCATTAGATGAAGTTCTACAGATTGTAAATGGAGCCAAAATGATGTCCTTCCTGGATGGTTTTTCAGGATACAACCAAGTGATGGTTGATAAAATTGACAGATTAAAAACTGCCTTCACCACCAAGTGGGGGATATTTGCATATAGACGTATGCCATTCAGGCTTATAAATGCTGGAGCAACATTCCAGCGAGCAATGGACATAGCCTTCAGAGGCTTAATAGGAAAATGTATAGTCATCTACATGGATGACTTGACAATATTCTCCAAAGAAAGGGGAAATCATGTAGCAGATCTCAGAAATGTGCTGAAGAAATGTGAAGAGTATGGAATATCACTGAACCCCAAGAAATGCATATTTGGGGTGACAACAGGAAAGTTATTAGGCCATTTGATAACTGAAGATGGAACCATCATTGATCCTGATAGGGTGGAGTCTATCATGAAAATACAACTTCCTGGAAGCAAGAAAGAACTTAAGTCTTACTTTGGTAAGATTAACTTTGTAAGAAAATTCATCACTGGTTTTGCAGAAATAGTCAGACCACTAAATGCTATGCTAAAAAAAGATGCCAAAATTGAGTGGATAGCAGAAGCTAAAGCTACTTTTGAGGACATAAAGAAAGCCATATTAGATGCTCCTGTACTCATCAGTCCAGATTACACAAAGGATTTCTACATCTATTCATTTGCTTCAGAACATACCTCTGCAGTAGTGTTAACTCAAATGAATGAAGAAAAAGAAGAGAAACCAATAGCCTTCATGAGCTGTCCTTTCAAGGATGCTAAACTAAGATATGTGGATGTTGAAAGACAAGCACTTGCATTAGTCAAGGCAGTAAAGAAATTCAGGCATTATATACTGAGAAGCAAGGTGATTACAGTAGTGCCTGATGCAGCAGTGAAGATGCTGCTCATGCAGAGTGAGCCTGGTGAGAAAAGAGCCAAGTGGATTACTGTATTACAAGAGTATGACATGGAAATTACACCAATGATTATGGTAAGAGGACAGGATTTAAGCCAAATGATATTTGAAATTGACCCAAACATCACAAGTCAGCAATATGTTATCAATGATAAGAATAATAAAGAATGGTATTCAAATATCAGGCACATCCTGATTACTGGAAGATGTCCTCTGAGATTGCAAGCTTCACAGAGAAGAGCCTTGAAGATAAGGTCACAAAAGTATATGATGAAGGGAGGAATCCTATTCAAGAAGAATTATGAAGGAATATACCTGAGATGCTTAGAAAAGCCAGAAGCAAATAAGGTCCTGTCAAAGTTACATAACAAGTTCGGAACAGCACATGGATCAGCCTTGGCCACGACACATGCAATCCTTAGAGCAAGATATTATTGGCCCACAGTTTTTAAAGATACAGCTAATTATGTTAAATGTTGTCATGTGTGTCAGGTAGTGGCCAACAGAGAGAAATATACTACACAACCATTGCAACCAGTGATGGAAGAGCGCCCATTTGGACAATGGGGCATGGACTTCATAGGACCAATCAACCCTCCATCTTCTTCAGGTCATAGGTATGTCTTAAAAATTACTAACTATTGTACCAGATGGACTGAGGCCATCAGCAGCAAGACTTGTACTGCAGATGATGTCATTAAATTTCTGGAGAGCAACATTGTCACCAGGTATGGAATTCCTTATGCTTTGGTAAGTGATAATGGTTCTGCCTTCACTTCAACTAAATTGTCAAGTTGGGCTTTTGATCATGGGATCGTACTTAAATTCTCATCCAACTACTATCCCCAAGGGAATGGATTAGCAGAATCCACCAACAAGAATTTACTAAATATCATAAGAAAACTAATAGAGAAGAACCCTAGAGAATGGAACTCAGTTCTAAAATATGCCTTATGGGTAGACAGAACTAGAATGAAAACTGCATTAGGAAACTCACCTTTCCAATTGGTATATGGGGTGGATCCTATCCTTCCTGTAAACTTGAAAATTCCTACTCTGCAGTTTGCCCAAGAATACCTAGGCATCGATAATAGACAAGAAGTCAGGTTGCTTCAGCTGATGCACCTGGAAGAGAAAAGGAGTCAAGCAATTGACTAGTTTGCAAAACATCAGGCTGTTGTCAAACGTTGGTTTGACAAGAGAGCCAGAGTTAAAGCCTTCAAGATATCTGATTTAGTCCTGATGTGGGATAAAGCCCACGAAAGGAAAGGTGACCATGGCAAATTTGATAGATTATGGATAGGTCCCTTTCAAATTTCTGAGATACTAGGAGACAGCACTTATAGGCTTAAGAACCTGACAGGTGAGGATGTCCCATTGCCAATCAATGGACAATTCCTCAAACATTATTTCCAGGCCTGAGTGACTTCATGACAGTCATGCGTATCATATTGTACATTTGTATAGTTGTCTGTGCAGTTTGTTTTGTTTTTGTTTGTTCTATTTTGTTTGTTGAGACCTTGTTTTGGTTAGTCAAGATGATGCACCTTATTACCATAGAAAATAACTAAATTGTTAGGATTCAAGTGATGAGATCAGATTTAGACATAGGTTGTAATTCAGCCTGAGAAGTATTCATGATCAGGTCTGTGATATCCTTTCATCAGAGTGCCTTTTTCTTGATCAAAGTGAATCAATCACAATGAAACACCTAACAGCCTTGGGTTTGTTGAACACACAAGTATAGATGTTAAGTGAAAAATCTAAAGAGACTCCCTTGCTACCAATACAATCCCCAACCTAAAGCTGCAAGTGACTATACTTTGTACAAATGAGCTAACATGATGATATTAGACACACATTTTAACAGAAAATTCAGAAATAAAATAAAATTAGGCCATCTAAGTAACTCTACCGGGGCTATAGACGCTTGCTGGCAGTGGGGCTCTACTTAGGGAGATTGTATAGATAACCTTGTCGGGGCTATAGACGCCTACTGGCAGCAAGGCTCTATCCAGGTTGGCTATGAGGGATGATCTCCAACTATGTAGTTTAACACAAGTTACATATGTTTTCAACTTGCTTTCAAGATGAAGATAATTAATCATCTGCACACACATGATCCTTTGTTAGCATTGTTACCATGATGAAATTTTATCATTTAGAAGATCATGATGCTTATGCTTAAGAAGAATAAGAATACTATGGATGAATGTGATCACATTACTTGAATCATTGGAATTTGTTTATTTTCTTTGGTGGCAAGTTGTTGTGTGGTTGCACAACACGCCCCATTTTGACTTGACAAAACAGGGACCCAACTTTTGGCTTGTGTCTTGTGCTTTCTGGCAGTCTGGTAAAACTAAGTCATGCAGATCATCATGCATTGAAAAGGCTGGGTAAGTGATCATCATGAGGTCAGTTTGTCAAATTTTATATTTGATTCCTGAAACCTCATATTTAGAAAGAGCATTAAATTCCATGCAGGTTTGTCTTTTACATCACCCTGATATTCGTCAGGATGTGAAAGTTATGAATGGTCAAAGTTTGAGTCAAACCTAACATTCCCAGGGGAGGGTCATATATCGTAACAACAGTCATATTATAAAAGGTCACCCTGATATAGTATATCACCCGATAAAATCATGCGGTCCGAATATTTAGACGTCAATTTTAGGTGATAGTAACCTTTACCCGTCAATAGCCTTATGCATTTCGCGAGGATCATATTCTTCAAAGTAACCCGATATTTCATAATATCCTCCTACTGTGAAATATCCCCCTAAGCCAATATCCTGATGACGTCATCCAAGTCTGATAAACGAAGAAACAAATGTGACGATGACATCATCATCACATTTACCTCTCGACAGGATATTTCATAAACATGATCATGTTCCCATATCATGACGATGATGTCATGATGCCTTGGCGATACACTGAGCGAATATCCGGATGACGTCATCTTGATATTTTGAAAGAGAGACATGTAAGTTTGTCCGATCATCATCATCTTTGAAACATCACCCGATATATCTAGATATCCTCCTGATGTGTTAAACATAACCAAAAGCTGCGTTTGTCACATGATGTTGTCGCGATAGTTTTTCCTCTCAAGGAGGATGATCATTTTAAACTCAACCCGATATTTTTGAATATCATCCTGTCTTGCGAATACCACCCTGCTCCCATTGCTGCCATTGTCATTTAATATGCGCAGACATGGTAGGTGGTTCCCGCCGACCAAGAAACTCGATGGAACACCTAGCAAGATCCTGCGTTTTCATGCAGATAATCAATGAGTAAAATCTAATCTGTCAGGGTTGCCCTAATTTTACCCTAAGTGCATCGTTAAAAGGATGAATTCACCGTCATTTCAAATTTACCTTGCGATACATTTTTTTTACAGAGCACCAGCTTCCATATCCTCATACAGCCGATAGTTGCACGAATTGAGCTCACAGACAGAAGGAAGTGCGTGATCATCAGCTAAATAAGGAGCATTGTCAGAAGTCCACTGGTATAAAAAGGAAATTTCCATATTCAGGTAAGTAAATGAAACCCTCATCCTGTTGTTTCTGTAATAGTCAGGTATGAGTGGTTAATCTAAAGTTCTAGTTTATGCATCCATATGATTAAGTAATGTTGAACATATACAATAAGCATGGTGATTAGTAAAGTTAATTGTAATATGCATGCATGTATATATCCATTGTAAGATAAGATTTGGTTAATTGCAAGCACCCATGGCTAACAAGAGGTTAGTTAAGTGTTAGACAGAATTCGAAAGGCCCATGTTCTCCTCCCAGAGGGGCACCCTGTTCAAGTATGGCGCAATTACAGATACCCATCAGGGGAGTACCAATTTGGAAGCATGGTCAGCTAGGTTGAACGATGAGAATAACAGGAGTCCTGTGCTAGATGCAGTTTTCGTTTCCAGGATGTGGAATGCCGCTGGTTTTCCGTACTCCATGGAATCTCTGGAACTGGTAATTGAGTGTGCCAGGAACTACAATCCAGAAACCAGGCAGGTGATGAAACATGGGAGGATATATGCTGACCTATCCATCAAGGGTCTTTCCACGACATTGGGATTGCCATTGGGCAGCAAGGTAAAAAGTGTGGACCTAAAGAAGTCAGAGAAAGAATACGAAAACAATAAGAAACAAGCCAGGAAAAATATGTATCAATGGAGGGCTGAAAATAATACATATCCTGCAGCAGCCAAATGTCCTGTGCATCTATTCAAATATGATTTTGTTGATGAATATCAATACATGATCACACTACTGAACAGAGTAACAGGCCAGCCTGATGCTGGTAGTTTCAGAGACTAGATGTATGGTATAATAATGATGTGTTTATATTTAGATATCAAGCCACTGTGGGGCCAGCTAATAAGTGATGCTCTGCATGAGCAGCTGATGAACCTAGGAGGTTCAAATTATGCTTTCTATATGACCTCATACATCATCTACTCCTGTGCTTATAAAGGCACATTTGATGCACTGGTTACAGATGGGAAAGTCATAGGAACAATCAATGTTGTGCATATTTGGGATCATTATCCCCAGCTGCAAAGAGCCAATTACCTCCAAGACTACAAACTGGTCAATGATGCATTTTCTATGCATCTGGTGAGGACCATGGAGGAAGACAGAACAAAGAGATTGAGCATGGAGGCTCAAGAGATAATTTACAGGCATGGAGCCTGGTATATTCAGTTTGCCACCTTTTCATACATAAGGATTGAGGGTTTTGAAGGAAATCCCCTCATGCTACCAAGGTATCCCACTGATGCAGTGATACTGATGGAGTTCATCAGGCAAAGCTCCACAATGATAAAAATATACAAAGATGCCAAGAAGCTGCCACCAATTTTGTTTCCAGTCACCATTGGCTGGTACATGTGCCCTAATTCAGAGCACATAAAGAAGGTGATGGTCACCTTGAATAAAATGAAACTACAACCTTTTCCACTGACAAGACCATATGATCCTTACGGCAGGATGCAGAAAATAATAGGAAAGCCTATTCATCAGAGGCACCTAGAAGATTTCTGGGGTGACTGTGAAGATGAAGCAGAGGCAAGAAGAAGAAGATATCAAAGGTTAACTTTGAATAAAATAAGAACCTTTGATTGTATTCCCATCCCCCAACAATTGAAGAAAGATGACGGCAGTATAATTGCAGATGAGTATGAATAGAAGAAAATATATAATGATACCATCTCTGCACATGACCTCACCATACAGGGGGATATATCCTTGGACCCCTTCATTGCCAGGACCATACAACTAACCCAAGCCTGGGTTGATGAATAGATAGGGGAATTGAAGAAGAAGGGTGTTGCCACTACGGTGGACAACAAGAAGAAGGGGCAGGATATTCTCGATAGGGAGTATGATGACTTCCTGAATGAGAAGAGAAAGTCTAAGGGAGATAGACTCCCTCCACCACAACAACAGAGCAAAAGACCCCCAAGGGACAAGAAAGTAGATAAGGAACCCAAAGGGGTTATTATTGAAAGGGCAGTATTTGTAGCTGAGGAGGCAGCAGCATCAGGATCAGGATCAACATCCCCTCCAAGGACAAGGAAAGGAAAGTCCAAGAAGAGTAAGACGGGAGAGGCTGGAATTACTGAGACCCTGGAAGAGGGTCAATCCTCAAGGAAACATGATGAAGAGGATATCCTCATGGAAGAAGAGCCTGAAGAAGAAGAGGCTCCTTTGATAATAAAAAGAAAAAGAAGAGCTCCACAGGTGGCTGTGTCTACCCCACCTAAGAAATTGAGAACCTCCATGATGGGTGAAATAAAACAACCCCCTACATTGTTACAAGGGGCAGGTAGTGAAGTGCATAGGGAACTGCAGCATAATGTTCCACTTCCTACCATCGTCAAGTTTAAAACTGAACTTGCAGAAGAACAGATGAAAGAAACCTCGCCAAGAGGTCATATCTCATTAGAGGAGACAATTAATTTGTCTGATGAAAAGGTTGTGAAGGAGGTATCTTCACAAAAGATGGAAACCCTTGCTGCAGGTACACAAATGACCCCTCATAAGACTCCAACAGTTCAAACAATACTGGAGGAGATGAAGCAAGTGGAAGCTGAAAAGGAAAAGAGCCCAGAGCAGGTAGCCCAAGAAATGGGGCTGGATACACTGATTGCAGAGGTGACAAATCCTGCGATAATAGACATAACAGATAAACAGGATGCTAGTCCTGAACATCCAATAGGATCGCCTGACAAAGGGCAACCGGCAGAAGAAGTGAAGATGGCAGAACCAGAAGGTCGTGCTTCAGAAGTTAGCCAACCAAGCACACAGGATGCATCAGCAGAACCTGTTATAGTAGAGGTTCAAGAAAAGAAAGCTGACGAAAAGGATGTATCTGAAGATCCTGCTACTAAAGTTCAGGAAGTAAGTAGCACAGGTGCAGAACAGATAATGGCTTTAGAACAAACGCCAGCACCTAAGGAGGATTCCACAACATCCACAACTGAGAATGTTCCTCAGCAGGAGGAAAAGCCAAAGGAGGATGAAGTAATGATAGAAAAGGATCATGATCATCATGATCAGCATGTGGACGTAGCACAAGATCCTCCACCTCAAGAGGATGCTCCTATAGAGAAAGAGGTTCCTCAACAGGAGGATGTGCCACAGGATCAACAACAAAGTGAGCATCGGGAAGAAGAAATGAGGAAATCACCATCTCCACCACATCTGCTGACAAAAACAGGAGACACAAGTGAACATCATGATGATGCAGAAAAACATGATCAGGTACCTCCATGGTTGGAGAAAGAGGTAAATGCAGAAGAAGAATTTAAAATTCAAGAATTTGATGTCTCCACCTTATTCTCTGAGAACATAATAAAACCTAAGAGGAAGGCCAGAATGACTTCGACCATCAGAACAGATCCAACGACTGGGAGGAGGACGGCACAAATTCCAGTACCTACGGTAGAAAAGGAAAAAGGTAAAATTACCTTAGATGAGTTCCAGATCAGCACAGTGGACTTAGGGTTTGCCAATGAAGACCAAGAGGGTCAAGAAGGCAAAGATATTATTGATTCTTTGATTCAAAAGGTGAAAAGAGAAAAAGAGAAAAATAAGCAACATAAGGAGCACATTGCTCAGTTGCATGCCTACATAGGGAGGCTGATTAATCCTGATAATACTACAACTAAACATGCAGTCCCATTGACTGCTATCTCTCAAGAAGAGGTGAATAAATTAGACCTCATGAAACATGAGGCATCTGTACTCAGGAGATGGATGTCATCCACATTGGGTGATGCAGAGGAAGTAGTAAAAGCCTCTTTTAAGAGGTGGAATACTCTCAGCAACTCCAAGGCCAAGGTAGACAAATTGCAGATGTAGACAGGAAAAAGGTCTTACCAACTGGAAAGAGTGTTAAATATACTAGGAGAAAGGAGGATAAATCCTCAGCTGCTCATCAATAAACAGGTACTAAACAATAATACTGCCTTGTTGATTGACATATGGTATAAAGACATTCAATTTGAATGTGGAGTACTCAGAAGATGCAATAATAAACTAAGAGATATCAACATGAAGTTGCATGATTTAATGTCTGTTGAGGAAGAAATATTGGACACATTAGACGAAAAAGTGGAAGGGAAAGTTGAAAATCAAGATGAAGAGTTTGCCATCAATGCTTTACACAGCAACTTCCAATCAATAGTAGATGATCCACTTGTTCACTTGACAGAAGAAGCCATAGATAAAATAATGAGAATCAAAGTCAAGATGGAGAAGTACAATGAAACGCTGCAAGACAGGAAGAGCAAGCTAGATAGTAGCAGGCATAAATATGAGGCACACAAGCACGCCATGATCAAAGAAAAGACTTAGGATGGTGGAGAAATAGATAAAATTGTGCAATTATATGAGCAGGTCCAGAGCATCATGCAACCTCATATGCGCAGCCATCATCATCATCATGATGGAAGTTCAGGAAGTGATGCACCTGGTGATGAAGAGCATGACTCTGATAAAGTAAGTGATGATGCATCATAGAGTGAATATCAGCATCAGATACTTAGTAAAAATAGTTTTTTTTTAGATAGTTGCCAGCTGGCAACTTGTGCCATTTTGTAAAGGTTGATGTGGTCAAAGGAAATATTGACCGTAGATGCACATAGATGAATCTGGATCGCTGATCTTTTTGTAACAGATTCCTCACCTTATTCTATAAAAGGTGCAGGAATGCTTCATTTTGAGGATTCGAAACTTAATTGAAATTTGTTTGCTGAAATATTCAAGGCTCATTTCAAAGCTTTTTGTATACATTTATATCTTTGCATACTTAGTGAATGAGAAGACTGTTTTGGTTACAATTCATAGTAAATCTTCAGTAATCAGTGTGTGAATTCTGGATTTATGTGGTGATTTGATGTGTCATTTGGAGTGCATGTCTACTTACATACATTGTTTTCATACAATTCCTTTGAAGTTAGCACCTACTGTATCTAGCTGTGGAATGCCCTGGTGAACATATGGTTTGGTTTTCTTCTCCTCATGACTGTATCTGATATATATGTGGTTCAATAGCTGAAGATTCATCTTTCATTTGAAGCATTTCTTTCAATTTCTTTGAATTTTAGAACATTTCACTGTCATAATTGCAAATAACTAAACATCTAAAACAAACAATACAAATATGTGGACATCTTGTAGATAAATGGAAATATTTAGCATATTTGGAGCTAAAGCATGCATTACTGATAAATATCATGCAAATATTTGAGTATAACTTTATCATCGAATCAAATAACTGTGTAAAATGACCTCTCCGTGAAGAATCTTTGCAGAAATAGCGTCATGATGTTGAACTCTATGTAAGGCCCCAAAATGGAAACAGCAACGCACATCAACCTCTGAGTAACATCAGAAGATTAATACCTAATCACCGAAGACCTGGGATGATGAATTCTCTGAATTCATCTTATCTTTCAAGATGAATAAAGGTTAATGTGTACTTTTATTCTATGCTTGTTTATGACTAACATCATGACCAACAGATATATGGACTACCTATTGCATCAATGTTTGAAGGGTGGTTGTTCCTAATGATTGAAGAGATAATCACTAAAGGAACCAAGTTCCACTGGGCTGAGATATTAAATGACAATATGCATGAGGCATTCATCAATTTCAAAGATAAACAAGTATTTAGATGGACTTCTTATGTAGTATACTCATTGGCAAAAATAAATGAATATCCTAGATTGTCAAAAGAAGGATAAGTTGGAAATGATGAACAGCAACAAATGAAAGTTTATGAATCCTACACCCAGTTGGCATTGTCCCAATCCCTCATCCATTAAAAAAGAGTAAATGATGCCTTTAAAATGTATATTACTAGGCTGCTACAAGGAACAATAGCCCTTAGGATATCTACTGAAGCCATGAATGAAGTCATGAAGTATGGGAGGTGGTATATACAGTTTCAAAAGTTCACCTATCTAAGAATTCAAGGCTTCATTGGAATGCCATATAGACTGCCCTGCTATCCCACAGATAGGGTGGTTCTCTTAGAATTATCAAGGCAGTTGATTACTTGTGCAGAGAAATTGAAACACCTCCATAGAACAAATGTCTAGTTTCCCTTGTTAGGTAAAGGTAACTATGCATGTGTTTCCCTGGAGGCAGCAAAACACTCAGATATAGAGCTCCAATTGCTTAATCTCCAGCTTTACACAAAGAGAAGTCACTTTGATCCGCACAGGGTGATGGAGAAGTATGTAAGAAAAAAACTATTTCATAAGATGCACCTAGAGGACTTCTAGGCCAATTGTGGGGATGATTATGAGCTGCTGAAGAGGACCCACTCAAGGTTGTCCTTGGGTTTTATAAGGAAGTTCCATATCATAGATGTCCCAGATCAACTTGATGATGATGATAATGTAATACAAAGAGGATCTTGGGAGGCCAAGTATAACCTACCAATCCCATTGCCAAATTGAGCCAATGCAGAGGAAAGTTCCTTAGATGAAGTGATGAAGGAACCAATAAGATTAAGCAAGTCATGGGTGAGAAATCAAGTTGCTGCATTGCAGAGACAAGGAGTACAACTTACATACACAACACTTGAGGATGAAAAGGAATCTGGGGATGAAGAGTGTGTACCGATAGAAGTTTCAGATGAAACAGAACCAGCTCAAGGGTCTATCGAGAAATCAGATAGTGAAGAACATATCCCTTTGGCAGAGAAAGGTAAAGGAAAGAAAGAAAAGAAGGTTGTTTCAAAGATACAAAAGAAGAATATGCCTCCTATAACAAGAACAAGGACATCTAAAAAGAGAGACATGCCTAGTGGACCAGAGGAAGGTTCCAAAATAAAGAAGACTAACATAAAAACTATTGGTATAACCATAGACACATCTGTTGCTGCAACACCCGATAGCACGAACTTGCAAGTTACTTCTTCACCCCCTGCTGCTCCCATTGTAAATACTGCCACACCTTCTCCTATTGTTTCAACTACTACACCTGCTACTACTGATGTAATTATCCAAGAAGATACTTCTGCTTCTTCTTCACCAGTGGTTACCATCTCTACTGCCTCGTGTTCATTAATGGAAGACTTAAGTACCCCTAGTAGCCCCACTTCCTCCACTATTATTTCTTCATTTCCTTCCATTTCTACCATGTCTTCGCCCTCCATATCCTCTGTTTCACTTTCCACCTCCTTTTCTTTGCCACCTATTTCCTCTGTTCTTTCGCCTTCTTTCTCCTTACCTTCTCCCTCCATCACCACACCTATTGTCATTTCCTCCGTCCTACCAACTCTCCCTTTCCACCTCCATTAGGGTTTACTTCATTTGCAAACTTGGCACAGGTTAGCCTGTCCTCATTTGCAGCAGTCCCATTATCCTCTGCTTCTAGTTCCCAAGCTACAATAACACAAGGTTCAACTCCTTTGGTCATACCATTATTGCCAGGGATAGATAAAGTATGTGTCGAACTAGGTCTCCAAGAATCAGAAATTGAAAAAGATGTATTTGAAGAACCACTTTCTGAGGCAGTAAATGTTGAAATAATAGAAGTCTCTGACAGCCCCATGGAAAAGAACACAACAAAAACAGTCTTGGAAGGTGCTCGAGAGGAAATGTTAGAGAACTTGATAGATATCAGAGATGGAGAGGAAGACAAAAATAAAAAACCTGAGAAAGAACTAAAGCTGCTTGAGGGACCATCAAATGAAGACAATGAAAATATAAATATTCCTCAAGATTCTACCTCTGTAGCACCTGAGTGGCTGCAAAGCAAGCTGACTTATCAATAGCCCCAGGTTGAGATTATGAAGCTAGATCTAGATGCTATTTTAGCCAAGACAGAGAAACTGAAAAAGCAGAAAAAGGCTAAAGTTCAGTCAAGAATTTATAAAGATGCCACAATGTCCGGAATTGTTGAAGTAGATGTCCCACCAGCTGATACGGATAAGGGACAAGTCAGAGCTGAAGACTACACAATAACAACTCTCAACTTGGGACCTGCTACAAGAGGGTAGAAAATTGATGAGTTCAAGGGCTCAATGTCTTCTATCTTAGAACAATTCAACAAAGATGAGCTTACTAAGAAGGAATTGAAATAGCAAAACGAAGAACTCAGGGCATGTCTACAATTTTTGATGAAGCCTCTACATTTTGAGGGTGAGCCAAGGTTAGTCCCAGCTCTGTTATCAAAAGATGAACTAACAAAGTTTCGATGACATTAGGACAGGGGTTGTTGGAACTCAAAAATGGTTTGATAAAATATACCTGGAAGGACGTGATGCAATCACCTTTGCAGTAGAACTCCACAAAAACTTTTGTAAGTTACGGGACTTATGGGAAGAATTACATGAAGACTGTGACACTTATGATGATTACTATTCTCACATGTCTCCACGAGTGCAAGCAATAAGGGATCTGCCTACTGAAACATTGTTATCAGAAAATATCTTGACAGCTGATAGATTGCAAAAAAAGGTGAAATGATACCAATAGTTGAAATTAAGAAAAGAACTCTTTGATAATGTCAGAGAAGCCTATAAGGTGGCTGATAATAATATATTGTCTTTCATTTATGAAATAAATGACTCTCTGAGGGATTGACTGGTGATGAATTTTGATGATTTAGCTCCGTATGATGTGGAAGGTTGTAAGGACAAGCTACATTAGATAATCTTTAAGCAAACTGCACAAACTGTCATGAGCAAATTAGATAAAGTCAATGATCTTCAGGCCGCCTTCATCACATTTCAGAATAGTAGGAAAGCACTGGAGAAAATGTATATTCAATACAGCAAAGAATTAGAGATGTTCAAATACAGAGTGGATCACATCGAGAACCCGGACCCCGCCGACATCAATCCAGCATTATCAGCTTGGGTCAACTACAGTAATAAAAGGGAAATAGAAGACAAAATGGATTTAGATGAAGAGCAATAGGATATTTTTGAATATTTGAAATGTAATCCTATCACAAATATGTACTACTATATTTGGATGGTCATGAGACATTATTTTGTCCTTATTATGTCTTGAAATTTGTCTTTTCACTATGTATAGCCAAATGGGTATCTAATTTGTCCAGGTTCAATGTATCTGGAGGTCATTTTTCGTCCTTTTCCTACAGGACAATTTGTAATCTGGGAATGAAAAGTGTTGTTGTAAATGCTCTTACTGTTGTTAAATCTGGACCATCGGTGTTGAGTTAATCTCCACCGTTCATTTAAAAACTTAGTATGGTGTCTCTCCTATATAAAGGTCTGTCATTTCTCTCATTTGTAAGACTCTTGATACTGAATTGTTGATGCTCTGCCATTTAAGATTAATACAAAGCAAGTTTCTGTAGTGATTCTGAGAATTTGTCTACTTGTGTTATCTATTTGGTTTCATGGTTCGCTTCATGATCTACATTAGTTAGATTGTGCTTTTGTAATGTTAAGGGTTTGTTGAAGGTATTTGATGAATGTTTTAAGTCTATACTTTTAGTTGCTTGTTGACTGTAAGTGACTGTGTAAAGTTAGTCTGGACTAATCATTTTGTGCTGAGTTCAATTGCATTACAATAGTTAAATCATGCTAAAACTGGGTATTTAATGAATGCATGCAATCTAAAAATCTTAAGAATCCATAGAAGATAGCATCATTTTTTGTAGTGCTGTAGCAATCAGTTAGCTTGGTTACTCAAGAAATTGGTTTAAAAATCAGAACATTTGTCTACCATAAGCAAATTGTGCATTGTGAATGTCACTTAGGAATTTCTAAACCATACTCCTTTTGCATTTTCTTTTAAATCAACTGTTAGTTTAGGTTTTCAGCAGCATTTTATATTGCCATATCATCTGAAATTATAAGGGTTTACATTAACTGTTGTCCTAACCAGCTCAATCTATCAAACTGCATGTAAGACCCCTTGTAGGAACAGCTAGTACATTCCAACTAAGAAATTCCAAGCATGCTAAGACCTAGCTGTATTATCCTTGGAGTAGTCTTACCTAGGGTAGGATACTTTTCAAGAGAGGTGTGATCTTAGCAATCATACCTGCATTGTTGTGTGCTAAAACCACCTTCAACAAAACCCAATGAAACTAATGATGTACCTGTATGCACCTATAGAACATAACACTCATTGTAACCAATATATCTGAAGTGCATGCCTCAACCAAATAGGAGACCATATATATAAACAAGGATCACATATACCATATGCATCATAGTATCATGTAACATAAAAAATGAAACATCATGAGCATCAAAAATAAACATCAAGGATCATACCATTATGTCACCATGAGATTATGAGAGCATGTACCAATTGTTCATAACATCAGAGCATGTGCCAACTGTTCATAACATCATCATGAGAGTATGTGATGTATGTGCCAACTTTCCATAACATCATCATGAGAGTATGTGATTGTCATCATAGTACCACAACCAACATGTTTGATGTCTCTTCAAGACAAAACCCCATCAACACCAAGTGAACAACATTATGAGCATTATCAACACAACAAGAACATCATCAAGAACATGAGTAATGTGCCTCAAATGCTCAACATAATGAATACCAACCTAATGTCAGATGAATACAGATACAAATGCTAACTGTCATGATACATATACAAATGCTAATTGTCATGATACCCAAATATGAATACAGATACAAATGCTAACTGTCATGATACCCAAATGCTAACTGTCATGATACAGATACAACTGTCATTATGCCACAAACCTGAGAGTTTGTGTATTCGTCATCAAGGACAACAATCCTGAGACGGCAACACTTTTATTTCACAGTGAGGGCCCCAATAGATCTTTCTCTATTCAATTAAAAAGAAAAATAAATTTGCATACCTTTGTCGATTCAGATTTAGTTTTGGGCTCATTTTGAGATAATCTCTTAATATAATTACATAACAACATGTGACATGCTTTTGTGATGAGTTTGGCTCCTTCCCTAATTTCTATCCTCTCATTTACTCCTCCTTACACACATTTCCATGCATTTGACCTTATCCTTTTCCTATCTACACATATTACCATACTTTCACATTATTAGCAGCCCATACTTCCATACATTCATCCCCTACCTTAGGATCACCTATTCCATGTCCTAGATCATTTCTACAACTTGTGGGAGTGATCTACCATAATGTAGATATGACCTTTTTTTTTAATGATCAACTCATACCCTTTCCTAATAGCCATTTGAAGTCGACTTAGTACACACTTTTAATGCAACAACTCGTTACATTTCTTTTGTATTTCAAGGCATTCATTTGAGCATTAATTCATCATTTGATTCATATCCAATCATTATTTGAAATCCTAGAGCATTAAAAGATCATTCAATAGGAAAATTTTGATTTGTAGCTTTAAAATGAACAATACTTGATGTTTGTTGATCTTTATCACAATCGTAAAGCTTGTCCAATCAAGGGGGTCGACCTAGAAGAACCTAGCCTTTGCGATTTGACAATCTCCTCAAGGTATTTTTAAATACTATCAATCCTTAATAATTAGTGAGGAATATAAATTAAGTAAATTAGATAGTGAAGGTCCACATGCACCAGATCAAGACCATACATTAAGGAGTGCAAATTTAATCTAGAGTCAGAAAATTGACCATTGATGAACTAAAACTCTACACAATGTCCCAAATTCCGAATATACCCAAATTATCTACTTTATATACCTAAATAAGTAGAATCTACACTATATCAAATGTTATTCCATCCTTACAAACTAAATACCGAAATTTCATACATTTAATTTCTGAAATTAAAAACCCCTCAAATTGATATTTATTTATTCCATTAAATAAATTTTTAACCTAAATAAGTGATTAGGGAAAAGTTTGTAGACATAGCAATAAATACTTAGAGCTGAATCCACAACCCACACTCATTAGGTATAAACAATTTTAATGATGAACAATATGATAAGAACGTGCCCTCTCGGCATGCTTGAAACACATTAAAAATTTCCTATCACAATCTAAGAGCCGACAATCTACCCCACTTACCATCTAATATTCTCAAATAGCCCTCCACCTAAAATCTCATCCTCTTCATAACACGTTTTTATTTGAATTAGGGAAAGTCGCTCAAGTGGGAACAACCCCTTTATACATCTTTAAGACATTAATATTTTTAATTAATAATTATTTTTTTATTTTTTTTTAAATTTTATATTCTCCAAAACAGGATGGCAACGGCTATTTCTTTTAAAGTATTAAACCGTTTAGTACGAAAGGGAACAAGGCCGTGTAATCGTGGGAAAACGTGTGACATTGTTAGGTAAATCAGAACAGATTTTGCATTTATTTTGAATCAAATAATTCATGGGTTTCCTTGCAATGTGCATTACACCATTCACACTTTTCACATACTATGATTTAAAGGGTATAGTACTAATGTGGGACTAGACTTGTACAACGTAATATGAGTACGCCAGACACTGAAATCCTAAACTTAGATATTTCATGGTTCATTTATTAGTCTCATGATCCTTTGCCAACATACAGCAAGAGCATTCTTAAACACTTTCATGGTCTCATTTATTGGTCTCATGATCCTTTGCCAACAATCTTAATAAACATTTAGATATTTCATAGTTTCATTTATTAGTCTCATGATCCTTTCCCAACAATCCTAAACATTCAGATATTTCATGGTCTTATTTATTAGTCTCATGATCCTTTTCCAACCTATATCAAGAGCGAGGAGTTGTAATACTTAATTAGTACATTTATGTTAATTTTATTTGATTTTAGTTTTATTTTGACAGAACGTCTTCTTTAATGCAATTACATTTGGACAAGTGACAATTTTTGTGTTATATTTGCTTGATTCATATCCATCTTCATTTACTCCCATTTACACTTATTCTTATTGTTAAATTTAATAATGAAAAATGATTGACAAGATTAAGTCTCCCTAGAATCAAAACAGAATAATGACATCATAAATTCAATGACATTCAAAAGACAAAATGAAATAATTCGTATATCTCTATTTCTAGATGTTCAAGGTGACAATTGTCTCGGAGGAGAGCAGTAAACTAGAGACTGACTCAATTGTATGAGCAAAGGTGTCAAGTGAGCTCATCTTGATTGCCAAGTGAACTCATCTTGATGAGGGAGATGTGGCACCTAACTTCCGTCAATCAAGGAGTTGAATGAGGTAGAGGTGGCATGTGCTCCCATCGATCACAGAGATGATTTGTGCTCTTATTTCCTAATTTACTCAAGTAAATAAATAATAATCACCTAAGTAAACTTAATCTAAGGTGCAATAATAATTAATTACACCAACACTTACATATTTACCATTTACCCTTCATTTTTTGCATCTCATTTGCTCCTTGCCTTGATATTACCATTTCATTGTCCAAGTTCATTTTCACACCACTTAAGATTGATCATATAACATGCATGAATGAACCTCAAATTTTAAATTTAAATTCAAATTCCAAGATTCCTATTGCTTTCTATTAATGATTATGAGTCGACTTAACACATGTTTGTGTGACATATTGTTGTGTCTTGGTTCTTAAAGACATTAAATGCACCATTCATTCATATGTTGAGAAAGGAGAAAAACATTAGTGCACACTTAAATTTCTAAAGGGACAAAGAATCAAATTGGTATCATCTACATATAGCCTACTTGCACACTTTTGTATGTTGTCTTTGAATTTTCACTTCAAGTCATAAAGCACCCATGTAGTGGTTTGACCTAGGAGAAATTATCCTTGGCAATCCAATAGATTCCTGTAAAGTGTTTATAAACACTGTAGTCTATACAAGCTTATTAGACATCAAAGATCAAGGTGAATAGGTTTCAAAAGACTCCATTTCACTAGTTCAAATCTATGCAACATAGATCAAGTGTGTAGAAGATCAAATCCACAACACTCTAGATCAAACTTATAGCATTTAGAATCGATTCACCAAATATGAGAGCAACCCAATTTAGATTTAATTGTTATGCTTCTAACACATATGAGAAGTTATGATTCTTAGTTACGATTAAAAAATTACGATCAATGAGAAATGTTATCTATCAACCATTTAAATCAACTATGTACTTTCATTTATGTTATTTCAAAATTCTATTACACTATCTCTCACAACTCTAAATTAGGTTAATTGATTATCATATTCATAAAATCTAGTTTTATTAGAGGAATATATTTATTTCTTTCCAAGAGTGTATTTGTCCTTGAATTTTAATTTCTTTAGTTTAAAAATCAATTATTTATCCTTATAAAACATATATGAGGGTCTGGACCAATGTTCATTTTGAAAGATAAAAAATTTCAAAATGCTACAGGCCGCTCCCTCTCCCGCTTGTGCAACGGATGCTTTTGTGCCTGTCTCCTCAGACTCTCTCCTAGAGGGAACACTAGCACATTTTTCTGCAAGGCTTGTGGGTGATTCCATTGCTAGCTTTTTTGGAGGCTACAGAGTATCCACTGCCACGCTCTTCCCTAAGGTCACTGATGCCCGGTTGGATGGTGTGTCCCCAGCATATGCTTGGGTCTCTTTTGTTGTTGTGGTGAGGGTGAAGGGTCATCCTACTAAGAATAATAAGACCCATTCTCGCCCTCTTCCATGCTCCCATACCTCTCCTATGGTGGTATCTGGAGAGGATGTGGTGGTACGTGGAGAGGAAGTCTCTGAGAATGAAGAACATTATAGCAGGCTTGCCCTGATTGGCAGATTTAATGGTCTTTGGCCATCCCTCACGGACATGAACAAGTGGATTTCTAAATCGTGGAGTCCTCTAGTTCAAGGTAATATTAACATTTTTCCCTATGCAAGGGGTTTTTTCATTGTTGCTTTTGATTCTACAGAGGCTAGGGATATTGTGCTTGATGGTAGGGTGTGGTTATGGGGTGAGCATTCCCTTCTGCTCAAACCTTGGACTCTTGTGTTCAATCCCGTCTCTGAACCGCTTAATATTAGGCCTGTTTGGGTCAGGTTGCCCAATCTTCCCCTTCATTTCTGGGATGTTTTCTATTATGAGGCGATTGGCAACTCTATTGGTCGATTCCTTATGGTGGATAGATCTACAATTCTGATGGGACTCTGCACCTATGCTCACATTATTGTGGATATTGATATATCCAGGAGAGGTTGTCTTGATGGTGGGTGATCATTCTCGATCCCAACTACTGGACTATAAGGGTTTGCCCTTCCGTTGTCATCGCTGCTTCATAGTTGGACACCTGGCTTCAAACTACCATCACTCCCATCATAAGGCATCGTCGTGGTGGCGAGATGCTCATATGGAACATTTGACTGTTTCTGACCCAGAGGTTGGGTCGGTTGAGGAGTCCCTAGTTCATTCTTTTCCTTCGCATACTCCTATGGCTTCAGGCTTGCATACTCCTGTGGCTTCAGGCCCCCTGCGGGGACTCCTGCTCCTATTCAGGTTGTGCCTGAGGGTGGGTTGGAGGTTGTTGCCCCTTCGTCATCTCCTGATGCGGCTCCTTTGGACCGTATTCTAATTGCTTCTCTATCTACTCTTGTAGTTTCTCCGATGGATTCTGTAGTTGCAATGTCAGTTGAGGACTCCCTCCTCTCACCTTGCTCCGAGGATTTTGACTTGGAGTTTTCTTGGAGGATGGTTCAGCATAGGAAGAAAGGGCTGCCCAAATCTATGGCGGCTCAACACCCTAGGGCCAAGGCAGTACATTTTGCTAGCCCTTGTTCTGGGGTTGTGTAGATGGTCTTTTCTTTTAGTAGGTTACTGTTGTTGTGCTGTAGAGCGTTGTTGTTGGCCTATTGGGGCCTATTTTTGTCTTTTGCTCTGCCTTTTGGGCTGGTTTGTAAAGGGTTCTGGACCCTCTTTTCTAGTTGAATTAATCAAAAACATATATGAGGTGAGCTAAACTAGTAAGCTATTTTGTTTGGTATTGACATAAAAATCAAGGTGTGGGGCTAATCATTTATGTTAAAGGGTTAGAACTTTGGTATAGACTAATGCAACACAAAGGTGAAGTAGCATTGAAGTATAATAGTTAGCAATTAATTTCAAAATTTGAAAGGGATAATGTAATTCATATTCATAATTTAGAGATATATCAAAACTTCATATTTTTATTCATATAATTGGAGGTAATTACAACAACATTTATATAATATATGGTTTATAGATTATCTCTCTTTCTCTATTACAATCTATCTTCCTCTTGCATTTGTGACTTCTACTATCATATATATATATATATATATATATATAGAACTACATTATACCACTCTTTTACTATTATATTCTCTTCTTTCATTCTAAGTTCTCTACATCGTACTACATATCTTATTTGGAGACGTTTTAATACATCATATAATCTTAGGGTGTCTTATAGAAGCACCTCTTCCTAATTAGTGTCTCTTTTCATGTTGAAGGCTACAAGTAGTGCCACATTGCTTATGTATATCATTGTGTTGATTGGCATAGTTGTCTTGTGTTTGACTGTGAGGTGCTAGCTATGTGTTTGAGATATAAGAATTATCCAAAATTGATGAGGAACCATGCCAACACTTAGGTAACAAGACGTTTTAGGTCAAATTTTAGAATCACTTTCTACCAATTCAATCACACATGTTTGCAATTTCTAGGATCACTTTTTACCAATTCAACTTCTATTTGGATCAAGAAAGTTCACCATTTTTATCTTGTAAGAGGATGTTTCTATTTGGTCAATAACTCACCATTTTAACCTTTGACAAGGATAAACATCCTTTTACACAAGTTTGTGATTTTTCTTTGGGTCAACAACTCACCATTTTTACCCTAGAAGAGGTTAAATATCATTTTACACAAATTTACAATTTATGTTTCGATCAACAATTAGCCTTTTTTTTTTAATTTTGGATGATGATCCTTGATGTCACCTTCTATAATATAAAACTTTACATTCAACAAAACTTGATTCCTATTAAACTCTTTGTAAACCATTAACTTCACTAATTTAACAAAATTTCACCATTAACTTCACTAATTTAACAAAATTTCATTTAAGTAGAATGCTCATAACCATATGTTGGAATGTGAAGGCAGTTTTACTTATTCCAGTAGTGACGATGAGTCCACAACAAGTACCATGGTAGTGTCTCAGGTACCGACCCGGTGGAGCCAAAGGCCAAAGAACTGCAATCAAAGGTGGTTGGACAGGGAGTCAAGGGGGGCTAGGCGTAGCCCCCTAACAAAATTTCATTTAAGTAGAATGCTCATAACCATACTCCTGTGTTTTTGTGCTCATTGTTTAATTGTAGATAGAACAATGGTTGTATGAGACAGGTCTTTCAGAAGAACCAGCTTCTATCATAGAGAATAGTGGTAGGTCACTATTTATCAGGTTAACACAATTATGCTCTGCTCTCCGTTTCATGCTAATTGTTCTAACACATGGAAGTCAGAAATATCTGCTTGATACAGATGACATGAATAATGTAATCGTCAATCTTCTCCCATTTATTTAAACTACTTAAGAGCAAGGTACTGTGAGCTCTGGTAAGTTTTAATATTTCTTATTGTGTCTCATTGAAAGGAAGCTGCTTCTCTGGTAAGTGGTAATAACTGTTACTGTGTATCATTGAAATCTCAATGAAGCTGCTTCTCTGGTAAGTGGTAATAATTGTACTGTGTATCATTGAAATCTCGAGGAAGCTGCTTCTCTGTTATGTGGTAATAATTGTTACTGTGTATCACTGAAATCTCGAGGAAGCTACTTCTGATGATATACGACTCCATTACAATCACTTCGAGATATTTTTGAGCATTAGATTAGAAAAAACGTTTTGCCTCTTAGGCGAAGATCGTCTGGCACTTTAGCTGACTGCCAATACATTCATGGATTGGAGCAGGTTGCTGATATATTAATTAAATTCGATGTACGATTACTGTATTCATATTTAAAAAAAAAAAAGAGGCCAAGTGGCAATATGCCATTAGCTATAGCATATAGGTCAGACACATTAGATGGGGAATAAAAATAACGGTGTACAACAATATACTTTTCCCTCTAGTCTATTAGAGGAGAGGACCCACTATTTGAGTACCCTAATTTCAAACCTCTCAAAATTTTATGTGTTAATTTCGAATCACTCTAAAAATTTTACAGCAACTTATTTGGCAAGGCCCCTACTTATAACCACTCTACTTAAACATTATCCACTTCAATGGTCAAACAATCAATAGCAATTTTACATCTCATCCACAACAAAAAGTGATAAATATTTGTCCTATTTTTATTGGCCAAAATTGACCTTTGATTGTTGAAGTGGATGATGTTTAAGAATACCCTACTTATAACTAAGCTTTCAAGGCCACATAATCAAATATGATGCCACATCACCATGCTTTTTGTTGAGGTGTCCAAAAACACCAAAAAAAGGGTGGACCAGTAGTTGTGCATTAAGTCATGTTTTGTTGGTGCACTGATGTGGCATCACATGATTGGTTGCTTTTTAGATCTAAACAGCACATTTCATTCAATTATAGGTACTTATAGTCAACACTAACAACCTTAAAGTCACAACTACTAGTGCTAAACTCTAAAAAATAGTGGGCCTTAAATACACAAATACTATCACAACTATTGGAACATGCTTAGCAATTGGGTCCTCTCCCCTATGTACCATTAATTTGGCGAAGTTAAAAAGATGATGAAAAGGAGTGTAATGGTGAAACTTGTATATACATATTTTTTTAATTTAGTTTTGTGTTTATTTTGAGGGGAGTGTTTTCATACATAGATATATTTATCTATTGACAAATAACATAATTTTGTGTAAAGTCAAGTCTCTTGTGCTATGTTATTCACCTACAATTTACACATATTGCTATGCACATGTCACGCATCCCCATTCCCATGTTCATACACCCTTATACATTCACTCCATCCACTCATTTATTATATCTATACTCGCACTTATTTGCATGTACACATTACCCACTAAGATTTAGGCCCCTTTTTTGTCTTGGGATTAGTTCATTGTTGCAAGGTCATCCTTGTGATTGCAAACTCATCCTGCCCTAATTTAAATTCTTGAATTCAATTGTGATTAACTTCCTACTTTTACCCTTCTTTCTTACGCTGCCTAAACACAATTTTGCACAATATGCTAGTATGTCTTTGTATTTAAGGGCATTCAATGCATTCATTCTAATAATTAAATCATAAGGAGAAATCGTTCACTTTACATACTTCAATTGGTGCTCTAAAAGAAATCTATCTTTACACAAACACTCGTAGGAGCATATGCATGACTAAAGATTGTTGTTTTCAATCACAACTCAATTTTTAGGGGTTGATTTGGAAGAACTTGCCTCCTTCTAACTAACTAACAACCAATAAAGTATTTTTAAATACTGCCAAGCTCCCATATACTTAGGAAGAGCATAGTAGACTATCATTCAAATTAGGTGAAGTTCTAGAACAAAACATCACTATGTGCAAGAATGAGTCTAACCTAGAGTTTGATGAGCCAATTTGTCCTCTAACAAAGCAAAGATCCAACACAAACATCAAGACACTTCACTAATAGAGAGGCACTATTTCTAGATCAAACATTAAATAGATTCTAGAATCTTCTCAATTTGACATCCATTCTTTGATCATCAAGCTAAGTACATTTATTTCTGTTTCCCACATTTCAATTATTAGTTCAATATTCAAGTCTCAACTTCATAATTAATTAGTCTAAGATAATTGTTCTTATATGCATGCATTTTATTTTATTAGTCCTAACAATGCTTAAGGAAAGTTTATTTTCCCTTATATTCTAGTGAACCCATTCAATCCTACACAACCTTATCTTGCCTTTAGGATTTCTAATTAATATTTTCAAATATGATATTATTTTGATTGTTCACCTATTTTCTACTTTACCTAGGTTTTGATCTTTATATACTTATATCTTAGAGTTTAGGGCATACATAATGATTTATCCTTTGTCGGACCCTCCCACCCTACATTATTCTACCTCATGGCTACTTTTAGGTCTTTCTCTATGGATTATATTCAAGCATACATTTAGATTTTGTTATTTTATTACACAACATCCCTCTATCCTTGCTATTCTCATGTCACATTTGTCTAAGGATAAGGAAGTATTTTCTATGGAGGGTGTGTTCTATCATGTCTCACATTTTCCATCCTTCATAGAGTTGATTAGTTCTTATCCACACCTATTAGATACACATGTCATTCATTCATTATCTTCATGATGATCATATGGATTGTGATAGTGATGAGTACAGATCTAGTGAGAATATACCTTGTGGTATACCTTGTAGGATGGGCATAGTTGATATAGTTTTACCTCCTTCACTTTATTATGACATTGTTGTACGTTTCATGATGATCTTTCTTTCACATGTCATGATGATCTTATATCCATAGAGTCATGCATTTTAGATGGCATGCCCCTCTCATATAGATGATATGATACATGATGCACCTTCCTCCATGACTAGGGATATGTTTGTTAGTTTAGGATTACCTATTTATGACGACTACCCTAGTGATGACTCTTATATTCATCATCTTTCTCCTATCACTAGTGATATACATTATACACACATTAGAGAGGACACACATGCTATACTTGTTCCTTCTATTTCTTTAGATGATACATCATATGATGAAGGTACATCTCATGACATTATTGAAACTTATGATACTCTTTCTATATGTCATGTTGATTCTATGCTCATAGAGCCATATTCTTGTGATGCGCTAACCACTCTTATGCATGATGGTAAGTTTCATGATAATCATTCTTCTACACCTCATGCAAACTCTATTGATATTCATGGTAGTCTTTCATATACTAATATCTCCCATGATGATAGCATTCATATGATGGCATTTCATTACCTTCCCACTCTTATGCATGATGGTAAGTTTCATGATAATTGTTCTTCTACACCTCATGCAAACTCTATTGATATTCATGGTAGTCTTTCACATACTGATACCTCCCATGATGATAGCATTCATATAATGACATTTCATTACCTTCTCATGTTGACATTGTTCATGCTTCATTGTCTTTTCCTACATTACATGATATTATGAGGAATTATTACATGATAATTATGATAGTTATATATATGCCTCTTTATACATGTGAAATCATTACTACTCACTAATTATGAACATTTAGATGATGACATCTTACTTATTAGTAAGTTTAGATTATACTTGAGTGCTAATGCTTTGCAATGGTTTGATGCATCTTGTTTGCTTTACACTTCTTTCATGAACTTGGCTCATGTTCTCATTGATTATTTCTCTAGCTCTAGTTCACATGAGGATGGTATGGACTTAGCAATGCTCTCTCATGATTTATCTTTTGATCATTGTTCTCCTATTGTCCACATGACTTATACATATAGTAAGCCTACTTTTCATCATAAGACATCCTATATTGAGGTTACACATGACATAAAAGAGAAACCACTGGGTATGTGCATGGAAGTGGGGGACCAAAAAGGGTCAAAAGTGGCAACTTTTTTTTGAAATAAGTAAAAAATGATCTTGGATGAGAAATTGAAGATAGCCATGCTCAAAATTTGAAGATGTGACAAGAATAAGATTCGTAGTGCTCAGAATCTAGTTTTTAAACCGCTATTTTTTTCCAAAAATGGTTTAGATTGAGAGATTTAAATAGGATGAGCACACAAAGTGCTCCTATTTTTGTCAAAATATCTAACATAGTGTCTAGTTTGCTCCCCCTAAAAAGTTGACTTTTTAAAGTACTTCACAAATTAGCTAACCTCACGTAGTTTATGCTTGATTTTTTCTACAAATTTTTTAATGAATATATGATTTTTTATGAATTTTCAAAGTGGACACACCCTGAAAAATAAAAATTTGAGCATGCTTCCCCCTTTCTTTTAAAAAACTAATCAAATTTTTTTTTCAATGTGTATAGAATAGAGTCTAGAATCTAAAAAATGTAAGTCATTTTAAATTTCAAAGAACAGGTAAAAAATGACACCAGAAATACTATGCATAAGTATTCTGTAGAAAAAGAAGACACTAGAAAAAGAAATTGAAGATGGAAACTTTAATGTTTGTAGATTTTAGAAAAAATTACATGGTTAGAAAGCTAATAAAAAACTTGAAGTTATACTGGCATTTTTTTAGATTAACATTAAAAAATTTGTAAACCTAATCAAGAGCATGCTTGAGATTTAGTTGATTTTGTATGTTTTCTTGAAAACACATCTTTCAGCATCTACAAGGTAGGTCCAACCCTTTGGGTTGGATGTCCAAGGTAAATCCAACCCTTAGGGTTAGAAATTCCTAATGCAGTAAAAAGTGTGATCGCATTATTCACATTTTAGATTACCTAAAAAGGTGAGGAATGGTCTGCAAAAACATATAACACCTGATTTTGGACCCACATGCTCTTTTTATTCCCCTACTTTGTACTTTTTTTGACATACAAACAGACTTTTGATGCTTTTGAGGATCTACAATTATTAGTTGAAAAATTATCTCATTTTTGTTCTTGTATCAATGTAGAAGATTTCAATTACATGTTTTTAAATCAAATTTGATATTCTAAATATTTTTTTTCATGTTTTGAGGATTTGGAATAATTGGTTGACAAAACTAACTAATTTTTTACCTTACATTGACAAAAACTATTCGAATTGCATGTTTTGTATTTGAATTTGAGAAATTGTTAATTATTGTTTGTATTTTTTGGACCATTTGTGTTAGATTGATATAAAATTCAACATCATGCCAAGGAAATGACCAAAATTCAAACACCAAAGAAGCACAAAGATGAGAATGTGAAGAAAAGAGAATGAATGAGACAACTCCATAAAAATCAAAAATCAAAAATCAAACTCCATAAATGAATATCAACCATCTTTGCCAATTGAATTGGAACATAAAGCATCCAAGAGAGACAAGGATTTCGAGAAACAAAGGGAATGAACACAAAAACTTCATGCAAGAAATTGAATGCGGGAGTTGAAGGTACATCATCATTTCCATCTCAATTTGATATTGTAGAAAATTATCAATCATCGATTGAAAATGATTATGCAATTTTAAATGTAAATATATATGTTACACCAATTGATCAAATGTTGAATAAGCAAAATTTGTCTAATGAATCAAGTTTTCCATTGAGAACACCTAAAATTTTGCTTAAAAAACCAAAGTTTTTTTACTGAAATTGATGAGAATATTCTAAAACCAATGCCTAATAAGATTCTTTAATGTACTTTTAGAAGAAATGTTCATAAAATATGGAAAATATTTTTTAAAAACTTAAGTGAAACTAGAAGATGTCAATTGTTTGTTGAAATGATGAAAAATCTTAATTTTAGACCAATCATGAAGATTCTTGGTCTAAGAACATCAAATAATAATAGTGAAGAATCTATTGTAAAAAATCTAATCAATGCATATCAAAACATTTGTTCCACTTCATGCACCAAAGATAGTAACGCTACACAACGTGTCATTACATCAAATATAGTAAGTAATCAAACAAAAAAAATCGCTTGATAAGAAAAACAAGTCAAGAACTAAAAATAAATAGAAAAACATTAATGAAATCCATTAGGAGGTGTGAAAGAGTTTAGAACCCGAATAGCAATGAACTATGGGAATTCTCTAGTAGACTCCCATGCAAAGATAAAGTCACAGTTGAATTCTTAAAATCTCTAATTGAAGAATCTTGGAAAAATAACACAAGAGTATCTCCTAATCAAAGAGATGTAAAAAAGAGAATTGGTTGTCAAACCCATGAGCCACATCCAAAGCATTATTTTGGATATGACTCAAACACATTTTTTATTCAAAATTGTAGAGAGTTATCCTCAAATAAAAATTATTCAAAGTTGCTTTGAAATAGAAAAACATTTTTATAACAAAATAAATCACACATGCACAACTTGTTGTTGTAGAATCCACATGGAATTTTCTATGCATTATGATGTTTTTCAATGTATATGTGTATCTTTGCATACTAATAATATTTTATAGGAGTGTATGATAGAAGCCCCACCTAAATCAGCAAGAGATTTCATTTCAAATATTTTTTGTGAAAAGAGTAGATGGATAATTATTTTATAAGAAATAATGTTTGGATGGAACATGTGATCTAGTTGTGGTGGTTTACAATGTTTGAGAACTTGTGTACGCATGGAGAATACATATGCAATTGGAAATAAACTAGTACCTTTTGGAAAATATAAGTTAGTGACATACACTCTAAAAGATGGTAAAGAGATTAAAAAGTGTGAATTGGTGAGTGAAAAAATACTAGTATATGCATTTATGCCTATTTTTTGAGAAAAGATAATGTATGAATATGTAAGGCATACACATAGAGCTTGATGGTTGGACATACAATACAAGCTATGAAAGGGCACATTTCCTCTTAATATGATCATGTCAATTGTATAATTTGCAAAGAATTATTATTGTGTGAAAAAGATGAATGATGGAAGCTAGCAAGCACCCTAGATCAAACCCTCTTTCACAATAACATTCAAGGATAAGACCGAGCCAAATCTCTACCAAATGGAGGACTCAACTACAGATCTTGTACTCTTTTTTGTTATGGAAAGATCAAATTCAACCAAGCCTTTTTATCAAACCCTAGGTCAAATAAGCATTAAACCCTAGTTCTAGGATGATCATCTTATAACAAACAAAAAATGACTAAAACACAAAATCCAAATACACAAGAATGATCAGGGAGATATTGAAGCATGTGTCTCAAAAGGTGAAGTGTTAGAGGATGAAATAGGAACTACCCAAGTCTTGGAAGTGAGAATCTGGCGATGGTTTGAACTGAGAAAATGTTCCAAAGACTGCTCCGGAGCCAAATCTGGGGTCAGAAAAGCTTAGAAGACTAGGGTGCCAACTGCCCAAGTCTTTGTAGAGGAATACTCTCAAATTTCTATCAAATCCTGAAATCCTAATTCCTACACAGTCTTCATGTATCTTCACCTTTCCTGAATCCTGCATCTGTAACCTGCACACAAGACGACAAGAGAGGGTTTGGGGGGTTATGGTGTTTAGGGATTTGCCTCAATCAAACCCCAGAATGGCATTCAATCCTTCCAACATTGTTGATAGATAAGAGAGCATGCCCTAGTAGGGTAGAGGCTAAACAAAGTGATGATAGAATGATTCAAATAATAATGATATCACCTATGCAGTAAAGCCCTTAGGAGAATGAAGATCCTTCAACTCATAAGGAGATGGATGATGACTTCAAACCTACAATAACACAAATCTACTCTAGAAATACAATGAATACTTTGAATTCTCTTTGCTCCAAGATCATAAGTTTGTTCTATCCATCTCGGTTCATAATGAATTCAAAAGCACACTTATATATGCTTTCCCGCTAACATTCATGAAATTAAACCACAAGAGCCAACAAAAAGAAACCTTTTGAAAGGTCCCATGCTGACATGCCATTAATTTACCTTGACCAATCAATTAATTGCATTCTTCCTACAACTTTTCTCTTAATAGTAACATCATATTCTAGAATTTTAGTCACCCATCCAACCCTCTTTTCACTTAAATCTCAACCCCCATTATGAAATCTCTTACACTAGGATGAGAGATTGCCACCTTGATATGGTTATTTGCAAGCATGTATATTTGAATTTTTTGAGAGATATCATGATAGAAAATACCTATTTCTCCATGGGATTGTACCTTGAATTGTAGTCTTTTAATGTTTGACTAAAAAAGGCTAAGGGTTGTTCTAGAGACCTTCATCATTTTGTCGAGTTAAATAGTTGCAATGCTAGATTGAGCTCCATAGGCATAGAGGATGAAACCTTTCTCAAAATTTGGGTTGATGAGAGTAGGTGCTTGAGAAATTGCCTCTTTGATGTTATTGAAACTATCTTTTCCTTCCTTGGTGCACCTGAAGGCAACATCTTTCATAAGCATCAATGTAATATGCTTGACTAGTCCTGCAAAATTAGGAATAAACTTCCTAATAAAATTGATCTTACCAAGAAAATATTGCAATGCCTTCTTATGAGCTAGTAAAAAAGAGAAAGAATGGATAAGATCCTTTCTGAGTCTATGGAGATGCTTTATTTTGACACTAGGTGACCCAAAAGCTTACCTTGAGGAACAAAAAAATACACTCTTTTGGGTTGAGGGACACCCCAAACTCTCTACACCTTTCAAACACTTTTTCAAGATGCTCCATGTGATCTTCACTTGCTTGTGAGAAAACTATGATATCATCTAGATAGACTAGGATAAACTTGTTTATGAAACCTTCAAAAGCAATATCTATTACCCTCTAAAAAGTAGCACCGGCATTAGATAGACCGAAGGGAATTTTCTCATAGGCATGAGTTCCCCATTTAGTAGTAAAAGCTATCTTATACTTGTCCTCTCCTTTTACCAAGATTTGGTTGTAGCCAGAATAACCATCTAGAAGTGAAACCTTTCAGCACCTGCTACAGTTTTTAAAATCTGATCCATTGAAGGTAGAGGATAATGATCTTTCAATGAGGCTCTATTCAAGTCCCTCAATTCAACACAAAATCCTATCTCCCTATTTTTCTTCTTTCATCATGCCCCCAAAATAGAACAAATCATAAAATAAATTTAATTCTAATTAAGGCTGACTTCAAAGGGAATTTGTGTTGGCCAATTAAGATATGATAAGGAGTGAATATCATTCATAGAGCAGCAATCAAGTGATGTGGAGCGATCAATTGTGTATAAGGAGTAATCAACATATAATACCAATAGATGTGATTTTAATATAAAAAAGAGACTCATTTTAAATGAGCAAAGAGACCCAATTAATCAAGGAAATAGTGTGCTCCAAATAAGACAAAAACTGTCTTAACCAAATCATATATATAAGGAAAACAAAAAGGGTACGATTAGATGTTTAGAATAAGACTAAAGTTATACAAATAGAGGTGCAATCAAAGTTAATATGGTTGCTATTTTAAAAGAGATGTCTCATGCCAAAAGGTACGATTCATAATGCAAATTCAACCAAGGGTTGTATTCTTTCATAGGATTGTTGTTGTTCAAGTATGTATAAAGTGTCATTTGTGAAGGAGAAAGAGGGGACAGTGCTTTTGTAATACAAGGTATATCAGATCTACACATTCAGATCTGCACATGGGAATATGAAGAAGATTAAGAATTAGGCAAGTGCAGAGATACAATGAATTATTTTTAGTAAGAGCAGAATTTAAAGAAGAAAGGGATATATATTTTAGGAGGTAAATCTATAGACAAATCAGCAGTGATATATGCTACAGTAAAATTATTTATGGCATCCATTCTACAATGTTATTCTTCTATCATCCTAGTATTCCATCCTTCTATTATTATATCCTTCTACTCTCTATCATTTTAGTATTCGATTATTATATCATTCTCTCATTATATCATTCTATTATTCCATCATTCTATTATTATATTATTCTTCATCCTATCCTTCTATCATACGATCATTCTATCTTTTTATTGCTCTATCATTCTATCATTCTATAATTCTATTATTGAATCAATCAAATCAGCAAATATCTGAGATATCAGTTAGCAATCAAGGAAGCGGTCTTCATTAGAAGGAAGTCATATAAGAACCCTAAAATAATTATATGTCTGCTTCATGTATGATGTTTGTGCTTTGTGTATGATGTGTATGCTTAGTGTATGATGTGTATACTTTGTGCTTGATAATATATGCATTGAACTCATTATTAATTATGCTATGATGATTTGTTTATTAATGTATAATCTCTTAGGAATCTAGATATGTTTAGTGATATAATTATTGATCAAACTAGATTCCTATCAGTCATTAAATTGCTCATTCCCAATATGCAACCATGAGGAAGTGTGGAGGAAATACTAGTATGGTGAGCAAATACTAGATTACTTTCTAAGTACACCACCCCACATTGGATGACTGTGTGTCTACCATTGGGGCTAGGGGGGTAAGTGTCCACCCTTGGGCTTAGAAAGGAGAATCTACGGGCCTCCTATTGTAGCTTCCCTCAATCTCTACATGGATTGGTTGTTGGGATGGATTCAAGGAGTTTTCAGTCATAAGAGGGATGGATAAGATAGCATGGATAGGGAAAGTAGATACAAGTGTATCCACTAAGTATGCCACTCAATGTGGGCTTTCTATGTGGTTGTCATTTGGGGCCAAGAGGGATGGTATATCTGCTCTTGGGCTTAGCATGGATAGCTTCAGGTGGACTTATCATGTTTCTCATCCAAATCCTACTATGATTAAAACTTCCATTATGCATTATAGATATTGTGTAGTTTATATAATATGGAAATAGTTATGTATTAAATAGATAAGACATTAATTGTATATGTTTTGATCATATGAATTATATTTCCAATATTGTCTAACCTGATTGCAGGACCTAAATCAGGAATTATCTTGCTTAAAGCATTCAATTGGTAAGTTATAACCCTAATTAAATTAAACTTGTGATTCTAGGGCAAGATTTAGGGCAATCACAGGAAGGGGACATTACATCCTTACAAGGACTAAGTTTGCCACCTAAGAGGAGTATTTGACAGGGAATATGATTTTGGATTCTATGAGCTTAGAAAGTTATTTCCTCATCATGGGTTCAATCTTGGGGTTTATTGGTCTTTGCTTTTTCCTGACAAGTTTGACATTAGGATCTAAGTCTATGCCATGTTGGGCAACATTTGGATCAAAACCCTTTAAGGTCTTCATAATTCCATGAGAAAATATCACTATATTTTTTAGATAAAGAAATGAAAGTTTGTTTCTTAATGTCACTACATACCTTTCCTAGCATCAACTCTTTGTCTTGGGCATCTGTAACCTTTTGATAATCTTCTTCCTTTGATTTCATATTTTTCTTTCTTCCTTGAACTCATCATCAAGACTGAATATGTCTTCAAGAGTGATCAATAATCTTGGCAACTTTTTAGTATTTAATTGCATAATCTGATGATACCATACCCCTATTACAACCTTGATTGCAAATCTGATGAAAACTCGGCCTCATTTTGGATGAAGTTAACCATTTATTCATCGTTGTTAAAAATTTCCCAACTTACATAATTATGTAAAATGGAAGGTCTGATTACCATCTTGACATGCTTATCATGACCTTGAAAAGGGTCTCTAGGTGGAGAAAACTGAGATCCAACTACTGCTAATTGATCATCTTCAACTTTTAATTTTCTTGGGACCACTTACAAATTTAGAGCGTCAAAATTTTCTATAAGGTCCCAAACCCAATGCCTATAAGCCTTGAGAAGATCATTCTTATTAGCCCACCTCTTTCTCAATTGATTAACCACTAATTTAGTATCTCCAAACACTTGCAACTATTTTATCTTCTTTTTCCTTGTCAATAACAATCCATGAATCAATGCTTCATATTTTGCAAATTTAGCTTCTTACTACTTGGAGAGATCAACAATACACTTGCCCCTGCTCCATTTCTACTCCTTGCTCCATCAAATAACATTTTCTAAAGGTCATCTAAATCATCTTCTTGCTTGAGTGAAGAAGGTACAAAAGAGTTTTCTTCTTGTATCATGTATGTACGCAATCTAGTCACTTCAGCATCATCATAAGGATCAAAACATAATGTTCTTTAGCCCACTCATCTAGCAAGAGGTTGGGGACTGAAAGAGGTAAACTAGTCTCTATTGGCCTTGAATCATTTTGTTCCTCTTCTTGTATCATGCAATTTGGGTTAACAGGGTTGGGATCATAGCTTTCCACATGATAATTTGATATAGGCTCAACTTTAATGGAAAACCTTGTTCCATACCTTGTCCTTAAGAGCATGTGAGACCAATCAAAAGACAAGTAACCACCAACCTTGGCTATGAAATCTCTTGACAAACAAATAGCAAAGAAAGGAGGTAGGTCAATGACTGATATGTCTTGACTCATTGCCAATTTTGGGCAAGCATGAAGAATTAAATCTAGCACTTTGAAGAGTTAAATCCAACTACAAAACACCTTTAGAAACTAGAGTGTATATAATGCCTAGTATGTCTACTATCTTTTTTGGTATTACTGAAATATTACCTGAGTCTATCATGCAGTTATGTATTAAAAACTTCCCAATAATCATAGATAAGTAGAAAGAAGATGGTTTCATCACTTTACTTACTTTCTCCTCATTGGGTTGGATGAGACTAATGAGAGTCTTCTCCTTTTGAAATGCTGGTTCAGCTAATGGAAACCATTTTAAAGCATCTTGCAATATGTCCCTTTGAGTCGGAATTGATAACGCATCATGTTGGTGCCTGAAAAATCTGGTTCCACAATGTGCATTATTTTGCCCCAAATCCATCTAGGGCCCCTACTCTGTGCCTTTGTTGTTGAACCCATCATTTATATCCAATCTAAGCCTATTTTGAATGGGTCACCTCCAATAGGTTTCCATTTGTTTGCCTTTTGAAATGCAAGGAAGAAACCTTAAAAAGTGGCTAAGTCAAAAAAATATAAGTTTTTTTCTTATATTTTCTACCTTTTCTGGAGTGTCAGAGTTTTGGGTTCTTGTCTTCCATCATGCCATTTCTATCGGCTTAGAATTCTGCCTTGGTTCCTTACAAAATCATCTAACTATTTCAGGCGTCAGAGGTCAGGCTTGCGGCCTTTCATCTGAAAGGAAGCAAGGTGCACAAAATAGCTTCCTACACTGAACTAATGAGGGGAGAGCTATGCAAATTTTTGAATCCATTGCAGTTACAGATATGTATTACACGCTGACAGAGAGATTAATCAAACATCAAATGCAAGAACAATGCCAAAGACACAAGATATATGTGGGGAAAACCCTTTTGGGTGAAAAACCCCACTCCAAAACTTGCACAATGTATTAACAAATCAAATGTTGATTACAATACACTTGCAATGCAAGTTCTTTCAGGAGTTCCCAAGATGTCAATTCTGGAGCAATTCTGCCAGTATTTTGATACCTACAAATGAACCATACATCCAATACTCCAAGCACCTGTATTTATTGAGTTTCAAGGCCAACATGGGAAGCTTCTAGAGGTGGACGTCCAACTTGGCCTTGTGGTCAATTTCCAATGCCTTAGGAAACTTGTTCAACATACATTCAACCTCCTCACATCTGTCATAACCTATAAGTTTGAATTTCCCAAGATGGAGTGCTCCAACCAAGAATAGACTATGACAGATACTCTTACACATCTTATAGCTATCATAGAATCTGTCATACATGACATCACTTACAGCTATAAGAGAATCTGTCATAACTGACTAATAATAACATATTCCTCTTACAACATGTCATAGTCAAAACTAGGCACCTAAAAATGCCTTCCTCACATGAAAAGATGCTTTATGACACTTGTCTTCACCTGTCATAGGAATCTCTATTTCTAGCTCTTACATGTCATAGACTTTGTCATACGTCATAACCTCTTACACAAGCCACAAGATGCCAACACATGGAATATTAGTGCCACCTCAAATGGGACACCTACATTCTCATGAGTTGACTTGTCCATCCAAGTCACGTTACAAGTGGAATGACATATCACTATGCCATCTCACACTAAATGACAAAACAAGATGTGCAAACTTAAATACAATATAGGAAAATAAATAAATATACAATCAAATATTAAATGCTAGGAATTGCAAGGTTGAGACACCTTAATTCCCAACATTCTCCCACTTGTCGAACAACTTGCAAGAGCCAATAGAATAAAAAGATTTAACTGCTATGGGCCAAGAGGCCCATAGACTCTGAACACCATCTAAACTTCTCTGTGTTCATAGGTTTTGTCAAGGAATCTGCAACATTCACCAAAGTGTCAACTTTCTCCAAATTCACCTTTTCATCCTCTACCATGTCACGAACAAAATGGTACTGAACATCAATATGTTTGGTTCTCACATGGAAAGTAGGATTCTTTGCCAAACACATGGCACTCTAGCTGTCACAAGAAATGGTAATCTTCCCTGCATCAAACCCAATGTCAGAACACAATCTCTTAAGCCAAATGGATTCCTTAGAAGCATGAGTAGCTGCCATGTACTCTGCTTCAGTCATGGACAAAGCGGCCATAGGTTGCCGCTTACTCATCCAACTAATAGCACCACCAAACATAGTGAACACATAAGCACTAGTGGATCTCATGTTGTCAATGTCACCTACCCAATTAGAATCCACATATCCACGAATACTCACAGAATGCTAAGGTCCTATAGGATAACCATGATAACATAGGGAATACTTGGAAGTACCCCATAAATATCTGAACACTCTCTTCACTGCATCCCAATGTACCCATCCAAGATTAGCCATAAATCGACTAAGGACTCCCACTGCTTGGGAAATGTCTAGTCTTGTACAGACCATAGCACACATCAAGCTGCTAACCGCACTAGCATAAGGAACTCTTCTCATATCCTCTGTCTTAGAAGGAGACTTTGGACAATCTGCAACAGATAACTTTGTCCCCATCATAACAGGAACAATCAAAGGTCTGCAATCTACCATGTCGAATCTCTCCAACACAGTATTAACATACTTACTCTAGCCTAACCAAAGTTTTTTGTTTTATTTGTCCCTTCTAATATCCATCCTGAGAATGTACCTGGCTACCCCTAGATTTTTTTATTTCAAACTGTGCTGACAACTGAGACTTCAAATCATAAACCAAACTTTTACCATTCCCAATTAGCAACATATCATCGACATACAAAGAAATAATGAGAATGCAATCATTGTCAAACTTGTAATAAACACAATGATCTGATTTTGATCTCAAAAATCTAATACTTAACACAAAAGCATCAAACTTTTGGTACCACATCCTAGGAGACTGTTTCAGACCATACATAGACTTCTTCAACTTACAAACCAGATTTTATTTACCTTTCATCTTGTAGTACTCTGGCTATGACATAGATTTCCTCCTTCAAGTCACCATGAAGGAATGTTGCCTTCACATCCATCTGTTCCACTTCTAGATCATACGCTGCTACAAGAGATAATAAGAATCGAATAGATGTCAGCTTCACAACGGGAGAGAAAATCTCACCATAGTCAATTCCCTGCACCTGAGAATACCCCTTCACAAACAATCTAGCATTATATTTCTCAACACTGCCATCTGCACCAAATTTCTTTTTGAACACCCATTTGCATCCAATAGGTTTCCGTCCTTTAGGTAAAGGTGCCAAGTCCCAAGTATTGTTCTTTTCCAAAGAAGCCATCTCCTCTTCCATGGCCTCCTTCGAAGGATTTGCATCTTTCATACCCATAGCCTCTTTTACAGTTCTAGGCTCATTAGTGTTAGAAATCAAGGCAAAAATACAACTAGAATCAAGCTATGAATAACCAAACCTTTCAGGGTGCCTCTTAATCTATGTAGACCTCCTCACAACCTAAGTTGGAGGTTCTTCTTCTTCTTCTGAACTCTCAGAGCTGCTAGAGCTCTCCTCATCATTAGGTCCAATAGATGCCTTTGGTTCAACTTTCTCAGGGGTGGAAGGAAGCTAAATCACATCCTCTTTCTTCTCCTCTTTCTCTGGTTATAAAACAATAGAAGAAGGATTGATCTCTCTGAAGATAACACTTCTGCTATACAGAACACTCTCGGCCATTGGATCCCAAAGATTGTACCCTTTCACACCAATGCCATAACCGATGAAGATACATTTTACTGCCTTATTTTACAACTTAGACCTCTTCTCCTTAAGCACATGTGCATATGCCTCAACCAAATACTCGAATGTGTCTTAATGAAGGCTTCTTACTAGACCACACCTCCATATGTGCCTTATCAATGAGCGTCGATGTAGGAGACCTATTAACCAGGTAACAAGTGGTAGTAATAGCTTCAACCCAAAACTTTTGTTCAAGGCCATCTCCACTTAGCATACTCGTATCCCTCTCCATCAATGTTCTATTCATCCTCTCTATAACTCCATTCTGTTCAGGGGTATATGAAGTTGTCTTGTGCCTCTCAATGCCTTGTTCTTTATAGAACTTGTCGAAATCTGTTGAACAGAACTCACCACCATTGTCAGTTCTCAAACACTTAATCTTTCTAATCATTTGATTATCTACAAGAGCTTTGAACTCTTTAAATCTTGCAAAGACTTTAGATTTACTTCTAAGGAAATACACCCATGTCCTACTATAGTCATCAATAAATGAAACAAAATATACAAATTTTGAGATCGAAGAAACATTAACATGACCAAATACATCATAATGAATCAAATCTAACACCTCAGAAGATTTGTGAGAACTAGAATAAAATTGAACACTGTTTTGTTTTCCATGTATGCAATGTTCGCAAAAATCAAACTCAAGGTTACAATTATTCATACAATTTTTCAAGGTCTTCAAACCCTTTTCACCAATGTGGCCAAGCCTTTGGTGCCATAACATTATTTTCTCTGCTAGAAGTTTCATTTCCATAGAATGAGCACCCTTGGGTACCTAGAAAGCATGACCATCAAAAGTAGATACAATAGTCCTCTTGGATACTAGTTCCAATGGTGAGGATGAAGACTCTGAAGATCTCTTCTTCAAAATAGAGGCACTATTGCACTAAACCATGCATGCATCAAGCTGAAACATAGTGCCAATCTGAACACCCTTAGCTAGCACCATAGCTCCTCTAGTCATCTTGCATCCTCCATTCGAGAAAACAACCTGCATGTGAGGCCTACATTTTTCATTTCCGTTCATGTGACTATTTACCTTATTGTTGCTGATACTTTTATATTTGTGGGATTGTTGATCCCAGATTCCCGAACTTTTAGACCTTAATATGTTAAAGGAAAACTAATTGGGTGATGTTAGATAGATGCTTGTATTAAGAGAAAACAAATTGGGTGATGTTAGATAGATGTTTATTTTATAGGAAAACTAATTGGGTGATGTTAGATAGATGTTTATATTAAGGAAAACTAATTGGGTGATGTTAGTTAGAAAATTGTAATATGATTTCCTTTATGCTTAAGAGAACTTGTGGTATTTTATGGGAATGCATGTTTTAAATTGCTTCGGCTATGATATTTATATGTGGGATTAACTTTGCAATTGAGTGCACAGGTATTCTAACAAACCACAGATACTAGAGAGCATCCCACACCTTATGTTGTAATCCCTTGTGAAGCCAATCTGGTTCCATGAGGAACCAAGATCAACTCTATGTATGATGTAATGTTGTAATGTTAATTTGCATGAGGTTGAATAGGTAGGTCTACCCTCTTTTAATTTGAATTATGATTTGTGTTGTAAGAATTGTCTTTGAATTTCATTTTTAAATTTTAATTTTTGGAGACCTTTTTCTTGTGTTTTAACTTGACCCTGGGTGTTCTAACTAGGTTAAAATTGACCCTGAGTTATACCCCATGGGTCTAGGGTCTCTTTTGACTTAGGTAACCCTTAGTAAACCTCCATATGATCACCTTAACTTCACACTAAAGTTAAGTGACGAATTTGGAGGCATGGGAGGGATATGATGAGTGGTACCAACACTCAAGCCCATCCCTTTCCAATTCCCAAGGCTAGAGATGACTCCAAGATCCACCAATTATGGAGGACTTGACTTCAAGTCTCTCTCACAATTGGTGAGAGTCCCCATGAGTTGTGTGGTCCTTCATAAGAGGAAAGGAAGGGAAGACATGTGTCACCCTTTCCCTCTTTAACTCCCCTTTTCTCTCCCATGTGTTGGAAAGAGGACATGTGGTAAGGGGTGAGGAAGACTTTGGGGATGGGTGAGTGACATGTGTCAACACCCATCCCTTGGGACACATTTGTAGTCGGGAGGAAGAGTGAGGAGGTGACAAGTGTCACCTCCCCATTCCTCTAAGCTCATGGATTGGGCTTATTTTAATACCACTTGGGATAGGGAGAAAGATTGTTGAATTTTTGAGAATTTTTTATTATTAGAAATTGTTCTGAGAAAAAGGATAGAGAGAGTTTGGTGGCTTAGGTTGGAAGGGACTTTAGAGGAGCTCTACATCAACTTCTTCCATTATTAGGGCTTTTAAAGGTTGGTTTTCAAAGCTAAGGCCTTCCCCTTGTATTTTCAATTTGCTTGCATGATGAATGTATGAGATGTATTTTGCTTGTGTTGTATTTTTGTTATTGTGGGGAGTATTTAGTAGGGTGTTTGAAAGAGCCTCTCCCACTTGGGAGAAAATGCTCATCAAGTGTGGGGTAGGGGAGAAGTGATCCTCCTCCAGGTCATTACCTTATTTTGGGATGTTGAAAGCCTTGAGGGCATTTTATGTAATTTTTGAGTAAATTTGTCACATGGCTTGAGAGCCAAAATATGACCTCCTTTAGAAATTTTGTTAACATGTTTGGCTTGAGGCCATGAGAAAATTTGTGTTGAAATATTTTGAAGGAGTGGCACTCTAGAGTTGAGTGTGTCCACTCTCCTACCCCTTTTTAAACTCACCTTGGTTGAGTTGTGTGTTGTAAATATCCATGCGTCTATTTGTGTCGTGCGATGTTGTTTTGCCTTGTTGTGAAGTGGATTTGGATTCCCTAGGTGTGTGGATGATCTCCCTAGCTCGGGGGTGACCCTCTTGCGGGTCTACGGTAGGGAGGAGAGCAAGATGTGTGGTGTTTCCTTCCCTTGTGTGATATGCAAGTTTCTTGGAGCTTAGTGAGAAGTTGAAGAATTTACTAAACTTGAAAAATATTTTATTTTCCTTTACTCTTAAGGCTCTTGAGGAGAGCTTGGTCTTATTAAGAACTTCATCCTGGTTGATTGTCAAAGAGGAGAACCTCTCTCTCTCTCTCTCTCTCTCTCTCTCTCTCTCTCTCTCGTTGTAAAATTTTGTTTTTATAAAGATGTGAGAAAACCTCTTTCATTGTATTGATAATCATAGTTTGTTTATTTAAATTTTACCATTTATGAAATGAAGAAGGAAGGAAATTTGTTTTTAAAAGGATATTGATTTTTGTATAATACTAATACCTCTATTAGCAAAGTTGTGATTTAGTTGTTATTAAAAAAAAAAAAAAGTTTGTTAGAATCCATTGCATTGTATGTCATATTGAATGGGAAATCTTGTAAAGTTATGAAGTTGTAATTGTAACAAACAAGAAAATTTAATTTGTTATTTGAAAGAAATGAAAATAGGTTGTAGTTAAGTATTAGAGTTGTTCTTTTCATTTTAATTGCAAATATGTTTGATTCTTTCTTTTTCTTTTTATGAGTTTCTTGACTCTTAGAAAATTGAGAAAAGCAAAAATATTGTTATATATAATATGGTATATTTGTTTTAAAAACAGAATTCTTATGAGTACTTAGAAAGAAAATTATTATTGAAAATATATATGTTTAATTTGTGTATTTTGAGTAAATTGCATAAGTGTAGTTTTTACATGAATTTAAAATTAAATGTTTCCCTTAATTATGTCCAATAAATGGATTGTTTTACATATACTCATTATATATATATATATAATAGGATCCTAACTGTGAATCTGAACAAATTAAAACTCTGTGTTTACTGTGTGTGTGTATATATATATATATATTAGAGTTTAAATAAATGAAATTTATTGAGGAATTAAATATTACATTCACAGATTTGGAGAGTTAATACTGTCAAAAAAAAATTATATACAAATTGGTGGGGGTTCGAACCCCCACCGTGGTCAATGTAAAGGGTGTCGAGAGGGGGCGGAGCCCCCATCCACACCCCACTAAGTGGGATGTGGGTGGGTGCTCGGCCCCCTCCCCACACCCCCAACTGCCGCTGCCCCCGTGTTAGCCCCCATGGCCTCTGCTACACTTCCCGCCGTGACCTGTATCCCCCAACTCCGCCACAATCTCCACCATCTGCGACCTCCCTCCGACCACCTCAGCCGATCCTCCCTCCACCCGTGCCCTCTGCGGCTACCTCCGCCCACGGCCTCCACCTGCGGTTTTCTCCATAGCCACCGCCGCCTCCATTGACCCTGCACCACCATCACAAAACAAAGAAAAAGTTAGGGCTTTTCAATGAGGTTACAAATAAAATATGGGAATATAACATTTTTCATTTGTTATATAAAGAAAATCCAATACATTATAACACAATAAAATATTAATATATATATATATATATATATATATATAAATTATCTATTAATAATTTAGTAAAATGGAAGCTATTTAAAAAAAAAAAAATAGGGTTTCAATTTTGAAAAAAAGATATTTATAACAATCAAGTAATAGGAATATATATATATAAATTCTAACTATAGGAAAATTGTGATTTGGGGTTTAACAATTCTCACAAATGAAATACCAGGAGAACGAAAAGAAAAAAATATAGATTTATTTTAATAAAAGAAAACTTAGAAATATAAATGCAAATAAGCATATATATATATATATATGCTTATTTGCATTTATATAGATATTTATATCTTTATAAATAAAATTAAGCCATCATATGCATTTCATATGTGGCCATTGTAAACTCAACCTATAGATTGAGAAGACGTCCAATTGAGGAAAATGAGAGAAAAAAAGAAAGAAAGATAAAAGTGAAAACAATGAGGAGAAAATGCACGACCCTTCCGAAATAGGGTTAAGAGTACTAATTACGATTGAACATTCCGTTAACCCTGATTGGGGGCAAATTAATTATCAAAATTAATTCAAACGTTGAATTAAACCTAGAGCGGAAACCTAGTGGACTTCATCAAGCGAAGTTAGTAAGTCCTGTTCAAGTGATCTGATCTACCAAGAAATTAAGAATAATGTAAAGGATGCAGTGATAACTCTGATTGATAGAGAACTGATCTACCAAGAAATTAGGAATAAAGTAAAGGATGCAGTGATAACTCTGATTGATAGAGAACTGATCTACCAAGAAATTAGGAATAATGTAAAGGATGCAATGATAACACTGATTGATAAAGAACGTGAAAGAGAGCAAATTAAAATTAAATTTCAGAGAAACGTGAAGGAGAACAAATGTTCAGACTTTGTTGAAAATGCTAAAATTAGAAGAAGAACTAATTAATATTAAATTTCAGAAAACGTGAAGGAGAACAGATGATCAAACTCTGTTGAAAAATGTGCCATTAACTTAATCAACTGTATGAGTGAGATGTAAGAAATTTAGTAACCCAAATCAGGAAACCCCTTGTTCAGAATAGTGTTAGTACAATAAACCCCACTCACGCCTGTGAGGCGTTATGCTGCCAAAATTTTCCCAGAATTTAGGTTTTAGAACGTTAGTAAGTTTAACCCTCGTAGCGACGTTAACCGCATCGCAATGACCCCCTTGTTGGCCTTCTTGCGTTTGTGTATGTGTATGTGTGCGTATTACCCTGCTAACAACTGTATTGTTTACACCTTGAGTGTACGCCACCGAGCACGCTTACGCATGTGAGGGGGTTTCTAGGGTAGCATGGGAAAATTTTTGATATTTCATGTCATGACCACATGGCAAATGTGGACATGACACGTGTGTTGTCTGTTGTGACCACATGGGAAATGTGGGCATGACATTTGGTATCAGAGCCCAAGTTTAAACACTGGGCATATTTGGGCACGTTATTTATTACGCAACTTTGATTAATTAGTGCCTACCTTGTTTTGTAGGATGCCTCCCCGACATGTTCGACAAGCGCGATCGCGCAACACGATGTCCGTTGAGGTGCATAGTGATTCCTCAGCAGAGGGACAGGGACCCGCAGTCATAGTAGATCCACCAGTACCAGAGGCACCACCAGTATTTGACATAGGTCCACAGATTCTACAAACACTACAGGCCATGTTAGAGAGGTTACCGTCAGTTATTCCAGAGCCACATGATGAGCCTCGCGTTGATCCACGAGAGGAGCCACGTAAGGAGCTGCGCGTTGAGTCATGTGTTGAGCCACATGTGGAGCCCCGCATCGATCCGCGAGAGGTGCCACGCATGGAGCCTTTTGTAGAGATCCCTAATACTACAGTAGAAGAGGTAGGGTCAGCCTACCGTGCACGGAGTAGGAGTCCTCTGAGAGTTTCGAGACGAGATGAGACCATGAGAGTAGAGCAGATACATAATGGACCATATGAGTATGGGTTGGATGAGCTGGTTATAGGACTTAGAGATAGAGGAGACCCCATCAAAGACCTGCTTAGGCTCAACCCACCTACCTTCGCAGGAGCTACAGAGGGAGTTGTGGCTGAGGCTTGGCTTATTAGTCTAGACAGGTGTTTCGCATTGTGACCTTATGGGAGCAACACGAAAGCACGAGTGGCAGTACACCTTCTAAGAGATGCAGCAGCTACTTGGTGGCGCACTGAGGAGTGCAAGCACTGGTTATCCTTAGATACACTCACATGGGACACATTCATAGAGTGCTTTAATGCACGGTACTTGTCAGATCACTATAGACAGCGTCAGATAGATGAGTTCCATGATTTACAGCAGAGAGGACTCACAGTTGCTCAGTATGAGAGCCAGTTCATTGAGCTTTCTCGTTACGCAGAGTATCTCCACGACGAGAAACTTCTAGTACACAAATTCATCAAAGGTCTGAATCACGGGATAGCAGGACCAGTGTGTATGGCAGACCCGTAGACTATGAGTGAGGCTGTCGAAAAGGCTTTTATTGCAGAGGAAATTCAGGGATGAGGGCAGAATTCACACCCGCAAGTTCAGGACCGTAATCACCAGCAGCAGCAGAACTTTCGTAGGCCACAATCCACACCACAAAGAGGAGGATTTAATTCCTCATCATTACCTCCTAGGCCTCCATAGCAGCAGTAGCATCAACAGAGGTCTAGACCCCAGCAGAGGGTTCAGGGAGGACAGAACTGTGGTTGGTAGTAGAAGGGCCCGCGTAGAGATCAGAGACAGCAGGGATCATCTGTAGGACCCGCGAGGTCTCAACAGTCTTACAGAGGTTCACAGGGGTCCACCGGACGGACTAGACAGCAGCAGTTGGGTAGGACTCAGTCATGACAGTTACAGGCTAGGGGCCCGTGTTATGTATGTGGTGGGGCAGGGCATATGGTTAGAGAGTGTCCACAGGGATTTACAGTAGGGGGACAACCCCATTCAGGAGGATCTGAGCAGACTGTAGGTGATGTGGGCAGGTCCCACCACATGTTTGCAGCGGTTGACAACCACCAGGCTGACTTCCAGGCCTCAGTTATTGAGACAGCAGGTATGATTGGGGATTTCTCCATCTCTGTTCTTTTTGACTCTGGAGCTACCGACTCTTTTCTGTCTACATCATTAGTGGAACATTGCAGGCTGGTGGCTTCTACGCAGGACATTAGGTGGGAGGTCGAGTTGGCCTCTGGGGCCAGGATGTCAGTAGATACCATGGTTAGAGATTGCGAGATCTCCTTGAGATCCTTCAATACATCATGTGACCTTAGGGTTATGCCTTTAGGATCCTACGGTGTAGTTTTGGGTATGGACTGGCTTGCGGCTCACAGAGCCAAGTTAGATTGTCGCTAAAGAATGATTAGTTGCTTAGACGATCATGGCTCACTGGTCGAGATAGTGGGCATTCAGAAACCCATAGTTGTTCGTATGATATCCACTTAGCAGCTTAAGCACTATATGCGGAAGGGTTGTCAGATGTTTGCTATCACGGTCAGTGACAGATCAAAGGATGAGCCTGAGGCTACTTTAGATGACCACCCTATCCTAAGAGACTTTGCCAACATTTTTCCGTCAGAATTACCTGATATGCCTCCACGTAGAGAGGTTGATTTCCACATCGACTTAGTGCTGGGTGTAGAGCCAGTGTCTTGTGCACCCTACAGAATGACTACACATGAGCTTACAGAACTTAAGCTGCAGTTAGAGGAGTTACTTGAGAAGGGACACATCCGACCTAGCGTTTCACCGTGGGGCGCATCGGTTATCTTCGTGAAGAAGAAGGATGGGTCTCTTCGATTATGCATGGATTGCAGGTAGTTGAACAAGGTGATGGTGAAGAACCGTTATCCTCTGCCTAGGATTGATGACTTCTTTGATCAGATGCAGGGAGCCAGAGTGTTCTCGAAAATTGATTTAAAATCTGGGTATCACCAATTGCGCATCACAGAGGCAGACATTCATAAGACTGCTTTTCAAACTAGATATGGCCATTATGAGTTTATAGTGGTACCCTTCGGTTTAACGAACACCCCTGCAGTGTTCATGAGTCTCATGAACGGGGTGTTCCGCACTTACTTAGATCGGTTCGTGATCATATTTCTTGATGATATTTTGATCTATTTGCGGACTGAGGAGGAACATGTGGATCATCTGCGTCAAGTTTTGCAGTGCTTACGAGAGCAGTAGCTTTATGGCAACTTGGCGAAGTGTGCCTTCTTCAGAACAGAGGTGCAATATTTGGGGCACATCTTATCAGGTGATGGCATCTTCGTAGATCCATCGAAGATTAGAGCGATTCAAGACTGGCTAGCACCCACCAGTGTGACTGAGGTCAAGAGCTTTATGGGGTTAGCTAGTTATTACCGTAGATTCGTTGAAGGCTTTTCCAGGTTAGCGCATCCCATCACTTCCCTTCGGCAGAAAGGAAAAGGTTTCACTTGGACCGAGTAGCATGAGAGGGCCTTTGGGGTCCTCAAGGAGCGTCTTACCAGCACTCCCATATTAGCGGTTCCAGATCCTACAGAGGATTTTGTTGTTTGCACAGATGCATCATTAGAGGGTTTGGGAGTTGTGCTTATGTAGGGTGGTAGAGCGATTGCATACGAATCGCGTAAGCTCAAGACACATGAGTTAAACTACCCTACTCACAATTTAGAGCTCGCAGCAGTTATTTATGCTCTTGTTCATTGGAGACACTTCCTTTTAGGTCGACACTTTGAGCTCCATTCAGATCACCATAGCTTACAGTACATTTTCACACAGTGAAATTTGAACGCCCACCAACGGCGTTCGATGGAGTAATTATGCGAGTACGACTTTTATGTCCACTACATCAAAAGGAAGGAAAACGTGGTCGCTAACGCTTTGAGTCGAAGGTGCCATGAGATTCTAACCTTGACAATGAGGGTGGACTTGAGAGAGCGTATCCTACAGCATCTGCCTGAGGACGAGTGGTTTCTTGAGGTGCAGCAGGAAATTTAGAATTGGAAGGCCCTTAAGGGAAAATTCGTAGGATATTCCCTTGAGTCTGATGGTTTCCTTAGACATCGGCAGCGCATCTATATACCCCATGTGGGTGATCTGCGTGCAGTGATTCTTTCAGAGGCTCATCGGGCACCTTATGTAGCACATCTAGGAGTGAAGAATATGCATGCTGATTTGCGACAATTATATCATTGGGCTGGGATGAGACGAGACATTGCAGAATATGTTGCTCATTGCCTTGAGTGTCAGAGAGTCAAGGCCGAGCATCAGCATCCAGCAGGACTGTTGTATCCTCACGAGATACCTGAGTGGAAATGGGACACCATTTCCATGGATTTTATCGTTGGTCTACCTATGTCATCACGTCGTCATGATGCCATCATGGTGACAGTTGACAAGTTGACCAAGGTGGCACATTTCTCACCTATACGCACGACGTACAATGCACCATCTGTGGCGAGAGTGTTTTTCGATCAAATTGTCAGGCTTCGTGGAGTACCTCGCCGCATCATTTTTGACAGAGACTCAGTTTTCACTTCAGCTTTTTGGAGAGCCTTATAGCAGGCGTTGGGCACTCAGCTCAACTTCAGTTCAGCTTACCATCCTGAGACCGACGGACAAACAGAGAGAGTCAATCAGGTGTTAGAAGACATGCTTCGTATGTATGTTATGGACCATCAATCTAGATGGGAGGAGTATCTGTATCTAGTTGAGTTTGCCTACAATAATGGGCATCACAGCTCGTTGGGTATGCCTCCTTTCTAGGCTTTATACGGCAAACCATGCAGGACACCATTAAGTTGGGATCGGATAGAGGACAGGGTTGCCATTGGTCTAGAAATAGTTCAAGATATGGAGCAGCAGGTTACACTGATTAGACAGAGACTTCAGAAGGCACAGGATAGACAGAAGAAGTATGCCGATGCTAAGAGAACTGATCGGAGCTTCTCACTAGGTGACAGGGTATTTTTAAGAGTGCGACCGCACAAGAGTCTAATCCATTATGGAAAGGGCTCTAAGCACACACCTTGGTTTGTAGGACCTTTTGAGATCTTGGAGAGGATAGGACCTGTAGCCTATCATCTAGCCTTGCCACCTACCCTGTCGCATATCCACGATGTCTTTCATGTTTCAGTTTTACGTCGTTACATCTCTAACTTATCTCATGTATTGGATTGGAGTGCTCTTCAGGTAGAGGTAGACGAACAGCTGGCTTTGGAACCAATTCGCATATTGGCTTGTCGGACACTGGGTCTTCGAGGTCGAGAGTTGGACCAGGTTAGGGTCCAGTAGGACATGTATGATGAGGTCAATGCGACATGGAAGGATGCAGCGAGATTGAGAACTCTTTATCCTCACCTCTTTGACGACTTCCAGGAGGAAGTACAGTCTTAGGGGGGAGGATGTGAGGCCTACATTTTTCATTTCCGTTCATGTGACTATTTACCTTACTGTTACTGAAACTTTTATATTTGTGGGACTGTTGATCCTAGATTCCTGAACTTTTAGACCTTAATATGTTAAAAGAAAACTAATTGGATGATATTAGATAGATGCTTGTATTAAGAGAAAACAAATTGGGTGATGTTAGATAGATGTTTATTTTATAGGAAAACTAATTGGGTGATGTTAGATAGATGTTTATATTAAGGAAAACTAATTGGATGATGTTAGTTAGAAAATTGTAATGTGATTTCCTTTATGCTTAAGAGAACTTGTGGTATTTTATGGGAATGCATGTTTTAAATTGCTTCGGCTATGATATTTAAATGTGGAATTAAGTTTGCAATTGAGTGCGCAGGTATTCTAACAAACCACAGATACTGGAGATCATCCCACACCTTATGTTGTAATCCCTTGTGAAGCTGATCTGGTTCCACGAGGAACCAAGATCAACTCTGTGTATGATGTAATGTTGTAATGTTAATTTACATGAGGTTGAATGGGTAGGTCTACCCTCTTTTAATTTGAATTATGATTTGTGTTGTAAGAATTGTCTTTAAATTTTATTTTTAAATTTTAATTTTTGGAGACCCTTTTCTTGTGTTTTAACTTGACCCTAGGTGTTCTAACTAGGTTAAAATTGACCCTGGGTTATACCCCATGGGTCTAGGGTCTCTTTTGACTTGGGTAACCCTTAGTAAACCTCCGTATGGTCACCTTAACTTCACACTGAAGTTAAGTGACGAATTTGGAGGCATGGGAAGGATAGGATGAGTGGTACCAACACTCAAGCCTATCCCTTTCCAATTCCCAAGGCTAGAGATGACTCCAAGATCCACCAATTGTGGAGAACTTGACTTCAAGTCTCTCTCACAATTGGTGAGTGTCCCCATGGAGTTGTGTGGTCCTTCATGAGAGGAAAGGAAGGGAAGACATGTGTCACCCTTTCCCTCTTTAACTCCCCTTTTCTCTCCCATGGGTTGGAAAGAGGACATGTGGTAAGGGGTGAGGAAGACTTTGGGGATGGGTGATTGACATGTGTCAACACTCATCCCTTGGGACACATTTGTAGTGGGGAGGAAGATTGAAGAGGTGACAAGTGTCACCTCCCCATTCCTCTAAGCTCATGGATTGAGATTATTTTAATCCCACTTGGGATAGGGAGAAAGGTTGTTGAATTTTTGAGAATTTTTTATTATTAGAAATTGTTTTGGGAAAAAGGATAGAGGGAGTTTGGTGGCTTAGGTTGGAAGGGACTTTAGAGGAGCTCTACATCAACTTCTTCCATTATTAGGGCTTTTAAAGGTTGGTTTTCAAGGCTAAGGCTTTCCCCTTGTATTTTCAATTTGCTTGCATGCTGAATGTATGAGATGTATTTTGCTTGTGTTGTATTTTTGTTATTGTGGGGAGTATTTAGTAGGGTGTTTGAAAGAGCCTCTCCCACTTGGGAGAAATTTCTCATCAAGTGTGGGGTAGGGGAGGAGTGATCCTTCTCGAAGTCATTACCTTGTTTTGGGATGTTGAAAGCCTTGAGGGTATTTTATGTAATTTTTGAGTAAATTTGTCACATGGCTTGAGAGCCAAAATATGAACTCCTTTAGAAATTTTGTTAATATGTCTGGCTTGAGGCCATGAGGAAATTTGTGTTGAAATATTTTGAAGGAGTGGCACTCTAGATTTGAGTGTGTCCACTCTCCTACCCCTTTTTAAACTCACCTTGGTTGAGTTGTGTGTTGTAAATATCCATGGGTGTATTTGTGTTGTAGGATGTTGTTTTGTCTTGTTGTGAAGTGGATTTGGATTCCCTAGGTGTGTGGATGAACTCCCTAGCTCGGGGGTGACCCTCTTGCGGGTCTATGGTAGGGAGGAGAGCAAGATGTGTGGTGTTTCCTTCCCTTGTGTGATATGCAAGTTTCTTGGAGCTTAGTGAGAAGTTGAAGAATTTACTAAACTTGGAAAATATTTTATTTTCCTTTACTCTTAAGGCTCTTGAGGAGAGCTTGGTCTTATTAAGAACTTCATCCTGGTTGATTGTCAAAGAGGAGAACCTCTCTCTCTCTCTCTCTCTCTCTCTCTCTCTCTCTCTCTCTCTCTCTCTCTCTTGTTGTAAAATTTTATTTTTATAAAGATGTGAGAAAACCTCTTTCATTGTATTGATAATCATAGTTTGTTTATTTAAATTTTACCATTTATGAAATGAAGAAGGAAGGAAATTTGTTTTTAAAAGGATATTGATTTTTGTATAATACCTAATACCTCTATTAGCAAAGTTGTGATTTAGTTGTTATAAAAAAAAGGAAAGTTTGTTAGAATTCATTGCATTGTATGTCATATTGAATGGAAAATCTTGTAAAGTTATGAAGTTGTAATTGTAACAAACAAGAAAATTTAATTTGTTATTTGAAAGAAATGAAAATAGGTTGTAGTTAAGCATTAGAGTTGTTCTTTTCATTTTAATTGCAAATATATTTGATTCTTTCCTTTTCTTTTTATGAGTTTCTTGACTCTTGGAAAATTGAGAAAAGCAAAAATATTGTTATATATAATCTGGTATATTTGTTTTAAAAACATAATTCCTATGAGTACTTAGAAAGAAAATTATTATTGAAAATATATATGTTTAATTTGTGTATTTTGAGTAAATTGCATAAGTGTAGTTTTTATATGAATTTAAAATTAAATGTTTCCCTTAATTTTGTCCTATAAATGGACTATTTTACATATACTCATTATATATATATAGGATCCTAACTGTGAATCTGAATAAATTAAAACTGTGTTTACTGTGTATATAAATTTGTCTATATATATATTTTAGAGTTTAAATAAATGAAATTTATTGAGGAATTAAATATTACATTCGCAGATGTGGAGAGTTAATACTGTCAAAAAACAAATTATATACAAATTGGTGGGGGTTCGAACCCCCACTGTGGTCAGTGTAGAGGGTGTGGGGAGGGGGTGGAGCCCCCATCCACACCCCACTAAGTGGGATGTGGGTGGGGGCTCCGCCCCCTTCCCACACCCCCGACCGTGGCACCCTGCGTACCCCGCGGCCTCTGCTACACTTCCCGTCGTGGCCCGTATCCCCCAACTCCGCCATAGTCTCTGCCGCCCACGACCTCCCTCCGACCACCGCAGCCAATCCTCCCTCCGCCTGTGCCCTCTGCGGCTACCTCCACCCACGGCCTCCACTTGCAGTTTTCTCCATAGCTATCGCTGCCTCCATTGACCCTGCACCACCATCACAAAACAAAGAAAAAGTTAGGGCTTTTCAATGAGGTTACAAATAAAATATGGGAATATAACATTTTTCATTTGTTATATAAAGAAAATCTAATACATTATAACACAATAAAATATTAATATATATATATATATATATTAATTATCTATTAATAATTTAGTAAAAGGGAAGCTATTTTAAAAAATAATAATAATAGGGTTTCAATTTTGACAAAAAGATATTTATAACAATCAAGTAATAGGAATATCTTATATATATATATATATATATATATATATATATATATATATATATATATATATATATATATATATATATATATATATATATAAATTCTAACTATAGGAAAATTGTGATTTGGGGTTTAACAATTCTCACAAATGAAATACCAGGAGAACAAAAAGAAAAAAATATACATTTATTTTAATAAAAGAAAAGTTAGAAATATAAATGCAAATAATATAGATATTTATATCTTTATAAATAAAATTAAGCCATCATATGCATTTCATATGTGGCCATTGTAAACTCGACCTGTAGATTTAGAAGACGTCCAATTGAGGAAAATGAGAGAAAAAGAGAAAGAAAAATAAAAGTGAAAACAAAGAGGAGAAAATGCACGACCCTACTGGAATAGGGTTAAGAGTACTAATTAAGATTGAACATTCTATTAAACCTGATTGGGGGCAAATTAATTATCAAAATTAATTCAAACGTTGAATTAAACCTAGAGCGGAAACCTAGTAGACTTCATCAAGCGAAGTTAGTAAGTCCTATTCAAGTGATCTGATCTACCAAGAAATTAGGAATAATGTAAAGGATGCAGTGATAACTCTGATTGATAGAGAATTGATCTACCATGAAATTAGGAATAAAGTAAATGATGCAGTGATAATTCTGATTGATAGAGAACTGATCTACCAAGAAATTAGGAATAATGTAAAGGATGCAGTGATAACACTGATTGATAGAGAACGTGAAAGAGAGCAAATTAAAATTAAATTTCAGAGAAACGGGAAGGAGAACAAATGTTCAAGCTTTGTTGGAAATGCTAAAATTAGAAGAAGAACTAATTAATATTAAATTTTAGAAAACGTGAAGGAGAACAGATGATCAGACTTTGTTGAATAATGTGCCATTAACTTATTCAACTGTATGAGTGAGATGTAAGAAATTTAGTAACCCAAATCAGGAAACCCCTTGTTCAGAATAGTGTTTGTACAATAAACCCCACTCACGCCCATGAGGCATTATGCTGCTAGAATTTCCTGGAATTTAGGTTTTAGAAGGTTAGTAAGTTTAACCCTCGTAGCGACGTTAACCGCGTCGCAATGACCCCCTTGTTGGCCTTCTTGCGTTTGTGTATGCGCAAGTGTGCGTATTACCCCGCTAACAACTATATTGTTTACGCCTTGAGCGTATGCCACCGAGCACGCTTAAGCATGCGAGGGGGTTTCTAGGGTAGCGTGAAAATTTTTTTGATATTTCATGTCATGACCACATGGCAAATGTGGACATGACACGTGGGTTGCATGTTGTGACTACATGGGAAATGTGGGCATGACACTGCACACCCACATCATTCAACTTACTTACAAAAAGAAAGTTTCATTCCAAACCAAGGATATGCAGAACATCATTGATCCCCTTCAATCATCCATCAAGGAATTGAATCAAGACTCTTCCACAGCCAACAATCTTTAGATGAGAATTATCACCCAAGTACACCTTCCCACCATCAAACTCTTCATACTTTGAAAACCAATCTCTATGTGAGGTCATGTGAAAAGATGCACCAGAGTCGATTAGCCACACATCCTTAGATGCATGCATTGCCAAGGCAGCGACAAATGCTTCTCCATCCTCTTGAGAGGACTTGCCAGAATTTGAATCATAGTTCTTTTTTTTCTTCTCCTTCTTGCAATCCTTGCGGAAATGGCCAAATTTTCCACAATTCCAACATAAAGTCTTGGACTTTCTAGGAGACTTAGATCTCCCATAGGATTTGGATCTTCATTTGTCTTATTTCTTCTTCTTTTTATTTCCTTTTTCTTTAGGTCTACCTTGAACCGCAAGAGCCTCCTTAGCCATCTTTCTCCGCATCTCTTCAAACAACAGTGAAGAAACCACTTCATCCATCTTGAAGGTGGTAGTTGTTGTTATATGGAGCCTAATCAGACTCGAAGGTTAAATTTACCCCACTTTTATTGACGCAGTTTCCCCCCAATTTATTTAATGGGGTCAAGGGGCAGCGCCCCTTGCGGGGTCCAAGGTGTCGGAAGTTATTTTATAAAGGCATCGGGGGTTATTTTTTCTATTGGCCGACATTAAAAAAGCCCTATTTTTGTAACCGACATAAGTCTTTATAAAACGGCTAAAGGTTAGGGTTTCCGTTGATATTGTATTGTAGCATTTTGCAGCGATATTGAGTTGCAAGGATTGTTGGTTGTAATCGGTTTAATTTACTGGATAATAATATTGGACTCTCTGTAGGTGGATGTAGCTCAAGTTTGGGTGAACCACGTTAAAACTTGTCTCTCGCTGTTATTATTTCTGTGTATTTCCATTCCTTTGTTTAATTTTTATTAGCATTTAATTGATATCTTTTGCATGTAATCCCTAACAGTAGTGGTACTCCCAATGGCCATGATAAGGTGGTCCCACGAATATGGTAAGGAACATAGTAATGTCATGCAATGATCCTCCTCCATCTTTACACTAATAGAGGTCAACTGGGCAACAAGCATTTTGAATGCATTAAGATGATCTGTGATAGATCCTCCATCTTCCATCCTCAGAGAATACAATTTCTTTTGCAAGAATAACTTGTTCACCAAGGATTTAACCTGATAAACATCTCCAAGTTTCTTCCAAAGGTCTTTTGTAGTCTTCTCTTCATGGATATTCAAGAGTACTAAATCAGCCAAACAAAGCCTTATCAGACCCTTAGCCTTCCGATCCATCAGATCCCAATCTTCTTGTTTCATGCTTGATGGCTTGGTGTCGAATACTGCGAGCCATAGATCTCTATCCACCAACATGTCTTCCATCTTGAGTTTCCACAACTCAAAGTTGTCTCCATTGAAGTTCTCTATTTCAAATCTCCCAGTTGTGCTTGCCATTTTCTTCTTGTAAAAAAATCACAAAATACTCTACACAATCTCCCACTCAATCAAAGATCAGTACAAAAAACTATTTACCCAACAACTAGAACCAAAGGTGATCAGGCTTTGATACCAACTGAAAAGAAGCAAGGTACGGGGAATAGCTTCCTACACCGAACTAATGAGGGGAGAGTTATGTAAATTTTAAAATCCTTTACATTTACAGATATATGTTACACATTAACAGAGAGATTAATCAAACGTCAAATGCAAGAACAATGCCAAAGACACAAGATATACGTGGGGAAAACCCTTTCGGGTGAAAAATCCCACACTCCAAAACCTACACAATGTATTAACAAATCAAATGTTGATTACAATACACTTGCAATGCAAGTTCTTTCAAGAGTTCCCAAGATGTCAATTCTGGAGCAATTCTGGCAGCATTTCAATACCTGCAAATGAACCATACATTCAATACTCCAAGCACTTGTATTTATTGAGTTTCAAGGCCAACATGGGAAGCTTCTAGAGGTGGGCATCCAACTTGGCCTCATGGTCAATTTCCAATGCCTTAGGACACTTGTTCAACATGCATTCAACCTCCTTACATCCGTCACAACCTGTAAGTTTGACTTTCCCAAGGTGGAGCGCTCCAACCAAGAATAGACTATGACAGATGCTCTTACACATCTTACAGTTGTCATAGAATCTGTCATACATGACAGCACTTACAGTTGTAAGAGAATCTGTCATAACTGACTAATAATAGCAAATTCCTCTTATAGCATGTCATAGTCAAACCTGGGTGCCCAAAGATGCCTTCCTCACATGCAAAGATGATTTATGACACTTGTCTTCACCTGTCATAGGAATCTCTATTTTTGGCTCTTACATGTCATAGATTCTGTCATACATCATAACCTCTTACACAAGCCACAAGATGCCAACACATGGCATATTAGTGTCACCTCAAATGGGATGCCTACATTCTCATGAGTTGACTTGTCCATCCAAGTCACATTACAAGTGGAATGACAACTCACTATGCCATCTCACACTAAATGACAAAACAAGATGTGCAAACTTAAATACAAGATAGGCAAACTTAAATGCTAGGAATTGCAAGGTTGAGACACCTTAATTCCCCACATCATCTTTTTTAGAGCATACGTTAATGGGAAGGCCTGACCGCCGAAGTCTACCAAGGGTTTTGAAAATTTTCTAAGTATTGTGAATTTTAGAGGTAAGAGTGGTGGTCTTTTGTCTTCTTTTGAAGCAAGCGAAAGGAAGAAGGCCCGAAATTCGAAGTCGAACGGAGCCTTATTCATCTAAGTGTTTCGGGTGGCATCAGGCGGGAGGTTTCTTTTCTTCCTCCCTTATGTTGGAAGGAAGAAGATGAAAGGCCTATTCGCCAAAGCCTTTCGAGGTTTCAAAACTTTCTAAGTGTTTCGAGCATCGGCAAATGGAAGGTTTTCTCTTCCACTTTCCTTTTGGAAGAAGACAAGTGGAAGGCCCAACGGCCGAAGTCTGGCGAACTAAAATTCTTCTAAGTATTTCGGTTGGTAGCGAGTGGGAAGTTTCTTTTCTTCCTTCTTTCTTTTGGAGGGTGGAAGGAAGAAGGTTCGAAGCCCGACCCTCGACGATTTTCAATTTTTTTTCTAGGTATTTTGGGATCAGGTGATTCTTTTCTTCCTTTTCAAAATACATGGTGCATGGTGGAGGCCTGACCTCTGAAACTCAATTTGTCGTGGCATGACTGACTTGCCTTTCCTACTCTCTCCATCGTTCAGAAATGTCCAGAATACATAGGAAACATGCCAACAACTTCCAGGATCGTCATTAATGCAAAATGGGTAGTTGAAATTGATGTTTTTCTTGCAATTAGTGGGGTTGTTGGGAGTTTTCCTGCCCATTTCATCCTCAAGTCCTAGTTGTGAAGACTATAAAGGTAGGTTTGAAACTCATTTCAAAGGGTTGGTTCTTTGGTTGTGGCTATAACTTGTGCAGGTCCAGAATGCTTCTAGGGCTCCAAATTATGCCATGTCCAATTGCAGAGAAGTAATGGGATGGTGAAACAAATAAAAGATAATGTGTAGTAAGGATTGTGCAGAGAATGTCTCCATGATAGTTTGTATGTATTTAGGGTTTTCCTCTTATCACATTTCCTGATAAGTTTGTACTAGGCATTTAAAAATGTGACAACATTTTAAATATATTACAATCCTTGTAATTGTCATATGTTCTTTGCATTTGAATGCATGCAGTTCTTTTTTGGATTACTAAGTATGTTTGAAGCACAAAACCTAAAATATGATACAGTTTATGCTTAGATCAAGTTTTCTTTGTTTCCCTTCTATTTATTTTCTTTTCTATCCCCTGTGACTCTGTAGGCAAATTGGATTGGCACCGGTCTTGGCTCCATTAGACCAATCTCACACTATTTAAATTAAACAAATATTTACCAGTGGTTTAAGGGAAAAACCATATTTCATGTGCATGTACAGTTGCACAATTTGCTTCAGCTATATAGGGTTTTGTGACAGCCAATTGTTCTTGCTTCAATGATAGTTTTGGGGCAAAGACAACGATTTGTGTTTGGTTGTTCATTTGTTTTTAGTTGTTCATGGAGTTTTGAAGTCAATACTTGCTAAGATATACCCCTTGGAATATCCCTCCAGTGTCTAAGCTGAGCTCGAAGAGTAGAGGAGTCTAACCACTCTTGTCAATTGGCCAAAATCACCTTTATCTTGTTGATGAACCCCCTTTTCACTTCCTTGACGACATCTTTGGCCTAGGAGTGAATAAGTGTTCTAGGGATTGGGCCTGGTAATTTTGAGAACCAACAGAATGGCACCGTTGTCGGGGACAATTTAAGGGTTCAAAGAAATTGAAGACTCTACTGGTGAGATGAACCCAGAATCATTTTGCGGCCTTGAAGATCAATCACGTTTCAAGGGTTTTCCTCATTCATTGAGGTGGTGACTTTGTTGTCAAAGAATAGAAGTTAGTTATTGTTGCCCCTTGGTTGTTGTTAGTAAATTGAAGACCCCGTTTCAAGGTGTAGCAGTTGGTGAATTAAAGGTACACATGTTTTTCTTCCTAACCTTTGAAGTTTGTTGTTCCTATCATGTTGAAGGAACAAATTTGTATACCTCTTGCTTTTGCCCTGCATTGTAGAATGCTTTAGTTATGGCCAATTAGTATGAACATGGATACCATAGGGATGCTCCTTCATGTGCATCTTCTTATGTTGCAGACCCTAGAAACTATCTAGCTTTTGACCATCATGACAATGAATATTCCAATCATGGCTTTGCATGTTTTACAAACCCAAACCTATTTGCACCCTTGCATAGTCAAAATGAGTCAACTAGGCTGCAATATGAAATTGAAAAAGAAAATCAGTTGCTAGAGTCTTTGTTGCAAGAAGAAAAAGAAGTAGAAAATCAAATCATGCTACATCAGTCCAAGCTGCAATCTAATGCCCTTCCTGTTGTTGCCAGTAGCTTATTTTTTTAGGCTCTTCCCATTGCCAATGAAACCACATACAAACAGTTGGATCTCTCATGGGTCAATTATGAAAAGCAATCCATAGCCAAGAAAATATATTATCAGATGTCTTTATTTGATGGGTGTGAGGTTTATGATGGGAAGGCACATATTGAGGCATTTTCAAACTTCATGGATAAATTTTGATTTGAAGATGAAGATATGTGGATGAGATTTTTTGTTAGATCTCTGTGTGAAGTGGCACAGAAATGTCTTGTTGGTTTCCCTAGCCATCACTTTGCTTCTTGGAATGACTTGGTGGTTGCATTTGAGGAGTTTGCAAATGGTTTAGACCCTGCATTTCTTGTCCAGGAATTAGAAAATATTAGAAGCCATGAGAGAGACTCCAGCATCGAGCTCAGCCATAGATTTGTAGTTGCCCTATCCCACATCCCAGAGGTTTTGAGACCTGATCTATTTGTTTGTATCAACATGTATCTGAGAGCTTATGATCCTACCTTAAGCTCAGGTTCTCTATGGGAGGAGTTCAATCTTTTGAGCATGCAACAGGCATACTTGTTCATTGATTGTGTTGAGAGAATTAAGAAGGATATGATTACAAAATCCTTACCCTCAGATGCAAAGGTGGCTAGTAATGAACAGGATGTTGTAGGTAGCAGGGGCGTGGGTGCTTCATGTGATCCAAGCACAATGTCAAGTGATGATTGCATGTGCAAGAAGGTAGCGGAAGGTGATGGTGCAGTGTATGACAGTGATTCAAATGAAAATAGTAGTGATTTCACCTTCATTCTATTGGATCAGTCATCAGTGGATGATGAAGATGAGAAAATCAATGATGATTCCCAATTTGGTGAAGAGGATTATGACCCTGCTGCTTGTTGTAGTACATGTGGACCGCTAGGAAGGTATGAGCATAAGGCACAATGTCATTTATGAAGAGCATGCAAGTCCATCAGGTAGCATAATTCATGATTGTCATTGGTGCACGGATAATCCTCTTTTTGAAAATGACTTAGAGTTTAGTGGGTTTGATGAGCTATCAGCTTTGAAAATGAAAAATCAAATGCCATATTATCAATATGACCCAGATACCTGTAGACACCAAGTGGACAAAAAGGGGTATGTAAACAATGATGAAGATCTCACTCATTCAATTCTTAAGGTTGGTTATGTTGAGTGTATGCATGTAAATGATATTGAGAGTGAACAAGAGGCTGGTCTCTTGTTTGGTGTATTGACATTGAGGCCATTAACACTTGTTTGCATGAGAATGATGTAGATCTGATTGCATTGGATGGTAGAGCTACAGAGATAAATGATGGTGTAGTCAGTGAGATTAAAAATGAAGACCTTACCTATGTGAGTTGTGAGGATGAGGAGCATGCGGGTGTGTGTGAGACCTTGTCTCAACCATGTAAGAGTCGCCTTCATTCTTATATGGATTATGTTTCAGCTGGACTACATGGAGGCACTACTACAATTACTAATGGTGTGGAGGTACCAATTTCCAACTATGAAGACTCTGTCACAGATACATTTATAGAGCTTTGTTTGGGGCAGTTATCACTTATTGATTGTGGATCATGTTGAGAGCACATTTTTGAGCTCATTGGTTGGGCCTGATAACAATGAGACTGGGTGTTCTCGTGTGGGTCAAGTTTTTGATCTGCAGAGTGAGGAGGAGAAAATCATGAGTGATTTTCTTAGCAACAATTTTTACATTGCAGAGTGTGTCAAGGAATACAAAACAGAGAGACAACTTAAAGATTGTAAGTCTTCACTTGAAATGCCTCAAATTTTTGATCTATATGCTGATAGTGCAGGATTGGATTTGAATCAAGTCTTTGATTCAATCATAGAGGAGTACATTAGCATTTGTGGTGCAATTGGGTCACAAGAGCTTGAACAGTTGTATGACATAGCTTAGCTTGAGGCCACATTTGAACTGGATGCATTTCAGCTTGATTTTTAGAACGATATTTTTCTTCATGTTGTTATTTATGTAGGTCTAGATATACATCATGCTAACAAGGATCTTGAAGGTGAGCATTGTTATGTGAGTTAGCATGATGACGAGCCCTATTATCTATAGTTGCCATGTCCTGGTGATAGTCATTTTCATTTTCAGCATAATGGTATAAATAGTTGTAGTTTGCATGTGCATGCATGCAAGGTGTTTTTATTGTTGATGTTGGGTGATCAGTGCAGCAAAGGATTGAGGGATATCAGCTCCTTCAATAGGCTTGTCTTCGACAGGGGCAAGTAGTTTCACCAGTCTTTTGCAAGGTTGGCCTGCAATGTTTTGAAATTTTGGATACAGTCAACTTTCTTTTGTGCCCTCATGCCTTTACCTGTATGTTTTCTTGTAAATACATCTTGTGTTGTTTCCCCCTTATTTGTTTTTGCCTTTTTGGTCTACCCAAAGATGTTCTGGATTCTCGTTGTGCCAAGTTTGCCACACATCCCCAATCAGAGCCAGTGTTGGTGCCTAAAAAATCTAGTTCCCAAACTGCATTATTTTGCCCCAAATCCATCTAGGACCCCTACTATGTGCCTTTGTTGTTGAACCCATCATTTATATCCACTACTATTTTGAATGGGTCCCCTCCAATAAGTTTCCATCTCTTTGCCTTTTGAAATGCAAGGAAGAAACCCTAACAATGGCTAAGTCAAAAAATTCTAAGTCTTTTCCTTGTATTTTCTATCTTTTCTGGAGTGTCGGAGTTTCAGGTTCCTATCTTCCATCATGCCATTTCTATTAGCTCTGAATTCCACCTTGGTTCTTTACAAAATCGTCTAAGTATTTCGGGCGTTGGAAGTCAGGCTTGCGGCCTTTTGTCTTCTTTAGAGCATGCATTAGCAAGAAGGCTCGACCGCTGAAGTCTGCAAAGGGTTTTAAAAAATTTCTAAGTATTGTAGATTTCAGAGGTCCGAGTGGTGGTCTTTTGTCTTCTTCTAAAGCAAGTGGAAGGGAGAGGGTCTGGTGGCCAAAGTCCGACAGAGCCTTATTCGTCTAAGTGTTTTGGGTGGCGCCGAGTGGGAGGTTTCTATTCTTCCTCCTTTCTTTTGGAAGGAATAAAGCAGAAGGCCTGTTCGCCAAAGCTTGCCAAGGTTTCAAAACTTTTTAAGTGTTTCAGGCATCGGCGACCGGGGGGGTTTTCTCTTCCTCTTTCCTTTTGGAAGAAGGCAGGTGGAAGGCCCAATGGCTGAAGTCTAGCGAACTAAAATTCTTCTGTGTTTCGGCCAGCGGTGAGCAAGAAGTTTCTTTTCTTCCTTCTTTCTTTTGGAAGGTGGAAGGAAGAAGGTCCAGGGCCCGACCCTCGACGATTTTAAAAAAAAATTCTACGTATTTCAGGATCGGATGGTTCTTTTTTTCCTTTTCAAAATACATGGTGCATGGTGGAGGACCGACCTCCGAAGCCCAATTTGTCGGGGGATGACTAACTTGCCTTCCCTGCTCTCTCCGCCGTCCCAAAATGCCAGAATATGTGGGAAAACGCGCCAACAACTCCCAGGATCACCGTTAATGTGAAATGGGTAGTTGGAATTGATGTTTTTATTGCATTTGGTGGGTTTTTTGGGAGTTTTTCCGCCCATTTCATCCTTACATCTGAGTTGTGAAGACTATAAAAATAGGTTTGAAACTCATTTGAAAGAGTTGGTTCTTTGGTGGTGGTTGGAGCTTGTGTAGGTCCAGAATGCTTCTAGGGCTCCAAATTATGCCATGTCAAATTGCAGAGAAGTAATGGGATGGTGAAACAAATAAAAGATAATGTGTAGTAGGGATTGTGCAGAGAATGTCTCCATGATAGTTTGTATGTATTTAGGGTTTTCCTCTTATCACATTTACTAATAAGTTTGTACTGGGCATTTGAAAATGTGACAGCATTTTAAATATATTACAATCCTTGTAATTGTCATATGTTCTTTGCATTTGAATGCATGCAGTTCTTTCCTAGATTACTAAGTATGTTTGAAGCACAAAACCTACAATCTAATACAACGTATGCTTAGATCAAGTTTTCTTTGTTTCCCTTCCATTTGTTTTCTTTTCTGTCACCTATGACTCTATAGTAGAATTGGAGTGGCACCGGTCTTGGCTCCATTAGACCAATCTCACATTATTTAAATCAAACAAATATTTACCAGTGGTTTAAGGGAAAAACCAAATCTTTCCTATGCATGTACATTCGTATAGTTTGTATCATCTATATAGGGGTTTTTTGACAACCAGTTGTTCTTGGTTCAGTGACAGTTTTGGGGCCAAGACAATGATTTGGGTTTGATTGTTCATTTGTTTTTAGTTGTTCATATGGTTTTAAAGTCAATACATGCTAAGGTATACCCCTTGGAATATCCCTCCAAAGTCTAAGCTAAGCTCGAAGAGTAGAGGAGTCTGCCCACTCCTGTCAGTTGGCCAAAATCACCGTTATCTTGTTGATGAACCCCCTTTTTCACTTCCTTGATGGCATCCTTGGCCTAGGAGTAAGTGTTCTAGAGATTGGGCGTGGTAATTTTAGGAACCAACACATCCCACATAGACACATTCAAGTTTGTTTTCTTCATCTGATCAACAATATTCAGGGGGCTACTTGTAGGCTTATACATTGAAGGAACCCATGGTTCTTTCTTTGACTGTTCCATGGTTTTGTTGGGAGCTTTTGAATGAGAAGAAACATCTTTTGTAAGAGCAGGTCTTCTGGTTATATCAAACTAATTGCCCTTTGTAGGATCCACCACAAGTTCCTTCACTTTAGGATGAGGCTCTTTTTGCATTGTAGAAGGTATTGACGTGTTTTCCAAATGTCTTTTCTTTAACCATGTATTATTTGAGACATTATTTAGAGGTATAAGAAAACTATCTACAGGTTGATTGATTGCATAATGATCCTCAGGACTCCAAAACCTAAGACTAGCTTTAGAAGCAGCCTTCTTAGGCACCTCAACATTGGGATTTGTAACTTCCATTATTGGTTCTTTCTAAGTTATAAATTTTTACACCATTAGATCTTGTCCTTGCACAACAACCATACAAGTGGACTGTTTGTTCAGAGGGTAAAAGCAAGAAATTGGGCCAAAAAAAATTCTCGCAGGAAATGCGTATGCATTATTGAAAAAATGCGTACGCGCTTTGCTACAGGTACCCGAGCCTAAATCCAAACGCGTATGCATTACGCTTCAGGTATGCACTAAGGAACACGTACTCGTTATATAACACGTATACGTTTCTTAAAGGTATTCAAATGGGCAAATAGATAACGCGTACGTGTTTTATAACACATATGCATTTCTTAAAAGTATTCAAGCAGGCAAATAGATAACGCGTACACGTTATATAATGCATACACGTTTAGTTTTAAGAACGTGTATGCGTTTTTCAAATTTTGAGGCTCGAGAAAGGCTCGACGACAACCCAACCCTTAGCCTTTGCCCTACAACTAAAAAACTAAGGCAGGTTCAAGAGAAATGTCCAACTTTGGCAATATAGATGATGGACTTTTTTTCTAAATTAATCTATGAAATTAAAACCCATTATAGAACACGATGTCTAGTTTCCAAATATATATTTTTTCTAAAGATTGGATTATGTTTTTTATTTTTTAATTAATTTCTAAGCAAACCAGTCCATAAACTTGAAATATCAGGCTTTTTTGTTTTTAATAACTTTTTTTTGATTAATTTTTGTGTTAAAAAAATTATGACATTAATATTCAGACAATTCTCTACACAATGAAAAAAAAGTTAAAAAATGTTTAGTTTAGGTCCAATTATGTTGTCCGTACACGTTGATTTTTAAAAACAACAATTAGGGCCAATAAAAATTCAAGAAAAAAATTCAAAAAAAAATTACAAAAAAATATTCTCATCAATCTTCATGTTGTTAGATATCTTTTCCCAAAAGGAATTAAAAAAATACTTTTATTTAGGTCAAAAAGTGGTATGCTTACACATGCCTGGTATGGTGAAAAAAATGACTTTTAAAAAGTGGTTTTTATACATGCATATCAAAATTTAATTTCTATCATCTGGGTATTTGAATAAATTACATATTTGAAAATTAGATTCAAAATACTAAATTTCATATTACTGACTTTTTTTAAGATTCATTGTGTAAGTGCTTCCAATTTCAGTCCAAGTGTGACAAATTCTGAAAAATAACAAAAACACTTCCACTTTTTGAGCTTTTTGTGGACCCAACTTCTTGCATCAGCTCGTGAGGCTTATTACAAGGATAACACCATTCAACTTCTTGATCCATGTTATTTTGGATTAGAACAATGGCTTTGCTTAGGCCAACAATAGGAACTTGTTATATAGAATGGCTTACTTGTAAAGGTATATTTGGATTGAAACCTTGATACGTATTAGGTTGATTTCCTTGATTAGCAAACTAATTCCTATTTTGTTGATAACCTTGATTCCAATTCTGAATTGCAGGTTGATAATTATAATTTTGGTAAGGTCTAGGGGTTTGTTTTTGATAAAGTAAGCGGCAAAAAAGGGTGTCGATCCCATAAAACAATAGCCACAGAGGTAAAATACTAAGCAAATAAGGTCAGATCCCTTAACAAACAAGAGCCCCCGGGGCTCGGTAGAACAGGCCTAAACAGGCCACACCCAAAACAAAAACAGGATAGGAATAGCTGACAGACAGCTGTCGAACAACAAACAAGGATTAGACAACCCTAGAACTTGAGGGGACAAATTTGACTCCCTTAACCCTAGGCCGTGAAGCAGCGACAAGTTTGGGGAGTCCCTTCTTTCTCTGAATAATAGACTAAGAAGACTCAGAATCAACATCCACCGAGCAAGGCGAGGGGAGCGGATCCTCAACATCCACCACGGGCAAAGAGCCACCACGCAGAGCCGGCAACGCAGAAGAGGACTCAGGAGCAATCGCAGGACTAGCAGAGGCAATGGACAAGGGACGGACAGGCTCTACCTGAACAGCGACAGCAGTTCGAGGCAACAATGGTTCCGCTGAAGGAAAAAATAGAAGAGGGTCCTAGGGAGACTCAGTCTCCTGGAAAGATGCAGCCGAGGAAGGAACAACCTCCTGGGAGGAATCATCAGAAGAGGGAGTGCCCATCGTGAGATGCTCAGAGAGAGCGTCCTACCACCAGAGTGTTGTGCCCTTGCGGCGAGCAAGAGGGCAGCCAGAGGCCATATGACCAATGGAGAAACATCTCCTGCAACGAAAAGGGAGGCCCTCATAGTCCAGGAGCTGTGTCCATGGTCTATCCTCCACCATCAAGACCACATCTCCATGGAGAGGTTTGGATATGTCCATATCAACTAAAATGCGAGCCACCATGGTATTGTTGAAAGTAAGCCACACCCGGACCGAAGATGGGCTGGCCACAAAGGACCAGTAGCTCAATTGGTAGAGCACTCCAGCAGCAAATGGAAGGTCCTAGGTTCGACTCCTAGCTGGTCCATATGAGCTGTAGCTCAACAAGTGGTATCAGAGCCTGGCCAGTTGTGTTATCCTTGTTGGTAGGTTGGAATTTTTGTGTTAGTTCTGTCAGTGGGAGTTCTGTAGAGGTCTATTTTGTTAAATAAGATGGCAAGTGCATCAGGAAGAGTAGACATTGAAAAGTTCAATGGCACAAACTTTGAGTTGTGGAAGCTTAAGGTTGAAGATTTGTTGGTCGACAGAGATCTTTGGGTTGTTGTGTCTGGGACTAAACCTTCAGGCATGAAGCAAGAAGACTGGGACCTGGCAGATAGGAAAGCCAGAGGACTGATAAGATTAAGTTTAACGGATTCTGTTCTATTGAACGTCCATGAGGAGAAGACTGCAAACGCTTTGTGGAAGAAGTTGGGAGATATTTATCAGGGCAAGTCCTTGGTGAATAAACTTTTCCTCAGAAAGAAGTTGTACTCTCTGAAGATGGATGAAGGAGCATCTATAGCAGACCATCTGAACTCATTTAATATGATTGTTGCACAGTTGAATTCTGTAGGTGTAAAAATAGAAGAGGAGGACCGCTGTATGCTTCTGTTGTGTTCCTTACCTAACTCATGGGATCATCTTGTGATGGCTATTGGAAGTACAACAACCATGTTTAAAACTAAAGAAGTTGTTGCCTTGCTGTTATCTAAAGAGATACAGAGGAAATCTTCTGAGATGGCCAAAGAGGCCCTGTCCGTTCAAGGTAGATCAAAGGAAAGAGGCAAGAAGAAAGACAAGAAGTCTTAAGTCCAAATCAGAGGGGAGATCGAAATCTCCTGGCAAAAAGTCCAAGGTGAAGTGTTGGAATTGTGGGCAGAAAGGACACATCAGAAAAGACTGCAAAGAGAAGAAAAAGAAGAAAAACTTCTCTGACACCGATTCTTCTCAGAGTGATGTTGATGCCTTCATTGCTGCCTTGGCAACACCTGCATCTGAAGATGTATGGCTGGTGGATTCAAGAGCATCTTTTCATATGACATCTCACAGAGAATGGTTCACTAAGTATGAACCATATGCTGGTGGGAAGGTGTTCCTGGCAAGTGATTCGACACTGGAAATTGTTGGCTGAGGAAGAGTCAGAATCCAGTTCCCGGATGGCAGAATAAAGGGAATGAATGGAGTATTACACATACCAGGTCTGGCTCAAAATTTACTTTTTGTTAGTAAGCTTAATGATGTTGGAGTGCAAGTTACTTTTGTGAATGGTGGTTGTAAGATGACTAGAGGTTCTATTGTACTGGCAAAGGGTGAACGCATTGGAACTTTGTATAGGTTAGATTTTAAACCAGTGTGCTGTAATAATGTCTCTGTAAAATCTGAAAAAGCTACTATTGTAACACATGATGCAAACTCTATGGAAGTTAAACTTCCTGCAGAGAAAACAATGCTCTGGCATCATAGACTTGGTCACATAGGTGAAAAAGGTTTAAAAACCTTGAAAAACAAAAACCTGGTAGATGGGCTGATTGATTGTAATCTGGAGTTCGATTTTTGCGAACATTGCATATATGGAAAACAGAACCGTGTTTCTTTTTCCTCTAGTTCTCATAAATCTTCTGGTGTTCTGGACTATGTACATTCTGATGTTTTTAGTCCAGTTGTTCCTTCTCTGTCTAAATCAAGATACTACATATCGTTTATTGATGATTATTCAAGGAGGGCATTTGTATATTTTTTGAAAAATAAATTAAAAGTGTTCAGTTGGTTTAAAGAATTTAAAAATCTTGTGGAAAATCAGACTGGTAGAAAAATAAAATGTTTAAGAACGGATAACGATGGTGAATATTGCAATGCAGATTTTGATAAATATTGTATTGATCATGGAATAAAAAGGCATAAGACTACACCTTATACTCCACTGCAAAATGGAGTTGCTGAAAGGTTGAATCGATCATTGATGGAGAAAGCAAGAAGTATGTTGAGTTATGTTGGTCTTGAACAAAGGTTCTGGGCTGAGGCAGTTGCTACAGTTTGTTACTTGCTGAATCGTTCTCCTACTTCGGCATTGGTTGATAAGACGCCTATGGAAGCATGATTTGAAAAGAAGCCCTCTCTAAGACATCTTCGTGTCTTTGGCTGTGAGGCATATGCTCATATTCCTGAGGTAGAAAGATCTAAGCTGGATTACAAGGCAATCAAATGTATCTTTATTGGCTATGGAGTTGGTGTTAAAGGGTACAAGCTTTGGAATCCTGAAACTGAAAAAGTAATTTACAGCAGGAATGTAATTTTCAGAGAGCTGAAACCTTTGGTTATTGATCCTCAGCTGGAGAAGACAGAAGAGAAGAAAGAAAAGAGTGTTGTTAATATTCCTCTGACCCCTATAAAAGAGGAACAACAAGCACCAAGTGTAGATGATTCAGAAGTGAGTTCGAGTAGCTCCGAAGACTCAGATCCAGAGCAAGAACCTGAACCTGCACCTCAGCCGTTGAGGAGGTCTACACGTGAAAGAAGACAACCAGATAGGTATGGATTTTCAGTACTTGATTCAAGTTGTGCCTATGCTTTGCTTACTGATACTGATGAACCTAGGACTGTGAAAGAAGCTATTAGTTTACCTGATTCAGATTCTTGGTTGGAAGCCATGGATAACGAAATGTCATTGTTGGAGAAAAATGGAACCTGGGATCTGGTGCCCTTGCTTGAAGGTAGAAAACCTGTGGGCTGTAAGTGGGTATTTAAAAAGAAATATGGTCCAGATGGTAGTATTGAAAAGTACAAGGCAAGACTGGTTGCTAAGGGGTATTCTCAAAAGGAAGGTATAGATTATGGAGAAATCTTTTCTCTTGTAGCTAAGCTGACATCCAATAGATTTATGTTGTCACTTGCAACAGCGTATGACATTGAAATTGAGCAGATGGATGTGACGACAGCGTTTCTTCATGGGGACCTTAAAGAAGAAATTTATGTCCCAGCCAGAGCATTTTGTGGTAAAAGGTAAAGAACATCTGGTATGTAAACTTAAAAAGTCTCTTTATGGCTTGAAGCAATCTCCCATAATGTGGTATCAGAAATTCGATATGTATGTTTTATCTTTGGGATTTGTGAGATCTAAATCTGATCATTGTGTCTATTATAAAACTGATGGTGATCAGATTCTTATAATTGCACTGTATGTGGATGACATGTTATTCATTGGCAATGGTAAGGGGATGATCTCAGATTTAAAATCTCAGTTGTCCTTGAAATTTGAAATGAAGAATCTCGGGGCAGTGAAGTACATTCTGGGAATGAAAATCAAAAGGGACATATCTAGTAGAAAGCTTTGGCTCAGCCAGAGCAAGTATATTACCAATGTTCTTAATAAATTTAATATGTCTGATTGCAAACAGTTAGTTGTTCCAGTTTTGCAGGGAACGAAACTATCTGTTGAAGATTGTCCAGAATCTTCGAATGAAATTGACGACATGAAAAAAGTGCCTTATGCAAGTGCTATTGGCAGTTTAATGTACGCAATGGTCTGTACCAGACCAGACATTGCCCAAGCAGTGGGAGTTTTGAGCCGATTTATGGCAAATCCAGGCAGATCACATTGGGATGCTGTGAAGAGAGTTATGAGGTATTTGAAGGTAACTTCTGACTATGCTATTTGCTATCATGGAAACTTAGTTGGATCTCAGAAATCTATCAGCATTCAGGGATATGTTGATTCTGATTGGGCAGGGGACATTGACAGTAGAAGATCCACCAGTGGATATGTATTCACGTTAAATGGTGGTGCTATAAGTTGGATGAGCAAGCGGCAGGCTGTAGTCGCTTTGTCCACAACAGAGGCAGAGTACATGGCAACTACTCATGCATGCCAAGAAGTCGTTTGGTTGAAGAGGTTGTGTTCTGATGTCGGTTTTGATGCAGGATAGATACAAATTCATTGTGACAGTCAAAGTGCTATCTGTTTGGCGAAAAATCCTACTTTTCACACTAGGACAAAACATATTGATGTCCAATATCACTTTGTTCGTGATATGGTGGAAGACAAAAAGGTAAAGCTGGAAAAGGTTGATACTTTGGATAATGTTGCAGATGCCTTGACTAAACCAGTGAGCACAGCCAAGTTCAAATGGTATTCAGATGAAATGGGTCTTTGGGCCCATAATTCTCAATAATCGTATGAGGATTAAGAGGTAGTAGTAATCTCTTCGACAAGGGGGAGATTGAAGAGACCTAATGTCTCAAGTTACTGCTTGGAACCTCATTCATTCGTTGGTTTTGTTCATAGCAAGTACATGTTCATCATTCATCATTCATCGTTCATCGTTCATCGGCAAGGTTTGAATTGTCGGCGAACTCTTGACTTGTGCTACCGATGGATAGTGTCTCTCCGATAGTTGCTTGGTCATCGGCCACACTAGAGCTTCGGTAGACTTTGTTAATGCTACATCGATCGCTTTGCTCTCACCGATGGTGGTTTGCCCATCAACTGACTTTCACTATCGGCATGGTCTTGGGTTTCTTCTCCGATGTGCATTGGTTACTCCGATGAAGGCTTGAACTTCGCTCGTCAGGTTCAATGGTTCAACAAATTCAACCGATATGTGATGTTTTGCTACACCGATGGTAGTGAGCTATCGGGTAGACTTTCTATATCGGTGAGAGTGAGGAGTCTTTGGGCGATTTGCAAGGTTTCACTGACGAAGGGCTAGCCATCGAGTTGACATGCTCTATCGGTTTGGATTGGTGTTGCTTCTCTGATCGATATGTGTCATACCGATGTGATATGTCTATCGGCATAAGGTTGGCCATCCGCTGAGCTTGTGGTAGGTACTCCGATGGTCTTCTGTTACTCCAATGAAGGATGAAGGCTTGGGCATCGGTGGGACAAGCAACCATCAGTGTGGATGGAGTGGTCTCCGATGGCTTGGGCTATTCCGATGAGACTTAGATTGGCATCGTCGGCAACAAAATTGTCGACGATAGTCTTACTGAGTGTTCATCTATGTAAACCGAGATATCAAACTCGAATTGGTGAATGTGGGACTAAAGGTCTCACATGAATACGAACAGTTATGTGACGGTTGGAAGATAGTGATACTGGGTCAGTTGGAACGAACAGTTAGGGCAAAAGTTAAAAACAGTTTTGCTCTTGAAGACTATGATATATACAGATTTGGTGAGGTCGTCTGGGGTTGATGATGAGATTCGATCAAATTGTTCATTCTGTAGATGTACAGAGGAAGTGAACTGTGTGTATGATTTGAGAATCGATACCTGAGCGAGAAGGCTGGGATCTTTATTGTAACCTTTCTAAGCTTACTGTAAATAAAGATTGTCTCTCTTGTGGTGGTGGGTTTTTTACCTGAAAGGGTTTTCCCACGTACATCTGGTGTTGTTCTCTGTTATCTTGTATGTTTATTCTGTATTTTCTGGTGTGTTCATCTTTGTATTTGAATTAAACGTCACCTGTCTGCATTATCCCCTTTGAATTGACATTAGGGAAGCTGTATTCCACACATGTGCTTTCCTTTCAAGTGGTATCAGAGCCAGGCTAGGAGCCCCAAGCACCTGCAATGTGGCTTAAGGGGGGTGTTGAAAGTAAGCCACACCCAGACCGAAGATGGGCTGGCCACAAGGGGCCAGTAGCTCAGTTGGTAGAGCACTCCAGCAGCAAATGGAAGGTCCTAGGTTCAAGTCCTAGCTGGTCCATATGAGTTGTAGCTCAACAGGTATGCCCAAGATTTCGAGTCATAGAGTCCACCTTCAAAAAACTTCCAATGGTGTTGCCAATAGCTTCATAACAGGAATCCTCCCAAAACTGTAGAGGGAGATTCGGCAGTCAGACCCAAACTGGTATGGTATTCAGTGGCTCCATAAGATGATTGAAAGAGCGAGTCCAAGGCCTAATGGACAACGAATGATCACCCCACAACCACCCCCTATCCAGCACTCGGTCTCGCTCCTCGGAGGAAGCGAAGGTTAGGATGAAGAAACCCCTTGCACAGGGGAAGAGTTCAATCTGCCCAAAGACAAGAGGCTTCCAAGAGACCCAAACCCAACCATGGAGATTGGGGAGGGAGGGCCACAAACCATTAAACCTGCAAACCACACCATGACGCAAATAGAAACTCATTTTCTGCAATCTCAAGTCCACAGAACACAACAGGGGAAGCACGGGCACAGGGCAAAGGCCTAACCTTAGCCTGAGCAAGAAGAGACTGAGCATGAGTTGCATCAAAGAAAGACTTCTTATGGCAGCCTAAGGTGGCCCTTAAGCCAGCAGTAGGGATGCCACCAGAACCCGGAGACGGCGTCACTAAACCGGAAGCATCCAGGACATGAGCACTAGAGAACTCGTGTCCCTGCCCACCCCCAATAGGCACATCAATGCTCGCAGGCACACCCAAGGCAGCCTCACCCAACACACCAGATACAAAGATGACATCAATAAGATCCACATCCAGCAAGGGCACCAGCAGCGACCCATGACCATCGCAGTTTAAAACTGTCGTTTCTCGCTCAGCGTCGTTTGCAAGCATCGTGTTTTTTTTTTGTGATAGCAATAGGTCTAGGGGTTTGTTGTTTCTCCAAAGTGATTAATTTATTAGACATCTTCTTCACTAAGGCTCTAAGGTCATCTACTTCATTGGAAGGACTAGATGTAGAGGTGGATGAAGAAGTCTTAGGCTTAGAAAGACGAGCAAGTGAAGGCTAGCTAGGTATAGACAACTATGGAAAAAGAGGTACAAGAGGTCTAGGAGCTATCTTTCCATCCTGTATTAAGAAGTTCTCAGCCATTATTGCTATCTCATATGATTCTGGTAACACTTCCACTCCCATAGATTGCATCATCATTGCAATATTAGAATTAAGAGCTCTTAAGAAATACAAAAACACACCTTGTGGAGAGGCTCTAAGAAGAGGTGGGATCCTTTCCCAGGTCTTTTGAAACCTAAAGTTCAAGTCCATAATGAATTCATTAGGAGCTCTTTTGATAGTAGTTAGTTGCTCCAACAAGGAAACATTATCTACTCTCTCTCCAAATTTCTTGCAAAGTACATATCCTAGCTCATCCCATGAATGAACTGAAGTGAGAAGCAAACTTCTATACCACCGAAGGGTTTTTCCTTTGAGGGATGAAGCCAAAAGTCTAAAAACTGCATCTTCTTGAGTGATATAATGGAATGAGCGCACATTGGCGATATCTTGGATGTGCTCTATGGGGGTGTGGGTTCTTCACCAGTAAAGAATGGAATGTTCTTGTGGGAAAAAACTAGTATATCATTATGAGCATTTAGAGCTAATGGACTACCCCCATTGAAAGTCACAAATGGTAGATTTCTTGGTTGGGCCATGGAAGGAGTAAGTATTAAGATATGAAGAGTGTAAGGAAAAGGTCTACCAGGAGGAGGGGTTGAATTTACTCTCACAAAAATAGTTGGAGTCCTTTGAACTGACCTTCCTCTCCTTCTTGGTGATGATAATTGCAAATACTCAAAATGGTTTGATTTTTTCCTTATCTGCACTCTTCTCATAGAATTTCAACACTTAATCTAATTGAAACACAATAGATTCTAATTGGAGGAATCGCCAGGTATGCTTATGATTGCATCCAAAGACACAAATCACTAAAACACACACCAAAATTAGTGATAAGGGAAATAATGAGCTAAACAGTCCCATCGAGCATGCTAAAAACTATTCACTTTATTATGTACCCTTGCTAAACACCTACCTTAGCTATTCGGTGAAACATGGGAAGACCTCTCAAAGTGTGGGCTTTGATAGCTAGAGATCAACCTCTAGACAAGGGTTGGTTTCCTATTACTTATCACTAAAAATACCCAATGTATAATCAATTGTAGACCTAAAATACTACTAACACAACACTACTCAACTATCTAACTAAGCTTTCATCAGGAAAAGAGTAAGGAATAACTAAAAATACAATGGAGGTGATACACCAATGGTGTGAGGATCTCTAAACCTATTTTCTAAGCACAAGACAATCTTAAGAAAATTGACTTGCATCCACACAAACTCATGAAATTCTACAAAGGTTAGAAAACAAGAGTGAAACTACAAAAGGGAGATATCCACAAAAGAAGTTTATAATTCCTCGAGAGAACATAATGAGAAAGTATATGAGAAAGGCAAAGTTGTAGGAAGAATGCATGCTTGTAAGCATAATACATATGTAACTATGTTTCTTAGGACTACTCCACCTACAAAAGAATAGGTTCAAGGGACTGTTATGATATTGAATGATGAAAAGCAAATAGGATGGAAGATAGCTTCAGGAGTATTATTTTGATTCAAATGAAGTCATATTGTGATCAGGGAAAGAACTAGGTGCAGATTTCAGCTTATTGGAAAGATACCCATGGTGCATCTCAACAATGTTGTGAAAAATGATTGTGTTGCAAACATTGACAAGTCCTGTTTCAAGGATAGACAAACTGAAACAAGGTTTGTTAGGCGATCATACAGAGATTATAAAGCTGTAGTTGAGAGTTCTCATGGAGAAGGACTTACTCCTATGCTTCATGAAGAATGGTAAAGGTATCACCTTGCTATGGAAACAGATGCTCGAGTCCCCATCTTCCTTCGAATCCTTTTCTCCATCCAAATTTGCCTATCCCATCCCCACATCTAGCAAAATCAACAAATCAAAATAGTTAAAATAGTAAAAGAGAAATCATTCATCCAATGATGAAAACCACCTCGATGACACCTTGGATAAGTGCAATGATGAAAACCCATTTATGGGTGTCATGTGTAGATCGATTGTCTATGTACCTTGCACTTGGGGGCAAGTTGTCTCATCTATCCCATACCATCATTTTTCTCCTATCATTCCACTCATCCATTATATCCTCCGACCTATTCCATGGCATCATCCTCTCCTTCCTTCCTTCTTTGATCTTGATAAGGACATAGGCAAAATGTTGAAAAATGCTTTGGACATCTCTTGATATACCCAATCCTTTCCACCCAATCATATCCCCCTTATCATTACAAGCATTGTTACGCACAATCCTACATGGCATATCTCGCATTGGGCATGTTATTCTTATACGACATAATCCTTGGAGATCACATCCTCAACCCCTCCATCTATCCATCATGCATCTTCCATCCATCCCATCTATTATCCCCAATCCTTTTATCCATCCATTCCATCCTCCTTTCATCCTTGCCTCTAGACATGGTGTTCCCTTGTCATTGGTATCTAGCAAAAAGGCTATCCAAACTGCAATCCAATGTCATCCCATAACATATCCAAAAACCCAAAAAAACCAAAATAGCTAAAAATCCAAGCAATAATCCAAATGCAAGTCATCCTTAATCCATGTCAATCCAATTAAACAATCCAGCCAAAATCATCCACAGGTATCCAATGATTTTGTTTCCAACCTTACTATCAACCCAATCAACCAATCAATCAATCATCAATCATCATCAATGGGATATATCATTCTCGCATCCTTGTGTTGTTCTTGGGATATAGCATTCCCAAAACACTATCCTTATCATCAATCAATCAATCATCAGTTTTCAGCGTGACAGGTGCAACAACCTTGTTTATTTTTGAATCATTTGTGCATCCTTGCTTGTTTGCTTGTTGTGTTTATCATTTTTATCTTTGATTTGTATCAAGTCCTTGCAACATATTGCTACAATGACATCATGATCTTCCATATCATGGTGCCCAAAGGCATATGTGTTCTCGTGACCTTTTATCTTTTTTGAGTCAGTCCTTTCATACACATGACACATCGTCACCATGGTCTTTATACCTTGGTGCATAATGTCTAGTCCTTTATCAAACTATATGCTTGTTCACTTAATGCAACATAACGTCTTATTTCTCCACCCCTATCTCTCCCCCATCTCCTTGACCCGTCCATTCGTCCATTTCGAGAGCATACCCGTGTTCTTTCAACCCGCCTATCCTCTTGAGGCGGCATCCCATCCGTCATTCCTCCTCGTCACTCCTTCAAGTGATTGGGGCATCATTTTCCCTTCATCCATACCTTATCTTCTTTGAAATGATATTACTTCTCTTAGCCGCAACATCATCTCAAAGAGGGGCAAAATGTAGAAACTTAAAAATGATCATCACCTTGTGATACATTGATGCTAAAACCCTTTTATGTCCCCTTTCATCACCTAATTAATTAAATAAAGTAAGTATTAATATTTCTCACATCATCATCCCTCTCCAATAATTAATTAAATAATTTTATTATTTGATTAATTATTCTCCATTTGTTCTTATCCTCATCACCCTTGCCCAATAATTAATTAAATAATTTTATTATGTAATTAATTGTTGAGAGTCACATGACTTGCCACAAATAGTAAATAAGTGTCCCAAAAGTCAAATCACCTTTATATCCTAGCCACTCATTTCATACTACATCTCTCAATCCTATCCATTCACATAAGGATGTCCTTGACCTCTTAATCTTAACCATTTATTTCAAATAGCACCTCTTAATCTTAGCCCTCTATCTCCACCTCTTAATCTTGCCCATCCATTTAAACCTTTTAATCCTAGCCATCCATTATATCAATCAAGCATCTATAAATCAAACATCAATCAAGTCATTATCATATGAAGTCTCCATATGATAAAGTTATGCTGCAGAGCAACCCACATACATAAATCTCTATCAAAATATCATTAGAGCAACAAGGTGCAATAAGAAGGCTATTGTAGTAATAGTGTTTATTTGTTTCTATTTCATTTCTTTAGTCTTATGCATCTTAAGTGTCTTAAGCATGGAATAGGTTCTTGTATTGTTTCCTTATTTCATTCTATATTTCTACATACACAGGGTCAACTACACCGTACACAAATGATGTATAATTCACAATTCAAAATGAAATGCCAGCAACATCCTTTTATGTAGGACAATTCAAACTACCTTTGTTCATAAGAACAGATTACAAAATTGTCTTCAATCTTTAGGGTCCACACAAAGTTCAAAATTTAAATTCATGTTCTTTGGTCATGTCTGCAAACACTCTACTTAAACATCATTCACTTCAACAGTCAAGCAATCAATAGTAAATTTACACCTCATCCATACCAAAAAGTGGTAAATATTTGTCCTATTTTTAGTGGCCAAAATTGACATTTGACTATTGAAATGGATGATATTTAAGAATAGCCATCTACAAAAGGTAAGAATGTACTTATAAAATGCAAATTCATAAAATTTGAAATATTCTAATATACTAGTGCAACAAAGTGCAACCCACATACATAAATCTCTATCAAAATATCATTGGAGCAACAAGGTGCAATAAGAAGGCTATTGTGGTAATAGTGTTTATTTGTTTCTATTTCAATTCTTTAGTCTTATGCATCTTGAGTGTCTTAAGCATGGAATAGGTTCTTATATTGTTTCCTTATTTCATTCCATATTTCTACATATACAGGTTCAACTACACCGTACACAAATAATGAAATGCCAGCGACATCCTTTTATGTAGGACAATTCAAACTACCTTCGTTCATAAGAACAAATTACAGATTTGTCTTTAATCTTTAGGGTCCACACAAAGTTCAAAATTTAAATTCATGTTCTTTGGTCATGTCTGTAAACACTCTACTTAAACATCATTCACTTCAACAATCAAGCAATCAATAGTAAATTTACACTTCATCCATAACAAAAAGTGGTAAATATTTGTCCTATTTTTAGTGGCCAAAATTGACATTTGACTATTGAAATGGATAATATTTAAGAATTAGCCATCTACAAAAGGTAAGAATGTACTTATAAAATGTGAACTCATAAAATTTGAAATATTCTAATATACTGGTGCATGAAAGCACCAAGCATCAATCAAAATAGGGTTGTCATGGGGAAAGGTGCCTTTGGCATGCCTGTTATGTGCAAAAAAAACATCACCCTTGATTTAGACAATCATCAAATTAAACTAGCTAACACAATTGTACATAGGCATTGTCCCCAAATGGGATACATGGCTTAGAATAAACATTTTAGATCTAACACATAGGACACTGCGCGTACAAAATAATATAATCTTTAATCATGTACTAGCTACTCCTGGTAATGACACATGGTGAAAGAATTCTATGAACATTGTGATAACTTTACGGTCCCAAATACAAACAATGAACTCGAGACCCCTTGTCTATTAGATTAGATGCAGGTGTATGTGTATGTGTCTCATAGGCAACTTGGAGTTTGCATGCAAATGTAGGATGTGCATACACTTCAACACAACAAGCTTAGAAAATGCATGGGCACAACATTATAAATTGTGGATCTGAAATATAGGTTAATCACGTTTTGTATGCACTAGCAGGTCCACACAAATAAACCCACAAATTAGCCCAGATTCAAGATAGTGAGTGTAATAGAATGCAATGAGCATTTAAAATCTGGATTACATTGACAAAACTTGCGGATTTGACTTTAACTCTAGACCTCACACCTTCCATGGAGTGGATTTAAAACAAAGTATTAGGTCTAACCATTGAATGCTCATGGAATTAAGGTGGCTTGGTAAAATGCATTTGATACTAAAAATTAACTCCATACTTTAAGTTCAAGTTAACGATGTGGGCGTGAGCTCATGATTCCATTAAGGCTGAGCGTATCTCTTGAAATCTAGTTATAAAATTTAGAATAGCTCACAACCCTAAGAACTAGATTAACCATGTGGGCGTGAGCTAATGATTCCATTATGACTGAGCACGCCTCATGAAATTTAGTTATAAAATTTAGAATAGTTCACAAACCTAAGAGCTAGACTTATGGGCACTAATCAATTAGAGTTTACAATGATAATAAGTTTAAACTCCCAAATGTATATACATGTCCACAGAACTGAGTCTCTTCGTTGTATTCAATTTGATAACTAGCTAGGCCTTCCCAAGGAAAATCAACTCACCTTATGTAGATGCAAGAGCATAAACATTCTATAATTTGATATATACTTAGGTTTAGGCTAAAAGCTTTAAACATTACATATTTATCCACCTTAGTCAAGTATAAAATATAAGGCTTCGGGTTTGAGGTGGGAAATGTAACATTGGAATACATTTGAAACTTAAATTTCCCAATTTATTAAAATTAAAGGTTAGGTAAAGAACTAAGAAAATACTAAACTCGGACCAATAAAACTAGGATATAATAAGATTCATCACTAAATCCTCTAGAAAATACACATCATGGACAAAACAAAGATTCCATTAGGAATAAATATGACTCATGAACATAGACCATAAACCCTTGCAACATGCAAAACCATAAAATCACCAAGTTCAACTTAGAAAAGAGACATCACAAGACACACTAAAATTAAATCAAAAAATGACTTAAATTACTAAAGTAATTCAACAAAACAAATTAAATGAAAAGAAACCAAATAGACCAAGTAAATTTGCAAGTAATAAACTCAAGTTAGAATTTAAAAAAAAAAAAAAGGAAAGGGAGTTCCCTATTTCCTTCCATGAAAATGTGAAGTGTTGTCCTAGAAGCAGCAAATCTTGACTTTGCTAGTAAATACTTCAGAGTATTTTAGAATAGATAACAAGCTCATAAACTCAGAATCTTTGACTAAAACAACATATACACAAGAATGTATTCATGAAAATATGTGAAAGACTTGGTAGTTGACAAAATACAACATTTTACTTGTTTAAGTGTGTGCTTCATGGATTCATTTCCTTTTTGGAATTTACGAAATATCAACAAGGACAACCTAAGTATCAAGCTATTATTTAACTTTATTTTCAAGTGAACAACGCTCAATTGAAATATGCAAATAATTAAGCATATATGATCACAAATTACTTATACATTGCTCCACTACCCGTTGGGTGTCTATGGCTGCAATAGATATATCATTGGTCCCACTCTAGGCATAGATCTACTACCATTTAGACATCTATGACCCCACTAGAGGTTACCTGAACCACCTAGATATTGAGTCTTGTTTTTTCACTTCTTTTCTTTTGATTTTTTTTTTTTTTTATACTTAATTTCAGGCAATGAAGCCCAATTTTAGGTTGGGGACTATGATGGAAATCAAGAATTTTTTTTTAATATTGTCACTTGATTTCCTCATCACACTAAATTCACCCAAGCATACCAAAATTGATTAGCATGCACTGCATGTAAAATTCTAGCAAATTGTCATCATGTGTCAAAGTAGTTCTTCAAAGTGAGTAAAATCATGAATACATTCAGAATGTATATTGTTGTTTTATCATCAAATATAAACTCAAAACACACTTTTTTACCATGAAAAATAGTGATATTTAAAAGTGAGTCAACATTAGTGTCAATAGTAATCAACCTTGTTCCATTTAGAATCAAATAGGTTCCCCCAAATAGTTAAATTGGATAAACCTAAACTAAACTTAGTAACATAAGATCAAACACTAAACTTAAAAAACCAAGAATAAAACAAAATAGCAAATCAACATCAAAATCAAACTGAAAACATACCAAACAATGAACACATGACACTAAATACAAACTATATACAAAGCAAAACTTGTGAAAACTCAAGCATGAAAATAATGCTTCAAAAACTATCCATTGATAGGTAATGGAGTAACCTCTCTGGTCAAAGTTTGAAGCTTGAATGTGTTCTCTCCTATAATCTTAGAAATCTAAAAATGACCAAGCCAAAGTTTGTCAAGTTTTCCATGTTCACTTTTTTTTTCATCCGCTTTATCTTGAAGTAAAACTAAATTAGCTATCTTGAAAGCCTTAAAACTTTTCTCTTTTGTCAAACCATCTTTGAACCACAACTGCGTGTTACTAATGTGTTCTAAGGCTATATTTCTCTTTTCCTCTAGTTCTAACAAGTTCAACAATCTAGCGGGAAAAAGGAACGTTGAACGGGAAAAAGGAACGTGAACGGCGATGAGCAAATTTCAGGGCGCTCGATGCCTGTGGTGCTAACGCCGGATAGAGATCGGTCAGTTGGTGTTGTTCCTGATTTGCTGGCAGAGGTCGCCCAAGGCACTGGTGGGGGGCTTGAGACTGCTGTGGTTGGGCTGGGGTCCATTCCCCTGAATGCTGTGCTTGGAGCTCCGCCACTCTCGGATCAGGTTAATGTCTCTGGTGTGGGGTCGGCGTGCTTCCAGCTGAGGTCGATGTTGTTGGTGGGCCTGCTAAGGGGCTTCGAGCTCCTAGGGGCCCAAAGAAATCTTTTTCTGCTATTGTGACTGGTTCTGGTGCCCGGTCCTGTTTACTGCGCCTCGGTTCTCGACCTATCCCCATGAGTCCCCTGTTGTGGTGTGTGAACCGGAGGTCACTGAAAATGAAGAATTTTATCGCAATACTGAGGTGATCTGCAGATTTAATGGATTTTGGCCCTCTTTGCCCAATCTCCACCACTGGGTCATGGAGTCTTGGAAGCCTCTAGTTGAAGGTAAGATTGAATTGTTTCCCTCTGCAAGAGGATTCTTTATTGTGACATTTGCTTCTTCGGAGCAGCGAGACTTAGTGCTCGATGGCAGGGTCTGGTTGTGGGGGGAGCATTCCCTCTCCATCAAGCCCTAGACTCTCTCCTTCAATCCCCTAACTGAGTCGCTCAGCATTAGACCTATTTGGGTCTATCTCCCAAATCTCCCTCTCCGATATTGGGAGGATTCTTGCTACGAGAACATTGGTAATGCTATTGGCCATTTCCTCAAGGTCGATTCTACAACCTCTTTCATGGGTCACTCCACGGTAACTCGTATACTAGTGGATATCGATGTTTCTAGACCTCTTCACGGGGATGTGATCTTGATGGTTGGAGATAGGCCCTGGAAACAACTTTTGGATTACGAGGGTATTCCTTTTAGATGCAGAAGGTGTTTTGCTACCAGGCATTTAGCCTCTGGTTGTCCTCTCTCGCAGCACAAGGGCGCTGCTACTTGGTGGAAGGACGCTCTCGTGGATCACCTAACAATCAGTGCTACCCCGGACGACTGTTCGTCTCAAGGGGATGGTTCCTCTGTGGAGTTGGAGCTTTCTGCTACTCCTGTTGCTTTTACTTCTTCTGCTGCTGATCTATCTCCCGTGTCTGGGGTTGTTGTTGTCGTTGGCATGTCATCTGTTGGTGTGTCGTCTGTTGTTGGTGTGCCATCTAAGGCAGGGATTGTTGTGGGTGCTGGTGTGCCGTCTGGTGGGCCATATGCGACTGGGGGAGCTATTGTTCCCTCTTTTCCCGAGACCTCCTTGGTTGAGGCATCGGGTGAGGTTCCCCTCTCACCCCGTTCAGTGGATTTGGATTTGGATGACTCTTGGACTGTGGTCCAGAGAAAAAAGAAAGGACTCCCCATTCAGTTGTTGCTTTGCGTCCTCGGGTTCGGGGAGTGAGGCTTATTAGCTCAAGATCTATTGTGTAGATCCTCTTATTGGGTTTTATTTTACTACAGGGCTGTTGTGCCTGTGTTGTTGGTCTTTTGCCTGTGCTGTCTGAGTACTGTTAGTGCTTAGTTTTCCTGCCCCCTGGGCTTGATTCTATAATAGGGTTCGGCACCCTTGTTTTGCCGCTTATCTAATAAAAAACAATCTAGCCTCAACTTTATCATCAATTTCCATTTAATCTCTCATGAATTGTAAAGTGAAAATCTTAAGATTATATATAAAATTCAGTTCTTGACTATATATTTAAGATGATATGGTGATGTATCTAAGGAAGACTTAGTTCTTATCCTCTCAAACCATAAAGCAAATTTAAGCATGGTATGCCACTTCCTAGGATTCTTGTCTAAGATTTTATTTATTACATCTAGTAAATTCTTATTTGTAGACTTAGCAACAACATTACCTTGTGGGTAATAATTAGAAAAAAAAAAGAAAATTACCTTGTCCATACGCCCACTTAAAAAATTGAATAGAAGAAAAAAGGGACATTATTACAAACCAAAGTAAGTGGCATCCCAAACCTGGTAACAATATGCTCCTCGAACTTGATACCAATATCTATAGTGCAATTCTTATATGGTTATGCCTCAGTCCATTGAGTATAATAATCCAAAGCTACGAGTATAAATTTGTGTCTTATAGAAGAATTAGAATTAATAACACCAATGAAATCAAGACCCCTTTCGGCAAAGGGATGAACCTAAATGATGGACTACAAAGGTATGGTCTCCGTATGAACTATAACCCAATATGCATGACAATTACAAACATGTGCATGAGCATCCTTGAAAACATGTGTCCTATAGTAACTAGCTCTAAGTATTTGACATGTTGTAGAAACACCTAAACCATGGCCCATAACAAACCTTTCATGAAAATCTCTCGACACTTGGGATACCTTAGCTTTGTTCAAACACCTCAAGTATATACCTTCATGATTCCTCATGTACAACATTATTGATTTTATCATGAAGTTACTTTTCTCAAGTCATAATGCCCTTCTTTGTTTTGAATTCATATTAACTGGTTCCCCCACAATTAGCGTTGATATCCTTACATCACATAATTCCAAAATTTCACAAGTATATACCTGACAACATTTCTAGCATTTTCTAGACTTGCACATCTTTGTCCAAGTGCATCTTGACCTACTTTCTTTTTTGTTCTCTCTCTTAGTCACTTATTTCATTATTTTCTACACCATTTCCATACTATTTTCAATCCATTTGCTCGTCTTTTGTCAAAAGTTAGTCCTAGTTCCTATGCTATGTAATTCAAGTGCTAAAAAAGTTTAATTTACACTAATTTACTTACATATTCACATTAAATTACCTAACACAACGTTAAAAGAATCTAATCTTTATTTTTGGGTTCTTTCATTTGGTGAACTTGAACATTGCTTGTTAGTAAACCTAGTTCAATCCCCCTACCCATTCTCTACATAGAGTGAGGCCTTATCTTACTAGGACTATTCCCTATCATAGTCCCCACTTGAATCCATCCATGGCTGGTACTTCTTCCTCCACCTTTGCTAATAATACTATGCCTTTCTTCCCTACTATAGATAATTTTGATTTTGAAACCTAATTAGATTTATAGAATCAAATGAAAATTCTGTCTCAACTTCAAGAGGTTAAAAGTTCTATCAATCCTAATGTATCCCTAGTTCCTTCTAATTTTCTTAACTCTTTAGAAACCTATTTTAACCAAATTAGCTGGGTTGGAAGTGATGCAAAACATTAGACACATTATGCATGCACATGCTTCTTCATCTAATATTTTTTTTGCCTCTTGAGACCACTACCTTTGATTCTATGTCTTTTATCTCTCTTATCACACCATCTATTGGTCCCACTTCATCTATTGCTCTTGTTACCACCATCCAACCTCTCCTTCAGTCAAACATACCACCCTTTATTTTTCCTTCTATTCCTTCTTTCTCTATACCACCTCTTGTCTCTTCCATTATCCCTCCATTGACTTCTCACCCTACCTATATCCCTTCCTACACTCATGTGCTAATGGCTACCAATACATCTCCTACTATTGCCATGGTGCACTCTTCTTCTATTCCTCCACCTCCTCACATACCTCATTATACTTATTCCCCTCCTTCCTACCCTATGTGCTAACTTCAATTAATCCATCATATCTTTCTTTCTCCACTCGTCTTCACCAAACTCCTTTCTATATTCCTCCTCCTCCACCCCCTCCTTCATCTAATCCTAGTATGCCTTATGTTCTCCATCACTTACAATAAATGCAACATGAATTAGATGCCCTACTAACCAATTCTAACAATAGCTATGGATCTACATCAAAACCTAGTTTCTTATGAAATTTTGGCTTACCAATCTCCTCCCAATTTTAAGGCACCCCATCTTCCCTTATATGATGGCAAGGGAGACCCTACAACACATGCTAGAACATCATTTTTACCTTGACTTCATTTTTTATGATCACATCATATTTAAATTTTTTCCTAGATCACTAAAGAAACATGCCCTTGAGTGGTTTTACTCATTACCATATGCCTTTGTGTGTAATTTTGAGATGATAACTAAAGATTTTGGCCTAAACTTGATAGCATATTTTATTGCATCTCACGTAAGTTGGTTTCTACAGTTAGCAGGACGAGATTATGGAATTTCGCCGTCTTTTCATGTCCATGAGTATATGTTTTACTGAATGAATCTATTATAAACTCATGAAAATACTGTTGTACTTTAGGAAGAAAAGGAAACCAAACGTGGATCAGGGATGGTTTAGTTTACAATCGGGCATATGGGCAAGCAGGAATCAATAGAGACTAGACCCTTGTTAACATTGGGGATCCATTATAAATCTAATGCTGGCATACAATTTCTGTTTTATGATTTTTTTGGAACATATTCAGGTTGCTGGAGGTTGTTGGTATGTATTGGCAATCCAAAGAGTGGCAACCTGTCTGAAAATACGATGTGAACAAAGTGGTGCTTGTGACTTGCTAATGCTGGGATGCTCAAAGCCTATTTCATATAGCCTTCCGTTGCCTACTACAGGTGAATTGAACTCCAACTGGAGCAAAGATGAAACTCTAGATGCTGTCTGTTTTAACCAAGATGATCCTGCATTCCGCTATGGCATTTACAAACGGGCACTACCCTTAGTAACAATCTCAAGCTGGTCTGAAAAAATATTTTACCCAATTTTCTGGGGCCTTATGACCTTAAGGTGTGTGTCATATCTCTTCTTTTGCGAGCTTCTTAATTGGATATCCCCATTGTTGGAATTTAAGAAACGCTGCATATAGAAGATCTTACATAATAATTGAATACAATGACAATAACTAATCTTAGATATTAAATCCACTGCAGTACATTTGGCAATGATTTGGAACAAACATGCCATTGGTTGGAGGTGGTATTCAGCATCATTATAGTTCTTAGGGGTCTACTTCTATTCACATTACTGATAGGAAACATTCAGGTAAATATATCTAACCTTATCTCATAATTATTCCCTTCAATAATCTGATATGAGGGGATGATCATCTAATTTTTCTTTTTCATTTATACTTCCACCGACGTTAATGATTAAACAAACAATAATAGGCGAAGAAGGTGCTAAAATGTATAAATAACTGGTTTGAACTTATCTCCCTATATTTTGTAGGTTTTTCTTCATGCAGTTATGCAAAAGAAAAGGCTGATGCAGCTGAAGATAAGAGATTTAGAATGGTGGATGAGGAGAAGACAACTTCCTACTAGGCTGAGACACAGAGTAAGGCATTATGAGCGGCAGCGGTGAGCTGCAACCTGAGGAGTGGATGAAACAGAGATGAATAGTGATCTGCCTGAAGGTCTGGGAAGAGATATAAAGCGCCACCTTTGTATTGATCTTATCAGACAGGTAATAATTGGTGGAGAAGGAAAAGGCTGCAGTACTCATTTTTCCACCATCAAAACTTAAGACCAAGTTATCCAAGTCTAAAGTATGAGTCCAGTAGACATACATGCTATAAAATTGGCATTTGGTGTCCAGTAGCCCTCGGTTCACTGATGAGTTTGAACTTTCGTCTAGTGCAAATCCACCGACATTTTTAGAGAAAAGATACCCTCAGACCTAACATCTAAGCCTAATAGTAGAATGGATACCCCTAAAAACATCATCTAAGCTTAATGATGTCTGTGAGTATCAAACCATTTTTAGAAAAAGCTTTGTTACATGATTTACCAGATCACTCAACAAGAAAGGCACCTCTTATTTTTGTATTCCATCAGGCTTAATTTGGAGTGCTTGTATCATACTTAATTTCATGTAATGTATTTAAGTATGGAGGTAAGTAAACATTTAGGGCTCTCAAAAGAGGTTTATCTTTTATTGAGGAACTGTTTTCAGTATAGACAATGATTTAACATTCAGATGATTTAATGAGAAAATCCTTCTGGAGAACTTTCAGGTACATTATTTGATAACGTAGATGATCTAATTCTGGACAATATCTGTGATAAAGAAAAACCTTTGCTATTTAAAAAGGTAGAAAAGCTATATTAAATCTCTTCTCATGACTTCTCAATCTCGTTGAATTAAAAATTTTGGTAAAGTGTTTTGTTTGGTTTGTCTGGTCCTGAATTATGACTTTTGGGCCATTCAATTTGGCAGATTCTGTGAGAAGGAGATCTCGTGCAAAGAACGCTATTTATAGTGAAAGGGCATTTGCACAGTAGCCAACAGCTAAGCAAAGGCCTGTTAAGTACATGCATGGTTGGCCCTGGAGATTTCTGTGGAGATGAGCTACTATCATGGTGTCTCAGAAAACCATTCTTGGAAAGAGTCCATCTTCTGCAACATTCACAAGCCTTGAAGCCACAGAGGCATTTGGGCTTGATGCTCAAGACCTCAAGTATGTTACAGAGCATTTCAGGTACATGTTTGCAAATGAGAGACTGAAAAGGACTGCACGTTATTACTCTTCTAGTTGGAGAACCTGGGCTGCCGTCACAATTCAATTGTCATAGAGAAAGCATAAGGCAAGGGCAGAGAGTAGAAAATAATATTGTACCAGCCTTTGTGCCACTGATTATCAGCAATCCAGTGAACAGATCACTCTCGGACCAAGACCACCTTCGTCTCTATGCTGCAATGTTCATGTCCCCCAAACCCGATGACCATCTTGAGTAATCTCAACATCATGTGGCGGTATCATACAAGTTCTTCATAGATATTCAAATTGAAAGAACACTGATATTTTCCACATCTTGATGTTGGGATGGAGGATCTTATCAATTCATATAATTCCGGGAAATCGGTATTTCTTAAAACTACCATGTTGTTTTTGCTCTGTGAAAAGGAAGAAGAAGAAATCTCTACTACGGGAAGCTAAAGTGCATATGGTTTCTTTGACTCTTTATGGCAAATGTGTATGGATGAGTTTTGAGAGATAAATTTAATAAACAATACTAGCCAATTTAATAGGTAGAGGTGTATAAATGTGGTATGACCCTGTTCTGGTTAATGTTGTTTTTGATTAGATAATCTGGGAAAGGGCCCAGTCCCTTACATAGCAGAGTTCAATACAACAGTGCTAGACATAGCATATATGATACCAAAAACCATGGCGGGCATAAACAGCACCAAGCCAGGCAACCGGAATGAACAGAAACAGAACAAGAGCAGCAGACAAACATCAGACAGACAACACTAACAGATCAATTCTTCATGCTCTTAACCAAGGAGTTCCAATCCTTGGTTAAAGTATCCAGCTTGTCATCCCAGCTAGCTGCAGTAATATGCATCTGGTCCTCTTTATACTTAAGTTTCTTCCTAGAAACATCAATGTCCTCCTCCTGCTGGTGTTTACACTTCGAGAACTCGGCCTATAGAGTGAAAATGTTCGAAACAGCCATCCTTATCATGTCATCCGTTACACTTACCAAGTTATTCATGGCCTTTTAAACTTTCACAATTCTGTTCTGATATAACTTAAGCGTATCATACATATTATTCCATCTGTCAGTACAATTACTACACATCTTCTCTCTCCCATGCAGCTCTTCAAGGTGGTTGACTCTGCCAATCAAATCTTCCAGGGTACCATTTATCTCAGTAAGGTCAGCTTGATTAACCTTTTCATATTGATCACCTTCAGCATTATCTTCATCAAAAACATCAAAGCAATTCTTCATATTAACACCATCATTGTCATCATTGGGATCAGGAACATAAACATCAACAGACACCTCCGGGGTGTGCACTTCCTCCCAAACATCCTCTTCCTCACTAGACTCAATTTCCTGAACCACCGTCTTCTTGCCCTTACCACTCTCCTTTCCCCCTGTCAAACTGGCAAGCAAACCCACTAGCAATGCGGGCATACACTATGTCCATAGTGACTGGTTTTTCAGGATAACAAGGCTCATATTCTTTATTAAGGGTGAGATTAGCATCAGCAGCCTTAATGCTAACTTTCTTCTTCGGAGTATTGCGGGGGGGGTCCCTCACTGTCCTTATGATGTTTAAGGGATAGCAGAATCTGATGAGGGGAGGAGGGGTTACCCTGTTTACCTTTTCCAGTCGGAGTAGGACTGACAGCAACATTACCAGCATCTGCAGCACCAACATTATCGCCTCGATTGCCCTTAGTCTTCTTACCAGGGATAGTAGCAATTTTATCATCCTCCAGGTTTAGGCTTTTTACTACTCTTCCCTTTAGGGGTGTTGGGTTTAGCCGAGTTGGCCGAGGTTTTCTTATTCTTCTGAGTGGAGATTTTAGGCTCGCTATGAGGCTCAACAGTAGTCTAATTATTGGCATTATCATCATTCTCATCAGGAGGAATAGGGGTAATGCTTTTATCATCAACAATCTTACAATTCTATCCCTTAGCAGTGGGGGGATGGGGATTGGCCTGAGACAGTGAGAGGCAGTTTGAGACCTACCAGTGGGGTTCTGCATCTCGTCCCGGGACTCTTCAATCACAAGGTTTGCCCGATTCTTATTGCTTTTGCCAGTTAGCTTAGGTCTCGGCTTTTGGATAGGGTTTCTCGCCTCCTGAGAAAGAGGGCCAACATGGGGAATAATGGAGGGGGTGGACACAAGGTTAAACTTGTATTTAGCATACATCAACCCGCGATGGAGCTGCGGTGAAGCCCCATCCTAAATATTCTTTTCCATGGAGGATAATAAAAAGAAAGCAAAGCTAATGATATTCCTACGCCTCAAATGATCCAGCAGAGGGAAGTCATACCCATGAACAGTGGCAAAACGACCCTCTAGAATAAAATACTTCATGATATGAAAACTCACCAGCGCCCAAGGAGGAGGGAGAGCAATTCTCTCGTAGCCATTTTGGTGGCAGACCAGAGCTTCTCCATCTTTGAGAAAAGAGTCCATAAACTGGCTCTCCTTATTATCGCTTTGCCTCGGCACCTTCATGCCTTCACAACTCAACCTCGTGGCCTGCCCTATCATTTCTTCAGTCACCGTGAATCTAACCCCAGTTTTGGTTAATGTTGTTACTAGGGTGTAATCTCTTTCTATATTCCTAACTTGGTATTACAATTAAAATAATACTGGCATGGCAACTGGACCAATTGCGCAATCAAGATTCGTATCAATAAGAAACAAACCTACACAGTTGATAATTTAGAATTTGCAGGGAGGATGTTCTCAGAACTATCTTCTCTCTAATTTAGGTTACATCATTTTCTGTTTAAAAACTATAGAGAGCCAATTCAGGAAGATAGCAGCTGGGAAATTGCAGGTACATCACTTAGATGGTAAGAACTACAAATTACCTCTAACCATACTAGTTATAACATGTACCAAAGTTATGCAAATGTGGCTTAAGGAAAAAGTAAGAAGTTAACAAGTTATATGGGATCATAGTGTGCTTTAATGTTTGAGATGCCACCTTGGACCAGTCTACAAATCAGTGAACTATGAGAAATAAACATGAAGCACATGAATATTATCCTTGGCTAGATATGTGGTTCTAAATTATCTAATAGGTCATTTCAGACGTGTTGTGAGATCATATTCTAAAAGAAGTCGAGGCAGCAACCTCTCAAGCATTGCCAGATTGCATCTAAAGATGAGATACAGTTTGCATGCTAGTGAAGGGTTAAGAAATAAAGAGTAAAGGTATTGCAAATGGCCTCGTGAATATGGCAACGAGTGTAATAATAATCCAAAATCAAATGCAATTTTCACATCAACGATGACAGTCATAAACTACTTGTGATTGCATATAGTACATGGACTTTATTACCCTTTAGCACATTATTTTCCATGAACACTTTCCACGGTAGCTTTTCTAAGAAACAATAGTTGTAAAATAGGGAAATAAACATTTATATGAAGACAAATCAAGTTCCCTCAAGGAGTTCAAAATTTTGAAGACACTTGCAGAAATTAGGCAAAGCAGTTTGCAATGGTGAAGAATGCCCATGAAAGGAGTTCCAACAAAACATGCATAGATACAACATTTCCTCCTCTAAGGATTTATGTCAGCTTACCCATTGCACTCCCTGTTCTCGGAAATATATTTAGCCAATAGGCTTTTATATGTGAGCATTAGAGTGCTCGGAATTGTCTCACGCCGTAAAAAAAAATTCACACCGGAAAATTTTCTGAACTCATTGGTTGTTCCTATCAGCGTATTCCTTGAACCTCCTATGGGTGCAAGTGCTAGTAAATAATACAGAGACCATTGATGGATGAGTTGAAAGTACACTTTCATAACACATAAGAAAGCTTGAGCTGCAACCAAATATGATTCATGAAATGGTTACATGACTTCCTTTGCTATCCTTCTCCAATGGTGTTTGTCATGGTTGTGCCTTAGGTAGGCATCTTGAAGAGAAATATGACAAAGGAAAGGCTAAGAGAGCTTTAGAACCCATTCAGTTGATTCATAGTGATCTTGTGGGTTCCTTTCTGAATTTATAATTTAGAAAATGTTGATATCTACTCACTTTCATTGATGATTTATCATGCTTCACAATGGTCTATTTTATTTGAAAGAAGAATGAAGTGTTCGGAAAGTTTCAACACTTCAAGGTCTTTGTTTAGAAATACATAGGCAAGGACATCAAAATCCTTCACACTAATAATGGAAAGAAGTATGTCAACAATCAGTTTGAGGACTTCTATTCTACTGAAGGGATTGATCTTCATCACACTGTTTCATATAACCCACAACAGAACAGAGTAGCAGAAAGGAAGAATAGATCCTTGAAAGAAATGACAAACTACATGATATGGTCACAATCATTGGCACCACAACATTGGGCTATGCCAAATAAATTATGCTAACTACATATTGAACTACACTCCACATAAAGCCTTGGAAGGCATCACTCCAATGGAGGCTTGGAGTAATCACAAACCATTAGTTAAGCACCTAAGAGTTTTTGGATCTCGAGCTTGAGTCCACATACCTTAAGAGAAACACAAGGCCATGGAACCTCAAACTAAGCCTTGTGCATTTCTTGGTTATCTTGATGGGGTCAAAGGGTATCATCTTTTAGATCGTGATGCTCATGATGTGATCATTGCTCGAAGTGTGAAGTTAGAGGAAACTCCTTCCCCTACTATTGACATTTCTCATTCATCCTCAACATGAGGCTATCATCTTGATAATGATTCTAATTTTGAGATAGAGAAATCACATCCTCCATCTACACCTTCTAATCTAAATTCTCTAGCACATAGGACCTGCTCCCACTATAGCTACTCTTCTAATTTAGGCCCATTAGACTTTATAAGAAATAGTTACAGTAGTTGGGAATCCATCAAATAATAGGAGAACATGGTCATAGTATCAGGATATACCTAATGCATACAACGCCCAAGCTTCTGATCCGTAATCATTTCAAGAAGTAGTTAGTATTGCTGAATGGGATTTAGCAATGGAGAAAGAATACTCTTCCTTAATTAAAAATCACACTTGGGATTTAGTCTCTTTCCTAAGGGAAGGAATATGGCTCAACGTAAGTGGGTATTTCAAACCAAGTATGCATTAGATGGAACATTCGAGTCTCGACAAATACTAAGCATGACTTGTTACAAAAGGATTTTCACAAGTACAAGGTATAGACTACACTGAGATCACTGTACCTATCGCCAAAATGAATTCCATCTACCTCACTCTAGCCATTACAATTTCTCACCACTAGTTGGTATATTACATGGACGTGAAGAGTGCCTTTTTTCATGGTGATCTACAAGAGGAAATATACATGGCACAACCACAGGGGTTCATTTGAAGAATCTTCTTGGTTTGTAGGCTTGGGAAATCCCTCTATGGACTCAAACAAGCCCTTTAGGCTTGGTATGCCAAAATGAATCCATTCCTTCTTTCTGTCAGCTTCACCCTATTTTACTGACCTGACTGTTTACAACTTTACATCTTATGGCAAGATGATGAGCTTCTCTTTTGGTGTTGTATGTCAATGCCTTGATCATCATAGGGAGTTCTTCATCCCTCATTGGCTCCATACAATCTACTCTGTAGGACACATTTTTTATGACACACTTGGGATTGTCACATTACTTCCTTGGGTTTGAGATCACTCAAATTGATTCTTGAATAAGTATTTCTCGACCTAAGTACACTCATGATCCACTCTCATAGTTTCATATGGCTATTGGTAGCATGTATTGACTTCCTTTCTATTAGGAGTCAAGTTGGAGCTCATTGTTCAATTCCTCTTGTTGATGGTAACTTGTATTGATAACTTGTAGGGAGTCTCATATACCTCACACACACTTGTCCTAATATTTCCTATGTTAACGGCATGGTCTCTCGCTTTATGCAAGAACCTCATGAGATTCATTAGAGAGTTGCCAAGTGTATATTACATTGTGTATAGGGGACACATTCATATGGGATACAATATATAATAGGTCGAGATACAAACTTGATAGGATGTACATGGATTCTAATTGGATCTGGTCCTATTTATCGTTTGAACAAGAAGCAACATGCTATTGTTCATTCATCTATAGAGGTAAAGTACAAGAGGGTTGTGAATGTTGCTACAGAGACCATTTAACATCACCACATCCTAGTAGAGTTTGGCATCACCTATCAACTACTAGATTGATCATTTATTGTGATAATCAAAGTGTTATTGCAATCACCAAGAATCTAGTTGACCATCAGTTATGTAAGCATATTGAGATTCATATACACTTCGTAAAAGATCTTATCCAAGAGCAAACCATAGATCTTTAGTAATGTACTACATCAAAGCAGATTGAATATATTTTTATAAAACCCTCTACAAAGAACATATATGTACATCTTCAAGCTCTTCTAGGGGTGTGGGACACTCACTTTGGAGGGGGAGGAGCTATTTAGTCCTCCATCTTCCTCGCCTTGGGATGGAGTTTTTCCTACAAGTTTTCTCCTTATCTTCTTTTGGTTTCTCTTTGTACCCTGGGGCTTTATTAGATTGTACATGAGTACCTTATATGGCTTGTCTTGGTGGGACTCATTTTTTTCCCTAAGTTGCATTTAAGGCAGTGTTAGTGTGATTAATTATTTATTGCACTTTGTATTTAAGTTTACTTAGGTAATTCCTATTTATTTACTTAGGTAAATTAGGAAATAAGTGCACATGTTATCTCCTTGATTGATGGGAGCACATGCCACTTCTACCTCATTCAAATCATTGATTGACAATAGTTAGGTGCCACATCTCCCTCATCAAGATGAGTTCTCTTGACACCCCTACACCTACATGGTGAGTTATCCTTTAGTTCACATGGGCTCATTAAAACTCTCTAAGACACTTGTCACCTTGGCTCATGCATCTTAGAGCCTATATATATGTAGTCATTTTCTTCATTATGATTAATGGAATTCAGATATTAGAATGTTGAAATCTTGTCTTTCAATTTTGCATTAAATTCTGTCATTATAATGTTGTTTTGTTCCTAGGTTTGATTTATATTGCATGTCTTTATAAAATATTTAACACATCCATTGGTTCAAGCTCTCTTTTATGTTATTGATGTTTACATGGACATGAAGTCAGTGCATGGGCAAAATTGCATCCATTTGACAGACTTTGCAGATATCTATCAAAATTTGCTTTGTGTTAATTTAACTCCAAGTTTCCACTTGCAAGATGGACTGCTATACCACCTTAGGCACTTATGCATTCCGCATGAGGCGGAGAGATAAAAACTAACATGGGAGGCTCAAGTTAGCAAGGTTCCAGGACACTTTGGAGTTCAAAAACTCTTACAATGTTATAGAAGTATAAATTTTGGCCATGCCACCAAATACATTAGGTCTTGTATTACATGCATAATAATCAAATTGGTCAACAAGAAGCAAAGTTTGTACACACCTCTGTCAATTCCAACAACTATTTCCATGGAGTTGTTCTTTGTGTACCAAGCAAAATTAAGTCAAACAACTACCACGTAAAATTGAATGTATCAACTGCCCAGCAAAATTAAGTAACCACCTAATCTTTATGAAATTACTCTAATTTAAAATTATCATTTTCCTAAATATAATCTATTACAAATTAACGTCGATCATTTTATCAAATCTGAGTAACTTATTTACCTCCACACAGACAAAGTCCATATCCCTTTCACATTCGCTTTATAACACAAACATTTTAAAACTCAAGGTAATATGAAACTTAGTTTTACAATATGAGTTAAAGTTGAGGTAATATAGGTTAGTCAGAAACACACACCTGCTACAGAAAACAGATCTGACAAACACAGCTACAGCAGCAACCAAACAAGCTAGATCACCATAAGAAAATTGAAGTTTATTTAAATTTCCCTCTGATTTTAATTTCTCTTCCTTACAAATAATATAAAAGAGCTCTCTTAAAGTGGAAATGAGAATGAACAAGCAGATCATTGCAAACAGCAAAGTGGTGAGGCTCTGCCGCCCAATAAAACAAGCCCGAAAAATATAAGGAAATATAAGGACGAAAACCCTTCATTGACACTCTTTGGTCGTGAATGATCTTGTTCATTCTCACACTTCCCTCTTTTATATTATTTATATAAAAGAAGAAGGAGCAATTAAAATCAGAGAGAAACCCAAATAACCATCACCCTACCGTAGTTGCCTGTATAAACGCGACTGCATAGCTTCGTTTCCCGATTTACCTCCGTTTCTAAGCGTGCCTTTACGTTTCTTCCTGTTGCCGAAGCGAGCCTTGAAGTTTTCCACAGTATGCGCTTCTTTCTTTTAGGGTTTCTTTTAGGCTTTCTTTTAGGGTTTCTATGACTGCGTATGCGCTTCTTTCTTTTAGGGTTTCTATGACTGCGTTTTCCATTTGGTAAGTAATTTGTTTTTTATATTTTTAACACTTTCCATTCACGTACTCTTATTTTAATACTCTCCTTTTTCCATTTGGCGAGTAATTTTTTTACAGATAAGCCCAGGCATGATTTGGTATCTAATTTTTACTTTTATTATAAACTTTAAAGATAAGTATGTGGCTTTAGTTTAATTATTAATGGAAACTAAAGCATGTTTTTTTTTTTATCCAAATACATTTCATAAAAAAACATAGAATATAAAATATAGAAGTTTTTTTTTTTGTTTTTCAAATTATTTTTATGTGGTATATGGAATATTTTTAGTGTTTTTTTATTATGTTTTTTTATTTTACAAACTTTAATTTGTATGTATTTTTATTAACGTGGTATGAAATTTTATAATAAATTTAAATTTTTGAAAAGATATATGTATATAAATTTTGTTTTTTATATGCAACTGCTCATATCAACTGTCTTTTCTTCTTATTTGTGCTTTTTACAATCACAATCTATGTTCTTGTTGCCATCAACGCCATAAGCAAAGTGTAGTCCAACTTCATTTTTCTTATAGTATTCACAATCCACCATAAATTGTTGTTTTGGCTTGTTTGCTTGTTGTTGCAGCTATGTCTATCAAAATTGTTTGCTATAGCAGCTGTGTGTCTCTGTTATCGACCATCTTGCTTAGTGTGTTTGCAATTTAGTCTTTGCAATCTCCTTTGATGTAATTTTTGTCATTGGACATATCCAGTGAAATGGAAAAGAAAAACAAAGACTGGGGAAATTTTCCATTGTGATTCGTCACCTCTTCTTATTGCCTTGATAGCTCTTGTCATATAACAGTGTGATTGTTGTTATATTTTTTTGTTTTATTATGTTTAAGACTATTTTTTTTGTCTGGACTTTTAGGGGTTGATTCCATTATAGGCCCACTCTTTTTAAAATTAATATAATATATTTCTTTTTTATTGTAACATAATACATATTAAATTACTATTTTATATTATCTTTACTTTTTATACCTGTCGTTCACATATTATTGTAATCAAAATCATTTAATTAGTGATTACTAATTAGTAGTTGTACTTATCTACCAATTAAATGTTATAATTTTCTCCACCTAAAATTTATATCTATTTTTATAAACTAAACATGTAATTTTTTTAACAACAAATGTTTCAAAAAATAATTATCAATAATTTAATTGGCTCATTGTAGTGTCATAAATTGTCGCCGCTTACAATTTCACACTAGGTTTAACACTCTGTTTCGCATGTATGTTTGTCTCTGCCTGATAAAATCCAATGTGTGCACATCTTAGTACTTTTCTAAGAGACAAGGCTAAGTCCTTTGACATATGGCATTTCAAGAGCCCAAATCACCAGGGCGCTAGTGCCCAGCACTAGATTCCTACCAGTTTGGCCTCGAAAGATCTTATTTGAATGTCGACCTTGTTGCCTTAAGCGATGCACCTTGTCGGCCTCAACTCAATTGGGCCCTCGAAATGTACTTGGGATTCATATATAAACAACCCTATCTCCCTCATTTAAAGAGACAATTTCTCTGTAACAAGTTATCTCTTTCTCTCTTTATCTCTCTCTCTACAAGTTCTCTATTTGTGAAGATTATTGATGTATGTACTAACCCTTGCAAGTTTGCAAGGAAGCTTCTTCCTTCTCCAACAACTCCTTATAGGTGATGCATGTTGCGACATCACTCCAATAAGGGTTTCACACTCATGGTAACTCTATTTCATGGTATTTATTTATTGCAATCTTTATCATTTGTTTTACCTTTGTTCATTGCGAACACGCACTTTCTATCATCATCATCATTGTTGTGTGGAGGTGGGAACACCAACATGAGGGTTTGACCGAGGCAATCCCCTATATAACACAACTATTCTCCCTCTTTTATGTGTGCATATCGCATTAGAGGTTTCCAACATCAAATAGTGACAGAAAGACGGAAGGATTTGGGATACAAATCGTCAGACAGAAGTTCAGACCAAACCCTTAGGACACTAGTGCCCAGCTCTAATATCTTGCCCTTTTTGCCTAATTTCCAGCACCAGGTTCCCTTTGATCTGCTCTGCTCTTTGTTTTTGTATGTTTGATTTGTAACACCTATCGGTTATTCATTTAGTCAATTAGATCGCTTATAACCCTAGATCTTGCTATTCTCAAATCAATCTCTATGTAATTAAAACAAAGGAACAGACCCCAGACATCTTGGTTCTCCCTTGAGGACTATAGCCAAGCGTAAAAGTCTTCGTCAGCTTGTGTTTTAATGTTTGATAGGAAAGATTGATCTAGTTAGTTCATAATTGATTAAGTCATCTTTTCCCATCTTACATTTTGGTGAACCCAATGAATCTTACACTTATACAACCTTCTTTGATGTGTTTGATTAGTTGATTAACTAATTAGACATTTATGTTACATATATTATTTTATCTCGTGTATGAACATAGTTCATACCCCCACTAAAGTGGGGGCTAAATGTAGTGTCATAAATTGTCGCCACTTACAATTTCACACTATGTTTAGCACTTCATTTAGCATGTATGTTTGTCTCTACCCAGTGAATTCTGATGTGTGCACATCTCAGTACTTTTCTAAGAGACAAGGCTAAGTCCTTTGACATTTGGCATTTCAAGAGCCCAAATCACTAGGACACTAGCACCCAGCGCTAGAGTCCTGCCAGTTTGGCCCCGAAAGATCTTATTTGAATGTCAGCCTTGTTGCCTTATGTGATGCACTTTGTCAGCCTCAACTCAATTAGGCCCTTGAAAGATACTTGGGATTCATATATAAACAACCCTCTCTCCCTCATTTGAAAAGACAATTTCTCTCTAACAAGCTATTTCTTTCTCTCTTTATCTCTCTCTTTACAAGCTCTCTATTTGTGAAGATTATTGTTGTATGTACTAACCCTTTTAGGTCTACGAGGAAGCTTCTTCCTTCTCCAACAACTCCTTGTAGGCGATTCATGTTGTGACATCACTCCAACAAGGGTTTCACACTCATGGTAACTCTATTACATGGTATTTGTTTATTGTAGTCTTTATCATCTGTTTTGTCTTTGTTCATTGTAAACACGCACTCTCTATCATCATCATCATTGCTATGTGGAGGTGGGAACACCAACACGGGGGTTTGATTGAATCAAGACCTTATACAACGCAACCATTTTCCCTCTTTTATGTGTGCAGATTGCATCAGAGGTTTTCGACATCAAATAGCGATAGAAAGATGAAAGGATTTGGGATACAAATCGTCAGATGGAAGTTCAAACCAAACCCTGAAGACACTAGCACCCAGCTCTAGTGTCTTGCCCTTTTTGCCCTAATTTTTGGCACTAGGTTCCCTTTGATTTGCTTTGCTCTCTGTTTCTATATATTTGATTTGTAACACCTATAGGTTGTTCATTTAGTCAGTTAGATTGCTTATAACCCTAGATCTTGATATTCTCAAATCAATCTCTATAATTACAACAAAGGAACAGAGCTCGGATAGCCTGGTTCTCCCTTGACGACTGTAGCCAACCATAAAAGTCTTTGTCGGCTTGTGTTCTAATGTTTGATAGGAAAGATTGATCTAGTTAGTTCATAATTGATTAAGTCATCTTTTCCCATCTTATACTCATATCTTTTAGTTCCTAATCTAATTGGCTCATATTTTTAAGTCTTATGGATAGAAAATGCAAATAGTTATAAATTGCATTATAACCAATATTTAAACCATTTGCTTTTCCAACATTAAAATAAAACTGCTAACAAAGGAAAAATGTTCATTTTACAATTAATGTGCCACAATTGTAGCGATTTCATTGCTTCTAACCAAACTCTTTTGTGGATAAAGTTAAAGAAAGAATGAGAAGCTTCAACGTACCAATTAAGGTGGCAAAAGAAGGGATAAGTATTTAAAAACCCTAGCATTTACAATTTCAACTCTTCTCTACACAATCCACCAAATTGGATGATGCGTTTTTATTTAAATAATGCATTTGTTTGCCTATTAACTAGTCCTACATTTCTCTAAGACATTAAATTCACTTTCAGCAGGCGATACATTTTAAAATCCTTTATTAGCAAGCACATATATAGCAAATTAAACTTATCATTATTTTATCTTGTGCCTTTTCTTTAATACTTTCACCTCAGAAAATGATTAATGGAAAACCAACATCAAATAATTCGAGTTATACGTGTTTAAGAGCTTTTCCTATTTAACTAATCCAAACTTAGCCTTCGTTGCCACAAACATGGACATTATGCAATCACAAAAATAACTCATAATAAAAAATAGGCTATCATGAACATTACAAAATTAACCCACTTACATGGTTGGGATTAAACAACACACTCTAAGCTTTGACTTGCTTAGGTGGGGCCTGCTTAACCCATTTGTTCCCAAATATCCATTTGTTAACTATTACGGTCACGATGTTAAGTGCAAAAGTTTGGTGGATGCCCATAAATTGTGATGGTCACAACATGATAAAAGAACCCACCCAACTTTGTTCCCACCCAACAAACAAAACTCTATTTCCATGCATAAGACACTTTCACCTGTCGTTTTCTTCAAAACAACCATTTGATTTTCTATGTAGGTAGGTCACATGTTTTTTATTCAAATGATAAAGGGTTGTGTTTGAATCCAAAGGCATGGAGTACAAAGGAGACGACCTTCTTCCAAGCTAAGGTAAATATTTTGAAGCATCATTTTTGTTTTTTCTACTTTAGAGTCTTGAAATTTTCACATACCTTATTTATACGTCCACATTTTGCATACATGTCTACCAGAGCATTTCCTACTACAACATCTAACAAATTTCCTCTATCCTTTTATCCTTTGATGGATGTTTATACCCTATTCCAAAGCTCCCATTTTGGCATAGGTAGGGAGGATGCTGACAAAGGTTGCAAAGTCTAGCTTTACACAAGCCAATTGCATTTTCTTGAAAGTTTCTAAAGCCTTTTCAACAAATCCATTTTGTGCATATCATGTAGTCATGGCATTCCATGAGACCGCATGCACCTAAGGCATTTGGTATTTTTTCATTTACAAACTCTGATTATTTCTTTCTACTATTATGGTTTGTTTTCCCCCTTAAGTTTAGGTCATTCAGATTGTTGGTTCTAAAATCACGTGCCTTGTCAATGGGTATGTGCATGGAAATGGGGGACAAAAAGGGGTTCAAAAGTGGCCACTTTTTTTCTGGAATCAGTAAAAACTGATCTTGGATGAGAAATTGAAGATAGAGATGCTCAAAATTTGAAGATGTGACAAAAAAAATTTGTGATGCTTAGTAACTAGTTTCTAAGCTACTTTTTTTTTAAAATGGTGGAGATTAAGAGATTCAAATAGGGGGAGCACACAAAGTGCTCCTATTTTTGTTAGAAAAATATAACATAGCATCTAGTGTGCTCCCCTTAAAATGTTGACATTTTAAAGTATTTCATAAATCACTTAGATGGAAAATTAGCTAACATAATGTAGTTTATACCTGATTTTTCTACTAATTTTTAATGAATATATGGTTTTTTACTAATTTTCAAAGTGGACGCATCCTGAAAAACAAAAAGTTGAGTGTGCTCCCCCCTATTTTTTTTAAAACTAATTGAAAGTTAATTTTTTGAATGTGTATATAATAGATTCTAGAATGTAAAAATGTAATTTATTTCAAATTTGGATGAACGAATAAAAAATGACACCAAAAATACTATACATAGGTTTTTAGCAAAAAAAGAAGACACTAGCAAAAGAAATTGAAGATCAAAACCTTAACATGTTCGAAATGTAGAAAAAATTACACGGTTAGAAAGGTAAGAGAGAGCTTGTGTGGCATTTTTCAGATCAATAGTGAAAAATGTGCCAACTTGATGGAGAACATGCTCGAGATTTAGTTGTTTTTCTATATTTTGCAGAAAACATGTCTTTGTGCATTGACATGCAAGTCCAACCCTTTGGGTTGGTTGCCCAAGGCAAATCTAACCCTAAGGGTTGCTAGTTTCCAAGGAAAGTTATAATGTGAGCACATTATAACGCACTCACATTATAAAAAAATATATATATATATTTTTTATGTTTATCATAATGCAAGTGTGTTATGAAAAATATAAAAAATACATTATTTTTTATGCATGTTATAAAAAATATTTAAATACACTATTTTTAATGTTTTTATAATGTAAGTGCATTATAATGCACTTGCATTGTGGCTCGGTAGTGACTGAGCCACTGCCAAGCGATAACACGAGCACATTATAACACACTCTTATTGTGTGCCCAATGGACCAAAAAATGATTTTGGCCACTTTTTCATCCCCCATCTTTGTGCACACGCCCCTATGCTTCCACATTTTGCATACATGTCTACCAGAGCATTTCCAACTACAACATCTGACAAATTTCCTCTATCCTTTATCCTTTTATGGATGTCCATACCCAATTCCAAAGCTATCATTTTGGCAAGGGTAGGGAGGATGCTAGAAAAGGTTACAAAGTATGGTTTTACACCTGCCAATTGCATTTGCTTGAAAGTTTCTAAATCCTTTTCAACAAACCCATTTTGTGCATATCCTATAATCATAGCATTACATGAGACCATATTTATTTGAGGCATTCAGCCAAACAGTTCACATGCCTTGTCTATGCTTCCACATTATGCATACATGTCTACTAGGGCATTTACATCTACAATGTTTGGCAAAATTCCTCTATCCTTTATGCTTTTATTGATAGCTATACCTTGTTCCAAGGCTCCCATTTTGGAACAGGCTAGGAGTACGCTTGCAAATGTAAATTGATCGGGTTGGAAACCTATTTGTTGCATATGGTTGAATAGTGCGACTACCTCGTGAGGAAAGTTATGTCTTCTATACGCTTCAATAATCATATTCCACGAGAGGCTATCTTGTTCTTTTATGTGATCAAACACTTTACATACATCTACCAAACATCCGCACATGATATTGACTAACAATAGCGAAACATTATTCTACATTTGTAAATCCTATGCATGTTATGAGTTGGGCCACTGTAGTTATCTTTTGAATAGTGATTGAAACAATGAGTTTCATTTGGCTTATGTGCAAGAATAGTGAATTTGGTTTGGCTTATGCATGGGAATTGAGTGGCTGACTACTAAAGGTCATATTCATATTAGTTATAAACTATGACAAACTATGAAGAACCATTTCCCTATCAACTAATATAAAGAGGATAAGCCCTAGTTTGAATGAAAATAGAGTATCCTTCACTTCAAACGAAAATATAAAAATTCAGCATTTGATTTTCCTTCTCAAACACTAGTTTTGTTAAATTCTTGATATATGTATATATGCACAAAAGTATATATTTACCAACCACTAGTTGGGATTTACTTATTTACAAAATATATTACATTTATAAATCTTCTTGAAGAGGAAAGTAGGAATCCCATACTCTTTCTACACTCTTTCATCTCTTTTCTTTTTGCTAACTCAAAGGATCCAAATCATGATTCATGTGTGCTATCATAGATGATCCTTTAGAAGATTATTTTAAGGAAATACTTCAATTAAACTCCTTAATCTAAAAACAAAATGTAAAATACTAAATTGAGAGATTTTGCTCTCTTGAAACATTTAAATTTTCTTTACTTAAAACATCCAATAATAACTAGGATATGTAAGAATTATAAGGTATGCATCCATATACGCTTGACATGAGGAACAAGAAGGATTCCAAAACAAATTTAGAAGAGATGTTTTTTTATCACCTTACCACCCACATGATGGATACTGTGTGCTCCAAACTGTGACTCAAGCACAACGCGAATGAGTCAGCCTCAATATCACACATGAACCCCTCTCCTTGCTATGGGAAACCTCCAAGTCGCTCTTGCTCTCATGGTAGAAGCTAGTCGAGTGGAGGTGAGACCCGGGGTGGTTTTGTTCATGGGGAAGCAAAACTTCACAAAGGGCAATTAGCCAGTCTGCGGACCTAGTATGGATTGATATTTGACAATCTCTTTCTAAGGTTGTTGTGGTGGAGATAATTATATAATCTAAAGGGTCACTAATCTTATGTCTCCTATTAGGATTTCTTAGGTTCCAATGTCTAGTGGGTAGACTATTTTGTTCATTAATGATTCTAGAGTGTTGTAACCTATTCTCATTCGTTTGAATGTGTTGTCATATGATATCTCTCTATTGAAAGATCCTAAGAGCGTGTTCTTGCTCAAGTTTATGGTCTGTTATGCGTGTTGTGATCTTCGGTGGATTTCATCTATCTCTTTAAGAATAGCCTTGATCCAATTCCTCTAATCCTTAGGTATATTGAATGCTTGGGAGATAGTTTGTTGACTAAGTGTTGACCTAGTTTGACATGAGTTGACTTTGACTTGAGGTCACACATTTGTTTTGCTTTTGATTGAATGTTGAATGTGACTCATACCTCATGATGAAATCAAGGGTTTAGTTTTCCTAAGTTTCCTAATATTTTTATATTTTTGTATGAATGCAACTAATATGAATGCAAGACAATTTTTGGTTCCTTTTCTAAAGTTGAATAATAGAGTTATCTAATTAGCTATAAATTGAAATATGAATGCAATTAATATAAATTTTCCCAAATGCAATCTAAACTATGTTTTTGTGTTTTTCGAGACGATTTTGAATCTACTCTAGAAATAAAAATACTTGAATGAAATTGTAATCTACGAATTTCAATAAATCTAATCTAAGCAATGCTAATCTAATCAAATCAAATTAAATCCTATCAAGGAAATAACAATGCAAAGATTACTTCTCCAAGAGCAAATTTGTGATTTAATTAACTATGAAAGCATGAAAAACCTAGATTATCTTACGGCAAAAATTTTGATTGTATTTTACGACAAAAATAGCCAAATACGGCCATACAGCCATCAAATTTAAGCCTTGGGTGAAATGCTAGTTTATATTGAATATGAAATCTATTTTGGAAAAAGACATGCTTTCCTTTAATAATTAAACTACTCTCTTAAAAGCCACATACTTTATCTTTAAAACTTTAAAAAGTTTTTGATAAAAATAAAGATTAGATACCAAATCGTGTGTGGGCTTATCTGTAAAAGATTTAAAAGTTTTTAATAAAAATCAAAGTTAAACGTGAATGGAAAGTTTTAAAAAGTTTTAATTGCCTAAAAACAAATTAATTGCGAAATGGATGTGGTGATGTCAAATGGCCTTTGTAGCAACATTCACAACCCCCTTGTAGTCTATCTCTATAGATGAATGCACAATAGCATGTTGCTTCTTGTTCAAACAATAAATAGGACCAGATCCAAGGTAAAATTTGTAACCAAATGTGAACTTGCAATCCTCAGAATCATCAACCCAATTAGAATCTATGTACATCCTATCAAGTTTGTATCTCAGCCTATTATATAGTGTATTCCATATGAATGTGTCTCCTATACATAATGTAATATACAATCGGCAACTCTCTAATGAATCTCATGAGGTTCTTGCATAAAGCGAGAGGCCATGCAAATAACATAGGAAATATTAGGACAAATGTGTGTGAGGTGTATGAGACTCCATACAAGTTATCAATACAAGGTACCATCAACAAGAGGAATTGAAAATGAGCCTCCAACTTGACTCCTAATAGAAAGGGAGTCAATGCATGCTTACCAGTAGCCATATGAAACCATGAGAGTGGATCATGAGTGTACTTAGGTTGAGAAATACTTATTCTAGGATCAGTTTGAGTGATCTCAATCCAAGGAAGTAATGTAACAATCCCAAGTGTGTCATAAAAAATGTGTCCTACACAGTAGATTGAATGGAGCCAATGAGGGATGAAGAACTCCCTATGATGATCATCATCTTGCCATAAGATGTAAACAGTCAGGTCAGAGTAAAATAGGGTGAAGCTGATAGAAAGAAGGAATGAATCCATTTTGGCATACCAAGCCTAAAGGGCTTGTTTGAGTCCATAGAGGGATTTCCCAAGCCTACAAACCACTTGAAGAATCTTCAAATGAACCCTGTGGTTGTGCCATGTATATTTCCTCTTGTAGATCACCATGAAAAAAGGCATTCTTCACATCCATGTAATATACCAACTAGTGTTGAGCAATTGTAATGACTAGAGTGAGGCAGATGGAATTCATTTTGGTGATAGGTGCAGTGATCTCAGTGTAATCTATACCTTGTACTTGCGAAATCCTTTTGTAACAAGTCATGCTTAGTATTTGTCGAATGTTCCATCTAATGCATACTTGGTTTGAAATACCCACTTACGTTGAGCCATATTCCTTCCCTTAGGAAGAGGGACTAAATCCCAAGTGTGATTCCTAATTAAGGAAGAGTATTCTTTCTCCATTGCTAAATCCCATTCAGCAATACTAACTACTTCTTGAAATGATTATGGATCAGAAGCTTGCACGTTGTATGCATTAGGTATATCCTAATACTATGACCATGTTCTCCTATTATTTGATGGATCCCCAACTACTATACCTATTTCCTATAAAGTCTAATGGGCCTAAATTAGAAGAGTAGCTATAGTGGGAGTAGGCCCTATGTGCTAGAGAATTTAGATTAGAAGGTGTAGATGGAGGATGTGATTTCTCTATCTCAAAATTAGAATCATTATCAAGATGATAGCCTCATGTTGAGGATGAATGAGAAGCGTCAATAGTAGGGGAAGGAGTTTCCTCCAACTTCACACTTCGAGCAATGATCACATCATGACCATCACGATCTAAAAGATGATACCCTTTGACCCCATCAAGATAACCAAGAAATGCACAAGGCTTAGTTTGAGGTTCCATGGCCTTGTGTTTCTTTAAAGGTATGTGGACCCAAGCTCGAGATCCAAAAACTCTTAGGTGCTTAACTAATGGTTTGTGATTACTCCAATCCTCAATTGGAGTAATGTCTTTCAAGGCTTTATGCGGAGTGTAGTTCTATATGTAGTTAGCATAATTTATATGGCTTAGCCCAATATTGTGTTGCCAATGATTGTGACTATATCATGTAGTTTGTCATTTATTTTAAGGATCTATTCTTCCTTTCTGCTACTCTATTCTGTTGTGGGTTATATGAAACAGTGTGACGAAGATCAATCCCTTCAGTAGAATAGAAGTCCTCAAACTGATTGTTGACATACTCCTTTCCATTATTAGTGTGAAAGATTTTGATGTCCTTGCCTATGTATTTCTAAACAAAGACCTTGAAGTGTTAAACTTGCCAGACACTTCATTCTTCTTTGAAATAAAATAGACCATTGTGAAGCATGATAAATCATCAATGAAAGTGAATAGATATCAACATTTTCTAAATGATAAATTCAAAAAGGGACCCACAAGATCACTATGAATCAACTGAAGGGGTTCTAAAGCTCTTTTAGCCTTTCCTTTGTCATATTTCTCTTCAAGATGCCTACCTAAGGCAAAACCATGACAAACACCATTGGAGAAGGATATTAGAGGAAGTCATGTAACCATTTCATGAATCATATTTGGTTGCAGCTAAAGCTTTCTTATGTGTTATGAAAGTGTACTTTCAACTCATCCATCAATGGTCTCTGTATTATTTAATATATTTTCGAGAACAGGGAGTGCAATGGGTAAGGTGACATAGATCCTTAGAGGAAATGTTGTATCTTTGCATGTTTTGTTGGAACTCCTTTCATGGGCATTCTTCACCATTGCAAACTGCTTTGCCTAATTTCTACAAGTGTCTTCAAAATTTTGAAACTCCTCAATGGAACTTGATTTGTCTTCATATAAATGTTTATTTCCCTATTTTACAACTATTGTTTCTTAGAAAAGCTACCGTAGAAAGTGTTCATGGAAAACAATGTGCTAAAGGCTAATAAAATCCATGTACTATATGCAATCACAAGTAGCTTATCACTATCATCGTTGATGTGAAAATTGCATTTGATTTTGGATTATTATTGCACTCGTTGCCATATTCACGAGGCCATTTGCAATACCTTTACTCTTTATTTCTTAACCCTTCACTAGCATGCAAACTGTATCTCATCTTTAGATGCAATTTGGCACTGCTTGAGAGGTTCCTGCCTTGACTTCTTTTAGAATATGATCTCACAACACGTCTGAAATGACCTATTAGATAATTTAGAACCACAGAGCTAGCCAAGGATAATATTCATGTGCTTCATGTTTATTTCTCATAGTTCATCGATTTGTAGACTGGTCCAAGGTGGCATCTCAAACATTAAAGCACACTATGATCCCAGATAACTTGTTAACTTCTTACTTTTCCCCTAAGACACATCTGCATAACTTTGGTACATGTTATAACTAGTATGGTTAGAGGCAATTTGTAGTGCTTACCATCTAACTGATGTACCTGCAATTCCCCAGCTACTATCTGCATGAATCAGCTCTCTATAGTTTTTAAACATAAAATGATGTAACCTAAATTAGAGAGGATAATTCTGAGAACATCCTCTCTGCAAATTCTAAATTACCAAATATGTAGGTTTGTTTCTTACTGAATCTTGATTGTACAATTGATGCAGTCTAGTTGCCATGCCAGTATTATTTTAATTATAATACCAAGTTAGGAATATAGAAAGAGAATGCACCTTAGTAACAACATCAACCAGAACTGGGGTTAGATTCACAGTGACTGAAGAAATGTAATGTCCCCTTCCTAGACGTCACATAGATGAGCAGTGGTTGGCCTATTACCAGGGTTCCCGTAAGTCAGCAGAGTGGTTAGGGGACCTATCCAGGGGCAGTGGAGCTTTGCTAAGAGTCTTTCGACCCCTTAAGTTTGGTGTCAGTTGATGAATCCAATGGTTGAATTTAAAATATTAAGGTTTGCTTTAATGGAATAGTGAAAAGTGAATAGTAATAGAAAATTAGAAGAGGAATAGTGAAATGTGCCCCCATCCTAGTAGCACAATGTTGTTTTTAAAAAGTGGGACTTCCCTTTTCATGAGAAAAGACCCTCAAGGTGGGAGTGGCCTCTTGGAGGGAATATTTTATTGTTTTTTATGGAAAAAAGGTTATGGAGGCTATAAAGCAAGGTATTGGGCTCATTTTTTAGCATTCTATTCTTATTTTTCACAAAACTAAGTGCAAGTTTGGAGCTCTGGAGAGGGTTTCAACAGATTGTAGCTCTTCTGAGGATGAAACCCCTTGGAGGACAGTGGATTGGACGAAAACCCAATTCACAAAACAGGGAAATCTACTCTGGGTTTCCGTTTGGGCGTCATTGGACTTCATTACAGGGTAATATTGCATGTTGGAGAGGTTGCAACAGTGGTTTATCAAGACACATTTGCAGATTGGGCTTCTTACGAGCATATAGCCTCATTTTTGTGCATTCACCTGCTGGCCGTTCGATTTGGGGGTTATTCTCAACCAAATCTTAGCTGGGAATTAGGATTTCAGCTACTAATTGTTCAACAAATTAAGCATTGGCTCCCGGGTATGTGATTGTCATTTGGATAGTTTATTATTGCGTCCTATAGAGGTTTTGGGTTGCTGTTATAGTCTGATTTAGTGGAAATCAAAGCTTTGAATTTGTAATCAGACTTATGTTTAGTGAGAAATAAAGCTTATTTTGGTGTGGTATTGCAATATTTATTTGTTGGTTATATTTCTTTTCATTCGGTATGTGAATATTGCAATCAAAACCATTTCATATCCACACAAACATCAAATAACAAACTCAGAAAATCAGAACAGTCAGGAAATCAGAATTCATTAATTTGCACAACAACTGTTTGACAAATTGCCAAGCGATCAAAATTGAAAAATCAGGGCAGATTTGGTAAGGGATCTTTCAAGAAATGATAGGGCGGGCCACAGGGTTGAGTTGTGAAGGCATGAAGGTGCTGAGGCAAAGCAAGAATAAGGAGAGCCAGTTTATGGACTCTTTTCTCGAAGATGGAGAAGCTCTGGTCCACCACGAAAATGGCTACGAGAGGATTGCTCTCCCTCCTCCTTGGGCACTGGTGAGTTTTCATATCATGAAGTATCTTACTCTAGAGGGTCGTTTTGCCACTGTTGATGGGTATCACTTCCCTCTGTTGGATCATTTGAGGCATAGGAATATCATTAGCTTTCCTTTCTTTTTATTATCCTCTATGGAAAAGAATATTCAGGATGGGGCTTCCCCGCAGCTCCATTGCGGGTTGATGTATGCTTTATACAAGTTTAACCTTGTGTCCACCCCTTCCATTATTCCCCATGTTGGCCCTCTTTCCCAGGAGGCGAGAAACCCTGTAAAAAAACTGAGCCCTAAGCTAACTGGCAAAAGCAATAAGAATCGGGCTAACCCTGTGATTGAAGAGTCCTTGGACTAGATGCAGAGCCCCACTAGTAGGTCTCAAACTGCCTCTCAGGCCAATCCGCATCCCCCCACTGCTAAGGGATAGAATTGTAAGACTGTTGATGATAAAAGCATTACCCCTAACCCTCCTAATGAGAATGATGATAATGCCAATAATCAGACTACTGTTGAGCCTCCTAGCGAGCCTAATATCTCCACTCAGAAGAATATGAAAATGTCGGCCAACCCGGCTAAACCCAACACCCCTAAAGGGAAGAGTAGAAAAATGCTAAACCTAGAGGATGATAAAATTGCTACTACCCCTGGCAAGAAGACTAAAGGCAATCAAGGCGATAAAGTTGGTGCTGCAGATGCTGGTAAAGTTGCTATCAGTCCTACTCCAACTGGAAAAGGTAAACAGGGGAACCCCTCCTCCCCTCCCCTCATCAGATTCTGCTATCCCTTAAACATCATAAGGACAGTTAAGGACCCTCCGCAATACTCCAAAGAAGAAAGTTAGCATTAAGTCTGCTAATGCTAATCTCACCCTTGATATAGAATATAAGCCTTATGATCTTGAAAAACCAGTCACTATGGACAAAGTGTATGCCGGCATTGCTAGTGGGAATTGAAGGTCTGCTCGTTTGGCCAGTTTGACAGGGGGAGAGGAGAGTGGTAAGGGCAAGAAGACGGTGATTCAGGAAATTCAGTCTAGTGAGGAAGAGGATGTTTTGGAAGGAAGAGCACACCCCGGAGGTGTCTGCTGATGTTTATGTTCCTGATCCCAATGATGACAATGATGGTGTTCATATGAAGAATTGCTTTTGTGTTTTTGATGAAGATAATGCTGAAGGTGATCAATATGAAAAGGTTAATCAAGCTGACCTTACGGAGATAAATGGTACCCTGAAAGATTTGATTGACAGAGTCAACCACCTTGAAGAGCTGCATGGGAGAGAGAAGATGTGTGGTAATTGTATTGACTGATTGAATAATATGTATGATACCCTTAAGTTATATTAGAACAGAACTGTGAAAGTTGAAAAGTCCATGAATAACTCGGTAAGTGTAATGGATGACATGATGAGGAGGGTTGTTTCAAGCATTTTTACTCTGTAGGCTGAGCTCTCGAAGCGTAAACAGTGGCAGGAGGTGGACATTGATGCTTCTAGGAAGAAACTTAAGTATAAAGAGGACTAGATGGATCTTACTGCAGCTAGCTGGGATAACAAGCTGGATACTTTAACCAAGGATTGGAACTCCTTGGTTAAGAGCATGAAGAATTGATCTGTTAGTGCTGTCTGTCTGCTGTTTGTCTGCTGCTCTTGTTCTGTTTCTGTTCGTTCTGGTTGCCTGCCTTGGTGCTGTTTATGCCAGCCATGGTTTTTGGTATCATATATGCTATCTCTAGCACTATTGTATTGAGCTCTGCTATGTAAAGGACTGGGCCCTTTCCCAGATTATCTAATCAAAAGCAACATTAACCATAACAGAGGTCATACCACATTTATACACCTCTACCTATTAAATTGGTTAGTATTGTTTATTAAATTTATCTCTCAAAACTCATCTATACACATTTGCCATAGCTTCCAATAGTAGAGATTTCTTCTTCTTCCTTTTCATAGAGCAAAAACATGGTAGTTCTAAGAAATACCGATTCCCTGGAATTATATGAATTGATAAGATCCTTCATCCCAACATCTAGATGTGGAAAATATCAGTGTTCTTTCAATTTGAATATCTATGAAGAACTTGTATGATACCGCCACATGATGTTGAGATCACTCAAGATGGTCATTGGGTTTGGGGGACATGAACATTGCAGCATAGAGACGAAGGTGGTCTAGGTCTGAGAGTGATCTGTTCACTGGATTGCTGATAATCAGTGGCACAAAGGCTGGTACAATATTATTTTCTGCAGAGAGTTCTGCCCTTGCCTTATGCTTTCTCCATGACAATTGAATTGTGACGGCAGCCCAAGTTCTCCAACTAGAAGAGTAATAACGTGCAGTCCTTTTCAGTCTCTCATTTGCAAACTTGTACCTGAAATGCACTGTAACATACTTGAGGTCTTGAGTATCAAGCCCAAATGCCTCTGTGGCTTCAAGGCTTGTGAATGTTGCAGAAGATGGGGGTAATCTTTCCAAGAATGGTTTTCTGAGACACCATGATAGTAGCTCATCTCCACAGAAATTTGTGGTACATGCACCAGGCCTTTGCTTAGCTGTTGGCTACTCTGCAAATGTCCTCTCACTATAAATAGCCCAAAAGTCATAATTGAATGGCCCAAAAGTCATAATTCAGAACCAGACAAACCAAACAAAACACTTGTACCAAAATTTTTAATTCAATGAGATTGAGAAGTCATCAGAAGATATTTAATATACCTTTTATCCCTTTGTAAATAGCAAAGTTTTTACTCTATCACAGATATTGTCCAGAATTAGATCATCCATGTTATCGAATAATGGTTACCTGAAGGTTCTCCAGAAGGGATTTCTCATTAAATCATCTGAATGTTAAATCATTGTCTATACTGAAAACAGTTCCTTTATAAAAGATAAACCTCTTTTGAGAGCCCTAAAAGTTTACTTACCTCCATACTTACATACATTACATGAAACTAAATATCATACAAGCACTCCAAATTAAGCCTGATGGAATACAAAAATAAGAGGTGCCTTTCTTGTTGAGTGATCTGGTAAATGATTTAACAAAGCTTTTTCTAATAATGGTTTGATACTCACAGACATCATTAAGCTTAGATGATGTTTTTAGGGTATCCATTCTACTATTAGGCTTAGATGTTAGGTCTGAGGGTATCTTTTCTGCCAAAATGTCGGTGGTTTTGCACTAGACCAAAGTTCAAACTCAGCAGTGAACCGAGGGCTACTGGACACCAAATGCTAATTTTATAGCATGTATGTCCACTGGACTCATACTTTAGAATTGGATAACTTGGTCTTAAGTTTTGATGGTGGAAAAATGAGTACTGCTGCTTTTTCCTTCTCCACCAATTATTACCTGTCTGATAAGATCAATACAATGGTGGCGCTTTCTATCTCTTCTCAGACCTTCAGGCAGATCACTAATCATCTCTGTTTCGTCCACTCCTCGGGTTGCAGCCCACCACTGCCACTCATAATGCATTACTCTGTGTCTCAGCCTAGTAGAAAGTTGTCTTCTCCTCATCCACCATTCTAAATCTCTTATCTTCAGCTGCATCAGTCTTTTCTTTTGCATAACTGCATGAAGAAAAACCTACAAAATATAGAGAGATAAGTTCGAACCAGTTATTTATACATTTTAGGACCTTCTTCGCCTATTATTGTTTGTTTAATGTCGCTGGAAGTATAAATGAAAAAGAAAATTAGATGATCATCCCCTCACATCAGGTTATTAAAGGGAATAATTATGAGATAAGGTTAGATATATTTAACTGAATGTTTCCTATCAGTGGTGTGAATAGAAGTAGACCACTAAGAACTATAATGATGCTGAATACCACCTCCAACCAATGGCATGTTTGTTTCAAATCATTGCCAAATGTACTGCAGTGGATTTAATATCTAAGATTAGTTATTGTCATTGTATTTAATTATTATGTAAGATCTTCTATATGCAGCGTTTCTTAATTCCAACAATGGGGATATCCAATCAAGAAGCTCACAAAAGAAGAGATATGACACACCTTAAGGTCACAAAGGCCCCAGAAAACTGGGTACAATATTTTTTCAGACCAGCTTGAGCTTGTTACTAAGGGTAGTGCCCACTTGTAAATGCCATAGCGGAATGCAGGACCATCTTGGTTAAAACAGACAGCATCTAGAGTTTCATCTTTGCTCCAGTTGGAATTCAATTCACCTGTGGTAGGCAACGGAAGGCTATATGAAATAGGCTTTGAGCATCCCAGCATTAGCAAGTCACAAGCACCACTTTGTTTACATCGTATTTTCAGACAGGTTGCCACTCTTTGGATTGCCAATACATATTACATACCAACAACCTCCAGCGACCTTAATATGTTTCAAAAAAATCATAAAACAGCAAGTTGTATGCAAGCATTAGATTTATAATGGATCCCCAATGTTAACAAGGGTCTAGTCTCTATTGATTCCTGCTTTCCCATATGGCCGATTGTAAACTAAACCATCCCTAATCCACGTTTGGTTTCCTTTTCTTCCTAAAATATAACAGTATTTTCATGAGTTTATAATAGATTCATTCAGTAAAACAGATACTCATGGACATGAAAAAGACGGAGAAATTCCATAATCTCGTCCTGCTAACTGTAGAAACCAACTTACATGAGATGCAATAAAATATGCTATCAAGTTCAGGCCAAAACCCCACCACACTGTACCGAAAATGTATTCTGTCACTCGCTGCATTCTTCTCATAAGACATACAGAATGGTAAACCTTGGGTAGATATTGGAATAAGAATATTAGGAGTAGCACAGTCATGATCGGAGTGATTTGTCCTCTTTTAATGAGGTCTGGTTTAACCAGCCAGAACACCATCTGCAAATTCATAAACAATCGAAACTATAAGAAAGCAATCTATATAAATATGATTTGAAGTTTGAACAAGAATGAATGAATGAATTTTCTTGAGAACCCCGACTGATCTATGCCGACAGGCAAAAAGTTAAAACTGTTACAGGTGTAAAAATTCTATGCGGAGTTTATTCTACAACTTAACTATTATCTACAAAATTCTCTACAGTTTTAAAAATGGTACAGACAGCTTAAGATGTTCTAATTAAGTTTCTCTCAAGATGGACTTCATATTTTTTCCACAAATTTCCTTTTTATTGAATGGTACAGTATTAGATGCCTCTGAAAATGAAGACAGATTTTGATTTTTTCCATAAATTTTCCTATATTATTGAGTTTTACCGTACTTTATATGCATCTGAAAATGAAGATAGGTTTTGAATGTTTCCGTAAATTTTCCTGTCCTATTAAATGTTGCAGAAGTAAATGCCTCTATGATTTGAAAATGAAGATGGACTGTGAAGTTTTAACGTATGTGAACATACAAATTTACCTGTGGGACTGGCAGGATGACAAGGATATCAAACCAGAAGGCAATTGACCACAGCCCACTACAAGGGATTCCTTTGACACATAAGCAAGCTTGAGCTGCAACCAAATATGATACAAGTGCATGGCATCACTGGTAGAACGAAGAGCAACCATCCTTTTTGTTGGTGTTATTTACAAAGGGTTTCTTGTATGGTTTTATGAATTTATTGTTGTCATTTGATGTTGAAGGTGTAGTTATAGAACCCTTACTAATTTTGTACTTTTTTGTTTCATAATCCCTTAGTGTGGCATATAGGTCAACAAAAGAATTGTACTTTGGAACATAATTTTCTCTAGGATTGAGAGAGTAATATTTTCCATGAATACCCTCTAAATCTCTATATGTAGGAGATGGTAGTGCATCTTAGCTAAAATGTATTGGAAGTATAACACAAATTCACTAAACGTCTCTTGTTGTCCTTGCTTACAATGTATAGGTTTGATGAAATTAACTTCAAGAGAAATTTGAATTTGAAAGTGTGTGATGAACACAAAGGCATATGGTAATGAGTAAAACCACTCAAGGGCATGTTCCTTGAGTGATCTAGGAAAAAATTTAAATATGATGTGATCATAAAAAATGAAGTCAAGGTAAAAGGAGTAAAATGTTCTAACATGTGTTGTAGGGTCTCCCTTGCCATCATATAAGGGAAGATGGGGTACCTTAAAATTGGGAGGAGATTGGTAAGCCAAAATTTCATAAGAAACTAGGTTTTGATATAGATCAGTAGTTATTGTTAGAATTGGTTTGTAGGGCGCCTAATTCATGTTGCATTTATTGCAAGTGATGGAGAGCATAAGGCATAATAGGATTAGATGAAAGAGGGGGTAGAGGAGGTGGGATATAGAAAGAAGTTTGGTGAGGATGAGTGGAGAAAGAAAGATATGATGGATTAATTGTAGTTAGCACATGGGGTAGGAATAAGGAAAATAAGTATAATGAGGTATGTGAGGAGGTGGATAAATAAAAGAAGAGTGCACCATGACAATACCAGTAGGAGATATGTTGGTAGCCATTAGCACATGAGAGTAGGAAGGGGTATAGGTAGGGTGAGAAGTCAATGGAGGGATAATGGAAAAGACAAGAGGTGGCATAGAGAAAGAAGGAATAGAAGGAAAAATAAAGGATGATATGTTTGACTGAAGGAGATGTTGGATGGTTGTAACAAGAGCAATAGATGAAGTGGGATCAATAGATGGTGTGATAAGAGAGATAAGAGAAGTAAAATTAAAGGTAGTGGTCTCAAGAGGCAAAAAAAATATTAGATGAAGGAGCATGTGCATGCATAATGTGTCTAATGTTTTGCATCACTTCCATCCCAGCTAATTTGGTTAAAATAGGTTTCTAAAGAGTTAAGAAAAATAGAAGGAGCTAGGGATACATTAGGATTGATAGAACTTTTAACCTCTTGAAGTTGAGACACAATTTTCATTTGATTCTATAAATCTAATTAGGTTTCAAAATCAAAATTATCTATAGTAGGGATGAAAGGCATATTATCATGCACAAAGGTGAAGGAGGAAGAAGTACTAGCCATGGATGGATTCAAAAGGGGACTATGATAGGGAATAGTCCTAGTAGGATAAGGCCTCACTCTATGAAGAGAATGGGTAGGGGGCTTAAACTAGGTTTACTAACAAGCATTGTTCAAGTTCACCAAATGAAAGAACCCAAAAAGAAAGATTAGATTCCTTTTAATGTTGTGTTAGGTAAATATAATGTGAATATGTAAGTAAAGTAGTGTAAGTTAAACTTTTTTAGCACTAGAATTACCTAGCATAGGAACTAGGACTAACTTTTGACAAAAGACAAGAGAAAATGGATTGAAAATTGTATGGAAATGGTGTAGAAAATAATGAAATAATTGACTAAGAGAGAGAACAAAAATGAAAGTAGGTCAAGATGCACCTGGACAAAGATGTGCTTGAGTCTAGAAAATGCTAGAAATGTTGTCAGGTATATACTTGTGAAATTCTAGAATTCTATGATGTAAGGATAGGGGCGCTAATTGTGTGGGAACCAATTAATATGAATTCAAAACAAAGAAGGGCATTATGACTTGAGAGTAGTAACTTCATGATAAAAATCAATAATTTTGTACATGAGGGATCATGAAGGCATATACTTGAGGTGTAGTTATTGTTGTCATGGTTCAGGTGTTTCTACAACATGTCAAATACTTAGAGCTAGTTACTATAGGACACATGTTTTCAAGGATGCTCGTGCACATGTTGTAATTGTCATGCATATTCGGTTATAGTTCATAGGGAGAGGAATCCAACCGTACCTTTGTAGTCCATCATTAGGTGCATCCCTTTGCTGAAATGGGTCTTGATTTTATTGGTGTTATTAATCCCTATTCTTCTATAAGACACAAATTTATACTCGTACCTTTGGATTATTATACTCAATGGACTGAGGCATATCCATACAAGAATTGCACTATAGACATTGGTATCAAGTTCGAGAAGCATATTGTTACCAAGTTTGGGATGCCACTTACTTTGGTTTGTAATAATGTCCCACTTTTTCTTCTATTCAATTTTCTAAGTGGGCCTATGAGCAAGGTAATTTTCATTTTTTTTTTCTAATTATTACCCACAAGGTAATGTTGTTGCTAAGTCTACAAATAAGAATTTACTAGATGTAATAAATAAAATCTTAAACAAGAATCCTAGGAAGTGGCATACCATGCTTAAATTTTCTTTATGGTTTGATAGGATAAGAATTAAGTCTTCCTTAGATACATCACCATATCATCTTAAATATATAGTCAAGAACCAAAATTTCTATATATCTTAAGATTCCCACTTTACAATTCATGAGAGATTAAATGGAAATTATGATAAAGTTGAGGCTAGATTGTTGAACTTGTTACAACTAGAGGAAAAGAGAAATATAGCCTTAGAACACTTTAGTAACACCAAGTTACATGGTTCTAAGATGGTTTGAAAAAAGAAAAAAGTTTAAGCCTTTTGAGATAGCTAATTTAGTTTTACTTCAAGATAAGGTAGATGAGAAAAAAGTGAACATGGAAAATTTGACAAACTTTGGCTTGGTCCTTGTTAGATTTCTAAGATTATAGGAGAGAACACATTCAAGCTTCAAACTTTGACCAAAGAGGCTACTCCATTACCTATCAATGGATAGTTTCTGAAGCATTATTTTCATGCTTGAGTTTTCACAACTTTTGCTTTGTATATAGTTTGTATTTAGTGTCATGTGTTCATTGTTTGGTATGTTTTCAATTTGGTTGTGATGTTGATTTGCTATTTTGTTTTATTCTTGGTTTTTTTAGTTTAGTGTTTGGTCTTATGTTACTGAGTTTAGTTTAGGTTGTATATCTAATTTAACTATTTGGGGGAACCTATTTGATTCTAAACGAAGCAAGGTTGATTACTATTGACACTAATGTTGACTCGCTTTTAAATATCACTTTTTTTCATGGTAAAAAAGTGTGTTTTGATTTTGTATTTAATGATAGAACAACAACATACATTCTAAATGTATCCATGATTTGACTCACTTTGATGAACTAATTTGACACATGATGACATTTTGCTAGAATTTTACATGCAATGCATGCTAATCACTTTTGGGTATGCTTGGGTGAATTAGTGTGATCAGGATGTCAAGTGAAAATATATAAAAAAAATTCTTGATTTCCATCATAGTCCCCAACCTAAAATTGGGCTTCATTGCCTGAAATTAAGTATAAAAAAAAGAGAAAAAAAAAGAAAATCAAAAGAAAAGAAGTGAAAACACAAAACTCAGTATCTAGATGGTTCAAGTAACCTCTAGTGGGGATATAGATGTCTAAATGGTAGTAGATCTATGCCTAGAGTGGGACCAATGATATCTCTATTGTGGCTACAGACACCCAACGAACAATGGAGCAATGTATAGGTAATTTGTGATCATATCTGCTTAATTATTTGCATATTTTAATTGATCGTTGTTCACTTGAAAATAAAGTTAAATAATAGCTTGATACCTAGGTTGTCCTTGTTGATATTTTGTAAATTCCAAAAAAGAAATGAATGCACGAAGCACACATTTAGACAAGTAGAATGTTGTATTTTGTCAGCTAGCAAGTCTTTCACATATTTTCATGAATGCATTCTTGTGTATATGTTGTTTTAGTCAAAGATTCTAAGTTTGTGAGCTTGTTATTTATTCTAAAATACTCTGAAGTATTTACTAGCAAAGTCAAGATTTATTGCATGTAGGACAACACTTCATATTTTCATGGAAGGAAATAGGGAACCCCCTTTCCTTTTTGTTTTTATTCTAACTTGAGTTTATTACTTGCAAAATTACTTGGTCTATTTGGTTTCTTTTCATTTAATTTGTTTTGTTGAATTACTTTAGTAATTTAAATCATTCTTTGATTTCATTTTAGTGTGTCTTGTGATGTCTCTTTTCTTTATTGAACTGGGTGATTTATGGTTTTGCATGTTGTAAGGGTTTATGGTCTATGTTCATGAGTCATATTTATTTCTAATGGAATCCTTGTTTTGTCCATGATGTGTATGTTCTAGAGGATTTAGTGATGAATCTTATTATATCCTAGTTTATTGGTTTGAGTTTAGTACTTTCTTAGTTCTTTACCTAATCATTTCTTTTAATTAAATGTGAATTTTCAAATGCATTCCCAATGTTACATTTCCTAGCTCAGACCCGAAGCCTTATATTTTATACTTGAAAGGTGGATAAATATGTAATGTTTAAAGCTTTAGCCTAAATCTAAGTTTATATCAAATCATAGAATGTTTATGTTCTTGCATCAGACATAAGGTGAGTTGATTTTCCTTGGGAAGGTCCAGTTAGTTATCAAATTGAATACATCGAAGAGGATTACTTCTGTGGACATGTATATGCATTTGGGGGTTTAAAATTTTTATCATTGTAAACTCTAATTGATCAGTGCCCATAAGTCTAGCTCGTAGGTTTATAATCTATTCTAAATTTTATAACTAGATTTCAAGAGACATGGTTAGTCGTAATGGAATCATTATCTCACACCCACATGGTTAACTTGAATTTAAAGTATGGAGTTAATTTTTAGTATCATATTCATTTTAGCAACCCACCTTAAGTCCATGAGCATTCAATTCTTAGAATATGTATTCTAGATCTAATAGTTTCTTTTAAATCCACTCCATGGAAGGCGTGAGGTCTAGAATTAGAGTAAAGTCACTTTTCCCCATGACAACCCTATTTTGATTGATGTCTGATGCTTTCATGCTTTTAGCACTAGTTTATTAGAATTTTTCAAATTTTATGAGTTCACATTTCACGAGTACATTCTTACCTTTTGCAAATGGCTCTTAAATATCATCCATTTCAATAGTCAAATGTCAATTTTGGCCACTAAAAATAGGACAAATATTTACCACTTTTTGTTATGGATGAGGTGTAAATTTACTATTGATTGCTTGACCATTGAAGTGAATGATGTTTAAGTAGAGTGTTTGCAAACATGACCAAAGAACATGAATTTAAATTTTGAACTTTGTGTGGACCCTAAAGATTGAAGACAATTTTGTAATTTGTTCTTATGAACGAAGGTAGTTTGAATTGTCTTACACAAAGGGATGTTGCTGGCATTTCATTTTGAATTGTGAATTATAAATCATTTGTGTCCAGTGTAGTTGAACTTGTGTATGCAGAAATATGGAATGAAATAAGGAAACAATACAAGCACCTATTCCATACTTAAGACACTCAAGATGCATAAGATTAAAGAAATGAAATAGAAACAAATAAACACTATTACCACAATAGCCTTCTTGTTGCACCTTGTTACTCCAATGATATTTTGATAGAGATTTATATATGTGGGTTGCTCTGCAGCGTAATTTTATCATATGGAGAGTTCATATGATAATGGCTTGATTGATGTTTGATTTATAGATGCTTGATTGATAGGATGGATGGCTAGGATTAAAAGGTTTAAATGGATGGGCAAGATTAAGAGGTGGAGATAGAGGGCTAATATTAAGAGGTGCTATTTGAAATAAATGGCTAAGATTAAGAGGTCCAGGATAGGGCATCCTTATGTGAATGACTAGGATTAAGAGATGTAGTATGAAATGTGTGACTAGGATATAAAGTTGATTTGACTTTTGGGACTCATTTACTATTTGTGGCAAGTCATGTGACTCAACAATTAATTAAATAATAAAATTATTTAATTAATTATTGGGCAAGGGTGATGAGGATAAGGACAAATGGAGAATAATTAATCAAATAATAAAATTATTTAATTAATTATTGGAGAGGGATGATGATGTGGGAAATATTAATTAAATAAATATTTAGTTTATTTAATTAATTTGGCTAAAAGGGATAAAAAAGATTAATTAAATAAATATAATTTATTTATTTAATTAGATGGTAGAGAAAAAGGATTAAATTAATTAAATAAACCAAAATTCCCCAATTGTGGAAAGAGGAAATATGATAGGAGAATGGATGAAGTGAAAATAATGAACTTGACCGAAACAAGGAGAAATGGGTATGACTAGTGGGCTTTAAACAAGACAAGAATGAAATCACCAAGTCAATGTTTTTTCTTTTTTACCCCTTATGGAACCCTATACATGTAAGCACTAAAAAGTGCATGAGCCTACATGGTAATCTGATGATGAGCAGTAGTCCTAATCACATACATGTAAGTGTATAATTATGACCTCTCAACAACATTCTTCTTGGTGACACATGGATTGAAGTTTTTTATCCTCTTTGTTTTCCTATCCCCTAGCCAGCCTTCTAAGGTCCTACATCTTCACCATTTCCCCTTTGTCAGCAATTCATTTTTGTCGATTTCTAACCTTGTCGATTTGACCCTCTAGCATTGCAAGATGGGAAATTTACTTTCCGTACGCCCCTTTCTTCCATTTCAACCTTTCAGGGCCCACCAATTGAGCTCCCATATCATTTCCCATGATTAATTTTATCTCTCTATTCTTCCTTTCTAGGTCACCCCTTGTTATTTCTAGACCCCCCTGGGTGACCCAAGATCTCCATGGGTGACCCACCTTGATAAAATAGGTGACCCACTCTCTTCAAGTCCTTTAATAAGTCTCTAGGTCTTGGGATCATCTTTCGCCCCCTCTGACCATTTGTGGCCCCTAAAACCACCTGCAAAACCTTGTCTTCCTAGGTCACTCCTTTTGTCTTCTAAATCTCCTTGGGCGACCTTGAATCTCCTATGTGGGCAACCCAGGATCCCCAAGGATGACCTTCCCTACCCAATTCGGTGACCCAGTCATGTTTAAACACACAAGTTTCTCTTCAGTTCAGGCCCAATTAGCTTCATTTTTCCTCTAGTTTGCATGGATCTTCGACCCTAACTGAGCCTAGTCTATTTTTAACTCCATTCCAAATCACTCTATTCTTAGCTCCTACAAAGCTATTCTTATCTCCCTTTCTTCTCATGCTAACTCTATTTCCTCCTTGAGTGATAAACTTTCATGCCCAGTTCACTCCCTAATCATGCATGTTCACTCCCACATCAATCTTGTTAACTCATCAATCAATTGAGTTAACTCTTCAATCAACTCCACCCTTTGTGAGCTCTATCAACCTATAAATACTCCTATCCTATGTATAATATGGGAGGAAAATTCATTGTTGCAGACTTATGGCTAGCTTTTCTTTTTGTTCTCCACAACATGCTTATGCTCTTTGCAGGACTTATGAGCCTTTTGCTTTCTTAGTATAGTTCTAAAGCTTTCAAAAGATTCAATAGCATCGTTATGCTAGCAAATTGCTTTAAAAAAATCCAAGCCATAGTGCTTCATTAGCTTCAATAGCTCAATTCTTCATAGCTTTCAAAGCTCATTCCCATTTTCAATCAATTTCTACTTCATCTCTATCACCAAGAGGAGTTCCATGCTACTGTAGAGAAGAAGAGGTTGCCACACAAAGACTTATGAGAATATGCTAGGCCCATGCACCAAAGAGAATCTAGGTTTTTCATGCTTTCATAGTTAATTAAATCACAAATTTGCTCTTAGAGAAGTAATCTTTGCATTGCTATTTCCTAGATAGAATTTAATTTGATTAGCATTGCTTAGACTAGATTCACTAAAATTTGTAGATTACAATTTCATTCAAGTATTTTCATTTCTAGATTAGATTCAAAATTGTCTCAAAAAACACAAAAACATAGTTTAGATTGCATTTGGGAAAATTCATATTAATTGCATTCATATTTCAATTTCTAGCTAATTAGATAACTCTATTATTCAACTTTGGAAAAGGAACCAAAAATTGTCTTTCATTCATATTAGTTGCATTCATACAAAAATACAAAAATATTAGGAAACTTAGGAAAACTAAACCATCAATTTCATCCCAAGGTACAATTCACGTTCAACATTCAATCAAAAGCAAAACAAACCTTTGACCTCAAGTAAAAGTCAACTCAAGTCAAACTACAACACTTAGCCAACAAATTCTCTCCCAAGCATTCGATGTGCCCAAGGATTAGAGGAAATTGGATCAAGACTATTCTTGAAGAGATAGATGAAATCCACCCAAGACCACAACATGCTCTTAGGACCTTTCAATAGAGAGATATCATATGACAACACATTCAAACAAATGAGGATAGGTTACAATGCTATAGACTCATCATCAAACAAAATAGTCTACCCACTAGATGTTGGAACCTGAGAAATCCTAATAGGAGACATAGGATTAATGACCCTTTGGGTCATTTAATTATCTCCACCACAATAGCCTTAGAAAGAGCTCATCAAATATCAATCCATACTAGGCCTATAGACTAGCCAACTGCCCTCCATAAAGTTATACTTCCCCACGAACATAACCGCTCCTAGGTCTCGCCTCTACTCAACTGGCTTCTGCCATGAGAGAGAGTGACTTGGGATCACCCATAGCAAGGAGAGGGGTTCATGTGTGATATCGAGGTTGACTCATTCACGTTGTACTTGAGTCATGTTTCAGAGCACACATATTTTGGTGAACCTGACATGAAAAGCAAAATCTTCTCATTAAGTTTTCTATGTTTTCATTGCTTTGATCCCATTTTTCATTATCATTTCCACTATCGATGCTAGATTCATCACACATATTTTGGTGAACCCAACGTGAAGAGAAAATCCTTTTTAGGTGAGTTCTTTGTGTTCCCATCAAATCCCACTTTCTACCATTGCTTTCATATCATTTTTACATCCATTTTATATCACTACCATCACATCCATCTTTGCTTTCCCTCTCACCATTAGCATTCATTCCATTTATTTTGTGGTGTCTAAGGCACCCTTGAATATGAAATAATTTTAAGCAAACCCATAGAATATTCCCTCTAGACAACCCAAGACACCATCTTTCAATAAGTATGTGCCATATGATCCAATGGCACCAGTTACCAATTGTTTTGACTATGAAGACTCTAATTATGAAAATGACAAAAGAGAACCTCATCATTCTCTCACAGTCAATAATTCCACATGAGATCAAGACACAATAATTCAGCCCATGCATTCTAGAGCACATAAGGTGCTAGTGAGATTATAAATCCACCAAGTGGATCAACCTTCAACTAACTACACAACTACACACTTAGATGACAAAGTAAGATGCCTAGAAAAATAGTTGCATGAGGCTAGGGAGGCTCAAGAAGCCTTGTGTGTTGCTTGTCGAGAAGAGCAATGAGAGAACACTCTAAGGGAGCAACTAAGTGGAGTCAACCATGAAAATCCACAAAATGGAGAAATGTAAAGAATAAGAGGTGCTACTCATACAAACCTCATAGCAATGCTAGTCCAATGGGTTAGGACATTAAAGGAAGCAGGCATGAAGCAACCTCTTCAAGACAAACAAACAAAGGTACATGACAATACTCAAATGGAACAAGACTAGGGGACATCTCAAAACCCCCCGTACTTAAAATTTTACTCACAAAGTGGAATTAACGATGCAAATGGAAATCATATGATGCAAAACTTACAAACCATTCAAAAATATCAACAAAATCACGTTGCTACACCCAGATATCAAAATCCACCAATGGGGTTGATGCTCTTAACCCCACAATCTCAAAGCACATTCTTAGAAACATATCTTGAATACCTAAAAGAACCTCTTGACCACATCATACTGAATGTGTTACTAGGTCACAACCCCTCCATGACTTACCAAAGTTCAAGGGTGAAGGAGATCCTAACTCTCACATCAAAGCCTATACGACTGTAGTAAGAGAACTCCTTCCTTGGGATGGAGTTGTCGTGATAATGTTTCTAAAGATGCTCAAAGGAATTGCCTTGGATTGGTATTATCAATTACTTGAGGCTTCAATCCACTCCTTTTGCCCAATTATAGGAGAGTTTGTCATGATATTTGACATGAATAAACTTATCAAAATATGGATTCATGAATTTCTAACTATGAAACAAGACACAAATGAATTAGTGGTACATTCTGTTACGCAATGGAGACAAGTGCTCTACTCATCAACAAATGCCCCAAGCATGGATCATAGAGAATTATGTGACCTTTTCTTGCAGGCTCTTAATAGGGATACTTGAGAGGAATTAAAAAAATTACCCTACAAATCCTATGAGGAAGCATTAGAGAGTGCCATGCGAATTAACCAAGATGCCATTGATAGTGGGTGAAGAACTTATGATGCAAATGGAAAGCTTATAACTCCAAGCAAATTTGAAAAAGATCTCCTGAGAAACATGAAAGGAAATCAAAATTCAACAGACAAAGATTTCAATGCCATTGGAAACTCATCAAATAATGAAAAGTCTCATCAGAAATTTCAAAAGGGATATCAAGGAAAGTCACTTTCCCTATGACCCTAATACCTACTATTTATTTCATGGAACAAAAGGTCATGACACAAAAACCTGCTATGGGTACAACAAAGCCATCTCAAAACTCTCTAACAAGTGACTTTCTCACAATCTTAACAAAGAGACACAGAGTCCCCAAATAGAAAAATACTTCTAACCAAGATACTCTAAGTCACATTGATTTGAATTAGAATCAAGAAGTGTTTGGCATTCAAAATGTAGAACAATTAGATCAAACTAAGAACATTTTATGTAGGTATTAGGCTTGCTCAAAACCTCTCCCACACATCGCAAAACATTCTTGGATGTGTTGGAAGTAGGATCTTCAACTCAAGAAGAACTAGTTACCTTCACTTTTGATACTACAAAACTTTTGCTAGATGACAAGCTAACCCAAAAGAAGGATGCCCCTCTCTATATACAAATACGAGTCAACAAAGTCATCATCAAGTGAGTTGTCATAAATGAGGGGGTAGCAGTTCATCTCTTACCAATTTCCCTCCTCCAAAGAATGTGCTATGACAAAACAAACATTAAACAAAGTACCACAACCCTAAGGGTATATGATAGTCAAAATGTTCAAACAATGGGGAGGATAAATCTATCACTCACTCTAGGGCCCAAAACCCTCCCAATAGATTTTTATGTGATTAATGGAGAAACTAGTTACAATATGATCCTTGGAAGATGTTGGATTCACAAAATGAAAGTCGTTGATTCTACATTCTTTCAAGAAATCCACTTTAGTCACATGGGAAAAACACATGTCATCAAAGTAGATCCTGATCCTTTTAGTATCTACAAAATGGAACAAGAAAAAAAGGAAAAGGAGAAGAAACCAAACATAGGGATAAAAATCATGGGAGAAAGGGAAACCACCAAAGACATTGTGAATGTCCTCGATATTTCATACAAAGACCCAAATCCAAAAAAAGAATTCCCTTCCGATCCCCGTTTCACAAAACTATGTGTGCCATTCACTTTGGAAGCCATCCCCTATGACGAAAATACAAACAATGGTGATAATAGAAGTTTCTCTATTGGTAGAATGAAAACCGTCAAAGAATGACAAGAAGTTGAAGAAAAATTAGAAAAGTGAAAATCAACCTATGAATTGTGAGAATCATTGAAATAGAAAGAGATAGTCCTAAAAGAAACAACCACTAAAATCATGGAATGGCTAGAAAAGCATGATCCCATTCAATTTCCTTTGGATGCCTTCAAAATCAATGTATTTCCCAGGCATGAGCAAGAAAAGATTGATCAAATCATCCCTGCATATGTGAAGTACCCAAAAAATGAAGTGGCCTGAACTCAAGAAACAATTTCAAATGACAATGCTAGACTTGAGAGAAGTAGATCTGCACACTTTCTTAGATCCTTAGGAAGAGATATCAGAAAGTTATACTTCTTTGACACCACCAAAATAAATGTCGTCAAGTGAGTCATATCTGCCTCAAACTCAAGAAAAAGGTGATCCTTATGTGCCACTTTCTCCTTCTAAAGATACTTATATGCCATGGACACCTCTAACGCAGGTAGAATGAAATAATCATGAAGAAGTCAATTAGTTTAATAATGAGTCAACAAATGTTCCAAAGGTTTTATCAAGAGATTTTATAGCCCCCGAACCCTAAGAACAACCTTCTACTTTGACCTCAATACAATCCAATGATATTGATACATGGGAAGCACTTCAAGTTCAAATTGAAATAGTTGAAATATTCCTTGATGAAGATGAGGTTAGTGAAGGAGAATTTCTTAAAGAACACAAGATGTAGATAACCATAGGAATAGAGAATCCCGCTATCCTTAAATTAACCAAGAATTATATAGGATATTCTGTGGACTTATGACCGAAACCAAATGGAAAGACAAGTATAAGTTCTATTCCTCCACAGGAGTAAAGGGAACCACAAATTCCTTTCAATTTGTTTCAATTTTTACAAAGTATCCCAGAGTGCAAAGAAGTCAAGATCTATATGCAGGAAGAATTTGACTTACCCATAGATCTATTAAATTGCGATGAAGTCCTATACTGAACTTCTTCTTACCAGTAGGCATTTGAATCCTTGGATCATATCACACTACCTTAAGAAGTCATAGAGCCAAATCTGCAAGAACAAAGAAATCCTTCAGAACCTTACAGAATAGGAGAAATTATCCTCAAGAAGGGCAACACAAAGAACAAGAAACACAAAAAGAAAAGAATATTTCATGAAGATTGGAAAGGTCCTTAAATAATCAAAGAAGATGTTGGAAATGGTGTGTATCTCTTGTGAACTATGGAAGGTGAAGAGTTTGGTGGGATGGTTAATTCCTTCCACCTGTCTAAAAAATCATAAAAATCCAAAAAAATCAAATAATCTCAAAAATAAAAATAAAAAATCATTAAAAATTTTGCATTCTTCATTATGTTCCAGCATGTATTTTGTGTGTTTCATGCTCTTGTTCAATTTTTCATCTTAGTAAGGAGTCTAAGGTTGCTTAGGTATAGGTTGACCCTTTGAGCCTTTGAGATCCCTTATGATCATGTTTACCATTTCGCATTTCCCCTATTACATTTCCCAATGTTTCTAATAAAAGCCTAGCTTCTAGCTTCACACTGGTCTTGGTTTTAATGAACCATGATGTTAATTCTAAGAAAAGTCAGTATTCAAACCTACAATACTCAATAGAATCTTGCAAGTAGACCTTCCCCATTCCTCCTTAGTAGAAGGGAAGTCTGACTGGATGGTGAAAACCCTTGGTGGCACTTAGCCCCTTATCTTTCCTAGTTAAAAACACCAAGGGGATCATAACTTTGTAGGAAGCAATAAAAAATAAGAGTATGCGAAAAGAAAGAGAAATCATAAGAGAGAGAACATTAGAACAACATACTATCAAAGTATCAAGAAATAAAAAAGATTAAAAAATGAGAGATTCAAGTGAGGTATTGCAAAATACAAAAAAAGAGTGAAAAAAATAAAAATACAAAAAAGAGAGAGAAAGAGAAGATTGCTGATGTTCATACTCTTGAGTGGAGATAAACCTAAGCTCATAGCTATGAGAGTGACATCTATCAGAGAAAATACAAAAAGAAAGGTACAAAGCACACACGTGCACTAGATGAGCAAAGCCAAGAGTCTAATAGTCTTTAGGGCCATCTTCTGCTTTGGAGCCCTTCCTTTACCCCAGGTCTATCTTGTTGGCCATCTCTGATCTAAGTCTAGAAGGTACTAATAAAATTTGTTGCTTGTCTAAGTTGAAAGATTGTCAAAGTGTTTTGTCTAGATAAGGATTAGTGTTTAGCCTTCTGCAAAGCCCAAAATTAGGAATGTTTCATCTCCTCCCCGCTCCCACTTGAATCCCTAATCCTATCCCAAAGTTCAGTAGGTCCCCTATACCAAGTCAACTCACAATCCCCTAAGTCTAAAACACTTAAGAGCGGTCATATTTTTTGTTCCATTTGCATACATCATATAAAAAAAATCAAAAGCAATAATTTCATGTCATAGCTCATGGCATTGGCATATAGATAGAAATGTGTTACACTCATACTTTCATATGTCAGTGCATCCATGCATTTCATACATCATATATTCCAAAAACGATTTAAAGAAAAGGGTAAAAAACATTGCATTATCATTGTGTTGTCAATAGTCAAAAACTTCAACAATCCAAGTGCACAAAAGATAGAAGATGGGGGCATGTGATAGTAAAACTTAAGCCAATTTGAAATACATAACAAAACGTCTGAGTTTGTAAACAAAAGTGCACTCAAGCATGCAAGTCTCCCCATGCAAGGGGGAAAAATAGAAGAGTATGACTCTCTAATAATTCAGGGACGATTTTGACTAGTAGAGCCTTCAGGGCTCCTGCTCCTAGGTCTCTTATGACTACCTATTGCATTAGAACCCGTATGATTCCTACACATGAGAGTAAGAAGGTGTTGAGTGTGTGTTTGTCAGTGTGTGTTTGTAATTGATGTCAAAAGTAGTAAAGGTGATGTTGAGTGCCTTGGTTGCTTCATGAGTTCATATTGTTTGATAATGTGATGGTGCTTCATGATTGACTTCATATTGGTTCATGTTTCATATGCTTCATTATGTCATGGAGTTGATTTGCCTTGAGTTGATGGAGTTGAAGAAGTTTGTCATATAACATTCATCATGCTTCATAGGAGTTTCTCTTCATCAGACTGGTGTCATCATTGTTCATGCCTTCATGTTCACCTTCTTCATGATATGGTTCAAGACATGGTGTTCATGGAATGATGTTTGTCATTGAGATCGCATGTTGGTCACATGTTGGTGTTAAAGGTTGTTCACAGGGTGTTGAGGTCAAAGATGTTTGGTAGTATTTGCCAAAGGAGGAAGATCTTATTTGTATGAGTCATGTCTTCTTGTTTGTCATGTTGAAAGGAAGACCTTGAAGACTTTGTTAAGTGGTCATTGTGTGCATGCCTATTCACTTGACTTCATTAGATTAGAGATCCTGTCTATTCTCATGCAAAGTCACATTTGTCTTGAATAAAGTGCAGTTTACAATTTTTGATGGTTTGATAAGTTAGAGTGTATTGACCCTTTTGTGCCCTTTACCTTATTCAAGTTTTCCTAAGCTTATGTTAAGTGTCATACCTTAATGTCTTTATCTTGAAGTCTCTGAGACCTCTGCAATGTCCTAGGATCTCTCTTGATAAAAGTTGGTATGTCTAAGTCTTCATTAATGTTTATTAGGGTTTGCATATATAATTGATTCTTAGGGACTTAAACCCTAAAAAGAACCTAAGTTATACTAAGTCATAAAACCCTTCTTACCTGTATTGCACTTTTTGTCTATTTTCACATTGATCGGCTATCATAGTTAAAGTTCACTTAAGTGAACACTTTATGTGATCTACATCATTCCCTGACCGGCCCCATTGGTTAGGGACTACCAGGCACCTTCGTTGCTTCGTTTGGTTTGAGTGGGACATACCGATCAATGGCTCATGTAAAGGCATGAAAGTGATAATCAAAGGGCTTCATTTAAACTTTATTCAAAATGTAACGACTCCTCCTCTAGCACAAAAATGATGAGCAGTTTTCTCAATTATGCTTCAACTGCCCTTTTTCAGTTATGCAAATGACTCCTTGGGCCAAGAAAATTGATTTGAAGATCTGTATGAAGGTTGTCGAAGTTTGTGTTAGTGTTTTGAGTCTGGAACAGTGATACCTTTGAGAATATGATGGGTTTTTGCACATATTGAATATATTTGCAATTTTTTAAAGTTTTTTTATAACAGTATTAGTTTGATCTAAGTCTACATGATGATGCCATAGAGGTTATGTAATTGATTAAAATCTGTGTGAATGTTGTTGGTGTGCACAAGAGTTTAGTGTTTTTGTCAAAAGAAGAAGATTATAAGGTGTTGGGATGATAATGTATTGAGTTTCTCATGTTTTGATTGCAGTGATATTGGTTGTATACTTGAGAAAATGTTGAGTTGAATAGATTGACAAGGATAGTGTTATGTATAGAAATAGAGTGTTCCTTTGAGCTTTTTTCTTTCATTCAAATATGTGATGTAATCATTTTTGTTAGTGAGACATATCATATTGCCAGTGAGGCTTTGTCAGTGAGACATTAAATGTAACTAGTGAGGTTTTGTTTTGCCAGTGGGGCATATAATGTATCCAGTGAGGATTGGCCAGTGAGGCCCAATAAAATCTATGTTCATAGTGGTTTTTCACTATTCTAGGGTTTTCCACTCAAAATACTGGTGTCATCTCTTTTCTTGGTGTTGTGTTACATTGTGTTTGACTAGATTATCTTTGCTCATAGTGTTATGTTCAAGTGTACTTGTTATGGTGATATCCAATGTCTAATTGATTGAAGTGTCTCAGATTCCTCTACATTATTAATTAATTGTGTTAATAAGTGAAAAAGTTTGATTGTTCAATAGACCACTGATTCACCCCCCCTCTCAGTGGTTCTATACTCCAACAGAAGGAACCCTGCTAGGAGCACGTGAGTGCGAAGGACCATTTATATCGCTCTAGGAATCTGGCCTATGAATACTAAGGTTATCCATCTCTCAAATCATGATGATCTTAGCCTCAAGTGTAGAAATCTTAGCTTGCTGGGAAGTGATCTCCCGACCCACATAATAAGTAGGAGCTAGGATATTAGTGTGACAACTAGCTAGAGAAGGTACATGAACATCAACAAGTAGAGTTTCCCTTGAGTAATCAGTGGTAGAGACAAGAATATCTAATGAAGCATCATGAAAGAGATCCCTCCATCCCTTAGTAGTACTTAAGAGGAAGTGGGAGGAAGAAGTGTTAGTCAAAGATTAAATTCATGAAAAAAATGAGTAAACAATGAAAGGAATAGAGGAAAAGATTCTTACGAGGATTTTCATCTTGCCACATAGGATTATCTGACAAAGGACCATGTGTAGGAGGTATAGTTGCTTCCTCATCTGAAGGAATCTCCCATCTCCTCCCATGTTTAACCCATCATGCTTCTCTCAGGATCATAATTCTCATTTGTGGAGTCCTCTAGCTCCTCCTCAATGACCACTAATCCCTAAGAAAAGGATGGCCTCACACATCTCTATCTCACCCCACGAATAAGCCTAGTAATCAAAACTGTAATGCCTACCCATGGAAATTGTCAATAATTAGCAATAATAAATTAATTTAGTAAGAAATAATGAAAATATAATACAATGATAGGAGAATATTCACTTGTTGAAACTTAATAAAATACACATTTTGATTAAACATAAGTTTAGTATCATTCATTGTAATTGAAAATTTAAGATATAAACATTTTTATACAATTATACACAATTATAGTAAATGTTATATAATCATGCACTCGCAAAGTGGGAAATTACTTCCTCAGCTTCAGTATCCTGCACGATTAACAGACCTAGATATGCACACTAAATATAAACATTAGTTCCGCATAGTCAATAGATATACATAGCAGATATCAATGTTCAAGATATCAAGACTAAGGCCCTAAGGACCGACCTAATGTCTCGGGGGCTCATGATGGCCTTGCTACGTATGCACAACACAGAGACTTCATAGTTCGAAGCAACTAGTCTTGCAACCATAAGGTTGACTTAGATACAATAACTCATAAGGAATCTAGTTCATCACATAATATTTTCTAGAGTATCTTTCAAGTTCTAGAGAGTACATGCAATATTTATATTTATGAGTAATCCCTACAGGGGAAAAATAAGGAAGTTATAACAACAACAAAAACATTCCAACCATCCTCTATGTCAACACATACAGAATGCAGAAAATAGACAGTGTTTTTACTCAACTTCCAAAGATGCATGCTATTTCATATATATACAATGAAGACCAATCTCAACTAGTGTTAAAATAGATAAACTTCATCTCAGATGCTATTTCATACAATTTTGACACTACCATAGAAATTAGATTTGCTATTTCACTTCAAACAAAATAAGGTTCAAAGCTAACACAATGCTAGTCGTATCAATTTCAGTATTTCCACATAATATATGCTAGGGAAAGATAATATAGTTATTTCTACAATCCCAAGTATTATATAATCATGATATGAGACCATTCAAGTATTTCTCAACTAGCGCAATAGTAGCTATGTTGTGTATCTCACACAATAAGTTTTAAAAGATTATATATATATATATATATATATATATATATATATATATATATATATATATATATATATATATATATACCTTATTTTGTTTGAAGTGAAATAGCAAATCTAATTCCTATGGTTGTGTCAAAATTGTATGAAATAGCATCCGAGATGAAGTTTATCTATTTTAACACTGGTTGAGATTGGTCTTCATTGTATATATATATATATATATATATATATATATATATATATATATATATATATATATATATATATTATCTCAACCAGTGTTAAAATAGATAAACTTCATCTCGGATGCTATTTCATACAATTTTGACACAACCATAGGAATTAGATTTGCTATTTCACTTCAAACAAAATAAGGTTCAAAGCTAACACAATGCTAGTCTTATCAATTTTAGCATTTCCACATAATATATGCTAGGGAAAGATAATATAGTTATTTCTATAATCCCAAATTATATAATCATGATATGAGACCATTCAGGTATTTCTCAACTAGTGCAATAGTCGCTGTGTTGTGTATGTAACACAAAAAGTTTTAAAAGATATATATAAATTTGTTCCAATGATGAATATTTTAACCTGAACAACTATTGTCCTGAGAAGAATTCAAGCATTAGGGATATGTTAGGTTTTAGAGGGAAAGAGTCAAGGATTTGCAGATTTAATAGCAGCAGCAAAGAGGGCGTAGAAATGGTCGTCACTAATTGATACACATCTCCAAATTGACAAACTGGGTAATGTTAATTTTTGGATATGATTTACATAACTAAGTGCGCACCTTATATGAAAATTTCAAAGAAATCCAATTCAAAAATATAGAGTTATTGGTGATGCAACAGACTGTTTTAATAGAGACGAAATGGATAAGAAATAGACGGTCACTAAACATTACATATCTCCACAACAACAAACTGGGTAAGGCTGATTTTTGGATATGATTTCAATAACTATGTGGCATACCTTGTATAAAAATTTCAGAGAAACCCAGTTCAAAAAAATAAAGTTATTATTGATACAATAGACTAGGGTTTAGAATCTTCAGACTAGTTGAATTAACATCCTGGTATATGATTGGAGATTGGTTTCAAGAAAGTGATCCCTAAGGAATTTAAAAATGAATGAAATATGCAAAAGAGAATTCACAAAATAACATAAAGCTTGCATATAACAGAAATTTATTTCAAACAACAAATACTACTATCCAATCTTCACCAAAATTTCCCAGCTCACCCCAAGTCTTTTCTTCTCAAAAAAGCCAGAGCCATCCATTTTATTCCATGCCATATCAATTTTCTTTTTTCAAATGTATCTTTTCACCTCATATATTTCTTGATCTTTTAAAACTGAACAACATGACTCTTTATATGCCAATCTGGACACCCATTTTCTTATAAACCAAAAATAGATTAAAATAATTTTAAAACATAATTTAATTACTAAGATTCTCTCTTGAATTACATAACTACCATTTCTTGCAAATGGCATAGAATAAAGGAATTCTTTATAAAATATGTAAATATAAAGGCATAAATGACAATGAATGATTTTCGTTTGAAAACAATATTAAGTCATCTAAACAATTATTTTGAAACAAAGCAGTTAATTAATTATTCTCAATAAAATATCATAATTAATAAATAGGGTTCAAGTATCTTTACAAAAACACCAAGAGTGAAGAGGGTCCAGAAGGATGCCTTGTGTTGAACATCCACCATCTCTTATGTAGATCTACATAAAGTTTCAACAGGGGGTAGGTCCTCTGGAAATTCCTCTCCAAATTGTTGAAGTACTCAATCGATGTGATGTGACTCAACCAAGCCATTCATATATTGAAGGTGAAATATGTCTTTGAAATAATCTCAAATCTGATTGTCATATGGCCATCGACCCTCAATATTAGTGTAAGGATCACAAATAAAGTTTGCATCAGTGAAATAGCTAGAACATGTATAGTAGCATTAAAGTATCCCATACAACCCCACTGCATAGCTCTTGACAATCTAGGATCTGGGAGTGGCATGTCTCTTTGATATGGAATGATGTTCCCATAAATCCATGACATAATAAAAAAGGATGAGCTAAAGCAAGTGCCCTTCACCTTGAAATACAGTACAACTCTCGATAGACCATGGAGAGGATATCAACACTCCATGCAAAAATAGTACCCTGCTCAAGTCTCTATATGATTGGTGCCCAACACCATCTGAGCCTCAAGGATCCCTTACCCCTTAACAATCTAGAAGTAATCAATCTAACGAGAACCTTCTGTAAAGGTGAAATAGTGATATTAGGAACTGAAATGAGTGGAACACCCATCTGGTCTCTAGGGTGAGTGGCACCCATGATAGTAGCCTAGGATAGTCTCTCTCTCTTAGAGTCACTCTTAGGGAGCTAAAGGTGTTCTCCTCTCATAGTAACACCTGGTATGCGATAGACATCATATAAAGTGATGGTCCACTCTCCTGATACATGTGGGAACCTGCATCCCAATATGTCAAAATGTTACAACAAATCTGTGAAGAAGGTTGAACAACTAGGACTCAAGCCACTAGGTCCAAACCAATACTCTTAAGAATAGAACGATCTCTAGAAGATGAAGCCCTATAAGAATCAACAAACCAATCCTAATCATGTGTCACATTCCATCAAATGCATCCATCCTATCACACATTTAAGGAATGTTCAGTTAGATCTCTAAAAACTCAAAAAATCACAAAAAATGTAAAACATGACAAAGTTTCACAAAAAAGCAAATATCATGAGAAAAATTACAATAAATTGAAGAGGTTAGTGTCAAGAAATAGACAAAATCAAGCTTCAGGTGTACCAAATTTTTGAAGATCCCATCTAGAAACATTTTGGGTGGGTCGCCCAGTTTACCAGGGCAAAACTCCCTAGGTGACCTTGTTTCTCCTCGCCGTGCGACCCAGGATCCCCCTAGGTGACTTGTCTTGTCAAACTGGGTGATCCTACTCCACACCTTGGTATGGTAAAGATAGCACAGAAATCCATAGAAATTACTAGAATCTGACAAGAAAAAGGTAGTAAACTAACTGAAATATGAAAACTAAGACAATGCAATGACAACTCTCGAAAATAATAGATTCATTTGAGTGAAATCAACAAAACAAAAACTAGGGTTACAAGAGGAGTTTTTCTCATTGTTCATACTTAATTGTTAGTAGGAGGAAGGTTACCTACAATCTTCTTGTTCCCCTCGTCGATAGCTCTCTGTCGACTACTTCCATGTGCAATTTTGTCACCATTTTACCTCCTTTCTTTTGATTTCTCCTCTTTCCCCTTCTCATTGTTTAGTTCATTTGAATGCATTCATGAGTAGTTTTAGCATTTATAGTACTCTTGCACCCTTGTTTTAATTCTTGCACGTCCCTATGGTGAAGCAAGGTGACTCGGGTATACTTACGACTCACAGATCGACGGTATGTTTCCTCGTTTCTATTTCAACACTTATTAAATATCATTAAATTGAACTAATACTTTTTCTTTTAGGTACAATTGCAAGATAACGATAACAAATAAGGCCTAGTTCAAGAATGGTGCCTACTGTTTATGTAGACTATTGTCGTTGAGGGGGCAAACATGTAACCACTAAAAAAGTGCATGGACCTACATGGTAATCTGATGATGAACTGTAGTCCTAATCACATACATGTAAGTGTGTAATTATGACCTCTTAGCAACATTCTTCTTGATGACACATGGATCAAATTTTTTCATCATGTTTGTCCTTCCCATATCCCCTAGCCAACCTTCTAAATTTCTATGTCTTCCCCTTTCCCCTTTGTTAATAATTCATATTTATCAATTTCTAACCTTGTCGATTTGACCCTCTGGTGTCATGAGATGGGGAATTCACTTTCCTTAAGCCCCTTTCTTCTATTTCAACCTTTTAGAGACCTCTAATTAACCCCCCAAATCATTCCCCATCATCAATTTTATCTCTTTGTTATTCCTTTGTGGGTCACCCCCTGTTATTTCTAGATCTCCCTAGGCAGCTATGAATCTCCCCCCCAGGTGACTTGCCCCGCTAAACTGGGTGACCCACTCTTTTGAAATCCTTTAATCAGTATCTAGGTCTTGAGATCATCTTTAGCCATCTCTGACCATTCTTATCCCCTAAAACCACCTACACAACCCTATCTTCCTGGGTCACCCCTTTTGTCTTTTGAATCTCTCTGGGAAACCTTGAATCTTCTAGGTAGGTGACCCAAGATCTGACCTGCCCTGCTAAACTAGGTGACCTAGTCATGCTTAAACACATGAGTTTCTCTTCAATTCAAGCCCAAATTAGCTTTGTTTTTCCTCTAGTTTGCATTGCTCTTTGACCCTAATTGCGCATAGTCTATTTTTAACTCCTTCACCACTTCCAATCACTTTATTCATAGCTCCCACAAAGCTATTCTTATCTCCCTTTCTTCTCATGCTAACTCCATTTCCTCCTTGAGTAATAATCTTTCATGCCCAGTTCACTCCCTAATCATGCAAGTGTTCACTCCCAAATCAATCTTGTTAACTCATCAATCAATTGAGTTAAATCTTCAATCATCTCCACCCTTTGTGATCTCTCCCAACCTATGAATACCCCCTCCTATATGTAATACGGGAGGCAAATTCATTATTGTAGACTTATACTTAACTTTTATTTTTGTTCTCCATAGCATGCTTATACTCTTCGTATAACTTATAAGCCTTTTGCTTTCTTAGTATAGTTGCCAAGATTTCAAAAGCTTCAATAGCATCGTTATGATCACAAATTGGTTTTGAAGAAGCCAATCCATAGTGCTTCATTAGCTTCAATACCTCAATTCTGCATAGATTTCAAAGCTCATTCCCAATTTCAATCAATTGTTATTTCATCCTTGTCACCAAGAGGAGTTCCCTGCTGATGTAGAGGAGAGAAGGTTACACAAGGCCTTCTAAGGATATGCCAGGCTCATGTGCCAAAGAGAATCTAGGTTTTTCATACTTTCATACTTAATTAAATCACAAATTTGCTCTTGGAGAAGTAATCTTTGCATTGCTATTTCCTTGATAGGATTTAATTTGATTTGATTAGATTAGCATTGCTTATATTCGATTTATTGAAATTTGCAGATTACAATTTCATTCAAGTATTTTTATTTCTAGATTAGATTCAAAATCATCTCGAAAAACATAAAAAAACATAGTTTAGATTACATTTGGGAAAATTCATATTAATTGCATTCATATTTCAATTTATAGCTAATTAGATAACTCTATTATTCAGCTTTAGAAAAGGAACAAAAAAATTGTCTTGCATTCATATTTGTTACATCCCCAACTTATGATTTAGCTTAATCTTACTTTTGTGTGGTAATCAGGATGATTAACCATAGTTTAATGATTAGATGTTTGTGGAAAATATCATATTTAATCATTGATTATGTGAATACTGACTAATGTTAGTTAGACATGAGATTACATGTTGATATGATTATTTAATTATTATGATTTATGAATCAGATGATGATACACTAATCATGGTTTTATGATGGTGAGTGTGATCAGGAAAAACAATCTTCCTTCAAAGACAGAAGAAGAGTATCATCCAGGAGGAAGAGATAGATGTTGGGAAAAGGTTAGAATTGCCATCTAAGTATCGAATTTTTTCCTTAATAATCCTTGCAAGTTAGAGTGAAATGTGTCTCGTTAGTCATTTTCATTTCTATGTCAGTTGACAACTTGATCTTCCTTGACGCCATATTCATCAATTTGACTAAATGATAATGTTCGCAGAACGTCCATTTGAGTAATTTGACAATCTTGCCAAGTTGTCGAGAACTCCCTTGATTCCTTATCTATTTCCGTATTAAGATTTGTGATTATTATATCTTTTATTTTTACTTATGGTTATCATGGCCCTGAAGGGGGAGTGGTACTTAACCCCGAAATCATATTTAAATGATGTGCCATCTTTTTAATGATGTTTACTTTGGATAACATTGTGGTTCGTTTGATAACCCTTAATATCATATGAGGGAAATTATTGGTGTTATAATTGTTATAACCTCCTTAGAGGTCGATCACCTTGGTATCTATATTATATATATTAATATTATATTATCCATGTTTATCTGTGGCACTCGACCAGCCACCACCTGCAAGGAGTGGGGAGAGAGAGTGGAGGTTGAGTGATAGCCATGTTCGAGCCTATTTCATGGACCCCTCTCGATGATGGGCAGAGTGGATCCTTTGGATCCCGCGAGGTGGCAAAATCTTGGGACATGTAAAAGATATTGGTGATACCAATCTTGGTGGCTTTTCTTGAGTATGTTTTTGGGGGTGTGTCGAAAGGGAGAACAAGTTCCAGGAGAGTGCCTAAGTTGAAGCACTGCTACAGCAACAACGTGGGGAGCAAGAGAGCTTGGTCTTTGTTCATGCTTAAAAGCTTTTCAACAACAGCCTTACACGATTGTATTTACACCTATAGGTATGAATCCTTGAGGAATATCGAATTGAATTCGATAGTGTATTGAGATTTATCTCTACTAACAAAGATTACGTCGACTGCGTTGACTCGTAGCTATTATAAGTTATTGTTAATGGCCTTCGAGGCTGTATATGTTTATAATGTCGCTTACTGTGATAGCAGTCATGGTTTTAAACTGTTATTAATGGCCTGAGGCTGCAAATGCCTTCTTTGCGTTATCATATGTAACCTTTGTGTTATGGTGTTACTTGACCAACTTTGAGGTCATAGTCCATGCAAGCTATGCATGCAAGACTATCATATGCCATTAGCTAGAATACAACTATCTTTTATGCCTTTGAAGCTTCCCTCTTAATGTTTCATAATGACTATTTAAGAGCTCAAGAGAGCATTGATATATAACAACTGTTTAAGAGCCCGAGAGGGTATCGATATATAATAATTGTGTGAGAGCCCGTGAGGGTATCTACACATGATAATTTTGCTATCATGCCATATAACTTATAATGAAAATGGTCAGAGCCGTATATGAATAATGACCACCCTGTTGATAGTGGTAAACCTTTGTATGTGCCGAGTGCACTTAACACACACACACACACACACACACACACACACACACACATATATATATATATATATCAATCTTGAGGTTAACTTATAACAGTCCTCAACTATTTAGTATAGATAATATGATAATCTTGGTGCATGTTATGCATGTAATGATATAATGACTCCTCGATGAAGTAGGTGGGTACTATATAAGGTAATTGTATTGTTTTCTTGGCAGCAATAAATGCATGCCATGTTCTTTTTGGAGAAGTTATTCTTCCTTGACACTTATCATTTTATAAGTGTAAACAAGAAAATTTGGACAAATGAAGATAAAACAAATTAAAATGCAATACCTTGACCAAACTTTTCGAATACCTCGAATGATGAATTATGCGTGCAAGATGGTTGTAGATTGATTTGATGTTGATTTACTCACTTCTGTAGCATGACGATTGGATGAAAAAGGATAGAAGAAGATAGATAGAAAATAGATAGAGGATTGGAAGAAGATTTTGGCAGAGTAAGGATATCAAACTCAATGCATTCCTCAAATGGCTTGTGAGAGGCCATATTTATAGGCAAGGCTGAAGATTTGATAAGATTCGATAAGGATTGGATTTTGATTTTATTTTTACTTTAAAGGACAAAAGAGGGAATAAAACAAGATAAGATTGGATAGAAAGATATAAAGCGATTTTATTTTCTGCTTTAAAGGAAATACATCCTAAAAAGATGAGAGGAATAAATCAATAAATCATCTAATTAAACAAATTAATTAGATATGCATGAGTTGTATTTTTAGAAAGAAAGCAAGATGATTTTATAATTAGGATTTTATTAATTAATTAAATATTTAATTTATTTAATTAATTTGGATTGTGATGGAAGATGATGTGGATAATTAAATAAATAAAATTTATTTAATTATAAGAGAAGTAGATAAGTGATTAATTAAATAATTAAAGATAATTATTTAACTAGAGAGAATTAATGGTCATGAATATCTAAATAAATAATTAAAATTTATTTAAATATAGAAGATAAGATGCTGGGATTGAAAGGGGATAAAATAAATTAGTCAAATAAATAAAATTTATTTAACTAATTAGGTAATGACCTGGGTACCTAGGGCAAAACATGCTAATGACAAGGTGTTGGACATTTTTAGGTGTCTACATTTTGCCCCTCTTTGAGATGATGTTCGATATGATGAAACTTGTGTCGAGTAACATCATTTCAAAGAAGATAAGGTATGGATAGAAGAAAAGATGGTAATGGAAAGATAGGATGAGGATGCCCCCTTGAGAGGATAGGCGGGTTGGACAAACATGGGTAGGCTCTCGACATGAAAGGGATTGGTCAAGGATGGAATGAAGTAGAAGAAATGAATGATGTGTTATGTTGCAATGAAAGTGAGCAATCATGATGTTTGATATAGCACTAGACGTTATGCACCAGGGTATGAGGACCAAGGTGACGATGTGTCGCGTGCCCCAGCGTAATACAACCTTGTCTAATGTATGAGGAAGAAAACTTAAAGCATTAAAGTCCTAACGTACAAAAGGTATGATGTGACCTTAGATGCAAAGGATAATGCAAAAAGCCATTCCAACATATACAAAATATGAATATTAGCTAGAATGATACAAATGTGATACAAATACAAGATAAAAAGATAACACACACAAGCAAGCAAGCAAGCATGCACAAAAGATTCAAAAACAAACAAGGTATTGCCCCTGTCAAGCTGTAAACTGATGATTGATTGTTGATTGATTGATGATGATAAAGAGTGTTGTCATTTGGGGGAACGATATATCCCTATATCAACACAAGGATGCAGGAATGATATATCCCATTGATGATGATGATTGATTGATTGATTTGGTTTACGACAAGATAAGGATCAGAACCAAGAATGTGATTGGATAATTTGACAAGATTGATTGACTTGATTGGTATGGATAAAGGATGACTTGCATTTGGATCATTGCTTGGATTGAGATTGACTTGAAGAAGTGATGGATTGATGATTTGAAGAAGTGGTTGATTGGAAGAATTGTTTTGAAAGATTGATGAATTGATTAAGATAGATGATAGAAGAAGATGAGAGATGGGAGAAAGAGAAGATGATAAGGGGATAGAAGAATGAATCACTGGTACTTGCGTACTGGATACTTCCTTCGTATTCTAGACTGCCTACATATCCATATCCATGGGATCAAAGCACCACATGATGATGATGCGACATGATGAATATGTAGTTATGGGTGTTTATTGATGATGTGGGAGATAGATGATGGAAGAAGAAAGTGATGAATGAAGAGAAAGAAGATCAGAGGAAAGATGAAAGGTAGAGGAGGGTTATCATCTTGTGCCTAAATCTGGGTACCTTCTTCGTACTCCAGACTGCCTACATACCCGTATCCACGAGATCAAGGCACTTAACGATAGAGATGCGATGTAGTTCTAATTTTATTTGATGATGATGGTGGATAGATTGATCGAGTTATGGATTGATTGAGATTGATTTGCTTTGATTTGATAAGTTTGATTGGATTTCTTTTGTGATTTGGTTTGATGATGATTGATTTTATGGCTTGGATTTTTGTTGGATATTTGATTTTTTTTGTATTTTTTTTTCAGGACATTTTATGATGTTTTTGGATTTTTTCAAGACATTTTATAATGTTTTGGATTTTTTCAGGACATTTTATGATGTTTTGGATTTTTTCAGGACATTTTATGATGTTTTGGATTTTTTCAGGACATTTTATGATGTTTTTGGATTTTGATATGTTTTGAGATGTCAATAGATTTACAATTTGGGTAGCCTTTGTGCTAGATACCAATGACAAGGGAAGACCAAGTCTAGGTGTAAGGATTAAGGTAGGATTGGATTAATGGATGAAATGGATAAAAGGATGGGCGATAGGATAGAAAGCTTATGATAGATGGATGGGTACAAGGATAAGCTATAGTGGATGGGAAGGACGTACGCATAAGAGAGCAAGGATGTGATCTCAAAGGCTATGTCACATTAGAATAATGTGCTCCATTCCAGGTGTAATACTTAGGATTTTTATGACAGTGCTTATGACAATAGGCTAGTGATAGGATTGGCTGGAAAGGATGAGGTACATCAAGAGATATCCAAGGCATGTTTCAACATTGTTGCCCCTATATCTTTATCAATATCAAGATGAGGAAGAGAGGATGAATGGATGCAATATGATAGGTATATGTATGTGGAATGGATAAGGATGGTAAGAAATGGTATGCTAAGATAGGATATGATAGGATGGAAAATGATAGGAGGATGAGACAAGGTGCCCCCAAGTGTAGGTTCCATAGAAGATCAACTTACACATGACGTCTGTTTTCTAGGTTTTCATCATGGTACTTATCCAAGGTGCCTATTTACCAGGTTTTCACCATTGGACGAAGGGATTTCTCTTTACTTTTTTCATTTTCTTTTCTTTTTTTTCTTTTTTTTTTGACTTTTTGGATTTTTGAATACTTGGATGGGATAGGTGGATATGGATGAGAGGGACTCAAGTGTCTAGCTCCATGAAAAGTGATAGTCTCACTAGAGATGGATGTTGTCGTATGGACCATGTCAAGTGCGCTCATAGATATTGGTAAGCAAGATTAAATGAAAGATGGATTAGGTAGATGAGGATTATGATATGGATTATAGATGAAGGGCTTATGCAAAAGCGTGGACCATAGGGAAGTGATGGGGAAGATATGTAGGATATTGGAAGAAAGATGGGGAGATGGAGGTATGTGGGTGGTGCAGGAGCACCAAGGGCTCGGAGCCCATGTATATACTGCACATTTTTGGTGTGATGTGAAATTTTCTTATAATTGCATTTTGGCGTGATAAGCCTTGGCGGAAAGAAGTTTTTGCTTATCCAAAGTGGGTCATCGGTGTGAGCCTTGGCATCGGGCTGAGGAAATAATTGTGAGCCGACAGTGTATCATCTCACCGATCGGGGTGATAAACATCGAGTTTCACCGATGTGGAGTTGGCCGAAGGCATCGGCGTGAGCATAAGCATCGGGCTGAGAAATTTATCGTGGGCCGATGGTTGAAGGTCATACCGATCGGGAAGACTATGGTGAGGTGTCACCGACAAGAAATATCGGCGTGAAATGTACCGTCGGGGAATTTGTTAGAGGCTTCACCGATAGTACTGGGTCAAGCCGATAGAAGGAGTGCATCGGCGTAAGTGTTCCCATCGGCGAGGTTGGGAAATGTTTGACCGACGGTATTAGTCTCGCCGATAGTGCAGTTTGAAGGAGCCTTTGAGGCCATCGGAGTAAGTATGTATATCGGAGGACAACGGAGGAGTCACCCCGACAGTATAAGTCTGAGCGATGGTTTCTAACCATCGGAAAGAATAGCATATCGGTGAAAGAAATTAGGAGGTGGCCGATAAGAGAAGTGTTTCCGACGGTAATGGGAATATCTATTTCGGTGAGATATGGATGTGATCTTGCCGATAATGAAAAATGCACATGTTTAGGTGATGTATGGGCCTTGAGATGGAATTTTAAAAGCTGAATCGACAGTTGGAATACCAACTGTTCTGGAATTGGAACCGTCCTGTAATGGACATGGAATACTTATAAAATGCAGCATTCTTTCTGTATGAGGTGGAGCAGAAGAAACGAGAAAAAGATTTCAATTTGAGAAGCATTCTGATGTAAAGGCAATTTTTGAATAAGAATCAAATTCAGTAGTTCGATCATTGGAGTATTTCTTTTCTGTTTTCAGTTTATTATTCTGAAGTAGATTAGTCCTTTCTGTTTCTATAGTTTTGTTCTCTTTTGCAAACCATGACTCTGTATTGATGATGCCTCAAGTTCCATTGTACAGTATGGAGGCCATCTTGCAGAGCCATGCTTTTTGTTTGTTTTTCTTTTGTGTGGTGGTCGGATTGCCGGCTAGAGGAAATGCATGCTTGTTCTAGGCGAGCTCAGTGAGGAGTCTGGCTAGATAGACAAGTAGGATAAATAGATTTGCAGAGGTGGAAAAGTAGAGAGAAAGAAAGTGAGCACCAAGCAGTCCAGACCCTTGAACAGAGTGAGAAGGGTGGGCAACGGGCTCAGAAAGTTATGTGCCATTGAGGCAGTATCTGGGAAGTAGTGAGGACAATGTATGTGTCCCACACCAAGCAGAGAAGTAGAGTTTTCCATCTCTGCAAGGAGTATGTCTTTAGCACTTTAAATTGGTAGGAAGGCTAGTGTTGTCAACAGTCTTGTACACTTACAGGATGTAGAGCAGGCAGCCTAGAGTCCTCCCTATCAGTGGGAATGTTGCGGAATGGAATGGAACCATGGCCAACGGTTGCACACACCCTGATAAACATTTAAGCTTTTGATGGGATGGTGGGCTAGGAAGCAATGGTGTTGTTTGCTTAGGAGATGGTCGATTTAGGCATTTAGGGACCCACATGGACTTAGTGTTTTTATGATTTTTGCTTTTCATGTGGGATGGAGGAATTGGATATGTTTGAATGGAATGGATGGAAGAGGAGAAAGTGGATGGTTGGGATTTTTGAGAGGTGGATGCCTCATTTGACTTGATGGCTTGTTGCTTAGGAACCCATACCATTTTAGTTTTTGACTTTGTTTGTGGATGTATGGGTTTGGATATATGTAGCTTTTGTGCAGCTTTTGAGGTAATTACTTGTTGCTTGGGGACCTACACCTTTTTCATTTTTGCTTTGAGGTGTGTGGGTGCATGCAACTTTTGAGATGGATATTTCTTTGATTCTTGGCTTTTGTGTCCTAAGGCATGAGGACCCTTAGGATTTTTGACTTTATAGGTAGAGGGATCTAAATTTGTGCTTTTGAATCCCATGGGGTGAGTGGAAGGAGAGGAAGCTTCATGTTTACATGATGTGTGCCTTTGTTGGTCATGATTAGGAATATGAGGATATTTATGGATGATAGGAATGTTAGGTGTTGGAAGCAATGGTGGCAAAGTGGATGGAGGGATATTAGGAGTTGGAAGTAATGGAGGCAAAGTTGATGGTGGAAGGCGAATGGTCACATGCTTTTGACATTTGTATGAGGATGGAGGGGGAATGGTGACATATGTTTTGGGAGTATGATGGGATTTGTGGTGGAAAGAGGTGGATTTTGGAGGAATGGAGGAAGTACAAACATCATTAGATTGTTGACCTTGAGGTGTGTATCCAACACCATGTGAGCATTAAGGGACTTTGACATGGATAGGCTCCAAAATTCCTTGTTCAAGAGGGCTTAAGCCTTTACCTTGATAGTTTATTCTTTGGAGCATGTGATCGACAATAGGACTTGGTGCAAGTGGAAAACTAGACACGAGTTCCTTATTGGATGGAGAAGGTGAAGTGGAGGACAAAGGTTGTGTTCCTAGGGAGGAACATTCATGGAGAAAGGTGGATAGACCTGCAGGATATGATGGTGGATTTAGAATGGGGTTGATAGTGGGTGATGAGGGATCATTAAGATCTTGCTTGTGTTCATTATGATCCATGGTATTTGTTTGATCTTCAATGGGTGCTTGGGAGGTGCATGTCTCATCATGACAAGTGGATGTTTGCACATTAGGGCTAGATGGAGGATGGAGGGATGGAGTGATAAGCTCTTGATCATGAATTGCGTAAAGTTTGGCTAGGAGGCTCATCATAGTTTTCATGAGCTTAGCTAAGATGGTCACCATGGTTTTCATGATCATATATAAAATCTTGATCATAAATGTGAGCATAAAAAAGATTAATTTATCTATGAATGGGATACATTTGCTCATGAATAGGGTTATGATCATAAGTGATATCTTGATCAAAGAACATACATAGGTCTTGGATGAATTGAACTTAGAGGTGCTTTGACCTTGATTTAGACAAGGGATTGATGTTTCCACATGTGTTGGGTTATGCTCTTGACATAGCTCTTGGGTTGCTTGAATGAAAGGGGATGACTCTTCAATAAGCTTGATAGGCTCATGGCTAGGCTTGACATGTTCTTGAGGATCATTGACATGAGGGCATGATGGTTCTTGACTTAGACTTGGAGTTAAAGATTCCTCAATAAGCTTGATGGATTGTAGATCACATGATGGATTTGGATGACTAGACAAGGTGTTGGGAGGTTCATTGATAGGGTCATGAGTGGATGTTGGATCACATGGTGGGGTTAAGATAGGACAAGTAGGCTCATGAAGTGGTACTTGAGTGGATGATGATGGAGAATTCTCATAAGATGCTTGCTCTAGATTGGCGTTTCCCTTGTCAAAGGTCATTTGGTCTTGCATAGGTGGATTTAGGTCTATCAAGGGTGCTTCTTGTGAGGACACTTGGTTTGCTTGTAGATGGGTTTGATGATGAGGTGGCATGATAGGATTTGTAGGTGAAAGGTTTTGTGAGGTGGATTGTTGTGGACATTGGTTGATGTTGGAAGTTTGTTGAGAAAGTAATTGTGATATGAAGGCAATGGAGTTAGGATCATTGGATGGTATGCTTATGGAAGCACTTGTGTTTGTGGTGATAGGAATAGTGAGGGTGATTTGTGGTATGGATGTGACGGCATTAGTGTTTGTGGGATTAGTGGAAGATGGGATGGCCCCAAGTCGAACAAGGTATTCCATAAATCTAGTAGGATTTGATTCAAGGACTCTATGCGCTAGATCCATACGATTGGTATCTTGCATGAAATCGATAACCTCTTGGTCAAGTGTGGGTGTTGCATTGGGTGATGGTGGAGTTCGAAGTGAGTTTGATGTGGCATAGATTTGATATGTGGGTGGATTAGGTTGATAGGATGATAAGAGAGATGCCACATAAGGAATGGGTGGAGGATTATGTGCTTGTTGGGCTTGTGATTGAATGTGGGATCATTGATATTGGCCTATGACTTGATGTTGTGGGAATTGTTGATGTTGTGGTGACACAGGGTCTTCTTCCTTTCTATATAACCACCTAAGTTGATCAAGGGTTCTTTTGTTGCTACAAGGATCATTCTCATAGGTTTTGTTTAGAAATGTGATTTGGATATGAAAGGATGAAGTTGATTGAGAAGTGATTAGGATGAAATTGTCTTGCGACAAGGAGTTTGTTTTTGACAGCTTTGTGGCAATTTTATGGCAAGAAAACAAGATAACAAACACTCATACACAATCCATTCACAAACAATTACCACCTAGGTTGGCTGAGATGATACTCATTGGGTTCCCACTTGGTTTTACCCAGTCGCACCTACTTATGGTGTATAGCTCCAGGAACTTGGGGCACGGGCTCCCCCTTACAGTGCACTCACTTCTCAGGAACACCAAGTTCTAGGTCCTCAAGATGCATAGATCTTGAGGTACCTTGCTATCTCTACCATAAGCCGTGAAAATGTGGGACGACTATTAGAGTTTCCTCTAGTACCAAAAGATAGGGGTTTTTGGCCACTACACAAAGGTTTCTAATAAGGGCTTCCGTTCGGGTGGCTATACATGCGGCAATTTGCTCTGTTAATGGAGGCTTTCCAGCCTACAGAGGTTATGCTCCACAGGGTTTTGGGGGAAATATTCATCAGAATAGCGCAACAACACCTGTTGTTTGTGACTTTCAGTACAAATACGTTATTTATACAGCGGCTTGGAATGGCTTGGCTCTAGCCTATTTCTGCTTGGGTCATACCCCTTCTCACAATGGGAAGGTAGGCCCTCTAGAGTTGACAATGATTTCTCATGCACCCCAGATCTGTTGGTTAGGCAGGGGGAGAGGATACTTTCATTGCCAAATCGAGTTACACATAGTCAAAGCAAGCAAGCAAAGAAATGAAAAGCATACACAGAGTAGACAGAGTTAATTTTAATTCCCAAATCAAAATGTGCCTACTCTAGTGGTAAATAGGATTCTTTGACCACTCGAGACTGCAAAAGATATGTTAGTAGTTTGTTTGCTCCATTATTTGACAAGCGATTAGGACAAGCTGCACAGATAAAATGTTAGCTGCCAAAGATATGATCTGATAAAAACCTACAAACGAATGATTTGATATAGCCAAATAGATAGCAAAAACTGAAAGTTTAGATGATTCTGTGCAATTTTTTTAAAATTTTTTTTACCGAAATTGGATAAGTTTTGCAAAAGATATGCTTAGTTGAAGTTTTAAAAAGAAGCTGAAGTTTGACTGAAAAAATGATTGATAAAATGATACATTCACCTGATAATTTTTTCACCACTGTGAAGTTTGTCCCATCAGCTTTCCAACGCCCGTAAAAACGCAAAAATCTGACATGATATGCAAAAGTTATGGCAATTTTAAAAAGAAAACTATTTTAAACTTTAAAAAGCACTATTCACGGCCTGAAAACACTGTTCATGGCCTGCGAACAATATTCACTACAGGAAGTACTGTTTACTGCTGGAAGTATTGTTCATCACCGAAAAGCACTGTTCATCACCGGAAACACTGTTCATTAGCGGAAACACTGTTCATTGCCGGAAGTATTGTTCATCGCCGGAAACACTGTTCATCACCGAAAGTATTGTTCATCACCGAAAGTATTGTTCATCATCGGAAAGCATTGTTCATCACCAAAAAGCATTGTTCATCGGTGGAAAACACTATTCACCACCGGAAAAACTATTCATCACCCTACAAACATTGGCTCAAATTTCACCTGCACCAAAAAGGGTCAAATTTTATGTTTTTCTTCACCTCTTGGCCCTTCTGGACACAACCCTGAGGTCTGTTTTAGCTCAGGAGGTCACCTGTAACAATCACTTGTAAAACTTGCAACAAGAGGGTTAAAAAAAAAGTAATTTTTTATAACAAAAACTTGCAAAAAATGATCAATCGAAGTGAGTCCTACTGGGCGTGCCAGAATGTAAACGAGAAAATTTGGACAAATGAAGATAAAACAAATTAAAATGCAATACCTTGACCAAACTTTTTGAATACCTCGAATGATGAATTATGCGTGCAAGATGGTTGTAGATTGATTTGATGTTGATTTGCTCACTTCTGCAGCATGACGATTGGATGAAAAAGGATAGAAGAAGATAGATAGAAAATAGATAGAGGATTGGAAGAAGATTTCGACAAAGTAAGGATGTTGAACTCAATGCATTCCTCAAATGGCTTGTGAGAGGCCATATTTATAGGCAAGGCTGAAGATTTGATAAGATTCGATAAGGATTGGATTTTTGATTTTATTTTTCCTTTAAAGGACAAAAGAGGGAATAAAACAAGATAAGATTGGACAGAAAGATATAAAGCGATTTTATTTTCTGCTTTAAAGGAAATACATCCTAAAAAGATGAGAGGAATAAATCAATAAATCATCTAATTAAATAAATTAATTAGATATGCATGAGTTATATTTTTAGAAAGAAAGCAAGATGATTTTATTAATTAAATAAATATTTAATTTATTTAATTAATTTGGACTATGATAGAAGATGATCTGGAACTAAATAAATAAAATTTATTTAATTATAAGAGAAATAGCTAAGTGATTAATTAAATAATTAAAGATAATTATTTAACTAGAGAGAATTAATGATCATGAATAATTAAATAAATAATTAAAATTTATTTAATTATAGAAGATAAGATGCTGGGATTGAAAGGGGATAAAATAAATTAGTCAAATAAATAAAATTTATTTAACTAATTAGGTAATGACCTGGGTACCTAGGGCAAAACATGCTAATGACAAGGTGTTGGACATTTTTAGGCGTCTACAATAAGAGAGCAAACACTATGCCTATATGGACTCTTGTGTTTAAATGCAAATGAATGCCATCTTTTTTGTGAATGGCAATACTTCATAAACTAAGTATATGGTATCAGGAACTCACGTGGAGTCCTTGAGATAGAATCTTTTTATAGATTCGACCTATTGGACCATTGAAAGTACCTTCTAGATGATATGAATTGAGAATAAACCTTGGGATAAGGCAAAAAATGTATTCATCAACCGGGTAAGGTCAGGAGTTGAAAACATGATTGAACTTATGTCATTATGAAAGTACGAGAATAGAGTGGCGTGGAGTCATAGGTTCCCTATTACAAAAGCAATGAGACATTATTGAATGTGCTCCCAAGATAGGAGTCGAATGACTAAGATAGTATTGAAATTATTTATCCAAGATCAAGAAAGGTTGAATTATGTTTACTATAGGATGAGACAACTTCTAATTGAGTCGAGGTGGTGGACATACGACAATGTTCATTGTGAAATATTTATGTATGTAAATCTTTGGCCAAAGTAATGCATCTGTCTCTACATTCATTGTTGGTCCACTGTGCTCCAGATGGCATAATGTCTCTAATAGGGTCATACATAGTTAGAGTGGATCTATAGTTGTGTGACCATGAGACATGATGAAGGACACAACACTAGATACTCAGATCGAAAACCTAACTGTTCCTTATATCTATACCTTCCATGAAGGGTAGGGCCGCTTCCAGGTAGGAAGTTGTGCGGGGGACCGCTGGTCTGTATTTGAAGGAAAAGCACTCGGATGATGCTCTCCTTCCCAAGCAAAAGATAAGCCAAGGCTTATGAAGACAGATGTCAAAGATCTAGATGCAGTGATTTTATTTATATGACTTGATAGTCAGTTATTATGTATATTTCTATATTTGATGCCTTGAGCATAGCTTTGTACATGTATAGTGAAGATCATTCACTAATGAGGTATCATGGGATATTATAATTCTAAGTTTTGTTATGTTTTGAAAAAGAATAACATGCTTAATTATTATGATGATATTAATTCATTCTTGTTAAACTATAATTATGTTAATCATGATATATTCTTACTCTTAGTTAAGATGGATAATTATGGTTAGTTTTGGGTAATGTGAGATAGCATGTTACAATATTAGTTGCATTCATACAAAAATACAAAAATATTAGAAAACTTAAGAAAATTAAACACTTGATTTCATCATGAGGTACGAGCCACATTCAACATTCAATCAAAAGCAAAACAAACCTTTGACCTCAATTCAAAGTCAACTCAAGTCAAACTAGGTCAACACTTAGTCAACAAACTTTTTCCCAAGCATTTGATGTGCCCAGGGATTAGAGGAAATTGAATCAAGGCTATTCTTGAAGAGATAGATGAATTCCACCCAAGAACATAACACGCAAAGCAAACCATAGAAGAGAAAGGACACACTCTTAGGATCTTTGAATAGAGAGATATCATACGACAACATATTCAAATGAACGAGGATAAGTTACAACACTCTAGAATCATCAATGAACAAAATAGTCTACCCACTAGATTTTAGAAGCTAAGAAATCCTAACAGGGGATATAGGATTAGTGACCTTTTGGGTTATATAATTATCTCCACCACAACAACCTTAGAAAGAGCTTGTCAAATATCAATTCATACTAGGCCCGTAGACTGGCCAATCACCCTTTGTGAATTTCTTCTTCCCCATGAACAAAACCACCCCTGGGTCTCGCTTCCACTTGACTAGCTTCTGCCACAAGAGTGAGAGTGACTTGGAGGTCTCACGTAGCAATGAGAGGGGTTCATGTGTGATATTGAGGCTGACTCATTTGCGTTGTGCTTGAGTCATGTTTTGGAGCACACAATACCCATCATGTGGGTGGTTAGGTGATAAAAAAAACATCTCTTCTTTTTGTTTTGGAATCCTTCTTGTTGCTCATGTCAAGCGTATATGGATGCATACCTTATAATTCTTATATATCCTAGTTATTATTTGATGTTTTAACTAAAGAAAATTTAAATGTTTCAAGAGAGCAAAAGCTCTCAATTTAGTATTTTACATTTTGTTTTTAGATTAAGGAGTTTAGCTGAAGTATTTCCTTAACACAATCTTCTAAAGGATCATCTATGATAGCATAAATGAATCATGATTTGGATCGTTTGAGTTAGCAAAAAGAAAAAAAAATGAAAGAATGTAGAAAGAGTATAGGATTCATACTTTCCTCTTCAAGAAGATTTATAAATGTAATATATTTTAAATGAGAAAATCCCAACTAGTGGCTAGTAAATATATACTTTTGTGCATATATACATATATCAAGAATTAAACAAAACTAGTGTTTGAGAAGAAAAATGAAATGCTGAATTTTTATGTTTTGGTTTGAAGTTAAGGATACTCTATTTTCATGAATCAAGGCTTATCCTCTTTATATTAGTTGATTGGGAAATGATTCTTCATGGTTTGTCATAGTTTATAACTAATATAAATATGACCTTTAGTAGTCAGCCACCCAATTCCCATGCATAAGCCAAACCAAATTCACTATTCTTGCACATAAGCCACATGAAACTCATTGTTTCAATCACTATTTAGAAGATAACTATAGTGGCCTGACTCATAACATGCATAGGATTTACAAATACAAAATAATGTTTCCCTATTGTTATAGTCAATATCATGTACGAAAGTTTGGTAGATGTATGTAAAGTGTTTGATGACATAAAAGAACAATATAGTGTTGCAAGTATGTGCAATTAGTGTTGTCATTGATGTCAACAAGCTTGTGTTGTCATTGGTGTCAACTATATGAGCAAAGGAATATGCAAGAGTGTGAGTAGTTGGTAATAAGTTAATGATGAGAAAGTATCGAAGATGTTGATATATTTCTGGTGCTTGGTTTTCAAGTGCTTTTGAGAAAATTTGATTAATAAAGGAAACATTGTGTTGTAAAGGTGTTCTGGCATACAGAGTGGTGTTCTAGTTTTGCTCCGCATTCCTTCTATGTTGAAGTTCTACTGATGCCATTTGGATATGTTGTTCAGAGGTGCTTTTAGGTGCTACATTTAGACTTTGGCATGTTGGATCATTGTGTAGAGGTAGGTGTGTTCACTAGTGTGTGAACTATGTATTGCAGAGGTGTCTGGAAGAAAGGTTTTTGCTATGCATTTATCCGCAGAGTGATTTCTAGTCTTGCGGTTCTAGAAGTGTGTTTATAAGGGTCATATCTACCTTTAGTTCAAGTTGTTCATGGTTCGGTGCTCCGCAAGTTGACTTCTTGAGTTGCAGTGCATGACAGAGATGTTTGAGTATGCTGGGTAAACAAGATAAGTTTGTTTGGCAGGCGAAAGTTGTTGCGAAGGAATTTGTTGGATCTCAGGGTGTTTGTGGAATATTCTAGATCATGTTCAAGCATGATGTGTGGTCCGCAAGTCATCTTTGTCTTTGAGGAAGTGTGTACTTAAAAGATTATGGTGTTAACACAGGTTCAACCAACCTTGGGTGTTTACAGTAATTTTGGATGTGCTTCGGTGTTTGTGGAAGCATGGTGTGGTGTGCATAAATGGATTTAGGTCCAAGATAAGGTGTGTTGTGGTCTGCCTTCATTCCTTTCCACTGCAGAAATGCTTTGGTTCCAACCTAATTTGAATTTACATGGTGAAGGTGTATTGCTGACCTTGGAGAATGTTTTCAAGGTTAAAGATGGTGTAAATAAGTGTTGAGTTGTTGAGGTAGAAGTGTGTGTATGCGTATGAGATGTGAATAATAGTGTGGTAAAGTGTGAACTGCAGTGCAAGTTTTCATGTGTTAGATTATTAGATGCAGTGAGCAGAAGGTGTCTACAATTGATCAGTATGATTGTGAAGGTGTTGGTGACGTTGTGGTGAACTTCTTTGTTGCATTGAAATGATTTTCTCATTGTAACATTTTTCTCTATATTCTTTTCTATTCTAGTAGTAAGCCTTTGGCAGTGATGATTTCTTTTGGCAATGGGCCTTTCTTTTGGGCAGTGAGCCCTTCGGCAGTGAGACCTATTGTATTAGGTGTTGATATTACTTTATATTGTGAGCTAATCCTCACCATGGTTTTCCCCTTCTTGGGTTTTCCAAGTAAATCTGGTGTTCTCTTGTGTATGATGTTGATTTAATTCAGTTTCTATTATTTGTTTCCATGCTTAATCATCTCAACGGTTTAAGGGTTAATTGAATTAATGTGGATCTAAATATGTGTGAGGGTTTTGGAATTATAAGTTACAATTGATCCACCCCCCCTCTCAGTTGTCTTGTGCATTCAACATATAGCCTCTCATGGAATATGATTATTGAAGCATATAGAAGACATAAGTTTCCTCATGAGGTAGTCGCACTATTCTACCATATGCAACAAATAGGTTTCCATCCCGATCAATTTACATTTGCAAGCATACTCCGAACCTGTTCCAAAATGGGAGCTTTGGAACAAGGTATAGCTATCCATAAAAGCATAAAGGATAGAGGAATTTTGTCAAATGTTGTAGTTGTAAATGCCCTAGTAGACATGTATGCAAAATGTGGAAGCATAGACAAGGCACGCAAATTATTTGACCGAATGCCTCAAAGAAATGTGGTCTCATGTAATGTTATGATTGTAGGATATGCACAAAATGTGTTTGTTGAAAAGGATTTAGAAACTTTCAGGCAAATGCAATTGGCAGATGTAAAGCCAAACTTTGTAACTTTTTCCAGCATCCTCCCTACCTATGCCAAAATGAGAGCTTTGGAATTGGGTATGGACATCCATCAAAGGATACAGGATAGAGGAAATTTGTCAAATGTTGTAGTTGGAAATGCTTTGGTCGACATGTATGCAAAATATGGAAGCATAGGGGTGTGTACACAAAGATGGGGGACCAAAAAGTGGCCAAAATCACTTTTTGGTCCATTTTCATATAATAGGATCATGTCATAATGTGCTCGTGTTATCACTTGGTAGTGGCTCAGTCACTATTGAGCCATAATGCAAGCGCATTATAATGCGCTTACATTATAAAAACATTAAAAATAGTGTATTTTTATTTTTTATAACACGCATAAAAAAATAATGTATTTTTTATGTTTTCATAACACACTTGCATTATGAGAAACATAAAAATACATTATTTTTATTTTTTTATAATGTGAGTACATTATAACGTGCTCACATTATAACTTTCCTTGGAAACTAACAATCCTTAGGGTTGGATTTGCCTTGGGCATCCAACCCAAAGGGTTGGACTTGCATGTCAATGCCCAAAGACATGTTTTCTGCAAATATAGAAAAAACAACTAAATCTCGAGCATGTCTCCATCAAGTTGGCACATTTTTCAATGTTGATATGAAAAATGCCACGATAACGTCAACCTCTCTCTTACCTTTCTAACCATGTAATTTTTCTACATTTCGAATATATTAAGATTTTGATCTTCAATTTCTTTTGCTAGTGTCTTCCTTTTTTTGCCAAAAACCTATGTATAGTATTTTTGGGGTCATTTTTTATCCGTTCATGCAAATTTGAAATAAATTACATTTTTACATTCTAGACTCTATTATATACACATTCAAAAAAACTTTCAATTAGTTTTCAAAAAAATTAGGGGGGAGCACACTCAATTTTTCATTTTTCAGGATGTGTCTACTTTGAAAATTAGTAAAAAATCATACATTCATTAAAAATTGTAGAAAAATTAGGCATAAACTGCATGATGTTAGCTAATTTTTCATTGAAGTGATTTATGAAATACTTAAAAAAGTCAACATTTTAGGGGGAGGACACTAGATGCTATGTTATATTTTTCTAACAAAAATAGGAGCACTTTGTGTATTCCCCTTATTTGAACTCTTAATCTCCACCATTTTTTTTTTTAAATAGTAGTTTAGAAACTAGATTTCAAGCACTACAAATTTTATTCTTATCACATCTTCAAATTTTGAGTGTGACTATCTTCAATTTCTCATCTAAGATCAATTTTTACTGATTCTAGAAAAAAAAGTGGCCACTTTTGAACCCCATTTGGGTCCCCATTTCCATGCACATATCCATAGACAAGGCATGTGATTTTAGAACCAACAATTTGAACGACCTAAACTTAAGGGGGAGAGAAAACCATAATAGTAGAAAGAAATAATCAGAGTTTGTAAATGAAAAAATACCAAATGCCTTAGGTGCATGCGGTCTCATGGAATAACATGATTACATGATATGCACAAAATGGATTTGTTGAAAAGGCTTTAGAAACTTTCAAGAAAATGCAATTGGCGAGTGTAAAGCCAGACTTTGCAACCTTTGTCAGCATCCTCCCTACCTATGCGAAAATGGGAGCTTTGGAATAAGGTATAAACATCCATAGATGTTGTAGTAGGAAATGCTCTAGTAGACATGTATGCAAAATGTGGACGTATAGATAAGGCATGTGAAAATTTCAAGACTCCAAAGTAGAAAAAACAAAATGATGCTTCAAAATATTTACCTTAGCTTGGAAGAAGGCCTTCTCCTCTATACTCCATGCCTTTGGATTCAAACACAACCTTGTATCACCTGAATAAAAAATTGTGACCTACTTGCATAGAAAAACCTAATGGTTGTTTTGAATAAAATGATGGGTGAAAGTGTCTTATGCATGGGAATAGAGTTTTGTTTGTTGGGTGGGAACAAAGTTGGGTGGGTTCTTTTATCACGTTGTGACCATCACAATCCATGGGCATCCACCAAAATTTTGCACTTAACATTGCGACCATAATAGTTAACAAATGGGTTAAGCAGGCCCTACCTAAGCAAGTCAAAGCTTAGAGTGTGTTGTTTAAGCCCAACCATGTAAGTGGGTTAATTTTGTAATGTTCATGATAGCCTATTTTTTATTATTAGTTATTTTTGTGATTGCATAATGTCCATGTTTATGGCAACGAAGGGTAAGTTTGGAAATTAGTTAAATAGGAAAAGCTCTTAAACACAACTCAAATTATTCGATGTTGGTTTTTCATTAATCATTTTTTGAGGTGAAATTATTAAAGAAAAGGCACAAGATAAAATAATGATAAGTTTAATTTGCTATATATGTGCTTGCTAATAAAAGCATTTTAAAATGTACCGCCTGCTGAAAGTGAATTTAATGACTTAGAGAAATGTAGTACTAGTTAATAGGCAAACAAATCATTATTTAGATAAAAATGCATAATCCAATTTGGTGGATTGGGTAGAGGAGAGTTGAAATTGTAAATGCTAGGGTTTTTAAATACTTTTCCCTTCTTTCACCACCTTAATTGGTACGTTAAAGCTTCTCATGCTTTCTTTAACTTTATCCACAAAAGAGTTTGGTTAGAAGCAACGAAATCACTACAATTGTGGCACATTAATTGTAAAACGAACATTTTTCCTTTGTTAGCAGCTTTGTTTTAATATTGGAAAAACAAATGGTTTAAATATTGGTTTTAATGTAATTTATAACAGCATTTGCTATCCATAAGACTTAAAAATATGAGCCATTTAAATTATTGATAATTATTTTTTGAAACATTTGTAGTTAAAAAAATTACTTGTTTAGTTTATAAAAATAGATATAAAATTTAGGTGGAAAAAATTATAACATTTAATTGGTAGATAAGTACAACTACTAATGAGTAATCAATAATTAAATGATTTTGATCACAATAATATGTGAATGAATAGGTATAAAAAGTAAAGATAATATAAAATAGTAATTTAATATCTATTATATTAAATAAAAAAGAAATATATTATATTAATTTTAAAAAGAGTGGGCCTATAATGGAATCAACCCTTAAAAGTCCAGACCAAAAAAACAAGTCTTAAACATAATAAAACAAAAAAATATAACAACAATCACACTGCTATATGACAAGAGCTATCAAAGTAATAAGAACAGGTGACAGATCACAATGGAAAATTTCCTTAGCCTTTGTTTTTCTTTTCTATTTTCACTGGATATGTCCAACAACATAAATTACATCAAAGCAGACTAAAAAGACCAAATTTGTCACATCTCATTTCTTGGACTTTATTATAAATTAGATCTTTGAACATTTTACTACAAACGTTTTTACTTTGAGTAAATTCCACGTGTGTGAAGGTAATTATCATGATGTTATATTTGTGTGAACTAGAAAGTTGATTTAATATTAAATATTATGGATGTACATTTTGTTATGCTTCGGCTATGATTTTTGGGGAACTAACCTATTAATGAAAATCTAAGTTCGACTAAGTGCAGGGAATGTCGAAGACGAGAACATGGTTGAGGTAGAGGTGTTCTAGCCACTTGGCAAGAATTGTTTGGGATGGATAACCCTGATGCACTCACACACTCACATTGTCTCATGGCATATTGCATTTTTTGAATGATCTTTTCATGTGTTATTAATTAGTTGATAAATGTGATTGATGATTTGGGAGTAGATAAATATGTCTTTTAAATGTTACAATAAGTCCATTTCGAATGCATGATTAGTTATAAGTATTAATGTTATTTGGATTTATATTTAAATGGTGTATTTTATATTAATTAATAATAAATAAGTGTTTTCCTAAAAATATTATTGTTTGAAAAATGAATATCTAATTTAGATTTAAAACAATTATGTTTAAATAGATAGACATATATTATTATTATTGCGATTCACAACTACTTCTTGTTTAGATTTAAGTGATTATGTTATTTTGAAAATAAATAAATTATATTAATAATACTTATTATATATAGAAATCTAAATAAAGGAATTAAAAGAATAATTTTGTCATGCAAGCGACAAGAATAAATAAGTTATTCTATTTAGTTTTATTGGAGGTTTTTTGGAATGCAAAAGAGGCATGCAAACGTAAGTGATCTAGAGATTATTAAAAAGCAAAACAAAACCTAAATCCAATGCCAAAATTAGCAGAGAATTTTAATAAAACAAGATACAACATAAGGAAGGAGAGGATTCTTTTTCTAAGTGATAAAAGGAGAGAACAAAGCAGCGACAAGAGAGAAGAATAGGTATGATGATAGGAGAGAGATTTGACCGTTAACAACAAAGGAACCGAGTATTTCTCTTGAGTTTTCTTTGCATAGAATTATTGTGAAATCTTTTAAGTCTCAGGTCTGTTATGGATTTTTGTTTGTCTCATCCCTATCACCAGTTTTTCATCCTCTCTTTTAAGCTTTTGGAATCAATCCTCCATTTTTTGTTGGCATCGACCTGTGTTTCCCTTGGCCGCTGTTTGTGGTTATTTTTACTTGCTTTTCTTTCATCTATTAACATGATTCATCATTCATTTTCATGCCCTTTCCACCATGGTTGATTGACGTTGTTGGGTCTAGTGGTGGATTATTTCCCAAATTTTTTTTGGGGTAAAATGATTATTTCCTACTCTCCAATTTACCATGTGCTCACGGTTTGGTAAACCCTCCACAGTTTCATGATTTTGTCTGATAAATGATGAGGCATCTCGCGGGTTTGACTGCATGTCTGCATAACATAATGTATTTGTCTGCTTCGACCTTTATCTTAATAACCCATGTGAATTTGGGCATAAATATGCAAAGATGACGTATTTCAACATATATATGCAAAGCCGATGTATTTTGGCATATATATGCAAACCCATGTGTTTTTCAACATATATCTAAAAACCCATATCTGTACCATATGTCTGCAGAAAATAATGTATTTGTCTGCTTGGTCGTTTTTCTTAATAACCGATGTGTATTTGTATGCATTCATATAATTATATGCTTCGACCTGCTGATTGTATGCTTGGACTTGTTGATTGTATTCATTCATATAATTATATTCTTAATGTCTCAGCATTGTGTTGCTAGCTAAATACAATAGAATACATCTTAATTTTGGAGCTACTTTTGATATATATGTGTGTGTGTGTGTGTGTGTATGCATGTGAATTCCTGTAGCAGAAATGTACAGTTCCTGTAGCTTCTTATAATTTTTTTAAAAAATAGCTAGATTATGAATCATAGCAGAGTTAGTGTATTTTTCAATTTATCATCTATGCTTATTTAATGTTGAAACTAGTCTTAAACTCTTATTAAAGGCTCTCTAAATTGTTAAATCATAAACTGATATTGGATTGAAAAGAGTTAAAACATTAGGATTTTCAAACCTTTTAGACAACGAATTACAGTTAAAGATTATAACCAGATTATAGACAACATATTTATACTTGCATAAATGAATGAATGAGTGATGTTCCACTTATTGCTTATTGAAAGTGTGTCTTCATGATTGTTGCTTTGGAAAGGGAATTTACAGATGGTCTATAGGTGAAATGGGTTGATATTTTCTTTTTATTTTATTTTATCATTTTACTTATTTATTGGGAAAGAAAGTAGTTAACATTAGTTTTCTTCAAACTATTGAAAAGAAAGAACTATTGGATTAGGGAATATAACCAGTTTAAAGATTCTATATCTTTTTAATATTGCGTTTAAACGAATAAATGAATCACTTTATTGAATTATTGCTTGAAAGTGTATTCTCATGGGTTGAGTAAAGTAAAGAATTAATAATCTGTATTTAGGCAAAAGTATGTGTTATTGATTCAGGTAAAAGCAAGAAGTTGGGTCCACATGTAGGGGAAGTTGCGCAGATGAAAAAATTCCTGACAGGAACGGGCACCCGAACCTAAATGGGTACCCGTTTACTAACGGATGCTCAAGCCTAAATGAGTACCCATTAGTAAATAGGTACGCGTTATAGAACGGGTACACATTACTAAACAGGTACCCATTTTGAAAATGTATATAATTTTAAAAAAAATCCCCTGCAGGCTCATTTTCCTCCATAGGCGGACAAGGACATCGACATACCAGAATAGGTACGCATTGCTAACGACCCTACCAACACAGATCCAGTGTTTTTTTTTGCCCTGTCACCTCCTCCTGCCACCTCGTCATTTCTGAAGACCTCCATGTTGGTTTGTAGCTTGTTTTTTATGTATTTTTTTATGATTGTAGTTTAAATTGAAAAATTAGGGTTTAAGTAAAATTATGCTATGTATGTTTGGATAAACCCTAAAACTATGTTACTATAAACCCTAAAATGCTAAGCATAACTATAAACCCTAAAACTAAACTATTATCCTTAAAACTAAACTTCAAACTATAAACCCTAAAACTAAACTATAAATCCTAAAACTAAACTTCAAACTATAAACCCTAAAACTATGAACTTGATAAACCCTTCAAAACTAAACTATAAACCCTAAAAATATGAACTTGATAAACCCTAAAACTAAACTATAAACCCTAAAACTTGAGACACACTATGTTGCATCCCAACCATGAAGTTATAGAAATAATAAATGGCATATCTCATAAGGATTGAAATAGCATGATCTATGCATAGATAATCATCTCTTACACAATGACAAGGGTCAATCTATGTAGGCATTACACAAATAGATTTCTTATTGAAATTAGTAGGCTAATGAGTAGATAAGAGTTTGAATCCTAACTTAATAGAGTAGTCCCCACTCAGCTCAATAGTTTAGATTAAGGCACATCCTTTTTGGAGAACAAATTGAATCTATATCCACTTATTTTTTTGGTTAGGTTTAATAAGGTAATATTATTAGTAGTATCTATTTCTTCATTAAACTTTTTCCATTCCCTACTGCCATTAGCATTTGTCCAGTAATTAGCCACCAAACTACCATACCTCTTTGTCATAACTTCTTCCAACCTAGCACAAGGATGACCAACATTCAAAGGAGAACTTAGGATCTAAGGGTCTTCCAAAAACTTGGGAATAGTATAAGGATAGGGGTTTGCTTCTTTCAAGGATTCATTATTTGAACTTGCATGTTTGGAGTTAGAGAGCTAGAATAGAAGATGAAAAGTTGAAGATAGTATTGTTCTTGAGTTAGATTTATTGTTATAGAAATAATATTATAAGATTTGGAATGCTTTTTAGAGCTTGTATAAGGGGAATGTTGTGTTTGGAGAAAGAATAAAGAGTTGAAAATCTTCTTTTAGATTTAGATCTTAAAGTGTTGAGGTAATATTCTTTGTTTCAGGTTGTATTTATTTTGGATGTTTCTTTATTTGCATGGTACTTGACATGATTTGTTGTCATGGATGTGCTTATGAGTGTGTTAAAAGATATTTTTAATCTCTTTTATTTGTGTCATGGGAGAGAAAGATTAAGATGTGTTAATGGAGTTCTTATGAATGGTATGGGAAGAACTATGAGTATGCATTATAATTTGTAGAAAAAGAGAAGTTTTAATTGCTTTGTATAATCAAAGCTGGGTAAAATGCTAGGAAAGGTGATTAGTAGGCCAAGGTGATATGTGGTGGTAGTTGGATAATGGGTTCAAGGCTAAGTGTCAATGTATGTACCAAATAGGTTAAATTGAGTGCTAAAAAAATATTTAGAACATCTATGCAAAGTACCATAAAACATTGAAGGTGTAACTTGTGTAGGATATAGACTTTTGTAACATAAACTACTCTAAATTATATTCCAAACTAGTTCACCAATTATAGATTTTAGAGAGTTAGAATATGACAATTTAATAAATGACTATAAATGCTTACAAAATTAAATTGAACAAGGAAATTAAATTAAAGAGAGAACATGCCATAAAAATTGAGGATAACTAGAGCAACATGGAGGAACCCCTTGTAGATATAAAATCCACCAAAATAGAGCACTAAACTTGAATAAAAAGGTTCCCAAATAGGCCCTTATTGAAAGTTACCATAACTTTTAAATACTTTCAATGTTTACAACATCTAGGCCTAATAATTTTCCACTCCTATATACTTAGTTTTTGCTCATAAGCTTCATCAATTCAGCTACATCAAATTCATATAGGCATCCCCCTTCTCAATCATAACCCTTCTATCCTCTACTATGTCACACAAAATAACTTATCACATAGATCAATGTGCTTAGTTTTCATGCTAAACATGTAGGGTTCTTTACAAATGTGATGTACCTAGTCTCACTAGATATCACATAGAATTTACATTGTATCCTAATTTCATCTAGTATAATATTTCATCTAGGAATGAGTGTTTTTCATGCACTCTATCTTCATAGTTGAAAGACCAACCACTTGCCTATCTTTTTCGTAACCAACACTACGTGCCACCAACTAGGTTAAAATCATACACACTAGTAGAAATTCTATTGGGTATATCTACTATCTAACCAAAATCCATAAATCCCTATATATTTAATGTCCTTGTCAAATCAAGTCCCCTTGGTAGAAAATATAATACATTAAATTTAGTCCATGAATATATATGAAGACCCTCTTTGCTAGAGTCTAATTTTGTTCATAGATTGTACATTAACCTTATTACCTGACTCCTACTCATTGGGCAATGTCTAGTTTGGTGCAAATAATAACATATATAAAGATAAAAACTACACTCATATACTTGGGGCACATGGTTTGGGTTCTCAATTTCATATTTAGTGTTGAAGACACTACTCAAATGAAGTCACTATTCCCATAGGAATGGGAACACTCATCCTAAATTTATAAAATAAATAGTCAACATACATCCTCTAACTTAACCAAAGTTTTATGTTAGCTCTGGACATCTATTCTAATTAACATTCCTAAGATAGAATTAACAAACTTAAAATTATTGATAAGAAACTATGATGAAATGTAAAATTTCAACAACCTAATCATTTGCTTATTATTTCCAATTAACATGTTTTCAACATAAAGAATGGTAATAATAAAATAATCACCTATTATCTTTTAATAATCATAACGACCTAATTTAGCTTTGATAAATCATAGGTAAACATTTAACATATGAATTAAAATTTTAATAGCACATCTTGGGGTATAGTTTATTTGATGTTTCAACTCGAATCAAGTTAATGTGTCTATTAAAACTATTTTAATTTCAATTTTAAAAAAAGTAAATGTCTCTTGAGTCAAATGCAGTAAAAACATAGTACTAGATCAACAATCAGGTCCATATTTTTCTTGACTAGTTGTACTTGTGCATAATTTTCAAGTATTAAGCTTTCTATTCATGGATATATTTTAAACTTACATTTACATATATTAGATTAAGTTTATTTCTAGATATTTGTTTGTAAGAAATTTCAATATGGATATATCTATGATTACATTTGTAAGTTTTTGATATGGATATATTTGGAAATGCAGGTGACCATCCAATGGATGAGTTTCTAATAGATGAAATTATTTTACAAAACCCCTCACCCCATCCACCTGAAAACCCCCCATCCCCTCCACCTGAAAACTTCTCACCCCCTCCACCTAATGAGGCTCAATTACGACAAAGCATGATGAAAATATTAATGCAATTGAGGAAAACATTAAGTTGATTAATAATCAGCCTCACTTGATGCCCCCTCATGTAGTACGGTTTGCATCTTCAATGCAAACCATTATTGATTCTGTTGGGTCTATTGATGCAGACCTAGATAGATTTCACCATTGGTGAGAGGAGAGGAGGCAATTTTATGCGGATGGTCTTTCATATAAAGACATCCTTGATCTTCACATTACCAAACAAACATTAGCCCCATTTTTTGTCCACCCCAAAACTAATCAACCTATACCTGCAACAAAAAAAAGAATATCAATTAAGTGGTGTAGGCATGAGGCGATCTCAAGACATTTTTGGGATCGATGGTGGATGGTGTTTGATCACCCACCACACGCTAATTTTGAGGTACCACTATATTTTTTGAGAAGATTATGGGTGGAGTTTCAATTGGGTAAAAAACCCAATTATTTTGATATGAGACCATTCCAAGGTGTTGGTGGTGGCATTCCACAACACAGGCCAAGGGCACGAATTGATCCCAATCGACCTATTCTTGCTGCTCCTATGGTTGCTCCTATTTTTCCCACAATTCATGCACCCATTCAGCACTAGGTAGTGTTGTCGACATTAGGAACATTGAATAGACTCTCGGGTAATCTCATTGAACAAGCTACCCACATGGCAACTGAATTCAGTTGTGGAGAGCATCATGGAGGAGTCAGTGCATCTCATCATAGAGCCTCACACATGTCAAGGGCACATTTGTGTCAAAATTGCAACCAACCGTGTTATGGTCCTGCTCCTACATCCACATCAGATGCAACTACAATAGATGTGGAGTCATACTTGGATCTACTATATTCGGATGATCATCCTACATAGGTACATGGACCACATTTTATTTTGTTTCAAGTGCATAATTTGAACGTATCAAAATTTATATTTAATCATGCATTAAATATATATTGTGAACTATTCGGTGTAGATCTCAAGTCGCTCCAGGGCTTCAACATGATTTGATACACTGAGTTTTACATCAACATCTGTAGAGACCGGCACACCTTACGAGGTAAACCAATATATATTAACCCTAAAACCATATGTATCTAGTTCTAGTTTAAATTTTCTTCAAAACTTAGATATTATATTTAAATTAACAAGTGTATAATTAAATTTAACTTTATACATGTATGTGAAACATTTATGTTGCAGCGAGGAGGTCACATGGTAGTTTCCATGTCTGACCAACCACCTGAAGGTGTTGCTTGCAGTGCTCCTCCATCATCATCTCTTATGCCGAGTATTCCCTGCTGTGTGTTTTCAAAAATTGTACTAAATTTGTACTTTGCTTTTTTGAGTTTATATAAATTTATATATGCCCATATATGTAAGTGCAGGTCCTAAATCTTGCTAAATTTTTTGTGTAATTTCTAGGTCTTTATATGCTATATAATATGGTTAAATGTTTTGGTAAATATTCTAAGTTATTTCAAACATGCTTTATTTGAATTTCTATGAATTAGCAACTCAGACTTTTGGTCTAGAATCTGAAACAACTATACCACCTGGACAACAAAATGTGGGAGTAGATGAGCATGATCACATGGTAACCTAACTCAAATATTTAATTTATGCACACTTTAAAGCCTAGATTTAAATATTTAATTTCATATTTTTATAAATTAAATCAAATTTGGATGCTAACCTAACTCTTGAGTGCTTTATTTGAATATGCAGGAATTAGCAGCTGAGACTTTTGGTTCAGGACCAACAGCTATACGATCACCTGGGCAACAAAATGTGGGAGGAGATGACCAACATCATCTGCTAATTTATGCATACATTAATCTATATTTAAATATTTAATATGAGTATTTTATAAATTAAATTAAATTAAATGAAATGAAATTTAAATTTCATATGCACATGTATGTGTCATTTTTAAAAATTTTATCTGATTTCAAGTTTCTTTCTCTTCTGTATAGCATGAGGCATATCCATCTATTTCACAAGGAAGAAAGAGGCCTCTTTCAAATTTGAACTTGAGTGATGATTATACTTGACATAGATATTTATTTCATGGACTACACGATGCATTGTTTTTTATATATGCCACCAGGACTATAACTATATATGTTGAACTTGATATTTCATGGACTTAGAGATATTTCAGTATTTCATGAACTATGATTTGTATTTATTTATATGCTGACTATGAGTATATGTTTTAGTACATTTCATGGACCGTCCTATCTATATTTCAATATTTCATGGACTTATCTATAGATCTACATGTGTATATATATTATTGACTATATATGCTTGTACATTTTAGTATGTTAGATAGTATGTTTATGCTTTATTGTTCACTTCTAGATTATATTATCAAGACATGTTAGAATCTCTAGTGCATTTTTGAATTTAAAACGAAAAACTATCTAATGTGTTTAAAATAGTTCTAGTATGTGAATATCTAATGTGTAGATAATTTTTTCAAATTTTGAATCTAGTATACATGACTATCAGAATGTATAAAATAGTTCTTGATAAATGATAACACAATTGACAGCTTGGAAAAAACTCACTAAGATATACAACCTAGTCTTATAAGCATGGAAAAAGTTATGAGGTGCTATATTTTTCCATTTAAGCTCATGGATAACACATGGTCACTCTCTTCATACATGAAATATAATTTTATTTATGTACTAAATTGTTCATATGGGGCCTATCTTTAACAAAGCTATCTTGACCCAAATACTAATATAAAACCATATACATTGAGGCCCATTTTTCCTATGTGCTAATGTGCATGAAAATCCAATCACACAATAATTTAATAAATAAGGATCAATAATGTGGGCCCAAAGAGGCCAAAGGAAAGATGCATGTTGCCTCAATTTGCCCCTAATCATAATCATCTTAAAATAAAAATAAAAATGTAGGAGTTCACAATACAATACAAAGACTTAGGCATGAAGCAATTATTTTAAAGGTTTCACATGCTAATCTAACTAAGATAGATTACCAAAGATGTTGAACATGATAATGTATAGGGGTTTGATATGAACATTACAACTAGGGGAAATCATATGAGAAGCCTATATACAAATGAATATTTTAAAGTGATAATAAACAAGGCCATTAAGCAACTATTGTGGGCAACAAATCATATTTAGAACCAAAATTAAAGAAGCGAACCTTTTGAATTTTCAAGAGTGGATCACAAATTCAAAAAGAATTAGGGCATGATGTGCAAGCCATAACAAGTTAGGATGATACACCATTAGAAGACACCATCAAAGAGTAAATGTCATAAAGGATATCCATGCAAAATGGGGCATCCACTAATTTATGATGTAAGATGGTGACCAATTATTGAGGATATTATGTATTCGTAATTACATCTACAAGTAATTATCTAGTAAGTGTAAGATCTTTCCTAGCTATATGTGCATTGTGATAAAAATCTTGTTGCTATTTCATGATCCTCAATATGAGAATCATATAATATTTCATTTTCATTAGTATCTATGTTAGGGTTTAGATGAGAATGCCTTTGCAAAGGAAGATTAGGGTTTCAAGTAGATTGTGGCATAATCAACACAATATGGCTACTATAGAGAGAAAGATGAAGCAATATAAAACACTCACAAATGTAAAAATTAGAAAATCAATAAGAGATCAAATATGAAAATGAAACCCTGGGAGAATTTGAGGGTGTGTAGCATGAAAAAATCAAGGTCACAATAAATCACAAAACCTAAGAGAAGAGAAGATTGTGGAGCACAAAAAAGAAAGGGAAATGAAACCCTAAGGAGGTACGAAAATATGATAAAGTAATTAGAAAATAGATCTAAAACCTAAAGTTATAAAGAAGGATATAGCCTAATCTCAAAACCTAGGGTGTGTAGGAAAATGTCAGGTTGACCAATAAGTATGAAGGAGTAAAATCCATTTTACATTAAATTCTACGATAATTAAATAAACACAAACTTTATTTTAGTGCAAGTATAGTTTCCAATAGAAAATATTACCATAATCTTAATGCTATAGAAATATCATAAAAAGAGTCTCAAAACTAAAAATATAGATTAGGAGAAAAATAATAATGAACCAATAGCACCACTATACATAGAGCTCAAAAAATTATGCAATTTGAATTTGAAAGAATATATTGAAGACACAAAATATCAAGATACAATGTAACTATAGTGCTCATGATGAAACATATGAGTATCTATACAATTAGCTCATATGTCCATTATTAGTTTGACAAGACTACAAAATTGATCTAGCATTTACATTATGATGAAATCTTGTAGTGGCAATCATGGAAAAATCTATTTGTAGGGTGCACCTGCAAAAAAATGAATGTACAAGTAAATTAACTATATATTTACATGAGTCGATACAAATTTTAAGATAAATTGAATAATATAGAAGGTGAAATGAGAATAAAAGAATATAAACCAAAAACACAAAACAACAAGATGCAATATGTAACTAGTTATAACATGTTGAATATGAAATATATGAGTATACATATTAAATTACCTAATTTGTGTTCACTTTTAGTTGAAGACTACAAAATTGACCTCACAAATTTGTATGGTGAAAACTTCTATTGACAATCATGCAAATATCTACTTGTAGGGTACACCTGCAAAAATAATGTTCAAATGTACAAGTAAATTAACTATATATATACATGAGCCATGTAAATTTTAAGATAAAAAGGGAATAATATAGAAGGTGAAATGAGAATGAAACAAGATATATACCAAAAACACAAAACATTGAGGCAATATGTAACTAGATAACACAAAGGATGGCTTAAGGGGATGTACGAGAATGGCTTCAGGGGAGCTAAGAGGATGTCTAAAGGGGATACATAAGAGGATGGCTTTAGGGGATGTAAGAGGATGGGTTAAAGGGAGATGCATGGGTCAATACAAATTATAAGATAAAGGGATGGCTTAAGGGGATGTAAGAGGATGACTTAAGGGGAGCTAAGAGGATGGCTTAAGGGGATGTAAGAGAGGTGGTCAAGTAAATAACCTAGCCACTCAAACTATGTGTCATGTGAGAAAATTAATTCTATATTTATATGAAATTGTTTAAGAGTAGGTAAGAGGATGGCTTAATACAACTATATTAACTATCGATTAAATATATACAACTATATACATACCTGGAAATTTATTCCATTGTACCATCTGCATCCTCTCATTTTTGTAATGCATCTATAATTGACTCATGTTCTTCCATAGAAAGTGTCCATAACTATTTATTAGTAGGTCTTCCTTGATATCTGACTAGTTTTATATTTGTTGCCACAACCAAATGTGAGTAGTGTATGATCTTCTTATGTCTTTCATAATCTTCAAATGCAGGAAAACCATTCTTTCTTATTAGATATTTTCGTAGCCAGGTGCCAACAACAACCACAGAACCTGTTGGATACTCATAGTTATCATCATCTACTCTAGGATGTAACAACTTTTGTTTTGTCTCAACACATTGAGCCAACCAATACTCAGTTTCCTCTTCATTGCCCTCAGGTGTAACAATAGCATACACATGTCCTGTAAAAAGAATTATTTAATTCGATAAAGTGTGACATGCATCTAAATCACATAAATATGTACATGCATACATATATAATTAATTTTATAGATTATAAAAAAATGTAATAAAAAAATATTGAAAATTAAAATACCTTCTTATACAAGGTCTGAAACACGATCATAGTCATCTGATGCAAACACTTGATTATCATCTTAAATTCTTGTTTCAAGTTGATCATGTGTGTGTCAAGGATCTTTGTTTCCATTCTTCAACCCATTATGTATTTTCACATGCTCCCTAATCATCTGTAATACAAAATTGACAAAAACATGCAAGCTCCCTAGTCCATATAGTCCATGTGCTTGCATTTGAATTCTGTTGGTTTACAGATTTGTCATTTAACTCTATATTCTCTCGCCCAAACAATGACAAATGTAACCACAGTTGAGTTAGTTACAATGGTGTTTTATAACCAACTCTCTACTTGTTTTACAAGGTGGCAGCTACCTTCGAATGATATACAATGGATTAAACTGTATGTTGCTTTTTACCAGAAAGCAAGAAAAGGTAGTGCTTTTAACCAGAAAGCTTTGAAAGGAGATCCCATACATATAAATGAATTAAATGATTATAACAAGCTCAAAGACTTCAAACATCAGCTCAAATAAAGAAATTAAATTCTCATCACCATGACATATTTATTCAAAGATAGGTATCCACGGCAATAAGATCACCAACTAAAACTTCCAATATAAAGAATGAAAACCATTGATATAACATTCAACATAAGAAGAATGATGATCCAAAACACCACAGCACAAATACTATATATGCTCGAACCACTCAACAGTATGTCTTTTCTATATTGAAAGAGATAGAAATTGAAACAATTATCATAAATATCTAACTTATTTGAGAAAATCAAAGTTTGCCCAAAAAGAAAGATCCATACTATGTCACCTATAGCATATTTATAATGTTCATATAATAATTATCTTTAGAAATAGAATAGTTTCTTGGGGACAACCATTTTAAAATAAAGTCTTTTAAAGAATTTCAAGAGCCAAATATTAGAAATGCATGAAAGAAAATAAAATCAACTCACCACCCCCTTGCCTTCTTTGGGGTCTTCGACACTTTCGCCACCTTGGTCTTTAGCCATTGCTTCACGTACTTTTACTCTTAACCTGTATTCCCGATATTTGGTGATGACAACTGTGATTTTCTTACTCCCTGGTGTTGAGGTGATTTGTAGCTTGGTTCTAAACTTTGCCAAAGTTTTGTTTACTCCTTCCATAGTTTCCTGAATGAGCTCGTCTCTATTTCTGAATCCTCTAAGGTAAACCTGAATCAAACCCAATTTTGCCTAGTGATTCACTAGAAATAGTCTCAAGATCAGCAAGTTCTTTATAAAGCATATCTTTGGCCTCCATAGTGATATCTTTAGGGTCCCACAGATTTCCTCCAAATTCATCTAGGATATTCACATCCAGTGTCCAACAATCCCTTTGAATACCAATCATTAGATCCAGATAATCTTGCAACGCTTTATTAATATACTCTATAAGATTATCATACATATTTAGCTTCCAATCCAACAAATTAGCCCAAGATGGGTCAATCTCACGGGGATCATTAGCTAAACCTTCTTTCATGAGTGTTATAGGATCCAAGGCTATTAGTTCAGCAACCTCTTTTGAAAGTACATAAGTACTACCTTGTTCTTTCCTCACCTATTGGAGCTCACTGATCAACTCTGTTCTTTTGCTATGAACCTCGGAGTAACTCTGTATCATCTTGGTCAAGAAGAATAACATATGACAAGACAACTTTTCTACCCATTCCACAACAGCCTTAGCAAAGTTTTGATTCTTTTTAACTTGTTGAACAGTGTTGGCATCAATTCTAATCACTTTTGAATTGGATGTTTCCTGTGGTATGGGTGATACAATGGATTGAATGAATTTACGTAAAGACAAAATTTGAGACCGAAGCTTTATATTCTCCTTCCTTTCTTCTTTAGCTCTTTTGATTAAAGCATTGACATAAAAATTAGCATGATATGAATCCCCCTCCAAGGTAGAGGGACCCAAATCGATGTGGCTTATTTTATAATCAGCTTCAGTAATATCTTCTTCATTCAAATCCTTCACAGGATCTGCAATTTCTAGCATCTGGTGTCTAGTGGTAGCATCATTGACCATCCTTGACATTCTTCTGGCCTTTTTAGGCTTAGAAGTGGTCTGTAACAACTTAGCAACTGTATCTATCTCAACTGTAATAGTGGGCACATAATTTCTCTTCTTATCTATAGCCTTCTTCAACCAATTTGGTGAGGATGATACTAAACCAGTACTGACATTGCTAGAAACAATATTAACTTGATTATCAATGGAAATAGAAACAACCACTTCTTCAGCAGCGAGGGAAGAAGGAATCTCCAAAAATGGAGGGAAAGAACCATCATCAACAATGTGTTGAAAAATAGGATCTGAAGACACAGGCAATGGCTTGGCAGGAGTACTTTTCTTGGCAGAATTGGATGAAGGGATGCTATCCAATTCACATATTGATTTTAATTTTAAGGCTTCATTAGGCCTTTCTCCATCTCCTCCAGACTGGGAATTGGAACTAGACTATAGAGCTTCTTGTCTCCCTAATGTAAGCATCCACCAGAACTCTGTGTGGGTCTCTGATTGTTAGCTCTAGGGTTCCCTGAGTCATGTGGTGAACCAGCATTCCCACACCATCTTCTAGTTAGCCAATCTTCAATTCTTTTTATCACAGCAACAGAGTGAACCCTCAAATCTACAATCTCTTTTTCAGACCAATTGATTCAAGGAAGAGGTTTAGTCACCAGGGTTTGATACTCTTCATCAATGATTTCAAAATTTTCTTCTAGCCCCTCTGGGATGTAAATAGAGAGACCAAAAACCTGAATTTGACTTAAAGTGAGTCTCATACAATTCCTCCTCTGAACTTCCCTATCATCCATGCAATCTTCCCAAAAATCTTCCAAAGTCAGGTGATGCTCATAGGAACCAAAGCCATGAAAATTTTGCTTCACATAGTTTTTACTATCAAAATAGGATCTAATTGACAAGGAATGCAAATTAAACTTAGCCAAAACATGTTTTGCTCCCCTGATAATTTCATTTGTTTTACATGTGTAGGAGGATAATTTCAATGGAAAATCATACCCCTTCTTCTTCATACTGCGATACTTAACATTCACCACAGACATTTGTTTGCATACTTCCTGAAAAATGACAAAATCACTGGGGTATCTTGGCAATTTTGTTGGGGCATTTTCATAACCCCCTATTCTTAGATAGGTAAACCTATCGAACTGAATATAGAAACTCCCATATTGCATGATTAGGGAAGCGACCTCTGGTCAAATTCTCAGTTCAAGGTTTGCATCTAATTTTCTCACTATATACATAAAAAAAAAATCATTTACACGGCGGTAGTCTTTCATTCCAACATCTCTTTTCAATTGAGGAAAATAACTGAACAAAGGTGTGCTTGGAGTTAAAGACCCATGTGGTCTCAACCCAGCCCAAACAACCTCTTGACTGGCTAGAATGTAAACCAGGTATGAACACATATGGAAGGTCAAAGTCTCCTGAAATCTCATTAACTACTCATTCAAATGAAAACTGATAATCTCAGCCCAATTTATGTATTTATCTTCACTGCATATTAACAAAATGAAACGGCACATCCATTCCTCAAAAGAATCTATATCTTTGCTTCCTACTACTCTATGCAGCAAAGTAATCATGTCTGAAATTTCATCTTTGATATGAGCTCTTCTAAGTTTTTGAGGTAGTTGAGACTTACCTTTCTTCTCTGACTTCAACCAATTTCATGCAATGGAGTTCTTGCACCAGTCTTTGTTAGCTTGAAATAAATCCATTCCAATAGCCACAGACATTTCTTCAAACTCTTGCCTCTTAGGAATTTTCAATGCACGAATAATACTTTATGGATTAATTCTTCCCAACACAGTTCCGTCTTTGGCCTTAATTTCAAAAGTTTCTGGGACGTATCTTCTCGCACAAGCCATGACCAATTCTTCACTCTACACAGAGACGGGAAACCCTCCTGCATGCGCCAGACCACTTTGTAGTATCTTCTCTACAATGGGTGACCTATCTTCTCGTTGCAAACGAGACCAGAACTCCTCTAAATCAATGTGACCAAGTTTGGTATCACCAACACCAGACCAAATATTTTCAATTTTAGAATCATGGGAAGCTCCCTGGTATTTGAATTTCATTACTACTGGAAAGTAGAGAACAACTAAATACAGAAGGAATAATAGCAGAGTACGGGTGGAATGATGGCTGCATTACTTAGAAAAATTTGGCAAGAAAATGAGAGATTGCTTGTGCTGGAGGGAAATTACTAAGCATTTTAAATACTTAGTTAACTTGGCATTCAATGGATGCCTCGAGGACGTAGCCCTTTAGATTTACCCACTTCTCGATAATTCTGAAAAGACATTCCCTTTGTGTGTCCTACTTATCATTTAATGATCATTATGAGCCTCAGGAACTGGATAACCACTTCCTTGTCATGAAGTCGCGAGATATTGGAACTTTAGAACCTTGAGTTGGAGGTTTCATAGTTTTGAAAACCTCTGACTTATCGACCACAAGAGCAAAATCTAAGACTTGACTATGCAATGCAAGGTCGGGGAGTCGGCGAGTTAGGGAACTCTATAACCATGCGACATGAGTTGCGAACTTCAAGAATTCAACGATTAAGTTAGAAAAACTCTAACACATTCAACTTTTACAATTAACTAGGGCAACCAAAGGAAAGACAAGGTATTGAGACTTAGCTGAAAACAATGAAGAGGATAAGGCCCAGAATCAAAAATTTGGGGGTGTAACAACTGGTTCTGAATGGGAAGAAGGACCATAGGGACGTAGAGAATCCAGAATCATGGCACAAAGCCTTATTCATTGGTAAAACAAAGTCAAAAACAACACAATAGACAAAGACAAATAAACTATGATACAAAGGGGAAGACTTGAGATTACTACTAGTTGAACATTTTTAGATCTTGCCCATTATAGGCAAGAGGTAAAGGAGTACCATCTGGATAGGTCAACAGAAAAGCATTGTCACCAATAACCTGCTTGATCAGGAAAGGACCTCTCCACAAAGAATTGAACTTTTTGTGTGCTCCCTTTGGTTCTCGTCTTCTATCCCAAAGAAGTACCAAGTCTCCAATAGGAAAACTTCTTTGCCTAGCCTTCTTATGAAAAATCTTTTTAACCATTTGCTGATTCTTGGCTATTCTGTCCACAACTACTTCTCTCTCCTCTTCCAGCTTATTTAGATACGTGACCCTTTTTTCAATTGCAGATTGGAATTCTTCATTTTATATAGCCTTCTATAAATCCAAAGCTGAAAACTCTAAAGAAACAAGAATGGTGCTATCAATCCCATACACTAATTGAAAAGGTGACATACCTATGGCTCTTTTATAAGTGATCCTATCTGCCCACAGAGCATCATACAATTTTTTATGCCAACTCTTCTGTTTCTCATCTACCAATTTCTTAATAATGGAAATCAAGTTTTTATTGCTGGATTCAGCTTGCCCATTTCCTTGAGGATAATAATAAGAAGAATGCCCCAAACTCATGCCATACTCATAGTAGAAAAGAGTAATTTCAGAGGATGAAAAAGAGCTAGCATTATCAGTGACTATTTTCTTCGGGATGCCAAATCTTACTATGATGTTCTCTTTCAGAAAATTACACACAACCTCTGAAGTGGTCTGCTTTACTGGGATAGCCTCTACCCATTTAGTGAAGTAATCAGTAGTAGTAAGGATGTGTGTATGTCCAACACTTGAACTAGGATTGACAGGGCCAATAAAATCTAATCTCCACTTTTGGAAAGGTTCTTCAATCATCATGGGTTTTAAAGGCAAGGATGCAAGATGAGGTCTACCAACGAATTTCAAGCACTTTTCACATTTGGATACCCACTCATGAGCATCTTTAAACATGCCAGGCCAATAAAAACATTGGCATAAAATTTTAAAGGCTGTCACAGAAGCAGAGAAATGTCCTCCACATGCTTCATCATGAAAAGCTTTCAACAATATTTTTTGTTGTTCCTTGTCAACACATCTGAGAAAGGTTCCATCTACTCCTTTTTTATATAAGTTTCCCTCCCAAAGAACATACTTACTTGCCTTAAGTTTCAAATTTCTTCTTCCTCTGGCCGATAAGTGTGTAGAACAGTCACCATAGGTTAATAAATATGCAACATCTGAGAACCATTCATCAGTTGTGGTAGTGAAAAGGACCAAAGGTAACTGTTCTTCTTCATCAATTTTATTTTCTACAATCAGTTTACACAGACCCTTGCCCCTGACCAAATTGGTAGGCCTGATATCTACATCATACTCCTGCACTTTTGCTATCCAAGACCCCCATTTATTACATCAAATTTTATGTTGCGTGAGGATATTCTTGATAGTATTTTCAGGGATAAACAATGGTATGTGAATGTAGAATATAGAACCTAAAACTTTTTAAAGCTCTAACAACAGCATAAGCATGTTTTTCAAGCGAGGAATACTTGAGTTCATAATTCTTGAGAGGAGTACTCATAAAAGAGATAGGGACTTCTATACTTTGCTCATTTTTTTGCATTAGGATAGTTGATAAAGTATGTTCTGATGCATAACAATATATAATGAAACCTTTACTGAAATTAGGACATACCAGAGTGGGTGTATTGGCAATAGCAACTTTTATATCTTTGAATGCTTTGTTTTCCTTCGTTACTCCACTTGAAGATTGAATGATTCCTCAACATATCAGCTATGGGTCTTGTCAACTCAGCCAACTCAGGTACAAATCTCCTCAGGAAGTTCACTTGGCCAAAGAATGACCTAGTACTATCTTTGTTTGCAGGCAATCCCAATTGCATAATAGCTTTCACCCTTTTAGGATTAACCTTGATGCCATCCTTTGAGATGATATGTCCCAAAAGTTTTCCTTCTATAATAGCAAAGATAGACTTCTTGGGATTTAATGAGATTCCTTGTTCTCTGCAACGTTGAAGGACAATTTCTAGGTCATGGATATGGTTGGCCCTCTTCTTCGAGAACACTGTTAGGTCATCTAAATATACCACAATGATTTTGTTTTTTAGATCACCAAATGAAAGATCCATAGCCCTCTGGAAAGTAGCACCTGCATTAATAAGACCAAATGACATTCTATTATAGGCAAACATACCAATGGGAGTAGTGAACGTTGTCTTATGCCAGTCTTCTGGGGCTACTTCAATTTGGTTATAACCTGAGAATCCATCCAACATTGACATCATCTCGGAACTAGCAATAATTTGTAGAACGTGATCCATGACAGGTAATGGGTAGTTATCTTTCAGTGAAGCTTGATTTAAGTTCCTGAAATCAACACAAATCCTTATTTCTCCATTTTTCTTTCTAACATGAACAATATTTGCTACCCATGTAGAATGATGAATGGGATAGATAATCTTGGCCTTGAGCATTTTATCTATCTCATTAAAAATGGCTTCGGCTAACTTTGGATTATATATTCGTTGTTTCTGCCTATAAGGTGTAGTGCCAGGTTTCAATGGTATCTTGTGCTGCAGTTCTCCATTTCTGAACTTCTTTAAATCTGCATAGCACCATGCAAAAACATCCTTATACCTTATGAGTAGAGAAATTAGTTTCTCTTTCCTGAGGAGAACAACATTTTCCTATACATACTATGTTAGGGTCTTCATTTGTGTCAATATTGACATGATCATAGTCAATAGACGAGTCAATACTGACCTTACTTTTCCTCTTCAGGTATTGATCATGTTTGTTGAATAAATCTTCTAGAGACACTAAACCTTTAGGTATTTTGTTACCTTTCAATTGAATCATTTCAGACTTCTCACTATCAGGGGAACTGATGTGCTCTTCTAAAACATCATTATTTACACCATCACTTCCTTCAAAGAATATGTTGGCAAAGGCCTCAACTTTCTCCAGGAATGTGATAATCTTCCTATCACTATTGAACACTTGCCAATGGTTCACATTATCAGGAATGCCCAGGTGATATACCACTTCAATTCTATAAGGTTTATCTTTAAAGTCTGGGTGAGGTAGTAACAAGGATGCAGACACAACTAATGAATCTGCTATGGCATTAAGGTCTCTAGGTACAACTTCAATAGAAAAGACATCAAAATTCTCAATGCAATCCCAAACTCTATTTCTATAGTGTCTCAACCTGCCATTTTTTACTGTATATTATTTTCTGACTTGCTTAACAATCAGTTCCACATCTCCTCTATCCTTTAGCTATTTTATGCCTCTTTCTTTGGCTAAGGTTAGGCCAAGTAGAAGTGTTTCATATTCTGCAGTATTGTTTGTATTTTCAAATTCCAACTTATAAGCATAGGGGAAACTATAGCCATCTGGGGAAACCAGAACAACTCCTGCACTAGAACCAGCACTAGAGCAACTTCCATCAAATTCTAATGTCCATAACTCATTTCTTGCATCAGGACTGATCAGGCTAGAAAATTCTTCCTCTGAGGATGTGCACATATAAGTACCTGGACCAGTTTCTACAAACAAAATATCTGCCCTTGGATATCCTGACTTCAACACTGTGAACTTAGCTTTGCACTCCAGGTTAAGGCATACTTTCTTTCCTTCTAGTGGTATTATGGCATGAGACCAATCCATTTGTATCTCCCCACCCAGGTCTCTACAGAAACTTCTACTCAAAAGCATACCATAGCTAGCAGGGATATCAGCAACCAGGATGGTTAGTTTCAATCTCTTTTTCGGAAAGACAACTAAAGCAACATGAGCATCCTTTATTTGTCCTAAAATTGGGACTTGAGAACCATCCATAGAAAAACATTTGCCATTGGAGGGAGTGTAAGACAACCCTAGAGCCCTAGCCACTTGAGTAGGCATCACGTTATTGAAAGCACCAGAATCAATAACACAGTTGCTTAATCTAAAACCAACTATATAAAGGGATACATAAAATGGCTCTCGTTTAGAAAAAGGATTTTGTTGACCTGGGTCTGTTTCATGTGAATTTGAGCAAACTTGTTCATTAACAGGTATACTTGACACTTGAGCATTACTCTGGGGTGGAGAAGGTTCTTGTTTGATATATTTCACTAACTGATCTAACTCAGATGGATTGAGTCTAAGATATTCAGCTTGGGAGATTTGAATCTTAGTGTTTTTACATGACTCAATTATATCAAATGAACTAGCAACAAGAGGGTCAGGAGAAGGAACTAATGGTACCTCTGTAGATGTATTCTTGGGCGTAGCATTCTTGGACTTCTTGGAGCTAGAAGTGGCTTGCCTAGACAAAATATATTTCAGAGTAAAAGGTGAGCCACTTGTTTGCCCCTTCTCTTTTTGAGCCAGCTGACCCCTTGTGAAGACTGCACAATTTGGATCAATTTCTATATAAAAATCTTCTCTAGACTCAGTGTCTGATTCATACTCAAAAAAGTTTACGCTAGCATCATGAGACTGGCCGGGTTCTTCCACATATGGTACCTCATTGTGTTCATTGGTAGAGAGCATTTTGCTTAAATCGAACCATCTCGGGACAAGTGGATCCATCATGATCTGAAGTCAAATGGAAATTACACATCATATTACCTTTACCGGTAGAGGGTCCATTTTCAATAGTGAGCCTTTGTGAGGGACCAGTTAAAGGTAAAGTTTTGTTGTAACCACCTGGAGGGACATAATCTTTCCTTGGTATATCTTGATATTGTCCTTTTGGCATTTATCTCTTCAAGGTGATTATGTCATTGGCCAACCTTTGTATAATTGGATCAGTAGAATTTACAGCAGAAGGTTTGCCAGTCTGCAATTCCTTTTTCCACTTCTTGGCTATAATTAGATCATCCTCTATTGATATGGCTCTCTCTTGAGCTGCATTCACATCAGTTGTTCCTTCTCTTTTAATGGTAAAACTGACATCTTGAGGAAGAGTATTAATAAAGAAACACTTCAATAGATCATCCTTGGGTCTCATATTTTTAGGTATTCTATTATATAGTTTATTAAATTTCGTAACAAATTCCCTCATCGGCTCGTGCATTTCTTTCTTCATTGTAGCCAATTGGGTGACAAGAGTTTGTTCATTCTCAGTAGTTTTGAACCTACTTTCAAACTTTGTTTTTAGAATATCCCAACCATTGATAGAGCCATTGGGAAGGTGATAAAACCAATCAGTGGCAACATCAGTTAGGGATTCTATAAAAAGCCTCATGACAACATCTTCATGTTGTACAACAAGAATAGAAGAAGTAGCGAAAAAAGCTTGCATGTGTTCTTTCGGAGTTACTTTTCTATCTCCTCTGAATTTAGGTATGATTTTCCCTAAGCCTTTAGGCAAGTCATGTAACTGGGCCCCAAGATTGAGTGGACCTATGGTGGCTCCCCATGGGACAGGTGGAGGCTAAGCCATAATTTGAGGATTAGGATCAGGAAAGTTTATTTGTAAAGGGAGGGCAATTCCATGCAAAAGAAGTGCTTGACAAGATGTGGTTGAGGTGTTTGTAGGGCTTTGACTAGGAGGAGGGGATGGAGGTCTACTGATGGAATTAGACTTAACCTTTCGATTAAGTGGGGAAGAAGAGAAGTTACTAGCTTCTAATAATGCAAAATCTTCATCCCAAACCCCTTTCTTTCTATCTCCTCTTGTATACCTTTTTGAAGCCAGATTTAAACAATAAAAACTTAATATTACAGAGTCGCCAACTTCACTTACTGATTAACTCTTGGAAGATTTTGTTGATTGTTTAACTAGTTTTTTTGGTTGGCCACTGGGTTTCTACGCCTATCATTAAGAAGTGCTTGAACAGGAAAAACTCTTTCTCTTCACTGCACAGGTACTACAGCTTCAACAAAAACAATTTCTTGAGCGTTCTCAAAATGTCTAGTATTATCTCTTATGATCTCACCAAGTTCTTCTTCTTCTTCTAATACTTCATTAACTTGATGATATTGCAAATTGGTTCTTTTGTGTTGCCAAGCAAGTAATCTTAGACCAGTAACAATATCTTCCTGATCACCTACAAGCCAATTTACATTAGGCTGAAGGATTGGGGCATTATGCTTCTGAAGAACCATAAAAACAACTCACAACACATATCTGACAAGTTTCCCCAGCAGAGTCACCAAAAATCTGTTGGTTTACAGATTTGTCATTTAACTTTATATTCTCTCGCCCAAACAATGACAAATGTAACCATAGTTGAGTCAGTTACAATGGTGTTTTATAACCAACTCTCTACTTGATTTACAAGGTGGCAGCTACCTTCGAATGATATACAATGAATTAAACTGTATGTTGCTTTTTACCAGAAACAAAGAAAAGGTAGTGCTTTTAACCAGAAAGCTTTCAAAGGAGATCCCACACATCTAAATAAATTAAATGATTATAACAAGCTCAAAGACTTCAAACATTAGCTCAAATAAAGAATTTAAATTCTCATCACCATGACATATTTATTCAAAGATAGGTATCCACATCAATAAGATCACCAACTGAAACTTCCAATATAAAGAAAGAAAACCATCGATATAACATTCAACATAAGAAGAACGATGATCCAAAACACCACAACACAAAGACTATATATGCTTGAACCACTCAACAATGTCTTTTCTATACTGAAAGAGATAGAAATTGAAACAAGTATTAGAAATATCTAACTTATTTGAGAAAATCAAAGTTTGCCCAAAAAGAAAGATCCATACTATGTCGCCTATAGCATATTTATAATGTTCATATAATAACTATATTTAGAAATAGAACGGTTTCTTGGGGACAACCGTTTTAAAATAAAGTCTTTTAAAGAATTTCAAGAGCCAAATATTAGAAATGCATGAAAGAAAATAAAATCAACTCACCACCCCTCGCCTTTTTTGGGGTCTTCGACACTTTTGCCACCTTGGTCTTCAGCCATTGCTTCAGGTACTTTTACTCTTAACCTGTATTCCTGATATTTGGTGATGACAACTATGATGTTCTTACTCCCTGGTGTTGAGGTGATCTGTAGCCTGGTTCTAAACTTTGCCAAAGTTTTGTTTACTCCTGCCATAGTTTCCTGAATGAGCTCATCTCTATTTCTGAATCCTCTAAGGTAAACCTGAATCATACCAAATTTGCCCAGTGATTCACCAGATACAGTCTCAGGATCAACAAGTTCTTTATAAAGCATATCTTTGGCCTCCATAGTGATATCTTTAGGGTCCCGTAGATTTCCTCCAAATTCATCCAGGATATTCACATCCAGTGTCTGACAATCCCTTTGAATACCAATCATCAGATCCAAATAATCTTGCAACGCTTTATTAATCTGCTCTATAAGATTATCATACATATTTAGCTTCCAATCCAACGAATCAGCCCAAGATGGGTCAATCTCACGGGGATTATTAGCTAAACCTTCATTTCATGAGTGTTATATGATCCAAGGCTATTAGTTCAACAACCTCTTTTGAAAGTACATAATTACTACCTTGTTCTTTCCTCACCTGTTGGAGCTCACTGATCAACTCTGTTCTTTTGCTATGAACCTCGGAGTAACTTTGTATCATCTTAGTCAAGAAGAATAACATATCACAAGACAAATTTTCCACCCATTCCGCAACAGCCTTAGCAAAGTTTTGATTCTTTTTAACTTGTTGAATAGTGTTGGCATCAATTCCAATCACTTTTGAATTGGATGTTTCCTGTGGTATGGGTGATACGATGGATTGAATGAATTTACTTAAAGACAGAATTTGAGACTGAAGCTTTATATTCTCCTTCCTTTCTTCTTTAGCTCTTTTGATTAAAGCATTGACAAAAAAATTAGCATGATATGAATCCCCCTCCAAAGTAGAGGGACCCAAATTGACGTGGCTTATTTTATAATCAGCTTCAATAATATCTTCTTCATTCAAATCCTTCACAGGATCTGCAATTTCTAGCATCTGGTGTCTAGTGGTAGCATTATTGACCATCCTTGACATTCTCCTGGCCTTTTGAGGCTTAGAAGTGGTCTGTAGCAACTTAGCAACTATATCTATCTTGACTATAATAGTGGGCATAGATTTTGTCTTCTTATCTACAGCCTTCTTCAACTAATTTGGTGAGGATGATACTAAACTAGTACTGACATTGCTGGAAACAATATTAACTTGATTATCAACGGAAACAGAAATAGTCACTTCTTTAGCGGTGGGGGAAGAAGGAATCTCCAAAAATGGAGGGAAAGAACCATCATCAACAATGTGTTGAAAAATAGGATCTGAAGACACAGGCAGTGGCTTGGCTACAGTACTTTTCTTGGCAGAAGTAGATGAAGGGATGTTATCCAATTCACAAATTGATTTTAATTTTAAGGCTTCATCATGCCTTTCTCCATCTCCTCCAAATTGGGAATTAGAACTAGACTGTAGAGCTTCTTGTCTCCCTGATGTAATGCATGCACCAGAACTCTGTGTGGGTCTCTGATCGTTAGCTCTAAGGTTCCCTGAGTCATGTGGTGAACCAACATTCCCATGCCATCTCCTAGTTAGCCAATCTTCAGTTCTTTTTATCACAACAGCAGAGTGAACCTTCAAATATACAATCTCTTTTTTAGACTAATTGATTCGGGGAAGAGGTTTAGTCACCAGGGTTTGATACTCTTCATCAATGATTTCATAATTTTCTTCTACCCCCTCTGGGATGTAAATAGAGAGACCAAAAACCTGAATTTGACTTAAAGTGAGTCTCATATAGTTCCTCCTCTGAACTTCCCTATCATCCATGCAATCTTCCCAAAAATCTTCCAAAGTTGGGCGATGCTCATAGGAACCAGAGCCATGAAAATTCTGCTTCACATAGTTTTTACTATCAAAATAAGATCTTATTGACAAGGAATGCAAATTGAACTCAACCAAAACATGTTCTGCTCCCCTGGCAATTTCATCTGTTTTACATGTGTAGGAGGATAATTTCAATAGAAAATCATACCCCTTCTTCTTCATACTACGATACTTAACATTCACCACAGACATTTGTTTGCATACTTCTAGAAAAATGACAAAATCACTGGGGTATCTTGGCAATTTTGTTGGGGCATTTTCATAACCCCCTATTCTTAGATAGGTAAACCTATCGAACTGAATATAGAAACTCCCATATTGCATGATTAGGGAAGCGACCTCTGGTGAAATTCTCAGTTCAAGGTTTGCATCTAATTTTCTCACTATATACATAAGAAAAACATCATTTACATGGCGGTAGTCTTTCATTCCAACATCTCTTTTCAATCGAGGAAAATAACTGAACACAGGTGTGATTGGAGTTAAAGACCCATGTGGTCTCAACCCAACCCAAACAACCTCTTGACTAGCTAGAATGTAAACTAGGTATGAACACATATAGAAGGTAAAAGTCTCTTGAAATCTCATTAACTGCTCATTCAAATGAAAACTGATAATCTCAACCCAATTTATGTATTTATCTTCATTGCATATTAAAAAAATGAAATGGCACATCCATTCCTCAAAAGAATTTGTATTTTCGCTTCCTACTACTCTATGCAGCAAAGTAATCATGTCTGAAATTTCATCTTTGAAATGAGCTCTTCTAAGTTTTTGAGGCAGTTGAGACTTACCTTTGTTCTCCGAATTCAACCAATTTCGTGCAATGGAGTTCTTGCACCAGTCTTCGTTAGCTTGAAAGAAATCCATTCCAATAGCCACAGACATTTCTTCAAATTCTTGCCTCTTAGGAATTTTCAATGCACGAATAATACTTTCTGGATTAATTCTTCTCAACACAGTTCCGTCTTTGGCCTTAATTTTAGAAGTTTCTGGGATGTATCTTCTTGTGCAAGCCATGACCAATTCTTTGCTCTACATAGAGACGGAGAACCCTCCTGTATGTGCCAGACCACTTTGTAGTATCTTCTTTGCAATGGACGACCTATCTTCTCGCTACAAACGAGACCATAACTCCTCCAAATATTTTCAATTCCAGAATCACAGGAAGCTCCCTGGTATTTGAATTTCATTACCGCTGCAGAGTAGAGAAGAACTAAATACAGAAGGAATAATAGCAGAGTACAGGTGGAATGATGACTGCATTACTTAGAAAAATTTGGCAAGAAAATGAGAGATGCGTGTGCTGGAGGGAAATTACTAAGCATTTTAAATTATGAGTCAACGTGGCATTCAATGCATGCCTCGAGGACGTAGCCCTTTAGATTTACCCACTTCTCGATAATTCTAAAAAGACATTCCCTTCGTGTGCCATACTTATCATTTAATGATCATTATGAGCCTCGGGAACCGGATAACCACTTCCTTGTTGCAAAGTTACGAGATATTGGAACTTTAGAACATTGAGTCAGAGGTTTCATAGTTTTGAAAACCTCCGACTTAGCGACCACAAGAGCAAAAACTAAGACTTGACTATGCAATGCAAGGTCAGGGAGTCAACGAGTTAGGGAACTCTATAACCATGCAACATGAGTTGAGAACTTCAGGAATTTAGCGACTAAGTTAGAAAAACTCTAACACACGCGACTTTTATAGTTAACTAAGGCAACCAAAGGAAAGACAAGGTATTGAGACTTAGTTGAAAACAATGAATAGGATAAGGCCCGAAATCAAAAATTTGGGCGTGTAATAAACTCTTAAATGAATGCCATTTTGTTGATCCAGTTATTGTCTCACAATCAAGTCAAGTAGGAATATTCTCTTCTTCAAGTAAAAAAAAGAATCATCAAATTGTAGAGTTCTCACTTGATCCCATAGATAATTTTTCATTACACCAATCCACAATTACACGTGCATCTCTAAATTTTGTTGCATCCTCAAATTTTAGTTGCTCTCTAGCAAGAGCTCTTTTCACACATGCTCCAGCTCCATCATGTTCTCCTTTACCATGTCTAGCTTCAAAAAAACTCCATCTATGTTGGATATTGTTTTCTTTGTGAGCCCTACATAGCCAATAAAATATTCTTGCATTTTTGAATTGCCTTGTACAGTTATCTGACCATATGAAATGTTGTGCCATCTGGATTGCTCTTTCTTTTAAACTTTCATAAAATTTTATGAAATAATATTGTACAAACTCTGAAGAGTGTAACCAGTTATCACTCTAATAGAAATGATACTCCCTCAAATTTTTTCTATTAACTTCTATTCTATCATCTGCATGTCTGTATACAATATGAACAAAGATGACCACATGCACTGAATTATAATATTAAGATTGAATTTCCTCTTGTGGAGCAAGAGTATAGTTTTCTGCAAAGTCAACCACTAATATGATAGTTCCAATTGGAAATGTGTTTTTACATGTACGAAATTGTCTATCAAGCCACTAAGCATATTGGGAGTGTTTGACATATTTGGATACAATATTATCCTTAAAATCTTTGATGAATGCATGCACACAAATTTTTTCTGTGACGAACTCACTACACTTTCCAATTTTTCCATCATTTAAAGAATATTCAACATTCTTGAATCTTTTCACATCCACTAATTGTTGTCCAAATTCATGTGAAATATTTTCATGCATACATTCTCCTAACAATGAAAAGTTGCCACATCTATTGCATTGTTTAGAAATACATGCTTTTGAATAAAATAAGTATCCATTAGATGTTTCACAAAACAAACCTGCTACAAACTCCTTAATTATTTGAAGTGGCATATTAATACCACATTCCTGCATAATTTCGTTAGTATGCAAAGTAGAACGTATATATCGAAAAGCATCATAATAATATAGAAATTGCACATGAGTTTTACAACAAGAGATTCGTTGTTTATTAATTTTCACATACCAAGGTTTACATTTCTCGAAAGATCTTTGACTTATGGTAATATTAAACGGTACTAACACTGAATCGTCTAAGAATTTTTTATATAATTTAGTTTGAGTCACGTCTAATAGATGTTTTGGATGAGGATCATGAATTTTGGACCCCACTCTTAATTTTAAAACATCTCTAACATTAGATGATACCCTTGTATTATCATGCCAGTATTTTTCAATTAAAGATTTGATTTCACTATTTAATTTCATGTCATACCTTGGGAGTCTACCACTAAAACTCCAACATTGGTTAATTGGATCATTTTCAATACTTTCTCTTCTCTTTGCTGCTCTTCTCAAAGTTTTAGGATTTATATTTAGAAATTATTTAGTCTTATCATTCTTTTATTTGAAAATAATTTATTGACTAAAGTAGTTGTTATAGCTCTTTGTGCTGCATTGCTATCTTTAGATAGACTCTTTTTACCAATAGAATCAATAGCATTAGCAACACTAGATAAAACTTGTTTCATTGATTCATCTTTCTTTTTAGGTTTTACAAAAATGCCTAACTTTTTCATTACTTTTCGTAATTTCCACATTTTCATCACTTGCATCATGAGTTGACATTGAAATCCAAGAGTTTTTCTATGAAAAAACATTTTATAATCTATTTGCATAGGTTTTCATTTGTCTTCGAGAAATCTTACCAGGAAAATTATCCAAGACATTTCTTTCAATCTTACAAAAAATATTTTCATTTTCACTCATATAAGGGATTTCATTCTCATTTCCTCTTTCCATATTTTCAGTAGTATAATTGAGCTCATCATTGGTATATCCAGTTTCATTTAATAAACTAATTCGATCAATATCATCAATAGGTGGGTTTGAAGACATACTTGGATTTGTTTCTATAGTCACATTTTTCATATCATTGAAAGTTGGCTTTGAAGACATACCTAGATTTGTTTGTATAATCACATTTTCCATATTATTGAAAGTTGGGTTTGAAGACATACATGCATTTGTTTCTATAGTTACATTTTCTTCCAAATTCACCATTTCCACATCTGCATCATCTACATTCATCCCATCTTTTATAGTCTCTTGAATGTCTTTCTCTTCAATAGTAATGGAACTAGATGCTTCAATATTCTTCATCTCTTTAATCTTTGTTTTTCTATCTCTTTGTCTTTTTGCTTCCTTCTCTCTATTTACTTCAATTTGTTGAGGTCTCATGACCCTCCTTTGTTTTTTTTAAAGTTGATTTGATCCCATGATTACCAAACCCTCTTGATAAAATAACAAATGATATTCAATCCAATTTCAGATTGATGTACTTCTTTGAAATTTTGAAGTACAACTAGATGTAGATACTTTGTTGCATAGATTTTGAAGTAAAAGTAGATGTAAATAACAAAAACCCTCTTTTTTTTATTCCTCTTGAAAATAACTCCTGCACTTGATTCCACTTTAGAATTGTTTGTATGATTGATTCCTTTCAAAATCTGAAAAGAATATGGCATGCTAATAGATTCCAAAAGACACCTGTAAGTAAAAAAATGCAGAAAATGTCATTGTCGGCCCGTACATCAGACTTGCAAGTTGCAGGGATACAATGATAGTATGTTTGATGAAGGGGGTGACTCATAAAACACACAATAATAGAAATTGCACACAAAAAATAGAATGATATTTTATTAATATGGGCAAAACATTACATTACAGAAGCTCGAATACAATCAGAGGATGAATCCCCTATAGGCTGCAACACATTACAACTCCCTCTCTCAAGACTCTGGAATCTTCAGCCTTCCATAACCCCAAATCAACTAGGGTTTCTATTTTCCCACCTTTTCCTGACTCTACACCTTCCCCCTTAACTCTACTACCCCAAGGGTTCCCAAAAATGGTCATATATAGCCCTTTTTGGCGGCCCTCCCTCCAAAAATAGGTCAATTTTGTGGGCCATAACTTTTGATCCGACCATTGGATTTTTAATTATAATACCTTTTCGAAAAGCTCTCAAAAAGACAATAATGCGCAAGCAATACCGAAAGGTAGATTGCTTGGATTTCCCGCCAAATTTCAGGCCCATCCGGAGCCTCTAAGTGCCTCAAATTTGACTTTGAATATTTCAATAGGATTTTTAGAATTTGAAATTTTAATATCTCACAAATGACAAATGATATTGAAGTGATTTCTTCACCATTAGCTTCAATTCACCATTCTAGAGTTCTGTGTAAGGTTTTGTATCCAACCGTGCACAAATGCAAACTTACTAAAAATAGTAACCCTGCCAAATTTAGCCCTTATTGAAAAGAAACAACATTTTTTTTGGGTTGATGCAAGATTGCTCTTACACCCTGGATGCTCCTACATCAGACACCCGGGGTAATTTGAAAAGTGACCCTGTCACTTCTCATGAGTTAGAGGGAAACCAAAACACTTAACCTCAGTCTCAGATAACTGTGATAAATCTTCAACAGGCCTTCCTTTCCATTTCACCAAGTATTCTATATACTGCCTGTTTTTTGTACTCTTACCCACACAGCTATCCAAAATGCCCTCTATCTCCTTCTCTGAAGTAGATGATGGAATGTCCCATTGTGTTCCTTTATCAAGTCCATCATCATGATACTCTGTCAAATCTGAAATGTTGAACACAGGTGAAATATTGATGTCATCAGGCAACTCTACCTCAAATGCATTTCCTGAATCATGCTTCTTCAGGATTCTACACGGTCCGAATTTCTTCATTTTCAACTTATTGTATGTTCCAATTGGGAACCTTTCTTTTCTCAAGTGAACCATGACTTCAACTCCTACCTGGAACTCCTTATATCTCCTCTTCTGATCTGCCTTAGCCTTGTACTGAATATTCATCTTATTAATGTGCTTTATCACTTCTTCATGCAAATTCTTTAGGTGTTTTGCAAAGTCTTCGGCCTCGGCACTTGTCTTTTCTCCTTTGTCTAGCTTCCTTAACTCTGAAGCATTTCTTGGACTATTGCCATATACAATCTGGAATGGTGATTTACTAGTACTCCTATTGACAGAATTGTTGTAAGTGAATTCTGCCTATGGCAAAATCAAATCCCATCCCTTGGGCTTATCTTCTACTAAGCATCGTAGCAGGTTACCCAAACTCCTATTCACCACTTCTGTCTATCCATCAGTCTGTGGATGGTGTGCAGAACTGAACTTCAAATCTGTTTTCAACTTCTTCCACAATGTCCTCCAGAAATAACCAATAAACTTGGTATCTCGATCTAAAACTATGCTCTTAGGTAGACCATGTAGTCTCACCACTTCCCTAAAAAATAACTCTGCAATAAGAACAACATCATTAGTCTTCTTACAAGGAACAAAATGGGCCATCTTTGAGAATCTGTCCACCACCACAAAAATGGAATCATGTCTTCTCTGTGTTCTTGATAAACTAAGAACAAAATCCATACTAATATCATCCCATGGCTTCTCTGGTACAGGTAATGGCTAATATAGCCCTGTATTTTGACTTGTTCCTTTTGCCATCTGACACACTCTACAACTCTGCACAAATCTCCTCACATCTTGCTGCAATTGTGGCTAGTAATAATGTTCACCAACAATAGCAATGGTCTTATCTCGACCAAAGTGTCCATCGAATCCTCCACTATGCTTCTCCTGAATCAGGTTCTCTCTCATGGAACTCCTCATAATGCACAATAGCTTCCTCTAAACAACATGCCATCTTGGATTATGAAATCCAACCATTTTGTCCTATCCAAAGTAACAGGTTCCAGACAAGCTTTCCAGGCCTCTGCAAAATCTAGATCTTCAGGATACAAACTTTTGAGCTCATCAAACCCAACAACCTCTATCGTCATTTCTGTCATTTGCCTTCTACTCAAGGCATCTGCAACTCTGTTGGACTTCCCACTCCTGGGCTTCAAAACAAAAGTATAACTCTGCAAAAACTCAACCCATTTCAAGTGCTTTTGATTTAACTTTCCTTAACTATTAAGATACTGCAAAGCCTGATGATCAGTATATAAAACAAACTCTTAATCATAAATATAATACTATTTCTTGGCATCATTAAGCTTCTCACTAAAATAGGCAATGGGCTTACCTTCTTGACTCAAAACAACTCCTATACCACTACCACTAACATCACAATCCACCTGAAATACCTTATTGAAATCTGGAAGTGCCAAAACAGGTTGTTCTACGCCTTTCTGCTTCAATGTATCAAAACTCTTGTCTCCTCCTTTAGTCCATCTAAACTTTTTTCTATCCCCGCTCATTGTCTCAGTTGGGGGTGCACAAATGCTACTAAAATTCTTGATAAAGTTTTTGTAAAAACTTGCCAAACCATGAAAAGATCTTACCTCGAAAGCACTCCTTGGCGTAGGCCATTCAATGATAGCCCCCACCTTATCTGGGTCCATCTTAAGACCTTCCTCTGAGACAACAAATCCCAAGTATACCAACTCCTTTTTTGCAAAACTACATTTCTTGAGATCGATCAACAACTTCTCCTCCCTCAGCTTCTCTAAAACTCTTCTAATATGCATCAAATGCTCATCCCAAGTCTTACTGAAAATCAAAATGTCATCTAAATAAACAATAACAAAACTTCCCAAAAAATCTTTCAGTACCTCGTTTATGAGCCGCACGAATGTGCTCGGTGCATTGGTTAGCCCCAATGGCATGACTAACCACTCATACAAACCTTTCTCTATTTTGAAGGTTGTCTTCCACTCGTCTCCTTCTCTGATTCAAATCTGGTGATACCCACTCTTCAGATCAATCTTCGTGAAGTACTTGGCTCCACTCAAACAATCCATTATGTCATCTATTCTGGGCAATGGAAATCTGTACTTGATTGTGATCTTGTTGATGGCTCGGAAATCTGTACACATCCTCCAGTCTCCATCTTTCTTCGGTCCTAGTACTACAGGTACTATACATGGACTTAGGCTTTTTTTATCAATCCCTTCCTCAACAACTCCTGAACTTGTCTATTCAACTCTTCACTCTCTGCTGGAGTCATTCTATGGGCTGTCTTGTTTGGCAAACTAGCTCCTGGTATCAAATCCATTTGATGACTTATCTTCCTTACTACTGGTAAACCTTCTGGTACATTATCAGAGATAATGTCCTGAAATTCTTCCAACATATCTGAGACTTCTGCTGGTACATCGTCACATTTCTCTTGACTAATTTTAGGAATCAATGCAAAGCAATGACACTCATGCTTCATACCCTCCAAAAATTTCCTACCATCTACCAAGCAAATTATGGTAGTGCTACATACCTTTTATTCCACCTCCTTCAAGGGCTTCAACTTATGACGAATTCCATCCTTTGTAAGGGAATATGTGTTTGCACAACCATCATGGACAGCGCTCCTATCATACTGCCACAGCCTCCCCAATAACATATGACATGCATCCATCAGTATGATGTCACACAGCACCTCATCATGGTAGTCATCAATCTTGAACTTCACTAAACACTGCTCATTGACCAAAGCTCTATGGTCCTTCTGCAACCATGCAATCCGGTATGGATGCGGATGCTTTCTTCTTGTCAACTTCAACTTGTCAACCATCTCCTCTGAAACAAGATTATTAGTGTTTCCACTGTCAATAATAATATCACAACACTTACCTTCACATTTGCACCTTGTGTGGAATAAACTCTTCCTCTGATTGAGTTCTTTCTCCTCATTCAACAAAGTTCTTTTGACAACTAGGGTTTCTCTCCTTTCAACATCTTCAGAGCGCTCAGATTGTGCATCTTCATCGATATGTGCAAGTCGTGCATTACCTTCAGATCTTCTATTTGTCCTTCCTTGATGTTGTGGACACTCGTATGCTCGATGTCCTTCTTCTCCACATTGGAAATAGGTTCCTTTGAAACCTCCTCTTCTAGGTCCTTGCCCAGGTCTGCCTCTTCCTCTTCCTCTTCCTCTTTGCTCACCATTGTTCTGGTCACGAGGGCGGTAGGTATTATCTCCTCTCTAATTTTGACTGGTGCCGGCTTCTTCACTTTTCTTTGAATCTTCATTTCGGCCCCCATAGGGTCTTCCACCAGTCCTTCCGCCTTGACCTCTTCCCCTTTGCTTGCTGTCAAATCTTTTATTCAGCTTCTCTTCCACCTTCAGGGAAAACTGGTATACATCTTCTATGGTGGTCATTCTGACTAGGCTCAATTCCTCTTGAATACTTGGCCTCAACCCATTAATGTAACAGGCTACCTTCTCCGTGTTGGCCTCTGCATGACCGGTTCTGATAGTAATCTTATAAAACTCTTATGTATACTCCTTAACAGACTTGTTGCCTTGCTTCAATCCTTGCAGGTTCTTCAACAACTCCATCTCATAATCCACATGAATAAACTACTTCTTTAGTTTCTCCACCATCCGATCCCATCTATTGATCTTTCCTTTTCCTCTTCTATTCCTCTCTAACTGGACCTCCTTCCACCAAATACTAGCATGGCCCTTCAATTTTGTTTTTGCAAATTTGACCCGATCTGGGTCTTCCACATCTTCATACTCAAAATATTCCTCCATGTCATTGATCTAATCAATAAGCTGTTCTAGATTCAAATCTCCAGAATATGTAGAAACTTCAATCCTGGGCCTCTTTCCAATCTTAGAAATGGCCCTCAACAACCTAACTTCTGCAGGATCTCCTGCAGCTTCTTGTTTTTCCTCAGATAGCTTCTCTTCTGCTTCATCCTTGCTTTCTTCTCTTGTTATTGGCTCAAACCCTCTTTGCAACTCCTCTTATAATGCATTGATTTATCTTTGCAGGGCTCTAAAACCCTCTTCCGTCAAAGCATTCCTCCCAATACGATTTCTTCGTGGAGGCATCTTGATCTCCGCAGCAAACCCACAACCTCAGGTCCTGGTGCAAACTGCCTCATGGTCGGCGATTTGTCTACACACTCAGGAATCCTTACTTTAATACCACTTGATGAAGAGGGGTAACTCATAAAACACACAATAACAGAAATTGCACATAGAAAATAGAATGATGTTTTATTAATATGGGCAAAACATTACATTACAGAAGCTCGAATACAATCAGAGGATGAATCCCCTACAGGCTGCAACACATTACAGCTCACTCTCTCAAGACTCTAGAATTTTTAGCCTTCCGTAACCCCAAATCAACTTGGGTTTCTATTTTCCTGCTTTCTCTTGACTCTACACCTTCCCCTTTAACTCTACTACCCCAAGGGTTCCCAAAAATGGTCATATATAGCCCTTTTGGGCAGCCACCGGCTTAATTTCAAAATTTGCATCTCCCTCCAAAAATAGGTCAATTTCGTGGGACCATAACTTTCGATCCGACCATTGGATTTTCAATTATAATACCTTTTCGGAAAGTTTTGAAAAAGACAATAGTGCGCAAGCAATACCGAAAAGTAGACTGCTTGGGTTTCCTGCCAAATTTTGGGCCCATCCAGAGCCTTTAAGTGCCTCAAATTTAACTTTGGATATTTCAATAGGATTTTTGGGATTTAAAATTTTAATATCTCACAAATGACAAGTGATATTGAAGTGATTGCTTCACCATTAGCTTCAATTCACCATTCTAGAGGTCTGCGTAAGATTTTGTATCCAACCGTGCACAAATGCAAACTTACTAAAAATAGTAACCCTGCCAAATTTAGCCCTTATTGAAAAGAAACGACATTTTTTTTTGGTTGATGCAAGATTGCTCTTACACCCTGGATGCTCCTGCATCAATGTTTTTCCCTGATGATGGGAAATAATGGATATAAAAGAAACGAATACCTGTTTGTAAACATAACGGGTACCCGTTTGTAAAAATAACGGATACCCATTTTAGGACGGGTACCCATTCTAAGAAATTTGAAATGGCCGACCACCTTTTCCCTTGTTGTTGGTTTGGTTTTAGGCTCAGGAGAGGCATGGGTAGCTGACTTTTAGCCCATGACCTGCAAGTCTTTTTCTAAGTACAGAACAACAGGAAAGACTGCGTTTACCTATATGGCTGACGACATTTTTTTTCTAAATTTTTTTACAAAATTAAAACTCATTACAGATGACAGTGTCTAGTTTTCAAATATATAATTTTTTTTATTAGACTTGTTTTTCTATTTATATTTTAATTTATGAGCAAACTGGTCCAAAAACTTGAAATGACAGGTGTTTGTATTTTTTTAATAACTTTTAATTTTTAATTTTTTAAAAAATTATGTCATCAATCTACACATCATTCTTTACACAATGAAAAAAAAATTATTTTACGATTAGTTTTGCTCAAATTATGTTGGTTGTACACGATGGGTTTTAAAAAAGAACTAGGGCCAATAACAAATTAATAAAAAAAATATTTGGAAAAAAATTATAAAAATATCCTCATCAAAATTCATTGTACTACACATCTTTCCCCAAAAAAATTTAGAAAAATACTTTTATTTAGATCAAATTATGTTGGTCGTACACTGCATGGTATGGTTAAAAAAAAGTGACTTTTAAACAATGGTTTTTATAAATACTTATTGAAAATTAATTTGTATCATCTGGGTATTAAAATAAATTATATATTTAGAAACTAGACTCCGAGTACTACATTTCATATTATTAACTTTTTTTAAGATTCAATATTTAATTACCTCAAATGTTTAGGTCAAATGTGACAAATTCTTAAAATCAAGAAAGACACTTCCACTTTTTGGCCAAAAAGTGGACCCAACTTCTTGTACTGACCCATTCATAGATCGAACTTCTGAAATTATTGAGTATAATTACTATTTGTATATTTATGTAAACACCATCTTAAATATTAGTGGCATCTATTCTATCTAAATTATCTATGCTGCATGAATCATGAAATAGATAGTAAAACTGAGAAAGATAGTAAAATAATATTTGAAATAAGTATGCATGGAAACTCATTGTTAAAAGTGGAGTTGGCAAATATCATTATTGATTTTATTGCTTGAATTATTTTTTCGTTGATTGTGTAATGGGAAAGGGATTAGAATGGTTTAGGCAAATATGAGATATTATCTATTATGTGTGTTTGGGGTGACTTTTGGGCTAGGATGTCGAATGTAGATTATTAGAGATGGCTTTTCCTCTTTTCAAGAATTAAATCATTGAAAAAGATGAATATTTTGTCTAGCGAAACTTTATTGATATATATCTCTGCCACATCATGTTGTGAGACAATTTGCATTTCATTATTTAAAATTACATATTAGACATCAGTTTGCATCAGGTGTTCCCTCATGCCAGTTGTTTCTAGGTAGCTAAACATTTTGTGTAGGGCTGGGTTTCCTTCATGTCATGAAGGGATCCGAGGAAGCGTAATTGGATCATGGTTGGGTGCAAAAGCGCCTGAGCCATGTTCTCATCTCTCGGCTCGCAGGAGGACCATTTGGGTTCGTGGCAACTAGAGAGTTTGTTTGCTTTATTATACTTGTTGTACATATTTATTGTAACTTATGAATGGATGAATTATGGCATGAAAGCCAATTGGACTTTGTATATTCTTTTATAGTGCTATCACTTAGATTGAGCATGTGATTATGTAAGATTTATTGACTTTTATTGATTCATATTTATGAAATTTATCTTTTACTAGAGATGTGGTAATTAAGTGTGTTAAGGGAAAATTGGAGTAAACATGAATAATCAATATAATCAATATCAAAATACCCAAAACTCAACGAAATACAGAAACAAAGAGATCAATCAAACAAAAGAACTTCAAAAACCTTTGCAAACCTCAAAGCTTCATAGCTTCCATTGGTTGCCTATCTCAATCGATCTTGCATGTATGAATAAGGCCCTTAGAGAGTGCACTTCCTTGCTATGTTTAAGATTGTCAATGGAGAACAGCTATGATAATTTCGCCATGAAGAGGAGCTTCACAACAAATGATAGTAGTATGTAGTAACGAGTGCGATCACAAGAAATGAAGGAATTGGTGCCAAAGATGCACTGTAATTCCTACAGAGTAACAATACTTAAAGCTTGGATGAATGAAATAGAGGAATATGGTTCAATTTATAGACTTGGGAGAAAGAAGATCAATGGTATAGAACGGTTGAGGAACGTGCACGAATAAGAAGAAGACAAATGTCTTGCTATATTTTGCATGAGAGGAATTAAATAAATAGAAGAATGAGTTAACTGAAGAGATTAATCAATTAAAGGAATAGATCAATTAGTTAAGAGAATAGAACTAGAGAATATAAATTGTATGAGGAGGAGAAGATATTTTGACTCAATTAAATATTTAGAATATTCAATTGTATGTGCACAAAGATTGAATTATATTTAGAGATAACTCAATTTAGAAGAAAAAGACAACTTAAATAACTATTTGATTTATTTAAATTTAGAGAAGATATTATTGGAAGAAACAATTAAATAATTGATATTATTTAATTTAGAATGATTTTGGAAGAATAAATAAATATTTGATTATATTTTATTTTTGAAGATTGAGAGGATTTAAATAAATTTGATTTATTTATTTAAATTTGGAAGAATGATTTGATTTAATTAAATAATTAAGAATTATTTAATTGTTTTGGAAGAGTTTAATTAAATAAAAAAATTTATTTAATTTTGACTTTAGAAGAGGTAATTAAATATTTTGATATTTAATTAACTTAGAGGAATGTGAATCAAATAAAGAAATTTGTTTATTTATTTATTGATAGAAGAATTAGAATGGAATAAATATTAAGAATTTTTATTTAGACCAAGTCGTGTTATTTTTAGGCATATACATTTTGCCCCTCTTTGATGCAATGCAGTTTATGGTGTTGCTTAAAGAAATCAATTGTTGGATAATGATACATGCCCCAGTTTGCCCCTGGTATAAGTTATGACGATAGGATGCCCCCTCGGGAGATTAGACGGGAAGAAGGCAGAAGGACGAGAGATAAACAATCTCATGAAGATGAAGGGAAAACTAGGTTAGGATTGAAGAAAATAGGACGTGTTTCAAAGAAACAGGAAGAAAACTGGAAGAAACAGGTGCAGAAAGTAGTCATAGTCACCACATAGCCAGTTTAGGGTTTGCATGCTATATATAGGAGCTGGGTCCACAAGGCAATTCATTTGCACACTTGACTTTGTTTGATTTGCTTCTGAGAGCTTAGAAGAGCATAGAGCATAGAGCAGTCAGCACGAGGATGGACATTCCACACGAGGAGCATCGCTTTGAGTGAGTCCGTCGATTTGACCAGCCAGCAGAGATAGGACCCCTGGTATGTATCTCAAATTTTTTTCCCTAGAGTCAATTTTTAACGCAATAAATGCTAGGAGAAAATAGGATAGACAAATGTGCCAGACCGCAGTTTGGCGCATATGGCATGCGAAACTACGCATCTGTTAAACTTCAGTGCATTTAGGATATAGAACGGCGCATACACTTAAGTTGCGCATGCATGAGTTTAGTCGGCGCATGCATAATTCTGTGGTGCATTTACAGTATGAAGTAGTGCATGCAACTAGGTAGCGCTTTTATGGTATAAGTCGGCATATGCATGAATTCTTGCGGTGCATGCATCAGAAGTGGTGCATTTGACAAGAAATGGCGCATGTACCATCTGTTATGGCGCATATGATATAGATAGGCGGTTTACTTAACAAAATTGACTCGATTGGCATCCTGTTTGACGCGTCAATCGATAAGCTATCTCTGAGATTGCAAGAATTTAGTCAAGAGATGTAGTGTGTTGTTTTGATCAATTTGATATGTTAAGTTAGTTGATATGTTTCTATAGATATGTTGAGTATGGTACTTGCAGCTTTAAGTTGACGCCTTGCTTTGGGTGCTTGCAGGAGGATATACGAGACACACTTTAGTTGATGGATCAGTTTCCCATGCCTATGTTGCAGCGACATATGCTGACTGAGATGGATCAAGAGGTGCTCGGCGTGATGGGTTTGGACTACATTTGCTTTATGCTTGAGCTTTGAGCAAACCGCAGGTTGCTGACTGCAACAGTAGAGAGGTTCCACAGCGAGGACGGGACGTTCCACTTCCCTACCAGTGAGATGACGGCTACATTGGAGGACGTACATAAGATACTTCACTTGCCTATTCAGGGAGAGCTCATGGAGTATGATCCATAGAGGGACACAGGACTTGCAGAGTGTAGGCGAGTATTCGATGACCCTGAGCTGGTCGGACAAGTCATCTCCTGGCAGGGCATTCATGACTACTGCGACTACTTCCCAGGGATAGTAGCAGAACTGATCGGAGGCGTTGTATGCCTCGATAGGAGATCACATGGGTTCCCCATTGGATGGGGTCAGATAATGGAGCAGATGGTTACAGAGGGCACCCATTATGCTTGGGATGTCTGCGTGTTGGCACACCTATACCATGACATGCATCAGGTGGTATACCACAGGGGTGCGAGCTTATCTGCAAGTGTGTCACTGATCACATAGTGATCACTAGACCGATTTGTGTTTTTGACAGACAGAGAGGAGAGTCGTACAACTATGGCTACATAGGAGTGATTTCCTAGCATATGCTGGGGAAGCTCGAGTATTGGAGGCACGCTTTGGATGGAGTAGATGTGGTCATCTGGCGACCATATCTAGATTGTGAGCCCTAAGAGGATGAGGCGGATGAGTGCCATTCTGTTACCAGATGTGGTGGCTGATAGGCTGGACACGGTTCATCTTAGAGAGACAGATTGTCAGCCGGGTTCGGAGACAATTTGGGAGGAGACAGGGCATGCCACATAAGCAGGCTCTATTTGCGCAGACTCACGCTGAGAAATTCAGATGGGGGCTAGTGGCGTCCTATGAGGAGCCAGTGGTTGAGTTTCAACAGACTCCTTTTGTTGCCTGGGATATGAGGAAAGAGATTGCAGATGTTGGGATGACCCAGGACTATGAGGAGTGGTTCGCTGCCCATCCATTTTTGAGATACTCAGGGCCTGGGGAGTTGGTGCCTCGTATAGACGAGGCAGATTCAGATGATGAGGGTCAGGTTGGCAGGAGGGGGAGGAGGAGAGGAGGACAGGGAGGTGGCGGAGATGGTGGAGGAGGGGGAGGTGATGGAGGTGGTGGAGATGGAGATAGACCTAGATAGAGGAGGAGAGCTGGGGAGGGACCTTCCCACGCTCTATAGGTAGTGCCACTGCAGGTCGCACATCAGGCTCCACAGTAGGCACAGATGCCACAACCTCAGTAGGTGACACAGCAGTAGGTACCCCAGCCACAGGGGCAAGGATAGGCACAGGCATCCCAAGGTCCAACATAGTCAGATGTCCATGAGAGGGCTATAGCTATGCTGAGAGGACAAGTTAGGCAGCTGCGGGCCCAACTTAGGACAGCTGAGGCCCAATGAGAGACAGATGCAGAGGTTATCTCAGGGCTCACCAGAGAGCGAGATATGGCAGAGGCGCGGATACGAGTTATCCGAGTAGAGCGGGATACATCAGTGTCAGCCCTTGGGACAGATGCCACAAGTAGCTTTTTGGTTGGGCAGGTGCACCAGGCACAGGCATAGCTAGCACAGGCACAGACACAGCTAGTGCAGGCACAGACACAGTTGGCACAGGTGCAGGGGCAGTTAGCATAGGTGCAGGGTGAGCTTGCCAGAGCGCAGGCTTAGACACAATATTACCGAGGTTTATACCATGATGCTATGCTAATTAGCCAGAAGGCTCCAAGCTACAAGAGCTAGTCTATGGCCTCCCAGAGAGTAGGTGGATCGAGGTCAGGAGCTTCCGTGATGGGCCCACAACAGTTTGGGGCTAGCAGAGGAGGGGATTCAGGAGACACTGCCGGTAGTAGCGGTTCACAGCAGCAGGGATAATAGATACTTGCGCAGACTTTGGTTCTTACATACACTTTTTGATGGCTCAGATAGCCGGATATATATATGTACCACTTTTGTATTTTGAGACACGTATCACCATCCTTGAGATGTATCTTTTGTATATGACATTGACTCAGAGATGGACCACTTGATATTGTACATTTGGACATATTTATGATATTTATATGATGATGCAGTTTATTTGATGCTCTCTATATTTATGCATTGTGGATGCATTTCTATTGTATGATGTGATGCACATGTTTATCTAATGTAGACTTAGATGTTTATGATGCTATGCGATGTTTATCTAATGCAGATTTTCATATGATGCTATGTGATGCTATATGATTTAATGTAGACTTAGAAGTTTTACTTGACATGCCTCTAATGTGTAAATGTGAATGGTAGCTATATGATTATTCAATTTATGTGATGCACTTATCTATGTTTTTGATTTTTTTTCTGTTTGACACTATGTGATGATTGCAAAAATGTATATGAATGACCTGATGCACTTACTATGTATGTAACTGATTTAATCATATAAATGACTATCTCATGTCATGTGATATGCAACTATATGCTATGTTTTTGTGATGTCCAAATGTACCCTATTGACACAGAGATGATGTAATGATAGATAGAAGATTGATTGAAAGAATGACTCGATAGAAAGATTCACAAGCTTCAATTTGTATTGATACTTTGCATTGTTTGGATCTTTTATTGCATGGGATATGGATGTATGCATGTATAATGAATGTATAATGGATGTTTTGCTTTTGACATCTTGATAGTGCAAGTATTTTGAAGTGCTTATTTCATCATTGGGTGATTTTTTTGGTACTTTTCCGAATGTTGTTAGTTAATACAAGCATCTAGGTATAATTGAATTGGGATGACCTGAGCATTGCTTACATGGATTTTGATTTAGCAAGTTAATACAAGCATCTAGGTATAATTAAACCGAGATGACCTGAGTATTTCTTACGTATCAATAGACAAGGATTGCCCCCTTTCATGTTAGGCCTTGGATGTCCTCGATGATCTTTTGTCGATCATGTCTTTAGACAAGGCATCACATTACTAAAGTTTAATCCACAAACAACAAACAAAGAAAAATGATCATGTCCCCATCATACCATCTCTATCTTTTGGCATCCTTGAGTAGCATAAAAAGACATGATAGCAGAGATCAAGACACTGTAACTTAACCATGTTTCCAATCCCCAAAATATTTTTGCATTTAGATGTGTTTGTTTCTTGCCATAATTTGGGTAAAATCATTTAGAATGCCTTAGGTGTTTGCTGGCTTTGCTCTGGATAGGTTAATGTCTTGCGTTAGGATTTCTATTTGAAAAGAGCGGGTTTTGTTTGTGCCTGCTTGCTAGGTGAGAAGATTCCACAATCCTTATTGGTGAGACGGACCCTAAGGGATTAACCTAGTGCCTCGGGGGCTCATTGCTAAATGGCCTTGCCTATGTGACGATGCAGAGGCAACATAGTTCAGGGTAAACCCTAACGGACCTAAGACCTAGGCGATAAAAAGTGGTGCAGACTCAGATAGATAGAAGGACTAGACCTGTGACGGATGGGACAGTGGAGCCTCGGGGGCGCATTGAAAATGGCCTTGCCTATGTGACGACGCAGAGGCAATGTAGTTCATGGACTTGGACCATGGATACTAACGAGAGACCCTATGTTAGGCTGACACTGTGGATAGGATATGGGATAAAACCTTGGTTGACAAGGCAACAAAGAGATAGAGTATCAAGCCATGATAGGTTATCATTAGGTTTTTATTATGGAACAGATATGGATCGAATGGGACACGAGTGAAGGAAGAATGGACACAAGGTGATTGGTTTCCCAAAGATGGAGGAAGCGGTTCATCACAAGTAACGCTTGTTTGCAAGGTTTTCACCACTTACTTTTATTTGCATGAAAGCTAGAAAGTATACATGACGCCTGTTTGCCAGGTTTTCATCATGATACCTATCCAAAGCACTTGTTTGCCAAGTTTTCACCAAAGGATGATTTTTTTGTACTTTTTTGAATTTTTTTTTGTATTTTTTCTGATTTTTTTATTTTTTTGGTTTTTTTTGACTCTTTTTGGACTAAAAGAAAGCAAGTACAATCCTAGGTTTCAAAGGACAATATAAAACTGAATTCTCACTATCTCTAGTGAAGCATCTTCGGGAGGTGATAATCGCCCTTCCCTGCACCAGATTATAGGGGTTTTTGGTCTACTAAAACAAAGGATGAGTAATAAAGGCAACCATTCAAGTGGTTATACATGCGGCAGCACTACTCTCCGTTATGGAGTCTCCCAACCTGCAAGGGTTGCGCCTTGGAGGGTTTTGGGGGAGGTTGGTTGTCGGTATAACACAACTACATTCGTTGTTTGAAGTTTTCGCTCCAAAAATAATTTATTTATAGTGGCTTGGAAGGCTTGGCGTCTAGCTTGTTACCACTTAGGGTCGTTCCTACTTGGATGAATGGTATCCAAGAGCAGGCCCCTCTAAAGGAAAAACACATGCGAAAATGATATGTCTGGCATTTTGGTCACCCAAGATAGGGGAGAGCATAGGCCTGATATCATTCCCAAAACACAGAATACAATGGTTCTTTTCCCCTAGTTAAAATGAGAAAAAACTAGATGAGCTATCTACTTGGGCAAGCACAGAACTTTGTTAACTTTGAAGTGATAACAAGATAGCAATGGTCTAGTTTTACCAAGAAAACAATGATGAGTTTAATTTTCGCCCAGATAGTACGAATTTGTTAACTTTGAAGTGATAATCAAGATAGCAATGGTTCAATTTTTACCCAGATAGCAATGATGTGTTCAATTTTATCCAGATAGCATGAGTTGTTAACTTTGAAGTGATAATCAAGATAGCAATGGTTCAGTTTTACCTAGATAGTAATGATGAGTTCAATCTTATCTATATAGCAATGAGTTGTTAACTTTGAAAGATAGCGATATAGCAATGATTCAATGATATGCAAGATAGCAATGATTCAATTACCGCCTTTCTAGTTAAAACTATGTGAGACATGAGCATCCATTTACTTTCCCATTTAGAAATCGAAGTGTGAGTTAACAAGTGCAACTATATGATTCTAAATTAGTACCTAGCCTGCAAAGAGATGTCAGCGTTAGCAAAAACTTCAAGGAAACCCTAAAAATCACTGCCTAGATCAAATGCGTAGCTTCATAGACTGAATGTGCAAAAACAAAGCTCAGAAGCGCCATAGTACATATGCGCTAAAATAGAGGTCAAAAGTGCAGGAAAATAGTGTATATGCGCCAAACTGACAGATGCGCTGTATCAGAGGGTAAATGCGCTATAACAGAGTCTATATGCGCCGAAAGGATGTATGCACCAGATTAGAAAGTATATGCGTCAAATGCACTGAAGGAACGTATGCACCGTAATAGATATCAGATGTGTGTTAGGATGTGTCAGATGCACGATTTCGTCTTGTGTACGGCTTTCTAAAACACAAAAACTCAGTTTTTGGGTTAAATTTGGGGCTAGGCCCCATGGTGGGCGCCAAAAATGTTAAGGGAAAATTGGAGTAAACATGAATAATCAATATAGTCAATATCAAAATACCCAAAACTCAACAAAATATAGAAACAAAGAGATCAATCAAACAAAAAAACTTCAAAAACCTTTGCAAACCTCAAAGCTTCATAGCTTTCGTTGGTTGCCTATCTCAATCGATCTTGCATGTATGAATAAGGCCCTCAGAGAGTGCACTTCCTTGCTATGTTTAAGATTGTCAATGGAGAACGACTATGATAATTTCGCCATGAAGAGGAGCTTCACAACAAATGATAGTAGTATGTAGTAACGAGTGTGATCACAAGCAATGAAGGAATTGGTGCCAAAGGCGCGCTGTAATTCCTGTAGAGTAACAATACTTAAAGCTTGGATGAATGAAATAGAGGAATAGGGTTCAAATTATAGACTTGGGAGAAAGAAGATCAATGGTATAGAAAGAATGAGAAGATCAATGGTATAGAACGGTTGAGGAACGTGCGTGAATAAGAAGACAAGTGTCTTGCTATATTTTGCATGAGAGGAATTAAAGAAATAGAAGAATGAGTTAACTGAAGAGATTAATCAATTAAAAGAATAGATCAATTAGTTAAGAGAATAGAACTAGAGAATTGAAATTGCATGAGGATGAGAAGATATTTTGACTCAATTAAATATTTAGAATATTCAATTGCATGTGCACAAAGATTGAATTATATTTAGAGATAACTCAATTTAGAAGAAAAAGACAACTTAAATAAATATTTGATTTATTTAAATTTAGAGAAAATATTATTGGAAGAAACAATTAAATAATTGATATTATTTAATTTAGAATGATTTTGGAAGAATAAATAAAATATTTGATTATATTTTATTTTTTTAGATTGAGAGGATTTAAATAAATTTAATTTATTTATTTAAATTTGGAAAAATGATTTGATTTAATTAAATAATTAAGAATTATTTAATTGTTTTGGAAGAGTTTAATTAAATAAAGGATTTTATTTAATTTTGACTTTAGAAGAGGTAATTAAATACTTAGAGGAATGTGAATCAAATAAATAAATTTGTTTATTTATTTATTGATAGAAGAATTAGAATGGAATAAATATTAAGAATTTTTATTTAGACCGAGTCGTGTCATTTTTGGGGGTATACAAAGTGCATTATTTACTTCGTGTAACTTTGGTGATGGAATGAGTACTTTACAAAATCGCAAACACACTAAGCAAGATGTTCGATAACAGAAACACACAACTGCTATAACAAACAATTCTGATAAACATAGCTACAACAACAAGCAAACAAGCCAAAACAACAATTTATGGTGAGCTGTGAATACTATAAGAAAATTGAAGTTGGACTACACTTTGCTTATAGCGTTGATGGCAATGACAACATAGATTGTGATTGTCAAAAACATAAATAAGAAGAAAAGACATAGCTGACTTGGGCAACTGGTAACTCTATGTTACCAGAAACAAGAAATGGAAACGACAACGACAACTTGGCAAGAAATGGGTTATTTGGAGGTTGTGTATAAAAAATGAATTTTATATACATATATCAAGGCCTAAATTTGATGGTTGTATGACCGTATTTAGGTATTTTTGTCATAAAATACAATCAAAATTTTAAAAAGATTGTATTATATGAAAGGATAGATTTTGGATAGATTGTCAAAATTTATATAGAATTGTGATGATATATATGTATTTGGTTTTTATATAATTTTACTTATATTAAGGTATGTCATAGTATTTAAAGGACACCTTTGAATGGATGGCCGTCATAAAAAAATTGCTTCAACAAGGTCAACCATGAAATAAAGATGCATACAAATTAAAGTTTGTAAAACTAAAAACATAATAAAAATAAAATACCAAAAATATTCCATATATCACTTTAAAATAATTTGAAAAAAAAACCTTCTATTTTTAGCAGATAGCTAGCCAATAGGCTTTTATATGTGGGCATTATAGTGCTCAGAATTGTCTCACAACGTAAAAAAAATTCACACCGGAAAATTTTCTAGACTCGTCCGTTGTTCCTATCGGCGTATTCCTTAAACCTCCTATGGGTGTAAGCAGGGCCTAAATTTGATGGTCAACTCTGATCAAGTAAATTTTTCATGACGGTTATCTACTCAAACTTACTTTTTAAATACTAAGACATATTTTTATTATTAAAAAATTATATATAAACTGAATACATACATATATCAGAATAGTTCTATAGAAAATTTGACATTATATCTAAAATCTACCCTTTCATGTGATACAATCTTTCTAAAATTTTGATTGTATTTTATGACAAAAATAGCCAAATACAGCCATACGACCATCAAATTTAAACCCTAAGTGCAAGTGCTAGTTAGCCTGAAAGCCTTCCCTATGTGAGCAGCACATGCTGAATCATATAGATCAATGATCAAGATTAAAAGAACTACCATGAAAAACATCTTGACCATTGATTTTTCAAAAATATCATAAATGATAAGAACAAAAAAAAATTCACTTTTTACTTTGACAATAAATTGTTATTTTAATAGCTGTTGCATATTAAAAACTGATGGGAATTTTACTGTTGTTGTGGCCCCTTTTTCCCCTTTTACGTCGGCAAATTTTGTAAACTCGTCAGTTGTTCTCACGCGGGGGAAAAAATCGTGTGAGAAGAAGTCTCATGTCCTTTAAATGTCCCCGCCGAAAACCCTGCAATTTATTTTTATTTTTCAAAGGAAAAGGAAAAGGAAAAGGGAAAATGGTTGAAAGCAAATAATTCAGGTGAGCCAATTTATTTGCCTTTCTGAAACCTCCTCACTTTTATACTCTCAGTTCAAAAAATTATATATATACTTTTGATTTTCTTTTTAAAACCTCATTTTTAATTTCTATCTTCTCAATTTAAAAGAATTTTAAAATTGAAGTTCAATTTCCCTTGAGGCAAATGGCGACTTTTATAAATCATGTAGTTAATGATTTTTTAAAATAAAAATAAATAATAAACTTAAAAAAATTGTCTATTTAGGGCTGCACTCTGCAGCAAGAAAGCTATGGTTGCAACAACTAAAGTGATAATCTATTATACACTACATTGCCCATAGTAGAGCTACAAATTATTGGACACTTAAGTGTTTTGTCTTCTACTTTTAAGATTAAAATATAAAAGTTCATATATCACATACATATTTATAAAAATGATTATGAGCCATCTTAGTATATAGAAAAATATAGTTATGCCTTATATGCATAATACTAAATATAAATTGTATAACCTAAATCTATTATACCCTCACATAATTATTTTTAAAATATTTATATGATTAAATATACAATATAGACAAGTTATTTAAAAGGTGAACTATAATTTTCAAAATTATATTTTTTTAAATGACCTGGGATAAATGATCTGCCATAGGAGTGAATGTAAAGTAATGATAACTTTAAAAAAAAAAAAATTACCTAGTAAAGAATTGACATGATAATAATTTTATCTAACTATGTTTGTTCATTGTAAAAAGAAATTTACTAATATAAGTGAAAGAAGACAATAGTTAATGTGATGAAATTTCAATAACAATTGATAAAAAAATTTAGTGGATTATGTTGGGACCTAAATTTTACAAATTTTTTTTTAAAAATTTTAGGCTCCCATAATGTGAAATTTGATGGCAGTACTCACAAATACAGTGAAAATAAAAGAAAGACATTGAAAAATGCTGCAAACCATGTCTTGCCTAAAGCTACAAAGAGAGACAGTGTAGATGGTGAAAATATGGGAGATAAGATATTGTAGAACTGACAGAATCGTAACTCTAGTTCCCATGACTTAAGGTGTTTTGACTCTATTTTGTTATTGGTTATGGCAATCCTCTCAAACCTCAAGAGTAGATGCCTTCCACTAGCATTTCTTTGATCCTTCACAGTTGTTATCTACTATAAAGGCCTTACAGATTATATCAATGTGCCGAAGTAGTTTTTAGACAATATTTTAGGCCTAAGATTGCCGCACTGCTTGAGAAAAATGATGAGTGCAGAAGTTTTGGCACATACTCATAAAATGTTGGACCACATGAAAGAACGAGACATTGTCTCATGGAATACGATTATTGCAGCTTACAAAAGACATGATGATTCTCACAAGGCAGTCACACTGTTTTACCATATACAGCAAACAGGTTTCCAACCCGGTCAGTGCACATTTGCCAACATCTTCCTAGCTTGTACAAACGAGATAATAGCTTTGAAAAGGATTGTGGTTAAAATATGCAAATCACACAGAAACCCTAAAGTCATTATCGGAGAGACTTACTATATCAGAGTAATTTTTTTTTAAATCTCTCCGATTACAAGGGTCACCGCGATGAAGAAAACCATGAGAGGCATTGTGGGAAGAGTCTTGCCGATGGATACCTTATCGGTGAGACATATGTGATCAGAATGAGTTCTCAAGGTTTCTCTGACTTGTAAATCACTCCGATACTCTGGTACATGTCCCGTGAAGATTGATGATCGTAGGAGATGCACAAAATGGTTTTGTTGGAAAGGCATAAAAAGGATGAAAGCAATTGCAATTGGTTTGGTGTGAAGTCATATTCTACAGCCACTGCACAACAAAGAAAGAAGACAAGGCACATGAACCGTTTGGTAGATGCCTCAAAGAGATGTGGTCTCATGGAAACCAATGATTGACATGATGTGCACAGAATGGCTTTATCATTAAATTTTTTAAAAAAACTCTCATGGATTGCAACAATAGTGGAATATAGATTTGTTATAAAGGCTTTGGAGACTTTTAAGCGAAATGCAGCCGATGGGTGTAAACTGTTCCAGTGCTGTGATCTATGTAGGAGAATCTTAGAACAGGTTATGGACATCCGACAAAGCATAACGTATTTCTGGTTATATATATATATATATATATATATATATATATATATATATATATATATATATATATATATATATATATATATATATAATGTTGAAATACTCTGTCAGGCATATGCGTAGAGTATGGAAGCATACACAACGTATGGAGTCACGCAATAATGTGAAAAATCTATTTGCAGAGAAAACAAGTGAACTGTCTGGCAGAACTGGTGGAGTTTAAACTTGTCATGGTGCCTTCTACATGGTGCCGTGTATGGAAAAGGAGATATGCACTCGCACAATATACTGTATGAACATTCACAAAAAGGTTTCTCAAGCAGTTGTAAGAATTTTTTTTTTTAAAAAGTGCTTTGCGGTGAGGTTTCTCACTTAAGACTGCTTGGGGATTCTATTCATTCAACCCGTAGTACATTTTTTTGAGTTTGTAATGGCCGAGAGTGCCATACATAGACTGAACTGTAGTAGTTCAATTTTGGGGTCTCTGCCGATGAGGGTGAGACCATTAGAGACACTCGTCGAACCTCGCATGTTAGTTGTCATAGCTGCTGGCACTCTAATAGACATGTAAGCAAAATATGGAAGCTAGGATTTTCACAAAATCACACTCTGGTATCTGGGCGAGTAAGGCAATATTCCTCTAATAAATCTTTACGCTCAGGGAACCCACAAAATGAAAATGGTAAGAGAAACGAACTTAACAAAAAAGATAATGCTTGAAAACAAGGAATCAGATATCAGGGAACAAGTTCATAATTGGCAAGTCCTCGAAGAGGAAGCAGTTAGGAAAATGGTTGAGCATTTTCCTCAATCAGGTGAAATCGAGCCTTCTGTACAAGCAATTAATAATTCTGTGGATGATTTAAATCAAAAAATGGGCATATATCAATGCATATGGATGTTAAAGAACAAATGACAAGGGTTTTGATCAAACACAAAAAGATGTAGATCCACACAAATTACACACCATGGAAAACCCTAATCGAAGTATTGGTAGAGTCCCTTTGAAAACTAGGAGGCAATGCTTAAAGCTACTTTTCAATTTGGAGTGAAGATGCAAGATAGACGTGAGGCAAGGAAGCAAGACAAAAACCAGAATCTCACTAATGAATTACATCACATTAACAAGATTTTGTATAGAAGGAAAGAGTGGGACAAAGACACAGAAATTGATAAACACGAAAAGTGAATTCGATATCACATAAAATATGGCGGGAATGAAGGAAGATTCAGCGAAGGAAGTAATCACAATCGTTTCCAATATCCTCAGTGCTTGAGCCAAAATAGTTAGGGCAAAATTTGAAAACACACTTGAAGAAACCCTAAAATGAAAAACTCTAAGCATTCTACCATCGGCAAGAGAAATAAATCGGAATGAATTTTTAAAATCATGCCGATCCGAGGAGTCATGCCGATGGATACCTTATCGGCAAGAGATGGCTTATCGGTGAGAAAACATTGTGTCCTCCCGACTTGGAACATCAGCCCGATGATAAAATAAAGGTGATCAAAGATATAATTAATTTATCTGAAGAAAAGATTTAATGATCAAAATTGAGAATTTTCACTTGGAGAATAAAAATTTTTCACCGAGGAAGTTGCGGGAGATAAGATATTTTCACTAAAGGATGTAAAATATTTTCACAAGGTTATTAAAAACAAGATTTTATGAGCAGAAATTGTTTCTTACTCGAAGGGTAAAATATGTTTTCCTAGTGGGTGAAAATATGAACAAGAGGATATGACAAATAGTTATATTCATATTGGAAAAATTATTTTCACGAGGATACAAGTCCCAGGAAGATTAAATAAAGAATCAAGATACATGAAAGCAAACCCTAACAAAGATGAAGAGAAATAATTGAATTTTAAAGGACCGGAGGTTAATATTTTGCATTAATAAAAATTGTTATCCTTCACGGAAATGAAGAGACGCACAGGACGACAAACAAAGGGTCACAACCCTAAAAATACATAGTATGTATAAAGATGAGATCAGAAAAAGAGTAGATTAGACGAGAGTAGTAGGTTTAGGGTAGCAGTAGGAAATTATTTAATTCCACTCCACCCATTCGCCTCATTAGAACTATTATATACACATTTTTTCATTAATGGAACGAAATGCTTCAATTCAGTTATCTATTTTTAGTGTTCAGCTGTAATGTTAATATTAAATCCTAAATGTTGTAATGTTGTCTTCAGAATGGTTTTTCCGTATTATTTAAATTATCGTATCAAGAATATTGTTGATTTATCTGGTCACATTTGCTGATTCAGTGTGTTCGAATTGGTTGGTTTCTATAAAGAAGTTGATTAGAATTGTCATAAGGTCTCTGCCAAGAGGTAAATCCTTTCTACAAAACAAATTTGGTCTAAATTCCCTTCTTACTAGAATTAAACATCCTCTCAGTTGTTCACAGTAATACGAGGAATATCATTGGGATAGTATAAGAAGAGCATTATAACTGACATTCTTGCACGTTTGCATAAGGTGTAGACATCCCATGTGCCTTACAAGCTCGAGTTAAACTGTGAAGTAGATCGACTTACCTCATACATCCATTTCCATTAAATCTTCATCCATTTACCGACTCCATAGCCCAATAGAAGTAGGCACTAGTCATTACTATCCAAACTCATATTCAAAACATTTCTATTTCAAGTCAGTACATTAGGAATAGGATAACTTTTAGACTGCATCTATTACATTTTATGCCATTGTGATAGATTTACTAATCCAATCAAGTCATATAGTTTTCATTCTGCGTTAGTTACAAAGGTACACCTACCTAGATTTGCAGGACCTGAAGTGTAGGGAGCTAATAGCTCTGTCAATTGGTCCAAAAATGTTGCAAATCCAAACATAGAGTCCGGTATCCTCTTAGGGTTAGCAACCTGTATTTTTGGAAACCAAAAGATTAAATAACTTATAATTGAAAAATTAAAAAAATATTTAACAAATTCTATAATTTCTTAGGAAAGTTTTCAGCTTGCCCATTAAACCTTAGGGATCCAATTGCTAGTTTATATTCAATATGAAGTCTATTTTGGAAAGAACCATGCTTTCCATTAATAATTAAACTACTTTTCTAACAAGCCACATACTTTAATAAAAATAAAAATTAGATACCAAATCGTACGTGGGCTTATCTGTAAAAGATTTAAAAGTTTTTAATAAAAATCGAAGGTAAAGGTGAATGGAAAGTTTTAAAAAGTTTTAATTACCTAAAACCAAATTAATTGCCAAATGGAAAACGCAGTCATCGAAGCCCTAAAGAAAATAGAAGCGCATACTGTGGTAAACGTCAAGCCACGCTTAGAAATGGCCGTAAAACGGAAACAAAGCTGTAGCAGAGCGGCAAGATGTATTTCTGGGTTTCCCTCTGATTTTAATTGCTCTTCCTTGCTCATAGAGCGAACAACCAGATCATCACAAGTGGTGAGGACGAAAACCCTTCATCACCAGTTTGTTTTGTGATGATTTGTTTGTTCATTCTCATTTCCACTTTAGGAGTGCTCTTTTATGGCAATATGAGCAAGGAAGAGCAATTAAAATAAGAGGAAACCCAAATAAACTTGGATTTTCTTATGGTGTTCTAGCTTGTTTGGTTGCTGCTGTAGCTGTGTTTGTGAGGTATGTTTGCTGTAGTAGCTGTGTGTTTTGATGACTGTCTTGCTTAGGATGTTTGCGTTTCACCCTTCTCAGTCAGCTTTGATTTAATTTCTGCCGTTGGAGTTATCTGATAAAAATGAAACAAAAAAAATTGTAGTTTTACCTATGGCATGTTTTCAAAACGATATAAAATAAATAAATCTTGAACTCATGAAAAACTAAGCACCAAATTACTGTTTCATATTACCTTCACTTCTAAAATGTTTGTGTTATAAAGTGAATGTGAAAGGGACACGGACTTTGTATGTGTGGAGGTAAATAAGTGATTAGTTCAGATTTAATAAAATGATCAAAGTTAATTTGTAATAGATTATATTTAGGAAAATGATTATTTTAATTTAGAGTAATTGGATAAAGATTAGGTGCTTACTTAATTTTGCTGGGTAGTTGATTTATTTAATTTTGTTTGGTAGCTGATTGACTTAATTTTACTTGGTACAGAAAGGGCAACTCCATGGAAATAGATTCCCATGGTCTTGTCGGAATTGATATAGGTGTGTACAAACTTTGCTTCTTGTTGACCAATTTGATTATTATGCATGCAATACAAGACCTAATGTATTTGGTTGCATGTGACCTGAGCTATGGCTAAAATTTATACTTCTATAACATTGTAAGAGTTTTTTTAAACTCCGAAGTGTCCTGGAACCTTACTAAAATGAGCCTCCCATGTTAGATTTTATCTCTCTGCCTACTGTAGAATGCATAAGTCCCTAAGGTGGTATAGGAATCCATCTTGCAAGTGGAAACTTGGAGTTGAATTAACACAAAGCAAATTTTGATAGATATTTGCAAAATCTATGTCAAATGGGTACAGTTATGCCCATGCACTGACTTCATGTCCATGTAAACATCAATAAGATAAAGGAGAGCTTGAACCAATGGATGTGTTCAATATTTTATAAAGACATGCAATATAAATCAACCTAGGAACAAAACAACATTATAATGACATAGAATTTAATGCAAGTTAGAAAGACAAGATTTCAACATTCTAATATCTGAATTCCATTAATCATAATGAAGAAAATGACTACATATATATAGGCTCTAAGATGCGTGAGCCAAGGTGACAAGTGTCCTAGAGAGTTTTAATGAGCCCATGTGAACTAAAGGACAACTCACCATGTAGGTGTAGGGGTGTCAAGAGAACTCATCTTGATGAAGGAGATGTGGCACCTAACGACTGTCAATCAACGAATTGAATGAGGTAGAGGTGGCATGTGCTCCCATCAATCAAGGAGATAACACGTTCTCTTATTTCCTAATTTACCTAAGTTACAAATAAATAGGAATTGCCTAAGTAAAATTAAATACAAAGTGCAATAAATAATTAATTACACTAACACTTTGCCTTAAGTGCAACTTAGGGAAAAAGAAAATGAGTGCCACTAAGACAAGCCATATAAGGTACTCATGTACACACTAATAAAGCCCCAAGGTACAAAGAGAAAGAGTGTACCCTACCAAAAGAAGATAATGAGAAAACCTGTAGGAAAAACTCCATCCCAAGGAGAGGAAGATGGAGGACTAAATAGCCTCCGCCCTCCAAAGTGAGTGTCCCACACCCCTAGAAGAGCTTGAAGATGTACATATATGTTCTTTGTAAAGGGTTTGGTAAAAATTTATGCAATCTGCTTTGATGTAGTACATTACTAAAGATCTATGGTTTGCTCTTGGATAAGATCTTTGACGAAATGTATATGGATCTCAATATGCTTACATTACTGATGGTGAACTAGATTCTTGGTGATTGCAATAACACTCAGATTATCACAGTAAATGATCAATATAGCAGTTGATACGTGATGCCAAACTCTACTAGGATGTGGTGATGTCAAATGGCCTTTGTAGCAACATTCACAACCCCCTTGTACTCTATCTCTATAGATGAATGAACAATAGCATGTTGCTTCTTGTTCAAACAATAAATAGGACCAGATCCAAGGTAAAATTTGTAACCAAATGTGAACTTGCAATCCTCAGAATCATCAACCCAATTAGAATCTATGTACATCCTATCAAGTTTGTATCTCAGCCTATTATATAGTGTATCCCATATGAATGTGTCTCCTATACATAATGTAATATACACTTGGCAACTCTCTAATGAATCTCATGAGGTTCTTGCATAAAGCGAGAGACCATGCCAATAACATAGGAAATATTAGGACAAATGTGTGTGAGGTGTATGAGACTCCATACAAGTTATCAATACAAGGTGCCATCAACAAGAGGAATTGAACAACGAGCCTCCAACTTGACTCCTAATAGAAAGGGAGTCAATGCATGCTTACCAGTAGCCATATGAAACTATGAGAGTGGATCATGAGTGTACTTAGGTTGAGAAATACTATGTCATAAAAAATGTGTCCTACACGGTAGATTGTATGGAGCCAATGAGGGATGAAGAACTCCCTATGATGATCAAGTCATTGACATACAACACCAAAAGGAGAAGCTCATCATCTTGCCATAAGATGTAAACAGTTAGGTCAGAGTAAAATAGGGTGAAGCTGACAGAAAGAAGGAATGAATCCATTTTGGCATACCAAGCCTAAAGGGCTTGTTTGAGTCCATAGAGGGATTTCCCAAGCCTACAAACCACTTGAAGAATCTTCAAATGAACCCTGTGGTTGTGCCATGTATATTTCCTCTTGTAGATCACCATGAAAAAAAGGCATTCTTCACATCCATGTAATATACCAACTAGTGTTGAGCAATTGTAATGACTAGAGTGAGGCAGATGGAATTCATTTTGGTGATAGGTGCAGTGATCTCAGTGTAGTCTATACCTTGTACTTGCGAAAATCCTTTTGTAACAAGTCATGCTTAGTATTTGTCGAATGTTCCATCTAATGCATACTTGGTTTGAAATACCCACTTACGTTGAGCCATATTCCTTCCCTTAGGAAGAGGGACTAAATCCCAAGTGTGATTTCTAATTAAGGAAGAGTATTCTTTCTCCATTGCTAAATCCCCTTTAGCAATACTAACTACTTCTTGAAATGATTATGGATCAGAAGCTTGCACGTTGTATGCATTAGGTATATCCTAATACTATGACCATGTTCTCCTATTATTTGATGGATCCCCAACTACTATACCTAATTCCTATAAAGTCTAATGGGCCTAAGTTAGAAGAGTAGCTATAGTTGGAGCAGACCCTATGTGCTAGAGAATCTAGATTAGAAGGTGTAGATGGAGGATGTGATTTCTCTATCTCAAAATTAGAATCATTATCAAGATGATAGCCTCATGTTGAGGATGAATGAGAAGTGTCAATAGTAGGGGAAGGAGTTTCCTCAAACTTCACACTTCGAGCAATGATCACATCTTGACCATCACAATCTAAAAGATGATACCCTTTGACCCCATCAAGATAACCAAGAAATGCACAAGGCTTAGTTTGAGGTTCCATGGCCATGTGTTTCTTTAAAAGTATGTGGACCCAAGCTTGAGATCCAAAAACTCTTAGGTGCTTAACTAATGGTTTTTGATTACTCCAAGCCTCAATTGGAGTGATGCCTTCCAAGGCTTTATGCGGAGTATAGTTCTATATGTAGTTAGCACAATTTATTTGTCTAAGCTCAATATTTTGGTGCCAATGATTGTGACTATATCATGTAGTTTGTCATTTCTTTCAAGGATCTATTCTTCCTTTCTGCTACTCTGTTCTGTTGTGGATTATATGAAACAGTGTGATGAAGATCAATCCCTTCAGTAGAATAGAAGTCCTCAAACTGATTGTTGACATACTCCTTTCCATTATTAGTGTGAAGGATTTTGATGTCCTTGCCTATGTATTTCTAAACAAAGACCTTGAAGTGTTAAACTTGCCAAACACTTCATTCTTCTTTCAAATAAATTAGACCATTGTGAAGCATGATAAATCATCAATGAAAGTGAGTAGATATCAACATTTTCTAAATGATAAATTCAAAAAGGGACCCACAAGATCACTATGAATCAACTGAAGGGGTTCTAAAGCTCTTTTAGCCTTTCCTTTGTCATATTTCTCTTCAAGATGCCTACCTAAGGCAAAACCATGACAAACAGCATTGGAGAAGGATATCAGAGGAAGTCATGTAACCATTTCATCAATCATATTTGGTTGCAGCTAAAGCTTTCTTATGTGTTATGAAAGTGTACTTTCAACTCATCCAGCAATGGTCTCTGTATTATTTAATATATTTCTGAGAACAGGGAGTGCAATGGGTAAGCTGACATAAATCCTTAGGAGGAGGAAATGTCGTATCTTTGCATGTTTTTTTGGAACTCCTTTCATGAGCATTCTTCCTCATTGCAAACTGCTATGCCTAATTTCTACAAGTGTCTTCAAAGTTTTGAAACTCCTCAATGGAACTTGATTTGTCTTCATATAAATGTTTATTTCCCTATTTTACAACTATTGTTTCTTAGAAAAGCTACCGTAGAAAGTGTTCATGGAAAACAATGTGCTAAAGGGTAATAAAATCCATGTACTATATGCAATCACAAGTAGCTTATCACTATCATCGTTGATGTGAAAATTGCATTTGATTTTGGATTATTATTGCATTCGTTGCCATATTCACGAGGACATTTGCAATACCTTTACTCTTTATTTCTTAACCCTTCACTAGCATGCAAACTGTATCTCATCTTTAGATGCAATCTGGCAATGCTTGAGAGGTTGCTGCCTTGACTTCTTTTAGAATATGATCTCACAACACGTCTGAAATGACCTATTAGATAATTTAGAACCACATATCTAGCCAAGGATAATATTCATGTGCTTCATGTTTATTTCTCATAGTTCACCGATTTGTAGACTGGTCCAAGGTGGCATCTCAAACATTAAAGCACACTATGATCCCAGATAACTTGTTAACTTCTTACTTTTCCCTTAAGACACATTTGCATAACTTTGGTACATGTTATAACTAGTATGGTTAGAGGCAATTTGTAGTGCTTACCATCTAAGTGATGTACCTGCAATTTCCCAGCTGCTATCTGCATGAATCGGCTCTCTATAGTTTTTAAACAGAAAATGATGTAACCTAAATTAGACAGACGATAATTCTGAGAACATCCTCCCTGCAAATTCTAAATTATCAACTGTGTAGGTTTGTTTCTTATTGAATCTTGATTGTACAATTGATGCAGTCCAGTTGCCATGCCAGTATTATTTTAATTATAATATCAAGTTAGGAATATAGAAAGAGAATGCACCCTAGTAACAACATCAACCAGAACTGGGGTTAGATTCACGGTGACTGAAGAAATGATAGGGCAGGCCACAGGGTTGAGTTGTGAAGGCATGAAGGTGCTGAGGCAAAGCAAGAATAAGGAGAGCCAGTTTATGGACTCTTTTCTCGAAGATGGAGAAGCTCTGGTCCACCACCAAAACGGCTACGAGAGGATTGCTCTCCCTCCTCCTTGGGCATTGGTGAGTTTTCATATCATGAAGTATCTTACTCTAGAGGGTCGTTTTGCCACTGTTGATGGGTATCACTTCCTTCTGTTGGATCATTTGAGGCATAGGAATATCATTAGCTTTCCTTTCTTTTTATTATCCTCTATGGAAAAGAATATTCAGGATGGGACTTCCCCGCAGCTCCATTGCAGGTTGATGTATGCTTTATACAAGTTTAACCTTGTGTCCACCCCTTCCATTATTCCCCATGTTGGCCCTCTTTCCCAGGAGGCGAGAAACCCTGTCAAAAAACCGAGCCCTAAGCTAACTGGCAAAAGCAATAAGAATCGGGCTAACCCTGTGATTGAAGAGTCCTTGGACGAGATGCAGAACCCCACCAGTAGGTCTCAAACTGCCTCTCAGGCCAATCCCCATCCCCCCACTGCTAAGGGATAGAATTCTAAGACTGTTGATGATAAAAGCATTACCCCTAACCCTCCTGATGAGAATGATGATAATGCCAATAATCAGACTACTGTTGAGCCTCCTAGTGAGCCTAATATCTCCACTCAGAAGAATATGAAAATGTTGGCCAACCCGGCTAAACCCAACACCCCTAAAGGGAAGAGTAGAAAAATGCTAAACCTAGAGGATGATAAAATTGCTACTACCCATGGCAAGAAGACTAAAGGCAATCAAGGCAATAAAGTTGGTGCTGCAGATGCTGGTAAAGTTGCTATCAGTCCTACTCCAACTGGAAAAGGTAAACAGGGGAACCCATCCTCCCCTCCCCTCACCAGATTCTGCTATCCCTTAAATATCATAAGGACAGTGAGGGACCCTCCGCAATACTCCAAAGAAGAAAGTTAGCATTAAGTCTGCTAATGCTAATCTCACCCTTGATATAGAATATGAGCCTTATGATCTTGAAAAACCAGTCACTATGGACAAAGTGTATGCCGGCATTGCTAGTAGGAATTGAAGGTCTGCTCGTTTGGCCAGTTTGACAGGGGGAGAGGAGAGTGGTAAGGGCAAGAAGATGGTGATTCAGGAAATTCAGTCTAGTGAGGAAGAGGATGTTTTGGAAGGAAGAGCACACCCCGGAGGTGTCTGCTGATGTTTATGTTCCTGATCCCAATGATGACAATGATGGTGTTAATATGAAGAATTGCTTTGATGTTTTTGATGAAGATAATGCTGAAGGTGATCAATATGAAAAGGTTAATCAAGCTGACCTTACTGAGATAAATGGTACCCTGAAAGATTTGATTGACAGAGTCAACCACCTTAATATGTATGATACCCTTAAGTTATATCAGAACAGAATTGTCAAAGTTGAAAAGTCCATGAATAACTCGGTAAGTGTAACGGATGACATGATGAGGAGGGTTGTTTCAAGCATTTTTACTCTGTAGGCTGAGCTCTCGAAGCGTAAACAGTGGCAGGAGGAGGACATTGATGCTTCTAGGAAGAAACTTAAGTATAAAGAGGACTAGATGGATCTTACTGCAGCTAGCTGGGATAACAAGCTGGATACTTTAACGAAGGATTGGAACTCCTTGGTTAAGAGCATGAAGAATTGATCTGTTAGTGCTGTCTGTCTGCTGTTTGTCTGCTGCTCTTGTTCTGTTTCTGTTCGTTCTGGTTGCCTGCCTTGGTGCTGTTTATGCCAGCCATGGTTTTTGGTATCATATATGCTATGTCTAGCACTATTGTATTGAGCTCTGCTATGTAAAGGACTGGGCCCTTTCCCAGATTATCTAATCAAAAACAACATTAACCATAACAGAGGTCATACCACATTTATACACCTCTACCTATTAAATTGGTTAGTATTGTTTATTAAATTTATCTCTCAAAACTCATCTATACACATTTGCCATAAAGTCAAAGAAACCATATGCACTTTAGCTTCCAATAGTAGAGATTTCTTCTTCTTCCTTTTCACAGAGCAAAAACATGGTAGTTATAAGAAATACCGATTCCCTGGAATTATATGAATTGATAAGATCTCTCGTCCCAACATCTAGATGTGGAAAATATCAGTGTTCTTTCAATTTGAATATCTACGAAGAACTTGTATGATACCGCCATATGATGTTGAGATCACTCAAGATGGTCATTGGGTATGGGGGACATGAACATTGCAGCATAGAGACGAAGGTGGTCTAGGTCTGAGAGTGATCTGTTCACTGGATTGCTGATAATCAGTGGCACAAAGGCTGGTACAATATTATTTTCTGCAGAGAATTCTGCCCTTGCCTTATGCTTTCTCCATGACAATTGAATTGTGACGGCAGCCGAAGTTCTAAAACTAGAAGAGTAATAACGTGCAGTCTTTTTCAGTCTCTCATTTGCAAACTTGTACCTGAAATGCACTGTAACATACTTGAGGTCTTGAGTATCAAGCCCAAATGCCTCTGTGGCTTCAAGGCTTGTGAATGTTGCAGAAGATGGGGATAATCTTTCCAAGAATGGTTTTCTGAGACACCATGATAGTAGCTCATCTCCACAGAAATTTGCAGTACATGCACCAGGCCTTTGCTTAGCTGTTGGCTACTCTGCAAACGTCCTCTCACTATAAATAGCATTCTTTGCACGGGATCTCCTTCTCTCAGAATCTACCAAATTGAATGGCCCAAAAGTCATAATTCAGAACCAGACAAACCAAACAAAACACTTGTACCAAATTTTTTAATTCAATGAGATTGAGAAGTCATGAGAAGAGATTTAATATACCTTTTATCTCTTTGTAAATAGCAAAGTTTTTACTCTATTACAGATATTGTCCAGAATAAGATCATCCATGTTATCGAATAATGGTTACCTGAAGGTTCTCCAGAAGGATTTTCTCATTAAATCATCTGAATATTAAATCATTGTCTATACTGAAAACAGTTCCTTTATAAAAGATAAACCTCTTTTGAGAGCTCTAAAAGTTTACTTACCTCCATACTTACATACATTACATGAAACTAAGTATCATACAAGCACTCCAAATTAAGCCTGATGGAATACAAAAATAAGAGGTGCCTTTCTTGTTGAGTGATCTGGTAAATCATGTAACAAAGCTTTTTCTAATAATGGTTTGATTCTCACAGACATCATTAAGCTTAGATGATGTTTTTAGGGTATCCATTCTACTATTAGGCTTAGATGTTAGGTTTGAGGGTATCTTTTCTGCCAAAATGTCGGTGGATTTGCAGTAGACCAAAGTTCAAACTCATCAGTGAACCGAGGGCTACTGGACACCTGTTGATGGTTGTTTTTCGACAAGTCAACAATAGGGTGAAATACTAGGTATCTGACCCTCTCTTGAGCAAAGCCTCTCGGATGCTGAACTAAGTGATCAAACGAGGGCTACTGGACACCTGTTGATGCTATCAGTCCTACTCCAACTGGAAAAGGTAAACAGGGGAACCCATCCTCCCCTCCCCTCACCAGATTCTGCTATCCCTTAAATATCATAAGGACAGTGAGGGACCCTCCGCAATACTCCAAAGAAGAAAGTTAGCATTAAGTCTGCTAATGCTAATCTCACCCTTGATATAGAATATGAGCCTTATGATCTTGAAAAACCAGTCACTATGGACAAAGTGTATGCCGGCATTGCTAGTAGGAATTGAAGGTCTGCTCGTTTGGCCAGTTTGACAGGGGGAGAGGAGAGTGGTAAGGGCAAGAAGATGGTGATTCAGGAAATTCAGTCTAGTGAGGAAGAGGATGTTTTGGAAGGAAGAGCACACCCCGGAGGTGTCTGCTGATGTTTATGTTCCTGATCCCAATGATGACAATGATGGTGTTAATATGAAGAATTGCTTTGATGTTTTTGATGAAGATAATGCTGAAGGTGATCAATATGAAAAGGTTAATCAAGCTGACCTTACTGAGATAAATGGTACCCTGAAAGATTTGATTGACAGAGTCAACCACCTTAATATGTATGATACCCTTAAGTTATATCAGAACAGAATTGTCAAAGTTGAAAAGTCCATGAATAACTCGGTAAGTGTAACGGATGACATGATGAGGAGGGTTGTTTCAAGCATTTTTACTCTGTAGGCTGAGCTCTCGAAGCGTAAACAGTGGCAGGAGGAGGACATTGATGCTTCTAGGAAGAAACTTAAGTATAAAGAGGACTAGATGGATCTTACTGCAGCTAGCTGGGATAACAAGCTGGATACTTTAACGAAGGATTGGAACTCCTTGGTTAAGAGCATGAAGAATTGATCTGTTAGTGCTGTCTGTCTGCTGTTTGTCTGCTGCTCTTGTTCTGTTTCTGTTCGTTCTGGTTGCCTGCCTTGGTGCTGTTTATGCCAGCCATGGTTTTTGGTATCATATATGCTATGTCTAGCACTATTGTATTGAGCTCTGCTATGTAAAGGACTGGGCCCTTTCCCAGATTATCTAATCAAAAACAACATTAACCATAACAGAGGTCATACCACATTTATACACCTCTACCTATTAAATTGGTTAGTATTGTTTATTAAATTTATCTCTCAAAACTCATCTATACACATTTGCCATAAAGTCAAAGAAACCATATGCACTTTAGCTTCCAATAGTAGAGATTTCTTCTTCTTCCTTTTCACAGAGCAAAAACATGGTAGTTATAAGAAATACCGATTCCCTGGAATTATATGAATTGATAAGATCTCTCGTCCCAACATCTAGATGTGGAAAATATCAGTGTTCTTTCAATTTGAATATCTACGAAGAACTTGTATGATACCGCCATATGATGTTGAGATCACTCAAGATGGTCATTGGGTATGGGGGACATGAACATTGCAGCATAGAGACGAAGGTGGTCTAGGTCTGAGAGTGATCTGTTCACTGGATTGCTGATAATCAGTGGCACAAAGGCTGGTACAATATTATTTTCTGCAGAGAGTTCTGCCCTTGCCTTATGCTTTCTCCATGACAATTGAATTGTGACGGCAGCCGAAGTTCTAAAACTAGAAGAGTAATAACGTGCAGTCTTTTTCAGTCTCTCATTTGCAAACTTGTACCTGAAATGCACTGTAACATACTTGAGGTCTTGAGTATCAAGCCCAAATGCCTCTGTGGCTTCAAGGCTTGTGAATGTTGCAGAAGATGGGGATAATCTTTCCAAGAATGGTTTTCTGAGACACCATGATAGTAGCTCATCTCCACAGAAATTTGCAGTACATGCACCAGGCCTTTGCTTAGCTGTTGGCTACTCTGCAAACGTCCTCTCACTATAAATAGCATTCTTTGCACGGGATCTCCTTCTCTCAGAATCTACCAAATTGAATGGCCCAAAAGTCATAATTCAGAACCAGACAAACCAAACAAAACACTTGTACCAAATTCTTTAATTCAATGAGATTGAGAAGTCATGAGAAGAGATTTAATATACCTTTTATCTCTTTGTAAATAGCAAAGTTTTTACTCTATTACAGATATTGTCCAGAATAAGATCATCCATGTTATCGAATAATGGTTACCTGAAGGTTCTCCAGAAGGATTTTCTCATTAAATCATCTGAATATTAAATCATTGTCTATACTGAAAACAGTTCCTTTATAAAAGATAAACCTCTTTTGAGAGCTCTAAAAGTTTACTTACCTCCATACTTACATACATTACATGAAACTAAGTATCATACAAGCACTCCAAATTAAGCCTGATGGAATACAAAAATAAGAGGTGCCTTTCTTGTTGAGTGATCTGGTAAATCATGTAACAAAGCTTTTTCTAATAATGGTTTGATTCTCACAGACATCATTAAGCTTAGATGATGTTTTTAGGGTATCCATTCTACTATTAGGCTTAGATGTTAGGTTTGAGGGTATCTTTTCTGCCAAAATGTCGGTGGATTTGCAGTAGACCAAAGTTCAAACTCATCAGTGAACCGAGGGCTACTGGACACCTGTTGATGGTTGTTTTTCGACAAGTCAACAATAGGGTGAAATACTAGGTATCTGACCCTCTCTTGAGCAAAGCCTCTCGGATGCTGAACTAAGTGATCAAACGAGGGCTACTGGACACCTGTTGATGCTATCAGTCCTACTCCAACTGGAAAAGGTAAACAGGGGAACCCATCCTCCCCTCCCCTCACCAGATTCTGCTATCCCTTAAATATCATAAGGACAGTGAGGGACCCTCCGCAATACTCCAAAGAAGAAAGTTAGCATTAAGTCTGCTAATGCTAATCTCACCCTTGATATAGAATATGAGCCTTATGATCTTGAAAAACCAGTCACTATGGACAAAGTGTATGCCGGCATTGCTAGTAGGAATTGAAGGTCTGCTCGTTTGGCCAGTTTGACAGGGGGAGAGGAGAGTGGTAAGGGCAAGAAGATGGTGATTCAGGAAATTCAGTCTAGTGAGGAAGAGGATGTTTTGGAAGGAAGAGCACACCCCGGAGGTGTCTGCTGATGTTTATGTTCCTGATCCCAATGATGACAATGATGGTGTTAATATGAAGAATTGCTTTGATGTTTTTGATGAAGATAATGCTGAAGGTGATCAATATGAAAAGGTTAATCAAGCTGACCTTACTGAGATAAATGGTACCCTGAAAGATTTGATTGACAGAGTCAACCACCTTAATATGTATGATACCCTTAAGTTATATCAGAACAGAATTGTCAAAGTTGAAAAGTCCATGAATAACTCGGTAAGTGTAACGGATGACATGATGAGGAGGGTTGTTTCAAGCATTTTTACTCTGTAGGCTGAGCTCTCGAAGCGTAAACAGTGGCAGGAGGAGGACATTGATGCTTCTAGGAAGAAACTTAAGTATAAAGAGGACTAGATGGATCTTACTGCAGCTAGCTGGGATAACAAGCTGGATACTTTAACGAAGGATTGGAACTCCTTGGTTAAGAGCATGAAGAATTGATCTGTTAGTGCTGTCTGTCTGCTGTTTGTCTGCTGCTCTTGTTCTGTTTCTGTTCGTTCTGGTTGCCTGCCTTGGTGCTGTTTATGCCAGCCATGGTTTTTGGTATCATATATGCTATGTCTAGCACTATTGTATTGAGCTCTGCTATGTAAAGGACTGGGCCCTTTCCCAGATTATCTAATCAAAAACAACATTAACCATAACAGAGGTCATACCACATTTATACACCTCTACCTATTAAATTGGTTAGTATTGTTTATTAAATTTATCTCTCAAAACTCATCTATACACATTTGCCATAAAGTCAAAGAAACCATATGCACTTTAGCTTCCAATAGTAGAGATTTCTTCTTCTTCCTTTTCACAGAGCAAAAACATGGTAGTTATAAGAAATACCGATTCCCTGGAATTATATGAATTGATAAGATCTCTCGTCCCAACATCTAGATGTGGAAAATATCAGTGTTCTTTCAATTTGAATATCTACGAAGAACTTGTATGATACCGCCATATGATGTTGAGATCACTCAAGATGGTCATTGGGTATGGGGGACATGAACATTGCAGCATAGAGACGAAGGTGGTCTAGGTCTGAGAGTGATCTGTTCACTGGATTGCTGATAATCAGTGGCACAAAGGCTGGTACAATATTATTTTCTGCAGAGAGTTCTGCCCTTGCCTTATGCTTTCTCCATGACAATTGAATTGTGACGGCAGCCGAAGTTCTAAAACTAGAAGAGTAATAACGTGCAGTCTTTTTCAGTCTCTCATTTGCAAACTTGTACCTGAAATGCACTGTAACATACTTGAGGTCTTGAGTATCAAGCCCAAATGCCTCTGTGGCTTCAAGGCTTGTGAATGTTGCAGAAGATGGGGATAATCTTTCCAAGAATGGTTTTCTGAGACACCATGATAGTAGCTCATCTCCACAGAAATTTGCAGTACATGCACCAGGCCTTTGCTTAGCTGTTGGCTACTCTGCAAACGTCCTCTCACTATAAATAGCATTCTTTGCACGGGATCTCCTTCTCTCAGAATCTACCAAATTGAATGGCCCAAAAGTCATAATTCAGAACCAGACAAACCAAACAAAACACTTGTACCAAATTCTTTAATTCAATGAGATTGAGAAGTCATGAGAAGAGATTTAATATACCTTTTATCTCTTTGTAAATAGCAAAGTTTTTACTCTATTACAGATATTGTCCAGAATAAGATCATCCATGTTATCGAATAATGGTTACCTGAAGGTTCTCCAGAAGGATTTTCTCATTAAATCATCTGAATATTAAATCATTGTCTATACTGAAAACAGTTCCTTTATAAAAGATAAACCTCTTTTGAGAGCTCTAAAAGTTTACTTACCTCCATACTTACATACATTACATGAAACTAAGTATCATACAAGCACTCCAAATTAAGCCTGATGGAATACAAAAATAAGAGGTGCCTTTCTTGTTGAGTGATCTGGTAAATCATGTAACAAAGCTTTTTCTAATAATGGTTTGATTCTCACAGACATCATTAAGCTTAGATGATGTTTTTAGGGTATCCATTCTACTATTAGGCTTAGATGTTAGGTTTGAGGGTATCTTTTCTGCCAAAATGTCGGTGGATTTGCAGTAGACCAAAGTTCAAACTCATCAGTGAACCGAGGGCTACTGGACACCTGTTGATGGTTGTTTTTCGACAAGTCAACAATAGGGTGAAATACTAGGTATCTGACCCTCTCTTGAGCAAAGCCTCTCGGATGCTGAACTAAGTGATCAAACGAGGGCTACTGGACACCTGTTGATGCTATCAGTCCTACTCCAACTGGAAAAGGTAAACAGGGGAACCCATCCTCCCCTCCCCTCACCAGATTCTGCTATCCCTTAAATATCATAAGGACAGTGAGGGACCCTCCGCAATACTCCAAAGAAGAAAGTTAGCATTAAGTCTGCTAATGCTAATCTCACCCTTGATATAGAATATGAGCCTTATGATCTTGAAAAACCAGTCACTATGGACAAAGTGTATGCCGGCATTGCTAGTAGGAATTGAAGGTCTGCTCGTTTGGCCAGTTTGACAGGGGGAGAGGAGAGTGGTAAGGGCAAGAAGATGGTGATTCAGGAAATTCAGTCTAGTGAGGAAGAGGATGTTTTGGAAGGAAGAGCACACCCCGGAGGTGTCTGCTGATGTTTATGTTCCTGATCCCAATGATGACAATGATGGTGTTAATATGAAGAATTGCTTTGATGTTTTTGATGAAGATAATGCTGAAGGTGATCAATATGAAAAGGTTAATCAAGCTGACCTTACTGAGATAAATGGTACCCTGAAAGATTTGATTGACAGAGTCAACCACCTTAATATGTATGATACCCTTAAGTTATATCAGAACAGAATTGTCAAAGTTGAAAAGTCCATGAATAACTCGGTAAGTGTAACGGATGACATGATGAGGAGGGTTGTTTCAAGCATTTTTACTCTGTAGGCTGAGCTCTCGAAGCGTAAACAGTGGCAGGAGGAGGACATTGATGCTTCTAGGAAGAAACTTAAGTATAAAGAGGACTAGATGGATCTTACTGCAGCTAGCTGGGATAACAAGCTGGATACTTTAACGAAGGATTGGAACTCCTTGGTTAAGAGCATGAAGAATTGATCTGTTAGTGCTGTCTGTCTGCTGTTTGTCTGCTGCTCTTGTTCTGTTTCTGTTCGTTCTGGTTGCCTGCCTTGGTGCTGTTTATGCCAGCCATGGTTTTTGGTATCATATATGCTATGTCTAGCACTATTGTATTGAGCTCTGCTATGTAAAGGACTGGGCCCTTTCCCAGATTATCTAATCAAAAACAACATTAACCATAACAGAGGTCATACCACATTTATACACCTCTACCTATTAAATTGGTTAGTATTGTTTATTAAATTTATCTCTCAAAACTCATCTATACACATTTGCCATAAAGTCAAAGAAACCATATGCACTTTAGCTTCCAATAGTAGAGATTTCTTCTTCTTCCTTTTCACAGAGCAAAAACATGGTAGTTATAAGAAATACCGATTCCCTGGAATTATATGAATTGATAAGATCTCTCGTCCCAACATCTAGATGTGGAAAATATCAGTGTTCTTTCAATTTGAATATCTACGAAGAACTTGTATGATACCGCCATATGATGTTGAGATCACTCAAGATGGTCATTGGGTATGGGGGACATGAACATTGCAGCATAGAGACGAAGGTGGTCTAGGTCTGAGAGTGATCTGTTCACTGGATTGCTGATAATCAGTGGCACAAAGGCTGGTACAATATTATTTTCTGCAGAGAGTTCTGCCCTTGCCTTATGCTTTCTCCATGACAATTGAATTGTGACGGCAGCCGAAGTTCTAAAACTAGAAGAGTAATAACGTGCAGTCTTTTTCAGTCTCTCATTTGCAAACTTGTACCTGAAATGCACTGTAACATACTTGAGGTCTTGAGTATCAAGCCCAAATGCCTCTGTGGCTTCAAGGCTTGTGAATGTTGCAGAAGATGGGGATAATCTTTCCAAGAATGGTTTTCTGAGACACCATGATAGTAGCTCATCTCCACAGAAATTTGCAGTACATGCACCAGGCCTTTGCTTAGCTGTTGGCTACTCTGCAAACGTCCTCTCACTATAAATAGCATTCTTTGCACGGGATCTCCTTCTCTCAGAATCTACCAAATTGAATGGCCCAAAAGTCATAATTCAGAACCAGACAAACCAAACAAAACACTTGTACCAAATTCTTTAATTCAATGAGATTGAGAAGTCATGAGAAGAGATTTAATATACCTTTTATCTCTTTGTAAATAGCAAAGTTTTTACTCTATTACAGATATTGTCCAGAATAAGATCATCCATGTTATCGAATAATGGTTACCTGAAGGTTCTCCAGAAGGATTTTCTCATTAAATCATCTGAATATTAAATCATTGTCTATACTGAAAACAGTTCCTTTATAAAAGATAAACCTCTTTTGAGAGCTCTAAAAGTTTACTTACCTCCATACTTACATACATTACATGAAACTAAGTATCATACAAGCACTCCAAATTAAGCCTGATGGAATACAAAAATAAGAGGTGCCTTTCTTGTTGAGTGATCTGGTAAATCATGTAACAAAGCTTTTTCTAATAATGGTTTGATTCTCACAGACATCATTAAGCTTAGATGATGTTTTTAGGGTATCCATTCTACTATTAGGCTTAGATGTTAGGTTTGAGGGTATCTTTTCTGCCAAAATGTCGGTGGATTTGCAGTAGACCAAAGTTCAAACTCATCAGTGAACCGAGGGCTACTGGACACCTGTTGATGGTTGTTTTTCGACAAGTCAACAATAGGGTGAAATACTAGGTATCTGACCCTCTCTTGAGCAAAGCCTCTCGGATGCTGAACTAAGTGATCAAACGAGGGCTACTGGACACCTGTTGATGCTATCAGTCCTACTCCAACTGGAAAAGGTAAACAGGGGAACCCATCCTCCCCTCCCCTCACCAGATTCTGCTATCCCTTAAATATCATAAGGACAGTGAGGGACCCTCCGCAATACTCCAAAGAAGAAAGTTAGCATTAAGTCTGCTAATGCTAATCTCACCCTTGATATAGAATATGAGCCTTATGATCTTGAAAAACCAGTCACTATGGACAAAGTGTATGCCGGCATTGCTAGTAGGAATTGAAGGTCTGCTCGTTTGGCCAGTTTGACAGGGGGAGAGGAGAGTGGTAAGGGCAAGAAGATGGTGATTCAGGAAATTCAGTCTAGTGAGGAAGAGGATGTTTTGGAAGGAAGAGCACACCCCGGAGGTGTCTGCTGATGTTTATGTTCCTGATCCCAATGATGACAATGATGGTGTTAATATGAAGAATTGCTTTGATGTTTTTGATGAAGATAATGCTGAAGGTGATCAATATGAAAAGGTTAATCAAGCTGACCTTACTGAGATAAATGGTACCCTGAAAGATTTGATTGACAGAGTCAACCACCTTAATATGTATGATACCCTTAAGTTATATCAGAACAGAATTGTCAAAGTTGAAAAGTCCATGAATAACTCGGTAAGTGTAACGGATGACATGATGAGGAGGGTTGTTTCAAGCATTTTTACTCTGTAGGCTGAGCTCTCGAAGCGTAAACAGTGGCAGGAGGAGGACATTGATGCTTCTAGGAAGAAACTTAAGTATAAAGAGGACTAGATGGATCTTACTGCAGCTAGCTGGGATAACAAGCTGGATACTTTAACGAAGGATTGGAACTCCTTGGTTAAGAGCATGAAGAATTGATCTGTTAGTGCTGTCTGTCTGCTGTTTGTCTGCTGCTCTTGTTCTGTTTCTGTTCGTTCTGGTTGCCTGCCTTGGTGCTGTTTATGCCAGCCATGGTTTTTGGTATCATATATGCTATGTCTAGCACTATTGTATTGAGCTCTGCTATGTAAAGGACTGGGCCCTTTCCCAGATTATCTAATCAAAAACAACATTAACCATAACAGAGGTCATACCACATTTATACACCTCTACCTATTAAATTGGTTAGTATTGTTTATTAAATTTATCTCTCAAAACTCATCTATACACATTTGCCATAAAGTCAAAGAAACCATATGCACTTTAGCTTCCAATAGTAGAGATTTCTTCTTCTTCCTTTTCACAGAGCAAAAACATGGTAGTTATAAGAAATACCGATTCCCTGGAATTATATGAATTGATAAGATCTCTCGTCCCAACATCTAGATGTGGAAAATATCAGTGTTCTTTCAATTTGAATATCTACGAAGAACTTGTATGATACCGCCATATGATGTTGAGATCACTCAAGATGGTCATTGGGTATGGGGGACATGAACATTGCAGCATAGAGACGAAGGTGGTCTAGGTCTGAGAGTGATCTGTTCACTGGATTGCTGATAATCAGTGGCACAAAGGCTGGTACAATATTATTTTCTGCAGAGAGTTCTGCCCTTGCCTTATGCTTTCTCCATGACAATTGAATTGTGACGGCAGCCGAAGTTCTAAAACTAGAAGAGTAATAACGTGCAGTCTTTTTCAGTCTCTCATTTGCAAACTTGTACCTGAAATGCACTGTAACATACTTGAGGTCTTGAGTATCAAGCCCAAATGCCTCTGTGGCTTCAAGGCTTGTGAATGTTGCAGAAGATGGGGATAATCTTTCCAAGAATGGTTTTCTGAGACACCATGATAGTAGCTCATCTCCACAGAAATTTGCAGTACATGCACCAGGCCTTTGCTTAGCTGTTGGCTACTCTGCAAACGTCCTCTCACTATAAATAGCATTCTTTGCACGGGATCTCCTTCTCTCAGAATCTACCAAATTGAATGGCCCAAAAGTCATAATTCAGAACCAGACAAACCAAACAAAACACTTGTACCAAATTCTTTAATTCAATGAGATTGAGAAGTCATGAGAAGAGATTTAATATACCTTTTATCTCTTTGTAAATAGCAAAGTTTTTACTCTATTACAGATATTGTCCAGAATAAGATCATCCATGTTATCGAATAATGGTTACCTGAAGGTTCTCCAGAAGGATTTTCTCATTAAATCATCTGAATATTAAATCATTGTCTATACTGAAAACAGTTCCTTTATAAAAGATAAACCTCTTTTGAGAGCTCTAAAAGTTTACTTACCTCCATACTTACATACATTACATGAAACTAAGTATCATACAAGCACTCCAAATTAAGCCTGATGGAATACAAAAATAAGAGGTGCCTTTCTTGTTGAGTGATCTGGTAAATCATGTAACAAAGCTTTTTCTAATAATGGTTTGATTCTCACAGACATCATTAAGCTTAGATGATGTTTTTAGGGTATCCATTCTACTATTAGGCTTAGATGTTAGGTTTGAGGGTATCTTTTCTGCCAAAATGTCGGTGGATTTGCAGTAGACCAAAGTTCAAACTCATCAGTGAACCGAGGGCTACTGGACACCTGTTGATGGTTGTTTTTCGACAAGTCAACAATAGGGTGAAATACTAGGTATCTGACCCTCTCTTGAGCAAAGCCTCTCGGATGCTGAACTAAGTGATCAAACGAGGGCTACTGGACACCTGTTGATGCTATCAGTCCTACTCCAACTGGAAAAGGTAAACAGGGGAACCCATCCTCCCCTCCCCTCACCAGATTCTGCTATCCCTTAAATATCATAAGGACAGTGAGGGACCCTCCGCAATACTCCAAAGAAGAAAGTTAGCATTAAGTCTGCTAATGCTAATCTCACCCTTGATATAGAATATGAGCCTTATGATCTTGAAAAACCAGTCACTATGGACAAAGTGTATGCCGGCATTGCTAGTAGGAATTGAAGGTCTGCTCGTTTGGCCAGTTTGACAGGGGGAGAGGAGAGTGGTAAGGGCAAGAAGATGGTGATTCAGGAAATTCAGTCTAGTGAGGAAGAGGATGTTTTGGAAGGAAGAGCACACCCCGGAGGTGTCTGCTGATGTTTATGTTCCTGATCCCAATGATGACAATGATGGTGTTAATATGAAGAATTGCTTTGATGTTTTTGATGAAGATAATGCTGAAGGTGATCAATATGAAAAGGTTAATCAAGCTGACCTTACTGAGATAAATGGTACCCTGAAAGATTTGATTGACAGAGTCAACCACCTTAATATGTATGATACCCTTAAGTTATATCAGAACAGAATTGTCAAAGTTGAAAAGTCCATGAATAACTCGGTAAGTGTAACGGATGACATGATGAGGAGGGTTGTTTCAAGCATTTTTACTCTGTAGGCTGAGCTCTCGAAGCGTAAACAGTGGCAGGAGGAGGACATTGATGCTTCTAGGAAGAAACTTAAGTATAAAGAGGACTAGATGGATCTTACTGCAGCTAGCTGGGATAACAAGCTGGATACTTTAACGAAGGATTGGAACTCCTTGGTTAAGAGCATGAAGAATTGATCTGTTAGTGCTGTCTGTCTGCTGTTTGTCTGCTGCTCTTGTTCTGTTTCTGTTCGTTCTGGTTGCCTGCCTTGGTGCTGTTTATGCCAGCCATGGTTTTTGGTATCATATATGCTATGTCTAGCACTATTGTATTGAGCTCTGCTATGTAAAGGACTGGGCCCTTTCCCAGATTATCTAATCAAAAACAACATTAACCATAACAGAGGTCATACCACATTTATACACCTCTACCTATTAAATTGGTTAGTATTGTTTATTAAATTTATCTCTCAAAACTCATCTATACACATTTGCCATAAAGTCAAAGAAACCATATGCACTTTAGCTTCCAATAGTAGAGATTTCTTCTTCTTCCTTTTCACAGAGCAAAAACATGGTAGTTATAAGAAATACCGATTCCCTGGAATTATATGAATTGATAAGATCTCTCGTCCCAACATCTAGATGTGGAAAATATCAGTGTTCTTTCAATTTGAATATCTACGAAGAACTTGTATGATACCGCCATATGATGTTGAGATCACTCAAGATGGTCATTGGGTATGGGGGACATGAACATTGCAGCATAGAGACGAAGGTGGTCTAGGTCTGAGAGTGATCTGTTCACTGGATTGCTGATAATCAGTGGCACAAAGGCTGGTACAATATTATTTTCTGCAGAGAGTTCTGCCCTTGCCTTATGCTTTCTCCATGACAATTGAATTGTGACGGCAGCCGAAGTTCTAAAACTAGAAGAGTAATAACGTGCAGTCTTTTTCAGTCTCTCATTTGCAAACTTGTACCTGAAATGCACTGTAACATACTTGAGGTCTTGAGTATCAAGCCCAAATGCCTCTGTGGCTTCAAGGCTTGTGAATGTTGCAGAAGATGGGGATAATCTTTCCAAGAATGGTTTTCTGAGACACCATGATAGTAGCTCATCTCCACAGAAATTTGCAGTACATGCACCAGGCCTTTGCTTAGCTGTTGGCTACTCTGCAAACGTCCTCTCACTATAAATAGCATTCTTTGCACGGGATCTCCTTCTCTCAGAATCTACCAAATTGAATGGCCCAAAAGTCATAATTCAGAACCAGACAAACCAAACAAAACACTTGTACCAAATTCTTTAATTCAATGAGATTGAGAAGTCATGAGAAGAGATTTAATATACCTTTTATCTCTTTGTAAATAGCAAAGTTTTTACTCTATTACAGATATTGTCCAGAATAAGATCATCCATGTTATCGAATAATGGTTACCTGAAGGTTCTCCAGAAGGATTTTCTCATTAAATCATCTGAATATTAAATCATTGTCTATACTGAAAACAGTTCCTTTATAAAAGATAAACCTCTTTTGAGAGCTCTAAAAGTTTACTTACCTCCATACTTACATACATTACATGAAACTAAGTATCATACAAGCACTCCAAATTAAGCCTGATGGAATACAAAAATAAGAGGTGCCTTTCTTGTTGAGTGATCTGGTAAATCATGTAACAAAGCTTTTTCTAATAATGGTTTGATTCTCACAGACATCATTAAGCTTAGATGATGTTTTTAGGGTATCCATTCTACTATTAGGCTTAGATGTTAGGTTTGAGGGTATCTTTTCTGCCAAAATGTCGGTGGATTTGCAGTAGACCAAAGTTCAAACTCATCAGTGAACCGAGGGCTACTGGACACCTGTTGATGGTTGTTTTTCGACAAGTCAACAATAGGGTGAAATACTAGGTATCTGACCCTCTCTTGAGCAAAGCCTCTCGGATGCTGAACTAAGTGATCAAACGAGGGCTACTGGACACCTGTTGATGCTATCAGTCCTACTCCAACTGGAAAAGGTAAACAGGGGAACCCATCCTCCCCTCCCCTCACCAGATTCTGCTATCCCTTAAATATCATAAGGACAGTGAGGGACCCTCCGCAATACTCCAAAGAAGAAAGTTAGCATTAAGTCTGCTAATGCTAATCTCACCCTTGATATAGAATATGAGCCTTATGATCTTGAAAAACCAGTCACTATGGACAAAGTGTATGCCGGCATTGCTAGTAGGAATTGAAGGTCTGCTCGTTTGGCCAGTTTGACAGGGGGAGAGGAGAGTGGTAAGGGCAAGAAGATGGTGATTCAGGAAATTCAGTCTAGTGAGGAAGAGGATGTTTTGGAAGGAAGAGCACACCCCGGAGGTGTCTGCTGATGTTTATGTTCCTGATCCCAATGATGACAATGATGGTGTTAATATGAAGAATTGCTTTGATGTTTTTGATGAAGATAATGCTGAAGGTGATCAATATGAAAAGGTTAATCAAGCTGACCTTACTGAGATAAATGGTACCCTGAAAGATTTGATTGACAGAGTCAACCACCTTAATATGTATGATACCCTTAAGTTATATCAGAACAGAATTGTCAAAGTTGAAAAGTCCATGAATAACTCGGTAAGTGTAACGGATGACATGATGAGGAGGGTTGTTTCAAGCATTTTTACTCTGTAGGCTGAGCTCTCGAAGCGTAAACAGTGGCAGGAGGAGGACATTGATGCTTCTAGGAAGAAACTTAAGTATAAAGAGGACTAGATGGATCTTACTGCAGCTAGCTGGGATAACAAGCTGGATACTTTAACGAAGGATTGGAACTCCTTGGTTAAGAGCATGAAGAATTGATCTGTTAGTGCTGTCTGTCTGCTGTTTGTCTGCTGCTCTTGTTCTGTTTCTGTTCGTTCTGGTTGCCTGCCTTGGTGCTGTTTATGCCAGCCATGGTTTTTGGTATCATATATGCTATGTCTAGCACTATTGTATTGAGCTCTGCTATGTAAAGGACTGGGCCCTTTCCCAGATTATCTAATCAAAAACAACATTAACCATAACAGAGGTCATACCACATTTATACACCTCTACCTATTAAATTGGTTAGTATTGTTTATTAAATTTATCTCTCAAAACTCATCTATACACATTTGCCATAAAGTCAAAGAAACCATATGCACTTTAGCTTCCAATAGTAGAGATTTCTTCTTCTTCCTTTTCACAGAGCAAAAACATGGTAGTTATAAGAAATACCGATTCCCTGGAATTATATGAATTGATAAGATCTCTCGTCCCAACATCTAGATGTGGAAAATATCAGTGTTCTTTCAATTTGAATATCTACGAAGAACTTGTATGATACCGCCATATGATGTTGAGATCACTCAAGATGGTCATTGGGTATGGGGGACATGAACATTGCAGCATAGAGACGAAGGTGGTCTAGGTCTGAGAGTGATCTGTTCACTGGATTGCTGATAATCAGTGGCACAAAGGCTGGTACAATATTATTTTCTGCAGAGAGTTCTGCCCTTGCCTTATGCTTTCTCCATGACAATTGAATTGTGACGGCAGCCGAAGTTCTAAAACTAGAAGAGTAATAACGTGCAGTCTTTTTCAGTCTCTCATTTGCAAACTTGTACCTGAAATGCACTGTAACATACTTGAGGTCTTGAGTATCAAGCCCAAATGCCTCTGTGGCTTCAAGGCTTGTGAATGTTGCAGAAGATGGGGATAATCTTTCCAAGAATGGTTTTCTGAGACACCATGATAGTAGCTCATCTCCACAGAAATTTGCAGTACATGCACCAGGCCTTTGCTTAGCTGTTGGCTACTCTGCAAACGTCCTCTCACTATAAATAGCATTCTTTGCACGGGATCTCCTTCTCTCAGAATCTACCAAATTGAATGGCCCAAAAGTCATAATTCAGAACCAGACAAACCAAACAAAACACTTGTACCAAATTCTTTAATTCAATGAGATTGAGAAGTCATGAGAAGAGATTTAATATACCTTTTATCTCTTTGTAAATAGCAAAGTTTTTACTCTATTACAGATATTGTCCAGAATAAGATCATCCATGTTATCGAATAATGGTTACCTGAAGGTTCTCCAGAAGGATTTTCTCATTAAATCATCTGAATATTAAATCATTGTCTATACTGAAAACAGTTCCTTTATAAAAGATAAACCTCTTTTGAGAGCTCTAAAAGTTTACTTACCTCCATACTTACATACATTACATGAAACTAAGTATCATACAAGCACTCCAAATTAAGCCTGATGGAATACAAAAATAAGAGGTGCCTTTCTTGTTGAGTGATCTGGTAAATCATGTAACAAAGCTTTTTCTAATAATGGTTTGATTCTCACAGACATCATTAAGCTTAGATGATGTTTTTAGGGTATCCATTCTACTATTAGGCTTAGATGTTAGGTTTGAGGGTATCTTTTCTGCCAAAATGTCGGTGGATTTGCAGTAGACCAAAGTTCAAACTCATCAGTGAACCGAGGGCTACTGGACACCTGTTGATGGTTGTTTTTCGACAAGTCAACAATAGGGTGAAATACTAGGTATCTGACCCTCTCTTGAGCAAAGCCTCTCGGATGCTGAACTAAGTGATCAAACGAGGGCTACTGGACACCTGTTGATGCTATCAGTCCTACTCCAACTGGAAAAGGTAAACAGGGGAACCCATCCTCCCCTCCCCTCACCAGATTCTGCTATCCCTTAAATATCATAAGGACAGTGAGGGACCCTCCGCAATACTCCAAAGAAGAAAGTTAGCATTAAGTCTGCTAATGCTAATCTCACCCTTGATATAGAATATGAGCCTTATGATCTTGAAAAACCAGTCACTATGGACAAAGTGTATGCCGGCATTGCTAGTAGGAATTGAAGGTCTGCTCGTTTGGCCAGTTTGACAGGGGGAGAGGAGAGTGGTAAGGGCAAGAAGATGGTGATTCAGGAAATTCAGTCTAGTGAGGAAGAGGATGTTTTGGAAGGAAGAGCACACCCCGGAGGTGTCTGCTGATGTTTATGTTCCTGATCCCAATGATGACAATGATGGTGTTAATATGAAGAATTGCTTTGATGTTTTTGATGAAGATAATGCTGAAGGTGATCAATATGAAAAGGTTAATCAAGCTGACCTTACTGAGATAAATGGTACCCTGAAAGATTTGATTGACAGAGTCAACCACCTTAATATGTATGATACCCTTAAGTTATATCAGAACAGAATTGTCAAAGTTGAAAAGTCCATGAATAACTCGGTAAGTGTAACGGATGACATGATGAGGAGGGTTGTTTCAAGCATTTTTACTCTGTAGGCTGAGCTCTCGAAGCGTAAACAGTGGCAGGAGGAGGACATTGATGCTTCTAGGAAGAAACTTAAGTATAAAGAGGACTAGATGGATCTTACTGCAGCTAGCTGGGATAACAAGCTGGATACTTTAACGAAGGATTGGAACTCCTTGGTTAAGAGCATGAAGAATTGATCTGTTAGTGCTGTCTGTCTGCTGTTTGTCTGCTGCTCTTGTTCTGTTTCTGTTCGTTCTGGTTGCCTGCCTTGGTGCTGTTTATGCCAGCCATGGTTTTTGGTATCATATATGCTATGTCTAGCACTATTGTATTGAGCTCTGCTATGTAAAGGACTGGGCCCTTTCCCAGATTATCTAATCAAAAACAACATTAACCATAACAGAGGTCATACCACATTTATACACCTCTACCTATTAAATTGGTTAGTATTGTTTATTAAATTTATCTCTCAAAACTCATCTATACACATTTGCCATAAAGTCAAAGAAACCATATGCACTTTAGCTTCCAATAGTAGAGATTTCTTCTTCTTCCTTTTCACAGAGCAAAAACATGGTAGTTATAAGAAATACCGATTCCCTGGAATTATATGAATTGATAAGATCTCTCGTCCCAACATCTAGATGTGGAAAATATCAGTGTTCTTTCAATTTGAATATCTACGAAGAACTTGTATGATACCGCCATATGATGTTGAGATCACTCAAGATGGTCATTGGGTATGGGGGACATGAACATTGCAGCATAGAGACGAAGGTGGTCTAGGTCTGAGAGTGATCTGTTCACTGGATTGCTGATAATCAGTGGCACAAAGGCTGGTACAATATTATTTTCTGCAGAGAGTTCTGCCCTTGCCTTATGCTTTCTCCATGACAATTGAATTGTGACGGCAGCCGAAGTTCTAAAACTAGAAGAGTAATAACGTGCAGTCTTTTTCAGTCTCTCATTTGCAAACTTGTACCTGAAATGCACTGTAACATACTTGAGGTCTTGAGTATCAAGCCCAAATGCCTCTGTGGCTTCAAGGCTTGTGAATGTTGCAGAAGATGGGGATAATCTTTCCAAGAATGGTTTTCTGAGACACCATGATAGTAGCTCATCTCCACAGAAATTTGCAGTACATGCACCAGGCCTTTGCTTAGCTGTTGGCTACTCTGCAAACGTCCTCTCACTATAAATAGCATTCTTTGCACGGGATCTCCTTCTCTCAGAATCTACCAAATTGAATGGCCCAAAAGTCATAATTCAGAACCAGACAAACCAAACAAAACACTTGTACCAAATTCTTTAATTCAATGAGATTGAGAAGTCATGAGAAGAGATTTAATATACCTTTTATCTCTTTGTAAATAGCAAAGTTTTTACTCTATTACAGATATTGTCCAGAATAAGATCATCCATGTTATCGAATAATGGTTACCTGAAGGTTCTCCAGAAGGATTTTCTCATTAAATCATCTGAATATTAAATCATTGTCTATACTGAAAACAGTTCCTTTATAAAAGATAAACCTCTTTTGAGAGCTCTAAAAGTTTACTTACCTCCATACTTACATACATTACATGAAACTAAGTATCATACAAGCACTCCAAATTAAGCCTGATGGAATACAAAAATAAGAGGTGCCTTTCTTGTTGAGTGATCTGGTAAATCATGTAACAAAGCTTTTTCTAATAATGGTTTGATTCTCACAGACATCATTAAGCTTAGATGATGTTTTTAGGGTATCCATTCTACTATTAGGCTTAGATGTTAGGTTTGAGGGTATCTTTTCTGCCAAAATGTCGGTGGATTTGCAGTAGACCAAAGTTCAAACTCATCAGTGAACCGAGGGCTACTGGACACCTGTTGATGGTTGTTTTTCGACAAGTCAACAATAGGGTGAAATACTAGGTATCTGACCCTCTCTTGAGCAAAGCCTCTCGGATGCTGAACTAAGTGATCAAACGAGGGCTACTGGACACCTGTTGATGCTATCAGTCCTACTCCAACTGGAAAAGGTAAACAGGGGAACCCATCCTCCCCTCCCCTCACCAGATTCTGCTATCCCTTAAATATCATAAGGACAGTGAGGGACCCTCCGCAATACTCCAAAGAAGAAAGTTAGCATTAAGTCTGCTAATGCTAATCTCACCCTTGATATAGAATATGAGCCTTATGATCTTGAAAAACCAGTCACTATGGACAAAGTGTATGCCGGCATTGCTAGTAGGAATTGAAGGTCTGCTCGTTTGGCCAGTTTGACAGGGGGAGAGGAGAGTGGTAAGGGCAAGAAGATGGTGATTCAGGAAATTCAGTCTAGTGAGGAAGAGGATGTTTTGGAAGGAAGAGCACACCCCGGAGGTGTCTGCTGATGTTTATGTTCCTGATCCCAATGATGACAATGATGGTGTTAATATGAAGAATTGCTTTGATGTTTTTGATGAAGATAATGCTGAAGGTGATCAATATGAAAAGGTTAATCAAGCTGACCTTACTGAGATAAATGGTACCCTGAAAGATTTGATTGACAGAGTCAACCACCTTAATATGTATGATACCCTTAAGTTATATCAGAACAGAATTGTCAAAGTTGAAAAGTCCATGAATAACTCGGTAAGTGTAACGGATGACATGATGAGGAGGGTTGTTTCAAGCATTTTTACTCTGTAGGCTGAGCTCTCGAAGCGTAAACAGTGGCAGGAGGAGGACATTGATGCTTCTAGGAAGAAACTTAAGTATAAAGAGGACTAGATGGATCTTACTGCAGCTAGCTGGGATAACAAGCTGGATACTTTAACGAAGGATTGGAACTCCTTGGTTAAGAGCATGAAGAATTGATCTGTTAGTGCTGTCTGTCTGCTGTTTGTCTGCTGCTCTTGTTCTGTTTCTGTTCGTTCTGGTTGCCTGCCTTGGTGCTGTTTATGCCAGCCATGGTTTTTGGTATCATATATGCTATGTCTAGCACTATTGTATTGAGCTCTGCTATGTAAAGGACTGGGCCCTTTCCCAGATTATCTAATCAAAAACAACATTAACCATAACAGAGGTCATACCACATTTATACACCTCTACCTATTAAATTGGTTAGTATTGTTTATTAAATTTATCTCTCAAAACTCATCTATACACATTTGCCATAAAGTCAAAGAAACCATATGCACTTTAGCTTCCAATAGTAGAGATTTCTTCTTCTTCCTTTTCACAGAGCAAAAACATGGTAGTTATAAGAAATACCGATTCCCTGGAATTATATGAATTGATAAGATCTCTCGTCCCAACATCTAGATGTGGAAAATATCAGTGTTCTTTCAATTTGAATATCTACGAAGAACTTGTATGATACCGCCATATGATGTTGAGATCACTCAAGATGGTCATTGGGTATGGGGGACATGAACATTGCAGCATAGAGACGAAGGTGGTCTAGGTCTGAGAGTGATCTGTTCACTGGATTGCTGATAATCAGTGGCACAAAGGCTGGTACAATATTATTTTCTGCAGAGAGTTCTGCCCTTGCCTTATGCTTTCTCCATGACAATTGAATTGTGACGGCAGCCGAAGTTCTAAAACTAGAAGAGTAATAACGTGCAGTCTTTTTCAGTCTCTCATTTGCAAACTTGTACCTGAAATGCACTGTAACATACTTGAGGTCTTGAGTATCAAGCCCAAATGCCTCTGTGGCTTCAAGGCTTGTGAATGTTGCAGAAGATGGGGATAATCTTTCCAAGAATGGTTTTCTGAGACACCATGATAGTAGCTCATCTCCACAGAAATTTGCAGTACATGCACCAGGCCTTTGCTTAGCTGTTGGCTACTCTGCAAACGTCCTCTCACTATAAATAGCATTCTTTGCACGGGATCTCCTTCTCTCAGAATCTACCAAATTGAATGGCCCAAAAGTCATAATTCAGAACCAGACAAACCAAACAAAACACTTGTACCAAATTCTTTAATTCAATGAGATTGAGAAGTCATGAGAAGAGATTTAATATACCTTTTATCTCTTTGTAAATAGCAAAGTTTTTACTCTATTACAGATATTGTCCAGAATAAGATCATCCATGTTATCGAATAATGGTTACCTGAAGGTTCTCCAGAAGGATTTTCTCATTAAATCATCTGAATATTAAATCATTGTCTATACTGAAAACAGTTCCTTTATAAAAGATAAACCTCTTTTGAGAGCTCTAAAAGTTTACTTACCTCCATACTTACATACATTACATGAAACTAAGTATCATACAAGCACTCCAAATTAAGCCTGATGGAATACAAAAATAAGAGGTGCCTTTCTTGTTGAGTGATCTGGTAAATCATGTAACAAAGCTTTTTCTAATAATGGTTTGATTCTCACAGACATCATTAAGCTTAGATGATGTTTTTAGGGTATCCATTCTACTATTAGGCTTAGATGTTAGGTTTGAGGGTATCTTTTCTGCCAAAATGTCGGTGGATTTGCAGTAGACCAAAGTTCAAACTCATCAGTGAACCGAGGGCTACTGGACACCTGTTGATGGTTGTTTTTCGACAAGTCAACAATAGGGTGAAATACTAGGTATCTGACCCTCTCTTGAGCAAAGCCTCTCGGATGCTGAACTAAGTGATCAAACGAGGGCTACTGGACACCTGTTGATGCTATCAGTCCTACTCCAACTGGAAAAGGTAAACAGGGGAACCCATCCTCCCCTCCCCTCACCAGATTCTGCTATCCCTTAAATATCATAAGGACAGTGAGGGACCCTCCGCAATACTCCAAAGAAGAAAGTTAGCATTAAGTCTGCTAATGCTAATCTCACCCTTGATATAGAATATGAGCCTTATGATCTTGAAAAACCAGTCACTATGGACAAAGTGTATGCCGGCATTGCTAGTAGGAATTGAAGGTCTGCTCGTTTGGCCAGTTTGACAGGGGGAGAGGAGAGTGGTAAGGGCAAGAAGATGGTGATTCAGGAAATTCAGTCTAGTGAGGAAGAGGATGTTTTGGAAGGAAGAGCACACCCCGGAGGTGTCTGCTGATGTTTATGTTCCTGATCCCAATGATGACAATGATGGTGTTAATATGAAGAATTGCTTTGATGTTTTTGATGAAGATAATGCTGAAGGTGATCAATATGAAAAGGTTAATCAAGCTGACCTTACTGAGATAAATGGTACCCTGAAAGATTTGATTGACAGAGTCAACCACCTTAATATGTATGATACCCTTAAGTTATATCAGAACAGAATTGTCAAAGTTGAAAAGTCCATGAATAACTCGGTAAGTGTAACGGATGACATGATGAGGAGGGTTGTTTCAAGCATTTTTACTCTGTAGGCTGAGCTCTCGAAGCGTAAACAGTGGCAGGAGGAGGACATTGATGCTTCTAGGAAGAAACTTAAGTATAAAGAGGACTAGATGGATCTTACTGCAGCTAGCTGGGATAACAAGCTGGATACTTTAACGAAGGATTGGAACTCCTTGGTTAAGAGCATGAAGAATTGATCTGTTAGTGCTGTCTGTCTGCTGTTTGTCTGCTGCTCTTGTTCTGTTTCTGTTCGTTCTGGTTGCCTGCCTTGGTGCTGTTTATGCCAGCCATGGTTTTTGGTATCATATATGCTATGTCTAGCACTATTGTATTGAGCTCTGCTATGTAAAGGACTGGGCCCTTTCCCAGATTATCTAATCAAAAACAACATTAACCATAACAGAGGTCATACCACATTTATACACCTCTACCTATTAAATTGGTTAGTATTGTTTATTAAATTTATCTCTCAAAACTCATCTATACACATTTGCCATAAAGTCAAAGAAACCATATGCACTTTAGCTTCCAATAGTAGAGATTTCTTCTTCTTCCTTTTCACAGAGCAAAAACATGGTAGTTATAAGAAATACCGATTCCCTGGAATTATATGAATTGATAAGATCTCTCGTCCCAACATCTAGATGTGGAAAATATCAGTGTTCTTTCAATTTGAATATCTACGAAGAACTTGTATGATACCGCCATATGATGTTGAGATCACTCAAGATGGTCATTGGGTATGGGGGACATGAACATTGCAGCATAGAGACGAAGGTGGTCTAGGTCTGAGAGTGATCTGTTCACTGGATTGCTGATAATCAGTGGCACAAAGGCTGGTACAATATTATTTTCTGCAGAGAGTTCTGCCCTTGCCTTATGCTTTCTCCATGACAATTGAATTGTGACGGCAGCCGAAGTTCTAAAACTAGAAGAGTAATAACGTGCAGTCTTTTTCAGTCTCTCATTTGCAAACTTGTACCTGAAATGCACTGTAACATACTTGAGGTCTTGAGTATCAAGCCCAAATGCCTCTGTGGCTTCAAGGCTTGTGAATGTTGCAGAAGATGGGGATAATCTTTCCAAGAATGGTTTTCTGAGACACCATGATAGTAGCTCATCTCCACAGAAATTTGCAGTACATGCACCAGGCCTTTGCTTAGCTGTTGGCTACTCTGCAAACGTCCTCTCACTATAAATAGCATTCTTTGCACGGGATCTCCTTCTCTCAGAATCTACCAAATTGAATGGCCCAAAAGTCATAATTCAGAACCAGACAAACCAAACAAAACACTTGTACCAAATTCTTTAATTCAATGAGATTGAGAAGTCATGAGAAGAGATTTAATATACCTTTTATCTCTTTGTAAATAGCAAAGTTTTTACTCTATTACAGATATTGTCCAGAATAAGATCATCCATGTTATCGAATAATGGTTACCTGAAGGTTCTCCAGAAGGATTTTCTCATTAAATCATCTGAATATTAAATCATTGTCTATACTGAAAACAGTTCCTTTATAAAAGATAAACCTCTTTTGAGAGCTCTAAAAGTTTACTTACCTCCATACTTACATACATTACATGAAACTAAGTATCATACAAGCACTCCAAATTAAGCCTGATGGAATACAAAAATAAGAGGTGCCTTTCTTGTTGAGTGATCTGGTAAATCATGTAACAAAGCTTTTTCTAATAATGGTTTGATTCTCACAGACATCATTAAGCTTAGATGATGTTTTTAGGGTATCCATTCTACTATTAGGCTTAGATGTTAGGTTTGAGGGTATCTTTTCTGCCAAAATGTCGGTGGATTTGCAGTAGACCAAAGTTCAAACTCATCAGTGAACCGAGGGCTACTGGACACCTGTTGATGGTTGTTTTTCGACAAGTCAACAATAGGGTGAAATACTAGGTATCTGACCCTCTCTTGAGCAAAGCCTCTCGGATGCTGAACTAAGTGATCAAACGAGGGCTACTGGACACCTGTTGATGCTATCAGTCCTACTCCAACTGGAAAAGGTAAACAGGGGAACCCATCCTCCCCTCCCCTCACCAGATTCTGCTATCCCTTAAATATCATAAGGACAGTGAGGGACCCTCCGCAATACTCCAAAGAAGAAAGTTAGCATTAAGTCTGCTAATGCTAATCTCACCCTTGATATAGAATATGAGCCTTATGATCTTGAAAAACCAGTCACTATGGACAAAGTGTATGCCGGCATTGCTAGTAGGAATTGAAGGTCTGCTCGTTTGGCCAGTTTGACAGGGGGAGAGGAGAGTGGTAAGGGCAAGAAGATGGTGATTCAGGAAATTCAGTCTAGTGAGGAAGAGGATGTTTTGGAAGGAAGAGCACACCCCGGAGGTGTCTGCTGATGTTTATGTTCCTGATCCCAATGATGACAATGATGGTGTTAATATGAAGAATTGCTTTGATGTTTTTGATGAAGATAATGCTGAAGGTGATCAATATGAAAAGGTTAATCAAGCTGACCTTACTGAGATAAATGGTACCCTGAAAGATTTGATTGACAGAGTCAACCACCTTAATATGTATGATACCCTTAAGTTATATCAGAACAGAATTGTCAAAGTTGAAAAGTCCATGAATAACTCGGTAAGTGTAACGGATGACATGATGAGGAGGGTTGTTTCAAGCATTTTTACTCTGTAGGCTGAGCTCTCGAAGCGTAAACAGTGGCAGGAGGAGGACATTGATGCTTCTAGGAAGAAACTTAAGTATAAAGAGGACTAGATGGATCTTACTGCAGCTAGCTGGGATAACAAGCTGGATACTTTAACGAAGGATTGGAACTCCTTGGTTAAGAGCATGAAGAATTGATCTGTTAGTGCTGTCTGTCTGCTGTTTGTCTGCTGCTCTTGTTCTGTTTCTGTTCGTTCTGGTTGCCTGCCTTGGTGCTGTTTATGCCAGCCATGGTTTTTGGTATCATATATGCTATGTCTAGCACTATTGTATTGAGCTCTGCTATGTAAAGGACTGGGCCCTTTCCCAGATTATCTAATCAAAAACAACATTAACCATAACAGAGGTCATACCACATTTATACACCTCTACCTATTAAATTGGTTAGTATTGTTTATTAAATTTATCTCTCAAAACTCATCTATACACATTTGCCATAAAGTCAAAGAAACCATATGCACTTTAGCTTCCAATAGTAGAGATTTCTTCTTCTTCCTTTTCACAGAGCAAAAACATGGTAGTTATAAGAAATACCGATTCCCTGGAATTATATGAATTGATAAGATCTCTCGTCCCAACATCTAGATGTGGAAAATATCAGTGTTCTTTCAATTTGAATATCTACGAAGAACTTGTATGATACCGCCATATGATGTTGAGATCACTCAAGATGGTCATTGGGTATGGGGGACATGAACATTGCAGCATAGAGACGAAGGTGGTCTAGGTCTGAGAGTGATCTGTTCACTGGATTGCTGATAATCAGTGGCACAAAGGCTGGTACAATATTATTTTCTGCAGAGAGTTCTGCCCTTGCCTTATGCTTTCTCCATGACAATTGAATTGTGACGGCAGCCGAAGTTCTAAAACTAGAAGAGTAATAACGTGCAGTCTTTTTCAGTCTCTCATTTGCAAACTTGTACCTGAAATGCACTGTAACATACTTGAGGTCTTGAGTATCAAGCCCAAATGCCTCTGTGGCTTCAAGGCTTGTGAATGTTGCAGAAGATGGGGATAATCTTTCCAAGAATGGTTTTCTGAGACACCATGATAGTAGCTCATCTCCACAGAAATTTGCAGTACATGCACCAGGCCTTTGCTTAGCTGTTGGCTACTCTGCAAACGTCCTCTCACTATAAATAGCATTCTTTGCACGGGATCTCCTTCTCTCAGAATCTACCAAATTGAATGGCCCAAAAGTCATAATTCAGAACCAGACAAACCAAACAAAACACTTGTACCAAATTCTTTAATTCAATGAGATTGAGAAGTCATGAGAAGAGATTTAATATACCTTTTATCTCTTTGTAAATAGCAAAGTTTTTACTCTATTACAGATATTGTCCAGAATAAGATCATCCATGTTATCGAATAATGGTTACCTGAAGGTTCTCCAGAAGGATTTTCTCATTAAATCATCTGAATATTAAATCATTGTCTATACTGAAAACAGTTCCTTTATAAAAGATAAACCTCTTTTGAGAGCTCTAAAAGTTTACTTACCTCCATACTTACATACATTACATGAAACTACGTATCATACAAGCACTCCAAATTAAGCCTGATGGAATACAAAAATAAGAGGTGCCTTTCTTGTTGAGTGATCTGGTAAATCATGTAACAAAGCTTTTTCTAATAATGGTTTGATTCTCACAGACATCATTAAGCTTAGATGATGTTTTTAGGGTATCCATTCTACTATTAGGCTTAGATGTTAGGTTTGAGGGTATCTTTTCTGCCAAAATGTCGGTGGATTTGCAGTAGACCAAAGTTCAAACTCATCAGTGAACCGAGGGCTACTGGACACCTGTTGATGGTTGTTTTTCGACAAGTCAACAATAGGGTGAAATACTAGGTATCTGACCCTCTCTTGAGCAAAGCCTCTCGGATGCTGAACTAAGTGATCAAACGAGGGCTACTGGACACCTGTTGATGCTATCAGTCCTACTCCAACTGGAAAAGGTAAACAGGGGAACCCATCCTCCCCTCCCCTCACCAGATTCTGCTATCCCTTAAATATCATAAGGACAGTGAGGGACCCTCCGCAATACTCCAAAGAAGAAAGTTAGCATTAAGTCTGCTAATGCTAATCTCACCCTTGATATAGAATATGAGCCTTATGATCTTGAAAAACCAGTCACTATGGACAAAGTGTATGCCGGCATTGCTAGTAGGAATTGAAGGTCTGCTCGTTTGGCCAGTTTGACAGGGGGAGAGGAGAGTGGTAAGGGCAAGAAGATGGTGATTCAGGAAATTCAGTCTAGTGAGGAAGAGGATGTTTTGGAAGGAAGAGCACACCCCGGAGGTGTCTGCTGATGTTTATGTTCCTGATCCCAATGATGACAATGATGGTGTTAATATGAAGAATTGCTTTGATGTTTTTGATGAAGATAATGCTGAAGGTGATCAATATGAAAAGGTTAATCAAGCTGACCTTACTGAGATAAATGGTACCCTGAAAGATTTGATTGACAGAGTCAACCACCTTAATATGTATGATACCCTTAAGTTATATCAGAACAGAATTGTCAAAGTTGAAAAGTCCATGAATAACTCGGTAAGTGTAACGGATGACATGATGAGGAGGGTTGTTTCAAGCATTTTTACTCTGTAGGCTGAGCTCTCGAAGCGTAAACAGTGGCAGGAGGAGGACATTGATGCTTCTAGGAAGAAACTTAAGTATAAAGAGGACTAGATGGATCTTACTGCAGCTAGCTGGGATAACAAGCTGGATACTTTAACGAAGGATTGGAACTCCTTGGTTAAGAGCATGAAGAATTGATCTGTTAGTGCTGTCTGTCTGCTGTTTGTCTGCTGCTCTTGTTCTGTTTCTGTTCGTTCTGGTTGCCTGCCTTGGTGCTGTTTATGCCAGCCATGGTTTTTGGTATCATATATGCTATGTCTAGCACTATTGTATTGAGCTCTGCTATGTAAAGGACTGGGCCCTTTCCCAGATTATCTAATCAAAAACAACATTAACCATAACAGAGGTCATACCACATTTATACACCTCTACCTATTAAATTGGTTAGTATTGTTTATTAAATTTATCTCTCAAAACTCATCTATACACATTTGCCATAAAGTCAAAGAAACCATATGCACTTTAGCTTCCAATAGTAGAGATTTCTTCTTCTTCCTTTTCACAGAGCAAAAACATGGTAGTTATAAGAAATACCGATTCCCTGGAATTATATGAATTGATAAGATCTCTCGTCCCAACATCTAGATGTGGAAAATATCAGTGTTCTTTCAATTTGAATATCTACGAAGAACTTGTATGATACCGCCATATGATGTTGAGATCACTCAAGATGGTCATTGGGTATGGGGGACATGAACATTGCAGCATAGAGACGAAGGTGGTCTAGGTCTGAGAGTGATCTGTTCACTGGATTGCTGATAATCAGTGGCACAAAGGCTGGTACAATATTATTTTCTGCAGAGAGTTCTGCCCTTGCCTTATGCTTTCTCCATGACAATTGAATTGTGACGGCAGCCGAAGTTCTAAAACTAGAAGAGTAATAACGTGCAGTCTTTTTCAGTCTCTCATTTGCAAACTTGTACCTGAAATGCACTGTAACATACTTGAGGTCTTGAGTATCAAGCCCAAATGCCTCTGTGGCTTCAAGGCTTGTGAATGTTGCAGAAGATGGGGATAATCTTTCCAAGAATGGTTTTCTGAGACACCATGATAGTAGCTCATCTCCACAGAAATTTGCAGTACATGCACCAGGCCTTTGCTTAGCTGTTGGCTACTCTGCAAACGTCCTCTCACTATAAATAGCATTCTTTGCACGGGATCTCCTTCTCTCAGAATCTACCAAATTGAATGGCCCAAAAGTCATAATTCAGAACCAGACAAACCAAACAAAACACTTGTACCAAATTTTTTAATTCAATGAGATTGAGAAGTCATGAGAAGAGATTTAATATACCTTTTATCTCTTTGTAAATAGCAAAGTTTTTACTCTATTACAGATATTGTCCAGAATAAGATCATCCATGTTATCGAATAATGGTTACCTGAAGGTTCTCCAGAAGGATTTTCTCATTAAATCATCTGAATATTAAATCATTGTCTATACTGAAAACAGTTCCTTTATAAAAGATAAACCTCTTTTGAGAGCTCTAAAAGTTTACTTACCTCCATACTTACATACATTACATGAAACTACGTATCATACAAGCACTCCAAATTAAGCCTGATGGAATACAAAAATAAGAGGTGCCTTTCTTGTTGAGTGATCTGGTAAATCATGTAACAAAGCTTTTTCTAATAATGGTTTGATTCTCACAGACATCATTAAGCTTAGATGATGTTTTTAGGGTATCCATTCTACTATTAGGCTTAGATGTTAGGTTTGAGGGTATCTTTTCTGCCAAAATGTCGGTGGATTTGCAGTAGACCAAAGTTCAAACTCATCAGTGAACCGAGGGCTACTGGACACCTGTTGATGGTTGTTTTTCGACAAGTCAACAATAGGGTGAAATACTAGGTATCTGACCCTCTCTTGAGCAAAGCCTCTCGGATGCTGAACTAAGTGATCAAACGAGAAAACTCCAAGGTTCCTTCTAATAACGTTTTAATTTCAGTAAGAGACAGCTCAATGATTTAAGTATGATTCTGCTGTTAATCAACAAAGGGACTTACACAATTGTTCATGTAACTTGTTGTTTCAAAGACTCTGGAAGTGAACACTAGAAAATCTAGGTACTGCAACTGACGCGTATGATTTAGCAATGGACGTTCTGATCCTAAATCTAACTGATTGGTAAAAAAAAGGAAAAAGATATAGGGTTGAGAAATACTAATCTAATCCTAAATGGAAGGACGTTTACTACTTAGAGTGAAGTCGAACCAAATCTTGTTTTGCCAAGATAAAACAACTACACAAGAGAGGTGCTATCTTCAAAGGTATGCAAGATGTTTAAATCAATTATGCTCATGAAAATTCAACAGGCGTAAAGATCAAATTGACGCTCAATTGTAAAGACTTCACTACAAGGCAATAAAACAACCTTTCACTAACTAACTTATACTTAAAAAGAAAACTTGTAACTTAACTTAATGTTCGTGTGAAAATTGAAACCATGCAAACACTCAGAAATATAAATAGAATCACCAAATCAATGAGTCCTTTATTATCTCAGAGAGCTCTTACAACAATTTCAGAATTTTTCAACCCGTTACAAATGAGAGCAATGAGAGCTCTTTTATAGTCCTCAAAGGAGAGAAGGGTCAAGATTGATCGGCGAAATCAGCGGATCAGATCAAGCCACATCACAAGTAGTTACAACAAACTATACTTTATTAAATGAATGAGGTTAACTTTATTAAATATAGGAGGTTACTCATATTAAATGAAAGAAGTCATGAAAGAGAGAACAAAGGCACGCTTTCCAAGAGGATAAGGAAGCCACATCATCAAGGTGAGTACTATGTAGTAGTACTATGAGATACAACGAATCTGGACACAATTTGAATAATATCTTCCATTGGTACACTTGTCGCTGCCTTAATAGATCCTTCTGCCACTGCTACATCTGCCTCATAGACGCCAAGTGTCTTCTCCCAGTCATTTATCCAAGACTTATTTTCCCCAAGACGATATGCAAGTGTGAATATACTATCTAGTTGACCTTCATCAAGTCCATCATATTGAAAGTAGAATGCCTTAACTTGTTGCTTCATGTTCTCAATAGTAACATTTCCATAAGGATTACAAATCTTTGTCAAAGCAGTGTATATATGATTTTCTGTTCTTAGAAGAACACTTCTTATCCTGGACATATCTACTTCAATCTTATCAACTAGTTGCCCCTTGTTGTGAAAGGAGAAATACCAAGTGACGAAGTCATGTGGAGTATCTCTATCAATCACCTTATTATGAATTAAATCTTCTACTGGAGCTTCCATTAAGCTTTTGAGTTGTGGCATATATTGCTCTTTGATTGGTTTGAACTCAGCACAACTTCCCAATAAAGCTTGGACTCGACCTTGGAGCTTAATGACTCTGTCATACACTTGCACAATTTCTTCAAGGTAAATATAGGCCTTGTCTTCTGTCTTTTCTATCCATCCCTTCATCATCTGAGATGAAGTTCTCATGTCCTCAACTTGGGATACTGTTTCCTGTGGAAGAATGGAAGGAGGAATTGCAGTAGCTTCCTTCTGTTGAATAGGCTGCATGACCTGTTGGATGTAATGCTTCAATGTACTAAAATCTTGTTCAACTTTCATCCTTGCTTCTCTTTCTTGTTTCAACATGCTTCTCACATTATTCACTGCATCTTGTAGTTCCTCCTCGACTTGTTCCCTTGTGATTGGACCCATGCCCAAGGTAGTCATATTGTAATCCTCAGGTGCCATGTTTTCTAACTCCTTGTCATTTCTAGGAACAGCTATGTGGACCTCTCTGTTTCCAGCAGAATCTTGAGTGATTTTAGAAAGGATTGTTGCTTTCTTCTTCTGATTACTCTTTTGTACATTTACAAGTAATTCCTCAACTGCAGTAGGCTGATAAGTCTCTACAATTGTACTTTCTTCAATCCTTTGTCTCAACCAAGGTGGGAAAGTAGAAAGATCTCGTTGTCCATGATCTTGATTATGTTGAACACGAGCTACTTCCTCATCAGATTCAGCTTGTCCTACTTCATCCTGACCAAGATCATCATTCTCTTCTATTATGACAGTGGGGCTTGATTGGATTTCTTCTGATGGAATCAAGGCAACTTCTTCTATAACTTCTATCTCTTGTATTGGATTTTGAACAATTGAAGCACCTTCTTGTGGATTAGATGAAGTAGAGGGATTATTCTTTTTCTGAGGTCTTCGGCTTGATTCCCCTTGGTCTTGACTAGGTCTTTTCCTCTTTCTAGCTGAATTATTGCTTTGATCATTCCCACTATGTTGTGGTTGGCTATGTGTACTATGCTGCTTTGGTTCTCCTTCATCCATCTTATTGTAAGTGAGAACTTGACTTTCAGCACTCATTTCCTGCAATAGTTGATTGATACACACTTGTGTCATGGCTAAGACCGGCTTTATCAAATCTTCTTCGGATGCATCCCTCTTTGACCAATCAATTGCGTAAGGCAAATCCTTTATCTTGTCAAATTCATCTATTAGCAAAGTATCATCCTCGGTGAACTGGTCTGGAATCCTGAATACTTTGGTGGCTCTGACCAAATCCCAGTCGAGTCTCGAACTTTGAAGTGTTCGGAGATCATCTTCATCTTGAGCACTGGCCCAGTGGTCTTCCAACTGCTTGATATGTTTGAATTCTCTGTTGTATTTCCAGCAAACTTGGAAAGGGTCAAAGTTAGGCCTCTTGGTGCCATGCGTTTGCAAATGATAGGCCTGTAGCTCTATTTCAGAATACTCTGCTGCTGATAAGGACGGACACTCCAGATTTTGTCCAAGACGAAGTGGAAATTGGATTCCTCCTTTCTTTTTCAACTTCTGCAACCTGATGAGTTCTAGGAGTTGTCTTGTAACCTCTAACATCACCATCCTGTTAGTTGGATACCTTGGCAATCTGTATGGATATGATGTAAATCCTTGGATCCTTAGGTAAGTGTACCTTTCATGCTGAGTATACCAGTGTCCATATGCTGAAATGAATTCTCTCGCTGCATTAGACAACCTTTTATGAAATTCTCCCCTCAGTTTCTTCATTATGAACATAGCAAATGCATCATTAAACCTTGTATAATGATTAATACTCTTGAGGTGCAACTGAGGATAACATTGATGTGACAAGTATTTGTTAGGTCCAATGCCGACTTCTCCTTTTTTGGACAAACCTGAGTAGACTTCATTTCTGGCAAGAAGGTACACTATATAGGAACTCATATAACAAGTCTTAGTCTTAGCAAAATTGAGGAACTGCTCATGTATACTCTGACTGATAAGTCCAGCCCAATCAATCATTTTCCCTTTGAGAACTGACTTGATGAAAGAATACATCCAAGGCTGAAAGGTAGCAGATTGAGGCATTCCTGTCATTCTGTTCAGAAACATGATCAAATATCCAATTTCGGGATGAAAATCTGACTTATGGAACTGTGGAGGATTATTCATATTGAACTTCATGGCTGGATTGGCCATCCACTCTCTCCTTATCTCTTGTAACTTTATCTTGGTGTCAATATCATATTCTTGCTGACCTTGTTGTATTGAGATGCTGATCATCCTCTCTTTGGTTGGAATGTTGAAAGTCTCCTCAACTGCTTCCCTTCGCAAGTAGGCCAATATCGTTCCATCCTTGGCTATAATTTGCCTTGTATTTACATCATACTTTTTGACACATTCGATGATCATCTCCGGACATGGCAAAGCTGGCGGAAAACAAGCAGCTTCAATGGCTCCACTCCTCATGATGGCTCGAGCGAGGCTTCCTCCGTTGGGTTCTTCAAGGACTGACTTGATATCTTCCAAGTTGCTGCTTCCCATATTCGTGTCGCTTACATTCGTCCACCTTGAGACGAGCTTTGATTCAGGAATCTTCCCCTTGGCATCCATCCGGATCTTGGCTTGTCGCTCCTTGGAAGTCATTGCCATTATTCTGCAGACTTGACACGAATAAGTGATTGCAAACAAAATCTAAATTTTACTTCAGCAACTTTAGTGGATTAAATTATGAATTTTTTCTTTATAATTATGAAATATCACTATTAAGTTCAAAGAATCTATGAAAAATCATAAAAATCCACTTATCCTTCTAGAATTTTATCAATATTTGAACAATTTCAAGGCATCTAATGAAAGAAAAATAAGAAAATCAGATCAGAAAAAACTCAGATCAGACTTACTTGATGAGCTGTTTTGTATTTGATACCTTGCAATTTGATCCACCACTTGGCAAAATTTGCTAAAATCAAATTTATACTTCTAAAAACAAACTTCTTGTTGCTGCTCCTTGAAGAAAATTCTGCTGTTGGAGAACAAATCTGCTCTTGAAAATAAATCAAATGAAAAAGAAATGAGGCATATATATATAATTTACTTTAAAAACTTTTCCTTTTCTCTAGGCCGACCTCATGCACAAACATTTAATTTAGTTTTGATCTTTATTAAATGAATGCAATTTCACGTTTTCCGAAGGCAACAACTATTAAATGTTCGCAACTTCTCCTTTTGGACGCATTAGATAAAGGCGTGATGATCTTCTTGTTGTTGGTTGACGTTTTCTTCTCTCCTTCAAGCGCATGGGATGAAGAATTCGAATCCTCTTGGCATTTTCTTTATCTTATATTTCGCATTGGTTGAGGTTCTAAAATCCTGTAGATTTCGCATTAGTTTGAACTCGTTTTCATTTGCTCAATGAGATGGCGCATTGAATGGACTTATTGGAAGCCTTGTAATTTTGGCGCATTTGATGGAGGATTAGAATCCTCTGACTCTTGGCGCATTAGACCACTAGTTTGAAATCTTCAAAATGAAACTTCATCCTATCCTTAACATAGCGCATTAGATCATGTCTTAAGACTCCTTAGGGAGTAGCGCACTAGATGAATAGTTAGAGATCCTCAAAATCATACCTCGTTCTTTCCCTTTGGATATGGCGCACTAGATGAATGATTGGGATCCTCACGAGTTTGGCGCTTCACTTAGGCAATTTGGATTCTTCTCACATATGGCGCATTGAATAGGCAATTCCGATTTCTTCTTGTTTGGCGCTTGGATAAGAGTCTTGGAAGGTGGCGCATTGGATGCGATTTTTGAAGTCTTCAAACTTGGACGAATTTAAATGACCTTTACCTTTGGCGCAGTGGATAGTGGCTTGAGGGTTCTTCAACATCACACTTGACTCTCCTCTCAACATGGCGCATTGGTTGGGCAGCAAGAGTTCTTCAAAATCAAACCTTATTCTCCTCCACACATGGCGCATTGTTTGGAATTTCGTTGTTTCCCTATAGGTAGCGCACTAGATGGGTAGCAAGACCTCCTTAAAAGAGTGGCGCATTAGTTGCCCTCGGTAAATCCTCTAGAAACAAACCTTGATCACTACCTCATGTTGTTGGCGCAGTGGATGAAGTTCTGAAAATCCTCAATACTTTCGCATTTGTTGGGACTTTAAGATCCTTTAAACTCAACCTTTGGAAGATACTTGAAAACTTAGAGGTATTCCTATAGTTGGCGCACTAGATCAAGTTCTGAAATCCTGTAGATTTATCCCTCAAGAAGTCGCATTAGATCAAATATTAGATGTCTTCTAGATTTGGCCTTGGATTGTTATCAAGGATTGGCACATTACTTCATGAATTCAAATCTTCTAACCTTTAGCGCATTAGATCAAATTTTTAATTCCTCTGGAGTGTGGGCGCACTAGATGGAGGTGTAGGATCCTGTGGAGTTCTCACTCTACCTTAGAGGAGACCTCATGATGTTGGATAGCTTTGGAAAATGATCTTTGAAATCAATTGAGCGCATTACTTCATGTTGTTAGAATCCTCTGAACTTGATCTCTCAAGTGTCTTATTAGATCATGCTTTAGAAGTCGCACTGGATCATGCCTTAGGCGCATCACTTCATGAACTCAAATCCCCAGGAATTGGCGCATTAGATCAAAGGAAAAGATCCTTAGGTTTTAGCGCATTACTTAGACAATTTAAAACTTCAAACCTACCTCTCCCTTCTTGATGGCGCATCACTTCAAGGATTGAAATCCTCTGACATTTTCATTAAAATTCTCTCCAAGATTTGCTTTAAGACTTGTTCTTTCATTTTCGCACTAGTTGAAGGTATTGAAATCTCCATTTTTTCCTTCGAAATGACCTTTTGGTTTGGGCGCAACAGATAGAAGATCGAAATCCTCTGATATTTTCACATTGGATCAAAGTTTTGATGGGCGCACTGGATCAAGTTTTCAAATCCTCTGGCTCAAGTGTCTTATCCTTCGTCATTTTGCGCCCAGATTTGCGCCATCTAAGTGTCCAGTCGCACTAGATCAGGATTTTGAATCCTCTGAAATCGTTAAGTATTTTCAGGATCGCGTGAGTAAAGGTATATTGAAAAATATATTTAAGTATAAGAAATGAATTTCTTATACTTTAAATATTTTTCAATATACCTTTCAGGATGTTTGAGATAGGTCCCGAATCCACTGGATTTAAGATGCAAAATATAGAATTTGGAGGATTCACCAGATTTCAGACTCAGCCATTTTTCAGGATTTTCAGGATTTCAGGCTCCAGTCTTAGTCTTTTCAGGATCTCAAACATTCTTCCGGATTAACTTCAAAACTCAATATCTAGATAGGATTTGATCATTATTGCAAGTTTATCTACCCTTAATCGTGAACCAAAGATCATAGGCAAGGAAATTGTTACCGAGCCGGTAAAGGAAAACGAGTCAGGACATCATTAAAATTTCATTAAAAAACTCATTGAAAACTCATTGGAAACTCACTGAAAAGCTCAGAGCTCAAAAAGGGGGGGTCCCTATTCCTAATGGGGTGATGTGTGATTTGGTCACAACAACACCAAATGCTAATTTTATAGCATTATGTCCACTGGACTCATACTTTAGAATTGGATAACTTGGTCTTAAGTTTTGATGGTGGACAAATGAGTACTGCTGCTTTTTCCTTCACCAATTATTACCTGTCTGATAAGATCAATACAAAGGTGGCGCTTTATATCTCTTCTTAGACCTTCAGGCAGATCACTAATCATCTCTGTTTCATCCACTCCTCGGGTTGCAGCCCACCACTGCCACTCATAATGCCTTACTCTGTGTCTCAGCCTAGTAGGAAGTTGTCTTCTCCTCATCCACCATTCTAAATCTCTTATCTTCAGCTGCATCAGTCTTTTCTTTTGCATAACTGCATGAAGAAAAACCTACAAAATATAGAGAGATAAGTTCGAACCAGTTATTTATACATTTTAGGACCTTCTTCGCCTATTATTGTTTGTTTAATGTCGCTGGAAGTATAAATGAAAAAGAAAAATTAGATGATCATCCCCTCACATAAGGTTATTAAAGGGAATAATTATGAGATAAGGTTAGATATATTTAACTGAATGTTTCCTATCAATAGTCTGAATAGAAGTAGACCACTAAGAACTATAATGATGCTGAATACCACCTCCAACCAATGGCATGTTTGATTCAAATCATTGCCAAATGTACTGCAGTGGATTTAATATCTAAGATTAGTTATTGTCATTGTATTCAATTATTATGTAAGCTCTTCTATATGCAGCGTTTCTTAATTCCAACAATGGGGATATCCAATCAAGAAGCTCACAAAAGAAGAGATATGACACACCTTAAGGTCACAAGGTCCCAGAAAATTGGGTACAATATTTTTTCAGACCAGCTTGAGCTTGTTACTAAGGGTAGTGCCCACTTGTAAATGCCATAGCGGAATGCAGGACCATCTTGGTTAAAACAGACAGCATCTAGAGTTTCATCTTTGCTCTAGTTGGAGTTCAATTCACCTGTGGTAGGCAACGGAAGGCTATATGAAATAGGCTTTGAGCATCCCAGCATTAGCAAGTCACAAGCACCACTTTGTTTACATCGTATTTTCAGACAGGTTGCCACTCTTTGGATTGCCAATACATATTACACACCAACAACCTCCAGCGACCTGAATATGTTTCAAAAAAATCATAAAACAGCAAGTTGTATGCAAGCATTAGATTTATAATGGATCCCCAATGTTAACAAGGGTCTAGTCTCTATTGATTCCTGCTTTCCCATATGGCCGATTGTAAACTAAACCATCCCTAATCCACGTTTGGTTTCCTTTTCTTCCTAAAATATAACAGTATTTTCATGAGTTTATAATAGATTCATTCAGTAAACAAGATACTCATGGACATGAAAAAGATGGAGAAATTCCATAATCTCGTCCTGCTAACTGTAGAAACCAACTTACATGAGATGCAATAAAATATGCTATCAAGTTCAGGCGAAAACCCTACCACACTGTACCGAAAATGTATTCTGTCACTCGCTGCATTCTTCTCATGAGACATACAGAATGGTAAACCTTGGGTAGATATTGGAATAAGAATATTAGGAGTAGCACAGTCATGATCGGAGTGATTTGTCCTCTTTTAATGAGGTCTGGTATAACCAGCCAGAACACCATCTGTAAATTCATAAACAATCGAAACTATAAGAAAGCAATCTATATAAATATGATTTGAAGTTTGAACAAGAATGAATGAATGAATTTTCTTGAGAACCCCGATTGATCTATGCCGACAGGCAAAAAGTTAAAACTGTTACAGGTGTAAAAATTCTATGCGAAGTTTATTCTACAACTTGACTATTATCTACAAAATTCTCTACAGTTTTAAAAATGGTACAGACAGCTTAAGATGTTCTAATTAAGTTTCTCTCAAGATGGACTTCATATTTTTTCCACAAATTTCCTTTTTATTGAATGGTACAGTATTATTAGATGCCTCTGAAAATGAAGACAGATTTTGATTTTTTCCATAAATTTTCCTATATTATTGAGTTTTACCGTACTTTATATGCATCTGAAAATGAAGATGGGTTTTGAATGTTTCCGTAAATTTTCCTGTCCTATTGAATGTTGCAGAAGTAAATGCCTCTATGATTTGAAAATGAAGATGGACTGTGAAGTTTTAACGTATGTGAACATACAAATTTACCTGTGGGGCTGGCAGGATGACAAGGATATCAAACCAGAAGGTAATTGACCGAGCATCCCAGACTAATTTTCCACAGCCCACTACAAGGGATTCCTTTGACACATAAGCAAGCTTGAGCTGCAACCAAATATGATACAAGTGCATGGCATCACTGGTAGAACGAAGAGCAACCATCCTTTTTGTTGGTGTTATTTACAAAGGGTTTCTTGTATGGTTTTATGAATTTATTGTTGTCATTTGATGTTGAAGGTGTAGTTATAGAACCCTTACTAATTTTGTACATTTTTTTTTGGTATCATAATCCCTTAGTGTGGCACATAGGTCAACAAAAGAATTGTACTTTTGCAATATAATTTTCTCTAGGATTGAGAGAGTAATATTTTCCATTAATACCCTCTAAATCTCTATATCTAGGAGATGGTAGTGCATCTTAGCTAAAATGTATTGGAAGCATAACACAAATTCACTAACCTTCTCTTGTTGTCCTTGCTTACTATGTATAGGTTTGATGAAATTAACTTCGAGAGAAATTTGAATTTGAAAGTGTGTGATGAAATCTTTAGTTATCATCTCAAAATTACACACAAAGGCATATGGTAATGAGTAAAACCACTCAAGGACATGTTCCTTGAGTGATCTAGGAAAATTTTTAAATATGATGTGATCATCATAAATAAAGTCAAGGTAAAAGGAGTAAAATGTTCTAACATGTGTTGTAGGGTCTCCCTTGCCGTCATATAAGGAAAGATGGGGTGCCTTAAAATTGAGAGGAGATTGGTAAGCCAAAATTTCAGAAGAAACTAGGTTTTGATGTAGATCCATAGTTATTGTTAGAATTGGTTAGTAGGGCATCTGATTCATGTTGCATTTATTGTAAGTGATGGAGAACATAAGGCATAATAGGATTAGATGAAGGAGGGGGTGGAGGATGAGGAATATAGAAAGAAGGTTTGGTGAGGACGAGTGGAGAAAGAAAGATATGATGGATTAATTGAAGTTAGCACATGGGGTAGGAAGGAGGAGAATAAGTATAATGAGGTATGTGAGGAGGTGGAGGAATAGAAGAAGAGCACTATGGCAATGGTAGGAGATGTAATGGCAGCCCTTAGCACGAGTGTAGGAAGGGATATAGGTAGGGTGAGAAGTCAATGGAGGGATAATGGAAGAGACAAGAGGTGGCATAGAGAAAGAAGGAATAGAAGGAAAAATAAAGGTTGGTATGTTTGATTGAAGGAGAGGTTGGATGGTGGTGACAAGAGCAATAAATGAAGTGGGACTAATAGATGGTGTGGTAAGAGAGATAAAGGAAGTAGAATTAAAGGTATTGGTCTCAAGAGGCAAAAAAAATATTAGATGAAGGAGCATGTGCATTCATAATGTGTCTAATGTTTTGCATCACTTCCAACCCATCTAATTTGGTTAAAATAGGTTTCTAAAGAGTTAAGAAAATTAGACTTGGAACTATGGATACGTTAGGATTGATAGAACTTTTAACCTCTTGAAGTTGAGACACAATTTTCATTTGATTCTTTAAATCTAATTAGGTTTCAAAATCAAAATTATTTGTAGTAGGGAAGAAAGGCATAGTATCATTAGCAAAGGTGGAGGAGGAAGAAGTACTAGCCATGGATGGATTCAAATGGGAACTATGATAGGGAATAGTCCTAGTAGGATAAGGCCTCACTCTATGAAGAGAATGGGTAGGGGGCTTGAACTAGGTTTACTAACAAGCAATGTTCAAGTTCACCAAATGAAAGAACCCAAAAACAAAGATTAGATTCTTTTTAATGTTGTGTTAGGTAATTTAATGTGAATATGTAAGTAAAGTAGTGTAAATTAAACTTTTTTAGCACTAGAATTACCGAGCATAGGAACTAGGACTTACTTTTGACAAAAGACAAGAGAAGATGGATTGAAAATAGTATGGAAATGGTGTAGAAAATAATGAAATAAGTGACTAAGAGAAAGACCAAAAAAGAAAGTAGGTCAAGATGCAGTTGGACAAAGATGTGCAAGTCTAGAAAATGCTAGAAATGTTGTCAGGTATATACTTGTGAAATTCTGGAATTTTGTGATGTAAGGATAGGAGCGCTAATTGTGAGGGAACCAATTAATATGAATTCAAAACAAAGAAGGGCATTATGACTTGAGAGTAGTAACTTCATGATAAAATCAATAATTTTGTACATGAGGAATATTGAAGGCATATACTTGAGGTGTTTGAACAAAGCTAAGGTATCCCAAGTGTTGAGAAATTTTCATGAAAGGTTTGTTATAGGTCATGGTTTAGGTGTTTCCACAACATTTCAAATACTTAGAGCTAGTTACTATAGGACATATTTTCAAGGATTCATGCACATGTTTGTAATTGCCATGCATATCGTGTTATAGTTCATAGGGAGAGGAATCCAACCATACCTTTGTAGTCCATCATTTAGGTGCATCCCTTTGCCGAAAGGGGTCTTGATTTTATTGGTGTTATTAATCCCCATTCTTCTATAAGACACAAATTTATACTCGTAGCTTTGGATTATTATACTCAATGGACTAAGGCATAGCCATACAAGAATTGCACTATAGACATTGGTATGAAGTTCGAGGAGGATATTGTTCTAGGTTTGGGATGCCACTTACTTTGGTTAGTAATGATGTCCCCACTTTTTCTTCTATTCAATTTCCTAAGTGGCCTATGAACAAGGTAATTTTCATTTTTTTCTAATTATTACACACAAGGTAATGTTGTTGCTAAGTCTACAAATAAGAATTTACTAGATGTAATAAATAAAATCTTAGACAAGAGTCCTAGGAAGTGGCATACCATGCTTAAATTTGCTTTGTGGTTTGATAGGATAAGAATTAAGTCTTCCTTAGATACATCACCATATCATCTTAAATATATAGTTAAGAACCAAATTTTCTATATAATCTTAAGATTCCCACTTTACAATAAATGAGACTGTTATGTTGGAAAATGTCTCCTTGGGGGCTTTTCCATCTTAAGGTTTAGCTCCCGGGTCCTTTAGAATGCATTTAGGTCATCTTGCATGTTAATGGTGACTCCCGATGAGAAAACCTTGAAGTTTCGTGGCAAATGGGACCTAGGGGGTGTGCTTAGCATGAATCTTGCCTGAAATAGGGGGGAGGACTTTGGTGCCTACGCCCTAGTCCTACCCTATTTTAGGTCAGGACCTATTTTTCGGTGTCAGTTTTATGACCGTTATTAGGTCCTATGCCGACATCTCAAGTTTGAATTACGAAATTCTTAGCGGGAATGTTTGTAGTTGCATATATGAGCATGATTAATGATTCATTTGCAAACTAGAAGATGATTGTGAACTTTGGGCATACTTGTGATTTCATGATATTTATTGTTGCAGAGCAAAGCATTGTTATTGTGTTTGTGATTGTAGATTTGATTTCATCTTCTCATGTGATTGAATAGCCTTCATTTATGTGAGATCTACACTATAAGGTGATATCAATTGTGTTTTCTATCATTTATTATTTGGATTTTGCTTCTATCCCGTAGGGATACACACTCTTTATCTAACAACGGTGTTCGAAAGACTTGAATGTCTCTCCGGGGCTTGACTAAGGCAAGCCTCAAAACACCACAACCCCCAACCCACTTTTCTGTGATTACAGGTTACAGGTTTCGGAAGCGAAAGAAGTTGAGTTGCAGGAGAGTAGTGCAGACTGTCGAAATTGTAGATCTGAGAAGAAAACTAGGGCTTGGACTTGGGTGCCTGCTCATTAGTCCTTCAGATTCTGAAGCGGTGAAATCTCTGTGACAACAGGAACAGGTTGCAGACATTCTTTAGAGATCCCGACAAAAGTAGGTACACTGGACTAGGGCGCCTGCTCATTAGTCCCTGACTTTTCTGCACACCAAACTTCAAAATCTGGTCTATATTTGATTGTCATTTGATATCTCTGTGTGATCATTTTCTGTAATTTGTCTGTTTGTTTACGATTTTACAAAATTAGGGTTTTGAGCATAATTAGACTTAATTGAACAGCAAATTCACACAATTCCAATCTTCCCCTATGTTTCAAGTGACAGGAGATCTATAGTAGAATTCTCTACTCGGTGGAATGTCCTTGAATGTTTAGTGGTGAAAGGAGGATCAACACAAACCCTTGAAACAAATCAATCATCAAACAACCTCTTCATTTTTTTCATACTAAACATTTTGGTGAACCCGTGTTTTAAGGATTTTTTTGCACCTTGTTGAGTGTTTACTTCAGATTTACATTCATTTCATTCATTCATTTAGTTTTCATCTTATTGCATTTGAAAAATTACAAAAAAAAATGAAAAATTTGAAAAATTGGCATTTTTAGCTTGCATTTTCAAATAATTTGAATTAGTTGGCATTTAATTTCAATAAATTTCTGTCATTATCATTAGATTTGATTTGATTTATAGAAATTCATCATTCGTCATTCATTTACATTGCATTTTCATGATCAAATTGTTAAAAATTGCTTAAAATTGTGTATTTTTTTCATATAACCTAGTTTTGCATTAGCTAGGGTTTGTAGTCAAAATCTTGTTTCAGATTTTACTACCCTTTCAAAACACTCATTAGGACTGATTTCTAATTGTAGCGTTTCATAATAGTGGTTTCCTTGCAAAATTTCATGTCTAGGGTTTGAAAAACTTGCATTTTCACTAGATTTGGCCTTATCGTCTCTTTAGACTTGCATCATAGGTGTGTTGTGAATGATTTTTCTACATTAATTGGCTGTTATTAGGGTTATAATCTACTACCCCTCAAATTCTTTACAACACCCTTTCTATTGGGCCTTTGCATTAAAAATTGGTGAAAAATTACATATTTTAAGTGTATTTTCACTAGGTTTTGGCTTATCATCATTATAGGACTGCATCAAAGGTGTGTTGTGAAGAATATTGTTGGTTTATTGGACTAATATTAGATATATTATTTTCTGCCCCTAATCAATTTCCTTACAACACCTCTTCTTTCACTTATTTGCATTGAAAAAAGTTAAAAAAATCAAGCATTTTAGGTCATTTTCACATATAGTTTTGCACTTGTTTCTTGTATAACTTTTGAAAAGATTTTAAAAATATGATTTTACATTGATTTGAAAACATATACACATGGCATCTTCATCTCATTGCTCTTTGGAATCTTTACATGCATACATCACAAACTTTGGGAACCTCTACAAATTTCTTAATATGAATCCTCATATCATTACTTATATACAAACTATGTATCACAAGGATATATTTATGTGCTCTTCACTTGAAATCCTTGATTATGTAGCTGATTTTGACAACTTCGTGTCTCTCATTAATACATACCCTTGGGTAATAGAAGAATTAATAAAACACACTATGAATGATGAGTGTGAAGGTTCTCTTAACAATTTGGAATTAATAGCTACAACATATGATGATGATACCAACAATGATCATAATGATAATGATCCCATAAGTCCCCTGACTTTTGAATGTCCAAGAGTCCTATATGGGAAGACTATAGAGAACTTTAGTAATGATACAACACCTGAACCTTTCAACAATACTTTACCTTTCTTTCATTCCAACGCTCTCCCTGGCCAAGATGAAGCATTAGTGAATGAAGAAAGATTTTCCACAGTGAATCCTTATAGGTACAATAAAAAAGAACAACCCACATTAGAAGACCCTCCTATTCATGAGTACGATGAAATCATTGGAGGAATAGAAATAGTAAATGGTTATCTTGATTTTGAAAACATAATTGACATGATAAAAGTGGACAAAGAAATCTAGATTTACTCGTCGACAATTGTTCGCTTGGTTGTCCTTGCAGGAAGTATTTCTAACCCTTTACCTCCGTGTTGTGCTTCCCCCGTGATGTGTCATGTGTTGTTTAGGCCTCCTAGGGTGATCCTTGATTCTCTTGTAAGGTCAAGGATACTAGGAGACCACCTCTGTTGTGACCATTCTTCTATTTGTATCATCATTCTTCTATATTGCTTCTCTATTTTCACTGTTGTGTGTTGTGTCTTACGGACATAGTGTTGCGGTTGGTGACTTGGGGGCACCCTCCTACATGATTGTCTCTAAGACACTTGTTTCTCCTCTCTTAATTTATTGTTTACTTTCCTCTAGTGGTTCTATCTAGCTGGCGGATGACGAAAAACATATTATACTGATACGGACCTAGTGTCCCTTCAGCGAGAAATCAAAAAATGGACCTAGTCCATACATGACGATAAGGGTTGTTATATATTATCTGACGCTTGGCTAGTAGAATCACTCTGTGTGATATTGATTTTGTCTTATCGCACTTACAAAACATAAAAATACTGCTACTCCGTGCACTTTGTCTATCTTGAATCTAGCCTTGCATTGTTATTTATCATGATTATATGGATGCTAACACCTATTCTTGCAGGAAATTGTGTTTGTGGGAACATTTGGCGATCATAAAGTACATGTCACTTCCGGGGGGCATGGGCTTTGCGAGAGCTCGTATTCCCTTGTGTGTTTTCTCTCTATCTTAACGTGCTTGATATCGATACATGATATCAACCACCTTAAGGTGGGGACATATATAAGGTAAGCTGTCTGATTTAGATGCTAGCAAAGTGTGTTTGTAAAGTTTGAAATCTATTGCAATCACTTAAGCCCTCTGCAGAGGCGGGATATCATGCATATCCTTTTTATTTTAAGCCCTCCGTGCGAGGCGGGGATGGTGTATTTCTTGAGGAGATTGCACAATCCTGTCATTTTCAAAAGTCCTTTGAGTAGGTGGGTAGCGGATCTGAGACTATCCTAACCCTTAAGCATGTCTTCGATGATTGTTGTGGTGAAGCCCAATCGTCGGTGTGTGCCTGTAATGTGCCTGAGACGGTTGCGAATCTAGCAATAGGTTTCTTCCATCACTTGTTTGCAGTGTTTGCTCCATGACTTCTATGTGTGTGTATGGTGTGTTTGTTCCCAAGCATAGTCTAAAGATTGGTGGCGATGAGTCCCTCCTATGCTTTGGGATTTATATGGCGTGTTTGTTCTCAAGTGCAGTCTAAAGACTCGTGGTGATGAGTCTCTCCTGCACTCTAAGATTTGTATTGCAGGTATGTTGCCCCATATGCAGTCAAAAGACTAGTGGCGATGAGTCCCTCCCGCATTATGGGTTGTGTGTTTACTTTCCTTGCACTTGCATTTGCATTTCATATATATGAGAAAATGTAAAAGAAATAATCACTGCATTCACTATATTCATTGTGTTTTGCATGTCTTCAATGCTGTATTCTCCGTATTTTGCATGACTGTTGTGAGGGTGAAAATGGATTTAATAAAAAATGATAACAAAACCCAAACATCAATAGAAGTTGAAGCAAAGAAGATTAAAACAAACAAAAGTAAATGTACTTACAACCTCTTTACCTATCGTTTTCCATTGCTCGCCTATTTGTCCTTGATTTTGATGATGAAGCCCTCAAAAGCGTTTCTCCCTTGCTTGTTTGAAGATAACAAAGACAGAATGACTGATATTCGTGTGATTGAAGGTGAGCTTCAACACACTAAATAGAGGATGAGATGATTGCTTAAGAAAATGGGTGCCAAAGGCGCGCTTGATTTCTTGCAGCATAAGTTTGCATAAATGATAAGTGATGAAATGAAGAAGAATAGTGTTGTATTTATAGAGATGTGTAGAAGAAGATTAATGGTTGAGAAGAAAAGAGAAGATCAACGGAGGTGGATTGTTGAGGAACGTGCAACAAATGGAAGAAAGACGTGTCATTCAAAAAGCAGCTTTGTTGAGTTAACTCCTCTCTTGATGAGGATGAGATTTGATGTTCTTAAATTAGAATTTATTTTTCTAATTTGAGAGACAGTTTGCTTTAAAGATGCTTTAAAACTGCTTTTGCTTTTGTATGACAAGAGGAAAGTATTTTTAGAAGATAAGAATGATTTTTTGATGATAAGAAAGCATAATTAATTAAAAAGGATTTTATTTAATTATTTTGTAGATAATTGAGAGGAATAAATAAAATATAGAAATATATTTTATTTTGTGGAGATTTTTGAAGAATAAAATAAAATATAAAAGTATATTTTATTTAGTGGATGTTTTAGATTTTAATTAAATAAAATTGCATTTTATTTAATTTAGGAAGAATAAAAGATTTTAATTAAATAATTAAAATTATTTAATTATTTAGAAGAATGAAGTTGGGGAGAATGAATTTTAATTAATTAAATAAAATGTAATTTATTTAATTAAATGAGAGGAGATGAATCAGATAAATAAATAAATTTATTTATTTATTGATAGAAGAATGTGAATGATGAAATAAATATTTAAAATATTTATTTAAGTAGAGTCATGCCATTTTTAGGTGTATACATTTTGCCCCTCTTTGATGCAATGTGTTTTATCACGTTGCCTCAAAGAATAAGAATTTTTGGTAGTGATACTTGCCCCAGTTTGCCACTGGTATAAGTTTAACGACAGGATGCCCCCTCGGGAGATTGGATGGGAAGAAGGTAGGAGTGAGATGGACAATCTCATGAAGAAGCAGGAGAAAAACAGATTAGGATGGAGAAAAACAGGATATGGTTCGAAGAAATAGGCATGGGAAGTAGCCATAGTTGTCATACAGTTTGATATGGTTCACTTGCTATATATAGGAGCTGGGTCCATAAGTTCTATTCATTTGTACACTTGTCCATAGTTGATTAGTCCTCTTGAGAGCTTAGGAGAGCATGGTAGCCAGAGAGATGGATATTCCACGCGAGGAGCACCGGTTTGAGCGGATTCGACGGTTCGATCGGCTAGCGGAGGTAGGACCCCCGGTATGTAGTTCTTCAAAACTTGCGAAAAGTTGATTTTTTAGGCTCATTAATGGCTAGGAAAAACAACTAGGTCAGATGCGCCAAACTGCCTTTCGGCGCATATGACTCCTGAAATGGTGCATCCGTATCGATATGGCGCATTTGAGCTGTAAAGTGGCGCATTTGAGTCCTTAATTGGCGCATTTGATAGTATTTCGCATTTGAGTCATGGATTGGCTCATTTGTCGATAAATTGTGCATTTGACATAAGGATTGGCGCATTTGATAGAGTCGCGTATTTGAGTCATGGATTGGCGCATTTGTCGGTAAATTGTGCATTTGACATAAGGATTGGCGCATGTGCCAGAACGACGCATACAAGCTCTGGATTAACACATTCACCGGGAAGTGGCGCATGCGATATGGATCAGTGCATCTGCTACCTGGATTGGCGTATTTGCATTAAAAAAAATCAAATGACTTAACGAAATTAACCCAATTGGCACCTTGATCGATGCATCAATTGATAAGCGATCTCCGAGATTGCCGGGAATCTAGTCGAGAGATGATATGCTATTTTGATTAATTTGATATGTCAAATCATTGATAGGATAGTTTGATTGTTATGAGTAGGCTTGCTTGGATATGGATTCTGTTGACGGTATGCTTTGCTTGGTTTGCAGGAGGATATTCGAAATGTCCTTACGTCACGAGAGCAGTTCCCGTTGCCGTTGTTGCAGTGGTATATGTTGACCAAGATAGATCGCGAGGCTCTAGGCGCGATGGGTTTGCTTCATGCCCGAGGTTCGCGTGAATCGGGCTATGTTGATGGCAACAGTGGAGTGATTCCATAGTGAGGATGGCACATTCCATCTACCGACGGGGGAGATGGCGGTGACTCTTGAGGATGTGTACCGAATTCTGCACCTCCCGATTCAGGGAGAGCTGGTTGAGTACGAGTCACAGCGGGATGTTGGCTTGGAGGAGTGCAGACACGTTTTTGATGACCCAGAGTTGGTAGGGGAGGAGATTTTGTGGCAGGACATGTATGACTGCTATGACTACTTCCTGGGCATAGTGGCTGGACTGATCGGTGGCGTGATATGCCCTGATAGGAGGTCTCATGGCTTCCCGATTGGCTGGGGGAGGGTGCTAGAGAGCATGATCACGGATGGGACTCGGTATGCGTGGGGTGTGTGCATGCTTGCACACTTATATAGAGACATGCACTAGGTGGTTTACCACAGAGGAGCCAGTTTGTCTGTGGGTGTGTCGCTTTTGCAGTTTTGGTTGTGGGAGCATATTGCTATCACACGGCCGCTATGCTTATTTCACAGGCAGAGGGGTGAGCCCTATATTTACGACTATGCAGGTGTGATTTCCCAGCATAGGCTGGGGAAGCTTGAGTATTGGAGACATGGTTTTGATAGCGTGGATGCAGTTGTCTGGGGCCCCTATCTAGACTGCGAGGTATGGGATGATGAGGCAGATGAGCTTCCGTATTGTTTCTAGATGAGATGGCTTATTGGCAGGACGAGGTTCATTCTGGAGAGGTAGATCGTGAGCAGAGTTCAGAGGCAGTTTGGCAGAGTCCAGGGTAGACCACAGGGACAGGCCCATTTTGTGAGGATGCATGCAGAGAGGTACAGGTGGGGTCCTATGGCATCTTATGAGGAGGCCCTGGCAGAGTTTCAGCAAATCCCCTATGCAGCTTGGCCCATGCGGAGGGAGATAGTGGATGCTGGCATGACACCAGATTATGAGGAGTGGCTTGCCGCACATCCATTCCTGAGATACTCAGGGCCTGGAGAGTTAGCTCCTTAGATAGATGAGGAGGATTCAGACGATGGGGGTGGAGCTGGCAGGAGGAGGGGAGGACAGAGGAGGAGGTGAGATCAGGGAGATGATGGGAGACCGAGACAGAGGCAGAGGGTCAGAGAGGGACTTGTGGGTCAGCAGGCAGTTGTGTAGCCGCAGGCTGCAGGACAGACACATGTACAGGCACAGGCAGAGGTGCCAGTTTAGCTAGTGGTAGCTCAGAGACATATGCCTCCGCCACTGCAGGTGGCGCAGCCGGTACAGGGGCAGGTGCCAGCACAGCAGGTGGCACCGGGATAGGCAGAGCAGGCTCCACTGCTTGATTTACAGTAGCAGGCCATGGTTGCACTACGGAGCCAGGTTAGGCAGTTGAGGGCTCACTTGAGAGTGACAGAGTCACGGAGAGAGGCAGATGCGGCCCGGATATCAGAGCTATCCAGAGAGAGGGATGCAGCCTTAGCTAGCATGCAGGCGATGCGGGCAGAGAGAGATGCAGCTGTGACGGCTATGGGTATAGATGGCACATCTAGCTTTTTGGTTTCATAGGTGCAGCAGGCACAGGCGCAGGTGACTCAGGTGCAGAGCGAGATTACTAGAGCTCAGGCGCAGGCCCAGTATTATAGAGGGTTATACCATGGGGCAGTGGCAGCGGATCAACATGCCCCTAGCTTCAGGAGCCAGTCAGAGGCATTCCAGAGGGCAGGTGGGTCTCGGTCTATAGGCTCGGTGAGGGGCCCACAGTAGACAAGGGGAGATAGAGGAGAGGCCAGTGTAGGGAGCAGTATTCCACGGTAGCAGGGTTAGTCAGACCCGGATACTTGTATTAGTTTTGATTGTATTATAGCACATTTTTGATGGATGGCTGAGATAGTTGATATATGTACTTATTTTGCCCCGAGACATATATCACCATTTGTTATATTTTGTATACATTTATGACATGACTCTGAGAGATTTGGACAGAGATTTGTGATATGTTGTACATTTGGAAAAAAAAAATTTATGATTATATGATGATGCAGTTGTTCATAGTCTACATGCATGTGTTCTTACGTTTATATGTTATGGATGCAATCTATTTGATATGTGATGCATATTAGATGGATGTATATGATTGTGATTATGTAAATGTTTATGGATATGATTATGTAGCTCTATATGCTTTTTGCCTATGTTTTTTTTGTTTCTTTTGATATGACATACGGATGCAAATGTATGTGGATGACCTAATGCACTTGATTATGTATGCAATTGATTTACTCATGTGAATGACTATCTCATGTGATATGATATGCTGTCTATGCTATGTGTTTGATATGTCCAAATGTACTCAATCGACACAGGTGATGATGCAGGTGAAAGAGGGGAAATGAAGAAACACTGACTGTCGTTTGATATACTGCAGGAATTTCTCATTGCATGGTTGATATGGATTGCTGGATATGAGATGGATACAGATTGTCATCTTTGCAAGGTGTTACTTTCATCATTGGGCATTTTTTGGTATTTTTCACTTTTTGAAATGTGGTAAGAAAATACAAGCATCTAGGCATAATTAGACCGAGATGACCTGAATATCGCTTACCTGGATTTTGATATAGCAAGGTGATACAAGCATCTAGTCAAACTTGAATCTAGATGACCTAAGTACCTCTTGCGTTTTAAAAGACAAGGATTGCCCCCTTTTTATGTTCAGACCTTGGAGTCCTCGATGATCTTTTACTGATCATGTCGTGAGACAAAAGTTGTTACACTACTAAAGTTTAATCCACAAGCAGCAGACAGAGAAAAATATTATGCCCCCATCATAGCATCTCTAGCTTTTGGCATCCTTGAGTAGCATAGGAAGACATAATGACAAAAAATTAAGACACTGTAAGTTAACCTGTTGACAAAACTTCTTTGCATTAGATGTGTCTTTTGCCATAATTGATATAGAATCATTTTGAGTGTTTTGATACAGTGCTGCGCTTTGTTTAGGACAGGCTGATGTTTTGCTTCAAGATCTTCGTTTTTGGGTAGATTGCCTTGTTGTTCTTGCTTGTCTAGTGAAAGGTATCACAATCCTTTATTAGCATCCTCCTAGAATAGTGGCATTCAAGAATCCAAATCCGTAACCAGGTCGAGGAGTTGCCCCTAGTTTAGACAAAGATCGACTTATTGTGGGTGAGACGACAGACAGACATGAAGAGACAGACCCTAAGGGACTGACCTAGTGCCTCGGGGGCTCATTACTAAATGGCCTTGCCTACATGACGACGCACAGGCAACGTAGTTCGGGGTAAACCCTGATGGACTAAGACGTAGGAGATAGAAAGACGTAGAATGTGGGACGGACCCGGATTGAGTAGAAGGACTAGACATGGGATGGACGGGAAAGTGGAGCCTTGGGGGTGCATTAAGAATGGCCTTGCCTATGTGATAACTCAGAGGCGACGTAGTTCGACAACAGTTCAAAGGACTGGTTCAAGATGAACGATATGATGGACATAAGAGACATGAAGTCAGAACAGATGGAGGGAGTGGTTTGTCGTAGAATAGCACCTGTTTACCAGGTTTTCACCACTTGCTTTTTATTTGCACGAGAAGCTAAAAGTACACATGACACCTGTTTGCCAGGTTTTCATCGTAGGACGATTTTTTTTTGTTATTTTCTCATTTTTGTGATTTTTTTTGAATTTTTTCAGGACTCCCTTACATTGGGGTTTTCAGGTATAGAACTTGCGAAGGTGCATGCTATTGATAGGATCATCGAACAGTTCACCTTCAGATGTAGCCAATTGATATGCCCCCGATCCATAAGCTGTGATGACGACATAGGGACCTAACCAGTTGGATTCAAACTTTCCTTTCTTTTCTCAGTCTTGCTGATTTCTGGGATTTTCTCTGAGGACTAGGTCACCAACTTGGAATACTCGAGGCTTTACTCTGTGATTGTAGCTTCTAGACATGTGCTGTTGATATGCTTTTAGATGGTTAAAGGCCTGTTGCCTTCTCTCTTCGAGCAACTCTAATTCTTGGAGTCTGGTTACTCTGTATTCTTCATCTGATATGAGGCCTTTTAATGAGACTCGCAAGGATGGGATCTTGACTTCAATGGGAAAGATAGCTTCAGATCCATAGACTAGGGAGTATGGTGTTGCACCTGTGGGTGTGTGGATGCTTGTGCGGTAGGCCCACAGTGCAGGATTTAGTTGGACATGCCAATCATGGCCAGCATCATTGACAATCTTCTTTAGGATTTTCAAAATGGTTTTATTTGATGCCTCAACTTAGCCGTTACCTTGTGGGTAGCAGGGGGTTGAAAAGCGGTGCTGGATATGAAATTTGTCGCATAGTTCCCTGACATCTTGGTTTTTGAAGGGTCATTCGTTATCCGTGATGATGGACAAAGGGACACCATAACGACAAATGATATAGTTCAGGATAAAGGAGGCAATCTGCTTGCCTGTGATATTGGCTAAGGGTACGGCTTCAATCCACTTCATGAAGTACTTTATGGCAGTGATAATGAATTTATGGCCGCTTGAGGAAGGAGGGTGGATCTTTCCCACTAAGTCGAGTCCCCACTGACAGAAAGGCCAAGGAGTTGTTAATGGCTATAGCTCCTGTGCTAGTGCATGTATCAGGTTCCCGTGAATTTGACATTTCTTGCACTTCTTCACAAAATGATAGGAATCTTGTTCCATAGTTGGCCAGTAGTACCCCATGCATATGAGTTTCTTGGCTAGGGTAGGGCCACTAGAGTGGGTCCCGCATATACTGTCGTGTATTTCGCTCAGGCGGTTTGATATTCCTCACTATCGAGACACCTAAGGAGAGTACCATCGAGACCTCAGAGATAAAGGGTATTGGCGACAATGGCATACCAGGATGCCTGCCGGATGAAGGTTCTTTTTTGGTTACTGGAGAGATCGAGTGGGAGGGTATTCTCTTTAAGATAGGCGAATATCTTTCCATAGAGAGGGGAATCAGCTCCTACGATGTGGCATATGATACGAGATTCTGGGGTATCGTATGCAGGACAGGAGACTGGCTCTACCAAGAACTCATATTGTGATTGGTTATTTGGGATGTCGAGGAGAGATGCGATTGTTGCCATTACGTCTGTTGCTTTGTTCTCTATCCTTGGTATCTATGTAAAAGAGATCTTGACAAAATATTCTTTGAAATCATCTACCATTCATTTGTAAGGTATTAATTTCTCATCTTTCGTTTGGTAGTCGTCATTCACTTGATTTATGACTAGCTATGAATCGCCATATACTTGAAGCTCTTTGATATTCCATTCCACTGCTAGCTTGATACCAATGACCAGGGCTTCATACTCTGCCACGTTATTAGTGCAGGGAAATAGTAGTCTATATGATTTAGGGATAGTATCGCCACTAGGTGTGATCAATAAGATACCTACCCCCGATCCATGTTGAGTGTATGAGCCGTTGAAGTACATTTTCTAGGTTGCTATATTTATGTGGAAGATAGAGTCATCTAGAAATTCAAAGCTTAGAGGGCTGTCATCTGTTAAAGGTGCTTTCGCTAGTTGATCTGCTAGTACTTGTCCCTTTATTGCTTTCCTGTCGACATATTCAATATCGAACTCACTGAGAAGCATGACCCATTTAGACAATCTACCTATTAGGGCTGCCTTGTTGAGTAAGTATTTGAGCGGATCTATCTTTGCTATCAATTTGACAGAATGTGACAGCATGTAATGTCTCCATTTTTTTGAGGCGAAGACAACTAGACACGCTCTTTCGATTGGTGTGTATTGCAGTTCATACCCAACAAGTGTTTGACTAATGTAGTAGATAGCCTGTTCTTTCCCATCATAGTTCTGTTGTGCCAGGAGAGCTCCCAGAGCTGTTGGTGTAGTTGAGATGTACAGTAATAGAGGCTTGCCCTGAATTGGTGGCATCAATACCGGTGGTTTCATGAGATATTCCTTTAATTGTTGAAATGCCTATTCACATGACTCATTCCATTTGAAGGGGACATTCTTGTGTAGAAGGTGGGAAAATGAGGGGCACTTGTCTGCCAGTTGAGAACTGAACCTTCTGATGGACTGTAACTTTCCCTGTAGGGATCTTTAACTGTCTTCTTTGTGTTTTGCGTGCCTGTTACTGTCTTCATTGTGATTGGCATGTCTTCTTTGTGCTTGGTGTGTTTGCTGTATTTGTTGACCGTACTTTAATGTATGCATTGACCTTGCGTTTATACATACATTAAAGTGGGGGCTAAATGTTATGTCAGAAAATGTCCCCTTGGGGGCTTTTCCCTCTTAAGGTTTAGCTCCCGGGTCCTTTAGAATGCATTTAGGTCATCTTGCATGTTAATAGTGACTCCCGATGAGAAAACTCTAAAATTTCATGGTAAATGGGACATAGGGGGTGTGCTTAGCATGAATCTTGCCAAAAATAGGTGGAGGACTTGGGCACCTACTGTTGCAAGTATGAGGTGAACCAGTGTTGTCATTGATGTCAACATACTCATATTGCATTGACAAGAAGGATTGGATGAGCTGTGTGCTGAGGATATTGAGAAAATTAGTCTCAATCAGGAACAGTGAAGAATAATGATGAGAAGAAGGCAAAAGTATTCAATAGGTTGAGATTCAGAGGATGTGGATTAAAGGGTTTGAAGATATGAGTCTTGAGATGATCTAGTTAAGATTTCAGAGGTCCGCATAAAGATGTGAAGAAGTTGTGATCGATCAAGTAGAACCGGTTCCGGGAGATGCTCCGGAGTGACAGAGTGTTACAAAAAGGTCCGGTGAGATCCGGAAGTGCATTTTCCTATTCTGTAGATTGGACAGAGTGTTTGGGATGTCCTTGTGATGTGTCATCTCGATTTATTCATGGTTTGGAGGTCCAGAAGCACCTCTTGCAGTATGACAGTGACGATAGACTGTGTTCTTGAAGTTTTAGATGAAGAAGAGAAGAGATTCCAGTGAGTAGAGGAAGTGTGGATGTACCTGGTCATTCAGGCAAGCCTGTGAAGTTTCTTGGATCATGTTGAGGTTGTGTTGCTGGTCCACATTGGTGGTAGAGCCCGGAATTGAAGATATTCTTCCGGATGAAGTTCTTGTTCAAACTAGCTGACCGGATGAGTTGTTCATCTTGCGAATGTTCTTATGGTGGCCGACCGGATGGGTTATTCATCTTGCGAATGTTCTTATGGTTGATTGCCGACTTAGATGATTGTTCCTAAGTCGATGTCTTGTATAAATAAAGATTTGTGAGTTCATTTCAAAGTGTGTGGTGTGGAGCGGATGAGTGTGGTATAGCGAAAGAGCAAAAGACAGAGCAGAAGTGTTTCGGGCTTAAATGGAACTGATCCAGACATAGTAAAGATGTCATTCTCCAGTTCAAGTTTGTGATACTTATGATCTTGTAGACAGTGTATCTCTTATAGGCAGTGTGCCTCCTTGTGAGCAGTGTGCTCGGGCAGTGAGCCCTAATTGGCATGTGCCATTAATTTTTCTTATTCTTTTAACAGAGAATAATCCTTGGGTTAATCACCCTATGGTTTTTCCCTTAATCAGGTTTTCCACGTCAAAAATCTTGGTGTCTAATGTGTTGATGTTTATCTGCTCCAATGTTTATGCTTTCTGCTTTCATGAATGGTTAATTGATATGCTGTTAACTAAACAAAGAAGAATCAAGTGTTTGAAGTAGAAGCAAGGTTTTTGTACAACTGATTCACCCCCCCTCTCAGTTGTGTGCCCTAGATCTAACAATTGGTATTAGAGCCAAGTTCCTCTGAAAGGAGTTTAACCGCTTGAGGAGATCTAAGATGTCGTCTCACAAGAAGGATAGTCTGAAGTTCGATGGAACCAACTTCACTCTCTGGAAAGGTCGCATGAAATGTCACTTGGAGTGTATGGGAAAAGCATACTTGACCATGGTCTCAAAATCATATGTACCTCCACAGGGTGGTCTGACAACTCTGAATGAAATCACAAATGCTGAAAACAATCTGCGGACCAAAGAAGCTCTTCTAAGCGCATTGAATAATTTAGAACTCTCAAATGTTATTGACCTACCAACTGCATATGAGATCTGGACTAAACTGGAACTTCTGCATGAAGGAGATGAGTTTGTTAAGAGTGCAAGGTTGCAAAGTCTGAAAGGGAAATTTGAAAGATTGAAGATGAGAGATGATGAAAATATCACTACCTTTATGCCAAGAGTGAATGAGCTGGTGTGTGGAATGAGGAATGCTGGTGGAGTTTTGGATGAAAATGAAATTGTTTGCAAAATTCTCAGATCCCTTCCTGCCGCCTACAAAATCAAGGTTGCTGCCATTGATGAATTCAGAGCCCATACAACTATCACAAGAGAGCAATTGGCTGGCAAACTGGCTACATTTGAAATGACTGAATTTGGAGATGATCACCCCAAGACTGAATCTGCATTCAAAGCCAGTGCCTATGTGAAAGGTAAACAAAGATTTGATTCGGGAGAGAACTCTTCAAGGAAGCTGTCATGGTATGATCAAGCAAGGAAAGACATGGAAGAGGAAGAAGCAGAAACAACTCAACTTGAAGCCCTCATTGCAAAGAGACTACCAAGAGGATCTGGTAAGTATGAAAGAAAACTACCCTTTAAGTGCTTCAACTGCAATAAGATTGGTCATTTTGCTTCAGGATGTCCGGAAAGATCTGCAAGGTCAAATACTAACAGACAAAGGTTCCAAAAGAACTGTTATTATGTTCATGAAGAAGATGATAATGAAGGAGTAACAGATGATGAATCTGAAATAGGAAGCAAATCCCGAAATGAATGGGTGTTTATTGCCATCAAGGAAGAAGATCCAATATCCTCTGAATCTGTCAATCATAAGGTTGTGGAAAGAGCTTTGGCTGCCCAAGTTGAAGAAAAGGATGATTGGGTTATTGACAGTGGATGTTCTCACCACATGACTGGTGACAAGAACAAGTTCTTAGATTTGGAAAGGTATGAAGGAGGAATGGTAAAGTTTGGTGATAATTCTGCTGGCAGAATCAGAGGTAGAGGAACTATTTCTTTTGATGGAAAGAGCAAAACTGGTAATGTGCTATATGTTGAAGGATTGAAACACAATCTTCTCAATGTTGGTCAGTTGGTGGACAAAGGCTATGATCTCTGGTTCAAGAATGGAAGATGCAGAATCTTTGAAAGCTCCGGAACTGAGATTGCATCCGGTACTCAAACAAAAGGTAATATCTTCCATCTAGTTGGTTCTAATAAAAGTTGTCTGTTTGTTCAAGTTGATCAGAGTTGGTTATGACATAGAAGGATGTGTCATATGAATTTTGATAACATCATCAAGATAAGCAATTCTCAGGCTGTAAGAGATCTTCCTAAATTGGTGAAACCTACAAATAGTTTGTGCAAAGAATGTCAGCTAGGTAAACAGAGTAGAGTCTCTTTCAAAAGCAAGGATTAGTCCACTACCGGATTACTGGAATTAGTCCATACTGATCTATGTGGACCAAGAAGAATCAAAAGTATGCAAGGTGATAGATATTTCATGTTACAGATTGATGATCATTCCCAGATGATGTGGGTTACCTTCCTAAAAGAGAAATCTGAAGCCCTTGAGAAGTTTAAAATCTTCAAAGCTATGGTAGAGAATCAAACTGGATTGAAACTGAAATGTCTGAGGTCTGATAGAGGTGATGAATTCACATCCGGTGAATTCATAGACTTTTGTGAGAAGCATGGCATAAGGAGACAGTTGTCTGCTCCTAGGACTCCACAGCAGAATGGAGTTGTTGAGAGAAAGAACCGGACCATCCAGGAAGCATCCAGGACAATGATGATGGAAGCAAATGTTCCCCAGATGTTTTGGAGAGAAGCTGTCAGCACTGCAGTCTATACTCTCAATCGAGTTCAAATCAGAAGCAATACTGGTAAGACTCCTTATGAACTTTGGTTTGGTATAACTCCTACTGTGAGGTATTTCAGAGTATTTGGTAGCAAATGTTACATCAAAAGAGATGAAGATCTAGGAAAGTTTGATGCTAGAAGTGATGAAGGAATTTTCTTGGGTTACTCCACTCAAAGCAAAGCATACCGGTGTTACAATAAGAGATTGAAAAAGATGATAGAAAGTACAAATGTGAAAGTTGATGAAGGAATTGAGAAGCCCTCAAGGTTTTATGAATATGATGAAGATGATCAGAATGATTCTCCGGTGCAAGGAGCTCAATCCTCCTCTGAAATTTAGATACAGACTGATCTGGTAAATCAGGAAGAAGAGGTTTGTCTGAATGAGCCTGATCAAGAAACAGTAGTGCATGAAACTCCTAAAGTTCCAAGGTATGTAACTCTAAACCATTCTGAAGATTAGATCATAGGTGACAAAAGCAAAGGGGTACAAACAAGAAGGAGAATTGCTCAAGATTCAAATGAATACTGTCTGATTTCAAAGATTGAACCTAAGACAATTAATGAAGCCTGCAATGATGAAAACTAGACCAAAGCTATGGAAGAAGAGTTGATGCAAATTGAGAAAAATCACACTTGGGATCTTGTTCCCAGACCTAGAAACAAGAATGTGATTGGAACCAAATGGGTCTTCTGGAACAAACTAAATGAAGTTGGTGAAGTAATCAGAAACAAAGCTAGATTGGTCTGCAAAGGCTACTCTCAAATAGAAGGGATTGACTTTGAGGAAACCTTTGCTCCGGTGGCAAGAATTGAAGCAGTTAGACTATTTCTTGCATTTGCTGCCTTCAAAGATTTCAAAGTATATCAGATGGATGTCAAATCTGCCTTCCTGAATGGTGACTTAGAAGAAGAGGTGTACATTGAACAACCGGATGGATTTCAGTTATCTGATCATGGTGATATGGTCTGCAAATTAAAGAAGGCACTATATGGTCTAAAGCAAGCACCAAGAGCATGGTATGAAAGGTTGGATAAGCATCTTGTGCAAATTGGATTCAACAAAGGTACTGCTAACAGTAACTTATATTTCAAAATTGATCATGAAAACATTTTGATTGTTGAAGTGTTTGTGGATGATATCATTTTTGGAGGAAGAGATAGTATGTGCAAAACTTTTGCAAATCAGATGAAAAGTGAGTTTGAGATGTCTATGCTTAGTGAAATGAATTTCTTCTTGGGTCTGCAAATTACTCAAACAAAGAAAGGGATCTTCATTTCTCAGACCAAATATGTGAAAGAATTGTTGAGGAAATTTGGGATGGAAGATTCAAAGCCAATGAATACTCCCATGGCAACCGGATGCAAGTTGAGCAAAGATGATGACTCTCCTAAGGCAGACCAGACAAAGTATAGATCAATGATTGGTGGATTGTTGTATCTCACTCAAACTAGACTGGATATTATGCAAGCTGTTGGTCTTGTTGCTAGATTCTAGGCTGATCCCAGAGAATCTCATGTCATGGCAATCAAGAGAATCTTTAGATATCTAAAAGGGACAGTGGAGTATGGTTTGTGGTATCCTAGAGATCATGATTTCTCTCTTCATGCTTACACAGATGCAGATTGGGTAGGAGATGTGGATGACCGGAAGAGCACCAGTGGTGGAGCATTCTTTTTGGGAAAGAGATTGGTTTCTTGGCTAAGTAAGAAACAAGATGCAATATCTCTGTCTACAACTGAAGCAGAATACATTACAACAGCAGGTAGTTGCACTCAAATCTTATGGATGAAGCAGATGCTAAAAGACATTAAAGTAGAATATGAGGAGCCTATCACAATTTTCTGTGATAATTCAAGTGCAATAAATATTTCCAAGAATTTGGTGTTGCATTCTAAGACCAAGCACATATCTATCAAGTTTCACTTTCTGAGAGAACAAGTGAACAAGGATGAAGTCAGATTGGAGTATGTATCCTCCAAAAATTAGATTGCAGATATCTTTACTAAACCTCTTCCCAAGGACTCTTTTGAGTATCTCGGGGAGAAGTTAGGGTTCATGGCTCCTCTGGAGATGAACTAGGATGCACTAATGTGCATCAATCCTGTGGATACAACAGTCATATCTTGTGATCCGGATTGATGATGGGGAGCTGCTACTAAGGGGGAGCAGCTGGTATGATTCTGATATGTTAGAATTGCACTTGTATGAGCCCTTTGCCATTGATGTCAAAGGGGGAGAGAAGACATGTGAAAAACAAGTGGTTGATGATCAAAGGGGGAGCAGTAAAGGAAGAGAAGACATGTGAAGAGTTGTTGTTGATAGGGGGAGCTGTGACAGAAAGGAGAAGCTCTTGTCTTGATGGTTTTTCACATCATATGTTGCCATCAATGACAAAGGGGGAGATTGTTGCAAGTATGAGGTGAACCAGTGTTGTCATTGATGTCAACATACTCATATTGCATTGACAAGAAGGATTGGATGAGCTGTGTGCTGAGGATATTGAGAAAATTAGTCTCAATGAGGAATAGTGAAGAATAGTGATGAGAAGAAGGCAAAAGTACTCAATAGGTTGAGATTCAGAGGATGCAGATTAAAGGGTTTGAAGATATGAGTCTTGAGATGATCCAGTTAAGATTTCAGAGGTCCACATAAAGATGTGAAGAAGTTGTGATCGATCAAGTAGAACCGGTTTCGGGAGATGCTCTGGAGTGACAGAGTGTTACAAAAAGGTCCGGTGAGATCCGGAAGTGCATTGTCCTATTCTGCAGATTGGATAGAGTGTTTGGGATGTCCTTGTGATGTGTCATCTTGATTTATTCATGGTTTGGAGGTCCGAAAGCATCTCTTGCAGTATGACAGTGAGGATAGACTGTGTTCTTGAAGTTTCAGATGAAGAAGAGAAGAGATTCCAGTGAGTAGAGGAAGTGCAGATGTACCTAGTCATTCAAGCAAGCCTGTGAAGGTTCTTGGATCATGTTGAGGTTGTGTTGTTGGTCCGCATTGGTGGTAGAGCCCAAAATTGAAGATATTCTTCTAGATGAAGTTCTTGTTTAGACTAGTCGACCGGATGAGTTGTTCATCTTGCGAATGTTCTTATGGTGGCCGATCGGATGGGTTATTCATCTTGTGAATGTTCTTATGGTTGATTGCCAACTTAGATGATTGTTCCTAAGTCGATGTCTTGTATAAATAAAGGTTTGTGAGTTCATTTCGAAGTGTGTGGTGTGGAGCGGATGAGTGTGGTATAGCGAAAGAGCGAAAGGTAGAGCAGAAGTGTTTCAGGCTTAAATGGAACTGATCAAGACATAGTAAAGATGTCATTCTCCAGTTCAAGTTTGTGATACTTATGATCTTGTAGACAGTGTGTCTCTTGTAGGCAGTGTGCCTCCTTGTGAGCAGTGTGCTTGGGCAGTGAGCCCTAATTGGCATGTGCCATTCATTTTTCTTATTCTTCTAACAGAGAATAATCCTTGGGTTAATCACCCTGTGGTTTTTCCCTTAATCAGGTTTTCCACGTCAAAAATTTTGGTGTCTAATGTGTTGTTGTTTATTTGCTCCAGTGTTTATACTTTCTGCTTTCATGAATGGTTAATTGATATGCTGTTAACTAGACAAAGAAGAATCAAGTGTTTGAAGTAGAAGCAAGGTTTTTGTACATCTGATTCACCCCCCCCTCTCAGTTGTGTGCCCTAGATCTAACACCCGCGCCCTAGTCTTGCCCTATTTTAGGTCAGGACCTATTTTTGGGTGTCAGTTTTATAATTGTTATTAGGTCTTATACTGACATCTCAAGTTTGAATTATGAAATTCTTAGCAGGAATGTTTGTAGTTGCATATATAAGCATGATTAGTGATTCATTTGTAAACTAGAAGATGATTGTGAACTTTGGGCATACTAGTGATTTCATGATATTCATTGTTGCAGAGTAGAGCATTGTTATTGTGTTTGTGATTGTAGATTTGACTTCATCTTCTCATGTGATTGAAGAGCCTTCATTTATGTGAGATCTACACTACAAGGTGATACCAATTGTGTTTTCTATCAATTATCATTTGGATTTTGCCTCTATCCCATAGGGATACACACTCTTTATCTGACAATGGTGTTCGGAAGACTTGAATGTCTCTCTGGGGCTTGATTGAGGCAAGCCTCTAAACACCACAACCCCCAACCCACTTTTCTGTGATTGCAGGTTACAGGTTTCAGAAGAGAAAGAAGTGGAGTTGCAGGAGAGTAGTGTAGACTGTTAGAATTGTAGATCTAAGAAGAAAACTAGGGCTTGGACTTGGGTGCATGCTCATTAGTTCTCCAGATTTCGAACCGATGAAATCTCTGTGACAATAGGAATAGGTTGCAGACATTCTTCAGAGATCCTGACAAAAGCAGGTACATTGGATTAGGGTGCCTGCTTATTAGTCCCTGACTTTTCTGCACATTGAACTTCAAAATTTGGTATGTATTTGATTGTCATTTGATATCTCTGTGTGTGATCATTTTCCATAATTTGTTTGTTTGTTTACGATTTTACGAAATTAGGGTTTTAAGCATAATTAGACTTAATTAAACAACAAATTCACACAATTCCAATCTTCCCCTATGTTCCAAGTGACAGGAAATCTGTAGTAGAGTTCTCTACTCGGTTGAATGTCCTTGAATGTTTAGTGGTGAAAGGAGGATCAACACAAACCCTTGAAACTAATCAATCATCAAACAACCTCTTCATTTTTACTACTAAGTAGAGACATTAAATTGAAGTTGATGATAAAATTGAGGCTAGATTTTTGAACTTGTTTTTGATAATGATAAGTCAGCAAACAAGGGGTTGAACCCTTTATGAACAAGAGCCCCCAGGGCCCGAAAAAAATAGGCTAAAGCAAGCCACACAGGACAGAAATAGAACATGAATAGCAGATGGATAACTATTAAATAGAAGACAAAAACTAGACAACCACAAAACCTGAGAGTACAAATCTCACTCCCTTAACCCTAGGCTGCAAAGCAACGACAAATTTGGGTTGTCCCTTTTTCTTTGTTTGCACAACCGACTGACCTACAGGAGCACCTCTTCAACAAGCCAACTATACATCTGAGGGAGAAGAATAAGGTTTTGTTATGTTATATTTTATGCATTTTTATGTTTGTTCATGTTGTCATGTTTGTAATAAAGACCCCATCATGTGAACCAGTGTCACAAATTTGGCATCCTGATAAGCTAATTTGGACATTTGGACAATTGGGGTATGTGGATGATCAAATCAAGTGTGTTGAGTTGTTTGAAGAGTCTTGTTGATGTGTTTAAATCATGTTGTGTGCTAAACATGTGTCATGTGTTTAGTTAGTGTTTTGGCTTATAATCTTGGTTAAGCAAAATCTGAAACATGGAAGTTGTAATGACTCCAACCTTTGGTATTTCGGTTGGAACTGGATGAGAAGAGACTATAAACACATTTTTGGAAGAGGAGATCAGGGATGAAGTTTGATTGAAGAAATAGAAATTCTGCCAGTTTGTGTTTACAAGTTTTGTGTTCCGTACATATTCTCTGTGTATCAAACTGTTCTGTATATATTCTCTGTACTGAGTTGTTCTGTACATAATCTAGTTTTTCTGTTGTCGAAGATGCAAAGTTAAGACCATTCCACTGGTGGGTTTCTCCAAAATCAGTGGAATGGACCCTGTACATAGTTTTTTATTTTATTTTATTTTATTCGTGGTCATGGCAGAATGCAACAGAGGATCCAATCGGTGAAAGAATTGTCGCAGTAGAGAGCCTAGCATCTCTATGTGCTAGGACTCAACAGAATAGAGACTGCGAGTTTGGTTGTAGAGGATGTCCTCGGCATAAGATTTTGGCATTGTTTCACTGAAGATACATTTCCTGTATATATCACAATTGTATCTGAGTACATTTCGTGTGTATCCTGCAATTGCATATCGGGATTGTATGTTGTAAATGCACGTTCCGTATGTATGTTGAGAATGCAGCCTTTGAATGTACATTGAGTTGATACAAGGATCAACCGGCCGTATCGGTGACAGTGGGCTGGAAAGACATTAGGTTACCGGAGGAACAAGTCAAGTCTTGTCTATGAAATTGGTTGTATTGGCATAACGGTGAGACATACAAAGAGGTTGCCGAAGAGTCAAGTCACACCGAAGGTAGGTGGTCCCCACCAAATGCATATTGGATTTGTATTTTGAGGTTGTATGTTGCGGACATACATTGAGTTAGATACATTGAAAATATACTTTGAGTTAAGCCGAAGGTACTTTGTCATAGTGGTCGGTCCCACCGAACGCATATCCTAAATGCACATTGAGAATGTATATTGCGAATATACATTGAGAACATACAAGCGCCCGATACATGGAGTGATTGGTAGAAGTGGTAAGGAGAACCGATGATAGTAAGGAATGACTCGCATGTACAACATCAAATGCATATCGGCATATCGGTATAGTGGAGTTTGAACTTGCTGATAGGATGTATCTTGTTGATAGAGAATAATCTATGTATTTTGGTCTTGTTTGGACCTTGAGAAAGATATTTTCAAATTGTTTGAATGTTTCCGTTGGAGCTCTGCATCACCGACCAAGAAGGATCTAAGTCGAAGCCCACCGAGTGAGGTGAGAGGAGCAGATCCTCAATAACCACAAAGGGCAAGGAGCCACCACGCACCGAGGGAGAGGTCGACAGTGCAGAAGAAGAGTCAGGGACAGTCGAAGGACCAACAGAGGTGATCATTGAGGGTTGGGCAGGCTCGACCTGAACAGTGACAATAGTTCGAGGCACCAATGGTTCTGTTGAAGGGACAACCAATAGAGGATCCTGGGGAGACATGGTCTCCTGGGATGATTCAGCCAAGGAAGGATCGTCCTCATTGGAGGAACCATCCAAAGAGGGAGTGCCCACCGTCAAATGATCTATGAGAGCATTCTTCCACCAGGTTGCTGCGCCCTTGCAGCGAGTGTGAGGGCAACCAGAGGCTATATGACCAATGGAGAAACATCTCCTGCATCGAAAAGAGAGACCCTCATAATCCAATAGCTACGTCCATGGTCTTTCCTCCACCATCAAGACCACATTTCCATGGAGTGGTTTGGAGATGTCCATATCTACTAAAATATGAGCCGCCATAGTATGCCCAAGATCCCAAGTCACAGAGTCCACCTTCAAAAAGCATCTAATGGTGTTGCCAATGGCTTCATAACAAGAATCCTCCCAAAACTGGAGAGGGAGATTCGAAAGTCAGACCTAAACTAGTCTGGTATTCAGCGACTCCATAAGAGGATTGAAGGAGCAAGCCCAAGGCTTGATGGATAGTGAATGATCAGCCCACATCCATCCCTTGTCTAGCACTAGGTCTCGCTCCTCTGAGGAAGCAAAGGTCGCTATGAAGATCCCCCTTGCACTGGGAAAGAGTTCAATATAGGAAGGGAGAAATATAGCCTTAGAACACTTTAGTAACACCAAGTTGTGGTCCTTTTTAGATTTCTATGATTATAGGAGAGAACACATTCAAGCTTCAAACTTTGACCAAAGAGGCTACTCCATTACCTATCAATGGATAGTTTCTAAAGCATTATTTTCATGCTCGAGTTTTCACAAGTCTTGCTTTGTATATAGTTTGTATTTAGTGTCATGTGTTCATTGTTTGGTATGTTTTCAGTTTGGTTTTGATGTTGATTTGCTATTTTGTTTTATTCTTGGTTTTTTTAGTTTAGTGTTTGATCTTATGTTACTTAGTTTAGTTTAGGTTTCATATCTAATTTAACTATTTGGGGGAACCTATTTGATTCTAAATGGAACAAGGTTGATTACTATTGACACTAATGTTGACTCGCTTTTAAATATCACTATTTTTTCATTGCAAAAAAGTGTGTTTTGAGTTTATATTTGATGATAGAACAACAATATACATTCTCAAATGTATTCATGATTTGACTCACTTTGATGAACTACTTTGACACATGATGACATTTTGCTAGAATTTTACATGAAACACATGCTAATCACTTTTGGGTATGCTTGGGTGAATTAGTGTGATTAGGATGTCAAGTGAAAATATTAATTTTTTTTTTTGATTTCCATCATAGTCCCCAACCTAAAATTGGGTTTCATTGCCTGAAATTAAGTATAAAAAAAGAGAAAAAATAAAATCAAAAGAAAAGAAGTGAAAACACAAAACTCAATATCTAAATGGTTTAGGTAATCTCTAGTGACGATATAGATGTCTAAATGGTAGTAGATCTATGCCTAGAGTGGGACCAATGATATCTCTATTGTGGCTATAGACACCCAATGGGTAGTGGAGCAATGTATAGGTAATTTGTGATCATATCTGCTTAATTATTTGCATATTTTAATTGATCGTTATACACTTGAAAATAAAGTTAAATAATAGCTTGATACCTAGGTTGTCCTTGTTGATATTTTGTAAATTCCAAAAAGGAAATGAATCCATGAAGCACACACTTAAAGAAGTAAAATGTTGTATTTTGTCAATTAGCAAGTCTTTCACATATTTTCATGAATACATTCTTGTGTATATGTTGTTTTAGTCAAATATTATGAGTTTGTGAGCAAGTTATTTATTCTAAAATACTCTTAAGTATTTACTAACAAAGTCAAGATTTGATGGTACAACACTTGATATTTTCATGGAAGGAAATAGGAACCCTTTTCCTTTTTGTTTTTATTCTAACTTGAGTTTATTACTTGCAAATTTACTTGGTCTATTTGGTTTCTTTTCATTTAATTTGTTTTGTTGAATTACTTTAGTAATTTAAGTCATTCTTTGATTTAATTTTAGTGTCTTGTGATGTCTCTTTTCTAAGTTGAATTGGGTGATTTATGGTTTTGCATGTTGTAAAGGTTTATGGTCTATGTTCATGAGTCATATTTATTTCTAATGGAATCCTTGTTTTATCCATCATTTTCTAGAGGATTTAGTGATGAATCTTATTATATCCTAGTTTTATTGGTCTCAGTTTAGTATTTTCTTAGTTCTTTACCTAACCATTTCTTTTAATTAAATGTGAATTTTAAGTTTCAAATGCATTCCCAATTTTATATTTTATACTTGACTAAGGTGGATAAATATCTAATGTTTAAAGCTTTAGCCTAAACCTAAGTTTATATCAAATCATAGAATGTTTATGTTCTTGCATCTAACATAAGGTGAGTTGATTTTCCTTGGGAAGGTCCAACTAGTTATCAAATTGAATACATTGAAGAGACTTAGTTCTATGGACATGTATATACATTTGGGAGTTTAGAATTATTATCATTGTAAACTCCAATTGATCAATGCCCATAAGTCTAGCTCTTAGGTTTGTGAACTATTCTAAATTTTATAACTAAATTCCATGAGGCATGCTCAGTCGTAATGGAATCATTAACTCATGCCCACAAGGTTAATCTAGTTCTTAGGTTTGTAAGCTATTCTAAATTTTATAACTAGATTTCAAGAGACATGCTCAGCCTTAATGGAATCATTAGCTCACACCCACATGGTGTTATGTTGGAAAATGTCTACCTAGGACTTTTCCCTCTTAAGTTTAGCTCCTGGGTCCTTAGAATGCATTATAATCATCTTGCATGTTAATTTTGAATCCCGATGAGAAAACCCCTAAGTGTTATGGCAAATAGGACCTAGGGGGTGCTATTTAAATAGATCCTAACCAAAATTGGGAGGGTGGACTTGGGCGCTAGTGCCCTAGTCTTGCCCCATTTTGGGTCAGTCCCAAATTTTAATGCCGGTTTTATGCTGGTTACTTAGGTCCTATGTCGACATCTCAAGTTTGAATTATGAATTTCTTAGCGGGAATGTGTGTAGTTGCATATATAAGCATATTTAGGATTCATTTGTAAACTAGAGATGGATATTGCGAACTTATGATCTTATGCTAAAGTGATTCAAGGCTTTCATTGTGTTGTAGAGTAGTATTGTGTTGTTGTTATGTTTGTTTGTTGCAGATTTGGACTTCATCAATCCATCTCCTCATGGCATGAAAGAGATTCTTCCTTCCATGAGAGTTACACCTCCAAGGTGACATTTATTTGTGTTTTCAATAATTTATCATTTGGATTTTGCCTCTATTCCACAGGGATATGCACTCTTTATCTAACAACAGTGTTCAGAAGACTTTAATGTCTCTCCAGGGCTTGACTGAGGCAAGCCTCTAAACACCACAACCCCCAACCACTCTCCTTGTGATTGCAGGTTACAGGTGTCTCATCTTGACAGAGTGGAGTTGCAGGGAACAGTAAGACAGTGTGCAGATTCTGAATCCTTGAAGAAAAGGACTGCTTGGACATAGGCGCTAGTGGTAGTGTCCTCCAGAGTTGCAAACACAAAAATCATTGTGACAGTGATAATCGGCATCCAAAGAGGCTCTAACACCCTAAAAAACATCTGGCCTTGGACTTGGGTGCTAGTGGTAGTGTCCTTCACATTTTTTGGGACAGAAATAGAGAGTACAATGATCATTAGTGTTGGAAGGAGATCATGATTCCATAGAGAAAACACCACTTTGGACAGGGGTGCTAGTGGTAGTGTCCTTGAGTGTTCCGCATCCTGAGCTTAAAAAAATGGTCAATAACTAATCTCTGTCTACTATCTTAGTTTTGCATTAGCTAGGGTTTGTAGTTAAAATCTTGTTTTAAATTTTACTACCCTTTTCAAACACTCATTTAGGATTGATTTATAATTGTAGTGTTGCATCATAGTGGCCTTTTTGCAAAAAATCATGTCTAGGGTTTGAAAATCTTGCATTTTCAATAGATTTGGCCTTATTGTCTCTCTAGAATTGCATTATTTGCATGTTGTGAAGGATATTGTTGCATTATTGGAATTATATAGAGCTTATTATTCACTGCTCCTCTTAACATTTTTCACAACACCTCTTCTTTTAGTCATTTGCATTGAAAAATTGAGGAAAAAGTGAAAAATCAAGCATTTTTATGTCATACTCATACATAGTTCTGCACTTGTTCCTTGCATTAACATTGAAAATCTCTTAAAATCTAATTTTTCATACATTTGAATACATATACACATGGCTTATAATTGCAACAGTAATGCTAGGCTTCCCCCTAGACCTTATTTGATAAGGAGCCTTGAACCTGAAATTACATTTACACCTCATGGCAAAAAATTCGTAGACACCGAAGGGCCTCTTTACATTACTGATGACAGAAAGGATACTCTCCCTTTCAAATCTGCAACAAATACCAACACAAAAGCCTATGCAAGAACGCTGCAAATGAAGTGAAACAACATAAAATTGAAGAGAAATCTGCAACACTTATTTTATTTCAATAAGAAATTTCATTACATCAACATGAAGCTTATGAGCTTCCCGGAATCATACATGCAACACCTGCAACAAATAAATTTTTGGCATCCTGGACTCATTTCCCAACATCTGGGTCTCTTTGGGCATTTTCCTTCTCCCAGCTCCAATAAAAACCTGTCACTTATTCCTCTCATTGTGCCCTCATGTTTTGGAATTTTTAAATATCAATTCTGGGTTTGATGCCTCTTCTTCCCACCTTTCTAGAAAATTTTAAATTTTTCAATTTTGATCTCAAATGAGAAAGTTATTCCTATTTTACCAAGACTAAGTCTCATAATTACGACCCCCCATTTTGGAGTTACAAATTTTGGAATTAATAAAATAAAATTCTTGGAGTTAGGTCCACCAACCTAGCCATAAAGACAACTTACAAGATTCCTTACAAGACGTCGGTTACAAAATAAGTGCTTGCTAAAATTAGGAGTTGGTGACCTACTTTATGACAACATCTCACCCACCAAATCAGGCCCACCAAAATACAAATTAATGCATATCTCCAAGTGGATGCCTAGGAAAGATTCTCCCACAAATGGTGGAAATTACAAATTATTGGAGTAATTTCTCCAAAATTACAATTACAAAGTGGTCTATGAAAATATATTTGTTGCAAATAAAAATATGATTTTCTCAAAGCTCCAACATTATTGAAAAACCAAACAACTAAAAATTAAAATATTTTTTTGGTGACATAGGATTGCCCATACACCTTGGATGCTCCTGCATCAGACACCCATGGTAAGAAGTTTGTGAGCATATACTCACAAATATGTGCACAAAAATACTCTCTTTTTCCTCTTTTCCAGCATCTACCTGGAACAAGCTTTACGTTCCTCCAACAAATCTGCACTCCATTCTTCTCTCCTCTCGTGGACTTGCATCCACCATGCACTGTCTTCCTCTGGCAAATTATTTCTCCTCTCTTCTCCTTCTTCATGGGATTCAACCCACCATAAACTGACCACCTCCACTAGATCTCTCCTGTAGCTTCCTCTACAACTTCTACCTGCAAGTATACATCTATTTACCACTCTACATCTACACAATCCTCTTTCTTCTCTAACTCTTTGCTCATCTCAAAATGCAAATTATTTTCAAATTCAACATTACAAAACTCATAAAAATTAGATTTTACCTCAATGAATTCTTTTGTCACAACATCCTCTTCCTCAAGAAACTCTTGGTTCTCATCAATTTCATCATCGAACACTTGATCCTCATACATCACTGGATACTTTGTTTCAACTGCAACATCCTCAATTGCTGCAACTTTACTCATTTCTAGAACTCCTCCATCCTTAGCCAATGCTGCAATAAATTTCATTTCTCACTTTTCTCCTTTTCTTCCATGCTTTCATCCAAGCATACTGTTGCAACTTCTTTAGCTTCCTCATGAATAATCTTTTCATATTTATCTTCCTTACCTGCACACACATAATCATCTGCCAACAAATCATTGTTAGCATAATCATGGGACTTATCTTCTCTCATATGCATCTTCTCCATTTCCTTATCACATTCATCTGACATTTTCCCTTCAAATAAGATATCAATCTTTCTCATCTCCTTTTTGAGTAGGAGATCTTCATCTTCACCAAATTCTTCATCAAATATAAGACCCTCAAATTCCATCATCTCAACTTCTTTTGCACTACTCAACTCAACAATACTCAAATTTATTGCCTCTTTCTCTTCATCTCCATTCTTATCTTCATTCTCAGCTACAACATCTTTATCCTCTTCAACTGCTGCAACCTTCTTCACCACCTCTTCCATGCCTTCCAAAAGACATGCCTCAGCTTCAGATTCAATAACTTCTTCCCACTCATCTTCTTCTTCTTCCTCAGTGTCACATGCATGACACTCTGCTTCATTTTATTTCTTTCCTACATTCAAAGTATCATTAGAAAGATAAATAAAATTATCACCTCTTTTCTGATGAAGTACTTTTCTCCTTTCCCACTCTGCTGCAATTTCTTCCACTTGTTGCTTCAATTCTCTCACCCTATCTTTCCTAACTCTTTCTTTGATTTCCTCAAGTCTAGGAATTATCGGAATCCATCCAATAATAAAAGTCTTTTTTCTCTTTCTCTTCTCCATTTTCCAAGCCCCTCAAAGCCTCAACACAAATCTTCAAATCCTCAAGTTGTACTTATGTAAACTGCCTCACGTTCGACGATTTGTTTACAAATCTTCAACACTTCTAGGTGCAAATTGTCTCACATTCGGTGCTCTACCTACACACTCAAGAAAACCTCTTAATCTTCAACTTCTCAGGTATAGACTGCCTCACATTCGGCGATCTATCTACACACAAATCACACACACACCACCACCACAGGTCCTGCTACAAGCTATCTCACATTTGGTGATTTGCTTGTAGACTCAGGAACAACCTGCTCTGATACCACTAATGACAGAAGGGATACCCTCCCTTTCAAATCTGCAACAAATACCAACACAAAAGCCTATGCAAGAAGGCTGCAAATGAAGTGAAACAATAGAAAATGGAAAAGAAATCTGCAACACTTATTTTATTTCAATAATAAATTTCATTACATCAACATGAAGCTTATGAGCTTCCCGGAATCATACATGCAACACCTACAACAAATAAATTTTCAGCATCCTGGACTCATTTCCCAACATTTGGGTCTCTCTAGGCATTTTCCTCCTCCCAACTCCAATAAAAACCTGTCACTTATTCCTCTCACCGCGCGCTCATTTTTTGGAATTTTCTAAAATTGGTTCTGGGTTTTGTGTCTCTTCTTCCTAGATTTCTAGAACATTTAAAATTTTTCAATTTAGATCTAAAATGAGAAAGTTATGCCCATTTTACCAAGACTGGGTTTCATAATTGCGACCCCCCGTTTTAGAGTTACAAATTTTGGAATTAATAAAATATAATTCTGGGAGTTAGGTCCACCAACCTAGCCATAAAGACCACTTACAAGATTCCTTACATGACGTCGGTTACAAAATAAGTTCTTGCTAAAATTAGGAGTTGGTGACCCACTTTATGACGGCATCTCACCCACCAAATCAACCCCACCAAAATACAAATTAATGCATATCTCCAAGTGGATGCCTAGGAAAGATTCTCCCACAAATGGTGGAAATTACAATTATTGGAGTAATTTCTCCAAAATTACAATCCAAAATTACAATTACAAAGTGGTCCATGAAAATATATTTGTTGCAAATAAAAATATGATTTTCTCAAAGCTCCAACATTATTGAAAAACCAAACAACTGAAAATTAAAATATTTTTTTGGTGACATAGGATTGCCCATACACCTTGGATGCTCCTGCATCAATTACTATGGAAATAATGGAGATTCTAGTAAATGGTACACTTATAGATCCTAAATGCATGAATAATGTGATAACAAAAGACTTTCTCCTTGCACATTATTTGACACAAGATTCCTATGAACCTTAGAATATAAGGATTAAGACACATAATGGAGCTTTAATGCCTACCTTTGGGAAGATAACTTTATTGGTTACAACTTCTGATAAAGTTGTGGATCAAGTATTTGAGGTTATCCCCTTATTCGACATCTTTTGTGTAAAACTAGGACACCCATGGTTAAAAGCTATGAACTTTGTTCCTTCAACTATTCACAATTGCATAAAATTCCCTTTACATGGACAAGTGCGTACTATTCGACGAAATACATATCAACCTTTCGAAATGGACAACTTTACTCTTGATTAATTTTGGCTGCAATCTGATAGAGACCCTGAGCCATGAAGAGATTACTCTTTCCTACAATATAGACGATACAAAGCAAAACTTATATCTAGAGTGGCCGAGCCTCCCAAACAAACAACAAGAGACAAACAAAACGTATTGGAAGAACTCCCTAGAGAACAAAATGAAATAAGAATAGACCAATATTATTACAACTATGATGAAATAATTGGAATGATAGATGTGGATAAGGAAAAGTTTCATATCTCACCTTGTCCACAGAGAGATGGTATCTATGCTGAGGTTCCTCTCCTGTTATCCTTACAAGGATCGGGAGTGACTTGTCGAGAACAAAACACTTCATCAAGACAAGTGAGATTTGAACATGGTGCTTCCTCCTCTAACATGCAAAAACCTATAGAAAAACATGACAACACTTTTGAAAATATAAGCAACAAGACAAAAAGAAATAGACAAGAAAGAGAAAGAAGGAGAAGAAGACAAGCTTTTTCCTAGCGAAATGCACCTCAACAAGAAAACATTCCACCTAACATTGAATCAAACCAAGACGAACTTAACAAGGAACAACTTGAAGACAAGAACAAAAGTTGGGCTATGACACCTTATAAACCTCTCTCCTCTAGCATTCGGGATTGGGAAGACGATGAATTACTCTATGATGACCGCTAGTTCGGTGTCCCTATAGGTAAGTATTTCCAACCCTTTACCTCTCTATTGTGTTTCCCTTGTGATGTGTTATGTGTTGTTTAGGTCTTCTAGGATGACCCTTGATACTCTTGTAAGGTCAAGGTTACCAGGTGACCGCATCTGTTGTGACCCTTCTTCTATTTGTATTATTATTGTTCTATATTGCCTCTCCTCTATTTTCATTGTTGTGTGTTGTGTCCTAGGGGCATAGCATTGTGGTTAGTGACCTAGGGGCACCTTTCTACGTGATGACCCTAAGGCATTTGTTTCTCCTCTCTTGATTTATTGTTTACCTTCCTCTAGTGGTTCTATCTAGTGGGCAGATGACGAAAAACAAATAAGACTGATAAGGACCAAATGTCCCTTCAGTGAGTAAGAAAGAATGGACCTAGTCCACACATGACGATGGGGTTGATATATATTATTGTTCGACACTTGGCTAGTAGAATCTCTTCGTGTGATATTTTGATGATGTCATATCGTACTAACAAACCATAACAATACTGCTGTTCTGTGCACTTTGTTTACCTTGGATCTCACCTTGCTTATACTTAGTTCTAAGATCTCTACAATATAGCCCCACTATTATACTCGGGTTCCGAATCCATAGTATAACCTTGGCTCTTGATGTGATGATGTTTATGCATTATTTTGATCATGTGATGCAGTTATTATCGTACGGAAAGATTTCTAACACCTTTTCTTGTAGGAAATTATGTGTTTGTGGGAACATTTGGCAATCGTAAAGTGCATGTCACTTCTGGGGGCATGGGCTTTGTGATAGCTCATGTTCCATTGTGTGTTTTCTCTCTACCTTAATGTGCTTGATATCAGTACACGATATCAATCACATTAAGGTGGGGGCATATATAAGGTAAGATGTCTGATGATTTTGATATTGATAAAGTGTGTTTGCATACATTGATCTTTGGCGTATACTTCCTTTGCACTGTAAGGCATCTCCATGATGCGGGTGGGGTTGTATACTTTTGAGCACATGCTTCCTTTTCACTGTAAGGCATCTTCGTGATGCGGGTGGGGTTGCATTTTGAAAGCCCTCTACAGAGGCAGGGATGGTGTATCTTCAGAGCGAGTGCACATCCTTTTTATTTCAAAAGTCCTCCAAGTAGGTAGGGTTGGATCTGAGACTATCCTCCCTTAAGCGTGTCTTTGGCGGTTGTTGTGGTGAAGCCCAACTGTCAGGTGTGCTTGTAATGTGCCTGAGATGGTAGTGAACCTGGCAATAGGCTCCTTCCATCGCTTGTTCGCGATGTTTTCTCCGTGTTTTCCATGTGTGTGTATGGCATGTTTGTTCCCAAGCATAGTCTAAAGACTGGTGGCGATGAGTCCCTCCTATGCTTTGGGATTTGTATCACGTGTTTGTTCTCAAGTGTAGTCTAAAGACTGGTGGCGATGAGTCCCTCCTACACTTTGAGATCTTTATTGTGTGTCTGTTGCCCCATATATAGTCTAGAGACTGGTGGCGATGAGTCCCTCTTGCATTTTGGGTTGTGTGTTTACTTTCCATGTACTTACATTTGCATTCATATATGAGAAAATAAAAAAATAAATAATCACTACATTCACTGTATTCATTGTGTTTTGCATGTCTTCAATACTATTTTCTTCATACTTTGTGTGACTGTAACTGTCGTATCCATGTTTTGTGTGCCTGTTAATGTCTTCACTATGATTGGCATGTGTACAATGTGTTTTCTCTAATGTCTACCTGAGACTGAGGGCTAGAGATGGTTCCTCAATCTTTGTGTATGCATTAGCTCTAAGTGCCTGGCGTGTTTGCTATGTTTTGACCGTACTTTAATGCATGTATGGGCCTTGCATTCATGTATACATTAAAGTGGGGGCTAAATGTTATGTGGGAAAATGTCTCCCTAGGACTTTTCCCTCTTAAGGTTTAGCTTTCGGGTCCTTAGAATGCATTATAAGCATCTTGCATGTTAATTTTGAATCTCGATGAGAAAACCCCTAAGTGTTATGGCAAATAGGACCTAGGGGTGCTATTTAAATAGATTCTGACCAAAATTGGGAGGGTGGACTTGGGCGCTAGCGCCCTAGTCCTACCCCATTTTCGGTTAGTCCCAAATTTTAATGTCAGTTTTATGACCGTTACTTAGGTCCTATACTGACATCTCAAGTTTGAATCATGAAATTCTTAGCGGGAATGTGTGTATTTGCATATATAAGCATGTTTAGGATTCATTTGTAAACTAGAGATGGATATTGCAAACTTATAATCTTATGCTAAAGTGATTCAAGGATTTCATTGTGTTGTAGAGCAATATTGTGTTGTTGTTATGTTTGTTTGTTGCAGATTTGGACTTCATCAATCCATCTCCTCATGGCATGAAAGAGCTTCTTCCTTCCATAAGAGTTACACCTACAAGGTGACATTTATTTATGTTTTCAATCATTTATCATTTGGATTTTGCCTCTATCCCGCAGGGATACACATTCTTTATCTGACAACGGTGTTCGGAAGACTTGAATGTCTCTCTGGGGCTTGACTGAGGCAAGCCTCTAAACACCACAACCCCCAACCACTCTCCTTGTGATTGCAGGTTACATGTGTCACATCTCGATGGAGTAGAGTTGCAAGGAACAGTAAGACAATGTGTAGATTCCAAATCCTTGAAGAAAAGGACTACTTGGACACAAGCGCTAGTGGCAGTGTCCTCCAAAGTTGCAAACACAGAAATCATTGTGACAGTGATAATTTGCATCCGAAGAGGCTCCGACACCCTAAAAAATATTTGGCCTTGGAGTTGGGTGCTAGTGGTAGTGTCCTCCACATTTTTTGGGATAGAAACAAAGAGTACAATGATCATCAGTGTCGGAAGGAGATCATAATTCCACAAAGAAAACACCACCTTGGACAGGGGTGCTAGTGGTAATGTCCTTGAGTGTTCTGCATCCCAAACTTCAAAAAATGGTCAGTAACTAATCTTTGTCTACTACCTTAGTCTGTAGCATTTGTTGTAATTCATCAATTTACTAACTGTTTTGCACAATTAGGGTTTTAAGGGTATTTGAGCATTAATTTTATACATTAATTGACAAACTCTGAATTTCCACATCATTCCAAGTGACAGCCTAACTAGTAGGTGAATCCTCTTGCAAAAGTGTGATTCAACTTGGTTGATATGTCCTTGAATGTTTGTAGAGAAAGGAGGATTTAGCCCTTGTTTTCAACACCCCCTTGTTCTCCTTTTTCATACGAAACACATGGTTAACTTGAACTTAAAGTATGGAGTTAATTTTTAGTATCAAATGCATTTTACCAAGCCACCTTAAGTCCATAAGCATTCAATGCTTAGAATATGTATTCTAGACCTAATAGTTTGTTTTAAATCCACCCATTGAAGGTGTGAGGTCTAGAGTTAGAGTAAAATCAAATCTGCAAGTTTTGTTAATGAAATCTAGATTTTAAATGCTTATTGCATTCTATTACATTCACTATCTTGAATCTAGGCCAATTTGTGGGTTTATTTGCGTGGACTTGCTAGTGCATACAAAATGTGATTAACCCATATTTTAGATCCACAATTTATAATGTTGTGCCCATAGATTTTCTAAGCTTGTTGTGTTGAAGTGTATGCACATCCTACATCTGCATGCAAACTTCAAGTTGCCTATGAGACACAGACACCCACATCTAATCTAATAGACCAAAGGTCTCAAGTTCATTGTTTATATTCGGGACCATAAAGTTATCACAATGTTCACATAATTCTTTCACCTCATGTCATTACAAGGAGTAGCTAGCACATGATTAAATACTATATTATTTTGTACTCACAGTGTCCTCCTATGTGTTAGATCTAAAATGTTTATTCTAAGCCCTATATCCCATTTGGGGACAATGCTTATGTACAATTGTGTTAGCTAGTTTAATTTGATGACTTTGCTTAAATCAAGGGTGATGTTTGTTTTATGCACATAATAGGCATGCCAAAGGCACTTTTCCCCATGACAGCCCTATTTTGATTGATGCATTGTGCTTTCATGTTTATAACACCAGTATATTAGAATTTTTCAAATTTTATGAGTTCATATTTTATAAGTACATTCTTACCTTTTGCAGATGGCTATTCTTAAATATCATCCATTTCAATAGTCAAATGTCAATTTTGGATACTAAAAATAGGACAAATATTTACCACTTTTTGGTATGGATGAGGTGTAAATTTACTATTGATTGCTTGACCGTTGAAGTGAATGATGTTAAGTAGAGTGTTTGAAGACATGACCAAAGAACATGAATTCAAATTTTGAACTTTGTGTGGACCCTAAAGATTGAAGACAATTTTGTAATCTGTTCTTATGAATGAAGGTAGTTGGAATTGTCCTACACAAAAGGATGTTGCTGGCATTTCATTTTGATTGTGAATTATAAATCATTTGTGTACGGTGTAGTTGAACATGTGTATGCTGAAATATGGAATGAAATAAGGAAACAATACAAGCACCTATTCCATACTTAAGACACTCAAGATGCATAAGACTAAATAAATGAAATAGAAACAAATAAACACTCTTACTACAATAGCCTTCTTATTGCACCTTGTTGCTCCAATGGTATTTTGAGAGAGATTTATATATGTGGGTTGCTCTGCAACATAATTTTATCATATGTAGAGTTCATATGTTAATGGCTTGATTGATGTTTGATTTATAGATGCTTGATTAATAGGATGGACAGCTAGGATTAAAAGGTTCAAATGGATGGGCAAGATTAAGAGGTGGAGATAGAGGGCTAAGATTAAGAGGTCAAGGATAGGGCATCCTTATGCAAATGGCTAGGATTGAGAGATGCAATATGAAATGAGTGGCTAGGACATAAAGTTGATTTGACTTTTGGGACACTCATTTACTATTTGTGGCAAGTCATGTGACTCTCAATAATTAATTAAATAATAAAATTATTTAATTAATTATTGGGCAAGGGTGATGAGGATAAGGACAAATGGAGAATAATTAATCAAATAATAAAATTATTTAATTAATTATTGGAGAGGGATGATGATGTGGGAAATATTAATTAAATAAATATTTAATTTATTTAATTAATTTAGCTAAAGGGGATAAAAAAAGATTAATTAAATAAATATAATTTATTTAATTAATTCGATGATGGAGAAAAATGATTAAATTAATCAAATAAACCAAAATAATTTATTTAATTAATTAGGTGATGACAAGAGACATAAAAGGATTCTAGCACCAATGTATCACAAGGTGATGGTGTTATGTATGAAAATGGGATTGATAAAATTGTGTGTTAATTATATTCAATCAAACCCTTCTTATAGACATACATTCAAGGACATAGATGGAGCTAAGTTGTAACTGTGATAGAGGACTCAATGATAAGTCTGATGTCACTATGAGATGCTTGGAAACATAGATTAAATTGATATTTTGTTAAAACCCTAATTATGCAAAATCGTAAACAAACGGACGAAAAATGACAAATGCTTGCATAGGAAGGCACTAAATACAGATTAGAAACATACAAGGATTTTAATTTTAGAAAGTGGAAACTTTGGGGATGAAAGAGGGATCACCCTTGTCCAATGTGGCACTTTTTCTGGAGGTCGGGAACCAAATATGTTGTAGACTGTACCCTGCTCAAAGATTTCTGATAGTGACAAACTAGAGGACAAAAGAGGGATCACCCTTGTCTAATTAGGGATATTTTCCGCTACTTCCTTGAGATCTAGAATCCTTATGCTCATACTAATCTCCTACAACTCCTCTTCGCAAGATCCAACACCTGTCACCTGCAATCATAAGAGAGGGGTTAGGGGTTGTGGTGTTTAGGAGCTTGCCTCGGTCAAGCCCCAGAATGTCATTCAAGCCTTCCAATACCATTGTTAGATAGAGAGTGTGTGTCCTTGCTGGGTAGAGGCAAAAGCAACTAATATGATTGAACCACAAAGTAGATGTCACCTCGGAGGTGAAGCTCTCACGGGGAGATGAAGATCTTTCACACCATGAGGAGATGGATTGATGAGGACAAATCTGCAACAAACAAGCACAAACACAACACAATACTACTCTATAACACAATGAAAGCCTTCAATATCATTAGCAAAAGATGACAAGTTCACATTATCCATCTAGTTGTAAAATGAAGTCCTAAACATGATTTTATATGCATTCTTGCTAAACTTTTGTAATTCAAACTTGAGATGCGGTCAAGGGAAACCTTTTTAACAGTCACAAACCGACATTCAAATTTGGGACCTCGACAAAATAGGGAAGGACAAGGGTGCGGGCACCCAAATCTAGGGGCCTATTTTGGGTCTAGATTAAGCTTAAGGTTCACCCCTAGGTCCCATTTGACATGGGTTTTGAGGGATTTTGCTTCAGAATTCATTTTTAACATGCATGATTAAATCTAAGGGACTCAGGAGCTAAACTTAGGAGGTAAAAGTCCTAGGGGGACATTTTACGACATAACAGATGGTTATTTTTAGGTGTCTACATTTTGCCCCTTTTTGAGATGATGTTGCGACTAAGAGAAGTAACATCATTTCAAAGAAGATAAGATATGGATGAAGGAAAAAGGATGCCCTAGTCAGTTGAAGGAGTGACGAGGAGGAATGATGGATGAGATGCCCCCTCGAGAGAATAGGATAGTTGAAAGAACATTAGTATGCTCTCAAAATGGATTAATAGATGGGTCAAGGAGATGGGGGAGAGATAAGGGTGTATAAAATATAGGGGGTGGAGAAATAAGATGTTATGTTGCATTAAGTGAACAACCATATAATTTGATATAGCACTAGACATTATGCACCAAGGTATAAAGACCATGGTGATGATGTGTCATGTGCATGAAAGGACTGACTCAAAAAAGATAAAAGGTCACAAGCACACATATGCCTTTGGGCACCATGATATGGAAGACCATGATGTCATTGTAGCAACATGTTGGAAGGACTTGATAAAAATGCAAGATAAAAATGATAAACACAACAAGCAAACAAGCAAGCATGCACAAATGATTCAAAAAATAAACAAGGTTGTTGCCCTTGTCAAGCTGAAAACTGATGATTGATTGATTGATGATAAGGTATCAGTGTTGTGAGAATCCTATATCCCAAGAACAACACAAGGTTGCAGGAACAATATATCTCATTGATGATGATTGATGATTGATTGATTGATTGGGTTGACAGCAAGGTTGGAAACAAAACCATTGGATACCTTTGGATGATTTTGTCTAGATTGCTTAATTGGATTGGCATGGATTAAGGATGACTTGCATTTGGATTATTGCTTGGATTTTTAGATATTTTGATTTTTTTTGGTTTTTGGATATGTTATGGGATGGCATTGGATTGCAGTTTGGATAGCCTTTTTGCTGGATACCAATGACAAGGGAACACTAGGTCTAGAGGCAAGGATGAAAGGAGGATGGGATGGATGGATAAAAGGATTGGGGATAATGTATGGGATGGATGGAAGATGCATGATGGATAGATGGAGGGGTTGAGGATGTGATCTTCAAGGACTATGTCACATAGAAATAACATGCCCGCCGTGAGATATGTCATGTAGGCCTATGCATAACAATGCTTGTAATGATAAGGGGGATAAGATTAGGTGGAAATGATTGGGTATACCAAGAGATGTCCAAAGAACTTTTCAAGATTTTGTTCATGTCCTTATCAATATTAAAGGAGAAAGGAAGGAGAGGATGATGCCATGGGATATGTAGGAGGATATAATGGACAAATGAAATGATAAGAGAAAAATAGTGGGATGGGATAGATGAGACAACTTGCCCCCAAGTGCAAGGTACATAGACAATCAATCTACACATGACACCCATAAATGGGGTTTCATTATGATACTTATCCAAGGTGCCACTGAGGTCATTTTCACCATTAGATGAATAATTTCTCTTTACTATTTTAAATTTGTTTAATTTTTTTTGATTTGTTGATTTTGTTGGATATGAGGATGGGATAGGTGGATTTGGATGGAGAAAAAGATTTGGAGGAAGATGGGGACTCGAGCATTTGTTTCCATAGCAAGGTGATAGTGTCCTATTATGGATGGATGTCACACATGGACCATGTCAAGTGTCATGACGCACATGGATGTTGGTAGAGGATTGCATGAGATGGAAATGGAGTGGATGGATGAAATGGAGAAGGATGGAAGGATAAATGGATGATGAATGAAATGATTATGTGAAAGCATGGACCATAGGGATATGATGGGGAAGAGATGTAGGATTGTAAAATGGGAAGATGGAGATATGTGGGAATTTTATGGGGTTAAGAGGAACCAAGACTAACGGTTGCACACACCACGATGGATGTTGAAGAAATGTAGATTTGGAATTCATTATGGATTTAGGAACCCAAGTGGATTTAGGATTGTTAGGATTGTTGCATTGGGTGCGGGATGAAGGAATTTGGGATTCTTGGATGGAGTGGGATTGGGATGCTCCACTTGGATTAATTGATTTTTGCTTGGGGACCCACACCATTTTTATTTTTGCTTGTGCTTTTTGAGGTGTGGGTTTTTGCATCCTTTTTGGATAGATTTTTCTTTCACATTAGGGATCAATGTCTTGTGGCATGATCACTCTTAGGATTTAATGGAGTTTTTTTTTATGTGCAGAGGCATCCAAATTTTTTACTTTTGAATCCCATCGGTTTTGTGATAGCTTTAGGTTTAGATGATGTGTGCATTCGTTAGCCATGATTAGGGATTTTAGAGGATCAAGATTTATTGATGGGAGGATAAGGGGATTTAAGGATGGGGATATTAGGAGTTGGGAGGAGTGGAGGAAGAGTGGAAGGAGGGAGATGTATGGTCACATGCTTTTGGGATTTGTATGACAATGGAGGAGGGATGATGACATATGATTTCAAGGTGCGATGGGATGCATAGGGTCTGGGATTAAAAATGTGGATTTAGAAGGCATGGAGGTGGTACCAACATTTTTGGATTGGTTTCCTTGGGATGTATAGCCAAGGCCATGCAATCGTGAATGGATTTTGACATGGATGGGCTCCAAGATTCCTTGTTCATGACTTCAGGCCTAATCCTTTGCCATGATAGTTCATGTTTTGGAGCATGCGACGTGTGATAGGATGTTTATTGTTTATGACACAAGACATGAGTCCATTATTAGATGAGGAAGGTGGGGTGATGGATAGAATTTGTTCCTCTCCGGCGAGAGAACCAACATGGATGAAGGTGTTGGGTACAAGAGGATAGGATGGATTTGGAATGGGATCAACAGGTGATGGTAAAGGGATGATGGGATATGGATAGAGATATGATCAATAGGAGATGGTGTGGGATCATAAAATGGATGAGTTGGAATGCTTGGATCTTGCTAAACATTATGCTTATTAAGGTGTGTGATATGATCCAAGTTATTTGTTTGATTATCTATGTTTTCTTGGGGACCAAGTGTCTCATCATGATAAGTGGATGTTTTTGAATGATGGATAAGATTAGTTGGGGGATGGATAGGACTAGTGTTGGTGGTTGGTGGGATTATGGATAGAAGGAGAAGTTTCTTCGCTTCGAAGAAAAGCCATGAAGCAAGGTGAGTGCTCAAGTTGATCAAAAAGACTTTCATGCTCACTCTCATTGCTAGGATAACCATGAGGGGGAGTAGATTGAGTAGGTGGTTCTTGGGTAACTTGGGTAATGTGGTCTTGAGGAGCTTAGATAATTTGATCTTGACTTGGTGACAAGCAAGGTTGATCATGCTTTCAATTGGACTCTTGACATAGCTCTAGGGTTTGGATGGAAATGAAAGTTTCTTGGATGGGAGTAATAGGCTCTTGATGGTTGACACCATGGCTACATGATGGATCTTGATTAGAGCTTATATTAAGAGGATCTTCAATAGGCTTGATAGCAATTAACTAGATGGTGGGATTGGAGGCATAGGCATGATACTTGAAGGTTCTTTGGTAGGTTCAAGGATAGGCATTTTATTGCATGGTGGTGTTTGATTATTTGCTAATATCCATTGGATCACATCCTTCATAACGTTATGGGTTGATGGATTAGGAGAGGCATTATTTGGATAATATAATGTATGGGCAATAATGGTAGATGTTGTAGGATTAGGATTAGGATCAGGTAAATGGGTAATAGGAGTGGATATAATAGGATTGGGATTAGAGAGATGGTTTGATGGTTTAGAATTTAAGTGGGTTGGGGATTGTGTTAATGGATTAGGGCTTGGAAGATTGGAAGGATGTTATGATGAAGAAGGGGGTTGAATGGAATCTTTGAGTTTTCTTGAATTATTCCCTAGAATTTTCATGACCAATTCCTTATTTCCTTTAATGAAATCTACAAATGTGGGTGAAACTATAGTGGTGTTTTGTTGGCAATATGTGTTGTCACTAATGTCAACTTAATATGTGTCAACTTGAGGTCAGACTTGTATAGAGATCTTGTATAGAAGTTGAAGAGTATGATTAATATAGTGGAAGATTTGAGAGAGATGGTTTGACACAGAGACATGGGGTTGGCATGTTTAAGGTAGGTCAGTCTGGAAGACCTAGAAGATGGAGAGAAGCTATCTAACTATGAGAAAGAATGGTAATCAACTTGATGTCTAAGTATGATGCGAATTTGAGTACACTTGTTCTAATATGTTTCCTATATGGCTACATTGATAGCCTACTATTTTGGTGTACCACACTTAGAGATAATTTGCAGAAGTTTTGGTAAGGCATTTATAATGTATACTCTAAGGTAGAATCATAGTGTTTTGGTTCACATTCCTCTGCAGAGAAATATTTATTCTTGTGGTTCAGAATATAAGTTGATTGGCATATGAAGGTGTTATATCCAAGATTTCAAGTCATGAAACCTTCTACAATGAAAGTTATAGGTGACAGAGTTCCGGTCTATGCTTTGCAGAGTAAAGCAATGATGAAGGATTGTTAGAATGCTCCACATTCCTCCGCAGTGATATGTATGGTTATGCAGATTCGGGGATATGTTCTGAGTAGTGTATGAGTGCATCCATATGAGTTTCAGATGTTTTAGTGGTCCACAATGCGATATCCTAAGTTTTGATATGTCATAGTCAGTCAGGGATGCTTTGTTGTAGTTCAATATGTTTCTCTTCTTGCAGAAACACATAATGATCAGATACTTCAGGAGAAGGTTGTATGAGTATAGTTGATAAAGTATATCACACTTTTTGGTTTGCATGATGTTTTTGGTCTCTCCCTGGTGGTGTAAGGATAAATAGTGGGTAGTGTTGTTCATACTGATAGTCTGGTTCCCTTCAATTGCGATTGATCCTGATTAATTAATTTAGCCTTGAAGCACGTGTTATGATGTATTTGATCCTGTTATATGATGTGAAGTGATCCACAACTCATAATGTATTTGTTTTGAGAAGACCTATACAGTAGAACACATTTCATCTAAAGGTCTTTTTGGTGCCGACCTAATTAAAGTTTTGAGTTATTACAGATGGTATATATAGAAGAACAAAATCATTTGTGAGTCAATAGAATAGAGATTGAGGAATGTGTTAAGCATGAAGTGTGCGAAGTCAAAGTGATGGGGTAATTGTGTGAACTAAAGGACTGTAATATCATCATATGACAAATGCCTTCTTTATAGTAGTTCATGTGTATGTTTTCATTATAACTCTCATGTATCCTGCTATTAGACAGTGAGTTTCTTCAGCAGGTCTTTGTATCTTGCCCTAAGGTCTTAGCCTTAGTTTGCAAGTCCAATAGGGAGTTGTAGCTTCCTTGGGTTGTAGCCCTAAAACAAAGTTGTAATCTTTTATAGCAGTGAGCTTCATATATTGTGATTAATCCTCACCATGGTTTTTCCCTCATTGGGTTTTCCACGTAAAAATCCTGGTGTCTTTGTGTTGTGCATGCTTTCCTTTCTATTTTACTTCTGTTAGTTAAATGTGATTTAATGGTTATGAAGTAAATGGAATTGATTTAAAGTTTAAGAATAGATTGATTCACCCTCCCTCTCAGTCTTCGGATGTGTTCAACAATTGGTATTAGTGCTAAGTGCCTTTGAGAAGACTAACAACTGAGGTAGATCCTGCCTTTTAACACATGGAATATGAAGCTATGCCTAATGATGTGTTTACACTAGAACCAGATCTAGAAGCTATGGAACTTGAAGGTTGGGACCTCAATCTAGATGAAGTAGACCTTGAAGGAGAACTTTGGTCAACTCTTGAAGATCTACAGGAAACAATAGAACTAAATATAAAATATGAGGTCATGCTTGAAAAATCAAAGGAGACAATTGTAAAATGGAAGACACAAGCTAAAGTATCAAAAGAAGAAATTGGTAAACTGAAAGCTCAAAGAAAAGGAGATAAAGGATGTGACTTTAAACTCAAGGAGGTAGAAGATATGATCTCTAGTTTGAAAGTCATGGTTGAAGAAGGCAAGAGGATTCAAGACTGCTTAAATATGAAACTCAATGAGAAAGCAGCTGAATGTTCAAAACTTGGGGAAGAAGTTGTCACTCTGAGAAAAGAATTGAAAATGCAAAAGAATAAATTGACAAGGGGTTAAAAATGAAAGGAGGTTCTAAAATTCTTGATGAGTTAATTAACTCTTAGAAGCGAGCAAAAGAAAAATCTAGCCTTGGGTTTGAAAAGGGGAAAAGTCCTATCATCAGTGTATTTGCAAGCTTATATGATAACTTCAAAGTAGAAGGAAAGTATGAAATGAAGGAAGAAAAGATTGTACTGAAATCCTAAGAAGAATGCCTCTGGAGATGCAAAATAAGATGGATTCATTCCTATCTAAAGACAAAGAAAGAAGAACTTCACACAAGTCTAGAACAAGAATAAAAACTTCAGAAAGCCTTCTCCTAAATAGACTGCTCCTACTAGGTACCCTCAAGCTTTCAATGGTAATTGCTATGCTTGTAATAAGATTGGTCACAAGGCTATTGAATGTAGAAGCAAGATGAATCAAAATTCATTTAGGCCTCCAAAGTACAATGCCATGAACTCTCATTCATTTCATGATCAGTGCTATGCTTGCAAAAAGGTTGGTTATAAGGCTAATGAATACAAAAGTAAAGTGATGAGGAATGGTTTCATGAACAAGGCCAATGCTATGACTTCTCAATTCTTCTATGGTTATTGCTACACATGCAACAAGTTTGGTCATAAGGCTACTGATTGTAGATCTAATGTAAGGAGAGGTGATTATGCTTAGCAATCTAGGATCACCTGCTACAATTGCAATAAATCAGGACACATTGCAAGGTTCTGCAAGGGAAAGAATGTAGGACTTGCTCCTCAAAAGAAGATTAACATTGGTCAGCAAAAGAAGGAAATGGACAAGATATGGAAGAAGAAGGAAGAAGGTGAAGTAAAGGAAGGATCTATACCTCTACTTGGTGCAAATGGATCTTCCGGTAACTAAAATGGAATTATTTGCTTAGGTGGAGTTGCAATTGCAAATCTTTTTCAAACCCCTGAATACATAAGATGCTGAAATCTTCAACATAGTGGCTAATAATGACATGAATATGTTTGGCTAGTAATTATATGACATTTGAACAAAAATCTGGAGCAAATACACTCTTTAGGGAAGTTTGTTGAATGATTATGGATCCCTGTGATAGTAAAAAGCTGATTAGGTCAAGAATAGAGAAATGCATTTAATGTAGAGTAGCTAGGGTAGATATGAATCATATTTAATTGATACTTGATCAAAATTGATCTAATTTGATCGATATCTAGTGTGTGCAAGATCTAAGAAGAGAAGAAAGTTTTCAACGAAGCCTATGTGAAAACCCTAATGGCAGTATTCACAGGTATTTCTCAAATTTTCTTGTAAAACCCTAGTTTTCTAAAAGAATTATCATGGCAACACCTGTGGTTATTGATATTTTGGAGAGGCTGAGGCCAAAATTCAAGAAACATTCATACAAATCCAATGAGACCAACAAGGATGGAGCATTTTCCCGCGTTCCCATGAATGTACTGCATACAAAGGATGTCCACATATACATTCATTCGTAGCTAAATGAATACAACCATATGAAGTTGGAACAATTCAGGAATGACCATCTCTTGGGTGATGAATTTCAATTAAACCTAAAGTATGCAAATGTTGACGCTAAATGCTTTAGATATATGGAAGAATTTTCCCAATTTATGCTATGAGGATGATTGGGTCAATTTTTTTTTGAGCCGGATTCATGAAGAATTCCTTTGCCTTGATCAACCCTCCAGGATTACAAAAGAAGCCATCAGAAATGTGACTAGATTATGCTCCTCCAGACCTATGCCAGTTCTAAAGGCCATAAAGAATGAGGGGGTAATGAAGCTTACCAGTGCAAAATTTGACAAAAGAACCCTTATAGTGGATAATATCACTGACCTAGGGGTCCAGTATGCCACAATGGGAATTGCATACAAAGTATATTACACAAACAAAGAAGGATCAGCTACTGCAATTACCATCTACACTGCTCATCAGATGGTTAAGGAAGGAAAGGACTATGACTTGTGTGAGCTGCTGCAACAACAATTGTTAGACAATCTGAAGAGAATTAAGGAGACACATTATCACTTTTGGTATGGCTCTCTGATTGTTTGTCTCATGTTTTATTTCATGAAAGAATTTCCTGGTATGAAAAATATGGTCTGGAGAAGAGATATTCCTATGGGCCAGCAGATTAGGGATCACATGCAGATTTTTGCAGACACCAAACAATGTAACACAATGTATTGGGGATTCTTTAAAAACTTCCAAGATGAAATGCAAATGAGAGAAAGGATACCATCAAAAGTTGTAGAAAAATACAAGAATGATATAACTTTCATGGTGGATAAGGATAATTGCTATATGGAGGCAGTTGAACTAAGGACCTTCTAGATAACCACCTTGCCCTATGAGGTATTTGGACTTGATTTAATTGGATATGCTGATATCTTGTTTAGCAAGCCTAAAGATCCTACTGCTGAGAGATTTGGGACCTATGATGAAATAACTAATAAGATGGTTAAGAAGAATATAGAAGAGAAGGTAGAGAAGATGAAATCAAAGTTGGAAGAGATGCTTAATACTCCTAAGGGTTTTGCAGAAGAACCTCAAACCACCTCTGCCTCACAAACTCCTAGAAGGATAAGTAGGTTTGTCCCTATTACTACTACTTCTTCTAAATCCTCTGGACCTGATCATATACCCCCTAGCAGGAGAAAAGCTGTTGCTGAAGTCCTGATACAAACCAAGACTATAGAGAAGAAGAAACCAAGACCAAAACAACAAGCAAAAAGAGAAAAGATAAATCTGGTGAATATAGAAGATGATGAAGAGGACGAAGAAGAAGAAAAGGAAGCCTTTGTATTGAAGAAAAGAACTAGACAAGGAGAAGAGGAAGGAACATCCAAAGGAAAAGGTAAAGAAAAGACAAAGAAAACAAAGAAGGCTCCTCCAGAAACATTTGAACATGTGCCTCTACAACTTGAGGCTACTATTAATGCAATTGCAGAGCATGGTGCATTAAAAGGAGTTCTGACAAAACCACAATTGAGAAAGCCATAATTATGTATATGATGGGCTTCAATATAGCCCTAAGTGAGATTATTGATCAACTTCTAATAATTGTTGCAGACATACTCACTAATAAAAGGAATGAAGCCATGGAAAAATAGGCTAAAATGAGGCAAAAAGTAGTTGAGAAGGCTGATCCATCTATCTTTGATGAAGAAAAGGTTAAATTGTCTCAGAGACAAGCACAAGAATTTAGAACCAAACATAGAATAAACATTCTAATGGGAAAAGAAAAAGAAGAAATAGAAAGATTAGAAAGGGAAATAGAAGAGAAAACATGCAAGATTCTGCAAGAAATGAACAATGCTGAAGTAACTATTGAAGATATCCCTGATGTGTCCATTCAAGACATAGATTTGTCAGCCTTTGAAGATAAAGTGATAGGTGATAATGTGATTGAGAAGGATTATAAGAAGAATGAGGAGATGCTCCTCCAGAGAATACTGAAGCACGAGATGAAGCGTATCAAGTAAAGAGGGTGTACCCCCTCCAGAGAACACTAATTCTGATGCAGAACATAACAATCCTCCTTTGAAGAATCTAGAGAAAGATGAGCAAAAGAAAGAGGATAATCTTAAGAAAATTTAGAATGAACAAGAGAAGACTAAGGAGAAACTAGATGAGAAAGTTTAGTATGCTTCTATAGATGTAGGTTAGAGCTATTCATCATCAGATTCTTTCAATAACCTATTGGGGCTGCAGATGCAATTTCAAGCAGTAGTGACACCTCAGCTTCTGCAGATTCCTACTCATGAGGGACAAGTTGACTTGTCCAATATCTCTTCTATTCACAAATTATAGCTTGGTGATATTTTGCATGCCTTTGCAAGAAAGCAGTTTTTGTAGGATCACTTGAAGAAAACTAAATTGGTTGATGATGTAGTAAAGACTATTCAAGAGAGTCTACTAGAGGTAATATTGATCCTTCTTTACCTCCGGAACAAAAGTTAAAGCTTTAATGGATTCTTTCAAAGATCATTCATCTTACATTGAGCGAAAGGCAGAGCAAGAGGCATTAAGAAAAATAAATGAAAAGAGAATGATTGATGCATCAGTTAGGTGTGCCAATGCACACAATAAATTGCAAGATAATTTGAAGAAGTTTAAGGCATGTATTGATGAAGCCATTGCATTATACCTGTTTTGCTTGAAATGGCCAACTTCCACCAAGAACATCAAAACTCATATTGACTCTATTGAGTCATAGATCACTAAATTGACTGAAATATATGACTTGTCAAAGGATAAGGATGATCAACTAGAGCATAAATAGAAAATATTCATTCACAAATGTCACAGCTTTAGGACCAAAGAGAATAAATAAAGAAATAATTTGGTCAGCTGAGGGAAGCAGTTAACTTGAGACTTGCTTCATTATTTGAAGTGTTAGTTGAAGCAAAAATGGTTGATCTAAAAATGAAGACTCCAAGCAGTGTGGAGGAGGCTGAGCACCTATGCATACAATTTGAATGTCAGAGTCATATTTTGTCCTTAGAAAAAGCAAACTGGGTATCTACTCTTGCCCAACTCAAGGTAATTTACAAAAGTATTCTACCATCCAAGTGAGTTGTAAGAGCATTGAAGATAAGATAATTTTGGTTTTATATAGAATTGTGGAGGCTTGTAGTCTTATTTTGATGAAAAACTATGTATATAGCTCATCAATTTTGGGGCATCTCCATCTCAGGAGGAGTGTTGTTTGTAAAAATCATACAGTAAGGGGGACTACATACAGTTTTTGGGATGTTACATTGAAGATATTTTGCCCTTTGTCCTTGATGTCAAAGGAGGAGAATAAGATGATGATTGCCTTATCAGTTGGGAGAGAAGAATTGATTGTCTTATCAGTTGAGAGAGAGGACTTATAGATAAATGTATGTTGCCATCAATGACAAAGGGGGAGATTTTGACAATATGCATTGTCATTGATGTCAACTCAATATGTGTCAACTTGAGGTTAGGCTTGTATAGAGTTCTTTTATAGAAGTTGAAGAGCATGATTGATATAGTGGAAGATTTGAGAGAGATGGTTTGACACAGAGACATGGGGTCAGTATGTTTAAGGGAGGTCAGTCCGGAAGACCTAGCAGATGGAGAGAAACTATCTAAGTATGAGAAAGAATGGTAATCAACTTGGTGTCTAAGTATGATGTAGAGGTGAGTACACTTGTTGTAATATGTTTCCTATATGGCTACATTGATATCCTACCAGTTTGGTGTACTGCACTTAGAGATAAGTTGTAGAAGTTTTGCTAAGGCATTTACTATGTATACTCTAAGGCAGAGTCAGTGTTTTGGTCCACATTCCTCCGCAGAACAAGATTTAGTCTTTTGGTTCAGAAGATAAGTTGATTGGCATATGAAGGTGTTATATCCAAGATTTCAAGTCATGAAACCTTCTATAGTGAAAGTTATAAGTGACAGAGTTTTGGTCTATGCTGTGGCAGAGTAAAGCAATGATGAAGGATTGTTGGAATGCTCCACATTCCTTCGTAGTGATAGGTATGGCTCTGCAGATTTGGGGATATGTTCTGAGTAGTGTATGAGTGCATCCATATGAGTTTTAGATGTTTTGGTGGTCTACAATGCAATATCCTTAGTTTTGATATGTCACAGTCAGTCAAGGATGCTCTATTTTTAGTAGTTTAATATGTTTCTATTCTTGCAGAAACACGTAATGATCAGATACTTCAGGAGAAGGTTGTAAGGGTACATTTGATAAAGTTTATCACTCACTTTTTGTTCCACATGATGTTTTTGGTCTCTCCTTGGTGGTGTAAAGATAAACAGTGGGTAGTGTTGTTGTTGTTCAGGCCAACAGTCTAGTTCCCTTCAATTGCGATTGATCCTGATTAATTAATTTGGCCTTGAAGGATACATTATGATGTATTTGATCCTATCCAAGTGCTTTTGATGTATTATGATGTATTTGATTCCAAGTACTTTTGATTCCCAAGATCACACTAAGTGCAAGGGAATAACATACACAACTTGTGTCCTTGGATGACAAAAGTGAAACAAGTGGTGTTTTTGATCTCTAAGATCACACTAGGTGCAAGGAGAGAGTATGCACACACACTTGATCCACACAAACAAGATTAATTACCCTTAGAAAATAAAATGTGTGTGTGAAAATGAAAGTGACTAGATGATGCTTTTTATTTCCGAGATCACACGAAGTGCAAGGGAAGAGCATACACATCCCAAGTCACAATCAAGCCCACCAAACAAAGCAAACACAAAGGGATTCAAATGATATATCTTTGATAAGTGAAAACCTACATTGAACTTGTTAGTATTTTTAGATATGATCTTTGACAGGCGTAAACAAGCTGCACAATTCCGACAAAAACCCCAAAAATTAGCTATAAAATAATGATAAAACAAAGACGTGAAGTTATAGCCAACAGTGTGGAAACAAATAAAAGCGTGACAACATAACATAGGTGTTGAAAAATAGAAAATGTTATACTTGCTATGATTGATAATTTGAAACTACTGTAAGAACCTAATAAGATAGCACAAATACTCTAGAATTCCTACCCAAATTCAATTTGCCAATGAAACTAAGAAAAATACAGAAAACATAAGTTATACCTTGCAAACTGATTTATCCCGTGCATTCCATTGTCTCCTATCTTCTCAATGATCTTGTTGATAATGATGTTATTCTCAAAATTGTACTTCTTTGCTTTTCAAGATGACAATGAGATGAATGAAATTGTGGATCATTCAAATGCAATGTGATCAAACCTACAATGCAACTAAGATAATGATGAGGATTTTGATATTGCCATGATGTTGATAATGAGGATAATGATATGCAACTAAATGAGATTATGATATGGATATGCAAATGAGGGGACAAAAACACATTTGATTGCTTGATGGAATTTCTGCAGCATGTAAGTACTATAGCTCTTGTGATGCAAAATGAAGGTGAGGAGGTTCCTTTTATAGGCCAAGAAGGTTCAAATCCAAGTGTCAAAAGATCCACAGTGGAAGAATACGTCTTGTCACATGTATGGTCAATATCAAATTGGTTGGGATGAGGGAGATAAAGGTGGAAGATGTTCCTACTACGATGACAAGGTGGAGGAATACATGGAACCATAAGCCACATGTCATGATGCTCACAAGGACTAATGAGATAAAGGTAGAAGACCATGAGAAGAACATGGAGGAAGGAATCCTTGGTTGTTGGAATGTGAGAGGGAATATAGGATTTTGGAGACAAGTGTCTTTGACCATGTTTGATGGTTGAGAAGATATAAGGCACATGTTTGAGGGGATAATGACTAATTAAATATTAAGAATATTTAATTATTGGAGCAACATAGTGAGGTGTCCAATGACATGGAGATGACATAGGATGAGTGATGTAGAATTTAGACATAGGAATTTGTCTTAGAGGAAAATAATTAAATAATTTATGATTATTTAATTAGATATGACATTAGAGAAATTATGAGCTGGGAGAAGAAAGGCACATGAATAATGAGATTGTAAAAATGAAAACATAACCTGAGATATCTATTAACTTATAGCCTAAAATTACTAGAAGAGATCATAAAGCTATGTACTTATTCCTTTATATTAGGAATAAAAATGAAATAAATATCAAAATATTTATTTAATTGATCTCGAGCCATTTTTATGTGTATATATTTTGCCCCTCTTTGAGACAATGTGTTTTATCATGTTGTTTCAAAGAATAAAATTTTTATGAGTATGATACATGCCCCAGTTTGTCCCTGGTATAGCTTTAATGACGGTAGGATGCCCCCTCGGGAGATTGGTCAGGATGAACTTTACAAAAGGATAACGAGCAATCTCACGATGAAGAAGAATCGACGACACGATCTACAGGTGAAAAATTTGGGTGATGGAGAATGAAAAATGATGAAAAACATGACATGCATGTTCAAGGTCAAATACCTCCAGTTAGGGTTCACTTGGCTACAAATAAAGATGTGGGGTCTCTTTTCTATTCATTTGCACATTTGTCATTTGAAGAGAGATTATACGGATCCCTAGTGCATAGCAGAGTAGAGCAGTCAACGAAGATGCAACAAATTATGATAGAGAACCACAGGTTCTAGAGGATCCAACAATTCAGGTGGCCAACAGACTACAGACCCCCGGTACGTATGCATTTAATTTCTCTTGAAGTGAATTTATTAGGGTCAAATTTTAGGGTCAAAGTCATCAGTTTTGTATGCGCAACAAGACTAGTGTTGCACATTTGAGAATTATCTCTGCACATCCCTCTTGATTTCGTGCATTTGACAGCAGAATCTATGCATCTGCAATTTTTTTGCATTTGATAAATAGTCTTGCACATGCAGGATAAAGTCATTCATTTGATTAGGGATTCTGTGTATGTGTGTGATTTTACGCATTTAATCAACCGTCCTGCGCATGCAATACGGTCTTGAGCATGTAATTAGGGGTTCAACGCATTCGTTGTGATCTTGTGCTTTTGGTATAGGACTATGCATATGATGCTTGATTCTGCGCATATGCTTGAAATTGCGTAGATGATTAGGGCTTCTGCGCATATGACCCAAAGCCGCACTTTTGATAAAAAGAGTTGTGCATCTGAGTTAATTGGTCAAATTACTTAGCTGATTTGATTAAGTTAGCATCTTGATTGATGTTAGCCAACTGATAGGTCATCTTTGAGATTGATATAATCTCAGAAGAGATGATAGGATGGGTTACTGATAGGATAGCTAAGTAACTAGTTTGATAGATTTGATAGATATGTAGCTTAGTTGATTGCTTGATTAATGCGCATGTGTTATTGATTGTAGGAGGAGCTAGATGATGTTTTGATGTCACAAGAGAGATTTCCTGTTACACAGCTACTACGACCTTATTTGACTGAGACTAATCACTTGGTTCTTGGATCAATTGGACTATGGTATGTTTTATTTATGCCTGAGATTTGGGTGAATTTGGGGATGCTAACTACACTAGCGGAGAGATTTCATAGTGAGCACGACATATTTCACTTGCCAACTGGAGAGATTACGGTGACATTGGAGGATGTTCATCAGATTCTGTAGATTCTGATATAGGGAGAGCTAGTGGAGTATGAGCCACATATGGGAGTGGGATTGGTGGAGTGCCGATGAGTATTTGATGATGCAGATATTGAGGGCATAGAGATTAGCTGGGCATATATGGTTGATTACTATTCAAGCCCCTGTCATCTATACTAGCAGGGTTAATTGGAGGTGTGGTCTACCTGGACAGGAGATCACATGGATTTGCGGTTGGATGGGGGAGGACTCTAGAGAGGATGATATCTGAGGGGACCCACTTTTCTTAGGGTGTTTGCCTTCTTGCACACTTATATCATGATCTTCATTAGTTTGTATATGATGGAGCTGCCAGTCTGTCTGCTAGAGTGTCCTTGTTACAGATTTGGGCATGGTGCCACATAGCTATTACTCAGCTGATAGGGGTGAGAGTTAGAGGCAGAGATAGACCTTACTCCTACATGTTTCAGGAGAGCCTTTCCTAGCCTAAGATGGGAAAGCTTGAGTATTGGAGACACGCATTAGATAATATGGACACTGTTGAGTGGCGGCCTTACCTAATTGTGAGACATGGGATGAGGATGTTGCAGAGCTACCATACTTCTTTCAGACATAGTGGCTGATAGGGTGGACCTCATATATTCTAGAGTGACATATCATTTCTCATGTGTATCAATAGTTTGGTAAGGTCTAGGAGATGCCCCAGGGTACTGCTATATTTTCTCAAATGCACAAGGAGCATCCATGGTGGGGTCCTATGGAATCATATGAGTAGGCAAGAGCTGATTTTTTACAGATTCCATATCAGACTTGGGATCTGTGGTGAACCATTGTGGATGCGGGGATGATTGCAGATTATGCAGTACACTTCACAGCACGTCCCTTTCCTAGATACTCTGGACTTGGAGAGTTAGCTTCCAGACTGGAGGACGAGGATGAGGAGGATGATGCTCCACAATGGGGGAGGAGGTGATGACGAGGTGGGATGGGTGGAAGAGGTGGCCAAGGTGGAGGGGATGATGGTGGCGGAGGTGGCAGAGGTGATGATGGAGGCAGAGGTGGTAGAGGTGATGATGGAGATGATGGGGGGATGATGGAGGATAGAGGAGAGTGAGACAGAGAGTTGAGGGGGCCCCACAGGTACAGGTTCAGCCTCAAGTGCAGGAATAGGTAAGGTACAGGCTCAGGTGTAGGCACAGGCTCAGGACGATGGGGTGATGGTAGCATTGCAAGCCCAGGTGGCTTAGTTACAGGGCCAGGTTAGACAGATGCACATGCAGATTACCCATCTACAGGGAGATATGAGGACTGCGATACTAGAGCAGTATACTGATATACAGAGATACACTAGGGCAGAGGCCCTACTTCAGCAGGTATAGTAGACTGCAGCACAGGGTCCCAGTAGACATACTATTTCAGAGATGGTTCGAGCAGGTCAGGAGATTTTCTATTGGAGATCTCTATATGAGCAGGAAGTACCCCTGGAGTAGAGAGTGGGTAGCTTTCATCTGAGTTCACGTAGTAGATCTAGGCGGATACTTTCTGAGAGTGAAGGAGTTATGGGGCTGCCACCTACTCGAGGGCCACCAGGGATAGGGCCTTTAGGTCCTTAGCCTTAGCAGCTAGCACCTTCTGGAGGTAGTATTGCATAGACATTTTTGAGACATGTATCATTTTCTATCATTTGTATACACGTTATTTTTGACAGCTCAAGATACACTTTCATGATATCATTGTATACTTGGACATTTTTTTTATGATGATATATATGGGTTTGATGGACTATATGCATGTTCATCATGGATGGATACTTTCTATATGTTTGATCCTAATATTATGCTTCTATTTGATGATTCTAACATATTGATTCTGTGATTTATATGATACTTATGATATGATGCTCCTATGGGTCACATGATGAGTTATATCTATGTGCAATGTTTATGAGTAATGATCCTATATGCTTATAATTTATGATGACATAATGTATATGTTGATGATTCTTAAATGCAATACATGGTGCTTACATTTCTATGTATGATGATCTAATGTGGAAATGCTATGACAATGATATCTATGTTTTTCGATTTTTGATGATAAATGTTATGTATGAAACCTATATGGATATATGACATTACTATATGAACTATTGTTAACAATCATGATCTAAATGTTTATGTAACTAATGAACTTAAATGATATGAACTTATGATTGGACACGCTTATAATATGTAAAATGATAATGATTTGTTTTTGTTATGCCAAGTATACTCAATCATGAATAAAAGAACACTTAGAAGAATTAGAGGAAAGATAGATGAAAGAAATGACTTGGATGAATGGATTTTAAACCACTTGGAAAATGATAATTATGAAATGCTTATAAATGAAATGAAATGCAATCCTAATATGTATAAATAAGATTTAGTCATCTTGTATACAAATATTTAAAGTACTTTTTTTCATCATTGAGCTTTTAAAATGTTGTAAGGAAATACAAGCATCTAGGTATAATTAAACCATGATGACCTGAGTATCTATTACATAGATTTTGATTTAGCAAGTTAATACAAGCATCTAGGCAAAATTGAATTGAGATGACCTGAATATTGCTTGCATGTATCAACATACAAGGATTGTATCTTTGTCATGTTTAGACCCATAATGTCCTCGATGATCAGTTTGGTAATCATGTCATTAGACAAGTCTTCACATTACTAAAGATAAACCCACAAACAACAAAAAAATGAAATAATCATGCTCCATTATAGCTCCTCTAGTCTTGGACATACTCGAGTAGCATAGGAAACATCATAACGAAAAATCAAGACCTAAGACGTAAACTTATAACATCCATCAAATCTTCTTGCCATGTAGATATGTTTTCTTTTCATGATAATAGATATAATCATCCTGATAGTTTAGGTACATTGTTGTCTGATATAGGTTAATATCTTGCGTCAAGTTTTTGTTGAAAGGTTTGTTTGTAGTGCTGCATATTGTCTGGAGATAGTATCACGATCCTGATTGTTATCCTCTGAGGTTGTGACATTCAAGAATCCAATTCTATAACTAGGTCGAGGATTTTGCCCCTAGTCAAGTAAAGGATCTAGTTATTATGGATGAAACATACAGATGGAATGGATGGGAGACTCGAAGCAATGGGCCCTAAGGGACTGACCTAGTGCCTCGGGGGCTCATCGATGATGGCCTTGCCTACGTGACAATGCAAAGTCAACATAGTTCGACTATGTGGACCTAAGACCTAGGGGTGAGAAGCCTTGAGGGCTCATCAATGATGGCCTTGCCTACATGATAGCTTAGAGGCGATGTAGTTCGACAGTTCGACTATGGAGACTAACACTGGTGATGGATTAAGGGATGGAATGCAATCATTATGATAAGATGAGAGGTATGGATGGATGGGAAGTCTCGGGGGCTCATTAATGATGGCCTTGCCTACATGATAGTGTAGGGGCAACGTAGTTTGACAAGGACTCTGGTGATGTAGTTACGATAGATGACATGATGGATGAAGGATTAGATGGCTATACTTATTTGATAAGGCGGTAAAGGTGAGCAAACAACAAGCCATGATAAGTACCTTTATGTGTTTTGATGTATGCGGAAGAAAAGATGGATAAAAAATTGAAATCCTACAAGATGGAGGAAGTAGTTTATCACAAATAGTGCTTGTTTCTAGGTTTTCATCACTTTCTTTTATTGCACCATTTTTAAATTTTTTTTTTGGATTCCCTTGCATTAGGGGTTTTTAGGTATAAAACTTGCGAAGATGCATACTGTTGATGGGATCATCAAACAACTCACCTTTTGATGTTGCTAATTAGTATGCTCCTGATCCATAAGTAGCAATGATTACATAAGGACCAAGCCAATTGGGTTCAAACTTTCATTTCTTTTCCCTGTCCTACTAATTTCTGGGGTTTTCCTTGAGAACTAGGTCACCAACTTGAAAGACTCTGGGTTTTACTTTGTGGTTGTAGCATCTGGACATCCGTTGTTGATAGGCTTTGAGATAATTAAAGTCATTTTGTGTTCTTTTCTCCAACAACTCTAACTCTTGAAGTTTGGAAACCTGATACTCTTCATCAATTATTAATCCCTTCAATGAGACTTGTAAGGATGGTAACTCGACCTCGATGGGCAAGATTTCTTTGGAGCCATAGACTAGGGCATAGGGTGTTGCACCTGTGGGTGTGCAGATAATGGTACGGTAGGCCCATAGAGTAGGATTTAGTTGGATATGCCAATCATAGCCAGCATCATTGATAATCTTCTTCAAGGTTTTCAAGATTGTTTTATTAGACACCTTTACCTGACCGTTTCCTTGGGGATAGTACGGGGTGGAGAAACAATGTTGGATATGGAATTTGTCATAGAGTTCTTTGACATCCTAATTTTTAAAAGGTCTACCATTATTAGTGAAAATGGATAAAGGAATGCCATAGTGGCAAATGATATAGTTTAGGATGAATGAAACAATTTGCTTGCCTGTGACATTGGTTAAGGTTATGGCTTCGATCCACTTAGTAAAGTACTCAATGGCGGTTATTATGAATTTATGGCCATTTGATGATGGAGGATGAATCTTGCCCACAAGGTCAAGTCCCCATTGGCAAAAAGGCTAAGGAGTGGTTAAAGGCTGTAGCTCTTGTGCTGGTGCATGTATTAGATTTCCATGAATTTGACATTTCTTGCACCTTTTCACAAAATGATAAGAGTCTATTTCCATACTTGGCCAATAGTATCCCATATGCATAAGTTTCTTAGCCAAGGTAGGACCACTAGAGTGCATTCTGCAAATACCTTCGTGAACTTCCCTTAAGGCAGTTTGATATTCCTCACTTTCTAGACACCTAAGGAGAGTACCATCAAGACCTCGATGATAAAGGGTATTGGCAATTATGGTATAGTGAGCGGCTTGATGGATGAAGGTTCATCGTTGATTATTGGATAAACCAGGTGGTAATATATTCTCTTTCAGATAGGTATAGATATTTATGTATAAGGGGGAATTGGAACCTACTATGTGACATATGATTCTTGTTTTAGGGATATCATATGCAGAATTAGACACTGGCTCCACTAAGAACTCATAACGTGACTAATTTTCTAATATGTCTAAGAGTGATACAATGGTTTCCATGGCATCTACAACTTTGTTCTCCAGTCTTGGTATTTGTTCAAAGGAAATCACAACAAAATATTCTTTGAAGTCATCTACCATATGCTTGTAAGGTATTAACTTCTCATCCTTGGTTTGATAGTCATCATTTACCTGATTGATGACCAGTTGTGAATCGCCATACACATGAAGCTCTCAGACTTTCCATTCTACAACCATTTTGAGACCAATGACCAATGCCTCATATTCTTCCACGTTGTTGGTACAAGGGAAGAGTAATCTATATGATTTTGGGATTGTATCTCCTTGAGGTGTGACCAACAAAATGCCTGCTCCTAACCCATGCTTTGTATAAGATCCATCAAAATAGAGTTTCCATTCTTGGGTTGTTATGTTGAAGATAGCTTCATCTAGAAATTCAAAACTTAATGGATTGTCATCATTCAATGGTGCATCCGCTAACTGATCCGCAATCACTTGGCCTTTTATTGCTCTTCTGTCCACATATTCAATGTCAAACTTGCTAAGGATCATTACCCACTTTGATAGTCTACCTGTCAGAGTAGCCTTATGTAATGTCCCATTTCCTAGATTGATCTTTTACAGTTGACCATTGGCCTATTCCAGAGACCCATAGGCTACTCGGAGGTTGAAATTGGGGTTTCATGTTTTGGTGGTTGCTTTTGTTCGTGGATTGTGGTTTGGTTGGCAGTTTCTTTCTGGGTTTGTTCTCCTTAGTCCCTGTTGATTACGGCTATTTTTAGTAAGTTCAGGATTGGCACCAGAACGGGATTTTGAGAGTGGGGTTGGATTCGTCTTGTCAAGACCTTTCCAACGAGCTATAGATCATTGATTTTCGACATCATCTTGGCCTCCGTTTTAAAGTCCATAAATTAAATATTATTATTTAATATTAATGTTGTTTTAAAAGAGGGGACTTTAAGGTTGAGGTTGAAAAAGAATTGAAGAGTATTATATTATTTTCCCTCTCATGTTTTATCCCATATGCAAGAGGATTTTAGAGACTCCCAGTTGGAAAAGTATAAAAGGAGGAAGAGTGCTCTAAGTTGGGCATCCGAAATCTTGATAATGTTATGCTGCCGTAATGGTTTTGGGACTGCTTCGAGGAATGAATGCCTCCTAGCCTGGGCTCACTTCGTGCTTGAGAGATAGCACCTAGGGAGAGGTTTGCTGATAGTAGTGATTTTATAGTGAGGTTTGCATTGTAGCTTGAGTTTTGTTTGTAGTTCAGTTATTTGCATTTTATGTCATTTTTTGGAGTTGCTGATAATAGGGCTGAATCTGTAGTTTCATTCATAAATCTGAAAATAAAAAGGCATTTGTTCTGGGTATTTCATATTTCCCTTTGTCTTTGTTGGGCGCCCCATTGTGCCAATTTACAGAATTTATTATGAAGAATCTGATTTTCTAGAAGGAAATCGCCCTTCTTGCTGGCCGCCCCTCTTTGGAGTGCATTAGAAAGCATGCTAAATAAATACTTGGGCTTAAGAGTGGTCTATAATGTGTAGCTTGGTTGCCATTGTCATAGGAGTGCATTGCATCAGATTTGAGGTCATTTAGTTGAGAAATGAGTGAGGTGTGAGCATTTTTGTAGGGTTTTATGTTGCTGGTTTGGTTTTTCAAAGTTGTTGATCCGTCATTTCAGTTTGCTAACTTCTATCATTTGAGTTGGGTTTGAAGTCTCTAATTATTGTAAGCTGAACAGTAGTACTGTCAGCACTTCATACTTCTTCTCATATTTGCTTTATAATACTTTGCATCTCCGTCATATGGTAGCTCCAATTCCACTTCGGGTTGGAAAGCACATTCTTGACGTCGAGTTATTTCAGCATAATAGTTGGTAGGGATCCTCTGACCATATGCTCGTCATCATCAGGCGCATTCTTGGTTAGAGTTCTTTATATCAGCATTGCCTCAAGACCCTCTGACCATATGCTCGTCGACATCCGGCGCATTCTTGGTTAGAGTTCCTTTATCAGCATTGCATAGAGATCCTCTGACCATATGATCACGCCATCCTGGTGTACATTCTTGGTTAGAGTTGAATTCCGCATCGTTTGGTTTAATTGCTAACTTCAACGATTGTGTATTGCTCTGCTTGTTGTAATTGGAAAAGTAAAAAAAATTGGCTTGGTATATTTCAGTGGTATCAGAGCCACGCATCCTGCCATCCTGTGAAAACAAACCTTCTATGAGTGACAGAGAATAGAGGTACTTAGCAAGAGAATACAAGAAGGCTACCAGTCAGTTTCATTGACATCAGGCCCCAGAAGGTCAGACAGCTTCAGAGGTATTAAGAGCCAATTGTGAGTCTTCTCCTGAAGGAGAAATGGGGGATAATGAGAGGACGTCGGGAAGTAACAGAGATGATAGTGGGAAAGGAAGAGAAAGATCATTCAGTCTGGCAAAGAGGTTCGAGAGGAAGATGGATACCTTAATGGATATGATATCTCTCATGATGGGGAGAATGGGTCAGAACCAACCTCCACTAAACAATTCAGGACATAGTGGAGAACACAGTGCCACCAACCAGCATAATGGACATGCTGCTCAGCCTGCTTCAAATAGCACATACATTTCTTCCAGGCCATTCAAACCCACTTTCTTGGCACCAGTAAAACCTCATCTTGATCTAGAAGAAAATGTGTCCTTTGTTGAACAGTTGAGACTCAGCCGCACTGAGTATGATTCTCTACCTGATGAAATTAAGGCAGATATGTCTTATAATGATTTTATGGATCATAAAAGGAAGGATAGAGGACAAGGAAGACATTATGAACAAAGGAGGACAATAATTCATGGGGATTTGCATCAAGCTATCAACAAGGTTATGCTTCCACATTTTGATGGGAGTGACAATAGTTCAGCCAGAGCTTGGATACAGAAGTTAGACAACTATCTAGCTCTCAGACCCATGGAGGAGGAGGAGGCGATTAAGTTCGCTACACTACACCTGGATGGGGTGGCGCACGAGTGGTGGTACCATGGTCTAGTCACCTTGGGTCATCGGTCTATCACTACCTATGATGAGTTTACCAATAAGCTCATAGAGAGATTTGAGAAAAAAGATCCAGAAGTGCATTTCAGAGAATTGGCACAACTTAAGCAATATGGTACAGTTGATGCCTACATAGCTGAGTTTCAAAGGCTTTCAGTCATGGTCACAGGAGTCACTGAGAGGCGCTTGGTGATCCTATTTAGTGAAGGATTGACGAAGCCACTCAAGGGTTGGATTAAAGCTTTTGATCCACCCTCTCTACAAGAGGCAATGAAGAAGGCAAGAAACATGGAGTGGGTTGCTCCTAAAGCAAAGTTTCAACCCAAGCCATCATTTCACAAAAGAGATAAAGGAAAAAGACCTCAGCATAAGGAGTTCAAACAGCATCAACCTCATGTCACAAGGTTGGATCCTGAGACACTTAATGAACTTAGAAGAAAAGGGTCATGTTTCCGGTGTAGAGAAAAATGGTCCCAAGATCATGTTTGCCCAAAAGGAGGCAAATTTCATCAAATTGAATACTATTCAGCTGAAGAAAGTAATTCTGATTTGTCAGACCAGCAGTCTGATTCTGAAGACAGTGAAGTGGAAAAAGTCCCAGAGGAATCCGAAGATGAAAAGGGAAGTGGAGGCACTTTGGCTCAACTTTCGAGCTTTCAAAGGAATGAATCCTTCAAAGTTTGAGGGATGATTAAGGGGCAACGCATAGTTGCTTTGATTGACACTGGAGCAACGCATAACTTCATTAACGAAGCTGTGGTGGCAAAGAAGGGGCTGCAAACAGAAGAGTTTGAAGGCTTCAAGGTTATGGTTGCTGATGGTTTTCACATCACCTGCACCAAGAAGATCTCAAACATGACCATGCAAGTGGGAAACTATGAGGTCAAGGACGACTTCTATGTAGTCAAAATTGGAGATACGGATGCTATCCTAGGCATTCAATGGCTGCGTTCACTCGGGGAGATCACTCTAATTCTGCAAACCATGGAGCTCAAGTTTCAATCTGAAGGGAAGAATGTAGTGATAAGAGGAATGTCCAATGGTGGTCCTTGGATCGTGTCATTCAAGAGGATGGCGAGGCTGATTCGTCATGATCAAGTTGAGTGGGCTGCAGAGTGTATGATTCTTCCTGCTAGTCCGGTTGAAACAAAGAGAGACTACCCTCCTGATATTTAGTCTTTACTCAAAAAGAAGAGCAAGGTGTTTGCTAATTTACCTCCTGGACCACCTCCTGATCGAGGTTCAGAGCATGTCATAGAGCTCAAGGAAGGAGCTAAACCAGTTATTACAACTCCTTATCGGTATCCTAAGAAGCAAAAGGATGAGATTGAGAAAAACATTCGAGAGCTCTTGGAGATGGGCTTCATTCGTCCAAGCAAGAGCCCCTTTGCTTCGGCAGTTGTCCTGGTGAAGAAGAAGGATGGTACCATCCGCATGTGTGTGGACTATCGTGCTTTGAATCAAAGCACTATCAAAAATCGATATCCCATCCCAAGGATAGATAAGCTCATTAATGAGCTACATGGAGCCAAGTTCTTTTCAAAGATCGATTTGAGATCGGGTTATTACCAGATTCGGATGAGAGGATCCGATGTTGAGAAGACAGCGTTTAGATGTCACTATGGCCACTTCAAGTTTCTAGTCATGCCATTTGGGTTGACTAATGCTCCTGGTACCTTCCAGTCATGTATGAACAAAATCTTTCAGAAGTAGTTGAGGAAGTTTGTATTGATATTTTTTGATGATATCCTGATCTACAGCAAGACATGGGAAGAACATCTCAAGCACTTGGAGGAAGTGCTTAGCATCCTGGAATCAGAGAGTTTGTTTGCCAAAGAATCCAAATGTGAATTTGGAATGGAGTTACTTTACCTTGGCCATATAATCAGTGCTGAAGGAGTGAAGGTTGATCCTGAAAAGATCAAGGCAATTGTTGATTGGCCACCTCCTGAGAATTTGACTCATCTGAAAGGATTTTTGGGTCTTTTTTGGATTTTACAGAAGATTTGTGAAGGGCTACTCTCAGAATGCTGCTCCTCTTACTGATCTCACGAAAAAGGGTGCTTTTTGTTGGTTTGAAAAGGCTCAAACTACTTTTGATAAATTTAAGGGGATCATGAGCTCTTGTCCGGTTTTAGCTATCCCAGACTTCTCCAAGCCATTCGAGCTACAGTGTGATGCATCCAGTGAAGGAGTTGGGGCTGTTTTGATGCAAGACAAACATCCCATTGTGTTTGAAAGCAGAAAATTAAGAGGTGTTGAAAGGACCTACTCCATCTACGACAAGGAGATGCTTGCCATTATGCATGCATTAGCTAAGTTCAGACAGTACTTGGTGGGGAGCAAGTTTGTGGTCAAGACTGATCACAATAGCCTCAAGCACTTCATGCATCAAAAAGATTTGAACGAGAGGCAACAAAAGTGGGTGAGTAAGCTTCAAGCTTACGATTTTGACATCGAATATGTCAAAGGAAAAAACAATATTATGGCTGATGCTCTACCTAGGAGACCTCATTTGAGCTCATTGTGTGAGCTTACAGCTGATTGGAGGGACATGTTGCTGGCTGATTATGCCAAAAATCCATTTGCAACCAGCATCATTGAGGGTACTTTTCTTGACGAAAGGTACAAAGTGGTCGAAGGGCTGATACACTACAAGGGTAGAATCTTTGTGGTGGCTGATTCTAAGCTCAAAAAGAAGATTTTGTTGACCTTTCATGACATTCCACTTGCGGGTCATCAAGGGTTCTTCAAGACATATAGGCAGATCAGGGAAAGATTTTCTTGGAAAGGGCTGAAAGGGGAGGTTCAACGTTACATTCAGGAGTGTCCCACTTGTCAGATGAACAAGAATGAGCATACTTTATCAGCTGGTCTTCTGCAACCTCTTCCCATTCCCAATCAAAAATGGGAAAGCATATCAATGGACTTCATCACAGGGTTGCCCAAGGTTCAAGGTAAAGACTGTATCTATGTTGTAGTTGACAGATTAACAAAATTTGCTCACTTCTTCGCCATTGCCAGCTCTTTTTCAGCAGCCCAAGTTGCAGATTTGTTTTTTCATGAGGTGTTTAGATTACATGGGTTGCCAAAAAACATTGTGAGTGATAGGGACAGCAAGTTCCTAAGCACTTTTTGGCAAGAGGTTTTCAGAATGAGTGGTACAGTGCTTACTCCAAGCACTAGTTATCACCCTCAAACCGATGGACAGACAAAGATAGTGAACAAGTGGTTGGAAGGTTACCTGAGAAACTATGTTTCGGAGCAGCAAAGAGCTTGGGTGAAGTGGCTTCACATGGGCGAGTATTGTTACAATTCTACTTTTCACATGTCAATAAGGATGTCACCTTTCATGGCTCTTTACGGTTATGAGGCTCCTAGCTTTGCTGATTTGGTGTTTGGTGATAGCAAAGCCCCTCAGGCCAAAGATTTGTTGCAGCAGAGTCAATATATCTTGAACTCATTGAAGAATAATCTACAGATTGCACAGAATCAGCAGAAGATGTATGCTGATCAGCAGCGTGTTGAGCACTCTTTTGAAGTTGGAGATATGGTTTATCTTCGACTACAACCTTATAGACAATCCACTCTCAAGAAAAGTGGAGCTGAGAAGCTCAAACCATGTTTTTATGGGCCATTCAAGGTCACTAGGAAGGTGGGGGCAGTAGCTTATGAGTTGGAGCTACCTTCGGATAGCAGAGTGCACAATGTATTCCACGTGTCTCGCCTCAAGAAGGCACTTGGACACAATGTTGTTGCTTCATCACAGATGCCACCCTTGGATGAAGAAGGATAGTTAGTTTTGATTCTAGAAGAGATTCTTGATTCCAGGGAGTGTTCCTTGAGGAAAAGAACTATCAGAGAGTATTTGGTGAAGTGGAAGAACTTGCCTATGGAGGATGCTACTTGGTAGAATGATGAGATTCTGCAGCATCCAGGCTTACAATTGCTTGAGGACAAGCAATCTTGGGAAGGGCAGACTGTAATGTCCCGTTTCCTAGATTGATCTTTTACAGTTGACTGTTGGCCTATTCCAGAGACCCGTAGGCTACTCGGAGGTTGAAATTGGGGTTTCATGTTTTGGTGGTTGCTTTTGTTCATGGATTGTGGTTTGGTTGGCAGTTTCTTTCCGAGTTTGTTCTCCTTAGTCCCTGTTGGTTACGGCTATTTTTAGTAAGTTTAGGATTGGCACCAGAATGGGATTTTGAGAGTGGGGTTGGATTCGTCTTGTCAAGACCTTTCCAACGAGCTATAGATCATTGATTACTGACATCATCTTGACCTCCATTTTAAAGTCCATAAATTAAATATTATTATTTAATATTAATGTTGTTTTAAAAGAGGGGACTTTAAGGTTGAGGTTGAAAAAGAATTGAAGAGTATTATATTATTTTCCCTCTCATGTTTTATCCCATATGCAAGAGGATTTTAGAGACTCCCAGTTGGAAAAGTATAAAAGGAGGAAGAGTGCTCTAAGTTGGGCATCCGAAATCTTGATAATGTTATGCTGCCGTAATGGTTTTGGGACTGCTTCGAGGAATGAATGCCTCCTAGCCTGGGCTCACTTCGTGCTTGAGAGATAGCACCTAGGGAGAGGTTTGCTGATAGTAGTGATTTTGTAGTGAGGTTTGCATTGTGGCTTGAGTTTTGTTTGTAGTTCAGTTATTTGCATTTTATGTCATTTTTTGGAGTTGTTGATAACAGGGCTGAATCTGTAGTTTCATTTATAAATCTGAAAATAAAAAGGCATTTGTTCTGGGTATTTCATATTTCCCTTTGTCTATGTTGGGCGCCCCATTGTGCCAATTTACAGAATTTATTATGAAGAATCTAATTTTCTAGAAGGAAATCGCCCTTCTTGCTGGCCGCCCCTCTTTGGAGTGCATTAGAAAGCATGCTAAATAAATACTTGGGCTTAAGAGTGGTCTATAGTGTGTAGCTTGGTTGCCATTGTCATAGGAGTGCATTGCATCAGATTTGAGGTCATTTAGTTGAGAAATGAGTGAGGTGTGAGCATTTTTGTAGGGTTTTATGTTGCTGGTTTGGTTTTTCAAAGTTGCTGATCCGTCATTTCAGTTTGCTAACTTCTATCATTTGAGTTGGGTTTGAAGTCTCTAATTATTGTAAGCTGAACAGTAGTACTGTCAGCACTTCATACTTCTTCTCATATTTTCTTTATAATACTTTGCATCTCCGTCATATGGTAGCTCCAATTCCACTTCGGGTTGGAAAGCACATTCTTGACGTCGAGTTATTTCAGCATAATAGTTGGCAGGGATCCTCTGACCATATGCTCATCATCATCAGGCGCATTCTTGGTTAGAGTTCTTTATATCAGCATTGCCTCAAGACCCTCTGACCATATGCTCATCGACATCCGGCGCATTCTTGGTTAGAGTTCCTTTATCAGCATTGCATAGAGATCCTCTGACCATATGATCATGCCATCCTGGTGTACATTCTTGGTTAGAGTTGAATTCCGCATCATTTGGTTTAATTTCTAACTTCAACGATTGTGTATTGCTCTGCTTGTTGTAATTGGAAAAGTAAAAAAAATTGGCTTGGTATAGTTCACCTTACTAAGTAAATATATCAATGGATCTATCTTTTCTATCAACTTGATTGAATGAGTGAGCATATAATGTCTTAGCTTTTGGGATGCAAAAATTACAGCAAGACATGCTTGTTTAATAGGCATGTATTGTAGCTCATAGCCTACCAATGTTTGACTGATGTAGTAAATAGCCTATTCCTTTCCTTCATAATCCTGCTGTGCTAGTAGAGCCCCTAGAGTTGTTGGTGTAGCTGAAATATAGAGCAAAAGTGGTTTGCCTTGGATTGGTGGCATCAAGATTGGAGGATTCATCAGATACTCTTTCAGGAGTTGAAAGGCTTATTCACACATCTCATCCCATTTGAAAGGAATGTTCTTGTGAAGGAGATGGGTAAATGGATGACATTTTTTGGCTAATTGCGAGATAAACCGATGGATAGATTGCAACTCTCCTTGCAATGACCTTAGTTGACTGATATTGCTAGGTGGTGGTATGTCCATTATTGCTTTCACTTTGGCTGGATCCACCTCGATTCCATTGGCTGAAACTATATATCCTAAAAGTTTTCCAAATGTAACTCTGAACACACACTTCTTTGGATTCAAACAGACATTGAATTGCTCTAGTCTCTGAAAGATTTTATCTAATACTTGTAGGTGTTATTCTCTTGTGCGTGATTTGCCTAGAATATCATCCACATAATCTTCCATAATGGTGTGCATCATATCATGAAAAATTGTGGTCATTACTCTCTGGTATGTTGCTCCTATATTTTTGAGTCCAAATGGCATCACGTTCCAGCAGTACGTGCCCCATGGTCATGTAAAAGCAGTCTTGTGTTGATCTTTTGGCACTATTTTGATCTGATTATAGCTAGAAAATCCATCCATTAAATACAACATAGTATTCCCCGCTGTCAAATCCACAATGATGTCAATGTTAGGTAAAGGAAAATCATCCTTGGGGTAAACTTTATTCAAATCCATGAAATCATTACATAGTCTAATCCTTTTGTCTAGTTTTGAGATGGGAACAATATTGGAAATCCATTCCGGATAATCAATTGGTCTGATAAACCCAACATCCAACAGCTTCTTCAATTCTTCTTTCACTAACAGTGCTATATGTGGATGCATCTTCCTTAGCTTTTGTTTTACTGGTTTAGCTCCTGGAGCTAGTGATAAGTGATGCATTATGAGATCTAGTGTAGGTCCAAGCATATCCGCATAGGACCAAGAAAAATTAATCTATCTCTATTTGAAGAATTTGATGAATTCTATCTTTTCTTACTCAGATAAAGATTCTGCTAGATGGATTATCTTTGGATTGTCTTCTATGCCAATGTTGACAGGTTCTGCTAGTTCTATCAAAACTGATGACCTCTCCTGATGTGTAGGGTCAGGGAGAGTGTCAATCCTTTCATCCTTTGGCACCTCAGAAAGGTTTTCACCATTAGATACGCCCTTTAGTTTATCTTTTTCATGATCTAATATTGCCGTAGAGTGGTTTTCACCATTAGATCTATTTTTTATTTTTACATTTTTGCAGCTAAAAGGCTTGGCACTCTCCAAAATAAGCCACATCATTGAGTTCTATAGTGAAGCCAGTTTTATGATCTCTTGATGGTAAGTGATCCCTTAATTCTAGATAGTTAATAATAGCATCGTCATTTTCAAAGGTATCTAGTTCGGGGGCCTCTTGTAGTTCCCAATCTATAAGTTTGGGATGTACTAGTGGTAGAGGATCATCGGGTTGATCTGACTCAAGGGTAATGATGGTTAGGATGGAGGAGTTGTCTAGGTTCATGGGGGTATTTACAAGGTCTAAAACAGTACTCTCGTCAGTATTATCTATCAAGTGTGACACCTGACCTTCCTCTTGGGACTCACTCAGTATTTTGCGAATCGAACTCTAGCAGTCTAGACCTTGAGCTTTGACCCTCATGGTATGTATTTGTTGAGCTATATGTTTGAACCACATCAATGCCTTTATCTTCACAAGATAGCTCAGAAAGACTTTCCCATTCCCATTGGTTAGAGTTTTTTTCACTCCCCTCTTGCAATTTGTGAATTTGCTCAACTAGATTGGTGGTAACCTTTTCCTTGTCTTTTCCTTTGTACCCTAGCCCTGTAGTGTCTCAGGCCAATAAGGAAGAAGGTTGTATGGGTTCCATGATACCTTCTTTTCTTAAGGCTATGGGACTATGATCATCATATCCCATTCTATGCAAGATAGTAAAACCTAGGCCATATTGATCAGTTTGTAATTGGGGTTGTTGATCTTGTGGCTTGGATTCCATATCCTCTTCTTTGTATAGCCATTGAAGGACATCTTTCTCATCACTTTCATCTGATAGATTACCCCATTTGATAAAAGGTCCTTTAGGAGTATTTGATGACTATGGTTTTTCCATAGATGGTTTGCCATAAGACTTGGGTGATAGGGGTAGTTTTGCAAGACAAAAGGTTTGTTCAATGGAATACTCTCCTATCCCTTTATCTTTGAGCTTGACTTTTAGTTCAGTGGTTTTGGATGTAGAAGGTATTGAACTTAGGTCAACAAGGGTTGTAGAGGAAGATATTTCACGGTTGGTAGGTATGACAGCTTCAGACTTTAGTTTGATGGTGTTGTAGTATTGAAATGGATCAGGATCACCTTGGATAGTAATCTCTTGGCCGTTGTAAGAGAACTTTATACATTGATGATAGGTGGATGATACAGCCTTCATCTCATGTATCCAAGGTTGGCCAAGGAGAATATTGTAGGCTAGTTCCATGTCAAGAACTTGGCAAACCACGTCTTTCTCTATCAGTCCAACTTGTATTGGCAAAACAACAGTGCCTTTAAAGGTTCTTTCTTCCTCATCATATGCCTTGATTGTAATCTTTTTCTTTGGATCAACAACATTCTCAGAGAACCCCAATGCAAGAATTAATTTTAATCTGCATATATTTAAACTTGCCCCTCCATCTATAAGGACCTATTTTGTCCTGTGTTTATGAATGAAGGCTTCGATGTGAAGAGATGCATTGTGAGGTTGAGTAATGGACATGCCCTCTTTTTCGGTAAAAGATAGGAAATGGGGTGTAGTGAGATGTCCTACTATGTCTTGAAATTAATCTTGGTTAAGATTTGTTCGCACAGTGGTTTCCAATCGAGCTTTTTCTAGGATAGCCTTATGGGATGGTGAAAGACGCAAAAGCTCCAATATAGATATATGTGCGGGTGTCTTTTGGAGTTGGTCCAGGACATTATACTGATTGGATATGGAAGATGGTTTAGGTGGAGCCCCTTGGAGAGTAATCTTTCCACGATGAGTGGTAACATTACAATCAGGCTTGTTAGTTATAGTAATCACATTTACATGTGAATCACTTTCAGAGATGTGGTTAACGGTGTATTCATTGATACATTCGTATAATTGGCATTGTTACCACCATTATTATTTTGTTTAGAGGTCCCTCCCTTCTCATATTTAGGGAGTGGATTCTTGAATGCCATATGTTCATCATTGAATGTATGTCCATCAATTGATATTTCTCCTTGATCTATCAAGTCTTGGATGGTGTTTTTCAATCGTTGGCAATCGTTGGTTTTATGACCTTTGCTTCTATGGAATTCACAAAAGTCAGAATATTTCCACCAAGAGAGTTTGAACTTGGGTTCATATTCTCTTACTATAGGAAGTGTTATGAGGTTGTTTTCTATGAGCTTCCTTAGGGCAGATTCAATTGATTCACCCAATGGTGTAAATTTTTAGCGAGGAGGAAAGTTTGTTGGTCTTGGTTCATTATTTGTGGGTTTGTTTGAAGGTGCGTTGTTGTGTGGACTTGAGAGATTTAGAATAGGTTGTTTTGGGGTCACACACTTTGTATCTACAACTCCATCATTAACAATGTTCTTGTTCTTAGTCCAAAACCTTGATTTATTTGTGTTGTTGTTTGAACTAGGGATATCCTTATAGATTTTTATTTGTCCTTTTTCTATCAAAGCTTTCTAAATAAGTAATCCCATCTCAATGACCTTACTAAAAGAAGTAGGACATTGGATTTGTATTTGATAGCCTAACTCCATGTTCGAGTTATGGACAAACATTTCAATCATTTGCTTTTTAGGAATATGATAAGGACATTTACTAGCAAGTTGTCTCCATCTTTGTAAGAAAGTGGTGAAAGATTCTCCACTTTTTTGTTTGTTATTGCATAGATCTAACATTGAAATCTCATTTTCAATGTTGTAGGAGAAGTGAGTGACAAACTTGTCCACTAGTTCATTGAATGTTCAAATTCTAGGAGGTAGACGTGAGAACCACTCCATAGATTGACCTCCTAGGATGCGTGGAAAGAGTCACATAAGATATGTCTCATTATGGGTGACTTCTAAGCATGCAATGTTGAATTCTCTAATGTGGTCATGTGGATCACCTTTCCCCCTATATTTGTCAAATCTAGGGACTTAAAATCTTGAAGGGAAAGGTACCATGACTAAGCTTTTGTCAAAAGGATATGGAGATATATCCTCTAATGAGTAATGTATTGTGGAAGTTCTAGTTTGTAAGTCCACAAATTGTTGTTGTAAGGCTTGGATTTGTTGTGTGAGTGTATCTAAAGGATTTAACATGTCCTTAGCCTTTTCATTCTTGGGAGCTTCTATTTCATTTGATGAGGTTGTTGCTCTCTGTTGGTGCCTGAATTGACTGTCAGTTCTTGAGCAATTTTTATGCAGGCACCATCCCAAAAAATCCAAAAAATTTTCCAGTTTTGGCACCCCTTTAGTGTTTTGTAACATCCACATCATCTTTCTTGAAGGAGGTGGTCTTCTTGTTTTCTCCATTGGCATGAGTTTGCATGTGTCTTGGCGATCTTTTTGGTACCAATGGCGTGTTATCTTCTATCGCTGAGACTTTACCTATCGGTGAAGGTGTTTTGTGGCTTGCCGACGGACTGGGTCTCGCCGACGAGGGTTTTGGGGTGCTATCGCCAAGACTTTGGCTATCGGGTGAACGGGCAGATTGTTGGCCGATGGCGCAGGTCTGGCCGATGGAGTTGCCATCGGCGAGTGTGGAGAGTTGGGCCGATAGGGGTACTCTGGCCGATGGAGCTGTATCGGCGTAACATGTGATGTCAGCGAGGGAGTTTTTGATTGAGCCGATGGCATGGGTCTGGTCGATAGGTGGTAATTAGCCTATGGGCGTCGGCGTGACTTTTGGAGTCGGCGTAGGTTTGAGGTGTTGCTCCGACGGTGTAAGTCACATCGACGGAGGTGGGAGGCCTGGGTGTTATCGGTAAGACTCTTGAGGTCGGCAAAGAAGTGTTCAGTTGCTCCGATAGTGTTGATCTCGCCGATGGGAGCGAGGAGTCTGGCCGACAGGGGATTACGATAGGCATCGGCGAGACCGCTGTGATTGGCAGGAGATTTTTGAGGAAGGCCGATGGTATATGTCATGGCGATGGGCTGTGGGTGAAGGGTCGTGTGTCGAGCGCGGCAAAACGCTCGACACTTAGTATCCATGCGGCCATGTTTTTAAAATGATAAAATGGTCTCTGCAGCACAAATGTGGGATATTGATTTATGCAGATGTGAAGGTCTTCCCGATGGTCTTGGTCACGCCGATGGCATGATATGCAAGGCAAAACATGCATTTTCAGGGTGCCTACGTGGCACATTTTCGTAGGATAGTGACTTTTCAACGTGGATTTGGTGCCATCGATTTTCAAGCGATGGAAGGGTCGACGGCCATGTTTTAAAGATGGAGTATGAGTTTCCTTTGTGGCTTCAGGCACGTTTTGAGCGGGAAATTTCCATTTAAGTTGTGCGACTGTTTCCAGGAGAAGATATGGGTGGTTGAGCCATCAATGGTGATTTGCAGAGGCATGGGCGAATGGTTGAACGGCCATGTATCTAATTTATGGCAAGAAAATTCTCTGACAGTGGCACAAGGCTTGAGCTCATCTGCCCCTTGTCCTTTTCCTGCTTCTCCATGTTTTGTCCCCTGCTGCGCTTATTCTTTGGAGGCCATTTTCCTCAGAGTGAATGTATCTGGCGAATTTTTGACTTCTGGCCATGTAATTAATTGCTGAATGTACACGATTCTGTATAAATGGTCTGGCTGTGTTACATTTTGGGAAGGGATGTTTTTGGGCTTTCTGCTCTAACTCTGAACATAAGGTGTTCACATTTTGAAAGGCATTTTTTGCTATAGACTCGGTCCTTAGTCTGGTGTACTAATCTATCTTGGATTGTAAATGATGATTTTCTCTGTGATGACCTTCTATGCAGATTGATTCTAAATGAAAAACACCTGTGTGTGTATTGTTTCTGATTGTCTCCTGTATGTCATTTGTTTTCCTTTCAAACAAGGTTGTCAAAGGCTTCCAAGTTTTTCAGTATATGTATACTGTGTGTTTGATTTATTGTGTCTGCTCAAGGAGTGGTTAAATAGGCTTTTGATCAAATACAAAGGAAAATAGATTGCATCATAGGATCTGTTAAGTATGATCATTAATGATACTCTTTCTTGGACATGTTGCTGTTAGGCAGTAGCATTATTCTTAGGTCCTCTGGATATGAATTTATGTTGTCATGGGGAGACATTTACAGTCTTAGATATGACTCTGCTGCCCAGATAAGGCACTGGTTTGGGAATCTGTCTGTTCAATGGGTCTAGGAAAGTCCCATCCCTCCAAGCACCATTTCAAACCATTTCATCCTTCCACTTGTTAGTTGTAGGAGTAGGATTAGGATCCCTGCATGCTCTCATACCCAACCAGACATTATGTCCAAGAATGTTGCCAACCTTGTGATTTGTTATACAAATCTTGGTCCTTACATGAGGGTATTCTGCCTGTTGCTGTCAAGTTAAATCTTTCTGTCATTGAGCTAGTCAAGGTTATACTTTTATGAAGTAGGGAAACCCCCCTTGGTGCGACAGAACCAGAAGTGAAGGGGAGGAGCTCATGCAACCTCCTGTATTCAGTTGGCTGAATCTGCCTGTGCATTAGAACTGGCAAACCCTAATGCTGATTCAGAAGAAAAACCAACACTCTCAATTTTGAAATGTCAAAATCAAAAGTAGCTTGGCTCCTTGTTGTGCAAGTAAGAGGAAGTATTTGTGAGGATCCGTTGTTATGACCTTATCCATCAATTTTTGAAATTTTGGATCTTGTAAGCATCTATCAAGTTCTTCTTGGTCAATTTCTTCTTCTCCATCACTAGAGGAGTGTACACTACTATTTGTGTAATCCATTTCTTTTCTTCTTTTGTCTTGAGACCTAGTTTCAACCATACAAAAGTGTGATATGAATGAAGCTGGATGAGAGACTTGTAGATATGAGTGATGTTTGTGATGGGATATAGTTTGGGATGAAAGATTGGATTGAATATGTTGGTGATAAGATTTTCTAAATGTGGTGTTTTGATTCTCTGTTCAAATAATGGTCTTGAGCTTATGATGTATAGCTATCAAAGTGTTGATCCAAAGTGAGTCAAATAGGGATGATTGAAATCACTATTGAAGTAGAATAACCTTGTCAAGATGTTTAGTGTAGTTCCTGTTGGCAAGAGACACTATGTGGATTCATGAATGTTGTCATTGATGGCAACAAAGGTCAACCCACACATCTGTAGGACATGATGAGTCTCTACCGGAAGGCAGATTGCAAAGTGTTGTGATCTGGTAAGCAAGAACAGAGCATGTGGCGAGGTCCGACAAGTCAGGTCCGGATCTCTCAGAGAAAGTATCTTGGTGAAGTGTAGATTTGGGGAAGTCAAGAGGACTACCTTGAGTGATAGATTCCAAGGATTTAGCCTCTGGTGATAGATGAAGAAAAAGATATGAATACTTGAGTGTCAGGTTTCTGATTGGTAGTGTGGACAGAGGAAGAACTGACTGGCAGAACATCAGACATTATTCTGGATGTGTTACTGATGATGGTAAAGGTTCTTAAGGCATGAGTTATGATTGGCCGACATGATTGATGACTTCTACAAGTATATCCTTGATCCGCATTACTTGGTAAGCAAGAATTCAGCCGACAGATCAGAGTTTATGGAAAATATTGACTATTCCAGATGCCGACTAGAAAGGTGATGAAATCACTTGTGCGGATATATATACAAGATGGATTTAGTTGGGAGATTTGTTGTTGTGAAAAAGTGTATACAAAGAAAAGCGGAAGAGCAGTGTCAAAGCAGTAAGGAAGGTCTGGTATGTGAAAGGAGAGCAAAACAGAAGAAGAGGAAAGATGAAGTGCAGCAGATCAGTATACTGAGCTTAACCAGAACTGAACTCCAGCATATGTAGATGCTCCTTATCGGTTCAAGTATTGCATTAAACTCTTTATAAATTGTAGACAATGAGTCTCTTGTAGGCAGTGGGCCTCTTGTGAGCAGTGTGCTCGGGCAGTGAGCCCTAATTGGCAAGTGCCATTTTGTATTTCTATTCTTCTAACAGAGAATACATTCTTGGGTTAATCACCCTGTGGTTTTCTCCCTTAACAGGGTTTCCACATCAAAAATATTGTGTCATGTGTATTTCCATTTTATGGTTATGTTTGCTTATTTGAGTTAATGCTGTATTAATTATTAAGAAAGTTCAGAAAGATAAAATTATTAGGATAACTGATTCACCCCCCCTCTCAGTTATCAACAATTGGTATCAGAGCCAAGTTCCTCCTAACAGAGCCTAACAACTTGAGGAAGATCTGGGAATTCAAATGGATGTATATGGTATAAGGGAGCAACTCAAGACTACCCTTGATGAGCTTGAGCAGTGAAATTCTGAAGTCAATGAATTGAAGGAAAGACTTAAATAGGCTGATGATTACATAAATGAACTAAAAGGGAAACTGAGTCTCTCTATGAAAAAGAGAAAAGAGCACCTTCAGCAATTGGCAAGTCAAGATGAAGCCAATGATACAAATGGAGATCTAAAGGAGAAAACCAAGTTGTGTGAAAAGTTATCAAAAGAGATCATCATGGTAAGACATGAGATGGAATCAGGAGTTATGAAGTTTACCCAAGAAATTGAAGAGAAAAGAAAAACTGAAGATGATCTAAGACAATCTCTCAAGGAGAAATCAGAAGACTGCCACAAGATGGATGTAATAATCAGACACCTTGAATCTAATCTTGAAGATGCTAAAGATAATGAAGAAAAACTTGAGGATCAAATTGTCTCTCTTAAAAGGGATCTTCAAACAACAAATGAATATAAAGAAAAATTCAAGATAAGTTCTGCTCAACTTGAAGTTCTTCTTGAAAGTCAAAAGAGGGTAGATGATAAATGTGGTTTGGGATATGAGAAAGGAGAAAGCTTTGGATCCGGTCAGAAGTTTTTTGGATTAGAAAATCTGAGGAACATGCCTAGAAGACCTCCGGTAAGACAGCCTAATGCTCAAAGATATCCATCTTTCAATGGATACTGCCACAACTGCAATAACTTTGGTCATAAAGCTAATCAGTGTAGAAAGAGAATGAATCAGACTAATTCAGCCTTCTCCAGACAGTGTTTCAACTACAAAAGGTATGGTCACAAATCTAATGAATGCAGAAATATGCAAATGAACAAATCATTCAATGGTAGATGCTTTGCATGCAATAGAATAGGTCATATGGCTAATCAATGCAGATCAAGAGGATATCAATCAAATGTGCAAAGAAATGTTTTTTGCCAAATTTGCAATAGATCTGGTCATATTGCAAAATTCTATAGAAGGAAGAATCAGGACAAAAGAGGTCTGGTACATCATAATCAGAATCAAGATAAGGGAAAATGAAAAGTGAATGTGGATGAAGTTCAAAGGGAGATGAACAAGATTTGGATGAAGAAAAGTATAGAGAATGTAGGGGATGGGTCTGCACCAGACTCTGGTGGTGATATTCCTTCTGAAAATTAAAAAGTGAGCTCTGGCTCAAGGGGAGACACAAACAAAACCTTGTTCCCCTAGCCAGTCAATTGGTGTCAGAACTGGCACAAGAAGAGTTGCGGATTAAAGGGTTCATAAGAGAAACATCTAAATAAACTATGGTTAAGATTTGGAAGATCCACAAGATGTTTAAGATCAAGATTGATTCGTTCTTCAAGTCATTCGAATAAGGCAAACTGGAATGACTTAGGTTGAGCATTTATTGCAACTTAACATTAGGGTTTACGGAGCAATATAAGGGTTTTATCATTAAGCATTTGTTCATTCTGCATTCAAGAAGAAATGAAAAGAGGAGCTCTGCAACAAATTACTTCAAACTTCTCAAAGACCAACCGTTGGAGTTGAGTCAATCAGTGAATCATTCAAGTCCATTTTGTGAACTCTACAAGTGCAAAAGGTATTCTCCGTTATCAAATATCTCTCTGTAAATCCTTGAATGATGGATACTCCAACTATTGTGAAGATCTCTGATAGGCCTCGTCCAAAATTCAAGAAACATCCATACAAATCCTTGGAAGTAGATCCCCTAGGCACTTTTTCAAGCATTTCGCATGGGGTCTTGCATGTAGAAGATGTTAGGGTTTACATTCATGCAAGCATTGAAGAATCTGGGGAATCAAAGTAAATGGATATCTATCACAAGCAATTAATAGATGATTCTTTTGAGATCAAACCTTAGTATAAAGCCATCCGGGACAAGCATTTTGCACAGTGCATTCATTTCCCCTATTTTGAAGAGGATGAATGGGTCCGGTATGTGTTGAGCAGAGTGCATGACAATTTCTTATGGTTGAATAGACCATTTAAGATCACCAAAGATGCAATTAGGGTAGTAACCAGTCTACACTCATCCAGAGGGATACCTGTTCTCAAATCTGTCAAGAATCAGACAGTAAGTGATGCAACTGGATCAAAATTTGACAAGAGAGCTATGACAATTGAAGATATCACCGATCCGAATGTCAAATTTGCATCCATGATAATTGGTTACAAGATTTATCACTCCAGTAGGGAAAATTTAGTACCAGGAACCGCAGTTTATACAGCCTATCAAATGCTAAAAGAAATGCTGACTATGATCTGTGTGAGCTGCTTCTAAGCCAACTTTTGGAAAATCTGCAAAAGATCAAGAAGGACAAGAAGAACTCCTTCAAGTATGGCGACCTGATACTCTGCCTATTCTTTTATTATATGAATGAGCTTCCCAGATCCAGTGGATGGGTATGGCAGAATGATAGACCAATAGATATTCAAATCAGAGATTATATACATGGGCTTGGTGATGCCAAGGCACATAATACAACTCTCTGGGGCTATTTCAAGAATTTTCAGAGCATGATGCAAGCAAGAGAGAGAATCCCCAAATCTTTAGTTGAAAAATATAAAGATATAATATGCTTTATGTTAGAAACTGATCAGTGCCTAATGGAGGCAGTGGAGCCAAGAACAGTGTGGATCATGCCAATGGGGTATGAAGTGGATGCAAAAATTGTTGAGCTACATATTCAACATATGCTTAGTTAGCCAAAGGATCCTAAGGAAGAAAGGTTTGGAACCTTTAAAGAACTAAGTGTGAAAATCCATGTAGAGCTAAGACAGCCAGAGATCAAGAGAAAGGTAAGAAAAGAAGTAGAAAACATTGCCAAAAGCTTTGGCATCTCAAAAGAGGCATTTGATGCCAATAGAAAGAAGATGGAAAGAGTAGAGAAAGAGAAGGAAGGTGCTGAAAAGGAAAGTGGTCCGATAGAAACCCCCATCTAGACAAGATCCTCTAAGAGGTCTGCTCCTACCACTGACAAGAGCTCAAAAACATCAAAACTGGAAGCAAAATTATCTGGTAAAGCAGAGAAGAGAACAAAGAAAAAGGCAACGAGGTCCCATGCAAGCCAAAAGGATGAAGAAGAAACTGAATCAGATGAGGAGATAAAGAAAATGAAGAAGCAGAAGAAGGAAGGATCCGGTGAACCCTCTACCGGTAAAGACAAGGAAGAGATAGCAGAAGAATTCTTTGAAATGCCTACTCTGTCTTTAGATGATGTCATCAAATCAATCACTGTGGATGGAAATCTCCAACCAATAGCTGAATTCTATGATGATTACAATGAAGCTGACTAGAAGATCTTGCAGGAAGTTGCATTTAAGTATCTACATATATATAATAAGGCTTTTATTGAAATCATATCTCTCATTCCCAAAAGCTTAGAGAAGGAATTAGAGATAAGAAAGAATAATGCTAGGGCAAAGGATCTTGAAATCCAGGAATAGATAGGCATTCAGCTATATCCTTCAATTGATTCAAAGCAAATGAATATGATCTTCAAAGACTGTAAGGATGAATTCTAGAGCAAAGCTAGAATGAATCAACTCATGCTTGGTGAGACTAACAAGGTAGCCAAGGAAATAGAAGAGATCCTCTGAAGTGCCTTTAAAAAATTCAATATTCCTGTCATAAAGGACTTGGATGCTGATCCCTCGGCCACAAGTGTTGGAGAAGAATCGACTGAGAAAATGGCAGAAGAAGTCATGGACACCGGTGCAGAAAAGGGTAAGGACTTGGAATCCTCTGTTCTGGAAGAGGAGGTTCATAAATAGACAAACATCTCTCCTCCGGTTTCCCCTACAGTCTCTGGATCTAAAGGAGAAGTAAGAATAGAGGAGAAAGGAAGAGAAGAAAGTCAAGCTGAGAAGAACATAAGTGACTGTACAGAAGAGAAGAAGTCTCTATCTCCGGCAAGAGACACTACAGAAACTATTAAGGACTTCTTGACAAAAGAAATGTTGGAGATTGATGAACCGGAGTTACTTCAAGGTCCATTTAACTTTGACTCTCTCTCCCCAGTTCAAACAATGAAGATAGCTTCATTTGCCAATGCAAAGGCAGAATAAAAACCCCTGAAGTCTCACATGGAAGATTGTGAGCTAATAGAAGCTGCATCTAGCGTTTTAGAAAAGATCATACCATCTATTCAGAAGGATCACTCAGCCTCCTCATTAGGTAATCTTAAAGCTCTTGTTAGTTCAATCAACACTCATTTTGAGTCCTTAGAGAAATCAGCTGAGGAAAAGGTCCAGAAAGAGTTTTTGGATAAACGATTCTCTGAAGTACTAAGTCTAATATCAAATGATAGAAGGAATATGGATAAAGGGATAAAGAGCTTAGAAAATGCTCTTAAAGATGGCAGGGAAATATATAAATTTTGTCTATCATGGTCCAAAGCAACAATGGAGATTGAGAAGAAAATGAAAGAACAGGAGACCCAACTAACAAAACTTTCTCAAAATTTTGATCCATTTACCTCATCCATAGTAAATCAAGAATGTCAAACCATTGCAGTCTTGGATGAAATTAAGAAGCTAGTGAAAGAAAAGAAAAATAGAATAAGCAGGTTAGGTGAACTCAGAGGGATAATTATCCCCAAGTTAGAGGCCATGCATGAGGCCATAAAAGAAGCTCAGATCACAGCCCGAACCAGTGATCTGATAGATCTAAAAAGGGTGATGCATTTGCATTCCTGTTGAGCGGTCATATTGTTAGATCTAGGGCACACAACTGAGAGGGGGGGTGAATCAGTTGTGTAAAACTTTCTTCTACTTCAAACACTTGATTCTTCTTGTTTGTTAACAGCAAATCAATTAACCATTCATCAAAGCATAAAGCATGAACACCAGAGCAGATAAACATCAACACATTAGACACTAAGATTTTTGACGTGGAAAATCCGGTTAAGGGAAAAACCACGGGGTGATTAACCCAAGGATTATTCTCTGTTAGAAGAATAAGAAAAATGAATCGCACATGCCAATTAGGGCTCACTGCCCAAGCACATTGCTCACAAGGAGGCACACTGCCTACAAGAGACACACTATCTACAAGATCATAAGTATCGCCAACTTGAACTGGAGAATGACATCTTCACCATGTCTGGATCAGTTCCATTTAAGCCTGAGTCACACCTGCTCTGCCTTTCACTCTTCTGCTATACCACACTCATCCGCTCCACACACACTTCAAAATGAACTCACAAACCTTTATTTATACAAGACATCAACTTAGGAACAATCATCTAATTCGGCAATCAACCATAAGAACATTCACAAGATGAATAACACATCCGGTCGGCCACCACAAGAACATTCGTAAGATGAACAACTCATCCGATCGGCTAGTCTGAACAAGAACTTCATCCAGAAGAATATCTTCAATTCTAGGCTCTACCACCAATACGGACCAACAACACAACCTCAACATGATCCAAGAACCTTCACAAGCTTTCTTGAATGAATAGGTACATCCGCACTTCCTCTACTCACTGGAATCTCTTCTCTTCCTCATCTGCAACTTCAAGACACAGTCTATCACCACTGTCATACTGAAAAAGGTGCTTTCAGACCTCCAAACCACATACCAATCGAGATGACACATCACAAGGACATCCCAAACACTCTGTCCAATCCGCAGAATAGGACAATGCACTTTCAGATCTCACCGGACCTTTTTGTAACACTCTGTCACTCCGGAGCATCTCCCGAAACCGGTTCTACTTGATCGATCACAACTTCTTCACATCTTCATGTGGACCTATGAAATCTTGACTAGATCATCTCAAGACTCATATCTACAAACCCTTTAATCCGCATCCTCTGATATTCATCTTATCTTAGCCTTTTACCTTAATGACATCACTGTTCTTCACTATTCCTGATTGAGACTGATTTTCTCAATATCCTCAGCACACAGCTCATCCAATCCTTCTCATCAGTGCAATATGAGTATGTTGACATCAATGACAACACTGGTTAACCTCATACTTGCAACAATCTCCCCCTTTGTCATTGATGGCAACATATGATGTGAAAAACCATCAAGACAAGAACTTCTCCTTTCTATCATAACTCCCCCTATCAACAACAACTCTTCACATGTCTTCTCTTCCTTTACTGCTCCCCCTTTGATCATCAACCACTTGTTTTTCACATGTCTTCTCTCCCCCTTTGACATCAATGGCAAAGGGCTCATACTTGCAATTCTAACACATCATAAACATACCAGCTGCTCCCCCTTGGTAGTAGCTCTCCATCATCAATCCGGATCACAAGATATGACTGTGATATCCATCAGACTGATGCACATCAGTGCATCCTAGTTCATCTCCGGAGGGGACATGACCCCTAACTTCTCCCTGAGATACTCAAAGGAGTCCTTGGGAAGAGGTTTAGTAAAGATATCTGCAATCTGATCCTTTGAGGGTACATACTCCAATCTAACTTCATCCTTGTTCACTTGCTCTCTCAGAAAGTGAAACTTGATAGATATGTGCTTGGTCTTAGAATGCAACACCGGATTCTTAGAAATATTTATTGCACTTGAATTATCATAGAAAATTGTGATAGGCTCCTCATACTCTACTTTGATATCTCTTAGCATTTGGTTCATCCATAAAATTTGAGTGCAACTACCTACTGCTGCAATGTATTCTGCTTCAGTTGTAGACAGAGATATTGCATCTTGTTTCTTGCTTAGCCAAGAAACCAATCTCTTTCCTAAAAAGAATGCTCCACCACTGGTGCTCTTCCGGTCATCCACATCTCCTGCCTAATCTGCATCTGTATATGCATGAAGAGAGAAATCATGATCTCTAGGATACTACAAACCATACTCCACTATCCCTTTTAGATATCTAAAAATTCTCTTGATTGCCATAACATGAGATTCTCTGGGATCATCCTGAAATCTTGCCACAAGACCAACAACAATCCACTAATCATTGATCTGTACTTTGTCTGATCTGCCTTAGGAGAGTCATCATCTTTGCTCAACTTGCATCCAGTTGCCATGGGAGTATTCATTGGCTTTGAATCTTCCATCCCAAATTTCCTCAACAATTCTTTCACATATTTGGTCTGAGAAATGAAGATCCCTTTTTTTGTTTGAGTAATTTGCAGACCCAAGAAGAAGTTCATTTCACCAAGCATAGACATCTCAAACTCACTTTTCATCTGATTTGCAAAAGTTTTACACATACTATCTCTTCCTCCAAAAATGATATCATCCACAAACACTTCAACAATCAAAATGTTTTCATGATCAATTTTGAAATATAAGTTACTGTCAGCAGTACCTTTGTTGAATCCAATCTGCACAAGATGCTTATCCAACCCTTCATACCATGCTCTTAGTGCTTGCTTTAGACCATATAGTGCCTTCTTTAATTTGCAGACCATATCACCATGCTCATATAACTTAAATCCATCCAGTTGTTCAATGTACACCTCTTCTTCTAAGTCACCATTCAAGAAGGCAGATTTGACATCCATCTGATATACTTTGAAATCTTTGAAGGTAGCAAATGCAAGAAATAATCTGACTGCTTCAATTTTTACCACCAGAGCAAGGGTTTCTTCAAAATCAGTTCCTTCTATTTGAGAGTAGCCTTTGCAGACCAATCTAGCTTTGTTTCTGATTACTTCACCAACTTCATTTAGTTTGTTCCAGAAGACCTATTTGGTTCCAATCACATTTTTGTTTCTAGGTCTGGGAACAAGATCCCAAGTGTGATTTTTCTCAATTTGCATCAACTCTTCCTCCATTGCTTTGGTCCAATTTTCATCATTGCAGGCTTTATTTATTGTCTTAGGTTCAATCTTTGAAATCAGACAACATTCATTTGAATCTTGAGCAATTCTTCTCCTTGTTTGTACCCCTTTTCTTTTGTCACCTATGATCTGATCTTCAGAATGATTTAGAGTTACATACCTTAGACCTTTGGGAGTTTCTTGCACTACTGTTTGTTGATCAGGCTCATTTAGACAAACCTCTTCTTCTTGATTTACCGGATCAGTCTGTATCTGAATTTTAGAGGAGGATTGAGCTCCTTGCACTGGAGAATCATTCTAATCATCTTCATCATATTCATAAAACCTTGAGGGCTTCTCAATTCCTTCATCAACCTTTACATTTGTACTTTCTATCATCTTTCTCAATCTCTTATTGTAACATCAGTATGCTTTGCTTTGAGTGGAGTAACCCAAGAAAATTCCTTCATCACTTCTAGCATCAAACTTTCCTAGATCTTTATCTCTTTTGATGTAACATTTGCTACCAAATACTCTGAAATACCTCATAGTAGGAGTTATACCAAACCAAAGTTCATAAGGAGTCTTACCGGTATTGCTTCTGATTTGAAGTCGATTGAGAGTATAGACTACAGTGCTGACATCTTCTCTCAAAAACATCTGGGGAACATTTGCTTCCATCATCATTGTCTTGGATGCTTCCTGGATGGTCTGGTTTTTTCTTTCAACAACTCCATTCTGCTGTGGAGTCCTAGGAGCAGACAACTGTCTCCTTATGCCATGCTTCTCACAAAAGTCTATGAATTCACCAGATGTGAATTCACCACCTCTATCAGACCTCAGACATTTCAGTTTCAATCCGGTTTGATTCTCTACCATAGCTTTGAAGATTTTGAACTTCTCAAGGGCTTCTGATTTCTCTTTTAGGAAGGTAACCCACATCATCTGGGAATGATCATCAATCAGTAACATGAAATATCTATCACCTTGCATACTCTTGATTCTTGTCGGAACACATAGATCAGTATGGACTAATTCCAGTAATTTGGTAGTGGACTGATCCTTACTTTTGAAAGAGACTCTGCTCTGTTTACCTAGCTGACATTCTTTGCACAAACTATTTGTAGGTTTCACCAATTTAGGAAGATCTCTCACAGCCTGAGTATTGCTTATCTTGATGATGTTATCAAAATTCACATGACACATCCTTCTATGCCATAACCAACTCTGATCAACTTGAACAAACAGACAACTTTTATTAGAACCAACTAGATGGAAGATATTACCTTTTGTTTGAGTACTGGATGCAATCTCAGGTCCGGAGCTTTCAAAGATCCTGCATCTTCCATTTTTGAACCGGAGATCATAGCCTTTGTCCACCAACTGACCAACACTGAGAAGATTGTGTTTCAATCCTTCAACATATAGTACATTACCGGTTTTTCTCTTTCCATCAAAAGAAATAGTTCCTCTACCTCTGATTCTGCCAGCATAATTATCACCAAACTTTACCATTCCTCCTTCATACCTTTCCAAATCTAAGAACTTGTTCTTGTCACCTGTCATATGGTGAGATCATCCACTGTTAATAACCCAATCATCCTTTTCTTCAACTTGGGCAGCTAAAGGTCTTTCAACAACCTTATGATTGACGGATTCAGAGGATATTGAATCTTCTTCCTTGATGGCAATAAACACCCATTCATTTCTGGATTTGCTTCCCATTTTTGATTCATCATCTATTACTCCTTCATTATCATCTTCTTCATGAACATAATAGTAGTTCTTTTGAAACCTTTGTCTGTTAGCATTTGACCTTGCAGATCTTTCCAGACATCTTGAAGCAAAATGACCAATCTTATTGCAGTTGAAGCACTTAAAGGGTAGTTTTCCTTCATACTTACTAGATCCTCTTGGCAGTCTCTTTGCAATGAGGGCTTCAAGTTGAGCTGTTTCTGCTTCTTCCTCTTCCATGCCTTTCCTTGCTTGATCATACCATGACAACTTCCTTGAAGAATTCTCTCCCAGATCAAATCTTTGTTTGCCTTTCACATAGGCACTAGCTTTGAATGCATACTCAGTCTTGGGGTGATCATCTCCAAACTCAGTCATTTCAAATGCAGCCAGTTTGCCAGCCAATTGCTCTCTTGTGACAGTTGTATGGGCTCTGAATTCATCAATGGCAGCAACCTTGATTTTGTAGGTAGCAGGAAGGGATCTGAGAACCTTTCCAGAGCGAGAAATTGGTTCCATGAAACTTTGGACTATCCTTCTTGTATGACGACATCCTGGATCTCCTCAAGTGGTTAAGCTCCTTTTAGAGGAACTTGGCTCTGATACCAATTGTTAGATTTTTAGGGCACACAACTGAGAGGGGGGGTGAATCAGTTGTGTAAAACTTTCTTCTACTTCAAACACTTGATTCTTCTTGTTAGTTAACAACAAATCAATTAACCATTCATCAAAGCATAAATCATGAACACCAAAGCAGATAAACATCAACACATTAGACACCAAAATTTTTGACGTGGAAAACTCAGTTAAGGGAAAAACCATGGGGTGATTAACCCAAAGATTATTCTCTATTGGAAGAATAAGAAAAATGAATGGCACATGCCAATTAGGGCTCACTGCCCGAGCACACTGCTCACAAGGAGGCACACTGCCTACAAGAGACACACTGTCTACAAGATCATAAGTGTCACCAACTTGAAGTGGAGAATGACATCTTCACCATGTCTGGATTAGTTCCATTTAAGCCCGAGTCACACCTGCTCTACCTTTCACTCTTCTACTATACGACACTCATCCGCTCCACACACACTTTGAAATGAACTCACAAACCTTTATTTATACAAGACATCAACTTAGGAACAATCATCTAAGTTAGCAATCAACCATAAGAACATTCACAAGATGAATAACACATCTGGTCGGCCACCACAAGAACATTCGCAAGATGAACAACTCATCCGGTCTGCTAGTCTGAACAAGAACTTCATCTGGAAGAATTTCTTCAATTTCAGGCTTTACCACCAATGCGGACCAACAACACAACCTCAACATGATCCAAGAACCTTCACAAGCTTTCCTGAATGACCAGGTACATCCACACTTCCTCTACTCACTGGAATCTCTTCTCTTCCTCATCCGCAACTTCAAGAACATAGTCTATCACCACTGTCATACTGAAAAAGGTGCTTCTAGACCTCCAAACCACATACCAATCAAGATGACACATCACAAGGACATCCCAAACACTCTGTCCAATCCGCAGAATAGGACAATGCACTTCCAGATCTCACCGGACCTTTTTGTAACACTCTGTCACTCCGGAGCATCTTCCAGAACTGGTTCTACTTGATCGATCACAACTTCTTCACATCTTCATGTGGACCTATGAAATCTTAACTCATATCTACAAACCCTTTAATCCGCATCCTCTGATATTCATCTTATCTTGGCCTTTTACCTTAATGACATCACTGTTCTTCACTATTCCTGATTGAGACTAATTTTCTCAATATCCTCAGCACACAGCTCATCCAATCCTTCTCATCAATGCAATATGAGTATGTTGACATCAATGACAACACTGGTTAACTTCATACTTGCAACACATATATCAATTTTGGATAGAATGAAGCAAATTTGGGCAGAAAAATTTATCCAATTGAAGACAACTTTTGCAGACATTCTTCAGTATATGTGAGGATGTTATATGCGACTAAGTATAGTTAAAATTTGTTTGAAAATTTTGGTGTGTGGACCCCACCCTTTGCCATTGATGTCAAAGGGGGAGTGAGGAGCAGTGAAAAATGAGGAATCCAACTAAGGGTGAGCTCTGAAAAATGTGTATAAAAATAGAGCATCAGCCAAGGGGGAGCCTAGTGTAAACACTTAGTCATTTTTCACTAAGTGTTGCCATCAATGCCAAAGAGGGAGATTGTTGGCAAGAGACACTATATGGATTCATGAATGTTGTGATTGATGGCAACAAAGGTCAACCCACACATCCGCAGGACATGATGAGTCTCTACCGGAAGGCAGATTGTAGAGTGTTGTGATCCGGTAAGCAAGAACAGAGCATGTGGCGAGGTCCGACAAGTCAGGTCCAGATCTCTTAGAGAAAGTATCTTGGTGAAGTGCAGATTTGGGGAAGTCAAGAGGATTACCTTGAGTGATAGATTCCAAGGATTTAGCCTCCGATGATAGATGAAGAAAAAGATATGAATACTTGAGTGTCAGGTTTTTGATTGGCAGTGTGGACAGAGGAAGAACTGACTGGCAGAACATCAGACATTATTCTGGATGTGTTACTGATGATGGTAAAGGTTCTTAAGGCATGAGTTTTGATTGGCTGACATGATTGATGACTTCTACAAGTATATCCTTGATCCGCATTACTTGGTAAGCAAGAATTCAGCTGACAGATTAGAGTTTATGGAAAATATTGAATATTCTGGATGCTAACTAGAAATGTGATGGAATCACTTGTGTAGATATATATACAAGATGGATTTAGTTGTGAGAGTTGTTGTTGTGAAAAGTGTATGTGAAGAAAAGTGAAAGAGTAGTGTGAAAGCAGTAAGGAAGGTCTAGTATGTGAAAGGAGAGAAGCACAGAAGAAGAGGAAAGATGAAGTGCATCAGATCAGTATACTAAGCTTAACCAGAACTGAACTCCAGCATATGTAGATGCTCCTTATCGGTTCAAGTATTGTATTACACTCTTTATAAATTGTAGACAGTGAGTCTCTTATAGGCAGTGGGCGTCTTGTGAGCAGTGTGCTCAGGTAGTGAGCCCTAATTGGCAAGTGCCATTTTGTATTTCTATTCTTCTAACAGAGAATACATTCTTGGGTTAATCACCCCATGGTTTTCTCCCTTAACAGGGTTTCCACGTCAAAAATACTATGTCATGTGTATTTCCATTTTATGGTTATGTTTGCTTATTTGAGTTAATGTTGCATTAATTATTAAGAAAGTTCAGAAAGCTGAAATTATTAGGATAACTGATTCACCCCCCCTCTTAGTTATCAACAGTTCCTAGATAGAGGATGGTTGATCTTGATAGGGAAACTAACTAGATTGTTTGTTTGAATAGAAGGTCTCAATGGCATCTTTGGGGAAATTTGTTTTTTGTTTGATCTTGGAAAGGCTAAGTATGGGATGTTAGTGAAATGTTTTGAAAATGGGTATGGGACATGTCTGTATGGTTCAAATGACTTCACCAATGGATTCTAAGCAGAAATGGGTATCCAAACCAATTTTGTTATTTTCTAAAAACCTTGGGAATAGCTCACTGTTATTGATGTGCAAGTTTAGATGCGTAGGTACAGGGTGCAAATGCGCAGTTCTGTTAATTATATGCACAATTCTATTGTTTATATGTGCAACATAATTTGTATGTGCAACAAAAAGTTTTAGATGCACAACATGATTTATATGTGCAACAAGAAGTGTCAGATGTGCAACAAGAAGTTTCAAATGCGTAGGTCTGTTCCATGTAACTCTATGTTTGATCATGTTTTGTTTGTTTTTGGCACGTTTTATAAGATAACCTAATGTTTTTCTTGTGATGATTTTCTCTATTTTTTAGGCAAGAAAACATAGTAGATAATACAATTTGATGTTTGTTTGTGACATTTAGTGTTTAACACAAATTTGAAGACATGTACAATCCTAGGCAAGAAAGGATACTACTTGTTGAATCCCAACTTGGATTTATCCAGCCACTTAAACAAGGTGTACAACTAGAAATTTGGTGGCACTAGCTCCCCCTTACATGGCACACACTTCTTAGGCACACCAAGTTTCATTCCCCCAAAGAGGAATTTCTGTCTCTACACATAAATAGTGAAAATGTTGGGCGGCTTCGGAGGTCTGACCTCCTGCATCAACAAGTAAAGGGATTTTGGCCTCTAAAACAAATGGTTCTTAGTAATTTTGAGGGACCAACACCTTGTGAGCATGTGGAAAGCTACTAAAATCTTTAACCAATCCTACTAAAAGTTTCAAATATTTCACACAATGCGAAAATCATTTTCACAAAGTGTTAGTACACCTCTTTTCAATTTGGCACCGTAAGGCAAGGCTAATGCTAGTTAGGACTTGGCTTTCACCTTATCCCATTTATATAGTGGGTCAAAGGAAAGTTCTGCTTAAGGTCGTCCCTCTTGGATGAAGCACAATCCAAGAGCAGGCCTTTCTAAAGGGTAAACAAGAAATGGCAGATGAGTCTGGCTTTTTGATCACCCAAGATATTGCAAGGGTAGAACATATGCCTATCACCTTTACAAACACAACAAACACTTGTTTATTAACGGCCTAGATTAAGCTAAGTGTGACTAATCTAACAACACAAGATGACATACATAAAAGAAAAGATAGTTAAATTTAGCCTCTTAATTAAACCATGTGACGATTTGTATGCAAGATTGGATGAAATTACTTCCCCCTATTTATGCTATGTTTGGATTGTATGCAAGATTGTCCAATTAAACCTCCTAATTTAGACTAGGTGAAGATTGTATGCAAAATTTGTCTAATTAAGCTCATAATTTAGACTATGTGAAGATTGTATGATTACTCTTCCTATTTTAAACTAGGTGCCACCATATTAACAATGAAACAGTAAATGATGTCTAAACCAAAGCCCTAAACCTGTAAAACTAATTGTCAATAGTCTGAATACACTTCTTCGACGATCGATGATAGTTGCAACAAAGTTAGTATCAAAGATTTGTGAAAACCTATACTAAAACTTGATAGAAATTGGATGCGCAGGAACAGACAACAGATGCACGACAAAATTAATCAAATGCATAGTAGAATTTATATGCACAACAAGAAGTGTCAAATGCATAGCAGAAAGTGGCATATGTGTAGGATTGGTAATTTTCTTCATAGATGTGCATGACTGGAACTTGAATGTGCAGAAATGACCTGTTACAACTGTAAGTACACCAAAAACTCAAATTTGGAAGTTAAATTCAGGGCAAGGCCCCATGGTGGGTGCCAAAATGTGATTGATAATTTGAAACTACTGTAAGAACCTAATAAGATACCATAAATACTCTAGAATTCCTACTCAAATTTAATTCACCAATGAAACTAAGAAAAATACAGAAAACATAAGTTATACCTTGCGAACTGATTTATCCTGTGCATTCCATTGTCTCCTATCTCCTCAATGATCTTGTTGATAATGATGTTACTCTCAGAATTGTACTTCTTTGCTTTTCAAGATGACAATGAGATGAATGGAATTGTGGATTCAAATGCAATGTGATCAAACCTACAATGCAACTAAGATAATGATGAGGATTTTGATATTGCCATGATGTTGATAATGAGGATAATGATATGCAACTAAATGAGATTATGATATGGGTATGCAAATGAGGGTCCAAAGGCAAATTTGATTGCTTGATGGAATTTCTGCAGCATGTAAGTACTATATCTCTTATGATGCAAAATGAAGGTGAGGAGGTTCCTTTTATAGGCCAAGGAGGCTCAAATCCAAGTGTCAAAAGATCCACAGTGGAAGAATAAGTCTTGTCACATGTATGTTCAGGATCAAATTGGTTGGGATGAGGGAGATAAAGGTGGAAGATGTTCCTACTATGATGACAAGGTGGAGGAATACATGGAACCATAAGCCACATGTCATGATGCTCACAAGGACCAATGAGATAAAGGTGGAAGACCATGAGAAGAACATGGAGGAAGGATTCCTTGGTTGTTGGAATGTGAGAGGGAATATAGGATTTTGGAGACAAGTGTCTTTGACCATGTTTGATGGTTGAGAAGATATAGGGCACATGTTTGAGAGGATAAATGCCTAATTAAATATTAAGAATATTTAATTATTGGAGCAACATGGTGAGGTGTCCAATGACATGGAGATGACATAGGATGAGTGATGTAGAATTTAGACATAGGACTTTGTCTTAGAGGAAAATAATTAAATAATTTAGGATTATTTAATTAGATATGACATTAGAGGAATTTAGAATACTTAATTATTAGAAGAATATGATGAACATGAACCAAATAAATAAATTAGTATATTTATTTATTGATAGAGGAATAAAAATGAAATAAATATTAAAATATTTATTTAATTGATCTCGAGGCATTTTTATGTGTATACACTTGTAGATGAAGATGCCCCTATATAGACAAAGGTGCATCGACAACAGACAAAGGCACCCTAGCTGGATGACAGAAGACAAAGGTACCCTGACAAATGACAAAGGCATGCTGACAATAGACAAAGGTGCTAAGTCATAATCTAGAAACTTAGATCTATAAAATAGATAGTAAGATTTGATAAAAACTAGAAACAAAAGATAGAATGTAGATGCCAACGAGATCTATTTTCTAGAAAACTAAACCAAAGTGATAAAAATCCAATACAAAGGTGCCCTTTTACCAAGAAAGGAACAAATCTCTAACTAAATGTCAAAACCTACAAGAAAAAGATATTAAAACCCTGCAAAAATGACTCTTATAAGTACTAGAAAATAATTAGATTTAAGAGTTAACAACTAAAATACATCAGATCTTGTAGAAATCCTAAAAGATAAATCGTTGTTGAAGACCTGTAAAACAAAAATGTTAGCTACAGACAAGGGTGCCCTGACAGATGACAAATGCGCATTGACAACAAAAAAAGGTACCCTAACAGATGACAAAGGTACACCGATAGTAGACAAAGGTGCACTAACAACTGACAAAGGCACTGATCTAGAACACGTGCACAATTTTACAATCGTAGGCATGGACCTATGACTTGTTATACATATGGTTCCTAGGGTTGTCATTAATGTCAACACTATCACTAGGTTGTCATGGATGTCAACACTGTCATGGAGGTGTGATGGTGGTCATGGTTGGATGTCATGTCCTAGCCAACAAGAGAAGAGAGAAGATATAGTTCATGCTTGGATGTCATGCCTTGATCAGTGTAGAGTTAAGTATGAAGACATGCTAATATGGGAATTAGAAGCACTACGATGATTAGATGTGTTGCTGATATTATTGATGGCCTGAATCATGTGTGTTCCAAGGTTCATGATGATTGGATTACCGAAAGAGTGTTTTTCTGTTGACATTTTGAAGACTGTTGTTTCTATGTAGGTGTTCTGTGTAGGACAATGGAATACTCTGTATTCCTCTGCATTTGTAGATATGGCCATGTGGTTATGGAAATATATTTAGGGTGTAGTGAAGGTGATAATTCCAAGTTTTTAGATCATTTGTCCTTCCGCTATGAAAGTTATGCATGATAGAGTACTGACATGTGTTTTGGTAGAGTAAGCTAGTGTTGAAGGCCTATTGGAATGCTCTGCATTCCTCCAAAAGTGAATGTTTGCCTTTACAGTTTTGTGGATATGTTTATGGATGTGCATTACATGCTTCCTTGCAGTCTCAAGGCTCTTGGTGGTCCACAGGCTTAGTTTCTCATGACAGTATGTTGCAGTGTGTTCTGGATGACTGATACTTCTCAGAGTTCATGATTGAAGATGTACAAAGGTAAAGGAGTGTTTTGGGATATTGTATGAGTCCTATAGACTCATTTGTAAAAGTTTCATGAAGATCTTTTTTGTTTCCAGTACCACACAAGGTTTTCAAGTTGTTGTGGCCATTATGCTTCGAGGTTCATGTGTTTTTGCTTAAATCTATCCTATTTTCAAATGAGAGGAGTGTGCGGATGTAATTGCTTGGTGGTTGTTACTGTGAAGGATGTTTTGGACCTAATTAAGCAAGTATTGATGTTCGCAAGGCATGTGACTTCTATTGGTGTAATGTGTGGTCTTGTTTAGGACCTATCTTCTACACGTTTCATGTTGTGTGTTGACTGGCTGACCTGTGAATGTATTTTTCATGTTGTATCTGGCCGACAAGAAATTTAATCAATGTAATATCTTGCATAAATTGTAAATCAAATTGAGTGAGGTGATGTGTGATTGCAAAGTGATTGATAAGGCTCACATGCAAGATAAGGAGTAGAATGAATGCATTTTGAGGTGCGATTGAAGGAGAAAGAGTAGAAGTTGTAGATGCTATCCTAATTCATCTTGAAGACATATTTGTGATAGTGATCAAGTGTAGAATGTGCCTAACTGATCTAATCATTAGAATAAAATGTGAAGAGGTAGAATTGTAATCATCAAAGGTGTGAATTTCAATGTCAATTTTCAAATAGTAGGACTGTCATACTGTAATCTTTTGTAAGTGTGTTCTCAATTCAGGGAGTAGTAGCTTCCTTCAGAGTGAACCTAAAACAAAGTCTTTAGGGAGTAGTAGCTTCCTTGGGAGTGACCCTAAATCAATGTTTTAAGGGAGTAGTAGCTTCTTGTTAGGGTTAGCCAACAAAAGATATCAATTAAATGCAACTAAAGATTAAACAGAGGAATGAAAAATACACAGAAATAATAACAGTGAGAGACAAGTTTTAACGTGGTTCACCCAAACTCATGCTACATCCACCAACAGAGAGTCCAATATTATTATCTAGTAAATCAAAACCAATTACAACCAGCAATCCTTGCAACTCAATACCACTGCAAATGCTACAAGACAATATCAATGGAAACCCTGACCCTTAGCTGCTTTTATCAAGCCTTATGTCAGTTACAAAAATAGGTTTTTTTTATGTCGGCCAATGAAAAATAACTCTCGATGCCTTAATAAAATAATAAAAAACTATGTGAGGTTTTGGGGGCACTACCCCTGAGCCCTAGCGGGGGCGCTGCCCCTCAACCCCACCTTGTATCGCGATAGGGAGCGCGCCAGGGGTGTTGCCCCTGGACCCCGCAAGGGGCGCTACCCCTTGATCCCGTAGGAATTTGGGGGGAAACCACGCCGATAAAAGTGGAGTAAATTTAACCTCTGAGTCTGATTAGGCTCCATCTAACAACACTTCCTTAGGTTGTAGCCCTAAAACAAAGTTGTTATTTGAGCTTCATCTAATGTGAGTTAATCCACATCATGGTTTTTCCCTTCTATGGTTTTCCATGTATATCTGGTGTTATGTGTTGAAATGCATTGTGTTAATCTTTCATGTTCATGTTGATGCTCTGATGCTTAAGTTTTAATCTGTTTTGGATTAGTTGAATTTGTTAAAGTTAAAGATTGTTTAGATACTGATTCACCCCCCTCTCAGTATCTTGGTGTTTTCAACAATTGGTATCAGAGTCAAGTTCCTCTAAGGGAAGCTTAACTACTTAAGGAAGGTCTGGGATGGCACAAAATGGATCCAAAAAGATACCTAGGTTTGATGGGACAAATTATACTTTTTGGAATCTAAGGATGGAAGCCTCTATTAATTCTCTGGGGTGTGGTGTTTAGGACTTTGTCAAGTCTGGTTACAATGTTCTTGCTGCTATTCCTACAGACGTAGATGAAGTCAAGTTGTATGATAACAATGCCAAGGCAAAGTTTTCTATTATGAGTGGGTTAGATGATTCAAAACTTTCAAAGGTAATGAGTTGCAGTTCTGCTCAAGAAGTTTGGGTTAAACTTGAAACCATTTATGAAGGAGATAAGAAAGTAAAGCAAGCTAAGATGTAGATCTTTAAGAGTAGATTTAAGAACCTAAAAATGTCAGCGGATGAAGACATTACTGGATATATGCTCCAGGTGAATGAAGTGGTCAATGGCATCATAGGTTTTGGTGGAGAAGTGAAAGAAGATGAGATTGTGAAAAAGGTTCTGAGATCTCTTCCCAAATCTTACAGTCATAAGGTATCTGCCATTGAGGAGAATGCAGACTTGGATACATACACTCTAGACAAATTGTTTGGTTCCTTTACTGCCTTTGAAATGAGAGAGTTTGGCAGTGATGCTCCAAAGAAAGAAGCTTCTTTCAAAGTCATTATGAAGAAAAAGGGAGAAGTTGTTGATGAAGATGAGAGCTCTAATGAAGTTGAAGAAAACTTTGTGAGAAGACTAAAGAAAGGCACTGGGAAATACAAAGGTAAGTTACCCTTCACATGTTTCAATTGTGGAAAGGTTGGTCACATTACTTCCAAATGTCCTTTTAAGGAATCAAGGGGTAGTAACAAGAGAGATAAGTTCAAAAGAAGTCTTTATTCCATAGAGAGAAGTTATTCTTCAGAAGATGAGGATCATGATGATTCAAATGATGAAACACTTTTCATGGCCTTGAGTGTTGGTGAGAAAAAGGATGATGTTGGAAAATGTGAGAAGAATGATACCATGCAAACATACCAAAACAATGAAAAATCAATGGTTGTATAGACTGCCTTCCATGCAAGAGAATAAGACAAGGCTTGGGTAATTGACAATGGATGCTCAAATCATGACTGGTGACAAGGAGAAGTTTATCAGGCTTGAAAAGTGGGATGGTGGTGCTGTCAAGTTTGGTGGTGATGAGTCAGCACAGATCTGTGGAAAAGGTGCTATAACTATTGATGGGAAGAATAGGATCAAGGATGTCCTCTATGTCAAAGGGCTAAAACACAATCTTCTCAGTGTTAGTCAGATGTGCAACAAGGGGTATAATCTCACCTTTCATGCCAAGGGTTGTGAAATTAGGAAGGTAGGGTTCGAACTAGTTGTAAAAGGTATCAAGACATATGGTGACATCTATCATCTAAAGGAGGTAAATGGAAGAACATGTTTGTTGGCTCAATCTAGTGAGTGTTGGCTCTGGCACAAGAGAATGGGACACAAAATCTTGTATAATATGTTAAAGATTAGTTCTACTCATGCATTGAGAGACATGCCTAAGATAATCAAGCCTACAAATACAATATGCAGGGAATGTCAAATTAGAAAGTAGACAAAGACAAATTTCAAAAGCAAGGAGTATTCTTCTTTAAAGCCATTGGAGCTGATTCACACTGATCTATGTGGCCCTATAAGAGCAAAGAGTCAACAAGGTGAGAGGTATTTCATGTTGATTATTGATGATTATTCTAGAATGACTTGGGTTACTTTCTTAAGAGAAAAATCAGATGTCCTTGATAAATTTAAAGTGTTCAAAGCTATGGTTGATAATGAAGTAGATGCCAAGATCAAATGTTTGAGGTTTGATAGAGGAGGTATGTTTACTTCAAATGAATTTGAAAAGTTTTGTGAAGATAATGGTATTAGGAGACATCTGTTAGCTCCTAGGACCCCTTAGCAAAATGGAGTAGTGGAAAGAAAGAATAGGATTGTGCAAGAGATGTCTAGGGCAATGTTGAAAGATGCATATCTACCTAATATGTACTGGAAGGATGCAGTTAACATTGCTATCTATCTTTTTAATAGAGTGCAAATGAGGGTCAACAACACTAAGACCCCTTATGAGCTATGGTATGGAAGACCTCTCACAATTAGATACTTCAAGATCTTTGGAAGCAAATGCTATATCAAAAGAGACGAAGAAGACCTAGGAAAGTTTGATTCAAGAAGTGATGAAAGAATCTTTCTTGGTTACTCAACCAGAAGCAAGCCTTATAGACGCTACAAGGAGGTTGGGAAAGATGATTGAAAGCACAAATGTTAAGGTAGATAAAGACCTGTATCAGATCTCACATGAATCAGAGGACTCAAAATCTAATATCTTTCCATGCATTGAAGATGAAGAAGAAGTGAAAGAAGAAAAGGAACAAGAACCAGAGCAGATGCCTAAGACTCCAACAAAGTATGTTCACAAGAACCACTTAGCAGATCAGATGATTGGAGTTAAGGATGAAGGTGTTTAGACAAGGAGAAGGCTTGCTAAGATACATGAGCAAGTAAACTTGTGTTTGTTATCAAAGGTAGAACCCAAAAACTTTGTTGATGCTAGCAAAGATGATGGATGGATAAAGGCCATGGAAGAAGAATTGGATTAGATTGAGAAGAATCAAACATGTGAATTGGTTCCCAGATCAGCAAATAAGAATGTTATAGGAACAAAGTGGGTGTTTTGGAACAAACTGAATGAAGAAGGTGAAGTTGTAAGGAACAAGGCATTGGTATGCAAAGGATACACACAAGTTGAAGGTATTAATTTTGAAGAGACTTTTGCTTTGGTAACAAGGATGTAGGCAATTAGAATGTTCCTTGCTCTTGCTACTCATAAGAAATTCAAGATTTATCAAATGGATGTTAAGTTAGCATTTTTTAATGGTGATCTAGAGGAAGAGGTTTATATTGAAAAACCAGATGGTTTCTAGATATCAGAAGATCCGGACATGGTGTGCAAAATCAAGAAGGCTCTGTATGGTCTCAAGAAAGAACCTAGAGCTTGGTATACTAAGTTGGACTAATACTTACTTGAATAGGGCTTCAAGAAAGGTACTACATATAGCAATCTTTACATCAAGGAAGAAGGAGTCATGATATTAATAGTTGCAGTATATGTTGATGACATCATCTTTGGTGGAGATGATGATATGTGTAAGAGGTTTGCAGAGGAGATGCAAAAAGAGTTTGAGATGTCTATGATTGATGAGATGTCTTTCTTCCTTGGACTTCAAATTACTCAGCTAGATGGTGGTATCTTTATTTCTCAAGCTAAGTATGTCAAAGAGTTGTTGAAGAAGTTTGGTATGGAGGATTCAAAACTAGTGGGTACTCCCATGGTCAATGGATGTCACTTGAGAAAAGATGATGAGTCTCCAGAGGTGGATCATACTGTCTATAGATCTATGATTGGAGGACTGCTGTACTTGACTGCTTCTAGACCTAATATTATGCATGCAGTATGTGTGGTTTCCAAATATCAAGCCAATCCCAAGCAAACACATGAGAAGGTAGCGAAAAGGATATTCAGATACTTAAAAGGAACTCTAGATTATGGCCTTTGGTATCCAAGATGTAATGACTTTGATTTGAGTGCTTACACTAATGCTGATTGGGCTAGTTGTGTTGATGATAGAAGAAGTACAAGTGGTGGTGCTTTCTTTTTAGGAAGTAGATTAGTTGAACATGGTAAAGAAAGCAGCAAGATTCAGTGTCCTTATCTACTACAGAGGCAGAGTACATTGCAGGAAATCCTGCTATACACAAGTGTTTTGGATGAAGCAAACCCTGAAGGATATCAAGGTATTATATGATGAACCTATTCCTATCTTATGTGACAATACAAGTTCTATCAATATTTCCAAGAATCCAGCGATGCACTCTAGAACCAAGCATATAGCAATCAAGTATCACTTTTTGAGAGAGAAGGTTGTAGATAAGGAGGTGAAGTTGGAATATGTTCCAACAAAGGATCATATGGCAGATATTTTCACAAAGGCTCTTGCAAAAAGGATACTTTTGAGGATCTACGACAGAGGTTAGGGGTAATTGCCCCTCCTTCTTGCTAGATGCATAGTGGTGCATTTGTCCAGGAGTAGTTCATGTTATATCTTGTTCCTAGATTGATGGTGGCTACCTCTCAGGGGGAGCAACTAGTGGTTGCTGATGATAAGGGGAGTTTGTTTGCTATAAGAAAAAGTTATGCCCTAAGAAAGAATGTGCAGGGATGTGGTCACTATGGAGCAGGTAGTGGATGCCCTTTGTCCTTGATGTCAAAGGGGGAGAAATGTGCAAGTATGTGTTGCCATCAATGCCAAAGGGGGAGATTGTTACACATATAGTTCCTAGGGTTGTCATTGATTTCAACACTGTCACTAGTTTTCATTGATGTCAACACTATCATGGAGGTGTGATGGTGTTCATGGTTGGATGTCATGTCCCATCCAACAAGAGAAGATAGAAGATATAGTTCATGCTTGGATGTCATACCTTGATTAGTGCAAAGTTAAGTATGAAGACATATTAATATGGGAATTAGAAGCACTAATATGATTAGATGTGTTGCTAATGTTACTGATGGCCTGAATCATGTGTGTTCCAAGGTTCATGATGATTAGTTTACCGGAAGAGTGTTTTACCGTTGACAATTTGAAGACGGTGTTGTTTTGTGAAAGTTTTCTATGTAGGACAATGGAATAATCCACATTCTTCCACATTTGTAAATATGGCCATGCGGTTCTGGAAATATATTCAGGGTGCAGTGAAGGTGATAATTCCAATTTTTTAGATCATTTGTCCTTCCGCTGTGAAACTTATGCATGATAGAGTACCAACATGTGTTCTGACAGAGTAAGCTAGTGTTGAAGGCCTGTTGGAATGCTCCACATTCCTTTAGAAGTCAATGGTTGCCTTTACGGTTTTGTGGAGATGTTTATGGATGTGCATTACATGCTTCCTTGCAGTCTCAAGGCTCTTGGTGGTTCGCAAGCTCAGTTTCTCAATGATAGTATGTTACTGATGTAGGAGCATCTGGTGGTGTAAAGGCAATCTTGCATCACCCAAAAAAAGATGTGTATCAAAATTGTTGATGTTCTTTCCATTTATTTTCAAAATTTGTGGTTCTGGTTCCATAATCACTTGAATAATGATGTAGAACTTTTAGTTTTTCCAAACTGCTAAAAATAACAACCTGCTATTTTTAGAAAGTTTGCATTTGGGCACGGAATGAAGTGAAATTTTACAAGAAGTTTCATAACTAAAAAATCAGACCTTTGGCAAAGGAATCACGGAAAGATCATTTGCGAGTTGAAAGATATTAAAGTTTTCATTTCCCGACAAATACTTGAAAATTATTCAAACTCAGGTTTGAGGCACTAAACGGTCCCGAAAATGATCAAAACCAATAGAGCAGGTTCTTAACACGTAGAGCACTCTGTGAGCTTTCTGACGCATAGAACAGTTCGTCAATCAGACACCCGGATCAAAAGTTATGGCTCCCGGAAGTTGACCTATTTTTGGAGGGAGAAGCAAATTTTGAAATTAGGTTATTGGCAGCCAAAAAGGCTATTAATAATCATTTTTGGAAACCTTGGGCAGTAGTAGAGTTAAGGGGGGAAGTGTAGAGTCAAGAATAGGCAGGAAAATAGAAACCCTAGCTGATTTGGGGTTACAGAAGGCAGATGATTCTAGAGTCTAGGAATAGGAAGTTGTAATGTGTTGTAGCCTGTGGAAGGTTGATTCCTCTGATTGTATTTGAGCTTTTGTAATGTAATAAGTTGTCCAAATCAATAAAGAAAGTTTTATTTTCTATGTGTAATTTTTGTTGTTGTGTGTTTTATAATTTACCCCCTTCATCAAGTGGTATCAGAGCAAGGGTTCCTGAGTGTGTAGACAGATCATTGACCATGAGGTAGTTTACACTAGGACCTGAGGTTGTGGGTTTGCTGCAGAGATCAAGATGCCTCCACGAAGAAATCGTATTGGGAGGAATGCTTTAACGGAAGAGGGTTTTAGAGCCCTACAAAGGCAAATTGATGCATTGCAAGATGAGCTATGAAGAGGGTTTGATCTGAGAACAAGAGAAGAAAGAGAAGATGAAGCTGAAGAAGAGCTATCTAAGGAAGAACACGAAGCTGCAGGAGATCCTATTGAAGTTAGGTTGTTGAGGGCCATTTCTAAGATTGGAAAGAGGCCCAGGATCGAAGTTTCTACATATTCTAGAGATTTGAATCTAGAACAGCTTATTGATTGGATCAATGACATGGAGGAGTATTTTGAGTATGAAGATGTGGAAGGCCTAGATCAGGTCAAGTTTGCAAAAACAAAATTGAACGGCCATGCCAATATTTGGTGGAAGGAGGTCTAGTTAGAGAGGAATAGAAGAGGAAAAGGAAAGATCACCAAATGGGATCGAATGGTAAAGAAACTGAAGAAGCAGTTCATTCCTGTGGACTACGAGATGGAGTTGTTGAAAAAGCTGCAAGGATTGAAGCAAGACAACAAGTCTATTAAGGAGTATACAGAGGAGTTTTATAAAATTACTATTAGGAGGTCATGCAGAGCCTAAGAAGGAGAAGGTAGCCCATTACATTAATGGGTTGAGGTCGAGTATTCAAGAGGAGCTAAGCCTAGTCAGAATGACCACCATCAAAGATGCATACCAGTTTTCCCTGAAGGTGGAAGAGAAGCTGAATAAAAGATTTGATAGCAAGCAAAGGGGAAAAGGTCAAGGCAGAAGGACAGGTGGAAGACCCTATGGGGGGAAAAATGAAGATTCAAAGAAAAGTGAAGAAGCTGACACCAGTCAAATTTAGAGAGGAGATAATGCCTACTGCCCTCATGACTAGAACAATGGTGAGTAAAGAGGAAGAGGAAGAGGCAGACCTGGGCAAGGACCTAGAAGAGGAGGTTTCAGAGGAACCTGTTTCCAATGTGGAGAAGAAGGGCATCAAGCATACAAGTGTCCGCAACATCAAGGAAGGACGAATAGAAGACTTGAAGGTAATGCACGAGTTGCACATGTAGATGAAGATGCACAGTCTGAGCATTCTAAAGATGCTAAAAGGGGAGAAACCCTAGTGGTCAGAAGAACCTTGTTGAATGAGGAGAAAGAACCAAATCAGTGGAAGAGTTTATTTCGCATAAGGTGCAAATGTGAAGGTAAGTGTTGTGATATTATTATTGACAGTGGAAGCACTAATAATCTTGTTTTAGAGGAGATGGTTGACAAGTTGAAGTTGACAAGAAGAAAGCATCCACATCCATATTGGATTGCATGGTTGCAGAAGGACCATAGAGCTTTGGTCAATGAGCAGTGTTTAGTGAAGTTTAAGATTGGAGACTACCATGATGAGGTGTTGTGTGATATCATACCAATGGACGCATGTCATATGCTGTTGGGGAGGCCATGGCAGTATGATAGGAGTGCTGTCCATGATGGCCGTGCAAACACATATTCCCTAACAAAAGATGGAGTTTGTCATAAATTGAAGCCCTTGAAAGAGGTGGAAGAAAAGGTATGTAGTACTACCAGAATTTTCTTGGTAGAAGGTACAAAATTTTTGGAGGGTATGAATTATGAGCATCATTGTTTTGTATTGATTCCTAAGATTAGTCAAGAAAAATGTGAAGATGTACCAGCATAATTTTTGGATATGTTGGAAGAATTTCAGGACATTGTCTCTGATAATGTACTAGAGGGTTTACCACCAGTGAGGAAGATAACTCATCAAATGGATTTGATACTAGGAGCGAGTTTGCTAAATAAGGCCGCCCATAGAATGACTCCAGTAGAGAGTGAATAGTTAAATATATAAGTTTAGCAGTTGTTGAGGAAGGGATTGACAAGAGAGAGCCTAAGTCCATGTGCGGTACCTGCAGTACTAGCACCAAAGAAAGATGGAGAGTGGAGAATGTGTATAGACTCTCGAGCCATCAATAAGATCATAATCAAGTATAGATTTCCATTGCCCAGAATGGATGACATAATGGACTATTTGAGTGGAGCCAAGTACTTAACGAAGATTGATCTGAAGAGTGGGTATCACCAGATCCTTATCAGAGAAGGAGATGAGTGGAAGACAACCTTCAAGACAAAGGAAGGTTTGTATGAGTGGTTAGTCATGCCATTTGGGCTAACCAATGCACCGAGCACATTCATGAGGCTCATGAACGAGGTATTGAAAGAAGTTTTGGGAAGTTTTTTTATTATTTATTTGGATGATATTTTGATTTTCAGTAAGACTTGGGATGAGCATTTGATGCATATCAGAAGAGTTTTAGAGAACCTAAGAGAAGAGAAGTTGTTGATTAATTTGAAGAAATGCAGTTTTGCAAAGAAGGAGTTGGTATACCTGGGATTTGTTGTCTCAGAGGAAGGTCTTAAGATGGACCCAAAAAAAAGTGAGGGCTATCATTGAATTGCCTATGCCAAGGAGTGCAACGGAGGTATGCTCTTTTCATGGTTTGGCAAGTTTTTACAGAAAGTTTACCAAGAATTTTAGTAGCATTTGTGCACCTCTAACTGAGACAATGAGAAGGATATAAAAGAGTTTAGATGGACTAAAGAAGCAGACAAGAGCTTTGATACATTGAAGTGGAAAGTCGTAGAACAACCTGTTTTGGCACTTCCAGATTTCAATAAGGTATTTCAGGTAGATTGTGATGCTAGTGGTAGTGGTATAGGAGCTACTTTGAGCCAAGAAGGTAAGCCCATTGCCTATTTTAGTGAGAAGCTTAATGATGCCAAGAAAAAGTATATTATTTATGATCAGAAATTTTATGCAATAGTTCAGGCTTTGAAGAAATGGAGACATTATTTGTTTCCAAAAGAGTTTGTTTTATATATTGATCATCCAACTTTGCAGTATCTTAATAGTCAAGGAAAGTTGAACCAAAGGCATTTAAAATGGGTTGAGTTTTTGTAGAGCTATACTTTTGTTTTTAAGCACAGGAGTGGGAAGTCCAACAGAGTTACAGATGCCTTGAGCAGAAGGCAAAATTGTTGACAAAAATGAAGATAGAGGTTGTTGGGTTCGATGAGCTAAAAACTTTGTATCCTGAAGATCCAGATTTTGTAGAGGCCTAGAAAGTTTGTTTGGAACCTATTACTTTGGACATGACAAAATGGTTGGATTTCATAATCCAAGATGGCATGTTGTTTAGAGGAAGCCAGTTGTGCATTCCGAGGAGTTCCATGAGAGAGAACCCGATTAAGGAGAAGCATAGTGGATGATTGGCTGGACACTTTGGTCGAGATAAGACCATTTCTATTGTTCATGAAAATTATTATTGGCCACAGTTGCAGCAGGACGTGAGGAAATTTGTGCAGAGTATGTCAGATGGTGAAAGGAGCAAGTTAGAATACAGGTCTATATCAGCCACTACCTATACCGGAGAAGCCGTGGGATGATATTAGTATGGATTTTGTTCTCAGTTTACCAAGGACATAGAGAGGACATGATTCCATTTTTTTGTGTGGTGGATAGATTCTCGAAGATTCCTTGCAAGAAGACTAATGATGCTATCCATATTGCTGAATTATTTTTCAGAGAGGTGGTGAGATTACATGGTCTACCAAAGAGCATAGTTTCAGATTGAGATATCAAGTTTGTTGGTTATTTCTGGAGGACATTGTGGAAGAAATTGAAGACAAATTTGAAGTTCATTTCTACACACCATCCATAGATTGATGGATAGAAGGAAGTGGTGAATAGGAGTTTGAGTAACCTGTTGTGATGCTTAGTAGGAGATAAGCCCAAGGGATGGGATTTGATTTTACCACAGGTAGAATTTGCTTACAACAATTCTGTTAATAGGAGTACTGGTAAATCACCATTCCAGATTGTATATGGCAATAGTCCAAGAAACACTTTAGAGTTAAGGGATCTAGACAAAGGAAAAAAGACAAGTGCTGAGGTTGAAGACTTTCCAGAACACATGAAGAATTTGTAGGAAGAGGTGAAAAAGCACATTAATAAGATGAATATTCAGTACAAGGCTAAGGCAGATCAGAAGAGGAGATATATGGAATTCTAGGTAGGAGATGAAGTCCTGGTTCACTTGAGAAAAGAAAGGTTCCCAATTGGAACATACAATAAGCTAAAAATGAAGAAATTTGGACCATGCAAAATTTTGAAGAAACATGATTCAGGAAATGCATGAGGTGGAGCTGCCGAGTGAGATCAACATTTCCCCTATTTTCAACATTGCTGATTTATCAGAATATTATGAAGGTAGAACAGAGGATGGACCAATAGAAGAATAGTGGAGTATTCTGGCATCTACTTCAACAGAGGAGATAGAAGAGATCTTGAATAGCCGTGTGGGAAGAAGTACTCAGAATAGGCAATATGAAGAATATCTGGTGAAATGGAAAGGAAGGCCCATTGAAGATTCTTCTTGGTTGTCTAAGGCAGAGGTTGATCGTTTGGGTTTTCCTCACACAAACACCTGAGACGTGACAGGGTCACTTCTCAAATTACCTTGGGTGTTTGATGCAGGAGCATCCAGTGGTGTAAGGGCAATCTTGCATCACCCAAAAAAGGATGTGTTTCAAAATTGTTGATGTTCTTTCCATTTCTTTTCAAAATTTGTGGTTTTGGTTCCATAATCTCGTGAATAATGATGTAGAACTTTCATTTTTTCCAAACTGCTAAAAATAGCAACCTACTATTTTTAGTGTTAGGGTTAGTCGATAGAAGATATCAATTAAATGCAAATAAAGAGTAAACAGAGAAATGGAAATACACAGAAATAATAATAGCGAGAGACAATTTTTAACGTGGTTCACCCAAACTCGGGCTACATCCACCAAACAGAGAGTCCAATATTATTATCCAGTAAATCAAACCGATTACAATCAGCAATCCCTGCAACTCAATACCGCTGCAAAATGCTACAATACAATATATCAAAACCCTAACCCTTAGCCACTTTTTATCAAGCTTTTTGTCGGTTACAAAATAGGGTTTTCTTATGTCGGTCGATGAAAAAATTAACTCCCGGTGCATTATAAAATAATAAAAAATCGTGTGAGGTTTCGGGGGCGTTGCCCCCGAGCCCCCACGGGGACGCTGCCCCTCGACCCCGCCCTGTATCGTGACAGGGAACGCGCCAGGGGCGCTGCCCCTGGACCTCGCAAGGGGCGCTGCCCCTTGACCCCGTCTTGGGGGCGCTGCCCCCAAACCCCTGCAAGGGGCGCTGTCCCTTGATCCCGTAGGAATTTGGGGGGAAACCGCGCCGATAAAAGTGGGGTAAATATAACCTCCGAGTCTGATTAGGCTCCATATAACAATATTTAGAAAGTTTGCATTTGGGCACGGAATGAAGTGAAATTTTACAGGAAGTTTCATAACTAAAAAATAAGACCTTTGGCGAAGGAATCACACAAAGATCATTTGCGAGTTGAAAGCTATTAAAGTTTCTGTTTCCTGAAAACACCTGAAAATTATTCAAACTCAGGTTTGAGGCACTAAACGGCCCCATATGGTCCTAAAAATGGCTAAAACTAACAAAGCAATTCTTAGCGCATAGAGAACTCTGTGAGCTTTCTGACGCATAAAACAGTTCGTCAATTAGACACCCGGATCAAAAGTTATGGCTCCTGGAAGTTGACCTATTTTTGGAGGGAGAAGTAAATTTCAAAATTAGGTTGTTGGCCGCCAAAAAGGCTATTAATAACCATTTTTGGGAACCTTGGGCAGTAGTAGAGTTAAGGGGGGAAGTGTAGAGTCAAGAATAGGCGGGAAAATTGAAACACTCGCTGATTTAGGGTTACAGAAGGCAGATGATTCTAGAGTTTGGGAATAGGAAGATGTAATGTGTTGCAGCCTGTGGAAGGTTGATTCCTCTAATTGTATTTGAGCTTCTGTAATGTAATAAGTTGTCCAAATCAATAAAGAAAGTTCTATTTTCTATGTGCAATTTCTGTTGTTGTGTATTTTATGATTTACCCCCTTCATTAGTTACAGTGTGTTCTAGATGACTAATTGTTCTCAGAGTTCATGATTGAAGATGTGTGGCACACAATATTTGATGTGTGGAGGTAAAGGAGTGTTTGGGGATGTTGTATGAGTCATGTAGACTCATCTAGAAAAGTTTCATGAAGATTTTTCTTGTTTCCAGTACCGCACAAGGTTTTCAAGTTGTTGTGGCCGTTATGCTTCAAGGTTCATGTGTTTTTGCTTAAAGTTGTTCTATTTTCAAATGAGCGGAGTGTGCAGATGTAATTCCATGGTGGTTGATGTTGTGAAGGATGTTTTGGACCTAATTAAGAAAGTGTTGATGTCCACAAGGCATGGGACTTCTGCTGGTGTAACGTGTGGTTTTTTTAGGACATATCTTCTACATATTTCATGTTGTGTGTTGTCTGGCTGACTTGTAAATGTATTTTCATTTTACAGTATCTAGATGACAAGTAATGTAATCAATATAATATCTTGTATAAATTTTAAATCAAATTGAGTGAGGCGAGGTGTGATTACAAAGTGATTGATAAGGCTCGCATGCAAGATAAGGAGCAGAATGAATGTATTTTGATGTGCGACTGAAGGAGAAAGAGAAGAAGTTGTAGATGCTATCTTGATTCATCTTGAAGACATATTTATGACATTGATTAAGTGTAGAATGTGCCTAACTGATTTGATCATCAAAAGAAAGTGTGAAGAGGCATAATTGCAATCATCAAAGGTTTTAATTTCAATGTCAATTTTCAGACAGTAGAAGGACTGTCATACTGTAATCTTTTGTAAGTGTGTTCTCAATTCAGGGAGTAGTAGCTTCCTTGGGAGTGACCCTAAAAGAAAGTCTTCATGGAGTAGTAGCTTCCTTGGGAGTGACCCTAAATCAAAATTTTCATGGAGTAGTAGCTTCCTTGGGTTGTAGCCCTAAAACAAAGTTGTTATTTGAGCTTCATATATGGTGAGTTTGTTGGCAAGAGACACTGCTCTGATGAAGGATTGTATGTTGTCATTGATGGAAACAAGGCAAAGGGATTCCACTGACATGACAAAGGGACATTACTCCAGAAGACCAACTTGGTTTGGCTACAAGGCATAAAAGTATTCTGGTTTGGAAGGCTAAAATGACTGAGTATTGGCAATATTTAGAGCAAGTACAGAAAATGGGTCAGTATGCCTCCGCAGTTGAAGACCGGTTTATGTGGTTTGGGTATGATGTTCATAGCTATTTGATGATGATATGTTCTAGTTCTCAAGACCTGACTTCCTTCAGAAGTCATACTGTGAAATGTCTAAGTCTAGGTCAACATAACTAAGACAGGAATAGTGCACAGCGCCAGAGAAAAAAGATTCGTATTCCTTCGTAGTTGCATAATTTGTCTTGCGGTTCTGAAGGTATGCTAAGAGGTCAAGAATGAATGTTGGTTATGAATCCTTGAGTCTCTTGTGGTCAGCAATGAGAGTTTTGATGTGACAGATGATTTGGCCAAGCATGTTCTTAAGAGATAGGCTGAAAGGCATGTAAAATCCATATGCCAAGAAGATATATTGTTTGAATAATAAATCTAAGTGGTGGTATAATTGGTGCCAACCTATATGAAGATTATTATATGTTTGGTTTGGTCTGCATTACTATTTGTACACATGATCAAGCCAACAAGGTAAAATACATTGTATACACACTTCATATTTGTCTTGTTGACCTGATTATTAAATGAATCTGGTTGCGGATATAAATATTTGATGGATTCTGATGTTGAATGTGCAGTGAGTGGTGTAATGTGCAAATTCGAAGTGTGAAGGATTATGAGTAGAGTGCAGAGTAGAAAAAGAAAAATAGAGTACATGTAGTTGAGTTGAGAAGTAGGGTAGAATAGATGAAGACCTTTGAATCTATATATTGAGCCTTCAATGGAACTGTGATCCAGCATATGGTAGATGCATTTACAACAATTCATCTCCTAGCAGTGAGCCAATCCTTTTTCTATCTTCTTTTTCTCTTGGCAGTGAGTCTTTGTGTAGTAAGCACTTCTTCATAGGGCAGTGAGCCCTAAGGCAGTGAACCTTCTTGTAATTCGGTATTATGGGGAAAAGCACAAACCTGTGTCACACTTTATAAAGGAATTGGCCAACAACAAAAAAATTTCTAAACTTCAACCTCATAAAAGTGGCATTTGTGTTTTGAATTTCAAAATGATGTAAACTAATGAAATGTAGATCTCTTGATGAATTTTATACTTATAATTTTTCAAAAATTTTAAAAAATTATTTTGACAATTTTTTTATAAATTTAAGAGCAAATTTTGAATTGCTGAAAATTTTAGGAAAAAGTGACTTTGAGTCCACATCACAAAAAAAGAGAAACAATCTTATTTTTCCCTAATTGTTTTTTCCCAAATAGAGGAGTTCAATATCTAGTGCATGGAGAAAAAAAAATTAGTTTTCAATGCATATTTTCTTCGTAATATCATTTTAAAGTCAGACTTTATAGAATTTGATAGTTTTCATTCCAGGTCAACTTTTGTATATATTTTTTTTTTATCATTTTCACAAAACCAATTATACCCTTTTGGAGAGGACTCTCTCCTCTAGTGCACCATATAATTTTGAAAAAAAATAGATGTGTTTTGATATTTTTTTTAAATTTCTAATCAGTGTCATCTCTGATTTTAACAACCTACTTGCAATAATTTAAAAAAACATAGTAAAACTAATCAAAATATTAAAAAAAATTATATTTGGATTCTAGACTCAGAGCTCTACAAAAGGGTATTTTGTATTTTTGAAATAATCCATTCTGATTGAAGAAATATTCAGTTTAAGTTGAGAATTTCAGAAAACCCTAGAAAATGAGGAGGTTGCTGTCGTGTAAGATGCCACATAGACGATTTTGGGTGAAAAGATTTGGGGGCGAGATTGAATCACTCGGATCAATTTGGGGGCAAGATCAACTCGCCTGAAATCAAATAATTCTGGCGACCACCACCGGTCGACAGTTTTTTTTTATGTTTTTATTTTTTAACTTATATATATATATATATATATATATATATATATATATATATATATATATATATATATATATATATATATATATATATATATATATATATATATATATATATATATATATATATATATATATATATATATATATATATGGATTCATTTTTAATGTTTTTTCTCAATTCAAGCATCAAAGAGAAAATAGAAGAAGCAAAAATTTTCACAATAGAGGCTAAAAATTATTTTTAAAATTTTTTTCAATTCAAGCATTTGGAGAAACCACACAAAAGGAGTTTTTTTTGGCAAGAGAGGCTACAAATTTTTAAGATATGTAACATGATTCCCAACTTATTTACTCATTTTACCATGTAGAAATTGAACTTCATGAGTTATTTATTAGGATGTATGTGTGTGTGTAGGTGAATTAAAACAAGCAATTTGTGATGGGGAATAAAAGAACTAGATCAAGGTTGTATGACTGAAAAAGAGATGAAAAACCCTAGGAACATCTAGTCAAGAACAACCCATTGAAATTATTGATGAACAAGTTGACAAGTGTGTTAATGAACAAGTGCAAGATGAAATTGGTATTAGTGATAGAAATTTTTTGCATGTAATAAAAAATCTTATGGAGATGGATGAGGATGCTCTTTTCAAAAATATTTCACCTGAACATATGTTATTTGAAAGCACAATAAAATTGTACTCTAAAAGAATTTGGGAAGAATTTTTTGAAGATAAATCTCTAATTGGAAGAGCACAATTATGTGCAAAGTTATTTAGGTGAAAAGAAATGACCCCTATTTTGGAGTTGTTAGGAGTTGATAACAAGAAAAAATCTTCAAATTCATTAAATCAGACAGTAATTGAAAACTTGCAAACAACATTGGATTCTATTCAAACCAAGAGTCGAAGTTCTGATTTAAGTGCTGCACATAGAGCATTGATGACTGTAATTTCTAGTAAGAAATTATCACATAGAAGACAAGTTAAAGCAATTGCCCAACTAGCAAATGTATCTAGGAGAACTATTCAAAGATATATCAAGAAGAGAATCATATTAGATGAAAACATTGAGAATAACTGGGTAAATATTTGTCAAGTCCCTCGGAGAGATAGAATTTCAGAAGATGTAAAACAAAAAGTAATTGGATATTGGACCGATCACTCCCGTGTTTCTTCCAATAGAAGGGACACTATACAAATAAAAGATGAAGATGGTAAAAAAATTGCTCATCTAAAGCATTTTATAGATACAACACAAAGTAAATTTTTTGAAGCATTCAAGCAAGAATTTTCACAGGTGAAGATTTCTCAAAGGATGTTTGAGAATTTACGACCAAGTTTTGTATGTATAAATAAAGTACGTGAAATTTGTTGCTGTTAAAATCATGTTGAATTTCATCTACACCTATAGTCATGTAAAAATCTTATGGCAATAGTTAATCCAAATGTAGCCATGCCTGGAAGTACAACACAATTTGTGAAGTCTATCTTATGTGAAAAATTAGAAGATTCATATGAATTCAATGTACAGTGTATAAGAAATATATGTGCAGATTTTGGAAATTTGACGAAATTTTTACCATTTGAGAATATTGATCATTCAATGTCAGTTGTTTGGAAGAGATTTGAATATGAGAAATACTCAACGAAGTCAGGAGCTGAATCCAAAAAAATTGTTTTGAGAGAGTGAATTGCCCTGCAACGAGTTTATGAACAAAATTTGTAACATTGTATACCCACATATCCAATATTGTCATGGAGCAAGATGGTAGGCTAAGCAATTTCATGACTCAAAGGATTTTTTTCCACTAGCTTGTATTCTCTCTATTATAGATTTTTCTAAAAATTATACATTTAGTCCTCAAATTGAGATTCAAAGTCAATATTATCATTCAGAGCAAGTCACAATCTTTGTAAAAGTTTGCTATAGACATGCTGAGTTATTTGTAGATGAGGTAGAGAGTACCAAAGATGAATGAATTATCATCAAGGAGGTTCACTTTTATATCAGTGATGATACGAGTCATGATAGAAGCTATGTAGCACATTGCTTTCGAATGTTTTTTGAAGATTTGAGACAATGTGGCATTAATGCATTACAACACTGGATTTGGTCTGATGGATGTGCTGGTAAGTGTTGATTTTATTATTATTTTTTAATTTTTAATTTAAAAATTTATAAAATTTTAGGATTGAATTTTTAACTAATTTTTGGTTTTCAAATCGTTGTTTATATATAACTATTTACACAGGACAATTTAAGTCTACAAAAGCATTTAATTGGTTAACGTAACAACATGCTAAATCTAGCATAAAGTTTTTGTGAAATTTTTTTGAGAGTGGACATGGAAAAGGAGAGCATGATGGAGTAGGAGCATGTGTAAAGTGTGCACTTCGCCAATATGAACTTGCAGGTAATGTACTAGATACGAAATTTACAAAATTTAAAATTGTTGAATACTTCTACAATGATTTATGTAATTGATCTACATGTATTGTAATAGATCTACATGTATTGTAATAGTTGGATGTACATGTGAACTTTTTTAAATTTTTACCTCTTACCTAGGCACTTCACCAACATGAAATTGCAGGTAACACCATACGAAATGCAGATGAAATTGTTGAATGGTGCAAAAGCCATTTTGGTGCCCGTGACTCAATATACAACAAACGCTATTTTTGGGAAGTTAAAGGTATGTTAATTGAATTTATGTTATTTGAAAACTTTAATATTTAAATTTAAGTACACATGTGATTTAATTGAATTTTAGTTTTAATTGAGATGCTCAAGAATTTGTTCATACGTGCAGATATTAATCGATCGAATCCATATAATTATCAAGCAATTAATGGTGTTAGAAGTTTGCATCAAGTCATGACTACAGGACATAGCAAGCCTCTTACTATTTAAGTGAGAGAAAAATCTTGTTTCTATGTTGATTGCATTGAGAACAATGCAAATATTCTACAATGTCCAAATGTAAGGGATGGATATGTTTCACAATGGGAAATGAAACAAATAGTATCAATGCCTCCTTTTGAAGATAGTGACATTGTAGATGTATATGATCCTATATACTTAGTTGATTATGAACATGTATCATATTTAGTTGTTATAGGTAAGTTACAGAATTGATTTATATTCTAGATTGTAATAAAGTTTTAAACATTTGGTTTACTTTGTTCAACTCAAATGTACAAACGTGTTTACTTGTGGTGTGTACAAGAGATATTTTTGTTGTGGTTGCAGATCCTGACAATACAGAAGGTGTAGATTACTATCTACTAAGATAAACACAAGCAAAATTAAAATTGTTAGAATCAATGACAGATGATGATGGACAATCATATCCCATTGGATCAGCTGTTGTTGAAGGTACCTATTATCAACAAGTAAAGATAGATAAAAATGGTATTATATTTATTGATTATATGCCAGGACAAAAGGTTCTACAGTACAGTCACTTAGTTATAGCAACAAGATTAAGTTTGGAAACTTTACAAAAAAGAGGACGTGGCCAACAAAAGTGGAGGTTGTCTATTGAAGATCACGAAAACATTTTAGAGATAATAAAAGATAGAGAAGATCCAGATTATATGTACCAAGAGCTCTAACTACATTATTGAAGAGCGAGTTGAACCAATCGATACATGGTATGAAGGTATATGCACACTTGAATTATCTATTGATTATTGATTTATTTTAAAATGTACATGATTCTTGATAGTTCTTTCCTTTCAAATTTTAATTTCAATGGTTCTTAGTTCAAATTTTATTATAATCAAACATGATCAAGCTACAAACGAGCTATAAATTTATTTATACAGATTTTTGTTTTTGCAATTATGAAGGTCTATGCCTATAAGGATTTCAAGTTATAAAATTGAACTTCATGTTGTGCAGGTATGATTTCTAAACTATATATAGATAGTCTTAGATGTCTTAGGTGTCTAGAGGTGTCTTAAAGGTCTTACAGTTTCTTAGGTGTTTTAGGTCTTAGGTGTCTAGGTGTCTTAAATATGTCTTCTAGACCTATCTTAGGTCTTACGTGTCTTAGATATATGTCTTAAGTGTCTTAAAGGTAAATTAGGCATCTTAGACCTTTCTTAGGTGTTTTAGGTGTCTTAGGTGTCTAGGTGTCTTAAATGTGTCAAGTAGATATGCCAAGTAAGTGTCTTAAAGGTCTTAGGTGTCTTACTATATGTCTTAAGTTCCTTAGGTGTCTTAGATATGTCTTAATTCTTAGGTGTTTTAGAGGTGTACTATGGTGTCTTATAGGTCTTAGGTTTCTTAGGTCTTTTAAGACTTAGGTGTCTAGGTGTCTTAAATGTGTCAAGTAGGTATGTCTTCTAAGTGTCTTAAAGGTCTTAGGTGTCTTAGTGTATGTCTTAAAAGTGTCTTAAAGGTATTTGGTGTCTTAATGTATGTCTTAATTGTCTTAAAGGTGTCTTCTAGGTCTTAGGTCTTAGGTTTTAGGTGTGTTAGGTCTTAGGTGTCTTAGGTCTTAAGTGAGGCCACTGAGCTTCCACCTTCACGTGGTTGGTCTTGTTAGTATAAAATAAATATTTCTCAAAGATAAGGGAAGCTCTTTTTTTGTATCCTTATCATGTAGGGGTCTCAAACTTAACAAATAGGTACATATTTCAATAATTTTTCAATCATACTAAACTCTTTTTAACTTGATATGACCAAGTAAAAAAGCTACAAAACTTCAAATGGCACTAACACTAGACAATCTCTTCAACAAACAATTGAAACACCTTGAACTATGTGGGAATGACATCATAGTAAACCAATAATGACTCCCAAGCCCAAGATTAGTATAATTTGTCTAAAAGTATTCAAGTGATCTTTAAAGTTGATAAATAACCTTTGAAGGGGTTCAATTCAACACAATGGAGGCATATTTCACAACAATGGGCTTATTTTTCAATCATACTAAACTCTCTTCAACTTGATATGACCAAATAACAAGGCTACATAGCTTCAAATGGCACTAACACTAGATAATCTCTTCAACAAACAATTGAAACACCTTGAACTATGTGGGAATAACATCATAGCAAACCAATAATGACTCCCAAGCCCAAGATTAGTATAATTTGTCTAAAAGTATTCAAGTGATCTCTAAATTTGATAAATAACCTTTGAATCTAGGCATATTTTGCAACAATGGGCTCATTTTCCAATCATACTAAACTCTCTTCAACTTGATATGACCAAGTAACAAGGCTACACAGCTTCAAATGGCACTAACACTGGACAATCTCTTCAACAAACAATTAAAACACCTTGAACTATGTGGGAATGACATCATAGTAAACCAATAATGACTCCGAAGCCCAAGATTAGTATAATTTGTCTAAAAGTATTCAAGTGATCTCTAAATTTGATAAATAATCTTTGAATCTAGGCATATTTCACAACAATGGGCTCATTTTTTAATTATACTAAACTCTCTTCAACTTGATATGACCAAGTAACAAGGCTACACAGCTTCAAATGGCACTAACACTGGACAATCTCTTCAACAAACAATTGAAACACCTTGAACTATGTGAGAATGACAGCATAGTAAACCAATAATGACTCCCAAGCCCAAGATTAGTATAATTTGTCTAAAAGTATTCAAGTGATCTCTAAAGTTGATAAATAACCTTTGAAGGGGTTCAATTCAACACAATGGAGGCATATTTCACAACAATGGGCTCATTTTTCAATCATACTAAACTCTCTTCAACTTGATATGACCAAGTAACAAGGCTACATAGCTTCAAATGGCACTACCACTGGACAATCTCTTCAACAAACAATTGAAACACCTTGAACTATGTGGTAATGACATCATAGTAAACCAATAATGACTTCCAAGCCCAAGCTAAAAGTATTCAAGTGATCTCTAAAGTTGATAAATAACCTTTGAAGGGGTTCAATTCAACACAATGGAGGCATATATTTCACAACAATGGGCTCATTTTTCAATCATACTAAACTCTCTTCAACTTGATATGAGTTTAATTGATAAATCAAGTATTGAAAATGATAATGTGATAGGATATATATAGGTACTTGCATACATGTGGGAAAAGTTGCATTAAATGATCAATTGTTATAAGTGTGGAGATTAACTAAAAATTTTCAATTTTGATAGATTGCATGATTGTTCTAAAGTTCCACTTCAAGATGGAAATAGAGGTGTAGAACTAATATGCAATTTTAACTATAAATTTACACTTTTACAAATTGCCACCAAAATACCCCTTTGTAATTTACTGCCAAGAACTAGAAATTGGGAATAAGTTTGTAATAACTAAAAAGATGCCTTATGTCTCTAAAATCCCACTTTATATTTTGAGTTAAGAAATAAATCCTAAAATCAATTTGTAAAAAAATCTTATTTGCTTGAAAGTCCTAATGTTCTTGTTTTGGGGTGTGATTGGGAAGTTGAGGTCACCAAGCAAATAACCAATATTTTTTAAGCGTTAGCGAGTTACAATTTATCATTTTGTAAATCTAGCCAAAAATAGAGGAGTTCAAGCAACTTACAAAATAAAAATAAAAAATGACAAATAAAAGAGTGAACTTGTGTGACAAGTCACTTTCAAGACTTATTTGGATATGTAGAGGATAAATGATATTTATTAATAGATATGTTTTGTTGGATTTATGGTTTTTAAAAATAATTTAAGTTTGTTAAATCTAGCAACTTTAGCTAAATTCTAGGTAGTTTCTAATTTTACTAGGTTTAAATATGTACTACTTCATTTGCTTAGATATCTTCCTATATTCATTTTATATTTCCCAACTTAATCTTATTTTAGATTAGGAATATAGCCTAATTAGGACACATTTAGAAAGTTAGATAAAAGGAAAAATAACACTAACTTATTGGGTATAGTAGTTACTTATGTTTTCTTTAACTAATTAGATTTATAGTGGAACATTAGGGTAGGTAATTGAAAAAAATTTACCACATACAAATAAGTATTTTACCTTTTCCCATTCATACAAACATTATGCATCATTTATAGATTTATTTTTTCATGTGAAATATTGCAAACTTAATCTTCTATTTTAGAGGACAATGTGATTACTTTGATACCTATTAAACCATTGAAAAAATTATGTCAAGTAGATTAAACATGGCACTTGGTTATCCTTGGATTGAATAATACCAAGCAATTGTATCTATATTACATCAATGCATTAAATTTATTCATAAAGGGGAAAGTAATTAAATTTCTTCATAAAATAAACAATGGACATCCAAATGTCCAAATAATTAATATAAAACATGTAACTCATAATATAAAGTTTGAAATGTAAATATAAAGCATGTGACTCATAGTAAGAACGTCTCTAAGATATAAAACATAACTGTATATATAATGTCCAAATATAAAACATGTGACTCATAATAACATCTAGATATAAAAGTTTATGTGACTCATAAAAACGTCTAGATAAAATATAATAACATGTAAGTCATAATGTCCAAATATACTGTAAATATAAAACATCTGAATCATAATAAAAACTCATAAATGTCTCACTCTACGAGTGGATTGAGCCTCACTCTGTCTCGACCTGTGTCTCGAGCTGTGACATCCTGATCCCTGGTTGGAGCCCTTGACTGATCCGTGACCTGAGTGCTGTGCTGAGTTGTGGGTCGGGGTCTACACATGAAACACCATAAAATTTTCAAATTCTATATATATACATGTACAAATATATTTTGTTTTGATTTTAAATTAATAAATAATACTTGACATATCTAAATTACCTGACATACACAGTCTGCATCATGTAGAGGAGTGTCAATAGAAGCATGACTTGATCCTGTGACCTATATATGACATGTGTTCATACAATATATAAGCATATGTGTATTTAGTTATAAAACTTGTACACTTGATGTCTGTATGTAGAAAGTTAACTTGATATATATATGTGTACACTTAAATCAAACTTATATGTACATGTGATATATAGACCTAGTTTTTAAATACCTCATGATGATGACTAGGATCGCCAGCATGATGCAAATCTCCATATCTAGGTTGTAAAACAATAGCTTGTGTCTAATACACATGTACATTTAAGACTGCAATCAAGAGTCAGAGCTTCAATGTATGTGATTTTATTTAAAATTGAACTTATAATTTTTAAATATATAATTTATGAATTTAGATTATAATTTTTAAATAAATTATACCTCAACTGCACCAGCAAAGACCCTCCCAATCCAACTGAGGTCAGAATCATGGAGAGACAATGATACACGTGTAGATGGTGCAGTCTTAGTGCTGAAAAGAAGTCTGCTATACTCACCTCCCATAACATCATGTGCAGTAACCTCAACCTCGGGACCAACTGGAACATGTGGAGGGGTGGAGCCTATATGACCAATTGGAATATCTTGATGTCCCCCCAAACCCTATGAACTTGACTCACCATGGCTCCTCCGTCTACCAAAATATCGCTCAAGATGTGAGGATATAGCATCAAGTGGGATCCCATACTGATCGCTGATGAACTGGTATGAATCTAATAAATCATTGGCCATGCATCTAGTCATATTCCGTAAAGCACTCTCTCCACTAATCTATGCCACATCATGTGGCGGTGGTATATTAGCATGAATGTAACGATTTGAACAACTGGTTGATGTGGCCTCAGTGGATGGAATGCCAATCCTTGGGCGTAACAAATACCTGCCAACACGATCAGATGAAAACTGATCAACCTCAGTGGCAATAGTCACCATGCTCTCAAAAAATGTGTGTCTCGAGGGGGTCAATGCTGGTTGGGCAGAATTTGCTAGTTCCACATGTTTTGGAAGAACCAAAAGATGTGGGCCAACTAAGGACCTCTTGATTTGAAGAGGTGGCACATCTGCTCTTTTATACTTAGGTCTCTCCACAAACCTCCCTTTCCCCTAACCAACATGTTTAGGGAAAGATGTATAATCGACAGATAAATCTAAATGGAACTTTGCATATAATTATTTGCAAAAATACAATGGCAACTCATCATTGTTTGGCCATTTGTGATGAGTTGCTAAAAACCTAGGATAGATGAAAGGACCGACAACTACATCCACACATTTGGTGGGAGAATGCCTCTCACTCTCTCTTTTCCCCTATAAGAAGGGAACATGCTGAGAACATTATCTACTGAAACCAACCTAGAAATAGATGGCCATTTCTCCTGGCCGATAACACTCTAAAAAGCGATGCATAGAACTTGTCAACACTAATGTCATCATAGGGATTGTATGATCAAACAACTTGGATCATACATGTGATCTCATCCCTAATCCTAACCAACTTATCTCTACCTGACAGGTTTGGTGTATTGTGAATAGAACTATCCAGTTCATCCAAAGCTCTTTGAAACCTTTGAATGGTCTCAGCATATAATGTAGAATTATCACTATTGTCAGGTTGACCTGACTGATGTGATTGATATGATGATTGGTCATCCATGTGGACCTAAATTTATCTACAGTATGATAATTAAATTTTCTGTCAAACATATTGTATGTCACGATGTAAATAAACCTGCATATAAATTTTCCAACTACTACATACATATTTAAAAAATCCATGATATAAATGCACACGTGCTTCTCAAATAAACCTGCACCTTAGATGCTTGCAAATACATAAATAATAGGCCTATCAACCAAATCTGAATCAACCATAAAACACAAAACTAGGAATGCATAGAAAATCCAAATTTAAAGTCACATGTAGCATGTAGCATATTGACATGAAAGCCATTTAGGAATTTTAGAAATCAAATTTTATCCTATAGTAGTTGGAGTCATAAGAAGGTATGTTTCCAATCTAGAAAAAATGCATTCGACAATCTAGAAAAGGCAGACTCTATTTAACATTCTAAAGCAGTATATATGTATATATATCTAGTGTATGTTGTTTCCTTCTTTAACCATGTTATTCCCTAGCATTTGATGGGCAAATTTGAATGGATAACCTTACAAAGGATAAAAGTGCATGTCCTGTATTGCTGTAGCACTTGATTTGACCTGTTTTATGTGTGAACTGACTCCCACCTAGCAACCATCAACCACTTGCTACTTCTGATCACCACAACCTTTCTAATAACTTATGCACAAATTCTTTCTTGAATGGTTTCAAATTGTGATTAATTTTCCATCACCACAACCTTGATAAAAACTTATGCACAAAATTTAATAAAGAAGAATTTATGCACAAATTCTCTCTGGAATGATTTCAAATTTTGACATATTTTTTTAGCTTATATTGTGTGGGTGAAATTTGATGTTCCTTGTGGTTTCCTATTGCGTCATGGTATAGGGTCAGGGATTGAATAATTTGACAGTCGACCTTGCCTGTCAAGCAATTTTTTAATGACAATTATCTATTCAATGATGCCTTTAAATACTATGACCTATCTTAGTATAAGTAGATTATATAAAAATCAGATATATATGAGCATAATCCTATGTAAATTTTGACAGTTTGTCCAAAATCTTTCCTTTCATATGATACAGTCTTTTTAAAAATTTGATTGTATTTTACATCAAAAATGGCTAAATGTAGCTATACAACTGTCAAATTTAAGCCCTGTATAGGGTAGGTGTGGCTTTGTTAACTCCCTCATATCAATTTAGATTCATAGATGTATTGATGGATATGAGGGAGGATGCTGGCAAATGTTGTAGAATTTGGCTTTACACCAGCCAATTGCATTTGCTTTAAAATTTCTAAAATAGGCTTACATAGATCTAGTGTATGTTGTTTCCTTCTTTAACCATGTTATTCCCTAGCATTTGATGGGCAAATTTGAATGGATAACCTTACAAGGGATAAAAGTGCATGTCCTGCATTGCTATAGCACTTGATTTGACCTGTTTTATGTGTGAACTAACTCCCACCCAGTAGCCGTTAGCCACTTGCTACTTCTAATCACCACAACCTTTCCAATAACTTATGCACAGATTCTTTCTTGAATGGTTTCCAATTGTGATTAATTTTCCATCACCACAACCTTGATAAAAACTTATGCACAAAATTCAATAAAGAAGAATTTATGCACAAATTCTCTCTAGAATGATTTCAAATTTTGATATATTTTTTTAGCTTATATTGTGTGGATGAAATTTTACAAACCCATTTTACTTGCATACAATCATATAAGGTGCAGGTTTATTTCAAACACTGAACTATACATCATGCCATACAAAATGTTTGATAGAAAATGATAAGGTGAAGATCTATACATCGTGCCATACAAAATGTTTGACAGAAAATGTATGCCAAGGTGAAGATGGCATACTTGGTTCAAGGTGACGAGACTGTTACAAAAGGTGGCAGGGACGCCCTTCGTGCAAATTTTTTTCAAACCCTAGGTCACTGTCGCTGTCAGAAAATGGCCGCTGTGAAATGTGGCAATTTCATTTTTTTTGTTTTTAATAGCATGATTTTGGGTGAAACAATCTCACCCCTAGATTGACTCACCCGAAAATAGCTTGCCACATATGCACCACGCAGCGGCTACGTGTATTTGGGTGAGACAATCTCGCCCCTAGATTGACTCGTGAGAAAATGACTTGCTCTAAAATGTTTTGTTGGTCCAAAGTGTAACACAACTTTGTGCTTTTACCCTTGTGCTATCATAATATATTGTGAGTTAACACTCACCATGGCTTTTGCCTTTTTGGATTAAAAATCCTGGCATCCATATGTTATGTCTTTATGGTTGCTGTTGTTATGCTTATTCTGCTTTCATTTTATTAATTTTGGAAATTGTATTAATAAACTTGTTAAGAAGTGGTTTTGTAGAATACTGATTCAACCCCCCTCTCAGTATTCCCTATATTCAACAATTGGTATCATAGTAAGGTTCCTTGGAAGAAGCCTAACAACTTGAGGAAGATCTAGGAGAGTTCACTCATGGCAGCCAAGAGATTTGGAAACTTCTCAAACAATGTTGAACTAGAAGCAACTCTTATTGATCTTGAAAAATTTGAAGCAGAAATCAAGGATTTGAAGGATAACATACAAGAAGTTGATGAATGCATTCTAAAGATAAAAGAACAAGTCAAGAAATTCAAAGAAAAATGCAAAGAGGTTAGTGAACAATTGATATTAGCAAATGAAACCTTGGATGATTTGAAAGTGGAAGTTATAGAAAGAGATAAAGCAGAAGAAGATCTAAATATGATGTAAAAAGCAAGTTAGAAGAATGTGCTAAACTTGAAAAAGAGGTTGTGAGCCTGAAATCAATCTTGGAAAAAGCTAAGAGCTATGAAGAAAAGTTCAAGATAAGTTATGCAAAACTTGATGAGATGATTGCTAGTCAAAAGAGTTCCGATGACATGCAAGGCTTGGGATTTGAGAAAGGAGAAAGTTTAAAATCAGGTCAAGCAAACACTGAGTTGAAGCAAAACAAAGACAACCAATTCAAGAATCAAAGAAGAAGACCTAGAAGACCTCCGGTTAGACAGCCAAATGCTCAAAGGTACCCATCTTTCAATGGTTATTGTTTTAATTACAAAAGGTTTGGTCATAAGGCTATTCAGTGTAGGAGTAGAATAAATCAGAATGTTCCATCATTCTCTGGTCAATGTTTCAATTGCAAGAAAATTGGTCATAGATCAAATGAATGTAGAAGTCTGGTAAGGAATGGGTTTTATAATGCAAGGAATACTCAATCATGCAATGGAAAGTGTTTTGCTTGCAATAGATTTGGGCACATGGCTAATCAATGCATATCAAGGATGAATTCATTCAGAGGAAGGAATCAAGGACAATGAAGTATTGTGTGCTATAATTGCAACAAACTTGGTCGTATGGCAAAATTTTGCAGAAGCAAGAATGTGAAAAGAAACTACTGTGCAGAAGAAAGAAAAACAAACCAGAGGAATGATAAGGGAAAGGAAAAAGTTGATCCGGTTGAAACTAAGAAAGATATGGGCAAGATCTGGATCAAGAAATATGTGATTGAAGTCAAAGATGAATCCGCACCAGCATCTGGTGTAGATACTTCCTCCGGGAAGTGAATTGGGAGCTCTGGCTCAGGGGGAGCTAAGTTGGAAATCCAAAACCCCTAGCCAGAAAGTTAGTGCTGGAATTCGGCACGAAGATATGTTGAAAAGATGCATATGACAGATCCTTTGAAAGAAATTCTGTGAAAAAGGTTCAAGTGCAGAGCATTGCAGAGCAATCCTAATAGACTATGTTCTCCAGAGATGTGTTTGACAACTTTTTCATTAGAAGCATTTATGATGATTAAGTCAAGATAGATAAAGGATTATAAAGGGGCTCACTCAACCAAAAATTCATTTTGCACTCAAATTTTCAAGTGTCTAAGGCAAACTGAAGCGAAATTCCAAGCGACTCAGTGATCTCCAAAGCAAATCAAGACAAGACCAAAGAAAACCCTACTTCAGTGAAAAGAGGTATTTTTTAGATTTGAAACCCTACTGTGAATTTATTTGAACTTTTGCAAAAAATAGCAACACCACATGTAATTGATATAACTGAAAGAGCCCAGCCAAAATTCAAGAAGCACCCATTCAAATCAACAGAGGTTGATCCAAATGGTGCATTTTCAGAGATTCTGTTTGGTGTGATGCATGTGGAAGATGTTAGAGCCTATATTCATGTTGCCCTAGAAGAACATGGAGATAGTCAGTTCTCAGATCTATATATAAAACATTTAAGTGGAGATGGATTTGATTTGAAGGAAGAATATAAGGTATTGGAAAAGAAGAAGTTTACTCAATATATAGATTTTCTAGTCTTTGCAGAAGATGAATGGGTCCGGTATGTCTTAAGCTGAATTCATGATGAGTTTATATGGCTCAACTCTACATTCAAGATCACCAAAGATGCCATAAGGATAGTCATAGGACTAAACTCTACCGGTATAGTGCCTATGTTGAAGGCTATGAAAAATGATACAGTGATGAAAGCCACCAAAGGAAAATTTGATAAAAGGGCATTGACAATCAGTGACATTAAAGATCATGTAGTTAGACTTGCATCCATGGTAATCGGCTATAAGGTCTACTTCACAAAACAAGAGAACTCTATCTTCGATACTACCATATATACTGCCTATCAAATGGTTAAGGAAAATGTAGAGTATGACCTGTGTGAACTACTCCACCAACAGTTAATGGAGAATCTGAAGAAGACAAAAGAAAACAAATATCCCTTCAAATTCGATACGTTAATTATGTGTTTGTTCTTCTACTTTATGCAAGAGTTACCTGGCATGAAAAATCTATTTTGGAATGGAGATAAACCTGTTGCGGTGCAAATCAGAAATCACTTAAAAAGTATTGGAAGTTATGATGCACAAACTACAGCCCTATGGGGCTATTTCAAGAACTTCCAAAAGGTAATGTAGTCTAGAGAAAGGATCCCTAGATCAGTTGTTGAAAAGTATAAGGACACTATCTTCTTTATTGTGACAAAAGATAGATACTTGATGGAGGCCGTTAAGCCTAGAATAGTATGGGTTATGCCAATGGGCTATGAAGTAGATGGAGGAATATTGGAAAATTATGCCTAACATATGCTAAGCAAACCTAGAGATCCCAATGAAGAAAGATTTGGGACTGAAGAGATCCTAACATGTTGAGGTGAGAAAACCTAAAATTTCAAGAAAGGCCTAGAAGATGGCAGAATATTATACTCTAAAAAGGGGTTTCACCAAAACACAAATCAAAGAGACAAGAGAAAAGGCACAAGCAGAGAGAAGTAAAAGGGAGGAAGGAAAGTGAACGAGTTAAGGCTCTAGAAGAGCCAAAGAGGCAACTAGAGCACCCAATAGTAACAAAAAGGAGAACTAGAGGTTCTACTTCTTCAGGAACTGCATCTATGACCTCTGGTCCTACACCCTTTGCAAGTATAGAAACCCATGCAATGAGCCAAAAGAGATAGAAAACCAAAGGTCATAGAATGAATGTTAGTATAGGAGATGATGAGGAAGAGACTGAGTCAGATGAGGAAGTAAAGAAAATGAAAACTAAGGCCACCAAACCCTCCAGGAGTAGTAAGAAGAAACCTTCTGGTAAGGGTAAAGCTGAGAAAAGGCCAAGACAAGATGAGTCTCATACAGAAGAAGCCACTATAAATCTTGAAGATGTCCTAAAAGCTATAACTGTTGATGGAAATTTAAAGCCCATATCCCAACTGTATGATGAGTATAATGATCTGGATAAAAGAATTATTAAGACTATTGTTGTCAGATATCTGGACATCTACAACAAAGCCCTTATTGAGATTATTACTGATCTTCCAGATACTTTGGCCAGTATAGGAGCTGATGAGGAAGAGACTGAGTCAGATGAGAAAGTAAAGAAAATGAAAACTAAGGCCACCAAACCCTCCAAGAACATCAAGAAGAAACCTTCTGGTAAGGGTAAAACTAAGAAAAGGCCAAGACAAGATGAGTCTTAGACAGGAGAAGCCACTATAAATCTTGAGGATGTCCTAAAAGCTATAACTGTTGATGGAAATTTAAAGCCTATAGCCCAACTATATGATGAGTATAATGATCTAGATAAAAGAATTATTAAGACTATTATTGTCAGATATCTAGACATCTACAACAAATCCCTTATTGAGATTATTACTGATCTTCCAGACACCTTGGGCAGTATTACGTCTATAAGAAAAGAAGCAGCTATGGCAAAAGGCATTGAACTCCATGAGCATACACTGATAAAGTTATGTTTGGAGATCTCCCCTAAAGATAAAACATAAATCTCCAAAGCACTCAGCAAGGAGTTCAGAACAATAAAAAGGATGAATACTCTCATGTCAGATGACATTGAGAAAGTAGTGAAGGAGACTGAGAAAATCACTTTAAGAGTGTTAAAGGAATTTCATCTTCCTACAATATATGACAATGAAGAAATAAGTTTTAGAGATGACACATCTATTCCGGATGTGAACATGGACCAAAAATTAGACAAAGAGCCAAAGGAGAAAGAAGGTAAAGTTCCTGCTATTGATACAGCTGTCAAGGACAAAATTGAGATAAATCTTCCTCCGGGACAACAAACTAATGATCAAACACTCAAATAAAGTGAGGAACAAAACAAAGCAGATGAACAACAAGTCGAGTTAAGCCCTACTTTGGAGCAAAATGCTGATGAAAATAAAGATATGGATTTAGATCCTCTGGAGCAAAACCAAGATGAAGTCTCTGATATAGCAAGAGACACTGCAGAGTTGATCAAAGAATTTTTGGAGAAAGAGAAACATGTCTTGGATGAGCCTGAATTTTTGTAGGGACCAATAAAACTGGACTCAATGTCCCCTATACAGAAATTTAAACTGGTATCAGTTGTGCAAGCAAAGGCACAAGAAGAAATTTTGAAGTCTCACATACAAGACAATGAACTAATTGGTGAGGCATCCAACATTTTGGAGAAGCTGATGCCATCCTATCAGAAGGACACCTCTTTGTCTTCAATAAGTTAACTAAAAGGACTCATAAATTCTATAAGTGAGCATTTTGAATCTTTTGAGAAATCTACTAAGACAAAAGTAAGATAAGAATTTGATGAGAAAAGATTAAATGAGTTGAAGACTATGATAGTAAATGACAAAGCTCTACTAGACAATAAAATGAAAGGCATACAAAATTCTATCAAAAAAGCAAGTAACCTATACAAATTTTGCTTATCTTGGCCAAAAGCCACAAAAGAACTAGAAGAAAAGATAAAGGATATGAAACTGTAGCTAACAAATATTTCTAAATCATTTGACCCGGCAGTTGGGTCAGCAAGCAACAAAGAAATACAAGTAATTAACATTCATGATGAGTTAAGTAATCTTGTGAATAAGAGGGATCAAATGAAAAATAAAATGTGTCAGTTGAGAGGACTAATTAGTCCCAAGTTAGATTCAATGATTAGTATTCCAGTAGAAGCATAGGTAGCTTCACAAATTGACACACCTTCTGATGTGCAAAAGGCAAAAGAATCAATCTTTTTGATAAATGGTCACATTCAAATTTTGGAAAGAGCTAAGAAATGATGGGATGAAGAGATTACACAATTAAATATTGTGTACAAGGATATCCTCTCACCTACAACTAATTGAGTTGAAGATTGTATGTGTACATATGCGACAGAGTATGACAGATTTGTAGTTTTGACACAATTTTGACTTTTGTACATACACCTTTGCCATTGATGTCAAAGGGGGAGAAGAAGACTAGTGAAAAATAGGCAAACATCTAAGGGAGAGAAGGAATATAGAGTAAGGGGGAGCAGACACAAGCATTTTTCACTAAGTGTTGTTATCAATGCCAAAGGGGGAGATTGTTGGCAAGAGACACTGCTCTGATGAAGGATTACATGTTGTCATTGATAGCAACAAGGAAAAGGGATTCCACTGACATGACAAAGAGACATTACTCTAGAAGACCAACTTGGTTTGGCTACAAGGCATAAAGTATTCTGGTCCGGAAGGCTAAAATGACTGAGTATGGGAAGTATTCAGAGCAAGTGATAGAAAATGGGTCAGTATGCCTCCATAGTTGAAGAACAATATATGTGGTTTGGGTATGATGTTCATAGCTATTTGATGATGATATGTTCCAGTGCTCAAGACCTGACTTCCTCTAGAAGTCACACTATGAAATGTCTAAGCCTAGGTGAACAGAACTAAGATAGGAACAGTGCACAGTGCCAGAGAAAAAGAATCCGCATTCCTTCGTAGTTGCATAATTTGTCTTGCAGTTTTGAAGGTATGCTAAGAGGTCAAGAATGAATGTTGGTTATGAATCCTTGAGTCTCTTGTGGTCAGCAGTGAGAGTTTTGATATGATAGATGAATTGGCCAAGCATGTTCTTGAGAGATAGGCCGATAGGCATGTAAAATCCATATGTGGAGAAGATATATTGTTTGAATAATAAATCTAAGTGGTGGTATAATTGGTGCTGACCTATATGAAGATCATTATATGTTTGGTTTGGTCTGCATTATTGTTTGTACACATGATCAAGCTGAAAAGGTAAAATACATTGTATACATGCTCCATATCTGGCTTGCCGACCTGATTATTAAATGAATCTTGTTGTGGATATAAATATTTGATGGATTGTGATGTTGAATTTGTGGTGAGTGGTGTAATGTGTAAATTCAAAGTGTGAAGGATTATGAGCAGAGTGCAGAGCAGAAAAAGAAAAATAGAGTACATGTAGTTGAGTTGAGAAGCAGGGTAGAATAGATGAAGACCTTTGAATCTATATATTGAACCTTCAATGGAACTGTGATCCAACATATGGTAGATGCATTTACAGTAGTTCATCTCCTAGCAGTGAGGCAATCCTTCTTCTATCTTCTTTTTCTCTTGGTAGTGAGCTTTTGTGCAGTGAGCACTTCTTCATAGGGTAGTGAGCTCTGGGCAGTGAGCCTTCTTGTAATTTAGTATTGTGCTATTATAATATATTACATGAGATAACACCCACTGTGGTTTTTCCCTTTTTGGGTTTTCCACGTAAAAATCCTAGCATCCATATGTTATGTCTTTATGGTTGCTGTTCTAATGCTTATTTTGCTTTCATGTTATTGATTTTGGAAATTGGATTAATAAACTTGTTAAAAAGTGGTTTTGCAGAATATTGATTCACCCCCTCTGAGTATTCCTTATATTCAACAGAGTTAATCCTCACCATGGTTTTCCCCTTCTAGGTTTTTCCACATATATCTGGTGTTATGTGTTGATGTGTATTGTGTTAATCTTTCATGTTCATTTTGATACTGTGATGCTTAAGTTTTAATCTGCTCCGGATAAGTTGAAGTTGTTAAAGTTAAAGATTGTTTAGATACTGATTCACCCCCCTCTCAGTATCTTGGTGTGTTCAACATGACTTGCAAGAAAAAATCATAGAATTTCTTCCCAAATATGATTAGTTCAGGGACGTGGGTCCCACCAGGCATGCCAAAATATGTATGCAGAAATATGGAATGAAATAAGGAAACAATACAAGCACCTCTTCCATACTTAAGACACTCAAGATGCATAAGACTAAAGAAATGAAATAGAAACAAATAAACACTATTACCACAATAGCCTTCTTATTCCACCTTGTTGCTTCAATGATATTTTGATAGAGATTTATATATGTTGGTTGCTCAATTCTACAACATAACTTAATCATATGGAGACTTCATATGATAATGGCTTGCTTGATGTTTGATTTATAGATGCTTGATTGATAGAATGGATGGCTAGGATTAAGAGGTTAAGGTGGAGATAGAGGGCTAAGATTAAGAGGTGCTATTTGAAATAGATGGCTAAGATTAAGAGGTCAAGGATAGGGCATCCTTATGCGAATGGCTAGGATTGAGAGATGTAGTATGAAATGAGTGGCTAGGATATAAAGTTGATTTGACTTTTGGGACACTCATTTACTATTTGTGGCAAGTCATGTGACTCTCAACAATTAATTAATTTGGCTAAAAGGGATAAAAAGAGATTAGTTAAATAAATATAATTTATTTTTATTAATTAGATAATGGAGAAGAAAGATTAAATTAATTAAATAAACCAGAATAATTTATTTAATTAATTAGGTGATGAAAGGGGACATAAAAGGGTCCTAGCACCAATGTATCACAAGGTGATGGTCAGTTTTAGGTGTCTATAGAACCATGATAGTTTAATGTGATAATAGAGGTCCAATTGAATAAAAAGGTTTTTTTTTATATAAAACTTAGAGATGAATATAGAAATACATGTAGAACTTATTTGCATCTTGGTGACATTATAGTAGGTGGACTTAAAATTTACATGAAAAATAAGACATAGAGGATCGAATACAAAGTTTTCATAGATCTACTGAAAATAAGTAGGTGTTTATTAATTATCTCTTCTATTAAGATTAATGTAAAATTTGATTAAATTACAATTTAGTTCAATTTTATGTGAAGGGTTTGATATTTTACTTTTTGTGGATATAAGGTTTTAATCTTAATTATATGGTCATACTTAAGAAAGATATCTTGTTGTTTTAAAGACTCGTGGAAGAAATAGAAGCATAGTGTATGCTAAATATAGACTTTGGAAGGGTTTGGTGATTACAATTTTATATTCATTAGAACATGGTTGATTTATCCAAGTTGAAGAACATGTAATGTTGAAGAATAAAGAACATCATAGAGTTGAGGATTGAAGCAATACAAAATTTACTAAAGTCAAAACACATGTTGCTTGAATACTTAGTACTTGAACACTTGCTCAGTACTTTAGAGGTTATGATCAAAATGTTTATGACCCATGGAGGAGATTGTTTATAGGAAATTGGATATATTAAAGTGTCAAAAGCATGTGTGAAGATTCTTATCTACTAGGGAACTCTATTTTAAACTAGGAGATCAAAACTAAACAAAAATGAAAGACTTGCATTTGCATAGGTGTCAAGAAGGAAATTGGTTGATATGATGAATGAGATTATCAAAGGGTTATTTTAACAAAGATACTTCAAGCCTATATGCCTTGAAAATGTAAACAAGTGACCTTTTGGAAGAGGGAGTTGCTTTTAAGATATGTGTCAGCCAATAAGAGAGCTTTTGAACTTATGTTATGTGATTAAACATAAGAACCATATGTCACACATGAGAATAAAATAAACCTACCTTGGGACTTGTTCCCCACGTCTTCCACATGAAGACCTTGTCTAGGAGGAGGATTGCTACACATGGGATAGCTACCACTTGAATCTAATTTAGTTTATTTTAAGCCCTTAGATCTTGAGAATTATAATCAAATTCAAACCATTAGATTAGGCTTTGAATTTAATAATTGTAACAAGTTATTGCACCTAAAAGTGGACTATTTTGAGTTGTATTATCTATAAATGACTAGCTACAAGACTTTTTGAGGCTTACAAACCCTTCCTTTATTACAATTTTTAGACTATTGTTAGATGTTTCTTAATTTTCCTAAGTTTTCAAATATTGAGTAATGTTTCCACTAATGTATTTATGATAATTCAACTAAGTAAGACGGACTCTCACATTTGTTAACTAAAAAATATAATGAATTTAAAGTTGTGAAGGAATGTGTTCTAGATTTGCTCATGCACATAATAGTTTGTTGCATGTTTCTTCATGGTCAATTTCTCCTTAATCTTTTACACCATTCTTGTGTCTAATTGTCTAAAAATTGATCAAGCAAGAGTGGTTATTTGGAGATTTTATCTTCTCAACAGAAATGCAATTGCACATCATTGCAAGTCTTTCTTATTGATTCATCATTAGTGGAGAGTACTTTGCAGAAGGTCATTGAAGGACATCCTTATGGATTTTACTTAGAAACTACATTTTAACATAGTCACATTTATATTCCTCTCCCTTGGGATGGATTTTATATAATATGTTGGTTTGACATAGGAGTTAGGCTTGGTTTATATTCAAGATCCTTTCATTGCTTAAAAGAAGTTTGAGGATGCTTTAGTGCTATGTGATTTGAAATGATATGTGTTGTGTGGTGTTGGAGAAGGCTAGAAATTTTTCAAGGCTCTCCATTATCTATTGTAGGACTTCAATGTTTCATAGGAATAGAGAAATATGGCATGAAATGCTAATTTTTAAACTAAAATTTGAAACCAATGAGGGGAAATCTCTAGTGGTAGTTGTTAATATTGTTGATTACATGTGTGTTCATCTTCTATCCTTCTCTACTATCTAAAATGAATCATCTTCTAGGTTTGGTTTTGAATATGGTACTACTTTTGGATGTGCCATTATTGTTCAAAGTAGTGATGTGGGAGTTGGATCTTTAGGATTAATATAACATTATCATCCTTTTTGGTATTTTGGCATTCTCTATGTTGAATTTTTCAAATATGTGTAGACACCTAAAAATGTCCAACACCTTGTCATTAACATGTTTTGCCCTAGGTACCTGTATCATTCACCTAATTAGTTAAATAAATCTTATTTATTTAACTAATTTTGATTTATTCTCTTTCTATCCATTCATCCTATCTTCTATAATTAAATAAATTTTAATTATTTATTTAATTATTCATGACCCTTAATCCTCTCTAGTTAAATATTTACTTTTAATTATTTAATTAGTCACTTATCTATTTCTCCTATAATTAAATAAATTTTTATTTATTTAATTATCCACATCATCTTCCATCATAAATCCAAATTAATTAAATAAATTAAATATTTATTTAATTAATAAAATCCTAAAAAGACCCTCTTGCTTTCTTCTAAATTTGAACTCGTGTATCTAATTAATTAATTTAATTAGATATTTCATCTATTATCCTCCCATCTTTTTCGAAGATTTATTTCCTTTTTGAGGATTTAAAACTAAAAGCAAATCTTTCTATCTTTTTTCTATCTTATCTTGTTAATCCTTTCTTCTATAATTAAATAAATTTTATTTATTTAATTATTCATGGCCATTTATCCCCTCTAATTAAATAATTATTTTTAATTGTTTAATTAGTCATTTATCCATTTGCCTATAATTAATTAAATAAATTAAATATTTATTTAATTAATAAAATCTTAAACATATCTATTTGCTTTCTTTCCAAAATTAAACTCATGTGTATCTAATTAATTTATTTAATTAGATAATTCACCAGTTATCCCTCTCATCTTTTTTAGGATTTATTTCCTTTAAAATAGAAAATCAAATCTCTTTCTATCATTTTATATCCTATCTTATCTTGTTTTATTTCCTATTTTGTCAAATAAAGCAAAAATCAAATCTTATCAAATCTTCTTCCCTCCACATCAAAAAGGTCCATAAATATGGCCTCTCACAAGCCATTTGGTATGCATTGAGTTGATACCCTTACACTATCGAAATCTATCTCCAATTTTCTTCTAATTCTCTATCTATTTCTTTCATCCACTTTCATCTATCATTTTCTATCATTCATCAATCCAATCAACGTTATGTTACAGATCGGAGCAATCAACATTCAATAAATTGAGAAAAACAATCATGCATTCATCATTCGAGGTATTCAAAAAAGTTTGGATTTAAGGTATTACATTTGTATTATTTTATCTTTTGTAATATCTTTTGTAGGTTTTATCTTTTGATTTTGTACATTGGATTGGGAATAAAAGTTCTAATTTCTCAGATGAGTGACCTCAGTAGTCAACTTTCTTAACTGAGCTGATATCTCTTTGATATCATCCTTTTCTTCTTGCACTTTGGCTACTATAGTGTTTTGATGTGGCTGGAAGAATGAACTGTCATTATTATTTTGTGTAGCATCATGAGGTGCATGTCTAGGGTGAGGTATGATCTAATCATTACCCTAAGAGGCATAATGCTAAGTGGAGGCACTTGCAGTGAATGAGACATTACAACCGGAGGCATCAAAGCTCCACTAGCTTGTGGTTGACAAGGATATGTAGGATATCCTAAGTTAGGTGCCAAACTTGGTGTTAACTGCTGATTAACTTTAACTTCTTCAAAGGCACTTGACAAGGATGTGATGGCAGGGTGTGTCCTCCTAATGAACATAGATGTCAAAAGATCTAGAGCTGAGTAGTAAACTAAACTAGCCGCCTCATCATCAACATTATAAGGAGCTGTCAATTTGGAATACATCTTTTGGAATCTAGCATTGAAGTTTGAAATCAACTCTCCTTCAACTCTCTTAATTGTGGCAAAGAGATGATACATCATGGCTACATTTATAGGTATTTTGAATATGGCTTTGAAAGCTTTCTCTAGTGCATCCCAAGAGCCAATGGAAGTTTGAGGAAGACTAACAAACCAACCATATGCTTTTTCTCCTAGTGAATAAGGAAATAATCTACATACAACATCTTCATGTTGTATTCTAGCTCTGAAACGAGATTCCTTGTAAGTCCAGATGTGATCATCCACATCTTGATAGGGGTGATATTTTGGACAAATCTTGTCCAAATTTTTAGGCAGATCATTATATGCAGCAAAATGAAGTGGTGACTCAACAACAAAGAACAACATTGCAACTTGTACTAGAGGTATTACTGGAGGTGCTAAGGGAGCTACTGGCAGATTAATGATAGCAGGTCTAGGCTGAGTAGGTCTGGGCTAACTAGCAGAATGTGGTCTAGGTCTGAATATTAGAAATTCTTCTAAAGGTCTAGAGGATCTTGACTTGGTGTTAGGTTGACAAGCTAGTGCTTCACAGTTTAGGATAAACTTTGGATATTTTGACATAATCTTTCCAAATATGTGGGTAGTTACTCCTCTGGAGTAGATATTTATGGATAGATGTCCAAAATAACAAGGTATTTGCAGGATATTTGCAGAGAATGCAAATTCTAACTCAAACTTGGAATTCTAGACAACTATCTGTAAATATCGGGATGGATGTCCACAAGGATGAGATATTTGTGATCATATTCCTCAAATTGTTGGATATTGGTGGAATCTTTGCACAAAAACTCAAGATTTAGAGTATTTCTGAGAAATTTGAAAAAACCTTCTCACTGGGGTGCGGGAAACAATATCAAGATGACAAATCCTTAGATCAAGTTGCTCTGGCCCTACTTCTAGTACCAAAAATTGTTGATATGATTGTTAGTCATATTAACAATGATAAAAATTCATAGAACAAACCTTAATCTTCTTGAAGAATATGATGAATTCAGGATGAATTAATGATTCCAAGTCTCCATTGATTAGAACATGATCTTTTGACAATCTCTCAGTAGGTTATGCTGTGAATATGTTGTTATTCCATGTTGGGGCCTTATGCATGAATTTAAAGTATTTGTATTTGAATATGCAGATATTTGCTCTGTTTCACCTGCTCTATGTAAATCTCAACAAGCTAATGTTAAATCTTACAATATCTAACCAGAATATACATATATTTATGTTAAGTTTGATCAATTCTTTTGATCTTCACTCTGGTTAAGATCATTCATGATGGTGTGCATAACTTTGATTAGTTCTTCTGAATTTGATTAAATTTGAACTAATCTTTGCTCAATTTTACTTATGCACTATGAATTTTTCTAAATAATGTACCTATAAGCTCGTGTTTCTATGATCTTTGTCATTATTTTCAATTATTTGCATGATATTTGCAATTGTACATGTGATTTGTTCAAATATGCATATGATATTCATGTATCTACGGATGTCTACATATTTTAAGTTTTGCTTTTCATTTTCAGTATTTTGCAGTTCGATGATGTTGATCTTAATGAGATTTAAATAAATTGAAATAAAATATTCTAAAATTGTTTAAAGTGGGTGAGTCTTTGACAGTTGGTCCATATGTACAATTTAACATTTCATGAAAAAGAGATGAAATCAAACCATGTGTTGCTAGGTCATTCCACAACGTCACATAGTCGATGCTAATCTTCTAAGGTACTAGATGGCAACAATATCCACCAATTGACATGCACTCCAAGGGACATAGCAAATCGTAGTGAAATATCAAGAAGACATCCACACAAGATTACTCAGAATTTACAATTAATTGGTAATCTAAATCTCCATTCCACTCAACATTCAAAAGTATGCATATATACAATCAGTCTTGAGAGAGAACCATGCCATTCAATAATTCAGTCTCAATTAAGCTCCTAATAATCTAAAAAATGGCAATCCACCTCCTTTTATAGAACAAGGAGGAGATGTGGTTACAATTGATCCAATGATCAGGATCACTTCAAAATATTCAATGGTTAGGATGGAAACGTGGCACATGATTTCCAGTTGGTAATCAATCTGGTGGGTCTCAGCTAGCATGCAAGAATATTCTAGAATCATTGACTTGGTCAACATGATCCCCTCACTTTGCATTTTCATATTATTCCTCATCTATGGATAGCTCATCCTCTGTCACTCTACATTTCACCCCTTGGATAAGCTCATATACCTAGATGGCCTTCTTTATTTCTACAATATCTAACACTCTAACCTTCTTAGCTGCATGTTCCTATGCTTTTAGTTGCTCTTGCAGAGATATCCACTAGTTTGTCTGACTATCCAGCTCTTCTTTATACTTCTCTATCTTGGCCTTCATTCTCATGGCCTTATCAATTGTAGCCTCAGAAAAATGTTTAATATGGTCCTCTGCTACTAGCTTGAAATTATCTCAAAATTCCTTTGTAGCAAAATCCTCATCTTGATTTTCCACTTTCCCTTCGACTTCGCCCTCAAGGGCTTCCAAAATTTCTATCTCTTCTACCAGCAGGTCATGAACCTTGACACTAACATCTGCAACCTTATTATTACATCTCCTTAGGACATCCACCTCAAATCTCGCATCCTCATACCAATCATCTAGCTACGGTAATGTCTAAGGCATTAAGACATTCTTTGTTATGAGGATATTAGTATTGTTTTCCTCATCTCCTTAAATATGGCTAATTATTTGTCACTTTTTATCAATCTCTGGCTAACATCTTTTTTCACTTTGTTAGCTTTCCCTTTCAAGTTACTCAGTAAATCCCAGTTAGACAATGAAATTTTTATTATTTGTTCACCATCAACCAAAAATTTATTGAACCAATTGTCCATTATTTGGGCATGATGCTTCTACACATCCAAGGTAGCTATCTCTTCTTGTGATACTAATGTTAATGAGGTAGTAACTAATATGGGCACATTTGTTTGTACCACTAATCCTTTAATAAATGTCTGTATTTGAGCAATCTGCTCTTTCTACTCTTTATTTTTAACCTTTTCTTTGGCTATCCTAGTGAGCAGGGCATCTATGCTCTCCTTGGCTTCTTAACCCTCTTGTTCTACAATTGCGAAACCTAGGTCCAATGTAGTCATTTGAAATTGATTAGCTTTTATCTCCCCCTTTGCTTTGTCTGCAACATGTACATCTACCTGAGCTGTTCTCTTCCCTGTGATAGGGTCTCTCTTTATTGCTAAAGTAGCTCTGGCTCTTCTTTTGGATTTTGCTACTTCCACCAAAAATAATGAAGAAATGTCAAAATTGGAAAAATAAAGAATTTGAGGTTGATTTACCTCATGCATGAGCCAATGTGGCACATCAGGTCCGGACCCTTGTTTGTCTGTTTGCTCAATGTGAGCATCATGTATCTCCACATTCTATTGTTTTGGTATGTCTTCCTCCACATTTTATTGTTGTTGCTGCTCATTGGTGTTGGGAATTAAGGTGTCTCAACCTTGGTAATTCCTTGTAATATTTCATTATATTTATTTATTTATTGCCTATTATGTAATTAGGATGTAAATCCTGTTTTGTCATCTTGTGGGAGTTGGCACGGTGATGTGTCATCCTACGTGGAAGGTGACAAGATGTAAATTTGTGCTCACATGAGGAGATAGGTGTCCCACTTAGTGGTAGGAATATTTTTCATGTGTCAGCATCTTGGATAGTGTATAAGGGAATATTGACCAAAACAGTCATGATAGATTCCTATGACAAATCTATGACGCGTAAGAGTCGTAAATGGAAGATTCTATGATAGGTGAAGACATGTGTCACAAGGCATCTTGGAAGAAGGTTTTTTTGGGTGCCCCAAGGAGAGTTATGACATGTTGTAAGAGAATATGCTATTTATAGCCTGTTTATGATAGATTCTCTTACAACTGTAAGATATGTCAGTATGACAGATTCTATGACAATTGTAAGAGTCGTAAGAGCATCTGTCATTGCCCAACTTGGGAATAGGAGACCTCTTTGGGATGGGGTGACTTGACAAGTGTTAGGAACATCCAACAGTGTTGGACAAGTGTCCATAGGCATGGGTTTTGGGCCATGAGGCCAAGTTGGACGCCCATCTCAAGATAGAGCCATTTTACCTTGTATTTTCTATATAAACAGGTGCTTTGGAGAGGATATGTATTATGTGATTGATAGGTACTATTATGCTGCCAGTTTGTCTCCAGATATGAGTATCAAAGACTCCTGAGAGCTTGCATTGCAAGTGTATTGTAAACCATTTTAGTTTTGATAATACATTGTGCATGTTTTAGAGTGTGGGGTTTTTCACCCAATAAGGGTTTTCCCCACATATATCTTGTGTCTCTCTCTTTTGTCTCATTTCTATGTGTATGTGTATTGCTGCAATATCTCCATTGTTATTGTTAACATTCTATAATTGTAAAGGATAAAACAAATTTGCACTCTTCTCTCCTCTTTAGATTAGTGTAGGAAGTGATTTCTGCACACCTAGCTTCTTTTCAATTGGTAGGAACTTCTTCATTTGTTTGTTGCTGACCATCATGTTGTGCAGCATCCTTAGATGTCATATCTTGATCTTTAGATTTATCTTTATCAGGTTCTTTGTCTAATGTCACCTCCTTCTGGACATCTTCATCCTATTTATTTGTATCAATAGGCACATCTTGAAGTGTCGGTGGATTTTGATCTTACAATTGTTGATCATCCTAAGGTGGAGTATCTACATTGGGTCCTTGATGACTAGGATCTTGCATATCCCAATGAACTTCTTGGTCACCATCACCTACAATCTCTTCTTCTTTGTTCTCATCCTCTTTAATCAATGGACCTTCTTGTCTAGATATTAGCACTTCTGTATCTTTATCTTTATCCTCAGCATGTCCCTCATTAGTATCCTAGATACTTTGTTGAGAAGGTACTTCAGTGTGTACCTCTGTATCCATGGCTGAATTATCTTTAATCTGTTCATGCTCCATGGTTTTGTCTTTCTCTTCATCATCACCCCCGTCATATGATAAATCAATCATTGCTAGGTTGGTGGCCTTTCCAATTAACCCCTCCAAACCAATGTTCTCTGCTACCACCTTCGGATCTTCAACTTCTTCTTCAATTCCAATGGCTTGTTGCACTTTGGGTGTATTTTGGGGTGTTATTGCAGTATTTCTGACTAAAGCCTCCATAGGACTTGATGCGATGTCTTTAGTTATCTCATCATCCGTGAGACCTATTGTTTCATCTAATGGTATAGATGGATCATTTTCCTTTTTTCTTTGTTCTTCCCTGGCCTCCTTAGCTAGCTCTATTTTGAATTTCATAATGGTTTGAATAGGGACATCATGTTGTAAGCTTTGGAGTACCGGCCCTGTCCTGGATAACCCTTCACCTCCTTGTCCTTTCAACAAGATATCTGGCTACTTACTTACAGACCCCCTCATTACTAGTACATGTCCTCTCTTCTTCCTTGGGACACTAGCCCCTTGCAACACATCCTAACTTTTCATATTCTTTAACAAAGGGATTTCATCTTCCTATTCCTCCAGATCCTAATAAGTAAACCCCAGTTCTTTTGTATCTGAATGTTGTTCCACAAGTTTTTTTGGATGTTGTGGTAGTAGAAGTTGAGACCTGATTCTTCCGAGGTGAAGGTCTTGGAGTTATGCGAATACCTACATCTGTACTCCCTTTATCTTCTTTTGAAGAAGTTTCCTTGGCTTGCTTAGCCTCTAGATTTTGTCTTTTATCACTCAAGCAATCGTCATATTCTTCTTCAGACACCTCTTGTCTCTTCCTTTTCTTATCTATGGTAATAGCCACTCCCTTAGCCTTCAGAGAAGCAACCTCTTGGTCCACCCATGCCTTGGTCAATTGCATGACCCTTTGTGTTATCATGTCTAGGGATGTCACCTCTGGTTGGCTCTAGTCAGGTGGGGAGATAGTTTCATTATATATCTTCTTACTTTCATATTCCTCTAAAATTATTACTCCATCATCTTGATGTAACCGTGGGGGCACATGGATGCAATCCAAGGTATGGATTTGTTTCAATGTGAGCCTTTGATAGCTTCTCTTCCTTACCTCTACATCATCTAGCCAATCTTCCCAACAATCCTCCAAATGTACCTGATGCACTGGCTTCTTGTAGATATACTTTTCCATTCTTCTATATGGATCATATTGCCTAGCCAATGGAAAAGGTTGCAAGTGCAACATCTATAGTCCTCCCTCTACTACCTTTGTTGACTCAATGTCTAGGCACATATACCATCCAATATAAAAAGGGAAGTTGACATTGGGATTCCTATTCTTCTTTGTAAATGCCTCATAGGATGGCACTATTTGTCTAGTCATATCCATCAGGATGACCTTATCTGTAGGGTATCTGGGCAGCATCAGAGGTTACCGACTGAATCCTTCCATTTTGATATATGTGAAGACTCAGAACTAGATGAACCAAGTTTCATTGTTTACTACTACTGCTTGAGCCTCAATGCTCATCCTCTTGGCTCTGTCATCCTCCATAAGGTGAACCAAATGCATGACAAAATAGTTATTCACTCTTTTGTAATTTTGGAGGGATGACCTTGTTGCAAGTATGAGGTGAACCAGTGTTGTCATTGATGTCAACATACTCATATTGCATTGACAAGAAGGATTGGATGAGTTGTGTGCTAAGGATATTGAGAAAATTAGCCTCAGTCAGGAACAGTAAAGAACAGTGATGAGAAGAAGGCAAATGTATTGTATAGGTTGAGAACCAGAGGATGCAGATTAAAGGGTTTGTAGATATGAGTCTTGAGATGTTTCAGTTAAGATTTCAGAGGTCCGCATGAAGCTCTGAAGAAGTTGTGGTTGTCTGTGTGGAACCGGTTTCGGCAAGTGTTCAGAGGTGACAGAGGATCACAGAAAGGTCTGGTGAGGTCCAGAATTGTATAATCCTAATCTGCGGATTGGAAGGAGTGTTTGGGATGTCCTTGTGATGTGTCATCTCGAGTTGTGTATGATTTTGAGGTCTGGAAGTACCTTTTGCATTGTGACAGTGGCAACAGACTGTGCTCTTGAAGTTCCAGATGAGGAAGAGAAGAGATTCCAGTAAGTAGAGAAAGTGCGGATGTACCTGGTCATTCAGGCAGGTTTGTGAAGGTTCTTGGATCATGTTGAGGTTTTGTTGTTGATCCATATTAGTGACAGAGCCCGGAATTGAAGATATTCTTCCGGATGAAGTTCTTGTTCCGACTAACCGACCGGATGAGTTGTTCATCCTGCGAATGTTCATGTGGTGGCCGACCGGATGTGTTATTCATCTTGCGGATACTCTTATGGTTATTTACCGACTTAGATGATTGTTCCTAAGTTGATGTCTTGTATAAATAAGTGTTTGAGAATTCATTTTGTGTGTGGATTGTATGGATGAGTGTGGCATAGTGAAGAGAAGTGCGAAAGGCAGAGCAGGGGTTTTTGGGCTTAAATGGAACTGATCCGGACATGGTAGAGATGTCATTCTCTAGTTCAAGATTGTGATTCTTATCACTTTGTAGACAGTGTGTCTCCTTGTAGGCAGTGGGCCTCTTTGTGAGCAGTGTGCTCAGGCAGTGAGCCCTAATTGGCAAGTGCCATTCTTTTTCTTATTCTTCTAACAGAGAATAATCCTTGGGTTAATCACCCTGTGGTTTTTCCCTTAACCGGGTTTTCCATGTCAAAATCTTGGTGTTCAATGTGTTGATGTTTATCTGCTCTTGTGTTTATGCTTTATGCTTTCATGGATGATTAATTAATATGCTGTTAACTAACAAAGGAGAATCGAGCGTTTGAAGCAAAGTTTATATACAACTGATTCACCCCCCCTCTCAGTTGTATGCCCTAGATCCAACAATTGGTATCAGAGCCAAGTTCCTCTGAAAGGAGCTTAACCGCTTGAGGAGATCCAGGATGTTGTCATATAAGAAGGATAGTTCGAAGTTCGATGGAACCAACTTCACTCTCTGGAAAGGTCGCATGAAATGTCACTTGGAATGTATGGGAAAAGCATACTTGGCCATGGTCTCAAAATCATATGTACCTCCACAAGGTGGTCCGACAACTCTGAATGAAATCACAGATGCTGAAAACAATCTGCGGACCAAGGAAGCCTTGCTAAGCGCATTGAATGATTCAGATCTCTCAAATGTTATTGACCTACCAACTGCATATGAGATCCTGACTAAACTGGAACTTCTGTATGAAGGAGATGAGTTTGTCAAGAGTGCAAGGTTGCAAAGTCTGAAAGGGAAATTTGAAAGATTGAAGATGAGAGATGATGAAAACATCACTACCTTTATGCCAAGAGTGAATGAGCTGGTATGTGGAATTAGAAATGCTGGTGGAACTCTGGATGAAAATGAGATTGTTTGCAAAATCCTCAGATCCCTTCCTGCTGCCTACAAAATCAAGGTTGCTGCCATTGATGAATTCAGAGCCCACACAACTGTCACAAGAGAACAATTGGCTGGCAAACTAGCTGCATTTGAAATGACCGAGTTTGGAGATGATCCTCCCAAGACTGAATCTGGTTTCAAAGCCAGTGCCTATGTGAAAGGCAAACAAAGATTTGATCCGGGAGAAAACTCATCAAGAAAGATGTCATGGTATGATCAAGCAAGAAGAGACATGGAAAAAGAAGAAGCAGAAACAACTCAACTTGAAGCCCTCATTGCAAAGAGACTGCCAAGAGGATCCGGTAAGTATGAAGGAAAACTACCCTTTAAGTGCTTCAATTGCAATAAGATTGGTCATTTTGCTTCAAGATGTCCGAAAAGATCTGCAAGGTCTAATACTAACAGACAAAGATTTCAAAAGAACTGCTATTATGTTCATGAAGAAGATGACAATGAAGGAGTAACTGATGATGAATCAGAATCAGGAAGCAAAGCCGAAAATGAATGGGTGTTTATTGCCATCAAGGAAGAAGATTCAATATCCTCTGAATCTGTCAATCACAAGGTTGTGGAAAGAGCTTTGGCTACTCAAGTGGAAGAAAAGGATGATTGGGTTATTGACAGTGGATGTTCTCACCATATGACTGGTGACAAGAATAAGTTCTTGGATTTGGAAAGGTATGAAGGAGGAATGGTAAAGTTTGGTGACAATTCTGCTGGCAAAATCAGAGGTAGGGGAACTATTTCCTTTGATGGAAAGAGCAAAATAGGTAATGTACTATATGTTGAAGGATTGAAGCACAATCTTCTCAGTGTTGTCAGTTAGTGGACAAAGGCTATGATCTCCAGTTCAAGAATGGAAAATGCATAATCCTTACAAGCTCTGGAATTGAAATTACATCCGGTACTCAAACAAAAGGTAATATCTTTCACCTGGTTGGTTCAAATAAAAGTTGTCTGTTTGTTCAAGTTGATCAGAGTTGGTTATGGCATAGAAGAATGTGTCATGTAAATTTTGATAACATCATCAAGATAAGCAATATTCAGGCTGTAAGAGATCTTCCAAAATTGATGAAACCTACAAATAGTTTGTGCAAAGAATGTCAGCTAGGTAAACAGAGCAGAGTCTCCTTCAAAAGCAAAGATCAGTCCTCTACCAAATTGTTAGAATTAGTACATACTGATCTCTGTGGTTCAAAAAGAATCAAGAGTCTACAAGGTGATAGATATTTCATGTTACTAATTGATGACCATTCCCGAATGATGTGGGTTACCTTCCTAAAGGAGAAATCAGAAGCCCTTGAGAAGTTCAAAATCTTCAAAACTATGGTAGAGAATCAAACCGGATTGAAACTGAAGTGTCTAAGGTCTGATAGAGGTGGTGAATTTACATCTGGTGAGTTCATTGACTTTTGTGAGAAGCAAGGTATAAGAAGACAGTTGTCTGCTCCTAGGACTCCACAGCAGAATGGAGTAGTTGAGAGAAAGAACTGGACCATCCAGAAAGCTACCAGGACAATGATGTTGGAAGCAAATGTTCCTCAAATGTTTTGGAAAGAAGGTATCAGCACTGCAGTCTACACTCTCAATCGAGTTCAAATTAGAAAGAACACTGGTAAGACCCCCTATGAACTCTGGTTTGGCATCACTCCTACTGTGAAATATTTCAGAGTATTTGGTAGCAAGTGTTATATCAAAAGAGATGAAGATCTAGGAAAGTTTGATGCTAGAAGTGATGAAGGAATTTTCTTGGGTTACTCCACTCAAAGCAAAGCATACCGGTGTTACAAGAAGAGGCTGAGGAAGATGATAGAAAGCACTAATGTGAAAGTTGATGAAGGAATTGAGAAGCCCTCAAGATTTTATGAGTTTGATGAAGATGACCAAGATGGTGTTTAGGTTCAAGGAACTCAATCCTCTCCGGTAAGTCAGAATTAACCTGATCTGGTAAATTAGAAAGAAGAGATAGGTCTGAATGAACCTGATCAAGAAGCAGTAGTGCAGGATACTCCCAAAATTCCAAGGTATGTAAGACAGAACCACTCTGAAGATCAGATCATAGGTGACAGAAACAAAGGTTTGCAAACTAGAAGGAATGTTGCTCAAAATCAGGATGAATGTTGTCTGATTTCAAAGATTGAACCTAAAACAATAAATGAAGCTTGCAATGATGAAAACTGGACCAAAGCAATGGAAGATGAATTGATGCAAATTGAGAAAAATCATACTTGGGATCTTGTTCCCAGACCTAGAGATAGGAATGTGATTGGAACCAAATGGGTCTTCCGGAACAAACTAAATGAAGCTGGTGAAGTAATCAGAAACAAAGCTAGATTGGTCTACAAAGGCTACTCTCAAATAGAAGGAATTGATTTTGAAGAAACCTTTGCTCCGGTGGCAAGAATTGAAGCAGTCAGATTATTCCTTGCATTTGCTACCTTTAAAGACTTCAAGGTATATCAAATGGATGTCAAGTCTGCCTTCCTAAATGGTGATCTGGAAGAAGAAGTTTACATTGAACAACCGGATGGATTTCAATTGTCTGATAATGATGATATGGTCTGCAAGTTGAAGAAAGCATTGTATGGATTAAAGCAAGCCCCAAGAGCTTGGTATGAAAGGTTGGATAAGCACCTTGTGCAGATTGGATTCAACAAAGGTACTGCTGACAGTAACTTATATTTCAAATTGATCATGAAAACATTTTGATTGTTGAAGTATTTGTGGATGATATCATTTTTGGAGGTAGAGTCAGTATGTGCAAAACTTTTGCAAATCAGATGAAAAGTGAGTTTGAAATGTCTATGCTTGGTGAAATGAATTTCTTCTTGGGTCTGCAAATTACTCAAACAAAGAAAGGGATCTTCATTTCTCAGACCAAATATGTGAAAGAATTGTTGAGGAAATTTGGTATGGAAGATTCAAAGCCAATGAACACTCCCATGGCAACCGGATGTAAGTTGAGCAAAGATGATGACTCCCCAAAGGTAGATCAGACAAAGTATAGATCAATGATTGGTGGATTGTTGTATCTCACTTAGACTAGGCCAGATATAATGCAGGCTGTCGGTCTTGTAGCAAGATTCCAGGCTGATCCTAAAGAATCTCATGTTATGGCAATCAAAAGAATTTTCAGGTACTTGAAAGGAACAACTGAGTATGGTCTATGGTACCCTAGAGATCCGGATTTCTCTCTTCATGCTTACACAGATGCAAATTGGGTAGGAGATGTGGATGACCGGAAGAGCACCAGTGGTGGAGCATTCTTTTTGGGAAAGAGATTGGTTTCTTGGCTCAGCAAGAAACAAGATGCAATATCTCTGTCTACAACTAAAGCAGAATACATTGCAGTAGCAGGTAGTTGCACTCAAATCTTATGGATGAAGCAGATGCTAAGAGACATTAAAATTGAATATGAGGAGCCTATCACAATTTTCTGTGATAATTCAAGTGCAATTAATATTTCTAAAAATCCGGTATTGCATTCTAAGACTAAGCACATATCTATCAAGTTTCACTTTTTGAGAGAACAAGTGAACAAGAAAGAAGTTAGATTGGAGTATGTTCCCTCCAAGGATCAGATTGCAGATATCTTTACTAAACCTCTTCCCAAGGACTCTTTTGAATATCTCTGGGAAAAGTTAGGGGTCATGGTCCCTCCGGTGATGAACTAGGATGCACTGATGTGCATCAGTCTGGTGGATATCACAGTCATATCTTGTGATCCGGATTGATGATGGGGAGCAGCTGGTATGATTCTAATGTGTTAGAATTGCAAGTATGAGCCCTTTGCCATTGATGTCAAAGAGGGAGAGAAGACATGTGAAAAACAAGTGGTTGATGATCAAAGGGGGAGTAGTAAAGGAAGAGAAGACATGTGAAAAGTTGTTGTTGATAGGGGGAGCTGTGATAGAAAGGAGAAGTTCTTATCTTGATGGTTTTTCACATCATATGTTGCCATCAATGACAAAGGGGGAGATTGTTACAAGTATGAGGTGAACCAGTGTTGTCATTGATGTCAACATACTCATATTGCATTGATAAGAAGGATTGGATGAGCTGTGTGCTGAGGATATTGAGAAAATTAGCCTCAGTCAGGAACAGTAAAGAACAGTGATGAGAAGAAGGCAAATGTATTGTATAGATTGAGAACCGGAGGATGCGGATTAAAGGGTTTGCAGATATGAGTCTTGAGATGTTTCAGTTAAGATTTCAGAGGTCCACATGAAGCTCTGAAGAAGTTGTGGCTATTTGTGTGGAACTAGTTTTGGCAAGTGTTCAGAGGTGACAGAGGATCACAGAAAGGTCCGGTGAGGTCTGGAATTGTATAATCCTAATCTGCAGATTGGAAGGAGTGTTTGGGATGTCCTTGTGATGTGTCATCTTGAGTTGTGTATGATTTTGAGGTCCAGAAGTACCTTTTGCATTGTGACAGTGGCGACAGACTGTGCTCTTGAAGTTCCGGATGAGGAAGAGAAGAGATTCCAGTAAGTAGAGAAAGTGCGGATGTACCTGGTCATTCAGGTAGGTTTGTGAGAGTTCTTGGATCATGTTGAGGTTTTGTTGTTGATCCGCATTAGTGGCAGAGCTCAGAATTGAAGATATTCTTCCGGATGAAGTTCTTGTTCCGACTAGCCGACCGGATGAGTTGTTCATCCTGCGAATGTTCTTGTGGTGGCCGACCGGATGTGTTATTCATCTTGCGGATACTCTTATGGTTATTTTCTAACTTAGCTGATTGTTCCTAAGTCAATGTCTTGTATAAATAAGTGTTTGAGAATTCATTTTGTGTGTGTATTGTGTGGATGAGTGTGGCATAGCGAAGAGAAGTGCGAAAGGCAGAGCAGGGGTTTTTGGGCTTAAATGGAACTGATCCGGACATGGTAGAGATGTCATTCTCCAGTTCAAGATTGTGATTCTTATCACTTTGTAGACAGTGTGTCTCCTTGTAGGCAGTGGGCCTCTTTGTGAGTAGTGTGCTCGAGCAGTGAGCCCTAATTGGCAAGTGCCATTCTTTTTCTTATTCTTCTAACAAAGAATAATCCTTGGGTTAATCACCCCGTGGTTTTTCCCTTAACTGGGTTTTCCATGTCAAAATCTTGGTGTTCAATGTGTTGATGTTTATCTGCTCTTGTGTTTATGCTTTATGCTTTCATGGATGATTAATTAATGTGCTGTTAACTAACAAAGAAGAATCGAGCATTTGAAGCAAAGTTTTTATACAACTGATTCACCCCCCCCTCTTAGTTGTATGCCCTAGATCCAACAGACCTCCTCTCCAGCTATGGGTAATGATCCCATATATTCTTATCACTGGGATTCCTTCCCACTCGGCCTACTATTTGTAATCCATCAAAAGTTCCCTTAGCTACACAGGCATAAACCACATATGAGGACATGTGGAATAAGTTTGTCTTGCCACCCAACCTTTTCATTCATGAATCTAGGCTATCACTGATGAGTGGCACCCATTGTACCTGTGTGTTGGTGGTATCCACCATTCTAATGAGCATGTACATCCACAGCTCAAAATTACCTGCATGCAACCTTCCTCTCATCTAGCTTAGCATGACTATCATATACTGTACCTCCGGAGTGAAGTCAAATTTATATAATTTCACAAGAAGTTTAGCAGCTACCTTATATGTATTATCCTGAACTCTCCAAACTAAAAACATTATTTTCCTGCAGTCTGCATAATTACCCTTATATTGCTTTTCCAAATCCTCAAGATCTATCTTGTATAAGTTGAGACCTGTAGGCAGATTGAAGGTAGTCATGATTCCTGCAACTAAGAAGTCTGCATATACTCTGCCATGCTTCTCCACCCTTCTAGTATTTATGTTATAATTATCAGCATAGGCTGCCACCAACTCAATTGCCTGTATAGCATATGGAAATCCATCAGCATGCCACATCCCTGAGTTATAGATGTTAATAAGCATAGGGTTTCGTCCACCCTTCTCTAATTTGGCCGTCCATGCCTCTAGACTGGTGTTCCTGACATGGGTATCTCCAATTTGACTGTATCTGAAACTAGACCCACTGGGTTGTGGGTACATGGGAGCCATGAACTCCATCTTGCTTCAATTTTTACAAACGTCCATGATGTCCTACAATGGTGAATTTGAATATTTTAACTTAATCATGTAGTTTCTAATTCTAACCAGTTAATTTCTAAGTAGCATGACCTTCAACATATACAGGATATGAATATGTGCATTCTAATTCAAATTTACCTTAAGTGAATATCTATTTACCTTTCACTATGCAGAAATGACAAAATGAGGGTTTTATGTTACATACCTAACTTACTGCACTTAAACCTTGATTAATTGATATCTGGATATGCAAATTCACTGTAGACTCGTTCTTTACCATTCACCGTCTGATATGCACCCCATTCCGTTGTGATCGCAAATCTTTGTAATGGCCATTGTAATAGCTTTAGAGATCTATAATTTCTCTTTTGAATGCTTTGTGAATGCAAAAATGACTAAAATTCACCCTTTAAATGTTAGAAATTATGATTTTAGGGCATCATTAGTGTAGAATTACCCATGTTCATGGATAGTGACATCGAGGTCTTAGGATCACAATAGGTGGTGGTGTATGATTTGAATTTTCAAACATTCACCTACCTTTTTGCGGTATTTATTACATAGTGTGCATATCGATGAATATCCAAATGTTTAACAATGTGCATACGTTTTAGAATATGCAGATGTGTATGACGTCATCATGACATTGGTCAACATTGACCAAGGGTGAATGTCGGGTCGTGAATATCCAAAGGTACTTTACCTTTGAAATCGAATGTCTGGGCATTACAAAATGTCCATATGGGAAAATTCAATGTGTCACATGGCACCATCTGATTGGTCTGTGGAAATATATGTATTTTGGGTCACGGGGACGGATATATGGATATTAAGAAATATCTAGATGTTAATGTTTACGAAATATCCCTACGTCCAAATGTGATGATGACATCACCTTCCTGAAGGTTACTCTTGGTTGGGCGTATCATGATGTCATCCACATATTAGCGAAGGTTTGCATATTAATTTAATGTGCGGATGTTAAGCTTATCAATGTGCTACATACTTCGAATGTCTGGATGATGTCATCACTTTTTGTTATTTCTAAAAGGCGAGGTTGGATGACATCATCAAAATATTAACTAACATTAGGATATTGAGTTAATATCTAGACATTGAGTTTTATCATTATATTAGAGCAAGTGAGGATATTAACTAATATCTGCATATTAAAATTGAATGTGCATACTCATGAATGTCCATGCATGTTGATGGTCTCTTACATCGTGGGTTAAAGTTTGACGTACGCACATTTGTGAATGTGCACACGTTGAGTTTTCCTTAGTAATTTTGCAATCTAGACATTAAGTTAATGTTTGAATATTAGGAAATGTGATGATATCCTCAAGACTGTTTAACTAAATTTTGACTGGGCATAACTCCTTGGTCTTGGGGAATTTTGGGGTGCTTAAAAAAGAAAACCTGCTTAGAATTTTGTGCTCTTTCATTTGGCAGGGTTCATGATGAAAAATTCTAACTTTGAAAACTAGACCTACATTTTGAGGTCCTAATATGCACAGGATGGGATCTTGACATACATCTGCTACTAGTTTTTACCATACCACCCAAAAGCAAAGGGAACAAGCAAGCCAAACAAAAGAAAGAAGTTGGGTCCCTATTTTGCTGGGGAAAAATGGGGTGTGTTGTGTAACCACACAATAAGACAATTTAGGTGTTGACAGACAGGGGATAGGTGCTGATGGGGATGGAAATTAGGCATTGAATTAGGTGACTAGGCACTAACAGGGACTAGTTGGGTGCTGAAAGAAGCTGACTAGGCACTGATAGAGGCTAACTGGGCATTGAATGGAGATGGAAGAGAATGATGACCAGGGTTTGACCGGGCACCAATAAAGGCCAGTTAGGCACTGATATGGATAGACTAGGCACTAAGATGTGAAAAATAGGCATTGAATGATGTATAATGGAATGATGATCAGGACTAAGCACTGATAGAGATGTGTTAGGCACTGACAGAAAGTGAATAGGTGCTAAAATGTGAAATATGGGCATTGATTTGAGTTGATTTGATTTGGAAAGTGTTTGTTTTGGGAATTTTATCAAGATAATCATACAACAAACATAATGGCTATTTTGATTGACTCAGAAATGGGTGCGAGAGGTTGTTAGCCTTCATGGATTATAAGCAAATTATACGGGTATAGCACATGAAAGACACACCAAACACTTGTATACAACCTATTAACTATTCAAGTAGGTGTGACATATCTTATGGATCTCACAAAATGGTTGTGGGTCAATCTCAACTCAAAATAGAACTGAGATTCCCACCCCCATTAATACCATAATGCTATAGCTTGAATAGATAGGGAATATATGGTCATGGACAACCTTATACCCCTTACCTTGGAGACTTTTGTCTTGCCTAAAGTAGCCCTTATCTCAAGTATACGGTATGGTGAGCGTCTTCCTGTCCTTCTACAGTGGTGCACCACAAGATATGATAGTCAAAAGGTCTTAGCTACACTTCACAAGGCTTCTAGGGGATGTCCCAATATACGTGAGGTACGCAGGATGAGTTGATGAATGGGGGTGTCCAAATACAACCAAGCTCCAACCAAACACAAATCTTAGCAGACCGAGGGTCTCAGGGTTTTTGCAAGGGGGGAATGGGTCCTTCCTTTAAAGTGAGTCTTTCTATTCTCACAATATTTATATCCTGTGCTAGAACATGTTGTTGAGGTCATCACTGGGGGGATGAAATCCCCTAGCAAACCCCCTAAGAAGAAACTACTTCCCACTTTTGATCACTCAAGATCGCAAGAAGTGCAAGGGGAGAGCAAAAGTGGAAAAGTAACCCCTTCGGGATACAAGTAAAAAAGAAAGTTTTCAAATGGACTTTTGATCCCCAAGATCACCTAAGGTGTGAGTGGAGAGCATACGTCCAAGAGCAAACCACAAATAAAGAAACACAAGATTAATTATTGTTGAATGCACAAGACAACTTAGAGGGGGGTGAATCAATTGTAACAAAACTTCAAACCCTTACAGACATTCAGATCCACATTAACCTTTAAGTATGTTGTGATGATTAAGAATGAAAAGAAAATAAATAAAACTAAATCATAACAACACCATGCACAAGAGAACACCAAATTTTTATGTGGAATACCCTAAAAGGGAAAAACCATGGTGAGGATTAGCTCACAATATAATGTAGTAACAATACCGAATTACAAAGGCTCACTGCCAGAGGGCTCACTGCCCAAAAGAGAGAATGCTCACTACAGGTGGACTCACTATCCAAGTGGACTCAATACCCACTAAGAAAGAAAGTAAGAAAAGAAGAATGGCTCACTACTAGGCTTTGAACTGATATAGTTGCATGTAACTTATATGCATGGAGTTCAGTTCTAATGAAGCTCAATATCCATCACAACACAAACAACATCTTCGTAACATCACTGAAAATAGTAGACACCTTCTGCTCACTGCATCTAGTAGCCTAATACATGAAATCCCTCACTACCCTAATCAAATTTGCATCACAAACATCATTTCCCTTGCACCCACACATCCACAATTCCTTGACACTTATTTATACCATCATCAATCATGAAAACATTCTCCAAGGTCGGCAACACGACTTAACTCATAAAATTCAAATTAGGTCTAGACCTAAACATTCCCATGGAAGAAAGGAATGAATGCAAACGACATCACACCTTAGAATGGACCTAAATCCACTCTAACACACTTCGACATGCTTTCACAATCAACAAAGTGCAACCGCAAATAGTGTAAACAACCAATTCGACTATCCTTGTGTTAACACCATGAACTTTTAAATGCACGCTTCCTCAAAATCACATGACGACATGTAAACCACTCACCAAGCTTGAACATGGTCTAGAAACATCCACAAGCACCTAAAAAACAACAAATTCCTTTACAACATCTTTCACCTGAAGAAACTCCACACCAAAGAACTTAACCAGTTATATCATACTCTGTCATCATTTGCAACTTAAGAAATGTACTTTCAAAGCACCAAACCATGAACAACTTGAACTAAAGAAACATATAGACCTTATAAGCATAAATCTAGAACTGCAACACCTGGAACCATTCTGTAGAGAAATGAAGAGCAAAATACTTTCTCCCAAACACACTGTCAAACATTGTTCTCAAACTGGCGAACACAACTTTTATTGCACAACTATCTAGAACACCAAATTATGGATTTAGCATCTTCAAACACCTTTAGACCTCATAACCAAATCACACACTCAGATATTCAATTAGGAAGAAGTGCAAAGCATAATGCGATCATAAATCTATTAGGCCAGAACACATCTTCAACACACTGTTTCCTTTGTTAATCAAATTTTCTTAAAAGCACTTGGAAACCAAGAAATAGAAGCATATTCTCAACATCTTTAGCACCTCCTCAAAGCAATCAAATCACGTTAACACAACAATTCAATCAAAAAACAACAACCTCATTAGAAGACATAGTGGACACCAATGACAACACAAGCTTGTTGACATCAATGACAACACCGATTAGCACATACTTGCAACAATCTCCCCCTTTGTCATTGATGGCAACACATGATGTGAAAAACCATCAAGACACAAATATACACCAATCTTATTTACTTTCTTACTCTCCCTCTTTCTTTTGCACATATTATTCTCTCTCTCTCTGATCACTGATTGTTCTTTCTCCCCCTTTGTTTTTCACATGAACTCTCTCCCCCTTTGACATTAGTGGCAAAGGGTGTCACAACTTTCCCTTTTCAAGATACTACACATACTTGCACTATTCACTACTGCTTTGCAACATCTTTTTCTTTCACTACTATGAATACTCCCCCTGATTGCAACAATCATCATGACTACTACTTTCTCCCCATGAGAAGTAGCCTCCAATCATTAGTCCAGGAAAGAATGAATCTTGAAATCCAATGGAATGATGCATCTCCTTATGCATCTAGCTCAACGAAGGAGGGAAAATAGCCCCTAACTTCTCCCAGAGATACTCAAATGTATCATTAGGAAGGGCCATAGTGAATATGTCAGCAACCTAATCCTTTGTAGGCACATACTAAAGCTTCACTTCATTCGTTGCAACCTTCTCTCTTAGAAAGTGATACCTAATTGAAATATACTTTCTCCTTGAATGCATCACTAGATTCATTAAAATGTTAATAGCACTTGTATTATCATAGAAAATAGAAATTGGCTCATCATACACAACTTTGATTTCCTTCAAGGTTTGTTTCATCCACAACACCTGTGTGCAACAAGATGTTGCTGCAATGTATTCTACGTCTGCAGTAGATAGAGATACTGAATCCTAATTTTTACTTAACCATGACACTGCTCTGTCACCAAGAAAGAATGATCCACCACTTGTACTTTTCCTGTCATCTACACAACCAACCCAATCTACATCTGTATAAGCATTTAGAGTAAAGTCAACATCTTTTGGATACCACAAGCCATGATCAAAAACTTAGGAAACATACCTTGGCGTGAAATCATGTTTGCACGATATTTTGACCCTGGTGGATATTATCCACCAGGTGTCATTTTTACCATTATATCCCATACCCCCAAATCAGCCCACCTAAATCAATGAGCACTTATTAAATTTTGACCTTTGCGGGGATTTTTGAGGATGGTGAATATATCCATTAGGTCCCCTTTTCCCCGCTCTATCTGATAGTTACCCTTCGACCAACTAAAGAGTCTGTGCAGAGATTTAAACAGGTGCCAGATATATCTGGTAGGAATCATTTCCCCCAATTTATCTAGTGAGGTTCAACTTTCCCACTTTGTTTGGTACTTTATCTTGTGCTCACTTGGAACGTGACAAAAACCTTTTGCGCTAAAACTCAGGCATGTAGGACATGTCTAGTGAGGCCCCTTTTCCTCGCATGTCAGGTAGCCCTTTTTTTATCCGCTCTAGACCAGAGAAGTCTCTAGCACTGAAATCCTTAGGTGTAGGATAATGTCCTACAGGAGCCAAAAGCTTCACTTGTCCTGCAGACCCCAAAACCTCCGCTTTATCGTACAAAGTCTAGAAAACCCACTTTTAGTGCAAATGACTGATACATTTCAAAAAATTGTAAGTTGCCTAGCTCATGCCAGATGCTTTGCATTACTTGGTTGATTTTGAAAGATTTATTTGTCACAATTGATATAGAGATGTAATTTTTAATATTGCATGTTCATATCTAGTAGAAGGGCAAAAGCCCACTTTTTACTACAGTTAATGGAATTTGATGCCTAAATGGAAAATTAATGCTAGGAATTCATGTAAATGACTTATTTTTATGATTTGTGCAAGATTCCTAATCAAATTAATAGAGTTAGGCATATGGAATGGTATTCAATCTGGATATTCATTAAGGTAATGCATTGTAGGATAAATGTCTACAAGGGCTACAATAATGAAGTACGAGTTCAAGGGCATTCCTCCCTCTTCCAAGTTCACCTCGAACTGGAGCAACATAGGAGATACCGACCTAGGTCATAATGACTTAGATGATTTTTAGATGAGGGTCATTGGAGACAATCCAACTGACTAGGCAAGAAGGATCAGAAATAATGAGATTGCCTAGGTTGCTACATTCCCCCCATTAGCCCAGTGTCTGGAACTAATTGCAACCTGTGCTAAGAGGTACCATGCTACCACTAGGTCAGTAGTAACACAGGATGAGAGGGTAATTGCAAGCTTCACTATGGAATCTCTTGTAGAGGCATTTGATATTCCACCCTTCCCTACCTTGATTGTGATCACTAAGGCCCAAAACCAAGCAATGTATGATCAAGGACTAGAGGCCTATAGGAGGATCATTAATGACTTTTGGATGAAGAAGAAGAGGACAAAAATGTCCAAGGTACCTCATGTACTATATAGGAGTGATTTTAAGAATGAGGTAGGATAATTTTTTAAACTGTTAAGCAAGATCATGGGATTACCTACTACTTCAACTTTTGAGCCATGGATGTTTGGCTACATTGAGGAAATCTTAAAAGGAGATAGGAAACTGCACTGGACCTAACTAATCATTGACAATATCCATGAGGCATTCCTAGCCCTAAGTGAGACTAGAATCTTTTGTTGGACCTCCTATGTAGTGTACATGCTGGCTAGAAACTTTGCCTACCTTGGAGTGTCCTAGCTAGGGATAGTCAGAAATGCAGATGGGTAGTTGAAAGTGTATGAATGTTATCCACAACTGTAACTTGTCCAATCTTTAGTACACTACAAGAGGGTGAATGATGCATTTACTATGCACATCACCATGATGCTACAAAGTGATATGTCCAGGAGGATATCCCTGGAGGCTACTGATGTCGTTCAGAACTATGGCAAGTGGTACATTCAATTTCCAAAATTTACATATCTCAGAGTATAGGGATTTAAGGGAGCTCCTTACAGGCTACCCAAGTACCCCATTGATAAAATAGTCTTGTTGGAGCTAACCAGACAATTGTGTGTCTGTCATAACATGTTGATGCATCTACATAGAGCTTCCATCAGGTTCCCTATTGTTTTGGGTAGGGGGCTATTTACTTGTATCACAATTAGTTCAAAAAAATATTTAGATGTTGAACTGTAGAAACTGCACCTAAATTTCTACAAGGCTCATATATATTTTGATCTTTTTGGGACATTGGAACAACTAAGCAAGAAGCTCTTCCATAAGGAGCACTTAGAGGACTTCTAGGAAAATTGCACTGATGTGCATGAAGTAAGAAGAAAAAAATGATCTAGGTTGTCTCTAGACTTCATCAATAGGTTTCAGATTGCTCAAGCACCAGATCAGCTGGTTGATGATAGAGTTGTGATCCAAGAGGATGAGTGGAGAAGAGTATTTGGCCACCCAATCCCACTTCCTAACTGGGTTGAGGCAGAAGATAGTTCCCTTGAGGATCTTATGAAGAATCCCATCAAGTACAACAAAATTTGGGTAATGACTCAAGTGGCTCAACTCATTGCTGCTGGTGTAGTATTGACATACACCCATTCTCAAGAAGAGAGAAAGTGATGATGAAAAAGATGAACCTATTGAGGTTGAGGAGTCAGAACCTGTAGTCTCAAGAAGAATTGTCCAAGGGGATAGGGATGACAATGAGGGTACCGAGGATGATATACCCTTGGCAGATAGAAAAGGTAAAGGTAAGGCAGTTAAGAAATCAAAGAAGAAAACCATTAGGGGTAGTCTATCTCTTGTGCAAACAAGGACATCCAAGAGAAATCTTGAACAAGATGGAGAGGAAGAGGGGTTCAAGGTGAAGAAGACCAAAGTTTCAAAGAAGGCTCCAAGGCTTACAATTGTGCAAGACCTTCCAGATATAGCTATATCCACTGCCATTCCTCCACCTACTACTACTATTCCTCTTACTACATCAAGTGTGCCAACTATTTCTATGCCTCCCACTTCTCCAGTTGTGACTTCATCATCTCCTTGTACCATCTCTATTGCTGCTTCTGCACCACCTTCCCCTACTATTGTCTTAGCTGCACCCTCTTCTTCCCCTCCATATTCTCCTTCACTAACTTCCATTGACATTCCTATCTCCTCATCACCTTCACTTTCCTTTCCCATTCCACTCTCCATTTCTTCTCTTCTGTTTCACCTTTCACCATTTCTTCCTTGCCGCCCATCTCCACTATCCTTACACCTTCATCCTTCTCCATACCACCTCTTAATCTTTCCACACCCATTGTCATTCTGTCCATTCGCCCTTGTCCTTCCATTCCTCCTTCTTTAGGTTTTGCAGCATTTGCAAACCTGTCTAGGGTGCATCTACCAAGTACTGTAGTAGATTCCTTAATGGAAATAAATAACAACTTAACCTGGCCATTTCGAAGTGTTGAGGATACTTCAAAGCCCCCATCTCCTCAAGTGCCCCTGTTGGAAGGAATAGAAAAGGTCTATATAGAGTTGAATATAATAAATGAGGAGGGAGTACAGATAGAGGATTCTCCAGACAGCCCTCCTATAAATTTGAGCACCATAGAAGTGGTAAAGATTGAAGACAACCCTACACATGATAAGTCAGACCGGGATACATTTGATAAGGCTAAGCAGGATGTTGGAAAACAATTGAAATAGATAGAATCTCTTTCAAAGATAGATGCAAATACTACTGACGAAGACAATGCAAATAAAGGGGAAATAGTATGTGATACAGGCAATAACAAGGATTGTTTGAATAAAGAGGGAGACCAAATTGGTTCCTCTACTCATTCTTTGGTAGCACCAGATTGGTTGCAATAGAGGCTATAGGTGAAACAACCTCAAGTTGAAGTTGTAGACTTGGATTTAGATAGTTTCCTTGCCTGACTCGAGAAGCCAAAGAAATAGAAGTAGGCAAAGGTAGATTCAAGAATATACATAGATGGTTCAGGGTCAAGGGTGGATGAAGTTGCAGTGCCTCTTGCACAAATAAATAAAGAAGATGTTAGGCCAGAGGAATATAAAATTTCCACAATAAACCTCGGTCCAACTACCATAATACAAGATATTGAGGAGTTCAAAGATTCTATCTCAAAAATAATGGACAAAATGAATAAGGATGGGCTCACTTAGCAACAAGTCAAATAGCAGAATGAAGAGCTCAATGCTTGTGTACAGTATTTGATCAAGACTATGCATATGGAGGATGAAACTACTATTTCTCCTTCTATTCTTTGGAAGGAAGAGTTAGAAGATTTTGATAATATTAGAAAGCTTGCTTCAGTGGCATGATAGTGGATGGTTGAAATATATACCAAGGGCTATGAGATAATTGATGAGCTCACTAAAATGCATAAGGACGTTTGTGCTCTTAAGGCGGAGTAGGAAGAAATAATGGAGAATAGCAAGAGCTATGATAATTATTACTCAGATATCCATCCCAAAATTTTAGCAATGAGAAAACTCTTAGAAGAAGTTCTTATTGAAGAGAACATTATGACAAAGGACAAATTACATATGCTTGATCATTGGCTAGAGATGATCAAATTGAGAAGGGAGTTTTTGACACAACAACAATTGAAGGAGAGTCTACTAAGACTCAGCTTTTGGAAGTAATCTACAACTTCAATGACTTGCTGAAGGCTACAACATGCTTATATCTTGATGACACTACCCTTGTTGATTCTCAGGAATGCAAGAAATAGTTGGGTTTGCTGTTGTGGGGAGATGCTTCATCTTATAGTACAACTGATATGAATAGAGCAAGCAGCCTACAAGCACAGCTCAAGGAGTTCAAGAACAACAGAAGGGTGAAATTTGTAGTATACCATAACTTGTCCAAATCTATTAATACTCTCATTTCTGAATAGATTTTGTGAAGGATCCTAATCCCGAGGAAATTAACCTGGCATCAGAGGCATTGATGGCATACAGGAAGAAGGAAACATAGAAAAAATAGAGTAATAGTGGATGATAATGACCAGAAGAAAGTTGAATCTGTGGAGGCATAAGTAAAATGCCAAATCTAGCAAGGGCACCACCACTACAAAATGTGCCACATATTCCTTTGGATCAACTAATTCATTGTAAAAGAGTTATGTCTTGTTAGACAACTCAAAAAATTGTAATTTTGTCCTATTATATTGACTCCAAAAGTTGTAATTTCATCTTTTTCCTAAAGGACAAAATTAATTTCGGGATTGCAACTACCCAGCTACCCAAATTAAATGTTGTTGAATATGAGCCCTTAGTATTAAATTAATCCTCACCATTCATTGAAAAAGTCAGTATGCTTGCTGTTGGCAAGAGACACTATATGGATTCATGGTTGTTGTCATTGATGGCAACAAAGGTCATTCCACATATCCGCAAGTCATGATATATCTCTACCGGAAGTCAGATTGAAGATTGTTGTGGTCCGGTGAACAAGAACAGAGCATGTGGCAAGGTCCGACAGATTGGTCCGGATCTCTCAGAGGAAGTGTCTTGGCACAGTGCGGATCTGGGGAAGTCAAGAGGACTATCTTGAGTAGTATATTCCAAGGATTTAGCCTCCGGAGATGGACAAGGAAAAAGATATGAATAGTTGAGTACCGGATTCCTGAGAGACAGTGAAAACAGAGGAAGAACTGACTGACTGAGTATCAAACTACTTTCCGGATGTGTTACAGATGATGATAAAGGTTGCGGAGGCATGAATCATGTTTGGCCGACATAATTGATGATATCTACAAGTATATGCTTGATCCGCATTGCTTGGTGAGCAAGGATTCAGCCGACAGAACTAAGTTTGTAAGAAACTAGACTGTTCCGGATGCCGACTAGAAAGATGATGAAATTACTTGTGCGGATATATATAGAGGATGGATTTAGTTGTAAAGGGTGCGAATGTGTGAGAGGATATGCGAACAAGTCCAGAGTAGAGCAGAAGTAACAAGAAAGATCCGGTATGTGAAAGGACAGCAGACTAAAGAACAGAGGAAAGATGAAGTGCAGCAGATCAGTATACTGAACCTAACCGGAACTGAACTCCAGCATATGCAGATGCTTCCAATCAGTTCAAGACTGTGATTCTAATCACTTTGTAAGACAGTGTGTCTTCTTGTAGGCAGTGAGCCTCTTGTGAGCAGTGTGCTCGGGCAGTGAGCCCTAATTGGCAAGTGCCATTTTTGTAATTTCCTATTCTTCTAACAGAGAATAATTCTTGGGTTAATCACCCCGTGGTTTTCTCCCTTAACAGGGTTTCCATGTCAAAAATACTGTGTCATGTGTTTCTTATTTCATGGTTTATGTTTTGTGTTTGATTTTATGCTGCTTCAATTAAAAGGAAAGTTTAATAAGGGAAATAATTAGGATAACTGATTCACCCCCCCCTCTCAGTTATCAACAATTGGTATCAGAGCCAAGTTCCTCCCAATAGAGCCTAACAGCTTGAGGAAGATCTGGGATTTCAAATGGATGCATATGGTTTAAGGGAGCAACTCAAGACTGCCCTTGAGGATCTTGAACAGTCAAATTCTGAAGTCAGTGAATTAAAGGAAAGACTCAAACAGGCTGATGAATTCATGAGAGAATTAAAAGACAAATTAAGTCTCTCTATGAAAAAGAGAAAGGAGCTACTTCAACAGTTGGCAAGACAAAGTGAAGAAAGCAATACAAGTGAGGAATTGACTGAGCAAACCAAGTTATGTGAAAAGTTATCAAAAGAAGTCATTATGTTAAGACATGAAATGGAATCAGGAACTATAAAGTTTACTCAAGAGATTGAAGAAAAAAGAAAGGCTGAAGACAATCTAAGACAATCTCTTAAAGAAAAATCAGAAGAATGCCACCAGATGGACAGGATTATCAGACACCTTGAATCTGATCTTGAAGATTCCAAAGATAATGAAGGAAAACTTGAGGATCAAATTGCCTCTCTCAAAAGAGACCTTCAAACAGCAAATGAATATAAAGAGAAATTCAAGATAAGTTCTGCTCAACTTGAAGTTCTTCTTGGAAGTCAAAAGAGGACAGATGACAAGTATGGCTTGGGATATGAGAAAGGAGAAAGCTCCGGATCCGGTCAGAAGAATCTTGGATCAGAAAATCCAAGGAGCAGGCCTAGAAGACCTCCGGTAAGACAGCCAAATGCTCAAAAATATCCATCCTTCAATGGATACTGCCATAGCTGCAACCATTTTGGTCACAAAGCTAATCAGTGCAGAATGAGAATGAATCAGATTAATTCATCCTTCTCCGGACAGTGCTTCAACTGCAAAAGGTATGGACACAAATCCCATGAATGCAGAATTATGCAAGTAAACAAATCATTCAAAGGTAGATGCTTTACATGCAATAGAGTAGGTCATATGGCTAATCAATGCAGATCAAGGGGATATCAGTTAAATATGCAAAGAAATGTTATTTGCCAAATCTGCAATAGGTCCGGTCATAATGCTAAAGTCTGCAGAAACAAGAATCAGGACAAAAGAGGTCCGGTGTATAATCAGAATCAAGACAAGGGTAAACAAAAGATGAATGCGGATGAAGTTAGGAATCAGATGAGCAAGATTTGGGTGAAGAAAAACTCAGAGAATGTAGAGGTTGGATCCGCACCAGATTCTGGTGCTGATATTTCTTCCGGAAATTAAAAGGTGAGCTCAGGCTCAGGGGGAGACTCAAAGAAGATTCTGTTCCCCCAGCCAAACAAGTTGTGCCGGATGTGGCACAAGATGCGGATTAAAGGGTTTGTAGATATAACTCCTGAGATGCTTCAGTCAAGTTTTCAGAGGTCCGCATGGAGTTATGAAGAAGCTGTGTTCGATTAAGCTAGACCTGTTCAGGGAGGTGCTCCGGTATGATAAAGGATTACAAAAGGTCCGGAGAGATCCGGAAGTGCACGATCTTGTCTTGCGGATTGGACAGAGTATTTGGGATGTTCTTGTAATATGTTACCTAGATTTATTCATGATTTAAAGATCCGGATGATATTCAGTGATCAGGACTAATCCGGGATACTCCAAGCTGTCCAGACATGGTAAACCGGAATAATGCAGGTGAAGCATTTATTGCAGACAGATATTAGGGTTTGCGGAGCAATATAAGGGATTTCTCAAAAGTTATCTGCTCATTCTACACTTGAGAAGAAGCGAATAGTGGAGCTCTGCAACAAGGTTCATCAAGCACACCAAGGATCTCCTGCCGAAGCTATTGCATAAAGAAATCAATCCAACCACTCCGTGCAAACCGAAGGCGCATAAGGTATTCTTCGTTTTTCATTGCCTCACTGCAAATCCTTGAAGAATGGCTACTCCAAACATAGTTAAGATCTCTGATAGACCTCGCCCCTCATTCAAGAAACATCCCTACAAATCATTGGAGGTAGATCCACTAGGAGCCTTCTCTAGTGTTCCCCACGGAGTCTTACATACTGAAGATATTAGGGTTTACATACACGCAAACATTGAGGAATTTGGGGAATTCAAATTAAGAGACCTCTATCACAAGCAACTGATAGACAATGCTTTTGAGCTCAAACCAGAGTATAAGGGTATCCAGAAGAAACAATTTGAGCAATTCATTCATTTCCCTAGCTTTGAAGAAGATGAATGGGTCCGGTATGTACTGAGCAGGATGCATGACAACTTCCTTTGGCTAGATAGACCCTGTAAGATCACAAAAGAAGCAATTAGAGCAGTAACTGGTCTATACTCTTCCGGGGGGGTACCTATCCTCAAATCTGTCAAGAACAACGTTGTAACTGAGGCCACCGGATCAAAATATGATAAGAGGGCAATGACCATTGAAGATATTTCGGATCCGGATATCAAATATGCATCAATGATAATAGGATACAAGATCTATCACTCCAGCAGGGAGAATTCTGTATCCGGAACTGCAATATACACAGCATATGAAATGCTAAGAAAGAATGCAGATTATGATCTTTGTGAACTACTACTAAGCCAATTGATGGAAAATGTACAGAAAATCAAGAAAGACAAGAAGAACTCCTTTAAGTATGGTACTCTCATTGTATGTCTATTCTTTTACTTCATGAATGAGCTACCCGGAACAAGTGGATGGATATGGCAGAATGACAAACCTGTTGCAGTCCAGATAAGAGACTATTTGCATGGACTTGGGGATGCAAAAGCGAGAAATACAGCTCTATGGGGATACTTCAAAAACTTTCAGAGCATGATGCAAGCAAGAGAGAGAATTCCCCAGTCTCTCATTGAGAAATACAAGGACTCAGTATGTTTTATGGTTGACACTGATCAGTGCCTAATGGAGGCAGTGGAGCCAAGGACTGTCTGGATCATGCCCATGGGGTATGAAGTTGATGAACAGATAGTAGAGCTGCATGTTCAACACATGCTAAGTCAGCCCAAAGATCCTAAGGCAGAAAGGTTTGGAACCTTTGAGGAGCTGAGCGTGAAATTACATGTAGAACTCAGGGAACCTGAGATTAAGAGAAAAGTGAGAAAAGAAGTAGAGCACATTGCTCAAGGCCTAGGCATCTCAAAAGAGGCACTTGATGCCAGCCGGGAAAAGAGGAGAAAGGCTGAGGAAGAAGAGAAAAGCACAGAAAGTGCTCCGGTTGAAACCCCCACCCGGACCAGATCATCAAAGAGATCTGCACCTTCCACAACCAAAAGCTCAAAACCGGAAGTCCAGGCATCCGGTAAAAGATCCAAGACAAAAGCATCAAGGGCTTATGAAAGCCAAAAGGATGAAGAGGAAACAGAATCAGATAAGGAAGTAAGAGAAGTAAAGAAACAGAAGAAGAAAGGATCCGGTAAGCCCTCCACAGGCCAAGACAAGGATGAAATGGCAGAGGTAACTGTTGAAAAGCCCACTCTGTCACTAGAGAGCATAATCAAGTCAGTCACGGTGGATGGAAACCTTCAACCAATGACTGAATCCTATGATGACTTCAGTGAGGCAGACCAAAAGACTCTGCAGGAGGCCACAGTGAAATATCTCAACATATATAATAAGGCTTTCATTGAAATAATATCTCTTATTCCTAAAAGCCTAGAAAAGGAAATGGAAGTGAGGAAAAATAATGCTCATGCTAAAGATCTTGAGATCCGGGAGCAGATAGCTATTCAGCTATATCCTCAAATTGATCCCAAGACAATGAACATGATCTTCAAGGACTGCAAAGATGAGTTCAGAAGTAAAGCCAGGATGAATCAGCTCATGCTTGGTGAGACTGACAAAGTGGCACAAGAGACAGAAGAGATCCTCCGGAAGGCCTTCAAAAGGTTCAATCTTCCTGTTGTAGAGGACTTAGGTGCAGAAACAGCTGCTGACTTGGAATCTTCTGTTCCGGAAGAAGTGAGCCCTGAACAGACAAGTGAGGACTTGGGACCCTCTGCTCCAGAAGAAGTGACCCATGAACAAGCAAGCATCTCTCCTCCGGTTTCCCCTACAGTCTCCGGATCCAAAGAAGAAGAGCAATTGCAGGAGAAGGAAGCAGTGGTGACAGACAAAGAGGTTGACAGTTCTAAGACTGCAGAAGAAAAGAAACATCTGTCTCCGGCAAGAGACACTGCACAAACTGTTCAACAATTTTTGAGCAAAGAAACTCTAGAGATTGATGAACCGGAGCTTCTAAAAGGTCCATTTGATTTTGACTTTCTCTCTCCGGTACAAACAATGAAGATAGCTTCATTTGCAAATGCCAAGGCAAATGAAAAGCTCCTGAAGTCTCATATGGAGGACTGTGAGTTGATAGAGGCTGCTTCCGGAGTACTTGTAAAGATCATGCCATCAATCCAAATAGATCCGACTGCCTCCACTTCCGGTAATCTAAAAACCTTAGTCAGCAGTATTGACACACATTTTAATTCTCTAGAAAAATCAGCTGAAGACAAGGTCCGGAAGGAATTTTTGGATAAGAGATTTTCTGAAATATTAGAATTAATCTCTAAGGATAGGAAGATTGTAAGCATTGGAATAAAGAGCTTAGAAAATGCTCTTAAGGATGGCGGTGACATCTACAAATTTTGTATATCTTGGTCAAAGGCAACAACAGCAATTGACAAGAAAATAAAAGAAGAACAGGACAAGCTTCAAAGCTTATCTCAAAGTTTTGATCCTCTCTCTTCCTCTATAATAAATCAAGAATGTCAGACTATTGCAGTCTTGAATGAAATAAAGAATCTTGAGAAGGAGAGGAAGAACATTACCAACCGGATGGGAGAACTTAGAAGGATTATAGTCCCTAAGTTGGAAACGATGCATGAGGCCATCAGTGATGCCCAGACCACCGCCCATACAAAAGATCCGACAGATCTCAGGCGGGCAGAAGCTTTTGCATTTTTGTTGAGTGGTCACATTTCAATCCTGGACAGAATGAAGCTTAGTTGGGCTACTGAAATGGTTCAACTGCAGACATCCTTTGCAGACATTCTGCAGTATATGTGAGTATGTAAATATGCGGCTATATATAGAAAATTTTTGAAAATTTTGGTGTGCGGACCCTACCCTTTGCCATTGATGTCAAAGGGGGAGTGAGGAGCAGTGAAAAATGAGGAATCCAACTCAGGGGGAGTTCCAGAAATTGTATATAAAGACAGAGCATCAGCAAAGGGGGAGCATAGTGTAAACACTTAGTCATTTTTCACTAAGTGTTGCCATCAATGCCAAAGGGGGAGATTGTTGGCAAGAGACACTATATGGATTCATGGTTGTTGTCATTGATGGCAACAAAGGTCATTCCACATATCCGCAAGTCATGATATATCTCTACCGGAAGTCAGATTGAAGATTGTTGTGGTCCGGTGAACAAGAACAGAGCATGTGGCAAGGTCCGACAGATTGGTCCGGATCTCTCAGAGGAAGTGTCTTGGCACAGTGCGGATCTGGGGAAGTCAAGAGGACTATCTTGAGTAGTATATTCCAAGGATTTAGCCTCCGGAGATGGACAAGGAAAAAGATATGAATAGTTGAGTACCGGATTCCTGAGAGACAGTGAAAACAGAGGAAGAACTGACTGACTGAGTATCAAACTACTTTCCGGATGTGTTACAGATGATGATAAAGGTTGCGGAGGCATGAATCATGTTTGGCCGACATAATTGATGATATCTACAAGTATATGCTTGATCCGCATTGCTTGGTGAGCAAGGATTCAGCCGACAGAACTAAGTTTGTAAGAAACTAGACTGTTCTGGATGCCGACTAGAAAGATGATGAAATTACTTGTGCGGATATATATAGAGGATGGATTTAGTTGTAAAGGGTGCGAATGTGTGAGAGGATATGCGAACAAGTCCAGAGTAGAGCAGAAGTAACAAGAAAGATCCGGTATGTGAAAGGACAGCAGACTAAAGAACAGAGGAAAGATGAAGTGCAGCAGATCAGTATACTGAACCTAACCGGAACTGAACTCCAGCATATGCAGATGCTTCCAATCAGTTCAAGACTGTGATTCTAATCACTTTGTAAGACAGTGTGTCTTCTTGTAGGCAGTGAGCCTCTTGTGAGCAGTGTGCTCGGGCAGTGAGCCCTAATTGGCAAGTGCCATTTTTGTAATTTCCTATTCTTCTAACAGAGAATAATTCTTGGGTTAATCACCCCGTGGTTTTCTCCCTTAACAGGGTTTCCACGTCAAAAATACTGTGTCATGTGTTTCTTATTTCATGGTTTATGTTTTGTGTTTGATTTTATGCTGCTTCAATTAAAAGGAAAGTTTAATAAGGGAAATAATTAGGATAACTGATTCACCCCCCCCTCTCAGTTATCAACACTTGCTCCTCTATTGGCAACTTGGTAAACATCATTGAGAGAGACACTACTGGTGTGAAGATTGTTTGTGCATGATGTTTGAAGGTGTTGTCATTGATGGCAACAAGAAAAGGAACAAGGTTAAAGCAAAGGTTTTGGTCCGGTGAAGAAGACTTAGTCATTTTGGCTAAGTGTTGGCAGTATACAGAGATAGTGACAGAGAGACAGTGTTTGGATTGGTATTGGTCAACAGTTGTAGATCTAGTCCTATGGTTCTGGCATGATATTTCCAACTCATAGTTGATCTTATTTCCTAAGTTTTAGAGCTTCATTAGTTTCAAAAGTATATCTTCACGTAGCCTAAGTCCGACATTGTAGAGAATAGAGGTAATCAAAACAGAACACTCATTTGTTTTAGTTCACATTCCTCTGGTGTTAGATATTTAGGTATATAGTTTTGAGGTGTTGTAAACACTTGTATGATGTGGCTAAATCTAGAATTACAAAGTCTAAGGTCCACTGGAAAGACAGTTATAAGCTACTAAGTATCGTTACATGATTTGATAGTGACTGGATGTGACAGAGTCAGTGTTTCAGTAGTCCACATTTTACTACATGTTAATATTATGCTCTATAGTTTTGAAGGTATGATCTATGATGCATAAGGAGTCTTTGATATGATTTTGAGCAAGTCTTGTGGTCCGCAGTGAAAGTTATAGTCTAACTAATAGACTAAGTCAGTAACATTATATGTTTGAGGCCGACATGTTAGTTTAATTTGTGTGTGGTAAGTTCTATTGATTGGAACTTTATTCTAAGGAATTCTATAGTTGGAGCTAACATATGAGAATGTGATTCAAGCGTGGTTTGGGTCTGCTATGCATTTTGGTGACTGGATTTGGTTGACAAGTTACAAATTGTTTGACTACACTCTTCATCTATTAGGCTGGCCTAATATGAATATTCTAAGCATTGTGGATATATATATGTGATCCAATTCAGTGTTTGGTGATTGAATGTGTGAAGATGAAGGTGTGTGTGTGACATATGAAAGATTGTGATCTTGTGAAGGTGATAAGAGAAAAAGAAGAGAGATCTTGTTCCCATGTAAGAATAGAGTAGTGAAATAGAGCTATTAGAAATGAAGAGTTTTGAGATAGTATTTTTGTGCTTCATTGGAGTTGTAACCATGCATGTGTAGATGCAATTAGAGTAGTTCAACCTAGCAATGAGCCATCCTTATTTCCTTCTTTCTTTCTCAAGTTAGTGAGCTTGTTTTGGCAGTGATCCTTTCTTGCAGTGAGAATTTGTTTGGGCAGCGAGCCTCTTGTAATTCAGTATTGATACTACATAATTATTGTGAGCTAAAACTCATTGGGGTTTTTCCCAGTTTTGGGTTTTCCACGTAAAAATCTTGGTGTTCATGTGTGATGATTTGTGGTTGCTTCTTCTATGTTTAATTTGCTTTGTTGTTATTTGTGGCAAATGGACTAGTAGTTTAATAAGTAAAAGGTTTAATAGAAGACTGGTTCACCCCCCTCTCAATATTCTGGGTGTTCAACAATTTGTATCAGAGCCTGGTTCCTTGGAAGAAGTCTAACAACTTGAGGAAGATCTTGGAGATTGAACACATGGTAGGTAAAAAGTATTCTACTCCTCCTAAAGAAATTGATTCAATTGAAACTATAGAAGAAGATTGCATGCTTGTCAGTGAAGAAGAACTCAAGGCTACCCTTGAAGATCTTGAAAAGGTTGAAATACAAAATAGGGATCTAGAAGATAATGTCAAGGAAGCAGATGAGTGCATCAAAAAATTAAGTGAGCAAGTCAAGAAGTTCAAAGACAAATATAAGGAGGTTAGTGAACAATTGATATCAGCAAATGAAACCTTGAATGATTTGAAAGTGGAAGTTGTAGAAAGAGCGAAAGCAGAAGAAGACCTAAATCAGTTGGTGAAAAATAAATATGAAGAATGTGTAAAGCTTGAACAAGAAGTGAAGGATCTAAAAGCTGATTTGAAACAAGCATGGATTCAAGAAGATAAACTTAGAGTGAGTGCTGCCAAACTTGATAGAATAATTGCAATTTAGAAGGCTTGGGATTTAAGAAAGGTGAAAGTTCTAAAGCTGGTTAAGAAAAGAATGTTGAGGTCAAGAAGGACAAAGGCAAACAGATCTAGAATCAAAGGAACAGACCTAGAAGACCATTGGTTAGGCAACCAAATGCTCAAAGGTACCCTTCTTTCACTGGTTATTGTAATGCATGCAATAAGTTTGGTCATAAGGCTACTCAATGTAGGAGTGGAATGAATCAAAATGTTCCATCATTCTCTGGTCAGTGTTTCACTTGCAATAAAATAGGTCACAAATCTAATGAATGTAGAAGTTAGATAAGGAATGGTTACAACAATGGAAGGAATGCTCAAACTTTCAAAGGTAACTTCTTTATATGCAAGAGGTTTGGTCATAGAGCTAGTGAATGCAGAAGTTAGATAAGGAACAACTATAATAATGGAAGGAATGCTCAATCTTTCAATGGGAATTGACTTGAATGCAATAGATTTGGACACAAGGCTAACCAATACAGATCAGGGATGAATGAAAGGAATAATGGTCAGAGAAATGTTGTATGCTTCAATTGCAATAGGCCTGGACATATTGCAAGATTCTGCAGAAGCAAGAGTATGAAGAAGGATAATCAGGTAGAGATGAAGAAACTAGTACAAAAGATAGATCTGGCAAAGATCGAGAAGGAGATGAACAAGATTTGGGTTAAGAAGGAAGTACATGAAGTCAAGGATGAGTCTGCACTAGACTCTGGTGCAGATACTTCCTCCGAGAAGTAAACTGGGAGTTCGGGCTTAGGGGGAGGTTAAATGAAAAATCTTGTTCCCCCAGCGAAAAAAGTGGTGCTAACATTTAGCATGAAGGTAGAAGCTAGAAAACAAGATAATAGATCTTTTGAAGAAGATTTAGGTAGAAAAGAATCTAATGCAGTGGATTACGAAGTAATTTAGATCAACTGTGGATGGTAGAGTAAGAGTTTGACAACTTTTTGAATCAACATTTATGATGATTAGGTTTTGATGAAAAGGGGTTAAAAGGGGATTCATTTGAAAGGAAATCATATTGCATTCAAATCTTCAAGTGTCTAAGGAGATCTGAGAAGAGAAGCTAAGGCTAATTCAAGCATTTAGTTATTAGTGCGAAGAAACCCTAACCCAAAAAAAAAGGTATTTACAACACTCTCTCTTGAAAAGTTTTTGTGTTGAGTCAGTAAAGATGTCTATCCCGCAAGTTATTGAGATCGCTGAGAGACCTTGCCCTAAGTTCAAGAAGCACCCATTTAAATCAACTAAAAATGATCTGGATGGTGCGTTCTCTGAAGTCTCATTTGGGGTCATGAATACTAAATATGTTAGGGCATATATTCATGCAAATTTGGAAGAATATGATCGTTTAAAATTAAGGAAAATTTATTTGAATGAGTTAACTGAACATAAATTTGAGTTTAAGAAAGAATTCAGTGCTCTACATGAGAAGAAATTGGATACATGGATTGATTTTCCCACGTCCTTTGAAGATGCTTGGGTCCGGTATGCCCTAAGCAGAATTCATGATGAGTTTATGTGGTTAGATATGACACATATGATTACTAAGGATGCCATTGAGGTAGTGACTGGTATGTGTTCCACTGGAACAGTTCTGACTTTAAAGGCTGTAAAGAATAACATAGTGATGGGGTTAACCAGTGCCAAATTTGACAAAAGGGCACTAACTCTAAATGACATTGAGGATCCACTGGTAATATTTGCATCAATGGTGATAGGATACAAAGTCTACTTCTCAAATAGGGATAATTTGGTTTCTTCAACAACCATATACACAGTATTTGAGATGGTAAAGAAGAATGCAGATTATGACCTGTGTGAGCTACTCTAGAAACAACTGATGGAGAACTTGAAAAGAACAAAGGACACTAAGTACCCCTTCAATTATGGAACTCTAATCATTTTCCTTCTCTTCTATTTCCTGAAGGAGTTACTAGGTATGGACAATATTATTTGGCTTGATCATAATCCTGTAGCAATCCAAATTAGAAATCATCTGCAAAGTTTAAGAGATGTTGATAAACAAAATGTAGCATTATGGGGCTACTTTAAAAATTTCCAAAGGAAAATGCAGACTAGGGCTAGGATTCCTGAAAAAGTTGTGAAGAAATATGAAAAGGATATTGTATTTATGGTAGACAAAGATGAATGCCTCATGGAGGCAGTAGAACCAAGAACTATATGGGTCCTAGCCATGGGCTATGAAGTCATAGAGGAAGTTTTGATTAGATTGGTAGATTTTATGTCAATAAAACCAAAAGATCCTAAGGAGGAAAGATTTGGGACTTTTGAAGAAAAATCTCTCAAGGTATACATGAAACAAAAACAACCTAAAATCAAAAGAAATGTAAATAAATGGGTAACTGATTATGCAATGAGCCAAGGGTTCATAGAGGAACACATAAATGAAGCAAGAGCACAAGCAATTGAGACTTCAAGTGCTCTAGAAGGGAAAACATCAAAGGCTCCAGAAGAGATAAATGAACAAGAAAAGGCTCCAAAAAAGCATAAAATGCAAACTAAGCAAGAAAATTCCATCTATGGCACTAAAAGAAGAACAAGAGCCTTCTCCTCTGCTATAGATATTGAGGAAGAAGTGCCTGAAAACAAGCCCATTGAGAAGAAGAAGAGAAAGAAGTCAAAGGCCACAAAAAGGGTGTATGTGACCCTTGGTGAAGGAGAGGAAGAAGAGGAAACAAAAACAGATGAGGAAATCAAAGCAAAAAGGGCAAAAACAAATGAAACCACCTCTAGCAAAAAGGAGAAGCCTTCATAAAAGGTTAAGGATAAGAAGAACAAAGGTGAGAAGACTAAGATTAGAAAATATGAAGCAACAATAACCATGGAAGCCACAGTCAATGCATTTTCTTAGCATGGAAACCTGAAACCCATTGCTGATATGTATGATGAAAGATCAAATGCAGATAAGGTAATAATTGAGGTAACAGTTGTAAGATATTTGGATATTTTTAGTAAAATATTAATTGAAGTTATAGATGAGTTACCAAATAGTTTAGCCATCATCATGATAGCAAGAAAAGGGGGGCCATGACCAAAGATGTTGAGATAAAGGAATATGTCTTGTTGAAACTTTGCCCAAACATCACAAGAGAAGAAAAGTTTAAAGTCACTAAGAAACTCAGTGATGAATTTAGAACCAAGAAGAGAGTCAATGCTCTAATGTCTGGTGACACTGAAAATTTGGTCAAGGAAACTGAGGAGATAACATTACATGTGCTACATGAGCTGAAAATCCCAACTATTGGTGACACTAATGAAAAGGAATAGAATGTTAGTGCTAATAATATAGTTCTGGAGATAAATATGGAACATAACATGGAACAAAGTACAGTTACCCCTCCGGTGGGGACATGAAATGAAGAAGAAGTGAATATAGAACAGAGTATGGATCAAGGTGGAACACCTCCTCCAGTAAACTTTGAACAAGTTGAAGAAATAAAGGAGACTGTGGAAGAAAAGAACTCTGAAGAAGCAAAAGTGGCACCTAAAGAAAATGTCCCTAAGGATCAAGGTGAATAAAGAGAAGAAGCTAATGAGTAGATGGTAGATAACTCCACTCCAAAAACAAATGATGACAGACAAGAACTAGCTCCAAAAAAGAGGGAAATGAACAAGAGCCTGCTCATGAAGAACCTCCAAAGAGACATGATGCTGAGATGTCTCATGAAGTGTCTCATGATGAAGACAAAAGTGAAACTGCTAACTCTTTGAGAGAGTTTTGGGAGAAGCAGAAGGATGCTCAGATTTTGACCGCACCTGAGCTATTACAAGGACCTATTAACCTTTCTACAATGTCCCCATTGTAGAAACTAAAACTTGCTCGATAATTTTTCAAGCTACTACACAAGAAGAGATATTGAAGTCCCATATGGAGGACAGTGAGCTGATTAAAGATGCATCAGCAATATTTGAAAAGATTATGCCTAGAATAAAGAGAGATACATCTTTGGGTCCTATTGCTCAATTGAAGAAGCTCATGGAATCAATCAATTCTCATTTTGAGTCCCTGGAACAAGCTACAAAAAAGAAGGTAAGGACAGAGATTGATAGCAAGAGATTAGTTGAGCTAACTGACAAATTTGCGCAAGATAAAATTTTGTTAGATAAGAGCATAGAGTATACACAGATGGCCATTAAAGAAGCTAGTGAACTATATCAATTTTTTCTTACATGGCTGGATAAGACTAAGGACATAAAAGAGAAAATAAATGGATGGGAAGCTCAAATAATGAAGATATGCAAAACTTATGACCGAGTAAAAGATGCTATTGGCAATCAAAGGGAGCAAGTTGAGACCATTCATTCTAATATACATAAGTTACAGACTTAGAGGGATTTTATAAAGCATAGAATGAGCCAGCTCTGGGAGATAGCAAGCTTCAAGATTGCATCTCTGACCAGGCTAGTAGCAGCAATAGAAAAGACAAGGCAAATCACTGAGGCTCTTTCTACTATAATGAAAGCAAAAGAGTTGGTGTCCTAGGTTAATGGGCACATACTAGTCTTGAGCGATGCTAAGGTCAGTTGGGATGAAGAAGTGGTGCAACTAAAGAAGATCTAAAAAGATATTCTTCCTAAAAATAGTAAATAATTTGACTTCACTTGTAAATATGCAGACAATACAAACAATTTTTGAAGTTTTGGTAACTTGTACATATTTCTGTATCATACACCTTTTCCATTGATGTCAAAGGGGGAGAATAAAGCATGTGAAAAAGAAAAATGAAAAATAACTAAAAAACAAGGAGAGAAGCATGAAGTTAGGGGGAGCAGAGTGGAAAGAGAAAGGGGGAGTAGTGTAATAGTTTTTCACATCAAGTGTTGCCATCAATGCCAAAGGGGGAGATTGTTGGCAACTTGGCAAACATCATTGAGAGAGACATTGCTAGTGTGAAGATTGTTTGTGCATGATGTTTGAAAGTGTTGTCATTGATGGTAACAAGAAAAGGAACAAGGTTAGATCAGAGGTTTTGGTCTGTGAAGAAGACTTAGTCATTCTGGCTAAGTGTTGGCAGTATACAGAGACAGTGACAGAGAGACAATGTTTGGATTGACATTGGTCCACAGTTGCAGATCTGGTCCTGTAGTTCTGGCATGATGTTTCCAATTCTTAGAAGATCTTATTTCCTAAGTTTTAGACCTTGATCAGTTCCAAAAGTATATCTTCAAGTAGCCTAAGTCCAACATTGCAGAGAACAAAGGTAATCAGAATAAAACACTCATTTGTTTTGGTCTGTATTCCTTTAGTTTTAGATATTTAGGTATGAAGTTTTGAGGTATTGCAAACACTTGTATGAAGTGTCTAAATCCAGAATTACAGAGTCTGAGGTCCATTGGAAAGACAATTATAAGCTACTGAGTATCGCTACATGATTTGATAGTGACTGGCTATGACAGAGTCAGTGTTTCAATAGTCCGTATTTTGCCGCATGTTAATATTATGTTCTACAGTTCTAAAGGTATGATCTATGATTGCTAACAAATCTTTGATATGATTTTGAGCAAGTCTTGTGGTCCGCAGTAAAAGTTATAGTCTGACAGATAGACTGAGTCAGTAACAGTCTATGTTTGAGGCTGACATGTTAGTTTGATCTATGTACGGTAAGTTCTATTGATTGGAACTTTATTCTAAGGAATTCTATAGTCAGAGCTAACATATGAGAATGTGATTCAAGCATAGTTTGGGTCTGCTATGTATTTTGGTGACTAGATTTGGCTGACAAGTTACAAATTGTTTGACTACACGCTTCATCTAATTAGGCCGACCTAATATGAAGATTCTAAATGTTCCAGATATATATATGTGATCCAATTCAGTGTTTGGTGAATGAATGTGTGAATATGAAGGTGTGTGTGTGACATGTAAAAGATTGTGATTTTGTGAAGGCAATAAGAGCAGAAGAAGAGAGATCTTGTTCCCATGTAAGAACAAAGCAGTGAAATAGAGCAGTTAGAGATGAAGAGTTTTGAAATAGTATTTTTGTGCTTCATTGGAGCTGTAACCATGCATGTGTAGATGCAATCAGAGTAGTTCAACCTAGCAGTGAGCCATATTTCTTTCTCTAGGCAGTGAGCCTTTCTTGCAATGAGCATTTCTTTGGGCAGTGAGCCTCTTGTAATTCGGTATTGATACTACATAATTATTGTGAGCTAACACTCACCATGGTTTTTCCCAGTTTTAGGTTTTCCACGTAAAAGTCTTGGTGTTCATGTGTGATGCTTTGTGGTTGCTTCTTCTATGTTTAATTTGCTTTGTTGTTATTTGTGGCAAATGGACGACTAGTTTAATAAGTAAATGGTTTAATGGAATACTGATTCACCCCCCCTCCCCTCTTAGTATTCTAGGTGTTCAACATCCTCTATATAAGGGAAGCCATTTTCTCTCTTTGTAGGGTTGGAATAGTGAATTGTTTAGACTCTGCCAAAATTCTAAATTAATACAAACATATTTATAGGTCTTGCTGCACAATGTGTTATTTTGTTATGGGATTTTGGATTTTATGGTTCATTTCAATCCAATGTTACATAAAGTACAATTGCAGTTTGAATGAATGCTTTAATATTTGATGAATGCTCTGGTTCATACCATTTGTTTCTTACTAATTGTAAGTAACTTTGCATGGTTAGTCTGAACCTGTTTATATGAATTAAGTTCAGTTGCATAACATTGATTAAGCTGCACTAGTAATTGGGTGTTTAATGAATGCATGTGTTTTGAAAATGTTTGGCTACCTTTAAAGATTGCATTGTTTCTGGAGCATTGTGGTTAAACCTGGTTAAGCAGAAATTGATTCTAGGGCATCTGTCTATCTGCAACACTTTTATTCATTGCAATTTATCCTTAGGTTTTCCATATTTCTCTCTATATCCCTTAATCCTTTTGCATTTTCTTTGAAAATTTGGTAGCTTTAGGTCAAAGTAGCACTTCATTAATAAATAGTTGATAAAATTTCCAGACTTCACAGTCTGCATTACTTAGGGTTTTTGCATATCTTTTGCTGCCATATTTTATAAAATCCTACATTGCATGTAAGTCCCCTTGATTAGAACAGAAAATCATATCCAACTGAGTTATCCTGCAAGTCAAGATCTGACCGTCTAAACCTTGGGGTATTCTTTTTCTAGGTTTTTTGGGATAAGATTCCTTTCAAGAGAGGTGAGATATCTACATTTCACCTACATTGTTGTGTGCTAAAACACCCATGAACATATAGATCATGCTAAGAAGACAAAAGTCCAAATGTCCAAGGTTGAATATCTTCAAGCCAACCCCAAACAGTTTAAAAGATTGGCTAAATTTGTAAAGAACAAGGGAGACAATTCTGGTCAAGACTTCTCCAAAAGTGCACCTACTACCCCTAAACCAAAACCTGCACAAAATAACCTAGCTACAACTCCCCCATCCATTCCTAGAAAAATAGAACCTTTCTATATTTCCCTGCTTGTCAATGCTTATAAGCTTAGTAATTGCATCATTGATTTGGATGCCTCTGACAATGTGATTTCGGCAAAAGTAGCTACTGCTTTAGGGTTAACTATGATGAAGACTTTTGGCCATTACTTTTTAATGGAAACCAAGCAAGTGCCCCTCATAGGGAAAATCAAAGAGTACAATTTGCATTTGTTGCTTTTCTGAAGAAGAGGATAAAGATGATAGTTCTTGTAGCTGACATTCTAGCTTCATATGGAGTGTTGTTGGGATGACATTTTCGCGGAGATGTTGGGGGTGAAATCAACATGGATTGATCTGAGGCTAGAATACTTGTCAAAGGTGTTATGCAAAAACTTCATCTAGAAAGGGAAGCCAAGTACACTGTGACAAAGACTGAGGATCCGAAAGCTTAGATTCTCTTTGAATCCTCTGGAATGGGTACTTATTTCTTGACCATAGATGAAGATCCTATGTCATCGGATGATATTCTAGATGAAGATCTAGGAATAGATGAATCATTCTCCTCAAGTGAAGAGAATTCATATTTTGAAACTCTCAAGGTAGGAAGTTCAAATGACATTTGGACTTTAGAGTTTGATGACAGTTGTTCTTCAACTGGATCTGGAGTAGGGATAGTCCTTATATCTCCAGAAGGAAAGATCTTATCCTTTTATTTCAAATTACAATTTGATAATACTAACAACATTACAGAGTATGAAGCCTTGTTGTTAGGGATGGATGTTGCACAAAGAAAGGAATTAAAAATCTTCATGCTCAAGGTGATGCTGACCTAGTCGTCTGTCAAGTAAGGAATTTGTATCAGACAAAGAATGAAAGGTTAAGACATTACTGCAATCATGTTTAGGATTGCATTAAAGATTTCAATGCCTTTGATATATCAATAGTCCCATGGGAGTACAATGATAAGGCAGACTCTTTGGCTATATCAACCACTCTCGTAGTCCCTCACAAGGATTTTCAGGGAAACAAGTATACCATTGAGTTGGTATTCTGACCCAGTGTTCCTGATAATGCCAATCATTGGAAAATTTTCAATAGTGATGATCAAATCATTGCCTTTTTGGAGAGGGTAGAAACTTTCAATGAATTATACTTTGAAGGGAGTGACTCTCCTCCTCGAGAATCAATCTCCAAGGTAAATGAGGAAACTGGTGAAGACATTTTGTAGCTGAAAGGGAATAAGATTCCCAAAGGATTGATTTCTTTGGAAAAACTCTTTGATAAGCATGATTGCTTTATCAAACGACAACAACTGTCAGGACTGGATTCATCAGCAAAAGTTGAGCAAATTAATCTGGGTATAGAAGAGGATCCCAAAATGGTAAACATTGGGAAATGTTGCTCACATGAGGAAAGAAATAAGTTTGTAGTGCTTCTGCGGTGGTACATTGATGTGTTAGCATATTCATATGCTGATTTGAAATCATTTTGGCCCAAGGAAGTTCAGCATGATATTCCTCTCAAGTTTGGGTCTTTACCTCATAAAAAGAAACAATGTCAATACAATCCTAAGATCTCAGGTACCATTCTTGTTGAGATTCAAAAGATGCTAGATGCAAAATTTATTTTTCCTATCGATCACTTAATGCAGATAGCTAACATCGTTCATGTGAGAAAGAAGAATGGAGAAATTTGTATTTGCATGTATTTCCATAATTTGAACTAGTCATCACTGAAGAATAATTACCCATTGTCGGTAATGGACCAAGTACTAAAAATAGTGACAGGTTCAGAGATGCTATCTATGTTAGATGGATTTTCAGGATATAACCAAGTGGAGGTGCGTGAGGAAGATCAACACAAAACAACCTTCACAACTCCATGGGGCACCTTTGCATATTGTAGAATGCCCTTTGGGTTGATCAATACTGGTGCCAACTTTCAGAGTGCGATGGACCTGGCTTTCCAAGATGAGATGGGCAAGATCATTGTGGTTTACCTTGATGATTTAACTATCTTCTCAAAGAAGCATTAAGATCATTGGAATCATTTACAACAAGTGCTTGAAAGGTTCCGTCAACATGGGATCTCTCTCAATCCCAAGAAATCCATATTTAGGGTTACTAAAGGTAAGCTCCTTGGGCACATTGTGTCTAAGGAAGGAACCAAGATTGATCTTGAATGGGTCAAGTCTATTAAGAGTCTTACCCTACCATCTAGCAAAAAAGGAGTGCATTCCTTCTTTGGGAAGGTTAACTTCTTATGAAGATTCGTACCTAATTTTGTTGAGAAGACATGTCATATTGTTAATATGATGAAAGGAAAGTCAACTTTCCATTGGAATGCGGAAGGAAAAGTTACATTTCATGAGATAAAAGAAGCAATTGCTCATGCTCTAGTCTTAGTCTACCCAGACTATACCAGGGACTTCATGATGTACAGTTATGCTTTAGAGCATACTTTATCTACTATTTTGGTGCAAAAAAACAAAGAAGGAATTGAATATCCTATATCTTTCATGAGTTGTCCTCTAAAGGCTCATGAGCTCAAGTATTCACCCATGGAGAAACATGCTTACACCGTGGTGAAAGCAGTTAAGCACTTCAGGTATTACATTCTCAATTCTCATACCATAGCACTGGTACCTAATTCAATAGTCAAGTCCATCTTGACTCAATAGGCATTTGGGAGCAAGAGAGGTAATTGGATCACCAAGATCCAAGAATATGATATGGAGATCAAGCCTACAAAGTTGGTGTGTGGAAAAGGTTTGTGTCAGCTTATCATGGAAAACAAATCAGAAGAAATATCCAGTGATGAGGAAGCAAACATAGAAGATCTTCCTACAATCTTGTTTGTTAGCACGACAGATGAGTGGTATTCCATCATTTCTCATTTCCTCACATATGGGAAATGTCCAAAACATTTATCCTATAAAGAGAAGAGGACAATCAAGCTTAAGGCTGAAAACTTTATTCTTTGGGACAATGGTTTGTACAAGTGCAGCACTGACAGAATTTTTCTATGGTGTGTGGACAAAGCACAACAAGACAAGTTGTTGGAATCTTTTCACAAATTGGCATGTGGAGGACATTACTCAGGTCTAGTCACGACTCACAAAATTTTGTGAGTAAGATACTATTGGCCGACACTTTTTCAAGACACATAAGCTTGGGTGCGTAAATGCAAGTTATGTCAGCAATTTGTGAGGAAACCCGAGTTGGCAGCCCTACCCCTCAAACGAATAGTAATTGAAGAACCCTTCCAGCAATGGGGTGTCAATTTCATTGGTGCAGTGAACCCACCATCAAGTGCAGGTCATAGATATGTTCTCATGACTACTAACTACTTCACTTAGTGGGTGGAGGAAATTCCAGTCAAGCATGCCACTTCGAAGGTTGTTTGTAACTTCCTCAAGGAAAACATTGTCTCAAGATTTGGAGTACCTAACAAGATAGTAGCAGACAATGCTACTTGTTTCTCATCCCATGAGATAATTGTGTTTTGTTTTGAATATGGTATCACTCTTTCTCATTCCTCTGATTATTACCCCCATGAGAATGGTCAAGCTAAGTCAAGTAACAAGAACTTGGTAACTATTATCAGGAAGCTGGCAGAAGAGAATCAAAGGTCCTAGCACAAGGCATTATATGATGCATTGTGGCTTGATCGCATCACTCCCAAGTGAATGATTGGTATGTCCCCTTTTCAACTCTTGTATGGCTTGAATGCAGAGATACCCATCACATTGGATTTGCCTACTCTCAGATTGGCCAAGGCAATCGAAGATGAGACATTTAAAAGTTACATAGACAAGCGTGTCATGTTCCTTATTGAACTAAAGGATAAATGTACAAAGGTGGTGGATCACATTGCTGATCATCAAAGCCAAGTCAAGAAGTTCTTTGACAAAAAGGCCAAGCCATGAGAATTCCAAGTTGGAGATCTAGTTCTTTTGTGGGACAAGAGAAGATAACCAAAAGGAATGCATGGAAAGTTTGATTCTTTGTGGAGGGGCCCTTTCCTGATTAACCAACTTTGTGGTGAAAATAGTTTCCATTTGGCATATCAAGATGGAACACCATTCCCACTACATCACATCAGACAACATCTGAAGCTTTTCACTCAGTGAAGTTCCATATAAGTTTGTACATTTTGTATATTTTTGTATAGTCTTTTTGTTCTTGTCGCCATTGTCGAGTCTGTCACCTGACTCTATGGCCCAATGGATGAAGGAACTTAAAGTTCTAGGATTCTTCTCCCTTTGTTCGTTTCAAAGAATGATAGAAGGAAGCTCCCTAGTTAGAGCCATTTGTTATCCTTGAATTTAGTTGATTCAATTCGTGGGTAACCCCTACAAAACTTGTCTTTTTCGTAGCCCATGAAAGAATTGATGAAGTTATTAATGAAGTTCATTCTATTGCACAATCACAACTGTTAATAGGAGATTCCATCAGAGAGGAATTTGCAACCATACAGTCTGAGTTACATCAAGAATCTATGACTATTCAGTCAATAGTCCAAACAGTTAAGCAACAACAGACTGTGAAAACAATGAATTTCCCTTCCAGTGCAAAGGGATATCTACAGGCTCAGTATGAAGGACCAAAGTTGTCTACTGAGGTTAGAAAGCCTGTAATTGAAAAGATGTTTGATCCCTTCACAGGGAATCTAAGAGAAACCACTCCAGAGGAACAAGCAAAAGGAAAGTTCCAAATGGCTCATGGTAATAGTTCAAATCCCAATGGATCCAACCCTGTTGATCCATTCAAATATATCCAAACTCTGAAAGCTGATACACTTCCCCTTGTTAATTTTGATAATTTTGAGGATATAGAGAATACAAGAGGAATAGATGCTATGCGAGCCTAGATAACCAATTATTTATCCACTAATGCTAATGTTGATGAATCTCAAGTGATCAAGCAGGCTCTTAATGCTATGACAGGTATTGCACGAAGTGTCTGGGATAGACTGGATGACACTTTCAGAGAAAGCCTAATAGGCAGAGGTACAGACCAAGTCTGTGCTCAGTTGACATGTCTCTTCGTAGGAAGAATAGATACTAGAGAAAAGTTGGCCTACAACAAATTCATCAAAGGTAAGTGCAAAGATTTCAAATATTTCCAGAAATATTGTGAGGTTTAATATCAGAATTTCTATTAGTCAGGCCGTGAACAAAATCATGATTTTATGTTCACAACTTTTCTGAAAAGTTTTGGAAAAGTAATAGGAGAATTCTATCACAAGAAAGTTCTTGAGAATCTGGTAACAGAGAATATTGAAATGAAAGAGCTAACCTTTCCACAGTTAGTTCAATTCCTTACATAGATCAATGAAGAAATCTGTGAAGAAGGAAAAGCAAAGAAGGAGATAAAAAAGGTACAACCCTTGTTATCCTCTTCTGTATGCTACCAGATAATGCCTTCAAATCAATTTCTAGATAAAGGTAAATCTTCTTGTTATGACTGTGATAAGCCAGAGAAATCTTACAAGAAGAAAAAGAAAAAATTCAGTAAGTATCCTAAGAAGAAAGGATATTTTAGGAAAAGAGATCCTAAGAAAAGGGGTTCCAAGAAATGGAAACCTACCTGCTATATTTGCAAAGAGAACACTTTGCAAATAAGTGCCCGGACAGACACAAGAAAAAAGGAAAAGGTAAAGTCCATGCTGCCCGAGAAGCAGGTGTAGAAGTTGATGAATTTGAATTCATCAACGACCCATCAGACTTAGAGGATATCATTCTATCCAACATTGATACAGAAATAGAACTAGAGTCTGAAGAATATACATCATCTCTAGAGCAAGCTCGGGTAAATCTGATGACAAAGGAAGTTCAATCATCTGATGATGATTCAGAAGTCTCCTTCTTCTGCAGAATGCTGCAAAGGGACACCTGTGCAGAGTTGGACAAGGTAATTGAAGAAATTGTCCAAACTGAATCCTGACTCCAAGCAATGGATATGGGACAAGAAACATGGAAAAAGTTGGCCAACAAGTTGGAACAACTTAAAGCAAGAAAGCACTTCCTGTTCCAAAAGGAAGAAAGGCCTCCCAAAATGAGACAATATTAAATTAGCCTCACACGTGGTTAAATGCCTCAAAAAGTCATTTTGAGTTGTGTTAAGCCTACCTATTTAAAAAAACCAAAATCAAGTTTTTTCCATAACTTAGCATTTTTCCCTGATATGCAAAGTTGGAGAATTTCTCTGACACTGCATATGCAAAGTTGGAGAATTTCTCTGACATTGCATTTTTGAAAGCATAGCCAAGTGTAGGAGTAGAGAATTTCTCTACACCTGCATACCAACCCAACATGAGTGGGACTTTAATGGTATTAATTGCAGTGATTATATATAAATCATTGCGTTTATTTTTGTTTTATTGTTGCTTTTTACATTTTAACCTTTGTCATTTTTGAGCGCGTCCGCACCTCTTCCTCCTTGTTTCTCGTCATGATTGCAAGTGACTGTTCATGGATTCTTCGTTATTTTCAACAATCATCTTTTATCTCAGGTTAGGTTTTGTTGTTCCTTTTCTTTGTTTGCATTGTTTCTTTTTATGTTTCGAACTCAAAACCTTACATTTTGTTTACTGAATCTACCTCTGTTAATGAACAGTTGAGGGGATCATGGTTTTCCTCCTAACCCTCATAGGTCCTAAAACCATTGTCAATGGTGTTACTTAGAGAATAATCTCTAAGTAACAAATCCTTTGATGCAGAACCTTGTGATCCCTATTTGTAACAATGTGTTATTCAGAGAATTTTCTTTGAACAACATCACTGGTTATTAAGACCGGTGTTGTTTGGAGAAAATTCTTTGAACAACACAACTAAAGTCTAGCTGAGGCATGACTTTTAGACAATTTTCTCTGAAAGTCACAACACAAACTTTACCCAATATGTATTTCAGAGAATATTCTCTGAAGTACATAACATACACCAACCCGATATGTCTTTTAGAGAATTTTCTTTGAAATACATAACCTACTCAATCAACAAAAAATGCAAGTGGGAGAATTTTATCTGACCTGCATCTAAGGTATTTCCCCATGTGTAGTTTAGAGAAAATTCTCTGACTTGCACTATGTTTTGAACTACCCTCATGTAAGGGTGGAGAAATTTCTCTGACCTACACTAAAAATTGAACTATCCATGCTAAGGTGGATAATTTCTCCAACCTTGCACCAAGTGTTGTTCTTGTATGCAAAAGTGCATTTTTTCTCTACAATTACATATTTCCTGCCAAATGAAAAATATGCTAACTCTGGAGATTTTCAACATCATCTTGAAGTTTCTCAGCAAATGTCAAAAGCATGTCCTGCAAAAAAGAACATGAAGTACAAATATCAAGGGGTGGTTCTTGCGTCCTCAATGGAATCAAATGTTGATCAATTCAGGGAACCAAAATTGGACATGTGGATATGGCTAAATTTTAGGAAAGGTTGAACAAGTAGCCAATTGCACCAAATAGGAAGGCTATTATTAGTAGTGGAATTCACTTAGCAACTACGTTCCTAGTCTCTATGCAGAATCTTGAGTTTGTCTTGGCAGTCGCTGCCTGCTTTGATTGAGAGAGTAAGTCTCTAAAAGATGCCAATGGTAAAGTGGTGATTCGACTTGATGAAGAATACTTTGACAAGATCTTCACTTGTATAGATATTGAAGAATACTTAGATGTCACCGTGGAATCAACTCAGGAGAGCTATGATAATAACAAAGAGAGATGTAAGAAAAATATTAACTCCCATTGACTCACGACTCCAAGACCTACTATAGCTAGGTGTCCCAAGAGCATCTATTGTAGTGAGTTCCATGAAGAAGTAGGAGATTTGATTACACTCTTCAGTAGAGTCAAAGGGCTCCCAACATCCAAAACATTTCAGGATTGGATGTATCAATATATTGCTATCATCAAGAAGGGTAATCAGAAAATCTTCTAGGGTAAATAGTGTTAGATTCAAGACAGACAACTGAGAGGGGGGGTGAATCAGTTGTCCAAAACTTTCTTCCAATTAAACACTTAAATCCACTTTGTAATTCAGCAGCATAATAATAAATTAATCATGGAAATACAATGCATTAAATCAAGAGCAGAAACACATTAACACATGAGACACCAAGATTTTGACGTGGAAAACCCAGTTAAGGGAAAAACCATAGGGTGACTAACCCAAGATTGTATTCTTTGTTAGAAGAATAGAAAGAACCAAATGGCACATGCCAATTAGGGCTCACTGCCCGAGCACACTGCTCACAAGAGGCTCACTGCCTATAGGAGACACACTATCTACAGAATAATAAGTATTACATACTTGAACTAAAGAATAGCATCTTCACCATGCTCGAGTCAGTTCCATTTAAGCCCAAAACTTCTGCTCTACCTTTCATTCTTCTCCTCTCTACTACACTCTCATCTCCACAAGTTCATTTTGAAATGACTTTACAATTCCTTATTTATACAAGACATCAACTTAGGGATGATCATCTAAGTCGGCAAACATTACAGAGCAAATACATAAATACATCATGACTAATTACAAAAGACTTCACGTGGAACAACACATTGTCGGTCACACAGATTTGAGACTTCAATCTTCTTCTAGGAACACGCCAATCTTCACATAACATCTTCAAGATCATCTGCAGGATGTGTAACTCATCCGGTCGGCCAGACTTAGGAAGAACACCATCATCCAGAAGTAATTCTTCAATTGCAAGCTCAAACTCCAATGCAGACCACCAACACAAACTGTACATGATCCAAAGACCTCTACAAGCTTTCTTGAATCACCAAGAACATCCACACTACATCTTCTTACTGAAATCCTTATCTCCTTCATCCAGAACCTCAAGAACACAGTTTGTCATCACTATCACAATGGAATAGATGCTTGCAGACCTCCAGTCCACGAACCAATTGAGTTGTCAATTCACATTGACTTCCTAAACATTCCCTCAAATCTGTAGAACAGGATATTGCATTTCTGGATCTCAACGGACCTATCTATGTCACTTTGTCACCTCTGAACACCTGTCGGAACCAGTTTTACTTGAGTGGTCACAACTTCTTCATATCTTCATGTGGACCTCTGAAATATTTACTGGATCATCTTAAGACACATATCTACAAACCCTTTGATGCGCATCCTCTAATCTTCATCTTAGCTAGGATCTTTAGCTCACTGTCTTTACTGTTCTTCTCTATTCCTAATTAGGACTATTTTTCTTAATATCCTCAGCACACAACTCATCCAATCCTTATCATCAATGCAACAGGAGTATGTTGACATCAATGACAACACCGGTTAGGCCCATACATGCAACAATCTCCCCCTTTGTCATTGATGGAAACATATGATGTGAAAAACTATTTTAACCATCAAGACAAGAACTTCTCCTCACTGACACAACTCCTCCTATCAACAACAACCATTCACATGTCTTTTCTTCCTTTACTGCTCCCCCTTTGATTAGTAACCACTTGTTTTTCACATGTCTTCTCTCCCCTTTGATGTTAATGGCAAAGGGCATATACTTGCACCAATTTAGAATCATACCAGCTGCTCCCCCTGAGTAGCAGCTCCCCATCATCAATTCAGACCACAAGATATGACTGTGATATCCACCAGATTGATGCACATCAGTGCATCTTAATTCATAACTGGAGGGCCAATAACCCCTAACTTCTCCCTGAGATACTCAAAAGAATCTTTAGGAAGAAGTTTAGTAAAAATATCTGCAATCTAATCCTTGGAAGGTACAAACTCCAATCTGACTTCATTCTTGTTCACTTGCTCTCTCAAAAAGTGAAACTTGATGGATATATGTTTGGTCTTTGAATGCAACACCAGATTCTTAGATATATTTATTGCACTTGAATTATCATAGAAGATTGTGATAGGCTCCTCATACTCCACTCTTATGTCTCTTAGCATTTGCTTCATCCATAAAACTTGAGTGCAACTACCTACTGCTGCAATATATTTTGCTTCTGCAGTGGACAAAGATATTACTTCTTATTTCTTTCTCAGCCTAGAAACTAATCTCTTTCCCAAAAAGAATGCTCCACCACTGGTACTCTTCCAGTCATCCACATCTCTTGCCCAATCCGCATCTGTATATGCATGAAGAGAGAAATCATGATCTCTGGGATACCACAATCCATACTCAACTATTCCTTTTAGATATCTAAAAATCCTCTTGATTGCCATGACATGAGATTCTTTAGGATCAGCTTGGAATCTAGCAACAAGACCAACAACATTCATAATGTCAGGTCTAGTTTGAGTGAGATACAATAATCCTCCAATCATTGACTTGTACTTTTTTTGATCAGCCTTAGGAGAGTCATCATCTTTTCTCAATTTACATCCGGTTGCCATGGGAGTACTCATTGGTTTTGAGTCTTCCATCTCAAATTTCCTCAACAATTCTTTCACATATTTGGTCTGAGAAATGAAGATTCCTTTCTTTATTTGAGTGATTTCTAGACCTAAGAAGAAATTCATTTCCCCAAGCATGGACATCTCAAATTCACTTTTCATTTGATTTGCAAAAGTTTTACACATACTATCTCTTCCTCTAAAAATGATATCATCAACAAACACTTCAACAATCAAGATATTTTCATGATCAATTTTGAAGTACAAATTACTATTAGTAGTACCTTTGTTCAAACCAATCTTCAAAAGATGCTTATCCAATCTTTCATACCAGGTTCTTGGGGCTTGCTTTAGTCCATAAAGAGCTTTCTTCAACTTGCAGACCATATCACCATGATCAGACAATTGAAATCCATCCGGTTGCTCATGTTGATAACTGAGAGGAGGGGGTGAATCAGTTATCTTAATTATTTTAACTTTATGTTCTTCTCTAACAATTAGTGCAACATCAAATTATATAAGCATGCATAAACATGAAAGCAGAAATAAAATCAATACACATAACACAATGATTTTAATGTGGAAAACCTTGTTAAGAGAAAAACCACGAGGTGACTAACCCAAGATTGTATTCTCTGTTAAAAGAATAAGGTAGTACGAAATGGCACTTGCCAATTAGGGCTCACTACCTGAGCACACTGCCTACAATTGTTTATAGAAAGAAACCAAGTACTTGAACTGATGAGAAGCATCCACATATGCTGAGGTTCAGTTCTAGTTAGGCTCAATATACTGATCTACTGCACTTCATTCTTCCTCCGCTTTAGTGCTGCTATTCTATCACATACCGGACCTGTATTACTACTTCCACACTGCTCTCTTCTTTTCTTTGCACAATCCAATACACCACACACCTTCACATCAAAAACCATCTGGTATATATATCCGCACCAAGGATTTCAACATCTTTCTAGTCAGCATCCATAATACTCAATATTTTCCCAAACTCTGGTTTGTCGACTGAATCCTTGCTTACTAAGTGATGCGTATCAAAGAGATACTTATAGAAGTCATCAATCATGTTAGCTAATCATGAATGATCCCTCAAGAAACTTGATCACCATCAATTTCTCATCCGGATTAAGGTCTGATGCTCTGCTGGTCAATTCTTCCTCAGTCTACTCTGCCAAATAGGAACCCAACACTTAGGTGCTCATATCTTTTCACTCTTTCATCACCGGAGGCTCAATCTCTGGAATGTATTAGTCATGGTACTCCTCTTGATTTCCCTAAGTCCACACTTTGCTGAGATACTTCTTCTGAGAGATTCAAACCTGATTGTCAGACCTTGCTGCATGCTCTGTTCTTGCTCACCGAACCATAATACTCTTTAATCTGACTTCCAGTATAGTCATACCATGTCATGTGGATGTGTGGGATGGACTTTGTTGCCATCAATGACAACACTCATGAAGCCACATAGTGTCTCTTGCCAACAATCTCCCCCTTTGGCATTGATGGCAACACTTATTGAAAAATGACTAAGTGTCACAATACACTCCCCCTTGGCTGATGCTCTGTTCTAAAGTACACTTTTTTGGAGCTCCCCCTTAGCTAGATTCCACATTTTTCACTGCTCCTCACTCCCCCTTTGACATCAATGGCAAAGGGTAGAATTTGTACACCAAAATTTCCAAAAATCCAACTATACTTAGCAGCATAAGTATATATACATGTTATACTTACATATACTGAAGTATATCTACAAAGGTGGTCTTCAACTGTACCACTTCTGTTGCCCAACTCTTCTTCATCCTGTCCAAAATTGAAATGTGACCACTTAGCAAAAATGTGAAGGCTTCTGCCCTCTTTAGGTCTACTAGATCACTAGTTTGGGCTGTGGTATGGGCATCAGTTAGGGCCTCATGCATTGCCTCTAACTTGGGGATAATTATCCCTCTTAGTTCACTTAGCCTGCTTATTCTATTTTTCTTCTCCTTCTCAAGCTTCTTTATTTCATTTATAACTACAATAGTCAAACATTCTTGATTCATTATGGAAGAGGTGAGAGGGTCAAAATTTTGAGATAAACTTGATAGTTTGCTCTCTTGTTCTTCCACCTTCTTGGTGATATTTGCTGTCACGGTGGACCAAGATAGACAAAATTTGTATAGATCTTCGCCTTCTTTAAGAGCATTTTCTAAGCTCTTTATTCCAATATCCAAATTTCTCCTATAATTTGTTATAAGTCCTTGTACCTCAGAGAATCACTTACACAAAAACTCTTTCCAGACTTTCTCTTCTGCTGCTTTCTCTAAAGAATCAAAATGTGTGCTAACAAAGTTAACAAGAGATTTCAGATTACCAGATGAAGAGGCCGAAAGATCCTTCTGGAAGGATGGCATGATCTTCTCCAACACACCGGATGCAATCTCTATCAGCTCACAGTCTTCCATGTGAGACTTCAGAAGTTTTTGTTTTGCCTTTTCTTGGGCAAAGGATGCTATCTTCATTGTCTGAATAGGGGAGAGGGAATCAAAGTTGAATGGTCCTTGAAGTAGCTCTAGTTCATCTAATTCCATCATCTCTTTTGTCAAGAAGTCTTTGACTGCTTCTGCAGTGTCTCTTGCCGGAGACATAGTTTTCTTCCCTTCTATGGCCTCAGAGCTGTCATCTAGGGTTTTCTCTGTTTGATCTTTTTCTCTTCCCTTGACTTTCTCTTCTACTACTTTCTCTAAAGGATCAAAATGTGTGCTAACAGAGTTAACAAGAGATTTTAGATTACCGGATGAAGAGGCCGAAAGATCCTTCTAGAAGGATGGCATGATCTTCTCCAACACACCGGATGCAATCTCTATCAGCTCACAATCTTCCATGTGAGACTTTAGAAGTTTTTATTTTGCCTTTGCTTGGGCAAAGGATGCTATCTTCATTGTCTGAACAGGGGAGAGGGAATCAAAGCTGAATGGTCCTTGAAGTAGCTCTAGTTCATCTAATTCCATCATCTCTTTTGTCAGGAAGTCTTTGACTACTTCTACAGTGTCTCTTGCCGGAGACATAGTTTTCTTCCCTTCTGTGGCCTCAGAGCTGTCATCTGGGGTTTTCTCTATTTGATCTTTTTCTCTTCCCTTGACTTCTTCTTCTTGACAAATTTTCTCATCTTTTCTTTCTTCTCCTTCAGTTCTAGAGTTAGTAGGGGGATCCGGAAGAGAGATGTTTACTTCTTTAGGGACTTCCTCTTCTGGAGCAGAGGAATCCAAGTCCTGAGACCTTTCCTCACATATGTCCTTTTGCTCTTCTGCATTTTTCACAGTAGATTCTCCTTCGTCATCCATGGTAAAGGGTTCATCACCTAAGTCCTCTATAACAGGAAGATTGAATCTTTTAGAAGCATTCCAGAGGATATCTTTTGTTTCTTTTGCCACTTTGTCAATTTCTCCAAGCATAAGCTGGTTCATTCTTGCTTTGCTTCAAAACTCATCCTTGCAGTCCTTGAAGATCATGTTCTTTTGTTGAGGGGTAATGGAAGGATAGAGTTGGATAGCAATCTGCTCCCGGATTTCTAGATCTTTTGCCTTGGCATTATTCTTTCTCATTTCAAGTTCCTTCTCTAAGCTTTTGGGAATCAAAGATATAATTTCAATGAATGCTTTGTTATAGATGTTTAGATACCTGACTGTGGCATCTTGCAAGATCTTCTAATCATCTTCACTATATTCATCATAAAATTTAGTCATTGGTTGTAGGTTCCCATCCACAGTAATTAATTTGATGATATCATCAATGCAGGGAGTAGGCCTTTCAATGAATTCTTCTACCTCTTCTTCCTTGTTATGACCAGTAGAGGGTTCACCAGATGTTTTCTTCTTCTTCTTCGTTTTCTTGATCTCCTCATCAAATTCTATCTCTTCATCATCCTTCTGGCTGGTGTAAGACCTTGTGGCCTTTGTCTTAGTTCTCTTCTCTCCCTTTTCAGATCTCCTGGCTTCCAGTTTTGAGGCTTTTTAACTTTTAGAAGTGGCTGGTGCAGAGCTTTTGGAGGATCTAGTCCGGGAGGGGGCTTGCACTGGAGCACTTTCCTTTTCTGTATCTTGCCTTTCTTTCTCTACCCTTTCCACCTTCTCTCTGTTGGCATCAACTTCCTCCTTTGAAATTCCACATCTCTTGGCAAATTCTTCTACTTCCCTTCTCACTTTTCTCTTGATCTCAGGCTATCTCAGTTCAACATGAACTTTTACACTCTACTCTTGGAAGGTTCCAAACCTTTCTTCCTTAGGGTCCTTAGGCTGACCTAGTAGGTGTTGGATATGTAGTTCCAGAATTTTCTCATCCACCTCATACCCCATTGGCATAATCCAGACTATCCTTGTCTCCACTGCCTCCATTAGGCATTGATCAGTGTCTACCATGAAGCACACTGTATCCTTGTATTTTTCAACTAGAGATTGGGGAATTCTTTCTTTGGCCTACATCATGCCTTGGAAGTTTTTGAAGTAACCCCAGAGTGCAGTGCTTTGTGCCTTGGCATCACCAAGCCCATACATGTAATCTCTGATTTGTATGGCAACCGGTCTGTCATTTTACCATACCCAACCATTGGATCCAGGGAGCTCATTCATAAAGTAAAAGAATAAACATAATATCAGGCCACCATATTTGAATGAGTTCTTCTTGTCCTTCTTGATCTTTTGTAAGTTTTCCAATAGTTGGCTCAGAAGAAGCTCACAAAGATCATAGTCAACATTTTTCCTTAGCATTTCATATGTAGTATATATAGCAGTTTCGGATACTGAATTCTCCATGCTGGAGTGATAGATTTTGTAACCAATTATCATAGAGGCAAATTTGATATTTGGATCTATGATGTCTTCTATTGTCATTGCCCTCTTGTCAAATTTTGATCTGGTAGCCTCACTGACAGTTTGGTTTTTGACTAATTTGAGAGTAGAAAAACCCACCGGATGAGTGCAATCCAATTACCACCCTAATGGCATATTTTGTGATCTTAAATGGCCTCATCAACCACATGAATTTGTCATGCATTCTGCTCAAAACATACCAGACCCATTCATCTTCTGCAAAATAGGGGAAATGGATGCACTGTCCAAAATGCTTATCCCGGATGGCCTTGTATTGAGGTTTAAGTTCAAGTCATTCATCTATCAGTTCCTTGTGGTAGATGTTCATCAGCTTGGATTCCCTAAATTCTTTAATGTTTGCATGTATGTAAACCCTAACATCTTCTACATGCAGAACCCCATGCAGAATGCTAGAGAATGTGCCTAAAGGATCAACTTATAGAGATTTGTAAGGGTGTTTCTTGAACTTAGGGCGCGGTCTATCAGTGATTTTGACAACATTCAGAGTAGTCATCTTTCAAAAGATTTAGAGAGAGATATTCAAGAGTGAAAATACCTTTTTACGTCTCTAAGGTTCATGATATGAGCCAGATAGGATTGCTAGATGAATCAATTTTTGCAGTTGATCTTTGTGAGGTTTGAGGCAATTTTGTTGCAAAGCTCCTTCTCTCTTCTTCTCAAATGTAAGTGTGCAAATGATCAACAAGAGAACCCTTATATTTCTGTGCAAACCCTAATTCCACATTGCAATAAATGCACAATTTAAGTCATTCTGGTTGCCTTGTTCTCCTTGTTCTGAGAAAGATCTTTTCCAGATCACTAAGATGCACTTAGAGTTATTCTCAGTGATTATTGACAATCTATCTTCCTTTCTCCAATCATTTCATCTATCCACAGATCAAGATATTTCAATTTTGAATCATGCTAGATCTAACTGTGAGAGTCCTACTTTTACCAGATGACTATCAAACCTATCGGCAAGAAAAGTGCTATCAGCTACTTTAGATTCTACTTCACTGATTCACCAATGGCTTTTGTCTTCGGTGAGACTCTATACTATTGGCAACCATCATTTTGTTTATTCTAATACACGATCACTTTCTCTCTTCGCTGTGACCCTTATCATCGGTGAACACTTACCAACTTAAGCCGATCCACCAATGGACCAACCACTCATCGGTGTGACTTCAACCTTCGGCAAACTTCCTTTTTGTGTCTCCGATACATCAGTCACTCCAATGTAACTCAGACAAATTAGTATTTGCCATCACGATTTCGACAAGATATGAGGATCTTTCGTATTTTTACTAGGGGTTATTTAGATATTTCTCTGAGAACCCTTTAATCCGTAACTTTCCATGTGCCAATTTCAGGCACCGATTGACTGGCTAGGGGAATTTTATTTTCCTTTGTGACTCCCCCTGAGCCAGAGCTCATCTATTCAATTTCTGGAAGGAATATTAGCACCAGATTCTGGTGCGGATCCATCCCCAACATTTTCTGTACTTCTTTTCACCCAAATCTTGTTCATCTCCCTTTGAATTTCATCCGCATTCATTTTTCCTTTTCCTTTGTCTTGATTTTGATTTTGATGTACCGAACCCTTTTTGTCCTGAATCTTACTTTTGTAGAATTTGGCAATATGACCGGATCTATTGCAATTGTAGCAAATAGTATTTCTTTGCATATTTGACTGATATCCTCTAGATCTGCATTGATTAGCCATATGTCCCATTCTATTTCATGCAAAGCATCTACCATTGAATGAATTGTTTACTTGCATACTTCTACATTCATGAGATTTGTGACCATACCTTTTGTAGTTAAAACATTGTTCAGAGAAAGACGAATTAGTCTGATTCATTCTTCTTCTGCATTGATTTGCTTTATGACCAAAGTTATTGCAATTGTGGTAGTATCCATTGAAGGATGGATATCTTTGAGCATTTGGTTGCCTTACCGGAGGTCTTCTAGGCCTATTCCTTGGATTTCCTGATCCAAAGTTCTTTTGACTGGATCCAAAGCTTTCACCTTTCTCATACCCCAAGCCTTGCTTGTCATCTACCCTCTTTTGGCTTTCAAGAAGAACTTCAAGTGGAGTAGAGCTTATCTTGAATTTCTCTTTGTATTCATTTGTTGTTTGAAGATCCCTTTTAAGAGTGTCTATCTGATTCTCAAGTTGTTCTTCATTATCTCTAGCTTCTACAGATCAGATTCCAGATACCTGATTATTCTATCCATTTTGTGGCAGTCTTCTAATTTCTCCTTGAGAGATTGTTTTAGATTATCTTCAATTTTTCTCTTCTCTTCAATTTCTTGGGTGAACTTCATAACCCCTGATTCCATTTCATGTCTTACCATAATGACCTCTTTTGATAGCTTCTCACATAACTTGTTCTTCTCATTTAGATCTTCATCAGTATTATTGGCTTCGCTTTGACTTGCCATTTGTTGAAGTAGTTCCTTTCTCTTTTTCATAGAGATATTCAGTTTCTCTTTTAGTTCATTTATGAAATCATCATCTTGTTTGAGTCTTTCCTTCAAGTTATTGACCTTAGAGTGAGACTGTTCAAGATCATCTAGGGTAGACTAAAGTTGTTCCCTCATACCATACATATCCATTGAGATTCCCATATCTTCCTCAAGCTATTAGGCTCTGTTTGGAGGAACTTGGCTCTGATACCAATTGTTGATAACTGAGAGGGGGGATGAATCAGTTATCTTAATTATTTTAACTTTCTATTCTTCTTTAACAATTAGTGCAGCATCAAATTATATAAGCATGCATAACCATGAAAATAGAAATAAAATCAATACACATAACACAATGATTTTGATGTAGAAAATCCTATTAAGGGAAAAACCACAAGATGACTAACCCAAGATTGTATTCTCTATTAAAAGAATAAGGTAGTATAAAATGGCACTTGCCAATTAGGGCTCACTGCCTGAGCACACTGCTCACAAGAGGCTCACTGCCTACAATCATTTATAGAAAGAAACCAAGTACTTGAACTGATGAGAAGCATCCACATATGCTAAGGTTTAGTTCCAGTTAGGCTCAATATACTAATCTACTGCACTTCATTCTTCCTCTTCTTTAGTGTTGCTATTCTGTCACATACCGGACCTGTATTACTGCTTCCACACTGCTCTCTACTTTTCTTTGCACAATCCAATACACCACACACACCTTCACATCGAAAACCATCTGGTATATATATCCACACCAAGGATTTCAACATCTTTCTAGTCGACATCTGGAATACTCAATATTTTCCCAAATTCTGGTCTGTCGGCTGAATCCTTGCTTACTAAGTGATGCGTATCAAAGAGATACTTATAGAAGTCATCAATCATGTCGGCCAATCATGAATGATCCCTCAAGAAACTTGATCACCATTAATTTCTCATTCGGATTAAGGTCTGATGCTCTGCTGGTCAATTCTTCCTCAATCTACTCTGCCAAACAGGAACCCAACACTTAGGTACTCATATCTTTTCACTCTTTCATCACCGGAGGCTCAATCTCTGGAATGTATCAATCATGGAACTCCTCTTGACTTCCCCAAGTCCGCACTTTGCTGAGATACTTCCTCTGAGAGATTCAGACCTGATTGTCAAACCTTGATGCATGCTATGTTCTTGCTCACTGGACCATAATACTCTTCAATCTGACTTCTGGTATAGTCATACCATGTCCTACGGATGTGTGGGATGGACTTTGTTGCCATTAATGACAACATTCATGAAGACACACAGTGTCTCTTGCTAACAGCTCAATGTATACTTCTTCTTCCAAGTCACCATTCAGGAAGGCAGATTTGACATCCATCTGATATACTTTGAAATCCTTGAAGGCAGCAAAAGAAAGAAATAATCTGACTACTTCAATTCTTGCCACCAGAGCAAAGGTTTCTTCAAAATCAACTCCTTCTACTTGGGAGTAACCCTTGTAGACCAATCTGGCTTTGTTTCTAACTACTTCACCATCTTCATTCAGCTTGTTCCGGAAGATCCATTTGGTTCCAATCACATTCTTGTTTTTAGATCTGGGAACAAGATCCCAAGTGTGATTTTTCTCAATTTGCATTAGTTCTTCCTCCATTGCTTTAGTCCAGTTTTCATCATTGTAGGCTTCATTCACTGTCTTAGGTTCAATCTTTGAAAATAGACAATACTCTTCTGAATCTAGAGCAATCCTTCTTCTTGTTTGTACACCTTTGCTTTTATTACCTATGATCTAATCTTCAGAGTGATTCATTCTTACATACCTGGGAACTTTGGGAGTTTCTTACACTCCTGATTCTTGAAACAGGTTCATTCAGACTTATCTCTTCTTCCTGATTTACCGAATCAGTCTGGATCTGAATCTCAGAAGGGGCTTGGACTCCTTGGATCAAAACATCATTCTGATCATCTTCATCACATTCATAAAACCTTGAGGGTTTTTCAATCCCTTCATCAACCTTCACATTTGTACTTTCTATAATCTTCCTCAATCTCTTGTTATAACACTGGTATGCTTTGCTTTGAGTAGAGTAACCCAAGAAAATTCCTTCATCACTTCTAGCATCAAATTTTCCTAAATCTTCATCTCTCTTAATGTAACATTTGCTACCAAAAAATCTGAAATACCTCACAGTAGGAGTGATGCCAAACCAAAGTTCATAAGGAGTCTTACTGGTATTGCTTCTGATTTGTACTCGATTAAGAGTATAGACTGCAGTGCTTACAGCTTCTCTCCAATAGATCTGAGGAACATTTGCTTCCATCATCATGGTTCTCAATGCTTCCTAGATGGTCTGGTTCTTTCTCTCCACTACTCCATTCTACTGTGGAGTCCTAGGAGCAGACAACTGTCTTTTTATTCCATATTTCTCACAGAATTCTATGAACTCACCGAATGTGAATTCTCCACCTCTATTAGACCTCAGACATTTTAATTTTAATCTGGTTTCATTTTCCACCATAGCCTTGAATATCTTGAATTTCTCAAGAGCCTCTGATTTCTCCTTCAGAAAAGTTACCCACATCATCCGGGATTAGTCATCAATTAATAGCATGAAGTATCTATCACCTTGTACACTTCTGATTCTTACCAGACCACATAAATTAGTATGAACTAAGTCCAATAATTTGGTAGAAGACTGTTCTTTTCTTTTGAATGAGATTCTACTATGTTTACCCAACTGACATTCTTTGCACAAACTATTTGTAGGTTTTACCAATTTTGGAAGATCTCTTACAACCTGAGTGTTACTTATCTTGATGATATTATCAAAATTCACATGACACATTCTCCTATGCCATAACCAACTCTGATCAATTTGAACAAATAAACAACTTTTACCAGTACCAACCAAATGGAAGATATTACCTTTTGTTTGAGTACCGGATGCAATCTCTATTCTTAAACTTTCAAAGATCTTGCATTTTCCATTCTTGAATTGGAGATCATAGCCTTTGTCCACTAACTATCTAACACTGAGAAGATTGTGCTTCAATCCTTCAACATACAGTACATTACTAGTTTTTTTCTTTCCATCAAAAGAAATAGTTCCTCTACCTCTGATTCTACCAACAGAATTATCACCAAACTTTAGCACTCCTCCTTCATACCTTTCCAAATCTATGAACTTATTTTTGTCACTTGTCATATGGTGAGAGCATCCACTGTCAATGACCCAATCATCCTTTTCTTCAACTTGGGAAGCCAGAGCTCTTTCCACAATTTTATGATTGACAGATTCAGAGGGCATTGGATCTTCTTCCTCGATGGCAATAAACACCCAGTCTTTTCTGGATTTGTTTCCTATCTCTAATTCATCATCTGTTACTCCTTCATCATCATCATCTTCATGCACATAGTAACAATTCTTTTGGAACCTTGATTTGTTAGGGTTTCGTCTTGAAAATCTTTTCAGACACCTTGAGGCAAAATGACCAATCTTATTGTAGTTAAAACACTTAAAAGGCAATTTCCCCTCATACTTACCGGATCTCCTTGGCAGTCTTTTTGCAATAAGGGCTTCAAGTTGAGCAGCTTCTGCTTCATCTTCTTCTAGGTCTTTTCTTGCTTTCTCATACCATGATAGTTTCCTTGAAGAGTTTTCTCCCAGATCAAACTTTTGTTTTCCTTTTAGAGAGGCACTAGCTTTGAATGTAGATTCAGTCTTGGGGGGGGCATCTCCAAACTCAGTCAATTCAAATGCAACCAATTTACCAACCAATTGATCTCTTGTGATACCTAAAATGGATCTGAATTCTTCAATAGCAGCAACCTTGTACTTATAAGAATCAAGAAAGGATCTGAGAACTTTGCCAACAATCTCATCTTCATCCAAGACACCATCAGCACATCTGATGCCACAAACAAGCTCATTTACTCTTGGCATAAAAGTAGTGATATTTTCATCTTCTCTCATCTTCAGATTTTTGAATTTTCCTTTTAGACTTTGTAGCTTGGCATGTTTAACATACTTGTCTCCTTCATGCAGAAGTTCCATTTTTTCCCAAATCTCAAAAGTAGTTTGTAGGTCAACAACATTTGTCATCTCTGAATCAGATAAGACACTTAGAAGAGCTTCTTTAGTTTGTAGATTGTTTTCAACATCTGCGATTTCATCTACTAATCTCGGACCATTATGTGGAGGAGTATATTTCTTTGAAGCCATGGTCCAATACTACATTCCCATACATTGCAAGTGACATTGCATGTGACTCTTCCAAAGAGTAAAATTGGTTCCATCAAACCTTGGATTATCCTTCTTGTAGGATGACATCTTGGATCTCCTCAAGTGGTTAAGCTCTTTTTAGAGGAACTTAGCTCTGATACCAATTGTTAGATTCAGGACAGATAACTGAGAGGGGGGTGAATCAGTTGTCCAAAACTTTCTTCCAATTAAACATTTAAATCCACTTTGTAATTCAACAACATAATAATAAATCAATCATGGAAATACAATGCATTAAATCAAGAGTAGAAACACATTAACACATGAGACACCAAGATTTTGATGTGGTAAACCCGGTTAAGGGAAAAACCACGAGGTGACTAACCCAAGATTGTATTCTCTATTAGAAGAATAGAAAGAACCAAATGGCACATGCCAATTAGGGCTCAATGCCTGAGCACACTGCTCACAAGAGGCTCACTGCCTATAGGAGACACATTATCTACAGAATAATAAGTATTACATACTTGAATTAAAGAATGACATCTTCACCATGCTTGAGTCAGTTCCATTTAAGCCCAAAACTTCTGCTCTACCTTTCACTCTTTTCCTCTCTACCACACTCTCATCTCCACAAGATCATTTTGAAATGACTTTACAATTCCTTATTTATACAAGACATCGACTTAGGAATGATCATCTAAGTCAGCAAACATTACAGGGCAAATACATAAATACATCATGAATAATTACAAAAGACTTCACATGGAACAACACACTATCGGCCACACATATTTGAGACTTCAATCTTCTTCTAGGAACATGCCAGTCTTCACATAACATCTTCAAGATCATTCGCAGGATGTGTAACTCATCCAGTTAGCCAGACTTAGGAAGAACACCATCATCTAGAAGTAATTCTTCAATTGTGATCTCAAACTCCAATGCGGACCACCAACATGAATAGGACACGATCCAAAGACCTCCACAAGCTTGCCTGAATCACCAAGAACATCCACACTACATCTGCTTACTGAAATTCTTATCTTGTTCATCTGAAACCTCAAGAACACAGTCTGTCATCATTGCCACAATGGAATAGATGCTTGCGGACCTCCAGACCATGAACCAATTGAGTTGTCAATTCACATTGACTTCTTAAACATTCTCTCAAATCTGTAGAATAGGATATTGCATTTTTGGATCTCACTGGACCTATCTGTGTCACTCTGTCACCTCTGAACACCTGTCGGAACTAGTTTTACTTGAGCGGCCACAACTTCTTCAGATCTTCATGCAGACCTCTGAAATCTTTATTGAATCATCTTAAGACACATATCTACAAACCCTTTGATGTGCATCCTCTAATCTTCATATTAGCTAGGATCTTTAGCTCATTGTCTTCACTGTTCTTCTCTGTTCCTGATTAGGACTAATTTTCTCAATATCCTCAGCACACAGCTCATCCAATCCTTATCATCAATGCAACAAGAGTATGTTAACATCAATGACAACACCAGTTAGGCCCATACTTGCAACAAATAGATTAGTGATGTTATTTGTCACCAAATCTCTGAGGTATCTACTTCTCTCAAGTTCTATATGACATACTATTTGGTGTATGTTCCAGCTTGCATGACGTCCTTTCTTGGCTTGTCTTCTATTAGTGATAGAAGGAAAGTACCAGTTTATGAGTATTAACCACAATTGACTCTGAAGGAGAACCTAAAGTATTTCAGAAGGGTCAATGATGCCTTCTTTTATAAATACATTTGCATGTTTGATAAAGGATCTTGTAAATAAGAGAGTTTTAGATGCAGCCTGGGAATAGGTAAAGAGGGTTGGTTGTATATTCTTACAATTTCCAACCTTCACCTACATCAAGGTTGGATACTTCAGTGAGAAACCTTACATGTTGCCATGGTTTCTAGTGATAAACTTATATTAATGGAGTTGTGAAGACAAATTATGAATGTGCACAAGAAGCAAGCAGAGGCTCATAGGTCTGGGTTCAAATTTCTATTCACTATTGGCTGATACACAGTGTCTACCACCCTAAAGGCCAAATTAATGGAAACCAAGCTAGAATGGATTACTCTCAAAATATTCAAGAGCCAAAATGATTTTAACTATAGAGGGATGAAGGAGAATCTCAAAGGTAGCTATACTCATGTGCATAAAATTGAAGACATATGGGATGAGTGTAGGACAAATGAAGATGTAAGGAAGCTTGACTACAACTGACTAACCTTAGAACAAATAAGAGATTTGAGGCTTGTAGATATTCCTGAAGATATGGAGGATGATGATGATATATTGGATCCTTTGTATGAAGGTAATAAAATTTCTTCAACCCCTCTTCCACCAATTCAGTGGTCATTGAAGAAGTCTACTTCCATAAGAGATAGGTTTCAACTCACCCTTGCTAATACCAACATCTGGTTGGAAAGGAATGGGATAAAGATAAAACCATTCAAGACAGAGTCTAAAGAGGAACATGTTGAAGGAGCTTCTAGTGAGCGAGAGGAGCTTAGAACTAAAAATAAAGAAGATGCTTTTGGATTAGGGCAAAGGTTAAAATTTATTTTCAAAAACAAAGGGGAGAAAGGAAAAGGTAAAGAGAAAGAGGGAACATCTACTCAAGTGGGGACTGAAGAAGATCCTTTTATTATTGAAACACATGCTCCTCTGGCTACTTCCCAATTGAAGTCATCATAGGTGTTATCTCCTCCTTCACCACGTATTGTTACGACTGTGCAATCTCCACCTTTTGTGTCTGTCACTTCTTTTGTTTCTATACAAACCATTTATTCATCTCCTTCATCATCCAATAGTGACTTATTTTTCCAAAGTCCTCCTCATGGAACAATGGAGCAAATGTTTGGGCCACTTTCCTCCTTGCCTAGTCCCACAGGTTTGTCATCATCAATTTTTGATCCATTCATTACCACCTAATTGGATTTTGACAAGATCATAACCACTTCCATGCCCAATGTGCCAATTGAGGTCAACCCTACAGTTGTGTTGACTCAAACACCACCTATTGTTACCACCACTCCCTTGGTATCCACTCCATTACCGGATACTTCCATTCCACCTTCCATTGCATCCAACTCACAAACCATTGATCCTACCCCATCATCACAATCTTTGGTGACACAAACTGAAGAAGATCTATCCAATCTTCCCTCTTGGTTGATATCTCAAAAGCCAAAGAGGAAGAAGCAAGTAGTATCTCCAGATGATTTTGACTTTGGTCAATTGGTCCCATCAAAGCCTAAATCTATAAAGAAGGCTAAGACCATATCAAGGGTGATCATAGACTCAGCTGGTAACAAATATGCAGAGGTTGTTGTACCTCCAAAGGATAAGAATATTGAAGACATCCAGGCTATTGACTATTCTATTTCATGGTTATAGCTTGGAAAGAAAACACATGAGGGTGCTAAGGAAGATCTACAGGCATCACTGATAGCTTTGTTATAAAGGTATGATAAGGATAAGTTGATCAAGGATCAACTTAAACTTTAGGTAGAACAACTAACCTCCATTCTACTAAAGATAGGTCAATCTTCTGAACAAGTAGAACCTGTTGGCACCTATGTTGATGAAGAAGCCATTCAAAAGGTAGAGAAGATTGGAGCACAAGGGAAGGTAGTTAGTGCTTGGATAGATAGACTATTGAAACAAGGTACCTAGCTTATACAGTCTTCTATCAAACTTTTTGACAACTTGGGGGAAGTAAAGGAAGAGTTGAACATGACTCTTGAGATGCTATCCCAGGACTTGCAGCCGACGGAGAAATATGTCCACACCTAGACCGAGCTACGGAAAATCAAGTTGGAGATTTTGATAGCGCAGGGGGTAATCCCCAATAGGAAAATGTATGTAGAATATAGGGAGGCTATGAAGAATAAAGTAGAAGTTCTCTAAAATTCGATCAATGACCTTAAGGAAGCCCTAGATGTAAACCTTACCAAGGGTCTAGATATTGCTGATAAAATTGGAGAACTCCCTTGTCAAAATTTGGATGACAATTAGAAGACCCTCTCTATTGATATAGTTGTCCAAGAGTTCAGGCACTGGTTCAAGCTGAAATTGAGACATAAGCCTTTTCATTGGTGTCAATTGATAAGCTGGTGCATTTTCAGGTGATCTTGGATAAATTACATAAGATCCTAGATAGGAACAAAGGAGTGTTGGTCAATATCTTAGACTCCATCACATGATTCCTTGCCATCTTTAGGTATACACCACGACTGAGCGGGAATGACATCCAAGCAACCTTGAAAATATATGAGGATTTCTTAGAGAAAGATAAAGAAGAAGAAATCCCTGTGTCTACGGACACTTAATTTATTTTTGAAGCATTTCATGTGTAGTTTTGTAATATGTAATTGACATCTAATATGTCTTTTTGTAATATGTATTTTGCATGTAGGAAAAGTACAGAGTCTTAAGCAAAATTCGACTCTATCTAGACTAAGTCAAGGTAGTTATAATTTTCCTAATTTTGTTCATGGCTCCTCTCTATGAATAAGAGAATGCTCATTTGTAAATAAGATCTTTTGGCTAATGAAGTGAAACATTGTTGCATTGAGAAACAACTTGAAACTTTGTGTTTAAAGTGTAAATCTTTATTTCAATCAATATAAGAAATTCAAGTGGGCATTTAATCTTTGCGTTGGAATAAACTTGTTGTGTATGGGAATGTTCTTACGTCTTTTCCATTACATCTTCTTGTGCATTTGATTGGATTGTGGTGTGAATCTATATGATCTAGAAGGTGCTAGAAATCTAATTTTGAAGTCTTTGAGTTGTAATATCATTTCTAGATTTGTGATTGTGTTCATGATTAGAGGTGACTTTGGAGACTTTGGGCTATGAGTTATTATTGAAGATTATTTAATCTTCATTGGAAATAAGGTGGAGACTTTGGGTTGCACTTTGTTCCATCCATTTTCATTTTTTTATTAGCACGAGAAGCAACAAAAGTCTTTGAGCTTTCATGGGTTTCTTGTGGTTGACACACACTGGTATTATTTTAGTTATTCTTATGTCTAAGTAATCTGAATATTGGTTATTATTGCTCCAACAAGTAGTTTTATGGTTTATTATATATTGTAAGCATCAAAGTGTTCTAAGTATAAGATTGTAAGTGATCATCAATTTTGAAGAAAGAGAATTGGATGATATGGAAACACTCACATGATAAGTTTAGTGTAAATAAGTGTAATTAATTACTTGTTGTTCCTAGTTAGCAATAAGAAGGGTGCCTCCCCTTTCCTTGAGGAGAGATTTAATCTCATCACACTATGGTTGAAAGTACCATTTTGTTACCATTTTGTCGGTGACAAAATATTAACCCAACAAAACATCATGTTTATATTCATTGATCCATATAATTATTAAGAGTCCTCTTATGTTATGTGTATTTGATCATTAATATTTTAGATTATACAAATTATGATTCATCTTGAATAGTGTAAATGGTGCTTTATTTGAATAGTATAGACTTTTATAATTTATTTGGGTATCATTAAAAGACCATAGTCTCATACTATCATTAGAAGAATTCTACCAAAACTAAATGGTGATGTCACTTGTCGATATGTATTATTTTATTGGTATTTTTACTACCATTATAAGTTAAATCGATGTGTCACTTGTTGATATGTAATTGTATTACATATGAAAACCTAAGAAGCTAGATCAAAACTTGAGGAGATAATGTATTTCAATAACAAGTATAAATAGTATGCATTTTAAAACTACATTTGTATACCATGTTTTACACATTATAAATGTTACATAAACTAAATTTACCATGTAGATAAACTACCAGATCCATGAGTGGATTTTTCTATATTCTTAGGGCACCCAAGTGTGGTCAATGATAAAATAGGAAAATACCTATCAATTTTTCATATCCTAGCATGGATAGCATAATCGCATGATTCATTGGTTGTCTAACATCAAAGACACTCCAAACTAACCTAATGTTCTTATTAACTAATATCACAATGTATATTGATCAATAAACCATATCATAGCATGGATAGTGTAATTGCATGACTCATTGGTTCTCTAACATCAAAGGCACTCCAATCTAACCTAATGTTCTTGTAAACTAATATCACAATGTATATTGATCAGTAAACCATATTAGTCTAACCATATTTTAATTTCAATAATTCTTCTTAAAGCCCTATAATATTTTAGATAGAGAATCCAAATTATAACACTTTCCCACTAATCAAAAAACATGCAAAATAATGAGATCTTTTTTAAAATTGTACATTTATTAAACACTTAAAATTGATAGAATACAAAAAAAAATTAAATGTAATTATATTTGTGCTCCTAAATTTACATTGTTGCACCTAAGACCTCTTCTATGCATAAATAACAATTATTTATTTCTAGATAAGTTTTATGGAATAGTATTATATGAAGAAGTTGGATAGAAATAGAAATATATTGCAAAGAACTAAAATATTTATATCCAATCATGCTATCATGCCCACCATTCTTATCTAAGCAAAACACATCGATTAAACATAAAACTTTGATTATTTCATAACTCATTGATAATATTATAACTCTATTTTGAAATTAGTAAAAATAAGGGTTCAAAGCTATTGAATAGATATACAATATGAACCATCATCTTTTAATAAATTTATACATTATACATAAGTTAGTATCATTCATCCTAAATGAAAATCAAGATTTAAACTTTTCTTATACAATTATTCACAACTACAGTAAACACCACATGATCATCATCCATTCGCAAGGTGGGGAAATATTTTCTTAACTCTAGTACCCTACACAAGTAACAGTCTTGAATGTGCACAACTAAATATAACAATTAGTCTCGCAAAGTCAATAAATAAAAATATTAGATATTAATGCACAAGATAATGAGGCTAAAGGCCCGAAGGGGCAGACCTAAAGCCTCGGTTGCTCATCTGTGATGGCCTTGCCTACGTATGTGTAGTGCAGAGGTTTCGTAGTTCGATGACTTGAACTTGCAACCACAAGATGGTATCATACAATTCAAAACTAGGGTCAACATATGTAATAGTAGCTTTATATTCCCTAGAAGTTATAAGGGAGACTATACCTTTATTTCATCATTTAACACTACTAAACATTATTATCTAGAAATCAATACTAATCTAACATATGATATTAAATGGTGATATATGCAAACATAAAATTACAAATAATCACACAACAAACCAGAGATAAATAGTTCCCTAATTCAAGACCATATAGTTGCATGATTATACAAAGCTTAAAACACATTAGTAAATACCGAGTCATTAAATAAAACTTAACATATCACACGGGGGATTTAATTTCTAATAATACTTAAAATAAATATGTTAACTATATTTTATCACAATTATAAAGGCCATATGACAAAAGAAAAATCATTCTACTATAATTATTTTTATTAATATTAATTAAACAATATATTCTATAAAAGCAAAAAAAACAATATAATTTCCTCATTATAACATTTTACTATAATTACTTAAGTATAGATTATATAAAAGGAAAATACATTTATCTAATTGCTAATTTACAATTAATAAAATTATTCCAAGGTTTCATTTTATTCAAAAATCAACTTCCTCAAATTTCCTACTAAGTTAATTCCTCTAATCTTGCTACCAATAAAAAATGTATTATCCTTAATTCAAAAAAAAAAAAAATTCTAAAAAAAAATTCTTTTTTATTCTATTTTAACTAAAGTCATAAAGAATACTTTCTAAAATTTCAACTTGTTTTAATTCCAAACATGTATAAGTTAGCATTACAAAGTAATCCAATTAACTCATTCAAATAGGCATAATCAAAACACATATAATTTTCCACAAACTCATATTACTAGTTAATTAATATTTAAATGCATTTAAAATAAGATAACCTGATTCCCAATTACAATTCTTTGCTATAATGATAACATCTATAGTCTAAATTAAACCATTTAATAGAAGCAATATAATTCTAGCATTTTCTATAACAATTGAATCATCTTAATTATATGAAATTAATATGATAAATAAAAATAACAAATGAATAAAATAAATACAAGTTTCCAAAAAAATAATATCGTCTCCTACATTTTCTCCTTTCCCATAGATCATACTATTTTAACTCAAATTGACCAAGTAATTCTAAAATATGAACTAGAGAAAGAAAAAAAAAGTAAGTTTTAAATTTTCCTTTCCCTATTGTCATGGTGTACGGCCTATGGAAATATCTTTTTTTTTTTTCCAAATGATAATTTATATTCCTTTATACTTTTGCAGACTAGATCTAGGGAATGAGATATGGGTTTTGGTGAGAGGAAGTAAGTCTCTCATGAGATTGTTGTAACAGCATAAAGGGCATGGGAATGGTAGTATGTTCTTTTTTTTATATTATGTTTATTTAATAATTTTTCTGCAAGCCTTTTTTATTCTCTTATGTATTTTGTCTTTTGTAGATTTAGTCTATTTCACCTTGTTCAGAGGGTTGATTTAATGGATGGTTATATGGCATGCAATTAAGAATATTTTGCCTATTCAGGGAGGGTTTGAATAGTTTTAAATTTGGAGTGAGATATACAAGTTTTCAAAAAGGGTGTCTTCAAAAATGAGTTACAAGAGGAAAAAGAAGAATAATTTGATGAATTGCATGGTTCAAAGGAATGAAAAAAATTCACCATCATGATAAAACTCAGAACTTGGATAAGTATTAAAATATCCTAGCATTGGTGACATGATAAAGTTGACATTATTCCACAAATAGAGTTGTTCTAAGTTAAGAAAAAACAAAGTAGAACTCTGTAGGAATATATATATATATATATATATATATATATATATATATATATATATATATATATATATATATATATATATATATACTTAACTATGGTGATTAGTTTCCTTCTGGAATGTAATCTGGGAAGAGAATAAGTTATAGGAAATTAAATTTAAAATCTTAAAGTAGAAAATGGTGCTTACCAGTGATGAAACATATCTATTAGATTGTTTCAAGAATAAATCATAAGAGAGACTGATCATAATATTAATTAATGTTAGAAAAATTGGCACTTAATCACTCCACAAGATTGGGCAAGTTTGAAGGTAGGATAACATTTTATTGAGATAGCAAAAGAAAATGAATAATTTTCCAATTAAAGTTAGCAACATGCAAGTGATTGAATAGAGTTATAATTGCAAAGATTTGAGAAGTAAGGTAGGTAAATCATAGCTAGAAAATAAAGCAATAGATTTTTCAAAAGAGTCTTAGGACAATCAAAACTAATTGGGACAATCTACATGGGATTAAGAAAATCAATCTAGTTTGAATGAAGACACAAAACCAAACTTACAGACATCTAACAAGACCATACATTAATTAAATACCCTCAAATCACAAGCAACAATATTCTTATGAAATAATTTCCACAAAACATACCTGTCATGAAATTTCACAGACAAAGAATTTGACAATAATTTTTAGTAGGATCGGTCTATAATTTCTTCCTTTCAAGTAGTGAAAATATGCAAGTTCTTCAATCTTGCACATACCATTCTATCCAAAAAAAAAAAAAAACTAAGAAGTGAATGCATGCTTTTCCTTTTTCCTTCAAACTTTATTTTAAAGGACCTCCATTCAAAACAAATAGAAAAGATAATAAATGATCCCCTAAATCATTTCCTTCCTCCTCAAATGAAATAGGAAGAAAATAAATAAAAACCAATAACTCCATTTACTCCCAATTCTATATTTAGCCTCCTAAATTTACAACTCTGACAAGGAAGTAAATATTTTCCAAGATTCCTCCATCCCCACTTCTTCTTTGTGACAAAAATAGGATTATGTATTAAAAGAAACTTTTTGAAAAGATATTTAAATACTTAATTCAAATAAAGTAATTAATATTATTGTAACTAGATATTATTACAAGTGAATCCTTTTTTTCCCAATGATTAGAGAAATCCAACTTAGCATAATAATTTCAAGAAGATTAGCTAGTTTAATATCATCTCAAAAGAGAGATTCAAAATAAAATCTATGTTCATAATTTAACTAAATAATTATTTGATCCATCTCCAAAATTATTCCTAATAAAGTTCTATCATGAAAACATCAATATATCTATCATTAGAGTTATTAGATAAGGTTCAGGCATCCTTACATTCTTCCTCCCTAAGTATTGACTTCCTCCTGGAAGTCATCAAGAGGAATGAATATTTCCTAACTTCAACACATCCAACAAAAGTTAGATTTCATCAAAAGAATTCATCTGTACATTATCAAAACAAGTAATCGATATGCCAATGCTCTATTTGAAATTGGACACAATACAAAGTGCAATAGATACCAGAATTTTACTAGATCATCTTTTGTCCATAAGAAATTTCCACAGTCATTCAAAAATTCATGTATACCATTCTACACATTAGAATTCTGTAATATCTACAACATTATCACTTAACCAAGGAGCACGTTTATATCATCAATATATTACCACTTATCAAATTCATATAAAAAGAAAATATTCTTTCATAACAACTCTTAAAATTTAAATATCATAGGTATTAACTCTGCACATAATACATTATGTATACTACCATTGGGATGAGGAGGATCGGTGCCAAGTAGAATCCATAATGCTACAAGGGAAAGATGGTCTCAGGGCCCTCCTAGAGGACTCCTCCATACATTTCTCGGTACCTTCCTCTTGTTTGTGTAAGGGGGTTAGCCTCCAAGAGAAAGTATCAAAATAGATCACACATATGAACTAGGGGGGAATGGATTACAACCATCCCATACCAGTCCCATTTGCAACCCCCATCCTCACAATAAAAATTCCCCAAGCCATCTACTCCTCTATACAACCTGCTAGGGACCCCTCTTGGATATAGTAGTTTACACTTTTCACATTACACCACACAAGCCAATAGCAACAAACACTGATAAAGCCTCAAAATAAAGAAGTTTCCAATGAATACAATTTCAAATAAAATCAACTCATAAAAAATCATATAAATGCAAAGTAAATAGAAGAAGCCAAAACAACAATTCAAATTTTAAAACCACATACCTTAATAAAATAGTCCTCGAGGCAAAAATACCATTTGCAATTACAAAAAAATAAATATCTTGAAGAAATTTTAAAACTGCTGGCTCAAAAAAACAAGGAAAAGAAAATAACAATAATCAATTAAAAATTTCAAAAATTTCCATAAAACTTTACATCACAATCAGCACATGACTTCAAACAAGCTACCTAAGGGGAGGAGGGGAATGGTAGTCTCAAACCACATATAGCTCAATAATAGATTACCATATCATAGTATACATGTCCTACACAACCTGAGACAACCATATCATATATCACAATACACATGTCCATCTGCAAGTAGCTGCTGTTGATATTCTTTTTCACTGAGATACCATAACTGAATCATCATGAATAATCAATCTCCTGAACCATAGGCACTCTCTGATCCATCCTCAACCCATAAGTTCCCAACATCACATATGAATTGCTAATGAATCCATAAAGAGGGGGAGTCGAGGGGAAATCATCCCTTTTAGGGTAAAATCAAAATAATACCCCAAGAGAGGTCCATGTCTCTCTCAACCCTAGCACTAGGGAGGCTCTCATCACTCACGGAGTGCCACTCCCATTACAACCCAAACCCCACAAAAAAACAACCTCAAAAAATAGAAGACACAATCCAACATGCAACTAGATCTATACAACCACAACAATTTCACAATTAGGTATACATGCATGAATCATTACTAACATCCACAATACCTTTCCCTTGAGTTGGATACATTTATCACAACTACAATTATAGAATAAACTAGAAAATACACATGCTTGACAGAAATCATTTATTATCATCACAGAAACTTACAATCACAAGGATTAATTAATGAACATTTATATGTTGAAAAAGCTCTATTAGACATTCATTCAAGTCGTAATGTATCAAGAATTACCTTTACTTACCATAGTGAGACCCAAAAAGGCTCCAGAGTTTGATAACCTGGCTCTGATACCAAATGTCATGCCCACCATTCTTCTCTAAGTAAAACACATCGATTAAACATAAAACTTCAATTATTTCATAACTCATTGATAATATTATAAATCTATTTTGAAATTAGTAAAAACAAGGATTCAAAATTACTGAATAGATATACAATATGAACCATCATCTTTTAATAAATTTATGCATTATACATAAGTTAGTATCATTCATCCTAAATGAAAATCAAGATTTAAACTTTTCTTATACAATTATTCACAACTACAGTAAACACAACATGATCATCTGTTCGCAAGGTGGGGAAATACTTTCTTAACTCTAATACCCTGCACAGGTAACAGTCTCAAATTTGCACAACTAAATATAACAATTAGTCCTGCAAAGTTAATAAATAAACATATTAGATATTAATGCACAAGATAACGAGACTAAAGGCCCTAAGAGGCCAACCTAAAGCCTTAGGGGTTCATTTGTGATGGCCTTGCCTATGTACGTTTAGCGTAGAGGCTTCATAGTTTGGTGACTTGAAATTGCAACTACAAGATGGTACCATACAATTCAAAACTAGGGTTAACATATGTGTAGAGTATAAGACTCTACATTTTGTTTCAGAAGCAGCGCATCCGCGGGTTACAGTTTTGTGTTTGAGAATGTTTTTAAGAGTGGCCGCGAGGGTTTCATTTTGCTAGAGCCGCGGAGTCCTCCAAGTGTTGAGCCCCAGTTTCAAGCCGCACTTTTGTTTCTGAGTTATAACTTTAACGCGGAGTGTGCCACGTAGCGGTTTTGTTTCAAATAAAGTTTTAAGTTTCAACCCTGCAGAAGGTGCCACGTGTCATAAGCGGAGGCACTCCTTAAATGTTTCAGCATGAGCACGGACAAAGCCATGTGTCTTTTGTAATAGCTGTGGAGCTCGCCAAGTGTCAATTTTTGCGTATCTGTTTCTATATGCTTTTATGCAAAGTAAAGAATGGAGGCGGGCCCCAGTGTGGAGTATCAGTGATGCGAAGAATGCCACATGGTGGATGCGGCGCCAAAGTAAAAGCTTTCTGCCTTTTCTTCCGACGATAATAAATGTCTCTCAAACAATGCAGAGCCTGACATGTGTCAACCTCCACGTGAGTCTCAAGGAGTATCTTATAATGTTTCAAGTATAGCGGAAGCCGCCACATACTAGTTAGTTGTTGCTGCGAAAGCTGCCACCTGTCCCTGTTTGAAAGCTAGTGAGCGGAGAGTTGTAGGCCATATTTCTAATATGTAGTTAAAGTTTCAGAGCCGCGGATCATGATAGATGTCACAGGCAGAGACTTCTTGAGCATAAAAGACATGGTTAAGTAAAGTGGTGCAGAGAAAGACACGTATATGTTTCTAGTTGCTGCGGAAGCTGCCAAGTGTTGTCTTCCTATTTCTTCCTGAGAGATGAAAGAGTTTCAAGTTATATGTGTGGATATTGCTATCTGTTGCAGAGTTTTAAGTCTCAATGATGCGGAAGCCACCAAATGTCTGTCCCTTATAGCAGGAGGAGCACCACATATATTTTGTCATAGCCAATGGGCTTGCAGAAGGAGTAACTGTCACAGATTTGAAGGATCTTAGTTATTAGACACTTCCAGTTATCTCTAGTTCAGTTGGGCCATTGGGATTCGATTGTTGCAAACAATCGAGAGTCGATCTTGTGCTATAAATATGTAACATTTGTAATAATCGATATATAGAGTTCTTTTCGAAGTTAGATTTCTAGTTTCCAAAGATATTTTCTATCAGAGATTTAAGAGAGAAGTTTGAGACTTTTTCTGTGACCAATGAATTTCATTTGCCTTTATCTTGTTATTCTTGATTCAGAAAGTGGATGTAACTGTGCATGTATTTGTGCCTTTTATGTTGCTTGAAAATTAATGAGAAAGACTGAGTTTTATGCCTTGGTTGATATTTCCTATGTCATTACAAATTGTCTGGTTGTGAGCCTTTGATTTTATTCATTTCATCTAGTTATGTTAATCATGCAGTATTTGCTCTTTAATGTAACTGAATCTTGAGGATAGCTTCATTGTGCTTAGTTGAGAGAAACAATTTTATTCAGGTGCATCGCCATAGATAGATTTGCTTTTATTGTATCTGTAATTCTGTTAGTTTCTACCCTTTTCCTAAAGCCCATTTAAGATAGAGAAGAGTCAGCTTCTTTAAAATCTGGAGGTTGTTTCAGGTAGCAAGTCCCACATTCCTGAAACTTCCCATGTTGGTGTTGGAACCTACGCAATTTTACACAGCAACAGTTTTTGGCATGCCCAGTGGGACTATTCTTGAAGTTTTTGTCAAGATTGTATGAGCTAGAGAGCTATAGGGAGTCAGAGCTGTGGACCTATAACAAGAGCTCAATCTGCTACTAATCTAGGCATTCTTTTTCCACCACTAGTAGCTAATCCAAGGAGAAGAGTGAATCAGTTTGCAGAAGCACCAAGAGCAAATATGGGAGCACCTATAGCCCTAAGAAATTATGCAAATTGGAACACTGGCAGTCCTCTGATTCTCGCAATACCACTAGCCACTTGGGATGCTATTCTAGTTGATGCTCTGAAGGCTCTACCTAAATTCAGTGGGGAAGATTTCAAGACACTTGAAGAGCATCTGCAGGATGTATCTGATGTCTGTGTAGTGCATGTGATCACTCAAGAGAATGTGGCTATAAGACTATTGGTAGCTTCTTTCAAAGGGAAGGCTTTGGATTGGTATAGATCTTTAACCCCAAACACAATATCCACCTAGGATCAGCTTGGTGATGCTTTCTATGAAAGATTTAAAGAAAAGGGTGATAAATCTTCTTTGCTGCAACAATTGATCACTATCAAAAGGGCTCCACAAGAAGCTATGACTGATTTCAATTCAAGATTTCAAAAGACTTGGGAGAGAATTCCTGCTACAGCAAGACCATTACTAGGTATGGCTATTGTGTTTTACCTAAAGGCTTTAAACTCAGATATATTAGTGATGATTCAGTCTCTTAGAGGTCAGACACTACCAGAAGCTTATGAGTTGGCAGTCAAGGCTGAAAATAACTTAATAGATGCTGGGAAGTTGCCCCCAAGGCCTCCTATGCCCATGTTCCTAGAAATTACCTTGCCTTTGCCTCAAGAAGCTCCTAATCCTACAGCCCCACCCATATCTATGTATTCATTTCCTCAGCAAACTACTAAGGTAACTGCCCCTGTTCAATCATCTGAGATGGATGATATCAAGAACATTTTAAGGACCTTCTCAAATGAGATAATTAACCTTAAGAGACAACAAAATCCTTATCTAAAGCCTCCTTATCAAGGTTACCAAGGAAATAGACCTCCCTTTCAGCCAAATCAATATCAAGGTCCTCAAAGGCAAGCTAATCCTCGGCCATCAAACTAGTTGGTTACAGTCCCTACACCTTTGCAGACTGTTCCTCCTAATCCCAACAGGGAAATTATTCTAAGGAAAAATAATTTTGCAGATGACACAAATGCTTGGTGTTTTCCTTGCAATAATGCCCATATGCCCAGAGACTGCCCAGAGGGAATTTATAGCAAAAGATAGCAGAACAGAGAGGGTTAGAAGGACAATTTGCAACTTCTAATACTCCACAATATCAGTCTCCTGGTGTACAAAATGTAGTCCTAGTGGCCTAGATGCAAGGAATGTCCTTACAATAGGAAGAGGAAATAGCCCCTGAGCATGCCTTATTTTCATGGGTTGAAGATGAAGAGTTAGTGTTCTTGAATGAAGCATCTACTTCCAAGAAGCCATTGGTACAATCAGATTACTATACTAGAGCAAAGAGAAGAATGATGGAACAACCTGAAGTCACTAATAATGAGATCATGGGAGCTCCTCCATTTTAGAATCATCAGAACACAATTTCTAGACAAGAAATGCCCCAGCCTGTGCAAAATCAAGTAGCCTCAGGACAAGTTCTAGAAAAGTCAAGGTACTCTTATTACCCAAAGACTCAAGCATTAGGACCTGTGAATGTGGTGGATCAGCTAAAAAGAACTCCAGTGCATGTATCAATCTGGGACATATTAGCTATTCCTGAGCAGAAGATACTATTGCAAGAGGCTCTGCAAGGCCAAGAAGTTCCTAAACATACTGGAGCTAAAGGAGGATCTGCTGATAAAGAAAAGCCGCAGCTCAAAAATACCGAACCTCTGCACACAACAGCCCTATTGAACAATGCATCTGAGGTAGGTAAATCTAAACCAGATCCCTTTTATTTAACTCTGATAGTTGGGAAGAAATTACTGCATAATGCAATGATTGACTCTGGGGCTAGTACTATAGTAATGCCAAAGCAAATAGAAAATGCTTTGAAGATAAAATATGAGCCACTTACAAGAGGGGTTATGCAGTTGGATGGGAAGTCTGTGCAAACAATAGGGAAAATTAAAGAACTCCCATTGCAATTATATACTTGCCCGAATATAATTGTAAATCAGGATGTGGTAGTCATAGATATTCCCCCTGTGTTTGGTCTATGCTTATCCAGAGATTTCACAGCCAAGATAGGAGGTTATATGTCACTAGATTGGTCACACCTCATTCTGAGAACCAAATATGGGACTAAGATGAAAATACTGTCTGAGCCATTATCCAAAGACCATATCACAAATGAACCAACCCCAAAATTAGGAGCAGCCCATGCTATGCTAAATAAAGAAAAGAGAATCTTTGTTGAAGAGTTAGGTGACTGGACTGAGCATGACCAACAAGAAGAAGAGAATAATTAGTTGTTGACTATGATGCAAAGTGATCCCTATGGAAATTATGACTCTACTAGTTTGGGCACTTATATTATATTTGAAGAAGACCAAGAGATCCCTAATGTTTCAAGGGAAGAGCCTAATCAGACTCAAGAATTTGAAAAAGACTCAGAAATAAGGACTCTAAACTTTGATGGGGCTAGAAGTAAAAACGGTGTTGGTGCAGGAATTTGCCTTACTGCCCCAAATGGTGAAAATTTTTTAAGAGCCATTCGATTTCAGTTTGCTTGACCAATAATGATGCCGAGTAAGAATCCTTGGTGCATGGACTCATATTGGCAAAGAAAAAAGGAGTAAAAAATCTGATAGTAAAAGGAGATTTAGAGCTAGTAGTAAAACAAATCAAAGAAAAGGCAGTAGCCAAAAATGTAAGAATGAGATCCTATAGGCACATAATTTGGGACCTAATAGATGGTTTTGAAGCTTTCAATATTGAAGTAGTCCCTAGAGCCCAAAATTCTGAGGCAGATAGAATGGCACAGATTGGTTCACAATTTAATCTAGCAACTGATCTACTAGTCAACAATGAGTCAGTCAAAGTTATTGTTAGGCCAACTATCCTAGACAATGACCAAAATTGGCAAGTTTTTGAAAATGATTTCCAAGTACTTTCATTTTTGCAACAGTCGGGAGAATTTGCCGATTAGTTGCACCCTAAAATTAAAGAAGCATATGGTGACCAAATTATCCAACTGAAGTCAAATAAGCTCCCTAAAGGACTGATTACCTTAGAAAACTTATTTGACCTAGAAGATGTAAGCCTGGAAAAGAAGAGGTTTCAAACAAATAAAGAAGATTATTCTGAAATTCTGGTTAGTGAAGGAAGAAAATTGAAGATTGGCAATTCTACAACCCAGCAAGAAAAGGAAAGATTGATTGAATTGTGTGAAAGATATGATAGGGTGATTGCCTGAACCTATGAAGACCTCCATGGTTATAATAGAGATATCATCCAGCACACCATAGAGCTTACTGAGGGATATAAACCAGTTAGACAGAAGCAAAGGCCAGTAAACCCTAGAATTGAACCTCTAATGGTGGATGAGTTGCAAAAGCTCTTAGAATCAAAGATTATTTTTCCAATTAAAAACTCAACCTGGGTATCAAACTTAGTGCCAGTGAGGAAAAAGAATGGTGACATAAGGCTCTGTGTAGATTTCAGGGATCTGAATAGAGCATCTTTGAAAGATCATTATCCCCTACCCTCTATGGAACAAATTTTACAAACTGTGGCTGGATCAGAGAGATTTCCTTTGTTGGATGGTTTCTCTGGATACAATCAGATTTGGTTGGCTGATGAAGACCAACATAAGACTGCATTCACTACCAAGTGGGGAACATTTGCATATGCTAAGATGCCTTTTGCCTCTCAAATGCTGGAGCTACTTTTCAAATAGCAATGGATGTAGCATTTGGGGAACTTATAAACAAAATCATCCTAATTTATCTAGATGATCTTACTATTTTCTCTAAAAATGTTGTTGATCATTTTGATCATTTAGAAGCTATTTTTAAGAAATGTTAAGAGTTTGGAATATCTCTGAATCCCAAGAAGTGCATCTTTGCAATACCTCAGGGTAAACTGTTAGGACATATAGTGTCAAAGGAAGGAGTCTCTATTGATCCAGAGAGAGTCAAAGCCATAATGAACTTATCTTTGCCAGTTAATAAGAAAGCAGTACAGTCCTTCCTGGGGAAGATCAATTTTGTCAGTCGGTTCATATCTGACTTTGTAGGTCTAATAAGACCAATGACACTATTGTTAAAGAAGGACCTGGTTTTCAAATGGACTGTAGAGGGAAGGCAAGCTTTTGAAGAGATCAAAAGAGCCATTTCAACAGCCCTAGTACTCAGAAACCTAGACTTCTCTAAGTCTTTCATAATGTATGTGTATGGAGGAGAATTCAGTGTTGCTGATGTTTTAACTCAGAAAGATGAACAGCAAGAAGGAGAGCACCCAATAGCCTTTTTCTCTAGGACTCTCAGGGAATATGAGGCTAGGTACAATTTTGTGGAGAAACAGGCATATGCCATGGTAAAAGCCCTTAAGAAATTCAGACATATGGTCACATGGAATAAGATTATGATATTAGTGGCTCATCCTAGCGTAAGAGAATATATTATGGAAGGTAAGATCACTGAGAAAAGAGCAAACTGGATAACAAAGATCCTTGAATATGATGTGGAGGTCAAACACACTAAGTTAGTAAGGGGCAAAGGATTATGCCAATATATGGCTCAGGACATGGAGAGAATGATGACTGAAGAAAAATAAAAAGAAAATGTATTAAAAATACAAAAGGTTGATCAAGATTGTTGGGTCACAAACAGATTACAATTTATGAAGCATGGAATTTTCCCAAATCAGCTCTCCCATGATAAGAGAAGATATTATAGGCAGCAAGGGGCCCACTTTGTATTAATTGACCATATTCTTTTCAGAAGAAATGTTGATGCCATACTTTTAAGATGTATTGAGAAAGATGAAGCCCAAAGAATACTACATGAGTTGCACCATGGAGCCTCAGGTGGACACTTTTCAACAAGGACCACAACAATCAAAGTGACTCAAGCAGGATACTTCTGGCTCACTCTATTCACAGATTGCTATCAGCTGGTTAAAGAAAGCTAGGCCTGTCAGTTTTATACAAGGAAAAGAAGAAATGCAACAATGCCTCTTAGTCCCATAATGTAGATGAACCCTTTGCTCAATGGGATCTAGATTTCATTGGTATGATTAATCCAGTGTCAAGTATGGGACACAAATGGATCCTAACTGCCACATATTACTTCACCAAATGGAGTGAAGCAGTGCCACTCAAGGAAGCAATAGAAAAGGTAATATTAGACTTTCTAGAAGGTATTGCTGCTCGGTTTGGTCCTCCTCGCACCATTATATCAGATAATGCTAAGGCATTTTTGGGAACAAAGATATCTGAGTTTGCATTAAGGAATGGAGTTTATTTGAAGACTTCTTCAAACTATTACCCCCAGGGTAATGGCCTGGCAGAGTCTACTAATAAGAACCTAATCAGACTCATTAAAAGGATAGGGACAAATCATCACAGAGAGTGGCACACATTACTTAATACAACACTATGGGCTGATAAGATCACACCTAAGCAAGTGACAAAGATGTCTCCATATGAACTAGTTTATGGTAAGCCAGTGGTAATGCCACTAAGCTTAGAGATTCCTGCTCTGTAATTATTGAAACAGATTGAGATCGAAGAAAATGGTCCCATGCAAGTTAGACTTGCTGAACTGCTGGAAGTGCAAGAGAAAAGAGAAAAGGCACATGAGTCACTAATGAAACATTAGAAAATAATTAAAGACTCTTTTGATAAGAAGACTTCAAATCCCCTTTTTGAAGTTGGCTCAATAGTGTTGAAATGGGATGAGAGAGCTGCCAAGCCGGGTCGACACAGCAAATTTGAATCATTGTGACTGGTCCTTTCAAAATCTGTTCCTATAAGCAACAAAATTACTTTGAGCTTGAGACAATGGAGGGTGAACCTGAGGAGATTCCTGTGAATGGGATCTATCTAAAGCATTTTAATTAAGCAGTGTCTCTTATGTACTATAGTTAGATAGTTTCCTTTTCTTGCTTTCCTGTTTTTCCCGCTTTCCTTTTAAATAAGTGTTCTATGAACATGTGTCATCAGCGCAAGCCCCTTTCTTTTTGAAAATCTCGCATTCATTAAGGTTGTTTCCAATCCCCAAAATCCTTGAAAGTACACACTTTTGCAGCCACTCTCGTAATGTTTCTGACACTCCTTTCCAGGTGGATTTTGAAAGATATGCTAACGGTTTCTTGGCGTTAATGCCATTTATGAAACTAAATGTGTCATTAAAGCCCCATTAATAAGAGTTAAATCCAAAAATGTAGCTCTCATTTACATCCAACTGTCTACTGTGAAATCACTGTTGCCTGCAATTCCCATCCCTAGCAAACCCTTCTTAGCCGAGTGTCATTGTTGTTGCGCAGTTTCTATCTTTTCTGTGTCAAAGCTTCCAACATTCTCCTCGTAGATATAGATATGGCTGAAGCACAGTCTTCTCAGGAGGGACTCAGAATTTACGACTCAATCAATAGGCTTTTGAAAAGAAAATCATATGCCTCAGCACCTGCATAACCCAAAAGAACCTATCCAAGGACGAGGGTTCCCGAGGTAGGGTTTTCTGTTGACCCAGAGAAGGTAAAGGATTTTGTAGATGGTATCTTTGACCCAGCCCTTCAAAAATCTACCAAAACTCTCTGAGAAGGGGTACACCAGAGATGCATTCAAAAGGCAAAGAGCGGACAATCTGAAACTTTTGGAATGAGGATTTGGACCTCACAGTTGGCACAGTTCATGGTCCTGAGTGTGCACCTATGTCCTGACCTAATTGATCTATGCGCGGAGCTATTTCATGCGCCCTCAAACACCATTCAACAGGGTCAATTTATAGTGCAAATTACACCTAAAGCCATACGAGACATGCTGGCCCTGTATCATGATCGAACAGCCACATTTCCCACTATTGCTAAAATGCAAAAGACATGGTCAAATGTCAACAACCAGCTTAGGTTCCTTAACTCAGAGTTGTAGTTAGAAGAAGAAAACACCCAGATGCCCACACTACCTATAGGAAGGGCACAATTCAGCCAAGCTAGTCAAGAGGCACTGTCAATGATGGATTTCATTTTTGGGATGAAGGAAGATATTACAGTCTACGAAAGGCAAATTGCCATCCTTTTTAGATTAAAGACTGTGGATAAGTCACAAGAATACCGGCTAGATTTTTTAGAACAAATTGCTTACTCCATGGTCAATCAGCTGGTCAATTTCAAAACCAAAGGAGTTTTCAGGTATTCGGCTTATCTGTTTCATTTAATGTTATATCAGAACCACAATATTTTTGCACATAATATGCAATTGAACATGTATGACCCAGATTTCAGTCATAATAGAACTATTCCTATGTCTGCATGGACACATGTGCTATCTGAGGCATCAGATCCTTATGAGTTATGGGAACTTTTTGTTGCCCCTGCCTTTTGCCATTTGAGCCCTAAGCCTGTAGAACATAGTTTGACACAGAGCATTAGGGGTTTCATGACCAATTGCCCAATCCCATGTGATTATTTCTTTGGGGCCCAAAATACTATCATTAGGGTCCATGGCTTCAATGAGGAACCTATGCTGCTACCTAAAATTTTGACCCCTAGGTTAGCATTTCTAGAAGTCACGCAGCAAGTGTCTGTGGTCAACAATGAGTTTGGCACCAAGAAGAAGAAGAGGAAAATGTATGACATCCCTTGGGTCAAAAGAAACATGGCTCTAGAAGTTAGAGATGCTGAGCACCTGTTGCTGCGAAAGTTAGCTGTCTTGGGATTCTTCATCATTGAAGATAACTGGAGGTATGACCCAGATAGTTTTATGGCCTCTTGGGTTAAAAACAACCAGGTTAGGGCTAAAATAGTACATGAGGGTGGGCCTTTTTGGGAGGATAGAAGATAACCCTAAAGAAGATAACCCTAACCTATATGTTGAGCTAGCATACTTGCCCTTTGAGGGGCCCAGACCATGGGAGACCTTTTATGTTAAACAGAAGGCCTTTGACCCTAAGTTACGAATGACCACCGGTCTGAGAAAGGCATTGAAAAATAAAGAATGGAAGCCAGAAAAGATTGAGGCTTATTGAAAGTACAGGTAGGAAATCTCAGAGACAACCCATTCATTTGGAAATGTTGACATAGATGAAAGATGGGAGTCGATTTGGGATGAGTGGCATCCATCGCCGGTATCCATGATACAAGAAGAATTCACAAGAAGGGTGAAGAGTAAGAAGAAGAAGCTAGGTCAACTCATACAATGCAAGAAACAGGACAGGCATCTTCTATTGTTCCTATATCTTCCTGGCCCCAATCTCTTAGTGTTTTAGAGAAACAAAAGGGTGTGGTGTCATCACCAACCAGAGGAACCCCATCAGTTTCAGCTACTGGAGCTTCCAGTTTTATATCCTTACCATCTGCAGTAGTGGTAAATGTTGAAGAGAAAGAATCAATAGTGCAAGAAGCAAAAAGACCAAGGAAGCATAGAAAATTGCACCTGGAGCCTGAGTTAGAGGAGGAAACATAGCCACTTCTACAACAAATACCAGTCACATCTACTGCTCCTTAGGTAAGTGTTTCTTCTCTTTCTTCTACCTTAGGGGTGGCAATCCCAACTGGCCAAACATTAGTATCCCCTGCCACTTCTACTATGCCTATATCACTACTTGACCCAATTACTAGTCCTCAGGCCATGTCTTCATAGGCCACCTCATTGCCACTTTTTCCCCCTCTGTTCCAAAAAGAGCCACTCCCCAAGTTTCCCCTAGCCAATCATTGGCTATACCTTATGGTTTACCTCAGGGTCATCCCTTTGCTGGGGGATACATTGCTTCTCCTCCCACTTTCCAAGCTCAGGTAGATACAACAAAGAAGGCTAGAGAAGCCAGGATGGACAAGAAAAGAAAGAAAGAAAATAAAAGCTTGGCAGTGCCACACATGAGGTCATTTTTTGACCCTATTCAATAGCAATTAACAGTCACATATTTGTCCCCAAATGTGGTGAAGCCAAATGAGCAGATGCAACCTCAAGACTTTGTAATGAATGCAGTAGCCATGGACATGTCTCTTTTTAGACCACAAGATAGGGTCGAGCTGCTCAATGAAACAACTTCTGCTATTGCAACTGACTACCTAAAAGTCTCTAGGAAGTTGCAGAAAGTTGAAAGTGATTTAGCTCAAGAGAAGACCAATAGTGGCAACCTTGCTGGAGAGCTGAAATCAAAGAAGAATGAAATAGAGAATCTGAATAAATAGTTTCAAAATACTGTTTCCTGTCAGATCCATCAAGCAACACAGGCTCAAAATGCTTCTCTAAAAATGGAGCTAGCCCAGGAAAAAGATGCAGTAAATGTTTTGATGAAAGAAAAGGCCACTTTGGAGAAAAAATATTAGGAAAAGTTGCAACAAGCTACACAGTTTCAGCAAAAGTTGCTGAGTGAACAAAATGTTGCTGTTGTAATACAGGCCCAACTCTTAGCTAAGCAACAAACAACAAAACAGCTAACACTTGAGTTAGCTAACAGCCCACTGAATGCTGGAGTTCTGAATCTGGTTAAGGAGCTATATGTTTTAGTTTGGAAACGAATCTCTGAGGAGATTATCTACTCAGACTCATTAACTTTTTTGTTAAATGCACAACAGTTGTGTGAGAAAGTGGAAACTTTAGTATAGGCCACTCTGTCTACTATTTCTTTGAGGGTTTCTAACTCTCAACTATTGGTAAAGAAACTTTATGACACAACAGATGAAATATTGTCAGCAGCAGGGATCAGTGATAGAATGATAGCTGCAAAGAAGGTGAATGAGGTTCTAAGTTGCAACTCAACTGCCACAAACTGTCAGGAGCTCCTAGATACTATCAAGGAGGGAGTCAAACATATGAAGAGACACATAGAGGATCTAGTACAATTGGGTCTTCCCTCACCATTTCCAGATAATAATACTTTACTAATGATTGATGATATAAAGGCTCTGCTATTAACAAGGCAAAATGATCAGTCAGTTTTTCAAGGTTTAAGTGATTCCTCATCAGTACAGGAAGTGGAAGTTGTCTTGATACCAATGGCCCAGTTGGAGTTTCAATTAAAGGCCGCGGTCCCAATTTTGCAGACATTCTCCCACAAAGACATAATAAATCTTGATTTTCCCTTTCAAGATTTACAGAGTAAGCAGGGACTTTCTGATTCGGAATGGTCTGTTTACCAGATAGCTTTGCAGAATTTGTGACCCTATGATGTATTTTAAATACATATATTTTTGCCAAATTTTTGGGTTCTTTTTGAGCAGGCTCAAAATCCCTACTGGTCGCCAAGAACTGTAGAGTATAAGACTCTACATTTTGTTTTAGAAGCAGCATATCCGCGGGTTATAGTTTTGTGTCTGAGAATGTTTCTAAGAGTGGCTGCGAGGGTTTCACTTTGCTAGAGCTGCGGAGTCCTCCAAGTGTTGAGCCCCAGTTTCAAGCTGTACTTTTGTTTCTAAGTTATAACTTTAACCTAGAGCGTGCCACGTAGCGGTTTTGTTTCAAATAAAGTTTTAAGTTTCAACCCTGGGGAAGGCACCACATGTCATAAGCGGAGGCACTCCCTAAATGTTTCAGCATGAGCGCAGACAAAGCCATGTGTCTTTTGTAATAGTTGCAAAGCTTGCCAAGTGTTAGTTTCCACGTATCTGTTTCTATATGCTTTTATGCAAAGTAAAGAATGGAGGCGGGCCCCAGTGTGGAGTATCAGTGATGCGGAGAATGCCATGTGGTGGATGCAGTGCCAAAGTAAAAGCTTTCTACCTTTTCTTCTAGCAATAATAAATGTTTCTCAAATGATGTGGAGCCTGACATGTGTCAACCTCCGCGTGAGTCTCAAGGAGTATCTTATAATGTTTCAAGTATAGTGGAAGCCGCCACGTACCAGTTAGTTGTTGCTGCGGAAGCTGCCACCTATCCCTATTTGAAAGCTAGTGAGCGGAGAGTTGTGGGCCCTATTTCTAATATGTAGTTAAAGTTTTAGAGCCGCGGATCATGATAGATGTCACAGGCAGAGACTTCCCGAGCATAAAAGACATGGTTAAGTAAAGTGGCACGGAGAAAGACACGTATATGTTTCTAGTTGCTGCGGAAGCTGCCAAGTGTCGTCTTCATGTTTCTTCCTGAGAGATGAAAGAGTTTCAAGTTATATGCATGGATGTTGCTATCTGTTGCGGAGTTTTAAGTCTCAATGATGCAGAAGCCGCCAAATGTCTGTCCCTTATAGCAGGAGGAGCGCCACAAATATTTTGTCATAGCCAATGGGCTTGTAGAAGGAGTAACTGTCACATATTTGAAGGATCTTAGTTCTCAGACACTTCCAGTTATCTCCAGTTCAGTTGGGCCATTGGGATTCGATTGTTGTAGACAATCTAGAGTCAATCTTGTGCTATAAATATGTAACATTTGTAATAATCGATATATAGAGTTCTTTTCAAAGTTAGATTTCTAGTTTCCAGAGATATTTTCTGTTAGAGATTTAAGAGAGAAGTTTGAGACTTTTGCTGTGACCAGTGAATATCATTTGCCTTTATCTTATTATTCTTGATTCAGAAAGTGGATGTAACTGTGCATGTATCTGTGCCTTTTATGTTGCTTGAAAATTAATGAGAAAGATTGAGTTATGTGCCTTGGTTGATATTTCCTGTGTCATTGCAAATTGTTTGGTTGTGAGCCTTTGATTTTATTCATTTCATCTGGTTATGTTAATCATGCAGTATTTGCTCTTTAATGTAACTGAATCTCGAGGATAGCTTCATTGTGCTTAGTTGAGAGAAATAATTTTATTCAGGTGCATCACCATAGATAGATTTGCTTTTATTGTATCTGTAATTCTGTTAGTTTCTACCCTTTTCCTAAAACCCATTTAATATAGAAAAGAGCTAGCTTCTTTAAAATCTAGAGGTTGTTTCAGGTAGCAAGTCCCACATTCCTAAAACTTCCCATGTTGGTGTTGGAACCTGTGCAATTTTACACATCAACAATATGTAATAGTAGCTTTATACTCCCTAGAACTTATAAGGGAGACTATACCTTTATTTCATCATTTAACACTACTAAACATTATTAACTAAAAATCAATACTACTCTAACATATGATATTAAATGGTGATATATGCAAATATAAAAGTACAAATAATCACACAACATGTTGGAGTATAACACCACTGAGAGGGGGGGTGAATTAGTGGCCTAGAAACTTTTACATTTCAAAACTTAACTCATAGATCTTGTACAAAGGAACCTATTGTAAACATAATCATCATGATGTACAAACTAGGACACAAAACTTAAATAAAGATGATCAAATAGGTACAACATAATCAACGATAGAGAGGAGACATAACAAAATTTTTGATGAGTGGAAAACCCTCATAGGGATGAAAAACCACTCGAAAAATGCCTCACTGGCTTAATAAAAAACATGCCTCACTGGCTACACAAAAATGTCTCACTGACAAGAGAAGCTCACTGGTTACAGCCTCACTGGAAAATACAAATGCCTCACTAGAAAAATGTGCCTCACTGGTATTTAGTTCACAATTGCCTCACTGGCAAAAGAATAAACTTGTCTCACTAACTTGATCTTGTACAACATTTTCTGAATCATGAATAAACAAATTATAGAGGGTTACTCTATCTCACTGCATAACATTTCTTCTACAAAATCCACCTCCCTTATTTATCAATATCATCATGTTGTATCTTGGCTGTACCTTCTTTTATCAAGTCTTCAAGAAAGACTATCTCATTTTCCCTGCAAGCAAATAACCTTCAAAGGACCACTTCAAGGACTTTTAGATAAACATGTTCTAATCAAGCACATACTATATCAAACCTTCACAAACTCACATAATGTCTTCAAATCATACCACAAACACTAAAACACTCTCTACAAACAATGACCAAATAGATTCTTCTATATGCATCTGCTCTTTGACACCTTAAAAGATAGTAAAGAATTTTTTTTTACATCATCTCTCTCCTTGTCATATAATTGATAAACAATAAAACCCTCTAAAACAATGACAACATTGTTATCAATACAATAAACATAACTTCTGTAATATGCATCAAAAAACAAACTCCTCAACCTTGTCTCAGACTGATTAGGAGGACAATATTTCACTATTCATATTTAGTATAGGATGATAAGATGTGCTATCAACAAACACATTATCAAACCCTCTCTCTTTTGTTACAGTCTTTTAAATATATTGTATACCCTTCTTTGCACCTATCAAAACAATCCATATCACTTTCAAAAACACTCTGCAATATCACATTAACAGCTCAAAAGCATCCAACCAAAATCTCTGTGTTTTGAATGCATAAAAAGGGCAAACATTCGGCCATTCTAGGGTTTAAGACAGTTATAAAACTATCAACCGAGCCTTTTATAATAGAGGCCGTGAAATTTCTTGCTACTAAAAGGCTGTTAGGGCAAAAATTACAGTTGAAAACTTGGGCATCAATTTGGTCTTCGCAGGCACCAAAACTTCAAATCTTAACCTTTGATTTCAATTGCCGCTTAAAACAATCTTGTATTAACCTGTGTGGCCGGTCACCTAGGCAGTAGGACTGGTGAACTCCACCATGCAACACCCCTTAAGCGGATTAGTTTTAAGTTATAAGCTTCAGTAGTAAGTCAATTCAAAATTAGAGTAAAAGGTAACATGACCACTGACGGGCATAAAGGGTTTTTAGAGCCTTGTAAAGGGTTTTAAAACATAGCTCATAATTAGGTCTAAATTGACATTTCTAGGGTTTTGAAATAGGAAAGCACTTAAAGCAATAACAAGGGATACTTTATCTATATCAAGATAAACTCACTGACCCGGGTTTATGACCAAGTGCCTTACTAAAGATGAGAAAACCTCAAGGGTTTTAGAAAGATAGACATTTGATGCAAATAGGAAGAAACCCTAGAACATTGAATCACTGTGAACATTCATACCATAACCCAATGAAGTACAAATAATGAAGCCCATATGAAGCCCTAACATAATGAAGCACTATGAACATCTAGACCATAGACAGTATAAAACATGAAGGCATACAGGAAATTACAAGACTTTTAGGAACAAAATAGTACTAGGACTCTTAGGAGCTTTTAGAGAGTTCACTGTCCTTAAGATATTAGTCCAACACAGTACCTTCACACTATTCAACACCACTGCAACCCAACATCAACCAGCATAACACTGCACCACCTTGACAAGGAAGTTGGCCACCTCAAAAGAAAACATCATCTTTTTGCTATCAATCCTCATACACCTCTAAACAAGCAACTTCAACAACCTTGAAGATCATGATCATGAAAGCATTCATCCTGATCAACATCACCATGAAGATATCAAAGCACCCTAAATTTGCATCATCATCAATGACAAAATATTGACCCTTTGACATCAATGAAAAATAATCTACAATCTCCCCCTTTGTCATTGATGGAAAAAACAACCATTTCCTCTCTCCTCCTTTGACATCAACTGACAAAGGACAACATACTCCCCCTATCTGATACCATGACTCAACCAATCATCACTGATCAAAACATGAGCATTGAAATGAACATTACTATTGACACAATATCCTATTATAATACACTGATCTAGGACTACTTGAAGTATAAGTCACAAAATAACCTCAACATGAAATTAATCATGAGATAACATCTTGAACCCACATATCACACTCCTAATCAAATCATCAAGTTACTCCCCCTGAAACCATTAATGTAGAGATCTTACCCTTTGACAGATAATAGAAGCATATGGTTCATCTTGGCATTTGTATATTGTTATGAGACTGTCTGCCCATCAGTCTATATCACAAATTAAAGAATAGCAGCAAAACATTAACATGTGATCACCCAAGCTACAAGAAAACTTGTATTACCATCATTGAAAGGAGAAGAAATTCTTTTGTTATCAATGATACACAATAAAAACTCTATGAACTCTACTTGAAGTTTGATCCAATATGCACTGTCTTTCACTGCCCTTGCCAGAGTTTACTGTCAGGATCAAGATCACTATCATAAATAATACAAAGCAAGGAGCTCATCAAACAATTCACTGTCATCCAGAACACAAATTCACTGTCATTTAGTATTACACCTCATATGACTGAATGACATCTCTACCACAGTTGAAGACTCATACTATCTTGGTTGGAGTAAACAACCACTTCAAATAGAGGACATACTAAACTTTAAGGTACAAAGGAACTATGAACCATCCAATACACATTGACTATCTTGATCAAAACCACATCATGTTGTCCTACATATACTGTCCTTTGACTGAACACTACTCTGATGATATTCTTGATGTATTCTCCTACAAACATTTTTATACAGATCTAACACCTAGCAGCCACCTTAACAACAGTGAGAATGATAATGTCAATTATAATCCAAGAACAGTAAGCAAGTCCAAATTTAAACCTCCATGATTATGATGATCAATCGAAGACTTATTCCAAAGAGATCTGAGATCCATTTTGACATCAATGAACCAACAACTCCTACAAACATTGACTAAGAACAACAAACACCCATACCTGACTGCCATTTTATACATGCACTCATATTCAGTGTACAATATCACTGTACATGTCTGTTATACTGTCATGAAGACTATCACCACAATGTTAGGTTTCACCACATTTCATTGAGACAAAACCCATGTGCCTTATCTATATAATGCATACATGTCTATCAGAGCACTTGTAATTTTTGATGAATGTTATACACAACAAATATCATGAAGATTGTACTGCAATATTTTAATACTAACTGCACCCTATCACTGACCACTACTTGCAAATATCTTATAAAATTTGCACTCTTTTGCTTCCCCTATAAAGTAAACTCTAATATTACCCCATTGTAAGAAATACTGTCATCTTTGAAGAAGAACCATATAATCCTGATCTCTTGCAGTCAAACCTTTTGTGTAGAGAACAAACTGAGTTAGATACCCTTGAATACTTAATTATCTTCACAACCCCTATTATGAGCCTAACACAACAAACATTTATACATTCATTGCTTGATGTAAACTCCACTGTCTAAACAAATAAAGAAGTCTGTTTTGTTGTATACATAAGTTATACATCAAGTCTCCATCAAGGCTGCAACAAAATGAAGATCTGTCACCATAAGTCTCCTATCACTGCAAAGTCTGAGATATATGAGATACAACTGACATCAAGTCTAGTGGTGCTAGAAATGTCTGCTACAAGGTGTTTGCTAGCAATGTCTGCTACAAAGATACAACAAGATCTACCAAGATCTATCTACTACTTTCAATATGTCATCAAGCCTACTACAAAACAACATGAAGATTGAAAATGACAACACTCATTACAACATTGCAATAAATGACAATCATTGTAAAAGATTCATCATCATAGTTAACTATCCTTAGCATCAGCAGTTTTTCACCTAACCAATATTGTCACATTCCTTGATAAAAGAGTACATTATCTAACATGGATGGATAAGGTTATTGAACCTAAATGCAAGAATCCAGCAAAATAATTCAAGGAACATTGTAGCCTTGTCAATATAAAGACTATAGAGCTTTTTACTGCCCATACAAAGACAACTAAACTATTTAGTGTACTACTCTATGCCACTGGTGATTTCCATTGTCCTCTACACTTATTTTCAGTACCCTGCCACTGCCAAACTACTCCCCCTGTTTGCATACTGTCATGATCTCCTTGTAATGGGATTCAAAGAGGACTCTCTGGTCATGCAAAGAAATGACACACCACTATTCTAGTTGAAGTATTGTACTCCTTCTTTAGTAGTATGAGACAAGAAATGAACTGTACTTGAGGATCTAACAATTAAGCAACTTTGATATTTACAAACAACACTTATGTCTAAAATTTCATTGAAATGTTTCAACAGAGGTTTGCAATGCAAAAGATGGTCTACAACCTACAACAACACTATAATGCTACTCCAAGTCTTCTACTCAAACATGTCCCTTGCTCTTTAAGTGCTACACACTTTTGAACTATTTCTTGGGAAAAAAATAAGGCATTAAGCATCTCCCCTCTGTCTCCAAGTCCCTACTTATGCAACTTGTAAAACATTTTGTGTAACATGCACTGGTTTAAGATTTTCATCTCCTAGACTTTGTTTTCTCCTCCAAACTAGTATAGGTTTTTCCTTCTTCTTGTTTAAGATACTCTCATGTTTTTGATTGACCTTATAGCTCCTGGATGGTTTCAACACACTTTTCTTACACCATTGTGCTTTGTGTCCAAACTCATTACACCTATAACATTTAATGTTGTTGTCTAGACCAAAGAAAGGATAATTTCTTCTAGGCATGTTATAAGCACTCCTTTTGACATTCGTCTCGTACAGCCTACAAATTCTTGTACAATCTCTTGCTCTATGACCATAAGCATGACAACAATTGAAATAACCATGAAATTGAGAATAATTGTACCTCATTGAACGATATTGCCTGATAGATGGGGGTGTTGAGGTTCTACTTGTTCTTCTACCTTCATTAATACTTTTATCTTTTGTATTATCTGCAGGAGCAACAGTATGATGACCCAAATCTATCTTCTTCCTTGGTGTATTCCTGACTTTAGAGCATTGTCCTTCTTCATAACCCAGACCTATAGTGTCCTTGTGATGCTTTTGCTTGCTCAAAATGTCATTCAAACAATCAGTACTCTTTTCAAACTGAAAACTTTTGTGCAATTTAAAGGATGCTTTTTCCAACTCCTTTTTCAAAGAGACTATTTCTAAATCTAGTTTTAGGCATTCACTAGTCTTAACTTCAAGATCAGATTTTGTAAAATCAACAACCCTTTTAGCTTCTTCTATTTCAGTTTTTAGACTTATAATTAGTTTGTCATATTCATCAACTTGACTCTTTAAGTTAACAACCTGATTTCTTGCCTCTTCAAACTCTAAATAAACTTTTGCAAAATCTGAACATACCTTGTCTTTTGAATCTTTTTCTTGTTGAAGTTGGTCTTCTAGTCTCTTATTCTCTTTTCTGAGTTGCTTGATTGTATCTAGGGAACACAAGAGTTCACCTTCAACATCTACTTCACATTCATCTTCATCTAACTCCTGTCCATCTTCATCCACAAAGAGGTCTCCTTCTATGTCATCAATCTCAACAATAAAATCATCTTTTCTTTCATCAAAACTCTCAACTGCAAGACCATTCCTTTTATCACACATTATATCAACATTTATGGGAGACTCATGCAACAACTCATCACATGACTTGACTGGGGTTTGCTGTACAACCTTTTGTTTGGCAACTTTCTTTTCTCTATTTCTCCTACACTTTCCCATGGTACTCCACTATCAGGACCTACCCAAGCCTGTTAGACTTCTATAGGGAACTTGGCTCTGATACCACTTGTTGGAGTATAGGACCACTAAGAGGGGGGGTGAATCAGTGGTCTAGAAAATTTTACATTTCAAAACTTAACTCATAGATCTTGTACAAAGGAACCTATTGTAAACATAATCATCATGATGTGCAAACTAGGACACAAATTAAATAAAGATGATCAAATAGGTCCAATATAATAAACCATAGAGAGGAGACATAACACAATTTTTGATGAGTAGAAAACCTTCATAGGGATGAAAAACCACTTAGAAAATGCCTCAATGGCTTAATCAAAAACATGCCTCATTGGCTACACAAAAATGTGTCACTGACAAGAGAACCTCACTGGCAAAATGTGCCTCATTAGCATTTAGTTCACAACTACCTCATTGGCAAAAGATCAAACTTGTTTCACTGACTTGATCTTAAACAACATTTTCTGAATCATGAATCAACAAATCACAGAGGGTTACTCTGTCTCACTACATAAAATTTCTTCTACAAAATCCACCTCCCTTATTTATCAGTATCATCATGCTGTATCTTGGTTGTACCTTCTTGTATCAAGTCTTCAAGAAAGCCTATCTCATTTTCCCTCAAAGAAATAACCTTCAAAGGACCACTTCAAGGACTTTCAGATAAACATGTTCTAATCAAGCACATACTATATCAGACCTTCACAAACTCACATAATGTTTTCAAATCTGACTACAAACACCAGAGCACTCTCTGCAAACAATGACCAAATAGATTCTTCTGTATGCATCTGCTCTTTGACACCTTAAAAGATAGTAAAGAAAAACTTTTTACATCATCTCTCTCCTTGTCATTTAATTGATAAACAATAAAACCCTCTAAAACAAAGACAACATTGTTATCAATACAATAAACATAACTTCTGTAATATGCATCAAGAAACAAACTTCTCAACCTTGTCTTAGATTGATTAGGAGGACAATATTTCACTATTCATATTTAGTATAGGATGATAAGATGTGCTATCAACAAACACATTATCAAACCCTCTCTATTTTGTCATAGTCTTTTAAATATACTGTATACCCTTCTTTGCACCTATCAAAACAATCCATATCACTTTCAAAAACACTTTGCAATATCACATTAATAGCTCAAAACCATCCAACCAAAATCTCTGTGTTTTGAATGCATAAAAAGGGCAAACATTCATCCATTTTAGGGTTTAAGATAGTTATAAAACCATCAACCAAACCTTTTTTAGTAGAGGCCATCAAATTTCTTGCTACTAAAAGGCCGTTAGGGTACAAATTATAGTTTAAAACTTGGGCATTGATTTGGTCTTCGCGGGCACCAAAACTTCAAATCTTAACCTTTGATTTCAATTGCCCGCTTAAAACAATCCTATATTGACCTATGTGGCCGGTCACCTAGGTAGTAGGGCTAGTGAACTCCATGATACAACACCCCTTAAGCAGGTCAGTTTTAAGTTATAACCTTCAGTAGTAAGTCAATTCAAAATTAGAATAAAAGGTAAATTGACCACTGACAAGCATAAAGGGTTTTTAAGAGCATTGTAAAGAGTTTTAAAACATAGCTCATAATTAGGTCTAAATTGACATTTCTAGGGTTTTGAAATAGGAAAGTACTTAAAATAATAATAAGGGATACTTTATCTGTATCAAGATAAACTCACTAACCCAGGTTTATGACCAAGTGCCTTACTAAAGGTGAGAGAACCTCAAGGGTTTTAGAAAGATAAACATTTGATGCAAATAGGAAGAAACCCTAGAACATTGAAGCACTGTGAACATTTAGACCATAACCCAATGAAGTACAAATAATGAAACCCATATGAAGCCCTAACACAATGAAGCATTGTGAACATCTAGACCATAGATAGTATAAAACATGAAGGCATACAGGAAATTACAAGACTTTTAGGGACAAAATAGTACTAGGACTCTTAGGAGATTTTAGAGAGTTCACTGTCCTTAAGATGTTAAACCAATAGAGTACCTTCATACTATTCAACACCACTGCAACCCAATGTCAACCAACATAATACTACACCATCTTGACAAGGAAGTTGACCACCTCAAAAGACAACATCATCTTTTTGCTATCAATCCTCATACACCTCTGAACAAGCAACTTCAACAACCTTGAAGATCATGATCATGAAAGCATTCATCCTGATCAACATCACCATGAAGATATCAAAGTGCCTTAAATTTGCATCATCATCAATGACAAAATCTTGACCCTTTGACATCAATGACAAACAATCTACACAACAAACCAGAGATAAATAGTTCCCTAATTCAAGACCATATAGTTGCATGATTATTCAAATAATGTCATCTTTATCTATGCACATTAAGGACATTACAAATCTTAAAACACATTCATAAATACCGAGTCATTAAATAAAACTTAATATATCACATGGGAGATTTAATTTCTAATAATACTTAAAATAAATATGTTAACTATTTTTTATCACACTTATAAAGGTCATAGGACAAAAGACAAATCATTCTACTATAATTATTTTTATTAATCCCAATTGAACAATATATTTTATAAAAGAAAAAAAAACAATACAATTTTCTAATTATAATATTTTACTATAATTACTTAAGTATAGATTATATAAAGGGAAAATACATTTATCTAATTGTTAATTTACAATTAATAAAATTATTCCAAAGTTTCATTTTATTCAAAAATCAACTTCCTAAAATTTCCTACTAAGTTAATCCCTCTAATCTTGCTGCAATAAAAAATGAATTATCCTTAATTCAAAAAAACATTATTCTAAAAAAAATTCTTTTTTATTCTATTTTAACTAAAGTCATAAAGAATACTTTCTAAAATTTCAACTTGTTTTAATTCCAAACATGTATAAGCTAGCATTACAAAGTAATCCAAATGTATATATATTTTTATAAACTCATTCAAATAGGCATAATCAAAACACATAATTTTCCACAAACTCATATTACTAATTAATTAATATTTAAATGCATATAAAATAAGATAACATGATTCCCAATTACAACCCTTTGCTATAATGGCAACATATATAGTCTAAATTAAACCATTTAATAGAAGCAATATAATTCTACCCAGAGCCTAAATTTGACAGTTGTAAGTTGTATTTAGGCATTTTTGCTGTAAAATACAATCAAAATTTTAAAAAGACCGTATCATATAAAAGGAGAGATTTTGGACAAACTGTCAAAATTTATATAAGATTATGCTGATATATATATATGGTTTTTATATAATTTACTTATACTAAGACATGTCATAGTATTTTAAAGGCACCATTGAATAGATAGCTGTCATAAAAAAATTGCTTAATAGGCAAGGTTGATTGTCAAATTTAGGCACTGAATCAAACAATTAAATTTTGGGCCTAGCAATTATAAAAATAGAAAGAACTAAAATGCATACATTATTTGAAATACCTTGGTATGAATACATTAAAACCATTTGTAATTTTTTTTTTATATTTCTTATATAAACTTTGACTTGCATTAAAAAATAATAATTGTCATGTGGAAGGCAATAATGAAGACTAAACTGTAGGAAAAAAATTTCTTGACAGGCAAGATGGACTGTCAAATTTAAGCCCTGATTCTACCATTTTCCATAACAATTGAATCATCTTGATTATATGAAATTAATATGATAAATAAAGATAACAAATTAATAAAATAAATACAAGTTTCCTAAAAATAACATCGTCTCCCACATTTTCTCCTTTCCCATAGATCATACTATTTTAACTCAAATTAACCAAGTAATTCTAAAATATTAACTAGAGAAAGAAAACCAAAAAAAGCAAGTTAAATTTTCCTTTCCCTATTGTCATGATGTATAGCCTGTGGAGATATCTATTGTTTTGCAGATTAGATCTAGGGAATAAGATATGGGTTTTGGTGAGAGGAAGTAAGTCTCTCATGAGATTTTTGTAATATCATAAAGGGCGTGGGAATGGCTATATGCAGCTGAAATTTATTCTTTTATTTATTCAGGACTGTTACCTATGCAGGGTACTAGAGTTAAGAAAGTATTCCCCCACCTTGCAAAAGGATGATCATGTGGTGTTTACTATAGTTGGGAATAATTGTATAAGAAAAGTTTAAATCTTGATTTTCATTTAGGATGAATGATACTAACTTATGTATAATGTATAGATTTATTAAAAGATGATGATTCATATTGTATATCTTTTCAGTAATTTTGAACCCTTGTTTTTACTAATTTCAAAATAGAGTTATAATATTATCAATGAGTTATGAAATAATCGAAGTTTTATGTTTAATCGATGTGTTTTGCTTAGATTAGAATACAAAGAAAAAATAATTAAATGTAATTATATTTGTGCTTCTAAATTTACATTGTTACACCTAAGACCTCTTCTATGTATAAACAACAATTATTTATTTCTAGGTAAGTTTTATGGAATAGTATTATATGAAGAAGTTGGATAGAACTAGAAATATATTGCAAAGAACTAAAATATTTATATCCAATAATCCCTTTTGATGTATTACTTCATGGTTTTAAGAAATTTAGTTAGATAGAAGGTTATCAAATTTAGAGATAAAAAATTGAAAAGGGGTAAAAAATAAAATAAAAATTTATAATTGTAGAATTTTCTTGGACTAGTTTCTATATGTATTTGTAAAATTTAAATTGGTGTATTGAAAATTGAAAATGAGTGGAATGTGGATTTGTAGACAAGTTAAATTTTAATTCTAGAAAGGAAAGACAAAAAAATATCTTGATTGGATAAGGACCATTTCAGTATGTATGAAAAATGTATATTTATTAGGACTAGGGCCAAATCCAACAGGATTCGGCCTATAGTTAAAGATAGTTCTTAGACAATAAAATCTTCATCTTAAAGAAATCAAAACATTAGACTTTTACTAAACCATGAGAAAGAAAGTGTCACTATAAATATAGATAGCTAAAACCACTTATGGCAAAACATTAAATCAGACAATACCATCTGGCATAGTAAGTCAAAGTAATTTGCACTATATGTGGGGCACCTATTTGATAGATGGATATTTATCTATATCCACAATCAAATTGGATCATTATATGGCATAGGGTTAAAAGTACACTAACATTTGGCTAATTCATCATCTTAACACTTCAACTATTTAGACTTCACCTTTCAAAAATCTAAATTTGGATATATTTTTAGTGTTTGTCTATTAATTATACTTGTCTCATATATGTGGAACTTATATGGTGGATATTAACTACTTAGTTATTGAAAATATCTATGTTTACTATATTTATAGTCATTTTCTTCATTTTTGGCAAATTCCAAATGTAATATGAACTTTAATTATATATTTATCATAGTATGGTAGATTGAGCATGAATGATAACATGTGTGAAAGAAACATCAATAGATGTTATAATCATAAACCAATTTGTAACATTGGTATAAACTTTGCATACATATACATATCTATAAAAACTAAATAATCATCATGTGAATTAGCTTTCAAGCTCATAGACTGGCTAACCTTACATACTAGTCAAAACTCATACCCATACTGCACAACATATTTCTATGTGGAAAAACTATAATATGTATTTTCTTGGATTTAAACAAGATGAATACAACCATTTTATGTACATGAAATGCAACACATAAAGTTAAAATGATAAATTATTTAGAGAATTGCAAAGGATAGATATGTTGGGAATTAAGGTATCTCAACCTTTGCAAGTTTCTAGCATTTATTATTTAATTGTATTTATTTTTTGCCTATTATTGTAATTTAGATGCAAATCCTATTTTGTCACTTTGTGGGAGTTGGCATGGTGATGTGTCATCCTACATGGAAGGTGACCACATGTATTCTTGTCCTCATATGAGGAGGTAGGCATCCCACTTTGTGGTAGAAGCGTTTTGCCATGTGTCGACATCTTTTGGGTGTTGTAAGAGGTTTACGATGCATAAGAGTTGTGAAAGATTCCTATGACAAAATCTATGACATGTAAGAGCCAGAAATGGAAGATTCTATGACAGGTGAAGACTATTGGAATTAGTCCAGACAACTGAGAGGGGGGGGTGAATCAGTTGTCATAGAATTTAAATTTTTCTGCCTTTAATCTTCTTTTACAACTTACAGTCACATAAATAATAAAGCATGAATCAATTACACATGAGCAGAAGCATAAGTAACACAATTGACACCAAGATTTTTAATATGGAAACCTGGTTAAGGGAGTTAACCCACAAAAATTAATACCCTGTTAAAAGTATTTTTACAAATGAGAATGCACATGCATTCAGGCTCACTGCCCATAGCTCACTGCCTACAAATGTTTACAAGAGAATAATAGAGATTTTGAACTGATGAGAAGCATCTACTAATGCATATATTCAGTTCCGGTTAAGTACAAAATACTGATCTTACACATTTCATCTTCACTCTGCTTTGTTTACTACTCTGCCTTCATTTCAATCTTAGATCTCTACTTTTTCACCTTTACTCCATATTCACAACACACACACACACACCAAAATCATCCAAATCCATCGGCTATATATATCTGCATCCTCATCTTTAATTACTTTTCAGTCAGCTTCAGGAACATTTGGAACTTTATTGAATACTCTGCTCTGTCGGTTAGATCTGTGCATAATTTGAGACTCAGACCAAAAATTGCACTCACAAATCATCAATCAGGTTGGCCACTATCACTGGTCATCACTAATTGCCCAATCAACATCATCCATACATCCGGAACCAAAATTATTTACAAGGTTAGCCTATTCTTTTGTTTACTCTGTCAAACTATTAACCTGATTCTCAGAAGCTAATAACTTTTGAATCCTTCATCATCGAAGGTTAAAACTCTAGATTTAGATTATTATAACAATGCTTATGACTCCCTCAGATTTGGAGAAAACTATGATATACCATTGGAGAGATCCGGACCAAGATACCGGACCCTGTCACACACTCTGTTCGACTTCCCAGACTTAGACAATTCTTCAATCTGATTTCTGGTATGGGCAAATTATGCAATGCGGATGTGTAGTAGGGACTTAGTTGCCATCATTGACAACACTTATTATGCCTAGTAGTGTCTCTTTCCAACAATCTCCCCCTTTGGCATTGATGGCAACACTTAGTGAAAAATTACTAAGTGTTGGAATAGCTCGCCCTTTGCTTGTGCTCTATACTATTGTTCACACTACTTTTCAGTGCTCCCCCTTTGTTGGATTCTTCATTTTTCACTGATCTTCACTCCCTCTTTGACATCAATGGCAAGGGGTGGGATTTGCAAGCCAAAATTCTCCAAAAAATATTCTGTGTATAGTGCCACTTATGTACAACTAATCATTAAGTTCTATTCACATGAACTTGAGAATGTCTGCTAAACTATTTATCAATTGCATAAGTTCAGAGGCCCAAGTTCCCTTCATTCCATCCAAAATTGAGATGTGTCCACTCAACAAAAATGCATATGCTTCTGCCTTTGTCAGATCCAGAGGATTACTTGTCTGAAGTGCAGTCTGAGCTTCTGATAAGGCATTAAACATGGTTTCTAACTTGGGGGCAATCAATTCCCGGAGCTCACACATTCTCTTCATAATGTTACTTTTTTCTTTACCAAGCCTCTTTATCTCATTTGTCAAGCTAATTACTTGACATTCCTGACTTATAGGTGAAACTGTTAGAGGATCAAAATTTTGAGAAAGATTTGATAAATTCTATTCTTGCTCCTTTATTTTCTTCTCAATATCCTCACTAACTTTGGGCCATGATAGATAGAATTTGTACATATCTCTTCCATCATTTAGAGCATTCTAAATACTCCTTATGCTAATGTCAAGTATCATCCTATAATTTCCTATTAGATTCTGTACTTCACTAAATTTCTTATCTAAAAATTCCTTCTAAACTTTCACCTCCGCAGATTTTTCAAAAGACTCAAAATGTGTACTTACAACATTAACAAGATTATTTAGGTGACTGGAGAGGGAATTCGATGGACTCTTTTGACAGGTTGGCAATAACTTCTCCAAGACTCCGGTTGCAAGCCCTAATAGTTCACTGTCCTCCATGTGAGATTTTAGCAGCTTCTCTCTGGCCTTGGCTTGGGTGAAGGATGCAATCTTCATCACTTGTACCGGAGAGAGAGTATCTAGATTAAATGGTCCTTGGAGTAATTCAGGTCATCAAACTCAAGTATTTCTTTATCTAGAAGACTTTTCACTGCATCTACAGTGTCTCTTGCAACAATTTCTAGACCACCCTTTTGTTCCTAAGATTTCTCAGCATCTGTAGATGCATCAACATTTGCACCATCTTCTTCTACTTTGTCTTCATTATCCTTTTCTTTCTCATTTTTTGCTTTACCTTTTTCTGTATTATCTCTAGAAGGAATCTTCTCCATGTCTTCACCACTTGTAGTCTGATCAGGAGGGCTTTGTGTAGTAGGAACCTCATCTTTTTTGAATTGATTAGGTGGAGTAGGAATATCTCCTGCATCATCTACTTTATTTATCATCTCTGTGTCTTTCTGATTTATTTGTTCTTCTAGATTAGAGGAGTCATCAACTTTGGTTTGTTTCTCACTGATGTTTACTCTTTCAGTATTCGAAATCAATGAATCAATTCCATCATTTGTCTCCTCATAGGTTTGCTCTAGAGGATCTAAATTAACACCTTGGTCATCAATTCCCTTGTTAATCTCTTCTTCTGGAGCTTCTAGTTCTAGAACTGGAGGATTGTCTTCTTCAACTTGTTTCTCTGAAATAATATAATATCTATCCCTGTCTAAGGCCTTTCTCAAAATTTCCTCTGTTTCTTTTGCAATTTCCTCAGTTTTACCAAGCATTAGCTTGTTCATCCAGACCTTGCTTCTAAATTTTTCTTTAACTTCTATGAGGATTTTATCTACTTCTCTTCTAGTCATTAGAGGACACAAAGTGGAGAGGACATACTCTCTGAGTTCTAGATCTTTAGCCTTGGCTGCTTCTTTCCTCATTTCCAGTATTTTCCTTCAACTTTTAGGAAGTTCTTGTAAAATTTTCAATAGGGTTCTATTGAATTTATTCAAATACAGGATGGTGGCATCTTCCAAAATTTTCTTATTTGCTTGATCAAAATTGTCATAGTAAACTCTGATAGGTTTTAAATTTCTATGAACAGTGATTGTTTTTACAATTTCATCAATTGTCATAGTAACCTTACCAGTTTCTTGCTTTTTACTTGCCTTTTTTTTCTTTCGAAAGGCTGGTCCTCATAAGCCTTTGAAGTCTTGGCTTTCTTGGATCTTATCTCCTTAACTTCTTCATCTATCTCTATTTCCTCATCATCTTTTGTGCTCTTGTAGGCTCTTGTGGCCTTGGTTTTCTTCCTCTTTCCTCCTTCACCAGATGGTGTGGCTTCCGGTGTCCTAATGGGAATAGACTTGGATTGTTCTGAGACAGTTGCAGAGCTTCTTATTTTCCTTGAAAAACTGGGTGGGACTTCCAAAGCAGCTGTTGGCTCACTTTGTATCCTTTCTTTTGGAGCTTTCTCAGCTCTTCTCTTCATCTCCTCAATCCTTTCTATATTATTTCTTACTGTTTCTTTGGTGATGCCAATACTCTCAGCATATGTTTCAACTGCCTCATCACTTTTCTTTTAATCTCTGGCTTCCTGAGCTCCACATGCAGTTTTAGACTTAGCTCTTTGTATGTTTTAAATCTTTCAACAGATGTGTCTTTTGGTTTATCCAGAAGATGTTGAGCATACATGTCCAGGACTCTCTCATCCACCTCATAACCCATTGGCATTATCTATATTGTTCTTGGTTCTATAGTTTCCATTAGACATTGATCAGTGTCAATCATAAAACATATCTCATTCTCATACTTTTCTACAACTGATTTAGGGATTCTTTCCCTTACATGTATCAGACTCTGAAATTTTTTGAAATATCCCTAGATTGTAGTCTTTTGTGCACTTGAATCTCAAAGGCTATATAAATGATCTCTTATCTATATTGTTACTAGCCTGTCATTTGTCCAGTGCACACTTTACACTCCAGGCACTTCATTCATAAAATAGAAAAATAAGCATATAATCAAGGAACCATACTTGAAGGAATTTTTCTTATCTTTCTTGATTTTGTTCAAATTTTCAAATAGTTGAACCTGTAGTAGCTCACAGAGGTCATAGTCTGTATTCTCTTTCAGTATTTTATATGGTGCATATATAGTTGTTCCGGAGATAGAGTTTTCTTTGCTTGAGTGATAAATCTTATACTCGATTACCATGGAAGAAAACTTGATAGCCGGTTCTATAATGTCATTGATTGTCATGGCTATTTTGTCAAATTTCACACCGGTTGCATCAGTGACAGTTTGATTTTTGACAGATTTTAGCATGGGTAGTCCACCGGTTGAGTTTAACCCAGTCAGAATTCTAATAACATCTTTGGTGATCTTAAATGGTTTCAGCAGCCATATAAATTCATCCTGTCTTCGGCTCAACACATAACGAACCCATTCATTCTCATCAAATGACAGAAATTCAGTAATTTACAGAAAATGATTTCTTTCTAGGGCTTCAAATTTAGGTTTCAGTTGGTAATTGTCATCTTTTTGATGGCTCTTAAACAACTCTAGCAGTTTTAGATTCCCAAATTCTTCTACATTGCAATGAATGTATGCCCTAATGTATTCAACATGTAAAACCCCATATGGAACACCCGAAAAAGCACCTAGCGACTCGACTTCAATAGATTTGTAAGGATGCTTCTTAAATTTAGGATGGGGCCTGTTGGTGCCTACTTAATCAATCAGGTCTCAAGTGCTTAACATGCAGGCACCTTCCCAAAGGGTCATCGAGTTTTCTATCATCAGGATGTTCATCGGGATGACTTCTCTCATCAGTGAAGCTAGGAATTTTGCTTCCAACGCCTTGTGTTTGGCTGATGAAGATCTTCATCAGAGTGACTTGGTGTATCATGCGAATCATGAAGAGTTGGGCTGACAGGGATACTCTGGCTGACGTGGGTTGTTCAAGGTGTGTTCATCAGCGAGAGTTTTGTTATTGGCAAGGGAGTTTTAGGCTCCGCCGATATGTTTGATCTGGCCGATGGAGTTAACATCAGCATAACGTGGTATGGTCGGCGAAGGAGCTTTTTGTTGCTTCGATGGTTTGGGTCTAGCCGACACGAAGGGTGGTTTGAGGCTTTCAGCGGTGTGTCCATCGGCGAGAGTTGTGGGATCAGAGAGGTAGGCTGGAGTTTGGCCAATGGAGTTGGTCTCCCCAATCTAGTGGTGTCATCGGCGTAACTTTTGACGTCGGCGCGAAGAGTTTGTGATTCGCTGATATTTGGTGTCTAGCCAACAAGGTAATTCATGGGGCTTCGATCAGTGTGATCGGCATGTCGGTAGGAGAAATTTTGGATGCACCAACGAATTGGTGTCATGCCGAAGGGTATGGTCATCAGAGTGACAAGTGATGTTGGCAGGGGAGTTTTTAGGCCCACCGATGGTTTATGGTCTCACCAACGGAGGTTTGGTATCAGTGGGAGTTGGGCGATGGTCTATTGGCAGAGGGTTTGTGGGTCGAGCAGGGTAAAATGATCGACACTTAGTGTGCTTGCGGCCCCATTTATAAAATGATAGAGTGGTCCCTGCAGGACAAATGTGGGATATTAAATCATGCAAATATGAGGGTCTTCCCGATACTCTTGGTAACGCTGATGGCGTGATACACAAAGCAGAACATGCATATGCAAGGTGCCTACATGGCACATTTTTGCAGGATGGTAACTTTTCAATGTGGATTTGGTGGCATGGATTTTCAAATGATGGGAGGAATTGACGGCCATGTTTTAAAGTTGGAGTATGGGTTTCTTTTGCGTCTTCAGGCATGTTTTGAGCGGGAAATTTCCATATGAGTGCTGTGACAGTTTCCAAGAGAAGATGTGGGTGGTTAAGCCATCAATGGCGATTTGCAGAGGCATGGGCAAACGGTTGAACAGCCATGTACCTAATTTATGACAGAGAATTTTCCAACGGTGGCACAAGGCTTGAGCTCACCTGCTCCTCATCCTTCTCTTGCTTCTCCATGTTTTGTCCCTTGCTGCATTTAATCTTTGAAGGCCATTTCCTCAAAATGAACTGTATCTGGCAAATTTTTGACTTTTGCCATGTAATTATTGCTGAAAGTACACTTTCTTGCTGTTTTAAGCAAATTGTGTTACTCTTTTGGTTGTTGAAAACTGGACATATCTGGCATTGTAATAAGATACAACTGGTTCTGGTTGCTCTGTGTAGGAGATTTTGTGAGTTTATGTATCTCTTGTTGTATGTCTCATGCATGAATCTACTAATTTCATGATTGGTTTTATATGAGTAATGTTGTATTTGCATGTGTTTTGTTATTCTATCTCCAGTAGTGCATGTGTCCTTCTGAATTTAGATATCTAAGGGATGTCTGGGATTTTATAATATAAACTTGCTATATTGAATGCTTGATCTTTCAACTTCTACTCAAGGGGTAGATTAAAATGTTTTTAGATTGAGTGTTGGGAAAGATATACTGCAATAGGGATACCATAAGTATTGATAACTTAACACTCTGTTTTGGGAGGTATCTATAAGGCAGATACCACAACATCCCCTTGAAATCTAGTTTTAGTGTGTTCATGCTGATCATTCACAGGTGTATGTCTATTGACTCTGAGCCCTGGATAGGCACCAATCTAGCTCTACATTGAGATTACACACCAGGTCCTAGTTTTGCATCCAAACACATAAATCAAACTCATACTTCCAAATCAAACCACTAGGACTGTAGAAGTAGTTTAGGACCAGGATCCTCTGATTCACAACTAAACATAAGCCCAAAGCTAGCCCCTTTGCACTCATCCCACAGTTTTGGTCTTCATATAGGAGGATTTATCTACTTTGTATCAACATCCCAAGCCAACCCACAAGCATATTCTCATGGGTGTTGAATAGGGAATACCCCCCTAGGTTTTGCATAGCCTAAAGAAGAAGAGGAGATAAAATACAGTCTATCTCCTACACTATTGGCCCCTGGCCCAGAGATCCTGTTGATCACTGATGGCTACCTTGTAGGGAAATCTGGGAATGAACATCCAGTCAAGGAAAAACCAACAAAAATTGGCGACTCCGCTGGGGAGTTTGTGAAGGAACCTTGATTTAAAAGCAAACAATTCCTAGTAATAGGTGGCGACTCCGAACAATCTCCTAACTGGTAAAGTGAAATTTGTATGCAAGGGAGAAGATCCCTATGTAATCCTTTATTTGAGGAGTTACCAGTAAAAAGAAGGATGATGTATAGAAGAAAGGGAACTGTCTTAGCCAGTCATGAGGGTTCCCCTAGGAATACTGATGATGCTCGAGACAACCCTAGGCCATGAGGATAGCATGTACCTTTTTTTTCAAATGTAGAAGCTAATATTCAAGGTGCATATGAGAGGCAATAGGGTGGTAGTTTAAGAATGAGGTCAGAGGTGTTTCAAGAATGCCCTTTCCTAGATCCCAGTGAAAGATTTGAAGAAGTTGAATCCCCAAGGGATGATGATGATGATGACCAGAATGGTATGAGACCATCTACCTCCATGCCTAAAGAAGAACAGTTAGCTAAAGAAATCAAAAGCCTGAGAGCAGGATTAGAATATTTACAAGCAATGAAAGTCAGATATGACATGAGACAGAAAGTGCAAGCTCTGAGAGTTGCTCAGAATGATTCAGTTCCTACCCTTGAAAATGCAAATATGCAAAGAAACCAGTGTAGAAATGAGGTACAGTATCAGCAGAATAATACTAGGCATGATGCAAATAATGCTAGGATACCATTAAATAATTCAAGACATCAAAATGCTAATAGAAATATTAATGCTAATCAGTTTGATAGACAACCCATGCAGTTGGATAGATTCAGGCAGCCGGTTTTTTATGGTATCCCTGGTTATCCTAACCCCATTGACAAGCATGTGAGGTTGCAAGTGCCAAAGTTTCCAGGAAATAATACTGTGTCAGGGGAGGATCATTTGAAAGATTTTCAAAATGTCATGGACAACTTTGAAGTTGAGCATGAGGATGTCTTTATGAAGTCATTCATACAATCTTTGGTCAATGAGGCTAGAGAATGGTACAAGAATCTGCCTGATCGGAGCATTTCATCATGGGATGATTTCAAAAGGATGTTTAAGGAGCAGTATGGTGACAAAACTGACCCTAGATTTTTTGTAAACGAGTTCACTAGTATCACCAAAGGGTCAAATGAGCAGGTTGCAGATTTTAATGCAAGATTTACTAAAGTATTGAACAAATTGCCACATCACATGAGGCCAAATGAACCAATGTGCATAATATTGTATATTAATGCTTTTGATGCCAAAACTGCATATGGGTTAAGAGATAAAGGTCTTGCTACTCTCAGGGATGCTTTCAAGATAGCAATAAATATTGAGAATAATAGGAAAGCATCAGGCAAGACAAACAGGAGGGATGATGTGAAAATTCTACAGAATCCAAATAGGTCTCAAAACACTCAAGGTAGTACATCTGCCCCTGAAGACAAAATTGATAAACTAGCAAATGTTGTTAAGGACTTAAGCTATAGGCTGGCTAGAAGTGAAAAAGGGATAGGTCCTGATAGGCAAGTTTACCAAAGATAGGAAAAGAGACCATCATTGCATGATATGCCATATAATACCAATTGGCATAATGGTAGGCCTATATTGCCACATAACAACACAAATCAGAGAACTCCACACACCAAGGAAACTCCCGATCCTTTGAAGAAAGTTGTAAATATTGCTGATGATACTCCATGGTGCATAATCTGTCAGATGCCACATTCATAGTCACAATGCATGATTGCTCAGTCTTTGTATGATAATGATGTGTCCTGTAATGAGTGTAATGAGCCACATTATGTACAGGATGATGATGTTAATATGTTGTCCATAAGCAGGGAGCATCCTTCTCATGATGCAGATGGGAGTACAGATGATGGGACTCAGGCCTGTCAGCAAGTTTTTTATGATGAGGATAATGAAGATAGTTATGTGTATGCTCAGGGCTTACACAATTTTTTGAGTAACCAAAAAAGACCTTCTGATGAGGAAATTAGGGCTCTCATAGCTGCAACAGTGGCTCAAGTCAAAAGCAATTATAACCTTAGAGGTAAAGCTCAGGTAAGCAGCCCACATCAGCCAGAAGGCATTGCTGCAGGTCAGCCGGTGCATAGTCATAAAGGGATTGTACCACAAAAAAGGCAATGGGGTAATAACAAACAAAATTTTAAGCAAAAAATAGGTCATGAATCTCAAGGACCAGAAAATAGAATCCCCCAAGTTGAGGATCAAAGAAAAAGTTCCCAAAACAAGAATGATGATTAGGGAGCTGTGAAGATTAAAGCTGGCCCATCTCAAGATAAAAACAAATCCTTTACACAAGTTACAACTACGGTACAAAATTCTGCTCCATTTGATATAACTCAAGTCCTCTCTCAGGTAAAGGTTTCTGTCCCATTGATGGAACTTATGAAGGTTGAAGAAATCAAGAATAGGACAGTATCTTTAATTTCAGGAATGCCTTGTCAAGCCAAACAGAATGATGAAACTCAAGGTAAGAAGCATGCCTTATGCAATGAAGAAGATGAAGTCCCTGAGGTGTATTTAGGGGTGACCATGACAAAGTGCCCTTCACAGGTGGAACCTTTCTATGTTTCCCTTGTTATCAATGGGAAAATAATCAGGAATTGTATGCTTGATTCTGGAGCATCCACAAACATTATGCCTCTAGCAATCATGCAACAAGCTGGATTGAAAATAGACAAGGCATGTGGAAAATGTTATGCTATGGATGCTAGAGAGGTACCAGTTATTGGAATCATGAAGGGTGTGATTTTCAGACTGGTAGCATTTTCTGAATAGAGCTACGAAATGAACATAACAATGGTTGACATCAAGCCACAGTATGGTATGCTATTGTTAAGAAGATGGGCAGCACTCATTGGTGGGAGTATGCAGCTAGACCTGTCATATGCCATGATTCCAATGAATGGTAGGGATGTCAAACTGATTAGAGAGGAAAGGTCACCAGAGACAGTTGAGGATCAAGAATCAGAGGAACAGATATGCTTTGTGAACACCGACTGTGATAACTTCAGGGTTGTCTCAGATGATAAAGAGGATAAAGAGAAAAATGCTTGCATTGAAGAGCTTGACCAGTAGGGTCTATGGACCATGTACTTTGATGGAGCTTATGTAAAGGAAGGCTCTGGAGCTAGAGTTGTATTCTTGTCCCCAACTGGTAAGCTCCTAAAATTCTCCTTCTTGCTAAGATTTGATTGTACAAACAACATTGCAGAGTATGAAGCCTTACCCTTAGGTTTAAATATGGCTCTCAAACATGGAATTAAGATCCTGAGAGTATTTGGGGATTCTGAATTGATTGTATCCCAAGTTAGAGATAGGTATGCCTCAAAGAACAAAAGATTAAAACAATACAAGCATGCTGTCTAGGATACAATTGAATTATTTGATGCATTTTCAATAGGCTAGGTAGAGAGATCAAAAAATGTCATGGCTGATTTCTTAGCCAATGTAGCAATAAGGCCAGATGATATCACTCTATCAGGTGTTACAAATGTTGAAGTTAAAATCAGACCTGCAGTACTAGAAAACATATACAGCTAGCAAGTGTTTGATGATGACAAGGACTTGTTAAGATTTTTGCACTGCATAGATGAATATGAGAACCAAGAAATTGATTTTCAAAACATTGTAGAAATTGTAGATGGAAGAGAAACTCTTATGGGGAAAGAAGTAATTCAGTTGAAGACTAACAAAATCCCTAAAGGGTTAGTAGCTTTAGAAAGAGCTTTTGACAATAGAGACCAATTGGTCACAAAGACATCTCCCACAAATAAAGATGATTTAGAAGAGATAAATTTGGGGACATCTCAGGCCCCTAAGAAGGTATACATTGGCAAACAACTCAAACCACACATTAGGAGCATGCTAATTGCATTACTGAAAAAATATAAGCATGTTTTTGCCTGGTCATATGAAGACCTCAAAGCTTATAGAGAAGACTTATTCCAGCATGAAATCCCATTGAAGCTTGGAGCTAAGCCATTTAAACAAAAGCAAAGGCCTATTAATCCCACCTTGGCTCCAAAAATGTAGGAAGAACTCAAGAAGCTTAGGGAGGCTAGAATAATTGTGCCAATCAGACATTCAACTTGGGTGTCTAACCTTATCCTAGTTAGAAAAAAGAATGGTGATATTAGACTTTGTGTTGACTTTAGAAATTTGAATGTATCCTCCTTAAAGGATAATTACCCATTGTCTAATATGGAAGCTATGTTGCAGAAAGTGACTGGTTGTGAACTCCTATCCATGATGGATGGATTCTCAGGTTACAATCAGGTGAAGGTAAAGGAATCAGAACAATACAAGACTGCCTTCACCACTCCATGGGGAACATATGTATATGTGAGAATGCCATTTGGACTGACAAATGCAGGTGCTACATTTCAAAGAGCAATGGATGTTGCTTTTGCAGGGTTGATTGATTCAATCTTGGTTGTTTATCAGGATGATCTGACTGCCTAATCAAAGAAGGAAGAGCAGCATTGTATGCACTTAGAGAAGATTTTCATTAGAGCACTAGAGTATGGCATTTCTCTAAATCCAAAGAAGTGTGCTTTTGGGGTAGTGGAAGGAAAGCTCCTGGGGCACATTGTTTCCAAAGATGGAGTTAGGATTGATCCTAAAAGGGTTGTTGCAATTGATAAGATCTAGATGCCAAAAATAGTAAAAGGAATCCAGTCCTTCTTTGGACAAATAAATTTTGTTAGAAGATTTGTTCCCAACTTTGTAGAAACCACAAGGAACATTTCTAAAATGCTGAAGAAGGGTGAGACTGTCAGTTGGGAAGGTGAAGCAAGTAGATCTTTTCAGGACATCAAGGAAGCAATAAAGATGGCTCCTGTTCTAAAATCTCTTGATTTTTCTAAGCCATTTCAATTGTTTTCATTTGCTTCTTTCCACACTATTGCTACATGTCTGCTAAAAAAAATGAGGATGGTTTTGAGCAACCCATAGCTTTCTTCAGTATGTCCTTGTAGGCTTCTGAGTTAAAGTATGACATCATGGAGAAACAAGCATATGCACTAGTCAGAGCAGTCAAGAGTTTCAGGCCATATCTGGTAGGATCCCAAATAGTTGCATATGTGCCTCATGTAGCAGTCAAGGATATCTTCACTCAGCAGGAGGCAGAAGGAAGAAGGTGCAGATGGATAAATAAACTGCAAGAGTTCAACATAGAGATACAAATTACCAAATTGGTAAGGGGACAAGGGTTAGCCAAGATGATGGCACAGTCAAACTTGGAAGCGTGCCAGGTCAATGCAGTCCAAAATGAGATTGTCAATGTATCAGAATCTGAATGGTATAAGGGCATCATATACTATTTACAAAACCTGAATTGTCCTTCCCATTTCAGTGATAGTCAAAAGAGGACTTTGAAGCTACATGCAATCAGGTATGTTATTGTTCAAGGAGAATTATGCTGGAAAAATCCTAATGGTGTGCTTCTAAGATGTGTGGATAAAAATGAAGCTAACAGTATTTTGAATGACATGCATAAAGGGGTGTGTGGTGGACATTATACTGCCAAGACAACAGCTCACAGAATCCTTAGGGCAGGATATTGGTGGCCAGCTCCCTTTTCAGATGCACAAAAGTTGGTAAGAAAATGTGATCCTTGCCAAAAGTTCTCAGGAAGGCTAAGGTATGAAGGTGCATTGCCCCTTAAAACTATAACTGTGGAGGCTTCATTTCAGTAATGGGGAATTGACTTCATAGGGGAAATTGCAGAGAAATCAAGTGGGGGGCACAGTTGGATTTTGGTAGCAACTGATTACTTCACTAAATGGATTGAGGCCATTCCAACTAAGAGAGCTACAAGTAAGGTGGTGATGGATTTCATACTGGAAAATATTATTATCAAGTTTGGAGTACCAGTCAAGTTGGTCACAGATAATGCAATGTGCTTCAAATTAGGTGAATTTGTTGATTTTTGCAACAAATATGGAATTAACTTGTCATATGCATCACCATACCAACCACAAGGAAATGATCAAGTAGAGTCAAGTAACAAGAGCCTCATGAAAATCATCAAAAGGATGGTGGACAAAAACAAGAGAGCCTGGGATTCAAAGCTAAAGTTGGCATTATGCGCTGATAGTGTGATAGTGAAAAGAGCAATTGGAAGGTCCTCTTTTGAACTGGTATATGGTGCATCAGCTAGACTGCCTGTGAACAACCTCCTGCTAGTTTATAAGTTCATCCATGAAAATGATGAAGAGATTGAAAACTCCATGGCAGAGAGAATAAACCAGCTAGTTGCACTAGATGAGGTCAGAAGAGAAGCTCACCAAACAAACATAAGAAAACAACAAAATGTGAAATATCTATTTGATAAAAGGACTGTTGGAAGGAAGTTTCAAATCAATGATCTAGTCCTTATTTGGAATGCAAGGAGTCAGGACAAGGGCAAACATAGTAAGTTTGAGCCCTTGTGGATGGGCCCATATCAGGTTTACAATACTCATGGAGAAAATTCTTACTTCCTCCAGGCCCTAGATGGTGAAGTGCTGGAATTGCCTATGCATGGTCAATTCCTCAAATTTTATTTTGCATAAATGTTTGCCTCTGTGCACAATTGTAAAGTATGTGTATATTGCTTGTAAATACTTTGTATAGTCGGTGCTTTCCTTGTGCTTCATTTTTTGTCTAGTCTGCTCGAAAATGGTATGGTTCTTGCTGTAGCCTTGCACCTGCACGTCCCCAATCGGAGCCACTGTTGGTGCCTGCTTAATCAATCAGGTCTCAAGTACTTAACATGCAGGCACCTTCCCAAAGGGTCATCGAGTTTTCTATCATCAGGATGTTCATTGGGATGATTTCTCTCATCGGTGAAGCTAGGAATTCTACTTCCGATGCCTTGTGTTTGGCCGATGAAGATCTTCATCAGAGTGACTTGGTGCATCGGGCGAATCGTGAAGAGTTGGGCCGACAGGGATACTCTGGCCGACATGGGTTGTTCAAGATGTGTTCATCAGCAAGAGTTTTATTATCGGCAAGGGATTTTTAGGCTCCGTCGATATGTTCGATCTGGCCGATGGAGTTACCATTGACGTAACGTAGTATGGTTGGCGAAGGAGCTTTTTGTTGCTCCGATGGTTTGGGTCTAGCCGACACGAAGGGTGGTTTGAGGCTTTCAGCGGTGTGTCCATTGGCGAGAGTTGTGGGATCAGAGAGGTAGGCTGGAGTTTGGCCGATGGAGTTGGTCTCCCTGATCCAATGGTGTCATCGGCCTAACTTTTGACGTCAACGTGAAGAGTTTGTGATTCGCCAATAGTTGGTGTCTAGCCGATAAGGTAATTCATGGGGCTTCGATCGGTGTGATTGGCATGTCGGTAGGAGAAATTTTGGGCACACCGACAAAGTGGTGTCATGCTGAAGGGTATGGTCACTGGAGTGACAAGTGATGTCGGCAGGTGAGTTTTCAGGCCCGCCGATGGTTTATGGTCTCACCGACAGAGGTTTGGTATTGGTGGGAGTTGGGCGATGGGGTATTGGTGGAGGGTTCGTGGGTCGAGCAGGGTAGAATGCTCGACACTTAGTGTGCTTGCGGCCCCATTTATAAAATGATAGAGGGGTCCCTATAGGACAAATGTGGGATATTAAATCATGCAAATATGAGGGTCTTCCCGATAGTCTTGGTCACGCCGATGGCGTGATACACAAAGCAGAACATGCATATGCAAGGTACCTATGTGGCACATTTTTGCAGGACGGTGACTTTTCAATGTGGATTTGGTGCCACAGATTTTCAAACGATGGGAGGAATCAACGGCCATGTTTTAAAGTTGGAGTATGGGTTTCTTTTGTGTCTTCAGGCATGTTTTGAGTGGGAAATTTCCATATGAGCACTGCGACAGTTTCCAAGAGAAGATGTGGGTGGTTGATCCATCAATGGTGATTTGCAGAGGCATGGGCAAATGATCGAACAACCATGTACCTAATTTATGACAGAGAATTTTCCAACGGTGGCACAAGGCTCGAGCTCACCTGCTCCTCGTCCTTCTCTTGCTTCTCCATGTTTTGTCCCATGCTGCATTTAATCTTTGAAGGCCATTTCCTTAGAATGAACTGTATCTGGTGAATTTTTTACTTTTGCCATGTAATTATTGCTGAAAGTACACTTTCTTGCTATTTTAAGCAAACTGTGTTACTCTTTTGGTTGTTGTTGAAAACTGGACATATCTGGCATTGTAATAAGATACAACTAGTTCTGGTTGCTTTGTGCAGGAGATTTTGTGAGTTTATGTATCTCTTGTTGTATGTCTCATGCATGAATCCTAATTTCATGATTGGTTTTATATGAGTAATGTTGTATTTGCATGTGTTTTGTTATTTTGTCTCCAGTATTGCATGTGTCCTTCTGAATTTAGATATCTAAGGGATGTATGGGATTCTAGAATATAGACTTGCTATATTGAATGCTTGATCTTTCAACTTCTGCTCAAGGGGTAGATTAAAATGTTTTCAGATTGAGTGTTGGGAAAGATATACTGCAATAGGGATACCATAAGTATTGATAACTTAACACTCTATTTTGGGAGGTATCTATAAGGTAAATACCACAACATCCCCTTGAAATTTAGTTTTAGTGTGTTCATACTGATCATTCATAGGTGTATGTCTATTGACTCTGAGCCCTGGATAGGCACCAATCTAGCTCTGCATTGAGATTACACACCAGGTCCTAGTTTTGCATCCAAACACATAAATCAAACTCATACTTCCAAATCAAACCACTAGGACTGTAGAAGTAGTTTAGGACCAGGATCCTCTGATTCATAACTAAACATAAGCCCAAAGCTAGCCCCTTTGCACTTATCCCACAGTTTTGGTCTTCATATAGGAGGATTTATTTGCTTTGTATCAACATCCCAAGCCAACCCACAAGCATATTCTCATGGGTGTTGAATAGGGAATACCCCCTAGGTTTTGCAGACCCTGAAGAAGAAGAGGAGATAAAATAGAGTCTATCTCCTACACTGTTGGCCCCTGGCCCAGAGATCCTGTTGATCACTGATGGCTACCTTGTAGGGAAATCTGGAAATGAGCATCCAGTCAGGGAAAAAACCAATAGGGCCTTTCAGTGACATCAACAACTAAAGGTGTAGCCATTTACAGAGATTGAGAATTCAAGAGGTTTCACAGAAAATAGAAATACCTTGTTCCATAGATTAGGGTTTTGCTTGAGGATCCTCTTCGTGCTTCAATTCTTGAGAATTCTCAGCTTTGAGCTCGTTCACTCCTCTTCTTTCTTTCTTCCGATGCAAAGTGATCTATCTGGGGAATGAATGACCCTTTTATGCTCTGCAACACCTAATTTGTCTTTGTAATAAATGCTCTACCCTAATACATCTAGTTACTCTGTTTGTTGAATAGTTTCTCATGAATTACTCCACAATTTTCCATATCCACCTCTTTTCTTTTGGAAATCCTTCCAAATGATCTGAAATAATCCAAGATCTCTTTTCTCACTATATTGGATTCAGGCACTTACTCACTGGTTGAGGGATTTTGATTTTTAAAGTAGCTCCCCCTGAGCCAGAGCTCCTAATTTAATTCCATGAGGAATTATCTGCACTGGATTCTAGTGTGGATCCATTACTATGGTTCACAATTATTTTCTTGATCCATGTCTCAATTATTTCATTATGGATCTCATTCTCTTCAATTTTTCTTTTGCCTTTGTCTTGTCTTTGCTCATCTATTTTTCTATTTACCGGACCTTTTCTTTCATTAATCCTACTTTTGCAAAATTTTGCAAAATGACCAGATCAGTTACAATTGAAGCACACAACATTTCTTTGCCCATTTGATTGATTTTTTCTTGATCTGCACCAAATGGCCATATGTCCAAATCTATTGCATGCAAAGCATTTTCCATTGAAAGAATTCCCATTTCCTCTATTTGATGAGTTGTTCATTATCATACTTCTGCATTCATTAGATTTATGACCATACCTCTTGCAATTGAAGCATTATCTAGAGAAGGATGTATTATTTTGATTTACTCCACTTCTACATTGAGTGGCTCTATGACCAAATTTATTGTACTTAAAATAATTTCCATTGAAAGATGGATACCTTTGAGCGTTAGGTTGTCTTACCAGAGGTCTTCTAGATCTGTTTCTCTCATTCCTTGGTTGAGAGTTTCTTTGTCTAGATTCAGAGCTTTCACCTTTCACATATCCATGCTTGTCATCAGCCTTTTTTTGACCCTCAAGTATTGCTTCAAGTTTAGCTGAACTTATCTTGAACTTCTCCTTGTATTCAATTGCAACTTCCTGGTCATGTCTGAGAATAACAATTTATCTTTCAAGATCTCTTTCATTATCTCTGCTTTCTTGTAGATCAGATTTTAGATGGCCAGCAATATTGTCTAATCTGTAGAATTCATCAGTTCTTTCTTTTAGAGTTTGATTGAAGTCTTCTTCAGTCTTCTTCCTTTGCTCAATTTCTTTGGTTAGTCTTATTGCCCCGAATTCCATCTCAATTTTTAGAACAACATCTTTTGACAACTTCTCACATTCCTTTGTCTTTTCTTCCAAAGCTTCATTCATGCCATTTTCTTCAGTTAAAGTGGATAACTACAGAAGTAGCTCCTTTTTCCTTCCCATAGATTTCTTTAATTTATCTTTTAACATTACAATGGTATCATCAGCATCTTTAAGTTCACCTCTTAGATTACTAATTTCTGCTTTAGACTGAACATGATCTTCTAGGGCCAACTGAAGTTGATCTTTAAGTGAACCCATTAAAATTGCTTCCGAGATCTTTCCTTAAGCTGTTAGGCTTTTCAAAGGAACCTTGCTCTAATACCAATTGTTGGAATTAGTCTGAACAACTGAGGGGGGGTGAATTAGTTGTCACACAATTTAAACTTTTCTACCTTTAATCTTCTTTTACAACTTACAGTCACATAAATAATAAAGCATGAATCAATTACACATGAGTAGAAGCATAAGTAACACACTTGACACCAAGATTTTTAGTGTGGAAACCTGGTTAAGGGAAAAACCACAATGGGGGTTAACCCATAAAAATTAATACCCTGTTAAAAGTATTTTTTATAAATGAGAATGCACATGCATTCAGGCTCACTGCCCAGAGCTCACTACTCAAATAGAGGCTTACTACCTAAAAATGTTTACAAGAGAATAACAAAGATTTTGAACTGATGAGAAGCATCTACTAATGCATAGATTTAGTTATGGTTAAGTACACAATATTGATCTTACATGTTTCATCTTCACTCTACCTTGTTTACTGCTCTGCCTTCATCCAAATCTTAGATCTCTACTTTTTCACCTTTACTCCATATTCACAACACATACAAACACACACCAAAATCATCCAAATCCATTAGCTATATATAACCGCATCCTCATCTTTAATTACTTTTCAGTCAGCTTCAAGAACACTTGGAACTTTATTGAATACTCTACTCTGTCGGCTAGATCTGTGCATAATTTGAGACGCGGACCAAAACTTGCACTCACAAATCATCAATTAGGTTGGCCACTATCATTGGTCATCACTAATTACCCAATCAACAACATCCATACATCTGGAACCAAAATTATTTACAAGGTCGGCCTGTTCTTCTTCTGTTTACTTTGTCAAACTGTTAACCCGATACTCAAAGCTAATAACTTTTGAATCCTTCATCACCAGAGGTCAAAACTCTGGATTTAGATTATTCTAACAATGCTTATGACTCCCTTAGATTTGTAGCAAACTATGATCTACCATTGGAGAGATCTAGACCAAGATACCGGACCCTGTCACACACTCTATTCGACTTCCCAGACTTCGACAATTCTTCAATCTGATTTCCGCGGTATGGGCAAATTATGCAATGCAGATGTGTAGTAGGGACTTAGTTGCCATCAATGACAACACTTATTATGCCTAGCAGTGTCTCTTGCCAACAAAGACAAGTGTCTGAAACATCTTGCATGGAGGAAGTAGGTGCCTAAGTTTGACTATGACAAGATTGTAAGAGAATATGCTATTAATAGTCAGTTATGACAGATTCTCTTACAGCTGTAAGATTTGTCATATATGACAGATTTTATGACATTGTAAGAGCATCTGTCATACCTTAATTGGGCAAATTTGGGGTGCCCAAGTTGGGGGGTTGTAAGGGATGAAAGAGAATCTCTTACAAGTGTCATACACATGTTTTATGGCCTTGGAAATTGGGCCACATTGATTTGGACGAGTTCCTTGTGTGACTTTCTCTAGAAGCTACCTCCATTCGTACTACTTCTCTCTATAAACAGGTGCTTGGATGGGAGATGCATAGTTGATTTGATAGGTACTATAATGCTGCCGAATTATCTCCATATACGAGTGTCAAAGACTCCTGTAAAGACTTGCATTGCAAGTGTGTTGTAAACATTCCTTGTTTGATAATACATTGTGTAGGTTTTGGAGTGTGGGTTTTTTCACCCATAAGGGTTTTCCCCATGTATATCTTCTCTCTCTCTCTCTCTCTCTCTCTCTCTCTCTCTCTCTCTCTCTCTCTCTCTCTTTCTCTCTCTCTCTCTCTCTCTCTCTCTCCTGTATACATTCTCTGTGTGTGTATTGCTGCAATATCTTAGTTATTGTCTTAATAACACTGTAACTGTAAAGGTTAATTTGAATTTGCATACTACTTCCCTCATTAGATTAGTGTAGGAAGCATTTTCTGCACACCTAACTTCCTTTCAGTTGGTATTAGAGCCTGGCCAGTTTTGGTCCTAGTTGCTGGGTAGGGTTTTTTTGAGCTGATCTTAGATTGAGTGGGAGTGTATGCAGAGTATTCTAAAATCTTGTTGCAAGAAGGAGATGACAGGCACATCCAGAAGATTAGAGGTGAAGAAGTTTAACGGCACAAATTTTGAGTTGTGGAAACTCAAGATGGAAGACATGCTTGTTGATTGAGACATATGGGAAACTGTTAATGGCACAAAACCTACGGCAACTCCATAATTTTGATTGGGATCTCAAAGTTCAGAGGGCTAAGGGTCTCATAAGACTCAGTCTAGCTGACTCTATTTTATTAAATGTCCATGAGGAGAAGACCGTGAAAGAACTTTGGAAGAAGCTGGGAGATGTTTATCAAGCCAAGTCCCTGGTGAACAAGCTTTTCCTGAAGAAGAAGCTGTTTGCTCTAAAGATGGAAGATGAAGGATCTGTTGTAGACCATATGAATGCTTTCAACATGATAGTTGCATAGTTGACATCCGTGGAAGTGAAAATAGATGAGGAGGATCGATGTATGACCTTGCTTTGTTCTTTACTAGATTCATGGGATCATCTTGTAATGGCCATCGGAAGCACTACAACCACCTTCAAGATGGATGAGGTAGTGTCTTCACTGTTATCTAAAGAGATGCGGATAAAGGCAACCGAGTTAGCCAAAGAGGCTCTTGCAGTTTGTGGAAGACCTAAGCAGAAAGGGAAAAAGAATGATAAGAAAGTTGAGAAGGGTAGACCCAAATCCCATGGGAGATCCAAATCTCTTGGAAATTCCAAGGTTCTCTGTTGGAACTATGGAAAAAATGGGCATTTCTGAAAGGAATGCAAAGAGGAGAAGAAGAAAAAGAAGAAGAATGTCCTAGACTCAGATTCTAACAAGTCACAAGATGATGGTGATGCTTTCATCACAGCCTTGGCCACCCATGCATCTGATGATATGTGGTCGATTGATTTTGGTGCATCTTTCCACATGACCTCGCATCGAGACTAGTTTACAAAGTATGCAAATTTTGATGGTGGGAGAGTGTACCTGGGTGATGACTCTCATCTAAAGATTGTTGGTCGTGGAAGAGTCTCAATCCAATTGCCTGATGGACGAGTGAAGGGGATCTCTGGGGTCATGCATATCCCAGGCTTGGCATGGAACCTACTCTTTGTAAGTAAATTAAATGATGTAGGTGTGCAAGTTGTCTTCTCGAAAGAATGATGCAAGATGACTAGAGGATCTATGGTGCTTGCGAAGGGTACTCGGAGAGGTACTATGTTTCAGTTGGAGGCATGCACTTCACAGTGCAATAGGTCTTCTGACTCGAAGAAAAGAGATGTAGTCACTTCATCCCCATTGGAACCAGAAACTAAAAGATCTATTGTATCAAGTTCTAATGGTAGTGCATTTTGGGTACCCAAGGGTGCTCATGCTTTGGAAGTTAAGCTTCTTACTGAGAAGACAATGTTATGGCATAAGAGATTTGGCCACATTGGTGAGAAGGGTCTTAGAACCATTAAAAATTAAAACCTCGTTGAGGGGTTAAATGATTGTAATCTCAAGTTTGACTTTTGTGAACATTGTATATATGGAAAGCAAAATCATGTTCAGTTTTACTCTAGTTCTCACAAGTCTTCTTGTGTGTTGGACCTTATTCATTCTGATGTGTTTGGTCTAGTTAGTGTTCCTTCAATCTCTAAATCTGTATATTTTGTATCTTTAATAGATGATTACAGTAGAAGGACATGGATTTATTTTGTCAGAAGAAAATCTGAAGTCTTTAGTCAGTTCAAAGAGTTTAAAGCTTTTGTTGAGAATCAGACTAGTAAAAAGATTAAGTGTTTGAGAACTAACAACGGTGGTGAGTTTTGTTCCATAGAATTTGACAAGTTCTATAAAGAACATGGGATTGAAAGACATAAGACAACTCCATACACCCCACAGCAAAATGGAGTTGCAAAGAGGATGAACATGACACTGATGGAGAAGGCTAGGAGTATGCTTAGTGGAGCTAGCCTCAAATAGAAGTTTTGGGCTGAAGCTATTGCCACTGCTTGCTACCTAGTAAATAGGTCTCCTACATCAGCTCTTGTTGGTAAGACACCCATGGAGGTGTGGTCTGGTAAGAAGCCTTCAATCAGACATCTTTATGTTTTGGTTGTGAGGCATATGCTCATGTGCCTAGGGAGAAGAGGTTAAAATTAGAGAACGAGGTTGTTAAGTGTATCTTCATTGGCTATGGTGTCGATGTGAAAGGATACAAGCTTTGGGATCCTATGGCTAAAAAAGTGTTGTATAGCAGAAGTGTTATTTTCATAAAGCTAACACCTTCTTCCATTGTTCTATAGCCAGAAGAGAAAGAAAAGATAGAGGATGTGGTTTAGTTTCCTTCTACCCTTGAGAAGACTGAACTGATAGACCCTGTGAGACCTGATGATGAGGAGAGCTCTAGCAGCTCTGAAAGCTCAGAAGAAAAAGCAAAACCTCAACCTCAGCCTTTGAGGAGGTCTACATGAACAAGGAAACAACCTGATAGGTTTGGTTATTCATTGCTTGATTCTAGTTGTGCTTTTGCCTTCTTACTAACAGTGATGAGCCTAGAACTAGGACATAGGCTATGGGCATGAAAGATGCAGGTTCCTAGAAGGAGGCCATGGAAGATGAAATGGCTTCTTTGGAGAAAAACAAAACTTGGGACTTGGTGCCTTTGCCTGAAGGATGAAAACCTGTTGGTTGTAAATGGGTGTTCAAGAAGAAATTTGGTGTAGATGGCAGTGTTGAAAAGTACAAGGCTAGATTGGTTGTGAAGGGGTACTCACAAGTGGAGGGAATTGATTATGGTGAAATTTTCTCTCCTATTGCAAAGTTGACATCTATTTAGTTCCTGTTATCTCTTGCAGCAGCTTATGACTTAGAGGTGGAGCAGATGGATGTGAAAACAACATTCCTTCATGGTGATTTGGAGGAAGAGATTTACATGTCATAGCCAGAGCATTACATAGAAAGAGGTAAAGAAAATTTGGTTTGCAAGATGAAAAAGTCTTTGTATGGTTTGAAGCAAGGTATATGAAATTTGATGCCTTTGTGTTGTCAATTGGATTTCTGAGATCAAAATTAGATCATTATGTGCATTACAAGTTTGACAATGATCGCATTCTTATTATTGCATTGTATGTTGATGATATGTTGTTAATTGGGAATGGTAAGAATATGATTTCTAATTTGACGTCTCAGTTGTCAGCACAGTTTGAGATGAAAAACTTAGTGGCAGCTAGGAACATTCTAGGAATGGAAATCATAAGAGATAGAGTAAACAAAAAACTTTGGTTAAGCCAGCGTAAGTATGTGAAGACCGTGTTGGATAGGTTCAGCATGGCAAATTGTAGACCATTGTGTGTTCCTGTTTCTTTGGGGACAAAGTTATCTATTAATGATTGTCCAAAATATCCTTCTGAGGTGGAGGACATGAGTAGAGTACCTTGTGCTAGTGTTGTTGGCATCTTGATGTATGCTATGGTCTACACAAGCCCAGACATTGCCCAAGTAGTGGGAGTCCTTAGTCGATTTATGGCTAATCCTAGACGGGTACATTGGGATGCGGTAAAGTGAGTGTTTAGATATTTGTGGGGTACTTCTGAGTATTCCCTATGTTATCATGCTCATCCTACAGGACCTTAGCATTCTATTAGTATTCATGGATTTGTGGATTCTGATTAGGCAGGTGATATTCACAGCAGAAGATCCACCAATGCTTATGTGTTTACTATGTTTGGTGGTGCAATTAGTTGGATGAGTAAGTGACAACTTGTGGTCGCTTTGTCCACAATAGAAGTTAAGTATATGGCAGCTATGCATGCTTGCAAAGAAGCCATTTGGCTAAAGAGATTGTGTTTAGATATTGGTGTTGATGCAGGACAAAGTACTATCTGTTGTGATAGTTAGACTGAGATTTGCCTAGAAAAGAATCCAACTTTCCATGCCAGAACAAAGCATATTGATGTATAGTTTCATTTTGTGCAAGACATGGTAGAGGATGGGAAGGTGACATTGGAGAAGGTACACACTTTGAAGAATGTTGTGGATGCATTGATGAAACTAGTGGGCACAAAGAAGTTTAGATGGTGTTCAGAGTCTATGGGCCTCTCAGCCTATAGTAGTTACATCTGAAAGGAAGCTAGGTGTGCGGAAAACACTTCCTACACTAATCTAATGAGGAGAGAGCTATGCAAATTCAACTTTATCCTAACTATTATAGCAAAGTTAAACCATTAACATGAGATATTGCAGCAATACACATACACACAGAAAATAGACAGAATAGAGAGAGAGACAAGATATACGTGGGGAAAACCCTTACGGGTGAAAAATCCCACACTCCAAAACACAGCTCAAATGTATTACAATAAACAATAACAGATTACAATACAGTTTCAGAGCCAATGCTCTTTCAGGAGTCTTCGAATGTTGAATCTGGAGATATTCTGGTAGCATAATAGTACTCATACCAGAGTTATCTATCTCCCATCCAAGCACCTATTTATATAGAGTTTACAAGGCAAATATGGAACCTTCTAGAGATGGGCGTCAATCTTGGACTCATGCCCCAAAACGCACGCCTAAGGACACTTGTCCAACATCCCATCCTGAAATGGGTGCCTGGTCCCAAGATAGGTTATGACAGATGCTCTTACGCACCTTACAGCTGTCATAGAATCCATCATACACTGACTAAAAATATCATATTCCTCTTACATGTCATAACCTGCCTTAACCGTCCAAAGATGCCTTTCTCTCGTGCAGAGATACTCACCGACACTTGTCATTAATTAAAAAATGTTTGAGGTTTCGGGGGCATTGCCCCCGAGCCCCCACGAGGGCGTTGCCCCTCGACCCCTCCCTATACTGCGATAGGGAGCGCACCAGGGGTGCTGCCCCTGGACCCCGCAAGGGGCTATGCCCCTTGACCCTATCTTGGGGACGCTGCCCCCAAACCTCCGTTAATTATTCAAGGGGGAAACCGCAACTGCCAAAGTCACCAAAATTTACCCTGCTGCATATACACAAGGTGCTGACTATGCTAACTCAACATGGGATAAATAAATACAACATTAGGAATTTGCAAAGGTTGAGACACCTTAATTCCCAACAAAATCTTGTTATTTCCATTGGCTCTTGAAAGGTGTTCGACAAGTGGGAGAATGTTGGGAATTAAGGTGTCTCAACCTTTGCAAGTTTCTAGCATTTATTATTTAATTGTATTTATTTTTTGCCTATTATTGTAATTTGGATGCAAATCCTATTTCGTCACTTTGTGGGAGTTGGCACGAAGATGTGTCATCCTACATGGAAGATGATCACATGTATTTTTGTCCTCATATGATGAGATAGGCATCCTACTTTGTGGTAGAAGAGTTTTACCATGTGTCGGCATCTTTCAGGTGTTGTAAGAGGTTTATGACATGTAAGAGTTATGATAGATTCCTTTGACAAAATCTATGACATGTAAGAGCCAAAAATGGAAGATTCTATGACAGGTGAAGACAATTGTCTAAAAGCATCTTGCATGGAGGAAGTAGGCGCCCAAGTTTGACTATGACAAGGTTGTAAGAGAATCTGCTATTAATAGTCAATTATGATAGATTCTCTTATAGTTGTAAGAGTTGTCATATATGACAGATTTTATGACATTGTAAGAGCATCTGTCATACCTTAATTGGGCAAATTTGGGGCACCCAAGTTGGGGGGTTGTAAGGGATGAAAGAGAATCTCTTACAAGTGTCATACACATGTTTTATGGCCTTGGAAATTGGGCCACATGGATTTGGACGAGTTCCTTGTGTGACTTTCTCTAGAAGCTACCTCCATTCGTACTACTTCTCTATATAAACAGGTTCTTGGATGGGAGATGCATAGTTGATTTGATAGATACTATTATGCTACTGGATTATCTCCAGATACGAGTGTTGAAGACTCCTGTAAAGACTTGCATTGCAAGTGTGTTGTAAACATTCCTTGTTTGATAATACATTGTGCAGGTTTTGGAGTGGGGTTTTTCACCCATAAGGGTTTTCCCCACATATATCTTCTCTTTCTCTCTCTCTCTCTCTTCTCTCTACATTCTATGTGTGTGTATTGCTGCAATATCTTAGTTGTTATCTTAATAACACTGTAACTGTAAAGGTTAATTTGAATTTGTATACTACTTCCCTCATTAGATTAGAGTGGGAAGCATTTTCTGCACACCTAGCTTCCTTTCAAGATATCTAAATCTTCTCAATAAATCCTCTAGGTAGACAATTCTCTACAAAATACTTTCATCATTTTGAGGTCTTAATAGGTAATTATATTTGTATACAACTTGACACAACTCTAATCTGATAATTCATTATTATATTTCACATTATATATATTTTCTGACAGATGAGCACTACCATAGGGGTAGCTCCCTTTATATTATATTCATAGAAAAAATTTACAACATCAGCTCTCAATGAGCATGCATCATTACATATTTCATTCACTTGGCATCCTCAAATGCCACAAGAAACATAGACCTTCCGATAGTTCAAATGCACGTTCAATCTGGGGTAGTGAAAAAATCAACATATTGATTGAGGTAGAAGTTAAAAACTTCCATTTTGTTGCGGTTAATGCCATCCTGAAATAGTTTCAAATCCTCCATGGCAATTTTGTTCTTCTTGGCAGCTGCTGTGTCGAAGACTCCCCCTAGCAAGCCTGAATCAAGTTTCTTGTTGAAGACAAAAATTGCTTCATACACCCTCTCCCTCATCATTTTTTTCACAAAGGAATGTATCATTAACTTACCGCTATGCTTCCTATTATAGGTTAAAAGAGAGATGAGTGAATGTGTGTGAGTACACTAGATCAAACCCTCCTTTCACTACAACATTCAAGGACAAAACTAAGCCAAGCCACTACAAGATGGAAGAGGACTTGACTACAAGTTTTGTGCTCTTGTTTGTAGAGGAAAGATGTGACTCAATCAAGCCTTTTATCAAACCCTAGGTCAATCAATGCTCTAAACCCTATATCTATGTTAATCAGCTTATAACAGTGAAACATAAACAACAAATCAAGATCTAAGAGTGCCAAGATGATCATTAAGATATCCAAACCTATCCCTCAGAAGCTGAAATGTCGGAGGACACTGGTGCTAGCACTTGAGTTTAGAAAGTTTAGATCTCCAATAACTCAGAACTAGAAAAATGTCACAGAAAATGCTCTGATGCTAAATTTTAGGTTTGCTTGGCCTGTTGGACACTGGTGCTAGCACCCAAGTCCGCTATAGTGAAATTCCTGAACCCCATTTTCAGATATGGAATCTTTATCCTTTAAATAGCTTCACTGTACCTTCACTTCTCCAACTTCCATACTTGTAATCTACAGACAAGGAAAAAGGGGTTTGGGGATTGTGGTATTTAGGGATTTGCCTTAGTCAAATCCTGGGTTAGCATTCAAGCTTTCTCAACACCATTGTTAATGAGAGAGTGTGCCCTAGTAGGGAAGAGGCTAAAGATAATCCAAATGATGATGAAATGATTCAAACATAATGATAATATCACCTTGGAGGTGATTCCCTTGAGAGGATGAAGATTCTTCAATTCACAAGGAAGTTGATGATGAATTTAAATCTGTAACAAACACAATACTAACACAAGTTTGTAACAAACACAATGAATGCCTTGGATTTGCCTTTGCACAATATCATAACCTTGCTAACATCAAGTTTTGCTATCATCAACCTTGTTACAAATGAATTCAAACACTTGTTTATATATGCTATCCGATTAAACTTTCATAAATTAATTGAAAGAGCTAACAAGGGAGGACCCATTTAAGAGTCCTATACTGACATACATTTGATTTCACCCCAACCAATCAAGGTGGACTTGGGAATGATTGCCCAAGTCTAGGAGGTCTTTTTGGTCAGGTCCCAAACTTTAAATTGGGCCCCTAGTCCCCATTTGATGTGGATTTCAGGGGATTTCTCATCAGGATGAATAATTTGCATGTAGAGTGTAAACACAAGGACCTAGGAGCTAAACTAGGAGGTAAAAAGGCATGTGTCCACTTTTTACTCCATAACATTTAGCCCTCACTTTAATGTGTGTGTGATCCTATGATTTAGCACATGCATTAAAGTACGGTGCGTATCAAACAGATCAAACACAAGAATGAAGAGACACCCTAAGTTTGAAAGACTACTTCTAGCCCCTAGACTTAGGCAAACATAAGAAAACACTTAATAGTCACATACGACACAGTGAATATAGTAAGGAAGCATGCAATACATAAAGAAGACAGTGAAAGCATGTAATACATGGAGAATACATGAATGCAGTCACGCAATACACGAAGTATACATGAAGAGAAGACATGATTAAGCAATTACATATCCATAAATATAATGCTAACTAAAGTAAATAAACACAGTGTGGGAAGGGACTCATCGCTGCACAACTTTATACCACACCACAAACACAAAAGACATGCAAGGAAGACACGTAAAACACATGGAAGACACACAGAATACATGAGTGCCACATAGTATGCCCTAGACACACTATATGTCTTAAACACAAAAAACACAAGTGATAGGGAGGAGCTCATCACTACTCCACTATCTAAAACACACCAAACACACGTGACAATTGATCTACGCTACAACTATCAATGACATGCTTAAGGGTGAATGACTCAAGATCCAACCCCGCCTCGTGAAGAGGACTTTGTATAAAAGGATGTGCACTAGCTCATGAGATACACCATCCTGCATCGCGATGAGGGATTTGTATAAAAGGATGCGCACTAGCTCAAGAGATACACCATTCTGCCCTGTAATGAGGGATTTCTTACTTTAAAAGGATGTACACTAGCTCAAGAGATACACCATCTCGCCTCATGATGAGGGATTTAAAACATGCTTTGTCAGTGTAAAAAGTAATCAAGCAAATACCATTATATATGCCCCTACCTTAAGGTGGTTGATCCCGCTTGCTGGTATCAAGAATATTAAGGTAGAGTGAAAACACACAAGGGAACAAGATATTTCACAAAGCCCATGCCCCAAAGGTGACATGTGCCATGATCACCGAATGTTCCCACAAACACATCGATGTCATTTGCTAAGATAATGAACAAGAGATATATTTGGCTAGAAAATCTTACTCTAAGATAACCAATTCAATTCATAGAAGCTATTCATAAATCATTTATTAGATCACATCAAAGACCAAGGTTACACTTATGGGTTTGGAACCGAGTATAACCATTGGGCTATACTACAGGTATCTCAGAATTGAGTGTAGCAACAAGGTGAGATACAAAACAATCCAAAGAGCATTGAAGCATATTGAGAGTATTGCAAAGGTTTGTTACAACAAATGTCACAAGATGAATCACAACATAGAGTGATTCTACTAGTCAAGCATTGGATATATATCAACCCCATCTTCATATATGGACTAGGTGTTAGAAATGAAAGCAACACTACTTCAATGGAAATATGATTCAAGATAAATTTCAGCAATCTTTAAGTGTGCATTAACAATGGAGATTGTAACAAAACATAAAACCCACTACAGAGAAAATGCCAAACATGAAGAACTCAACACAAGACACAATGACATAGTGTTTAATGTGGAGAAAACCCTTGCGGGTAAAAAATTCCACATAGGAAAGAGGCCCAATGTTTGTATTAATCTACAAAAGATTGTACAATACAACACCACCAATCTCTCCTTCAGTCTTCAATCTGACAACATTCCTATAGCACTTGAGTACCTAAAATCTATATTGTAGAAACAAATACATGGAAAATACTTATAGAAATATTTTCCAATTCATCCTAGGCATTCACCTTCTCTCTCCTCCAAATATCCCACATGCAAGCATCAAAATGGCACCTACAAGCAACCTCCAAGTGTCAAAAGTTGACCCATTCAAAGTTGGGAGCCCATATCCAAGAATGGCATCTTACAGCATCTTATGATGCATTATAACCATCATAGATACCTCCAACATGCATCCTTCCAAAGATGGGTACCTGGGGCTAAATATAGCAAATATACAACTAACATATCCATCATAGAATCTCAGAATCTTATGACAACTTGTAGCTGTCATAGATTCACTTACCAAACATTATGACAATTGTCATACATGCCAAAAATAGAAGATTCTCCAAGGGGAATGCCTACCCTTGAATTTACGATGAGTTTTTACATTTGCCAACAATAAATGTCACTCCGTAATTACCTTCGGTGACTCCGAAATTACCCCTGTCAGTGAAACTAGTACATCTCCTCATGGATAATTACAAATTACAAATAATAAATGGAATAAAGACAATATTGGGATTTACAAAGTTAATGGCACCTTATCCCAACATTCTCCCACTTGACATTATACATTTTAAATCAAACCCATAGGAAATCAAATGAAAAATAATCAGGCACTAGAAACAAGGCCCATGGCCTCTCTACACCACACAAACTTCTCTGTGCTCATAGGTTTGGTAAATGAATCTACAAGATTCTCTTGAGTGTCTATCTTCTTCAGCTTAATGTCTCCATTTGCAACCAACTCTCGAACAAAGTGATACTAAACATCAACATGCTTAGTCCGAGCATGATACATAGGATTATTGGCCAAACAAATAGCACTCTGGCTATCACAACCAATCTGAATGATCCTACAATCAAATCCAATACATGTACATAGTCTCCTCAACCAAACTGCCTCCTTAGAGACATGAGTAGAAGCCATATACTCTACTTCTATGGTGGACAAAGCAACTGTGGGCTGCCTCTTACTCATCCAAATCACTGCACCTCCAAACAGAGTAAACACATAGCCACTAGTGGACCTTCGATTGTCTAAGTCACCTACCCAATCTACATCAACAAAACACTGTATGTCCAAATATTTATCACCACTATCAGTACTAGAATAAACCAAACAATGATAAGGAGTACCTGCAATATATTTAAACACCCTCTTCGCATAATTCCAATGTTGTCTACCAGGGTTAGACACAAATATGCTCAAAACTCCCACTGCTTGGGCAATATCTTGCCTAGTGCAAACAATTGCATACATCAAACTCCCTACAACACTAGCATAGAGCACATTAAACATATCCTCAAAATCATCCTCATTCTTTGGACGCATATCTAATGAAAGCTTAGTACCAATGGGTAAAGGAACTCTAACTAGGTTACAATCTTGTAAACTAAACCTCTGCAAAATAGTATTCACATACTTACTTTGTGACAGCCAAAGCTTTCTGTTACCTCTGTCTCTTCTAATCTCCATTCCCAGAATATACCTGGCAACTCCAAGATCCTTCATATCAAATGCACCTAAAAGTTGGGCTTTAAGTTCACTGATCATACCCTTAGTATTGCTGAAAAATAACATGTCATCAACATACAAAGCAATAACCAGTATAGAATCATCAATACAATGAATGTAAAAACAATGATCCTCCTCGCTTCTAACAAAACCCAATTTTACAACACAAATGAATCAAACTTTTGATACCACATTCTGGGGGACTATTTCAAAGCACAGAGAGACCTCTTTAACTTGCAAACCCATTTTTCTTTTCCTTTTACCTCAAAACCTGTAGGTTGTTGCATATATATTTCTTCTTCAAGATCTCCATGCAAGAACACAGTCTTAACATCCATTTTCTCAATCTCCCAATCATAAGTTGTAGCAATGGATAAGAGAAATCTAATAGAAGTCAATTTAGCAATAGGAGAGAATATCTCACCAAAATCACCAATATCAAATGGATCTAGGTTCATCGTTAGTACTCAATAAAGCATATTCACAATAGAAATCTAGTGGGCTATACCTGTCAACAGGATTTCATTATCTTGTGGATCTCCTCAAGGGTGGAGTAAGAGACTCTACTCATTCTTCTGCATGATCATCTACACCAACTTCTTCTGTAACAATAGACTCATCTTCATCAGAACTACTTGAATCTTCTTCTTCTTCTTCACCCCCAATCCATCATTCTATTCATCCTGAGGTGCATCTTACTGCTCTAAATCAAAGTGCACCCTCTTTACCTTTTCTTCTTTTTCTTTTGGCTTCTCAGGTTCAGAAATAGCTCTAAGTTCCCTAAAAATAACATCTCTAGAAAAGACAATCTTGTGGGTTAGTGGATTCCAAAGCTTATAACCTTTCACATTATCACCATATCCAATGAATGTACACTTTTCAGCTTTTGGATCCAACTTAGATCACTTTTCCTTAGGCACATGAACAAAAGCCTCATAGCCAAAAACCCTTAAATGTGAAACATAAGGTTTCTTACCTGTCCACACTTCATAAGGTGTCAAATCAAGAGCCTTACAAGGAGATCAGTTTATCAAGTAGCAAGCAGTACACACAGCCTCTGCTCAAAAGGATTTATCCAACTATGCATCACTAAGCATACTTCTGGCTCTTTCCATGATTGTTCAATTCATCCTTTCTACAACACCATTCTGTTGTGGTGTATATGGAGTTGTCTTTTGTCTGATAATACCTGCATGCTTGCAAAACTCTTCAAATTCCTTAGAGCAATATTCTCCTTCATTGTCAGATCTTAATATTTTTATCTTTAAACCTAATTGGTTCTCTACTAAGACTTTTCCTTAAACTTAGTGAAAACTTTAGATTTATGTTTCATAAAATAAATCCATGTAAATCTAGATAGATCATCAATGAAGGTGACAAAATAATGAGATTTTCTGATAGATTCATTATCCACAGGCCCAAACACATCTATATGAATAATTTCTAACTTCTCTTTTGCTCTATTGCTTCCTAAAGGAAATGATTTTCTGTTTTGTTTACCAAATACACAATGCTCACAGAAATCAAAGTGCTCATCAGAATAGGAGAAACTGTCCAACAAATTTTTATTCTTAATAGTTTTTAATACATTATTGCCTGTGTGGCCCAATCTACGATGCCACAACATCATGCATTTTTAGTACTGGCCTCAAATACATAGGAGGCATTACAAATTGTATTGGCTTCAAGCTTAAACAAGTTCCCGAATCTCTTCCCTTTTGTTACCACCAAGTTCCCTCTCACCAATCTGCAACCATGCTTGTCAAATGTCACATGCATTCCCAAATCATTCAACTTCAAAACTAAAATTAGATTTCTAGTTAATCTAGGAACATGAATAATATCAAGGAGGGTTTTAATCCTCCCATCACTGAAACACAACAATACCTTTCCTTTCTCGACAATCAGATATGAAGAGTTGTCACCAAGGTAGAGATTACCTCCATCATATTCTTCATATGTGGAGAACCATTCCTTATGTGGGGTTATATGAAACAAGCATCTTGAGTCAACCAACCAGTGATAATTAGGAACAACATTACATGTAGAAAGTAAAACATCTTCACCTGCATTTAAGGACTTATCAAAAGCACTCTCCCACTATTTCTTTGGGTTTCTGCACTCCTTCACATGTCCCCTTTTACCACAGTTCCAACACTTAACTCCATTCTTCTTCCTAGGAGTCTTAGACTGGCCCTTGGACTTGTCCTTAGCCCCTTTCTAATCTCCCTTTGGTCCTCTTTCCCTAGACCTTCCCCTGACACTGAGAGCATCCCTTGAACTATCCAAACTCTTCTTCCTCAGTTCATGTGACAGTAAAACTGTAACAAGGGCATCCAACTTTGGATTTGTGAGGTTAGTAGTGATAGCAAGGATAACATTCTCCCAAGACTTAGGTAAAGAACAAAGAAGCAAGATACATTTATCTTCCTCATCAACCTCAACATCTACTAAAGCAAGCTGCATCATCAGCAAATTAAAAGAATTTAAATGCTCTGCAACTGACTCACGCTCTTTCATTTTCAAGGAAAATAATTTTCTTTTTAAGTAAATTTTATTTACCATACTCTTGGCTTGATAAATCTCACCCATCCATTTCCACAACTTGTGTGCAGTCTCTTCCTTTGCGACATTCAACAGGACAGAATCTGACAGACACAAACAAATGGTTCCCCATGCCTTCTTATCTAGTTTTGCCACTCATCTAGAGAGACATCATCATGTTTCTTCTCTTTTTGAACAACCAACCATTGGTTTCTTTCTTCCAACAAATCTTCCATTTTCAGCTTCAACAACTCATACCTTATTCCGTTAAACTTCTCAATGTCCATTCGAGAGGTTGATGCAACGGTGGATGCAACCATAATAACAACACAAGATCTGTAAAATAAACACAACCAAATCTCCCATAGTAGCTACAGCTTCCACACTACCACCCAAGAGTCAAATCTAGCTAGGCTCTAATACCAAATGTTAGAAATGAAAGCAACACTACTTCAATGGAAATCTAATTCAAGATAAATTTCAACAACTTTAAGTGTGCATTAACAATGGAGATTGTATCAAAACATAAAACCCACTATAGAGAAAATGATAAACATGAAGAACTCAACACAAGACACAATGACATAGTGTTTAACGTGGAGGAAACCCTTGCAGGTAAAAAACTCCACACAGGAAAGAGGCCCAATGTTTGTATTAATTTGCAAAAGATTGTACAATACAACAACACCACCACCAATCTCTCCTTCAGTCTTCAATCCGACAACATTCCTGCAGCATCTGAGTACCTAAAATCTGTATTACAACAACAAATACATAGTAAATACTTATAGAAATGTTTTCCAACTCATCCTAGGCGTTCACCTTCTCTCTCCTCCAAATATCCCACATGCAAGCATCAAAATGGCACCTACAAGCAACCTCCAAGTGTCGAAAGTTGACCCATTCAAAGTTGGGAGCCCATATCCAAGAATGGCATCTTATAGCATCTTATGATGCATTATAACCATCATAGATACCTCTAACATGCATCCTTCCAAAGATGGGTACCTGGGGCTAAATATACCAAATATACAACTAACATATCCGTCATAGAATCTCAGAATCTTATGACAACTTGTAGCTGTCTTAGATTCACTTACCAAACATTATGATAGTTGTCATACATGCCAAAAATAGAAGATTCTCCAAGGGGAATGCCTACCCTCATTTATCATGAGTTTTTACATTTGCCAATAGTAAATGTCACTTCGTAATTACCTTGGGTGCCTTTGAAATTGCCCCTATTAGTTAAACTAGTACATCTCCTCATGGATAATTACAAATTACAAATAATAAATGGAATAAATACAATATTAGGATTTACAAGGTTAATGGCACCTTATCCCAACACTAGCTCCATTTTTGCTTTCTTGTTGTTCAAGGGACACATGGTCCTTATCAGTATTTATTTGTTTTCGTCATCCATTGGCTAGTAGAGCCACTGAGGAATGTTAAACAATAAAATTAGTGAGAAGACAAGAGTGACTTGGGTTTACAACACGAGAAGATGCCCACAAGATATCTTCCACAATGTTATGTCTCCAAGGCACAACACACAACAATAAAATAGAGGAGAGGAATAGAATAATAGAGAGACAAATAGAAGAATGGCCACAACAGAGGTGGTGTCCTTGTATCCTTGACCTTACAAGAGTATCAAGGGTCATTCAAAGAGACCTAAACAACATATAACACAACACGGGGGAACACAACACAATGCTAACTATGTATATATCTAGGAAGACACCACCCTTGAGAGCAATTGGAGTAGGTGCTACATCGAGTGTGGCTAAAAAAGGGAGAAATACTTACCTAATTCAATGAAATATTTCCTAGTGGACAATCCATGTCCATTATCTTAGGGTATGTCATATTTAATCTTGAACTTGTTGATATTGAATTAACATTAAGAGTAGGATGATGGTAGGCTTTGTTGGGCTTCAAAGAACAGTATCCAATACCAGTTGTGTAGTTAATTCCAACAATGTGTAAAGGTACTCTGATTCCTTATTGTTTTACACCACAACCTTTACCTACATAGTCACAATTTTTATAAAGGATTTTAAATCCTTGACCGTAGAGGGACATCATCTCTTTAGAAGATGGTGTGGCCTCATAGGTCTCATATTTTGTAGTGTAAGTAAAAGTATTGTCTTGGTCTTCTACTAAATAAACTTTGGGTTTCTTAGGTAGTTCCAAAGATTACTTGGATGAGATCGAGGCAACTTTTGATGCATCAGGATTAGGGTTATTAAGTTTATATTCCATCACAAAGGAAGGAGTAAAATCTAATGAACCCCGATCATCACCAAAAAGTGCATTCAATGTTGAATCTTGCACAGCATTGTCTGCAGCTAGAGATATTGATGAATCAACTTTTAAATTATTGAGAATCTTGTGATTGACAACTTGTTTTTGCATTTTGATTTGTAAACAACTGTTCAGCTCCAGATTGACTTCAATGGTGTGAAGTTTATTTTTGTAAATAAACTTTAGTGATCGATGAAGGGTTGACAAAACTGCCCCCCTAGCATGAATCCACGGTCTACTGAGAATCATATTATATGAAAGTGCACCAGTCATGACATGGAACAGGGTAGATAATGTCATGGGTCCAACCTTTACAGGTAAAGTTATGGTACCTAGGGATTATCTACCAACATTGTCAAAGCCACAAATGTTAAGTTTATCTGGTTTAATTGAAGATTTATCAACCTTCATTTTGTGTAACAAATCAACACCAAAAACATTAAGAGTCGATCCATTGTTGATCATAACTCACTTTATCAACTTTTTGTTAATTGTAACAAAGATTAGACGAGGATCATGTTGATTTTGAACTTCAGTTGATAGTAATTCATGTTGTTGAAACATAATATCCATTTTTGTCACATTCGTATGTAATCTAACAGAGCTGCTACATCATTAGGCTTAACAACAAGTGGTACAATCACCTTTTGTAAAGATTCTTGGAGCATTTTGTGGTATGTAGGAAATGTTTGTATGGGTTCCCAAAGAAAGATCTTAGCGGGAGTAGCACGAAGCTGCTCAACAAGATCATAATCTTGACAACCTTTAAAAGTAAGATGGGGTGGTTGAGGAAGCATAGGTTGAGAAGTTGGTAAAGTGATCAAAATGTTTGATTGTTGTTTACTTTTTTTATTATTTCGCATATTGTATGTGTGAGAAACCACATTGTGATATGGTTGTTGCGACACATTTTGATACGCTTGATTTCTTTGAGTAATTTGTTTTGTGAAATTGAGAATGTAACTCAGGGGTCGAGGTGATGTTGGAGCACCTTGAACTGTAATCACCAGCTTGAAGCGAGGATGCACATTATATGCCCCATTCACAATGAGTTTAGGAACATTAGTACACTTATCCACTATCCCCTTAGTAGGTTGAATAAGTCTAATAGTGATGATTGAATTAACATTATTTTTACTTTGATTAAGCTTAGCATCCATCCCTAAAGGATTTAATGTGAGATACCTTTCTTCATCCACAAATGCTTCGTCTTTTGAAGGGAGAGCATTAGAATGAAGAGAGGGTAGGCTGATATTAAGGAATGTATCAATAATTTCATCCTTTTGTGTTAAAATGTCCTCACAAAATTTGAGAGAGGGATCCAAATCACTATCATCTTTCTCATGACAATTCATGGAGATGAAATTAGTAAAGTCCTTTAATATCAAAGGATATTTATTTGTAAGAGTTATAAAGTTATTAAAATCAGATACATAATCAAGGATTTCAAATGAAGATCATTTAAAGATATCCATATCATACATGGATTGCATATGAGTCAAAACATAATGACGCATATTAACGAATTTGTAAAAAAATTCAAAATCTTTGATAGATGCATGCAAAGATACCAAAGAGGAACAATTAGAAGGTGCCATAATGAAGTGTCTTTCATTTATCAAATGCCACCAATATGAGAGAATTTTGTACACCACAACACTAGTTTGAGGAAACTGAGTTTTTGAAGCTTTTTGCAAAGAACAAAAACACACTAGTGTCACTACAAATGAAGTGAATGATGTTAAAAGTGCTGCACAAAAGGTGATATTGATAATTTTTTGATTTATTGCAAAATATGTGAAAAAGATGCTTATTTGCTTATGTTGAAATACACATTGTGTAATTGCAAAAGTATGATAATTATGCAAAAAAATTGAATGAATATGCAAAGAAATCAGTGGAAGATTTGATTTGAAATGCTTATGATAGTAGTAAAATCTGAAATAAGATTTTGACTACAAACCCTATCTTTGCAAATGTCTAGGTTATAGGGAAAATGCAAGTTTTCAACAAAACCCTAGCAAATGAGATATGCAAATGCAAGGTGTGATATCATGAAATGATTAATTGTTATAATTTGTCTCAGATCTGATGTATAAATCAGATTTTCAAATGTTTCCAATGATATGCAATGAAAATAATGTAAAACTATGCCTTTATGCAAGCCTAGAATGCTTATTGTTTTAAATTTTTTTCAAATGTATGCAAGATTTTTCAATGAAGAATGACAAGTATGATATGAATTAATGTAAGATTTGATTTCAACACTTAACAACATAAAAGTTCATTAAAAACATAGGTTCACCAAAATGTTATAGGTTAAAAGGGAGATGAGTGAATGTGTGTGAGTACACTAGATCAAACCCTCCTTTCACTACAACATTCAAGGACAAAATCGAGCCAAGCCACTACAAGATGGAAGAGGGATTAGCTAAAGGTTTTGTGCTCTTGTTTGCAGAGGAAAGATGTGACTCAATCAAACCTTTTATCAAACCCTAGGTCAATCAATGCTCTAAACCCTAGATCTATGATAATCAACTTATAATAGTAAAACATAAACAACAAATCAAGATCTGAGAGTGCCAAGATGATCAGTAAGATATCCAAACCTGTCCCTCAAAAGCTGAAATGTCAGAGGACACTGGTGCTAGCACTCAAGTCTAGAAAATTTAGATCTCTGATAACTCAGAACTAGGAAAATGTCACAGAAGATGCTTTGATGCTAAATTTCATGTTTGTTTGGCCTATTGGACATTAGTACTAGCGCCTAAGTTCACTACAGTGAAATTCATGAACCCCATTTTTGGATCTGGAATCTTTATCCTTCAAACAGCTTCACTATATTTTCACTTCTACAACTCCTGCACCTATAACTTGTACACAAGGAAAAAGGGGTTTGGGGGTTGTGGTGTTTAGGGATTTGCCTTAGTCAAATCCTAGGTTAGCATTCAATCTTTCCCAACACTATTGTTAATGAGAGAGCGTGCCCTAGCAGGGTAGAGGCTAAATATAATCCAAATGATGATGAAATGATTCAAACATAATGATAATATCACCTTGGAGGTGATTCCCTTGAGAGGATGAAGATTCTTCAATTCACAAGGATGTTGATGATGAAATCAAATCTGCAACAAACACAATGAATGCCTTGAATTCGCCTTTGCACAATATCATAACTTTGCTAACATCAAGTTTTTCTATCATCAACCTTGTTAAAAATGAATTCAAACACTTGTTTATATATTCTATCTCGTTAAACTTTCGTAAATTAATTGAAAGAGCTGACAAGGGAGGACCCATTTAAGAGCCCTATGCTGACATAGATTTGATTTCACCCTAACCAATCAGGGTGGACCTGGGTGTGAGTGCCCAAGTCTAGGAGGCCTTTTTGGTCATGTCCCAAACTTTAAATTGGGCCCTAGTACCCATTTGATGTGGGTTTTGGGGGATTTCTCATCGGGATGAATAATTTGCATGTAGAGTGTAAACACGGGGACCTAGGAGCTAAACTAGGAGGTAAAAATGCATGTGTCCACCTTTTGCTCCATAACACTTTTGTCCCATGATCAGGATGACATTCATCAAGAACTCTTCATAGATTTTACTATCATGGTTGTGTTCGCTAGTGAAGTTATGGGTGCCAATGACTTGTTTTATTATAGCAGCAGCACCTTCCTTGTCTGTGTTGAAAATCCTTTTGATTTGAGCCTCCACTATTTCCTCATTGCATGCACAATCACATTCAAATTTCATCCTCTGCACCATGTTTGTTCATGTTACTAGAGAGGCCAATACTTATAATTGAAATCATGTGTGTTTCACAATGTGCCCGTGAAACTTTGTTCAATGCTTCGTCTGATTCCATTCTGCCTAATTATTTGCACCACAATATGCAAGACAATCCTTCTATGGACTCTGTCTGTCTAATTCTAATATTACTTCTAGTCCACCCCATTCCAAATCCAAGTTAGATACTTTGACAATCTCAAGTTGTTCTATTCCTTGGTTTGCGAGATAATCAATGACCCTATTTGTTTCCCTGAAGTTATGGCTAAGAATGAAGCTATCCAATTTATTTAGTGAATCCTAGATCATATCAATCCATCTTCAATGTTTCCAATTTAGAATTTCCTTTTTTTAATTGCATTCATACAGATTAGTAAGTCACCTTCAATGACAATTGCCTTTATGTTTTTCTGAATATAGATTCTCAATCCTTCATTCAGAGCTTCCATTTTCGCTTCATTATTGGTCCTGATCTTTAGCTTTTTTGAGGAAGCCCAAATGAGGACTCCTGCCTCATATATGATAATGCACAATGCACCCAAGGCCCCAGGATTACCTCTAGAGGCCCCATTAACGTTCATTTTGAGTCTACCTCTTAGAGGGGCCATTTCACATTTATATTTAACAATATATATTAAACCACTAATAATATGTCAAATCGGATGATACACAAGGAGGCCAAATAACATGTTTGAATCTATCAAACCATATTGTTCTAATAATGTGCATTTTAAAATAAGAACTATAGAACAATTAGAGATATTTCTATGTGGACTACTATGTTGGAACAAAAATAAATTTAGGTTGGCTCATCTCATGGAAAATTTTCCTTGGAGAGCAAGACCAATAATGTTAAAACCCTTTTGTTGTTTAATTGTATTAGACTATTAAGAGTAACAAAAAAATGTTCTCTTATTCCTTAATCGACATGTGTGGTCAAAGATACTAAGAAGCTTTAGTAAGTAGGTAACTTTTGGTTATGTCATGATCTATACACAACCTATTGTTGGGATAGAACTAGGATGTTAAAGTATAATCACTTCCATTTCTAAATGAAATTATTTAAAATTAAACAATGATACACACAACTTTATGTTGTCATCCCTTGATATCATAAAAAAATGTTAGCAATACTTGGTAAGCCTTTCATTTGAGTTAAAGTAAATATTAAAAACCCAACAATTACAGTAAAAAATGTATGGCTTATTCTATGAATAATTACAAGAAACACACATAGTTCCCACTTTCCAGATATGATGCAGGAGCATCCCTAGTTCAAGAGCAATCTTGCATCAACCAAAAACATTTGAATTTTAGTTTGTTTGCAGTTCAGTTCGTTTCTTTTCATTTTCTAGTTCAGTTCAATCAGTAGCAGTTTCTATATTTTGGTCTGCATTTTGCCGCAGTTTCATTTCAGACCTTGTGGAGCTAGACTTAGCTTCTAGATTCACTCATCTACAACATATCTGAAATTCAGAGCATTTGGATCAAGTACTGGAAAGATATCGCTATTAGAAGATCAACTATTTTCTTAGAGCAGAGCATTTTTGACAGTTCAGATAATTAGCTAAAGGAGATCTGTGGAGCATTTCTCGACCCATGGAGCTAAATGACACATCATTCATTGATATTTGGTTCATGTCCGACCTTCCCTGATATCCGCTCATCATTCCATTCATTTGCAGAGGAATTCTATTCATTTAGGTCCAACCTATCCATGTACACACGTTATAGCTCTTCATCAGAGTTTGTGATCTTCCTTGGCTAACGCGGAGGAATCTTATGATCCAAAGATGATATATATTTATGTAATAGATGCCTAGGAAAGTAGGGATGAAGTTATCAAGTTCATGATATAGAGAGATAGTTGATAGTTTAGATTTTTCTGCTAAGGAGCTTCAAAGCTATATCTTGTGGATGTTCTATTATTTTGTAATCAGGCCCGTGAGCCCTAATTGTAAGCCCACATGTTGCCAGATGATTTGTATTTGAATTCTATGATATACTGAATGACTAAATCTGCATTTTCTTTATATATTTGAGTTGTTTCTATTGTGTTTACTCTAAATGCATAGTTTGGACTATTTGAATTCTATGAACCCTCCTACCGTGACTACACCAAGTGATATCAGAGTGAAATTTCAAATCTTTGGGAGCGAATTGAGAGAATTAGCGAAGGAATTCTATAAGATCTTTCTATGAACAGATCACCGATTCAAGGCAAGTTACTTGTGTTGCAACCGATTGTCAATTGTGAGGTAGTTGTCACTTGTAGCCCGATCACCGAATTTAGGCAGTTGCACTTGATCCTAGGAAAATGCCACCAAGGAGAGTCCCTGTTGTTGGAACAATGGCTAGAAGAATGGATGAGATGATGGAAATGATAAAAACAATGAGAATCTGGTTGGATGCTATCAAGGAAGATAGGCGAAGAGGATTGACATCGAGACCTAATGTTGAAAGTGATGATGAAGTGGAATTTCAATCTGTTGAACAAATTGGCAAAACCCTAGGAGGTGATGAAGGAGAGGAATCAGATCAAATAAAGATGTTGTGAGCTATTTCAAAGATTGGGAAAAGACCTAGAGTTGATGTACCGAATTACACTAGCAATTTGAACCCTGAAGAATTGATTGACTGGATAAATGACATGGAAAAGTACTTTGAATATGAAGAAATTGAAGATCTAGAGAAGGTGAAATTTGCAAAGACAAAGTTGAAAGGACATGTTGCTATATGGTGGAAAGAAGTTTAGTTGGATAAAAATAGAAAAGGAAAAGAAAAGATTACAAAGTGGGATAGAATGGTGACAAAACTGAAGAATCAATTCATACCTGTTGACTATGAGTTGGAATTATTGAAGAGATTGCAAAACCTAAAACAAAAGGAGAAATCTTTGAAGGAGTATACTAAAGAATTTCATAAGATGATCATAAGGACATGACATAGTGAAGCAAGCAAAGAGAAAGTGGCTAGATACATCAATGGACTGAGATTGAACATTTGAAAAGAACTGAGTTTGGTGAAGATGACAACATAGAAGAAGCATATCAGTTTTCCCTAAAAGTTGAGAAGTTGAACAAGAGGCATGATCAGAGACAAAGAGGTAGAAGAGGTAAATTTCAAAGAAGTAGAATGTTTTCCAGAGGAGAGAGATCATATGCGGAGCAGAACAGACAAGAGAACACATTCAAGAAAGAAGATAGAGATAATAATGCATACCAGAGAGATGACAAAAATTTCTACCTTAGAGGGAACCCTATTCCATACCGGAGTGAAGGATATAGAAGGGAAAGAAGAGGACTTGATAGGAGAACATTCAGAGGAACTTGTTTCAAGTGTGGAGGTGAAGGACATAGAGCATTTGAATGTAATCAGGGGAGTACAAGCAAGAGGACAAAGAATAGTGGAAGAGCAGTCTATGTGGAAGAAGAACCTATTGGATCACCTAATTCAGTTGGTAAACTGGAGAAAGGAGAATCACTTGTGATAAGGAGAGCACTTTTTCAAGTAGAGACAAATGAGGAACCACCACAGAGGAAGAGTTTGTTCAGAACCAGATGCAAATAAGGAGGTAAATGTTGTAAAGTTGTAATTGATAGTGGTAGTTCAAATAACCTAATTTCAGAGGAGATGGTGACTACATTGAAGTTGGAGAGATTGAAACACCCTAAGCCCTATCAGATAGCATGGATTCAAGATGATCATAAGGTATTGGTGAGTGAACAATGTTTGGTGAAATTTCATATTGGATCTTATCATGGTGAAGTCTTGTGTGATATTATGCCTATGGATGTTTGTCATATTTTGTTGGATAGACCTTGGAAGTATGATAGGAAAGCTATACATGATGGGAGAAAGAATACATACACTATAACAACAAATGGAAAAGGAATTACTTTGATTCCTTTCGAGGATGATCCTAAGAGTGATGTATGTGGCAATGCTAGAATTTCTTTGGTAGATGGAAAAAAATTTCTAGATGGTTTGAGACATGAGAATATGTGTTATGCCTTGATCCTTAAGAAGCTTGAAACATTGGAGAAGGAGATTGAATCACAACTAGTGGAGATAATTGAATTGCTGATAGAGTATGAAGACATCATATCAGATAATGTATTTGAAGGATTGCCACCTATAAGGAGTATTAGTCATCACATGGATCTTATACCAAGAGCTAGTTTACCTAACAAAGTAGCACACAGAATGACACTGGTAGAGAATGAAGAACTGAATAGGTAGATACAAGAGTTGTTGAGGAAAGGTTTGATCAAAGAAAGTTTGAGCCCTTGTGCAATACCTGTAGTGTTAGTACCTAAGAAGGATGGAGAATGGAGAATGTGTATAGAATCTAGAGCAATAAACAAGATCACAGTTAAGTATAGATTTCCTTTACCTAAGATGGATGATATAATGGATTGTTTGAGTGGAGCAAGATATTTCACAAAGATAGATTTGAAGAGTGGATACCATCAGATCAGAATCAACGGAGATGAATGGAAGACTAATTTTAAGACAAATGAAGGATTGTATGAGTGGTTAGTGATGCCTTTTGGATTGACAAATGCACCTAGTACTTTCATGAGATTGATGAATGCAGTTCTGAAGAAATTCTTGGGTAAGTTTGTTATTGTATATTTGGATGACATTCTGATTTTCAGTAAGACAAAAGAAGAGCATTTGTTGCACCTTAGACAAGTTTTGCAGAGACTAAGAGAAGAAAAATTGCTGATAAACATCAAGAAGTGTAGTTTCATGAAGGAAGAATTGGTATATTTGGGATTTGTGATTTCTACGAAAGGATTGAAGATGGACCCTGAGAAAGTAAGAGCAATTGTTGAATGACCTACACCGGAGAGCATTGGAGAAGTCAGATCATTTCATGGATTAGCAAGTTTCTATCAGAAGTTCATCAGAAATTTTAGTTCAGTATGTAACCCAATGATAGAGACCATGAGAGGTGACAGAAAAGATTTCAAGTGGACATCAGGCGCAGACAAAAGTTTTGAATTGTTGAAGTAGAAAGTAATAGAGCAACCTATTTTGGCATTACTAGATTTTAATAAGGTATTTCAAGTTGATTGTGATGCAAGTGGGAAAGCAATTGTAGCAATGTTAAGTCAAGAAGGTAGACCTATAGCATATTTCAGTGAGAAGTTGAATGATGCAAGAAGAAGATATTCTATTTATGATCAAGAGTTTTATGCCATAATTCAAGCCTTGAAGAAGTGGAGACATTACTTGTTGCCTAAGGAGTTTATGTTGTATACAGACCATCAAGCTTTGCAGTATTTGAACAGTCAAGGAAAGTTGAATCAGAGACATATGAGGTGGGTAGAGTTCATGCAAAGTTATACTTTTGTGTTGAAGCATAGGAGTGGAAAATCAAACAAAGTTGTAGATGCATTGAGTAGGAGAAGAAACTCGTTGACAGAGATGAGAGTTGAAGTGTTGGGTTTTGATGAATTGAAGAACCTATATGAGGGAGACACTGATTTTGTAGAACCTTGGAAAGCATGTAAGAAACCTTTTGTGATGGATCGGAGTAAGTGGTTGGACTATTTCATTCAGGAGGATATGTTGTTAAGAGGAAACCGGTTATGCATACCTAGAAGTTCAATGAGAGATAATTTGATCAAGGAGAAACACAGTGGAGGATTGGCAGGACATTTTGGTATTGATAAGACAGTGGCCTTAGTGAGTGAAAACTACTTTTGGCCTCAGATACATAAAGATTTTAGGAAATTTGTGCAGAGTTATAGAGTTTGTCAAGTTGCAAAAGGGAGCAGTCAGAATACTGGATTGTATAAACCTTTGATAGTACCGGAGAGACCTTGGGAAGACATAAGCATGGATTTTGTAATGGGATTGCTGAAGACACAAAGAGGAAATTATTCTATATTTGTAGTGGTAGACAGATTTTCAAAGATGGCACATTTCATACATTGTGAGAAGATAACTGATGCAGTGCATGTAGCTGACCTATTTTTCAAGGAGATTGTGAGATTGCATGGATTACCTAAAAGTATAGTTTCAGACAAAGATACAAAGTTTGTTGGATATTTTTGGAAGACACTTTGGAAGAAGATGAAGACAGATTTGAAGTTTAATTCAGCTTTTCATCCATAGACTGATGGACAAACATAGGTAGTGAATAGGAGTTTGGGAAACTTGTTGAGATGTTTGGTTGGAGAGAAGGCAAGAAATTGGGATTTGATCCTTTCACAAGAAGAGTTTGCATACAATAATTTAGTGAATAGGAGTGCCAGAAGAACACCTTTTGAAATTGTTACCAGAGTGAATCCTAGAGGAGTTACATAGTTGAGAGATATCAGTATGGCAGATAAGAGAAGTACAGAAGCAGAAAAACTTGTAGAATATATGGAGATAGTGCATAATCAGGTGACGAAGCATTTGGAGGATATGAACAGTAAGTACAAAGAACAAGTAGATGAGAAGAGGAACCCTAAGGAAATTGAAGTTGGAGATGAAGTGATGGTATACTTGAGAAAAGAAAGATTTCCAGTTGGCACTTATAACAAGTTGAAGATGAAGAAGTTCGGACCTTATAGGATACTTAGGAAGTTTGATTCAAGAAATGCATATGAAGTGGAATTATCAGAGACATTGGGTATATCACCTATTTTCAACATTATAGAGCTATACCAGTATCATGAAGCAGAGTTCAATGACATCATTGAAGAAGACTTCAAGAAGTAGTTACCACAACAAGCACCGAAGCAGATTGAAGACATTTTGGACAGTAGAGATGGACGCAACACTAGAGGAAGACAATACATAGAATACCTTGTGAAGTTGAAAGGCAGACCGGAAGAAGATTCATCATGGATTTCTTAGGCTGAGGTGGACCATCTTGGTTTTCCTCTAGCCCCTGCAAAGTGAGGGACTCACTTTTTTCAATAACCCTGGATGTCTGATGCTAGAGCATCCCTAGTTCAAGAGCAATCTTGTATCAACCAAAAACATTTGCATTTCAGTTGTTTGCAGTTCAGTTTGTTTCTTTTCATTTTCCAGTTTAGTCAGTAGCAGTTTTTGTATTTTGGTCTGCATTCTAGACCTTGCGGAGCTGGACTTAGCATCTAGATTCACTCATCTACAACATATCTAAAATTTAGAGCATTTGGATCAAGTACCGGAAAGATATCGCTATCAGAAGATTGACTATTTTCTTAGAGCAAAGCATTTCTGACAATTTTGATAATCAGCTAAAGGAGAAGACTTGTAGAGCATTTCTTGACCTGCAAAGCTAAATGACACATCATTTATTGATCTTTGGTTCGTGGCCGACCTTCCCCGAGATCCGCTCATCATTCCATTCATTAACAAAGGAATTCTATTCATTTAGGTCTAACCTATCCATGTACATAGATTACAGCTCTTCATCAGAGTTTGTGATCTTCCTTAGTCGACGTGGAGGAATCTTATGATCCAGGGATGATATATATTTCTGTAATAGATGCCTAGGAAAGTAGGGATGAATTTATCAAGTTCATGATATAGAGATAGTTGATAGTTTAGATTTTTCTGTGAAGGAGCTTCAAAGCTATATCTTGTGCATGTTTTGCTATTCTGTAATCAGGCCTGTGAGCCCTAATTGTAAGCCCACGTGTTGCCAACTAATTTGTATTTGAATTCTATATATACTAAATGACTAAATATGCATTTGCTTTATATCTTTGAGTTGTTTCTATTGTGTTTACTCTAGCTGCATGATTTGGACTATTCATTCTGTGAACCCTCCTACCATGACTGTACCAAGATAAGTTTTACTTTTCTTTGCTTGGCCATCATATATGTTATTTATTCCTTTCGATCTACTTTTGAGCAATATACAAAATAAAAAAATTAACTAAATAAAAAAATATTGTATGTTTAAAATAGATTGCCAAGAAGTGGAGGATGCTATTCAAGTATTGTCGAGCAGCAAAATTCTTCAAGACTGCATTGGAATCTTGTACTTATCTGAGGTAGTTACTCTCTTTTTATCAAATGCCATGGATCTCTTGCAAGAATCTTCCTCTCAAAAGGATGTAAAAGGATGACAATAAAGCATATCATGAAATGCCTGAAAAGGATGTAAGAATTTGGTAGTGTAGCTATGTGGCTGCATTACTCTTTTAATTCATATTCACCATTCTGCATCTCAACTAACACTCTTGTCAAAGATCTTGCTAACTCCCTTTTACAAATTTTTTTGCTTGCGAGATAAAATATGGAGAACGACAAAGTGAATAGGCACCTCTCTTTCCCAATCATGCCTTGGGAGCTAGAAATTAGAGGAAGGGTTAAAATTGTTGACCTGAACCATATCTTTGATATAGACTATACAATGGCTCACTTTGCTATTTGGAACATATACAGATAGATGTTCCTAGAAGGAATGGAGGATAGAATCCTTCATTGGTCTGATATTGTTTCAACACTCCTATCGAATATCATGGACTTAATTCAAGATGGGCACTATGTCCACGCAATAGCTACAGGACTGGTTTTTTATTACCTTTACAATATGGAATGGTGGAATGCAACACTCCATGGATACGACCTACTGAAAGGAGAAGTGATGGTAGGTGGCATTTTTCCTCTCCATACACTAAGAACCTCACCATTGATGGAATGCGTTTTCAAGGCTATACAAAGGGGATTAATATGTGGATGCATAGGCGGCCTCGATCGAGCTCTACAGGGTCATAGTTTCTTCTTCACCAAGGAAATGGGAGCGAGATGCAGGAATGTCTTCATAGCCATTCACTTCTTAAGAATACATGCTCTTGATTGGGACCCCACCTCCCCAGAGCAATTACCAACTGTGAGGAATCTACTAGTCAGGGAGTGTAGGAGGAGCTAGAAATATTAGTTGTGCCACTCACGACAGTGCCAAAAGGAGCTCAATCAACAACATGAAGGCATTGGTCAGGTTCCTAAAAAATGTTTTCTATTTTAATATATTTTAAATCTATATCGTCACCATCCATCAACCAGGTTCTAATCTAGTATTTCCATATATTTTTGGGCCTTAATGGCTAGTTTGTACTTAATTCCATGATCCACCATAGGTGGGCAAAATCTACTACTCTTTAAGTTTTATATTAATATAATGGTTTGAAATTATTATGTCAAATAAATCATGAAAAACAATGCCTTAAGTTTTTAAATTGTATTCTATTACAGCTCCTCGATCTTATACATCCATATCTTAGACATAGCATGGATTATCTAAAAAACCTTTTAACTAAAGATCATACAATTCTGGGATACATTAATGACTACTTCTTTGTAATGAAAAAACAAAATAGAGGAAACCAACATGATCATGTACTCGTATGGGTTAGAGATTCTCATGTTTATGGCAAATGCAATAGTTCTAAAATTGAAGAGTTGTAGATAGGTTTATTACATGTGATAAAATCATACTGAATGAAAAACTTGCCAACTTACACCATCATTATCGTACAAGAAGTTGCAAGAAAAATAGAAAAACAAAGTGTAGATATAATTTTCCCATGCCTCCAATGAGGAAAATGACTGTACTGAAACCAATTACAACAACTGATCAGACTATATCAGACAATGCCTTCCTATTGTTTAATACTATAGAGAAAAAATAATATAACAAATCGACCACTTTCGATGAATTCATTAAATAGTTGGAAATGAAAGAAAATGATTATATACAAGAAATACAATCAACATTGAAACAACCAACACTTTTCCTAAAAAAGGACCCTGCAAATACTTGGAATAATACATTTTCTATAAAAATACCCTAATTATGGCAAGCAAATACTGATGCACAATTTATACTCAATGCATATGCTATAGCAACATATTGTACATCGTACATGACTAAAATTGACATATCTATGACCAACTCTTTCAAGAAAATACATAAAGAACATGAAAACATGAAGATAGATGCCCTACAAATGATACGTAACCTTGGAAATACATTGCTCAACATGCAACAAATGTCAAGTCAACTTGCAGTATACATGGTACTATCACTTCCATTAAATTGAAGCTCAAGAAAATGTGTCTTTATCAATACATTTCCTCCAAACGATGGTACATTTATTCTTAAGCCTACATCAATATTAAAACAACAACCCAACGAATCAAAAAATTTGATGTGCCAATCAAATATTGACCACTATATGCACCGCCCAACAAAACTTAACGATATCTACCTCACTCAATTTGTTTCAGAATATGACAAAAGTGGCAAGGAAATATCAAAATGCAAGAAACCTAAAATTATCAGATTTGTCAAATATAATAGACATATTGACTATGAAAACTATTGCAGGGAAAAACTATTATATATGTTCCTTTTGTAAAAAATGAAGACACATTAACAGAAAGATTCAAAATGTTTGCACAAGCATATGATTTTCATATTGAGACTATAAAAGAGAATGAATCTAGATATACACACAATTTTAATGACAAATGGGAGATATTGACAATGTAATTGAAAAACTAAAGCTAACAAGATAGTTGCAATGGAAGTAACTATAGACAAACGAAATAGGAACAACAAAGCTGAAACATATGATTTACTAAATGAATTGCAATGGTTACAATCATTATCAACTAAAAAACAAACAAATATTAGTTTCCAAGTCATACAAAATCCAAATATGCTGGACAACATTGAATATTATTAGATAAGAAGAATGTTGAATAGAGAGAAACAAACCATGATAAAATATATTGCAATGAGAAAATGACAAAATAAAAAAAAATCCATTATGTCTTTTCTTGACTAGTGGAGAAGGAATAGGGAAAACATTTACAGGAAAGGTAAACTTTGAAACATTATTACGTATTTACAACAAAAATCTCCATTCTAATCCACTAAAGCCAAAAGGATTAATAATGGCATACACAGGAAAAGTAGCATACAATGCAAGTGGAACAATGATACATTTTGCATTACTTATGCCATTTAACAAGTCTATTACAATTCTGCTCAGCAATGAAACAATAGACTCACTACAAAATCAATATGAACAATTGCAAATACTACTCATTGATGAAGCCTCTTTGATAGGGAGTAGATTTATGTACTCAATTGATAAAAGAATGCAAGAAATAAAACACAACCCAACAACATACTTTGGAAATGTTGATATGATATTTTCTAGTGACTTCTACCAAGCACAACCTATACAAGATAGTTTGATATTTGAATACCCTATCATTAATAATGAAACAATACCTTATACTTTTTGGAAAGACAACATACAATGCTTCGAATTGCAAACTACAATGCGCTAAAAAGATGAAACGTTCATCTCTATACTAAATAGAATATGTACTAATTCACAAACTGAAAATGACAGCATATTTAAATCACAATTATGTTAGACAATCTCTAATTGACCCAACATTTCCATACCTTTTTCATACAAATAGATTGGTGGATTTGCACAACACAAAAATGTTGTCTATTGTTCTAGGGGAACCAATTGTCATTGAAATTCTATTGATGAAATTGAACAAAACTATGGCAACGTAACAACATATGTGAAAACAACAAGTCTGCCAAAAAAATAACACTAAAATTAAACATGTTAGTTGATTTATACGCTGGAAACTATGACATGCAAGATGGATTAGTCAATGGTGTAGATGGAATATTCAAATCATACACTACTCTAAAAAATATAGACATAATATGGATTCAATTTAAAGACTTGAAAATTGGAAAAAGTCAACGTAACAAATTAGCATACCTAAAAGTGGATAAATATCAACAAACTGGGTTCCAATACTATGAATAACAAAACCAATATCAAAAACTAAAAACTCATCTCAAATACTTATCCATAAACAATTTCCAGTGCAACTTGCATGTGTAAGAACAATTCATAGATCACAAGGCCTTACACTCAATGGAGTTACATTTGACCCATTTGCAATAAAATTACATGGATTAGTATATACAACACTTTCACGTGTAAGAAACATGGAATCATTGTACTTACTAAATCTAATTACAAAACAAAACTTTAAAATTAAAGACAAAATTAAAAATGAAATGCATCGATCACAAACAGAAGCAAAATGGAAACTATATTACCATCAACCTCTATTGCATTCAAAAACAAACATTACTATTTTATCACTAAACACACTCTCACTAAAATCTCATATTGATGATATTCGAAATGACTATGACTTCATTGAATCAGACATAATATGCTTACAAGAAACTTACACAACAAATTCCTCAATCTACAAAAAATTACAATATTTTAACTCCATTTCAATGTACAATCAACATGGACTGATGACATGTTGTAAACAAGACATTAAAATGCTAGAATCAAAAGAATTTAAAGTACATGATATAGAATCTATACGAGTAACAATAGTTGCAAAAGAACTTAGAATTACAATAATTAATTTATATGCACCCCCAAACACAAAATCTTCTCAACTAATCAACACTATTGAAGAAACATCAATTGACATAGATTCAATTATCAATATAATAATTCTTGGAGACTTCAACATTAACATGACCAAGTATAGTACAAATTCAAATACATTAAAAAACTTCCTCAACCAAAACAATATACGTTATAGATATCGGAAGGAATGATGACTTGCTTGAATCACTCATTGACCATGCAAGGTCAAATATGAACAAAAAAAGTTTAAAGTGTTCAAAATTGACTCATACTGGAGTGATCATGACACAATTTGTCTATAACTAGACATTTTAGATAAAAGATAAAATCTTCACATACAAAATAAATTCTCATATCATCTATCAATGCAAATTAATATCTCAGTTCAAAGATTCTCACCAATAACTACTCGACAAGATTTGCCACTGCTAAGAGGTAAGTTAAATCAATGAAAATGTTGTGTTTATAATGAGCACTTTAATAGGTAAGTTTAATAAATGAAAACCTTAGGTTTCTAATAGGTAAAATGAAAAGACAAGGTGAGACATTGACATAAAATATTGATGTTGAAATCAAAAGGTACGTCCTACAATAAACCTTCTCAATATATTAATTTATGAACAATTACATTTTTTTAAACCTATATCATAAATATACAGAATACCATGAAATTGATTAAATCATTTTCTCCATGCAGACAAAAAGCTACATCAAATAATGTCATTACAATAGATGAGTTAAATAGCTACAAACATGGACAGGTTTTTAGAGGGGATGTTCTTGTGAGTTATCTAACAACACTTGACAAAAACTAAAATACAAAGATCATGCGTGCAGATTTAACTGATATGCAAGGTAAAATAACTGTGACACTAAACATTTCTAACAAGTTTCTTAATGAACATCAACACAAAGTCCAAGCAAGTAGGAGTACAGAAATAAAAAAAATCAAATTGCCAACAAAACAACATATGATTGAGAAGACTATGATTGCATCATTATTTTCACTTCTAGAAGCACAATAGAAAACATTCCAAGAATTTGCATGGAGTATAAGTTCATTCCTGATACAAAAACTGTAAAACTTGCAACAAATATTGATACATATCCTATTGAAACCATTGTTGTAATTGTCACATCGGCAAAAGTAGTTGGAACACAGCAAACACTTCAGCTAAAAGATGGCATCTCATTCTTGGACAAAGCCACAATAAGTCGTACAAATTTTATTGTATTTATTTAAGAAATTCAATTGCTCCAATAACTTATTATTTGAATAACTAACTATTGGTTACCTATAATAGTTGCACCTACATCAGTCTTTCCAACACATGTACCAAACAGTTGAAGAACAGCTTCTATTAAAGCAATATCCTCTTCTACTATTCAAGAACATTGTTCCAATACACAAAGCTGATGGGTTCATATCTCATATAGTTCAGTCAACATTTGTCACCAGACTTACAGCCACAAAACTATTAGAAGATTTGAGTGCATTGTTTGCCACATGGAACAAGGTAACTAAGCATTCTGTCCTCTTTCATATTTAAGTAACAAATTTAGAAAAATAAGACAGCTAACATTTGCATTCTATTGCTTCCATTAGATTGAAGGCACTCTTATTGTCACAAATAAGTACTCCAACCCATTCCATCCCATATGCAATAGATGGTAGCCTTCTAGTTGAATACTTTGGCACATTGAAATCCAACACAATGCATTGTAATAGATGTAGGGAAATCTGCACAATTAGTTACTCACATCGTCTTAATTGCATGTTGAAGACTCCAAACAACAAAGTGTTCACTTGCACTATTAAAAAAAATATACTAGACATATTCTTCTCTGCAATTACTAAAATACAATATGAAGACTACATCAAAGACAAGAGCACAGTCATATACTTGTTGAGAGAGTTTCAAATAAATGGATTATTCACTTTGGACTAGGATAATGTAATTCAACAAGTTGATGCTCCAAACATCAACTCCACAGAAAGTAAAAGTTGAAAGGTAAAATACTTTACGCATCTAGAAAAAAATAAATTAATATTTTCTTTTTGAAGTCTAACTATTTCTACTCCCTTCAACTTTACAAATTTTTTTTCTTACAAATCAAATTTAATTATACTAATGCTAGTCAAAATACAGGTACTAGCATGGAAGGCAAGAAGAACTTGTTCACCACATTCTGTAACACTTAACAATTTCCAAAGTATTACCATGCCACATTGTATTACTTCAACATTTTAAAACAAAATTTTTCATTCAATCCAATAATGTAATTAGATTGAAGTAAATATTTTTAAATAATTGTAAACAATTTATATATTGCAAGTATGTATTTCGTGCAGTTTTAATATAAGTTGCACATTATTGGATTGAATGAAAAATTTTGTTTTAAAAAGTTGAAGTAATACAATGTGGCATGGTAATACTTTGGAAATTGTTAAGTGTTACAGAATGTGGTGAACAAGTTCTTCTTGCCTTCCATGCTGGTACCTATATTTTGGCTAGCATTAGTATAATTAAAATTGATTTGAAAGAAAAATATTTTGGTAAAGTTGAAGGGAGTAGAAATAATTGGACTTCAAAAAGAAAATATTAATTTAAATTTTTCTAGATGCATAAAGTATTTTACCTTTCAGCTTGTACTTTCTATGGAGTTGATGTTTGGAGCATCAACTTGTTGAATTACATTATCCTGGTCCAAAGTGAATAATCCATTTATTTGAAACTCTCTCAACAAGTATATGACTGTGCTCATCTTTGATGTAGTCTTCATATTGTATTTCAATAATTGTAGGGAAGATTATGTCAAGTATATTTTTTTTAACAGTGCAAGTAAACACTTTGTTGTTTGGAGTCTTCAACATGCAATTAAGACAGTGTGAGTAACTGATTGTACAGATTTCTCTGCATCTATTACAATGCACTGTGTTGGATTCCAATGTGCCAAAGCATTCAACTAGAAGGCTACATCTGTCACATATGGGTTGGAATAGGTTGGAGTACTTATTTACAACAATGAGGGTGCCTTCAATCTAATGGAAGCAATAGAATACAAATGTTAGTTGTCTTATTTTTTTGAATTTGTTACTTAAATATGAAAGAGGACAAAATGATTGGTTACTAGCTTGTTCCATGTGGCAAGCAATGCACTTAAATCTTCTAATAGTTTTGTGGTTGTAAGTCTGGTGACAAATGTTGACTGAACTATACAAACTATGAACCCATTAGCTTTGTGTATTGGAACAATGTTCTTGAATAGTACAAGAGGGTATTTCTTTAATAGAAGTTGTTCTTCAACTATTTTGTATAGGTGTTGGAAAGACTGATGTAGGTGCAGTTATTAATTGTAACCAATAGTTAGTTATTCAAATAATAATTTATTGGAGCAATTGAATTTATTAAATAAATATAATAAAAGTTGTATGACTTACCGTGGCTTTGTCCAAGAATGAGTTGCCATCTTTTAGCTAAAGTGTTTGTTGTGTTCCAAGTACTTTTGCCGATGTGACAATTGCAGCAATGGTTCCAATAGGATTTGTATCAGTACTTGTTGCAAGTTTTGCAATTGTTGTATTAGGAATGAACTTATACTCCATGCAAATTCTTGGAATGTTTTCTATTGTGCTTCTAGAAATGAAAATAATGATGCAATCACAGTCTCCTTGATCATATGTTGTTTTGTTGGTAATTTAATTTTTTTTAATTTCTATACTCCTACCTACTTGGACTTTGTGTTGATGTTCATTAAGAAACCTATTAGAAATGTTTAGTGTCACAGTCATTTCACCTTGCATATCAGTTAAATTTGCATGCACGATCTTTGTATTTTAGTTTTTGTCAAGTGTTGTTAGATAACTGACAAGAACATCCCCTCTAAAAACTTGTCCATGTTTATAGCTATTTAACTTATCAATTGTAATGACATTATTTAATGTAGCTTTTTGCCTGCATGGAGAAAATGATTTAATCAATTTCATGGTATTCTATATATTTATGATATTAGTTTAAAAAAATGTAATTGTTCATAAATTAATATATTGAGAAAGTTTATTGTAGGACGTACCTTTTACTTTAAACATCAATAATTTCTATCGATGTCTCACCTTGCCTTTTCATTTTACCTAATAAAAACATAAGTTTTTCATTGATTAAACTTACCTATTAAAATGCTTGTTATAAACACAAGATTTTCGTTGATTTAACTTACCTCTTAGCAATGGCAAATCTTGTCGAGTAGTTACTGGTGAGAATCTTTGAACTGAGATATTAATTTGCATTGATAGATGATATGAGAATTTATTTTGCATTTGAAGATTTCATTTTTTATCTGAAATGTCTAGTTGTAGATAGATGGTGTCATGATCACTCCGGTATGTGTCAATTTTGAACACTTTAATTTTTTTTTGTTCATATTTGATCAAGCATGGTCAATGAGTGATTTGGGCAAGTCATCATTCCTTTTGATTAGAAAATGTATATTTTTTTGGTTGAGGAAGTTTTCTAATGTATTTGAATTTGTACTATACTTGTTCATGTTAATGTTGAAGTCTCCAAGAATTATTATATTGTTAATTAAATCTATGTCAATTAATGTTTCTTCAATAGTGTTGATTATTTGAGAAGATTTTGTGTTTGGGGTGCATATAAGTTAATTATTTTAATTATAAGTTCTTTTGCAACTATTGTCACTCGTATAGCTTCTATATCATGTACTTTAGATTCTTTTGATTCTAGTATTTTAATGTCTTATTTACAACATGTCATCAGTCCATGTTGATTGTACATTGAAATGGAGTTAAAATATTGTAATTTGTTGTAACTGAGGAATCTGTTGTGTAAGTTTCTTGTAAGCATATTATGTCTGATTCAATGAAGTCGTAGTCATTTCGAATATCATCAATATGAGATTTTAGTGAGTGCGTGTTTAGTGATAAAATAGTAATGTTTGTTTTTGAATGCAATAGAGGTTCATGGCAATATAGTTTCCATTTTTCTTGTGTTTGTATGCATTTCATTTTTAATTTTGTCTTTAATTTTAAAGTTTTGTTTTGTAATTAGATTTAGTAAGTACGATGATTCCATGTTTCTTACATGTGAAATTGTATATACTAATCCATGTAATTTTATTCCAAATGGGTCAAATGCAACCCCATCAAGTGTAAGGCCTTGTGATCTATGAATTATTCTTGCACATGCAAGTTGCACTAGAAATTATTTACGGATAAGTATTTGAGATGAATTTTTAGTTTTTGATATTGGTTTTGTTATTCATAGTATTGGAACCCAATCTGTTGAGATTTTATCCATTTTTAGGTATGCTAATTTTTTACGTTGACTTTTTCCAATTTTTGAGTCTTTAAATTGAATCCATATTATGTCTACATTTTTTAGAGTAGTGTATGATTTGAATATTCCATATACACCATTGACTAATCCATCTTGCATGTCAGAGTTTCCAACATATAACTCAACTAACATGTTTAATTTTAGTGTTATTTTTTTGGCAGACTTGTTGTTTTCGCATATGTTGTTACATTGTGCAAATCCACCAATCTATTTGTATGAAAAAGGTATGGAAATGTTGGGTCAATTGGATATGACTAGTCTAACACAATTGTGATTTAAATATGCTATGTCATTTTCAGTTTGTGAATTAGTACGCATTCTATTTAGTATAGAGATGAACGTTTCATCTTTTTGGCAGATTGTAGTTTGAAATTTGAAGCATTGTATGTTGTCTTTCCAAAAAGTATAAGGTATTGTTTCATTATTAATGATAGGGTATTCAAATATTAAACTATCTTGTATAGGTTGTGCTTGGTAAAAGTCACTAGAAAATATCATATCAATGTTTCCAAAGTATGTTATTGGGTTGTGTTTTATTTCTCACATTCTTTTATCAATTGAGTACAAAAATCTAATCCCTATCAAAGAGGCTTCATCAATGAGTAGTATTTGTAATTGTTCATATTGCTTTTGTAGTGAGTCTATTGTTTCATTGCTGAGTGGAATTGTAATAGACTTGTTAAATGGAAGAAGTAATGCAAAATGTATCATTGTTCCACCTGCATTGTATGTTGCTTTTCCTGTGTATGCCATTGTTAATTTCCTTTTGGCTTTAGTGGATCAGAATGGAGATTTTAGTTGTAAATACGTAATAATGTTTCAAAGATTACCTTTCTTGTAAATGTTTTCCCTATTCTTGCTCCTCCAGTCAAGAAAAGACATAATGGATTTTTTTATATTTTATCATTTTCTCATTGCAATATTGTTTATAATGGTTTGTTGCTCTCTATTCAACATTCTTCGTCTCTGATAATATTCAATGTTGTCTAGTAGATTTGGATATTGTATGACTTGGAAACCAATATTTGTTTGTTTTTTAGTTGATAATGATTGTAACCATTGCAATTCATTTAGTAAATCATATGTTTCAGCTTTGTTGTTCCTATTTCATTTTTCTATAGTTACTTCTATTGCAACTATCTTGTTAGCTTTAGTTTCTTCAATTGCATTGTCAATATCTCCCTATTTCTCATTAAAATTGTACGTATATCTAGATTCATTCTCTTTTATAGTCTCAATGTGAAAATCATATGCTTGTGCAAACATTTTGAATCCTTCTATTAATGTGTCTTCATTATTTACAAAAGGAACATATAACAATAGTTTTTCCCTATAATAGTTTTCATAGTCAATATGTCTATTGTATTTGACAAATCTAATAATTTTAGGTTTCTTGCATTTCAATCTTTCCTTCCCACTTTTGTCATATTGTGAAACAAATTGAGCGAGGAAGATATCATTAAGTTTTGTTGGGCGATGCATATAGTGGTCAATATTTGATTGGCACATTACATTTTTTGATTTGTCGAGTTGTTGTTTTAATATTTATGTAGGCTTAAGAATAAATGTGTGATCTATTGCAAGAGATGCATTGATAAAGACACATTTTCTTGAGCTTGAATTTAATGGAAGTGATAGTACCATGTATACTACAAGTTGACTTGACATTTTTTGTTGTTGGCAACTTGGCAAACATCATTGATGGAGACACTATTGGTATGACTAAGATTGACTAAACATGATGTTTGAATGATGTTGTCATTGATGGCAACAAGGAATACAACAAGGATACAACAAGGATTGAACAAGGTATGAAGAATGTGGACAGTAACATGTCAGCAAAGTTCTAAGGATGGAAAATGGGTTGTGAGGTTATAGTAATGTCCTTACAGGATATCCTCATCCTCATGAAGTAATGTGTATAGAGAGTTCTAGTTTTTCAAAGAGACTTAAGCATTTTGGCTAAGTGTTGGTAGATTACAGAGATTTCTATAGAGCTACAGTATTATGGTCTACATTGGTCCACATTTGAAGATCATATCTTGCGGTTCTTGTAAGATGTTGATAATCCTTAGATGTTCCTAATTCCAAAGTTTTATCTTCAAATGATCTTCAGAAGTATAGTTTCAAGTGGGATAAGTTCGGCACAATAGAGTACAGTCTTAAACAGAATAGAACACCTGTTTGTTTTGGTCCGCATTTCTCTGGTAATGAATATTTCTTCTTGTAGTTTTAAGGTGTTGAAAACACATGATTGAAATCTCCAATTCTAAAGTTTCAAAGTCTAAAGTCCTCTTGTAAGGCAGTTAAGAATACTTAAGTATCACTACAAGCATTGACAGTGTTTGACAATGAGAGTCTAAGTTCTGCTACTCTGCATTTCACCACATGTTAATATTTTGTTTTGTGGTTTTGAAGTTAAGTTTTGGGATGCCTAAGGAGTCTTGGTTATGAGTTTGAGGAAGCTTTTTGGTATGCACTACAAGTTATGTTCTGACAGTTGATCTGAACCTATGCTATTCAGTTTGTGAAGCTGACCTGATACTATATTTCTTGTGCGGAAGAATCTATTGATTAGAATCATATCCTAAGTGGTTCTATAGTTTTGGTAGACATAAAAGAATGTATTCCAAGTGTTGGTTTGCTCCACAAAGTCTTTTGGTGAATGCATTAAGGCCGACAAGCTACACATTGCATAACTACACGTTTCATCTTTGCAAGCCGACCTATTTTGAAGATGCTATGTGTTGTGGATATATATATGAGATTCATTTCAGTGTTTGAGAAAAAGATGAATGTGTGTATGTGACATGCAAGAAGTTCTGTAATCCGGTAAATGCGACAAGTGCTCGAGAAGAGAGATCTATGTTTCATGTAGAACAGAGTAGTATAATAGAGCAGTTTAGGATGAAGATTTTTGAGACAGTATTTTGAGCTTCATTGGAACTATATTCTGTGCATTTGTAGATGCAATTGTAACAATTTAGTCCTGGCAATGAGCAACCCATTCTCTTTATCTCTTTCCTTCCTTGGACAGCGAGTCCTTGGGCAGTGAGCCTCCTGAAGTGAGCATTCTAGGCAGTGAGCCTTTTGTAATTCAGTGTTGTTACTTCTAATAATATATTGTGAGCTAACACTCATCGTGGTTTTTCCCTTTTTGGGTTTTCCATGTAAAATTCTTGGTATTGATGTGTTATGCTTTGTGGTTGTACTTTCTATGCTTGATTTGCTTTACTGTTATTGAATGTGGCAAATGGATTAATGGTTTAATGAATGAATGGTTTAATAGAATATTGATTCACCCCCCCTCTTAGTATTCTGGGTGTTCAACAATTGGTATCAGAGCAAGGTTCCTTGGAAGAAGTCTAACAACTTGAGGAAGATCTTGGAGATTGAACACATAGCAGCTAGAAGGTATCCTAATCCTCCAAAAGAAATTCATCCAATTGGAATTACAAAAGAACAGTGCATGTTTGTCAATAATGAAGAACTCAAATTTTCTCTTGAAGACCTTGAAAGAACTGAAGAGGAAAACTGAGATCTGAAGGAAAATGTCAAGGAAGTAGATGAATACATCAGGAAGCTAAGGCAGAAAGTCAAGAAGTTCAAAGAAAAGCATAAGGAGATTAGTGAACAATTAAGATCAGAAAATGAAACCTTGAATGATTTGAAAGTCCAAATTGAAGATAAAGCAAAAGATGAGGAATATCTAAACCTAATGGTAAAAGGCAAATCTGAAGAATGTACAAAGCTTGAAAAAGAAGTTGTGAATTTGAAGTCAAATTTGGAGAAGGCAAAGAGCTATGAAGAAAAGTTCAAGATAAGTTCTGCAAAACTTGATGAGATGATTGCTAGTCAGAAGAACCCTGATGACAAACAAGGCTTAGGATTTGAGAAAGGTGAAAGTTCCAAATCAGGTCAAGCAGTGAATGTTGAGAACAAGGACAAAGGCAAGTAGATCTAGAATCAAAGGTATGGACCTAGAAGATCACCGGTCAGGAAACCAAATGCTCAAAGGTACCCATCTTTCAAGGGTTATTGTTATTCATGCAACAAGTTCAGTCATAAGGCTACTCAATGTAGGAGAAGAATGAATCAAAATGTTCTATCTTTCTCTGGTCAATGCTTTACATGAAAGAGAGTTGGTCATAGAGCTAATGAATATAGAAGTCAGATAAGGAATGGCTATAAAAATGGAAGGAATGCTCAATCTTTCAATGTAAACTACTTTACATGCAATAGATTTGGACACAAGGCTAACCAATACAGGTCTAGAATGAATGGAAGAAACAATGGTTAGAGGAATATTGTGTGCTACGACTGCAATAGGCCTAGACATATTGCAAGGTTCTACAGAAGCAAGAACATGAAAAAGGATAATCTGGTAGAAAAGAAGAAACCAGTGCAAAAGGTTGATCCAATAGAAACCAAGAAGGAGATGAACAAGATATGGATCAAGAAGGATGTTAATGAAGTCAAGAATGAGTCTGTTCTAGCCTCTGGTGTAGATACTTCCTCCAGGAAGTGAATTGAGAGATTTGGCTTAGGGGGACCTTCAATGAAAAATCCTGTTCCCCTAGCCAAAGAAGTGGTGCTGACACTCAGCATGAAGATATGAGTTGAAGAATAGTTTGATCTTTTGAAGAAAATTCTCGCAGAAAAAGTATAATGCGGAAGATTACGGAGCAATTCGTATCGATTGTGAGTTGCAGAGGAAGTGTTAACAACTTTTGGAAACAAAGCATTTATGGCGACCTAGGTTTTGATCAAAAGAGGTTATAAGCAAATTCATTTGAAGGAAATTCACATTGCATTCAAAACTTTCAAGTGACCAAGGAGATCTATGCATCAAAGCAAGGGCGAACTCAAAAAACATGATCAAACCCTAACCGGAAGTGAAGAACAAGGTATTTATAGTAATCACTCTTGTAAAACTTTCCATTGAGATGTTAAAATTTTTACTCCAAAAGTTATTGAGGTGACTGATAGGCCTAGACCCAAATTCAAAAAGCATCTGTTCAATCCATGGAAACAAACCTTGAAGGTGTGTTTTCTAGAGTGCCCTATGGTGTTCTACATAATAAGGTTATTAGGGCTTACATTCATGCTAATATGGAAGATTACACCCATGTAAATTTAGGGCAAGTATATTTGAATGAGTTGACAGATGATAACTTTGAACTGAAAGCAAAATTTAGTGCCCTCAATGAAAAGAAATTGGATACATGGATAGATTTTCTCATTCTCTAATATGAAGATGCTTGGGTGAGGTATGTCTTAAGCAAAATCCATGATAGATTTATGTGTTTGGATGTGCCCTACATGATAACCAAAGATACCATTAAGGCAGTTATAGGTCTGTGCTCCTCCGGAACAATTCCTGCACTGAAATCAGTGAAGAATGATACCGTGATGAAGTTAACTGGTGCAAAGTTTAATAAGAGAGATTTAACTGTCAATGATATAGAGGATCTGGCTGTTAAATTTGCTTTGATGGTCATTGGATACAAGGTGTATTTCTCCAATAGGGAGAACTCTTTCCCAGCTATAGCCATCTATACAACATATGAGATGGTGAAGAAAAACATTGACTATGACTTGTGTGAGTTGCTCTGGCAACAATTGTTGGACAATTTGAAGAGGACCAAAGATACTAAGTACCCATTCAAGTATGGTACTATTGTTATTTATCTTCTATTCTATTTCTTGAGGGAGATATTAGGTGTAAAAAATGTTGTTTGGTTAAATCATATCCCTGTAGCAATACAAATCAGAGATCACTTGCAGAGAATTGGAGATGTTAGTGCTCAAAATACAACTCTATGGGGATACTTTAAAGTATTCTAGTATAAAATGTAAGCTAGGGTTAGAATCCCTAGAAGTGTAGTAGAGAAGTATAAAAATGATGTCTTTATGGTGACTAAAGATGATTGCCTCATGGAGGCAATGGAACTGAGAATAGTGTGGATCCTAGCAATGGGATATGAGGTTACTGAGGACATTTTGACATGTCTGGCAGATCTGATGCTAAGTAAACCTAGAGACCCTAAAGAGGAAAGGTTTGGGACTTATGAAGAAAAGTTTGTCAAAATTCATTTGGAACAAACACTTCCACAGACACAGAGAAAAATAAGAAAAATAGTGGAAGAATATGCTCAAAGCAAAGGATTCACAAAGGAACAAATAGAGCAAGCTAGAGCTAAGGCTCAAGCTTCTGAAGCAGCAAAATCTCTAGAGAGGCATGAAGAGAAAACTGAACAAGCAAGGCATGTTCCTTGGATAATAAGGTCAACAAGGACCTCCTCTTCTGTTGCAACTACTCCTGAGACTTCTAGACCCCTACCTATAGCTAATGTTGAAAAGAAAACTCCTGAAAGAACCAAGCCTACTATGGAGAAGAAGAATAAAAGAGTGAAAAGGAAGGCCACCAATAGAATTTATGTGAGCCATGGAGGTGGTAGTGAAGAAGAAGAAAAATTAGTCCAGGAGAAAAAGGAATCTTTTCCTACTGATGAAGAAACACATGGAAAAAGAACAAAAAATGATACTAAAGAAGATGAAGCCACTATGACTCTAGAAGCCACAAATAATGCAGTGGTTGTGCATGGAAATTTGAAGCCTATTGCAGACCTCTATAATGAGAGCTCTGATGTTGACAAGGTTATAATTGAAACCACTATGGTAAGGTTCTTGGATATGTTTAATAAAGCATTAATTGAAGTTGTGACTGACTTACCTGATAGCCTAGCTAGCATTCTAACTGCTAGAAAAGATGAGGCTATGGCTAAAGATGTAGAAATGAAGGAATCAGTTTTGTCCAAGTCTTATTGGTCAAGATAAGGTCAAAGCCACTCACAGGCTTAGTGAATAATTTAGATCCAAAAAGAGAATCAATACTCCGATGGCTGGGGACAGAAATGGGATTAAAAAGTTGGAGAAAGAAATCGAAGAGAAAATTTTGAATGTGTTCAATGAACTTCAGATTCCAACTATAGTAAACATAGATGAAGAAGAGTAGAATTTGGATGTTGGTACTTCAAATGAAGTCTCAGATGTGGGTGGTGAACAAAGTGTACCATCTCCACCACATTCCACAATCTCAGTGGATCAAGGTATGATCCCTCCTTTGGTAAACTCAGGAAACAATGAAGAAATGAGAGAGTCTGCTAAGGAAAGGAATGTAGAGGAAGAGGAAAAATAGAAAGAGGATATCTTAGAACAAGTGATTAACACCTTTGTTCCAAAGAACAGTGAAGAGCAACAAGCTCCTGATGGAGAAGAGCCTTAAGAAACTCCTATTGCACAAATGTCTCTAGATGAAGATGGAAAAGACACTGTTGGTGCGAGTTCATTAGACTCTCTTAGAAAAATTTTGGCGAAGTAGAGAGAAACGTAGATTTTGTCATCACCTAAGTTGTTACAAGGATAGTTAAATTTGGCCACCTGTTGGATTCTGGACGGACAACTGAGAGGGGGGTGAATCAGTTGTCCAAAACTTGCTTCTAATTTAAACACTTAAATCCTCTTCGTTATGTAATAGCATATCAATTAATCATTCATGAAAGTATAAAGCATAAACACCAGAGCAGATACACATCAATACATGAGACACCAAGATTTTTGACATGGAAAACCCGATCAAAGGAAAAACCATGGGGTGATTAACCCAAGGATTATTCTTTGTTAGAAGAATAAGAAAAATAGATGGCACATGCCAATTAGGGCTCACTGCCCAAGCACACTACTCACAAGAGGCACACTATCTACAAGACACACTATCTACAAAGTAACAAGTATTACAAACTTGAACTGGAGATTGACATCTTTATCATGCCTGGATCAATTCCATTTAAGCCCAGAAACTCCTGCTCTGCCTTTCGCACTTCTCTTTGCTACACTTCACTTATCCGCTCCAAGACACACTTCAAAATGAATTCACAAACCTTTATTTATACAAGGCATCAACTTAGGAGTAATCATCTAAGTCGGTAATCATCCACAAGAACATTCGCAAGATGAATAACTCATCCGGTCGGCCAGCCTGAACAAGAACATCTTCATCTGGAAGTATATCTTCAATTCCAAGCTCTAACACTAATGCAGACCGACAACACAACCTCAACATGATCCAAGAACCTTCACAGGCTTGCTTGAATGACCAGGTACATCCGCACTTCCTCTACTTACTAGAATCTCTTCTCTCCTGCCTCTGGTGCCTCAAGAACATAGTTTGTCATGACTGTCACAAAGGAGTAGATTCTTCCAGACCTTCAAACTATGTACAAATTGAGATGACACATCACAAGGACATCCCAAACAATCCTTCCAATCTACAGAATAGGATAATGAACTTCTGAATCTCACCGGACCTTTTTGTAACACTCTGTCACTCTGGAGCATCTCCCAGAACCAATTCTACTTGATCGATCACAGCTTCTTCATATCTTCATGCGGACCTCTGAAATCTTAACTGGATCATCTCAAGACTCATATCTACAAACCCTTTAAACCGCATCCTCTGATCTTCATCTTATCTTGGACTTTTACCTTAATGTCATCACTATTCTGCACTATTCCTGATTAAGACTAATTTTCTCAATATCCTCAGCACACAACTCATCCAATCCTTCTCATTGAGCAATATGAGTATGTTGACATCAATGACAACATTGGTTATCCTCATACTTGCAACAATCTCCCCCTTTGTCATTGATGGCAACATATGATGTGAAAAACCAACAAGACAAGAACTTCTCCTTTCTGTCACAGCTCCCCCTATTAGCAACAACTCTTCACATGTCTTCTCTTTTTTTACTGCTCCCCTTTGATCAACCACTTGTTTTTCACATGTCTTCTCTCCCCCTTTGACATCAATGGCAAAGGGCTCATACTTGCAACTTTAACACATCAGAATCATACCAGCTGCTCCCCCTGAGTAGCAGCTCCCCATCACCAATCTGGATCACAAGATATGACTGTGATATCCACCGGATTGATGCACATCAGTGCATCCTAGTTCATCACCAGAGGGGCAATAACCCCTAACTTCTCCCTGAGATACTCAAAAGAGTCCTTGGGAAGAGGTTTAGTAAAAATATCTGCAAGTTGATCCTTGGAGGGCACATACTCTAATATGACTTCACCGTTGTTCACTTGCTCTCTTAGAAAGTGAAATTTGATAGATATATGCTTGGTCTTAGAATGCAACACCAGATTCTTAGAAATATTTATTGCACTTGAATTATCACAGAAAATTGTGATAGGCTCCTCATATTCTATTTGAATATCTCTTAGCATTTGCTTCATCCACAAAAGTTGAGTGCAACTTCCTACTGCTGCAATGTATTCTGCTTTAGTTGTAGACAGGGATATTGCCTCTTGTTTCTTGCTTAGCCAAGAAACCAACCTTTTTCCCAAAAAGAATGCTCCTCCACTTGTACTCTTCCTATCATCCACATCTCTTGCCCAATCTGCATCTATATATGCATGAAAAGAAAAATCTTGATCTCCAGGATACCATAGGCCATACTCAATTGTTCCTTTTAAGTACCTAAAAATTCTTTTGATTGCCATGACATGAGATTCTCTGGGATCAGCCTGGAATCTTGCCACAAGACTAACAACCTGCATTATATCTGGTCTAGTCTGAGTGAGATACAATAATCCTCCAATCATTGATCTGTCTTAGGAGAGTCATCATCTTTGCTCAACTTACATCCGGTTGTCATAGGAGTGTTCACTGGCTTTGAATCTTCCATTCTGAATTTCCTCAACAATTCTTTCACATATTTGGTCTGAGAGATAAAGATGTCTTTCTTTGTCTGAGTAATTTGCAGACCCAAGAAGAAATTCATTTCACCAAGCATTGACATTTCAATCTCACTTTTCATTTGATTTGCAAAGGTTTTACACATACTATCTCTTCCTCCAAAGATGATATCATCAACAAATACTTCAACAATCAAGATGTTTTCATTATCTATTTGGAAATATAGATTACTATTAGCAGTACCTTTGTTGAAATCAATCTTCAAAAGATGTTTGTCCAGCCTCTCATACCATGCTCTTGGGGCTTGCTTTAGACCATACAGTGCCTTCTTTAATTTGCAGACCATATCACCATGCTCAGATAACTGAAATCCATCTGGTTGTTCAATGTACACCTCTTCTTCTAAGTCACCATTCAAGAAAGTAGATTTGACATCCATCTGATACACTTTGAAATCTTTGAAGGTAGCAAATGCAAGAAATAGGCTCCGGAGCAAAGGTTTCCTCAAAATCAATCCCTTCTATTTGAGAGTAGCCTTTGCAGACTAATATGGCTTTATTTCTGATTACTTCACCAACTTCATTTAGTTTGTTCTAGAAGACCCATTTGGTTCCAATCACATTCTTGTTTCTAGGTCTAGAAACAAGATCCCAAGTGTGATTTTTCTCAATTTGCATCAACTCTTCCTCCATTGCTTTGGTCCAATTTTCATTATTGTAGGCTTCATTTATTGTCTTAGGTTCAATCTTTGAGATCAGACAACATTCATCTGAATTTTGAGCAATTTTCCTCCTTGTTTGTACCCCTTTGCTTTTGTCACCTATGATCTGATCTTCAGAGTGGTTTAGAGTTACATACCTTGGAATTTTGGGAGTTTCTTGCACTACTGTTTCTTGATCAGGCTCATTCAGACAAACCTCTTCTTCCTAATTTACTGGATCAGTCTGAATCTGACTTTCAGAGGAGGTTTGAGCTCCTTGAACCAGAGAACCATTCAGATCATCTTCATCATATTCATAAAACCTTGAGGGCTTCTCAATTCCTTCATCAACCTTCACATTTGTACTTTCTATCATCTTTCTCAGTCTCTTATTGTAACACCGGTATGCTTTGCTTTGAGTGGAGTAACCCAAGAAAATTCCTTCATCACTTCTAGCATCAAACTTTCCTAGATCTTCATCTCTTTTGATGTAACATTTGCTACCAAATACTCTAAAATATCTCACAGTAGGAGTGATACCAAACCAAAGTTCATAAGGAGTCTTACCGGTATTGCTTTTGATTTGAACTCAATTGAGAGTATAGACTGCAGTGCTAACAGCTTCTCTCCAAAACATCTGGGGAACATTTGCTTCCATCATCATTGTCCTGGAGGCTTCCTGGATGGTCTGGTTCTTTCTCTCTACTACTCCATTCTGTTGTGGAGTCCTAGGAGTAGATAACTGTCTCTTTATACCATGCTTCTCACAAAAATCTATGAATTCACCGGATGTGAATTCACCACCTCTATCAAACCTCAGACATTTCAGTTTTAGTCCAGTTTGATTTTCTACCATAGCTTTGAAGATTTTGAACTTCTCAAGAGCTTCTGATTTCTCTTTCAGAAAGGTAACCCACATCATCCTGGAATGGTCATCAATCAGTAACATGAAATATCTATCACCTTGCATACTCTTGATTCTTGTCGGATCACATAGATCAGTATGAATTAATTCCAATAATCCGGTAGAGGACTGATCCTTGCTTTTGAATGAGACTCTGCTCTGTTTACCAAGCTAACATTCTTTGCACAAGCTATTTGTAGGTTTCACTAATTTTGGAAGATCTCTTACAACCTAAGTATTGCTTATCTTGATGATGTTATCAAAATTTACATGACACATCCTTCTATGCCATAACCAACTCTGATCAACTTGAACAAACAAACAACTTTTATTAGAACCAACTAGATGGAAGATATTACCTTTTGTTTGAGTACCGGATGCAATCTCAGTTCTGGAGCTTTCAAAGATCCTGCATCTTCTATTTTTGAACCAGAGATCATAACCTTTGTCTACCAATTGTCCAACACTAAGAAGATTGTGCTTTAATCCTTCAACATACAGTACTTTACCAGTTTTTCTCTTTCCATCAAAAGAAATAGTTCCCCTACCTCTGATTCTACCAGCAGAATTATCACCAAACTTTACCATTCCTCCTTCATACCTTTCCAAGTCTAGGAACTTGTTTTTGTCACCTGTCATATGGTGAGAGCATCCACTGTCAATAACCCAATCATCCTTTTCTTCAACTTGGGCAGCCAAAGCTCTTTCTACAACCTTATGATTGACAGATTCAGAGGATATTGGATCTTCTTCCTTGATGGCAATAAACACCCATTCATTTCTGGATTTGTTTCCTATTTCTGATTCATCATCTGTTACTCCTTCATTATCATCTTCTTCATGAACATAATAACAGTTCTTTTGGAACCTTTGTCTGTTAGAATTTGACCTTGCAGATCTTTCCAGACATCTTGAAGCAAAATGACCAATCTTATTGCAGTTGAAGCACTTAAAGGGTAATTTTCCTTCATACTTACCAGATCCTCTTGGTAGTCTCTTTGCAATGAGGGCTTCAAGTTGAGCTATTTCTGTTTCTTCCTCTTCCATGTCTCTTCTTGCTTGATCATACCATGACAGCTTCATTGAAGATTTTTCTCCCGGATCAAATCTTTGTTTGCCTTTCATAGAGGCACTAGCTTTGAATGCAGATTCAGTCTTGGGGGGATCATCTCCAAACTCGGTCATTTCAAATGCAGCCAGTTTGCTAGCCAATTGGTCTCTTGTGACAATTGTATTGGCTATGAATTCATCAATGGCAGCAACCTTGATTTTGTAGACAGCAAGAAGGGATCTGAGAATTTTGCCAACAATCTCATTTTCATCTAGAACTCCACTAGCATTCCTAATTCCACACACTAGCTCATTTACTCTTGGCATAAAGGTAGTAATATTTTCATCATCTCTCATCTTCAGTCTTTCAAATTTCCCTTTAAGACTCTACAGCCTTGCGCTCTTAACATACTCATCTCCTTCATGCAGAAGTTCTAGTTTAACCCAGATCTCATAGGCAGTTGGTAGGTCAATAACATTTGAGAGTTCTAAGTCAGTCAATCCGCTTAGAAGAGCCTCTTTGGTCCGCAGATTGTTTTCAACATCTGTGATTTCATTTAGAGTTGTCGGACCACCCTGTGGAGGTACATATGCTTTTGTGACCATGGATAAGTATGCCTTTCCCATACACTCCAAGTGACATTTCATGTGACCTTTCCAAAGAGAGGAGTTGGTTCCATCAAACTTCAGACTATCCTTTTTGTATGACGATATCCTAGATCTCCTCAAGCGGTTAAGCTCTTTTTAGAGGAACTTGGCTCTGATACCAATTGTTGGATTCCAGACAGACAACTGAGAGGGGGGGTGAATCAGTTGTCCAAAACTTGCTTCTAATTTAAACACTTAAATCCTCTTTGTTATGTAACAGCATATCAATTAATCATTCATGAAAGTATAAAGCATAAACACTAGAGCAGATACACATCAATACATGAGACACCAAGATTTTTGGCGTGGAAAACCCGGTCAAGGGAAAAACCATGGGGTGATTAACCCAAGGATTATTCTCTGTTAGAAGAATAAGAAAAATAGATGGCACATGCTAATTAGGGGGCACTGCCCGAGCACACTACTCACAAAGAGGCACACTACCTACAGGAGACACACTGTCTACAAAATAACAAGTATTACAAACTTGAACTGGAGATTGACATCTTTACCATGCCTAGATCAGTTCCATTTAAGCCCAGAAACTCCTGCTCTACCTTTCGCACTTCTCTTCGCTACACTTCACTTATCCGCTCCAAGACACACTTTGAAATGAATTCACAAACCCTTATTTATACAAGGCATCGACTTAGGAACAATCATCTAAGTCAGCAATCATCCACAAGAACATTCGCAAGATGAATAACTCATCCGGTCAGCCAGCCTGAACAAGAACATCTTCATCTGGAAGTATATCTTCAATTCTGGGCTCTAACACTAATGTGGACTGACAACACAACCTCAACATGATTCAAAAACCTTCACAAGCTTTCCTGAATGACCAGGTACATCCGCACTTCCTCTACTTACTAGAATCTCTTCTCTCCTGCCTCCGGTGCCTCAAGAACATAGTTTGTCATGACTGTCACAAAGGAGTAGATTCTTCCGAACCTTCAAACTATGTACAAATCAAGATGACACATCACAAGGACATCCCAAACACTCCTTCCAATCTGTAGAATAGGACAATGCACTTCCGGATCTCACCGGACCTTTTTGTAACACTCTGTCACTCTGGAGCATCTCTCGAAACCGGTTCTACTTGATCGATCACAAATTCTTCATATCTTCATGCGGACCTCTAAAATCTTAACTGGATCATCTCAAGACTCATATCTACAAACCCTTTAAACCACATCCTTTGATCTTCATCTTATCTTGGACTTTTACCTTAATGTCATCACTGTTCTGCACTATTCCTGGTTAAGACTAATTTTCTCAATATCCTTAGCACACAGCTCATCCAATCCTTCTCATTGAGCAATATGAGTATGTTGACATCAATGTCAACACTGGTTATCCTCATACTTGCAACACCACCATGTCCCCACTACAAAAATTGAAGTTGGGAACAATTTTCCAAGCCATGGCCCAAGAGGAGATTGTAAAATCTCACGTGGAAGATAATGAGCTTATTGATGAAGCTATGACAATTTTTGAGAAGATCATGCTCAGTGTAAAGAGAGACACCTCTTTAACTCCTCAAATACAGATGACAAAACTCATGGAGTCTATCAGTTCTCATTTTGAGTCTTTTGAATGACCAATAGATAGGAAGGTAAGGGCTGAGTTTAACAACAAGAGGTTAATAGAACTTAATGACAAGTACTCTAAAGACAAAATCTTGTTGGATAAGAGTACTCGATATGTAGAGACAATAATAAAAGATGCTAGTGACTTGTACCAATTTTGTCTAACTTGGCCTGCAACAACCAAGGATTTGAAAGATAAGATAGATGGTTTGGAAGCACAGTTGATCAAGGTTTCCTAAAATTATGATCCTTCAAAGGATGCTATTGGAAATTAGAGGGCAGAAGTTGAAACCATACATTCTATAATATATAAATTGCAGAGTCAAAAGGAATCTGTCAAAAATAGAATGAGTCATCTTAGAGAAATTATCATCTTTACGATAGCATCTATAACATCGCTTGTAGTGGAAGCAGATAAAATAAGACAAATCACTGAAGCCCCTACTACTGTTGATAAAGCATAAGAGTTGGTATCCCAAATTAATGGGCATATACAAATTTTAAGCCATGCTAAGGCAAGATGGGATGAAGATGTTGTACAACTGAAGAACATCTATAAGGACATTTTCCCTAAAACTTAGTAAGTTTTTGATTTCTTGTATATATGGTCGATAGAAATAGTTTTGAAATTTTGATGTATATAGGGATCAACTACTTAAGGAAAGCAGATTCAATCTATACATACTTCTATATCATAGACCTCTGTCATTGATGTCAAAGGGGGAGAGAAGCATGTAAAAAACATAAAGGGAGAGAATAACTGACATCATAAAGGGAGAGATAACTGACATGAAAAAATTAATCACTTGGGAGAGAAGCATGTGAAAGAGTACATCAGTTAGGGGGAGAAGTGTGTAAAAAGTAAGGGGGAGACATAACTTGTGTTGTAAACAAATAACGTTGATTCTTTGATGATTTTTCACATCATGTGTTGCCATCAATGCCAAAGGGGCAGATTGTTAGCAACTTGGCAAACATCATTTATGGAGACATTGCTGGTATGACTAAGATTGACTAAGCATGATGTTTGAATGGTGTTGTCATTGATGGCAACAAGGAATACAACAAGGATGTAGCAAGGATTGAACAAGGTATGAAGACTGTGGACAGTAACATGTCAGCAAAGTTCTAAGGATGGAAAATGGGTTGTGAGGTTATAGTAATGTCCTTACAAGATATCCTCATCCTCATGAAGTAATGTGTACATAGAGTTCTTGTCTAGCAAAGAGACTTAAGCATTTTGGCTAAGTGTTGGCAGATTATAGAGATGTTTACAGAGCTACAGTATTATGGTCCACATTGGTCCACATTTGAAGATCATATCTTGTGGTTTTGGTAAGATGTTTACAATCCTTAGATGTTCCTAATTCCAAAGTTTTATCTTAAAATGATCTCTAGAAGTACAGTTTCAAGTGAGATAAGTTTGACACAACAGAGTACAGTCTTAAATAGAACAGAACACCTATTTATTTTAGTCTGCATTTCTCTAGTAATGAATATTTCTTCTTGTGGTTTTAAGGTGTTGAAAACACATGATTGAAGTCTCTAATTTCAAAGTTTCAAAGTTTGAAGTCCTCCGGTAAGGCAGTTAAGAATACTTAAGTATCGCTACAGGCATTGACAATGTTTGACAGTGCCAGAGTCTAAGTTCTGCTACTCCGCATTTCACCACATGTTAATATTTTGTTCTGCAGTTTTGAAGTTAATTTTTGGGATGCCTAAGGAGTCTTGGTTATGAGTTTGAGGAAGCTTTGTGGTCGATACTACAAGTTATGTTTTGACACTTGATCTTAACCTATGCTAGTCATTTTGTGAAGCTGACTTGATACTATATTTCTTGTGCGAAAGAATCTATTGATTAGAATCATAGCCTAAGTGGTTCTATAGTTTTTTTCTGACATAAAAGAATGTATTCCAAGTGTTGGTTTGGTCCGCAAAGTCTTTTGGTGAATGCATTAAGGCCGACAAGCTACACATTGCATAACTACATGTTTCATCTTTGCAAGCCGACCTATTTTGAAGATGGTATGTGTTGTGGATATATATATGAGATTCATTTCAGTTTTTGAGAAGAAGATGAATGTGTGTATGTGACATGCAAGAAGTTTTGTACTCCAATAAATGTGACAAGTGCTTGAGAAGAGAGATCTAAGTTTCATGCAGAACAAAGCAGTATAACAGAGCAGTTTAGGATGAAGAGTTTTGAGACAGTATTTTGAGCTTCATTGGAGCTATATTCATACACTTGTAGATGCAATTGTAACAGTTCAGTCTTGGTAGTGAGCCACCCATTCTCTCTATCTCTTTCCTTCTTTGGACAGTGAGTCCTTGGGCATTGAACCCTAAGGTAGTGAGCCTCCTATAGTGAGCATTTTGGGAAGTGAGCCCTATGGTAGTGAACCTTTTGTAATTCAATGTTGTTACTTCTAATAATATATTGTGAGATAACACTCACCATGGTTTTTCTTTTTTTTTTTGGGTTTTCCACTTAAAATTCCTGGTGTTCATGTGTTATTCTTTGTGGTTGTACTTTCTATGCTTGATTTGCTTTACTATTATTGAATGTGGCAAATGGATTAATGGTTTAATGAATGAATGGTTTAATAGAATACTGATTCAACCCCCGCCCCTCAGTATTCTGGGTGTTCAACAGTTGCATATTGAGCAATGTGTTTCCAAGGTTACGAATCATTTGTAGGGCATCTATCTTCATGTTTTCATGTTCATTTCATATTTTCTTGAAAGAGTTGGTCATAGATATGTCAATTTTTGTCATGTATGATGTACAATATGTTGCTATAGCATATGCATTGAGTATAAATTGTGCATCAGTATTTGTTTGCCATAATTCGGGCATTTTTATAGCAAATGTATTATTCCAAGTATTTGAAGGGTCCCTTTTTAGAAAAAGTGTTGGTTGTTTCAATGTTGATTGTATTGCCTGTATAATCAATTTCTTTCATTTCCAACTATTTAAGGAATTCATCAAAAGTGGTCAATTTACTATATTGTTCTTTCTCTATACTATTTGTTACCTTTTGAGTCGCCCTTGTTTATTTATGTATCGGTAATATTTCTTAAGCAAGAGTCGGTTTACCGTACTATATTTTTGGTCGTACCTTTGCTTTGTAAATCGACTCTTAGTCCTTCAATTTTTACCCGTGTGTCGTCTTTGTATAAAATATTTGAACCTTTGAACCCGAACCATTCTCAAAGTTCAAAGTTCAATGGTTCAATATGTCTGAAGTGTCATATAAAGCAAGTTGCCTTTTGCTTGTCTTAAGCGTCTTTGTACTTTCGGGTTGAACTTGAACCTTCCGCGCGTACTCTATAGCGGGGTTCAAGGTTCAATGGTTCAATGGTCTTAAGGTTCAGCACTCATTGTCTTCTTATGAGTCGGGTCACGCAGTTTCCTTGTCTACTAATATATCGTTGAACCTTCCGCTTGTACTCTGCCGCGAGGTTCAATGGTTCAAGGTTCAATAGTTCACTGTTTTATAATTGGAAACCTTTTACCAAAGCCGCGTAACTTTTTGCTGGTCTACATAACCCTTGCGTCGTTGAACCTTCGTATTGAACCATGTCTTCACAAGTTCAACGGTTCATGAGTCAAGTCCCTGTTTCGGTAAGTCAATCTTTTGCCTACCTATAAAGTCCAGTTGGCATGTTTGAACCATCACATTGAACCACCACGTTGAACCATGTCCTAAAGGTTCAATGGTTCAATAAGTTCGAAGATTTGGTAATTTTGGTCCCGTTTGCTCCCGCAGCTTTCTAAGTCAAATTTAGTGGGAAAGTTGGAGGAAAATTTGTCAGAAACTCATCATGAAACCGAGAGCTCTAATTTAGTGGAGACTATGGATAATCATTGTACTTCATGATGGCACATGAACATTACTTGTTATTAATGAAGAAATCAAAGTTCATGTCTTTTCAAATATTTTTGGCACGTATTGTTCCGAGCGATATTTATTCATTCTGGTAAGTGCCATTATTAACCAAGAACAAGCTAATTTTAGCAAGAAAACATACTGTGCAATGCGGAGAAGGATAGCGCTAGAAGTGTAAGGCTCTCGTTATTCAAGTTGTCGCAGTGAATTCAAATATCCTGAAGGTGAGTTCTGTTTCCCCTGTGCTATTCCGAATTCTTATACTGGAAAGAAGAGCCTCTGGAATTTCTGTTATTTTCAAAATTTGAAGTGTTTTTTTATAATCGTCCAAGTATGTCTTTGAAATCTACATGTTTGGGGGATGAACATGGCCCTGGTCTCACTTACTCTCACTCAGAATTTGGAGATACTGCATTAGTTCAATATGATTTAGAGGAATTCATAGGAAGAACTAGAAACCCTGTTCAAACCCCCACAATGAAGAAAATTGTAGACAGTGGTTTAGTTGAAGCCACAGCCTTTCCTCAGGCTATATTCTACCCAAAGTTAGTTCAAGAGTGTAGGAATAGATACGATCCCCAACACAGGTGCGTCAGAAAAGCAGACGGGGATGTGTTATTCCATGTTGACAGACAAACCCTCATGTCTGTGATGAAAATACCACCTAAGGAGGCGTATTCCAATCTTGACATTACTGCCTCCAATGGGTATTTCTCAGAAAAGAGACCAACTTACAAAAGTGTAATAGCAAGGAACTGGCTGCTAAAATTTTAAAAGGGCGGTTCAATGCTACCCAGGCCCCTTACTAGAGATCATTTGATACAGGAAGTAAGGGATATTGTGGTGTTGTTGCACAGACTGAGAGGCAATCAGCATGCCTATTACTGGGAGGACTGGATGAACTTTTTCATACAAGTCATCCTTCAAGGTGAACAATATTTGGATTGGGCTGAGATAGTGGCCGACTGTCTACATCAGAGTTTAAGTAATTGTCTAGGTAACAGGGATTTCTTTATGTCTTCATATCTGTTCTACTGTTTAGCATCCACAAGAGATTGGTTTGACCTGCCTCATGAGCCTTTAGATGAGAACAGTAAGATTTACGAATATTATTCACAGTTGCAAAGAAAAAATTGTTATGAAAATTATAAAAGGATCAATGATGTCTTCACTAGAAAGATGACCTATGAACTGGCAGGCAACCTGGGTAAGAGAATGACCAGTGAAGCAATGCAACTGATCAGTATCTACGGTAGCTTTTTCATCCAATTTTCTGAATTCACTTATATCAGAGTTGGAGGATTTGATGGTGAACCTGTGAAGTTGCCTAGATATGTATTTGATCGTTTTGTACTGATGGAGGTATGTCGGAAATTGGCACATGTTGATAAGAAATTCCCATCAAAAAGGGGTTGTGGTATTGCTTTTCCTATTGAACTTGGGCATTATTCATGCCATTCAAAATCTGATGCCTTGAATCTGGAGGTGAACCTAAAAAGGTTCAATTTTCAATTCTTCACTGCCAGGGCTCAATTCGACAGTAAACAATTTGTCAAAGATAACCTAGATTCTGGAACAGGGCACTCACACCTTCCTAAGCTGGAAGATTATTGGGAAGACTGTCCAGATGAATTTGAGGTTAGGAGAAGGCTGTGGTGCAGACTTTCTTTGGGGCAGATAATTACCCTTAATTTAAACATGGACGTTTCTGGAATTTTTCATGATGATGAACAAGTGGTTGATCCACAATTTGAGAAGGTAGAACACTTACCCATTCCAGAGGTAGACTGGAGCAAGAAAGAGGAAGACAGAATTGAGATTAAAACCCTTCCTGTGATAAGGAGGACTAAGAAATGGTTGAGAGAAAAAAGGCAGGAAGGGTTTCAGAGTAAAACTGTCCAACAATTCTCTTCAATGGTCGCATCATCGCCTCCCATGCACTCTTCTAATCAACCTCTTGCTATCTGTGGTGCAGGTGCTTCCAAGCCATCGACTGAGAAAAGCCCTACCACCAAGAGATCCAGAAGAGTCCTCACGGATATTCTGCCATCTCGTGTTACCAGGTTGAGGACAAAAGGGAAAAGAAAGAAGCAGACTTCTGAAATGATAATTGTTGATTTAAATTCAGAGGAAGAATCAGAAGAGCCTATGGGTGACAAAGAGGCAAGCCCAAACAGAACAGAGGTAGTTGACACTGGTTCATAGTCAGAGGCCGTTCTGGAGACCCCTAAGAGGTTAATGATTTCAAATGAACCCTCTGATGGAGAGAAGTCCAGGAAGACCACCTCGGCCCCTGCACCGAAGTGGCTGGAGAGCTCCATATCTGACAAAAAGAAAGTGATTCCTTTTGTTCTCCCTTTAGAGGACATGGTAAGTAAATGTCTGGGGAAGACCCCCAAGTCCAAGAGACTCAAAACAACGTCCAGAATAAATATTGACCCAAACACTGGTAACTGGAGTGCAGAAATAGCTAAGCCAGTAACTAAGGAAGAGGTTCAAGATCCTACAGTGCATGATTTCACTGTGGAGAGGATAGATCTCGGTACTGCCTCCAGGGCTACAGATGTGCACCACCTTGAAGCTTCCACTAAGAGAATGGTCAGTCGAACAATGAAAGATGAGAAGGACAAAAGAGAGTTGAAACAAGCTCTGCGTTCAATGGCAGAGTACATTGAGGCCATTAACAATCCTAACCCACAGCCGATCTCACAGGTCCCCTTGTCTTTCGACCCAAAATCACCTGTCAATCAAAAAATGTTAAATCAAGTTCATAGAAGCAAAATGGTCTCAAAAACATTTGACTACTGGTTGGATAACATAGAACAAAAAGGAACTGAATATATTCATGAACTCAAAAATATATATGATTTGACTATTGTCACTGTTGAAGATCTTAAAACACAGGTTGTTGTTTGGGCAAAAGACGAAGGTAAGTGGACAAGTGTAATAAACCAAATAGAGGAGGTTCGAAAATATGGGCTGGAGAAGTTTTTGGCAGAAAAGAACTTGACTGGTGTGGACGCGGATTTGTTATATGTGAACAAGAAGAATATTGAATGGAGGAACTCCATATCTCGACAAGGACGCTTTGAGCTCACAAAGCTAATTAAAGAGATAATGGAATTCACCCAATCACTGCAACATGATTTGCAATGTATCGAGGTTAAATACTTATAAGATGATGGAAAGCCTGTGGAAGATGTTGAAGCAGTGGTTCAATCTTTTAGAGATAAAATCAACTTTGTTAAAGAAAATGATAATATTTTGATTGAGGATTTCTCTAGGATTTCCAAAGTCGAGTCACTACTCTATCTCTGCATTGATGCACTCCCAGAACACAGGGCAAGGTTTGGGAAAATGCGAAGAGAAAAGGAAGTTTGGAAATCAAGAATGAAGCATATAGGTATACCAAACTTCCCTAAAATTTAGGAGTTCGTTGCTGCCTTTCAGGAGTGGAAGACCCAACATGCTTCCCAGGCTACCGATAGCAAATCAGGAGATGCTGATCCGTCGCTCCAGTCATAACCTCATTGGCTCGTTCTCTTTCAGTTCCTTTATTTATGTTATTTCCAGCAATCTTGATCTTTTAGAATCAGTTGTTAAAACTAAATCCCGTACGGGTCAGAGTTATGTTAACTCTGGGTTTAATTTGCTCAAGGACACAGTTAAGGATTCATATATATATATTTTTATTTCTTTGAAAGGGGGGAATTTTTGAGAAAAGAAAAAAAAAAGAGTTTTTGGGCTGAACAGTTGATATTTTACATTACGTGATAATTGTCTGAATACTTTTCATCTGTGAATGAGAAGAAGAAACAATGACTGCCTATTTTGGATCTATGCGTCTGAATGTGTGGAATTAGATTTTCTGTGTAAAATCTCCTTTCATTTGGTAATTACTCTTTATTTGGACAATTCGTCATATATGTTCTGTTCTTCATTGGTTCAGCAAGTTTGTATGAATGTATTCATGTATTTGAATGTATCAAAGTAGAATCTGTGCATTCTATCCTCTTACTGTATAAATTTATCGCGTTCATGACATGGTTATGTATGAATGTTAGTCTGCCTTAAGCATTTTCTGGTTAAAAATGCATTTGGTTAGTTGAATAGGTTAAATTCACTGAAAATCTTAAAGGGCGCTATACCTAAATTCAGAGCGGAACTAATTTAAAAGGTTCACCCATTTGTTGTTTAACTCGTTTGTTCTTTAAAAGAGGGGTATAGAGTCAGAATAAATTATTTTCAGAATAAGGACAAATCCGTTATCCAACACTATTAAACAGTACGAAGGCATTGTCTAATATAGTCTCATTAGTTGTTGTAATTGGTTCTAGTATAGTCGTTTTCCTATAGGTGGCATGGGAAAATTATATCTACACTTTGTTTTTTTATTTTTCTTGTAACTTTTTGTATAATAATGATGGTGTAAGTTAGCAAGTTTTTCATTTAGTATGTTTGTGTCACATGTAATAAACCTATCTACAAACTCTTCAATTTCAAAACTATTGCCTTTTCCATAAACAAGAGCATCTCTAACCCATACGAGTGCATGATCAAGTTGGTTTCCTCTATTTTGGAATTCCATTACAAAGAAGTAGTCATTAATGTATCCCAGAATTGTATGATCTTTAGTTAAAAGCTTTTTTAGACAATTCATGTTGTAGGCACCTAAAATTGACCCATTCCCAGATCAGACTTTCATCTACCATACTTCACTTTAATTAAATAATTCTTAATTATTTGATTAAGTTCATTAAATCAATTTTATCCTCCATGTTAATTAAATAATTCTGATTATTTAATTAATCCATTTTATCCTCCATATTTGATTAAATAATTCTAATTATTTAATTAAATCAATTTCCCTCCAATTCAAATAAATAAATCTAAATTATTTATTTAATTAGTCTTTTTCCTCCAAAATGAATAAATTTAATATTTAATTCATTTACCACATGTGCTCATGAAATTAAATAATTTAAATTTATTTAATTTCCTATTATTCCCTCTCATCCATAGTTCACTCTCTATTAATTTAGATAACTAATCAATTGAATTAGTTAACTAGATCAATCAAATCAATTAATAGGTTAGTCAATTGAGTTCACTAAGCAATCAACTCAGTCAACTAATCAATCAATTTAGTTCACTAATCAATCAATTCACTTAACTAATCAATTAATTCAGTCAACTCCTTAATCAGATCTGTTAACTCCCTTCATGCATGAGAGGACAAGGACACTTGTCCTTCTCTTATTCACTCACATTCTCTCAACCATCCTCAACCATTGATCTTTCTGATCATCCTCAACCATTGATCTGATATCTCACATGTTTATAAATCAAACCTCCTTCTCTATTTCTGAGATCTCTCATTTTAGTAAACTTATGCTATTATTTTCATTCTCGGGAGATCAATATTTACATTATTAGCAAATAGAGCAATCCACATAACAAAAGAAAGGAGCAATCAATTGAGTTTGGGTGCAACTTCAATTTTCTTGATCAGTGTAGGCAATTTGTTTGTGCAAAAAGAAGGTAACTTGTACTTGATTTTGTTCATCTTTCGTTTATGTTTGCATTGTATTTTTCACCTATCACACATGTGATGTCTAAAGTAACTAGTGTAAGTGACCGAGTCTTTTCTAATAAGAGAGTCAATATCAAATTTTTCTTGTTTTTAATTTTTATTATGCATCATTTGATTTGCATTAAATATTTTTAATGTTGATATTAATGGTTTCCACTGGTGCTCCACACTCGTGAAGGTCAAGCAAAAAGTTGGAGGTCCTAGTTGTCGTATCATTGCAAATATGTTTTTCTTCATTTGATGTAGGTAGTTTGGAGAGATACGAATATGTTTGAAATCAATGTATCCAATTGATGCACGAACATCTAGGGTGAATATGCAATCCTGCGTCAACCAAAAAAAATGATGTTTCAGTTTTGTTGTAGTTGTCACAATTTGTTTCAATTTGGTTGAGATTTGGCATTTTCAGTTTTGTCGGTGACTTCAGTGGTAGTTGTAGCAGCTGATATTTCATTAGGAAATGTGATATCACTCCTAGTTTTCATTTCACTAGTGAAGACCTTCTGGCATATAATAAAGAAAGACATATAATAAAGAGCAAGTCGATAGAGGACTTCAAATCACTACCATGTGTGTGCACATTGCTGAGTATTTCACTGTGGACTTATTATGGACTAGTGAAGCCCAGTGGCCTCCTCATCTGCATGTTTAATGGGTAGGTGCTGTATTAGAATGAATCTATGTCTCTCTCTTTATACTTTATGATCCCAAACCTATTAGAATGAGAACTGTTCTGTTGTTGTTTCTTGTGGACATAGCTTTCTTCGCTGTTGTGTTTTTAGTCACATTTCTGGCACTTAACATAAATACAAGGATAGATGTTATAGGAATTCTATGCATATGCTTAACTTTAAGAATGCATGCTTCTCCCTCGGTTGTTATAAAAATGTGGAAATACATGCCTTTTTCCTCTCATTCTTTCTCTTCCTCAGTGGAGTAGTTTGGGGGAGTGCGAGCATTTTTTTAAGTACGATGTGTTCGTTGAAATTCCAAATGGAATTGGCTTCAGTTTAGGAGCTGCATAGTTGGTTGTGTACATGATTTATAGGAATGGAAAGGCTTATAGTCAAGAGAATACAAACATGAATGGTGGTGAAAGTATTGGAGCAAGGAACCACAGACTCCACACGTGCACATGACCACAAGGAAAAAAGGCATTGTGTTGAGGACAAAGTAACGTGGCATATGGTTCCATCATATTATTTCCATGGTGTCAAGCAAGCATACGTGTGTCTACCTAATTCACTTAATTGGAAGAGAGCCCTAGAATACCTATTAGCCAGGAAGCATACAAATAGTTTATGATAAGTCACCCCTACGAAGAATAATATCAAAGACAATAATGACATGATTCAAAGGTAATTTTGATGAAGGAATTTAAAGCATTTTAGTGCAGAAACCAAGAGGATCTATGCACCACGATGGATATAGAGAAGTCTCAGATTGGTGCTATTTTACTGGAGTAAACACTACCACGGAGATGTCATAGAAAGGGAAGCAAATAGTTTTGAGGGGAGTCTATTTGTGTTTCTTTGACTTTTCCTATTCTATAGATTCAAAGGAGATATAGAGCATCTTTGGGCAGTAATAAAGAGGCCTGGTGGATGGATAACGAAGGCGTCGGCCATTGACAGAAGAAAGAGAGGTTCGGCTAGAGAGTAGAGGAAAACTTATGGAGAATGCGAGTTAAGGCACTAGAGGGTGCAGGGAGAGAAGAGAGAGGTTGGAGCCTTGTGAGGCTGTGAAACTATGATGGTGTAGAGGTGTGCAGATTTAAGGGACAAGGAGTTGGGAAAAACCATTGAAACCCAGACATTGTAATAGTTTTCAAAATTAAATTGTTTTGTGAATAAAACCAGTTAATTGTTTTGTTGAAATCAAATTTGAATCGTGTATTGGTGTTTTGTGAGGTTGGTTTTAAGAGAGGACTATTTTTTTCCCCTTTGCATTACCGATATCTAATTTCAATATTCTATCTAAGTTAGCTTTGTATTTAACATCTTTTGCTAGTAGTTTTCATCCTTTCAATTGACCTTTTCTAATTCTTATCCATATGCTTGAAATAATTTTTTCTATAATTACACATATTGCTTTGAAGAACATCTTTTTCTAGTAGTTTTCATCCTTTCAATTGACCTTTTTTAATTCTTATCCATATGCTTGAAATGATTTTTTCTATAATTACACGTATTGCTTCAAGAAGAATAAGTTAGTATTATGATTTCTAAAATCACCACTTGAATGTAATAGCTCCCATTGAGCAATTTTTTGATACTTGAACCTTTTCATTATGTCATCATCTCTTGGAAGTCCAAAGAATAAAGTTGTAAAGTTCATTTCTTCTGCATACTTGTCCTTGAATATTCCAATTGGATGATTTACTTCAGCAGGTGCTATTTCAATTATCTTTTCATGTAGGTCCTACACAAATTGAGATTCTGTGAATCCATGTACTAGTATATCAATGGGCAGTTCATTGTTATCAGTATCATTGCCACTAGATATCTCTTCTATTCCAATATCATTCGTATTTATTTCTTTCAAAGTTTGAATCCAATTATGGTCTATAGAAATATTTTCTATCTTATATAGATGTCTTCTACATAGAAGTTTTAATGCTTTCATTAATAGTGTTGGGTGAATAGTTCCTGTTTGGTATGCATTTTTATATTGTAGATTCCTTTTCAATGCAACAACAATTGTTATTGTATTGTCAATTGAACGTGGCAGTGCTTTTTGTATAATGTTCATATTTGTAGGTACATTAATCATTGATCCTGTCCATCCCATTTGTGATTGTTTGTATCCCTATTGCCTAATCTATGCAAAAACAATACGTGGTGATATGAGTCTTTCTTCAAGTTCTGATATAGATGTGACAAACTTCAATGGTTTATTTCGTCTTATCAACTGTGGTGTGGCAAAACATGGTAATTTCCCATTATGAAGATATGTCTTGCAAGAAGAACATACTTTCATAAGCGAGCTTACTCCATTATGATTTTCAAAGCTTTGATAAGTTTTTCATTCTTTTCGAGTTGTTGTCTTCATCTTGTGCACAAATTGTAGTTGTTGACATATTAAGCTTTTTTTTTACGTATTAAGCATTGATATCTTGGTGTGTCCTTAATTTTAGTCCAATATTTATGTGTTGGAGTTTTTTTTTGCCTATAAATTTTGGTTGTGCAAGGTTTTATTTTTTAGTCTTCTTTACTACGTAACTAGTATCTTTTTTAGTTGAAGTAGACATTTTTTTTTTGTTCAATACACTTGTTATTACGTTTTTGATCATCCATTTTGGAATTTGAAATTTTTGAATGAGTGAAATCTGTATGAAACATTTCTTGTTCTGAATATTTGCCTTGTTTTCTTTTCTTTGATCTAGGTTGTATTGTTTTGGTTTCTATTGATGTAGAGTCCATGTAGATAGTTTGCAATGTTCAACTAATTTTTTTCATGAGTAATGGTTCATAATGTACATGTGTTGTATCAATTTTAAATGAAATAATGTTATATGTAGTTATTGCATTTATTTGAGTATAAAGACATATTCAATTTGTCTAGAATATGATGACCATAATTGAATCTTTACCTTGAATAGATTTGCAATCCATTGTAATGCGAATGCATCTCCTTCAATTTTTCCTTCTGAATATGGCATTCCTATGTTTACAATATAGCCTTGCCAATTTGCAATGCGCATTGTACTTTGCAGGATATTGTCTCCTAAATAATTTTCTAAGCAATAGTTGGCATTATAGTCACTACCTTTTTTTTGCATTGCAAAAAGATTGTGCTATGTAAAGTCTTAGAGATTGAATATCAAACTCATCTCAGATCAAATAGCATATTGCATTGAAAAGACTATCACCATAGTTTTTTGTAGCTGTAGTTGGCTTTTTTATACCATAATATTGCATTTCAGATGCAATAGATTCCCAAGTATTTTCAAGATTTGTACAAAGATTTGAAAGATGACTTGATGACATTTGTATGAACATTTCTTTGTAAAGTTTTCTTTGAAAGTAATGGCTCATAATGACCACGAAGGGGGTTTTCATCATGAAATAGAATAGGGTAGACATTTTCATTTGAATTTTCATTGAATTGTAAATATCTTCTCTTTTTTCTTATTGACCATAATGCAATTGATATTTTTAACCACTTGCATATCCATCATATGCAAAACATGTCACCCCAAAGTCCTTGTTCTTGTTCAGATTGAGTATTTGAAGCAAAGAATCTCATTTTATTGAAATAAGTATTGGCATTGCCTATTCCATTTAATTCGTATAGTAATTCTGGATGCAATTCATATAAAAATGCTCGCAATGCATCATGGTCATTTTTGGCTTGACATATTAAGAACTGGTCAATTAATCCATTTCATATTTCAATTGATGTGTAATGACAATGAAGTAAGACTTCTATTGTATCAAACAGACAATTGTCTTACTATGTAAGAAAATGAATCTAATTGAAATAAGTTTTGTTGTCTCAAAGCTTGATCGATTGTTGGACTTGATTTAGTTTTTGAAAAATTGTATTTGTCAACATCTATAGTTTGAAACATTGTATCATGTAATGAAATTGAAGTGCTATGAATTTATGAAAAAATACTTGTTTTAATGAATAGTGATGAGGAAAGCTCTGTATACTTAGTACCTAATTTTTGAAATTGAAGAATTTGTTCACATGTGAAGGAAAGATGTCAACTTTAAGTCTGTGTGAATAAACATCTAGAAATTGAAATTAGCTATAGTTATGTAAAAGATAGAGGCTAAAAACATTGTAAGATGAATTTGATTGCAATTTTTCAAATTAACTTTTGTATTGATTACCAATATTACAAGGCAAGTAATAAATGATCTTTACCTTATTTGTGAACATCGTAGATTTCTTTGTTTTCAAGCAGAAGTCACCAGTTTCAGTATTGAACAATATGTCTGTGAAGCTATAAAAAAACTACAACTCTATTTGAAATTACAAAGTACTCATTTAATTTTTTGAAAAAATTTAAACCAAAGATATCTTTAGAGTCCAATTTTGAAAGATTACTACATTTTACCAGAGTAATGCTTGACTTAAACACTAAATTACATATTATTTTGAAAAGCAATTGATCAGAGTATGAAAAGGGATCAATTAGATAAATCAAATTGACAAAAGAACCAAAATTATGTTAAACTGTGACCACAATACCGGATTAATGATTTAATTCTGAGAGTAGTTTACAATCTCTGTAATGCATCAATTTAATTGTAATTTACACTTTATTTCAAGAAGTGTAAACTAGAAGTAACAAAATATTTATAGGTTGTGAATAAGAAACAAATCTTCTATATACTCAAATTTTTAAATTTATTATAAAATTTTATCCCACATAAATTGAAAAGTATATTTAAATTTAAAACAAATTTTATAGAACAATAAATATAAAAAATATAAATTTTAGTTGTAATTATAATTTTATAATAAAAAAATTTTAAAAAAAAAAAAAAAACTTAACAAATTTATATTTTAAAAATATAAAATAAAGGTAAAGTAAAACAAAGGAAATTCATACTAAATTAGACAATCGGCAATCTTTAAAAAAATATATTAAAGTTTTAATTTTTTTAAACAAAAACTACTAGCATTAAAACAGTTTTTAATAAACAAAGAGAAACATAAAAATTATTACACTTTAAGAAAAACTCCCAAAAATCTAAGCAGTCAGTGCCAAAATAATTCAACTAACAGGAAGAAAATTCTTTGTCTATGGATGGATCATTGTTAAAGAAAGTGAGCTATCTGTTGTTGGTTTAAATAATGGGCTAAGATGTATGATTACATGTTTGATTTGCTTTTACACTGTTGTGCTAGCTGTTTCTAATTTGAAATTCTTTTAACTGATGTTAGAGTTATTGAGGTCGTTTAAGCAGCTTGTGTCAATTGAGTTTAAGCAGCTAATAAAGCATACGACATTGTAGCTCAAAAGATATATATATTAAAATGGATGCATATACATTACTATTAATGCAAACAGATTGAGTTATAGAGAAATTTCTTGTTGATAAAAGAAAAGAATATATAAAAAGAGAGCAAGCTTATGAGAGATGGGTCATCATAAGAAAGCAAAACCGAAGTAATTCTACATTTTACCAGAGTACCTAATGCTTGACTTGAGGGACTTAATTGTTCTACAACGGTCTAGATCCCTCAGATATCCTTCGACAACCCCCGCTGAAGAAGGAAGCGGTAACTCAAAGGAATGATTTTGGTGGTATGAGATCTTTGAGTGGAGAACTGAGGAAAGAGTTGAGAAGAGGTTTTGGCACTTCCCCGCTTTCCCTAAGTGAAGGTTCTAGGAGAAACGCCCACCGTAAACAGTTGGCATGTTGTAGTGGGGATTTTTCAACCTGAAAACAGTGTCCACTTTTACCTTCCACCAATCAATAGATCTGCATTCGACAAGTTTGTCTGCACTGTTTGTCGACGAGTTTGTCCACAGCATTTTGGTCAACATGTTTTCGACTAGCAGATAGTTTTACAAGACAAACAAAGGCATAGTAGAGTGTTAGGAAGCAGAACTGGGGAGACTAATGAGCAGGAAGTGGTGGATGAGAGTTACAGAGGTAATTCCAAGATTCGAAGCTTAGACAACATATATAATCGAGCAAAGGCGCACAGAGAGAAAGCCTTAAAACTATGTTTTCCAATTAAACCAAAACTTAAGCAAATGCATCGAAATCTAAATCTCAACCGAGGAGTCTAGCAGACCTAGAAAGCGTAAGTTTAAAGACTCAAAGAAATGACATGTGGATGGAGTTTCTAGAGAATTAGGATACCTTTATGAGGAAGAGCTTAACCAGCAGGTGCGTTGTAAATAACCGGTTGGTTGAAAACAGTAGTACGGACAATTGGTGATAGAATCTGAGTTTGTTTGGTCACTAGCTGGAGTTGACTAGAGGACTGGTCGAGAAATCCGTATAGCCAATCGTTTACAACCCACCGGCTGTTTATGATGGACGAGGCGTCAAGTCTTTCCATTGCTTAAAATTGTCTTATTAAAACCCAGAATTAGCATAAGTATCTTGAAGACATTGCTGCTTTGAAAAACCGAGGCAAATTTAAATTAAAATCTTGCTTCCAACCATGAATGAGAGGCATCGGTTCTATAAAATTCACTTGCACAGGGTCTTCTCCTATATATGAATATATATTACCTGATGGTAATGTATGAGAATTAGCATTAGCATCTTGAAGACATTGCTGCCTTCAAGAACCGAGGCAAATTTCTAAGGAGCATTTTTACTGTATTATGATCTGAAAAGTTGAAGATAACTTGGACATTAGAAGTCCAAGCTATTTATCTCATACAAGCTTACCATCTACCTACAACCATAACATATAAGTTATTTGTCTTCAAGACACTTGAAAACAAAAGCGTTTGCAGATTTGCAAGAGACAGAATTGTAAACTGGACACAATGAACTGGAAGTCACGCAAGCTCCTAAAAATGGATATGGAATCCGTTGGAATTGGTTCACAATTCACCAGAGGGGCAAGACAATATTTGACCTTGCAGGCAGGAGACTTTCATGTGGACTATCAGATTCAACAGCATGGAAAAAAGTTCATTCTTGTCATCGTAAGTTGATGATTCGATAGGACTTATGAACTGAAATTGATGATTTGATAGGACTTATGAACTGAAAAAATGAAAGAAACAAGATCAACTAACACTTAACTGATTACAATTTGGAGTAAATTGGAAGTCAATATGACAAGTACATATAGCCTTGAGTAACCTTGAGTTAATGGGAGTCAATCCCATAACTTAAGGAGATCCCAAGTAGATGTGGCAAGCCAAGTGGAGTGAAAGAGTTTGAAGGACTCTTCCTTACTGCCACACACTCAGCTGAGGTGTCTTATGCCATGTGCATAAAATGAGGCTTCCAATTATGGCCAAATGAATGCCAAATTTAGCCAAATGAAATGTGTACACTAATAAAAAAAAAGGAATAAGAATAAAGCAATTGAATATGCTTTGAAAAATTTAAGGCATTATCAGACAGCAATAGATTAATCTGTGTATATCATGGTGACTACTGATCCTGGCAGACAATACTCTAAGCAATACAATCTTATTTTATCAGATCGAGACATGTTTCCCATTACCGTATTTCAAACTTCAATCTACTCTGAATTATTGCCCCCTTCGCAGGAATATCTGCAAAAGTTTCTTCTTTTGTTCAACAGCATCTATTGAAAGAGTTTCACAGCAAAATCCTGCAAGTCATTGAACGATAAGTTAGACCTCCCTGATTTTCCTTGAGAGCTAGTGACTTCTGATATATGTGCCAAATTCTGTTATGGAATGGTTAGTTATTTTTAATGCTTACCAGTTACCAGTCATTTAACATGTTAATCTCTCCGTGGAATAAATTATTTTCCTACAAAGAAGATTACCAGTCCCAAAAGTGAGTGACTGCAAATCTCAAGGAAAATTCACCAGTGGGTAGCAAAATAACTATGCGTGCAGTTGATTTCACCCAAAACCTTTGGAACAACTACTGAATACAAAACTGAACTTTTAATTTTTAGATTTCATAGTTTAGAGGAGGATGTAATTATTTGCTTTCATTATTAGTATGGACCATATTTATTAGGTATGGCTCATTTTTTAAAAATCAACGACCATGATGATGACTAGCAATTGCAATAAATATTATTTTATTGGCAAACATTAATTATATTTTTTGTGTATGAGTCACACCTATAGACTGATTTTCTAGTTGAAAGGTCAATTTTATATTTTTAAAAATTGATAGATTATAGGACAATATAACTTTTGCTTTTATTTTCAGTATGGGCCATATTTATTGGGTATGGCTCATTTTGGAACACCCACTATCATGACTACCAATTGCAATAAATATTACTTTATTGTTAGTACATGATTTTATTTTTTGGGTATGGGTCATTTTGACACATATACACTATATTTCTTTCGTGAATTGATTTTAGGTATAGTTGATATTGACTTTAGTATTTTTTCAAACTTTGAAAACTATAGTCATGATCAAAATACAATAAACTGATTGGTTGAAACGCTTAATCCAAAATTTTGCATATTAAATACGAAAGTACCATGCCATGGTAGGTACTTATAAAGTTGTTAAAAATGCTGCTAATAAAAATGTTGAGATGTTACATAGTCATTTGGTAAACTTAAAGGTTATTTATAATAAAAACAATTTCTAAGGTTAAATTAAGTTACAAATCAAGAAAATACAAATAATGAGGTGCGTATCCAAAATAGCTATCAAAGGAATGAAGATTGAATGTGGCAAGTTGTACACTAACTCAATTAACATTCTTATCAAAATAAAACTTGATTGTGGCCAGCTAGTTTTATAGAATTTTCTTAATAAAGGGCTATATGGAACAACCATAACAATAACAAACATTTTTACATCGGTAACAAGTCAAAACTCTTTCTCGAAACCATTTAAGTAACAAAATTGCTTAGATGCAATAAGTGACAACTCCTATTTCTTTTTTTTTTTTTGTTATATAAAATTTCTCATAAGCAAAATCTATCCATTTACCATTCAATTTTTATATGGTGAATATTGAAATAGTTTTATTGGAATTAAAGTCTTACCCATGTCCTCATGCTGCTGCTTAACTTATTTTTTTTGTTTAAATTTGAGCAGTTGGAGTGGCCCTATGGAAATTGGTCCCATGGAATTGCTAGAGGATCTATTTTTGTGGAGCAAAAGGTCCCATGGAACTCAAAAAAGTATGCTAATGTTTAAATCAGAATCTTCTCCTCCAAAATAGGAGCAGCTATTGTTTAGGAGGTTATTTTTGAGTAGGTGCAGATGGGGTGGGGCTGAAACTTTCCCCCACCAGCTTAGGGAATTAACTACCAGTTTTTTCATTCCCGCCAATTAATTTAGGAGAAAATTTGGAGGGAATTTTTTGCAATTTATTTTTTATTTCCCCAGTTTCCTAAAAAATCTCTATTAAATTATTTAGCATAAACTATTGTTAAAAAAACTTCATGAAACCCCAGCTTCCATAAAATTTAGACCTTAAAATTTTAAGCATACACACAACTACAAAATTCATGGGACCACCCACTGTAAAATGCTCTTAAAAAATCTCAGCAGCCCCTTCCCATGGGACCACTTCCTAAGCTGTGGAAAAAAAGGGGGGTTGGAAATAAGCAGCCACTGCATAACTAAAAATATGGCATGTGGATGCATATATTTCCTTCCCTCCTTTTTTTTAATTTTCTTTTAAATTAAGATAATTTGTTTTTAATTTTTTATATAGTAAAAACTACAAGATAACTCCTTAAAATAAGCAGAAAAATAAAATATTCATTGGGTCACTAGCTCTACAAATATCTCCTAAAAAAATTGAACAATAGTTAAACAACTGCATGGAGACATGCCATTAGTAACTTGGCTATAGATTTTAGCACTACACCCTTATTTACCCACCATTAAAAACTAACCTAGCACCATCTCCTTATCTTATAAAGATAGACAATACATGTAGTTACATAGTTTTTCCCTCATTTCCTCATCTTCCAAGCATTAGTTTGTATAGAAAACCAGTGATTAACCAATTCATGTGATATGCAGAAGATAATAAATTATCTTGTAAGAGGTATGATGAGAGGATATTAAAGTAATCCTTTTCTAACCATGTCAACATTTCTTTACCATGTTATGGTATAATCGAATAAACTTACTCATTATGCTGCATGTTCTACTTGTTTGATTCTAAGGGAGCCCCATCTCTTATCATGTCATGTGAATTTGTTTCCATTCGGAGATTTACAAGAGCTCTAACTTGCATGTAAAAATATTTTAGCCACTTTCATAGATGACTATTATTAAATATCATCTACTTCAAGTCAAAAATCAATTTTGACTCCTTAAAATAGGATAAATATTAACCATTTTTTTATAAATGATGTGTAAAATTACTATTAACTATTTAATGATTGAAATGGATGAAATTTAAATAGAGTGCTAGTTGACATACTTGTGCTTGCATTTAGGGCTTAAATTTGACAGTTGTATAGCTGTATTTAGGAATTTTTGCTGTAAAATACAATCAAAATTTTAAAAAGACTATATCATTTGAAAGGAGAGATTTTGGACAAACTGTCAAAATTTATATAGGATTATGCTGATATATATATTTAGTTTTTATATAATCTACTTATATTAATGTATGTCATAGTATTTTAAAGGCAGTATTGAATAGATAACTGTCAACAGGCAAGGTCGACTATCAAATTGAAGCCCTGCTTGCATTGCATCCTAGAGAGCAAGCTCATTCTATGTAGTCTCATCATCTTTATATCTTGTTTTAACTAGCACATCATGTACAACTATAAGATCCATCCTCACACAATCTTTTCCAAGTAGAGAGAGCATTAATGGTTGAGATGGTGTTACTTTATTTATACCCATCTATCTACTTTTGAAGTGGGGCTAATGTTATTGTAAGAAACTTAGTGCTAGTTACATCTTATAGTTCAAACTACAAACATCTTGAAGTCTCTACAACTAGCTCAGTTGCATCATCATTCACATATTATTCTTTTAAGGAAGATTCTATCAACACTAACATGTTTTCTCAACATATCAAATCTAAGACATGCCTAGGTGGACGTTTCCACTATGTAGGTCTAGTAAAACCATCCCATAGCTATGTATGACACTCTCAGGACTCCTCCACATATCCCTGCTCAAGAGTTGTGTATGCTAAGCTAGTGCTATAACTTTTTCCATCCCTGTCATTTTTTATTATACTAAATCTTGATAATCGAGGATCACCATCCTCATCAAAAAGCACTCTATATGCGTTTAAATCATGAGAAATGCATCGATCTTCAATATTATAGTGGTCAGTGATTGTGCAATATAATATGCAACACTCAACTGCATCAACCAAGGTATTACTTGCTTCTCCCAGTGAAAGAGATGTTTGGAAAAGGTATCAATTGGCATGCACTCTACAACCAATAGTTGTTCATCTCCTTCAAAACAACAAATGATCAAGTTCACTAATCTTTATAATCAAACTTTTCCAATGTCATCTACTTCAATAGGAAACTACTTGGCATCTGGCCAGGATTGTTTTGGAAAGCCTTTAACAACAATCCAATGATTATCTTTTAGTCTTCGTTTGTACACTATATTCTAACTACTTCTAAGACACAATGTTTTTGCTATTAAACCCTCTTGTTGCAACTTGGAGCTTGATCAGTGTATATTCCTTGAATGTAGGCACTCTCATTCTCAAATTGAGTGGCATTTTCTAGATCTCATTTCTCATTTTCAACTAATTCTATAAAGGAATTGAGCATATTACTTGTTTGAGACTACAGGACCATAGACATTGTTGTTACATGGAGCCTAATTAGACTCAGAGGTTAAATTTTCCCCACTTTTATCAGTGCAATTTCCCCCCAAATTATTTAATGGGGGTTTGGGGGCAGCACCCCCAAGATGGGGTCCAAGGGCAGTGCCCCTTGCGAGGTCCAGGGGCAACGCCCCTTGTGCTCTCCCTGTCACGATACAAGGTGGGGTCGAGGGGCATCACCCTTGCGGGGGCTTAGGGGCAACGCCCTTGAAACCTCAAACAACTTTTATTATTTTATAAAGGCGTCAGGAGTTATTTTTCTATTGGTTGACATAAAAAAACCCTATTTTATAACTGATATAAGTCTTGATTAAAATGGCTAAGGGTTAGGGTTTCTGGATATTGTATTGTAGCATTTGCAGTGGTATTGAGTTGCAAGGATTGATGGTTGTAATCGGTTTGATTTGCTCGATAATAATATTGGACTCTCTATTGGTGGATGTAGCCTGAGTTTGGGTGAACCACGTTAACAATTATCTCTCGCTATTATTATTTCTGTGTATTTTTCATTCCTCTGTTTAATCTTTATTTGCATTTAATTGATATCTTCTGCATGCAATTCCTAACAGACATCTCATTCTCAGAGCTCTATAGCTAAATTAAATTAGGAGTGAAGAAAGATTAAGAAAATAATGATTTGTGTGCTAAAATTTATACATATAAACCTCAAACCCGATCAAAAACCTTTGATCACTTTTCCCTCTATTTGAAATTGAATTCTTTTGTCGAGTCCATAGACATTCTTCTAGTCAAATTCATTCATTGCTTTAATAGTTTAGAAATTTTCAGCGACAACTACTGTTTCTTACAACAAATAAAATTGTGATTTCTCAAAAACAAAATGAAAATTAATTAAATACGTTCTAGCAATTTATGATGGTGGCTTTGTGATGCCCTGACTTGTCAAAAAGGACTTTTCTATGCCTTTTTGCACCTCCCTGCCCCAAACCCTTTTCGCCCTTTCCACACCAAACATGTTCTCACCAAATTTTAAGATATCTCCTTGTATTAAATCGATTGAAATGCTACACTTCTTATACAAGGGAATCCTTATTAATATGAGGCCTTTAGAGGACATGGTGGAAAAATGGAAGTTTCCAAGTCTTGCATTGAAATGTGTACATGTAATTCCATGCATGCCTCTATTCTAAGTATCCAAAGGCATTTGTTTGAGTATGTACAAGCTCCATCATTAGCAATAGAAAAATTATTTAACTAGAGGATTTCTTAAGATTTGTGTGTGAATATCTTTGTGAGCAAATCTTCAAGTTTTGGCTTTATTAGATCCACCAAACCATGTTATGATATAGGGTTCATAATTTGTGTGGAATAAAATAAAATAAAAAGTAACTAAATACATTCTATGGTTTTTTTATGAATGCATTTACAACTTTTACATGTATTGTAACTTAGTAAATTATTGTTGAATAATACATTGAAGCTTCTTTTTGTGTTGGGTTTTTCTTGAGAAGGTCTTCTCAAGGTAATTTCTGTGTCAACTATATTATTTATGTTTGCATATTATTGCATGTGTGGTGTATCTTTTTGGAATTGTCTAATTCATATACTATTTAGCATTGTTCTCCTCTAAAGTTTAGTTTGGGAGTTATTTCCATATTTTCCTACTTCCTTTTAGAAATATCTACTAGAAGGCCCATTAGATTGACAAGGAAAATTGAATATAGGAGACCATGGCAGCTCACAAATTTGTAAATCATGAAGTTCATGTAAAGCTAGACTTAGGAACAACATGCAACAAAACAAAGGCAAGATAACTTTTACTACAAGTCATCTTACAACAATAGACATTATGTCGAACCAAATACTACTAGTTGCTACAAGTGAAGCAAAATAATCAAAATAGACCCTCTAAATTGCTACAAGTGGAGTCTTCACCCAAATTTTCTATACTATCCTATTTCCCACTTTCTAAAAAATCTCAAATGCAAACCAAAAAATATGGATTCTACATTTTGGATGAAAGCCAAGATTGGCTATGGTTGGGGATGTGTGCCTCTTATAGGCATAAAAAAATCTAGACGAGATCTTCAAAATGTGCAAACCAAGCCAAAAGAACATGGGACAAAACATAGCCACAAGAAAAGAACACACATATATAGACAAAGACACACATGATATATACAAGACATATATACAAGACACAAAACACCATAAGGATAAAAGAAAACTAAGCCTAAAACCTAAAACAAAACAAGGATAAAGACTTATATGTAGCATAGACATGGGAGAGAACATACGAGCACCATCATTGTAAGTAGCTACATACAGGTCACCATATGCAAACCAATAGAAGTCAAACTATGCACATAACCTCATGGCCCAAGGTCACTAGAAACACTAAAACATATGCTTGCCCCTCTCAAAGAGTACACCTTCAAATGAGTCGCACACTCTTGCCTTGGTAGCAAATTCATTGCTCAACTACAACATGAAAAATCTCATACACCCATGCATGAGTGCACTACAAATGTTGAAAAAATAAAGATGAAACTGCCCTTCATAGTTGCAACAATATAAGCACAAAAACCTAAAGTATGCAATTCCACATTATCATACATATCTTGAACACTTAAGGTAGATGTGATAAAAAAAAATTGATTAACAAGATCAACAACCTTATCCAAGCATATAAGAAAATGAAAGCCCTCACAACCCACACCTACATTGTCATCATAACTACTAGCTAAATCACATGAGCCAAGGCTAAAGTCAAAAGTCCCAAACTCACACACCAAAAGAAACAAACTTAATCACAAATTTGATGTGCGTATAAAGTTTTCTCATGCATATCAAACTAAAACTTCACAAGTTTAAGCATATTTTTAATGTGAGAAAAATTCTAATCATTTAAATATTTTCTCTTTGTCTTCCATATATGCATTTAGATTCCATGAAAAAGACTCAAGCTTATATATAGCATTGTCATCTCCAATAATAAAAAACTTGACTTAATCATTAAAGTAAAACGTTCAATATTCATTTATACATTCGCCAAGCTCTTGAATGGCCAATGTGCATCTTCATCATAACTTGAAAAAACACCAAAACTATTACATATATCACTTTAAAATAATTTGAAAAAAAACCTTCTATATTTTATATTCTATGTTATTTTATAAATTCTATTTTGAAAAAAAACATGCTTTCCATTAATAATTAAACTTCTCTTTAAAAAGCCACATATTTATCTTTAAAATTTTAGGAAGTTTTTAATAAAAAAAAAAATTAGATACCAAATAGTGTGTGGGTTTAACTTTATGTGTAAAAGATTCAAAAAATTTTAATAAAAATCAAAGTACTTGTTATAAACAAACATGTGCATCATGCATGGAAAGTTTTAATAAAAAACAAATTACTTGTCAAATGAAAAATAAGTATAAAAATTAAAGTACTTGTTAATTAAAGTTTTTAAAAAAATTAATAAAAATAAATTATTTGTCAAATGGAAACGGCAGAGTATAAAAATCAAAAACTGGTTTTAATAAAAATAAATTACTTGCCAAATGGAAAATGCAAAGTATAAAAATAAAAGTAATTGCCACTTAAACGTGAATGGAAAGTTTTAAAAAGTTTTAATTAAAAACAAATTACTTGCCAAATGAAAAACGCAGAATATAAAAATCAAACAACTTGCCATTAAATGTGAATGGAAAGTTTTAAAAAATTTTAATAAAAAACAAATTACTTACCAAATGGGAAATGCAAAATATAAAAATCAAAATACTTTCCAATTAAACCTGAATAGAAAGTTTTAAATTTTTTTAATAAAAAACAAATTACTTATCAAATGAGAAAAGGCAGAATATAAAAATCAAAGTTTTAATTAAAAATAAATTACTTCCCAAATGAAAATAAATTACTTCCCAAATGAAAAACGCAGTCATAGAACAGCTTTATAAAGGGAAGCCCATACTGTGGTAAACGTCACGGCTTTCTCATAAAATTGCACTCCTGAAGTTGAACTTCAAAATCTGCACTCCTCTTCTCTATTATTTATCACAATAGATGAGGAATTAAAATCAGAGTAAAACCGAAATAAACTTCAATTTTCTTATGCTGTAGCTGTGTTTGTCAGGTATGTTTTCTGTAGCAGCTCTGTGTTTCTGTTATCAGTTGATGACTGTTTTGGAAAGCCTTTAACAACAATCCAATGATTATTTTTTAGTCTTCCTTTATACACTATATTCTAGCTGCTCTAAGACACAATTTTCTCGCTATTAAACCCTCTGCTTTAATAGCTTAGAAATTTTCAGCGACAACTCCTGTTTCTTACAGCAGATAAAATTGTGATTTCTCAAAAACAAAATGAAAATTTGTGATTGTGGCTTTGTGATGCCCTGACTGTTGTCAACAAGGACTTTTCTATGCCTTTTTGCACCTCCCTACCCCAAACCCTTTTCTCCCTTTCCACACAAAACATTTTCTCACCAAATTTTAAGATATGTCCTTGCATTAAATCGATTGAAATGCTACACTTCTCATACAGGGGCGTCCTTAATAACTGCTTTCTATGGAGTAATATAAGGCCTTTGGAGGACATGATGGAAAGATGGAAGTTTCCTAGGCTTGCATTGAAATGTGTGTAGAATGCCATACAGGCCTCTATTCTGAGTATCCAAAGGCATCTATTTGAGTATGTACAAGCTCCATCATTAGCACTAGAAAAAATATTTAACTAGAGGGATTCCTTAAGATTTGTGTGTGAATATCTTTGTGAGCAAATCTTCAATTCTTGGCTTCAAGGTTTAAATTTGACGGTCAACAAATTTTTTAATGAGGGTTATCTATTTGAAGGTGCCCTTAAAATACTAAGGCATATTTTATTATAATAAATCTATGTATAACTTAAATATATATTATCATAATTTTATATAAATTTCGAGGGTTTGTCTAAAATCTCTCCTTTAATGTGATATTTAAAATTTTGATTGTATTTTACACAAAAATACCTAAATATGGTCATACGACCATCAAATTTTAGCCCAACTTGACTTACAAAACCTAAAGTTTTCAAGTAATATTTTTATTAGTTCCATCCAGCTATGTTATGATATAAGGTTCATAATTTGTGTGAATAAATTAAAATGAAAATTAACTAAATACATTCTATGGTCTTTTTATGAATGCATTTACAACTTCTACATGAATTGTAACTAAGTTTTGTTGTTAAATAATACATTGAAGCTTCTTTTGGTGTTGGGTTTTTCTTGAGAAGGTCTTCCCAAGGTAATTTCTATGTCAACTATGTTATTTATATTTGCATATTATTGCATGTGTGGTGTATCTTTTTGGAATTGTCTAATTCATACACTATTTAGCACTATTCTCCTCTAAAGTTTAATTTGGGAGTTATTTCCATATTTTCCTACTTCCTTTAGGAAATATCTACTAGAAGGCCCATTAGATTGACAAGGAAAATTGAATATAGGAGACCATGACAACTCACAAGTTTGTAAATCATGAAGTGTGTAAAGCTAGACTTAGGACCAACATGTAACAAAACATAGGCAAGACTACTTTTACTACAAGTCATCTTACAACAATAGACATTAAATGACAAACCAAATACTACTAGTTGCTACAAGTGAAGCAAAATAATCAAAATAGACCCTCTCAAATTCCCAATTGCTGCAAGTGGACTCAAGAATGGCTCTGGTTGGAGATGTGTGCCTCTTATAGGCATAAAAATATCTAGACAAGAGATCTTCAGAATGTACAAACCAAGCCAAAAGAACATGGGACAAAACATAGCCACAAGAAAAGCACACACATATGTATAGACAAAGACACACATGATATACACACTCTTTCCTTGGTAGCAAATTCACTGCTCAACTACAACATGAAAGATCTCATAAACCCATGCATGTTCCTTGGTAGCAAATTCACTGCTCAACTACAACATGAAAGATCTCATAAACCCATGCATGAGTGGAGTACACTACAAATGTTGAAAAAATAAAGATGAAACTGCCCTTCAGAGTTGCAACAATGTAAGCACAATAAACCTAAAGTATGCATCACCACATTATCATACATATCTTAAACACTTAGGGTAGATGTGATAAAAAAATTGATTAACAAGATCAACAACCTTATCCAAGGATATAAGAAAATGAAATCTCTCACAACCCACACCTACATTGTCATCGTGACTACTAACTAAATCACATGATCCAAGGCTAAAGTCAAAATTCTCAAATTCACAAGACCAAAAGAAACAAACTTAATCATAAGTTTGATGTACATACAAAGTTTTCTCATGCATATCGAACTAAAAATTCACAAGTTTAAGCATATTTTTAATGTGAGAAAAATTGTACTTGTCATCAAGTTCATTTAAATACTTTCTCTTTGTCTTCCATATATGCATTTAGATTCCATGAAAAAGACTCAAGCTCAGATATAGCATTGTCATCTCCAATGATAAAAAGATTGACTTAATCATTAAAGTAAAACATTCAATATTCACTTATACATTCACAAAGCTCTTGGACAATTGGTGGCCAACGTGCATCTGCATCATAACATTTGATATACTCATCCAAACGTGCATCTGCATCATAACATTTGATATACTCATCCATCCTTGAATCACATGCATGGTCCAATCCTTTATTTAAACTATCAGCACAAGAATTAAGCTCTTGAGGCACCTCATGTGAAGAACCAAGTTCTTATATTTGCCATTCTATTTTATATTATTCAATGTAGCTTGCTAAATAAGAATCATTACTGAAAATAGGCTTGATAGTAGCCTCGTCCTCTTCCTCTTGTAAACTTATATAGTCAAGTCCTAAGAAAAGCATTTATGTTTACGTGTAGTACATATTTCTTCCAAATTGACATTTGAACCCGAGCATCATGATGAAAGGTCCCATATTGCTTTATGCTCAAACTAAGTTCCAAAATATTTGGAGATTTAATACATCTTTCTCACAAATGTTGATACACTTAGATATTCTAAAGAATCACATTCATGATTCAAATCCACACTTACCTTATCAATAATGAAAATAAAACCTAAGGTAGCTCAAGTGAAAAGCCAAGTTTCTCACATTGAAAATATATCTTCACATCTTCACCAACATAGCCACCTTGGGATTGAAAATCTACTTCTTCCTCCCTTGAGAAAACACTTGTGACATTCATCATGAGCATGAACATCTTAATACACTCCCTTAATCTAGTCATCTAAGTCACTTGAATCATCAACACCAACACTTGAGGGTGCCACATTTAAAACATCTTATGCCTCCTTAATTTCTTCAATAAGGACATCCCACTAATAGGCTTGTTGTAAGCTTGTAAGTTTGAGCTCCTATAGTAGCAAGTTCAACTTAGGGTCAAGTGCATTAAAAACAATCTCACACATTCATATTGTTTAAGCCACTTCTCCTCAAGAACATTTAGAATAGTAGATATAAATATATTATTAAAAATAGAGATTGATCTCCTTGTCTTTTGATATTAGCAAGTCTATGTATAAAAAAATAGGGTCAATCTCTCTTAAAAATTGCTCAATTAAAGTTGCAACAATATCATCCTCATAAGAAAAGTAATGGATGGAAAAAACACTCAAATACCCACATAATGATTTGACAAAGAACATTACCCATACATCCTTATCTTCAATATAAAAGGCACTCATTGGTTCAACAAATACTTGGATATGTGCCTCTCTTAGTGTTACATCTTGCCCATCAAACTTAGGTAACTAAATGTTGGCATCTCTGGGCATAGGGTCAAGGCAATAGGATATCCAAGATACGTCTAGTTATTTGTATTCATTAATGACAAGGGTCACTATAGGAGGTTTATTGTTTTGGATCTATGGGGCAATGAGTTGTGCTTTCAACTGTAAAGAATCATGCTCAACCATCTCTATATGATATCAAGATTATCAAGCTCTTGCATGGATGCATCTATCTTTTGACATGGGTGAGATGAGGATCTGTAACTAATTGCATCACAAGATGATACCTCACTATAACACTCTTGACATTCATACTAATCATAGTAACTTGGGATAAGAGAATAAGATGAAGCATAGGAAGGAGCAATCCTAGAATAATCTTCATACCACAAAGCCATATTTCATATAAACTCGAAACATGCTTAAAAGCTACATCTCTTGCATTGGCAAACCCATGAATCTGGGCAAAAGTAAATTCAACTGCCCATTTAGTACTAATTCCTCTTGCCTCTAATGGGTTAGCATGAGCCATTCCCGTGATAGCTAAGTCGGGTTGTAATTCGTGTATACGTCATATTTGATTTGAATTATCTGGTTTCTCTACAATTCTCATACCCAAGATATTTACAAGAAGAAGACATTATTCATAAAGTGAAATTCAAAGAAAAATGTGTGTATACCTTAGCACCTCATGTCGCTCTCATGAAATATGTATTGATAAATCACAACAATTACTTGATTGTAGCAACATGAACTTTATATCAGGACAAAAAATTTGCCACCTCAACACATGAGGAAAACCTTGAAGCATGATAATCTCCCAGACATAAAATATATATGGGTTCATTATTTCACCATCCTAGTCTTCAATGATTACATGGCACATAGAATTACATCAAGAAACCTTAACAATTTTCTAAATACTATACCATTTGTTATCTCTCAATGTTGTACCTCCACAAATCCTAAAAGACAAGCTAATACCCAAGTCGAAGGAAGGTCAACTCAAGGTGATTAATTGGTACTTATGATCAAATAGTGGACAACAATGGGCCAATGCTTAAGGTGGAGTAATCCTTCTTCACTTTAGGCTAACTAGGGCTAGGAGGGTAATCCACGAGGTTTAAATAGGACAATTAAAAATAAATAGAACAAATACAAACAATATTGAGAGCAAACCCCCCCTAAGAACATGAAATTCCTAAAGGTTTGTCAATGAATTCATTGTATAAGTTTGCAAACTTATATAATAAAATTTATTGACAAGCCTTCATGAACCTCTTTGGACATATATAAGATATCTTGTATGAATTAAATAATGAATTCCAAATCTATCCCCAATGCTTTATGAAACTTAACCTACTTACTTCAACATGATAGTCAAGATAAGTAGTAACACATAATCTTCTATAGATTTATCATAGACATTGGCACTCTTATGATGTTATATAAGTCAAGTATACTAGATTATGTAAGCTAACAATGCAAGTAAAACAAGGTAAAAACAATTGAAAAGTATTCTTTTAAATTCTCAGATGTGATGTGGTGGGAAATGTGGCTACAATGGAGCTATTGCCTTCATCCAAACTAGGTGTCAAAGTCAAAATCTTAGTCCTTTATACATTCAAATATGTAATCTTAATGCTTACTAGTTTAGTTTGACTTAAAAATAGCACATAGAACTATGAGTGCATTCAACTTGCATAGGTCTTGTTGTATGTTTGTTATTAAATGCAATTCAAAGATAAGTTATAAGCTCTCAAAGATGGGACATATTTCAATGATCCCAAAAGAAACATAAGTATTCCATATATTGCATCTATAAGGTGTCTTGAAGAAGTTCAAATATAATCATAACTCTTGCTAAATATAACTATTTGATGTATGATAGACATACCAACAAACATGGTATCAGAAAAAGAAAAAAAAAAAAAACATGGTTTCCAAAACAAATATGAGGCCTTAGGTGACACCTAGATCAACAATAACCTCATACAATTAAAAATATTTTTGAAAGCTTATAGTGCATGAATATATGAAAGACTACAATTTGATCAATGTTTGACACCCTAATAGCTCATGATGAATGAAGAAGAACCATATAACTCATGAGTAGGCCCCAAAGACTAGCAACAACCACCCTACCAAATGAAATTATATGTATATCTCTCTTTCAAAACAATTTAGAGGCATCACCGTTATTACACATGGATCAATCTTGCTCACTCAAATGCTTTGTAAAAATCTAATTTGATTTTCCACTTGCAACATTAACAACCTTTTTTTTGGAATTGAATACATGACAAACAAGAAACACATAATACCCAAATAATTGATGTCTACACACTTGATCACATGAAACCATGTTGTTAGTACACTTGAATAAGTTTGAATCCAAATGGTCCCTTAGATTTCTAGGAAGAGAACTTTTAGTAAAACTCAAAATCAATTATTTTTTGTCATAGGTCATGAGATTTTGATTGTTCTAAAATAGGGCATGTAAGTTGTACATTAGCCAAGAACATCAAGTTTTAAGATAATTTGATATTCTAATCCTCCATGAAGAATTAGACCATGGTGCATAATAAATCTCCCAACTACTTTTCAACAAGGTAGAGAAGATAAGACCAAATCTCGCTTAGTGAACTCTAGATTTATGCAAAAATTCCTTGTAATCAACTACCTAATTAAATTCCATTTTTGAAATAACTACACTTTATCTTACTTGAAATGCATCACAATATATACATAGTCAAAGATAAACAATTTGAGTCCACATGGAAGCATTTGGAAAAGTAGAGGCTTGTGTGTACAACTAGCTATGGATGTGTCAAGTGAAGAAGATTCATCTTATGTCTTGCAGGAATAGAAAACAGTAGAAGCTACAACTACTGGAAAATTTTGGACAATTGATATGACAAGATTTCTATCCATTGGTGAGTATCCTTCTAGATTAGACAAGACTAAGAGGAGACATTTTAGATTACAATCTATTCCTTATGTTCTAATAGATGTGTTGGGTGAATATTTTGTTGTTTAGCTAACCAGCGGAAAAATGGTTATATCGCCACAGCTATAATGAGACTAAGTCTCTCCTCTCAGCAAGGGGAGGTTCCCTCTAGATAATGAGCTCTTTCTAACAAGAAACATTTAATACTTAAATAAACTAAAACTATTCTTGGAGTGTTTTCATTGCATCCTATTCTCTTTTTTCAGAATAAATGTTTCTCTCTTTCAAAAATGACAACTTCAAAATAAATGATATTTAATAATTCCTTAACCAAGCCAAACCGTAGAAACACAAAGTCTTCTATTGTTTGACTTATTTCCCACAAATAAGATTGATTGAATTCAAATGTATCTCAAAGTCTCCACTATCACCCAATATGATATAACTAACTTGAACACAACAGTTTATAGCACAAAGTCTCTAAACAATTCTATTCTCACAAATGGAAACACAAACTCCCGCAATGAGAAAATAGTACAAAGTCTATTTAACCAAAACAAGAACACTTCTCTCGATTTTTAATAAACTCCACAATTCCACAAATGATTCAATATAATATAACACCAATGACATAAGAACACTGATATCATAAAACAATATGATTCAACTCAAAGTTTGATACTCAAATTGCTTGCTTATATTGATATTCATTTGAAAATTTGATAAACATAAAAAGCTCAAAGTCTTGAAATGTTTTCCAATTCAGCAGAGTTTCTTTTCAATAGATAAAAGATAAAGAAATTACAATAGAGGCCCTCTTTATTTATAGGGAGAAGCCTGGAGTAAAAATAGGAAAAATCTAACTACTTTGACTTATTCAAAAATAGGAGTCCTATTTGACTTGGGACTTCCTTTATCTCACATGTAATTACATTTTGGAAAAATACATGTGAGTATGTCCATAACAAAATTCAAATTACATCTACAAGACTGAAAATAAACTAAGGCATTGAAAAGGAACTTCAGCTGCTACCATTGTTCTTCTTCAAAAAGTTTTTATACATAGTTTGTACTGCTGCCATTTCACATACATCGGGCTTCGCTGTATTCTCTAAGATGGTACGAGCCCTGAGAACTGCATCTTTAACCGCCTTTATTACTTTCTCATGTTTCTCAAGATTATCTTTTAGATTCTCAAAAGTTGAGTGATGATCATAAAGGCTATCCATCGAAAATGTATACGCCTAAAAAAGACACAATTTGGTCTAGATAAATATTCTTAATATTTATTCCCTTCTAATTCTTCTATCAATAAATAAATAAACAAATTTGTTTATTTTATTCATATTCTTCCAACAATTAATAAATTCCTTTATTTAATTCAATTCTTCCAAACAATTAAAATATTCTTAATTATTTAATTAAATCAGATCATTCTTCCAAATTTAAATAAATCAAATCAAATTTATTTAAATCCTTTCAATCTCCAAAAATAAAATACAATCAAATATTTTATTTATTCTTCCAAAATCATGCACAACAATTAAATAAATTTATTTATTTAATTTGCTTTCTAATCTTCTAAATTAAATAATACCAATTATTTAATTATTTCTTCCAATAATATCTTCTCTAAATTTAAATAAATCAATTATTTATTTAAGTTGTCTTTTTCTTCTAAATTGAGTTATCTCTAAATATAATTCAATCTTTGTGCACATGCAATTAAATATTCTTAATATTTGATAAAGCAAAATATCTTCTTATTCTCATGCAAATCCCTTCTTCTTGTTTTAAATCACTTAACTGATTATTATATTCTTTTAATTGCTTTAACTCATTCTTCTATTCTTAGCAAATTCTCTCATGTGAAAGAAAGCAAGACACATGTCTTTTTCTTATTCGTTGCACGTTCCTCAACTGTTCTCAATCGTTGATCTTCTCATTCTCTCTATACCATTGATCTCTTCTTTCCCAAGTCTATAAATTGAACCCTCTTCTTCCATTTCATTCATCCAAGCTTTAAGTATCGTTACTCTGCAGGAATTACAGCGCGCCTTTGGCACCAATTCCTTCATTGCTTGTGATCACACTCGTTACTACGCACTACTACCATCGTTATGAAGCTCCTCTTCATGGCGGTATTATCATAGCCGTTCCCAATTGACATTCTTGAAGCATAACAAGGAAGTGCACTCTCTGAGGGCCCTATTTCATACATGCAAGATCGATTGTGATAGGCGATCAATGGAAGCTTCGATTTAAGGAGGTTTTCTTTGTTGTTGATCATTGTTTATTTGAATCTCTTTTGTTCACCATTTCATTGAGTTTTGGGTATCTTGATATTTGATATTATTGATTATTCATTTAGAATCCAATTTTTCCTTAACAGTTTTGGCACCCACCGTGGGGCCTAGCCCCAAATTTAACCCAAAAACTAAGTTTTTGTGTTTTAGAAAGCTGTACACAGGAGGAAACAACGCATCTAATACATCCTAACATGCATCTATTACCTGTCACGGTGCATACGTTTTCATAGCACATACACTCTCTGTTATAGCGCATCTATTACCTGTCACAACGCATATATTTCTGCAGCGCATACAAACACTATTCTAGTGCATTTGCTACAGTCACAGCACATACATCAGATCAGCACATATACTCTATTTTGCAGTGCTTTTGACCTCTGTCTTAGCGCATATGTATTGCGGTGCTTCTGTTCATTATTTCTGCGCATTCAGTCTCTAAAACGACGCATCTATTTTAGGCAGTGATTTTAGGGTTTTCTTGAAGATTTTTGCTAACACTGACGTCTTTGCAGGAACTCTCTTGATCTGTTTTGCAGACTAGGTACTGGTTTAGATTCATATAGTTGCACTTGTTATCTCACACCTTGATTTCTAACAAAAAAGTAAAATGGATGCTCATGCAAATCTCACATAGTTTAACTAGGAAAGTGGTAATTGAATCATTGCTATCTTGCATATCATTGAATCATTGCTATTGCTATCTTTTCAAAGTTAAACAACTCATTGCTATCTAGATAAAATTGAACTCGTCATTGCTATCTGGGTAAAACTAAACCATTACTATCTCGATTAACCATCACTTCAAAGTTAACAATTCGTGCTACATGGATAAAATTGAACTCATCATTGCTATCTGAGTAAAACTGAACCATTTCTATCTCGATCGACCATCACTTCAAAGTTAACAATTCGTGCTACGTGGATAAAATTGAACTCATCATTACTATCTTGGTTAAAATTGGACCATTGCTATCTTGTTATCACTTCAAAGTTTTGTGCTTGCCCAAGTAGATAGCTCATCTAGTTTTTCTCATTTTAACTAGGGGAAAAGAACCACTGTATTCTATGTTTTGAGAATGATACCAGGCCTATGCTCTCCCCTATCTTGGGTGACCAAAATGCCAGACATATCATTTTCACATGTGTTTTTCCTTTAGAGGCGCCTGCTCTTGGATACCGTTCATCCAAGTAGGAACGACCCTAAGTGGTAACAAGCTAGAGGCCAAGCCCTTCTAAGCCACTATAAATAAATTGTGTTTAGAGCGAAAGCTTCAAACAATGAGTGAAGTTGTGTTATACCAATAGCCAACCTCCCCCAAAACCCTCCAAGGCGCAACCCTTGCAAGCTGGGAGACTCCATAATAGAGAGTAGTGTTGCCACATGTATAACCACTCCAACGGTTGCCTTCATTAAACACCTTTATTTTAGTGGCCAAAAACCCTTGTAATCCATTTGAAGCCTAGGATTGTACTTGTTTTTTCCTTTTAGTCCAAAAAGTGTCAAAAAATACAAAAAAATAAAAAACCATAAAATATTCTTTGTGTTTGCTGTGTCTTCTTGCCATAATTTTAGAAAATCAAATCAAAAAGACCTTGCAACCAAAGTACCAAAAAACATCAGAAAATTTCCAAAAAATTGCAAAATACTGAGAAAAGCCAGAGCGGCGCATCCGTCCTCTGTTGCTGCGCATTTGTGTCGACCTGCAATGCTTCTGTTTCGACCTGTAGCGCTTTTACTGTTTGTTGCAGCACATTTACATTTTACCAGTGCGGCGCATTTGTTTTGACACACAGCACATTTGTCAATTTCTACAACGCATCTGTTCCAGCGCATGCGTGACAGTGAGCACTTGCACAGTCTTTGAGAGAAAAATCTTGTCAGTTTTGGGTACCCATTTCAATCTAGTTTCAGGTTCAGAGATCAGGTCTTACCTTGTAGTCTTTTTTCCATCCATTTTGAGTCAAAATCTCTCTTTCGTTAGTCATCCCATTCACCTTCTATCGAGTCTTCTTAATCCAAAGTCAAAGTATCCCATGTCAGGTCAGCGTAGGCCCCTATTTCGTATCACTTTGGATTCAAGTAACCTTAGTAGGTCATAGGACTTCGCTAGTGGTCTTAGTGCATGACTAGTCCCTACACAATAAGACAGGTATCGAGTACCCTTACTAGTGGCTACCATCTTGTATCGGCCGTCTTACTTGGAATCATTGATCGAGAAAGTCCCTTGTCCAAGTCTTGTCATAAGTATCCTATTCTCAGCAGTCTCCATCAGCATCTCACCAAAATTTCTAGTTTCATTCCACCTCATCCCTCGTCACCTTGCATGGTTCTTACTAGATCTCAATACCAAAAGCAACTTGAAATGGCCGAATCATCCAACCACATCATCACACGTCATGATAGTGATGAGGAAATCTCTAAGGAAGATTATCAAGGAAGCCTCCAAGATCAGAAATTCCAACGGTTGTTAGAAAAAGTGCTCCATGATGATCCTCACAAGTATTTTTATTATCTTGCAAATCTTGGAATTAAACTCCCTGCAGATTTTGATATAAGCACAATCCAAGAAAATGTGGAGAATAATCATGAAGAAAGGGGAAAGAAAGCCATAGACCCAAATGTGGAGGATAAGAATGAAAAAGGAAAGAAAGCCATAGACCCAAGTGCTCCTATGGAAGAAATGAGGAAACAACTCGAGGGTCTAAAGCAACAAATGTCGTATCTCAAGACGGGTACAAACACTAAAACCTATTCCTTGGAAGATATTGCACCGTACCCCTTTGATAAAAGTTTGAACATGACACCATTTCCCTTTCGATTCGAAGTTCCTAAGTTTGACAAATACAAAGGGAAAGGGGACCCTAAAGATCACATTAGGGAATTCAACACATCATGCATGGAAGTAGCTCACAATGAGACTTACTTAATGAGACTATTCCCTAGATCTCTATGTAGTCAAGCCATGGAGTGGTTCTCACGACTCCCACCGGGTATCAAATCTTTTGATGAGTTAGTCAATAAATTCATCACGCACTTCTCTTACAATATTGAACACGAAGTCTCCATGCTAGACCTATGCAACACCAAACAAAAGAGTGGCAAATCATTTGCACCTTTCTACAAAGATGGAGACAACTAGCAAGTAAATGTTCATATGATGTGCCAGAGAAGCAGCTAATGGAGATGTTTGTCCATAACCTCAATATCGATCTTAGCTATCAAATACAAATACAATGCCCTACTTCATTCTCAAAGGTCATAGAAATGGGATTGTTCATCAAAAAAGCTATGATCGCCAAGGGGCAAATCAAGTTGTACAAGGACACACCTACCTCCAATTATACGACTAACAAATCAAAGTTTTGGACTAAAAACAAAAATGTCATCAACGATGGAGTAGTTGATGCCAAGGTGGCGGCCCCCAAGCAACAACCGATATTCACTCTCAAAGGAGAGGCAAGCAATGTTACACCCAATAAAACATTCTCTCGGGAGCCAAGACCATGGTTCAACTCAAATCTAAGGCGAAAGTTCACACCACTGGGTGAGTCCCAAGAATCTGTATTAAGAAAGCTATTGGCTAACAATGAAATCTCTCTATCGCCAACAAGTGATTATGAACCTCAAATCAAACCTCACTATTGGAAAGACACCGACTATTGTGAGTATCATAGAGGAAGGGGACATACAACCAACAATTACATTCAAGATGTGCTTGATCAAAATCAAGGAGGTGCTCAACAACATACCTCCAATGAGACACATGTGGCTTACAGGGATCCACTTCTCAATCATGACAGGTCGTACAACAACAATAACAACAACGGTAATAACAACAATGGCAACAACAACAATGGTAACAACAACAATAACCACAACAGGAAAAATCAGAATAGTGGGAATAGTAATGCCAACTATGCAAGTGTGCCATTCGACTATACCATCAATTGCATATCAGAGCATGTCCCATAGATCAATGTGGTCACGCCGAACCCACAATCAGAGCCTAACCGAAATAATTGCAATATCATTACCTGCAGTGGTAAAGTCATGTTAAATACCGTCCCTCCAAGGTCATCACCTTCTCAGTCCAATCCCCATCAGTATAGTGTCATAGACCAACTTCGGAAGACTCCGGCCCACATTTCTATCTTAGAGTTGTTGCGTCTATCTCCTTTCCACAAGGAGATTCTCAATAAAGCCTTAGTGGAAATGACTATACCCACTAACTTGGCCCAAGAGAAGTTTCAGGTCATGGTAGGTAATCTGACCTCCTCAAGTACCATATCATTTACTGAGCAAGATGACCTCTCAGTGTCTCAACCCCATAACACCCCTCTTCACATTGTCGCCTTTATCCACAAGCACTGTATCAAGAGGGTTCTCATTGATGGGGGAGCCAGTTTAAATATTTGCACGTTGAAGTTAGTCCTTACATTGGGGTTCTCTGAAAACCCAGTTGATCTAAGAAAGAAGATATCTTTCAAATCCTATGATGAAGAGGAGAGAACTACAAAAGGAATAGTGGTGTTGCCCATACAAGTGGGACCGATAATAAAAGCTGTTGTGTGCCAAGTCTGAGATAGATAGCTTGCCTATAATATTCTGCTAGGTAGACCATGGATTCATGCCATGAAAGTTATTCCCTCTACTTATCACCAATGCATAAAATTCCTACATAATGGCAAGCAAGTCACCATCCAAGGCGACCCTGACCCCTTCCAGCATTGCAACTTTGTCCTTTCAAAACCCAATTGCATCATACCAAACAATAGAGCATCTACATCCCCCACCCCGCAACATGATTCTACCTCTAAAGTTTCCTCATCAAGGCCCAAAGAGCAGAAAATTACCATCAAAGAAAAAGGAGTTGGGGAATACTCCATAGAGCACAGCCTCAATCTAGCCAAGATGCCTTTATCTCCTAGATCCTTTGGTCGACCCAAGCATTTTCCAAATCCATCTGCTCCTCCTATACCTCCCACAGCTCCCTTTGTAAAATGAGGGACCTTATCAGATGAAACAGAGGAAAGAGATGTCCTACAATGGCTTTACACAGAAGAAAAAGAGAGCACACAACAAGAACCACCTAGGCTCCCAACAGAAATCTATGGGTGAGGTGAATCTATCCTACATAGAATGGGTTATGATGGACAAGGTCCCATCGACCTAAGAAGAGAAGGAATAATAGAACCCATTCAACCTTCTTCATCCTCATCGGCTAGAAATACAAAAGGCCTAGGATATAAAGATAAGGGCAAAGCTAAAGAAAATGCTTACCTAGTGGAAATTATCCATACACTTCAAGTGGACAGTGACACAGATTCCAATGAATATGAGTGGGATGAGCTGATAGAGCATTCCTATGACAACAAAGAGGTCGATACCATTCAAACTTATAGCCCCTACCGTGAGGGACAAATGCTACCGTATAGGCCATTAGAGTCTGATTTGCCTATCTCTGAGAGTACGACTTTTGAGGAAGGTTTGAGTTCTATCGCAATAAACAACTTGGAGGAAAGTACCATCCCGAACACTCCCCCTCCCAATACTCCTAGTATATACATTCAAACTATCAATGAATCAGATCTATCCTCTGACTCCCTCCCCCTTGTGCATCCTGAGCTTATTGACTGGGATCTACGAGGAACCTCTCAACTAGATAGATTCCAAAATGATGATGCCTATATTGACTACATGGAACTTAGGGACCACCTACCCAAAGGGGATCATAAAGCTGCTTTCGCTATTGAACTTAATACCATGGCTTATTTCGGAGAGGGTTTCAAGCCTTCCAGTCGCAAAAATATCAAAATAAAAATTGGATCTGACGGTGAAAACTGATCTGCGGTAGTGTTGAATCCCAAAATAGTAAAAAGAAAGGATGCATTCGAAGGTGAAAATCTAACTGTGGCACCTGATGATGGAAGGCTTGACACTCTTCCCGATGACATGCACTAGGAGAAGTCTCAGATTGTTGTGGAACCCATAGAACCTGTTAACATTGGAACAGAGGAATAGCCTAAGATCATTCACTTTGCTAAGTCTCTAACCCCACCAGAGAAGACTAAGTTTATACCATTCTTCAAAAGAAAGCAAGTCAATTTTGCTTGGTCATACGCAGATATGCCAAGGTTAGATCTAGATTTGATTCTACATCATCTTCCAGTAGACCCAAGAGTGAAACCAGTGAAACAGAAGCTTAGAAAGATGCATCCACACATAGCATACTTGTAAAAAAAGAACTCGAGAAATTACTGGATGTAGGGTTCATCAAAGCTATAGACTATCCAGAATGGGTCTCCAACATAGTACCAGTGTCCAAACTAGATGGTCAATTCAGACTATGCAATGACTTTAGAGATCTAAACAAAGCTTGCTGCAAGGACGATTTTCTGTTGCCAAATATAGATATCATAGTCAACTTAACAGTAGGGCATACCATGTTATCTCTCATGGATGGCTTCTTAGGATATAATCAGATCAAGATAGCACCAGAAGACCAGCATAAGATAGCTTTTACTTGTCCATGGGGCACTTTCTATTGGAATGTCATGCCATTTGGGCTAAAGAATGTAGGAGCCACATATCAACGTGCTATGACCACTATATTTCATGATATGATGCACATCACCATGGAAGATTATGTAGATGATATCCTAGCAAAATCACTCACAAGAGAATCACACTTGGATGTGTTAGAGAAAATCTTTCAGAGATTAGAGCAATTCAAAGTCAGGTTGAACCCAAAGAAGTGTGTGTTTGGAGTCACCTCAGGCAAACTCCTAGGTTTTATTGTATCAGCAAATGGAATAGAGGTGGACCTTGCCAAAGTCAAGGCCATTATGGACACGCCACCACCCAAGACTCTTACTCAACTAAGATCTCTACAAGGCAAGCTACAAGCAATCCATAGATTCATATCACAACTAGCAGACAAGTGTCAACCATTCAGTCATCTCCTGCACAAGAACATTCCATTCAGATGGGATGAGAAATGTGAAGAAACATTCAACAAAATGAAAGAGTATCTTATAAATCCACCTATTCTCATGCCTCCTATCCAAGGGAAACCATTGATACTCTACATATCTGCTACACCTACAGCTCTTGGGGCTCTTCTAGCACAACAAGATTATGAGAATAAGGAAAGAGTCATCTACTATACCAGTCACACATTGGTGGGCTATGAGTTGCAATACTCTCAGATAGAAAGGTCATGTCTTGCAGTAGTTTTTGCTTCCCAAAAAATCTGACATTATATGCTTGCACATCCAGTCAAACTTATTGCAAAAATAGATCCATTGAAGTACCTACTGAGCAAAGCAGCTCTAACAGGTCGCCTAGCCAAATGGGTAATGCTCCTAAGTGAATACAACATTGAGTATGTAGACAGAAAAGCTATCAAGGGACAAGTCATTGCTGACCAGCTAGCAGATGCACCACTACAAGACACCACACCAATGTAATTTGAGTTTCCGGATGAATCTTTATTCAATATCTCAACACATTCCTAGAAACTATAATTTGATGGGTCCTACACAAACCATGGATCGGGGGCAAGAATTTTGTTTGTAACTCCTCATGGCGACACCATACCAAAGTCTTACTGTCTATTATTTCCATGCACCAATAACATAGCAAAATATGAAGCCTTAGTCATTGGCCTCAAGATGGCAACAGATTGGAAAATCAAAGAACTACATGTCTACGGTGATTCTCAACTAGTGATAAATCAGGTCAATGATGATTACCAAACCAAAGACGAAAAGCTTGTCCCATACAAAAGGATGGTAGATGACTTTAAGGAATACTTTGTGATTATATCTTTTGAGTAGATACCTCGCATTGAGAACAAAGTAGCAGATGCCATGGTGACCATTACCTGTCTTCTCAAGATACCAGAGAATGAGTCATGGTACGAGTTCTTAGTGGAAACTATGGTGCAACCAGCTTATGATCTTTCTAAGACCCATTCCATATGCCTATTAGTTGGATTTGATTCACCTTTGTACGGTAAGGTTTACACTTACCTCAAGGACAAAACCCTCCCACCTGACTTATCTTCAAACCAACGACGAACCTTTATATGCCAAACCTCTCGCTATACCATTATTACCGACACCCTATACTGACGTGGTCTAGATGGTACTTTACTCCATTGTTTAGAACGAGAAGAACCCCTAACCACCTTACAAGATGTACATGAAGGGATCTGTAGAACACAATCTAGCAATCCTTCCTTAGCTAAGAAACTCATGCGTTTGGGTTATTACTGGCCAAACATGGAGACAGATTCATACCAGTTTGTGAAGAAGTGCAAGCAGTGCCAAATACATGGGAACCTAATACATGCACCAGCTCAAGAGTTGAGACCTTTAACGACACCTTGGCCCTTTTGCCAATGGGGACTTGACCTTGTGGGAAAGATCCATCCACCCTCATCCAACGGCCACAAATTCATCATAACCGCCACTGAGTACTTTACCAAGTGGGTTGAAGCCATTTCCCTCACCACCATCACAGGTAAGCAAATCTCCTCATTCATCCTCAATTACCTCATCTGCAGATACAGAATTCCCTCATCTATTATCATGAATAACAGAAGACCCTTCAAAAACTAGGATGTCTAAGAACTCTGTGACTGATTCAAAATCTAACACCATTTCTCCACACCCTATTACCCCCAAGGCAATGGTCAATCCGAAGCATCCAACAAGACCATCTTGAAACTCCTCAAGAAGACAGTCAACGATGCTGGCCGTGATTGGCACATCTAACTCAATCTCGCTCTGTGGGCCTATCGAACTAGTATATGCACTCCCATAGGTGCTACCCCTTACACCCTTGTCTATGGCTCAGAAGCTATCCTCCCCATTGAGCTCAAATTACCATCTCTCAGGGTGTCGTTAAAAGGTCTCATATCAGATGAAGAATACATAGTCTCTAGATTGCAAGAACTAGAGTTACTAGAGAAAAGGAGATAGAAAGCCTTTGACCATCTCAAAGCATATCAACAGATGATGTCACGAAGCTATAACTACAGAGTTCATCCAAGAATCTTTAAGGCTGGAGATCTAGTACTTAAGGAGAATCTTGTAATCAATAGGATAGGGAAAAGAAAGGCAAGTTCGAACCCAACTGGCTTGGGCCTTATGTGATCGTAGCTGCTTATGGATCGGGGGCATATCAGTTAGCAACATCAAAGGGTGAGCTCTTGGATGACCCAATCAACAGCATGCATCTTCACCAGTTCTATACCTAGGAGAACCCTAATGTAAGGGGGGCATAAAATACAGAAAATTAAAAAAATCAAAAATTTAGAAAAAGACAAAAAATTGTCCTTTGGTGAAAACCTGGCAAACATGCGCCTTGGATAGGTATCATGATGAAAACTTGGCAAATAGGCATCATGTTTACTTTCTATATTTTCGTGCAAATAAAAGCAAGTGCTGAAAACCTGGTAAACAGGCGTTACTTGTGATAAACCACTTCCTCCATCTTTGGAAAACCAATCACCTTGTGTCCATTTTTCCTCGTGTCCCTTTCGATCCCTATCCATTCCATAATAAAAACCTAATGATAACCTACCATGGCTTGATACTCTATCTCTTTGTTGCCTTGTCAACCAAGGTTTTATCCCATATCCTATCCATAGTGTCAGCCTAGTCTAGTATCTCTCATTGGTATCCATGGTCCAAGTCCATGAACTACGTTGCCTTTGCATCATCACATAGGAAAGGCCATTTTTTTAATGCGCCCTTGAGGCTCTCACGGTCCCATCCATCCCATTTTTTTGTCATCTTTCTTCTAGTCCATCCATGGTCCATTAGGGTTTACGCCGAACTACATTGCCTCTGAGTCGTCACGTAGGCAAGGCCATTTAGCAATGAGCCCCTGAGGCACTAGGCCAGTCCCTTAGGGTTCGTCTCACCAATAAATATTGTGAAATCTTCTCACCAGGAAAGCAAGTGCAAGCAAAGCCCGCTTTCAAGTAGAAATCCTAATGCAAGACATTAACTTATCCAAAGCAAAGCAAACAAACTCCTAAGGCCTTCTAAATGATTTTTACCCAAATTATGGCAAGAAACAAACACATCTAAATGCAAAAATATTTTGTGGATTGGAAACACGGTTAAAATATAGAGTCTTGATTTTTTTCTATCATGCCTTTCTATGCTACTCAAGGATGCCAAAAAGCTAGAGATGCTATGATGGGGGCATGATTATTTTCTTTGTTTGTTGTTTGTAGATTAAACTTTAGTAATGTGAAACCTTGTCTAAAGACATGATCAGCAAAAGATCATCGAGGACATCAAAGGTCTAACATGAAAGGGGGAAATCCTTGTCTGTTGATATGCAAGAAATACTCAGGTCATCTCGGTTCAATTATACCTAGATGCTTGTATTAACTTACAACATTCAGAAAAAGTACCCAAAAAAAATCGCCCAATGATGAAATAGGCACTTCAAAATACTTGCACCATCAAGATGTCAAAATCAAAGCATCCATTATACATCTAGTTGTACATCCATACATCCATATTCCATGCAATAAAAGATCCAAACAATGCAGAGTAACAATACAAAGTCAAAGCTTGTGAATCTTTCTATCAAGTCATTCTTCCAATCAATCTTCTATCATTCTGTCATTTCTGTGTCGATAGAGTACATTTGGACATCATAAAAACATAGCATATAGGTGCATATCATATCATATGAGATAGTCATTTACATGATTAAATCAGTTGCATACATAGTAATTGCATCAGGTCATCCATGTACAATCATCTCATAGTGTCAAAACAGAAAAAATCAAAAACATAGATAAGTGCATCACATAAATTGCATAATCATATAGATACCATCTGCATTCACACACATTAGAAACATACCAAGTAAAACATCCAAGTCTACATTAGGTCATATAGCAACACATATCATCATATGAAAATCTGCATTAGACAATATCACATAGCATCAAGAAAAATATCTAAGTCTGCATTAGATAAACACATACATCACATCATACAATAGAAATGCATCATAACTCAATACACATAGAGAGCATCAAATAGCTGCATCATCATATAAATATCATAAAAACATGTTCAAATGTACAATATCAAAGTGGTCCATCTCTGAGTTCGTGTCATATACAATAAATACATCCCAAGGATGGTGATACATGTCTCAAAATACAAAAAAAGTGGTACATAAATATATCCGACTATCTGAACCATCAAAGCGGTACATAGGATCCAAAAATCTGCAAGTCTCTGCTATCCCTGCTACTGTGAACTGCTGCTACCAACAGTATCTCTCGTATCCCCTCCTCTGCTGGCCTCAGACCGCTGTGGGCTCATCACGGAGGCCCCTGGCCTCGATGGACCTGCTCTCTGGGAGGCCACAGACTGGCTCCTGTAGCTCGAGGCCCTCTGACTCACTAGCATGGCACCATGGTATAGACCCCGATAATACTGTGCCTGAGCCTATGCTCTAGCAAGCTCACCCTACACCTGTGCTAGCTGTGTCTATGCCTGCGCTAACTATACCTATACTGATGCACTTGCCCAACCAAGAAACTGCTTGTCACATCTATCCCCAGGGCTGCCACTGCGGTATCCCGCTCTACTCAAATAACTTGTATCTATGCATCTGTCATGTCTCTCTCTAGTGAGCCCTGCAATGACCTCTGCATCTGTCTTCACTGAGCATCCCCCCTCCTGAGCTGTGCCCACAACTGCCTAACCTCTCCCCTCAAAGTAGTTATAGTCCTCTCCTGGACGTCTGATTGTACTGGACCCTGGGCTGCCTGTGCTTGTCCCTGCCCCTATGGCTGGGGTCCCTGCTGCTATGCCACCTGCTAAGGTGGTGGCATTTGTACCTACGATGCCTATTGTGGTGCCTACTATGTGACCTGTGGTGGCACTACCTGCTAGGCATGGGAAGGTCCCTCCCTGCCTCTCCTCCTCTGTCTGGGTCAACCTCCATCATCTCCATCATCTCCCCCATCTCTACCACCTCCTCATCCTCCTCTCCCCCTCCTCCTCTAGCCAACCTGGCCCTCGTCATCTGAGTCCGCCTCATCTATCCGAGGCACCAGCACCCTAGGCCCTGAGTATCTTGGAAATGGGTGGGTAGTGAACCAATCCTTGTAATCCTACATCATCCCAACGTCCGATATCTCCCTCCTCATATCCCAGGTGATGTATGGTGTCTTCCGAAACTCAGCCAATGCCTCCTCATACAATGCCATCGGTCCCCATCTGAGCCTCTCAGCGTGAATCCTAACAAATTGGGCCTGTCCCAGTGGCATGCCCTGCCTCCTCACAAACTATCTCTGTACCTGGCCAATAATCTATCTCTCTAGTATAAACCATGTCCGCCCTATCAACCACCGCGTCTGATAGCAGTAAGGTAGCTCATCTACTTCATCCTCACATGGCTCACAATCTAGGTATGGCCGCCACTCGACCACATCTACTCCATCCAAAGCATGCCGCCAATACTCAAGCTTCCCCAGCCTATGCTGGGAAATCACTCCTGTGTAGTCATAGCTATATGGCTCTCCTCTCTGTCTGTCAAACACACATATCGGCCTCGTGATTGCTATGTGCTCCCATAGCAAAAAATGTAGCAATGACACACCTGCAGATAAGCTCGTACTCCTGTGATATACCACCTGATGCATGTCATGGTATACATATGCTAGCACACAGACACCCCAAGCATACCGGGCACCCTTTGTCACCATCCTATCCATGATCCGACCCCATCCAATGGGGAACCCATGTGATCTCCTATTGGGGCAAACAACGCCTTCGATCAATCCTGCTACTATACCTGGGAAGTAGTCATAACAGTCATAAATATCTTGCCAAGGGATGACCTGCCCGACCAGCTCGGGGTCATCAAACACTCGCCTACACTCAGCAAGTCCTGCGTCTCTCTGTGGATCATACTCCACAAGCTCTCCCTGAATAGGCAAATGGAGGATCCTGTACATGTCCTCCAAAGTAACAGTCATCTCACTAGTAGGCAAGTGGAAAGTCCCATCCTCGCTGTGGAACCTCTCCACTGCAGTAGTCAGCAACCCATGGTTCACTCGAACCTCAGGCATGAAGCAAACTTAATCAAGTCCCATCACATTGAGCGCCTCCCTATCCATCTCAGTCAGCATGTATCTCTGCAACATAGGCATAGGGAACTACTCCCTAGACTGGAGCGTATCTCGTATATCCTCCTGCAAGCATGCAAAGCAAGGCGTCAACCCAAGGCTACAAGTACCATACTCAACATATCTATAGAAACATATCAACTAACTTAGCATTTCAAATTGATCAAAACAGCACACTACATCTCTTGACTAGATTCCTGCAATCTTGGAGATAGCTTATCGATTGACGCGTCAAATAGGACGCTAATCGAGTTAATTTTGCTAAGTAGTCTGCTTATCTATATCATATGCACCATAACAGGTGGTAAATGTGCCATTTCTTAACAAATGCGCCTTTTCTTGACACATGCGCCACTTCTGGCAAAAGCGCTGCAAGAATCCATGCATGCGTCGTCCTATGCTGTAAATGCGCTACCCCGCTGCATGCGCCACTACATACCGTAAAAGCACTACAGAATCATGTATGTGCCGCCTAATCCTATACATGTACAGCTTTCACATATGCGCCACTTCATATCATACATGTGCTGCAGAACTATGCATGCGCAATTTCACGTGGCATATGCGCCACACTATGTTTCAGTGCTTATGTTTATCCTAATTTTCTCCTAGCATTTATTTCTATCAAACTTAACCCTAGGGGAAATTTTTTGAGATACATACTGGGGGTCCTGCCTCTGCTGGCTGGTCAAATCGACGGACGTGCTCGAATCGATGCTCCTCGCGTGGCATGTCCATCCTCGTGCTGACTGCTCTATGCTCTATACTCCCCTAAGCACTCAAAAACAAATCAAACTAAGACAAGTGTGCAAATGAATTATCTTATGGACCCAGCTCCTATATATAGTGTACAAACCCTAATCTAGCTAGGTGGTGACTATCACTACTTCTTGCACCCATTTCTTCCAATTTTCTTCCCATTTCTCATAACCGCATCCTGTTTTCTTCAAACCTAACCAAGTCTACCCTTCGTCTTCATGAGATTGTCCATCTCATGTCCTTTTGCCTTCTTCTCGTCCAATCTCCGGAGGGGGCATCCTATCGTCATAACCTATACCAGGGGCAAACTGGGACATGTATCATTGTCAGACTATCTATTCTTTGAAGCAACACCGTAAACTTCATTGCATCAAAGAGGGGCAAAATGTATACGCCTAAAAATGACACGATTCGGTCTAGATAAATATTCTTAATATTTATTCCCTTCTAATTCTTCTATCAATAAATAAATAAACAAATTTGTTTATTTGATTCATATTCTTCCAACAATTAAATAAATTCCTTTATTTAATTCAATTCTTCCAAACAGTTAAATAATTCTTAATTATTTAATTAAATCAGATCATTCTTCCAAATTTAAATAAATCAAATCAAATTTATTTAAATCCTTTCAATCTCCAAAAATAAAATACAATCAAATATTTTATTTATTCTTCCAAAATCATGCACAACAATTAAATAAATTTATTTATTTAATTTGCTTTCTAATCTTCTAAATTAAATAATACCAATTATTTAATTATTTCTTCCAATAATATCTTCTCTAAATTTAAATAAATCAATTATTTATTTAAGTTGTCTTTTTCTTCTAAATTGAGTTATCTCTAAATATAATTCAATCTTTGTGCACATGCAATTAAATATTCCTAGTATTTAATAAAGCAAAATATCTTCTTATTCTCATGCAAATCCCTTCTTATTTTAAATCACTTGACTGATTATTATATTCTTTTAATTGCTTTAACTCATTCTTCTATTCTTAGCAAATCCTCTCATGCGAAAGAAAGCAAGACACATGTCTTTTTCTTATCTGTTGCACATTCCTCAACTGTTCTCAATCGTTGATCTTCTCATTCTCTCTATACCATTGATCTCTTCTTTCCCAAGTCTATAAATTGAACCCTCTTCTTCCATTTCATTCATCCAAGCTTTAAGTATCGTTACTCTGTAGGAATTACAGCGTGCCTTTGGCACCAATTCCTTCATTGCTTGTGATCACACTCGTTACTACGCACTACTACCATTGTTGTGAAGCTCCTCTTCATGGCGGTATTATCATAGTCGTTCCCAATTGACATTCTTGAAGCATAACAAGGAAGCGCACTCTCTGAGGGCCCTATTTCATACATGCAAGATCGATTGTGATAGGCGATCAATGGAAGCTTTGAATTAAGGAGGTTTGCTTTGTTGTTGATCATTGTTTATTTGAATCTCTTTTGTTCACCATTTCATTGAGTTTTGGGTATCTTAATATTTGATATTATTGATTATTCATTTAGAATCCAATTTTCCCTTAACAGAAACCACTGTAGGCACTTCATCTTCAAATTTATGTTGCACCATTTTCTCAAAAACATCTATCATCTCTTCTACCGAGAGAAACTTGTGACCTTCACCTATCAGAGTGCATGGTAGTTCCTCTAACCTTTGTAGAAGCAAGACATTACTGTCTTCACTATTTTCATGTACTTGGCACAAGTCATCAAGTAAACCCTTATCACATTGATGCAATGGGCAATAGATTCCTTGGTCTTAAGATAAGACTCTCCATTTGAAATGACACCAATGGCTATCAGATTTTTATTTTGATCTTCTTCATCTCAAACCATTCCTCTAAACTTTCTTCTTGATCTTGTAGTTCTTGAGAAAGTAAATCAATAATGTCATCTAGCTTATCTTTTGCCTTGTCCATCTTTCCTTTTCTTTCCACTGTGGTCTTCAATAGAACTCTTCCTTGTACCAACAATTGTTCAATGATATCACCAACCACTCTTCCTCTAGCTTGAACTTTCTCAACCTTTTGAATAAGAGGTTCATCAACAGTCACTGCCATAGGTTCCATGATCTCAAATGATTTTACTATTTTATGAAGAATAGCAGCAGGTTGTTCTGCCTTTGCTTTGTACTACTCTTTTTCTTTCTTAACCTCATCATATTTCTCAAGCAATGAGCTTGCAGTGGTTTGAAAAACTACCTTGATACCTTCATGAGTTAGCTTACCTAACTCAACTCTGGAGACAATATAATCATTCATATCAAAAGTATCTACAGTGGCATCATCTGGCGGCTTAGCAATTTCTACATATCTAACTCTTTTTCATTAATAAGCCTAGAAAAAGTTTTAGGTTTCTTTTTCTGGGCCTTTGGCTTAGCAGAAAGTAACTTCTCTATATCAATTTCATTAGGTGAAATCACTTGCTATAGTAAAAATAGGACTAATGTTGGTAAAAACTACACTTGTGTCAACAACTTTCTTTGAACTATTTAGAAAATGCTCCAGAACAGATTGTTCGCCAATATCAAATGATGGGGAAGATAGACTTGGAATAGAACCAGAAGAATCAAACACGGTCCCAAAACTAGTTCTTACAAAGGTAGGGGTATTATCAGAAGACACAACAAAAATAGGTGAAATAGGAACATTGGAAACTACTGGAAAACTACCAAAAACATGAGCACGAGGAAGGGGTGTAGAAACTTGTGATTCTGGTGGAAGATCCTTCTGAGGGGAAAGCTATGAATCACCAAGTTGTTCCTGTTCTACATTCTCCTCCTTCTCTTATTCTTTTTCACTTTCCTCATCAGGCTTCTCAGGCATTTCTGCTTGTTCAGCATCATCAGGTTTCTCAATATCTTGTTGTTCAATCTCAATATCTTCAATCTCCATTTTATCAACATTTGTATCCTTGGCACCTAATTCTGTGATAGTAGAAGTTCATGTATCCTCTTTCTTCTTACCTCCTTTAGATACAAACTTGATTTTTAGTTTATGCACTTTAGAAGAAGAGGGAGTGTCACTTTTGTTCTTTGTTTAGTTTTCTACCCTTTTCCCTGTTTGCTCCTGAATTTCAGTTTCTGATCCAGTAAGAAATTCTTTCATACTTATTCCCTTACTTCCTAACCACACATTTGTATTTGCCAGAATTGGCTGAAATCTTTTCCTGATTGAAGTTTCCTCTTTGACAGACAATTTGACCTCTAGTAGAGGTGAGGATTCAATGTTCTCAACATTGTATTTGGGATCCAAAACATCCCCTTCATCTTCCATTCCCTCCAAAATATCTACAAGGCCTAATTCTTCAATCTGACTCAAGTGAAGTCTGCAATAATCTAGCTTTCTAAGCTCATTCTGTGTTCTGAGATCAGCCCAAATATCTTTTACCATTGGCATATGGAAAACTGACTTCCTCTTGATCTTGTCCTGCACTCTTCTAAAATCAAAATGATCTCTTTTCATGAAAGTCTTCATAGTAACTAGTCGCATTTCTAATTCAATTGTGTTGTACCCAACCAAATTTTTTGCTTCATCAAGGCATTTTGAAACAAGTCTAGAAAATTTTTCGTCAAAAAAGCAAAATTTCTAAAAATAGATGTCGAGTTAGGTTTTCTGGGTTTCTTAAGATATGGATGTTGGCAAAACTTTCTAAAAATAGAATCTCCAAATCAGGTGTCGCACTCGATTCTCATTGGTCGATTTTGCTCCACGATCGACACGATTCAGACAGAATCTTCAAATGACCAAGTTTTCTCTACTGGGTCATTTCTGCTTTTTCAAAAGGTGAAGCATGAGCTTGAAAGTCATCAACACAAAAAAGTTCACCTGCCAGAACTCTTTGACGAGTTTCCAACGCTGTTTCAACGACGCAAAACTGACAAACAGCCGTCGACTCGATGATGCACGCAAAACGATGCAAGATGGATCCAAGGTGAAATGAAATGTTGGGAAATCATAAATTTGACTAAGTCTGGTGAAACCAGGCACCCCAGGTGGCTTGGGGCGCCCATCCTCTCATGTGTTAGTTTTTTTCACGTTTTTTGAGAAACGTCAAAAATGCTTCCGTCAGCTCGTTCCCGGTTGGTCAAGCTTGGTTAAACTCAGTCAAAAGGCCCATAAAAGTAAGAGATTCATCTCAGATATGCTCAGGCTATCCAATCTACCCTCATCCTAATGCCTGTCCGTGGAATCCTAAAATTGGCTAAGTCTGATGTCCTGAAATCCTGAAAAATTGACTAAGTCTGAAATCTGGTGGATCCTCAAAAATCTAGAATCCGCATGTCAAATCCCATGGATCTGAGACCTATCTCAAACATCCTGAAAGTATATTTCAAAATATTTAAAGTATAGGAAATTCAATATCTAAACATATACTTAAATATATTTTGAAATATACGTCAGACAGGACCTTCGAATTTTGGTGAAATTCAAGATTTGCGGCAGAAATTGAAAAATTCCAAAAATTTTCTAAGGCATGGAAAACTAGGCGCCCCAGGTGGCTTGGGGCGCCCAAACTCTCCAGAGTTAGTTTATTTTTGATGATTTTCTCAAAAAACATGAATCTCCTTCCGTCAGCTCAGTTCGGTTCAAAGTTGATCAGTTTGGCACATTTTTCGAGGCAAACAGAGAGTACAATCAGCTCAATTTTCATCAAGCTTGCATATTTGCCAAATCATCAGACTAATTTTCATCCCAGTTGATAGAAATTGACAGCCAAACAGGGGTCCTATGCCTCTGAAATGCGCACGCAAACCAAGAAATTGAAGAAGTTGAAAAAATTGAAAAAATGGCTAAGTGTTGGAAAACCAGGCGCCCCAGGTGGCTTGGGGCGCCCAAATTGAGCAGTGTTAGAATATTTTCATGTTTACAGTGTTTTCCGACATGCTTTGTTACCAATCTGCGCCCGTTGGCAATTTCTGGGAGGTCAAACTTGGTCAAACGATGTCAGATTGTCGAACGGAGGCAGGGGATGGAATCTTAGTTGATCAATCTCCAAAATGTCAGGATCAGTCAGCTTTTTCAGTTCATGGTGACATTTTTCCGCCTTGCTGAAGTCGAAGACAGGCCATTTTGTAGTCAAAATGAGTGTTGAAGTGTCGAAAATAAAGAAAAATTTGTTAGCACTTCTTTCAACTCGCGTGTTTGATGACATCATCAAAGAAGATATTTTTTTCATCTTGTACATGAAGCCATAGGCTCCTACAAAATAGGGATTCTTCCTATTCGAAGACATCAACTTGGATTTATGCTTTAAAAGATGCTTTCTTCAAGGATGAGGGTGAAGTTTTCTTCTCACACAAATAAAGTTGCTTTTTCGACCAAAAGACTTAGAAAGACAAGCTTTGGCTTCTTTATTTCATTATCTTTTGCAGGTTGCATCCAAAGGAAAGATTTTATTTTTCTTTCAACGAAGATTCGAAGACCCAAACCAGGTGCTTTTTCAGTGTTCTTCATAGATTCGGGTTGAGGAAGAAGAGAGGCTTGCTTTTTCAGGGTCCTTGTTTCAAGGAGATCATTTTTCAGAAATCCGACCAGAGCTTTTTCAGTTTTCGTCAAAATGGGTCCATCTAGATTATTATCCTCTTGAAGATTGGGAGTTGTGCTTTTTTTTGGGAAACTATTTTTTTCCTACTTTTTCGAGAAAATCTTCACTTTTTCAAAATTTGACGATCTGGGTTGCTTAGAAATAGAATTGCCTACAAAACCCATGTGCTAGCTTTTTTCGCTCAGAATCAGCTTTTTTAGAAGAAATTAGCAAAAGAATATCAACAGATGACATCACCAAAAAGCAAGAATGTTGATGAGGATGCATTTCAAAAGAAAGCAGATTTAAAACATATGCCTTTTGTTTTAAAGCATGTGCTTTCATCCTAAGCTCATTCATTCTATATTTAGAAAGAAATCACCTTGTGATAGATGGAATCTTCTTTTCTTTAAAGCATTTTTTTTTGTATCTTTGTCTTAGAATAGTAATAAAGCTTGCGAGTTGGCAAGTTAGGGTTAATCAAGGAGATTTTAGGGTTCCCTACTCCTTTGATTTTAGTATAAAGAAGGGCATCCTTGCCCATTGTTTGTAATGGTAGTTGTGATAACAAATTTGCTGTGCCTATTCTAGCCTGCAAACATTGTTATTCCAAGTGTCTGTTCAATCTGTGTTCATTGTAAGGAATGGTAGTTGTGATAGCAAATTTGTTGTGCCTATTCTAGCCTGCAAACATTGTTATTCCAAGTGTCTGTTCAATCTGTGTTCATTATAAGGAAGGACTTTTGTGATAGCAAATTTGATGTGCCTATTCTAGCCTGCAAACATTGTTATTCTAGGTGTTTGTTCACTTTGTGTTCATTGTTCTCCAGTGTTTGATCGCTTACTGTATGCCTACCTTTTACTGCAGTATTGATGTCCTGGAGTTGTATTAAACTTTGTGATATTGAATAGAAGTCTCATGCCTACTTTGCTCTGATATTCTATATCGATTCATCAAGTTTTTGTCATCAGATGTGTAGCTTCTGTGGCTTTCATTTTCAGCTTTCATCATTAAAGTACTCTTAGTCTTGTGGTGTAAATCTAGAGGAAAACTACTTGAGTTTTTGTGTTAACAATCATTCCCCATTCACTTTCAACTTCCTATGCTCTGAATTCACTCAGGAGGTTGAAAGCGTCATTAGTCTATGCTAGTTGTAGTAGAAGTTTTAAAAAGGAAAAAACCTCTTCTGCAGCGTTTAGAGTTTTATAACCTTGTGCTCTACAGCTGAGAATCAAAAAGAAGATAGGCGAAGTTTTATTCTAGTTATCTTTTCAACGAACATCAGCAAGAAAGGGAACTCCCCCTTCCAATAGGAGAGCAGTTTATCTGTGCATAGCTGTCTGTTTCCAAATCACATACCAGAGGTGCGAATTGAAACACCAACAATTTTTTGGTGCCCACCGTGGGGCACAAGGCATAAAACTTCAAGCAAGCTTAGGCTTATGACACGGTAATGACTCTCTGGCGTTCTTCTGCCCCAGTTCAACAACTAAATCTTACACGACCTGTTATTCAACCAAATCTTGTACGAGTGGAAGGAGAGCAAACGGACATCATTAGCAGCCTTAGAAGTTTCATATTTGTGCAAAAGGAAAGTCTTGATCAGTAGAGAAACGCAACTGCTATCCTTGACAAAGAAGAACACAAAGCAGATCTTGCAGTAGGAAGACCTGTATTACCATCTCCCGCGTGGCAATAGATAATCCTAGCTCATAGGGTTTATTCAAGAAAAGGAAAAAGCGGTGCTATGGATTCTTTCTTTCAAGATCTTAATTCTGCAAAAATTGGAGAAGCATCCAACATAGTTCATGAAATTCAGATAGTTCCTGAAGTCAAGCAGGAAGAATTACAAGAAGAACCAGTAATCCAACCTAGAGCAATGGGTGATGCAAATAACAACAATCACAATGATCTAAATCAAAGGCGACCACCACCATTGCCTTGGGGTAATAACATTGGACCTTTGGCCCTACAAGCACATCATGATTTACCAAAGCGGTCAAGGAAGCACTTTCCTCGGTTCCATGGCGATGGAACTCAACATCCTGATGAACACATCTCTGCATTCACAACAGCTTGCGCTATTTTGCATGTATCACATGAAGATATTGTCGTGCGTCTCTTCATTGAGACTCTCACAGGAAATGCTGCAGATTGGTTCAATCATCTGGAATCAGGAATCATTACAAGTTGGGCAACTATGAGCGAGAAATTCTTGGCAAGGTTCAAGCCTGCCGAAGATGGTCACAGATTGTTCACCCAACTCTCAAATTCAAAGATGGAAAACAATGAACCAATGAGGGAGTTTGTGGCAAGGTTTAATCGCCTAGTTACACGTCTTTCTCATACTCTTAATCCATCTCCACAAATTCTGTTGAGCAGTTTCATTAACGCTCTTCCTTCTGAGATAGCCTTCTTTTTGAGATCAGCTAATGAAACAGAATTATCCAATGCACAAGAAAATGCCATCAAGTTAGAGGATGACATGATTACCTCTGGCAAGATGAAAATGGATTCAATCAGGCCTCTAGTTCAGAGTTTTGCAGATCCACTGCTACATAAGGTAGCAAACGAAGTGACTATCATGAAGAGACAATTGCCTACTCAGGGGCAACCCGCGCAACAACTGTATCAGTCATCACAACAACAATACCAACCACAGCAACAGTATCAGCCTCAGTAACCATATCAGCCTAAGAGGAACAATTTTCAGCCTTTCAATAACTATAGGCCCAGGTTGCCAGCACCACCACCAAGGCAAGCAGTTGATGCTGCTCAAAATGCAGTGTTTTGTTCCTTTCATGAGATTGATGCACATACTGGAGCCACGTGTCCTGAAAATTTAAGGATGAATCAAATCATGGGATATGCTGATGCTGCACCTATTTCAAACATTGTTCCTTCCCCAAGTGTGAATGTTGTCTTACCACAGATAGACAACTTCGATGGCGACTCTACCATGGGATACTTCCAGAATGAACCCGTTATAATGAAGGAAGAACAAGACAATTTTCATCAATATTCTCTTGCAGTGAATCATGAAAACCTTTCAACTCTTGTGTTTACACGTACTCAACATTTTAAAGCACAGAAGGAAGGAGAGGATAGACAAAGACCAAAAGAAAAGGAGAAGGAAGTGGCTTCCACTTCCAATGCTCAGCCATCACGTGAAAGTGTTCAAACTACTCAAAATTCATCTTCAACAAATTTTGATATAGTCGATTCCATGATGAAGACAAAGGTGCAGATTTCTCAGCTGGAGTATCTTCAAGACCATCCAGATCAGCTGGATAGAATTGTCAAGTATGTCAAGAAAGATACTATCGTGCAGCCCACATTGCTAGAATCTTCTGTTCCGGCAGGAGAGAAGCCAAAGCCCTTCTATATTTCTCTGTATATAGGAGGTTATAAATTGAGCAATTGTATCATTGATTCAGGAGCCTCAAACAATGTCATGCCTTTGTAGGTAATGAATGCTTTGGGACTCTTGTGCACCAAAACACATGACAAGTGTTATTCGCTTGAGTCTAAATCAGTGCCATTGGTTGGACAATTGAAGGATGCTCAAGTTCAATTAGCAGCTTGCCCAGAGAAGAAAATAATGATGACTATCTTGGTAGCTGACATTCCAGCCAGCTATGGGATGCTGCTAAGTAGAAGTTTCTGCAAAGATCTTGGAGGAGAAATACAATTGGATTGGTCATCTGTGACCATTCCTTTAAAGAAAGGTAATTTCAAATTGGAACCAGAAACCAAGTCATGGTTCGCAGTGGTGAAATCTCAGGATCCTCAAGCACAAGTGCTATATCAAGAAACAGATTCTGGTACATATGTTATGTTGTCTGATATAACTAAAAAGGATCAAGAGGTTGTCTATGTGGTTGATGAATTAGAGGAAGTATCCGAAGAAATGTGCAATTTGCAAACTTTCTTTGAAGAAGAAGTGCAACAATCTTCTCAAGAGCAAAATTACAAGGAAGAGATCAAATATGTTGCAGAGAGCAATGAAGAATCTGATTTGTTCTTCTCATCTTTTGAAGGTTTGTTAGAAGAACCTGTGTCAGATACATTCAAAGGAGAAGAGACCAAAGGAATGTTGCAATTGGAGAAAGAATATGATCTTCTTCATTTTGAAGATGATTCATCATTAGAGGAATTTCTCAAAAATGGAGATCATATAGAAGATTCATCATTGGATCTTGATAGCTTTCTACATCACTTAGAGAGTGATTCTTCAGTAGAGGATACTGTAAATTTTCTTTTACAGTTGAGCGCGTCTTCATCTTTGTCTCAAGAAGCTTTCATACACACTAATGAAGAAAATGATGCTAAACTTTTGAAGGTTATCCCTGAACTTGTGCTATATCAAGAAACGGGTCCTGGTACATATGTTATGCTGTCTGAAATAACTAAAGAAAATCAAGAGGTTGTCCATGTGGTTGACAAATCAGAGGAAGTATATGAAGAAATGTACAACTTACAAACCTTCTTTGATGAAGAAGAAGCGCGACAATCTTCTCAAGAACGCAACAATGATGAATTAGATTTGTTTTTCTCGTCTTTTGAAGGCTGGTTTGAAGAACCTGTGTCAAATATATCCAAGGGAGAGACCCAAAAAGTTTTGCAAGTAGAGCAAGAGCATGATCTTCTTTTTGAAGATGATTTCTTCCTGGAAGAATTTTTCAGAACTGGAGATCATATGGAAGTTCCATTATCAGATCTAAATTGTTTTCAACATCAGTGGGAAAGTGATTCTTCAATGGAAGATATTGCAAACATTTCTTTACAATATAGCCCATCTTCACCTGCATCTCGAGAATCTTTTATACATACTAGTGAAGAGGACGATGTTGAATCCATCCATGAACCTGTGCAAGAAAGATACATCATCGATACTATAAAGTCAACACAAAATGCAACATATGAAGAGGTTCATGGAGAAGAGGAGTTCAAGGAATATTTAGTTTTGGTCACTAAAGAGGATGATATTGAAAAATCAGAAATCCTTGACAAATGTCTTGTGAGATACGCCGTGTGTGAGATTGATCAAGAAGAAGAAGAGGAAACATATGACTCAAATGAAGCTGTCTTTGATTCTACTCCTTTTACAGAGCAAGAAAGATACATGAATGCTGAAGAAGAAGTGATGATGGATATCCGCATTGAAGAAGAGTACTCTACAGAGGATGACGAGATTCCAGGTAATGAATGGGAAAGTGAGCTAACTGGTGATTTTGTTCAAGAGTTTAAGCATTTAGATCTTGACGATTCGTCAAATTTTGGAGAGTGGATAGACGAAAACACAACCGATGAAGAAGCCCCTGTAGCACTTGAAAAATGGGCAACGACGGTTGTGGATCCTATAAGCCAAGAATCAGTGATGAGAGTCATGTATGAGCAGCTTGCACCTTTTCCAAAAGATGATGCATTGACTGAATACAAAGTCGCGTGTGTACAAGATATAAATGAAACTCATATTCAATATGTGGTGGTGACCATTCCCACAGATGTACTTTGGCCACAAGACTTTCCTGTATATCTTCAGAAAGAAGTTCTGTATCTCCACCTATTGCAGAGGTTGCTTGCATTGGAGGAAGATGCTCCACCTGATCCCTGGCATATCAATCAGTTTCTCAAGAACTTCTCATGGCCTGAACGTGAATACCCTCCTGAATCATGGCTCTTTGAGAGGATGTTGCAGAAAAAGAAAAGTTTTGTGCTACCAAGACAATCTTCACAGCTAAAGAGAGATGGTTCTTACTTTTCTGAGTCGATTGATGGTTTCATGTGACAGTCCTAATCTCTTCTCATCCTCGCTCAAGAGAAAGAGCACTTGAAACACTTTTTGTTCTCGTAATGTGTTTCCCCTTTCTGTGATGTGATCGTTATGTCGTACTATATTTTCCCCCTTCCGTAATGTGACAGTTGTGTTCCTTGTGTGTTGTGAAGTTCCAACTCCCTAGGTGTTTTTAGGAAGTCCGGTCTTAGGTGATGTAGGAGAAATGTCTTGTTCTAGGTGATTGGGAATGTAACCTGACTCTATTGCCCAACTGATAAGGCACTGGTCCAACTTGCAAAAATCTAGAGATTCTTGGTTCTCCTATGCCGTAAGTATCTGCCATGGTCCCTAGACAGAGCCAATTGTTGTACCCAACCAAATTTTTTGCTTCATCAAGGCATTTTGAAACAAGTCTAGAAAACTTTTCGTCAAAAAGTCAAAAAAGCAAAATTTCTAAAAATAGAAATTTCTATTTTAGAAATTTCTAAAAATAGACGTCGAGTTAGGTTTTCTGGGTTTCTTAAGATATGGATGTTGGCAAAACTTTCTAAAAATAGAATCTCCAAATCAGGTGTTGCGCTCGATTCTCATTGGTCGATTTTGCTCCACGATCGGCACGGTTCAAACAGAATCTTCAAACGACCAAGTTTTCTCTACTGGGTCATTTCTGCTTTTTCAAAAGGTGAAGCATGAGCTTGAGAGTCATCAACACAAAAAAGTTCACCTACCAGAACTCTTTGACGAGTTTCCAACGCTGTTTCAACGACGCAAAATTGACAAACTGCCGTTGACTCGATGATGCACGCAAAACGATGCAAGATGGATCCAAGGTGAAATGAAATGTTGGAAAATCATAAATTTGACTAAGTCTGGTGAAACCAGGCACCCCAGGTGGCTTGGGGTGCCCATCCTCTCATGTGTTAGTTTTTTTCACGTTTTTGAGAAACGTCAAAAATGCTTCCGTCAGCTCGTTCCCGGTTGGTCAAGCTTGGTTAAACTCAGTCAAAAGACCCATAAAAGCAAGAGATTCATCTCAGATATGCTCAAGCTATCCAATCTACCCTCATCCTAATGCCTGTCCATGGAATCCTAAAATTGGCTAAGTCTGATGTCCTGAAATCCTGAAAAATTGACTAAGTCTGAAATCTGGTGGATCCTCAAAAATCTAGAATCCGCATGTCAAATCCCATGGATCTGAGACCTATCTCAAACATCCTGAAAGTATATTTTTGGAGGCAAACAGAGAGTACAATCAGCTCAATTTTCATCAAGCTTGCATATTTACCAAATCATCAGACTAATTTTCATCCCAGTTGATAGAAATTGACAGCCAAACAGGGGCCCTGTGCCTCTGAAATGCGCACGTAAACCAAGAAATTGAAGAAGTTGAAAAAATTGAAAAAATGGCTAAGTGTTGGAAAACCAGGCGCCCCAGGTGGCTTGGGGTGCCCAACTTGAGCAGTGTTAGAATATTTTCATGTTTACAGTGTTTTCTGACATGCTTTGTTACCAATCTTCGCCCATTGGCAGTTTCTGGGAGGTCAAACTTGGTCAAACGATGTCAGATCGTCAAACGGACGCAGGGGATGGAATCTCAGTTGATCAATTTCCAAAATGTCAGGATCAGTCAACTTTTTCAGTTCATGGTGACATTTTTCCGCCTTGTTGAAGTCGGAGACAGGCCATTTTGTAGTCAAAATGAGTGTTGAAGTGTCGAAAATAAAGAAAAATTTGTTAGCACTTCTTTCAACTCACGTGTTTGATGACATCATCAAAGAAGATATTTTTTTCATCTTGCACATGAAGCCATAGGCTCCTACAAAATAGGGATTCTTCCTATTCAAAGACATCCACTTGGATTTTTTCTTTAAAAGATGCTTTCTTCAAGGATGAGAGTGAAGTTTTCTTCTCACACAAATAAAGCTGCTTTTTCGACCAAAAGATTTAGAAAGACAAGCTTTGGCTTCTTTATTTCATTATCTTTTGCAGGTTGCATCCAGAGGAAAGATTTTATTTTTCTTTCAATGAAGATTCGAAGACCCAAACTAGGTGCTTTTTCAGTGTTCTTCATAGATTCGGGTTGAGGAAGAAGAGAGGCTTGCTTTTTCAGGGTCCTTGTTTCAAGGGGATCATTTTTCAGAAATCCAACCAGAGCTTTTTCAATTTTCATCAAGATGGGTCCATCCAGATTATTATCCTCTTGAAGATTGGGAGTTGTGCTTTTTTTGGGGAAACTACTTTTTTCCTACTTTTTCGAGAAAATCTTCACTTTTTCAAAATCTGACGATCTGGGTTGCTTAGAAACAGAATTGCCTACAAAACCCATGTGCCAGCTTTTTTCGCTCAGAATCAGCTTTTTTAGAAGAAATCAGCAAAAGAATATCAATAGATGACATCACCAAAAAGCAAGAATGTTGATGAGGATGCATTTCAAAAGAAAGCAGCTTTAAAACATATGCTTTTTGTTTTAAAGCATGTGCTTTCATCCTAAGCTCATCCATTCTATATTTAGAAAAAAATCACCTTGTGATAGATGGAATCTTCTTTTCTTTAAAGCATTTTTTTTTGTATCTTTGTCTTAGAATAGTAATAAAGCTTGCGAGTTGGCAAGTTAGGGTTAATCAAGGAGATTTTAGGGTTCCCTACTCCTTTGATTTTAGTATAAATAAGGGCATCCTTGCCCATTGTTTGTAATGGTAGTTGTGATAACAAATTTGCTGTGCCTATTCTAGCCTGCAAACATTGTTATTCCAAGTGTCTGTTCAATCTGTGTTCATTGTAAGGAATGGTAGTTGTGATAGCAAATTTGCTGTGCCTATTCTAGCCGGCAAACATTGTTATTTCAAGTGTCTGTTCAATCTGTGTTCATTGTAAGGAAGAACTTTTGTGATAGCAAATTTGATGTGCCTATTCTAGCCTGCAGACATTGTTATTCCAGGTGTTTGTTCACTTTGTGTTCATTGTTCTCCAGTGTTTGATCGCTTACGGTATGCCTACCTTTTACTGCAGTATTGATGTCCTGGAGTTGTATTAAACTTTGTGATATTGAATAGAAGTCTCATGCCTACTTTGCTCTGATATTCTATATCGATTCATCAAGTTTTCATCGTCAGATGTGTAGCTTCTATGGCTTTCATTTTCAGCTTTCATCATTAAAGTACTCTTAGTCTTGTGGTGTAAATCTGGAGGAAAACTACTTGAGTTTTTGTGTTAACAATCATTCGCCATTCACTTTCAACTTCCTTTGCTCTGAATTTACTCAAGAGGTTGAAAGTGTCATTAGTCTATGCTAGTTGTAGTAGAAGTTTTAAAAAGGAAAAAACCCCTTCTACAGCATTTAGAGTTTTATAACCTTGTGCTCTGCAGCTGAGAATCAAAAAGAAGATAGGCGAAGTTTCATTCTAGTTATCTTTTCAGCGAACATCAGCAAGAAAGGGAACTCCCCCTTCCAATAGGAGAGTAGTTTATCTATGCATAGTTGTCCATTTCCAAATCGCATACCAGAGGTGCGAATTGAAACGCCAACAAATTGCTTTGGCCTTGGTGGCTAACTGAACAAAGTACCTCCCAATTTCTACAGGAAACTTAATTCCTGACTTTTTCAGCTCCATCTTCTTAATGTACACAACAATCAATTGCCTACACAGTTCCATCAGAATAATTCTATCACTCGAATATCGTGGAAGCATATACAGATAGCCAGGATAGTATCCCACTCTGAGATAAGTGAAAGTTGGAAACGGTAAGAACAAACAGCCAATAGAGTTAACCACTTCCCAGGCCTAATCTGATACTCTTTTCTGTTCAAGTTTATTATTCCATAAACACATGAATACTGAAAAGAATGCATCATTAACCTGCGGAAATGATGGATTGATCCCTTTAGAGTTATATGTGTATAATACTCATAAACTGGAACCAATCTCCTATCACCAACTTGAGTTAAACCAGGAAAACTCCTCATGCTTGCAGTAGCATACACCAGATATGAAGTCATATAAAACTTGAAAGGTGTATTAACTTTCACCAGCTGATCATGTAGACCATTACTGATATGTTCCCCCCAGAAGATTTTCTGTTGACCCCTGAGAATCACCTTAATGTATGTATACATCCATTCCTGAAACTTGGATGAAGAAGGGAGATCTCTGATCTGACTCAATAGTGTAATCAAATCACTTACCTCCTCGACAAAATCACTTCTCGGGAGGTCTTTTGGCCATCTTGTCAAATTACTCCAAGAAATCTTTAACCACTTATTGTTGATATGTTTCCTTACAGCTTCAATATCTTCATCATAATCCTTTTGCCCTTAAGCAAAATCTATTTCACCAACATTTTCAATTGGAGGACACATAAAGATTTTATCAAGAAACTCTGCATCTAATCTCATGATCACATTTCCTTGAGAATCAGACACAGTCCTAGTATCCCTATTATAGTGACTGGCTACCTGAAGAACAAATTCAGGATTGTGGGCAGCAACAGGAAAAGAGGCAACCAAGTGAATGTTGTTGTCGATAATCTTTTGCATATATTAGGGAGGATTTGACTGCTTTGTTCTATCCACAAATTTGGCCATATCCACATGACCAATCTTTGTATCTCTGATCTTGTCCACATTGGGTTGCAATGAAGTCACGGGGAAAACCCCTTGGTACTTATACTTCATGATTTTAGCCTTTGATGGGGATGGCTCTGACATCAGCTTTGTGAAGAAAACTAGAAATGGTGTCTGCCACAGATGTTTGTTGAAACTGCAAAAAGACATGATCTCGCAGTTAGGGGAAAAATGGGCAAATTGGGATTACTGTGAATTGATGATCATGAACACAAGAACGTGCGTTGAAGGGCTTGAGAGCACGCAAGTCGAGGAAACAGGCAAAAGTGGGCCAATAGGTATTAATAGGAAAAATTTCCCAGTGTTAGGAAAATTTTTAGGGTGGCATGCATGGGCGGTGATTTTGGTCGTTCCTGCATGAGGGTAAGATTATTATCATGCACAGTCAGCCATTTTGGCCGCCATTGCATATGGGGTAAAAAATTGGGTTTTGATGTAGGAGCGGTCAATTTGACTACCCTTACATGAGGGAAAAATGCAAGTTTACTCTAAAATGTATAAGCGGCGAAAATGCCCACTCAAGCATGTTGGAGGAAAAACTTTAAATGTTCAGATGCTAAGTCAGTCGAAACGACCACTCATACACCTTATTATCAAAATCTTAAAACACATGTAATAGTGGCAGATTTTACCACTTAAGCATGTAATATTTAAAAGTTTAATTTCCATGTAGGGGCAACATTTTTAACTGCCCCTGCATGAGGGTAAGATCAAAGATGAGGCATAAGTATCAGCGGTGGTTTTTACCACCGATACATATGGCAAAACAACCAAAGTATGGTGTTGGGTCGGCAAAAACTACCGACATCTCACTTAACAAAAAACTCCAAGAAATAACGGCGATAGGAAACCTAAATTTATAAAAAGATAGGGTTTTACTAAAAATGACTTCGAAAAGAATAAGAATACAATGATGCAGGAATTTAGATGCAACAAAAACTTTTACAAAAACAAAAACTTAAACATATATTTGATTATATACAACAAAACCCTAAAAGGAAAATAAAAATAAAAAGAGAAACACGGGCTTACCTCACACAGTTGTTTGAAACCCTAGACGTGACTTTGAAGACAAAATATTTGTTCGAGTGAAATCTGCATGTCCAAGAGATCTCAGTAAGACTTTATCAGTTAGCTAGAAGGTTTAGAAATGAAGAACAAACAAAATAAAATGAGTTTAAACCTTTAAAAGTTTAAAACAAGGCGTATTAATGGTGGCACGAGTGGTATTAATTTCACTTGAGTTTGTGAGATCTGTAAAGATCTGTCTGAGTAGTGGAAAAGACCGACTCTACATGTCATTAACCTATATGCAAAAGCGGCAGTAACGACCGCCATTACAAATCCTTCAAATTTTGACAAGGAAAATGCATGGTCGGCAGTTTTAACTGACATTACACATTTAAAACAAAAAATATATGCAAGAGTCGTGGTTTTTACTGCTTGTGCACATGAAGACTTAAAAATTTGCTAACACCCTAAAATGATTGAAATTGATATTTTGACAAGATTGCAACCTAATCGATTTTCACGAATCTCAAGGAATCAACTTAGGGGAATGTCACAAGCTATTTTACGGTGTCAGATGACTTTGCATGAGGCCAAGAGAACTTGTCTCGATTTGCGAACTTAGAGTGTAGGCTACAAAACAAACAAGTTTTGTAGGGGTTGTCTACAAAATGAGCGCAACTAATTTCGAGAACAACAGCTGGCTCTAACTAGGGAACTCCCTTCGATCGTTCTTTGAAACGATCAAAGGGGGAAGAATCCAATCTCTAAGTTCCTTCATCCATCCCATTGGGCTATAGAGTCAAGCTACCAAAAAGAAAAAGACACAGAAAGACTAAACAAAAATGAAAAATAAAAACACAAAAACTATACAAATGTACAAATGAACTTATCTGATACTTCAAGGACTGAAGTGCTTCATATGTTGTCCACTATGAGGCAACAAGAATGGTGTTCCATCAAGATACTCCAACAAGAAGCTATTTTCACCACAAAATTGATGAATGACGAAAGGGCCTCTCTATAGGGAATCAAACTTCCCATGCATTCCTTTTGGCTCTCTCCTTTTGTCCCATAACAAGATTTGATCCCCAATTTGAAATTCTCTAGCCTTCGCCTTCTTATCAAAGAACTTCTTCACCTGACTTTGATGCTCAGCAATACGGTCTACTACCATAACCCGCTACTCTTCAAGTTCAGTGAGGTACATTATTCTTTTGTCAATAGAACTTTCAAAAGTTCTATCTTCCACTACTTTTGCCAACTTCAATGCCAGCAATTCCAAAGTAATAGGTATTTTTGCATTCAGACCATATAGAAGTTGAAATGGTGACATACCTATTGCCCTTTTGGGGGTAATTATGTCGGCCCATAAAGCATCAAACAAAGCTTTATGCCAAGTCCTCTGATTATCCTCCACCAGTTTCCTGATAATGGTAACTAGATTTTTGTTACTAGATTCTACCTAACCATTCCCTTGTGGATAATAGTCTGATGAATGAGAAAGGATGATCCCATGTTCATAGCAAAAACTAGTGATCTCATTTGAATAAAAATAGGTAGCATTATCTACTACAATTTTGTTTGGAACTCCAAACCGGGAAATAATATTTTCCTTAAGAAAATTACATACTACCTCAGAAGTAGCATACTTGACTGGAATTGCCTCCACCAACTTGGTGAAGTAATCTGTTGCAGTAAGAACAAAATTGTGTCCTACACTTGATGGTGGGTTCACAGTACCCATGAAGTCAATACCCCATTGCTGAAAAGGTTCTTCAATCACAACTGGCTTCAGTGGTAATGCAGCCAACTTAGGCTTCCCAACAAACTGCTGACAGAGTTCACATCTACGTACCAAGTTGTACACATCTTGAAACAATGTGGGCCAATAGTACCTAGCCCGCAAAATTTTATGAGTTGTCACAGGTGCAAAAAAATGTCCTCCACATGCCAAATTGTGAAAAGACTCTAGAAGTCTACTTTCAACGGAGAAAAACTCCATCAAGGCTTCTTTTATACAAACCATTATCCCACAAGACATAATTTGCAGCCTTTAACTTAATCGTTTGCTTCTCTTTACAAGATAAATGAGAAGGACATTCACCATACGTAAGAAAATGAGCAATATTGGAATACCACTCATCTATAGTAGTAACAAAGAGAACAATTGGCATATCCTCAACCTCTTCCTCTTCATCTCTTATTTCTTTTGGGACATTGTCAGCAATCAACTGACACAAACCTCTCCCACGTACAAGCTTGGTGGGTTTGATATCAAGATCAAACTCTTAAATTTTGGCAATCCAATTGCCCCTTTTGGTCCCAAATTCTTGTTGTGTCAGGATAGATTTCACTATTGTATCTGGCACCAAAACAATAGTATGTGAATTTAGAATATAAAACCAAAAATGCATCACTGCCTTGACCACGACATAAGCATGTTTCTCCATATTTGAGTACTTTAGTTCATGAGCCTTTAGAGGGAAACTCATAAATGAAATAGGAGATTCCACACCTTCATTCTGTTGAACAAGAATGGCTGAAAGTGTATGCTCAGAAGCATAACTGTACATTATGAAATCCTCAGTATAGTCACGACAAAATAGAACTAGAGCATGAGCTATGGCCCTCTTAATATCCTCAAATGCTGCTTTACCTTCTGCACTCCAACGGAAAGTGGTCTTACCTTTCATCATATTGAAAATATGACGAGTTTTCTCTGCGAATTCTAGGATGAACCTCCGCAGCCTTCCCGAAGAAAGAATGAACTGCAGTCTTACTAGTAGGAAAAGTAAGATTCTAGATAGATTTGACCCTTTCTGAGTCAATTTTAGTACCTTCTCTAGACATAATATGACCGAGAAGCTTACCCTCTGTAACCCTAAAAATTGATTTCTTAGGATTAAGAGAAATACCATTTTGACGACACTGTTCCAGAACCTATCGCAAGTGGTAGGCATGATCTTGACGCTGTTTAGAGAAAATGGTCAAGTCATCAAGATACACCACAATGAATTTCCCATCTCATCTCTGAAAGTGAGGTCCATTGCTCTTTGGAAAGTAGTGCTAGCTTAATCAAACCAAAAAGCATCCTGTGGTATGCAAATGTGCCCCAAGGTGTTGTGAAAGCAGTCTTGTATTGATCTGCTTTGCTGACTTATACTTGGTTATAGCCTAAAAAACTATCTAACATAGACAGCATCTCTGAACCAGTTACAATTTGTAACACTTGGTCCATAATAGGCAAAGGGTAGTTATCTTTTAAAGAAGACTGGTTGAGATTCTGAAGTCAACACAAATACAGATTTCTCCATTCTTCTTTCTCACAAGAACAATATTCACAATCCAAGTGGAATGATGGATAGGAAAGATTATCCTTGCATTCAACATTTTCTAGATTTCAAAAAGAATAGTACCTAATATCTTGGGATTATACTGCCTCTGCTTGTCCTTGTGAGGCAACGATCCAACCTTGAGAGGGATTTCATGTTGGATCTCCTTGGGTCTAAAAGACTTCATATCATCATAAGAATACGCCAAAACATCAATGTAATGGAGAAGAAGTGTAATGAACTTGAATTTCTCATTAGCAGTGCAACACTTCCCGATGTTAACCATCTTGGGATCTGCTTCAGAACTTAAATTTACTTGCTCAAATTCCATGGATGAACTTGAATCAAGTTTTTACTATTGTTTGATATATCTATCATGCTTGTCAAATAACTTTTCTAGAGAAACCAAACCTTTCATAATCTTATTCCCTTTTAGCTAAAGAATCTCCTCACCAGTCTGTGAATCTATTTCAGAAACACATTCACATGGTGGAGAATCACTACCTTTAAAATAGAGCTCATTAAAGTTATCTGTCTTCTCTAAGAAAGCTATGATTTGATTGTCACCATTGAAGACCTGCCAATGGTTAGCATTGTTAGGCACACTTGGTCAGAAAACCAACTCGATTATGTACTTGTTACCTTTGAATTCCTTATGGGGAACCATAAGGGTGGTGGAGATAGCTAATGAATCAGCACGACCATTAAACTCTCTCGGCACTGCAGAGATGTCAAAAGCATCAAAACCCTCAATGCAATCCTAGACACAATTGTGGTAATGTCTTAGCCTTTCATTCTTGATCTGATAAAGATTTCTCACTTGGAAAACCACAAGTTCAACATCACCTTGTGCGTGAAGATTTTTAATACCCTTAACATGAGCAGCCTCCATTTTGAGTAGTAATGACTCGTATTCAGCGGTGTTATTAGTATTGTCAAACTGCAGCTTATAGGAGAAAGGAAAGATATCACCTCGTGGAGATATCAGAACAACTCCAGCTCCAAATCTGGTGGAAGAACAACTGCCATCAAATTCTAAAATCTAAACATCATTTGAATTTCCCACTTTGATGTTTCTGCAACCAGTAGATTCTTCCTCATCAGAGAGAAGAATCTAGCATCACTATGCTCTCATCTGAACTTTCGTCTGATTTACTAGAAGTATCTTCTAATTCTACATCTGAAACATCTAAACTCTCATTTAATGAACTAGAAGTATCTTCAGTAGACACGAAATAATTACCCATTCCTAAAGACTCAAACAAAATTTGGGCTTTTGGATTTTCAGTTTGGGTAACAATATATTTTGCCTCCTTCTCAGGAAGCAACTTTTGCATGACACCTTTAATAGGTATCCTTGCCTCGGATAAATCCATGTTTAGTTCTCTACCCACATCTTTAGAAAAATTACACCCAAGCAAAATGCCATAAGAAGCTGGAACATCAGCAACTAGGATGGTCATCTTGATCCTCTTATCCAGAAAGGTTGCAAATGCAAATTTATTTTGCCTCCTTCTCAGGAAGAAACTTTTGCATGACACCTTTAATAGGTATCCTTGCCTCGGATAAATCCATGTTTAGTTCTCCACCCACATCTTTACAAAAATTACGCCCAAACAAAATGCCATAAGAAGCTGGAACATCAACAATTAGGATGGTCATCTTGATCCTCTTATCCAGAAAGGCTGCAAATGCAAATTGGGCATCCTTGATTTGGCCTAACAAAGGCACTTTCTTATTTTCCATTGAGAAACATCTCCCAAAGGTCTTAGTCAAAGTGAGGCCAAGAGCATCTACCACCTTGGTAGGCATGACATTATCAGAAGCCCTGGATTCTATTATACAATTGCTTAACTTGTGAGCATTGACCAATAGAGAAACATAGAAGGGTTCTATTTTCCCTGGGGTAACAAGGGGAGTAGTGACTAGGTTATTTTGGGTGGATCTATTCTTTGAGGAGTCATGGGCAATTTTAGGAGAATCTTGCCTTGTAGGGACAGTCTTGTTTTTAACATACTTAGCTAACCTATCAAATTGTTCAGGGTTATCTTGTAGATACTCTACCTCAAACATCTAGATTTTGGTTTTCCTAGCATGATCTATTATGTCAAAGAGCTGAAATGAACTAGATACAGAGGAAGGAAATCCATCATTCTAGGTTTTGGTTGGGGTAGTACTGGTCTGAGGAATAGAAGTAGAAGAAACATGATTTTTAGATGAACTTACTTGTTTATTGACAACCGGGTCCTTTGACTGAAAAGGCAATGGAGTTCCTTGTTTGGCAATTGAGATCATAGGTTGAGGCTCCTCTCTTGTCTTTCCTTTATTAGCTTGCTGATTTGATTGATTTTGGGACCTGGTAAAAATAGCATACGCTCCATCATATACTTCTCCTTCTCTTTCAGCTTCATCTTGGTAATTCAGAAAACCAATGGTAGAGTCACCAGCTAATTCTTCTTCTCTTTCTGTAAAAATATTAGCATTATTCTCCTAATCCAAATCAGGTTTTAAAGAATTGTCATGTTCTGCTTCATAGTAGCCAACTGCTGAGTTGACCGACGCTGCTTCAATGGCAAGCTTCCCCTGTGTTGGTGGAAGACGATTTTGTTGCCCTTGACTTTTGGCAGCATTGCCTTGATATGAATTGTTAGGAAATGTCCTCCTTAGTATATCTCTATAAGAAGGATCGGACATACCTTAGGACATTTGCTTTCCAAAGCTAGCTACTCATTGGCTAACTTTTCCACCATAGGATCTATGGTGCTTGTGGAAGAACTATCAGTAGAGGGATAACCTCTATTTTTGTTTGAATCTCTTCTTATCTTACCCGCAAGGATAAGATCATCTTCAACCTCTGTAGCCAATCTTTGAGCTAGAGAAAGATCAGCAGGACCAGCCCGCCTTAACATAAAGCTTACCTTAGGAAGCTGAGAGTTGATGAAGAAACATTTTAGATTCTCTGCTGTTGGTTGAGCAGTTGCTGGAATCCTATTTGTCAATTTATTGAACTTGGTGATGAAATCTTGCATGGGCTCATGTGGTTCTTTCTTCATCTGTGTTAGTTGGGCTAACAAAGCATGTGCATCTTTTGCAAGCTTAAACCTAGCTTCAAACTTGGTTTTGAGAGTATTCCAATTGGTTATGGTTTGGGCTTGAAGATGGTAAAACCAATCTACAGCAACACCTTGAAGTGTTTCAACAAAAAGTCTCATAGCTACATCTTCATGTTCCACCCCTATCACACCACAAGCTATGCAAAAGGCTACAATGTGTTCATCAGGATGGACTTTCCCATCACCATAGAATTTAGGGAAATTCTTCCTTGAACTACGAGGTAGTTCATGCAACGGTGGCGTTAAATTCAAAGGACCAAAAGTATTACCCCACAGACCTTAAGCTGCCATTATGCACTGATTGAAAGGTGGGATAACAAACCTTTGAGGGATTCAAATAGATAAAACTCTGTTAGTACTGGAGCTGGAAGTTTTACCTGGTATTGGAGACTTGGCATTGGTAGGAGGAAAACTCCTAGTTCGTTGAAGCTGAGGTTGTGGAGGCAAAAGACCAAAGTTATTTTGCTACATCAATTCAAACATAGGATCAATAACTCCTTGAGCTCTCTTTCTTCTTGTATACCGTGAGTCTGCCAGAATGCAATTTACTCAACAAAGATATGGAAACAACTTAAAACAATGGAAGAGGATGAAATGCTTCAACTCAAAGCGTGAGGCTTTAAGTTGCGCGTTCTTTCCCAGCAGAGTTGCCAAAAAATTGTTGGGTGAATATTTTGTTGTTTAGCTAACCAACGACAAAATGGTTATATCACCACAACTATAATGAGACTAAGTCTCTCCTCTCAGCAAGGGGAGGTTCCCTCTAGATAATGAGCTCTTTCTAACAAGCAACCTTTAATACTTAAATAAACTAAAACTATTCTTGGGGTGTTTTCATTGCATCCTATTCTTTTTTTTTAGAATAGATGTTTCTCTCTTTCAAAATGACAACTTCAAAAGAAATGATATTTAATAATTCCTAAACCAAGACAAACCGTAGAAACACAAAGTCTTCTATTGTTTGACTTATTTCCCTCAAATAAGCTTGATTGAATTCAAATGTAGCTCAAAGTCTCCACTTTCACCCAATATGATATAACTAACTTAAACACAATAGTTTATAGCACAAAGTCTCTAAACAACTCTATTCTCGCAAATGGAAACACAAACTCCCACAATGAGAAAATAGCACAAAGTCTATTTAACCAAAACAAGAACACTTCTCTCAATTTTCAATAAACTCCATAATTCCATAAATGATTCAATATAATATAACACCAATGACATAAGAACACTGATATCATAAAACAATATGATTCAACTCAAAGTTTGATACTCAAATTGCTTGCTTATATTGATATTCACTTAAAATTTTAATAAACATAAAAAGCTCAAAGTCTTGAAATGTTTTCCAATTCGGCAGAGTTTCTTTCCAATAGATAAACATAAAAATTACAATAGACGCCCTCTTTATTTATAGGGATGAGCCTAGAGCAAAAATAGGAAAAATCTAACTACTTTGACTTATTCAAAAATAGGAGTCCTATTTGACTTGGGACTTCCTTTATCTCACATGTAATTACATTTTGGAAAAATACATGTGAGTATGTCCATAACAAAATTCAAATTACATCTACAAGACTGAAAATAAACTAAGGCATTGAAAAGAACATTCAGCTGCCACCATTGTTCTTCTTCAAAAAGTTTTTATACATAGTTTGTACTGCCGCCATTTCACATACATCGGACTTCGTTGTATTCTCTAAGATGGTACGATCCCTGAGAACTACATCTTTAACCACCTTTATTACTTTCTCATATTTCTCAAGATTATCTTTTAGATTCTCAAAAGTTGAGTGATGATCATAAAGTCTATCCATTGAAACCGCTGTAGGCACTTCATCTTCAAATTTCTGCTGCACCATCTTCTCGAAAGCATCTATCATCTCTTCTACCGAGAGAAACTTGTGACCATCACCTGTCAAAGTGCATGGTAGTTCCTCTAACATGTGTAGAAGCAAAACATTACTATCTTCACTATTTTTACCTACTTGACACAAGTCATCAAGTAAACCTTTTATCACATTGATGTGATGGGCAATAGATTCCTTGGTCTTGAGATAAGACTCTCCGTTTGAAATGACACCAATGGCTATCAGATTCTTTATTTTTATCTTCTTCATCTCAATCCATTCCTCTAAACTTTATTCTTGATCTTGTAGTTCTTGAGAAAGTAAATTAATAATGTCATCTACCTCAACTTTTGCCTTGTCCTTCTTTCCTTTTCTTTCCACTGTGATCTTCAATAGAACTCTTCCTTGTGCCAACAATCGTTCCACGATATCACCAACCACTCTTCCTCTTGTCTAAACTTTCTCAACCTTTTGAATAAGACGATCATCAACAGTCACTACCATAGGTTCAACGATCTCAGATGATTTTACTATTTTCTGAAGAACAATAGCAAGTTGTTCTGCCTTTGCTTTGTACTGCTCTTTTTCTTTCTTTACCTCATCATATTTCTCAAGCAATGAGCTTGCAGTGGTTTGAAAATCTACCTTGATACCTTGATGAGTTAGCTTACTTAACTCAACTCTAGAGATAATATAATCATTCATATCAAAAGTATCTGCAGTGGTATCATCTGGCAGCTTAGCAATTTCTACGTATCTAACTCCTTTTTCATTAATAATCCTAAAAATAGTTTTAGGTTTCTTTTTCTAGGCCTTTGGCTTAGCAGAAAGTAACTTCTCTATATCAATTTCATCAGGTGAAATCGCTTGCTTCTTCCTCTTGGGAGTGTATGCGGACAACCATGGAGGAAGTGTTGAGGCACCAACATTCAGAGAAGAGTCAATTACCTATTTTGTTGGATTCATGCTCACACCTATTATAGTAACAATAGGACTAGTGTTGGTAAAAACTACACTTGTGTCAACAACTTTCTCTGAACCATCTAGAAAATGTTCCAGAATAGATTGTTCACCAATATCAAATGATTGGTAAGACAGACTTGGAATAGAACCAGAAGAATCAAATACGGTCCCAAAACTGGTTCTTACAGAGGTAGGGGTATTATCAGAAGACACAACAAAAATAGGTGAAATAGGAACATTGGAAACTATTGGAAAACTACCAGAAATAGGAGCATGAGGAAGGGGTGTAGAAACTTGTGATTCTGGTGGAAGATCCTTCTGAGGGGAAAGTTGTGAATCACCAAGTTGTTCTTGTTCCACATTCTCCTCCTTCTCTTGTTCTTTTTCACTTTCCTCATCAGGCTTCTCAGGCATTTATGCTTGTTCAGCATCATCAGGTTTCTCAATATCTTGTTGTTCAATCTCAATATCTTCAATCTCCATTTTATCAACATTTGTATCCTTAGCACCTAATTCTGTGATAGTGGAAGTTCCTGCAACCTCTTTCTTCTTACCTCCTTTAGATACAAACTTGATTTTTGGTTTATGCACTTTAGAAGAAGAGGGAGTGTCACTTTTGTTGTTTGTTCAATTTTCTACCCTTTTCCCTGTTTGCTCCTGAATTTTAGTTTCTGACCTAGTGGTTTTTTCCCAGACTGGATGCTTATTCCCAGATTTCCCTACAAGGTAGCCATCAGTGATCAACAGGATCTCTGGGCCAGGGGCCAACAGTGTAGGAGATAGACTCTATATTTTATCTCCTCTTCTTCTTCAGGCTCTGCAAGACCTAGGGGGGTATTCCCTACTCAACATCCATGAGGATATGCATACAAGGCTGGGATGCTGACAGAAAGCAGATAAGTCCTCCTGTAAGTAGACCAAAACTGAAAGATAAGAGCAAAGGGGCTAGCTTTGGGCCTATTTGCAGTTGTAGACAGAGGACTGAGGATCCTAAAACTAACTCTAATGTCCTAATGGTTGTTTTAGATTTTGATTTGGAGTTTAAGTTTGGATGCAAAGCTGGACATGGTTGTAACACAAACACAAAGCAAGATTGGTGCCTATCCAGGGCCTGGAGTCAGTAGACATACACCTGTGAATGATCAGCATAAATAGCTAAAACTGGATTTCAAGGGGATATATGTGATACCTGCCTTACAGGTATCTCCCAATACAAAGTGTTAAGTTATCTCTACTTATGGCATCCCTACTGTAGTATACCCTTCCCAATGTTCAACCTGGAAACAGTTTAATCTACCCCTTGAGCAGAAGTTAAAAGATCAGACATTCAACATAGGAATTCTATGCTCTAGAATCTAAACATTACCCAAATATCTAGATTCAGAAGAAGAATACATGCAATACTGGAGACAGAATTAACACAACACATGCTAAGATAGCATTTCTCATATAAGTTTAATCATGAAATCAGTGGGTTCATGCCAAAAACATACAACAAGAGATACATAAACTCACAGGTAAGCTGTACAGAGCAATCAGATCAGCTTGTTATGCATTACAGAGCCAAAAATCTTCAACTTTCAACAACCACAAATGAGTAACACTTCCTGCTTATAACAGCCAGGTAGTGTACCAAAGCAATTAATTACAGGGTTGACCAAAAATCCCGCCAGATATACAGTATCAGGAAAATGGCGCTCAAACACTACCAGATTGGCGCCCAAACATGAATGCAGCAGGTAGGGGAGGAGACAGGAAGATATCTCGAGCCCTGCGCCACTGTCCGCTGATGTACACCTTCAATCAGGTACCAGATCCGCCCATACCTCTGCAACCTTCGCCATTAATGGCGCACCAACCCGCGGCCTGGGGAAAACGTCTAACAGTCGATCGTAACCATTTCCCGCCGAGATTCATCATCATGATATTTGAAAATGCAGGATATCAATTATCCCACATGCACCCCGAAGCAACCTCATTAACACTTTATATACTAGGTCATGAGCATATATCATGTCGGTGCTTTTGCTCCTGACGACACTAGTATAAGACTTCATCATCATCACCCTCCAGCAGCATGATATCCTGTTGCTTGAAATATCACCCTGACGTCAGCATCATATTTCAATATAACTGCATGATAATCGCCTTCATCCGCACAACCTGATCCATCGGAGGAACATCCTCCTGCTGAGCTTATACCAAAAGTCTGGCCGATGAACATCCTGATGACATCATCATCATATCCTGCTGACGTCATCATCATATCTGCCTACTGCGCACCTCCTCATATCCGGATGACGTCATCATCATGTTTGCAAATATCGGGGGATCTCCACAAGATGATCTGTGTTAGAAATATGACCCCCCGGACCTCGATGACGTCATCATCATATCAACATCAGGATGATATTCGGAAGACAACCGGATATTTGGAAATATCATCATGATGCACAAATATCAGGTTGCACTGTAGCTTCACTATAAGATCGGGGCGATAGATGAATATGATGATGCTTGAAAAGATCACCCCCACTAGATAATGCACGAAGCTGGCAGGCGGATATCTCCTTGATATCAGCATCATCATGACGCTGGAACAAACATACATCTGGGTGATATTCAAAAATGAAAATATCACCCCCTCCTTCGGAAATATCATGATGCAGATAGGCAGAGAAAAAGATATCACCCTGTCATAAGAATGACGTCAGCATCATCAGGATGAAAAAACAGCGAACATGAAGTGATACAACATCATCAGGATGATATTGACTAAGATCATCCTGACGTTCAAAATATGATGACCCCAGTGAATATCGGGTCGCACTTAGAACTCTTCAACAACATCATCAGGATGATCATAACCAAGATCACCCGATGATAAAATATCACCCCGGCGAAATATCATGAAGGCAGAAAATATGATGACCCTTGCAAGCAACACGGTGATAACTGGAAATATGATGATGATGATGACGACCCTTGAGAAAAAACAAGTCAGGTCGAACAACTTAGAGAATAACCCCTTTAGAAAATCGGGGCAACATCATCATCATGTTTGGGCAAGGTGATAATTGGAAGATCACCGGATACTTGAAAAATCACCTCCGCAAGCAAATCAGGGCGCACTGTAGCTCATCAGCAGGATCAGGATGATATCCAAACATCACCCGATAATAAAATATGATGATGACGACGAGAAACCGGTCGATGGAGAACACGATGATGCAGGCCATCATCGAAGACAAGATGATGATGATGACCTCCTCCTCAGGAAAATATGATGCTGCAGCTGAAAAATGCTGAGGAGGTCCAATACTTAGGAAAAATGGGCAAGAAGATAAAGGGTTCAAATGAAGAAACCCCCTGATCATGAAAATTCAACCCCAGGTCAAGATGAGTGCTAACATGACCCAGTAAGAAATTCTTTCAGACTTATTCCCTTACTTCCTAACCACAGATTTGTATTTGCTAGAATTGGCTGAAATCTTTTCTTGATTGAAGTTTCCTCTTTGACAGACCTTTTGACCTCTGGTAGAGGCGAGGATTCAATGTTCTAAACTTTGTATTTGGGATCCAAAACATCCCCTTAATCTTCCATTCCTTCCGAAATATCTGCAAGGCCTAATTCTTCAATCTGACTCAAGTGAAGTCTGCAATAATCTATCCTTCTGATCTCATTCTGTGTTATGAGATCGGCCCAAATATCTTCAACCATTGGCATATGGAAAACTGACTTCCTCTTCATCTTGTCTTGCACTCTTTTGAAATCAAAATGATCTCTTTTCTTGAAAGTCTTCATAGTAACTAGTTGCATTTCTGATTCAACTGCTTTGGCCTTGGTGGCTGACTAAATAGAGTACCTCCCAATTTCTATAGGAAACTTAATTCCTAACTTTTTCAGCTCCATCTGCTTATTGTGCACAATAATCAATTACCTACACAGTTCCATCAGAATAATTCTATCATTGGGATATTGTGGAAGCATATATGGATAGCCAGGATAGTATCCCACTCTGAGATAAGTGAAAGTTGGAAACTGTAAGAACAAACAGCCAAAAGAGTTAACCACTTCCCAGGCCTCATCTGATACTCTTTTTCGCTCAAGTTCATTATTCCATAAACACATGAATACTGAAAAGAAGGCATCATTAAGCCTATGGAAATGATGGATTGATCCCTTTATAGTAATCTGTGGATAATACTCATAAACTGGAACCAATCTCCTATCACCAACTTGAGTTAAACCAGAAAAACTCCTCATGGTTGTAGCAGCATACACCAGATATGAAGTCATATAAAACTTGCAAGTTGTATTAACTTTCACCAGCTGATCATGCAGAGCATTACTAATCTATTCCCCCCAGAAGATTTTATGTTGACCCCTGAGAATCACCTTAATGTATGTATACATCCATTCCTGAAACTTGGATGAAGAAGGGAGACCTCTGATCCGACTCAACAATGTAATCAAATCACTTACCTCCTCGACAAAATCACTTCTCTGGAGGTCTTTTGGCCATCTGGTCAAATTACTTCAAGAAATCTTTAACCACTTATTGTTGATATGTTTCCTTGCAACTTCAATATCTTCATCATAATCTTTTTGCCCTTAAGCAAAATCTATTTTGCCAACATTTTCAATTGGAGGACACATAAAGATTTTATCAAGAAACTCTGCATCTAATCTCATGATCACATTTCCTTGAGAATCAGACATAGTCATGGTATCCCTATTATAGTGACTGGCTACCTGAAAAATAAATTTAGGATTGTGGACAGCAACAGAAAAAGAGGCAACCAAGTGAATGTTGTTGTCGATAATCTTCTGCATATATCGGTGAGGATTTGACTGCTTTGTTCTATCCACAAACTCGGCCTTGTCCACATGACCAATCTCTATATCTCTGATCGTGTCCACATTGGACTACAATGAAGTCATGGGGAAAACCCCTTAGTACTTATACTTCATGATTTTATCCTTTGATGGGGACGACCCTGACATCAACTTTGTGAAGAAAGCTGGAAACGGCATCTATCGCAGATGTTTGTTGAAACTGCAAAAAACCATGATCTCATAGTTAGGAGAAAAATGGGCAAATTGGGATTACTGCGAATTGACTATCATGAACACGAGAACATGCATTGAAGGGCTTGAGAGTGCGCAAGTTGAGGAAACAGGAGAAAGCGGGCCAATAGGTAATGATAGGAAAATTTTCCCAGTGTTAGGAAAATTTTCAAGGTGACATGTATGGGCATTGATTTTGGCCGCTCCTGCATGAGGGGTAAGATTATTACCATGCACGGTCGGCCATTTTGACTGCCATTGCATATGGGGTAAAAAATTGGGTTTTGATGTAGGAGCAGTCAATTTGACTACCCTTACATGAGGGAAAAATGCAAGTTTAGTCTAGATGTATAAGCGGTGAAAATGCCCGTTCAAGCATGTTGGAGGAAAAACTTTAAATGTTCAGATGTGAAGTCGGTCAAAACGACCGCTCATACACCTTATTATCAAAATCTTAAAACACATGTAATAGTAGCGGATTTTACTGCTTGAGCATGTAATATTTAAAAGTTTAATTTCTATGTAGGGGCGGTGTTTTTAACCGCCCTTGCATGAGGGTAAGATCAAAGACGAGGCATAAGTATCGGTGGTGGTTTTTACTACTGATACATATGGTAAAACAAATAAAGTATGGTGTTGGGTCAGAGAAAACTACCGACATCTCACTTAACAAAAAACTCCAGGAAATAACGGCGATAAGAAACCTAAATTTATAAAAAACTAGGGTTTTACTAAAAATGACTTCGAAAAGAATAACAATAGAACGATGCAGGAATTTGGATGCAACAAAAACTTTTACAAAAATAAAAACTTAAACATACATTTGATTATATACAACAAAACCCTAAAAGGAAAATAAAAACAAAAAGAGAAACATGGGCTTACCTCACACAGTCGTTTGAAACCCTAGACATGACTTTGAAGACAAAAGATTTGTTTGAGCAAAATCCACGCGTACAAGAGATCTCAGTAAGACTTTATCAGTTAGCTAGAAGGTTTAGAAATGAAGAACAAACAAAATAAAATGAGTTTAAACCTTTAAAAGTTTAAAACAATGCATATGAATGGCGGCACGAGTGGTATTAATGTCACTTGAGTTTGTGAGATCCGCAAAGATCTGTCTAAGCAGTGGAAAAGACTGACTCTACATGTCATTAAACCATATGCAAAAGCGGCAATAATGATTGCCATTACACATCCTTCAAATTTTGATAAGGAAAATGCATGGTCGGCAGTTTTAACCGACATTGCTCATTTAAAACAAAAAAGATATGCAAGAGTGGTGGTTTTTACCACTTGTGCACATGAAGACTTAAAAATTTTCTAACACCCTAAAATGATCGAAATTGATATTTTGACAAGCTTGCAACCTAATCGATTTTCATGAATCTTGAGGAATCAGCTTAGGGGAATGTCACAAGCTATTTTATAGTGTTAGATGACTTCGCATGAGGCCAAGACAACTTGTCTTGATTTGCAAACTTAGAGTGTAGACTACAAAATGGACAAGTTTCGTAGGGGTTGTCTACAAAATGAGCGCAGCTAATTTCGAGAACAACAAGATGGTATTATGAAAGGAAGCAATGTGTGCAGAAATCACTTCCTACACTAATCTAATGAGGGGAGGAGAGTGCAAATTCAATTTATCCTTACTATTACAGCAATGTTAACCCACTAATAGAGATATTGCAACAAACACATAAACAAGAAAGTGAGACAGAAGAAGAGAGACACACGATATACGTGGGGAAAACCCTTATCAGGTGAAAAACTCCACACTCCAAAACCTGCACAATGTATTAACAAAACTAAAATGGTTTACAATACACTTGCAATGCAAGCTCTCAGGAGCCTTCGACACTCATATCTGGAGACAAACTGGTAGTATAACAGTACCTGTCAAACCTGTAATACATCTCCTCTCAAAAGCACCTATTTATATAGAAAATACAAGGCAAAATTGCTTCTATCTTGGAATAGGCATCCAACTTGGCCTCATGGCCGAAAACCCACACCTATGGACACTTGGTCAACATTGTAAGATGCTTCTGACACTTGTCCACACATCCCATTCCAAAAAGGTCACCTATTTCCAAAATGGGCTATGGCAGATGCTCTTACAACTCTTACGACCATCATAGAATCTATCATAGCATTTTCAACTTAGAGCTGTAAGAGAATCTATCATACATAGGCTACAAATAGCATATTCTCTTACAATATGTCATAGTCCACCTTGGGGTGCCTAAAGATGCTCTTCGACACATCTCTTCACCTATCATAGAATCTCCTATTTCTGACTCTTACATGTCATAACTTCGTCATAGGAATCTGTCATGACCATTTTAGTCAATATTCCCTTACACAACATCCAAGATACTAACACATGGCAAAATATTCCTACCACAAAGTGGGACACCTATCTCCACATGTGAGGACAAAATTACAAGTTGTCATCTTCCACGTAGGATGACACATCACCATGCCACATCCCACAAGATGATAATATGAATTTACAATTTAATTTACAACATAGGCAATAAATAAATAAATACAATGAATATAAGGAATTACCAAGGTTGAGACACCTTAATTCCCAACATTCTCCCACTTGTCGAACACCTTGTAAGAGCCAATAGAATTAATAGGATTTAACTGCTATAGGCCAAGAGGCCCATAGACTCTGAACACCATCTGAACTTCTTTGTGCCCAGTGGCTTCGTCAATGCATTTGCAACATTCTTCAAAGTATCTACCTTTTCCAAATTTACCTTCCCATCCTCTACCATGTCTCATACGTAGTGAAATTGTACATCAATATGCTTTGTTCTAGCATGGAAAGTTGGATTCTTCACAAGGCAAATCACACTCTGACTGTCACAACAAATCGTAATCTATCCTGCATCAACACCAATATCTGAACACAATCTCTTAAGCCAAATGGTTTCCTTACAAGCATGAGTTGCTACCATGTACTTAGCTTCTATCATGGACAAAGCAACCACAGGTTGTCGCTTACTCATCCAACTAATTGCACCACCAAACATTGTGAACACATATGCACTTGTGGATCTCCTGCTGTCAATGTCACCTGCCCAATCAGAATCCACAAATCCATGAATACAAACCAAATGCAGAGGTCCTGTAGCATTTCCATGATAGAAAATGGAATACTCAGAAGTACCCCTCAAATATCTGAACACTCGCTTAACTACATCCCAATGTACCCATCCAGGATTAGCCATAAATTGACTAAGGACTTCCACTTCTTGGGCAATGTCTGGTCTTGTGCAGACCATAGCATACATCAAACTACCAACAACACTAGCATAAGGTACTTTGGTCATGTCCTCCACCTCACTTGGAGATTTTGGACAATCATTAACAGACAACTTTGTCCCTAAAGAAACAGGAACACACAATGGTCTACAATTTGCCATGCTAAACCTATCCAACATGGTCTTCACATACTTACTCGGGCTTAACTAAAGTTTTCTGTTAGTTCTGTCTCTTCTGATTTCCATTCCTAGAATGTACCTGGCTACCCCTAAATCTTTCATTTCAAACTGTGCTACCAACTGAGACTTAAAACCAGAAATCATATTCTTACCCTTCCCAATCAACAACATATCATCAACATATAATGCAACAATGAGAATACGATCACCATCAAACTTATAATACACACAGTGATCCGATTTTGATCTCACAAATCTAATTGACAACACAAAGGCATCAAACTTCAAGTACCACATCCTAGGAGACTACTTCAAACCATACAAAGACTTTTTCAATTTGCAAACCAAATTTTCTTTACCTTTCACTATGTAATGCTCTGGCTGTGACATGTAGATTTCTTCCTCCAAATCACCATGAAGGAAAGTTGTCTTCACATCCATCTGTTCTACCTCTAAGTCATAAGTAGCTGCAAGAGATAACATAAATCTAATGGATGTCATCTTTGCAACGGGAGAGAAAATTTCACCATAATCAATTCCCTCCACTTGTGAATACCCCTTTGCAACCAATCTAGCCTTGTACTTTTCAACACTACCATCTGCACCGAATTTCTTCTTGAACACCCATTTGCATCCAACAGGTTTTTGTCCATCAGGCAAAGGCACCAAGTCCCATGTTTTATTCTTTTCCAAAGAAGCCATCTCATCTTCCATGACCTCCTTCCTGGAACCTGCATCTTTCATGTCCATAGCCTCTTTCACAGTTCTAGGCTCATCAGTGTTAGTAAGTAAAGCAAAAGCACAACTAGAATCAAGTAATGAATAACCAAACCTATCAGGTTGCTTTCTTGTTCATGTAGACCTCCTCAATGGCTAAGGTTGAGGTTTTGCTTCTTCTTTTGAACTTTTAGAGCTGCTAGAGCTCTCCTCATCATCAGGTCTCATAGGGTTTGTTTGTTCAGTCTTCTCAAGGGTAGAAGGAAACTGAAGTGCATCCTCTTTCTTTTCTGTCTATTCTGGCTGTAGAACAAGGGAAGAAGGTGTTAGCTCTCTGAAGATAACACTTCTGCTATACAACACTTTTTCAGCCACCGGATCCCAAAGCTTGTATCCTTTCACACCGACACCATAGCCAATGAAGATACACTTAACAGCCTTGTTCTTCAATTTAGACTATTTCTCCCTAGGCACACGTGCATATGCCTCACAACCAAAAACATGAAGATGTCTAACTGAAGGCTTCTTACCAAACCACACCTCCATAGGTGTCTTACCAACAAGAGCTGATGTAGGAGATTTGTTTACCAAATAGCAAGCAGTGGCAACACCTTCAGCCCAAAAATTTTGTTCAAGGCTTGCTCCACTAAGCATACTCCTAGTCTTCTCCATCAGTGTCCTTTTAATCCTCTCTGCAACTCCATTTTGCTGTGGGGTATATGGATTTGTTTTATGCCTTTTAATCCCTTGCTCTTTGTAGAACTTATCAAACTCTGTCGAATAAAACTCACCACCGTGTCAGTTGTCAAACACTTAATCTTTTTACTAGTCTGATTTTCAGCAAGGGCTTTAAACTCCTTAAACTGACTAAAGACTTCAGTCTTGCTTCTGATAAAATAAACCCATGTCCTTCTAATGTAATCATCTATGAAAGATACAAAATATATAGATTTTGAAATTGAAGGAACATTAACAGGACCAAACACATCAGAATGAATAAGATCTAATACACCAAAAGACTTGTGAGAACTAGAGTAAAATTGAACATGGTTTTGTTTTCCATAAATGCAATGTTCGCAAAAATCAAACTCGAGATTACAATCATTTAACCCCTCAATGAGGTTTTTATTTTTTAGGGTACGTAGATCCTTCTAACCAATGTGCCCATATCTCAAATGCCATAACATAGTATTTTCAACAAGAATCTTAGCTTCCATAGAATGTGCACTACCATCAGAACTAGTTACAATAGATTTCTTCACTGCTCATTCAGATGTTGGGGATGAAATGACTATAGCTCATTTCTTTGAGTCAGAAGAACTATTGCACTATGAAGTGCATGCTTCTATCTGAAACTGAGTACCTCTCTGAGTACCCTTCACAAGCACCATAGATCCTCTAGTTATCTTGCATCCATCCTTCAAAAAGACAACCTGCACACCTGCATCATTCAACATACTTACAGAAAGTAGGTTTCGTGCAAGGCCTGGAATGTGCATAACTCTAGTGATCCCCTTCACTCATCCATTAGGGAATCAGATTGAGACTCTTCCACGACCAACAATCTTCAGATGAGAGTCATCACCTAGGTACACTCTTCCACCATCAAACTCTTCATATTTCGTGAACCAGTCTCGATGCGAGGTCATGTGGAATGATGCACCAGAATCAATCAACCACACATCATCAGATGCATGGGTGGCCAGGGCTGCGATGAAGGCATCACCATCATCTTGTGACTTGTCAGAATCTGAATCAAGAGTTTTCTTCTTCTTTTTCTTCTCCTCTTTGCATTCCTTTCAGAAATGCCTGATTTTACCACAGTTCCAACAAAGAGCCTTAGACTTTCTAGGAGATTTGGATCTCCCCTTATCACCTTTCTTGTCCTTCTTCTTCCCTTTCTCTTTGGGTCTTCCATGAACCACAAGAGCCTCTTTGGTTGCCTCAGAAGACTTCCTCCACATTTCTTCAGATAACAGCAAGGACACCACATCTTCCATCTTGAAGGTGGTAGTGGTGCTTCCGATAGCCATGACATGATGATCCCACGAATCTGGAAAACAACAAAGCAGGGTCATACATCAATCCTCCTCCATTTTCACACCCACAGATGTCAATTGTACAACAATCATGTTAAAAGCATTCATGTGATCCGTAACAGATCCTCTGTCTTCCATCTTTAGAGAGAAAAAATTCTTTTTCAGGAAAAGTTTGTTTACCAAGTACTTGGCCTAATAAACATCACCCAACTTCTTCCAAAAATCTTTCATACTCTTCTCCTCATGGACATTCAACAGAACAGAGTCAGCTAAACAGAGTCTTATGAGACCCTTAGCCTTCCGATCTTTGAGGTCCCAATCAACTTGTGACATTGCTATAGGTTTCACACTGGATATCGTTTCCCATAGGTCACGATCAACAAGTAGGTCCTCCATCTTGAGTTTCCACAAATCAAAATTGTTAGACTTAGGGCACACAACTGAGAGGGTGGGGAATCAGTTGTACAAAACTTTCTCCAATTTACACACTTAAATCCTCTTAGTGATTAGCAGTATATTAAACATGAAACATAATGCATTCAAATCAAAAGCAGAAACTCATCAACACATGAGACACCAAGATTTTGACGTGGAAAACCCAGTTAAGAGAAAAACCACGGGGTGATTAACCCAAGAATGTATTCTCTGTTAGAAGAATAAAAAGAACAAAATGGCACATGCCAATTAGGGCTCACTGCCCCAGCACACTGCTCACAAGAGGCTCACTGCCTACAAGAGACACATTGTCTACAAAGAAATAAGTATCACATACATGAACTGGAGAATAGCATCTTCACCATGCTTGAATCAGTTCCATTAAGCTCAATACTTCTGCTCTGTCTTTCGCTCTCTTTTTCACTACCACTCTCTCATCTCCACAAGACACACTTCAAAATGACTTCACAATCCCTTATTTATACAAGGCATCGACTTAGGAACAATCATCTAAGTCGGCAAACACCTACAAGAACATCCACAAGACATGTAATACATCCGGTTGGCCAGTCTCAAGAAGAACACCAATATCCGGTGGTTATTCTTCAAATGCAAACTCTAACTTCAATGTAGACCACCAACATGAACTGGACATGATCCAACGATCATCATAACCTTCCCTGAATCACCAAGAACATTTGCACTTCATCAGCTACTGGAATTCTTCTCTCCTTCATCCAGAGCTTCAAGAACACAATCTGTCATCACTGTCACAAAGGAATAGGCTCTTCCGAACCTTCAAACCATGAACCAATCTAGTTGATACTTCATAGGGACGTCCTCAATACTCCCTCAAATCTGTAGAATGGGATAATGAATTTCTGGATCTCACCGGACCTATCTGTGACACTCTGTCACCTCTGAACACCTGCCAGAACCGGTTCTACTTGAGTGACAATAACTTCTTCAGATCTTCATGCGGACCTTTGAAAACTTGACTGGAGCATCTCAAGACTTATATCTACAAACCCTTTAAACCGTATCCTCTGATCCTCAACCTATCTTGGACTTTTACCTTGTTGTCATCACTGTTCCTGATTGAGACTAATTTTCTCAATATCCTCAGCACACAACTCATCCAATTCTTCTCATTAATGCAACATGAGTATGTTGACATCAATGACAACACCGGTTAGACCCATACTTGCAACAATCTCCCCCTTTGTCATTGATGGCAACATATGATGTGAAAAACCATCAAGACAAGAACTTCTCCTTACTGTCATAGCTCCCCCTATCAACAACAACTTTTCACATGTCTTCTCTTCCTTTACTGCTCCCCCTTTGATCATCAACCACTTGTTTTTGATAGGTCTTTTCTCCCCCTTTGACATCAATGGCAAAGTACTCATACTTGCAACTCCAATACTTCAGAATCATACCTGTTGCTCCCCCTAAGTAGCAGCTTCCCATCATCAATCTGGATCACAAGATGTGACTGTGATATCCACCAGACTGATGCACATCAGTGCATCCTAGTTCATCACTGGAGGGGCAATAACCCCTAACCTCTCCCTGAGATACTCAAAAGAGTCCTTGGGAAGAGGTTTAGTAAAGATATCTGTAATCTGATCCTTGGAGGGCACATACTCTAGTCTGACTTCATCCTTGTTCACTTTCTCTCTCAGAAAGTGAAACTTGATAGATATATGCTTAGTCTTAGAATGTAACACTAGATTCTTAGAAATATTTATTGCACTTGAATTATCACAAAATTGTGATAGGCTCTTCATATTCTACTTTAATATCTCTTAGCATTTGCTTCATCCACAAAACTTGAGTGCAACTACCTGCTGCTGCAATGTATTATGCTTCAGTTGTAGACAGATATATCGCCTCTTGTTTCTTGCTTAGCCAAGAAACCAATCTTTTTCCCAAAAAGAATGCTCCACCACTGGTACTCTTCCTGTCATCCACATCTCCTACGCAATCTGCATCTGTATATTCATGAAGAGAGAAATCATGATCTCTAGGATACCACAAACCATACTCAATTGTTCCTTTTAGATACCTAAAAATCCTTTTGATTGCCATAACATGAGATTCTCTAGGATCAACCTGGAAACTCGCAACAAGACCAACATCCTGCATTATATCTGGTCTAGTTTGAGTGAGATACAATAATCCTCCAATCATTGATCTATACTTTGTCTGATCTACCTTAGGAGAGTCATCATCTTTGCTCAACTTACATCCGGTTGCCATGGGAGTATTCATTGGCTTTGAATCTTCCATTCCAAATTTCCTCAACAATTCTTTCACATATTTGGTCTGAGAAATAAAGATTCCTTTCTTTGTTTGAGTAATTTTCAGACCCAAGAAGAAATTCATTTCACCAAGCATTGACATCTCAAACTCACTTTTCATTTGATTTGCAAAAGTTTTACACATACTGTCTCTTCCTCCAAAGATGATATCATCAACAAATACTTCAACAATCAAGATGTTTTCATGGTCAATTTTGAAATATAAGTTACTGTCAGCAGTACCTTTGTTGAAACCAATCTTCAAAAGATGTTTGGCCAATCTTTCATACCAGGCTCTTGGGGCTTACTTTAGTCCATACAGTGCCTTCTTCAATTTGCAGACCATATCACCATGCTCAGATAATTGAAATCCATCCAGTTGTTCAATGTACACTTCTTCTTCTAAGTCACCATTCAAGAAGGCAGATTTGACATCCATCTGATACACCTTGAAATCCTTGAAGGCAGCAAATGCAAGAAATAATCTGACTGCTTCAATTCTTGCCACCAGAGCAAAAGTTTCTTCAAAATCAATTTCTTCTATTTGAGAGTAACCTTTGCAGACCAATCTGGCTTTATTTCTAATTACTTCACCAACTTCATTTAGTTTGTTTCAGAAGACCCATTTGGTTCCAATCACATTCTTGTTTCTAGGTCTGGGAACAAGATCCCAAGTGTGATTTTTCTCAATTTGCATCAACTCTTCCTCCATTGCTTTGGTCTAGTTTTCATCATTGCAGGCTTCATTTATTGTCTTAGGTTCAATCTTTGAAATCAGACAATATTTATCTAAATTTTGAGCAATATTTCTTCTAGTTTGCACACATTTGCTTTTGTCACCTATGATCTGATCTTCAGAGTGGTTCAGTCTTACATACCTTGGAACTTTGGGAGTTTCCTGCACTTCTGCTTCTTGATCAGGCTCATTCGGACCTATCTCTTCTTCCTGATTTACCAGATCAGTCTGAATTTGATTTTCAGAAGAGGATTGAACTCTTTGAACCAAAACACCATTCTGATCATCTTCATCATATTCATAAAACCTTGAGGGTTTCTCTATTCCCTCATCAACCTTCACATTTGTACTTTCTATCATCTTTTTTAGTCTCTTGTTATAACACCGGTATGCTTTGCTTTGAGTAGAGTAACCCAAGAATATTCCTTCATCACTTCTAGCATCAAACTTGCCTAAATCTTCATCTCTTTTGATGTAACATTTGCTAATAAAGACTCTAAAATATCTTACAGTAGGAGTAATGCCAAACTAGAGTTCATAAGGGGTCTTACCAGTATTGCTTCTGATTTGAACTTGATTAAGAGTATAGACTGCAGTGCTGAGAGCTTCTCTCCAATAGATCTGAGGAACATTTTCTTCCATCATCATGGTCCTAGATGCTTCCTGGATGGTCCGGTTCTTTCTCTCCACTACTCCATTCTGCTGTGGAGTCCTCAGAGTAGACAACTGTCTCTCAATTCCATGTTTCTCACAGAACTCTATGAACTCACCGGATGTGAATTCTCCACCTCTATCAGACCTCAGATATTTCAACTTTATTCCTGTTTCATTCTCTACCATAGCCTTGAATATTTTGAATTTCTTAAGAGCTTATGATTTCTCCTTTAGAAAGATTACCCACATCATCCGGTAATAGTCATCTACTAGCAACATGAAGTATCTATCACCTTGAATACTCCTGGTTCTTGTCGGACCACAAAGATCAGTGTGAACTAAGTCCAATAATCCGGTAGAAGATAGTTCCTTTCTTTTGAATGTGACTCTGCTCAGCTTACCCAACTGACATTCCTTGTACAAGTTGTTAGTAGGTTTCACCAATTTTGGAAGATCTCTTACAGCCTAAGAATTGCTTATCTTGATGATATTAACAAAATTCACATGACAGATCCTTCTATGCCATAACCAACTCTGATCAACTTGAACAAAGAAGCATCTTTTACCAATACCAACCAAGTGGAAGATATTACCTTTAGTTTGAGCACCGGATGCAATCTCTGTTCCGGAACTTTCAAAGATTTTGCATTTTCCATCCTTGAATCAGAGATCATAGCCTTTGTCCACCAACTGTCCAACACTGAGAAGATTGTGCTTCAAACCTTCAACATACAGTACATTACCAGTTTTGTTTCTCCCATAAAAAGAAATAGTTCCTCTTCCTCTGATTCTACTAGCAAAATTATCACCAAACTTCACCACTCCTTCATACCTTTCCAAATCTATCAACTTATTTTTGTCACCTGTCATGTGGTGAGAGCAACCACTGTCAATGACCCAATCATCCTTTTCTTCAACTTGGGCAGCCAGAGCTCTTTCTACAACTTTATGATTGGTAGATACAAAGGATATTGGTTCTTCTTGCTTGATGGAAATAAACACCCATTCACTTCCGGATTTGTTTCCTATCTCTGATTCATCATCTGTTACTCCTTCATGAACATAGTAACAATTCTTTTGGAACCTTGATCTGTTAGGATTTGGCTTTGAAAATCTTTCCGGACATCTTGAGGCAAAATGACCAATCTTATTGCAGTTAAAACACTTAAAAGGCAATTTTCCTTCATACTTACCAGATCCTCTTGGCAGTCTCTTTGCAATGAGAGCTTCAAGTTGAGCAGTTTCTACTTCTTCTTCCAGGTCTTTTCTTGCTTTTTCATACCATGACAGTTTCCTTGATGAGTTCTCTCCTGAATCAAATCTTTGTTTACCTTTCACAGAGGCACTAGCTTTGAATGCAGATTCAGTCTTGGGGGGATCATCTCCAAACTCAGTCATTTCAAATGCAACTAGTTTGCCAGCCAATTGGTCTCTTGTGACAGTTGTATGGGCTCTGAATTCATCAATGGCAGCAACCTTGATTTTGTAAGAGGCAGGAAGGGATCTGAGAATTTTACCAACAATCTCATTTCCATCCAAGACTCCACCAGCATTTCTAAATCCACAAACTAGCTCATTTACTCTTGGCATAAAAGTAGTAATATTTTCATCATCTCTCATCTTTAGTTTTTCAAATTTCCCTTTTAGACTCTATAACCTTACACATTTAACATACTGGTCTCCTTCATGCAAAAGTTCTAGTTTATTCCAAATCTCAAAAGCAGTTGGTAGGTCAATAACATTTGAGAGCTCTGAGTCAAATAATGCGCTTAGAAGAGCCTCTTTGGTCCGCAGATTGTTTTCAGCATCTGTGATTTCATTTAGGGTTGTCAGACCACCCTGTGGAGGTACATATGCTTTTGTAACCATGGACCAGTATGCCATTCCCATACACTGCAAGTGACATTTCATGCAACCTTTCCAAAGAGCAAAGTTGGTTCCATCAAACTTTGGACTATCCTTCTTGTAAGACGACATCCTAGATCTCCTCAAGCGGTTAAGCTCCTTTTCGAGGAACTTGGCTCTGATACCAATTGTTAGACTTAGGGCACACAACTGAGAGGGGGGGTGAATCAGTTGTGCAAAACTTTCTCCAATTTACACACTTAAATCCTCTTAGTGATTAGTAGTATATTAAACATGAAACATAATGCATTCAAATCAAAAGTAGAAACTCATCAACACATGAGACACCAAGATTTTGATGTGGAAAACCCGGTTAAGGGAAAAACCATGGGGTGATTAACCCAAGAATGTATTCTCTGTTAGAAGAATAGAAAGAACAAAATGGCACATGCCAATTAGGGCTCACTACCCGAGCACACTGCTCACAAGAGGCTCACTACCTACAAGAGACACACTGTCTACAAAGAAATAAGTATCACATACATGAACTAGAGAATAGCATCTTCACCATGCTTGAATCAGTTCCATTAAGCTTAATACTTCTACTCTGTCTTTCGCTCTCTTTTTCGCTACCACTCTCTCATCTCCACAAGACACACTTCAAAATGACTTCACAATCCCTTATTTATACAAGGCATCAACTTAGGAACAATCATCTAAGTCGGCAAACACCTACAAGAACATCCGCAAGACATGTAATACATCTAGTCAGCCAGTCTCAAGAAGAACACCAATATCTAGTGGTTATTCTCCAAATGCAAACTCTAACTTCAATGTGGACTACCAACATGAACTAGACATGATCCAACGATCATCATAACCTTCCCTGAATCACCAAGAACATCCGCACTTCATCAGCCTACTGGAATTCTTCTCTCCTTCATCCAGAGCTTCAAGAACACAGTCTATCATCACTATCACAAAGGAATAGGCTCTTCCGGACCTTCAAACCACAAACCAATCTAGTTGATAATTCACAGGGATGTCCTCAACACTCCCTCAAATCCGCAAAATGGGATAATGAATTTTTGGATCTCACCGGACCTATCTGTGAGACTCTGCCACCTCTGAACACCTGCCGGAACCGATTCTACTTGAGCGACCATAACTTCTTCAGATCTTCATGCGGACCTCTGAAAACTTGACTGGAGCATCTCAAGACTTATATCTACAAACCCTTTAAACCGCATCCTCTAATCCTCAACCTATCTTGGACTTTTACCTTGTTGTCATCACTATTCCTAATTGAGACTAATTTTCTGAATATCCTCAGCACACAGCTCATCCAATTCTTCTCATTAATGCAACATGAGTATGTTGACATCAATGACAACACCGGTTAGACCCATACTTGCAACAGAAATTAGTGCCATTGAATTTCTCAACGTCTAACCTTCCGGATATGGTTGCCATCTCCTTGCTGCAACAAGATACAGAATCCTCTACACAACACTCCCACTTAACCTAAGATTTTCTCAAAAAACCCCTACCCAGCAGCTAGAACTAAAACTTGCCAGGCTCTAATACCAACTAAAAGGAAGCAAGGTGTGAGTAAATCGCTTCCTACACTAATCTAATGAGGGGAGGAGAGTGCAAATTCAATTTATCCTTACTATTACAGAAATGTTAAACCCACTAACAGAGATATTATAGCAAACACATAAACAAGAAAGTGAGACAGAAGAAGAGAGACACAAGATATACGTGGGGAAAACCCTTATCAGGTGAAAAACCCCACACTCCAAAACCTGTACAATGTATTAACAAAACTAAAATGGTTTATAATACACTTACAATGCAAGCTCTCAGGTGTCTTTGACACCCGTATCTGGAGACAAACCGGCAGCATAACAGTACCTGTCAAACCTGTAATACATCTCCTTTCAAAAGCACCTATTTATATAGAAAATACAAGGCAAAATTGCCTCTATCTTGTAATGGGCATCCAACTTGGCCTCATGGCTAAAAACCCATGCCTATGGATACTTGGTCAACATTGTAAGATGCTTTTGACACTTGTCCACACACCCCATTCCAAAAAAGTCACCTATTTCCAAAATGGGCTATGACAGATGCTCTTACGACTCTTACGACCATCATAGAATCTATCATAATAGTTACAACTTACAGCTATAAGAGAATCTATCATACATAGACTATAAATAGCATATTCTCTTACAACATGTCATAGTCCACCTTGGGGCACCCAAAGATGCTCTTTGACACATGTCTTCACCTGTCATAGAGTCTCCTATTTCTGACTCTTACATGTCATAACTTTGTCATAGGAATCTATCATGACCGTTTCAGTCAATATTCCCTTACACAACATCCAAGATGCTGACACATGGCAAAATATTCGTACCACAAAGTGGGATGCCTATCTCCTCATGTGAGGACAAAATTACAAGTTGCCATCTTCCATGTAGGATGACACATCACTGTGCCACATCCCACAAGATGACAATATAAATTTACAATTTAATTTACAACGTAGGCAATAAATAAATAAATACAATGAATACAAGGAATTACCAAGGTTGAGACACCTTAATTCCCAACATATTATTGTCAAGAAGAATCTAGAAGGATTCCTGCTAAGATGTGTAGAAGAAGACCATGTTGACAAGATTCTTAGTGAGTTTCATGAAGGTTCATACGTAGGTTATTTTTGGACCACAATTATTTAGCGATGCTCATAGATGGGTTAGGAAATGCAAATAATGTGCTCTCTTTACTGGTAAAAAGAGACTTGATGCCCTTCCACTTCATCATATTCAAGAAGATCAACCTTTTTCATAGTGGGACCTAGACTTTATTGGCATGGTCAACCCTATATCTAGTCCTGGTCATAAATGGGTGTTGATAATAACTAATTACTTTACCAGGTGGACTAAAGTCATTCCACTTAAGGATGCTACTAAATCAACTATCATAGACTTCTTGGAGGAGATTGTAACAAGGTTTGGAATTCCTAATACTATTATCTTTGATAATGAAAAAGCTTTTACAAGTTTTAAGATTGTTGATCAGGCTCTCAAGCATAATGTTTATTTGAAGACTTCCTCTAGCTATTACCCACAAGGTAATGGTCTAGCAAAATCTAAGAACAAGAATTTGATCAAGATCATGAAGAGGACTATGGAGATGAATCAAAGGTAGTGGAAAACAAAAATCAAGGTTTCTGTTTGGGCTAATAGGATCACACTCAAAAGAGAAATAGGTAATTCTCCTTTTGTTCTTGTTTATGGAAGAGAAGCTAGGCTACCCTTGTCTCTGGAATTGCCTTCACTAGAGTTAGCTCAACAGTTGGAACTAGAAGGAGAAGATGTAAGGGTTATTAGGATGGCTGAGTTGAATGAATTAGAATAGTTGAAACAGTCATCCATGATCACATTGGAAGAGCATCAAAAGAAAACCAAACAACATTTTGACAAGAAAGCTAGAGAGCAAGTTTTCAAAGAGGGGGACCTTGTTTTGAAATGGGATGCTAATAGATCCAAACCAAGAGGACACATGAAGTTTGATGCCATTTGGAGTGGCCCATACTTGATCATTGGCTACAAGTAAACCAATGTTTTTCATCTTTCAAAGCTGAATAGAGAAGTTCTTCCTATCCCAGTCAATGGGATACACCTTAATCCATCTTTTTCAAGTTAATTTCTCAAACTTTGTACATATTAGGATAGTTTGACTTTGCAAATAAGTGATATTGTACACTCTAGTTGTCTTGTTTTCCTCCAACTATTGTCGCACACTTTGCATTCTTGTTAGCAAAATGCATGACTAGTTGTCTTTTAATTAGGTAGTTTTTTACTTTGCTTTGTTCAGATGTGTGTTGTTTCAAAGCTCTTAATAACTCCTATGCCCAATGGATTACATAAGGCTACTATTTTCAAGTGTTTAGCAGGAAAACACCACTAAGAGATCACCAAATTGTTGACTTTGTAAGTCATCCTTGAGGCTTTGCCAATTTGTTAAGCCTTTTAGCGAAATTTTTAAACCTAAACTAGTTATTTGGACTAAAATATTTCTCAATATGACATGTTGATGCTAAAAAACCATTCAAGTCTATAAAATTTGAATATAAGAATATGCTATTTCATCGTGTATTAGGGTGTTTAAGGTTTCAAAAGGATTAAAAACCTCAAAAAGTCCACTTAAGGAACCCAACTATATGTAAAGGTATTTTGAGGTATTTTAAAATCCTTTTAATCCATATAAGGTCAAAAGTCATGTACACATGAGTTGGAGGGAGTCTTAGTGTGTAAAAAAGTGAGTTTGAAGTTATAGATTTAGGTTTAATTCCTTTAGATTAGAGCTAGTAGAAGAAGGCTATTAGAACTATCATGTCTAACTTGTAGGTTTTTCGCTTCATGAGAATAAAGTGATCGAGAAGGTTTAGGCCTATGGAAATCCTCAAGAGCATTTGAACGTTACAAAGACTAAAGAAAAATATGTTTCAAGTCTATCGATCTGTTGAAATATACATTGTGTATTTGTAGATCATTGAAATAAACATTGTGTAGTTTAACTTTTCTAGGGTTTGTTTGGATACACATTGTATGTGAGCTTTCCAAAAGGTTGTGAATAAGCACCTTTAGGGTTTTTGGAAGACCAAATACATGGTGTGTATAAGTACCTTCAAAGACTGTGAAAGACCATCTTCACAGTGTCCTTAAGCATTTCTAGGGTTTTATTTTCAAGGAAATCATTATAGACAAGTGTTTGTTTGCTAAGAAGAAGGCACCAAATGATAGTCACACCTCTCTTGATAAACTTAAGCATATGAAATTATTTGATTGCTATGCTCAATTTTCTTATAGATGAGAAATGAGAATGATTCCTGAGGAAAAAGAAGGTAAAAATTTGAATCGAAGCCCTACAAAAATAGACACAGAGGAATGGGGTTCACAAAAAAATTCTTCCTATGACTATTATTTTTTTGCATCAAAACTAAAATCTCACACTGAAGTTGCAGAGACTATAAGTCCTATCCATAGTTTACCTTTTGATGTTCCAATGTCACATTGTTATTTTGAAGGAGAGGGTTGTTTTGATGTGAAATGAGGCATCTTTGTTGAAAGGATATTTGCACATTGGTTCAACTTATGCTCTGACCAAGAATCAATCTAAATGTGATGGAAATTGGTTGGGATTTTGTGATTTCTATACAATGATTTTAAAAATAGAAGATGCTTTTGTTATTGTTGCCACTGTGAGGATATATGGACAAGGAGTTGTAGAAATTCTACTTATTGATACTCAAATCAAATACTAGTATCAAGGAATGCTCCAGATCTTCTTGTTAAAGAACTTGAGAAACTCCTCCATTCATAAGGAGTGGAAAGATTAATTTTACTAGTTGTTTCTGAGTTAAATCAGACATGGAAAAAGCTTAGTTTTTAGGAAATGATTTCAAAAGAGAGATTTGAGCTTTTGAAACACAATTTCATGAACTTTCTAGACACCACAATTCTCTAACAAGTCACTGGTAAGAGTGATTTTGAAATAGGAAATAGCTATAGAAACAAACACATGTCAAAATGGAGTAGAAGCAAGGCATCTCATTCTAGGAAGTAGATCATCAGGATGTTTCTAGCACCAAGAAAAAACTACCAACATTCTAAATCTGAGTAGAAACCCTAGAATTTATGAAACCCTAATAGGCCTATAAATCCTAAACAGTCTGTATAAGCGGTGAAAAAGTTTATGAAACTAGTGTTAGGTATATTTTAGGGTAAATATCATTTAAAGGACTAATAGGCAGTCCATAAAGAAGAAGGTTATTAATGGAATTTATGATGTAAAAGTTGTTATAGGAAAAGGTGGTGACATATGTTCTATTAAGTTAGGATCTAGTGGTGAATGCACAATAGTTGAAAATGGAATGGGATAGAAATAAATTTAGAAATAGGTTCTTTGTAGATGAAGCTGTAGTTGATAGGCTATTTTCCAAGCTATGAGTTATGCTACACATCCTACTTTGCATTAGTGTGGATGGGAGACAATGCTATTTCTCAACTTCCTGGTCATAGTGTATAATTTCTTATTTCCATCCTTATCTATTCATTTGTTTGAGAGAATTTGTACCAAGACAAAGAAATATTGAAGATGACTTCCACCTTTTTTTGGAAACTCCACTTCTAGTCAAGAGAGAGTTTAGATGATCTAGCAAAAAGGAAAAAAAGTGGGCTGTCTAAGGATGACATTCATAAGATACTCAGATTCATTTGTAGCTGCCACCCACATGAGAAAAATGAGGTGCAGAGTGATGGAGATGGTCAGGACAAGATTAATGATTGATTATTAGTGAGGATATGGAATTTTGTGTGTGTTTGGTGCTATTCAAGGATGGATTCAAATGTTTTCTCATGTCCACATGCAAGCATTATTTCATCTTAATTGTACAGATCTCTGGCTCACTAAGCCCCCAATCTGCCCACTTTGTTGAGTCACTACTATACTCAAAGATGCAGAAGATGAACCACATTGCACTACTTCCACTTTTGATATTCCTCACTCTATAGTCATTGATATGCCCTCAACACTAGATATATGTGTAACACCTAGTTTAGTTTTCACCCTAAAAACTAAGTTTAACCAAAGGTAATAATTTTTTTTTAAAAAGTTTAATGTAGAAAAAGATAAAATGTTTTTCATTTAAAAACCAAGAAGATCATTCATCGACTAAATAATAATCATGAAATTATAAGTTATACATGTTGATAACTGAGAGGGGGGGGTGAATCAGTTATCTTAATTAATTTGACTTTCTATTTTTCTTTAATAACTAGTGCAGCATCAAAACAAATAAGCATCCACAACCATGAAAGCAAAAGCAAAGTCAATACACATAACACAATGATTTTGATGTGAAAACCTTGTTAAGGGAAAAACCACGGGGTGACTAACCCAAGAATGTATTCTCTATTAGAAGAATAAGATAGTACAAAATGGCACTTGCCAATTAGGGCTCACTGCCCGAGCACATTGCTCACAAGAGGCTCACTGCCTACAAGAGACTCACTATCTACAAGGTAGAAAGAAAGTAACTAGGTACTTGAACTAATGAGAAGCATCCACATATGCTAAGGTTCAGTTCCGGTTAGGATCAATACACTGATCTACTGCACTTCATTCTTCCTCTTCTTAGATGTTGTTGTCTTGTCACATACTAGACCTGTATTACTGCTTCTATAGTGCTCTCTGCTTTCCTTTGCACAACACAATACACCACACACACCTTCATACCAAAATTAATCTGGTATATATATCTGCACCAAGGATTTCATCAACTTTCTAGTCGGCATCCGGAATACTCAATATTTTCCCAAACTCTGGTCTGTCGGCTGAATCCTTGCTTACCAAGTGATGTGTATCAAAGAGATGCTTATAGAAGTCATCAATCATGTCAGCCAATCATGAATGATCCCTTAAGAAACTTTATTACCATCAATATCTCATCTGGATTAAGGTCTGAAGCTCTGCCGGTCAGTTCTTCCTCAGTCTACTCTACCAAACAGGAACCCAACACTTAGGTGTTCATATCTTTTCACTCTTACATCACCGGAGGCCCAATCTCTGGAATATATTAGTCATGGTACTCCTCTTGACTTCCCCAAGTCCACACTTTATTGAGATACTTTCTCTAAGAGATCCAGACCTGACTGTCGAACCTTGCTACATGCTCTGTTCTTGCTTACCAGACCACAATACTCTTCAATCTGACTTCCGGTATAGACACACCATGTCCTGCGGATGTGTGGGATGGACTTTGTTGCCATCAATGACAACACTCATGAAGCCACAATGTGTCTCTTGAAACAATCTCCCCCTTTGGCATTGATGGCAACACTTAGTGAAAAATGACTAAGTGTTATACTACACTCCCCCTTGGCTGATGCTTTGTTTTAATGTACATTTTTCTAGAGCTCCCCCTTAGCTATGCTCCACATTTTTCACTGCTCCTCACTCCCCCTTTCACATCAATGGAAAAGAGTAGGATCCGCATACCAAAATCTCCAAAATTAATCTATACTTGGCCGCATAAATATATATACATAACATACTTACATATACTGAAGTATATCTGCAAAAGTTGTCTTCAACTGGACAAATTTTGTTGCCCAACTTTGTTTCATCTGTCCAAAATTGAGATGTGACCACTCAACAAGAATGCAAAAGCCTCTGCCCTCTTTAGATTTGTCGGATCACTGGTCCGGGCTGTGGTCTAAGCATCAATTAGGGCCTCATGCATGGCCTCTAACTTAGGGATAATTATCCCTCTAAGTTCACTTAATCTACTCATTCTATTTTTCTTCTTCTTCTCAAGCTTCTTAATTTCATTTAAGACTGCAATAGTCTGACACTCTTGTTTTATTATGGAGGAGGTGAGAGGATCAAAATTTTGAGATACACTTGACAGTTTATCCTCTTGCTCTTTCATTTTCTTCTTAATATCCTTTATTACTTTGGACCAGGATAGACAAAATTTATACATTTCTCTGCCATCTATAAGAGCATTTTCTAAGCTCTTTATCCCAATATCCATATTTCTCCTATCATTGGTTATTAGTCCTTGTACTTCGGAGAATCTCTTTCCCAGAAACTCCTTCCAGACCTTTTCTTCTGCTGACTTTTCTAAGCAATCAAAATGTGTATGAACGGAATTTATAAGAGACTTTAGATTACTAGATGTGGAGGCTGAAGGATCCTTTTGGAAGGATGGTATGATCTTCTCCAATACACCAGATGCAGTTTCTATGCGCTCACAGTCTTCCATGTGAAACTTCAGAAGTTTTTATTTTGCCTTTACTTGAGTAAAGGATGCTAGCTTCATGGTTTGAACCGAGGAGAGGGAATCAAAATTGAATGGTCCTTGAAGCAGTTCCAGTTCATCAAATTCCATCATCTCTTTGGTCAAGAAATCTTTGACAGTTTCTGTAGTGTCTCTTGCCAGAGATAGTCTTCTTCCCTTCTGCAGTCTCAGAACTGTCTCCTGGGGTCTTCTCTGTTTGGTCTTTTTCCCTTTCCTTTACTTCTTTTTCTTGATTGGTTTGCTCCTCTATTCTTTCTTCTCCTTTAGATCCGGAGTCTACAGAGGAGTCCGGATGAGAGATATTAACTTCTTCATGGACTTCCTCTTCTGGAACAGAGGAATCCAGGTCCTTGGTCTTCTCCTCACTGAACTCATTTGACTCTTCAATAACTGCTTTTGTAGGATCTTCCTCAGAAGGTTCATCACTTATATCCTCTATAATAGGAATATTGAATCTTTTGTATGCATTCCGGGGGACGTCTTCTGTTTCTTTTGCCACTTTGTCAGTCTCTCCAAGCATAAGCTGATTCATTCTAGCTTTACTCCAGAACTCATCCTTGCAATCTTTGAAGATCATAGTCATTTGTTTCTTAGTGATTGAAGGATAGAGCTGAATAGCTATCTGTTCCCAGATCTCAAGGTCCTTTGCCTTGGCATTATTCTTCCTTATTTCTAGTTCCTTCTCTAGGCTTTTGGGAATTAGAGATATGATTTCAATAAATGCCTTATTATAGATATTTAGATACCTGACTGTAGCTTCTTGCAAGATCTTCTGGTCAGCTTCATTATATTCATCATAGAACTCAGTCATTGGTTTTAGATTCTCATCCATAGTGATTGATTTGACTACATCATCAATGGACAGAGTAGGCCTTTCAACAAATTCCTCTGCCTTCTCTTCTTTGTCTTCACTGGTAGAGGGTTCACCGGATGTTTTCTTCTTCTTCTTCATTTTCTTGACCTCTTCATCTGACTCAGTCTCTTCATCATCCTTTTGACTACCATAAGACCTTGTGGCCTTTGTCTTAGTTCTTTTCTCTCCCTTTCCGAATGTTCTGACTTCCAGTTTTGATGTTTTCTAGCTCTTAGAGGTGGCAGGTGCAGAGCTCTTGGAAGATCTAGTCCAGGAGGGGGCTTGCACCAAATCACTTTTCTTTTCTGCATCTTGTTTCTCTTTCTTTGCCCTTTCCATCTTCTCTCTGTTGGCATCAACTGCCTCTTTTGAAATTCCATGCCTCTTGGTAAATTCTTCTACTTCCCTTCTTACTTTTCTCTTGATCTCTAGTTGTCTAAGTTCAACATGAACTTTTACACTCAGCTCTTGGTAGGTTCCAAACCTTTCTACCTTAGGATCCTTGGGTTGACTCAACAGGTGTTGGATGTGTAGCTCTAGGATCTTCTCATCAAATCCATACCCCATTGGCATGAGCCACACTATTCTAGGTTCCACTGCCTCCATTAGGCATTGATTAGTGTCCATCATAAAGCACATTGTATCCTTGTACTTCTCAACTAATGATTGAGGGATTCTTTCTCTAGCTTGCATCATACTCTAAAAATTCTTGAAGTAGCCCCAGAGTGTTGTATTATGTGCCTTGGCATCACCAATTCCATGCAAATAATCTCTTATTTGTATGGCTACTAGTCTGTCATTTTGCCATATCCAACCACTGGATTCGGGTAGCTCATTCATAAAGTAAAAGAATAAACACAATACCAGACCACCATATTTGAATGAGTTTTTCTTGTCCTTCTTGATCTTTTGTAAGTTTTCTAACAGTTGGCTCAGAAGAAGTTTGCAGAGATCATAGTCAGCATTTTTCCTTAGCATTTCATAAGCAGTATACACAGCTGTTCTGGATACTGAATTCTCCCTGCTAGAGTGATATATCTTATAGCCAATTATCATAGATGCAAACTTGATATCTGGATCGGTGATATCTTCTATAGTCATTGCTCTCTTGTCAAATTTTGATCCGGTTGCCTCACTCACTGTTTGATTCTTGACAGATTTGAGAGTAGGTAACCCACCGGATGAGTGCAATATGATAACTACCCTAATGACATCCTTGGTTATCTTGAATGGCCTCATCAAGCATATAAAGTTATCATGCATTCTACTTAGAACATATCGGACCCATTCATCTTCAACAAAACAGGGGAAATGGATGCAATGTCCAGAATGCTTGTCCCGGATAGCCTTGTACAGCGGTTTGAGTTCAAAAGCATCATCTATTAATTGATTTTGATAGATATACATTAACTTGGATTCCCCAAATTCCTCAATGTTTTCATGAATATATGCCCTAATGTCTTCAACATGCAAAAACCCATGCGGAATGTTGGAAAATGCGCCTAAGGGATCCACTTCTAGCGATTTGTAGGGATGTTTCTTAAATTTAGGGCATGACCTATCAGTAATCTTCACAACATTCAGAGTATCCATCTTAAAGATTCAGAGAGAGTTTGATCAAGAATGGAAAATACCTTTTTCGCTTCTAGAGTTCACGATATGAGCCGGATCGGATTGTAGGATGAATCGACTTCTGCGGTTGATCTTTGAGAGGTTTGCGACAATTTAGTTGCAGAGCTCCTTCTCTCTTCTTCTTGAGTGCAAAATGTGCAAATGATGAACACAAGAACCCTTATATTTCTGCGCAAACCCTAATTTCACATTGTAATAAATGCTTGACTTAAGTTATTTCAGTTGCTTTGTTCTCGTTGCTTTGAGAGAGATCTTTTCGGATCACTGGTATGCACTATTAGCTATCTATCTACCTTTCCCCAATCATTCCACTTATCCACAGATCAAGATACCTCAAATTTGAGTCATACCAGATCTAACTGTGAGAATTTTGTTCTTACCAGATAACTGTTAAACTAGATCAATCTAGGAAGATTAACCTCTTCTAAACTTCTTGCGGATCTTCCATATCTTTACCAAGGCTCATTTAGATGTTTCTCTAAGAACCCTTTAATCCACAACTTACCATGTGCCAATTTCAGGCACCAATTGACTGGCTGGGGGAAATTGTTTTCTTTTGTGACTCCCCCTGAGCCAAAGCTCATCTATTTAGTTTTTGGAAGGAATATCAGCACCAGATTCTGGTGCGGATCCATCCTCAACATTTTTTGTACTCCTCTTCACCCAAATCTTGTTCATCTCCCTTTAAATTTCATCCGCATTCACTTTGCCTTTCCCTTTGTCTTGGTTTTGATTATGATGCACCGGACCCTTTTTGTCTTGATTCTTACTTCTGCAGAATTTGGCAATATGACCAGATCTATTGCAATTGTAGCAAACAACATTTCTTTGCATATTTGACTCATATCCTTTTGATCTACACCGATTATCCATATGTCCCATTCTATTGCATGCAAAGCATCTACCATTGAATGAATTATTCATTTGCATATTTCTACACTCATGAGATTTATGGCCATACCTTTTGCAGTTAAAGCACTGTCCGGAGAAGGATGAGTTAGTTTAATTCATTCTTCTTCTGCACCGATTTGCTTTATGACCAAAGTTGTTGCAATTGTGGCAGTATCCATTGAAGGATATATATCTCTGAGCATTTGGTTCCCTTACCGGAGGTCTTCTAGGCCTGTTTCTTTGGTTTCCTGATCCAAGGTTCTTATGACCGGATCTGGAGCTTTCACCCTTCTCATACCCCAAGCCTTGCTTGTCATCTACCCTCTTTTGGCTTTCAAGAAGAACTTCAAGTTGAGAAAATCTTATCTTGAATTTCTCCTTATATTCATTTGTTGTTTGAAGATCCCTTTTTAGAGTGTCAATCTAATTCTCAAGTTGTTCTTTATTATCTCTAGCTTCTTCAAGATTAGATTCCAAATGCCTAATTATTCTATCCATTTTGTGGCAGTCTTCTGACTTCTCCTTGAGAGATTGTTTTAGATTATCTTCAGTCTTTCTTTTCTCTTAAATTTCTTGAGTGAATTTCATAACTTCTGATTCCATTTCATGTCTTACCATAATGACTTCTTTTGATAGCTTCTCACATAACTTGTTGTTTTCATTCATATCTTCATCAGTAATATTGGATTCACTTTGACTTGCTAACTGTTGAAGTAGTTCCTTTCTCTTTTTCATAGAGATACTTAGTTTCTCTTTTAGTTCATTTATGAAATCATCAGCTTGTTTGAGTCTTTCCTTCAATTCATTGACTTCGGAGTGAGATTGCTCAAGATCATCTAGGGTAGACTGAAGTTGTTCCCTCATACCATACATATCTATTGGAGTTCCCAAATCTTCCTCAAGCTGTTCAGCTTTGTTTGGAGAAACTTAGCTCTGATACCAATTGTTGATAACTAAGAGGGGGGGTGAATCAGTTATCTTAATTAATTTAACTTTTTGTTTTTCTTTAATAACTAGTGCAGCATCAAAACAAATAAGCATCCACAACCATGAAAGCAAAAGCAAATTCAATACACATAACACAATGATTTTGACATGGAAAACCCTGTTAAGGGAAAAACCACGGGGTGACTAACCCAAGAATGTATTCTCTATTAGAAGAATAAGATAGTACAAAATGGCACTTGCCAATTAGGGCTCACTGCCTACAAGAGACTCACTGTCTACAAGGTACAAAGAAAGTAACTAGGTACTTGAACTGATGAGAAGCATCCACATATGCTAAGGTTCAGTTCTAGTTAGGATCAATACACTGATCTACTGCACTTCATTCTTCCTCTTCTTAGATGTTGTTGTCCTGTCACATACTGGACCTGTATTACTGCTTCCATAGTGCTCTTTGCTTTCCTTCGCACAACACAACACACCACACACACCTTCATACCGAAATTAATCTGGTATATATATCCGCACTAAGGATTTCATCAACTTTCTAGTCGACATCCGAAATACTCAATATTTTCCCAAACTCTGGTCTATCGGTTGAATCCTTGCTTACCAAGTGATGCGTATCAAAGAGATGCTTATAGAAGTCATCAATCATGTCGACCAATCATGAATGATCCCTTAAGAAACTTTATTACCATCAATATCTCATCTAGATTAAGGTCTGAAGCTCTGCCAGTCAGTTCTTCCTCAGTCTACTCTGCCAAAAAGGAACCCAACACTTAGGTGTTCATATCTTTTCACTCTTACATCACCGGAGGCTCAATCTTTGGAATATATTAGTCATGGTACTCCTCTTGACTTCCCCAAGTCTGCACTTTACTAAGATACTTCCTCTAAGAGATCCGAACCTGACTATCGGACCTTGCTACATGCTTTGTTCTTGCTTACCGGATCACAATACTCTTCAATCTGACTTCCGGTATAGACACACCATGTCCTGCGGATGTGTGGGATGGACTTTGTTTCCATCAATGACAATACTCATGAAGCCACAACGTGTCTCTTGCCAACAATACAAAGGGGTCTAACCATCTACAACATTATACAATATGATGATTAAAGCTACTTAAAACATTTTCAAAATAGAAACTTACCAAAGTCACTGCATCTCGATTGTCGACCATCCAAATTCAAGTCTCAGCAAGCCTCTTGGAATATAGAAGAGAAAGTATCTTCAAGGAGCTTAACCTCCAACCACAGACCATCAATCTCCCACACTCCTTCCTACCTGGAAGTGGCCCTACCCTACTCAAAGAGGATAGACTTAGGATAACCAATGGTGTTAGCCATCTGAGTACTGGTGTTGTGACCTACGTAACTTGTTATCATGTAATCCCCTAGATACCCTCTAGTCAAGCATGACCACTCCACAAGCTACACCATCCAATCACGATGAACTATCAATGCACTTGAGGCAGGTGCACTACCTTGGCCAAAGGATTTGAATATATTTAGCGTTGTGTCAACGCAAGTAGTAAGTTCACCCACCCCAACTCGACTTGAATTAATCGCAATCCTACAATTACCTATGTATAAGTATAATATAACAACCATGATAACCTCTTGGTGTTTCAAACTCATCATGCATTAACGCATGGTAGATAGGTTTACTTCTCTTTTTTTGGATCTTGGAGACATTTCCGTCCATATGTTAAAGAAATGGGATTCTAGCTTACCGATTAATCGGTTAATGCTATAAGTTTATCAGTTGATCTTTAAGTTCATCCACTGCTTTAAATTATCCAGTCAAGAGAGGACACTAAACTTAACAAAGTAATTTCAAAAGGGGTTTAACAATAAACCAATTATAGAATTCAAGTAATCGAAGACCCAGAGTTAAAGTTTAAATAGTCTTAAAAGTCTTCTTCGACCTATTGAATCTTCGACATAGATTAATCTTTTATCAAACTAAGCATTTAACCATCCTAACTTGTTGTTTCTATTTGCAAGAAGAATGCATGCAAGTTTAAACTAAACACTTAACTATAGACTCATCGTGTCTACTCTAAAACTTCATTATCTAACATGTTTGACAATTTAGACCAATAATAATTCTATACCCTCTTTCGAAGACACAACAATTTGAATGTTTTTAAAGTACAAAGAATTATATACAATAAATAAATGGACTATAACTAGATATCTTTCGTAGCAAGAAAAGTATAACTCTATGTTCAGCCAACCAATTATACATTCAGAACTTGTGGAAGACTGAGTAGTCACACATACAACGACATACATTCCACAACACCATTGTTCCCCATTTGCCGACGAGATGACACATTCTTCAAGTCTTTCATTAAACTAATTGTTTTTGGATATGATAAGACCAACTATAAATAGTCAGCAGGCCAACTGATGATGCTTCTAACGTCGACCAAGATTAGACTACTACAGCTTAGGATATCTTTATAGCTAGCAATCAACCAAAACACAGTCTACCATGTGCTCTCCACATATCCATATAATTCTAAAGTTAAACAAATACCACTACATAGTTTAAATCGACCATCGAAGAAGCTTCGAGGAACAAGTATGTTACAACTGTAAGGTTTAAGACTGCGGTGTGGTTCAAGGAACAAATAGCATTATTTTCATTTTAAAAGAAATGTAAACACACAGGTCTTAAAGTTGGTAACCAATCCGCATAATACATCGTCAATAAAATACTAAGTTCCTTCGTATTACAAAGTGGAGCCATTCCTATTAAGACATTCCAGTTTAACCATGACAGCGTAGAAGAGAGATGAAATGGAACTTGAAGAAAATCTCTGGTGACTGCTTATAAACTGGTCCAAAAGCTCGTTCTTTTCTTACCCACTCACATACTCTTCCCGCTCGGCCTCCTCTCAGCTTCTTTTTCCCCGTTCTCTATGTAAAAACCATCTCCCTACTTCCTCTATATTCTATTCTCCCCAGAAGAAAAACTAACTTCCTACTCCCTAAACCATGCCCTATCAACTTGGTAACTACCCTGCATGGCTAACCATCTGCCTCCTTTCTACGACCACTACACAGAAATGGTTTGGTTTCCACTAACTTCGCAACTAATCCGCAAAGTGGAGCTTAACATTATGTGAGGCGACGGTTTTAGTTTGGACATGACGCCACACTACTCTTAACAGATTTTGAGTTTAAATCAAATGCATAACTAGAAATATGGCTGAGCCGACAACCCATCAATAAAGTTTGAAGCTCAAGAATAAATAGAATGTTTTGGAATAAAAGACATCATAATAATGACTTGAGTGAACCCTTCGAGCTACTGCCCGATTACTAACATCATAAAAGAATAAAAGAATTACCCCATAACGACTATTTAAATATAAGTAAATATAATTTTGTATATTACCAGTACAATACGACCAATTGTATTACACTCAACGGTCTCAAAGATTTAAAACATTATTTAAACCTTTTATTATATGATAATAGCCCATAATAGAAACAATTCTACATCTGTCAAATTTTGCAAGTAAACATTTACATCATATGCTTGTAGAGCTTTATGATGATGACGATGATTTGACATGACGCCACACTACTCTTAACAGATTTTGAGTTTAAATCAAATGCATAACTAGAAATATGGCTGAGCCGACAACCCATCAATAAAGTTTGAAGCTCAAGAATAAATAGAATGTTTTGGAATAAAAGACATCACGCAGTTTTAGTTTGGACATGACGCCACACTACTCTTAAGCGGTTTTAGTTTGGACATGACACCACACTACTCTTAACAGATTTTGAGTTTAAATCAAATGCATAACTAGAAATATGGCTGAGCTGACAACCCATCAATAAAGTTTGAAGCTCAAGAATAAATAGAATGTTTTGGAATAAAAGACATCATAATAACGACTTGAGTGAACCCTTCGAGCTACTGCCCGATTACTAACATCATAAAAGAATAAAAGAATTACCCCATAACGACTATTTAAATATAAGTAAATATAATTTTGTATATTACCATTACAATACGACCAATGGTATTACACTCGACGGTCTCAAAGATTTAAAATATTATTTAAACCTTTTATTATACGATAATAGCCCATAATAGAAACAATTCTACATCTATCAAATTTCACAAGTAAACATTTACATCCTATGCTTGTAGAGCTTTATGATGATGACGACGATTTGAGTGTAAACACAATACAAGGTTTGGGGTTGACTTTACGCACAACTTTCAAATTTTACGCCGAACCACTAAACAAGACACGACATACAACTCATTCTCAAGTGTATACATTTATATATATAAAAATATATCGGTCATCCATATTTGACGACATGATTCAGAGTATTACGACATAGATGTCGATTTCCCATACTCATTACGACAACTACGAAAGGAAGAAAGACCCATTCTTAAAAACCTTGACATTCTCATCCAAAATTGACTTTACCCGAAATCAATACTTATCTCTAGGCAACTAGGTTTATCTACCTGATGTTCTTTTTCAGTGGCAAGCACCCATGGTTTATTCCAAAGTCTATTCTCTCTTTCTCGAAGATACTTTCTCTTCTTCTTTCTTCTTGGTGAACATGTTCCTTCTATTCCTATCATTAATAATCTCACATACAATTTGTGGTCAGAATACCAATGTTCTGATCAAAACACATTTACATCAAATCATTTCATTTTCATATCGAAAAGACATTTTAATTCATAACATCAAATTGATCATAATCAAGTAAAAAATCCATGATTTCATAAAATTAACCTTTTCTAATCATATCATCATTTTCTATGATGTTAAAACATATCCACATGACTGTACTATTTAAGAAAAAGTAAATAGTAATAGTAAATCCAAAAAGGGGATGTAACAATATGCATGGCATTTGGTTAAGAGTAGAATAGAGATTTTAACTTCATGTTGCAGTTTCTATTTTATGAGTCAAAGGCTATTTATTATTTGGGAACTTTACTTCCATTCAAAAAGATGCTCAGGAGAGATAGTGAGAAGTTCACTAATTTTCAAGAGAAGAGGCATTGAACAAACCCAAAGAGAAAAAGTGATCGAGAGAAAAGGATGTAGCAAGAAGAATTGCAAGCTAAGAAAGTGAGAGTTCAGAGAAGACAAGAGACACATAATAATGTACAAGGCCTATAAAGTCAAGGTAAGAGCTTAAAGAAGCCTGTATAAACTATGATAGGTCTATAGAGTCATTATAGGTCCATTTGAATCCCATAAAACAATGTGGAAATCCTTAAAAAGTCTATGAGAACCTAGATAGGTATGCATAATCGTTGACAAGTCTATTCTAGGGTAAAATCATCCTAAGGGTTGTCTATAAACATTTTCAAAGGTTGTAAAACTCTATAGGTTTATTTTAAGGAAATTATAGGTCTGTTAAATACACAGTGTGTATTTAAGTAGATCTGCTAAAATACAAATTGTGTATAACCATTTCAAAGCTCAATGGAACCTTCGAAAGTTGATGAGACTATTAGAAACTCTGTAGGGAGTATTCTATGTCTATCAAACCATTTTAAGGTCTGTGAAACCTAGGTTTATGCAAGGGCCCTGTTGTTGCTCCTAGGGATGACCTGGATGCCTTATCTATACAAGAGAAAGTGGATTGGGAGTACAAGAAAAAAGTTGTAGGAAGAATGCATGCTTGTAAGCATAATATATGTCACTATGTTTCTTAGGACTGCCAAACTACTCCACCTAGTGAAGAATAGGTCCAAGGGATTGTTATGATAGACTGAATAATGACAAGTAGATAGGATAGAAGATAGATTCCTAGGAATTATTGTTTTCATTCAAATGGAGTCATATTGTGATTAGGGAAAGAACTAGGTCCAGATTTCAACTTATTGAAAAGACACCCATGGTATATCTCAACAATGTTGTGAAAAATGATTGTGTTGCAAACATTGATAAGTCCTATTTCAAGGAGAGACAAACCAAAACAAGGTTTGTTAGGGGATCATAAAGAGATTATAAAGTTGCAGTTGAGAGTCCTCATAGAGAATGACTTATTCATATGCCTCATGAAGAATGGTAAGGGTATCAATAAATTGAAGGAAGTTTGGAACATGCTCCTATTTTTATTCAAGAGCATTTCAAAGAAGTTATGGCCATCAAGTGTCTAGTTCCACTACTCCTCAAAGAAGACACATCTTCAAATGTGGTATTAGTTTTGAGTTTTTTCAAGAGTTTTCAGTTGTTAGAGCAACTAACACTTCCCTCTACACACAAGGAGGTTAGCTAAAGCTTCTCAGAGGTGGTCTTCTCATTAGACTAAGAGGAGGACAACTTATTGATTTTTCTCAAGGATGTTTTACTTTCCAATAAATATGTTGTTGTATTTGGACAAAGATACTCTCTGGATTTTTTATAGATTTTTGCATACAAAAATTATAACAGATGTTTTAGCCTTCATGATCAATAAGAACTATTTTTTTCCTTTCTCATATACTTTTTTCACTGTGTTCTCTTGAGGAATTGGAAACTTCTTTTGTGGATATCTCCCTTTTTTAGTTTCACTCTTCTTTTCTAACCTCTGTAGAAGTTTTCATGAGTTTGTCTAGATGTAGGTCAGTTTTCATAAGATTTTCTTGTGCTTAGAAAATAGGTCTAGAGATCCCCTTATCATTGGTGTATCACCTGCATTGTATTTTCAGTTGTTTCTTACCCTTTTCCTGATGAATGCCTAGTTATATACTTGAGTAGTGTTGTGTCAGTAATATTTTAGGCTTGCAACTGATTACACATTAGGTATTTTCAGTGATAAGTAACATGGAACTAGCCATTATTTGAAGGTTGATCTCTAGCTATCAAATCCCAAACATTGAAAGGTCTTCCCATGTTTCATTGAATATATGAGCTAGGTGTTTAGAAAGGGTGCATATTTAAGTGATAACAATCCCTAAACAAAAATAAAGAGCTATACTTCTACCCAACCTTTATATAATTATGAGACCACGTGTAGATCAGATCATCATATTGTATGTTGAAAAAATGCCTCAAAGAAATGTGTGCAAAATTTGGAGGAACATAGGAGGCACCTAAACTATTTGAAAAAATGCCTAAAAGAAATGTAGTTTCATGGAATGCCATGGTCTACCTCTAAATGGTTGTTGCAAGATAACTTGTGATATATTTTTGTGCACGAGAAGTGAGGGTAAAAACATTCAATAATTTTGTGCCCATTCAACACAGGGAGGGGAAAAACCTTGCTATTGACCATGACATAAATTTGCACCTAAATGTTTGTTTAGATATGGGAAGAGCACAACTATACTTCAAATCCATGATTCTTGAAAGTTTAATTTTGATAATACACCATTTAGCTAGTCAACCGAATTTTATTACTTGCTATTAAAAGGTTTCAATAAATTACTTCATGTCTAAATGTTTTTCACTATTTGTCAAGGAAAGTTCCCATGAATGGGTTTGAATTTCTTTGTATTTGGAAATGTGCATTTGTATGTTTAATCCTAATATCTCAAGTTGAATTACCCAATTGTGGAAACAAGAAATATGATAGGAGAACGAATGAAGTGAAAACAAAGCACTTGAGTGAAACAAGGAGAAGTGGGTATGACTAGTGGGCTTTAAACAAGACAAGAACGAAATAACCAAGTCAATGTTTTTCCTTTTTACCCATAATGGAACCTTGTACCCATCATGTCGGTGGCTAGGTGATCAAAAACATATCTTATTTTTGTTTTGGAATCCTTCTTGTTCCTCATGTCAATTGTATATGGATGCATACATTATAATTCCTACCTATCCTAGTTAGTATTTGATGTTTTAAGGAAAGAAAATTTAAATACATTTCAGGATAGAAAAATCTCTTGGTTTAGTATTTTTCCTTCACAAACCCTTGGTCTTCCTTGTAGCCTTTCAAAAAGGCAAAATTGGCATAACTTCTGATGTAGGCCTGATCTCTAGGAAAGGAAACCTTTTTAGGATACCCATTTGGCCATATTTCAACATACCTCAATATTAAATCGATTTAATTTGTATGGAAAGGCTCTAAAATTGATTGTCTCGTTCTTGACTAGGCCTTGTAAGATAACAAAAGGGGTATTTTTGACATAATTTGTAGGAAAAAACTCAAACCCATGAACTAAAAAATATTTTGGATACCCATTATCCTCTTACACAACATACTTCAAATGAATATGGGGGTGTTTTGTAACACAAGGGTCAAAATAGGACTGTTATGCTGCAATTTAGGCCTAATTAGGCTTGTTTGAATGGCTCACAACTAGGTTTTCAAAACCCCAACATCAAAACTCAATGAAAATAGCTTATACATGTCACAAATAGTCTTCCTAAACATTTTCAATCCCTTCAAACCATTTCCCACGATCTTTTCTACAAACCCTAACACCTATGCATCTCCTATGCCAAAACAAGAGGTTTTCTGCCCAATTTTAGAAAAATGGCTGTCAAATGCTCAAATCTTAATGAAAAATGATGAGACAAAATGAAAATTAAAGAAGATTCAATGATTCATCAATAAAAATTCTTAAATGATCACTTACAAGCCATACCAATCCATACTATTCTCTATAACAATAAGAAAACACTTGAAAATGCAAGAAAAAACAATATATTTCTATTGTTCAACACCAAATTTCATACCATCTATCTTCTCTCCACCTCAACAAGGAAAAATAACCATTCCTAACTAACTTTTGAAATAACAACCATTTAAATGCCTTCCTTACCACCGATGACTCTTCAACTTCCATGATTTTTGCACTTTTACAACTATGACAACATTTTTGCATTATGACTTCATAAACCACCTAACAACTTAATATTGACTCAAACACATATAAAGTGGTCTTAATTGACCTTATTACATCAAAGACACAATATTAAAGCATAATTTAACAAAATTGCCTCATGGAGGCATGAAATCCCAAGGTGCTCCTGCACCATACTCCCCGGGCAAACTTGACTCAAGTCCCCTTGAGTGAGGATCCGCAACAATGTATTCCTACATGTTGAAGTAACCCTCGCTAATCCAATTAGCTTCTTTATAAGACAGGCCCTTCCATTCAGTCAAGTACTGGAAGTAGGCTTTGTCCCTTGAGTCTTTGAGTGCCTTCATGTCCAAGACACACTCCAACCTTGGTGGAAACTCTTGTACCCTCCCAACATCTGCAAATACTTGAGAATCTGCACCATGACCTACAACCACAAATACTTGTAAAGAGTATACATCAAAAGGTAAATTTGCAACCTTGAAATCACTGGCTCCTTTGTTCATATCTGCCCCTTGATTGCACTCAACATGTAACTGATCCCATTGTGTCTGATGGATTACATACATTTCCACAGAACCTTGCTCTCCTCCAATAGCCTACTTCATCTTGAACTTAGGTCTATCCCTCCTCAAGATTGCAATCTTAGCAAGAGATTTGTACATTCCCTCTTTGCTTCTACTTGCCATGTCATCCAACCAACTTTCTTGATCAGCATTACTACCTTCTACCAAAAGAGATAAATCATACTCGTCCTCCAATGTCTCATTGTGTAATACCTGCAAAACAAAACATGGAACCCCTTGCTTGAAATTTAGCCCTTCAACTTCATCTTGTGTGGGAGGGTCTTCACCAATTTGCACAAGCAATGCAAAAATATAGTGGGCTGCACCCTCATACTCCAACTGCAAATGTGGAGTGTCTTCAACCACCTTGAAAGTTTTGTCTTCCCATTCTGGAAACCTTGCATGAGAACTAAAACATTTCCTTGAAATGTCATCTATTACCAAATCAACATACCCTTGCAACAAGTGTTAAACTTCTAATGCCAATTGATCAACCCTAATTGTTGTTATGATAGTCATATTTTTACTAACCACTTTATTATCTGTCTCTTCCTCTTCTATTGGATTCTTCTCTTCCTTCAAAGACTCCTTAATGTCTAGTTCTATTGTCTCCTCATGCCTTCTCGTCTGAATGTTCTTCTTGATAGGCCATGTAAACTTCTTCTTTATTGGTAAATGCCAACCTTGTTCTTGGTTTTCTCTCTTAAGTAGCTGCATCTCAAATTCCAATCTTTCCCTCTCTTTTCTTATTTGTTCCAAGGCTTGTTTTAATTTTGCTATCTCTTGCTCAGCGTCCATTTGCCTTACCTTCTCATCCTTCTTTATCTCACTTCTCTCTTTTTTTATCACTGGTTTCTTGCTTGGTACCTCCTTACTCTGCAAGTCCCCACAGACTAATCTTCTCAACACTACCATTCTTCTTTCTCAAGAAAGTCACTTTCACCTTGCTTCTCCTTGTCTTCATGATACCTCACCTAGGTTTCTGCCTTTCTTCACAACCTAGTCTTTTGGCATCTAGGTTCTTACTTCAACTCGCAAAAAGACAACACTCAAACTCCAAAAAATCACTTGCCCAGATCTTTTTTTGATGTAGAGAAGGGGTAGTCAAACTCAAAACAACCTTAAACAAATGCCTTTGGTCATCAAAATGTGGGTTTTCCTTCACAAACCCTTGGTCTTCCTTGTAGCCTTTCAAAAAGGCAAAATTGGCATAACTCCTGATGCAGACCTGATCTCCAAGAAAGGAAACCTATTTAGGATACCTATTTGGCCATATTTCAACATACCTCAAAATCAAATAGAGTTATTTTGTACGGAAAGGCTCTAAAATTGACTGTCTCGTTCTTGACTAGGCCTTGTAGGACAACAAAAAGGGTATTTTTGACATAATTTGCAGGAAATAACTCAAACCCATGAAATAAAAGTTGTTTTGGATACCCATTATCCTATTACACAACATACTTTAAATGCAGATGGGGGTGCTTTGTAGCACAAGGGTCAAAATAGGACTGTTATACTGCAGTTTAAGCCTAATTAGGCTTGTTTGAATGGCTCACAACTAGGTTTTCAAAACCCCAACCTCAAACCTCCATGAAAATAGCTTAGACATGTCACAAATAGTCTACCTAAACATTTCCAATCCCTTTGAAACATTTGCCAAGAGCTTTTCTACAAACCCTAACACCTATGCATCTCTTATGCCAAAATAAGAGGTTTTCTGCCCAATTTTAGAAAAATGGCTGCCAAATGCTCAAATCTTAATGAACAATGATGAGACCAAATGAAAATGAAAGAAGATTCGATACTTTATCAATCCAAATGTTTAAATGATCACTTAAAGGTTGTACCAAGCCTTACTATACTCTGTAACAGCAAGAAAACACTTGAAAATGGAGGAAAAAATAGTATATTTGTATTGTTCAACACCAAATTTCATACCATGTGTCTTCTCTCTGCCTCAACAAGGCTTATTTAAGCATATATAAACCAAAACTAACCATTCCTAACTGAATTTTGAAATACCAACCATTTAAATGCCTTCCTAACTACCGATGACTCTTCAACTTCCATGATTTTTGCACTTTTACAACTATGACAACATTTATACATTATGACTTCATAAACCACCTAACAACCTAATATTGACTCAAACACATATAAAGTGGTCTTAATTGACCTTATTTCATCAAAGACACAATACTAAAGCATAATTTAACAAAATTGCCTCATGGAGGCATGAAATCCCATGGTGCTCCTGCACTAGTCACCAGGAAGGAAGAAGCCCCCAAGTCTACAATCCTGCAAGACCACAAAGTTAGGAACCACAACCTGCAAAGGAACACTTGTTAGAAAATCCAAATCAAATCAACCTGCAACCACCACCAATGAATTAGTACATAAACACTAAGGGGGTTGAGTGATGAGACATGATGAGGGAGGAAATCGAGGGAGATATATGCCCCCCCTTTGGTTCCTGCTTTCTTAGTCTGAAAAGGAGAAACAAGGAGATATCCACGCACATTGATTTTAAGGGAAACTTGATGAGAAATGCATTGTGAGGTTTGTTTGAAGAAACAATGCTCAAGCACAACACATTGTTTGAGATAGAGAGTGGAACCAGGATTTCAACGCAACAAACGACGTGAAAATCCAAGTTCGACAGCTCAAGATAGAGGCTCAAGAGTGAAATAGATCAATATAGAACCTAGTTAGGGATAGGAATTATCATCCACTTACTTTATGTAAAGGGAGTTTTCACTTATCACTTACTCATTCTTATTTCTTATCATTGTAGAAAAGTAGAGGAGAGAGAGAGAAGGAGAAGAGGAGGACAACCATGCCGAGCCGACACCCGTATCAACCCCCACAACTGGAGATGCTCCAAGCCCAAGTGGCAGAGAGGCATTTTAAGGACAAGGTAGGGTCCTAATCTTATGCTTCTATCATCTTTCTATTTTCTTTCAGTTGTTTTTATCGTTTACCGTGCTGAGGGAGGTATAACACACAGGGGTCCTTGGTAGGGGCACCCAAGTCCACCTAGGGCGCCAGAGTCTCACTGGGGCACCCTAGTCCCTCAGGGGCATCAGTGTCCCTCTAGGGTGCCCAGGTCCTCCTGGGGCGCCCGGGTCCACAAAGGACACGGGCCCTAGGCACAGGCACTCATTATTGTTTCAGATAGTAGTTTTTGGTTTGATGATGAAACACTAATACTATTGATTTCTTTTCGACATGTAGGACATCTCGGAGACACGAGAGCACACAAGCGGTCGCTTGATGGCACTACTTCGAGAGTGTGCTAGTACCATGTCTAACACAAAGAGGGAGAACTTGCAGGCAGTGGGCTTATGGTGGGTGTTTGATATGCCCACAATCAGATTTCATTACAGCATGTTGATGGCGTTGATGGAGAGGTGGAATGCAGATACATCCAATTTCCACTTACCTACAGGTGAGATGACTGTCACACTGGAGGATGTGTATAGGATCCTATGACTACCTATCCGAGGAGAGACAGTGAGGGTCGTGGGACATCGTACAGTGGAGTATACTTGCAAGAGTCAGTTGTATTGTCTGGGTTGCATAGTCTCACGGGTAGAGCGAGGACATATTCAGCTCCGGCTTCTAGAGCAAGGATGCGGTGACATCCCCTTGGTTTGGAGTATCATGATAGTCACTGTCACACTAGCCATCACACTAGATGGACGAGGCATTCACTTTCATGGGGGATTTGTTCATACCATTAGAGCAATGGAGGAGCATCAGACCATATACACGTGGGGGCGTAGTATGCTTGCACACCTCTACCATGACCTGGGACAGTATGTCCATTATGACATGCACAACCTGATGATCTACACTTTATTACAAGTTTGGGCTTTAGAGCATATCAGGTGTACACGACTAACAGGGTTTCCTATAGAGTCAGCATTCACCCATCCATGCGTTCATGCCTATCCACTAGTCAGATGTTGGAGACATGGTGATTTATTGTACTGGAGAGTTGTCTTTGATAGATTATAGCCCAAAGATATTATTCGAAGACCGTATCATGACTATATCCTATGGCTTGGCTAGCAGATATAGCGAGGATGCAGAAGGATCGACTGATAGCTAGTTGCCTCGATCAGGTCATGGTTTGGTTCTACTTTGATAGGGTGGAACGACAGTTCTGACAGGTACATGATGTTCCTACAGTGTGTTTGAACTATGTGCACACCATGCGCAGCGCAGTTAAGGTGAATAGCGCCTGACGACCGATAGTAGCAGATGTACCTCTTAGTGATGATGATGGTCCCAAGGATGTAGCACCGGTATCAGACATGGACGATGTTGGTTATACCTGAGCATATCAGACCTGGTGGCATATAGCACAACTTGCTCCTATCTTTCCTCCCAGTCACCCTATAGGTGATGCTCAACCTTGGGCCGATCACACAGAGGTAGAGGATGATGTGAGTGACTTCGCAAGATACTATGATCTCAAGGAGGATGTGGAGGATGATGAGGAGGAGGAGGTTCCATCATAGTATGTCTTTAGGGAGAGATGACGACAAGATCAGCAGGAGGCAGACATTGATGAGGAGACCGAGTCGAGACCACGGTCTAGAGCTCGTGGTCATGTCCCTGCAGGTGTTGAGAGACCAAGTCAAAATGAGAGGGGGGAGTGTAGTAGGTATGTGCCCCCAGATACAAATCAGACTGCAGAACTTGTGACACCTTTAGTGTTATAAGATCCATCCTGGCGAGATGGAGATCCAGGTTAGATTTGTTTCATTAGTTTGATGTTCTTTATGTTTATTGTTTATGATGCTTATGTGGGAGTCTAATATCTATCTTATATCTATTTTGTAGTTGGGACGGACGCTTGGCGAGACTTTGTGAGTCACGTCATAGCAGACATAGTACCTTCAGATATATTTGAGCAGTGGGTGCGGGCGAGGTATTCGCCATGACCATCCACTAGGTGACATGCAGAGATATTTATGCCTTTTGCCAGGTATAGCACGGCTATACTAGAGGCTATTCTAGAGCAGTCTACACGGGAGAGAGAGGAGTTACTTCAGATAGCTGAGTGCACTAAGGCTAAGCTTTAGGTGTAGGGAGATCAGATGGTAGCGGTGCCTTCATAGGAGAGAGAGCCAGTAGTCAATGAGTTCTTACTACTTGAGGTCCATCAGGCGAGAGCTGACAGAGGCAGGGCTCAGGCCGAGAGAGGCTAGTGCCATCGAATGTACCAGGAGGCACACAAGGAGGTGATAGGGTTAAGAGGTGAGATCAGGGGATTACGATCACAGAGTGTCTCTAGGAGTCATTCGTGATCCATAGCCACACATGGTCAAGCCTCTATCACGCACACACCACGAGGGCCTGAGGGTACATGTGACCGAGGTTCAGCTATATGATGTGTATATATTATGTACTAAGACATCCCATTTTGTTATGAGAGATAGTCGACTCAGATGTATATTTGAAACTGATGATGATATATATATATGATGCTTACTTTTTTATCTAATCACAATGGTTTTAATCTATCACATGTGATTTTGTAAAATGCAACTAGTGATGAATGTTGAAGGCTAATATGGAAATGTAATTAATGCTACTGTGACATACTAACAATTCTTTACAGAACATATAGTAACACACACAATGATTAAAATTTCACATATGACCCAAATTTTTGTGCTATGTTCAATTAATAAAAAAGTGATTTTAGCAAAGAGTATATAAGCAAGATACAACAATGATTAACTGAGCAACGATGTAATGTTAAATGAATTAAGATAAAATAATAATATCTTGTCAAAATTGAAGCTAATCTATTTAATAAATTTACTTTATAACATTTAACATTCAAATCTTAAGCATGAAATTTCTTAAGGTGCGCTGCATTAATAGGTTCTTTAAGCCACGTACCTTGTTCATCAGCTAGTCTATACGCTCCTGATCCAAAGGCCTCAGTTACTATGTATGGTCCGAGCCAATTAGGGTTGAACTTACCTTTTTCTCTAAGAGGTGCATTTATATTGCGTTGATTTTCATAAAGTACCAAGTCTCCAATATCGAATGAACAGCGTATAACATGTTCATTGTATGATCATTGTATTCTTTTTTGATGAGCCTTGAGGTGCTCAAGAGCATTTATTCATCTTTCATCAAGCATCTCAAGTTCTTGCAGTCTTTTCTCATGTTCAGTATCATCGTCAATAATGTCTCTTAGGGAAATTCTTAATGAAGGAATTTCTAACTCCAAGGGCATTATTGCTTCTACACCATAGACAAGGTTATACGGTGCACTGCCAGTAGCCATACAAATACTTGTTCTATAGGCCCAAAATGTGTAGGATAACTGAATGTGCAATCCTTTTAGTGTTTGTTAACAGTTTTTCATAGAATCTGTGCAATAATTTTGTTTGAAGCTTCTGCTTGGTCGTTTGATTGAGGATAATAAGGTGTAGAGAAGCGATGTTGAATATGATATTTTTTGAGAAATTTATTCACATCCTTGTTCTTAAATGGTGTAACATTGTCATAAATGAGGGAGGAAGGTATTCCAAATTAAGAAATAATGTTATCTTGTATAAACCGACAAATTACATCAGCAGTCATGGATCATAAGGGGACAACTTCAACCCACTTTGTGAAATAATCAATGATAGTAATGATGAATGTATTCCCTTGAGAGGAGGGTGGAGAAATTTTTCCATTTAGGTCCAATCCCCAAATAGAAAATGGCCAAGGTGAAAATTGGGCACAAATTTCTTGAGTGGGAGCTCGGATTAGGTGATTATGTTGTTGGCATTATGGGCATTTCTTGACATAGGCAAAGGAATTTTGTTCCATGTGCTGCCAATAATAACCCATTCGTAAGAATTTTTGTACCAAGGATTTCCCCCAAAATGCCCTCCACAGGCACCAGAATGAGCTGCTTCTAAAGCTATCAAAATTTCTGAATTACTTAAACATCAGAGTAAAACTCCATTGTAGCTTCGTCTATATAACACATTCGACAAGATAATATAATGTGTCGCTATTTTGCATAGATGGATTCAGGCATTCTTAGATGTTGAATTAGGAATGGTTCCATCATGCAAATAATTGAATAAATAGGAGAACCACTCGTCAGTATATGTATTACCACAGAGTTCTGAATTCGCAACTATAGGATCTTCAATTGTTGGTGTTTTAAGATTATGGATAATGAACGTAAACTCCTCAAGAGAATCATCAGGGGATATAAGGGAAGTTGTGCTTGCCATTGCATCTGCATGTCGATTATCTTTCCTGGCAATAGTATTTATTGAAAAGGATGTGAATTGTCTTAATAAAGATAGAGCAAACTCAGGATATTGAGATAGCATGTCATGCTTAGTTTGATATGATCCAGTTATTTGTCATACAATTACTTGTGAATCACCATATATTGTAATATTTTTGATATTAAGAGCCAAGGCGGCACAAAGTCCTGCAATGAGAGATTCATACTCAGCAATGTTGTTTGTGCATGAGAAATCTAGGCGGTAAGACATGGGAATCAGCTTACCTACAAGGGGTATTAATATAACACCAGCACCAAAGCCAGTTTGACATCTTGATCCGTCAAAATACAATTCCCATTTATCATCCTTAGTAATTGCTAAAATTTGGTCATTAGGAAATATGTCTTGATGTTGTGTAGTAAAAGGTGAAGGAGCTTCAGCTAACTGGTTAGCTAACGCTTGCCCTTTAATTGCTTTCTAAGAAATGAACTTAAGATCGAATTCAGTTAACAACATAACCCATTTAGCAAGATGACCCAACAAATCTGCTTTTGCGAAAAGATGTTTTAAAGGGTCAAATTTTACCATCACATGTATTTCAGCATTTAAAAGATAATGTCTGAGCTTTTATGTTGCAAACACTAAAGCTAGGCAATGCTTCTTGATAATAGTGTACCACACTTCATAATCAAGAAAGGTTCAGCTAATATAAAAGACAACACATTCTTTGCCTTCAGTATTATGTTGTGCTAACAAAGCTGCCAGGGCATTATTAGATGCTAAGATATATAATAGAAATGGTTTATCAGGACAGTGGGCTATAAAACAGGAGGATTAGCTAAATAAGCCTTTAAATCTTTGAAAGCTTTTTGACATTTAGAATTCCATTGAAACTTCGAATCCTTCTTCAGTAATTACGTAAAAGGGTGAGTCATATCCGCGAGTTGTGAAACAAATCAGCGGATGGCCTGTATCTCCCTTGCAAACTATGAAGTTGGGATATGTTCTTAGGTATTGGCATATTAACAATTGTGTCTATCTTCTTCATATCCACTTCAATACCACTATTTGAAATGATAAACCCTAATAGTTTTCCACTGTCTACACCAAAAACACACTTATAAGGGTTTAATCGTATGGTGTATTTCCTTATGTGCTCAAATATTTGTCGAAGATTCATAGTGTGATCATGGCAACAAATGGACTTCGCCAAGATGTCATTGACATAATCTTCTAAAATATTGTGCATGTAATCATGAAATATAAGAGTCATGGCACGTTGATAAGTAGCTCCTGCATTCTTAAGTCCAAACGGCATGACTACCCAACAAAATGTGCCCCAAGGTGTTATAAAAGTTGTTTTATATTGATCTTGAGCGTTAATTAAAATTTGATTATATCCTAAAAAATCATCCATGAAAGAGAGTAATTCATGGCCAACTATAGAATCGACAATCATATCAATGTTAGGAAGTGGAAAATCATCTTTCAAAGATGCAAGATTCAAATCTTGAAAATATGTACACATTCTTATATGACCATCGGGTTTAGCGACGACGACGATGTTTGAGATCCAAGGTGAATAGTCAATAGGGCGAATAAATACGGTTTGTAGAAGCTTTTCTATCTCAACTTTAACAAGTAATGTAACCTTAGGATTCATCTTACGAATCTTTTGTTTAAATGCCTTAGCATATGGTTTCAAGACGATATTATGTGTTACAATCTGAGGGTCAATACCAGGTATGTTTGAATAGTTCCAAGCAAACAGTTCAGAAAATTCATGTAATAACTTAGTTGTTTCTTCCTTTTCTTATGTATGTAAGCAATCACCAATAGAGATAACTTTTTCAGTATTAGCTTTCTCCATGAAAATATCAACAGTCTTTCCATTAAGTAGAGTACTGTGGTCTAGAAGATCGGGTGCTTGTGGTACATCTTTAGATTCTTCATCAGACTTTAGAGTGGCATTTATTGTGCTAGTGGTTTTTCCAAAATATACCCTATTGTTCAAATAATAAGGTAAGCCACGTTTATGATGGTAATGAGGAATATTGTCATAAGCACTTAAGAATTCCATTATCGCTTCATCGATTGAAAAGATATCCAAAGGAATTGCTCCTAGAGGACAATTAGTGTCAATCATCTCAAAAAATATCAAGTTAAGTGTTGATATTGTATTCACATTAAGAGTAGGACGTCTACGGGCTTTAGATTCCTTGAAAGGCTTATATCCAATGTCACTTGAGTAATGTCATGAAGTGGATTCTATAGGGACTTTGATTCCTTGTTGATTAATACCACAACCATTACCTACATAATCACAGTTTTTATAAAGGATATGAAATCCTCGACCATAAAGACAAGCCATTTCTTTGGAAGAAGGTGGAGCTTCATAAGTTTCGTAATTGGTAGTGTAAGTAAAAGTATTATCTGAGTTTGTTACCAAAGAAGCCTTATGCTTCACATTCAAAGCATGAGATGGTATCGATGTGATGTTTGATGTTTCAGGAATAGGGTTATTAACTTTATATTCTCCCATGGAAGAAGATGTAAAATCTAATGAATCCCAATCGTCACCAAGAAATGCATTCAATTGCTTGGAATCTTGCACAACATTGTTTGGGGAAAGAGAATTTGAAGAATCAACTTTTAAATTGTTTAAAATCTTAGGACAAATGACTTGTTTTTGTGATTCAATTTGCAAACAATTGTCAAGCTCAGGATAAGCATGAATAGTGTGCATCTTATCTTTGAATATAAATTTAATTGAACGATGTAAAGTAGAAGGAACTGCCCCCAATGCATGGATCCAAGGTCTACCAAGAATCATGTTGTAAGATAGAGAACAAGGCATGACATAAATCAAGGTAGGCATAATCATAGGTGTTTAGGATGAAAAGGGGGGGATTTTGTTTTGAGGGTTTTAGTTTGAATCCTTCTTTCCACTAAACATTCCAAGGGCTTTTCAACCTAGTTGCCTCTCCACTCAAGAGGAGAGTCACTTATCAAGTTGGGTTGCCACAAGGGAAAGTTGGGAAATTCATAAGTTATCACACAATGTCTCTAATTAATGTTTTTATGCTCTTGAAACCCTAATATAAGCAAAATAGCAAGTAAATTTGCAAATTACGACAAATGTTATTGAAATAAGACAAAGGGCAAAGAACCTTAACTCATTGTTTTTTGCAGTCCAGAAAATGGAAATATCAGGGACAATGGTGATGGCGCCAAGTCCAAGATGTAGCTTTTTCTATAGAATCCCGATCTCCTTCTGACAATGATCTCCACTGTACCTTCAGTTTCTAGCAATTCAGATGTGGAGGACACTATTGATGGTGCCCTAGTCCACTGAGGAGTCTTCTACCAGATGTCAGGAGCTCTGCAAACCTTGATTATCATTGTTCAGTCTGTTTCTATAGCTTCAGATATGGAGGACAATGTTGATAGCGCCCATGTCCCAAAATATCACAGTGTCCGCTTCTTTTCGGATCCCGAATCTTCAATGTCCTCCAATCTTCCCTGCAACTCCACTTTCTCCATATTTGATACCTATGACCTACAATCACAAGGAGTGTGGGAGAGGTTTGTGGTGTTTATAGGATTTCCTCAGTCAAGCCCCGAAGAGACATTCAAGTCTTTTGAACACTGTTGTTAGATAAGAGTATGTATCCCGCAGGATAGAGACAAAAATCCAAATGATAATGATGATAAAACACAATAGATGTCACCTTGATGATGAAGATCTCATGGAAGGAAGATGCTCTTTAATGCCATAAGGAGAAGATGTGATCCAACCTACAAAAATAAACACAATAACAATGATATGCTCTGCAACACAATGAAAAAACACAAGTATGCCAATAGATCACAATCATAAACATCTTCTAGTTTCTAAATGATAACCTACATATGCTTATATATGCAACTACAAAGATTCCTACCAAGAATTTTGTAATTAAAACTTATGATGTCAGCCTGGGACCCAAATAACGGTCACAAACCCGACATTTGAATTTAGGGCAGACCCAAAATAGGGCTAGACTAGGGCGCTAGAGCCCAAGTCCACCCCCTGTGTTTGTTCTGGGATCATCAAAATAGTCCCCCTTAGGTCCAATTTGTCACAAGGCCCAAGGGTTTTCTCATCAAGAGTCTAAATTATTGTTCAAGATGCTCTAAATGCAATCTAAAGACTTGGGAGCTAAACCTTAAAAGGAAAAAGCCCCCAAGGGTGCATTTTTCTGACATAACATTTAGCCCCCACTTTAATGTATGTATGAACGCAAGGCCAATACATGCATTAAAGTAAGGTCAACAAACACAACAAACACTTCAAGCATGGAGAAGACACGCCAAACATATTGAAGACAATAACAAGCATGCAAAACACGGAGAAGACAGTTACAGTCACGCAAAACATGAAGAATAGAACATTGAAGACACGCAGAGCATAGAGAATACAGTGAATGCAGTGATTATTTTCTTTTTGATTTTCCCATATGAAATGCAAAATGCAAGTACAAGCAAAGTAAACAAACAAATCCCAAAAAAGTGAAGAGGAGCTCATCGCCACCGATCTTGCACCTTTTGAGAACAGACACGCCAAATAAAATCCCATGGTGTAGAGGAGCTCATCACCATTGCTCTTGCACCTTGAGAACAAACACACCAAACAAATCCCAAAGTGTAGAGGAGCTCATCGCCACCGGTCTTGCACTTTGAGAACAAACACACCATACACACACACATGGAAGACACGGAGAAAACATGGCAGACAAGCGATGGAGTGAAACTATTTATAGGTTCATCACCATCTTAGGCACATTACAGGCACACACCGATGATTGAGCTTCGCCACAACAACCATTGAAAACATGCTTAAGGGTTGACTTAGTCATAGAACTGCTCCTCGCCTCGCAATGAGGAATTTTGAAAATGACAGGATCAACAATCTCCACAAGAAATACGCCATCCCTACCTCACGATGAGGGCTTAAGATAAAAGGATATCCTCGATATCCTGCCTCCGCAGAGGGTCTAAATGATTGTGATTGATTTTTAGATTGTTCGAACATGCTTTGCTATCATCTAAAGCAGACAACTTACCTTATATATGCCCCCACCTTAAGGTGGTTGATATCATGTATCGATATCAAGCACATTGAGGTAGGAAGAAAACACACAAGGGAACACGAGCTCTCGTAAAGCCCATGCCCCTGAGAGGTGACATGTACTTTATGATTGTCAAATGTTCCCACAAACACACAATTTCCTACAAGAAAGGTGTTAGTGTCCAAATAATCATGATAAACAACAATGCATATGATCAACTATATGAAAGAGCCATACAAGGCAAAAGACAAAGTGCATAGAGCAGCAGTATTGTTAAAGTGTTGTTAGCAAAATAAGATAACATCGACATCAACATCAAGATAGAGAAATCAAATGAAGTGATTTCACTAGCCAAGCGTCAGATAATATGTAACAACCCCGTCATCATGCATGGACTAGGTCCATTTTTTTATTACTCGCTAAAGGGACACTAGGTCCGCATCAGTATAATATGTTTTTTGTCATCCACCAGCTAGGTGGAAACACTAGAGGAAAGTAAACAATAAATCAGAGAGGAGAACAAGTGCCTTAGGGACAGTCATGTAGGAGGGTGCCCCCAAGTCACCAACCACAACGCTATGTTCGTAAGACACAACACACAACAATGAAAATAGAGGAGAGGAAATATAGAAGAATGATGATACAAATAGAAGAAGGTCACTTCAGAGGTAGTCTCCTAGTATCCTTAACCTTACAAGAGAATCAAGGGTCATCCTATGAGGCCTAACAACACATAACACAGCACGCGGGAAACATGACACGAAGGTAAAAGAGATAGAGATACTTACCTGCCAGTAAAATTGTGCTAAATTTTGTAACTTAGGAGCCTCTTGAAGGGATGCTCCATCAGATTGTATGAGAAGCTTGAGTGGTTCTTATTAGGTTGTTTCTTGTTATCAGAGAATCCATGCGGTACTTTTTCATCATTTCCTTATTTATGTAAAATCTTTTGTTGCTTGTGAGGAGGAGAACCACTGTTATTTCCAACTGATGATAAATGTCTTGCTCGTTTCCAATTTTTATTTCTCTTGTTCTATTGGTTTTGTCTATTGTAACGACAAGGACTATCTTGTACTATTTCAACCTTTTCTATTGTCATAATCTCTTGCTTCAGTTTTTCCATTTGTCTTTTTGATATATGTTGATTGTCTCCCGATCCTTGAAGGGATAATGGAGGAGGAACTTCAGAGTAAATACCTTTTCCGCATGGATGAGGTGATACTTGAGTATTTTCCTTATCCACTTCAATTGTAGCAACTATCTCATCATAATCTAAATAGTCCTCTTCTATCTCTAGTGTATTTTGATCCATCAAATTGTTATCGATATGCTTATGGAAAGGATTAGGGAAGATTTGTAAATTCTGATTCGGCGGAGCAACCGACTTATTCCCATTATCATTCACACCAGATACCTATATAACATTCAAGTCGATGATGTCTTGTATTTCATGTTTAAGACACATACATCATTCAGTATCATGTCCTTGTGTCCGATGATAGTGACAAAAGGCATTAGCATCGAAATAAGGTCATTGCACTTTGTTAGGATCCACTAGTTTAATCGAGGGAAGCTTCAAGAGATTATTACTCAGAGCTTGATTCGTGATAGAATGATAGGACTTAAATATCAGAGTGAACATTCTTTGTTGTTACTATGTCTTTTTTAGATTAGTGATAGTAGATATTTGTGTAAAGTGATTTGAATTCGGTCCATTAACCTTGATGAAACTCTTATTATTTCTCTTAAAGTTGCTTTGTGATGAGCCACCCTTGGATTGACCAACTTGAGCGAATGAGTTTTGATTTTGATACTGACTAGAAAAAAGTTGGTAGTCACAAAGGGCGGTACATAAATGTTGAAAAGAAGTATACTTCATCAAGAGGATCTTATCACGGATGTTAGGCTGTAAATTTGTTATAAATATCTTCTGAACATCGTCATCTTTCATCTGATATTGAATTTGTACATAAAGTCCTTCATACTAGCTAATAAAATCAGTCAACTTCTCTTTCAGACCTTGCTTGCAATGAACCAGATCAATCAAAGAGACTTGGGGTCCAATGTTTGCTTGAAAATGTTGTAGAAAATGATCAATTAACTGTGAAAAAGAATGTATTGAATTCGGAGGAAACGAGCAAAATCATTCTAAAGCAATATCTTTGAGAGATCGCGAGAAAAGCTTTGCTAACAAGTCCTCTTCAAAGTAGAAATTGCTACACATAGCTGTGAACACCACCATGTGAGTATTAGGATCACCTTTTCCACCATATTTTTTAAAGAGAGGAGTTTCAAACTTCTCAGGCATAGGAGTTCTCAAGATTGCATAGGATAAGGGATTACGAGCATGGTAAATCAGTATATTAGGTTGTGAAGCATTTGACAAGCTTGTCACTTTTTGTTGTAAAGAGGTCATGCCTTGCAAAAGTTGATTTAGGATGGCATCATTAGGAGATGCAGTATGTAGTGAGGAATTGGAACCAAAATGTGGAGGGGATTGAGCATGGGTAGTGACAAGCGGAGGTTGTGAATAATTGAGTAGTGGTTGGACATAGCGATAGTTGGAAGATGGTTAAGAATAAGTGGATTGAAGGGGTGGTTGAGAGTGATATGAAGACACCCTAGGAGCAAGGTTTTGATAGTTGAATCTGACAGCTTTGAAATTTTGTGAATTAGTTCCATTAGATACTCCAATACCATTGGTAGTGTTACTACAAGCATTTGTATTAATTTTCAAAATATTCGATGTAAATGTAGATATTCCCACGGTCGGTATAGGTACCGATACTTGCGTATGAGACGATGACAAAGTGTTATTGATGACTTTTGCACATTCAGTCACTGGCATAATATTGGTTTGTACAAATTGTGCTAAACCGTGGATTGCATTAACACCATCTTCTCCTTCTTTTATCAATTCTCTTATGTTATGAATTGTAGGAAGAGCTTCTTCAACTATCCTCTCATTTCCCATAAATGCTTGAAAATCAGCTAACTCTTTATCAAGTTTATCTATTTGTTCATCAGATACATGTGCAATCACCTCAATAGTATCATCAACATCATGAAATTTTTTCTCTTCCATTGTATTTGTGATAGGTATAGTATCTTACAACATTTGTGTCTCTCCTTTTATAAAGAAGGTGTTCGATGCATTTTGAGAGGTAGGAATACCGATTTCTTCAAGGGCACTAGATCCCATGAGTCTTATGCTTCTTCTTAAAGTGATATTACTATTAGGGCAGTGATTTAAAATACTCATGCAACAGCATGCACAAACTAATAGAATAAACCCTAGGAGCTGGATATGTTTTAGGGCAAAAATGCTTGATTTTTCAACTTTTCTCAATCCAAATAAGTGAAAGAAGAGGTGTGTAAATATTTTCAAGAGGGACAGCACATGATATGCCTAAAAAAAGTTCACTAATGCAAAAATACCTTTTACAACACGCTTTTGAAACAACTCTAGAGAGTCAATAAGTCAAAACCTAGTGAAAATATGCCCAAATATGTGATTTTTCACCAGATCTCAATGCAAAAGAGTAGGGAAATGGGTGTTGTAAGAAAAATGATGATGGACAGAAACTTATAACAATAATATCAGCCACCTAATGCCAAAAAATCTGTTACAACACACCTATAGTGCCAATCTAGATCAAACCCTAGTGCAAATATATCAAAAATATGCAATTTTTCACAAAATTTTAATGCAAAATCCCAAAAGAAAGGGTGTTGTAAGAGAATTGATAAGGGGAAGCATATAATAACCCTAATAATAGCCAACTAGTACAGCAAAATCCCTTACAACATGCTTGGAGTGAAAATCTAACAAGACAATAAGGCCAAATCTAGTGAAAATTCAAGTTTTCAAGCCCTAGACATGAAATTTCGCAAGGAGGCCACTATGATGCAAAAATACAATTAGAAGTCAGACCTAATGAGTGTTTTAACTAGGTAGTAAAATTTGAAACAATATTTTGACAACCCTAGCTCATGCAAAACTAGGTTTTCATGAAAAATGCAAAATTTTAAGCAATTTCTAACAAATCAAGCATGCAAATTCAATGTAAATGATGAAATTATGTATTTTATATCAGATATAATGCAAATAACAGAAATTAATTTAAATTAGATGCCAATTAATTAAAAAATGCAAGCCTAATATGCCAATTTTTCAAAATTTTCAAAATTTTTCAATTTTTTTGTAATTTTTCAAATGCAATAGAATGAATGAATGCAAATTTGTCAAACAACACTCAGCAAAGTGCCATAAAGTCCAAACACATGGATTCGCCAAAATGTTTAAGATGAAAAGGCGGGGGGGGGTTGTTTTGAGAGTTTTAGTTTGAATCCTCCTTTCCACTAAACATTCCAAGGGCTTTTCAACCGAGTTGCCTCTCCACTCGAGAGGAGAGTCACCTATCAAGTTGGGTTGCCACAAGGGAAAGCTGGGAAATTCAGAAGCTATCACACAATGTCTCTAATTAATGCTTTTATTCTCTTCAAACCCTAATATAAGAAAAACAACAAGTAAATCTATAAATTACGACAGATTCTATTGAAATAAGACAAAGGGTAGAAAACCTTAACTCACTATTTTTCGTAGTCAAGAAAATGGAAATAACGGGGATAATGGTGATGGCGCCCAATTCCAAGATGCATCTTTTTCTATAGAATCCCAATCTCCTTCCGACACTTATCTCCACTGTACCTTCAGTTTTTGGCAATTCAGATGCGAAGGACACTATTGATGGTACCCTAGTCCACTGAGGAATCTTCTGTCAGATGTGGGGAGCTCTGCAAACCCTAATTATCATTGTTCAGTCTGTTTCTATAGCTTTAGATGCGGAGGACAATGTTGATAGCACCCATGTCCCAAAATCTCGCACAGTGTCCGCTTCTTTTCGGATCCTGAATCTTCAATGTCCTCCAATCTTCCCTGCAACTCCACTTTCTCTAGATTTGATACCTATGACCTACAATCACAAGTGTGGGAGGGGGTTGTGGTGTTTAGAGGCTTACCTCAGTCAAGCCCCAGAGAGACATTCAAGTCTTCTGAACATCGTTGTTAGATGAGAGTGCATATCCCGTGGGATAGAGGCAAAAATCCAAATGATAATGATGATAAAACACAATAGTTGTCACCTTGATGATGAAGCTCTCATGGAAGGAAGATGCTCTTTAATGCCATGAGGAGAAGATGTGATCCAACTTGCAAAAACAAACACAATTTAACAATGCTATGCTCTGCGACACAATGAAAAATCACAAGTATGCCAATAGCTCACAATCATAAACATCTAGTTTCTAAATGATAACCTATATATTCTTATATATGCAACTACAAATATTCCCACTAAGAATTTTGTAATTAAAACTTATGATGTCATCCTGGGACCCAAATAACAGTCAAAAACCTGACATTTGAATTTAGGGCAGACCCAAAATAGGGCTAGACTAGGGCGCTAATGCCCAAGTCCACCCCTTGTCTTTGTTTTGGGATCATCAAAATAGTCCCCCGTAGGTCCCATTTGTCATAGGGCCCAAGAGTTTTCTCATCAGGAGTCTGAATTATCATGCAAGATGTTCTAAATGCAATCTAAAGACTCGGGAGCTAAACCTTAAAAGGAAAAAGCCCCCAAGGGTGCATTTTTCTGACATAACAATAGGTCCTACTTGTACAGGTAGAGTTATAGTGCCCACAGATTGTCGTCCAACATTGCCAAAGCCTCAGATACTTATCATTTCTGGCTTAATCAAGGATGTATCAACTTTAATCTTATGCAATAAGTTAAGGCCACAAACATTAAGAGCTGATCCATTATTGATCATAACTCTCTTAACCAGTGTCTTGTTTATTATAATGAAGATAATCAAAGGATCATACTGATTTTGAACTTCAAGAGATGGCAACTCATGTTGTTGAAACAAAATGTCTATTTTTGTTGCATGCATACAATCTAATAGAGCTGCTACATCATTTGGGTTGATAGTAGGTGGGACAATCACCTTTTGTAAAGTTTCTTGGAGCATTCCATGGTAAGTAGGCAATGTTTGTATGAGTTTCCAAAGAGATATCTCTGCAGGAGTAGCACGAAGCTGCTCTACAAGATCATAGTCTTGACCAACCTTATGTGTTAAACAAGGTGCTTGAGGAAGCATAGGTTGAGAAGCTGGTAAAGATATCAGAATGCTCAATTGTTGTTTGCTTTGTTTGTTATTCCGAGTGTTATATGCATGAGCAACCATATTATGATTAGGTTGTTGTGGGTTTTGATGTGTTATTTTTTTAGCATAGTTGTAAATGTGATGAGGAGGTCGAGAAGAAGGTGAAAGACCTCAAACAATGAGCACCGGTTTAGAAGGTGGTTTAACCACATCTGAACATAAGGTGACCACAATTTTCGGTTTCCCAGATTCTTCCTTAGTTTTAAGAACATAAATTGCATTTACAACTCTTTGAAACAACGACGGTTTAGAAGTCATAGTGGAATGTTCAATTGAGATAAAGTCCTCAAGGGCTTCATCTAACATACTGAAGTCATCACAACTAAACGGCTCATCATATACATGAAAATCTTGCAAAACATAATCTGACATTTTAACATGCTCTAATTAACCTAAGATTTAAATGTAAAATGATGTTTCTATGAATTTTTTTATGAAAATGAAACTCTATGCAAAACACCAAGTGATAATTTCCAACTCTTTTAGTGAAAAAATAAAGAATATCATTCAAAATTCAATGTATGCACTTTCACAAAAGAGGGTTTGCAATCTAAATGTGCTTTAAGACAACAAACTAATTCAGATCTGATGTTTAAAAGGATGCTAATTCTTTAGAGCTAGGGTTCACCAAAATGTTTAGGGTGAAAAAGTAGGTTTCTCTTAAACAAGGTTAAGTCCTATTCTTTCACCTAACTAAACATTGGGAAGACGAGGACCGAGCTTGGGAGCAAGCTACTGATCACTTGTACATTCCCTAATGCTAATTAGGTCTGATTCAGGTGTCGAACTAAGATTTTATCAAGTGTCCTTATTCACTAATCAAATAAACCCTAATTACACCTTGTAACAGAAATTGACTGAATTCAGAGATGAAGCAGACAAAACATATCACAGAACTGCAGAGAATAAGGTTCAAAGATCATGCACCTAGAAACTAAGGGCTAACTAGACTAGGGCGCCCACTCATTAATCCTATAACGTTCCGTCTATAAAAATCTTCTAAATCAGTTGTCTGGTGACCTCCAATAGCTCCCAAATCTTAGAGAATCTCTCCAGTTGGACTAGGATGCCCGCTCATTAGTCCTGAAAGTGTCAGGATCTGAAATTCTAAAATTTAGTGACGACTGCATTCGCAATATCCATCTTTTTGTTGCTCCTTTTCACCGTATCCTGTAAAACACGATCTGCACCTACAAAAGGAGGAGAAAGATGTTGTGGCTATATAGGAGCTTGCCTTAGTCAAGCCCTGTTTTTGGTATTCCTACCTCAATAATAGCTAGAGATAAAGATTTGCAGAAGTGTGTGCAAACCTAACAAAGTGTATGCAGAAATATCAAACCCTAGATGTCTCAATCAAGGGAAGATCAATAACTTGCTTCAATTCAATAAACACATATAACTTCACCTCAAGGAGATGAAAACAAATGAAGACTTGCATGAACAAGAAGGTGAATCAGCAATGTCTGCGGAGGATCTCCAAGCTTGATGTTGGAGGTTTCAACCCTTCTCCCGATCATGCAAAAGGTGTACAAACCCTAGGAAGAGCAAGATAGTCTCAAGATCTTGATTCCTAATCTCCATCCATTGTCTCCATGATAGCAAGATTCGGATAACCTTCAAGAGCTTCAACAAGTCACTAATCTTCAATGGCAATTTCAGAAGAGTTTTGGCATCAAGCTTGCATAAAGATTGTGTGTGATTAAATGATTTTCAAATGTCTTTTTATACCTAACATTAGGAAATTCAAATTTTGAAATAACGTCTCGATATCGCACGAAAATGAAAATTTGAAAATGGAATCCCGAGGTGCATGGCGGGAGCCGACACCCCGCCAAGATTCAAAATCCTAAAATATGGGGTAGGACTAGGGCGCGGGTGCCCAAGTCTAGTCCCCCATTTTCTGACCGAATCTGCATCTAGGGGGTCCCAGGGACCCATAGTCCAAATTCCCTTTTCAGGTTCCATCAATAGTTATCTCAGAAAATGAAAAGTTTGCAACTAGACACTAGCCAATCAGGGTTTCGGGAAGGCCAGAAACAAAGAAGTTAAGAGGTCGCCAAAGGTGAGGAGCTAAACTGAGGGAAATTGTACCATTCCATATAGGAGGACAATTTCCAACGTAACAGTTCCCTTGTAAATGTATTATCTCAATATGAAAAAGATTTTTTTTATAAGCAATATTTTTCCATACTTGGTTGTTATTGTGAAATGCAATATTTGGAATAAGCACTCTCTTTCTCTCTCCCTACTACATATTTACTATTTTGTGAGTATGCTTATAAATTAAAGAAAAAGAAAGTTATAAACCTCTACCCTTACCTCTATTACTCAAATTTGCTAAGTTAGCTTTTTAAACCAAAAAAAAAGTAGTCATGTCAATATTACCTTTGCTCCCTTTGGAGAAAAAAAAATAATTATGTTAAAAAAAAAAAGATATAGTTAGTTTACCTTTTACCTTTGCTTAGTTAAAAAGAGAAAATGATTATTTTATTGTTAAAAATATATATATAGTTATTTGTGGTTGTGGCCCTCAAATATTATTATATTGATTTTGAAAACTAATTGTAAAAGCTTTATAGAAAGAGAACAATGTTTGTATGCTTTTCTTTTTTTTTAAAAGCATGGGAGGAAAAACCTTTGAAAACTTTTAAACAAAGTACCTTGCTTGGAAAAATGAAACTATGTACTTTTGAAATCTAAAAGTATTGAAAACAAAAACTTTTGAAAACTATCACATATTAAACATAAAAACATTAGTAGACTTTAGTTTTGGAGAAATAATCTTCCCATAGGGGAAGAGATTTCTCTCTCCACTTTTCCTCCAAACTTGCAATTAAAACAAAATAAACTTTTGAGTGTCATATGAGAATTTGGTATGTTTTTATAAATTTAATTTAGGGCTAGATGCATTGCCCTAATTTTTAGGGCTAGATGCATTGCCCTAATTTTTAGGGCATCTTAATCAACTTTTAAACCTTTATTGCTTTCTAAAACTCATTTAAGTGATAGATTTAATTTATTATAAAGTTCTATAGTTGAATTTGATTTAATTCCTTTTAATTTAATTTATACCCAGTTCTTTTTAGTAATGTTATGCTGTCGAAAATTTAGGAAATTTATCCCCCGAGAAATGTTATGCCGGCAAAATTTTTGGAGACCCAGTATTAGAATATGGATTATAGATGGCATTTGAGTTGGTGAATATGGATTATAGATGGCATTTGAATTGGTGAATAATATGGCATTTATTATTGAGTTGATTAATTAATAATTTTGTATAGTTGATTGAGCTTTCACGTTTTAAATTATTACAATTTAATGTTTTAAAAAGGCTTTAAATTTATTTATTTTCGTGGTTAGATTATTGTTGTTAAAATAGATTAAATAAAGTATGGTCACTTTTTTTTTACAATTAGTGCAATTTAATTTGTTTAATTAATTCTAGGGTTAGGGTTTCGACTTAGGTCAAAATTGTTTTCTCTCTTTCACCTAGGAAACCCTAAGGATGGTTTCTTGATGGAGACCACCCCTCTTAGCGATGCAAGATGCGACGCTCACCCACTTAGTTGCTATCATCATCAAAGGGATTGTGAAGGGAGTTTCACAGTATCCCGCTTCATGTTTGACTTTCCCACCTTCACGCAGCGTGTCTAACGTGTGTTGTGAATACCACCACATTATGTGCGTATGTCACTAAGCATGCATGTTGCGCGCGAGGGGGTTTAGAGTCGGGTTGGAAATTTTTTTTGATATTTTGTGTTTCATGACCACATGTAAAATTTGGGCATGCGAATATATATATATATAATGAATAAAAATCAAATACTTTTCATAAGGTTGAATATTATATTAATATGAATACTACACAATAAAATAAATTAATATTTAGATTGCTATAATATATTAATATTGAATATATTTACACCAATATATCAATATTTCATTTTATTATGTTTCAATAAATTTTATTATAAAAATAGTATTAATTATATTATTCTATAGATATTTAAAATATCAATATTATATCTAACAAATGTGATAAAAATATCGGGAGCGGCAAATGAGCAAGGCGCAAATCAAGAGGAGGGTGAAGTTAGGGAGGATGTCAATTTGGATGAGGAAGCTGCGAATGGAAACCTCCTTTTGGATGCATAAGCTGAGCTCAAGAAGGAGGGAGTTGGAGGAAAATGGATGGCGGTGGGGAATGACAACCTTCAAATTTCAAAGGAGATCCTAGATCTCTATATCCCTGATGAATTCCTAAACTCCAAGGTTGAGATGCTCAAGAAGCGTACAGATATTATAAAATTCATTAGCATATGACCTTCCATGAAGCGCATCAAGGACTAGATCGAGTACAAATGGCTGGGGGTCAAGCCTAAAGTCATTTTTTTGGCGCTAGGGTTCCTACAGATTGTGTTTGAGTCAGAGTTTGAAAGAGATAATATTCTGAAGGGAGGACCCTGGTTCATGGGCAATGCTGGGCTCTACATTAGGTCTTGGTCGCTAGGCTTTGATCACATTTGGAATTAATTCAGGAGTCCCCGATCTGGGTGAGAATGTACATGTTTCCCTAGGAGCTTTGGATGGAGGATATTTTTAAATTGATTGGGGAATCCCTGGGTGAATTTGTGTGCAGTTATGAGGTGTCACAGAAGGCATACTAGCCACGTATGTTAGGATTTGTGTTAAAATCAACTTGACCAAACCTATTCACCATGCCATCAGGTTGTCTTCCGCTATTGGGGAATGGCTTCAAGAGCTAGAATATGAATGTTTACCAATCGTGTGCTTTAGTTGCTTGAAGGTTGGACATTTAGCCAGGTAGTGTTCATCTTCAAAGGAGAGGAGGGAGGGGAGAAAGGAGCAATGTGTAGATCTGAAACCCCTTTACTTAGGGATGTTGAGGAACGGATTGCACCTGTGATCAATGTCAAGATATCTAAGGAAGAAGTTGAGGAGGAGGTGTCGGTTAGGAACTAGGAGGTTTTGGAGACCGTCATCGAGCAATTGGCTGATATGGGTTGTGGTAATGTATCGGGTGAGGGACTTAGCCCTAGGGGTTTGCAAAGCCTGGTGTGTAGCCGTGGGCTTGGAGTGCTGGGTGATAGTAATACCAATTCACAGGTTAAGGTTCCAAACCTTCCCTTGTTGACAACGAGTAGGGAGATCCCTAAAGGAAATACTCTCAAAGGAAATGGGCAGGTTAAGGTGTTCTTGGATGAGGAAGGGGGTGAGGGGGATAAGGAGAACGATTGGCAGATCATCACCATGAGTGGAAGAAAAGGGAAAATAATATCCTCATGGAGCAAGTAAAAAATGAAGGTGATTAGCTATAATGTCCATGGCCTAAATGGCCTAGAGAAGCACCATTTGGTTAAACGGTTGTTAGAAGTAGAAGCTCCTAATATCTGTTTGCTTCAAGAGACTAAGTTAGATAAAGAAGGAATGGGTGAATTATTGGGCAAGCTTTGGAAGTGGGGAGAGGGTTTAGCAGTTGGTGCTGTTGGAATGGCTGGAGGCCTGGAAGTGTTATGGAACAAATTTAGTTTCTTTGGAGAAGCATTGTTGAGCTCAGAGAATCTTCTTTCAATCACATTGAAGTCTACCCAAGGGGGTGGGAATTTTCTGTTAACGATTGTTCATGGCCCTAATTTGGAAAGAGATAGGGTGAAGTGTTGGGACAAGTTGAAAATCTTTAGAGATTCCTTCCTGGGGGATAATTGTCTTTGAGGGGGGATTTTAATGTTACTCTTTGTCTCGAGGAGAAGAAACATGGCAGGATGCTTGGTAGTCTTGGTTCAGCTAGTTTCAGAAAGGTTTGTGAAGAACTGTCGTTGGTGGATCTTGCCACTAGGGTTGGCTAGTTTACTTGGACAAATAGGAGGATTGAGGATGAAAATATCTTATACAATTTAAATAGATTCTTGTCCAATTCGGATTGGCTCCTCACTCCTATTCAATTCATCTCTGAGGTTATTGATTTTGGAGGTTTGAATCATTAGACGATCAGGTTGCAGTGTTCCTTTTGTCTAAAACTAAAGGGGTCCCCTTTCAAAATGGAGGATTTTTGGTATGAACATCTTGATTTTCTCAAAGTGCTGGAAGGCTGGTAGGGATGGTTGATTAAAGGCAATAAAAGGTATGTGATTTTAAGAAATTGGAAGATACTAAGAAGTCTACTAGGGCTTGGAATAAGCAGGTGATGGGGAATTTGTTCGAGGCCAAGACTAAGGTGGAAGAGGATTTAGCTCTAGTTGAGAAATAAATAACAAAGTTTGGGATGACAGTGGAGTGCATAAATAGAGAAAGAAAGTTGATAGATGAGCAAAGCCACCTATTGAGGAGGGAAGAAATTTTTTGGCTTCAAAAGTCTAGGGTGAAATGGCTGAGGGAAGGGGATAAAAATACCCAGTTCTTTCACATATCCACGAATGTTAGGAGAAATATCAATAGGATTCTAAGGGTGGATCTTCCCAGTGACTCTATGCTAGAGGATATTGGGGCTATCAAAGAGGAGGGGAAGAGATTTTTCATGGAGCTGCTTGAAGTGGTGGGGATGAGGGATGAATAAGCACAAATTGATATACTCAGTAATATCCCTAGGCTTGTAGATGATAACAAGAATGCTAGGTTGATGGCTCCCTTCTCCAAGGAAGAAATAAGGAAGGCCACTTTCTCCCTTGGTGCATTGAAAGCCCCTTGACCAGATGGTTTTTAGGTGGGCTTTTTCCAAAAGTTTTGGGAGGTGGTGGGGGAGGACGTGTGGTTGGCTGCGGAGGAATGTAGAAGCAAAAAAATGATGATGAGAGCATGGAATTCAACATTTTTGGCTCTTTTCCATAAGCTAAGGAACCTAAAATACTTTGATGAGTTTAGGCCTATAGCGTTGTGTAATTGCATTTACAAAATTGTGACCAAAGCTATGGCTTATAGATTGAAGCTCTGCTTGGAGGAAGTGATATCGGATGAACAGAGTGGTTTTTTGAAGAAGACACAAATTTTGGATGGAGTTATGCTGGCACAAAAAACTATCCACTCTATTAAAGAGAGGAGGAAGGATGGGATGATCCTGAAATTAGACATGAATAAAGCATACGATTGGGTTTCTTGGGAATTCTTGATTAAAGTCATGGAAAAGATGGGTTTCAGTGAAGACTGGTGTAACTGGATATTCAGTTGCATTTCCTCTATTTTGTATGTTATTTTGATTAATGGGTCTGCCACAGACTTCTTCCCAACAAAGAGAGGGCTCAAGCAGGGTGATCCTTTATCACCTTTTCTCTTTCTCATTGTGGCTGAAGCGTTGAGTTATGCATTGAAGAAAGCTTTGGGAGAAGGGCTTATCAAGGGGCTCCAAGTGTTGGGTGGTTCCCCCAATCTCATGCACTTGCAGTTTGTAAATGACACTTTTCTATTTGGTGAAGCCACTGCTAGGGAAGCGTTGGGTTTTAAGAAGTTACTCCAAAAGTATGAGGTGGTGGCAGGGCAAAAAGTGAATCAAGGTAAGTCTCAAATCTTCTTTCTTAAGGAATTTTGTGTTGAAGCCTTGGAAGTACAAAGGATTTTAGGATTTGAGGTTGGGACTCTTCCCAATAATTACCTTGGCATGCCCTTAGTGGAAGAAAGGACCTCAGAGATGGAATGGAGAAAGGTGGTTGACAACATGCATGACAAGTTGGCTTCGTGGAAAGAGAAATGGCTCTTTTGGCTAGGAGAATTTCTCTGATAAAGACTTCTTTGGCAGCGGTCTCCATTTATACTATGTTTGTTTTTCATATTCCGAGCAAGGTGGCTCTGACACTGGAGAAAGCACAAAGAATATTCTTATAGAGAGGCACGAAGGAGGCCTTCAAGTACAGTTTGGTGAGATGGGATGAAGTATGCTTGCCTAAGAGTAGAAGGGGGCTGGGTTTTTAGAATCTTAAGATGGTGAATAAAGCTCTCAGAGCCAAGCTTGTTTGGAGAATATATGAGGAAAAGGATAGGATGTGGAGCAAAGTTTTTCAAGCTAAATATCTTCAAAATAATGTGGGGAATCTCTTCGACTCGAATATTGTATTGCCCAAGGGTTCCAGTATATGGAATTTTCTGAGGATATGCAGCAATACCTTGAGGCATGACCTAGTCTAGAGGGTGGGTGTTGGGAACAAGGTAAGATTTTGGAAGAATCCATGGATTGAGGATAGACCTTTAATTGACAATGGTCATTTCATACCTCTGGAAGAGGCCATGGAAGCCCTGTATGGACCACTTGTCCAAGACTACATAGGGGAGAATGCAGGGGTCAAGAGATGGATGGCTCAGAACACTCTTGGAGGAGGACTGGATTCTCTTTGGAAGGAAATATGTGTGTCTTTGAACAAAATGCTTATTTCAGGTTGTGAGGACAGACTCGTGTGGAAAGGCAATGGAGATGGCAGAGTGACTGTCAAGGATGTTTATAATCTTTCTTTCAATCGGGGTCAACCTGCGGGATGTCCTATTGTGGGGAAGATTTAGAACCATTTGTGCTTGCCGAAAGCAAATGCCTTTCTCTGGATAGTGTGCAAGGGACGGGCATTAACTGGGGATAGGCTAGTTAAGCTGGGTAGGCAAGGCCCCTCTCAGTGTGTTATGTGTAAGCAGGTGAGTTAAGACAACAATCATCTTTTTCTTCACTATGATTTTGCTGATAATCTTATGCTACAGGTTTCTCAGTAGATGGAAGATGGCCTAGGTCACTCCTATGAGTATAGCTATGTTAGTGGAAGGTTGGGATTATAGGTGTAGGAGTCATTTGATTAAATTCATTTGGGTCGTGACTCCTACAATTTTGGTGTGGAATCTATGGCTAGAACGCAATAGGAGAATTTTTCATGGCCAGGAAAGATCTTTGGATAGGGTTTGGGATTCAGGGGAGAATATCTTGGGGGAGTTAGAGAGGTATATCAAAAGAGAGACTAGGTGATATATTCTGGAGAGGATTTTTTGGCCAATGAATGGCCTAGGTTTCACTGGTTGGGACGCATTAATCAGTCTACTTTTAAGTGCAAAAAAGACTAGTATATTAGGTGGTTTCATCTTGATGAGGGGTGGGTCAAGTTGATCTTTGATAGTACTGCTAGGGATAATCAGAGGAAGGCTGGAGGTGGGGGTGTTTTCAGAGACCATCAGGGTCAACCCCTTGGTTTTTTCTCTTTGGATCGTGGTTCGGACTCGAATAATATGGCTGAAGCCGAAGCACTATGGAAAGGTTTGCTTATTTCCAGGCAAAAAGGCTGGGAAAATCTTTGGGTGGAAGGTGATTCGATGGTTGTCATTGGTCTTTTGAATGAAGGCATTGCCAATAACTAGAGGTTGGAACAGGTTATGGAAGAGATTAAAAGGCTAGCCAACCTTTTTAACTGTTTCAAAGCCTCTCATATAAAAAGGCAAGGAGCCTGGTTGCCGACTGGGCGGCCAACTATGGCATAGATATGAATGATAGTGGTTCCTCTTCTGACTGGGCATGGAGGGAGACTTTCCCTTGGGAGCTTTTGAAGATAGTTCATAAAGATATCAAGGCCCACCCTCCCAATAATGGGAAAGTGTGTTAAGCAAGCAATTATTAGGTGGCACTTCCTCGAACAATGGATCGTGTAGAAGTGATAGATGGCAAGGTGGCAATCCTTTCTAGTCTGATGGCATATGGTGAAAAGGTAATATTTAATTGGCATACAGGATGACTTTGTCACTATCCTTCCTTCGTTGGCTTTGGTTTCTTGATGGTTGCGGCTGGGGAAGGCAAGGGCAATGCGGAGGGGGTTATGGGTGGTGGTTTGAGCAGTAGAGATAAGGGTAAACGGGTGGCTGGAATGTCGCCCCGAAGGTAGATTGCTAGGAACTTAAGCAGCAAAACAATGGGAGGATGAAACGAAAATACATAGCAAGGAAGTGGTTGAAGAAGTTGTCTGTGGAGGAGGCAATGGCAGGATTCGTGAAGGATATTGATGGAGAGATAAAGAATCCCATTCTAAGGGAATAATTGTGTAGACTGTTGAAGCTGGCAAAGGAGGTTGATGGTAAAGAGGGTGTGAACGTGCGGGAGGCTATGGCGCACCTTTTGTTGGACCCAGGAACTTCATGGGGGAGGTGGATTGTGATCGAGGTTGCTCAATCTCTGACGGTGGCGACTATGTTATCAGTTACAGCTGTGTCGGTCCTCACTCATGAGGATTTCATTGAGGCTTCAAACCAGAGCGTGGTGAATCATGAGATGGTGCTCGGTCATATGCATGATATTCTGTTGGGTGTGGTGGAAACCAAGATGGTGGAGGATATTGCTGTGAAGATGGCGACTCTTGTGCAGGCTCGTGTTTGACCCTTTTATACCTGTGTCTGTGATGAGGAGTGCGATGTGGTGGAGCTAAAAGGGAAAGAAGATAAGTAGATGTTAGGTGTTTTTTGTTTTTATCTATTAGTAATGTGTTTATGGACAGACTTTGGAATGTGGACCTTTGTAATTTGCCCCTCTCTGGCGATGATATTATTATAAGGTTTCAGGTTGCTTCTGTTTTGTCTAGATGCTAATGATAGTCGAGCTTGGCCCCACTTTTGACGGGCCGAAGGTTTTTACATCAAAAAAAATATCAATATTATAATTACAATGAAGAAAAAATTAAATAACTATATTAATATGAATATTACAAAATATAAAATATTAATATTTAGATCACTAAAATATTTAAATATTTAATACTTATACACAAATATATATCAATATTTCATTTTACTATAATATAACATAAATTTAAATACATTATAATGATAATTCCATTTAATACAGATCCTATAATTATATAATTATATGGTTTCATTAATATTTAAAATATCAAATCTATAAATAATATATACAATGAATCAAAATTAAATAATCACATTAATATGAATATTATATTAATATAGATATTAGAATTCTTGTTATAATATTTAAGAGAGGTAAAGAAAAAAAATATTATTTGTTTAACATTAAAAAAATTATTTGTTTAATAACCAAATTTTCTCATATAGACTTAGGAAAAATTAAAATTTGTTTATCTGATTGGTTTACTCTAGATAGATTAATCACTAGATAAAAAAAACTCATTGCACTACTAATTAAAATAAAAATTAGATACCTAAAAATCAAAGTACTTGTGATAAGAAAGTTTTAATAAAAATGAATTACTTGCCAAATGAAAAACTCAAAGTATAAAAATCAAAGTACTTGTTTTAAAAAGTTTTAATAAAAAATAAATTACTTGTCAAATGGAAAAGGCAGAGTATAAAAATCAAAGTACCTGTCACTTAAACATGAATTGGAAAGTTTTAAAAAGTTCTAATAAAAAACAAATTACTTGCGAAATGCAAAACTCGGAGTATAAAAATCAAAATACTTGCCATTAAAAGTGAATGGAAAGTTTTAAAAAGTTTTAATAAACACAAATTACTTATTAAACGGAAAATACATAATATAAAAATCAAGTACTTATTAAAATGGAAAATTTTAAAAAATTTAAATAAAAAACAAATTACTTATCAAATGGAAAATTCGGAGTATAAAAATAAAAACACTTGCCATTAAATTTGAATGGAAAGTTTTAAAAAAATTTAATAAAAAACAAATTACTTACTAAATGAAAATTGCAGAATATAAAAATTAAAATACTTAAATGGAATTTTTTTTAAAAAATTAATAAAAACCAAATTGCTTGTGAAATGGAAAACGCGGTAATGGAATTTTTAAAAAAAATTAATAAAAACCAAATTACTTGTAAATGGAAAACGCACAGTATAAAAATCAAAGTTTTACTTAAAAAAAAACTAAAGCACGCTTAATTCCTCTTCCTCTTCCTCGATCATATTATGATAAATAATATAGAGGAGGAGAGTAGATGTTGAAGTTCAACTTCAACATCTGCTCTCCTCCTAAATATTATTTATCACAATAGAAGAGGAATTAAAATCAGAGTGAAAACGAAATAAATTTCAATTTTCTTATGCTGTAGCAGCTGTGTGTTTATCAGTTGATGACTGTTTTGGAAAGCATTTAACAACAATTCGATGATTATTTTTTAGTCTTCCTTTATACACTATATTCTAGCTGCTCTAAGACACAATGTTCTCGCTATTAAACCCTCTTGTTGCAACTCGGAGCTTGATGAGTGTATATTCCTTGAATGTAGGCACTCTCATTCTCAAATTGAGTGACATTTTCTAGATCTGGTTTTTCATTTTCAACTAATTCTGTGAAGGGTTGGGCATATTAGTTGTCTTGGACTATAGGCACCCCATTCTCAGAGCTTTATAGCTAAATTAAATTGCGAGTAAAGAAAGATTAAGAAAAGAATGATTTGTGTGCTAAAATTTATACATTTCAACCTCGAATCCGATCAAAAACCTCTGATCACTTTTCCCTGTATTTGAAATTGACGGCTTTTGTCGAGTCATAGACATTCTCCAGTCAAATCCATTCATTTCTTTAATAGCTTAGAAATTTTCAGCGACAACTCCTGTTTCTTACAACAGATACAATTGTGATTTCTCAAAAACAAAATGAAAATTAATTAAATGCATTCTGGCAATTTCTCGAATCACATGCATGGTCCAAGTCTTTATTTAAACTATCAGCACAAGAATTAAGCTCTTGAGGCACCTCATGTGAAGAACCAAGTTCTTATATTTGTCATTCTATTTTATATTATTCAATTCAACTTGCTAAATAAGAATCACTACTGAAAATAGGCTTGATTATTCTGGTTCCCTGTGCAGACTGGGTAAATGGGTGGACTTGGACAATAGCATACAGTAAGGATTGCTCATATTTTATTGTAGTACAGATGGCAGACGTCCATGTGATGCACTGGCGTCCTAGGCTGAGGCTCTCCCCTTTTGTGCAAGATGCCTCTATTTCTTTTATTCTCTGTTTTGAGTTCATTTCTGTAATCTAGTTTCATATTTTTAGATTTTACAGTTTCATTGTTGTACCTTCATGATTTTGCTTATAGAAAGTTGATTTCTAAGTATAAAGTAAAAATAGGGTTTAGTTGGAGTTATTTTATTCTTTCTAATTAGACACCAACATAATACACTTCCTTGAAGCTAGTTAGATTTTAATGTAATTGTTGGAAAATTATTTCTAGTTAGATAGTGTAGTCTTCTTACAAATAATTCAAATTTCCTACATTACAGGGTGATTTGTTTTTTATATTAGTAAATGCTTTTAACTGAAGCTATGAATCAAAATAAGGGGATTTTAAAAGGCCCCACTCTTGTACAATGCTAGGCCACAATAGAACAAGCAAGCCAATAAAATGGCAAGTACAAACAACAAGAAGGGAACAACAAGGCAACAACAAAACAACCACGAACCAACGGCACCCTACCAACAGGGACAGCAAAACAAAATGGACAAAAGCCCAAAATAGCAAACGAGCCCACTGCTCAAGGTAGCTTGAATCCAAACTTCATCAAGGAGCACTGAACAACAACCTTGTCCTTAGCATTAATGTGGGATAAGGGTGATTTGTTGGGGAGGATCCTCTTCATCGTATTGGTTGAGACTTAGAACATTTGATCCTTTATTGCTATATCATTATGTTTGTGTTTTTCTCTTGTGTTGTGTTTTCAATATGGGTTTGGATCAATGTAAAGTATGGAGTGTTTGGAGCATAATATATGTGTGCTTTCATGCTTATCTCTCATGATTTTACTACATCACATGATGCTATTTAGACACTTATTCATATTTACTATATTTCACATGATGATATCTTTACTTTTCTTCTCTCCTCCAATTCCTTGAATCCTTCATATGCAACCAACTAGAGGGTGCATATTATATCACTAACACTTTCATGTATATAGCTACTATGGCCCAATGTGCACCCTACATCATCTTCTAATATTTGGAGTATGGTTACAATGGTCCATTGAGGGACCTTATACCTCCTTTGATGATTACAGTGATTGGATCATGCCACATGTCCATGGCTTCATGCCTTTTTGGCTTCATGCCACCCCTTACATTTACTTTTGCACTTACTCTAAGGTTGTTGACATTTTTAAGCATTTATGTTAATGCATATCTTTAAAATTCTTGACAAATGTTGATTATTGAATTCTGTTTGCTTTTGCAAGTTTCAAGACAAAGTGCTCATTACAAGGAGAATGTATCAAAGAGATATCCTTATCTATATCCTCTTCAATACATATCCTTATCTATATTTGATGCAGCGCGGAAACGCACAACATGGTATTTCTGTCAATATCAGCAAGAGATCTCAAATGTCTCACCGAAACTCTTGCACTCCTTCCTTGTCAGCCTGACTTACCTTGTCGGCCTCACCATCTTCTGTCTCCCCGATGGTTTCCTACACACCGAAACCTTCCTATTCATCGGCCAAACATTATACCATCGGCCTCTTTATGAAATGTCACTCCAAAGCTTCTTCTCACACCGATATGCTTTCTATCGGCATGTATACACACATTTCCTGACCTTCTATCTCCAGTAATCCATTCGTATCTTCAGCCGCTTTGACCGCTACAGCCGGTCATCAATTGGATCAAACAGAAATGTATGTCTTGACATACAACTGGAATATACAATCGGAACATACATCCGACAACTTCCTATTTTCAACCGGTCACTCCTTGCATCTAACCCCTTGCACCATCCGAATGTACATTCCAGACATGCTTTTGCAACATACAACCCCGACATACAATAGCAATATACACACAAACTTACACTCACATACAATAGCGATATACACATACACTATCTGTGACATACAATTGACGGATACACAGGAATTGTATATCCAACGAACAACACAAACCTAACCCAAAAAGACTTTTATACATACCTTTCTTCACAGAATATACGCAGGATGGTACTCGCATACAAATGCGATATACTCATAAACTATTCCTGGTATGAAATTGACATATATACATAATAGTGTATCTGAATCACATGCTGATAACCTCCTCTGTAACAAATCTTGCAATTTCTAATTTGCCATGACCATGAACAAAAAGGAAAACAAAACAGAAAACTATTTTACAAGTCCATTCCACTGATTTCACATAAATCCACCAGTGGAATGGCTTTAATCATACATCTCGACAACAGAAAGACCAAATTAAACACAAAACGAGTCTATACAGATAATATACACAGGACGATTCAATACACAGGGAATTTACAAAGAATCCAGAATTTGTAAAACACAACTGACAGAAGTTCTATTTCTTCATTCTTACAGAGATTCATACATTTGATAATTTCAAAAGGTGGAAGGCGAACTCCCTTTTCCACCACCTCCGTCTGTTTCTTCTCTTTTCCGCCTTCTTCTGATTTTTCTTAACCAAGATTATAAACAAAAAATCCTAACTAATCTCCCGACACCTATTTGGCTTTAGACAGCAAAAATCCAAATAGTTTGACACATTGATTTAATCATCCACATATCCCAATACCTAATGATGTCCAAATTGGCTTATTTGAATGCCCAATTTGTGACCTCAATTCCTATGGTGGATGGTGGGGTCGGTTCATACAAACATGAAATGTTAACACAAAATGCTACATGATGACATGAAATGTATCAAACATATCAAAACCTTATTCTTCTCCCTCTTATGCATATTTTATCTTGTTGAAGGGGTGCTCCTGCACCATACTCCCCATCTTGAAAAGAACTCATGTCCCATGAGTTAAGTCTTTGACTGAATCCACCTTTATCTCCTGCTGTCTCATTTCCGCCCCATGATCTCTGGACTGCATCCTGCTGCCATGGAACCAAATACTCATGCTTAGTATTGTAGGCTCTTCTCACACTTTGCTGGTCATTCTTTCTTACCATCATCTCTGTCTGAACACCTGCATTGGAAACCATGTACTGCTATGGTAGAAGGTGTTTGTCTTTCAACTCTTAGAGGACAAACAATAGTCCCTACTATGATGGCATCCTTGTCTTTCCAATCAGCCTGTGGCTATGTACAAACCTAATTCGTAAACTTCTGCTGATCCACCTGATCCCTGTCAGTCAGAACTGAAATTGTCTTCAAACTGTGATCTCCTCTCCTTGAGATATCCTCAATTTCCTTTGACTCTTTTGTAGGCATCTCCACAAACTCTTTCTTTCCTACTAAAATGATTTTGGCTGCCTTCTGTGCTGCAGCATCCTCCTGCAATGGTATCAACACAATAGTTCTCCCATCCTTCTTGATGGTGTATGTGTTAGCATATCCATCATACAATACTCTCCTATCAAATTGTCATGGCCTACTCAAAAGTAGGTGACAACATTCCATGGGCAATATGTCACATAAAACTCTATCCTGATAATCTCCAATCTGAAAATCAACATATGCCTGTTCATATACCAAAAGTGATTGACTGTCACTTACCTGTTGATGTTTGTTTTTAGACAAGTCAACAATAGAGTAAAACACTAGAGTATCCCACTCTCTCTTGAATAAAGCTCTTCAAAGGCTGAACTATGTGATCTAGTGAAGTAACTCCAAGGTTCCTTTTTATGATTCATGATGGGTTAACTCAGTGATTACATGTGATCTTGCTGATAATCACAAAGGGACTTACGCAAACTTCTTCTTCATTCACTTAGCTTGCTTCTCCTTCAGTGTGGATGACATATATACAAGACTTCAATGATAAAGAAAAGACAAAAGATAAAAGTTTAAGGAATCTAATCTAAGGTCAATGAAGCAATGATGATGTATTGAACAGACAAACTCCTTAATTAACTTAACTCCACTTCGCCAAGGATGCCTACAACTACATGAAGTTGGTGCAATCTTTTAAGGTTTGCGAATGGTTTTCAAATCATGAAGGCTTATACAAGCACCCATAAGACGGTGCAACTCAAACAAGCATCCACAATCGAACTTAAGCAAATGAGGCTCAGACTAGCTTTACACAACACTTCACCGGCGATGAATATTAAAAGCATGAGCTAGGAGTTGATCAAATATTCAGTACAACATACATAACATCAAAGAGCTTCTAATCTACTTTACTTCTAATTTGAAACATCCCTCCATTTCATCAAGATACAGGAAATCATGTTACTCCACAAGACAAGACTTAAACACCAAACAAGTAGCTCCAATGTCTTTGCATTAATCTTGAGAAATATTTACAACTTCAAGTCCTCTCAGGAAATTTTGAGAGTCTCTTCTACTCTACTCCTACAAAACTATCAACTGAACTCCTCTCTAATCATCTTACAAATGAGGCAACAAGGCCTTTATATAGAAGCCCAAATTACAATGAAAGGCTAAGATTAATTCAATAGCCAAGGGTCTAGATCATGCCATCTCAGAGGTAGTTACAACAATTTGCTATTTTTAGCACAAAAGAGAGAGGTAATGATGACACGCTTTCCAATGTGATAAGGTAAGGCGAAACTTTTAAAACATCCCCCACATAAGAATCCCTTTGACTTCTTTTATTAAATGATACATTTAATGCATTTAAAATGATGTGTACTCGCCACATAGATGCCACCTCAGCATACTTTGAAAATTGTATCATCAATGTGGTGATGTATTCAATGTGATTGCTTGAACTTGTATGTTTGGGAATACATCTTGTCGATCTTGCCTTGTTCATTCCTCTTGTAGATTGGATGTATGATACTTGTTGCTTCACTTGATTAACTTCATGATTCTTTCTTCTTTTTGTAGGTAAGTTGGTATGATGATCTTCTTTGATGATGCTCCTTCTTGAAGAGTGAGTAATAGAGTAGATGATGATGATGTATACTTCCTTCATGTAAGAGTAGATGATCTCTCCTGGACTTGAAGCTTGAATGGAACTTGAAATTGAATGAATGATGGATGTCTTTAACATGATGCCTCTTGATGAAGTACACTTGAACTTGATGTGATCTAACATGATATCATTGATGTAGAATGTCAATCTGAGGTATGATCCTTTGGAGTGATGTTTCTTCTACAACTTGAAGGTGACTCAGGTACTTGCTCTTAATGATTCCTTGACTTCACCAACACTCCTTCCTTCAATGATGCAACTTGATGATGAGTGTTGAACTAATCTCCAAAGGTGGCAAGCATCATGCTTCTTTGAAAGTGACCCTTTGGATGAAGGTGACTCCAAGCGCTAGCTTCTCATATGTTCCTACAAAACAAGACAAACAATATATCAATCAGCTCATAACGAAGGAAATAACTTTAAACATGTAAACAACTAGTCATCAAGTTTAGGCGCACATATAGGTAAAAAGGAGAGCAAAGACCGCCTAAACTCATTTAGTCCCACATTCACTACTTCAAATTATTTTTTTGCAATTATAATGTTTAAAAGGAGTCAATCCCCTATAAGGTTCACCTAAAAAGTGTTTTCAATGCACTTTCTTCTTTAGGCGCCAATTGAGATGTCATGAAGGTGCAAGGGTGCCTTTTTTTTTGGCTTGGATTTTGACGATTTTTTGGCACTTGGATGACATCTAATTTCATGTCCTCAAGTTCTCTCCTTGCAAAGCGCCAATTTAGACTTGATTTTCACCTCTACAAGACTAGGCGCCAAAATGGGGTTGTACCAACAGGGAAGTGCACCTAGGTTTCATTATACTCTTCTTGCTATTTAAAGACTAGAATGATCAAAACACATCTTAAAGTTATCCTTTGCTTTCCAGGCGCATCATGAAGGTAATTGGAACTCCCTTGATTGTTAGGCACAAATTGGAGGTAAGAATGACAAGTCAAAGCACCTAACACACTTTGCTCCAAGACGACAACTTCAAGTTCAAGTAATTATACTTATTAAACTAAGGCGCTAGAACCAAGTTATCTACATATGGATGGGCGCCTTTCTTTTTTAGCTATTTTCTTAAAGTTTTGAGGTTTTCATCCCATGAAACATGCCTTAAAAACTTTCTTTCTCCAAGCGCCCATTATCTAGTATGGATTGAGTGCAAATTTTCAAGGTTTAAAGGCTTTTGACACTAGGCACCATTCTATGATGATTTGAACTATGAAGATTATTAGGTGCTCAAAGTGGATCTCGGTGTAATGAGGTGCCTTAATCTTCCCTTTTCATCCATGTCTTTCTACCTTAGGCGCTCAAAGTGGATCTCAGTTGTCTAGATGGCGAATTGGCGCCTAGAAATGAGTAATGTCTCCTCTAAGTTGGGCCCTCCTTGTTGATAAGAAATTCCATGAGGGGCGCCTAGATTGACTTGATACTTCTTCTCCTTCACAGTCCTTATTTAAGGCACCTATCATCTATGCAAACTTCATCCACACCAAGGCGCTAAAGTTAACTTCCATCACTAATCCACTCAAGGGCGCCAAAGTTGACTTGCTACAAACTTGTCTACTCTAAGAACTTTGGTGTTAGTCTAGGCACCAAGATGAGTTGACTTTAATAGCAAAGGGTGCCTACACTTACTTCAAATAGGTATTCAACACATTTAATCAACTTGGCTTCATGCCTACCCCTGAATGTTAGGCGCTTAAACTCATTGTTTCATGTTCTTTCACTTAGGCGCTAGATTTCAATGTCTTTACTCTTAGGTGTCAATCCAAGGTGAGAGAGTCTAACAAATGCGCCTAACTTCTTCATACCAATATTTTCTTCACTTCTTATGGATTCAATTCATTAGATAAGCTCAAGAAAATATTCAAGGTGCTTCAAGTATCATCTCTTCAACCCTCCCTTCTCTGGGCGCCAATTGATGATATTATTGAATGTAATCCTTCTCTAGGCGCCAAAGTGGAAAGGAGTAACAAGGAATGGACGCCTAAGGTTCCCTACTTCAATTGAAGGTGCAATTTGGGTGATCATTTGGACATGGAAAGGGTGCCTAAACTTTAAGTCATTCCTTTGTCAAACCCTTTTGATGTTTAAGGCTTCTTACGTCAATTCTAGTCAAGGCGTCATCCTCCAGAGTGTTTGAAAGTTGATCTCCTCTAGGTGCTGATGTGAGAATTTCTTATACTTTAAATATTTTTCAATATACCTTTCAGGATGTTTGAGATAGGTCTCAGATCCACCGGATTTAACATTCAGATTCTAGATTTTTGAGGACCCACCAGATTTCAAACTTAGCCAATTTTCAGGATCTTCAGGATCAGGATACCAGACTTAGTCAGTTTCAGGATCTCAAACATCAGGATCAGGTCATTAAGGGACTACAGGACTCAAACACCACTGACTTCATCATGAAAGAGCTTCTAAGACATCATCAAAACTTCATACAAAGCACTGGAATTCAAAAAAAAAGGGGGGGTCCCCATTTGCAATGGGGCGATGTGTGATTTGGTCACAACATTACCCAAGATGCCTTGTAAGGATTTTGATGTGGAATCCTTTTCAGTTTCAACTTATCCACCATTTCCTAAGATACCATATTATCTGTTGAACCAGAATCTATTACTACCTTGCATATTTTACCTTTGCTTTTACAATTGGTCCTAAAAAGTGCCCCCCTTTGTATCATCTCCTTGGATGTCTTCAAAAGTGTTCTCCTAAGCATCAATGATTCTCCCTTCTCAGGATATCCATAACTATCAGGAGCATTCACACTTTGATAAGTGTTTGAGCTTTGCACACTTTGGCAGTCAGACTCTTGGATCAAATTTGTCCTTCTTTCCCCCATTGAACTTGTTGCTTTTTCTGGACATCTACTGGCTATGTGGCCTTCTTGATTGCAATTGTAACATCTGAGAGGTCCCCTGCCCCTAAAGTTTCCTTTTTGACTGTAACTTCCCCTTTGAGTTTGACTGTTGTCTCCTTTGCTATTCTCTTGATTGGATTCACCTTGGTGTCCAAATCCATTTCCTCCTCTTTGATTGCCTCTGAAAGGACTTCTTCCCCCTCTTTGCTGTCTTCTGCTTCCTCTGTTCTGTTGTTCTCCTTTTCTTTTCAATTTCTCTTCTACTCTCAGCGCCACCTGGAAACACTTGTCAACGGTTTCTGGTGTCAAGATGGTAATCTCATCTTGTATACTATACTTCAAGCCATTGATATACCTGGCAACTCTTCCCTTCTCATCCTCAGCATGCCCACACCTTAGAGACAATTTATGAAATTCCTCTGTATAGGTGGATACATCCATATCCTTCTGCCTGAGGTTCTGCATTTTTCTGTATATCTGCACTTCATAATCTGCTAGTAAGAACTGAGCCTTGATCTTCTCTACCATCCAACTCCAGGATGAGATCATACTCTTGCCACTCTTCACCCTTTCTCCCTGGGTGTAGTTCCACCACGTGAGTGCAGCGCCTTTCAATTTTGTTTTTGCAAACTTGACTCTTCTATTCTCTGGTACCTCCTTGTACGCGAAGTAGTTGTTCAAAGCCTCGATCCATTCGATGACTTCCTCTGCATCCATCTTTCCGTTGAACATCAGAATCTCCATTCTTGATTCAGACGACTCCTTACCAAGTGATTTTATGGCCTCCATAAATTGTTTCTAATCTGCAGATATATCCGTCTGTCCTGAGGTTGTTTCCTCTTCCCCATCTTCTTCTCCATCAGACTCCTCATCTGGTTTCTTTCCTCTTCCTAAGGTTTTCAACTCAATCTGGAGTGCTTCCCTAACTCCAGTTTTTATCATATCCTCTATCTCCTTGAATTTCTTGGCCACTTCAGTGGTCATCCCCTTTGGAGGCATCTCGCTAGCCCCTTCTTCGCTTTCTCTGTCTGACATAAACATTCGTAGACAATGCCAACACTTTTGCAAATCCTCTCGTCCAACAGCAGATCCTAGAGACGCACTACCACTCTTTCTCATAGTGGTTTCACTCTGCACCCTCTTCCAGTCAAATCTCTATTGGTGAATAGTCAAGACAAACCTCAACATCATCTGCCCACACACTACAGGAATAGGATTCAATTACCTTCAGAAAATTAAATACTTAAACATCTCTGCCCAGAGCTTTTGCTAGCTCTGATACCACTATGATGCAGAGCGCACACCATGGTATTTCTGTCAATATCGGCAAGAGATCTCAAATGTCTCACCGAAACTCTTGCACTCCTTCCTTGTCGGCCTGACTTACCTTGTCGGCCTCACCATCTTCTGTCTCCCCGACAGTTTCCTACACACCGAAACCTTCCTATTCATCGGCCAAACATTATACCATCGGCCTCTTTATGAAATGTCACTCCGAAGCTTCTTCTCACACCGATATGCTTTCTATCGGCATGTATACACATTTCCTGACCTTCTATCTCCAGTAATCCATTCGTATCTTCAGCCGCTTTGACCGCTACAGCCGGTCATCAATTGGATGAAATAGAAATGTATGTTTCAACATACAACTGGAATATACAATCGGAACATACATCCGACAACTTCCTATCGCCAGTTCTCTCTCCCGTTTCAACCGGTCACTCCTTGCATCTAACCCTTTGCACCATCTGAATGTACATTCCAGGCATGCTTTTGCAACATACAACCCCGACATACAATAGCAATATACACACAAACTCACACTCGCATACAATAGCGATATACACATACACTGTCTATGACATACAATTGACGGATACATAGGAATTGTATATCCAACGAACAACACAAACTTAACCCAGAAAGACTTTTATACATACCTTTCTTCACAGAACACACGCAGGATGGTACTTGCATACAAATGCGATATACTCATAAACTATTCCCGGTATGAAATTGACATATATACATAACTGTGTATATGAATCACATACTGATAACCTCCTCTGTAACAAATCTTGTAATTTCTAATCTGCCATGACCACGAACAAAAAGGAAAACAAAACAGAAAACTATTTTACAAGTCCATTCTACTGATTTCACAGAAATCCACTAGTGGAATGGCTTTAATCATACATCTCGACAACAGAAAGACTAAATTAAACACAAAACGAGTCTATACAGATAATATACACAGGACGATTCAATACACAGGGAATTTACAAAGAATCCAGAATTTGTAAAACACAACTGACAGAAGTTCTATTTCTTCGTTCTTACAGAGATTCATACATTTGATAATTTCAGAAGGTGGAAGGCGAACTCCCTTTTCCACCACCTCCGTCTGTTTCTTCTCTATTCCGCCTTCTTCTGATTTTGCTTAACCAAGATTATAAACAAAAAACCCTAACTAATCTCCCGACACCTGTTTGGCTTTAGACAACAAAACTCCAAACAGTTTGACACATTGATTTAATCATCCACATATCCCAATACCTAATGATGTCCAAATTGGCTTATTTGAATGCCCAATTTGTGAACTCGATTCCTATGGTGGATGGTGGGGTCGGTTCGTACAAACATGAAATGTTAACACAAAATGCTACATGATGACATGAAATGTATCAAACATATCAAAACCGTATTCTTCTCTCTTATGCATATTTTATCTTGTTGAAGGGGTGCTCCTGCACCAATATCCTTTTATGAGTGTCTGAAATATTTTACTTTCATATTGATTGATTGCTTTACTTTGACATTCATTTTCATAGTAGTTCATGTGCGAGTCAAAGTGGAGGCATATGTAATGGTGAAAATCACATACCCTACACTTTTCCCATTAGTTTTGGACTTATTTTTACTAGCTTGTTTATGCACTAAGAGTTGGCACATTCCCTGAAACTAGCCTAATTCTACCTACACACATCGCCAAGAGCCAATTCCAACCCTTTTTACCCATTTGCCTACCAAGTTCAATTATGTGGCACAAAATTAAACCTAATTCAATTCTACAACACAAAATCCACCCCAAGATTTTAAAATTCAAATTGAACCCATGTCATCCCCCTCCAACTATATGTTGTAATTCTACCTACACACATCGCCAAGAGCCAATTCCAACCCTTTTTACCCATTTGCCTACCAAGTTCAATTATGTGGCACAAAATTAAACCTAATTCAATTCTACAACACAAAATCCACCCCAAGATTTTAAAATTCAAATTGAACCCATGTCATCCCCCTCCAACTATATGTTGTATGCTGACTTGAAGTGTAAAACATTTCAAATTGTATTGTAGGGTATTGTATAAAAAACAAACACTAATTTATTTTAACACATCTAGAGAACAAGATATGAGATCTAGAATCTAGAGCTCTCACTAACTACATGCATCAAACATTCGAGGAACACACATAAGCATTCACTGCCACATCAACATCTCCATATTTAACAACAGATAGGCATTTTGCATGGTTGCTTGTTGCCTTCAATCAAGTCGTTGATTCAACTCACCTAGGCATTTAATTGAGAACATGCCCCTCACTTAGCAAGCACCTCAAAGGTGTTTATGAACACCACCAATTCATCATTGCAATTTAAATATGAGAAAGCAAGGTGAACCAATTTTCAAATCATCAAACCTAATAAGTCAATTTCACACACAAAAGAGCAATTCCCTGCTCTAAAATTAATTATGCACCACAATTTCACCCAAGATTGAAGAAAAGTTCAATTTGTTGTCCAAAGCATCATTAAATCAAATCTAATATCAAAACATCATTATAAATTACAAAGCTACAATTTATAATACAACACCATCAAATTGCATATAAAGCTAAGTAACCCTAATATATGTTTGTCGTTTAAAAAAACACATTTGTCTATTTTTAATTTACTATCTCAACTCAGTTTGCCAATAAGGGCGTGGTTCGATGGTTAAGTCGCTCGGTTGTAGTGCGGCAACCAAATTTCAAACCCTTTGTTGGGCCAACGAGCTCGCGGGTTTTACGCCTTCACTGGGCCAACGAGCTTGCGGGCTTGAAGTGTTCTTGTTAGGGGATGAGGTCCCTCGAGTTGTGGCCTCACCGGTTGAAGTGTTCTTGTTAGGGATCAGGTCCCTCAAGTTGTGGCCTCACTGGTTGAAGTGTTCTTGTTAGGGGATGAGGTCCGGTCCCTAGAGTTGTGGCCTCACCGGTTCATTGCTCCGGGCAAAAGCATTATCTTTAAAAAAAAAATCTATCTCAACTCAGAGAATTGTAAGATAGATATATTTTATAAATCTACAATTTAGATTCTCTTTTCAAAAATAAGTAATGAATACAAAGCGAGAAATACAAAGGAATATATTTAAAAAGGACAACATATAAACTCTAGTAAAAGAAGATTCGAATTGTGTGGATAAAGAAAGATAGGGGTAAGTTCCATCTCTCGGAAAATTTGACGTTACATTTAGTGTGTTAAATTGCTGTGCCTCCTAATTTAGTTCATGTGCTTTCTTTCATCGTCACCTCTTTTTTTCTTATTTCATAACTCACATAAACAGTCAGTTTGTCCTGTCTTTGTACCCTCAGATATGCTACAAAATTATATCACACTTTATTATGAAAATTGTTTACCTGCCCTTCCATGCAGCCTCACAGGCCGCAACATGGTTATTCTAGGTTGCCCCATATTTTTAGTTGAGTGCAGACCCGGATTGATCATTTAATAGGATTGCCAGTAACTATAGGGGATCCCCCAAAATTAGAAAAAGCATTCCCCTGCAATTCAGTATTTGCAAATTTTGGCACTGTCATAACTGCAACTGTCTAGCATAAGCAAATCGAGCACAAGCAAGCCATTCATAATGGATTAGATTCAACTGATTGAAATAATCTGTAATTATGTTCCACAACGAGAAGCATGAGAAATCGGGAACTATTTACAAAACTGAATCCAATATTTGGATTTAAAATAATAAGGCCATCCCAAAATAACTGTTTGCAACTGAAACAAATCGATCGTTGCAGCTACCACATCTTAAAAGAAAACGTAAATCACCACTGCCACATCTATAAAAGCATATAGCTTTGAATGGGGCATTTAATTTTTGCCACCCCTTGGGTTCTTCCCTTTTTTGGCATCATATCTACTTTTAATAGAGCTATTATCCACAATCTTCACTGGTCTTGCTTACATCAGATTACAGCGTGCAATTTGAAATATTGACCCAAATTCTTGCACACATTTTTTCCAAAAGCTTTTGACTCAGGTGTTAAAGCATTTAGGAATGCCACTTTGCACAGGACGACTTTTAAATTTTCTGGCCACTATTTGAAGAGCAATCGGCATCTCCATTGAGTATAAATTTGATAAAGCATTTAGGAATGCCACTTTGCACAGGACGACTTTTAAATTTTCTGGCCACTATTTGAAGAGCAATCGGCATCTCCATTGAGTATAAATTTGATATGATATAACTGTACTACAACTCTCGAAGTTCATGTTCACCTACATGGATTTCTAGATTCTGCCGTACCATTGTAACGTTTTTAAATTTATTTTTCAGCAATAACATCCAGTTTGAAGCAGTCCTTAGGTTTGTTAGAAGTAACTATGAGAAGATTATGCAAATTGAAAATTAATGGCAAAAAAGACTTATCAGAGAACTGCATGCAAGTTGATAAACAAAATTACCTTAGTTTATCTGGCATACAGACCTGTTTGAATGCCAAGGAATTTGCATCGGCCAGACTATTCTAGTGATCAGATCAGTGCAACATTCGAAGTGTGTCGATTATATCTTTTATATTTTATTATCATTCAAAGGATTTCCATTGCAAAGTGGGTCACTGTATCTTTTATTTTCTGGTTCATCATTCAGAGGATTTCAGTTGACTAATACAAACTGATATATGAAATCCAACAGCTGAGTTGCAACATGCTGATCAATGAATAACATTTTTATGCGGTCAAGTTCAATAAGATTCGCAGTGACTGAGATTGGTATCTTGTCATGAACATAAAATTGCAGTGATAATGACATTTTTACCCTATCAAGACTCAAATACATGGTCACAAGGACTAATACAAACTCATATACTAAATCCAACAGCTGAGTTGCAACATTCTGATCAATGAATAACAGTTTTATGCCATCAAGTTCAATAAGATTCGCGGTGACTATGAGATTGATATCTTGTCATGACAACATAAAATTGCAGTGATAGTGAAATTTTTACCCTAACGAGTTTCAAATACATGGTCACAATTACAAATAATTGAGCATCAGATCTCATTAACTATGCAACAGTGATAAAATGCCCCAAACATTATTCCACAAGTCTATTCCCATGCTGTGAACATTTGCCATTAGAACATAATTTATAGTTGCTAAACCAATTACTCGTACGGTCCAATTTGATAAAACAGCTCTATGGTCTACTGTAGTGGCCTCAACTAGCGAAGGCCTTTCTTTCCTGATATTTTCTTATGCCTAATGCTTTACAAGTGATACTCATTCGTCTTCATTACAGTTCATAATCACAAGAAATTGGAGTGCCAAAGCCTATGGTACTGAAATTTTGAGGTGTGCCTCCAATATGATGATATTCACAAAATTATCCTGTTCATGATTGTAAGTTTTGAAGGCTACAAGGTTACATACAATGCCAGAATCAATAGATCCAGTAGGCCCCGACAGCTCTGAATCATTTTTTTCCAGAGCTGGAGTACTATATGTGTAGTTCCTGTTTTATACAGGAACAAAGAATCCGTTTATGCATATTTGAAAATATTTCTTCAGTACAAATGAAAGAATGCTATCACAACTAACAAAATCCATATCTACATTGACATTCTTTGATCTGCAAATTAAAAGATCTGGAAAATTTCTGCTTGTTCATAACATGAAATACCATGACAGAAAAGCTCTTCCAACCCCCTCTATTCCCTATGCTTTTTTATAACATCTAAGAATGAATATAATACAATCAACAAAGATCAAGCAGATCATTGAAATATCTCTTGAAAATAATACAAGGGAATGTTTTCCCTCATCTCTGACAACTCTATTGGGAAAAGTAGAGCAACAAAATCTAAGACTTCTTTCCTCCCCGCAAGTTCTTGATGGTCATGACCAGTTGCTGTCTTTCTCCCTCCACTTCTGCAAATTGAAGGCTTACTTGAGAATATCGATTCTGTAGCTCCTTTAGTTCATCTTCAAGCCCTGAATTTTTTCTCTTCACTTCCAGCATGTCATTGATCAACTCATTAATGTCTCTGAAGCTCTGGAGCATAGCTGCTTGATCCGCTTGTTGTTTTACAAAAGAGCTAATGAAAAGAGAAGACAGTCAAACTGCAAATGTCAGGCCCTGAAACTTATTTGGGAGTAACAGCAATTGCTATTTAATCTTGAAAATAATATTGAATAATGGAAATAGATAGCACCACGTAATATGATGCATATGTATCATATTGACATGTAAACCAAACTTACCTTAAGAAAAACATTTCTGTGAATGCCATCACCTGGCTTAAAACATAAATTGTCCACAGACAGATAAAAACCAGCACAGACCAGTACAGCAAGGAGAACCTAAGACATCTCAATGTAGGTGAATCCAAATCATGGGGAAAGGAATGGCTCCAGATATTACATCAAGTAGCTTGAGCATAACAAAACTTTAAACTAGATTTTTCAAAATATATATTTCTCCTACGAAACAGTTTTTAAATTTCTTCATGGTACTTATTAGAGATAGTTTTAAGAGATTTGTGAGACCATTTCTAAGAGCCTATTGGAGATAGTTTAAGAGATTCGTGAAACCATTTCTAATAGCCACCTCCCTATGACATCCCCAGATTAGAATCCCTGATTGATAAATTGGTCCTCATTAACAAAATTAAAGAAATACAAAGAATTTGATAGAGATGAGAATGCCATATAAAGTTTTCCATGAATGAATGAGGCATAGAAACAATAATAGACTTGTAACCAGGCTAAGACATTGGCAAATGTGTCATTGGATAGATAATGCCTCCCACATGTGTGGTAGCATCCTAAGTAAAAGGTATACTGTACATGTTTTCCATTACACTTACAACACTCAATCAAATATCACATTTCTGCAGTGACGACCTCTTTCCAAATTTCACATTTCAGTCATGATGTCTTCTTTCCATGTGAAGGATTTGTTTATAACATAAATTGATGTCAAAAAGCAAATAAACTTTGTGCAATGCAATGTAATCAGTGATTCAGTGATATGAATCTATATTTTACAATTCATGGGCAAAACTTTCAATTTTATTTACTCTCTACATCTCTATGCTATGGAAATGCCTTTATATTTAAAAAACAAGTTTTTGTCCCTTTTTCAATATTTTTTTATGTTTTTCTTAAATCCACTTTTTTCTCATTTAAATCCAAAAATTTTCTAAAATCTTATACTTCCGGTTTGCCGATTTTTTCCCCAAAATATTTTTCCCGAATTTTTCCCGCTTACATCCTGATTTTAAAAAAAAATCGTATACTTTTGGTTTGCCAATGTTTTCCCCAGAAGATTTTTGCTGCTATGAGTACAACAACATCCCAATGTTGTGACAAGTCCTTATTAGGAGCAATTGGTCACTGCATTGACCATGGCAAGTAAAGAGTTCAAGGCATTGAGCAATTATGAGTTAAGTGGGCCATTATTGAAGATGCAATAAAGAACACAAATCAGCTAGTAGATGAACAAAAACAAATTTGGAAAAAGAAAGGCTAGAACATTTTATTTGATGCCTTCAGTGAAATCAAAAATACCAAGACCTTGTGCAACTTGTTGTATGAGGTGGTGATGGAGGTGGGAGTGGAGAATGTTGTCCAAATTGGCAAATAGTGACAAACAATGCAACTGTGTGTGTGGCAGCTGATAAAATTCTAAAGAAGAGGCACCTTATGCTGTTTTGGAGTGCTAGTGCTGCCCACTATATTGACCTTCTCCTTGAGGACTTAGGAAAACTTGGGTGTAGAATGCCGTGGAAGATGCAATGAATGTCACATAATACTTTTACAACCAGACATGGGTCCTGAATCTTATAAGAGAGCACTAATGGCAAGCAACTCATAAAATCAAAAGTCAAATGGTTTACAACTGATTTCATCACGTCGCAAAAAGAAAGAAAGAAATTATATTGATGTCCACAAATGACCAAAAGTATGTCAATGCAACTCGAAAGTACATTAGTATACGATAGAAAGTTCTAGGAAAAGAATCCTAGAGAGGCCCAAAAAAGGGAAGGAAGAAAATAAAGTATAATACAGTTGTGGACCACTATAACATGTGGTCAAGAAACCAATACAAATAGCCAAGTAGGGGGAACAAGATCCCCAAAGAGCATAAGTTGAGGGGTATTGGAGAGAGAGGAGACAAGTCTTATTGAATATCTTTGTCTAGGCTTGAAATGGAGGAGTCATCAGTGTCATCATCGATCATTGTGAAAGGACTGATACAAGATTTGATAATGCTCATCAAGAAGTGTCTAAGGCTAGGAGGGCCAAGCTAGGGGATTCTAAGAGGAAGCAAGGAACTTTAGGCCAATGTAACTCCCATGGTAATGAAAAAGTTCGTAATATGCACCTATCCCTATGGTTGGCTGGTGGCCAAAGAGGAATAGATCTATGTCAATGAGAAGGAGATGATCTACATGGCCAGAAGAAGCAAACCATGTTGTCAAGGAGGAACATGCTGGGGCATTTGAATAGAAATGATAAGTTGTGAGACATAGGTCTATCTGCATGTATGTGTGAAGTAGCGGCATCCAAAGGCCATTTAGAGCTGCTAATCTCTTAGATGGGCTAGAAGAAGAAAGCGATCAACCTGGGGGCTCTATGATCCCTAGAGACACCTTGCAAGGATCTACACCGAAGGGTGAGGGCCTTCTATAAATAAAAGGCCAAGCACCATTGGTCCAAATATCTAAAAAAGTATAGAGAGTGTTGCCTAAGTCCCTATAGAGGCAATGGTATCTCCCCTAGATCTTATAGCAAATGGAGCATCTAAAGACTAAGTGCTCCTCAATTTCCACCTCCTCAAGAGAGCTGATGAAGGGGGTAAATCATAAAACACACAACAACAGAAATTGCACACAGAAAATAGAACTTCCTTTATTGATTTGGACAACTTATTACATTACAGAAGCTCAAATACAATCAGAGGAATCAACCCTCCACAGGCTGCAACACATTACAACTTCCTATTCTCAGACTCTAGAATCACCTGCCTTCTGTAACCCCAAATCAGCTAGGGTTTCTGTTTTCCCGCCTATTCTTGACTCCACACTTGCCCCCTTAACTCTACTACTCCCAAGGTTCCCAAAAATGGTTATTAATAGCCTTTTTGGCGGCCAACAACCTAATTTCAAAATTTGCATCTCCCTCCAAAAATAGGTCAACTTCCGGAAGCCATAACTTTTGATCTGGGTGTCCGATTGACGAACTGTTTTATGCGTCGAAAAGCTAGCGAAGTGCTCTACACGTTAAGAACTAGCTCTACCGGTTCCTGCCATTTTTGGGCCCGTACGGGGCTGTTTAGTGCCTCAAACCTGAGTTTGAATAATTTTTAGGCATTTTTCGGGAAACAGAAACTTTAATATCTTTCAGCTCACAAATGATCTTTGTGTGATTCCTTCGCCAAAGGTCTTATATTTCCGTTATGTAACTTCCTATAAATTTTCACTTCAATCCGTGCTCAAATGCAAACTTTCTAAAAATAGCAGGTTACTATTTTTAGCAGTTTGGAAAAACTGAAAGTTCTACATCATTATTCAAGCGATTATGGAACCAGAACCACAAATTTTGAAAAGAAATGGAAAGAACATCAACAATTTTGAAACACATCTTTTTTTGGGTGATGCAAGATTGCCCTTACACCACTGGATGCTCCTGCATCAAGAGCAAAGGGGGCAGATTTGGTCCTAGAAAAAAATATGATGATCAATCTAACTCATAATTGGTGGGAACACACCCTCAATTGGCCATGGACAAACCTCAAGCCATGTGACCAATGACATTGGAGATAGTGAGGGCATCATACAATTACATCCCCCACCTATAAGAAATATTCTGCATATAAAGTAAGCTTCGAGTTGAGTGGCACAGGAGGGATGTCTAGGTCACTTGGATGTATTACCTATAAATGTTCTCTTTGTAGAGTATCATAGTCACATTGCCGAACCTTAAGTGTGTGTTTGTGTGTGAAAGGTGGTTGAAGAGTCTTTACTACAAGGCAAAAGTGGAGAGGATTGTGAAAACCTTTTTTTGACTATGTTACCGGTTCTTTGCAAGGGACTGCTGGGTACTAGTTCGGTTCGAACCGGGTCTTGGTCTTGGTCCGGTCCTCCAGGGGATTCGGCCAGGGTCCTTCAAATGCCTTGTGGGTTCTTCTAAGACGAACCCGGGAGAACCCAGACAGAGTTTGCTCAGAACCCAGACAGAATTTGCTATTGAACATGAGTATTTATTATTTATTTTGCTTGTCTTGATTGTCATCGTTGTTTCCCTATGATCACTCTTATAATAGAAGATTCATTGAAAGAATGCAAGCTTAATTAGGCATGTTCTGAGCATCAAAACCCATTAATATTGACTAGCTAAACTACAGAACTTGCACATCATCATAACATATGATTGAACAGTGAGTATTAGTAACTAGGAATCTTTTGAATTCCCTAGTAATATTCAGTAATTGAACATCAAGACCTTGAAAATCTTATAAAGAACTCTCGATTTTAAACACTATTTGGATTCAAAATTTCTTAGAGTTGCCATGTTGGTTTAAGGACAATGGATGTAAGCTGTGCACTCTCAGAAAAAAAAAATTAATAGTTCTTTCTTAAATCTATGTGGATGTGGGATGCAAAAGCAACAAAAATGCAGGGGAATGAGTGCAAGCAAGAATGCATGTTGTTGAACCTGATGTTACCAAAATCGTGATCAGAAAAAATCAGAAAGAGACCAGAAACTAAAAATTGGGAAAATCATAAAATCATAAACAAATCAGAACACAAAATGAACCCACTAACCAGAAATATGTTCACTTCTTTCATTAAAAATATATTTTTGACATGGGCCATTACATCAACACGTGACAAGGAGATACAAGGTAGAGACAACATACACATAGGTATGATATTCGTGTTTGACTAATTGACATTGTAGTGTTTTTAGTTTTTAATACTATGGAGGTTTTGTTTATTATATGATCATATTCATGATGCTATGGTATTTTGAACTTAATTACTGTTGCAAATATGAATATATTTCTGATTTTTATATGTTTTTGTATGGACGAACCCACACCCAAAAAATTTTTTGACCAAACCCGCGAACCAAACCCCCGAACCCGAACCCGAACCCGAACTAGTACTAGGACCGGTAACTTAGTTTTTTGATGATAAATTTGCCAAGTACATGGAAGAGATCATCAAGATAAGTTTTTGATCAAAATTTTCTTTGTTTTTAAATTTGAAAATATTTCAATTTTTTTTTTGGTTGGTGAATGGGGGAATTTTTAGCCTGGCCCCATACCAGGTGAGGCCACAAACGGGGGACCTCATCCCCAGCATGAATGCAATGCATCAATGCGAATAGTCCAAACCCACGAGCTCAACGGCCCAACAGGGGCACAAAGCCCGCGAGCTCAACGGCCCAACGAGGGTTTGGAACACTATGACAACAGCTTGAACGCTATTGCATCAACGAACAAGGTTCAAACCTGCAAACACAGCAGCCCAGTGAAGGCACAAGGCCTACGAGCACATTAACCCAGCAAGGGTTCAAACCTTGGTGGAAACATCCACAATGCCATGTTTGAACCAACGCACTATGCATGAACAGCAAAATATTTTAATTTATTAATTTTGTAAATTTTTTATATTTTAATTTGTTGATTTTAATTATTTTTTAATTTCATTTTTATATGCTCTCTTGTTTTAGGTGTCAAAACGGTTCTACAATTGGTGGATGGGAGAAAAAACCCCCATGGGGTACCTATAGAAATTAAAAAGGATTTAAAATTTTCATGACCCTTAAGATTGATTTTTATTGTTGTTGATCCAAGTGGTATGGCGAGGCATTGAAGTGGCAATATCAGGGCAGAATCTGAAAAATACCAGTGCTTCTCCAAGTTTTTGCGATGGGGGTAAGGGGGGACACAAGGATAGGTTTTTGTGGACAGCAAAAAGTTTCGAAAATTTTGGGAATGATGGGGGAACGGCTATATATATTAATATATAATAATAAAGATACAATAAAGATACATTTAAAATTATTATATATAAATGTCTTATCACTAATATCTTATCATAAATGTGTAATCATAAAATCTTATCACTAATTATGCCAAGAGGCATTCTACAGTCACAGTGGGATGGAGATGAGAGCACTCATTTTTCGATTAAATATATAGCAAAAAAAATAAAAAATACAAACCCAAAAAAATTGGAAACCCTTGAAGGAAAAAAGTGGAGAAAATCACAAAAACTATGGAACCAAAAAGGAAATTGAAAAAAATAAAAATTAAAAACCAAAAAATAAATTGGAAATAGTTCAAGGAAAAAAAGGTGGAGAAATCACAAAAACTATGAAAACTCTAAAACATGGAAAATAAAAATAAAAATGGAAATGGAAAATGTGGAGAAAATTCACAAAAGCTATAGAAAACACAAAAAGTATAGAAAAGCGTCAAGAAGATATTTCTCGGCATAATATAGATATATTTTTTAAAATATAAATATACTAGTAATACCTTGTTACATTTAAAGTCATAAAAATGTCTTTTGAGTTTGCATATGATCATACACAGGACATTCTCCATACACTGAGACCTAATTGTTGCAAAACCCCTCTTAATATTTTGACCACTAAAAGTGTGACAATATTATGATTACCCAGCCCTTCCCTCTAAAGAGTGAATTAACCCTCCTCTTTAGATTGGAACAAAAACAAGGGCACTCGACAACAAGCTAATGGATGATAGGGGACTCGGACACAAACAGACAAACAATTGTATCACATATAGATTTAAATGCAACCCACACAAATATGGTTGCTACTCCTGCATTCAAATGCCCCCGATTTTCCTTTGCCCTGGTAACATTTTCTTTGCCCTCACAACTCTACAAATCTAGAGGGATGTCCCTGTCCTAGAAACGAGGTGATTTTTGGGGGCTCGTATCCCCATCGAACATTGAAAATGTATTTTTTTGGTATTTTCTATGTTTTCATAATTTGCATTTTTTGGAGGTCTTTGGGCTAGAATTTGCCCTCAAAATTTCCTCCACCTCAAATTAGTTTTCTTCAAGATCTTTCCAGCACATTAAATTAGTTCAATTTTCACCAAAACAAGCTAGGAATTATGACCTCGCCTAGTTGGGGTACTAAAATTAAATAATTCCCACAATAATTTTTTGTTTTGTAATAAACTTGTCCTCATCTGGCTGTCTATTTCAACTTCAAAGGAGGCCATGGGTCATCTGTTGAAATATATGCTCCAACATTAATAAATGTAACAGTGAGCTGTTGTGCATGTAGACAGCTTGCCTATATGCGTTGTTAACAATTTGTTAGATGTAGGTGTATGAGCAATTAGATGTTGTAGTTGTGTCAATAGTTGTTTGTGTGTTCTCAATTAGTTGAGTTAGGTGTCAAGTGTAGATCCATTTTTGTAGGACTTTGTTATGAGTTTGTAATCTCTATAAATTGTAACTTGTATTTGTGGAATCAATGAGGAATGCAGCTGTTCTATTTTCTATTTTGGTATCAGAGCTAGACTAGGCATGACTCCCTCATAAGAGTGCCCAAGTAAATGAGAGGGCTGTGAGTGGTGTGTGGATGCCTAGATTTTTAAAGATTTTTTTCAGGGAAGGATGCAACAAAGGATAGATAGATGTTCAAAAGTTTACCATTGCTTGTGGATCGAAGAAACTATACCTCATTGGGGTTATGAGACATGCATGTGAGGATTGGTGTCCAATAGTTTAGGGGAGATCCGAAATCTAGAAGTTCAACATCATACCTTTATGAGGGTAATGAGACACTTCATGTGCAAATGGTGTCCAATGATGTTGGGAACTTGGATTGTAGCTAGGAGACTATACCTGGAATAGGGAGCAGCTTGAAAAAGTCTTATTGGTCCAAGAACTGTTTTCAAAGAGCAATGTATAAACAATTTATTTTCTGGTTTTAATGTTGTTAGTCAGTTTAGTGTTGTCGCATTGAGAGGGGGTGTTGGAATATATGCTCCAACATTAATAAATGTAACAATGAGCGTGCATGTAGACAACTTGCCTATATGTGCTGTTAACAATTTGTTAGATGTAGGTGTATGAGCAATTAGATGTTGTAGTTGTGTCGATAGTTGTTAGTGTGTTGTCAATTAATTGAGTTAAGTGTCAAGTGTAGATCCACCTTTGTAGGACTTTGTTATGAATTTGTAATCTCTATAAATTGTAATTTTTATTTGTTGAATCAATGAGGAATGCATCTATGGTGACTCCTTGGTTTCTACTAGGAACCCTAGTTTACTACTTCTAGTAAGTTTTCAGTCTTGCATTGGAAATCTACATATAGGCTGAATTAAAAGAATTGTAAATTTGTAACAGAGTAGAAGGCATGCATCTCTTCCATAGAGTTTGCCAAGTTTGTATGAACTCTCATTTTTTATAAAGCTATCTTGTTTAGCTTCAATAATTGTCAAAATTATATTCTACTTGTTTGTCAACTGCTGCTTACAATACATTAAGTCCCCCGTCAGGTTATTGATCTCTGAATTTTCAACATAGTTTAGATGAGCTGTGAGAAGTTTGAAAGATAAATTGGTTGCAAATCGACTCCGAACAACTTTGGAATAGGCATATTCTTGTTGAATGCCCTCCTCTATGATGCTAGACTTCAAAGCCTTGACATAACACCTGTTTGATTCCTTCAATTCCTCAATGTGTACATAGCAACCAACAGCCTAGGGGAGATCCTTTCAACTAACAATCTTGATTGACAGAATTCTTTGGAGTAGTACTCCATTGTGCCCTATTGCTTCATATTTTTGAGACCCAAGACATAATCTTCTTGAGTATAGGCCTGAAAATAATGGAAGAATACATTAACAACCTCATTCCAAGTGGTAATTTATTGGCAACTGCCCTCATCTTCATCTGAATAAATCTCAAGCTGAAAAATTTGCTGCTAATCAGATGTTTTTCCCTCAAGGTGCAATGTGGTGAATTGAAAATTTTGAAACTCACATTTAGTTTAGCGTAAAAACATGATTCAGTTTCCCAATCCAAGCCCTAGGCTTGATATTCTTATCGACCCCTTGAAACTTGGAAATATGAATCTTCTCAAGAAACCTTTGATTGATGTGATCTTCCCCTCGATCTTCATATAAGAACCAATACCCTCTCCTATCCCTTGCATAGGGGTTCTCCTATTCATCATGGCATACAATTTCTTTCCTTTAGTTTAGAGGTGCATGTTGATACTCTTCATCATTGTTGTATCTATCTCTTTGTTCTCTAATTTCCAAAGATAGGACTAGATAATTTAGAGTCCTATCCATGGTCATAAGACCACTAGTAGTCTAGTTCATTGTCCCTATTAATTCACCCATTGAATCAATAATGGCTTCCTCCATAGAAAATACCAAATCAGATCTCCATCTTTTTCTTTGTACGGCTGAGATTGGAGCTATTATCGATTCCCTTGCACGGCCAAGATAGGGTCTCTAATACCATTGTTGAAAACCCATATGTAGCTGAATGCACTACTGCAAACCCTAGGTAATTACTCTAGGTTTGAATTATATATTGAAATTCTGAAAATGAAATTTGTTCTCTCAGTTCCCTTAGGAAAATATGTTTTGAGTAAGATGAGAGAGATGATTAATCTTAATGAAAAACTTATTTCCGGGGATAAGTTGGTACCATTTAGCCACTGCATGTAAGAGGACCAAAAACACCCTGTTGTATGTGAACATGTGCTCTTCATAATTCAGCTTTCTACTTTCAAAAGCAATGGGTTGGTCACCCTGCAAAAGCACTACACTAAGTCCAAATCCAAAGGCATCACATTTAGTGACAAAATGTTGAAGTTGTGAAATCAACCTCACAGGACCCAGTGAACACTTGCAAGCAAATAACCTGTCACATAAAGGAGATCAAGAGGCACAATAATGGTGCTCTGCAACCCTGAAGCAAAATATGCAATAACAAGAATGAATAATTACAATAAGATCAATCCTTATGAAAGGAGATCGAAACCCTCAAGGTCAGAACCCTAGGATTAATAATAAATTATTAAAGTGCCTAAGTTTAGCTTAAGTGAAATAAAGTAAAGGTGACTTAATTAATTAATCAATATGATTAAATTGATTAAGTAATTAACCTATTACTCTAACAACCCCCCTTAAGATGAACTTAGGGAGAAACTAAAAAAACTAAGGACTAAATGCATGAAAGTAACGATGGGTCCCAGCAACTAGGCCTGATGAGGTACCTATGTACAAAAGAGTCTCTCACAAATAGAGAAAAAGGAGAAAACCAAGTGGGAAAAACTCCTCCCCAAAAAAAGAGAACAAACCTCCCTACAAGAGAGAGAGAAGAGTGAAGGACTAAGAAGCCTCCACAAAGGATGTACCAAAAGAATAGGAACATGAAGATGAACATGAAGAACTCCACTGAAGCATGAAGAAGCTGCAAACACTGTTGAAGACTAACTACTATAGTGTTGAAAGAACCTCCTCTAAAACGAGATGAAGATCAGAATCAAGAAGACAAGAATCTGCATGAGCGCCCCCAATGACACTAGAATCAGATGGCAAACAAAGGCAAAACATCTGGAACTCGAAGATACAAATGGCACAGGTACCAAAAGTCTGAAGAACTGATCAAGTGAAAAATAGGTCACCTCCACAAAAGGAATGCAAAAGTGTCCATATGGTAAAATTAAATGCTCCATCTCACCAAAATACATGGGTAACCAGCCATTGATGTACCACTACATCCACCTAGTACATAGGAACAAATACTAGATACATAACTCACTCCAACGTGAAACTAAGAAAGCATTAGCACCAACAATAGAAACCCCCCCATAATGCGGACAAAGGAGAGCCATGACAGATACACTGAAACTATGTGAAAACAAGAAGTGCGTGTAGAAGAAACATGAACATCTGAACATGCAAACATGAAAGTACCAACAAATAAAAGGGTGTGCAAACCAAGGCACACATGCATGACAAAGGTGCGATGGCAAAACAAAAGGCAAACATCAACCCCCCATGGCACTTTATATCATAGTGCTAGTACAATAAGGCACCAAATGATGTGCAAGATCTCAAAAATACATGGACAATGTTGAGGCACTTTATTTTAGTGCATTTACATATGAGAAGTGCTTACAATGGAAGCCCACAATGTCTTAAAAAGGACCACAAACCCTTGGACATGAGCAATCTGGTCATATGTGCCTTCCAAATGTGATAATTATGTGGGGTAAGACGGTAATTGATGAAGTGTCTGCCATGATCTTTGAGTTTTGAAATGTGTTTAAGGGAAGATTTTTCTGTTCTCTGATGTGTATATACAGAAAGCAAGAAAAAAACACCCCCCACAACACAAAAAACCAAACCCCAACGCAAATTTGAAAGTTGGAAAATGGAAAAAAGAAAAAATCACTTCAGACAATTCTCTATGTACTTGGTAAATTTTCTGATGAAAAAATATACAGATCTGGAAAGAGCACTGGAAGACATTATGCAAAAGTTATTCCCCCGGAAGCACAAAAATGAAGATCTGACTTTGACTGGCATTAAATGCAGCAAAACAGAAAAATCAAGAAACAATACCTGCACCACTGGATCGGGCTCGGACCCAGCTTTCTAACGATATTTCGTTTTCGAAAATCCAAGCTCGGACACCCAAGATATGGCCAAAATACCAAAACTGCTCCAAAAGGGTTTGGGATGAAGCCTAGCGGTTAATGCTAACTGTTGGTGTAATTAAATATTTAATTACACTTTATTAAGTTGACTTAGAGCTAATTTTAGTCTTAGGTTATTCTTAAGTTATATTAGGGTTTTCTCTAACTTGCAAATATAAAAGCAAGTTCTCACATGTAATTCATTAATCAATTTCATTAATTGCATCCTTATTGTGCAAAATAAATTAATTAATTAATTAATTAAAAAAATTAATCAATATGATTAAATTAATTAAGTAACTAACCTATTACTCTAACACAAAAGGCTTTGAAAAATTAGGGATGCTTAAAAATGGAGCATAGACAAGTGACCACTTGAGCTCTTCAAGTGATTCATGTCCCTTTGCAAACCAAAAAAAAAAGAATCCTTCTTGGTAAGGTAGATCAAGGATCATGCTATTGAAGAGAAGTTTCTCACAAACCTTCTACAGAAACCTGCTAAGCCTAAGACAGGCTAATAACATATAGCCTTGATCTTCATATGGTCAGTGTGCAAACCTCTATGGAAATAATATGGCCAAGGTATCTAGAGATGACTTCACAAACTCACACTCTAATTTCTCAGCGTACAACTTTTCTTTTTCTAAATTTGAAATAAAAATAATAAATATTAATATGTTCAAGATGCTCTGCAAGTATTGTACTATAAATAAAGGATATCATAAAAAACACAAGGACAATTTTGCAAAGGAACTTAATGAAGAACCTATTCATCAATGCTTGAAATGAAATTAGAGCATAAAGGCAAAATCTGTGACTTTCAATTGTTAGTTCCCTCAGTGAGTCAAAAATAGACTTTTCTAAATTTGGTGTCAAAGTGGGAACTATTAATAACTAGATCAAAGGTCAATCTTCAAGAAATATTTGGTTTCATGTAGCTCTCCAACTAATCATTAACAATGGGCATTGAAAATTTGTTCTTTATGGTGATCCAGTGAGTGCTATCTAATCAATGCACAAGCAATAAAATCCATCCTTCCTAGCCAAGACCACTGGTGCAGCATATGGACTTTGGCTAGGGGTAATGATTCCAGTTTCTAACAACTCTTGCACAAGTGTCCTGATAACAAATTTGTAGAAATGACCATAACTATAAGGGGAAACAATTAAAGGTCCATTTGTTGGGTCAATCTAATTGATATGCTTCTGCCCTCTATCTAGGGGAAGTTCTTTTGGAAATTCCTAAAAAACCACTTGATACTTGGGAAGAAACTCAAGAATTTCTGAAATTTATTCCTGTTGACTAAAGGATCAACATCCATGCAATATAGGTGGTCCGCGAAGCCAAAATGCCTCTTCGTCAAGATCTTCTCCATCTAACTAGGAACAATTACCTTTATCTCCTCGTGAGGCAAGGACTTGATATTGTTCTTGTGGTCCCCTTGCTTAAATATAAAGAATCTCTCTTCATGATTTGTTGAATATGTCCCAAGTGAGGACAAACATGTATGCTTAGAACAACAATTACTCCCCCAAGATTTACAACATAAAATGTCTTTCAAGGTATAGTCACCAACTATTAACTCTAGTTTATTCACCACACCTAAGACTCTAGCATATTGAATATTTTTGAACCTAAGACTCTTATAGTGAAGTTATTAGAGGTATCCACATGAAGGACCAAACTACAAAGTTTTTTCTCTAGGATATTTAGGGTACTTCTAAGACCTACCATGACTGAAATCCTAGTCTCTTTATATGGGCAAAGATCTTGAATGTATTGAGGCTGTCTAAGCCAGTCATTACCTCTAGTGACACTAAAGGTACCCGTCTCTACATAAGTGAAGATTGGTCTTCAAGTCGATGCTCAACATTGCATTGCTCAGAGGTTTCGTCAATATGGAGTTCAAACTCAAACTCAAATTGATACATATCTTAAGCCATGTATCTTTTGGGCAGCATAAGTGACCATTAATCTAAGTGACCATTAATCTATGGTTTAGAATACTTATAAGTTATAACAAAGGTTTCCTACAGAGGCTTTAGGAGTTGAGTTTGATTGATGGCTACAATTTTTAAAATAAGAGGACTTCGATCTTCCTTCTTCCCTGCCCATCTTTTCAAATTAAAAAAATATCTTAGCAATTTCTACAACTCTCCTCCTAATGGCCTCAATATGCCTTCTAGTCCCTTTAGCTACAATAATAGCTCTTTCTAAAGAGCTCACTCAAATAGTCTTACCTTTGTTTGGATATCTGGGAAATATAGACCTTTTGCACCAAATTTGAAGAAAGTGTAGCCTTAGACTCCAAAACATGAAACTTTAAATGTACTCCACGAGCATATCTTTCTAAAACAAATGTAGAAATTGGGTATCATATGGCTCATCCTAGTTGCAGTTTGCCCTCTTAGACAAAGCATCACTGAAATCTATGTAATCTCCATTAGGGTCTATAGAAAGCCATCTCTCTCCCCATGTGTGGGAAGCACTATGCAAATGTTGTAACGCCACATTTATATTGTCATATTGCCTTTTTTATTCTCTGCCCCCCTAAAGACTAATCTGAGCTTGCTTGAGCATGTATGGACCTTCTCTACACCTCCAAATTCATAAGGTGGAATCTTCATTCGTAGCTTAAAGGAGGGTGGTTGTGATCTTTCTGCCTCTACCTATTCACCATTTGGGGGAATAGGATTGGGATCACCCCAAGGGTTGACATTATCCTCTTCACTATACAAAATGGTATTTCAATGGTCTGAATGCTTTAGGTCTCTTTCAACCGTTTTCCCAAGGATTGAATCTCTTTCAAACCTCAACTACAAACTCGATAAACAAACCCTTCAACTCGTCCTTGGTCACAAACTTAAAGTTTTTTCTTTGATAGACACCCCTTGGCATGTGGGTTGTGGTGGCAAAAAATCAATTGAAGCTTTAATACCACTTGCATGTCCAAAGAAGAACAATGCAAGAAGAATTTGTGGAAATTAAGATCTACTGTATGTGTTATATCAACTCTTTAAATACTTCATTTTTCGGATAACATTTTAAGGTAGCAAACCAGAAAAGTGATTTCCTATTTCATGTGAATATAATGCTACATTATGGGAAGAAGCATTCTGAATGCAGTTTTGAATATATTTCAATCCAAGTAAGATACCTTTGGAACTGTCTTTTCTTTGTATCATTTGCCTTCAATGCATCTGCCAACTCTCTCTCCAAAGCAAGGACTCTATCTATAACATTTCCACCCCTTGCAGGCTCTTTAAAACTAGGAAACATATTCTCAAGCTGCTTGTTCACCTGCACAGCAATAATATTTGATTTAATTGTGCACCGCAACAGATTAAAATTGCTTTTTGACATATGGCATATGCAAGTATTATCACTCAAATCTGTTATATGGAAGTTGCAACTGCAGATAGAAAACATCAATGCACATACCATCTGCAACTGCTCCATTTCTTTCTGCAATGGTTCTTGTCGATCAAGCTCACATAGACGCTCATTTTCTTGCTGAAATGGAGCTAAATTGTCATGTTTCATTTTCTCCAGCTACACATACAAAACTTATGTAAGAATTCAAACTGTGAAGAAAATAAGAAAACAATTCAAAAAAAAAGTAAGCAAGATCCACATGAAATATTATTTATTATTGATAAGACAAATACATGTTCAATGTTCATAGGTCTAGTGTTTGGCTAAATATGACAACAAATTGTTATTTCCAAAACCAAAATAAGATGGTTTTTTGTCATATTAACTATAAAGTGTAAGTTTGTGGTGCAGCAAGTCGTTAAAGAGAACTAATTTAGATAATTAATTGTAGAAGGATTGTTCTTCATACAATAATAAGAGGTACCTATATACTAATACGGTGGAGGAGAGATGCAATAGAGACACCTTTTGTTGTGACTTGGGTGATATTCACCTACAAAGAGTCCCTGTAGGAAGAGTTTGTCTACACAATGCAATGCAATAAGAAAAGGTACATCATGCAGTTTGGTTTACATGTGGTGGTGTTGTGATAGCAACCACAAGTCACTTGGAGAAGAACTCACAACCACATATGGAAAATAGTGTTGGAAGCATGAACAATGATGCAAGAGCACTTGCAGCAGAGCTAGAGTTCATGCAACAAAATTTGAAAGTAGGATAATATTCTAGAAGATGGCACAAGGTACCACATGTAGTCAGAAGTGATACCATGTTTGTATGTGCTACCACAAGTATAGAGTTGGTAGTGGTGGCTACATAGGGAAACATGAACTCATCAATAGTGTTAAGGATGTAACTATTGATTCATAGTGTGCAGCAGCAACTACATATATAGGGTGATTATCCATGTGGAAACATCATGTTTAGTGATATGTGTGGTATGCTAACATCACAATATAGTTGGGATATAGTTGCAACTTGCATGACTCTTGGTATTCCACATGTTGGTTGGATAGTTAGATGGTTTGAATGCTCTTGTGCACATCTATATGTATCATCTCATGTGAAGGCATCAAGGTTGGATGGTTGTATATACTAAATTGGATTTGAACATTGTTGGTGTGAAACATTATAGTGATTGCAAAAGAATATGTTGTAGATTGAGACTCTGTTAACAAACTTTAAAAATCTATGATTCTAAATAACATAACTGTGAAAGTCTTTTGGTAGTGGGTTTTCTCTCATAAGGGCTTCCCACATAAATCTTTGAGTCTTGTGTAATCTTGTGGATGCATATTGTTCCATTTAATTCTATATGTTGTGAGATAGGTTTTGTAAATAGTATTGATTGTTTTCAATGCACAATCTTAAGTTTCTTTAGTCCCAATCTATCGTTCGCCTTCAACAAGGGTGCAAATCTCCAACATTTGGTATTAGTTGTTTGGAAGTTACTACGTCGTTGGGACTCCAAACCCTATTGTGTGCAATGATAAACTCTACAACAATTAGTTTGTTGCAATTCGTGTATAGGTGATCACAAAGGAGGACTTTGAAGGATTTTGTGAGAAAATAAAATAGTATTATATATATGGCTAGCATGTTGAGGTTTGAGATTGAAAGATTCAACGGTCAAAACTTCGAACTTTGGAAGCTGAAGATGGAAGATTTTTTGGTGGAAAGAGATCAGTGGGCTGCAATATCTTCTTCGACCAAACCCTCAAGTATGTCTAATAAAGACTAGGTAAAATTGGATAAGAAAGCAAGAAGTACTATCCTGTTATGTAACACATAATATTAGAGTTGAATTGAGATTTCATATCAGAGTGACAAACAAATTAATAAAATTTAAATGCATTCATTGACAATGTGCATATATTATATTAAAATTACAACAAAATGCCCAAAGGCTGCAACTTTCAACTACAAAATTACAAAACTATAGAAAATATAAATATGTAGTTGTCCCTAATCAACACCTCATAACACTGCATTAAAATCTGAATTTGAGTCACTATTCCCTTCTTTCAATTGGTTTCTCACAACTGTTCTCCTCCTTCATTTTCCTTTTTACAATTTGTAAAATGATAAAAATGAGATCCTTTTTTGTTTTTGGATGTTAAAATGTCTAGTTTAGATTTAGCTTTTATCTAAAGGGGTGTGGGGGCCCTTGACCATTAGGAGCTCTAGAGTTGGTAAGTTCAAAGTGGTTTTCATTAGGAGGGAGGGCAATTCCTTTTTTATGTGGCGGGGGGAATGTTTGTTTCTCTACTTTGGGTCTATCTAATCTCTGTTGACTTATAACCAAAGCACTACATACATACCTTCCTCACTCATTTTTCCCACTCTTTCATCACCGCCTACTAAATGCCTAGCCTCATTCCTTTATTCTTTTAAAATTTTGTGTTTTAAAAAAAAATGACTTTTTAAGCATTGAGTCGTAGGGGACGGCTAGCCGTGTCGTGTTCTTCCTCTTGACTACCGTACCAGAAACGTTTCTGGGGTCAAAAAAATTGGGATCAAGGGGGACGTTTCCTCAACGTCCCCGCATGCCCTACAAGGGACGGGTCTGATTTTGCAGGGGACACATCTCTAAGTAACGTAGATTTCTGCTAATGTCATTGGTGATGATTCCTAGTTGATTGATTCAAGTGCTTCTTATCATGACACCTCATAGAGTGTGGTACTCTAATTACACAAAGTGTAAAGAAGGACAAGTTTTTCTTGGTGATAACAACTCCTTGAAGATAGTTGGTCGAGGAAAAGTAAAAGTTGCCTTCATGGATAGTAGAGGTTTGGCTAGAAAACTTATGTCTGTGTCTAAAATGACTGAGTCAAGAATACATATCGCATTTGATGGTGGAGGTTACAGGTTGGCAAGATGTAATTTGGTGCTTGCTAAGGGAGTGTGACATGGTGCTTTGTATAGGTTGGATGCATCAACATTATCCAATTGTGCTAATGTAATTGCATCTAAATCAAGGTTGTTGTGGCATCTCAGATGGGTCACCTAAGTGAGAAAGATATAAAAACATCGGTAAGTAAAGATATGGTAGATGGTCTTATTGATTTTTTTGTTGGTATGACTTTTGTGAGCATTGTGTGCTAGGAAAATAGAATAGAGTGTGGTTGGTTTCAGGAAGTACTAGAGTAGATTGGATTTTGGAAGTGATAAACAGTGATGTGTTTGGTATTGTGGATATCCAATATATTGGTAAGTCTCTATACTATGTATCATTCACTGATGATTATTCTAGGTACTCTTGGGTATATTTTCTTAGGATGAAGTCTAAGGTATTTCTCAAGTTTAAGGAGTTTAAGGTTCTTGTTGAGAATCAGATTAGTAAGAAAATAAAGGTGCTTACGACAGATAATGGTGGTGAATTTTGCTCTAAGGAGTTGAAAAATTCTATAAACACACTAGTATTGTGAAGCAAAGGACAACACCTTAACATCGCAACTGAATGGAGTGGCTGAAAGGTTGAATAGAACCTTGTTGGATCAAGCTAGAAGAATGTTGAGTAGTGTTGGTCTAGGACAGGAGTCTTGGGCTAAAGCAATTAGTATTGCATGCTACTTGAAAAATAGGTCTCCTACTTCTACGCTACAAAACAAGAAACCATATGAAATGTGGACCGAAAACCAATTGTATCACATTTAAGAGTTTTTCATTGTAAAGCTGGTGAAGGAGGTAAATCATAAAACACGCAACAACAGAAATCGAACACAGAAAATAGACTATTTCTTTATTGATCTGGGCAACTTATTACATTACAGAAGCTTAATTACAATCAGAGGATGAATCCTCTACTGGCTGCAACACATTACAGCTTTCCCAACCTCAAGACTCTAGAATCTTCAGCGTTCTGTAACCCCAAATCAGCTAGGGTTTCTGTTTTCCCACCTATTCTTAACTCTACACTGGCCCCCTTACTCTACTACTGCCCAGGGTTCCCAAAATAGTCATAAATAGCACCTTTTGGCAGCCTCCAGCTAAATTTCGAAATTTGCAACTCCCTCCAAAAGTAGGTCAACTTCCAGGAAGCATAACTTTTGATCCGGGTGTTCGATTGACAAACCGTTTTAAGCGTCGGAAAGCTCGCGATGTGAACTATCACGCCGAAAATCCATAAATGGATTGCTGTCAACTTTTCGGGATGTTATGGGATGTTTTAGTGCCTCATATCTCGTTTCGAAAATTTTCAAGGGCTTTTCGGAAAACAAAAACTTTAATATCTTTTAGCTCACAAATAATCTTTGCCTGATTCCTTCGCCAAAGGTCTTATATTTCCGTTATGTAAGTTTTCGCTTCAATTTGTGCCCAAATGCAAACTTTCCAAAAATAGCAGGTACACTTTCCAAAACAGGTAGGTTGCTATTTTTAGCAGTTTTGGAAAAACTGAAAGTCATACATCATTATTCTGGATATTATGGAACCAAAAACACTAATTATGGAAAGAAATGAAAACAACTACAACGATTTTGAATTATTTTCTTTTTGGGTGATACAAGATTGCCCTTACACCACTGGATGCTCCTGCATCAGACACCCAAGGTAATTTGAGAAGTGACCCTATCACGTCTCAGATATTTGTGAGGAAAACCCAAACGGTCAACCTCTGCCTCAGACAACCAAGAAGAATCTTCAACAAGCTTTCCTTTCCATTTTACCAGATATTCTTCATATTGCTTGTTCCAAGTAGCTCTTCCCACACGACCATCCAAGATCTCTTCTATCTCCTCCATTGAAGTAGATGTCGGAATACTCCACTGCGCTTCTGTTGGTCCATCCTCTGTTCCACTTTCATGATATTTTGATAAATCAGCAATATTGAAAATAGGGGAAATATTGATCCCACTCGGCAGCTCTACCTCATGCATTTCCTGAATCATGCTTCTTCAGGATTTTGCATGGTCCAAATTTCTTCATTTTCAACTTATTGTATGTTCCAATTGGGAACCTTTCTTTTCTCAAGTGAACCATGACTTCATCTCCTACCTCGAACTCCTTATACCTCCTTTTCTAATCTGCCTTAGCCTTGTACTGAATATTCATCTTAGTAATGTGATTTCTCACCTCTACATGCAAATTCTTCAGATGTTCTGCAAAGTCTTCGGCTTCAGCACTTGTCTTTTCTCCTTTGTCCAGCTTCCTCAACTCAAAAGCATTTCTCGAGCTATTGCCATATGCAATTTGGAATGGTTATTTACCAGTACTCCTATTGATAGAATTGTTGTAAGCAAATTCTGCCTGTGGTAAAATCAAATCCCATCCCTTGGGCTTATCTCCTACTAAGCATCGTAGCAGGTTGCCCAAACTCCTATTCACCACTTCGGTCTATCCATCAGTCTGTGGATGGTGTGCAGAACTGAACTTCAAATCTGTCTTCAACTTCTTCCACAATGTCCTCCAGAAATAACCAACAAACTTGGTATCTCGATCTAAAAGTATGCTCTTTGGTAGATCGTGTAATCTCACCACCTCCCTGAAAAATAACTCTGCAATATGAACAGCATCATTAGTCTTCTTGCAAGGAATAAATGTGCCATCTTTGAGAATCTGTCCACCACCACAAAAATGGAATCATGTCCTCTCTGTGTCCTTGGTAAACCAAGAACAAAATCCATACTAATATCATCCCATGGCTTCTCTGGTACAGGTAATAGCTGGTATAGACCTGTGTTCTGACTTGCTCCTTTTGCCATCTGACATACTCTGCAACTCTACACAAATTTCCTCACATCGTGCTACAACTATGGCCAATAATAATTTTCACCAACACTAGCAATGGTCTTATCTCGACCAAAGTGTCTAGCCAATCCTCCACTATGCTTCTCCTTAATCAGGTTCTCTCTCATGGAACTCCTCGGAATGCACAACTGACTTCCTCTAAACAACATGCCATCTTGGATTATGAAATCCAGCCATTTTGTCCTATCCAAAGTAACAGGTGCCAGACAAGCTTTCCAAGCCTCTGCAAAATCTAGATCTTTAGGATACAAACTTTTGAGCTCATCGAATCCAACAACCTCTATCTTCATTTCTGTCAACAAATTTTGCCTTCTACTCAAGGCATCTGCAACTCTGTTGGACTTCCCACTCCTGTGCTTCAAAACAAAAATATAGCTCTGCAAAAACTCAACCCATTTTAAGTGCCTTTGATTTAACTTTCCTTGACTATTAAGATACTGCAAAGCCTGATGATCAGTATATAAAACAAACTCCTCTGGCAACAAATAATGTCTCCATTTCTTCAAAGCCTGAACTATTGCATAAAACTCCTGATCATAAACAGAATACTTTTTCTTGGCATCATTAAGCTTCTCACTAAAATAGGCAATGGGCTTACCTTCTTGGCTCAAAATAGCTCATATACCACTACCACTAACATCACAATCTACCTGAAATATCTTATTGAAATCTGGAAGTGCCAAAACAAGTTGTTCTACGACTTTCTGCTTCAATGTATCAAAGCTCTTGTTTGCTCCTTTAGTCCATCTAAACTCTTTTCTGTCCCCTCTCATTGTCTCAGTTAGGGGTGCACAAATGCTACTAAAATTCCTGATAAACTTTCTGTAAAAACTTGCCAAACCATGAAAAGATCTTACCTCTGTGGCACTCCTCGGCGTAGGCCATTCAATGATAGCCCTCACCTTCTCTGGGTCCATCTTAAGACCTTCCTCTGAGACAACAAATCCCAGGTATACCAACTCCTCCTTTGCAAAATTACATTTCTTCAGGTTAATCAACAACTTATCCTCCCTTAGCTTCTCTAAAACTCTTCTGATATGCATCAGATGCCCATCCCTAGTCTTACTGAAAATCAAAATATCATCTAAATAAACAATAACAAAACTTCCCAAAAATTCTTTTAGTACCTCGTTCATGAGCCGCATGAATGTGCTCAGTGCATTGGTTAGCCCAAATGACATGACTAACCACTCATACAAACCCTTCTTGGTCTTGAAGGTTGTCTTCCATTCATCTCCTTCTCTAATTCGGATCTAGTGATACCCACTCTTCAGATCAATCTTCGTGAAGTACTTGGCTCCACTCAAACAATCCATTATGTCATCCATTCTGGGCAATGGAAATCTATACTTGATCGTGATCTTATTGATGGCTCGAGAGTCTGTACATATTCTCCACTCTCCATCTTTCTTTGGTGCTAGTACTACAGGTACCGCACATGGACTTAGGCTCTCTTATCAATCCCTTCCTCAACAACTCCTGAACTTGTCTGTTCAACTCTTCACTCTCGGCTGGAGTCATTCTATGGGCTGCCTTATTTGGCAAACTGGCCCCTGGAATCAAATCCATTTGATGACTTATCTTCCTTACTGGTGGTAAACCCTTTGGTACATTATCAGAGATAATGTACTGAAATTCTTCCAACATATCTAAAACTTCTGCCGGTACATCTTCACATTTCTCTTGACTAATCTTAGGAATCAATGCAAAGCAATGATGCTCATGCTTCATACCCTCCAAAAATTTTCTATCATCTACCAAGCAAATTCTGGCAATACTACATGCCTTTTCTTCCACCTCCTTCAAGGGCTTCAACTTGTGACGAACTCCATCCTTTGTTAGGGAATATGTTTTTGCATGACCATCATGGACAGCGCTCCTATCATACTGCCACGGCCTCCCCAACAGCATATGACATGCATCCATCGGTATAATATCACACAGCACCTCATCATGGTAGTCCCCAATCTTGAACTTCACTAAACATTGCTCATTGACCAAAGCTCGGTGGTCCTTCTGCAACCATGCAATTCGATATGGATGTGGATGCTTTCTTCTTGTCAACTTCAACTTGTCAACCATCTCCTCTGAAACAAGATTGTCAATACTTCCACTGTCAATAATAATGTCACAACACTTACCTTCACATTTGCACCTTGTGCGAAATAAACTCTTCCTCTGATTGGGTTCTTTCTCCTCATTCAGCAAAGTTCTTCTGACAACTGGGGTTTCTCCCCTTTTAGCATCTTCAGAACGCTCAAACTATGCATCTTCATCTACATGTGCAACTCGTGCGTTACCTTCAGGTCTTCTGTTTGTCCTTGATGTTGCGGACACTCGTATGCTCGATGCCCTTCTTCTCCACATTGGAAACAGGTTCCTCTGAAACCTCCTCTTCCAGGTCCTTGCCCAGGTCTACCTCTGCCTCTTCCTCTTCCTCTTTGGTCACCATTGTTCTGGTCACAAGGGCGGTAGGTATTATCCCCTCTTTGATTTCGACTGGTGCCTGCTTCTTCACTTTTCTTTTGATCTTCATTACAGCCTCCATAGGGTTTTCCACCAGTCCTTCCACCTTGACCTCTTCCCCTTTGCTTGGTATCAAATATTTTGTTCAGCTTCTCTTCCACCTTCAGGGAAAATTGGTACGCATCTTCTATGGTGGTCATTCTGACCAGGCTCAGCTCCTCTTGAATACTCGGCCTCAACCCATTAATGTAACGGGCTACCTTCTCCTTGTTGGGCTCTGCATGGCCTGTCCTGATAGTAATTTTATAAAACTCTTCTATATACTCCTTAACAGACTTGTTACCTTGCTTCAGTCCTTGCAGCTTCTTCAGCAACTCCATCTCATAGTCCACAGGAATGAACTATTTCTTCAGTTTCTCCACCATCTGATCCCATCTGGTGATCTTTCCTTTTCCTCTTCTGTTCCTCTCTAATTGGAACTCCTTCCACCAAATATTGGCGTGGCCCTTCAACTTTGTTTTTGCAAACTTAACCCGATCTGGGTCCTCCACATCTTCACACTCAAAATACTCCTCCATGTCATTGATCCAATCAATAAGCTATTTTGGATTCAAATCTCCAGAATATGTAGAAACTTCGATCCTGGGCCTCTTTCCGATTTTCGAAATGGCCCTCAACAACCTAACTTCTACAGGATCTCCGGCAGCTTCTTGTTCTTCCTCAGATAGCTCTTCTTCAGCTTCATCTTCACTTTTTTCTCGTCCTCGGATCAAACCCTCTTCGTAGCTCCTCTTGCAATGCATCAATTTGCCTTTGTAGGGCTCTAAAACCCTCTTCCGTCAAAGCATTCCTCCCAACACGATTTCTTCGTGGAGGCATCTTGGTCTCCGCAGCGAACCCACAACCTCAGGTCCTGGTGCAAACTGTCTCATGGTCGGCGATCTGTCTACACACTCAGGAAACCTGGCTCTGATACCACTTGATGAAGGAGGTAAATCATAAAACACACAACAGAAATGGAACACAGAAAATAGACTATTTCTTTATTGATCTAGGGAACTTATTACATTACAGAAGCTTAATTACAATCAGAGGATGAATCCTCTACTGGCTGCAACACATTACAGCTTTCCCAACCTTAAGACTCTAGAATCTTTAGCCATCTATAACCCCAAATCAGCTAGGGTTTCTGTTTTCCCACCTATTCTTGACTCTACACTGGCCCCCTTATCTCTAGTACTACCCAGGGTTCCCAAAATAGTCATAAATGGCACTTTTTGGCGGCCTCCAGCTAAATTTCAAAATTTGCAACTCCCTCCAAAAGTAGGTCAACTTCAGGGAAGCATAACTTTTGATCCAGGGGTCCGATTGACGAACCGTTTTAAGCGCCGGAAAGCTCGCGATGTGAACTATCACGCCGGAAATCCATAAACGGATTTCCGTCAACTTTTCGAGATGTTATGGGATGTTTTAGTGCCTCATATCTCGTTTCGAAAATTTTCAGGGGCTTTTCAGAAAACAAAAACTTTAATATCTTTCAGCTCACAAATGATCTTTGTCTGATTCCTTCGCCAAAGGTCTTATATTTACGTTATGTAACTTTTTGTATGCTTTCGCTTCAATTCGTGCCCAAATGCAAACTTTCCAAAAATAGCAGGTACACTTTCCAAAACAAGCAAGTTGCTATTTTTAGCAGTTTTGGAAAAACTGAAAGTCCTACATCATTATTTTGGATATTATAGAACCAAAAACACTAATTATGGAAAGAAATAAAAACAACTACAACGATTTTGAATTATCTTCTTTTTGGGTGATGCAAGATTGCCCTTACACCACTAGATGCTCCTGCATCAAAAGCAGTTGTTCAAGTGCCAAAGGAGAGACGGTCTAAGTTGGATTTTAAGGTGAAAAGGTTTATTTTCATCAATTATGATGAGAATGTTAAAGGCTACAAACTTTGGAATCTGGAAAAATTTAAAGGTTCTCTATTCTAGGGATGTTGCATTCAAAGAACTTGGAGTCTTGTCCAAGGAAGAACAGTCAAAGGAGAACAAAAGGGAGAAGGTGAATTTTGAATCAAAATTGGAGCAGCAGACTGAATTTGAAACTGAACAACAAAGTGGACATGACAGTTTGGAAGAAGATGAGGCAAGCACATATGGTACAAACTTTGAAGAAGAACAAAGTGCAGATGCAGCAAGAAATTCTTCACCGGTAACTTTGAGGAGGTCTTAAGGCAGTGAAGATCACCTGACAGGTATAGTCCACCAAATTTCTATTGTGTTTTTGCTCTTACTTGTATTGATAGTGAACCAAGTTCTATGGAAGAGGCTCTCACTTCCAAAGAGGAAACATCTTGCCATGAATGAGAAGATGTTGGCATTGAAGTAGTGTAAGACTTGGGATTTGTTTGATCTACCTGAGGATAGAAAACCCATTGGCTGCAACTGGGTGTTCAAGAAGAAGTTCAGAGCAAATGGATCACTTGAGAGGTACAAGATGCAATTGGTGGCAAAAGGATATTCCTAGGTTCAGGGAATTGATTCCAATGAGATCTTTTCTCCTATTGCTAAGTTGAATTCTATTAGGATATTGTTATCCATAGCTACAACATATGATCTTGAGATAGAGTAGATAGATGTCAAGACAACATTCTTGCATGGAGACTTAGAGGAGGAAATATACATGGAACGGCTTAAAGGATTCAAGGTGAAAGGTATTAGAAGGTCATTGTATGGGTTGAGACAATCCCCACGTATGTGTAATGTAAAGTTTGACTCGTGCTAGAATTGGGTTTTGGAAGAAGTGATGCTAATCATTGTGTATTATAAGTAGGTAAATTGTCACATTTCAATTATTGTTTTATATGTTGATGATATGCTAATCATTGGAGACAATAAGACATTCACTTGATAACTTAAAACTCAATTGTCTAGTAAGTTTGACATGAAAGACTTAGGTGCTACTAGATACATATTTGGTATGAAGATATACAAAGATAAGACCAACAAAAAATTGTGGCTAAACCAAACTAAGTATCTTGAAGTTGTTTTGTGAAAGTTTGGAATGTAGGATAGTAAACATGTAAGCACACCTCTACTAGTTCGCACAAAACTGAGCTTGGAACAATGTCCCAAATTTGAGGAGGAATTGGAGGACATGAGGAATGTTCCATATGCTAGTGCGGTAGGAAGTCTCATGTATGCAATGGTCTGCACAAGACCAAGCATTGCCCAAGCAATGGGAGTTCTAAGTAGGTTCATGGAGAAACCAATGAAAGAACATTGGACACAAGTGAAGAGAGTGTTCAAGTATTTGAAAGGAACTCTAGATTATTGCTTAACTTATCATGGTACTAATGATGTAGGCAGAGTGTTGACTGTACAAGGATTTGTAGATTCGGATTGGGCCAGAGATCCTGATAACCAAAGGTCAACAAGTGTCTATGTTTTTATTTTGTTTGGTGGAGCAATAAGTTGGATGAGAAAGTGGCAACAAACAGTTGCCCTATCCACTACTGAAGCAAAATATATGGCCACAACACATGCTTGTAAAGAAACAATGTGGTTGAAGTGGTTAAGTAATAGTATTGGTTCTACAAGTCATATAGTGGTGAAATGTGATTCATAGAGTGCAATTTGTTTGGCAATAAATCTTGTTTACCATGTTAGAAACAAGTACATCGATGTTCAATATCATTTTGTGAGGGAGATGATTGAGAGCAAGAAAGTCCAAATGGAGAAAATTGATACTCAGGTAAATATTGTTGATTCTTTGACAAAAATTGTAAATACTGCCAAGTTCATCTGGTGTAGGGATGAAATGGGTTTGTTCCATTCCCAAGCATGAGGTTAACTTCTTGGGTTGAATACTACACTCTCTCCTACCATAAATATCAAGTGGGAGAATGTGAGACTTGGGTGATATTCACCCGCAAAGAGTTCTTGTAGGAAAAGTTTGTTTGTAGAATGCAATGTAGTAAGATGCGGTGAGTTGTTGGTATTGCGGCACATCATGCATGTTGCTTTGCATGTGGTGGTGCTGTGACAACAACCACAAGACACTTGCAGAAGAACTCACAACCGCATATGGAAAATAGTGTTTGCCAGAAGCATAAAAAGTGATGCAGAAGCACTTGCAGTAGAAATAAGAGTTCATGCGGCACAATCCAAGAGCAAGATAATGTTCTAGAAGTTGGCACAAGGTACTACAAGCAATCAAAAGTGATACTATGTTTGTATGTGCTACCACAAAGATGGAGCTGATAGTGGTGGCTATACAAGGAAAACATGAACTTGTTGACAGTGTTAAGGATGTAACTATTGATTCATAGTGTGCAGTGGCAGTTATGTATACAAGGTGATTATCCATGTGGAGACATTGTGTTTGGTGATATGTGCGGTATGCTGATGTCATAAGATAGTTCAAATATAATTGCATGATTCTTGGTATTCCACGTGTTGGTTGGATAGTTAAACGGTTTGAATTCTCTTGTGCATCTCTATCTGTATCATCTCATGTAAAGGAGCCAAGGTTGGATCGTTGTACAAACTGAATTGGATTTGAACATTGTTGGTGTGAAACATTACATTAATTGCAAAAGAAGTATGCTATAGATTGAGACTCTATTAACAAGCTTTGTTGTATTGACTCTCTAATTTTGAATAATATAACGGTGAAAGTCTTTTGGTGGTGGGTTTTCCTCTGTACGGGTTTCCCACATAAATTTGAGTCTTGTGTAATTGTTGGAAATAAGCCACACCCGGACCGACAATGGGCTGGCCACAAAGGGGCCAGTAGCTTAGTTGGTAGAGCACTCCAACAACAAATGGAAGGTCTTAGGTTCGAGTCCTAGCTGGTCCATATGAGTAACAGCTCAACAAGTGGTATCAGAGCCAACTACAACTCATATGGACTAGCTAGGACTCGAACCTGGGACCTTCCATTTGATACTGTAGTGCTCTACCAACTAAACTACTAGCCCCTTTGTGGCCAACCCATCGTCGATCTAGGTTGGCTAATTTCCAACACCCCCCCTTAAACCACACTGTAGGTGTTTGGGGCTCCTAGCCTGGCTTTGATACCACTTGTTGAGCTACATCTCATATGGACTAGCTAGGACTCAAACCTAGGACCTTCCATTTGTTGTTGGAGTGCTCTACCAACTGAGTTACTGGCCCCTTTGTGGCCAGCCCATCATTGGTCTAGGTGTGGCTTATTTCCAACAGTACTCTTGTGGATGTGTATTGTTCCATTTACTTCTATGTGTGTTGTTAGATAGGTTTTGTAAATTCTATTGACTGTTTTTAGTGCACATAATCTTAAGTTTCTTTAATCCTAGTGTATCAATCGTTTGCAATAGGGGTGCAAATCCCCAACACCTTTTACTATCTATTATTTTTATTATACTGGTATATTATTGTATTATATTATTTTGGAGTACTCCAAGTGTAGGTGAATTGGCAAGGTTGGGTTTATCCTGAAGTGATAAAAAAATTTAAAAATATAGAGGTAAATGCAAAGAAAGTCCCTTGTGATCTGCCATAAGGGGGATCTTGTATGCCAAATCAGCATCTAATCTGGCTGTGACCATAAAAAACCTTTACCTACACTATTTTATTGTTATTTGGTCTTACACTTTCAAGCAGAAAAGCATAAAGAATCAAATGAAACCAGTGTCTATATCCCTGTGAAAAATGTCTATCCTTATAAGAAAAAATATACATTTCAAACACCAAGCTTGAAATTTTCCATGACCATCCTCAATTTGTAGGCATTCTTAAGTTATTAAAATATTGCACAGCTCAGAAAGAAGAATGAAACTTTAAATATAGACAGTTTTTTGAACATATTGTTACCTCTTTGTGAATCCGTTCCAAACTGGAATTCAAAGTTCCCTCATTTAGATGTTTATCAATCAGGTCCACTTCATCAATATTAATCTGTAATTTCTTTTCATTTGCACTAAATTCTTGCCAGGGCTCTCCAAGCACAATAGCCAATGATTTCACCTCCCCCTGGTGAACAGATAAAATCATTCAATGTGTAAATTGCTGACCCTGCTTATTTCATGTAAGCAAGAAAGCATATTCTCTCTAGTGAAATCTTAAATACAAAACATTTCATACATAAATAACAAGTTTGTAGTGAAGAACTTACAGATTGTCACAAGCATGCAACAAATATAGTTTTATATGAAAGTAAACAGGATTTATGAGACAATTAATAGCATTGCCTTTAGTGATTGAGCAACAAGCTTAATTTTGTAACAAGATGAAGAAATGTTGAGGTAAGGCCCACTGTTAAAATTAGAAAGTGCACTTACTGGAGTATCATCAGCAGTAGCTTTTGTGTTATCATCTTGGCCCTTCAACTTTCTCTCAATTTCAACAAGCGCATCCACCTTTTGCTGAAGTTCTTTCTCTAATTTAGATATCTGTTTCTCCATGTCTTCCATCTTTGACTCTTTCTCCAACAATCTATTCTTAAGTTCACTTTCTAACTTTCGAAGCTGAATCAGTTCATTCTTTTCATCTGCTTGAAGTGATAATTGAGCATCTTGGCTATCCAATATAGACTGGACAGAAGCAACCTTCATTTCTAGTTCATCCTTGCAACATTTCAACTCATCCAATTCCACATCTGAATATCTCAGCATTTCCTTTAAAGAGCAAAGCTCTTTATCAAGTTGTTCTTTCTCCACATTAGATTTATGCAACAGATGTTCTAACCATGCTTTCTCTGCTACACATTTCTCTAAACTTGTTTTAGTAATTTCAAACTCAGCCTTCACTTCATTACATTCCTTAATCTTTTGAACAAGGACATTATTTTCTTGCAAAACAGATTGCCATTCTGTCTCCAGTGAAACAAGTCTAATGGACAACTCTTCAGTTTTCTCCCTGTACTGTATTTCATTGCTTTTCTGGACCTCAAGCTCCTTCATCCTATCTTGCAGCTTTGACAATAGGTCTTCCCCATGTCTTTTTGACATTTCTAATTGACTCATCATTTCTTGCTCCTTGGCTTCAAACTGCTCTCGGATGAATGCAATTCGAAGTGACTCTTGCACCATTATTGAATGTTCTTCCATTTCTTTCTTCTGCACACGGAGTTGAGACACTTCGGCTTCTGCCTTCTGTTGAAGCTCTTTCAATTGGATTGAATGTCTTCTCAATTCTTCTATCTTTACCTCTTTCTCTGACAGCATGTCCTTAAGTTCAGTGTATTCACTACGAAGCTGCATCAATTCATTATTTTGCTCATCAATCTTAGACTCCAGAACTGTGACTGTTATCTCTAGTTCATCTCTGTGGCAATTCATCTCATCTAGCTCCGAATTTAAATTCCTTAAAATTTCTTTTAGCAATCCAAGCTCTTTATCAAGTTGCCCTTTTTCCTCATTAGCCATGTCCAAAAAATCTTCTAGTTCAGCTTTGCACGCTTTGTGTTCCTCAAAATTATGAATAAGTTCCATCTTTTCATTCACAGTAGTTTCCATCTCTGTTTCCAATAATGATATTTTGACAGATAGCTCCTTATTTTCTCTCAAGTAGTTTGCTTCACTTTTTGTCCGAATCTCAAGATCAGACATTGTGTTTTGCAGCTTTAATAAAAGCTCTTGCCTTTGTATCATTGACAGATCCAGTTCTTGCACCTTGGCTGCAAACTGCTTTTGCATTGATTCATTCTCTGCATTTGCCATTTGTAGTGATTCTTGGATAACTGACAACTGCTTTTCCAATTCAACATTTCTTGCATGAAGCTGAGAAGCTTCCAGATCTGCCTTCTGCAAAAGGTCTTTCAAGTGCGCTACATATTTCCTCAGATCTTCTGTTTTCAATTCTTGTTCTGAAAACCTAATTTTAACTTCACTATTTTCACTATGAAGCTGCATCAATTCATCATTTTGCTCATTCACCTTGGACTGCAGAAATGTGACTTCCATCTCTAGTTCAGCTCTGTGGTGTTTCAGCTCAACTAATTCTGAATCTGAATCCCGTAACATTTCCTTTAATAAGCCAAGCTCCTTATCAAGTTTCCCTTTCTCCTCAGTAGCCCTGTCCAAAGAATCCTGTAGCACTGCTCTCTCTGTATTAGAAATGTCGAGACTCATTTTATTACTCTCAAGTTCGGCTATTACAGCTTCATACTCCTCAACCTTACGAAGAATTTCCCTCTTTCCATTCAAAGCAGTTTCCACCTCTGTTTCCAATAATGAAATTTTGATGGACAGTTCCTTATTTGCTCTCAAGGAATCTTCTTCACTTTTTGTCTGAAATTCAAGATCAGCCATTGCATTTTCTAGCTTTAATAACAGCTCTTCCCTCTGTTCTGTTAACAGATCTAGTTCTTGCATCTTGGCTTCAACCTGCATTCTCAATGATTCATTCTCTGCATTTGCCATTTGTAGTGATTCTTGGATAACTGACAACTGTTTCTCCAAGTCACTATTTCTTGCACAAAGCTGAGAAACTTCCACATCTGCCTTCCGTGAAAGCTCTACAGAATGAGCTAAATGTTTCCTCAAGTCTTCTGCTTCCACTTCGTTTTCTGAAAACCTATGTTTTAGTTCACCATATTGCTTATGAAGCTCAATTAATTCATCCCTTTGCTCATTACTCGATACTAATTCAGCATATTGATTATCCAACTTGGACTTCAGGAATGCTGCTGTTATCTCTAGTTCATTCCTGGAGCATTTCAACTCATCCAGTTCTCTATCTGCACTTTCCAGTGCTTCTTTTAATGAGATATGTTCATTTTCAAGCTCTCTACTTTCATGCTTAACCTTCTGCAAAGCTGATTTCAGCTCTGCATTTTGGACTTTAGTACTGTCCAAAGTCAGTTTATTTTTTTCAAATTCGGACCTCATACCATCACATTCCTTAACCCTTTGGGTAAGACTACTCTTATCCTTCAAAACCGATTGTAACTCTGTCTCCAACATTGAAATTTTACTGGACAACTCATGATTTCTTTTGATCTGATTTGCTTCATTATTCATGCACTTCTCCTTGTCATTCCACGCATTTTGCAGCCTTGAAATCATCTCCTCTCGTTGTTTATTTGAAAGATCTAATTGGGTCATAAGTTCTTGCACCTTGCCTTCGTACTGTCCTGTAATAAATGCAATCTCATCTTTGGCATTTTGCAGTGATTCTTGCAATCCTGATGAATATTCTTCTAGATCATTCTTCTGAGCGCACAGTTGAGATATCTCTGCCTCTGCCTTCTGTTGAAGTTCTTTCTGTGAATGAAACAAATGTTTCATCTCTGCTGTCTTCAACTCTTGCTCAGACAACCTCTGCTTAAGCTCACTATGTTGGCTATGAAGTTCCAACAATTTGTTCTTTTGCTCAATATGAGATGATTTATCAGCAAGTTGATTTTCCAATGTCAACTGGAGTGATGCTACTTCTTCATGTTGTTCATCTTTGCAACATTTCAGTTCATCCAATTCTGTGTCGGAATTTCTCAGCATTTCATTCAAAGAACCAAGTTCCTTCTCAAATTTAATTTTTTCCTCATTAACTCTCTGTAACAAACCTTCTATACCTATCCTCTCTATTTTACAACCATCTAAACTTATTTTAGTACTCTGGAGTTCAGCCTTTACAATGTTACATTCTTCAGCCTTTTGAATAAGATTGATCTTTTCAATTGATAGAGTTTGTACCTCTCTCTCCAACATCAAAATTCGTGCAGAAAGCTCATCATCTCTTTTAATATAGTCTCTTTCACTTTTCATCTGATTTTCTAGCTCATTAGCTGTGTTTTGAAGCTTTAACAGCAACTCTTCTTCGCTTTTCTTTGAGAGATTCAGCTGCATTATAAGTTTTTGCACCTGGGCTTCACCCTGTCGTCTGGTTTCTGCAATCTCTTCGTTAGCCTTTTCAAGTGATTCTTGCATTACTGTTAGCTGATCTTCCAATTCATCCTTTTGTACACGTAGTTGAGATGCTTCTGCAAATGCTTGTGTTGCCAGTTTTTCATTGGCATCAAATGTACAAGAAATCTGTAAAGAAAGATGTTCAAGCTCTTTCTGGAGTTGTCCAACAATGTTAGCATTATTCAATCGAGTCTTTTTGAGTGCCATTTCTGCTCTGTTGGCCCTTTGCTCCAGTTCAGCTTTAGACAAGGCCATTCTATCCCTATCTGCTGAATACCTTGCTGCTTGTTGATCAAGCTCTTGCTTGAACTTTTCCGCCTGACTTTCAAGGGTGCTAATACTATATAAAGAAGCTCTGTGCTCATCTCCTAGATTTTCCAACTGTTCTTGCAGCTGTTTCTCTGAGTTCCCTAAATATGACACACGTTCCTCAAGTTCACTTATCAGGGCCTCATATTTGTATTCTAATTGCTCAATCTCATATGCTAGAGAGTCTCGTGCCCTTCTATAGTCCTCTGCTTCTGCAGAAAGTTCATAAATCCTTTTCTCCATTTCAAGAGTCGAATCACTCTCAGTTTCACCTTTTCTGAATACCTCTGATAGCTTTGTTGTGGCCATCAGAGCTTTGTCATTTTCCATATCATGTTGCTGTGTGCCAAACTGAGAATGGTTTTGAACAAGTTGACTCTTTTTCTTCCCCAGATGAAACATTTTACTGTAAATCTCATCTTGCTCATTGTCTATGTCTTGGCTTCTCTTGGTTTGTGGTTCACAGTCTTTTCCTGTGACAGTCAGAGATTCTTCTATAGAGTCTCCATTTTGTTCCCTTGTTATAACCGTGTTCAGCCGATTTTGCAAGTCCAGTCTTTCCTCCACTAGAGATTGAATTCTAGTTTCTAGTTGGTAGTTTGATGCAGAAAGAACCTGTACCTGTTGCTTAGCTTCTGAAAGTTGAAATTCTAATCCTGACTTGTGAAACCCATTTATTTTTTCTGAATTTCCAGAAAATTGATCTATTTCAAAATGTAAATCATGTGATGTGTTTTCCTGCTTGCAAAGCTGATAAGTGTTTGGTGTTTCATGATCATCCAAATAAAGACATGAATTTCCATTGCCACAGCCATTGATTTCTAAATTAGTTAGGATGTTACATGGCAGGAAGAACTCTTCAGGTGAGCTCCTCTTGTCAGGATCAACTTCAGTTATTTTTCTATCACTTGCAATCATTTTACCATTCAACTTACTAATCATGCTTATGTTTTCCTGCCTGAACTCTTGGAATAGCCTCTCTAAAACCTCCAGGTCATCTCGAAGGGCATGCAAGATCTTCCCATCATCTTTCAAAATTATTTTCTCTTTGATTTCTCTGACTTTGTGCTCTGAAGAAGTAAGCTTTTGTAGCCAGTCTATCTCGGTGCCTTTAAGTCCCTTATTTTTATCTTCTATCACCAAAGCCTGAGGTTTTCTATTTGATACCTGTTCAATCTCCTTAGTCTTACTCTCTGAAAAATCTCCTTGAAATCTAAGTAATAACTTAGAGTGTGCCTCTTGAGTCTTCTCCAGCAACATTTTGAGGCTTATGTTGACTTGTTTCTCAGAGTCCAGTTCTTTTTTGAGGTCTTCCAAAGTATCCTTGCTATCACTCATGTCAAACCATCCATTGCCCACATGCTTATGTTCTTCCTTGCCCTGTCCTGGAGCCTCTAGTTGTTCGTAATCAGATTTAATAATTCTGCACTCTGATTTGATATTTGAATTTTTTATTGCAAAATCCTGTTCCTGCTTAATCTCTGTTGCAAGTTGCTGCATTAGTGTCTTTATTTCTGCTGATTGTTCTTCTGCCTGTTTTTCTAATGAGGCGACTTCTGTCTTGAGCTGCAATATTGAAGATTCGGAAATTTGTAGATTTACTCTGAGCCTCTCATTTTCTTCATAAACATTTGCCACATCATTTTCTGTAGAATAGTCTGAACTCCAACCATGTGTCCATTCACCACTTGACTTTTCTATTTGTTTTGTATGTGTTTGTACCTGACCATTACTGATACTTGATTTTAGAGGAGGCTTGGAAAGTTGGGTAACAGGTGAAGGAAAGCTTTCTGCATCTTGATTTATTCCATTTTTTATACCACTGACCGCAGAAATGTCATGTTCCTGTTGCTTTGCACGATAGTTGTTTTCTGCACTAGAAACTGGTATGGTAGCACTAGCAACATGTCCTCTGTAGTTTCTATTGGCTTTGCTACTGAGTTTTATTGATGACACTTCTTGACTGCCTGGACGAAGCCGAACAGCTGAAGTGGATCGAGGCTTTTCCTGGGAATTTTCAATGAAAAATAGTTAGGAGCAATTCATTAAGTATTTTTGAAACATGTATATCAAGACATGTGCATGGGACAGACGTAGCTGATGCTGAATATTCTCCCAAAGTAAGCACACTATCCTTCAAAAAATTACATTTTAAAGGGAAACAAAACCCACAGCTGGAAATGAACACAAGCTTCTTTAATATATCGGCAAAAAGCTCCAAGCATCGAAATAATTAACAAGGCATTTATAGGCCCCTTCAGAAATCACGCAATGACAAATGTATAACTAAATCCATAATTTAGTTGGTATCCCACACTATCATACTCGAAAATGTAAAGTTAAATGAACGTTCAACATTTCTCCATAACTCATTAGTTTGCTGTGTAATTCAGCAATATAAACTTTTCAGCCCTCAGGACTCACAGGCAAAGGATGCTTACTTAGGCAAGATTTCACTTAAAGTATAAATCGAATGCTATTTCTAGTGGCATCTCAAATAAGCAATGACTCTTTTTTTACAGATTTGTGGTGATCAAAGAAAAGCTAAATTCTATTTACCATTCATATACTATTAAGATATCTATCAAAGAAATTGCTTTTATGACATAACTCAGTTTACCATACTATCTCAGACAATGCTGTTTCCTCTACACACTTTAGCAGAGCAGCATTTGATACTCACTTATCTTTTATTTATTTTTATAAATGGTACAAATAAAAAATGAAATATTGCATGACATAATGAAGAAAACAACTTAATCTGAGAGAGAGAGAGAGAGAGAGAGAGGACAGTTTTCTTAATTCTTAATGTACATGTTTCAAACATTGATCTTTCATAATTGTTTTTTATCAAAAAGGTACAAAGGTAGAAATCAATTGTTGTATAATATAATTCAAAAAAAATTATGCATTCAAAAAAAGTTAGAGCTCCCAGTATTTGCCCCAGATCTTCCAAAGATTATTTTATTTTTCTGGATAAGGAAGCATTAACTCCTATAGAATCTTTGTGGGTTCCATAACATACCCTTGAACATAGGATTTAAGGTTTTAAGGGTGTTTAGGCACATGTTTTTGTATTACTATGGTACTCTACAAAATTTGAAGATAAGAAAAGAATTGAAAAACAAGTTTGATCATCTTGTAGTAAAAGGAAAGAATCAATGCTCATATATGGTGTTTTCATAATGGGAAGAAGGAATTGACACTCAACTTCGCTGATCTCCTAATCTGTCATGGTGCCATGGCGTTCTTGGACTATTCATTGTGTCCTTAGATTTAACTTTGGATTTAAAAGTAAGTCACTACTTAAATTAACTTGGTGGTATACTGAATAATCCTTGTAATGCTTAAAGTGCATGAATGTCATTAACAGAATGTCAAAAATTATCAGTGTCCTAAATAAAGGAAGAGCTAGTGTAAGAAACCACCCATTCATACCAAAGAAACATTTCTCCATAACAGAAACTTCATATAAATGCAAATGTTTTTCACCTTTATGCACAATCCTTAGGTCTCTTCTACTATATGTATTCAAAAACAATTCCAAACAATTATATATTCTTTCTCTGCCACTCCAAACGTACTGAAACATAAAATGATTTACTTTGATTATGATCTTAAAACAGTGAATAAAAATACTTCGATTAAACAAAGAAGCATCCCTGAATGTTGTAAACAATAACAAGTTAATAATTCTTTTGTGGTTGAAACAAAGATGACCTTTGTATTAAGTTTTTAATTCAAAGATCAGCGTAAAATCTAATAGTTTTATCTATAGAACCACTCTGTCAGAAAGCATTGAAGTTTGCCTCAAAACAACCATGAAATTCATATGCTATGGTCTTTTACAGTCTGAAATGTAAAAGTTTTTACTTTAGGAAACCATTCATGAAATGGAATTTGTAATTTATATGGCTTATAGTTAGTTTAGTGTCATTCATGGGATATTTCATATTACAGAACTTCTATGGACTGGCTAAGATAAATCATGGGGAAAAATCTTAAGCTTTGTATGCTAAGAAGACCAGTTCATCATAGTTTCAAGCTGATCTACAACTGTGCTTTTGGCTTATGAGGTAACAAAATGCACTAGGCATTATTATGGTTTCTATCAAGGAAATTCAACTACTGTTCTCATTAGAAGCCTGGTCCTGTACCATAAGCTATGTGCACCTAGCACCTTTTCAAGACTAAATTAAGAAGCACTAAATGGGTTTATAGTCTAGGATATGAAAGGAAACTAAGTTCTTTTGGGTTGGTTGCACCTGGCCAAGCTACCCACATCCTTTTGGGCAAGTTACAAATGCTATGGAGTCGTGTGCTTGTTCTAGCAAAGCACAAACATAACAGCAAAATCCAGATAGAGTACAGTGAAGGTAATTTCATGCCATGTCTCCACAGTTTTTATATTAACAAGACAATCTTACCTTAATCCCATAGCCATCTATTTTCTCTTCGGAAGCTAATGCATTCCCATCATGTTCATCATCCCCAATACGGAAACCTCTTTCTGTAAGCTCCCTTTGCTGTTCAAACTCTCTAACAATTTAAGAAGAAATATGAACAATCAAACTTGCATGAAGAAAACGATCTAATCTTTTTTGAGATAGAATAGTAATTATTTTTTATCTTAAGGCCATGATGAGTGTAGTATCATCTAATGTCATTCACATATAATTGGATATGCATACCTAAATCCTGTTTTTGCAGTGAGTAGCTGGATCGTAACCTGCAAAAAGTAGTGAATAAACATTTAAGAAGTATCTCAATACATTATCTTCACTGTTTTGATTTACATTATTGTACTTTTGATTGAGGAAGAAATGAGGAAATCTAGTCCATTCAAAGTCATTATATGAATTTCTACTTTTAATTTTGGAACTCCTATCTGTAGTTACCAGGTTTTTGAACTTGTAGTTTCTTTAAGACAGATGATAAACACGGGATGGTCACTGGTCCTTTGAATGCAAAAACATTTGAAAGAGCAAAGCAGTCAAATGTGACTAAATATAATGACAGAGGAAACTACCATACGGTGTAGATGTCTTACTAACATGTAAAATGGTACCAAAATTGCAGCTCTGGAGCGGCAGAGAGACAGTTGATGGGTTTACAGATTCTGCATAATCTGCAAGGTTGATGTCAGCTTCCCCAAGATAGCCATAACGAGAAGACCCCTGATATTACATAAATTCTGAGTTAATCACAAAATAACTGATTCAGATCCAGCAGCTTATCAATGTATTCTTACAATTCTATTAAGAAGCATTTCTCTGACATGAAATTAGTTACAGCACAAGTTTACCAGATACAAGTTCTCCCAGATTGGCTTTAACCTTTCCTAAAAGAGACACCGTGATTATAACCTACACATGAGATAAGAAAAAATGCTGGCAGACACAGGAGACACAGAAGGCACCACATTTTGTACCGTTGAAACTGCCAGCTTGTATAACTTTTCATCAAATTTTCTGGTCTTCATGTCCTGCAAAAGTCTTGTTGTCTCATATATAGGGTCAGACCATTTGCAGCTTCCATTGCGGACAGAAACTTTTGTTGTCTTAGCTGAAGCCTTTCCAGTCTCGACAGGAATAAAGGATACAAACAACTTCTCCCATCCCGGTTGTGGCACCTGAATCAATCAGCGCACATATTACAAAAATATATAGTAGCTAGAAAACTTATAGTGGACGGAAGACCTTAACTAGTGGGTTATGCCACTTTGTCTGAATGTGGTCGTTTTAAAACATAATGGCAACTGGTTAACTTTTAGTCTGGGTAATATGACTCAATTGCCACAATTACCACAGTCTATCTGAACTTCAAACCATTTTACTGAATGATGAATCAATTAACTCTTAGGTTTAATTCCTTCAGGAAGATGCTTTTAGGAATTATTTATTTATCTTACCTGCAATGCCCATTTGTCTAGACTCAAGATACAGTTGGAAACCAGTTTTACTAACTTTGACCAGTATCTTTGAATTTCAATGTGCATGAATTACTTCAAAGACACTTTCTAGTTGCAACTGGCTTAGAAAGTTATATGAGAATAGTACAGAAAATGAGTTATTTTGAGCACCCTCACAATAAATTGCAGCTAGCCTCACTTCAGAAATTTCTTCATTTGGCCTATTGTGACAGAAAATCTAGATGTTATGTGGCTAGTAAGATGGGAAGACACAAGTAAGCTGTAGATGCAGATACGGTTGCATCATTTGGACCGTACTATCACTTTCTCAAGTTTCCAAATTGTCAGTTTCTTAAAGCTTTAAGGGAAAACAAAATCTGTGTGTGTGTGTATGTATACATTGTATATATTGTCTCTTTCCATGTGTATATCAATATGTATGTTTGTGCAGTTTATACAGATAGATAAATATGTACAGAGAGACATAGGCCTTGCAAACATCTGGTTAATTCCAAAATGGCATTTTACAAAGGAAGCATCTTCTGAAACTTATACCAAAGTTTACTGAATATTTCCATTTTCAAACTCTTTCTAGAAGAAACAAGGGTTATTATTGTGATGGGTGATCCCATTGTAGCAGAATTTCTAGCAAGGAACAGACACTACATTCCAGCAACAACCTTCCTGCTTTCAGCTACCTTTCATCCCATCAGCATGGGGCAAGAATGGACCATAACACAAGCAACTCTAATTTTGAAATTAGAACAAGCATTGTTACCAGACCAGTGATTTTACTTCAAATACAAGGATGATTTCCTTGAAGATACCAATTCTTAGATTCTACAATTAACGTGGAAGACTGAATTACTATAGAAATAGATATGAGTACTGGGATAAATAAAAGCAAAATCCACTCTGTAACTGAAACTCCATCCACTTTACCATATTAATCCTATCTAAATCTTAGTGCTGGCAGTATTACATAATCTTTTAGTATTACATAATCTTTTAGTATTCCCACCTGTTTTCCTCTAAAATCATAATAGCCCTAATACTATTGTTGCTGAACTTTCATTTCCTTTCATATGAGCATTGTTTCTACCAAGATCATGGACAACACTAATTTCACTTTGTCAAAAAAGTTCAGATTCTAGAATTTACAGAAACATTCCTAATACCAACTTACTTACCATCACATATGCATTTTGGAATTAACTGATTCCCAATTCAATGAGTTAGTCTGGTTGCATCCCAACCAAGTTTGCCACTGTGAAATTTGAACCCTTACTTTATTACTAGCTCCTAGGAACAATAAACATAAAGAAATTTCATTTACCCTCATATTTCCAAGGTCACAGACAGCAAGTGCTCACAATTTTGTTCATTACAACATACAGTTCTATTCCCAAATAACGGCCAACTCAAAGCTCCTAATATACCATTCAGACTAACAAAATAAGTTTAAGGTTCCGACGAAAATAGAAACTATTCAACTCAGAAGGCAATCTGTGCCCGATTCCTCCTCCCAATCCCTGGTTTCTAGAACATTATCAAGGATTTCTAGATTTAATGAAGGAATGAGATTTGTATAGGCTATGCATCAAAATTAATTTTAATTTTAAGATATATAATGTTCTCTGAAGAATTTTGTCAGATAATTTGTTAACAGTGCACACATATCAGCATAGATTTTGTTGATTTTCTTTAAATTAACAGAATTATATCTGAGACAGCAATTCTGCATACGAAATTTAACATAACTATTCATGAAATATGATTTAGCTTTATTTTTTGGGGACCGGTAGCAATTGAAATAAACCTAACGTGATTCTCTGTTAACCAGCAAAGATTAGGTTAAGCTTTACAATGGTGTGATGAACAATGGAAATTGGTCCTTACAGCAGCTTAGCTTAAACTTCATATTGATAGAACCATGTCATAAACAGCATTTTAAATTTTACAGTGATATGGATATTACAGCTTTTCCACACATACCTTTAATTTCAACTCTCAGTATAGCTTAGTTAGAGCCATTCCAAATTGCTACTAAGATTACGACAACACTTATTTCAGAATAACCCATTTCACACAGGATTTTATCATAAATCTGGTCAAGTCAACTAAAACTTCTGCTGTTTACCAGCTTCTTAATTATAAGCGTAATTGTAAATAGCTTTAGTTACACCCAGAGACTAGAACAGTCTATGAAACCATTTAAAAGTAACACTACGTGTGTCAAGCCACCAATCATTCTGGGGAAACTTGTTTAAACAAGCATATAAATAGGAACATGCATTTTCTTACAAAGTGTCAATCTTCCGTTGTTGCTTTTAATTATTACTTTCCGCAATTTCTTTACTCTTGTTTCTTCAAACAGATATAAAATAGGATTCACCTTCAAGGGGTCGAATAAGCATTTTTTCTCCTCCCATATCTAACTTGGGTATCAGCATTTTCTTGGCATTCCATGATTAAGTGTCTCTCAATTTCCACTGCCCCAAAATACAGAATAAGGAATTCCCCTCTCCTCTCATTCTTCTCTAGGTGTCAGCTCATCTACAGGTTTCATACCTAAGTTCAGGATAAGCATTTTTTCTCCTCTCATTCTTCTTTAGGTGTCAGCCCATCTAGCACCTTATATATAAGCCAGCATGAGTTGGTCCTTGTTTGGGTTGTAAGCATTTTCATTTTTAACTTAATACTTGCTGCCGAGTGGACAGTTTGGTTGTGTTCATACATTGGGTTAAATTCTTTTAAGTAATATGTCACAGTTTACATTAAAAACTCTGAGTTTACTATACTCTAAGAAATTGCACAAAAGCTTTAATAGCTTCTGTCTTTTACAATAACTATTGCATTTTAATCTACAATACAGTACTTTTTTTAGAGGTACAATAGGCGCTCTCTTAACTTATTGTACTAAATGTCCCATTATCCTTTGTGGTTATTTATGAACATTAATTTCAATTTCAATTTCAATCCTTACATTTTAGCCTATACTCAAAATTAATACATAAAGCAGATTGCTGTAAAGTATAAAACTCTTCGAATCTAATCGATAACAGTACTCATTTAACTCGACATAACTCCCGATATGAAATTACACAAATTGGGTGTGCTGCAGCCGAAACTACAATTGCCAAATTTTACTTATATTGAGCAGTAAAATAATCAATCTTGTCGCTGATTTAAAATTTTGAAATTAAAAAACAGAATAATTACAGCTTTGACGTTCTAAATAACCAAAGCGATTGCTGAAATGAACGCAACAGCGCCGCGGCTGAGTTTTTCATATCGCCAAGCCTACTAATACATTGTTTGAAAATACATCGGAAACCAACAAATTCGGGATCAAAATTACTCCCACTACAAATATTTCTAAACTATTACCGGCAACGACTCATTCAGCCCGATATTATCGACACACTCGAAATTTTGAAAAGCTGCACGGAGAATAGTCGTTTAACTCAAATAATACAAAAGTTTTATCTAATTCTAAATCAAACAAAACTTCCGAAAATGCAGCGAAACTTAGCTGCAGAAGTTAAGACCAGATCTAAATAAAACAAATGTGCACTGAAATACAATGCAGGGTCTTAACAACAATGGCAGATCTGAAAGTCCAAAAAAATAAAAATTAAATCAAATTAAATACCTGAGTTGCCTGCAATTGCAAGCGGAAGACGACTTGCATTTTGTTCATCTCCGCTTTGCATTTAACTCCACTATGCATTCTGCCCTGCACACCGTATGTCTACCCTATTGCGACAGTATTCCCTCAATCGCAGTCCATAAAGCAACTCAATTCAAACCCTTTCGGATCCAAAACCTTCGCCACTAAACAGACATTCAAACGAAAAAAAAAAGCGAGCTACCTAATGAACTCAATAGTCGTCCAAAATGTATTTGGATTCCATCTCACAAAATCTCTGATTCAGGGTTTGCATCCATTGCCTAGGATCCTTTCAAAAAATTAGGTAAAAGGCAATCGTCTGTATTTCTGTGATTCGCCTCTGCAATGTCGTACTCGGAAAAAAAAATTAATTAAGAACAGAGAAAAAACTAAAATAAAAATCGGCTGGCTGAACTTAAAAAATATCGTGTTCCCATTTATACATAAAATAATCGCAAGTACTGACAAACTCTAAAGCGGGGCCAAAGAAAATTGTCCATTAATTTAATATAATAATAATAATTAACCTTTATCGCCAAGACAGCCGGGAAAAAAAAAGTGCAGAGGACGAGATGAAGTGGTTGGCCTTTGCCAGTCACACCAACTTCTTATTACTATTTAATTATTATTACACGTAGCTCTCACGCAACACAACAAAATCATGTATTGTTTCGCTCTAAATTTTGGATTTATTAAGGTTGATTAATCTTTCGGGCAAATAAATTGGCGGGCGACATAAAAGCTTGTAGAACAAAATTAAATAATAAAAATTATATCGGGGACCCGGGAAAACTGTGTTTAAACTGGTCGGTAGCAAAGGAAAATTGGGAGGGAACATTGGCGAGACAAAGGAAAAGGACGTAAACAGTAAACAGGGCTAAGGTTACTAGTGTTATAATTCAAATAGAAAGTGAAAAGTTATCATCGGCGCCGCAGGCTTTTTATCGTGCGCACATTTACGGGCGTTGACAGCGTCACATGGTGGGTTGTGTTGGGAATCGAGAAGGCCGTGCTTTGTAAAGGGGAGCTGGGTCACATGACATGTCGGACGTGGTCACATGGGGGGTCACGGCCACGGTCTCAGGGGCTGTGGCGGTATGACTTTTACGGCGTAATTGGAGGACTTAGGGCGTGTGCCCATGCCGCTGCTTAGCTTATTTTGGCAAGTAGTAATTTGGAAAAAAAAAAAATATTTAAAAAAAACGGCCACATGCCATATTTTTCATTATGCACTAGTGCTTATTTCTAACCCCCTTTTTCCCAAAACTTATTTACAATTCCTAAAGAGTCATTGTTCCACCAAACTTATTTGCAATTCCTAAACAGTCGTCGTTCCACAAAAATAGGGAAAGATTCTATATTGGGTCACTCCAACTTCGTAAATTTAAGCAAGAAAAATAACTTAAGGAGTCCCATAGGGACATGGGATAATTAGGAGTTTAGGGTTCAAGTCAAATTTTAAAAATAATTATATAAAGGTAAATGTAGAGCTAAAATGGTTTTTTTTTGGGTTTATTGGTGATTTAAAATTAAATATTTAATGTAGTGGTAAAATGTTGCTAGTTGTAAGTTACAAGGTGGGTCGCAGGGCTTAAATTTGACAGTCAACCTTGACTGTCAAGCAATTTTTTTCTAACAGTTATCTATTCAATAGTGCCTTTAAAATACTATGACATACTTTAGTATAAGTAAATTATATAAAAACTAAATATATATATATCATCATAATCCTATATAAATTTTGACAGTTTGTCCAAAATCTCTCCTTTCATACAATACAGTCTTTTCAAAAATTCAGTTGTATTTTACAGCTAAAATGTCTAAATACAACTATACAATTGTCAAATTTAAGCCCTGGTGGGTCGTCTAGCTTAATATAATATAAGAAAAAAATTATAATAAAAAATAATTTTAAGTAGAAAGATGTGATAATTTGTACATTCTTAATAAAAGGTTCTAAGCTTAAGAAGGTGATAATTTGAACACTAAATGTTGAGATAAAAATTATATTATAAGAAATAATGGTAAAAATTAAAAAAATTAAAAAATTTAATTTATTGAATATTATTAAATAAAATGTAAAAGCAATTTCTAGCATGCTCAAAAATTAATAAGGTGGTGACTTTGTAAAACTATTTTTGTATAGCTATTTAATGAGCTTAACTTGGTGTGTACTTGTGGAGTGATTTTATAAAACTATTTTTGTATAATTTAAGGAGCATTGTTACTTAGGAAAGGTTGTGTATCTATATAAAATTGTACACTTTATTATATCGATAGGCAATCTTTATAGTGCAATTAGATCGGTTGGTATTGTGGCAATTAAGTATCACAATCGAAGGTTTTGACCACAGTCACCTTACATATGTTTCTTGAGCTTTAAAAGCCATATGTTTGTGTAGCGTAAGCAAGTCAATTTTGTGCTTGTCCATACACATTTGGAAACATCTGTGTGGAGTGATGCATAAATGGTGTGGATGTGATATGGAGAGCTACTCCCAGAGTGTTGCACGCACCACATTTGTTAACCCTCTAATTGCTATGTAGAATGTTTGATTGTAAATGCCATGGGAATAAGGGTTTTTCAATATCAAACCAAATCTTGACTAATAAGAGAAATTACTTACACACTGAACAATATTTATAGCTTTATCATAAAGATTTGTGAGGAGTCATGTACCTACGACTGCTATGCTTTCATAAGTGGAATGAATGAATGAATGAAAGATTTTAATAATGTCCACGAGACCAAGCAGTCTAAGGGACCAGAAAAAGACTCCTCAAGACATTTTCAATCTCCTTTCAAGGTCAGATCTTCTACTATGAATCTTGATCAATAAGCCAGCCGTATTGAGAATCCGTGCTTCCACAAATAACTTACTAAGGTTGTCAACACTCCAACTGTTTTCATACTGGCTTCGAATATCCGCATATGCAGCTCACTCAATGATGAAATGCCATTCAGTTTCAACCACCCATTTGTCGCAGAAAATGCATGTTCTTTCCGCCCACTCTTCCTTAGGGATCGTCCATCTACTCGTCTCACATCTAAGATGATGGGACCCGGTCCTCAGTTGAGCAACTAAAATCCTAGCCTTACCCTTGAGAGCAGCCGTTACATCCCTCTTTTTGGAATCGATTATGCTATTTACTTTCTTGCAAATTTCAATAATATAATATGTTGTGGACGACATAGAAACTGATGATTTATTATACAAAGTTAGTTCTATGAAATTTTAGAATCTATTGATTATGATCAATGTGATGTTGTAGACTAAATGTTCTTTTTGTTGAGAGAAATGATGTTTTGGATATATTATGCCTTGATTTGGAACATAGGTGCATTGACCACAAAATTGTATGTGAGACTGTCGTTAAAGGAACAAGTGGACCATGTTCGACGGTAAGAGAAAGTATCTTTGAGAGAGAGTATAGACTCTGGAAATTAACCATGGGTGTTTGTTACTGAAAACGCCAAATAGGTAGTTAAACCTTGAAGCCATCAATTAAGTCTTGTTTGTCGGCTGGGATAGTTAAACTAGATGTCGACGTCTGAAGATAAGGTGTAACATCCTTTTCGTAAGTCGTCATATAGAATCTTGGAATTGACTGGGTTGTCGCAAGTCCACCAAAACGCGTCGTCTTATTTAGATGATTATTATTTCGTTTGTAGGTAAATAGATGAACCTAATTGTGGCGGATTGGGGATCACATCTCGTAGTCGAAGGATGCTACACAATGTATAAACAATGTGTATGTGGGTTAGAAGATGAAATAGTCTCCACTTGTGCCCCCAATTTGAGCAATTGTGGATGCATCTACCTTGCAAAAATAAACAACACTGCCCCTTAACTGACATGATCAAGTGAAAGGCATATAAATGAACATAACATAAATTACATGTAACATGTAATAGGAGAGATAAGTGAGATTTAATCAACGAAGTCCTCACCATTGATTGGATTTGTCTCAATGTGCTAAAATATTTATCATAGTAATTCATGAACCCATGGGCCTATGCATGCCAACATGAAGTGTGTCTCTATTCAAACAAATGTGTGATGTAGAGATGCCAAGTGTGATGTATGCTTTGCAAGAATGGCTTAGATTTTATGCCATGTATTTTCTTTCTTCCTCGATATTCATGTTGTTTGATAATCTTGTGCAACCTCAACATGTAGTGCACTATGTTCATCAAAACTAATATCTCTCATTATTGCAAACATTATAAGAACCATTTCCATTCAAGTCCATACGATTAGCCTCATTATGTGACGCTGATGCATGATCATGAATATCTACAACTTATATTATCCCTTTGATTATAAGATCTTAAATTTTATATTTGAGTGTAAAGCATAGATTCTATTTCTCCGTGGGCGCGAGAGGGAAGAGGTTATGCGTTTGTGTTAAGGGTGTAACCGTTTAATTATGGCAGATGCTCCTAGATTGTGGGTGGTGCAAAAGCATCGGTTTGTTGTTGTTTAGAAACCATAGGAAACCGCAGTTGGAGAACTTTTTGTTGCGCTATTCGAGGTATGAGTATGCGATGTGGAGAATTTAGTGGAACGGCGAGATGAAGGCTGTCTTTACTCCTTCACCGTGGTAAAGGGGTGGCAGTTTTAGGAGTTTGGAAAAAAAAGAGAGTTAAAAGAGATATTCCATCGACGGGGAAGAGGGTGAAGGAGTAGTCTGTCGTTGTTTAGAGTTTGAAACGGCAGAAATAACCATGGGATCCTCTTCGTCGTGGTCGGCAGGAAGTTATACGGTTGAAACTTAGGTGTAACTGTGAGTTTAATGCCATTTACTCCTTGTTAGTGGGCAGGAGATAGGAGATAGGAGTTGATGAGTAGGCTGTCGTTGTTGGAGAGGGAGGATAGTTTGTTGGAGACGGTCGCTATGTAGAAACAGTAACATTGTTGTCGCTGCTGAAAAGCAAGTTAAAAACGACAGAGAGGGGACTGTTTGGAGTCTTTTTGGCATTCGCAGTGCTGACTTGCAGGGTAGATAGTGTTTAGAAGACCGGTGGAGGCACATCTTGCCAGAGGAGAAAGTGGATAGGTGTGCAGAGAGTGGAGAATCTGCGAAGATTGCCGGGAACTTGCCACAGTAGTCTTCAACTCTGTCGACAGGTTTTCCCATTCTCCTCTTTTTCACAGTTTAAGTCAATTTCTGTGTCTCTTCACTGCAAAGATAAAGTAATGCATTTACACCAAATAGAATATGATGACAATGTCTTCTATTGCGATTTCTGTGTGAGGTTTATCCATGAAATAGTAGCATTGCTGTGTTTTGATATTTGAAAACTCAGAAATAGTAGCATTGCTATTTTGATATTCGAAAACTCAGAAATAGTAGCATTGCTATTTTTTTAGAACACGTGAACTCAGAAACTGTATCATTGCTTGACATAAATGACACCGTATGATGATAGAACACAGTTTTCTAATGTGCACACATCTAGGAATGAACACTACATGATGCAAAATGTAAACTACATTCTCCAAACGATTGGCAATGACGTATGATCAAAGAGTTTCCTTTAAGACTATATTATCAACTTAAAACTGCCCTTGGTGCCCTTGAAACGATAGCTCCATAGCGAGAAAACACATTGCTCCACGTGCATGTTGTGTAGGAGTTTAAAACCACAGATTTAAAGCATGTTTTGACGTAAACATTGGTGTGTTTGACAGCCGAAGAGGTAGTTGTAACCAGCTAGTGTCTTTTTCGTCTTATATTTTTAGTTAGAGGTCGACCCTGTGGTTGGTCATCTCTAATGTCATAAGAAAGATTCCAAACCCTTTATTATCTTATTTACGACTCTTATCTCTATGAACCATGTGAAACTAATTGACTTGGAAAGGGGAGTAGGAAGTTAAAGTTTTAGTATTGGTCGAAAACCGTCATGGTTTTGAAAGGAACAAGTAGAGTGGAAAAACCCGCATTTCGAGTCTAGATTACGTTGCATGCGATGGTTCTAGTATCGTTTTATTTTGTAGACCTTATGAGTCTAAAACCCTCAAATTCCGAGATAACGGGAAGTTGTTTTAGATACTTGAATATGTTGTACAAACATGGGAACCGAGTAAACAAGTATGAAACCACTTAGGAGTGGGCGTTATTAAACAATGTTTTTACATGAATATGGGATTATGAAACCATAAACTCGGGATTAGAGTAAATGTTGCGCCATGCGCTATTACAGGAGAAAATCCTAAAACCTTGAGGTCATTGAGGTCGACATTTGTTTAAACCTTACAAATAGGAAACTGTAGGATTTCGATCAGTTCAAGTCGAGTAGGGTGGGTGAACTAAGTTCATGCGTTCTTAGAACGCTAATTAAAAACAAATCCTTTGGCCAAGGTGGTGCACGATCCTCAAGTGCATCGAATGTTCACTGTAACTGGATGGCATTTCTTGTGGAGAGTCGTGCATGACTAGAGGGTATCTAGGGATCTGCACAATAACAAGACACGTAAGTTACAACACCAGAGCTCAGATGGCAAACACCGATGGTTATCCTAAGTCTATCCTCTTGAGTAGGGTAGGGCCACTTCCGGTTAGGAAGGAGTGCGGGAGACCGACGGTCTGTGGTTGGAGGTTAAGCTCCTTGAAGATACTTTCTCTTCCTAATACTGAGGATTGCCGAGTCTTGAATGTGATGGGTCAACAATCGAGATGCATGTTAATGGTATGTTTCCAATATTTTATTTGTTTCAAGGAAATTTCAAATTGTTAGAAAACAAAATGTTTAATGTATATCATTTCTTTCGGTATTATGAAAAGGAGATCATGTTTATGTTAAAATGAAAAATGTCATAATTGGTAGTAGATAAGTTTCTTTGTATTTGATTACCTAGTTAGGAAAAAAAAAATTACCTTTGTGAAAACCTAGTTTTTACTTGTCATTTCAGATATGGATGTTACATATGGTATCAGAGCTAACTAGGTTCAACACTAGGGCTGATGAGTCCACTAACCTGATTAGGAAATCAACATTATGTGGGTAGCTAATGATTTGATTTATTGTGTCAAGATGGTATACATCAAGAAAACTGCAAGAAAATCCTTCGCGGGTAAGAAGCATTATCTGCAAGCTAAGCAGAAACGGCTTGCGATGATCAAGACCATTGAGAAAACTAATGACGAAAATGACATTTGGCTTGATGATGTGGAAACCTTAGCCAATGCAATGTCACGACTTAAGCGAGTGAGGAAAGAACTCCTAGAGGGAGCAGCGACAGCAGCTCGAATCATGATCAACTGCTGCCCCAGGATTATACCTAATAGTGTACCTATTAGTGTACTTGAGAGTGTACCTATTACTATACCCATGATCACTAGAGATCCTCGTGTAGTACCTAGAGCTGAGATTATTGAGCTATCTTCTGATAGTGAGTCTGAGGGGTATACACCTCGTGATTATGTGTCGAACAATGAATCCGAAGGTTACACTCCACTAGATAATAATGAGTAAAAAAAAAAAAACATGAGATATGTCTATCTCTAATGGTGTTGAAACAATTTTGCAAAATGAATAAAGACAAAATTTTGGTTTGAGAACAATTATGATTATGATCAATTGTTGTGTTCTTTTGATGATATTTAATATGATAAGCATAAAACTGATTAGTATATGTTTAATCAGGTGAGAAACTAAACTATCATGGACCAATTAGAGTTTAACGAGGGGGAGGATTGGGAAGGTCATAACTCTCGGGAAAAATCCACTGACAAGTTGGATAGGATTCTAAACATGCTCACTAAAACCAAGGAAAGGTTGAACAAACTAGAAAAGAAAATGGATGAAACTGGCAACACAGAGGGTGGAAACGAGAACTCACATTATACAAGCAAGAGTAAACATTGGGAAAATGGCACGTCAAGTGAAAATCCTGACGACAGTGAAGTCCAAAGAAAAACCAAGGATAAACTTGCATTAGAGTTATCTAAGGATATGAAGAAGGTTAACCCTCCAAAGTTCGATGGAACGAAAACTGGAGATGTAGCAGAAGCATGGTTAACGGAGATGGAGAAATATTTTGAGATCAGAAATTACTCTGAGGTCACTAAAGCCATGTGGGGAGCCTATCAGCTATCTGGGAAAGCGTCCACTTGGTGGATGAATAAGAAAATGGAGCTGGAATTAAGTCCCTTGAAGGTGACATGGGATGAGTTCGTGGAACTATTCCGAAAACGGTGGTTACCTCAGTTATATTTTGATCAGAAGTTAACAGATTTCTAAAACCTCAGGCAAGGTGAACTATCTGTGGTCGAGTATGCAGAAAAATTCACTAGACTACTGAAGTATGTCCCTCAATACCAAAAGGATGAAAGGTTTCGAATCAGAAAATTCATCATGGGACTCAATCCTCAGATCGGCGGTGAGGTGGAGGTGCATGGTCCAAGCACAATGGATCAAGTTTATGAAAAGGCAATTAAACAGGAGCAGAAGATCAAATCTATCTCTGCTTACCGTGATAAGAAATGCAAGAAGTTTGATAAGAACTACAATGATCAGTCTTATAAAAGGAAAAATGAGAAGGGATATGGAAACAAGAGGTTTGATAAGGGAAATTGAAAGAATCAAGGGGGATTTGGTAATGAGCGAAGAGGTGAAGATTATAAGAGAAATGTAAATTTTAAGAAGAATGATGATTCTGCAAGTAGGCCATCTAAGAAGCGAGGACCTATAGGAGGATGCTTTTCTTGTGGAGGTGATCATTATGCCAACCGTTGCCCTAACAAGAAGCAGAATGGGAAGCCTAGGAACACGGAACTTCCTTCGCAACAGGAAGCATTTCAGCAAAGGATTCATGCCGCTCTTGACAATCGACAAGCGGAGTATCAGATCACCCCTATTGAGATGACAGGTACCTTATTTGGAGTTCCTGTTTCTATTCTATTTGATACTGGTGCAACAGAAAATTTTGTGTCACCTAGAGTCTTAAGTAAATTTTCTAGAAAAGTTGGTTTTATGTCAAAACCATGGACAGTAGAGTATGCAAATAACTCAAAGGCTCAGGTAGAGCAATGTTTGTTCGAAGCTAAGATTGATGTTTCTAACTTCACCACTGAGGCAAATTTATACGTAGCGCCTTTAGGGTCCTACGATGTCATCTTAGGAATGAATTGGTTGTGGAAACATCGAGCCAAAGTAGATTGTTTTCATAAAACCATTGAGTGTCTGGATGAGACGGGCAAAACAGTAAATCTCCAAGGAATTCAAAGGGAAATAAGGATTAGATCCATTTCTTCAAAACAACTAAAACGGGCTAGGCGAAAGGGATGTCAACTTTTTGCAGTCAAAATGGACCTAGTAGAGGAAACCTTGGAGAAACAAACATTTGAGGAAAGATATCCATATCTATGCAACTTCAGGGATGTATTTCCCGAGGAGTTACCAGGCTTGCCTCCGAAGAGAACATTTGACTTTGGCATAGATATTAAACCAGGATCGGAGCCAATCTCTAAAGCTCCGTATCGTATGACTACCACTGAATTTATGGAATTAAAAGCTCAGTTGCAGGAGCTATTGTCTAAGAATCTAATTAGGCCAAGTGTATCACCATGTGGAGCCCCAGTTATCTTTTTCAAAAAGAAAGATGGAACTCTAAGGCTGTGTATAGATTATAGGATGCTTAACAAGGCGACAATAAAGAACAAGTATCCTTTGCCACGTATTGATGATCTATTTGACCAAATGCGTGGTGCATCAGTCTTTTCTAAGATAGATCTGAGATCTGGATACCATCAGTTAAGGTTGAAAGACGAAGATATTCCCAAGACAGCATTTAGAACGAGGTATGGTCATTACGAGTTCACGGTGTTGCCGTTTGGATTGACCAATGCATCTGCTGCTTTCATGAATCTCATGAATAGTGTTTTCAGAGATTGTCTTGATAAGTTTGTGTTAGTTTTCATTGATGATATTCTGATCTATTCCAAAAATGAAGAGGAGCATGCACGACATCTTCAAATAGTATTGCAACGATTAAAAGAACATAAATTGTATGCGAAACTCTCAAAGTGCACCTTCTTTTAGAAAGAAGTATAGTATTTGGGGCACATAATATCAGCCGATGGGATATCAGTTGATCCGGCCAAAATTAAAGCTATTATGGAATGGCCTGAACCTACCAATGTGTCAGAGGTACGAAGTTTCATGGGATTGGCAGGGTATTACAGGAAATTTGTGTTGAATTTCTCAAGCATTGCTAGTCCAATTACCTCCTTGCAGAGAAAAGGAAAAAGGTTTGTTTGGACGGATGAATGTCAAAAGGCTTTTGACTTGTTAAAAGAAAAATTAACAACCACTCCAATTCTGAAAGTTCCTGATCCTGAGGGAGAGTTTGAGGTTATCACTGATGCCTCGGGGGAAGGATTGGGAGGTGTGCTTATGCAAGATGGCAGGGTAGTAGCCTATGAGTCAAGGAAGCTGAAAAACTATGAGCAGAACTACGCTCCTCATGACCTAGAGATGGCAGCAGTGGTTCACGCCCTTCAGATGTGGCGACATTATTTGTTGGGAAGGACCTTTATTCTAAAATCTGATCATCAAAGCCTTCACTACATATTTACACAACCTAATCTCAATGCAAGGCAAAGGAGATGGTTGGAATTAATATCAGATTATGATTTTGAAATTTCTTATATCAAAGGCAAGGAAAACCGAGTAGCAAATGCCTTAAGCAGAAGAAGGCACATAGCCTCTATAATCTCCATACATGCTAACTTTAAAGACTTAGTAATGCAAAACTTATCTGGAGATGAGTATTATGAACAAGTGAAACACGCTCTGCACTTAAACCCTAAGGACCCAAGATATGACGGATTCAGCTTTGAATCCAATGGATTGATGAGATTCAAGGGAAGAATCTATGTTCTTGATTCAGTAGAACTTAGAAACCTTGTGTGGAAGGAAGTTCACTGTGCTCCTTACTCTGGACACCCTGGTGTAACAAAACTGTTAGCGGATGTCAAGCCGCTATATTTCTAGAAGGGAATGAAAAGCGATGCTGCAAAGTTTGTAGCTAGCTGTTTGGAGTGTCAAAGAGTTAAAGCGGAACACCAACATCCTGCTGGATTGTTATACCCGCATGATATTCCAGAATGGAAATGGCAAGTTGTTAATATGGATTTTGTCTAGGGGTTACCAATGTCTAAGAATAGGCATAATGAAATATTGGTTGTTGTGGATAAACTAACCAAGGTCGCACATTCATACCGGGAAATTTGACGGATGGAGCACATCTTTTGGCTCAGAAATTTGTGCAAGAAACTTTCAGATTACATGGGGTACCTGAAAAGATTATATCTGATAGAGATGCTCGGATAACTTCACGGTTTTGGCAAACCTTATTTTCTGCATTAGGGACTAAACTGAATGTAAGTACTATTTATCATCCCGAAACTGATGGACAAACAGAAAGAGTGAATCAGGTATTAGAAGACCTTTTGAGAATGTATTGCATGGATCAGCAATACAAATGGGAAGAATATCTACCTCTTGTCAAATTTGCCTATAACAACTCCTATCATTCTGCCATTAAGATGGCGCCATTTGAAGCATTATATAGAAGGAAATGCAGAACTCCTATAAGCTGGGATAAGCTGGAAGATAGGATAAGCATTGGACCTGAAATGCTTGCTGATATGGAAGAAAAAGTAAAAATGATTAGGAAGAGGTTGGCAGAAGCCAATGACAGGCAAAAGAGTTATGCAGATCGCAAACGAGTGCCTAGACACTTCTCTGTTGGCGAGAAAGTGCTTTTGCGAGTGAAACCCCAAAAGAGTTCTATAAAATTTGGTAAATCTTCGAAATTGGCTCCTCGTTATGTCGGACCCTTCGAAGTTCTTGAGATTATCAATCCAGTTGCCTACAAAGTTGCTCTACCTCCAGCCTTGTCTAAGATGCATAATGTTTTTCATGTTTCGTATTTAAAGAAATATTTTGTAGGTAATAACCACATCCTTAACTGGAATTTCTTACAGATGCAAGAACCCGGGGTGGTTGTGATCGAGCCACTCAAGGTGCTCGAAATGCGTAAACTTCGTTTACGTAATCGAGAAGTTTTGCAATGCAAAATTCAGTGGGACCAATATGGCGAGGATAGCGCCACTTGGGAAGACTATAAAGACATTTACCAAAGATTTCCTAAACTTTTCAAAGACATTAATGTTGCACTATAAAAAGTTTGTTTTAAGTTTTAAAGGGGAAGGATATGTTACATTTCAGTAATATAATATGTTGTGGACGACATGGAAGCTGATGATCCCTCTTTTTGGAATCGATTATGCTATTTACTTTCTTGCAAATTTCAGTAATATAATATGTTGTGGACGACATGGAAGCTGATGATTTATTATACAAAGTTAGTTCTATGAAATTTTAAAATCTATTGATTATGATCAATGTGATGTTGTAGACTAAATGTTCTTTTTGTTGAGAGAAATGATGTTTTGGATATATTATGCCTTGATTTGGAACATAGGTGCATTGACCACAAAATTGTATGCGAGACTGTCGTTGCAGGAACAGGTGGACCATGTTCGACGAGAAGAGAAAGTATCTTTGAGAGAGAGTATAGACTCTGGAAATTAACCATGGGTGTTTGTTACTGAAAACGCCAAACAGGTAGTTAAACCTTGAAGCCATCAATTAAGTCTTGTTTGTCGGCTGGGATAGTTAAACTAGATGTTGACGTCTGAAGATAAGGTGTAACATCCTTTTTGTAAGTCGTCATATAGAATCTTGGAATCGACTGGGTTGTCGCAAGTCCACCAAAACGCGTCGTCTTATTTAGATGATTATTATTTCGTTTGTAGGTAAATAGATGAACCTAATTGTGGCGGATTGGGGATCACGTCTCGTAGTCGAAGGATGCTACACAATGTATAAACAATGTGTATGTGGGTTAGAAGATGAAATAGTCTCCACTTGTGCCCCCAATTTGAGCAATCGTGGATGCATCTACCTTGCAAAAATAAACAACATTGCCCCTTAAGTGACATGATCGAGTGAAAGGCATATAAATGAAAATAACATAAATTACATGTAACATGTAATAGGAGAGATAAGTGAGATTTAATCAACGAAGTCCTCACCATTTATTGGATCTGTCTCAATGTGCTAAAATATTTATCATAGTAATTCATGAACCCATGGGCCTATGCATGCCAACATGAAGTGTGTCTCTATTCAAACAAATGTGTGATGTAGAGATGCCAAGTGTGATGTATGCTTTGCAAGAATGGCTTAGATTTTATGCCATGTATTTTCTTTCTTCCTTGATATTCATGTTGTTTGATAATCTTGTGCAACCTCAACATGTAGTGCACTATGTTCATCAAAACTAATATCTCTCATTATCGCAAACATTATAAGAACCATTTCCATTCAAGTCTATACGATTAGCCTCATTATGTGACGCTGATGCATGATCATGAATATCTACAACTTATATTATCCCTTTGATTATAAGATCTTAAATTTTATATTTGAGTGTAAAGCATAGATTCTATTTCTCCGTGGGCGCAAGAGGGAAGAGGTTATGCGTTTGTGTTAAGGGTGTAACCGTTTAATTATGGCAGATGCTCCTACATCGTGGGTGGTGCAAAAGCATCGGTTTGCTGTTGTTTAGAAACCATAGGAAACCGCAGTTGGAGAGCTTTTTGCTGCGCTATTCGAGGTATGAGTATGCGATGTGGAGAATTTAGTGGAACGGCGAGATGAAGGTTGTCTTTACTCCTTCACCGTGGTAAAGGGGTGGCAGTTTTAGGAGTTTGGAAAAAAAAGAGAGTTAAAAGAGATATTCCATCGACGGGGAAGAGGGTGAAGGAGTAGTCTGTCGTTGTTTAGAGTTTGAAACGGCAAAAATAACCATGGGATCCTCTTCGTCGTGGTCGGCAGGAAGTTATACGGTTGAAACTTAGGTGTAACTGTGAGTTTAATGCCATTTACTCCTTGTTAGTGGGCAGGAGATAGGAGATAGGAGTTGATGAGTAGGCTGTCGTTTTTGGAGAGGGAGGATAGTTTGTTGGAGACGGTCGCTATGTAGAAACAATAACATTGCTGTCACTGCTGAAAAACAAGTTAAAAACGACAGAGAGGGGACTGTTTGGAGTCTTTTTGGCATTTGCAGTGCTAACTTGCAGGGTAGATAGTGTTTAGAAGACCGGTGGAGGCACATCTTGCCAGAGGAGAAAGTGGATAGGTGTGCAAAGAGTGGAGAATCTGCGAAGATCGCCGGGAACTTGCCACAGTAGTCTTCAACTCTGTCGACAGGTTTTCCCATTCTCCTCTTTTTCATAGTTTAAGTCAATTTCTGTGTCTCTTCACTGCAAAGATAAAGTAATGCATTTACACCAAATAGAATATGATGACAATGTCTTCTATTGCGATTTCTGTGTGAGGTTTATCCATGAAATAGTAGCATTGCTGTGTTTTGATATTCGAAAACTCAGAAATAGTAGCATTGCTGTTTTGATATTCGAAAACTCAGAAATAGTAGCATTGCTATTTTTTTAGAATACGTGAACTCAGAAACTGTATCATTGCTTGACATAAATGACACCGTATGATGATAGAACACAGTTTTCTAATGTGCACACATCTAGGAATGAACACTACATGATGCAAAATGTAAACTACATTCTCCAAACGATTGGCAATGACGTATGATCAAAGGGTTTCCTTTAAGACTGTATTATCAACTTAAAACTACCCTTGGTGCCCTTGAAATGATAGCTCCATAGCGAGAAAACACATTGCTCCACGTGCATGTTGTGTAGGAGTTTAAAACCACAGATTTAAAGCATGTTTTGACGTAAACATTGGTGTGTTTGACAGCCGAAGAGGTAGTTGTAACCAGCTAGTGTCTTTTTCGTCTTATATTTTTAGTTAGAGGTCGACCCTGTGGTTGGTCATCTCTAATGTCATAAGAAAGATTCCAAACCCTTTATTATCTTATTTACGACTCTTATCTCTATGAACCATGTGAAACTAATTGACTTGGAAAGGGGAGTAGGAAGTTAAAGTTTTAGTATTGGTCGAAAACCGTCATGGTTTTGAAAGGAACAAGTAGAGTGGAAAAATCCGCATTTCGAGTCTAGACTACGTTGCATGCGATGGTTCTAGTATCGTTTTATTTTGTAGACCTTATGAGTCTAAAACCCTCAAATTCTGGGATAATGGGAAGTTGTTTTAGATACTTGAATATGTTGTACAAACATGGGAACCGAGTAAACAAGTATGAAACCACTTAGGAGTGGGCGTTATTAAACGATGTTTTTACATGAATATGGGATTATGAAACCATAAACTCGGGATTAGAGTAAATGTTGCGCCATGCGCTATTACAGGAGAAAATCCTAAAACCTTGAGGTCATTGAGGTCGACATTTGTTTAAACCTTACAAATAGGAAACTGTAGGATTTCGATCAGTTCAAGTCGAGTAGGGTGGGTGAACTAAGTTCATGCGTTCTTAGAACGCTAATTAAAAACAAATCCTTTGGCCAAGGTGGTGCACGATCCTCAAGTGCATCGAATGTTCACTGTAACTGGATGGCATTTCTTGTGGAGAGTCGTGCATGACTAGAGGGTATCTAGGGATCTGCACAATAACAAGACACGTAAGTTACAACACCAGAGCTCAGATGGCAAACACCGATGGTTATCCTAAGTCTATCCTCTTGAGTAGGGTAGGGCCACTTCCGGTTAGGAAGGAGTGCGGGAGACCGACGGTCTGTGGTTGGAGGTTAAGCTCCTTGAAGATACTTTCTCTTCCTAATACTGAGGATTGCCGAGTCTTGAATGTGATGGGTCGACAATCGAGATGCATGTTAATGGTATGTTTCCAATATTTTATTTGTTTCAAGGAAATTTCAAATTGTTAGAAAACAAAATGTTTAATGTATATCATTTCTTTCGGTATTATGAAAAGGAGATCATGTTTATGTTAAAATAAAAAATGTCATAATTGGTAGTAGATAAGTTTCTTTGTATTTGATTACCTAGTTAGGAAAAAAAAAATTACCTTTGTGAAAACCTAGTTTTTACTTGTCATTTCGGATATGGATGTTACAGCAGCCCACATATAGTCTTTTTCACCATGCTCCCACGTGGGATTGAACTCTTTGACATAATGCTCTTTTTTTCGACCAATCTGTTTTGACCACATGACAGTCCTGAATTTATCTAACACAAACTTTTTTATTTCCTCCTTATTGTTAACACAATCTTGCCAGCTAAACATGTTTTTGCTATTGTTTATGATCTTATGACCATGGATCTTTATTGTCAATCATGGTCATTATGATGTAATTATTGCTACTATATCTTTCCATGGAACCTTTTTGATTGCATATTTCTCTTTGTAACCTACTTTATTCAATAAAGAGAGAAGGGGGGAGGAGAGGTAGGAGGGAGGAGTAGAAAACATGCTTTAGATTCTTTTTGGTAGACTAGTTTTTTTTGTTTCTTAAAAAAGATATAGTAAAACAAAATTATCTTAGAAGTTATTTTAATGAGACAAATTGATAGCTATGGACTATATGTGCATTTTTAATCAATGAATTTAGTCATATTTCTTGAAGACTATATTAGATTTAAGAGAGAAATTCAAATAGACCAAAATAATTAAACATTAAAAATCTTGTGATGTTTTATGAGGATTCAACTACGTAACTTTTGAATCAAATTCATTGACCCATATTTCATAAGTAATGTGTATTTCACAAAAATCGATTTCTCATAAGCATGGATAATCCACTTAATACTCATTGCATCTAAGTTTTGCTATATTAATCAAATCTTCTTACAAAATCATCCATCAAAACTTCCTCGAAAATCACCCATTCTCATACTACTCTCAAACCCACTTACCCATAAAATTTCCCCAGATCAAATCCACTTCTCCTACTAGGGGAGAGGGACCAGTTATCTATGTTTTTGTGCACTTGACCCCCAATTAAATTTTTAAAAAGAACCAATACATGTAAAATACCAACCTAATAAATTAACACAAATGCACCAATACATGTTCACAACTAAAATACATGTTCACAACTCCAATCAATTAACCAATCAAACTACCACAAATGCACTAATGTGATGGTGAGCAGTTACTGGCACATCGTTGCGCATGTATGGGGCGACACGTTGAAATGACACTTTTTCGGCCCGTGTGCACATAACGCATCCTACAGGGAAATGTGTAAGTGCCCAGAAGCTGAAAGAATAGCTTTAAGCTCTTTGGTCGCATGCGGAGAGACCCAAAAAAATTGTCAAAATCCAATATGTCTAACTATGGACTTGACGTGTGCGAAGTTAGGGGCCACCTCCCCTACCCTATAAAAATCCTCCCACCCTTTATTTTATCAATCCCGTACATTCAACAAGACTACGGGAGTGATGACCCTTCATTTAGTGGTAAGGTCAAGACTATTGTTTTGAAGACAAAAATAAATCAATTAGATGAATGACACGTAGGACTGTAGTGCAGTGGCGCGGCTGCCTTTGAGGCCCACGGATCGAATGGTTCTGAGAAAAAATCATAAATCATGTGGAACGTACAATGATCAAATCTCGCACTAAGGTCTTCGTAGAAGACTGAAGAATAACGACGGAAGATGGAACGGACAGAAAGGCCAACAGAGCCCCACTCCACGTGTTATGTCTTTTCAGACCCTGGATGGATTAGACGTCTATGTAGGGCATCTGGACCGTGGGTGAGCGTGTCCATTTTCTCTTCTTTGCCAAGAATGCTGGATATCAACTCTTCTTTTCCAGACACCTTATTCAGATATGTCCCATCGATTATTTTCAGCACTCATTTTTGCGATCGTTTGTTTCTTTTGCGGTTGCGTAACATGGTTCCGTGTTCCGTTCGTCCTAAGTTTGACGTACAGAACGAACTGAGTTGAATGATTGTTTTTGGTGAGGAGCCCCACCAATAAGGTTAACTTACCTATCACACAATCTATCGCCCTCGCATTCTTCGTAAAGGTGTGGGTCCCTTGCCGTTTTCTGTCAACAACCTTTTTCCACTGTTTTCTGTCAATTACCTACGCTATGGTCTTGTATAAGAAAATCAAAAATCAAAAAGTAGATGCCCTTTATTAGGTAATTCATTAAGAATTAAATTTTGTTTATAATATCAAGAGGTTGAGTATAAAAAACTAATAGAACTCATCACACCACCAATTTCATTAGTGTTTGTTCTGGTTGCTGCAGTTGTTTGCTGGTGCTGACTATGACTGTTCAGCAGTTCTGTTGTCTGTATTTTTTTTTTCTCTTTAGCTTTTTCCAATAAAAAAAAATGTTGTCACTTGAAGTTAGAAGTTTTAAAATAGTTTGTAACTCTACACTTTTACTTTTTATTTTATGTCATTTGTATTTGATAGTTTTAGTATATTTTAAAGGTTTTTTTTGACCCAAGATCTGTTCTAATATTATGTTGTAGTATTTGTTTAAAATATTTTTGATATACCTCGTAAAACGTTCACTATATATGATTAGATCACACCAATAATTATATCTCCTAAAATATGATTACTTTCATGGTTGACAATACTGACAGTTATTCATTGGCATACACACTAGATAGGTTTAAATTTAGTGTCTAGGGCCATGTATTTAAAGGAGTCATACCTAGGTCATTTTACACATCATCAATCACATTAAGAGGACAACATATTTGCACATCTATCTCTAACAATTTTGCAAGTCTAGCGTAATGACCTCTTTGTCTACATCAACATCAACATCCAAGTCAACAGTTTGTTTTACATTCAGTATTGACTCAATCTTAGGGCTTGACTAAGGCACTAGGAAAACCTAAACTTAACCTACATAGAAAGCCTTTTGGTGCTCATTAAGACCACCATTTTTTCCTCACTTCAGATATCACCAAGTAAACAGGGGTTGCAAGCATTGGTTACCTAATTCTTCTCTAGACAAGATTACCAAAATTAAGATAGGATCATTGTCACGATCCTTCTCAAACATTAATTGTCTTTGCCTTCTAATCCAATTTATAGTCTTAGAAATTAGTTTTCAGTCTTTTATCATAGCACCATATCAGTTGAAATTCACATTGCAAGGTATGCAACCCTAATAAATCTTATTTGAATTTTGGCATATGTTTAATTTCAGTCTCAATTAACTTATTTGGGTTGATTTAAATACTCAACTCCATATATCTACAATGTTAATTGATACGTGATTGATTTACTCATCTATTAGCATCTAGATATTCATTAGGGCATGATTTTATCCTACAATTATATACTACAAGTTTATTAAGTTAGATTAAGAGGTTTTTTAATTGTTGTACAACAATCACTACTAAATATGAATAATTTTTGTGATGAAACAGAAGTGTGGAATACACTTCCTACACTAATCTATGAGAGGACGTATGTGCAAAAACAATTAAATCATAGAATTACAAGGGAAAACAACACAAAAACAATATACCATAATACAATGATTTATGTGGGAAACCCCTTTCAAAAGAAAAACCCCTCACTCCAAAGCAAACCCAATGTATTATTCAACAACTATGAAGGCTACAATACACTTGCAAAGTCTATGCCTTTACAAGAGTATCACCAACATTCAAGTTCTATAAAAATTTTGACAACATAACAATACTTGCAATTCACCCATATAAACTCCAACTGGTTTTAGAAAACCATGTACCAAATCCATTAGCCCAAAAGTGGCACCCGAATTGGAAAAAATTATAATCCCCATTCTTGGTCTTGGTCTTGGTCTTCGTGCTATATTTAGAATATGCCTTACACCTATCATAGTTGTCATAACTCTGTCATAGTTGACCACCTAATTGGGCACCCCAATTTGTCTTATTCTCCATTCCAAGATGCTCTATGACATGCATCAAAGACTTTCATAATGCTAATCAAAATTCTAACATAACTCCCTTATAATCATGCTCTTCCACCTCATAGAATCTATCATAAGTAACTCCCATCTTACAATGTCATAAGATGCTTTTACACATCATAATGACATTAGATGCTCTTACAACTTCTTACACACTTCCCAAATATCCAACACATGGCAAATAATGCCAACACAAATTAGGACACCCCATTTTCCAATATGACACCAAAATAATAAATACATAAATAATAAATTGAAACATTGGGATTGAAGGTTCAAACACATTTCCCAACATTTTCCCACTTGTTGAATACCTTGCAAAGAGCAAAGGGAAACTACAACACTAAAATCTAACTACTAAGGGTCGTGATGCCCATAGACTCACTGCACCACCTAAAATTCTTTATACTTACCAGCTTCATTAATGTATCTACAACATTATGTAAAATCTCAACCTTCTCTAGCATCACCCTCCCATCCTCTACAACATCTCAAGAAAAATGGTACTAAACATTTATGTGTTTCATCCTCCCATGAAAGGTCAAGTTCTTTGCCAAACATATGGCACTCTAATTGTCATAAATAACTCTAATTACTCCCTAACTAAGCACCACATCTAAACACAATATATAAAGCCAAATGGTCTCCTTACAAGCATGAGTATATGCTATGTGCTTGGCCTCTGTAGTGGATAAAGCGACCACAACCTACTAGTTACTCATCCAACTAATAGCACCACCAAACAAATCAAACACACACCCATTGGTGGATCTTCTGCTATTGACATATCATGCCCAATCTAAATCCACAAATATCCACTAAACTTGTTGGTCCTCTATAGAATCACCATGATAACAAATAAAATACTCGAAAGTATCCTACAAATACCTAAAGACCTCTTCACAACATCCCGATGATTTCATCCAGAATTATCCATATAACAACTCAAGACTCTGACTACTTGGGCAATGTTTGGTCATATACAAACCATACATCAAGCTTCCAATAGCACTAGCATAAGGCACATGAGCCATGTCCTCCATCTCACCAAGTGTAGTCAGGCACTGCTCAACAAATAATTGTCCCCACTAAAATAGGAACACTCAATGGTCTACAAGCTAACATGTTGAATCTCTCTAACATGGAGTTCATATACTTACTCTAGCCCAACCAAAGCTTTATGTTTCACTCTCTCTTATGATCTCCATTTCTAATATAAACTTAACAACCCCCAAATCTTTCATATCAAATTGTGTTGAAAATTGAGACTTCAAATCTCTAATCACTTCCTTACTGTTAACAAAAAATTGCATATCATTTACATACAATGTCATAACAAAGAATAAATCACCATCTATTTTATAGTAAACACAATGATACAATTTGGATCTCAAAATTCTCAATCCCAACACAAAAGAATCAAACTTATGGTACCACATTCTAGTAGACTATTTGAGACTATACATAGCTTTTTTCAATCTGTAAACCAAAGACTCCTTACCTTTTCCAACATAGTGCTTTGGTTGTGTCATGTAGATCTCTTCCTCTAACTCATCATCTAGGAATGTTGTCTTCATATCCATCAATTCTATCTCTAAATCAAAAGTTATAGATGTCAACTTAGTAATTGGGGGAAAAACTCACCAAAGTCTATCACCTCAACCTACGAATATCCTTTCACAACCAATCTTGCCTTGTACTTTTCAATACTTCCATCTAACCCAAACTTCTTGAACACCCATTTACATCCATCATGAAATAATACTAGGTCCCATGTGTCATTCTTCTTTAATGAAACCATCTCCTCATCCATAACCACTCTCCAAGGCTTAGAATCATCCATATCCATTGTCTCCTTCATAGTTCTAGGCTCATCAGTATTAGTAAGAAAAACAAAAGTACATCTCCAATTAGAAGAGGTATACCTATCTAATTGTTGTCTCTACTAAGTGGACCTCAAAAGCTAAGGTGGAGGTTCTACCTCCTCTTTGAAACAATTTGAGCTCTCCTCCTCTTTAGGTCCTTCATGAGCTTTTGGTTTAACCTTCTTGGTCTTGGATGGTAGCTAAACCACATCTTTATTTCCATCCTCTTCTAGTTGCAACACTATGGAGGAAGGCTTAATCTCTTTGAAAATAACACTTATGTTCTACAAAACTCTCTTGGCCACAATGTCCCAAAGCTTGTACCCTTTCACACCAACATCATAGTCAATAATGATACATTTCACTACTTTGTTCTCCAACTTCAATTGCTTCTCTATAGGCACATGTACATATGCCTTACAACTAAAAACATGAATATGTTGTAATGAGGGTTGTTTGTCTATCCATACCTCCATACGGGTCTTGTCAACAACAACTGATGTAGGAGACTTGTCAATCATGTAATAAGTTGTAGCAACCACTTCAACCAAAAACTTCTCCTCCAAGTTGGCTCCACTAAGTATACTCTTAGCCCTCTCCATTAATGCCAAGTTTGTTCTTTTTACAACCCCATTCTATTGAGGGGTGTATGGAGTTGTATCAGTCTCTCAATCATATGCTCCATACAGAATCTATCAAAAATATGTTGAATAAAACTCACCACCTTTATCAATCCTCAACACCTTAAACTTCCTACTAGTCTAATTTTCTTAGAGAGCCTTAAACTCTTTAAAACAACTGAAGACTTCAAATTTACTCTTGAGGAAATATACCCATGTCCTTCTAAAATAATCATCTATAAAAGATACATATTATAAAGACTTAGAAATCAAATGAACATTAACAAGATCAAACACATCTGAATGAATCAAGCCCAACACCTCAAAAGATTTATAAGAACTTGAATAAAATTGAACACAATTCTATTTTCCATATATACAGTGTTCATAGAAATTAAATTCAATAGTACAATAATTTAATCCCTTGAACAATTTTTTTATTTTTCAAGGTTCATACACCTTTCTCGCCTACATGGCACATTCTTTATTGCCATAGCATCTTCTTTACAAGTAACTTTCTCTCTAAAGCAAGAGCTTGCTTAGGTACCTAGAATGCATGGCCATTAGAAGTGGAAACAACACTTCTCTTTGATGTTGGTTTTGATGTTGAAGGTATAGAATGTCACATCCCTAATTTTTACTTGAAATTACTTTTTACTTTTATGTAAATAGAAGTGAATTCTATGGATAAATGATTTGGCATTAAGGTATAATGTCAGGATAAATCATTAGTTTCCTAGATTCTAGTCATGTGAATACATGCATGAGATGTAATGATTCCATAATGTACTTTTGAATTTGTTATTCATGAGGTTATGAATGGATTGATGATACGCTAATCCCATTTACATGGTTGCGAGTTGCATACAGGAAATAGGTTTCTGCTGCTCTAAGAAAAGGAGGGAGAGCATCATCGGAGAGAAGAGTATAGATATAAGGAAAAGAATAGTTGTTGCCATCTTAAGTCTTGTTGGTGCAATTGGTGAACCTGAATAAGTCGGGTAAGTGATACTCAACCCTTTTGGTTTTAGTTTATGTTCTAGACTCATCAAGTTGTTGATATTGTTTAAGTCTTGACGTCAGTTTAGTCATTTCTAGCGTAATCTACGTTGCTAACGTTGAGCGTAAGTTGTATTTCGACTAACGCGACTTTTCAATGAAAGAGGCATCCCTAGTGTCGTAAACAAAAATATGTTTACGTCTGTAATGACGTTGTTGGGAAAGAAAATGAGTATGTTCTCGGTTAAGGACTTAACGTCAAGATTCTCGTATGATGTCAAATCGACACGACTCATATTTCTCTTTTTCGTGAAGGGGAGAATATCTCGACCCAGTCACATCTTGTTCGAAAAGTTTGCATTACATTATTATAAGCCCTATTGTTTTAATATCTAAGCTTGTTTTAGACTACTATCATATGTGAATATTCTCGAATTGAGAGTAGTGGATGATGCGAGGTTGCTAGTGGTCTTAAATGATTACCACCTCCTTATTAGAAGAAAAATACCTTCTTAACCAACTAAATATCATTGAATTCCTTTAGAGAGTTGTTGTTTGTTGTTTATTTGAGGATTGGTCTTTAAGACTATTTTCTCCACCAATTCATGCATGAGGAAGTGTTACTTTAATGACCACATTTCCCACAGTTCCTTCAAACCCGCGTTGCCCAACTAAGAGCTTTCTCAGGATAATCTTATGGAGAGATCCATAGATTAGAGGGTAGTTTTCCTAACAACTTTTGAGTAGAGTCGTAAATTTTAGAAGGCAAATAGCTTAATTTTAGGAGACTCACCATGGGCTTTTAGTATGGAGTAATGCCTTGATTCTATATTCTCGACATGGTGGTCATTAAGACCAACTACCCCATTAATGCATGCAGAGAGATGAAGCAAGTTTGTAGGCATGGATTCTGGTGCAACTTTTTTGGAACCGCAGTCCTTTTATCCTGGAATCTTCGCTGAGAAAAGGGATTGGACGGAGAAGAGTCGGGTACCGGGTTTGAGTGAAGAGCTTCTGACTCTAACGAAAAACATTAAGCGATAGAGGAAGCGTGAATAGAAAAGGAGACAGCTATGTGTTCTTAGGTTTTTGCTTTTAGAAAAATGATGAGCCATTTGTAGAGAGGAGAACAACGTATTTTGTGGTTCGACACAGCAAAAGAAAAAGTAATGGAAGATGAGAATCATAAAAACATGGTCCTGGTAAGTTGATAGGGGAGCCTTGTATCAATATAAGATATAGCTCTATTATTATTATCAATCTTCTACGGAGAGAAGCTCTATTTCCAGGAAGAATATAATTGTTTCGCATTGTTAGAGAGATAAGCTCCGTGATCATCTAGATTCATGGGATAATGCTGAAGGATAGCTTTTATTAAACCAAACTACATAGAGATAGAATGCAGTGGTCGCCAAGCATGCAAGAAAGGAGGACCTGTTACGCAGTTTGGCATAGAGAAGTACGGCATTAAGAGGTCGGTTCACTCATATTATCCATTATTCTATTCTCTGACTGCGAGAAAAAGTATGATATATGAATATTAAGACGTTATGAAGAGAAAAATGATTTACTCTAGTGTAAACATTGAATCCTCCTATCTTAGCATATATACTGCCATAGATATTGCTTACTATGTGAGAGTGAGGCCGAAAACTATTTATAACTTCTGTGTTTTAATGAGGCCGACGGGTATATATATTGACCTCTGTATTTAAGGCCGTTGAACTACATTATCTGTCCATGATTTTGTATATGTTCACGTGCTTTATAAATGCTTGAACATTTTGCGTGCATGTCTGTCGGACCGTCGATCTCCATTATTCTTTATTCTGTTATATATGTTTATACCTTGCCCAAAAACTATCATTTTGGCATGGGCTAGAAGCATGCTAGTAAATGAGAAGCAAATGGGTGGGAGACTCATTTATTACTTTTGGTGTAACACTAATTATGATATTGTCAAATGTGAAAGACCTTAAGGATCTATATGTATTAGGATATGTGTGTTCTTGATCACACCAAGAATATTGTTATAAGCAAAAGTGGTAGCCTCTATCATGATAAGCATAGAATGTTGAACACCAACTTTCTTATTTCCTCTTTATTGAAAGTCAGGTCAGGGAGGATGATAATCACATTGTTAACTCAAACGTACCTAGGAGAAAGACTAAATAAGTCAAAGATGTTTATATTATTCTTATTTGTACTCGTATTATAAGAGTAACAAGGATTTGGTATAAGTGCCTAAGTGGTTAAGAGAAAATAGAGGGTACTCTACTTATTTATACTATTAAATTTTGTACTTGGATTCAAAGTAAGTAGTGGAAACTAGGAGAGATGGAAGTTGATCCATTAGTCTATGTGGAATACTATGGTAGATACATAGTTGTGTTCTTGCTTTAGGAAGCATTAAACCACTAGTTCTTCGAAAAGAGACTTTGATGAGATGATGTTGTTACATTATAAAAATGACTATGTTACAACTTAAATGTAGATCTCCTTATGAGGAATACAATTCTCTTGTTAGATTATATTAAAAATCCAAGGGTTTGGGAGAACCAAGGTAGTGAAAACCTAGATGCCCTTTTGGTTAGGAACTACTCCTTATATAAAATTATCTCGAGAAAGAGAATTGCAGGAGACAAAAATAACTTCCCTATGTTTTAAGTTTGAAATGAGTAACCCAACTCAAGGGTATTTGTAGAAGGAAAGTTATAGTTCTTATGTATAACGTTCAATAGAACTTATTTCAGTGTTGTTTTGCATAGAAGATAAAGTTAACCAATGTTGGGTTTTCTTGATATGATTTATATCAATTCGGGTGTGCTAGAAGACTCAAAGCTCAACCCCCACTTGATTATTGATGAAGATGTATTTGATATATATATATATATATATATATATATTTACAAGGATGTTATATATGAGTTCATAGTTTAACTTATGTTGAAAGTTGTTAGACTTAAATAGACCAAGGGATTGGAAATAGATTATTACCTTTTATAAATCAAAACCTATTTTGGGTTGAGATTGACACAGATCAAAAGAAATGATGTGAAATGATGGCAATCATTTAGATTTATATGACAGAGGATATACCTTGAATATTATGCCTATTCATGTTACGTGAAATGCTAAGTGGTCTAGAAAAGACTAGTTGTACTTGTTCTCATATTTTGTTATATTTAAACAAAGAGGATTTCCAAAACCTACAACCCTTATGTCAAGTAAGACATTGTATATTGGTCGACTGGGAAAGGTTGAGAAAACTATAAAGCAAGACAAGAAGAGTTTTTCTAGTAGTTTATCTAAGGATGTGATTCTATGTTAGAGTCGAAACTTGTTATAATGCATCAAAGATGTTTGATATTTGAATCAGAGAATGGAATGACAGGAAGTCATATACCCTAGAAGTTGTAAGTATGCAATGAGGGATTCGTTTAAGATTAGAATTACCTTAATCTATTGCATGTTTATCCTAGATTGAGGATACTTTCTAGGTCAGATTGACTAGAATACATTTATAGTATAGACAAGTCAATGTCTAGAGTTGCTATTGAAGAAAGTCAACTGTAGGTTGAAATTGTCTCCAAGTCGAGTCAGAGGTGTGTGTCTAGACGGCATGACGAATCAGTATGATCATACTTGGTTAGAGGGAATCTAGAGTTGTATGGTCGATTGAAGTTATGTAGGACACAACTCACTAGGACTTAGATGGAAAAACTTGATAATTCCTTATATCTATACCCTTCATGTAGGGTAGGGCCACTTCCGGGTAGGAAGGTGTGCGGGAGACCGACGGTCTATGGTTGGAGGTAAAACGCTCAGATGATGCTCTCTCTCTCTGAAGCAGGAGACTCGTCGAGGCTTGTGAAGACAAATATCATTATTCCAGATGCAGTGTACTTCATGTTGTGGCTATGACAGTCAAATGTATGAGGTAAATCTATTCTTATGCCAAATGTATTTTATGTATGGTAAATAATAACTGAAAGGATTTCACTAAGATTCTATCTTCGATTATGCTAAGAATTCAAGGATGAAATTACATAGAAAGTTGTACTCTATTTCTTATATTTGTGCATATGTTATTTTTTTAAAAAAATCTCTCTCATGGTTACCATATATATTTACCTTCTTGTAAATTATAGAGTTTACTCAAGTTATTGAGTTTGGATGTTAATTAGAATATGTAGTTCTCTTCACTGTAGGAACTACAGAGCTATTGCAATAAATAGTTCTTGCATCCAGCTAAACTAGAGTGCCCACACAAACACTCTTAGTTAGCGCCATAATTCCTCTCACCATATTACACCCTCCACTAGAGAAAACAACCTACACACTTGCATCATTAAGTTTGCTAACTAATAACAGGTTATGTGCCAAACCAGATATATGCAAAACACCATTGATCCCCTTCACTCATCCATCCAAGAATCAAATCAGGACTCAACCACGGCCAACCATGCTAAGATGAGAGTCATCACCAAGGTACACCTTCCCACCATCATATTCTTCATACTTTAAAAACTTCCCCAATGGAAGGTCATGTAGAAAGAAGCTCCAAAGTTTATCAACCATGCACCCTCAAATGCATGTGTTGCTAAGGTTGCAACAAAGGCATCTGCTATGTTATATTGAAAAGTCTTGTTGGACTCATCATCTAAATCACTCTTGTTTTTCTTTTCCTCCTCTTTGCAATCTCTTCAATAGTGTTTGGTCTTGCCACAATTCGAACATAGCCTCGGTCTTTCCAAGAGATTTAGATATCCCACATGATTTGGATCTACTCTTATCTTTTTCTTGTCCCTCTTCTTTCATTTCTCGATCTTCCATGAACAACCAAGGCCTCCTTGGTAGATTTAGAAGCTTTTTGTTGCATCTTTTCCAACAGTAACACAACCACTAACTCATCAAGTACCAATTTCTTTGCAATGCTTCTAGTGGCCATTACCAGGTTGTCCCATTAGTCTAGAAAAGAACATAGAATTATCATGAATCGATCCTCCTCAATCTTCACTCCAATAGAGTGCAACTAGGTCACAATTGTATTAAATGCATTCAAATCCTCAGCCACATAACCACCACCATCCATTCTAACGGTATACAACTTATTTCTCAAAATAAGTTTACTAACTAGGGATTTAGCCTAGTAGTACAAGTCTCCTAACTTCTTCCAAAAAGCTTATGTAGTGGATTTTTGATGTACATTCAACAAAACTAAATCTGTCAAGCAAAGTGTGATGAGCCCCTTCACTTTTATGTCCAATTGATTCCAATTTTCCTATGACATTATAGATAGTCTAGATCTAGATGTTGCAGTCCATAGGTCTCTATCTATGAGCATATCCTCCATCTTGAGCTTCCATTGCTCAAAGTTAGTGCTAATAAACTTCTCCATCTATATCCTTAATGTGCATCACTATTTTTGAATGGATCACTAGAGCATATGAACCATGTCTTAATGTGTTTTTTAGCTTTCAAAGTTGACTAAAAATATGGTTATAATTTTGGTAGAGAAAAGCTATGTGAATGCTTTGGAACCCTAAGCCGTACCGAGCTTATCTACTTAAAAAAATGCAATTATTTAGAACCTTGAAAGTTCCATTCCCTTTGATGGTACTCAAACATGCAATCACACAAATCCTAAAAGCTTGCACCAACACCCATGGCCAAGGGTGCGTCAATAAAGGTGATGGACAAGATTCATAATTAGACAATGGCATGAATGGACCAATGCTTCTGAGTGGATAGAGTCACCTTCATCTTTAGGCTCTACCAGACCAAGGGGGGTATTCCTTGAGATGTTCTATTAAGATGACTAGGAACAAATGATCAAACTAACCTTGAGACAAACCATACCCAATGCATAAGAAACTCCTATTTGACTGTCACTAAGCACCTATATGTTGATTTATCTTGAAACAAGGATTCTACACTTCTATAAGCAAAAATGCAAACCATGTAGAGACTAAAATGCCTTCTTAACCCCTAAAAATTTGTCAATGCAATATCTCACTTCATACATGGATGTGATAGAGACAATGAATGCATACTTCACTCTAAATGATGTTTGTGAGACTCGAACACTTTTTGGCAACAAGACAATGTAGTGAATCAACTACCTCTATTATTGTTACCAAAGGTTGGCTTTTGTTGTTTTTGTAAATGCGATGGGATGACACTAGGTTGAACAAATTACAGATGGGTACCTTTATCCTATTTGGAATTGCCTTAGGGTAATCTAGGATTCCAAAGAAATCCAACTATTTGTACCACTCCACTTCCAAGGGTTGTCTTTTCAGTGGGAACCTTCTGTTCATGGGGCTCTCATATGCAGAGGGTAGTTAAATTGCTAGTTATGTTGTTGATTTAGCATAGGTTGATGTGGAGCATAATGGCCAAGATTCTAATTTTGTTGATTAGCAATTTGGGCCAACTAGGCTGTTGTTTTGTCTGTTCTTAGAGTTCATGATGCCTTTGTCTAATGTCATCTAGAAAATCCAACTCTTGGTCAATACTTCTTTCTCTATGATCACTTTCTAAATGTGTAGGCTCACTAGCATCATGAAATGTGATATCATGCTCAATATCATTTCTATATGAGAGGGTAGGGAATGTATGGTGGGAGCCAACATGGTGGGCTCTCTGATAGGATCTGGCATACCCAATTTCTAAATAGGTGTGTCATGAGATCTATCCCTATTTCTTGTACCAATGGGCATATTATTTCTTTGCACACTATAATCATGTATATGGGTTCCCCTTTGAGTTCTAATCATATTGTCAACAAAATCATCTAATGTATATTGATATTGATCTCTTAGATCTGAAATACTCTATCTCTACCTAATGTATCAACTTCTTGCTCTTGTGGAGAAGGTCTAGTAGAATTACCAGTATTTTTGGCCTTTTATGTAGCTTGATGCTACCTTGCATGAGCTACAATATCTTATATTGTTCTTGAAAGTCCCTAGATTATCTTCTTTCCATCTTCAAAGTTTCTACTATGATATTTTTTTGGTTTGGTTCAACAGTGTCATCACTCTTCACTTAGAAGAGAAAAAAAATCATTCACCAACTGGTGGTGATACAAATCACAAAAACCAAAATCAATGCTTCCCCAACACCGACGCTAATTTGTTGGTGCAAGTTGACGAGTTGCCCATTACACACAACAAACTGTCAATGCTGAAAAACACTTTCAAGTTGTTGAGGCTCGCAAGATATGAACCAAGATTTTATCTCCCCAATAATGGCGTTAAATTGTTGGTGCTCAAACATGTAATCCCTCAAATCCTAAAGGCTTGTGCCAACACCTATGGCTAGAGGTGTGTCCACAAAGGTGATAGGCATGATTCATCACCAAACAGTGGCACGAATGGACCAATGCTTGTGAGTAGGTAAACTCACCTTCATCTTTAGGCTCTGCTAGACCAAGGGGGGTATTCCCTAAAGTGTTCTATTAAGATGACTAAGAACAAATGATAAGATTGGCCTTGAGACAAACCATACCCAATGCATAAGAAACTCATATTTGATTGTCATTGAGCACTTACATGTTGGTTTATCTTGAAATAAGGATTCTACACCTCTATAAGTAGAATTGCAAATCATGTAGACACTAAAATGATTTCTTATTAACCCCTTAGATTTATCATTGCAACATCTCACTTCATACATGAATGCAATAAAGACAAGAAATGCATACTTCACTCTAAATGATGTTTGTGAGACTCATAAAAAATTGCAACAATAGGGCAATGAAATAATGCAATGTAGTGAATTAACTACCTCTATTACTGTTACCGAAGGTCAATTTTTGTTGTTTTTTTGTAAATGTGGTAGGATGACAACATGTTGAACAAATTGTAGATGGGTGGCTTTAACCTATATGGGTAGCAAAGTCAAGATTTCATAATCAAATAGCATTACAAAAGTAAACCATGAAATGACACATTATAGAAGAATGGCAATGATTATGCATTACAATTCTACACATAAGCTAGACTATATATACATAAATTGCATGCAGGTGACTTTGTAGAATAATTAGAAGAACATATCTTAATAATCCATTAACATATTCATACACTTCCTATGTAGCCTCGATAAGATGCCTTACAAAAATGTTTGCAAGGAGTTTTACAACCTTCTTATTGAAAACCCAGTTAAATACTACATTTAAATTATTGAAAAACCAGTTAAATACTACATTTAAATTAATGAAAAACCAGTTAAATACTACATTTAAAAATTTAGGAAATGTAATTAAGAAGATAAATAAGACCATCAAAATCATACACAATGTTCATGGAGACATTTAGACGATTAAGAACTACACATTATATTCATTCCTCACATGGGATACAATAGCAATGAAGCACTTTGAATAATGAAACCAAACTTATACCTTTAATATCACAATGCTCAGCCAAATACAAGACACTAAGACAAACTTTGTAACTCTTCTTCTCTTTATGTTCTGCAATCATGCCAACAACTAACTATTCTACTTCTCGAAGTCGTGAATATATAACATTCGGCTATCAAATGTTTTTTTTGGTGGGGGGATTCAAATTCGTGTCAAATCATCATTCAAGTTAATCACAAGGCTTACACAATGCTTTGTCGGAGGATTGATATTCTAGAGGAGGGGAAGTTGCATGGATTCACGTAAAATTTGCATCATGAAGGTACCCAGACCATTCCCTCATAACTGCAAAGGAAAAAGGATGACCAATGACGTAAGGAAACCGCGAAACGGTGTGGAAAACCACCAAGTAAGCAACTACCAATTGAATCCAATCATTAAATTTATTGCCAGTCAAGGAGATACAAAGAATAAAGAAAGCTTGTCTCGACCATGCACACGGCTTGATACAAAGCATCAAATCAAGCACCACATTCCAGATCCCCGCAATGGCTTCGAATTGTCTACCCAGCACTCTGGATGCACATTTGACCGTATTTATTAATTAATTGAAATTCACAATACTGTATTGTGAATTTCAATTAATTAATAAATACGGTCAAATGTGCATCCAGAGTGCTGGGTAGACGTTGCCCATTGGTTTCAAGGAATACCATCAATCTTAAGAGGAGATTCAACTACTCTCAAGACACCTTAAAGTTCATATTTTCAAATGCAAGATAAGGCAGATCAGATGATGCATGGGACAGGGAAAACAATGCAAACACACCAAGATGAAGAAACATGAAGCCATGGGCAACTAGAAGTTGAATGTGAAAATTTTTTTATTAACACGTCACCACAACATGATGTAAATCCACCACAAAGATACACATAATCACTACAACACCTGCAACCACAACATAAGGACCCAGACGACACATAGGCCATCATACTTCCATAAGAGCATCACCAACTGAGATATGATTACATGGGCAAAGAGCACACCACAAAGGAAAATAGGCACCACCATGGACACAGCAATCACACTATAAGAGAGATACATCACTACAAGGTGATCCGGAACAACTACCTAGCACTGCACAAGTATACCACAAGACTAGCACTAGAGGATGTGACACATTCAAACCTTGAAGAAATAACCATTGCAACACCACATGAAACTTGGTCCACATCAACTTCACCACCACTACGGAGACCATAATAGCGAAAGGAGGTCGTTGCAACACTTAGACATGCTTAGAACACCATAGATGACCACCACAAACTTAAACAAGTCACCACACAAAGAAGATTCCACCTCAAGGGGGATGACAAATGTAAGAAGTTCCTTAACCATCTAGATCAACAACCATCTGATGACATATGATAGTATGTTCCTTGATTATGCCATCTACCAAGGTTCAAACCCCTAAAGGAATGATTGGGTCAGGTTCGACCCCTGGGTGACTTTGACAAATGAGATCCCACTGCTCGTGGCTATTTAGCTAAAGGATGACTTTTGGTTTAGATGTATGCTTATTCATCATGTTGTAATCTGCTTATTCATAAAGAGCAAAGATGCCAATATATGTAATCCAATTATTTCCATTAAAAAAACAACCAAACTAAAAAATCTCTTAATATTATTAGAGATTCCCTTCAATTGCAAGGTGTATTAATCAACACATCTCCCCTTCCATACTATTGAACTACTCATATATTATACCATGTCACAAACAAATCGTCTCACATCTTCATCGTTTATAATATATAGGTCCTCGTATCAGAGTAGATCCTCATCCGTGTAGTAGTATTCTTTAACAAATTCTCCTAATAAACTCGGTAGTTCCTTAAGAAAGTTTGGAGTTCACACTCCTCATATAAATGAGGAGCACCTAACACTATATCAATATGTCCTAATGCAAGCACATTTTGTGGCATGTTTCCCTCAGAATTTTTTATGGCATGATAGTTGAAAAACTCGTCAATTTTTTATTTTTTTAAAGTTTAGGGACAATATTTTTTATTTTTTATTTTTATTTTTATTATTATTGTTTAATTGAATTAAACCAAAAGAATACAAATTATATTGAATTAGGAACAATATTTGAAGTGATGAATTTAATCATTGTATAATCTTCATTCACATGCAATGATGTCGCGTAATCGTGGGTTTTTATGTATACGAATTAACCACTTGAAAGGACTTGATTGACCACTTATTTTGTTTACAATTATGAAAGATAAATGTTGTCCCTTCAAACTTCATTAGTCTTCTAAGTTAAGCCAACACGACAAAAGTTGCTTTAGCCCTCATTGTTTGTTGACTCCAATGAGATTTTTTTAATAATAAGATATTTAATTTCATCATTCATTTTAATAATGATATAAAGCGTGACTTGAAATTCTTTTTTAATTTTTATTTATATAATTATTTTCTAAAAATATTGTTTCTAGAATATTATGAATTGTTTTTAAGTTTTAAAATTAGTATTTGTAACTATTATCTTTAAAAAAATTAAGTTTTTGATAGTTTTTTAATGGTGAAATTTGTATACTAATTCAATTTTCATTTAGTTTTGGGTTTAATTTGAGAGAATGTTTGAATATAATTAAATATTGCTAAATAGTTCAATCTTATGTGAAGTTGGGTTCATTCTTCGACCTTTCACTTATCCTCATTTACACATATTCTCATGTATTTGATCTTATCTCATCCGTTCTTACACATTTCCCACAAATTTGTTATTTTTTACTCTCACCATTTTCAAACATTCATTCTCCACCTTGAGATTATTGTTCCCTTATCCCGAGTCAATCCTGGGTGCAAGATCAATTCCACACCCGCGCAACTTACCCCCAAAATTCAAAAATTCAAATTTCAAAATTTGCTATCTCACTCATTTCTTTCCCACCATGAGTTGACTTAGTATGCATTTTGCTTGATTATTGTTATGTAGTGGTATTTGAAGACATCCATTTGAACATTAATTCACATCCAGGGAATCATTCTAGAATCATTTGACTCTCTAGAGCATTCAAAGAGGAATGATTAGAGAAGCACTTCAATTAGTGTACGAAAAGGAACAACATTTACTTCAAAATCATCATCTAGGACATTTGCACACTTGTCTACTATATGTTAATCTTTAGCATGACCATAAAGTCAGTCTCTCCAAGGAGTTGACCTAGGAGAACTTGCTCCTAGTGATCCAATAGATTGCTTAAGGTATTTTTAAATATTGTCAATCTTTGACAACCAATAAGAAGTAGAAAATCTAGTGAACTAGAGAGTAAAAGTGTGCAATTAGTGAAATTAGATCCACAACTACAAAATCGACCCAAATACATGAATTTGACCAAGAAAAAAAGCCATGGTCCTACTTAGAACTCGAAGCAAAAGTCATATCCAAATCATTTGTTTTTCTATTCCAGAGTAGTAGATTTATATGCCACATCAAATGCTCTCACTCACATCTCTTCTAGAGCTAAGTACCCTAATATGTTGCATTTACTTTCCCAAAATAGCATTAATTGTTCAATCCTTTAGTCCCAACTTATCACATTAATTAATCTAGCTAATTTGTGTTGAGTTGTATGGATTTCATTTGATTAGCCTAGATTAACGTTAGAAAAAGGCGATACTCCTTTACATTTTTGGTGAACCTATATAATCGTACACCCCCTAGGGTTTGACCTTAGGGTTTTAAACCTTCACTATTTTAGGATTTGAAATTATCTATCATTTCTGATTGCATTATTCTTCTTCAAATCTTCTTAGGGTTTGTGTTCCTATTTATCGTGATTTCATTAATTATGTCTCTTTATAGGGTTTGTACCTTATTTGATGAGCTCCATATTTTGCCAACCAACCCACCCTTGGCTACCCCATTAGGGATTTATTTCCAAATCCAATTTAACACTAATATTTTTATTTCTAAATTTGAAAGTGAGTTTTTGTGCCTTACCTTCCCATCTTTCATTGTTTTGTTTATGCCACAAATTAATCATGATCCTAATCTTCCATTGAGAATAAGTGCTCATCTATATCCTAACATGGCCACCCAATCTAGTGAACCTAAAATCTATTTGAATGCTAATGTTGAGAACAATACGGAGGATTATGATCATGATACCTTGTGGCACAAGGAGAGCTTGCTAGCGAACTTTCTAGTTTGGCTCACATGAAAAGTCATGTATACAACTAGAAGACATTATTCATAACACATTTATCAACAAGCCATAAGGGTTAGAGGCCTTGCAAGCTATTATAATAACAAAATTTGCATGTACCCTACAACTTCCTTATTACGCTTTTGTGTCCATTTTAGCCCCCAACCCATGTGTGTGTGTGTGTCTTGCACTATTTTAACCCTTTTGCCTGGCCTATGTCACACCTAGCCATCCATATCCCCTTTCCTATGTTAATCTCATGGCCTTGTTTAGAGTTCATATGTGTTCCCTTTCATTTAATTTTTATCCCCATCCCATGTCCTAACCCCAAATTTAATTTCCCATTGATTTAGGCCCCTTTACCCCCCTGTCAAACCATAAATGTTGTGCCTAGCCCCATCCTATATGTAAACCCCACCTTTTCCCATTGCAAATCTTGCCTTAATGATCACAAAATTAATGAGGACACCTACCACTAGATGGTCCCCTTCGAGCTTGAGGTCCCCTAGGAAATTGAGCCAAAATTTCATTCATGGACAATGCCCATAGTTTGCCACCTAATAGGGAAGCCTTGACTTTTCATCCTCCCACCACAATCTTTGAATCCAAGATAATTAATTTCTAGGGCTTCTTGCCTACTAAGTTCTTGTCTTGGACCTTGCTCTAATACATGAGGATAATGATAATGTGGATGATGTGCATGTTGGATCTCATAATACATCACATACACATGCTTTCATGATGACAATTGAGACTATTGCTACATATTCTTTTACACCACCAATTGCATTATTTGATATTAAGATACTAGAAGATAACCACTATGGCCCATTGTATATTGTAGTGGAGATACTTAATCTTGTTATTCATGATATTCTTATTGATGTTGCAAATCAAAATGAAATGTGCATGGAATCAAGTTAATTTACTTCCCAAGCCAAAATCTTACAGTCATTCAAAAGTATCTCTAAAGATGACAAATAGAATATTAGTGTAGAGCTTCCGGATCAACTGTGTATTATTTTTTTTGCATAAAAAAAACAAATACACAGTTGATCCAGAAGCTCTACACTCATATCATGGACTGTGGAAATATCATGTCTACAAATAGAATATTGATTAACACTAGATAGGTTGTGTCATTTTACTACTTAAGTTTGGACCTAAAGAACTACAAGTATTATGCCATGTCATTCCTACATCTAATAGATTCTCCATATTACTTAGTAGACCATGGCTACAACTTTTGAAACATCAATAAATTTCATTTGATTTATTAACATAAAAAACTTGGTGATATTCCTTTACAAGTTTAAAGTACTAGAATTCTTTTTTTTAAATGGGTGTAAATCGTTTACTCCCTTTCAAATCATATCCTATAATCCATTTCTTCTTCCAATAGGACACAATATAATCTAAAACATACATAAAAATAGTTTTGTGATCTAGAAGATGTACTTGGTTCAAAATGACAACTCATTTTTAACAAAGGGTGTGTGGTCATAAAGTCATAGTCTATAACACACAAATTACCCCATGTGATGTTGAAATTGTATTTTAATAACATTAATACATATTCATTCTATTACTTAGGTAGATTTCTTTATTTTCTATTTAATTTTTTTTCTAGTTTTAAATATTAAGTGTTAAAGCTTCATATTATTATTACTATTTTTAAATAATTTTTATTAATAATAAAGTTTATTAAAACTATATATTAACTAATCAATTTATCATTAAACTTTTTTTTATAAAAATAGTTTTTTTTTTTTTAAAAAAAAAAATTAAGTACTAAAGATTCATATAATTTAAATAATTTGTTAATAATAATTTTTAAAAAAATCTGATATTAGTTATTTAATTTTTAATTAAATTTAAATATTTTTTGAATTAATTTTATTTATATATTATTACATTTAAAAATATTATAAAATTTTTCTTAAAACTGTTAGTACAAATCATTCTTATTTGCAATAAAATTTTCTATAACTTAAATTATTTTTATTAATCAATAAAATGTTTAATTGATTTTGTTTACATTTTAAAATAAATAAGGTCTTTTAAAAGGTATTTAAAAAGATAAATTAATTAATGTGAAACAATAAAATTATGTTAAAATTTCATTTAAGTTAAACTTTGATGTTAATATTTGAAAGTCTAAAGGTAATTTTATGTCATTTCTAAGAAAGATACTTAGGATACTAATTTGGTGTATATGACTACTCTTTTACAAACATTACATATAAAAGTATTGAAAATTATTAGATCAAGTTAAATTGTATAACCAGCCTTATATGTATTATTATAATAATATGGTCATAAGGGTTGCTCCCCACATACTTATAACTTGAATATTAGTATAGTTTGTCAAAATCATTTCAAGTTCTATAATAAAGTAATGTTTTATAGTGGATCATAACATCTATTCTACACCAAATTTGTTTCAAAAATTTGATCTAATTAAATAAATAAATTTAAAAAAACACATTTTATAGTTCTTGAAATGTTTTGATATCTAATCGTATATGCACATGTAAGTGCGCATGGTGCTCTCACAAGTTAAATGTTACCATGTAGCCTTGTGAGATTCAAACCCTTACATTATTACTAGCTAATTAGCATTCCTAATATTAAATAAATAAGTGTGTAGATACTTTAGGTTTCAAATCCACCTTATGGCTTCATTATATTCAACCTAAGACCAAAGGCAAATTGGGTATCATTGACCCAACAACTCAAGGAATTTGTCTTATCTCTAAATGGATCACTTGTATTATTCAAGGAGAGGAACCATGGAAATTTTTGGTTAGACACCCAAGTGTCCTCAGCTACTACTAAGGGGAAGTGACTCAAGGTCCATTGGTAGGACAAGCTCCTTCTTGCATGATTATTTAGCATTAGGACCTTATTGCCATTGGTTAGTGTGTGGAAGGCTTGGCAAACTCCAAGTTTATGAATTGCAAAGAATCTTACCTCATGCATAGAATTAGTTTCTCCACCTCCTCTATTTGGTGGAATAGATTTATTTAGAATGACAACAAACCTTTGGCCATCTCCATTCAACCCCGTGCTACTTGCCTCTTCAATAAAGGCAATTGTACTTTCAATAACTTATGAGATTACATTGCCCTTACCTAGATCTCTTGGGATCACCTCTATGCTCAGTTTAACGTCACCTCTAAATATAAACTAGTCATCCAACATGTTATGTCTCTTGTGTCTCCTGAGTCAAGAGTATTGACATTTTTACCCCAACTCCATGTAAATTGCTAAAAGACTAGCACTAGCTCTCCTTCCACCACTTAGTCTTCTTTCTCCTTAAACATATTTACCCCAAGCTTCTTCCCAAACTACTCCTTATCCCACACCCCAATGCCACATGGAGCTAACAATTCAACAATGCCTTTTGGTCCAAATTAAGCTCCTACTTGTGGAATTCTAAAGATGATGCAACTCCCACATTTTGGCTTGGAAACTATTGCATTTCAAACCCCCAGTTGGTAACAAACTCAAGTTCTTTCAAGTCTAACATCTTGCGTGTCCATTCTACACTCTTCTTGAACATGTTAAGCATATCTTTCATGATCTTCCTAATCATCTTTGGTCACTCTTCACTAGAAAATTGCTCTATTAGGAACTACGTCCACTGTGAATGTGATTTATGAATTAATTAGATATATTATAATTACTCATCTTTGGAAATAATATTGCATTGTTGTGTTTAATCACTCAGATTCTCCTCTAGAAGTTGTTCAAAAACTTTACTCTACCATCCTTTTTTAGGTTGCCACATTGTCAATATTGTTGCAAGATATTCTCAAGACCAACCAACAACGCATAAAGAAGATAAAAAAGATCTTACAAGGCCATATCTCCAAGATGGAAACTACTAATGGAGGCTTCATCAAGTGTATTGATTCCATCACCTCTAAAACCTCATCCATGGTTTTTAGTGGTTCCATATTGCATGATCAAAACAAGACCAATCATAACACCTTGCACTATATAGAGACATTGCAAAGGACCATCTTCAAGATGGCTCTTGACTACCCTATGCAAAAAATTGAAGAATGAATTATACAAGAATATGTTGAAACTTGGAGCATGTTATGATTGCACTTATTTTCTTGATGTTTCTAGCCTATTGGCTATGATATGATTGTAGTTTCTTATTTTAATTACTTTAATCAATAAAAAAAGTCCAATTCAAAGCTTATAATAAACTAATAAAACTAAGATTTTCAAGTTCAATATGACAAAATAAGTCAATCTATATAAACTAAAATACAAATCAACTCAAAATGCAATATAGCTCTAACTCTACCTTCCACGCTAATTTTTAAACATTATCAAAAAAGCAACTATCCAAGATTACTAGATTTAGCGAAATAAAAATAGGTTCTCTAAGAAAAATTGCTTAAACAAGCTTACAACTTAGGTGCTAATCTTATACTTCTGATTTAACTAATAGTTCTTTCACTTTCTTTTTGAACTCATTTCCTCAAATGAATATATGACCAATTTCAACTTCAAGGCAAGGGTGTATTATCTTGGATATCCCTATGACTTGATTTCCTTGATGAAATATCTCTCTTTCCTTTGCACACTCTCTTTCTTCTTTATATGTCAACCTATCTATTGCTGCATAACTAAGTTGGTGCAAGTTGGCTAACCAATACATGCTTTCCATTTGGAAAGTAGTCACTCTTGAGCATTATCATTCCATTTTTCTTAAGTGTCAACTTAGATGTGAATTGGCTAACCAATACATGCTTTCCAATTGGAAAGTAGTCACTCTTGAACATTATCATTCTATTTTTCTTTAAGTGTCAACTTAGGTGCGGGTTGGCTAACCAATATATGCTTTCCAATTGGAAAGTAGTCATTCTTGAGCATTATCGTTCCAATTTTTCTTTAAGTGTCAACTAAAGTTGGTATAAGTTAACTAAGCATAACCATCGTCCTTTCATACTTAAATTGGTGTAAGTTGAAAGAGCATAACCAACACATGTTTTGTAGTTGGAAAGTGGTAATTTATTACCATCACCAACATATTTTCTAACTAGAAAACAATAAAAAATCTTCTAACCTGACTTAAACCTTGAAAATTATATTCGCCAGACTACACAGCAACTTACCAATCTTCCTCTCACCTCATGCACATGCAAGAAGAGTAAATAACCATTCACCCTATTTTAACGAAAGCAAAAATTTAGAACGAGTGTGCCAGATAAGTGCGGCAGTGTGAGTAGTGTCTCCTTCGACCAAGGATCTCTTCATTTTTCATTAAGGTTTGATCCAATTCGCGTTTTTGGTACAGTTCGTACACTAAGTGAAATTCTTTGTAGCAATTGAATTTACTCTAAAAATTCTGAGCTTACTTTGTTCTCAGATCTCGGACAAAAGATTCTAACAGCTTGTATGCCGTTTATCCAGAAATATTTCGACACTAAATAATGTTCTTTAATGTCTAAAACGTTCTGAATGTTATCGATACTGTTTTTAAATCTTATTTAGCTTGAGTTGACACGCTTGGAAAATTAGTCAAAATAGGTTCTCTGCAATTAACAATATTGCCAACAGACTATTTACTTTCCGCTCTAATCGAATCAATCTTGTTGATCGAATCAAATGTTATGAATGCAAAATCTAACTCTGATTTAATCAAAGGAAACTTTCGAAAATACAACTAAAGCTAACTGCAAAAGTTAAGACCAGATCTAAATAAAACGAATGCGCAGTCAAATCCGATGCAAAGCAAATAACAACTACTATAGATCTGAAAGGCCAAAGAAAAAATACCTGCGTGGCCTGCAATTGCAAGCGGAAGACAGCTTGGACCTTGTTCCTCTCCGCCTTCCATTTAGCCGCACCGTGCATCGTGCTCCTGCAAATCGTATTCTGACCGTACTGCAACCCTAATCCTTCAATCTCAGGACATAAAGCACCTCAATTCAAAAATCTTTTCGATCCAAAGCCTTTGCCATTTCCGGCAAAATTCTCTTCAAGACTTAAATACAGAAAACGAGCTCATAAACAGCCCTTAAAAATGTACTTGAATTCCAGCTTTTAAGCTCCCAAAACCTCCGATCCGGGGCTTATGCACATCAAATTTTGTGTTCCTTTCCAAAATTTGCTTATGCACATCAAATTTCGTGTTCCTTTCCATAAATTGAAGGCATAACCTGCATTTCTGTGATATGCCTCTGTAATGTCCGACTCTAAATCTAAAAAATAAAGTATAAAACCCTCAGCCTGGAATTTTATCTTGTGATCCATTCCAGCGATAAAATAATTACAAGTACTGACAAAGTCTAGAGCGGGGCAGGCATTATTGAACAGTGGTTAAATACAATTATTGCCGTTTCCCGCTAAGACACAGTATAACAAGAAACCCTTAAATAATCACACTTACGCCAAAAACATGGAAAAAAATTTGGATCTATCAAAATAAATAATCACAGCTCCTGCTACTGCTGAATTTTTTATGAAATTGACATGTGATCTGTCAACTGCCACAAAAAAAAAAAGAAATAAATCCGGCGGGGTACTGATTCCATTAAATATTGTGCAGATTTTGCGTAAAGCACACGGCGTTCCAATTTTCCCGTTCCGTGCAGGTTGAATTATAGGACAACGTGCGAGACAGAGGAGGTCTCCGTCCGAGGGACGTAAGCAGAGCAAAGGGTTTCAAAAGTAAGTTTGACAATGAAGAGTTATCGTCTTCGCCGCAGGCTTTTTATATCGTGCCGCTGCCAATATTTACGGCCATTGACAGGGTCACATGGCGAGTGGGGAATCGCTAAGTCCGTAGCATTTGGTGATGATGCCACTGGCAAAGTGCTCTTTTATGCCTGCGCCGTTGGAGTCAGACGACATTAAAGCCCAAGGTCACATGGGCGGGGCCGGAGAGGGGGCAGTGAAGTAGTTCAGTTTCTAAAAAATGCTCGCTTTATGAACTATACGGCTTTATGTCACATGGGACGAGGAGGATGGGTGGAAAAACGTTATTGACTCCTATCTCACGTGGAGGGGCCCATTCCACGTGGTAAGGCTTCTTTCAAAATGGCTGTAAGGATGAAGATCTATGTCGAAAGGAGATTGAAAATATCTTGAGGAGTCGTTTCCTAGGTCCCTTAGGCTGCTTGGTCTTGTGGACGTTATTAAAATCTTTCATTCATTCATTTTGTTCCTAACTAGAACCTGCTTTAAGTGGTACTTAGAGGACATGGTGACATCCCATCAAAATGGGCAATGTTCTCTTAGTTGAATTCCCATGGGCCTTGCACCCTCCCAAAAAAAAAAAAAATTATATTGTTTATTATTTAATATCGAAACAATACATAATGCTTGCTCTTTTGTCCTTCTCTATGAATGAATGAATGAAAGATTTTAATAACGTCCATGAGGCCAAAGCAGCGTATGGGACCAAGAGCAGCCTATTGACTAAACCTAGTGTTACGTGACAATGATCTAGAGGAGCATGATGATGTCTTGTCAAAATGGGCAATGTTCTCTTAGTTGGATACTTGTGGACCCTTGCTTCCTATAGAAAAACAATCATATTGCTTACCATTCAACACTGAAACACTACATAGTCCTTGCCCTCCTCGTAAGGGGACGAGTCCCTTGTCCTTTTCTATTGATTACCTCTAGCATTGAGTGGCAATGATTTAGAGGGGCATGAGGATGTCTCGTCAAAATGGGCAATGTACTCTTAATTGGATACCTGTGGACTCTTGCTTCCTACAGAAACATAATCATATTGCTTACCATTCAACACTGAAGCACTACATAGTCCCTACCCTCTTCGTAAAGAGACGAGTCCCTTGTTCTTTTCTATTGACTACCTCTAGCATTGAGTGGCATTGATTTAGAGGGGCATGAGGATGTCTCGTCAAAATGGGCAATGTTCTCTTAGTTGGATACATGTGGAACCTTGCTTCCTACAGAAAAACAATCATATTGCTTACTATTCAACACTGAAACACTACATAGTCCCTACCCTCTTCGTAAAGCGATGAGTCCCTTGTCCTTTTCTATTGACTACCTCTAGCATTTAGTGGCAATTATTTAGAGGGGCATGAGGATGTCTCATCAAAATGGGCAATGTTCTCTTAGTTAGATCCCCATAGCCCTTGCTCCCTCCTAGAAAACAATCCTCCAAAAAACAATCATATTGCTTACCATTCAACACCAAAACAATACAAAGTCCTCACCATTTTCATAAAGGGATGAGCCCCTTGTCCTTTTCTATTGACTACCCCTAGTGTTAAGCAACAATGATCTTCTATATCAATTGCAAAGTTTTTTTTAAGGTATTTATATTTTCCTTTCTTTTTGTATTTAATTAAAGTTGGGGAAGTAAATTGTCGACACATTCTTGTGTTGGCCACATAAAAAATTAGTTTCACTATTTGAACCCGCAACTTCCTTCAAACTAATTGACGATTTTGCCAACTTTACCACATACACACATATAAAATCTTCTAACTTTTTATCATTTTTGTTTTGATAGAAATTGAAATTACAATGTACTAACTGGTTAAGCTCTTCTATCACAACCTATCTATTCCAAAGGGGTTTGAACACGACACTTTAGGTGTTCGAACTACAATAAATTGTGACTACATTACACTCGCAGTTGTTGTTGCATAGTAATATTATCTTGTGTTGCTTTATGCCACACCATTAGATTTGTTATTGAGAAAAGATAAAAGCCAATACTATTCAAATTAGTTTTGTTGAAGTTTATAATAGTGTTAGAATTGATGTTCATCTAATGCAAATAGAACATTAAAACAAATAAAATTGACTTTAATCTAGTCACTAGTCTAACAAACTAAATTGACAATGGAAAGATTGGAACAAAGAGAACATGAAATGCCTTCATGCAAATGATGTCCTTGCTATCTCTAACACTCATCTTTAATTGACATGTTATAACAACATGCTTAGATTCCTTTTGCTAAACATTTGTACTTAATGTTGCTCCCTTTGTTGCTCGTTATGTCCATGTGTATGTCCCTTAAGCTTTAGAGCAACTCCTTAAGACTTAGTGGATCCATTTACCTCTCCTCATTCAAACTCTCTTGCTCTACTTATTCTCCCTCATGTAGACATTCAACTTGATATAAAGACAACAAGAGATGTGTCTCTTTCATCAAATTAGAAAGATGAAGCCAAGATCTTTGAGCCACAACAAAGGCAAACCTTCAATAGGTAGTGCAATATGTCAAGCAATACAAGAGGTAAATCCTTTGAGTTTAATCTCCTAATTAATAGCATTGATGTCATAGTTGAATGTTGTTGTATAACAATCATTTTTTTTTTCTACAAGGTGTCCCTAGGACTAAAAATCAATTTTATAAATGGGCTAAAAATAATTGGAAAAATAGAGAGTGGTGGATTTAGGCTATCCATGAGTTGGGGAAAGGGTACATTTCTTGCATTTTCCTTTCATCTGAACACAATCAAGCAATTTTATAATACAAAACTTGAATAATCTATGGTTGAATATGCTACTTGCAAGCCCAAAGCTTTGATTTTCACCTTGAGGGTTCCTTGAGATCTAGATACCTGATGTGGGTTGAATTTCCCTTTCTCAACCTTGCATTTTGTCATTTCTTAAAAGACATTGTACGAATGTTGGGTAGGATTACTTGGTGGAAAAATAATAATGATAAATTTTCTAGCTTGAGGGTTCATCCTTGGGCTTGCATTGAAATAGACTTGACCCAACCCCTCCTAGATACCATCAAAATTCTTGGCATTGGATTTGAAATAAACAAATCAACTTTCTTAACAAGCCAAATGCTCACTTTATTGTCATAAAGAGGGACATGTAATCAAAGAGCACCCTTCAAGGAAACCAAAAAATCCTTCTTTACTCCTTACCCTCCTCATCCTCTCCTACTGACAACCATTTATCCATCACCTAGCTTCAACAACCCTTATGTCATAGTTCTTTAGATGAATTAACATCCTCTTGGCTTATTAACACTTCAAAACTTCATTTAAGCCAACAAGTAAAATCTTCAATCTTGAGTTATGATGAGTTTGACAATGTCCTTCTCAATCAAATTCCTAACCTGGCCAAAATCCCTCACACTTTTGATTTCAATCTCTCCCCCTTAACTCTCCCCTGGCCCATCATCCATTATCCCCTTCTACACTTGCTTGGATCCACAAAACCCCTTTTATCATGATGACACTATGAATAACAATTGGAGGACTATTCAAAAAGGAAGAAACCAAACCTTCCCTCTCCTTCTCCTCTTGGAGGTTGCTCCCCCTCCTATTCCAAGAATGTAAATGCAACTCTTTCCCCTATTCACTCCAATTCCACTAGCCCTTCCTTAACTAGACATTGCCCTTGATACCCCATCATCACAATTAAAGTATGTAAGTATTACATACGTTGAAATAAGAGAACTCAAAATCTATTTCATCTTCTTAATGAAGTGGTATTTATGTCATGGAACATCAAGGGTTTAACCCTTCCTAAAAGAAAGTATAAATTCAAACAAGCCATGGTTTCTGAAAACATTGATGTGCTCCTCCAAGGAATCAAATTTATGTGCTCCTCCAAGAAATCAGATTTACAAGATATAGACTTGCCTTTGCTCTTATTTATATCTTGAAAGATCTCCTTATTCCTTTCATCTTCAAATAAGGAAGTGGAGGCACAGTCCTCGACTTGGCTCCTTGGCTTTGAAGCTTCATCATTGACAAAGGAGAAGACCCATTTCACCAAAGTGTGGGTTAGCCTCCTTATTCAAAATAATGTTATGGAATTTACTCTATCTATGCATCCAATGATTCTTGATCAAGAGATGCAACTTATGGAATTAGTTGGTCACTCATATTCCCCAAGCCAATTAGTACTTGTAGGGGACTTTAACATGAATGAACACTAAGTTGATCACAACTAGCTTAATCAAGATTATCCAACCAAGATTTTGATGCACAATTACTTTTACATAATAGTTTGGAAGTACGCGACCCTTTTTAGGGAAGAACAATAATCATGACTCTTGTTGGTCCATTTGGTCCAAAAATAGACTTGGATAGGAAAAAAAACTAAACAAGTTCTAGATATGTTCTACCTTAGCCCAACCTCTCTCCCTCATCATCTGCTCAAAGTCTTCTCATTTTTCAAAACCCTTCCACTACCCTCTTTGATCACACACCCATCCTCACTGATATCTCTTTAACTAAAGATATGAAAACCAAATGCAATATGTTGTTTAATCTTAATATGTATCATCTTAAGATTAGAATTGCCTCTAAAGTCTACATTATATTTGGTTCTCAAGAATCAAACAAATTCAAAAAGAAAGATGAATTTCATGGTCAACTCTTAAGATTAAATACTATGTGCACAATTCCTTAGAACTTATGTGAACCAAGTTGCTAAAAAAAGGAGAAGAAAAGAGAATGTCTTACAAAAATAGATCAAGTCTCTTCATGGCCAACTCCAATGGCACACACATTCAGAAGGCTGTGTATTTTGCTAAAAAAACATCATGAGAGAATTTGATAGTTATCAAGGTAAAGGGGGGCAAATCATATTGATGACCCATTGGATCAAGGATAGAGATAAGAATTCAAAATTTTATTTCAATTTCTTAATAAAAAACATAAGAAAGAAAGAATAACAACCATATGTGATGAGAATGAATTCTTGATCTCTAATTTTTCTTACATTTCTCCTCTTCCACAACCATTACAAACAATTTGTCATTGACACTCCTTTAAATGAGACTATGGAAAATGATTTTGATGATGTTTTGTAACAATGCATTTCTAAAAAGATCTTGAATGATGTCATTCTTTGCTTAAATAGCCTACTTTCTCTAGAAGAACTAGAGTGTACCCCTTTTTAAATGGATAAAAAAAGTCCTAGTATTGATGGGCTTCCCATTAACTTTTTTGAAGCCACGAGACTTGTGATCAAAGATGACTTCTTAATGTTTACATTTCAAAGCAAAAGAACATGGCTCTCTAGTGATTGATATCAATTTTGGGGTGAGCAAGCGTATCCCCGAGAGATATAAACTAGACTCTTTGGCTAGATGGAGACCCATTACTCTTATTAATGCCATCTACAATATCATAGGAAAATATTTGGTACAAAGGGTCAAACCTATGTCATAAGACATTATTAGAATTAAACAAAGTTGTTTCCTATTTGGAAGGTTTATTCTTCACAATGTATGTCTTGCTTGGGAATACGTCCATTAGGATCAACAGTTTAATCAAGTTGTTATTCTTATTAAGCTTAATTTTGATAAGGTTTATGATATAATCAAAACACAATTCGTTCATAAGGTCCTTAATGGCTCGTTTGACAAGAGATTCATACACCATTTAAATATGCTTTTCAAAGAAACTTTAGCTAGATTGTCCATCAATGGGGCCCTCACTAGGCCAATTAAGCTTCAAAGATCTATAAGATAGGGAACTTGTCCTCTTCCCTTTCCTTTATGTTCTTACAATTGATTCTTTAGGCTGCCTTCTTGGGAGAGCTAGACTTTTGGGTCAAGTTAAAGTCATTCATATTCTTGGGCATACTTATGTGCTCAATTTGTACCTTAGTAATGAAAACTTACTATTTATAAATAATGAAGAAGAAGAGGTTCAAAACATGATTCAAACTACAAAATTATATTGTATGACGTCTGGTTCTAAGTTTTCAATGCATAAAACTATTTTTAAATGACCCAAGACAACTCTTTGCCCCCTTGGATACAGCCTAGATGGAGGGTCCTTAGACATGATGAGACTATGAGATATTTGGGTATTCTCTTTAGCATTGGAACATCCATCCATTAAATGTGGAAATAGTTTCTTGATAGATTCAACAAAAAATTGAATAGTTGGTCTACCAAATTTATGTCACTTGTTGGGAGAGTCTAAACTGTTATTAAGATTTTCATTGCTAATCATGGTTTCTACTCTTCTTACTGGATTCTTACTAAATCTAATTACCTCAAGTTGACTCAGAAAGTGCAACAATTTCTTTGGTCCAAGTAAGACACTCCTTTTTTAGATTGTCTTCTTCTTGTTGTATATAGCTATGCAAGTGAGATCTTCACTTTTCTTCAACAATGGTTTCATTGTGGCTAAATCATGTCAAGAAGAAAGTTGGAGGAATACTAACTAGGAATAATTCCAAAAATAAATTTCAACCCCAGTGCTTATTACCCAAATAAGGTTGAAGTTTTAATTTATTGTTTTTATTACACATTAAACTCTTATAATTTAGTTTATTTCTTTCAAATTTCTAAATAAGTCTATAATCTAATAGTTATTAAAATTAAGCACTTTTATATAAAACAAAGTTTGTTTTTTAGGTTATAGTTAAAACAAATACCAAACTATGTCCAAAGTCTAGAGTGATGAAAGTATTCATCATTTGTTTCCCTACTAACAAATCCTTAAATATGGTTGTGTACTAGGTGAGTCTACTTGCCTTAAAATTATTACCAACATAAATGTAGACAATTAATATTATTATAACGACAACTCATTAAGATCATCTTAAAGATTGACTAAAAACCAAACAAGACAATTAGACTAACTAAAAATTAAACAGGGCAAATAGATTTACTAAAAACCAAACAAGGCAGTTAAAAAAAAAAAACTAAAATAAATTTGACTAAAAAACACATAAAATAAGGCACCTTTAAAAAACTCACTAAATAAGACACCCCTTTTCAAGTTCATAAAAATATTTCTTCCCATCTAACAAATATATTGTATGAATTTGTACTCCTAGATTCCCTTAAAGATCCTATTAACCTTGCTGACTCTAGATAATTCCCTAATTCACCTTCATATCTTATAGTATTATTCTTTTAACAATACATACTAAATTTACTCAAGTAAAATTTGACAAATCCACAAGAAAAGTTAGCATTCTCAATAATCATATAAATTATACGTCTTTGCAAGCTAGATGTTATCCATAAGAACACAATACTATCAATCTACCATCCATGAAATATATATTTCCATACCATATTTTACCATAGACAACATCCTCCATAGCCATATAAATCACAAATGCCCACAAACTACAAATTATCCACAAACACACAATAACATCTATCTACCATCCATAAATCCTATATTTCCTACTATGTTCTTACTACAAGCAACGTTCTTAGTAACCCAAATAAGGTTGAAGTTTTAATTTATTGTTTTTATTACACATTAAACTCTTATAATTTAGTTTATTTCTTTCAAATTTCTAAATAAGTCTATAATCTAATAGTTATTAAAATTAAGCACTTTTATATAAAACAAAGTTTGTTTTTTAGGTTATGGTTAAGACAAATACCAAACTATGTCAAAAGTCTAGAGTGATGAAAGTATTCATCATTCGTTTCCCTACTAACAAATCCTTAAATATGGTTGTGTACTAGGTGAGTCTACTTGCCTTAAAATTATTGCCAACATAAATGTAGACAATTAATATTATTATAACAACTCATTAAGATCATCTTAAAGATTGACTAAAAACCAAACAAGACAAATAAATTAACTAAAAATTAAATAGGGCAAATAGATTTACTAAAAAACAAACAAGGCAATTTAAAAAAAAACTAAAATAAATTTGACTAAAAAACACATAAAATAAGGCACCTTTAAAAAACTCACTAAATAAGACACCCCTTTTCAAGTTCATAAACATATTTCTTCCCATCTAACAAATATATTGTATGAATTTGTACTCCTAGATTCCCTTAAAGATCCTATTAACCTTGCTAACTCTAGATAATTCCCTAATTCACCTTCATATCTTATAGTATTATTCTCTTAACAATACATACTAAATTTAGTCAAGTAAAATTTGACAAATCCACAAGAAAAGTTAGCATTATCAATAATCATATAAATTATACATCTTTGCAAGCTAGATGTTATCCACAAGAACACAATACTATCAATCTACCATCCATGAAATATATATTTCCATACCATATTTTACCATAGACAACATCCTCCATAGCCATATAAATCACAAACGTCTACAAACTACAAATTATCCACAAACACACAATAACATATATCTACCATCTATAAATCCTATATTTCCTACTATGTTCTTACTATAAAACAACGTTTTTAGTAACCATATATATCACAAAGCCTCACAAACTAAATATTATCCACAAACACACAACACCATCAATCTGCCATACATAAATTACTTTTGTTCTATACTATCCACCACCATACAACACTATCAATTTGCAATCCATTCATTGCACACATATTTTGTACGATATTTCATTAAAACCAAAAAAAAATTGTCCATGAAAAGATTTGAAATGATGAATATAATCATTTATATAGTCCTCCCTTACATGCATTGGTGTCACTCAATAAAAGCAACTTAAAAAGTTTAGATTGTTCTCCTTGTCTTTCCTTAGAGGCATCGCACTAGAATTTAAAAATGTCATAATTTGTTTGTTACATTTAATTTAAAAAAAACTAAATGCAAAGATTAAGTAGGTTAGGTTTCGTTTGTTTTCATGCATACAAATTGAGCACACGAAAGACTTTAGTGGGCATGTTGTTTACAAGCATGAATATGGTCAATTCGAGGAGTTCATTATTGAAGGGCCAAACTTCACATTAAGACCGTCCCCTAAATTAGGGCATGCCGAAATAAGTGATTTGTTAAATTCCAAACTTACTTCGATTACAAGAATATGGTCAATTCGAGGAGTTCATTATTGAAGGGCCAAACTTCACATCAAGACCGTCCCCTAAATTAGGGCATGCCGAAATAAGTGATTTGTTAAATTCCAAACTTACTTCGATTACAAGGCATTTGAGTTTCACTCGTCAAATATGGAGTTTTCCACATTTCATTAGTATAGTAGAGTGCTTCTAAATTTAACTGGGTGTATTTTTGTATCGACGTTTTGAATCACAATCAATGCTCTATCATCATTGTCAAATATAATTTATTTTAAGATTTTAAGAAGACATTTCATTATTTATTAGTTTTTTTTTTAAAAGACAATTATAACGATCAATAAGTTAATTTTTTATTTTAATTAATTATTATTAATTGTATTTTTTTATAAGTAAATAATATATTAAAATACTAATTGAAAATTACATAGTTTATGTATGGTGTGTAACAAAATACTAGGGTAGTGATAGCATTGGGTGTAAACAACAAAGTATCCATCAAAACGAAACCCACTAGCTTATATACATACTATCATCGACTACACAACTTGCTAGAGACATCCTAACATAGACATACATTAATTTAGCTATATACCAACCATCCACAGTCAAGGTAATGCTAGAGTTTCAATCTTTGTCTTCATCTGAACTATCAATGAGTAGCAACACCATCCACTCGATGCTTGGTTCCTCTGTGATTCTGGTTGCCTATTTCAAGAAGTCCACCACCCGCTTAGCCTTATGCTTCCTACGCTCCTCACGGGCAGGAAAGTTTGTGTAGATGAAGGGCTTCCACACCATGGTGGAGGTGTTAGATGGTGAAGAATTCCCACTTGCAATTGGGATACCCAATCCCAAAGCCACCACAAGCAGAAGATCATTTAGGCCACCCAACACACTCCTCTTCACTAGAGCCTTTGCCATGGCATGAACCATCTCAATGTTTTCGCCCCAATCTAGCATGACAAGGACAAACACGAAAGCAATGTCTGAATTAACCCAATGGTAGTGATTTGTTTCATAAATTCATCACCCAATACCCAATGGACCACATACAAGAGTAACCCAGACTTGGTTTTGAAATCCTCTTCAATATCAATTCTGATATACTCCCCAAGAAAGCCATTTGGCGGCACTGGCACACCAATCTAACAGTGGTATCCATAGTTGAAACCAAAGGCAACATAATAATAAAGAAAAACTCATTCATTGGTGTGGATATAAACTCTACAACATTCCTCCTCATAATGGCATGTGGACGAGCATCATTATTCTCTTCAATTGACACATGCCACAATCTCACCTCTTGATCAACCATGAGCTGAGTAGTCCAGTGATTTAAATGCTTGTACTCTAAGAGATTGATGATAATTCATGTTGTTGACTCACATGGACAATGCTAATATTATAGTTTGAAATATGAGCTTAGATTCTCCCATTTATCGCATGTCCCTTCAATCTTCTTATCTTCCAATATTTTGAAAGAGTAATTGGCAAGATAGTCTACCACATCGTTGGACTCTCTCTATATATATGTTGTATAGTGTATGAGTTCGAAGAGTCAAGAATCAACTAAGCTTGTAGGAGTATATTATTTATTTTCCAACTCACTGCACCTCGTTTACTAATAGAATTCACAATATTCATTGAGTCTCCTTCTATCTCATTGTTCTTATTCCCACATGAATTACATATTTGCAAACTAAGTATGAATGCTTGTGCTTTCACCTCATTATTTGCGTCATCCTTCAATTTCATTGACACAATGATGATCAGATGTCCCTTTGAGTCTCTTATTATGCACCCAACCCTAGATTGTCTAGGATTCTCTCTAGCAATACCGTCAAAATTCAATTTGGCCTAGCCACTGGGTGGTGGCATCCACTTTGTCTCTTTTCTCTGTATTGAAGTGACATTAGCATCACTATCCCCTTAAATGAGGGGATATTTATTATTAATTATATTTTAATAAATATTTTTTTTGCTAGATAAACTACTGCCTTGGGGGCAGTTCCCTTTGTATATATATCAACAAAAATTTAACAAGTTTTCAATACAAGTCTGTGCTAAACACAAAGAATTTAAAAAAACTGGGTCCATACAAAACCCTGGTGACTTCAAACCATAACAATCTATGCTCTGTTGCTAAAAAACAAAACACCATTACATAAAAAACTTCAACAGCCTACCTACTACTGTCTATCACCAGCTAATGTTTACATGTATCATTCATGCTTAAACGTCTGAGTCAACCTGATAGTATTCATTTATGAAGTCTTGCATCCATTCATAACCTTCAATATTTCCTAGCACCTTCTTTAGAAACCTCGCACCCATTGCAACTCTTCTTCATCTCTCGTGCTCTCTGTTCTCCCTCGACACCACCACGAACGGCTACCACTTCACCAGCTCACCTTTGTCGTTCAAACGATGAAAGTCAATCAGAAAGGGAATACCAATACCCGGTCAAGCCACCGCCAAAACTTCCTCCAATCCCCCTGTAAAATCCTTATTTGCAAAGGCCTCCACCATCTCCATAATATCCCCTTATTTTCCCCAATATCCAACAATGAGCCCACAAACATTGCAACAACATCTAAACTCACACGATAACGATTCACGGATCTCATGAATTCATCCCCAATAACACACTCAATAGCATATCTCACTATCCCGCTCTGTGTAGCTTAGATTTTTTGCATTCGCTGGTCTATTATTTCCCCAAGAAATGCCATTTGGCATTTATCTCCCCTCAAAAGAATTGGAGTATCCATCAGAATGTTTATCCTTCTCACCACAAAGTAGAAAACAAGAGCTAAAATATCTCTCCCTGGCTTTAACCCTCCCCTTGAAACTTCCTCATAATTACTGCCAATGCTCCAACTCCTCACACACTTCTCCTCAGACAGTTTATGTCTGAATGATGAGAGCCATCCTCTAGGTACTTCCACCATAAAGAGTGATTAAATGATCATTTCCCAACACAATTTTGCTTCCCTTTCTATTGCTTCATTCGCCAACATGTCCACCTCTTTATTGATTTCTCTATATATATGGTTGATTGTATATCCTTCCAAGTTTTTTAGTTTCTCCAATGCCTCCTCTAATAGCAATCTAAGTTTCCAATTATGAATCCCCTGCTTCCTTATCGCATTCACCACAATCTGGGAGTCACCTTCTATTTCTACTCTGTCAATGCCTAGTTTGAAACATAGTTACAACCCTAAACATAAAGCTTGGAACTCTGCTAAATTGTTTGTTCCCGACTTCAATCTCTTAGAGGCTTTACCTACAGTTACACCCCTCCAATCCCTAACAATACAACCAACCCCCGATCCCCCGGGGTTACCTCTAAAAGCCCTGTCAAAATTAAGTTTAAACCATCCTTCCCTCGACATAGTCCATTTTGCCTCCAACCTTTTTCTTCTAGATTCAACTTCACAAACCCCATTAATGGGGGTGTATTTTAATAAATATTATTTATTTAATTTTTATATAATGTTGAAAAATTTTAAAAATATTATTTTAATTAAAAATATGATTATCTTAAATATTATTGAATAAAAGACTTAGAATTTTATTCTTCTTTAAATATTATTTAAAAAAGTAATTATATTTTCTAATAAAATATGAGAAAAGTGGGAAGTATTTTAACCTTTTTTTATTATTGAAATTGATATAAAGTTTTATGTCATTTTCAACATTATTTTAGTAAAGATAAATCTAATGTTATGATTATTTTAAATTATTATTTTAGTAAATAAGTAATAAGTGTCATTTTTTATTTTTAAAATTCATATAAATTTTATGTCATTTCAACAATATTTTAATAAAAATAAATTTAATGTTATGAAATTAGATAATCATTATAGAAATAGTGAAATATATATCAATGTTAATAGTATTAGTCAATAAATCAAACGCTTGTTATTGCGATTATTGTAGCTATTGCAAATAAAAAATAGTCCAAATAGATAAGGATCATACAATAGTAAGCAAATCCTATAAATAGATTTTTTTTTTTTCTTAAAAAGTATTAAACACATTATATATAACTTTTGTTTTGTTTGAGACCTTAAACATTAGGTAGGGACATGCACTCTCATTCTACTCATTAGCGATAAAGTTGGGCCAATGACCAATCTTCACCCGATCACTTTTGCATCGACCACCAAGTGCCAACCATAGATCTTGACCTGCTAGCGTTCCAACCACCTAATCAAGTTTAAGTGGTGCAATCACTATCTTTTAATTTTGTATTATCCTTCAACATAAAATTGATGGTCTCCCTCCTTTCTGTTTGAGTCTACGGCCTTCTCCATTCGCTATTGCTTCTACATGGGTTCCACTGTGAACAGGTGGCATCCACTTGACTTGGCAAACTTGTGGCCTGCCTTGCACAAGTGTCAACCTCATATTGGTTGGTGCCCAAAAGAACCCGAATGACTAGGCCATAGGGTCATGTAGTTTGGATAAACTCCTAGACTAACTATTGTGGGCAAAAGATGTTGATGGCCCATGTATTAGACCACACGTTTGGTTTGTGCGTTGTGCATTGCAGTTAGAACAAACTGCCAACTGTTATCGTTCCTGCAAGATGCCTCCATTAAATGATTACCGTCAGCTGTCACCATAACTGCTACTATCATTGTCATGACTAACATTAGACGCTCGCTGCTATCTCAGACTATGGCTGCAAAAGTCATGACCTGTGGCTTTTTTTCTAAACCGTGCCTGCCAATTGGCCACCATGTGTTGTGGCTAGTGCTGCCCTCCACATTTTGTGGACAAGCTCATCGCCTAACCACCATGATAACACCTACGATCTTATGACACATGGCTATCTAAATGACCTAGATGCTATTTAAGGGCTTCAACCCATCAACAAAGGACGCTTAAACTTGGGGGTTCACCAAAGCAAGTCTTTTAGTCAATGCATATGCAATAAAAAATTGCCTTCCTACCTATTGGCAAAGCCAACAGCACTTGTCTATCATTTGGATTCATTATGATCATACATGCAAGAACATGCAAACTATTGTCTTACTCTACACTTCAGAACTCATTTCTAAACTTTTCAATAAGATGCATTGTATAAGGGAACTTGATCTTAGATGTATAATAAAATTATTTCAAAACAAACAACGATTACTACCTAATCACACTAAACAATAAAAATAAGTCCTTTCATATATGTTAAAATTCTCTCACTAAATTCTTTACAAAAGCATTCACAATTATACTCTTTATATTATATAATGTCCTACAAAGTGCACATAGGTCAAATCCCTCTTTTTAATTCAAACTCGTATTGCTTGTATAGTGTACAAACACCTTCATCATTTCAACTACTTTGGACTAAACAAATCTATATGCAATCCCTATATAAATAGTATAACTAATTCCTCTCTTTGACCTCATGAAAGCCAAAAGTAATGAGATATCAATTTATAATTTTTTTCCCAACTTCTTATCCCTTAGACCCAACTCCCAACCAATTCCACACTCTTACCCCTAATACCTAAGAATAAATATTAATATAATTACCCTCTTTATATATCTATCTATTTTCCCCCAATATTAAATACCTCGTTATGAAATCATGTGCTATGATATTACCTATCTCGCGATGCCCTCAAGAAAAAGATGTAATATTATAGGTTATCTTTTTTTCTAGCCCCCAACTTGGCTTCATACTTTTGGATAGAAATCCATTGATCATGGCGAAATTTTTAAATTCTTGGGAATCCCCTTTGCCTTTCAAGCTTTCCAGTCTAAGTGTTGGCAATATGCCATAGCTAGAACTAAAAGAAGCTTTCCTATTGGATCCCCAAGCCACTTTTGCTAGTAGGTAAGTTCCAAACCTACTCTAAAGTCCTAGTTGTGACTCATGTCTATTACTCCTCTTATTGGGAACCCTTTACAACATCATAATGCAAACTTGATAAGTGCCCACAAGATTTTCAAGCTGTAATAAACTATTTCACTTTGGCATGGATATTTGTTGCCTGCCAAAAGATTTAGGTGGGCTAGGTCTTATTGATGTCAACAAATAGGGTATTGCTCTTTGTGCTAAATGGATTGTCAGAGCTTGTGATGGGAATGAAGCCTAGAAAATTTGATCGAGACACGACATTGTTGTTGGCTCATCATATAGGCATTCAACCTCGAATGGCCTTGGATTCCACACTCTTACTATTACTCCAATGCTCATCAAAATCAATGGCACTTTTGTCACCAAAAGTTTTTGGAAAGCTTGGGAAACTATCAAATCATGGTTGTTCTAGAATGAAGATGGATTTTGCAATGACTTATCCATTAACCAACATCTATATGGTCGTCTATATCTATCTTGTTTCAAGACAAGCCTCTGATAGCTATTTTTTGGATTCATTCCCTTAAGTTCTTTAGAAGGGGAATCAAACATCCCCAGGGTCTTTATTCCAAGGCAAATTCCACATGGCTTTCTTGGCCTCAAGCCAAATCAAAGTTAAGTTTAAGCCATGTTGATTAAGCAGGGATAATTAAAGTTGTGACTTCTCAACATATGCACAAAATCTCAATGTGATCCCTTCTAGGCCTTGGTGGAAGGACTAGAAGTAGTATGTCAATACACTCTTCTGTAATTACACTCTGAAGAAGGGATTCAAGTGGCTCTCTCCTCACCTGCCCATGGTTCAAAAATTGAATGATAGATAGTCTTAACAATCCCTTAGCTTCATCCAAGATAAAAGATTTTAGACAATTTGAAAAGCTATTATGGAGCCTAAAATTGCTCATTTTGCCTAGCTTTTGCTCTACCAAAGACTTCCAATTGGCACATGTTTGATACATCTTGGCATCTCCAACCCAAGATGTCCTTTTTGTGGGCAACCTAAAACTCTTCTCCACCTTTTTTGGTATTGTGCTCATTCTAAAAATGCTTAGCATTGGATACATGATTTTTTCTAGCATGTGAGGCTTGAATTATTCACTTGGCACAATGCTATTCTGGAAGATGGAGCCAAATTCCTATTGAGTTTTCTCATTTGTGGCATGCTTTCAGGTTGGAGATTCCTTTTTGCATTTGGAAAGCTATACAAGATGTTATTTTTGCTAATTTTTCTATGGATAATAATTTTGTTATTCACTCCAAATCACTGGTGATCTCTAACTTGCTCATACAAATTCAAGTTCAAGCCAATATTTTTTACTACTTAAAATTAGTTTTGTAAATAAGTTCTATTTACAAATTTTACATTTGTTGTTTCAAATTGATTTATGGATGATTGTGTTTAAATATTTATTAGTTTATAATTTTTCTCTTTTAAAAATAAGAGGATTATTTATCACTTTGGTATGTATATGATGTGATAGAGGGATTAGTTTTGGAGTAGGAGGTCACAAGTTTGAGTTATGACATTTTTTACTACTTTAAAATTACAAATAGGAAGATGTTTTAAGTGTAAGTCATGAGAATAACTTTTACCACTTTAAAAATAGAAACACCAAAAAATGTATTTTTTAAGACAAATTGATTCTTTTTTCAATGTTCATCTCATATTCGATATTTATTTGTCCACTTCAAACACACTATTAAGGTAAAAATTCAGAGACCCTTGATTCCTTCGCTTATTGATAAAACATGTCCTTGGGGATTTTCTTTGATGGGGTTTGTCAAGGTAATCCTACTCTCTATGAGGCTAGTGGCATATTGTTTTTTAAATCTAATCATTTTATCAAATTCAACACTGGATTGGGAGGAGGTACTAATAACTTTGCTGAACTTATAGCTTTGAAACTTCTGTTGATATTGGTGAAGGATATAAGATCAGAACAACCCCATGTTTTTGGTGATTCTAAAGATATTATCAAATGGTTAAATGGGATCTACAAAGTTGAAAATTTGCTTGTCTCGCATAAAAGATCTAATTGAAAAGTTAAGACTATATTTTGTCAACATTTCCTTTACCGTGTATTTAAGGAGTTTAATATGGAGGCTAATGAACTCTCCAAGACTGGTTTACTTTTGGCGATGGATAGATGGGAAATTACTGAACACATGGAGGGATCTATCTTGTTTGTTTGTTCCTTCTCTATGAACAACGATTTTTTATTTTTCTTTTCCAGTGTGCCACTTTGAGCTGAGATCTCTCTAGTCGATTTCTATTGGTTCTATTGCTTCGTTGTATTGGTGGCTACATCATCTTCCTTTGTTTGAGGTTGCTCTTGGTGGTCTTTGTTTGTGTGGGCTGTTTCATTGCCCCTTTTGCTACTTTTTTTTTATCTTGGCTCATACTCTTTTTTGTGTGTTCTGTTGGATTGTTTCCTTAGCTGCATTTTGCTAGAGCCTTCTGCTATCCTATTCTTGGTTTTTGACCTTTATTGATTTTTTCGTCTTTTTCTTGATGGGTTTTTCCTTTGTAAAACTTTCAATAAGCCTCTTCAATATATAATTTCCTATTTCATTAATATAAAGTTACGAATTTTTTCAAGGAAAAAAAAGGTCATGACAAAAAACAAAACATAAACACTACTAAAATATCTAAAAATAACCTCGACTTCTCCTTGATATTATAAAGGTTGAACTTAAAAACCTAAATTTAATTGCTATAAGACCATATTTAAATTTTAGATAGACCATATTGGTGAAAAACTTGCCCTCTTGAAAGAGAGGCCACAAGTTCAAATATGCCTCATATTAGAAGCACAGTTAGGTGCCTCCTACATATTGGGAGTATGAGGTAGTCTCATATGTTATTGCATATTGGGAGTATGAGGTAGTCTCATATGTTATAAGCCACCTCTATCCTGCATATTGGGAGTATGAGACAGTCTCATATGTTATAAGCCACCTCTATCCTGCATATTGGGAGTATGAGGCAGTCTCATATGTTATAAGCCACTTGTAGACCCAAAATCAGGGTGCTTGACATCTTAGACTATAAAAAGATCCATTTCCATTTCCATATAACATGAAAAAAGAACATTTTGAGCCGACTGTAAAAAAATATCTATCTATCTATATATATGCTTACTATTTGAAAGGGTAACTTTAAATAGGTAACGGTCACCCAAAAAAAAAATGCTTTACAGGCAGGATGGACCACCTGGTTTAATTTAACAAAGCTCAGTAGCGAAGACACTTGAGCACATCTAAATCAAGAACTGCAATTCAGAGCAAATAACAAGCAGTGCAAATTTGAAAGGCAAAAGGAATAAATACCTGTGTGGCTTGCAATTGCAGACGGAACACAGCTTTCACCCTGTTCTTCTCCGCCTTCCATTTAGGTGCCCTGTGCATACTGTCCCTGCTCTGCAATGACCGTATTGCCACCGTATTCCCGCAGTCTTAGGCCGCAAAGCACACCAATTCAAACCCTTTTCGGTCCAAAGCATTCACTATATCCAACAAAAGGCTCAAAATAAAGGAGCTTACGAACAGTCCTTGAAAGCGTACTTGGATTTAAGCACTAAAGCTTACAGAACATTCGGGCTCCAATCAAGGATTTATGTGCATTAAATTTGGGGTTTCTTTTGGCCAACAGAAAAAGGCATAGATTTGCCTTTGTAATGTCGGACCCTGAAAACAACTAAAATCTAAAATTAGGTTTTAAAAAAACCCGATATCTGATCATGTTGCAGTATGCCTGTAAAATAATGGCCGCATTCATGCGCTGACAGATTCTAGAACGGGGTAGTCATGATTATATTCTAATTAAATACAGTCTTTCGCTTTACCGCTAAGATACTGGATAACAGAATAGTGCAGCGGTGGAGTGGAAGTAGTTGGCTTTGCTGATCATACCCAATTATTAGTTAATAATTATACTTCGCCCTCACGCATTTTTTTTAAATGGTGGTTCTGGTTCGGATTCAACGTGGGTTGAACCTAAAATGAAATTTAGGTGCGAGGTTATCATTGTTGAAGCCGAAGGAGGAGATGTCTACCTCAATCGTGAAAAGGAAGGGGAGGTTATACAGGGATTAATGACTCCATCGCTTATAGTAATGGAGAGTGGATTAAGAGTTGGATTGTGGGTTAACATCCTCTTAAGTTTTGTTGTAACCTACCTCTCGGATACCTCTAAATGTCTTTATATGGGTTGTTTTGTCTTTTGATGACATTCATTTACCATTTGGTTGTTTATATTGTCTTGTTATTTCTTGATCACATTTCCATGCTTACCACGATGTTTTACTTATGCATCTCATGCTTGCTATCATACTTATGACATTTACCATACTTAGAACACACCTCTATGATGCTTATGCTTTATTCCACGACCATTGATTGCTTTCTATAATCCTACATTGCCATACCTTACTTATAAGGCTTACATATTGAGCTTGCATCATCATATCACACTCTGAGAGAGACCTTTTACATTAGGGGCATCACACTTTCCCTATAGCATTTGAGCTTTTATTGCCACATCCTATCACATTGGGACATCATGTCTTCCTCATTTGCACTTGAGCTTCCATAGCCATATCTTTACATTGGTGGCATCATGCCATCCCCATAGCATTTGAGCTTCCATAGCCATATCTTTACATCGAGGGCATCATGCCTTCCCCATAGGATTTGAGCTTCCATAGCCATATATTTACATTAAGGGCATCATGCCTTCCCCATAACATTTGAGCTTCATTGTCATATCTTTACATTGCCTCATCATGCTTTTAGCGCTACTACTTTTAAGTGGGGATTTCTTGCTCTCTCCACTTCTTTTTCTATGACATCATATGTTTATCCCATTGCATTCAAGTCATCATGTCTTCCATGCCATGACCTCGAGATGACATTCTTAGACCCATGTTACCACTAGGGACCTATTGCCTTACATTGACCGTTGTATTTTCATGCTTTTGTACACCACATTGAGGACATATGCCCATCCTAGTGCCTTATGTACTTACATAGGTGTTTTTAGTCATTTATGGCCACACCACCATTTTTCATATTGCCCATGTTGGGGCCAACCTTATGCCTTAAGAGCCATCTCTAGTCCACATGATCTTCCATGCTAGATATTTTACATGTTTGTTACACAATGTATTCATGACATTTACTTTACATGATTCATATGCCTACATGCTTATCCTTCAATGACATTTACATTTCATGTATCATTTTCCCCTCTCTTCAAATTCTTTACATCTTATGGATGCAACCAATTGTGGGGGCATATAGTGTCACTAACATTCCTATGGCTGAGTTTTCGAGTCCTAATAGGTGCTACGCAAAGATTCATCGCCATGACTAGATGGAGCATTATCACATAGTGTGGCTTTGTTTCATATGCCACATGACAATGAGCCATATCACTTTCTAATCAAGTGAAATATTCTAACCTTACTCATTTATTGTTTTTCCTATTTCCTAGACTGTTAAGCAAGCTTGAATTTTGAACCTAGTTTTCACTTGTGAGACACAAGCTACTCTGTTTCCTCTTTTTTGCAAGTTTCTATGGAGCCTGCTTGCTAAAGGATGAACACAATTGATGACATTTAGCAAGGTCCATTACTTAGTATGGACTTAGATACCTCTTTTATGTTTGAATATTTTCTTTACATGCATGTTTGTGATTGCTACGTACTTTGTGATACAAGAGCTATCTAGGATTCACATGCACCTCAAAGTGGGTGCAAAATGTAATGGTGAAATTTGTATACCCACGTCAATTTCCATTTGGTTTTGTGTTCATTTCAAGAGAATGACATAATACATTTACATATTGACAAATAATGCAATCATGTGAGAAGTTGGGCTTATTCTCCTAGTAATTGCCTATCCTTGTTACACACATTCCAACACATTTATCCACATCTTATCTATTTTTGCACATCTCTCTATACATAACACATTTACTATACCTACTATGATAAAAAAATTCATTCTATGCATAGAATTTACCATTGCATCATCTTAGGTCATTTTCACAGATGCAAGATTGATCTTGCATCTACAAATCTAACCCCTAAATTTGCAATATTTAAATTCAAATTTGGCCGACAGCTACCCATTTCACTAGTTGTTATGAGTTGACTAAACACATTTTGCACGATTAATGGCTTTGTATATGTATTTAAAGGCATTCAATTGCATTCATTTTATCATTTTGTCATATTTGAATATCCTCTCATCCTAGAGCATTCAAGGATTGTTTACTATACGAATCTTTTGAATTAGTGCACTAAAATTAATCAGAATCTACATATTTATCCTAAGAGAATTTGAATTGGTTGAAGCTTGTTGTCTTCGATGATTGACCTGACTGTAAAATTGGTCTTTTTTCGGGGGTTGACCTAGGAGAACTTGTCCCTTAACACTCTGACAACCCTCTAATGGTATTCATAAATACTGCTAGTTCAGATAACAGAGTAGACATCGACAAATTCAACGAATTGGAGAGTAGGAAAACACAACCAATAGGATCAATTTTGTGCAGCAGGGGATGGATCTATTGACACAAAAGTGATCTACGTGTGTAGACTTGACCCAGACAAAAAGGCCCTATTTCCAATCCTGAGATAGCAGAGATTCCAAAACTACATCAAAATCATTCATTTTTTAACATAGGACTAAGTGCCATTAACCTTCTTCACATTAACTTTCCCAATTTAATATTTAATTTAGAATATCCACAACTCTCAATTAATTTAGGTTGATTTGTACTTATGCATTTATTTAATTAACCTAAATTAAACTTAAAAGTCACCTGCAATTATGTGGGGCCCGCAGCCGCGTGGGTGCTAACACTTTTCTTTCATCATAATTCTCAATTAATTTAGGTTGATATGTACATCTATGTATACATTTATTTAATTAACATAAATTAAACTTAAAGGTGCTCTAAAGGGTCACATGTAATTATGTGGGGGCCGTCGTCACAACTCTCAATTAATTTAGGTTGATTTGTACTTCTAAACATACATTTATCTAATTAACCTAAATTAAACTTGAAGTCCGTCACATGTAATTATGTGGGGCCTACCGCCGTGTGGGTGTGGCACTTTTCTTTCATCACAACTCTTTGTAATTCTATGTATGCATTTATTTAATTAACCTAAATTAAACTTAAAGTCGCTCCCTCAAGCCGTCACATGTAATTATATGGGGCCCGCCGCCCGGCGGGGTCGCTAGCATTTTTCTTTCATCACAATTACAATGGAATCGAACGTACCGCGCTCGATTCGCGCCGATTTTGGGTGGGAGGTCTTCCCGGTAGAAAGCACCAGTCCACAAATTCTGTGAAGAAGACAGCAACTTTAAATGTAGTTGACATTGATGCCATGTGGGCCCTTCTCCACATGGCGAGGCTTGCTTGATAAGACGTCTCTGTGTCCGCTGTTTTCTGTCATGAACGTTACCGACTGGTCTGCCATTAACATCAAGTTTCTTTCCAGCTACGCCATTGAAATTTGTTGGCCAGAGCGGTGGCACACGACGATATCGTTGCAATTTCTATTTTGAACATAGACGATGATGTCCTACCAATTGGGAGCATGAAGAAGAACAATTACTTTACTATTTTATTCCCTGTTTGTTTCGTTGCATGAGGCGGTTCATTTAATGGTGGGACTGGGCAATGTCTCCAAAGTTGAGTTGCAGAGAAAAAGTGATAGAAATCAAAGTTGAGGGCCCCGCTTCTCACCATACCAATTATGTTACTAATAGTCCAATTATTCTCTCTCCCATCTTGACCTTTTAGCCACTCTCTCCGAACACCTCCTTATTTTCACCACACTTTCCTTTGTCAAATCCACGACATTCTTTAATGACCTCCCCTATAAGATGAATGTTTCCGATCTAAAGCCTCGAGCTCCGGCTATTTTTAAATATCATCCACTTCAATAGTTAAAGGTCAATTTTAACCAATAAAAATAGGACAAATATTTGCCACTTTTTTGTTGTGAATGAGGTATAAAATTATTATTGACTGTTTAACCACTGAAGCGGATGATATTTAAGTAGAGTGGTGGCTTCCTAGCCATGTTGAAGGTTGGACCTAAACCCCAATAGGATGGATGGATTAATTGTTGGGAGATATCTATTGTCTATTGTATGTTATCTCTTCATGATCGTGAATGGAGAGTGCTACCAAATACCATAGACTTAAAAAGTCTCTTAAAGGATAGCTAGAGCATGGTTATTCTCTTCAAGCCTCCAACCTACATAACATTGTCATCCAACACTTAATTGCTCATACTAAACTTTTTCTCAAAAAATTAATTGTCTATAAAGGTAAAGGAGCTCAAATGCATGCTTGCCTTCAGTGGATTAAAGATGGAGATAGGGGAATGAAATTCTTCTTCCAATTTTTATAGCATAAGCATATTTAAGAAATAGATTTTTGTCATAGAATTTGCTAATGGCTCTCCACAATCTGTCATTCTAACATTATGCAAACCTTTTATGATCATTACAAATAGCTTTTCATTAACGATTCAGCTATAGACTCCTTTCTTCCCATCATTGATGAGAGTGTTGCATACTGTAGAGTATAAGACTCTACATTTTGTTTCAGCTACAGTGCTCTGCGGGTTACAGTTTTGTGTCTGTGAATGTTTCTAAGTGTGGCCGCGAGGGTTTCTAATTGCCAGAGCTGCGGGAGTTGCCAAGGGTCGAGCCTCAGTTCAAGTTGCATTTTTGTTTCTAAGTTACAACTTTCGAGCAGAGCGTGCCACGTAGCGGAAAATGTTTCAATATTGTTTAAAGTTACAACCCTGCGGAAGGCGCCACGTGTCATCAATGGAGGCACTCCCTTAAAGTTTCAGTGTGAGCGCGGAAGAAGTCATGTGTCTTTTGTGGTAGCTGTGGAATCTGCCAAGTGTCAGCTTCCGCATGTTTGTTTCTATATCTTTCGATGCTAAGTGAAGGATGTATGGTGGGCCATAGCTTTAAGTATCAGTGATGCGGAGAGCGCCACGTGGTAGATGCGGCGTCGAAGATAAAGCTTTTGTCCCTCTTTCTCCAATGATATTTAATGTTTCTTAAAGGATGCAGCACCCGACATGTGTCAACTTCTGCTTAAGTTTCAAAGAGTTTCAAATAAAGTTTCAAGTGTTGCGAAAGGCGCCACGTATCAGCTGTTGTGATCGCGGAGTTCACCACCTGTCCCTGTTTCCTCCTTTTGAAAGCTAGTAAGCGGGAAGTTGTGGGCCCCATTTCTAATGTGTCTTAAAGTTTCAAAGCTGCGGATCGTGACAGTTGTCACCTGCGGAGTTCTCCTGAGCATAAAAGACACAGTTTTGTAAAGTGTTGCGGAGCAAGACACGTATATTTCTCTAGTTGCTGCGAAAGCCGCCAAGTGTCGGTTTCTTATTTCTTCCCGAGAGACGAAGGAGTTTCAAGTTATGCGCGCGGACGCTGCCATCTATCACAGAGTTTATTGTTTCAAGAGCTGCAGGAGCCGCCAAGTGTCTGTTCCTTATAGAAGGAGGTATGCCACATATGTTTTGTCACAGCCAATGGGCTTGTAGGAAGGAGTAACTATCGCAGATTCTAAAGATCTTTAACTGTCAGAGACTTCCAGTTACCTCCAGTTCGGTTGGGCCATTGGGATTCGATTGTTGCAGACAATCTAGAGCCAATCTTGGGCTATAAATATGTAACATTTGTAATGAATCGACAGTTTTTTAAGTTAGAGTTTTTGGAGAAATTCATATAGTTTGTAGAGATCCAGAGATAGTTTTCTGTCAGAGATTTAAGAGAGAAGTTTGAGACTTTTGCTATGACCAGTGAATATCATTCGCCTTTATTTTGTTATTCTTGATTTAGAAAGTGAATGTAACTGTGCATGTATCTGTGCCTCTTATGTTGCTGGAAAATTAATGAGAAAGACTGAGTTATGTGCCTTGGTTGATATTTCTTGTGTCATTGTAAATTGTCTGGTTGTGAGCCTTTGATTTTATTCATTTCATCTGTTTATGTTAATCATGCAATATCTGCTCTTTAATGTGACTAAATCTTGAGGATAGCTTCACTGTGCTTAGTTAAGAGAAACACTTTATTCAGGCATATCGCCATAGATAGATTTGCTTTAATTGTATCTATAATTCTGTTAGTTTCTACCCTTTTCCCCAAAACACTTTTAAGATAGAGAAGAGCCAGCTTCTTTAAAATATGGAGGTTGTTTCAAGTAGCAAATCCCACATTCCTGAAACTTCCCATGTTGGTGTTAGAACCTGCGCAATTTTATACATCAACAGTTTTTGGCACGCCCGGTGGGACCATTCTTGAAGTTTCTGTCAAGATTGTATGAGCCAGAAAGCCACAGGGAGTCAGAGTTGTGGACCTGTAACAAGAGCTCAATCTGCTGCTAATCCAAGCATTCTTTTGCCACCACTGATAGCTAATCCAAGGAGAAGAGTGAATCAGTTTGCAACAGCACCAAGAATAAATATGGGAGCACCTGTAGCCCCAAGGAACTATGCAAATTGGAACACTGGTAGTCCTCTGATTCTCCCAATACCACCAGCCACTTGGGATGCTATTCCAGCTAATGCTCTGAAAGCTCTGCCCAAGTTAAGTGGGGAAGATTTCAAGACACCTGAAGAGCATCTGCAAGATGTATCTGATGTATGTGCAGTACATGTTATCATTCAACAGAATGTGGCTATAAGACTATTAGCAGCTTCTTTCAAAGGAAAGGCTCTGGACTGGTATAGATCTTTAACCCTAAACACAATATCTACATGAGATCAGCTCGGTGATTCTTTCTTTGAAAGATTTAAAGAAAAGGGTGATAAATCTTCTTTGCTGCAACAACTGATCACTATCAAGAGGGCACCACAAGAAGCCATGACTGATTTCAACTCAATATTTCAAAAGACTTGGGAAATGATTCCTGCTATAGTAAGACCATTACCAGGTATGGCTATTGTGTTTTACCTTAAAGCTTTAAACTCAGATATATCAGTGATGATTCAATCCCTTGGAGGTCAGACACTACCAGAAGCTTATGAGTTAGCAGTCAAGGCTGAAAATAACTGAATAGATGCTGGAAAGTTGCCCCCAAGGCCTCCTATGCCCATGTTCCCAGAAATTACCTTACCATTGCCTCAAGAAGCTCATAGTCCTACAACCCCACCTGTGTCTATGTATGCATTTCCTCAACAACCTGCTAAGGCAACCACCCCTGTTCAATCATCTAAAATGGATGATGTCAAGAACATTTTAAAGACATTCTCAAATGAGATAATTAATCTAAAGAGACAACATAATCCTTATCCAAAACCCCCTTATCAAGGTTACCAAGGAAATAGACCTCCCTTTCAGCCAAATCAATATCAAGGTCCTCAAAGGCAAGCTAATCCCCAGCCTTCAAACCAGCTGGTTATAGTCCCTACACCCTTACAAACTATTCCTCCTAATCCCAACAGGGAAATTGTTCCAGGGCAAAATAATTTTGCAGATGGCACAAATGCTTGGTGCTTTCCTTGCAACAATGCCCATATGCCCAGAGACTGCCCCAGGGGAAATTTATAGCAAAAGATAGCAGAACAGAGAGGATTAGAAGGACAATTTGCAACTTCTAACACTCCACCATATCAGTCTCCTGGTGTACAAAATGCAATCCTGGTGGCCCAGATGCAAAGGATGTCCTTACGACAGGAAGAAGAAATAGCCCCTAAGCATGCTTTATTTTCATGGATTGAAGAAGAAGATTCAGTGTTCTTGAATGAAGCATCTACTTCCAAGAAGCCATTGGTGCAATCAGATTACTATACCAGAGCAAAGAGGAGAATGATGGAACAACCTGAAGTCACTAATAATGAGATCATGGGAGCTCCTCCATTTCAGAGTCATCAAAACACAGTCTCTAGACAAGAAATGCCCCAACCTGTGCAGAATCAAGTAGCCTCAGGACAAGTTCTAGAAAAGTCAAGGTACCCTTATTATCCAAGACCCAAGCATTAGGACCTGTGAATGTGGTGGATCAGCTAAAAAGAACTCCAGCGCATATATCAATCTGAGACATGTTAGCTATTCTTGAGCAGAAGACACTGTTGCAAGAGGCTCTGCAAGGCCAAGAAGTTCCTAAACAGACCAGTGCTAAAGAAGGATCTGCTGATAAAGACAAGCTGCAACTCAAAGATATTGTACATTTGCAGACAACAGTGTTGTTGAATAATGCACCCGAGGTAGGTAAACCTAAACTAGATCCCTTTTATTTAACTCTAATAGTTGGGAAGAAATTACTGCATAATGCAATGATAGACTCTGGGGCTAGTACTACAGTAATGCCAAAGCAAATAACAGATGCTTTGAAGATAAAATATGAGCCACTTACAAGAGGGGTCATGCAGTTGGATGGGAAATCTGCGCAAACAATAGGGAAAATTAAACAACTCCCATTGCAATTATATACTTGCGCCAATATAATTGTAAATCAAGATGTGGTAGTCATAGATATTCCCCTTGTATTTGGTCTATGCTTATCCAGAGATTTCACAGCTAAGATAGGAGGTTACATGTCACTAGATTGGTCACACCTCATCCTAAGAACCAAATATGGGACAAATATGAAAATACTATCTGAGCCATTATCAAAAGACCATATCACAAATGAACCAACCTCAAAATTAGAAGCAGCCCATGCCATGCTAAATAAAGAAGAGAGAAACTTTGTTGAAGAGTTAGGTGACTGGACTGAACATGATCAACAGGAAGAAGAGAATAATTAGTTATTGACTATGATGCAAAGTGATCCCTATGGAAATTATGACTCTACTAGTTTAGGCACTTATGTAATATTTGAAGAAGACCAAGAGATTCCTAATGTTTTAAGGAAAGAAACACCACAGACTCAAGAATCTAAAAAAGACTCAGAAATTTGGACTCAATTTTGATGGGGCTAGAAGTAAAAACGGAGCTGGAGCAGGAGTTTGCCTTACTGCCCCAAATGGTGAGAAAATTTTAAGAGCCATTCGCTTTCTGTTTGCCTGTACCAATAATGATGTTGAGTACGAATCTTTGGTGCATGGACTTATGTTGGCAAAGAAAAAAGGAGTAAAGAATCTGATAGTAAGAGGAGATTCAGAATTAGTGGTGAAACAAATCAGAGAAAAGGCAGTAGCCAAAAATGTAAGAATGAGATCCTATAGGCACAGAATTTGGGACCTAATAGATGGTTTTGAAGCTTTCAATATTGAAGTAGTTCCTAGAGCCCAAAATTCTGACGCAGATAGAATGGCACAGATTGGTTCACAGTTTGATCCAGCAACTGATCTATTAGTCAACAATGAGTCAGTCAAAATTATAGTGAGACCAACTATCCCAGACAATGACCAAAATTGGCAAGTTTTTGAAAATGATTTCCAAGTACTCTCATTTTTGCAACAATCAGGGGAATTTGTTGATCAGTTGCAACCTAAAATTGAAGAAGCATATGGTGACCAAATTATTCAACTGAAGTCAAATAAGCTCCCTAAAGGACTGATTACCTTAGAAAACTTGTTTGACCCAGAAGATGTAAGCCTGGAGAAGAAGAGGTTTCAAGCAAATAAAGAAGAATATTCTGAAATTCAAGTTAGTGAAGGAAGAAAATTGAAGATTGGCAATTCTACAACCCAGCAAGAAAGGGAAAGATTGATTGATTTGTGTGAAAGATATGATAGGGTGATTGCTTGGACCTATGAAGACCTCCATGGCTATAATAGAGATATCATTCAACACACCATAGAGCTGACTGAAGGATCTAAACCAGTCAGACAGAAGCAAAGGCTAGTGAATCCTAGAATTGAACCTCTAATGGTGGATGAGTTGCAAAAGCTCTTAGAATCAAAGATTATTTTTCCAATTAAGCACTCAACCTGGGTATCAAACCTAGTGCCAGTAAGAAAAAAAATGGTGAAATAAGACTCTGTGTAGATTTCAGGGATCTGAATAGAGCATCTTTGAAAGATCATTATCCCCTGCCCTCTATGGAACAAATTTCACAAACTGTGGCTAGATCAGAGAGATTTTCCTTGCTGGATGGCTTCTCTAGATACAATCAGATTTGGCTGGCTAATGAAGACTAGCATAAGACTGCATTTACTATAAAATGGGGAACATTTGCATATGCTAAGATGCCTTTTGGCTTTTCAAATGTTGGAGCTACTTTTTAGTGAGCAATGGATGTAGCATTTGGGGAGCTTATAAACAAAATAATCCTGATTTATCTAGATGACCTCACTATTTTCTCTAAAAATGTTGTAGATCATTTTGATCATTTAGAGGCTATTTTTAAGAAATGCCAAGAGTTTGGAATATCCCTGAATCCCAAGAAGTGTAGCTTTGCAGTACCTCAGGGTAAACTGTTAGGGCATATAGTGTCAAAAGGAGTCTCTATTGATCCAGAGAGAGTCACTGCCATAATGAATTTATCCTTGCCAGTTAATAAGAAAGCAGTTCAATCTTTTCTGGGGAAGATCAACTTTGTTAGTCGGTTCATATCTGACTTTGCAGGTCTAATTAGACCAATGACACTATTGCTAAAGGACCTGGTTTTCAAATGGACTGCAGAGGGGAGACAGTTTTTTGAAGAGATCAAAAGAGCCATTTTAACAACCCCAGTACTCAGAAACCTAGACTTCTCTAAGTCTTTCATAATGTATGTGTATGGAGGAGAATTCAGTGTTGCTGTTGTTTTAACTTAGAAAGATGAACAGGAAGAAGGGGAACACCCAATAGCCTTTTTCTCCAGAACTCTCAAGGAATATGAGGCCATATACAATTTTGTGGAGAAACAGGCATATGCCATGGTAAAAGCTCTTAAAAAATTTAGACACATGGTAACAGGGAATAAGATTATGATATTAGTGGCTCATCCTAGTGTAAGAGAATATATTATGGAAGGTGAGATCACTGAGAAAAGAGCCAATTGGATAACAAAGATCCTTGAATATGATGTGGAGGTCAGACACACTAAGTTAGTAAGGGGCAAAGGATTGTGCCAATGTATGGCTCAGGACATGGAGAGAATGATGACTGAAGAAACAGAAAGAGAAAATGTATTAAAAATACAAGAGGTTGATCAAGATTCTTGGGTCACAAACATAATACAATTTATGAAACATGGGGTTTTCCCAAATCATCTCTCCCATGATAAGAAAAGATATTATAGGCAGCAAGGGGCCCACTTTGTACTAATTGACCATATTCTATTCAGAAGAAATGTTGATGGCATACTTCTGAGATGTATAGAGAAAGATGAAGCTCAAAGAATACTACATGAGTTACACCATGGCCTTAGGTGGACACTTTTCAGCAAGGACCACATCAATCAAGGTGACTCAAGCAGGATATTTCTGGCCCACCCTATTTACAGATTGCTATCAGCTGGTTAAAGAATGCCAGGCTTGTCAGTTTTATACAGGAAAAAGAAGAAATGCAGCGATGCCTCTAAGCCCCATAATTGTGGATGAACCCTTTGCCCAATGGGGTCTTGATTTTATTGGTATGATCAATCCAGTGTCAAGTATGGGACACAAATGGATCCTCACAGCCACAGATTACTTTACCAGATGGAGTGAAGCAGTACCACTCAAGGAAGCAACAAAAAAGGTAATATTAGACTTTCTAGAAGGTATTATTGCTCGGTTTGGTCCCCCTCGTACCATCATATCAGATAATGCTAAGGAATTTTTGGGAACAAAAATATCTGAGTTTGCATTAAGGAATGGGATTTACTTGAAGACTTCTTCAAATTATTACCCTCAAGGTAATGGCCTGGCAGAGTCTACTAACAAAAACCTAATCAGACTCATTAAGAGGATAGGGACCAATCATCATAGAGAGTGGCACAAACTTCTTAATACAACACTGTGGGCTAACAGGATCACGCCTAAGCAAGTGACAAAAATGTCTCCATATGAATTAGTTTATGGTAAACTAGCAGTAATGCCACTGATCTTAGAGATCCCTGTTTTGCAATTATTGAAACAGATAGAGATTGAAGAGAATGGCCCCATGCAAGTTAGACTTGCTGAACTGCTAGAAGTACAAGAAAAAAGAGAAAAGGCACATGATTCACTGATGAAACACCAGAAAATAATCAAGGACTGTTTTGATAAGAAGACTTCAAATCCCTTTTTTAAAGTTGGCTCAATAGTGTTGAAATGGGATGAGAGAGCTGCCAAGCCAGGTCAACACAACAAATTTGAATCACTGTGGACTGGTCCTTACAAGATTCATTCCTGTAAGCAACAAAATTATTTTGAACTTGAGACTATGGATGGTGAACCTGAAGAGATTCCTGTTAATGGGATCTATTTGAAACATATCAATTAAGCAGGGGCTCTTGTGTATCATAGTTAGTTAGTTTCCTTTTCTTGCTTTCCTATTTTCCCACTTTCTTTTTCCTGCTTTCCTTTTCAATAAGTGTTCTGTGAACACGTGTCATCAGCGCAAGCCCCTTCTCTTTTTGAAAATCTTGCATTCATTAAGGTTGTCTCCAATCCTCAAAATCCCCGGAAGTACACACTTTTGCAGCCACTCCCGTAACATTTTTGACACTCCTTTCCACGTGGATTTGGAAGGATACACTAACGGTTTCTTGGCGTTAATGCCATTTATAAGATAGGATGTGTCATTAAAAGCCCCATTAAATTAGAACTAAATCCTAAGTGTGGCTCCCATTTGCTTCCGTATCTCTGTTGTGAATCACTGTTGCCTCCAATTTCCCATCCCTAGCAAGCATTTTCAGCTGTGTGTCATTCCTGTGAAGTATTTTCATCCTTTCCTGTGTCAAAGCTTCCCACATTCTCCCTGTAGATACAGATATAGCCGAAGCCCAGTCTTCTCAAGAGGGACTCAGGATCTATGAGTCAATTAACAGGCTTTTGAGCAACAAATCATACGCCTCAGTGCCTGCGCAACCCAAGAGAACCTATCCTAGAACGAGGGTCCCTGAGGTAGGGTATTCTGCCGACCCAGCGAAGGTAAAGGATTTCACATATGGCATCTTTGACCCAGCCCTTCAAAAATCTACTAGGACTCTCCGTGAAGGGGCACACCAGAGATGCATTCAAAAGGCAAAGAGTGGACAGTCTGAAACTTTTGGAATGAGGATTTGGACCTCACAGTTGGCACAGTTCATGGTTCCGAGTGTGCACCTATGTCCTGACCTAATTGATATATGCGCGGAGCTATTTCATGCGCCCTCAAATACCATACAACAAGGTCCCTTTATGGTGCAAAATCACACCCAAAGCCATAAGAGACATGCTGGCCCTGTAACATAATCGAATGACCACATTTCCCACTATTGCTAAAATGCAAAAGACATGGGCTAATGTCAACAACCAGATTAGGTTCCTCAACTCAGAAATGCAGTTGGGAGATGAGAACACGGGCAGATGCCCATACTACCTATAGGAAGGGCACAATTCAGCAAAGCCAAGAGGCATTATCAATGATATCTTTCATTTTTGGGATGAAGGAAGACAATACAGTCTATGACTGGCAAATTGCTATCATTTTCAAATTAAAGACTGTAGATAAGTCACAAGAATACTGGCTAGATTTCTCAGAACAAATTGCTTACTCCATGGTCGATCAGCTCATCAATTTCAAAACCAAGGGAGTTTTCAGGTATTCTGCTTATCTGTTCCATTTAATGTTATATCAGAACCACAGTCTTTTTGCACAAAGTATGCAATTGAACAAGTATGACCCAGAGTTTGGTCAAAATAGAACTATTCTTGTGTCTACATGGACACGTGCTATCTGAGGCATCTGACCCTTATGAGTTCTAGGAACTCTTTGTTGCCCCTGCCTTTTGCCATTTGAGCCCTGAGCCTGTAGAACATAGGTTGACACAAAGCATTAGGGGTTTCATGACCAATTGCCCAATCCCATGTGATTATTTCTTTGGGGCACAAAATACTATCATCAGGGTCCATGGCTTCAATGGGGAGCCCATGCTGCTACCTAAAATTATGACCCCTAGGGTAGCATTTCTAGAAGTGACTCGGCAAGTCTCAGTGGTTGACAATGAGTTTGGCACAAAGAAGAAGAAGAAGAAGAAGATGTATGACATCCCATGGGTCAAAAGAAACATGGCCCTAGAAGTTAGAGATGCTGAACACCTGTTGCTATGAAAGCTAGTTGTCTTGGGATTCTTCATCATTGAAGATAAGTGGAGGTATGACCCAGACAGTTTTATGGCCTCTTGGGTTAAAAATAACAAGGTCCGGGCTAAAATAGCACATGAGGGTCAGCCTTTCTGGGAAGATAGGAGAAACCCTAAGGAAAATAACCCTGACCTATATGTGGAGCTAGCAGACTTGCCCTTTGAGGGGCCCAGGCCATGGGAGACCTTTTATGTTAAACAAAAAGCCCATGACCTTAAGATCGGAATGGGTACTGGTTTAAAGAAAGCTTTGAAGGCCCAGGAATGGAAACCAGAGAAAATTGAGGCCTCTTGGAAATATAGGCAGGAAATTTCAGAGTCGACACAGCCTTATGGGAAAATTGACATAGATGAGAAATGGGAGTCGATCTGGGATGAGTGGCATCCATCCCCAGTAGCTAGCCCTGATACAAGCAAAATTCACAAGAAGGGTGAAGAGTCAGAAGAGGAAGTTGAGTCAACCCATACATTGCAAGAAACAAGACAAGCCTCTTCTGCTGTTCCTATATCTTCCTGGCCCCAATCTCTCAGTACTTTAGAGAAACAAAAGGGTGTGGTGTCATCACCAACCAGAGGGACTCCATCAGTTTCAGCTACTGGGGTTTCCAGTTTTGTACCCTTGCCACCCTCAGTAGTGGTAAATGTTGTAGAGAAGGAATCAGAGGAGCAAGAAGGAGAACGACCAAGGAAGCATAGGAGACTGCACTTGCAGGAAGAGTCAGAAGAAGAAACAGAACCACAACTACAACAAATACCAGTCACATCTGCTGCTCCTCAGGTAAGTGTTTCTTCTCCTCTTTCCTCTCTATCTCTTTCTTCTACCTTAGGGGTGGCAATCCTGATTGGCCAAACATTAGTATCCCCTGCCACTTTTGCTATGCCTACATCACTACTTGCCCTAATTTCCAATCCTCAAGCCATGTCTTCACAGGCCACCTCATTGCCACTTTTTTCCCCCTCTGTTGCAAAAAGAGCCCCTCCCCAAATTTCCCCTAGCCAACAATCATTGGCTATTCCTTATGGCTTACCTCAAGGTCATCCCTTTGTTGGGGGATACATTGCTTCTCCTCCCACTTTCCAAACTCAGGCAGATACAGCAAAAAGGGCTAGAGAAGCCAGGATGGACAAGAAAAGAAAGAAAGAAAATAAAAGCCTGGCTGTGCCACACATGAGGTCACTTTTTGACCCTATTCAATAGTAGTTGACAGTCACACATTTGTCCCCAAATGTGGTGAAGCCCAATGAGTAGATGCAGCCTTAGGACTTTTCAATGAATGCTATAGCCATGGACATGTCTCTTCTTAGACCACAAGATAGGGTCGAGCTACTCAATGAGACCACTTCTGTTGTTGCAACTGACTACTTGAAAGTGTCTAGGAATTTACAGAAAGTTGAAAATGACTTAGCTCAAGAGAAGACAAATAGTACCAACCTTACTAGAGAGTTACAATCTAAGAAGGAGGAAATAGAGACTCTAAATAAATAGTTGCAAAATATTGTTTCCTGTCATATCCATCAAGCAACTCAGGCCCAAAATGCTTCTCTAAAAGTGGAGCTAGCTCAGGAGAAGGCTACAGTAAATGTTTTGAGGCAAGAGAAGGCCACCTTGGAGAAGAAATATCAGGAAAAGTTGCAACAAGCCACACAGTCTCAGCAGAAGTTGCTGAGTGAGCAGAATGCTGCTACTGCAATACAGGCACAACTCCTAGCAAAACAACAAACAACAAAACAACTAACACTTGAGTTAGCTAACAGGCCATAGAATGTTGGAGTTCTGAATCTGGTCAAAGAGCTATATGTTTTAGTTTGGAAATGAATCTCTGAGGAGATTATCTAGCTAAGGCCATCATTAACATTTCTGTTAAATGCACAATAGTTGTGCGAGAAAGTGGAAACTTCGGTTCAGGCCACTATGTCTACTGTTTCTTTGAGAGTTTTTGACTCTCAACTGTTGCTAAAGAAACTATATGACACAACAGATGAAATTCTGTCAGTAGCAGGGATCAGTGATAGAATGATAGCTGCTAAGAAGGTAAATGAAGTTCTAAGTTGCAACTCAGCTGCCACAAACTGCCAGGAGCTCCTAGATACTGTCAAGGAGGGAGTCAACGATATGAAGAAACACATAGAGGATTTGGTGCAGTTGGGTCTTCCCTCACCATTTCCAGATAATAATACTGTACTGATGATTGATGATATCAAGGCCCTGCTATTAACAAGGCAAAATGATCAAACTATTTTTCAAGGTAAGTGATTCTTCATCAGTACAAGAGGTGGAAGCTGTCTTGATACAATGGCCCAGTTGGAGTTTCAATTAAAGGTTGTGGTTCAAATTTTGCAGACATTCTCCCACAAGGATATAATAAATCTTGATTTTGCCTTTTAGGATTTACAGAGTAAACAGGAACTCTCTGATTCAGAATGGTCTGTTTACCAGACTGCGTTGCAGAATTTGTGACCCTGTGTTGTATTTTAAATACATATATTTTTGCCAAATTTTGGGTTCTTTTTGAGTAGGCTCAAAAGTCCTAGGGGTCGCCAAGAACTATAGAGTATAAGACTCTACATTTTGTTTCAGCTACAGTGCTCCGCGGGTTACAGTTTTGTGTCTGTGAATGTTTCTAAGTGTGGCCGCTAGGGTTTCTAATTGCCAGAGCTGCGGGAGTTGCCAAGTGTTGAGCCTTAGTTCAAGCCACATTTTTGTTTCTAAGTTAGAACTTTCGAGCGAAGCGTGCCACGTAGCAGAAAATGTTTCAATATTGTTTAAAGTTACAACCCTGCGGAAGGAGCCACGTGTCATCAGCGAAGGCACTCCCTTAAAGTTTCAGTGTGAGCGCGGAAGAAGCCATGTGTCTTTTGTGGTAGCTGTGGAATCCGCCAAGCGTCAGCTTTCGCATGTTTGTTTCTATATCTTTCAATGCTAAGTGAAGGATGTATGGTGGGCCACAGTTTTAAGTATCAGTGATGCAAAGAGCACCACGTGGTAGATGTGGCACTAAAGATAAAGCTTTTGTCCCTCTTTCTCTGGTGATATTTAATGTTTCTTAAAGGATGCGGCACCCAACATGTGTCAACTTCCGCTTAAGTTTCAAAGAGTTTCAAATAAAGTTTCAAGTGTTGCAGAAGGCACCACGTATCAGTTGTTGTGCGCGCAGAGTTCACCACCTGTCCCTGTTTCCTCCTTTTGAAAGCTAGTAAGCGGGAAGTTGTGGGCCCCATTTCTAATGTGTCTTAAAGTTTCAAAGTTGCGGATCATGACAGTTGTCACCTGCGGAGTTCTCCCAAGCATAAAAGACACAGTTTTGTGAAGTGTTGCGGAGCAAGACACGTATATTTCTCTAGTTGCTGCGGAAGCCGCCAAGTGTCGGTTTCCTGTTTCTTCCCGAGAGACGAAGGAGTTTCAAGTTATGCACATGGATGCTGCCATCTGTCACAGAGTTTATTGTTTCAAGAGCTGCAGGAGCCGCCAAGTGTCTGTTCCTTATAGAAGGAGGTATGCCACATATGTTTTGTCACAGCCAATGGGCTTGTAGGAAGGAGTAACTGTCATAGATTCTAAAGATCTTTAACTGTCAGAGACTTCTAGTTACCTCCAGTTTAGTTGGGCCATTGGGATTCAATTGTTGCAAACAATCTAGAGTCGATCTTTGGCTATAAATATGTAATATTTGTAATGAATCGACAGTTTTTTAAGTTAGAGTTTTTGGAGAAATTCATACAGTTTGTAGAGATCCAGAGATAGTTTTCTGTCAGAGATTTAAGAGAGAAGTTTGAGACTTTTGCTGTGACTAGTGAATATCATTCGCCTTTATTTTGTTATTCTTGATTTAGAAAGTGAATGTAACTGTGCATGTATCTGTTGCTGGAAAATTAATGAGAAAGACTGAGTTCTGTGCCTTGGTTGATATTTCTTGTGTCATTGTAAATTGTCTGGTTGTGAGCCTTTGATTTTATTCATTTCATCTGTTTATGTTAATCATGCAGTATCTGCTCTTTAATGTGACTGAATCTTGAGGATAGCTTCACTGTGCTTAGTTAAGAGAAACACTTTATTTAGGCGTATCGCCATAGATAGATTTGCTTTAATTGTATCTGTAATTCTGTTAGTTTCTACCCTTTTCCCCAAAACACTTTTAAGATAGAGAAGAGCCAGCTTCTTTAAAATCTGGAGGTTGTTTTAGGTAGCAAATCCCACATTTCTGAAACTTCCCATGTTGGTGTTAGAACCTGCGCAATTTTATACATCAACGCATACCTTACAAAATCGATCATGAATATAGTCATTTCCTTGATTGCCTTCTAACTATGGAAGAGATTGATGAAGCCATTTATTATATGGCTTTGGAGAAGAGCTCAAGAATAGATAACCTTTCTGTAGAATTTTATAGAGCTCTTTAGCCCCACATAGGGAAGATTTCTATCATGTATACGTAGAAGGCACTACAATGGGCTCTCTTAAGGTTGTTATTAATTAGGGATCAATCAACACTATCCCTAAGGTAAATATGAAGATATTGTGAATGGATGGCAGCCTATCACCTTACTCAACACTCCTACAAGATCATTGCCAAAGCTTTGGAATTTAGAATAAAATATATTTACCTAGGAGATTATGTGGCCATAACAAATTGAATTCTTAGGAGGTTGATTTATATTGGATAATTTAGTCCTAGCTCGAGAGGTCATCGAATGGGCCCAAAAAACACTCAAGATGCCCTAATTATCAAGCTTGACTTTGATAAATCTTATGGTTACATACGTTGTCCTTCATTCTTAATATGCGAAAATAGTTGAGATTTGAGCCCATTATCTACAATCAGATTAGAATATTGTTTTTGGATGCTAATTCTAGAATTGTTGTCAATGAATTCCTCTCCCCCCAGTTTCCCCTACAAAAATCCTTTTTCCAAGGCTGCCCTCTTGCTTCATCCCTATTTGTCTTAGTTGCTAATTCTCTCAGCTATTTATTTCAACATAAGTTGTCCACTAATCTTATCTAAGGCATTTCACTACTAGGTAATGCCAAAGCCCTTAACTCTCACTTTGTTGATGATAACATTCGATTTATTCAAAAATTTACTAATGAAGTGACACACACCTTGGATATTTTGGAACTTTTTGCACCATCTTAGTCTCTAAGATAACCATGCATTAAATTGAGTTCATTATGACTTTTCTAGACCCTCATCCTCCTTGGATTCCAAATGAGTGGTGACAAGTAAAGCATAACACCATCACTAGATATATTGGTATCCCCTTGGTCATTTGAGTGTCCCTCAAAGATATGTGAATTGGTTCATGACTAAAATAAAAAGGAAATTTTCAAAATTGACCAACTGGTCTTATTCATGGCTAGCCACATCTAGCTTGGCAACAAAATTCTTCTGGCAAGCCATGTGGTTATTTCAACCTACTAGCTACCCTCTAAAACTTGCTACAACCAATTAACTTAGCAAATTAGGGATTTATTTGGGCTAAATGGGGGAAACATGAAAGTATTGCCATCCACATCTTGGTTGTGTTATATTCAACCAAAAGACAAAGGAGATTGTTGGAAATTGCTAATCCTTTTACTTAGGGTATTTGCCTTACAACTAAATGGATTATGAGGGCAATTAGAGGGGGAATTCTTTTGGAACATTTGGTTTGATTCACATCCAATCTACCTCCCCTAGATACTCTTAGGTCATGGTCAAGTGGTGGGACAAACTTCTTCTTGCTCCTTTTTTCAAAACTCATGGGTCTACCCCCTTTAACACTATCCAAAAGGCCTAACAAACCACCTCAAAGAAACTAACTTGGTATGACCAAGCTCTTAAGCATGGTTTAATTTTTGCTTCTTCTTCCATTAGGTGGAACTGTTTGATCCAGTAGGATGGTAAAACTCTTAGGTATCATCAGAGATTTCAAGGTAAGAATTTTTCAAAAAGGAACCCAGGTGTTTCGAGATCTATGGGACTTAACTAGCTTCAGCTAGAAATCTTTGGGTAGCATCTCAAAGCCCAATAAATTTGTCCCTTCCACTAAGGCAACAATTCTCAAAATTCAACTTGCACTACAACAAATCCCTATGATTAGCTCCCTTTTTTGCTCCATTTTTTGCTTTCCACCCTCTGTTTTAATGTATTTTTCTCTAATTTTTGAAAAAGTTAGCGCTATTTATCGGGATGGCGCTATTTTTGCATTTTTTGCACTGATCAGAATAATTAGACGCTAAATTAGGCGCCAATTAGTACCTAAGTTAGCACCTCCTTTAGCACCTAATTTAGCACCTCATGTAGCACCTGATTTAACAACTGATTTAGTGCCTGATTTAGCACCGCATTTAGCAACTGATTTAGCGCCTCATTTAGTGCCTAATTTAGCACCAAATTTATGGTTACTTGGGTTAGGAGTATTATTAAGGGTTTAGGGTTTATGGTTTTGGGTTAGGGGTTAAGGTTTCGACGTTTAGGGTTTAGGGTTTAGAGAGAGATAGAGGACCAATAGGGAGATATAGAGGAGACCGAGGGGAGAGATAGGGAGATAGAGAGTGAGGGACATGGCCAGGAGACATAGGGAGAGAGATTGAGAGGTAGAGGGACAAAGGCGATAGGGAGAGAAGGAGAGATAGGGAGATAGAGGTTTAGGATTACTTGGGTTTAGGGGTATGGGGTTTTAGGTTTCTCAGGTTTAGGGGTTACAGGTTAGGGGTGGGGGCATTATTTAGTTTATTATTTAGGGGTTAGGTGTCAGGTTTAGAGGTTTAGGGTTAAGGGTTATAGAGAGAGAGTAATTATAGGGAGATATAGAGGAGACTGTGGAGAGAGATAGGGAGGATAGAGACTAAGGCACATGGCCAGGGACATAGGGAGAGAGATTGAGAGGTAGAGGGATGATAGAGATAAGGAGTTGTTAGAGGAGAGATAGGGAGATATAGGTTTAGAGTTGCTTGGATTTAGGGTTTAGGGGTTTAGGATTTAGAGTTGCTCGGGTTTGGAGATAGCTAGAGAGAGAGACAGAGGAGACAGATAGGGAGAGATAGAGGAGACAGAGGGGAGAGATAGGGAGATAGAGAGTGAGCGAGATATCCAGAGAGATAGGGAGAAGGATTGAGAGGTAGAGGGACGGTAGAGATAGGAAGATAGGGGTTTAGGGTTTCTCAGGTTTAGGGTTTAGGGGTTAGGGGTTAAGGTTTAGGAGCATTATTCAGGGTTTACAGTTTAGGGTTTAGAGGTTTAGGGTTTAGTGTTTAGAGAGAGAAGACCAATAGAGAGATATAGAGAGTGAGGTACATGGCTAGAGACATAGGAAGAGATTAGGATATGGAGAGTGAGGGACATGGCCAGAGACATAGGGAGAGAGATTGAGAGGTAGAGGAATGATAGAGATAGGGAGATAGGGAGGGTTGCTTGGGTTAGGGGTTTGGGGTTTAGGATTTAGGGGTCTTCTCAGGTTTAGGGTTTAGGGGTTAGGGCTCAGGGCTTAGGGGCATTATTTAGGGTTTATATATGTTTTAGGGGTTAGGGTTTAGGGTTTAGGGGCATTATTGAAGGTTTAGAGGTTAGGGTTGCTCAGGTTAAGGGTTTAGGGGCATTATTTAGGGTTTACGGTTGCATGTCAAAAGAAGTCTCTAACTCTCTCTAAATCCCTCAACCCTAAATAATGCCCCTAATCCCTAACCCCTAACCCCTAAACTTGAGCAACCCTAGTAAACCAGCTCTATCTCCCTATCTCTCCCTTATCTCCCTCTCTCTATCATCCCTCTACCTCTCAATCTCTCTCCCTATCTCTCTAGACATCTCACTCACTCTCTATCTCCCTATCTCTCCCTCTGTCTCCTCTATCTCTCCCAATCTATCTCCTCTCTCTCTCTACCTATCTATCTCTCCCTATCTCTTGCCTCTCTCTCCCCTATCATTCCTCTATCTCCCTATCTCTCTAGACATCTCTCTAGTCACTCTCTATCGACTCTTTATCTCTCCCCTCTGTCTCCTCTATCTCTCCCTATTTGTCTCCTCTCTATCTCTCTCTACCTAGCTATCTCTCCCTATCTCTCTATCTCTTGCCTCTCTCCCCTATCATTCCTATATCTTCCTATCTCTCCCTTCTATTTCTCCCTCTCCCTTATCAATGAAGGAAATGAACAAGAAAACTAGGTCTCTCTCTCTCTCTCATCAACAAAGCAAATGGAAACAAGAAAACTAGGACACGAAAAGAGGGATGAGGATATAAATTGGCAGGATGAAATGGAAACAAGATAAAACTAAAGTTCATTGGATAGGAAGAATGATGAGAGGAGAGGTGGAAAATAGTAAAATAGGGAAAAATTGGTGGGATCTAAAGGGAAGTTGGAAAGGAAAAGGAAAACTAGGAAAGCTAGGAAAAGGATTTAACTAGGAGAGAGAGAGAGAGAGAGAGAGAGAGAGAGAGAGAGAGAGAGAGAGAGAGAGAGAGAGAGAGAGAGAGAGAGAGAGAGAGAGAGAGAGAGAGAGAGAGAGAGAGAGAGAGAGAGAGAGAGAGAGAGAGAGAGAGAGAGAGAGAGAGAGAGAGAGAGAGAGAGAGAGAGAGATGCTTGGGGTTAGAGGTCATGGTTTAGGGGCATTATTTAGCATTTATGAGTTTAGCATTGCTCAAGTTTAGGGTTTAGAGTTTAGCACATGGCCAGGGACATAGGGAGAGAGATTGAGAGGTAGAGGGATGATAGAAATAGGGAGATAGGGGAGAGATATGAAGATAGAGGTTTAGAGTTGATTGGATTTAGAGTTTAGGGGTTTGGGGTTTAAGGTTGCTTAGGTTCAGAGATAGCTAGATATCTATATATATATATATATCTATATATATATATATATCTATATATATATATCTATATATATATATATATCTATATATATATATCTATATATATATAGATATATATATATATATATAGATATATATATATATATATATATATATATAGATATATATATATATATAGATATATATATATATATATATATATCTATATATATATATCTATATATATATATATATCTATATATATATCTATATATATATATCTATATATATATATCTATATCTATATATATATATACAAAGAGAGAGAGAGAGAGAGAGAGGAGAGATATGGAGATAGAGGTTTAGAGTTGATTGGATTTAGAGTTGAGAGGTTTGGGGTTTAGTAGTTTAGGGTTGCTCAGGTTTAGGGTTTATGGGTTAGGGCTTAGGGCTTAGGGGCATTATTTAGGGTTTATGGTTTAGGGGTTAGCGGTTAGGGTTTAGGGGCATTATTCAGGGTTTATGGATCTTCAAGGATCTAGATAGTGTGGCTATACACATTGCTACACATGTTGGTGTCTAGTTAGACACATGGAACATCAACAACCACATGTTATGATTCCATACACATGTGCCACCTAATGACATTTGTACTGGAAAACATGATCATATAATTGGCACTATATGCATCTGACACATGGTGATGTCCACGTACGCCACATGCCACAATGATCTAGTTGGCACCATACAAGTTTGAGTATATTTGTTCTCATGGGTAAATGCAAGGAGATTGGGGACCAAAAAATCACCATCTCCAAAATTAAAGAAAAACATGAGCGCGTTATAACGCGCTCATGTTTTGCTTTTAATAGAAGAAGAAGAAAAAAATTTCTGATCATTCCCCACGTGACTTTTCTCTTGACAGCAATAAAGAAACCAAGCAAAACACAATCGCGTTGAAAAAGAGGAGATTCAATCATGTGCACGTGAGAAAACAATAAATTCACAATGCCACCTCACCGCCAAAGACATCGTCGTGCAAATTTGGAGGCTCTAGCACATGAATAAGGTAGGGTTTGTCTGATTTTGTTAGTTTTAGAACAATTTTTTAGTTTTGCAATGTTTGATTTATGTTTATATTGCATTTACAGTTATTAGAGAAGCAAAAAATCTAAATCCAGTTGAGAAGGGTGAAAACAATCCCCAAAACCCTCCAAACCCTCAAAACCCACCTTCACCTCCTTTTCATGTAAGGGATAATCAAGAACACTACTTAGGGATAATAGAAGAAAACAAGAAACATCTTGAAACTATTATTCAAACCCTAAACAATCCAAGTGGAACCATTGAGCATAGGAGGGCACTTGCAAAATCACTATAGGAGATTGTTTCCCACATGGATTTGGTGACAAAACAAATCACCGAATTCCAAGACTATAGGGAGAGGAGTCGGCAATATTATGCTGACAAGTTGTCATATGAACAAGTGAAGAAGGAAAAAATTACAAAATCTCAATTATGTGCACATTTTATTAATCCCAAAACCGGCCAAACATTAGAGGAAAGTTACAAACGGTTTCCTATACATTGGTGTAGGAATGAAGATATATCCCAATACTTTTGGGATAGATGGTACATGGTCTTCGATGAGTTGCCATGCAACAATGATGAGGTACTGCAATATTTTTTGAGGAAACTCTATTGCGAGTTCATCCTCAACAAGATTCTAAATTATTTTGACATTCGTGAGTTCCAGGGTAGAGGTGGTGGCTCTGCCCAAGATAGACCCATGACTTAGCGAGATGAACAACATGTGCCTATACCCCGAGCGAGGCTAGAATGTAGGTCACTCCCTTTGGTTTTGAAGGAGAGTGTTGAGATGGAGACTTTAAATTCACTGACTACTCTCACCAAAACTCTATCACAGCATGCGAATGATTTTACCTAGGGCAATGAGGGTGAGAGTAGTAGGTGTCATGTGTCCCCACATTTTTGTAGTACATGTGGGAACGTATGTGATTATGGGACGCAGGAGGCACGACAGGACTCTGTGACATAGGGGCAACATGCTGCGACATAGGGGCAACATGATGTGATAGGGGTAGGACATATTGGATGATGTTGTTCTCAGTGACGATCTCTTACAACATACATTTGGTATTGACTCTCAGGTAATTTGTTACAAGTTTCATCTTGATTTAGTATATTGTTATTTGAAATTTGTAATTAATTTTATATGATTATCTATATTATGTCAAAAATAATGTATGTAATTATTTGCGCAATGAAATTCCAGGGTCAGAGTCTTCATCCTGCCTCTGTTAGCCATCCATTGGTGGCTTATGAGTGGAGGTCAAGTCAGCAGGTATGTAATTTATCACATATTCCTAATTATTGTAGACATGTCAATGGTAATATTATTTTGTGACTTGATTTGATGATTTCAACAGTCACTAGCACCTCCACGGTTTCCTTGGTCCCCTGGACGCCAAACCACCGCTTTTACTGAGGTAAATTTAACCATTTCTAATCATTATGCATTCTAAAAATAATGTTATGTATTTATTTTGTTTTAATAATCTTGAACTTGATTTTCAGATGCTGAATACAGTGGAGACTCCTCCTCATCTTTGTGAGTCAGCGTAGATAGGCATTGATGCAGCCATGATGTCTGCAAATCCTTTGACTGAGATATGAGCCAATAACATGAAAATATCATAATTTTGTATTTATTTTTTTATCTCATGTCATTTGATGTACATAAATGATATTTATGTTTAGTCAATTTTGCTTCTTGATGCTTCTCACAAGAGGTCACAACTCCAGTCCATCCAACTATAGAATAAGAGAGAGTCAAGATGATGGAGAGTGATCATCAGTTGGCAGTAAGTGATCATGTACATATGTGATGTTATATATTTCATACATTTTCTATACTAATGTGCATATTGTTTGTTTGTATTAAAAGGTGCAGTTGGATGAACTTTATTCGAAGAGGTCTACTCAACAGCAGAGAGAGGATGTGTCACTGACTGGCTCTCCATCTTCACAGTCAAAGAAGGGCCGCCGATTATTTCCTAAAGTCCATAGGAAACTAGTTTTTGGGAACTTTTTTGTATGCCTAGATGGCTTTGTATACATACTTTTGTATGTTAATCTGATGTATATTTTTGTATATTTGCCTATATGGCTTTGTTTGGACACATATGGCTTTTTATATAAACTAGATGTTATGTTCATGACATTATGTATATATGACAGTTTATATTAAATATTTAATATGATAATCAATTATTGTTACAGGAATTTGGTTTTACAAGTGCCAATTGCATTTTCTTGAAAGTTTGTGAATTATTTTCAAATAATCCATTTTGTGCATATCTTGCAATCATTGAATTCTGTCAGACTATGCATTTCTTTAAGGCATCATTTTTTATAGTTCACTCGCCTTGTCTATGCTTCCATACATTCCATACATGTCTACAAGGGCAACTTTGCAAATATAATACACGTGAGAAAATTCCTATATCATTTATGCTTTGATGGTTGTCCACACCATGTTCTCTAGATCCCATTATAGCATAGGCAAGGAGGAAGTTGGTTAAGGTTGTGCAATTTGGTTTTAGATGTGCCAAAATTTACGTAAATGGTTGAAATTTATTTTTGTACATTTGCTTGAGAGTTTTTAAAGCCTTATAAAAAATCCATTTCGTGCATATCTTGCAATCATTGCATTCCATGAGACAATATTTCTTTGAGGCATCGCATCTAACAGTTCATGTTCATTAATTATTCTTCCACACAAGTTGCATACATGTCTTGCAAGGTACTTACAACTACGACATTTGACAAAATTCCTATATCCTTTATGCTTTGATGGATGTCTATATTGTGCTCCAAACATACCATTTCTAAGGTTTTGGAATTTGGCTTTACACTTGCCAATTGCATTTTCTTGGAACTTTCTAAAGGCTTATCAGTAAATCCATTTTGTTCATATCTTGCAATCATTGTATTCCATGAGGTGACATTTCTTTGAGGCATCATGCCAAATAGTTCACGTGCCTTGTCTATGCTTCCACACTTTGTATACATGTCTCTGAGGGCAATTGCAACTACAACATCTAACAAAATTCCCATATGTTTTATCCTTTTGATGGATGTCCATTTTGGCATAGGCAAGGAGGATACTGGCTAAGGTTGTGGAATTTTTCTTTACACCCGCCAATCACATTTGCTTGAAAGTTGCTAATGCCTTATCAAAAAATCCATTTTGTTCATATCTTGCAATCATTGCATTCAATGAGGTGACATTTCTTTGGGGCATCATGCCAAATAGTTCACGTGCCTTGTCTATGCTTCCACACTTTGCATACATGTATACAAGGGTGATGTAGTAGGTAAGGAGGACGACTCAACACCATGGAAACATATTTCATGGTGCAAGAGCACCTTAGCCATAACCAATCTTGGCTAGGAGCATGTCATAACAAGGTCCTAGGACATCATAGGACAAGTTGATGGTCTTGTGTCATCATTTTGCATGTAATAAGGTTAAATGACCAATGTCATTTGTGTTTGGAGTCATGTTTTATGTTGTCAAACAAAAAGTCTAATAATGCAAGTAGTGGTAAGAAGTTGTTTTGTCAACTTAACAAATCATGTAATAAGGAGGTTACCCAACGATCAAACAGGTTGAAAGTCAGTTATGATCATCTGGAACTATTGTAAACATGTATAAAAACCTTCACACACACTGAGGAGGGGTTGGTGAAGAAGGTTTTGAAGGGCAAAGTTGAATAAAATTGAGTTTTCTGCTACTTTTCCTGAAATTGGATTGTTCCAGGACGTATTGGTCATCCGTACAGTATTGTCATGGTCTGAAACCACCTGCATTGTGAAGGGGAGTGAATGACCTTTCATTTGCATCTTGTTTGAGGCATTTTCATTGAATTTGGAAGGAGAAAATCACGTTTTTCTAGAAACTATCATAAAACCCTGAACTAGGGTTTTGAGGCTAAAAACTATGTATTTCTTTTGCCATTCCACCAAGTTAATCACTCTAGATTGGTGGAATGGGATGGAATAAGGTAGGATCACTATTCACAATAAGCCGTAGGTCAGGAAATAAGAATATAGCAGAGTATGAGGATGCAATGGCCTAATATGACCATGTATTAGGCAAAAAAAGGGTGCAGTCCATACAATAGTGCCTTAACAAGTGTTTGAAAGGCCAAAACCAGTGAATTGGTTCCTTTTCCATGCATGCTAGGGTTCCCAAGTGGTTTGGTGTGGTGGGTTTGTAGTGGCATAGTAGTTTCCTTGTAAAGGAGGCCTAATTAGGCCTAGTCTCAAACTAAACTGTCATGAATTTGGAGCCTCCTATCCAAAACAAACCATTTCGTACATATCTTACAATCATTGCATTCCATGAGACAACATTTATTTGAGGCATCATGTTAAACAGTTCATGTTCATCAAGTATATGCTTCCACACTTTGCATACTTTGCATATATGTTAAGTGGAATGGTTTGGTTTGGATGTGTTTTAGATGCCCATGAAGTCAAGGAAACAAGAGATGCAGTTTGACCAAACTATGGTGTTGTCCTAGGCAAGTTTTGCCTTGTTTCCAAGCAAGAAAGGGTCGTTTTAGGCTAGGGTTTGTTAAAAGAAAGTTGGAAAGTACTGGGAGATGGTTCCTCAAGCATATACAGACCATTTTTGAAGTGTTCCAAGTGTTGGCAAAGTCTGAGAGTGTGTGGAAGGTAGAGTTTCAATAAACCCTCCTCAAATTGGCCTAGATTGAGGATTTTTGGGGTTTGGTATGTTAGTGAGGGTTTCTCCTGAAACTAATTGTGGCTTTGAGAGTTTGGACACATGGGAGATGTTTTCCCATCAAGTCTAGGGGTTGTTGGATGTTTAGAGGTATGTTTCTTCACAAACTAGGCCTAATTAGCCTATTTTAGACATCAAAAAATGCCATTTTTGAGATACATGGTCCAAAGGAGTCACTATTGCTTTTGAGATATGTTATGTAACTTGGAAATGAGTATCTAAATATGTATTTAGTTTTGGAGGTCTTTTGGAAAGTTTGAGAGAAAAACCCCAAAAACAAGGTCTGCTGTCCTACTAGATTAGGCCTGATTAAAACATGAAAAGTATGAAGATTGAGACTAGGCACTTTGAAGGTTGTTTGATTCACATGTAATTGAGTTTGTTTTGGTCTAATAAGGTCATAATAGACCATGTGCAAGGTCAATAGAGTCATTTTTAGTTCATTTTACAAAAGTTGTGAACATGTATACAATGGAAAGGTGCTAGGAGTGACATTTTGCATTCCATAGCTCGTGGGGCCGAACGGACTTCACCAACGCATCAGGGTGGGCAGGTAAATTCTAGGAGAGGTCTTGTTTCATGTGCCAAGCGTCATAATCATTTGGGCCAGCAGGCTACCGACAAAGTCCCTTAAGATCCCTAAGACGAAAAAACTGCCAAACTTTGATGGAGCAGTTTTCAGAATTCGTGGAAGATGGGAACATTCTGTTTAGACCTACAGGTGCATGTGGGGTCTATCTACAATAACCTCTCTCATTTTCGGTCAACTCCTATCTGTTTGACCGTGCCAGAATCAAATGCATTCTTGCAAAATGCTTCAGTTTCATGCATTGGAAAGGTGCTAGGAGTGACATTTTGCATTCCATAGCTCATGGGACCGAACAAACTTTGCCAATGTGTCAGGGTGGGTGGGTAAATGCAAGGGGAGGTCTCGTTTTGTGTGCCAAGTATCGCATTCATTCGGGATAGCAGGGTACCGACAAAGTCCCTTGAGCTCCCTAAGATGAAAAAATTACCAAACTTTGACGGGATAGTTCTTGGAATTCATGGCAGCTGAGAATGTTCCATTTGGACCTACAGGTGCACGTGGAGTCTATCCACAATAACCTCTCTCGGTTTCATTCAACTCCAGTCTATTTGACCATGCCGAAATCAAAACACATTCTTGCAAAATGCTTTAGTTTCATGCAGTGGAAAAGTGCTAGGAGTGACATTTTGCATTCCATAGCTGGTGGGGCTGAACGGACTTCACCAATGCGTGGGGTGGGTGGGTAAATGCTAGGGTAGGTCTCGTTTCGTGTGCCAAGCATTGCATTAGTTCAAGGCAATAGGCTACCGACAAAGTCCCTTAAGCTCCCTAAGATGAAAAAATTGCCAAACTTTGACAGGACAGTTCTTAGAATTCGTAGCAGCTGGGAACATTCTGTTTGGACCTACAGATGCACGTGGAGTCCGTCCACAATAACCTCTCTCTGTTTCATTCAACTCCAGTCCGTTTGACCGTGCCGAAATCAAACACATTCTTACAAAATGCTTTAATTTCATGCAGTGGAAAGGTGCTAGGAGTGACATTTTGCATTCCATAGCTCGTGGGGCTGAATGGACTTCACCAATGCGTTGGGGTGGGTGGGTAAATGTTAGGGGAGGTCTCGTTTCGTGTGCCAAGTGTCACATTCGTTCGGGGCAGCAAGCTACCGACAAAGTCCCTTAAGCTCCCTAAGATGAAAAAAATGCCAAACTTTGACGGGATAGTTCTCAGAATTCGTGGTAGCTGCGAATGTTCTGTTTGGACCTACAGGTGCACGTGGAGTCTGTCCACAATAACCTCTCTCAGTTTCATTCAACTCCAGTCCGTTTGACCGTGCTGAAATCAAACACATTCTTGCAAAATGCTTCAGTTTCATGCAGTGGAAAGGTGCTAGGAGTGACATTTTGCATTCCATAGATCGTGGGGCCGAACGGACTTCGCTAATGTGTCAGGGTGGGCGGGTAAATTCCAGGGGAGGTCTCGTTTTGTGTGCCAAGTGTCGTATTCGTTTGGGGCAACAGGCTACCGACAAAGTCCCTTAAGCTCCCTAAGATGAAAAAATTGCCAAACTTTGACGGGACAGTTCTCAGAATTCGTGGCAGCTAGGAACGTTCTATTTGGACCTACAGGTGCACATAGAGTCCGCCCACAATAAAATCTCTCAGTTTTGTTCAACTCCAGTCCTTTTGACCATGTCAAAATCAAACGCATTCTTGCAAAATGCTTCAGTTTCATGCAGTGGAAAGGTTGCCAGGTGCCATATTTTTTGTTCTGCTTATCGTGGGGCCGAATGGACTGCGCCAACACATTGGGGTGGGTGGGTAAATGCTAGGGGAAGTCTCGTTTCATGTGCCAAGTGTCTCAGTCGTTCTAGGTTGCAAGCTATCGGTAAACTCAAAATGTTAGATTCAGGACAGACAATTGAGAGGGGGGGTGAATTAGTTGTCAAAAACTTTCTTTCCAATTACACACTTAAATCCTTTTGTGACTTAGCAGCATATCAATAAATCAATCATGAAAACATAATGCATTGAATCAAGAGTAGAAACACATCAACACATAAGACACCAAGATTTTGATGTGGAAAACCCGGTTAAGCGAAAAACCACGGGGTGATTAACCTAAGATTGTATTCTCTATTGGAAGAATAGAAAGAACAAAATGGCACATGCCAATTAGGGCTCACTGCCCGAGCACACTGCTCACAAGAGGCTCACTGCCTACAAGAGACACACTGTCTACAAAATGATAAGTATCACATACTTGAACTAGAGAATAGCATCTTCACCATGCTTGAATCAGTTCCATTTAAGCCCAATACTTATGCTCTTCCTTTCGCTCTCTTCCTCGCTACCACACTCACATCTCCACCAGACACACTTTGAAATGACTTTACAACTCCTTATTTATACAAGGCATCGACTTAGGAATAATCATCTAAGTCGGTAAACATCTACAAGAACATCCGCAAGATGTGTAATACATCCGGTCGGCCAGTCTTCAGGAAGAACACCATCATTCAGAAGTTATTCTTTAGCTACAAGCTCCAACTCCAATGTGGACCACCAACACGAATTGGACACGATCCAAAAACCTTCACAAGATTGCCTGAATCATCAAGAACATCCATACTTCATCTGCTTATTGAAATCCTTCTCTCCTTCATCCGGAACCTCAAGAACACAGTCTGTCATCATTGTCACAAAGGAACAGATGATTGCGGACCTTCAAACCACAAACCAATCGAGTTGACACTTCACAAAGACTTCCTCAACACTCCCTCAAATTTGTAGAATAGGATAATGCATTTTCGGATCTCACCGGACCTATCTGTGTCACTCTGTCACCTCTGAACACCTACCGGAACTGGTTTTGCTTTAGCGGTCACAACTCCTTCAAATCTTCATGCGGACCTCTGAAATCTTTACTGGATCATCTTAAGACTCATATCTACAAACCCTTTGAACCGCATCCGTGAAAGGAAGCTAGGTGTACAGAAACGCTTCCTACACTAATCTACCTAGGAGAGGGCTATGCAAATTCAACTTTATCCTAACTATTACAGCGATGTTAAACCATTAATATGAGATTTAGCAACAAAACACAAGAACCAGAAAGTAGACAGAAGAAGAGAGACAAAGATTTACGGTGGAGAAAAACCCTTATCAGGTGAAAAACCCCACACTCAGAAACCTACACAATGTTTACAATACACTTGCAATGCAAGCTTCAATGGTCTTTGACACTCGTGTCTGGAGTCAATCCGGTAGCATAACAGTACCTGTAAACCTATGATACAAACTCCATCTCCAAGCACCTCTTTAAATAGAACATACAAGGCAATTTGGGACCTTTCTTGGAATGGGCATCTAATATGGCATCTTGGACCAAAACCCACACCTAGGGACACTTGGTCAACATTGTAGAATGTGTCTGACACTTGTCCACAACTCTTATCCCAAAGAGGTCGCCTATTTCCAAAATGGGCTATGACAGATGCTCTTATGACACTTACGACCGTCATAGAATCTGTCATAGCGGTTACAACTTACAATTGTAAGAGAATCTATCATACACATGCTATAAATAACATATTCTCTTACAACACATCATATTCCACCTTGGGGTGTCCAAATATGCCTCATTCAAATATGCTACATGACACATGTCATTACCTATCTTACAACCTTCTATTCTCAACTCTTACATGTCATAGATTCGTCATAGGAATCCGTCATAACCATTTCGGTCAAACATTCATTACACAACATAGAAGATGCCGACACATGGTAGAATATTCCTACCACTAAGTGGGACGCCTATCTCCTCATGTGAGGACAAAATAACAAGTTGTCGTAATCCATGTAGGATTGACACATCACCATGCCACATCCCACAATATGACAAAGTGGAATTTCCAATTATTTACAACATAGGCAATTGAATAATAAATACAAACATTACAAATGCAGAGAATTACCAAGGTTGAGACACCTTAATTCCCAACATTCTCGCACTTGTCGAACACCTTGTAAGAGATAATAGAAAAACATGATTTAACTGCTATAGGCCGAGAGGCCCATAGACTCTGAACACCATCTGAACTTCTCTGTGCCCACTGGTTTCATCAATGCATCTGTAACATTCTTCAAAGTATCTACCTTCTCCAAATTTACCTTTCCATCCTCAACCATGTCCCTCACGAAGTGAAACTGAACATCAATGTGCTTGGTTCTAGCATGGAAAGTTGGATTCTTTGCAAGGCAAATTGCACTCTGACTGTCACAACTGATCGTGATCTAACTTGCATCAACACCAATATCGAAACACAATCTCTTAAGCCAAATGGCTTCCTTAAAAGCATGAGTTGCTGCCATATACACAGCTTCTGTCGTGAACAAAGCAATAACAGGTTGTCGCTTACTCATCCAACTAATAGCACCACCAAACAGTGTAAAAACATAAGCACTGGTGGATATCCTACTGTCAATGTCACCTGTCCAATCTGAATCCACAAATCCATGAATATTAACAGAATGCGGAGGTCCTGAAACATTACCATGATAGCAAATGGAATACTCAAAAGTACCCCTCAAATATCTAAACACTCGCTTAACTGCATCCCAATGAACCCATCCAGGATTAGCCATAAATTGACTAAGGACTCCCACTGCTTAGGCAATTTCTAGTCTTGTGCAGACCATAGCATACATCAAACTACCAACAACACTAGCATAAGGTACTCTGCTCATGTCCTCCACCTCACTAGGAGATTTTGGACAATCCTCAACAGACAACTTTGTCCCCAAAGAAACGGGAACACACAATGGTCTACAATCTACCATGCTGAATCTGTCCAACATAGACTTCACATACTTACTCTAGCTTAACCAAAGTTTTATGTTGGTTCTGTCTCTTCTAATTTCCATTCCTAGATTGTACCTAGCTGCCCCTAAATCTTTCATTTCAAACTAAGCTGACAACTGAGATTTAAAATCAGAAATCATATTTTTACCCTTCCCAATGAGCAACATATCATCAACATATAGTGCAACAATGAGAATACGATCACCATTAAACTTATAATAAACACAGTGATCCGATTTCAATCTCACAAATCTAATTGACAACACAAAGGCATCAAACTTCAAGTACCATCTCCTAGGGGATTGCTTCAAACCATACAAAGACTTCTTAAGTTTGCAAACCAAATTTTCTTTACCTTTTACCATGTAATGGTCTAGATGTGACATGTAGATCTCTTCTTCCAAGTCACCATCAAGAAAAGTTGTTTTCACATCCATCTATTCTACCTCCAAGTCATAAGTTGCTGCGAGTGACAACAGGAATCGAATGGATGTCAGCTTTGCAATGGGAGAGAAGATCTCACCATAATCTATACCCTCCACTTGTGAATACCCCTTTGCAACCATCTGGCCTTATACTTCTTAATACTGCCATCTGTACCAATCTTCTTCTTGAACACCCATTTGCATCCAACGGGTTTCCATCCAGGAGGCAAAGGCACCAAGTCCCAAGTTTGATTCTTTTCCAAAGAAGCCATTTCTTCCTCCATGGCCTCCTTCCAGGAACCTGCATCCTTCATATCCAAAGCCTCTGATACAGTTCTAGGTTCATCACTATTAGTGATTAAAGCATAGGCACAACTAGAATCAAGCAATGTAAAACCAAACCTTTCAGGTTGCTTTCTTATCCATGTAGATCTCCTCAAGAGCTGAGGTTGAGGTTCAACTTCTTCCTCTGAGCTTTCAGAGCTGCTAGAGCTCTCCTCATCATCAGGTCCAACATTGTCTTTATGTTCAGTCTTCTCAGGGGCGAGAGGAAACTAAACAACATCTTCTTTCTTTTCTTTTTCTTCTGGCTACAAAATAGTGGAAGAAGGTGTAAGCTCTCTGAAGATGACACTTCTGCTATAAAACACTTTTTCAGCCACGGGGTCCCAAAGCTTGTATCCTTTCACACCAACACCATAGCCAATGAAGATACACTTAACATCTTTGTTCTCCAACTTTGACCGCTTCTCCCTAGGCACATGTGCATATGCTTCACAACCAAAAACATGAAGATGCCTTACTGAAGGCTTTCTACCAGACCACACCTCCATGGGTGTCTTTCCAACAAGAGCTGATGTAGGAGATCTGTTTACCAGATAGCAAGCAGTGGCAATAGCTTCAGCCCAAAACTTTTGTTCTAGACCAGCTCCACTAAGCATACTCCTAGCCTTCTCCATCAGTGCCCTGTTCATCGTCTCTGCAACTCCATTTTGCTGCGGTGTGTATGGAGTTGTCTTATGTCTTTCAATCCCAAGTTCCTTGTAATACTTATTGAATTCTATAGAACAGAACTCACCACCGTTGTCAGTTCTCAAACATTTAATCTTTTTACCAATCTGATTTTCAGCAAAAGCTTTAAACTCCTTAAACTTGCTATAGACTTCAGATTTGCTTCTGAGAAAATAAATCCATGTCCTTCTACTGTAATCATCTATAAAAGATACAAAGTATACAGATTTTGATAACGAAGGAACATTAACAAGACCAGACACATCAGAATGAATAAGGTCCAACACACCATAAGACTTATGAGAACTCGAGTAAAACTAAACACGATTTTGTTTTCCATAAATGCAATGTTCACAAAAGTCAAACTCAAGATTACAATCATCTAACCCCTCAACGATGTTCTTATTTTTTAGGGTACGCAGACCCTTCTCACCAATGTGGCCAAATCTCTTATGCCATAACATTGTCTTTTCTACAGGAAGTTTAACTTCCAATGCACAATTACAACCATCAAGACTAGAAACAACAGATTTCTTCACTGCTTGTTCAGATGGTGGGGATGAAGTGATTTCTGCCCTCTTCCTTGAGTCAGAAGAACTATTGCATTGTGCAATGCATGCTTCCAGCTGAAACAGAGTACCTCTCCGAGTACCCTTAGCAAGCACCATAGATCCTCTAGTCATCTTGCATCCTTCTTTCGAAAAGACAACCTGCACCCCTGCATCATTCAAACTACTTACAGAAAGTAGGTTCCATGCTAAGCCTGGGATGTGCATAACCCCAGAGATCCCCTTCACTCGACCATCAGGGAATCAGATAGAGACTCTTCTATGAGCAACGATCTTTAGATGAGAGTCGTCACGTAGATACACCTTTCCACCATTGAACTCCTCATACTTAGTGAACCAGTCTCGATGCGAGGTCATGTGGAATGATGCACCAGAGTTGATTAGCCACACATCATCAGATGCATGGGTTGCCAGGGCTGCGATGAAAGCATCACCGTCATCTTGTGATTTGTCAGAATCTAAATCTGGAGCTTTCTTCTTTTTCTTCTTCTCCTCTTTGCATTCCTTTCGGAAATGCCCGGTCTTGCCACAATTCCAATAAAGAGCCTTGGACTTTCTAGGAGATTTGGATCTCCCACGGGATTTGGATCTACCCTTCTCATCTTTCTTGTCCTTCTTCTTCCCTTTCTCCTTGGGTCTTCCACGAACTGCAAGGGCTTCTTTGGCTGCCTTAGAAGACTTTCTCTACATCTCTTCAAACAACAGCGAAGAAACCACTTCTTCCATTTTGAATGTGGATGTGGTGCTTCCGATTGCCATGACAAGATGATCCCATGAGTCCGGTAGAGAACAAAGCAGGGTCATACATCGATCCTCCTCCATTTTTACACCAATAGATGTTAATTATGCAACCAACATATTAAAGGTATTCATATGCTCAGCTACGGATCCTCCGTTCTCCATTCAAAGAGAATACAACTTCTTTTTTAGGAAAAGTTTATTGACTAGGGATTTAGCTTGATACACATCCTCCAACTTCTTCCAAACTAGTTTTGCAGTAGCCTCCTCATGGACATTTAACAACATAGAATTGGCAAGACTAAGTCTTATGAGACCCTTAGCCTTCTGATCCTTGAGATCCCACTCATCTTGAGTCATTGTAGCTGGTTTAGTTCCGTTCACACTTTCCCAAAGGTCTCGGTCAACTAACATGTCTTCCATCTTGAGCTTCCACAACTCAAAATTACTACCATTGAACTTCTCCACTTCAAACCTTCCTGATGTGCCTGCCATCTCCTTGCTGCAATAAGATACATAATGCTCTGCACAGACTCCCACTCAACCTAAGATTCACTCAAAAAACCCCTACCCTACAACTAGGACCAAAGGTGATCAAGCTCTGATACCAACTGAAAGGAAGCTAGGTGTCTGAAACGCTTCCTACACTAATCTACCTAGGAGAGGGCTATGCAAATTCAACTTTATCCTAACTATTACAACGATGTTAAACTATTAATATGAGATATAGAAGCAAAACACAAGAACCAGAAAGTAGACAGAAGAAGAGAGACAAATATTTACGGTGGAGAAAAACCCTCATCAGGTGAAAAACCCCACACTCAGAAACCTGCACAATGTATTAACAAATCTGAAAGAATGTTTACAATACATTTGCAATGCAAGCTTCAATGGTCTTCAACACTCGTGTCTGGAGTCAATCCAGCAGCATAACAGTACCTATAAACCTATGATACAAACTCCATCTCCAAGCACCTCTTTAAATAGAACATACAAGGCAATTTGGGACCTTTCTTGGAATGGGCGTCCAATATGGCATCTTGGACCAAAACCCATGCCTAGGGACACTTGGTCAACATTGTAGAATGTGTTTGACACTTGTCCAAAACTCCCATCCCAAAGAGGTTGCCTATTTCCAAAATGGGCTATGACAGATGCTCTTACAACACTTACGACCGTCATAGAATCTGTCATAGTGGTTAAAACTTACAGCTGTAAGAGAATCTGTCATACACATGCTATAAATAGCATGTTCTCTTACAACACATCATATTCCACCTTGGGGCGCCCAAATATGCCTCATTCAAAGATGCTACATGACACATGTCATTACCTATCTTACAACCTTCTATTTTTGACTCTTACATGTCATAGATTCATCATAGGAATCTGTCATAATCGTTTCAGTCAAACATTCCTTACACAACATAGAAGATGTCGACACATGGCAGAATATTCCTACCACTAAGTGGGATGCCTATCTCCTCATGTGAGGACAAAATAACAAGTTGTCATAATCCATGTAGGATTGACACATCACCATGCCACATCCCACAATATGACAAAGTGAAATTTCTAATTATTTACAACATAGGCGATTGAATAATAAATACAAACATTACAAATGCAGAGAATTACTAAGGTTGAGACACCTTAATTCCCAACAATCCTCTGATAGTCATCTTGACTTGGATCTTTACCTTACTATCTTCACTGTTCTTCTTTGTTCCTGATTAGGACTAATTATCTCAATATCCTCAGCACTCAGCTCATCCAATCCTTTTCATCAATGCAACAGGAGTATGTTGACATCAATGATAGAACCGGTTAGGCCCATACTTGCAACACAAAAAGTGCTAGGTCTCGGTAGCTTACAGGCCAGAACGACTGGGATGCTTGGCACATGAAACAAGACCTCCCCTAGCATTTACCCACCCACCCCGATGTGTTGGCACAGTCCATTCGGCTCCACAATGAGCAGAACAAAAAATATGGCACCTAGCAACCTTTCGATTGCATGAAACTGAAGCATTTTGTAAGAATGTGTTTGATTCTGGCACGGTCAAATGGATAGGAGTTGAACGAAACCGAGAGAGGTTATTGTCGACGGACTCCATGTGCACCTGTAGGTACAAATGGAATGTTCCCATATGCCATGAATTCTGAGAACTGTCCCATCAAAGTTTGGCAATTTGTTTTGTCTTAGGGAGCTTAAGGGACTTTGTCGGTAGCGTGCTGCCTTGAACGAATGCGATGCTTGGCACACAAAACAAGACCTCCCCTAGCATTTACCCACCCACCCAGATGCATTAGCAAAGTCCGTTTGACCCCACGAGCTATGGAATGCAAAATGTTACTCCTAACACCTTTCCACTACATGAAACTGAAGCATTTTGCAAGAATGAGTTTGATTCTGGCACCGTCAAACGGACTGGAGTTGAAAGAAACCGAGAGAGATTCTTGTGGAAGGACTCCACGTGCACCTGTAGGTCCAAACGGAACATTCCCATCTGCCACGAATTCTGAGAACTATCCTGTCAAAGTTTGGCAATTTTTTCGTCTTAGGGAGCTTAAGGGACTTTGTCGGTAGCCTACTGCCACGAACGAATGTGACGCTTGGCACATGAAACGAGACCTCCCCTGGCATTTAACCGCCCACCCTGACATGTTTTCTTTGTTTGGCCCCATGAGCTATGGAATGCAAAATGTCACTCCTAGCACCTTTCCAAACATGAGGAAGAACCACAACCCAATCTAAGTCCTGAAAGCATGAAGACACTCAGAACACTGAAGACATGGAGGACAAAGAAGCATGAAGACATGAACAAACTCATATCATGAGGAAGAACCACAACCCAATCTAAACTCCTGAAAGCATGACATGTTATGATGAAGAAGCACAACCAAAATCCAATGATCCAATGGCATGAACCAATGACATAAGAAACTATGTCCTAATATTGTAACATGATAAACATGAATGTTATGAACTAACATCCAAACCCATATAAACATGAATATTATGAACTATGTTCGACAGTTCAAGCTCATGTAGCTCCACCTGTTAAAACAATCAAACAATATGCACATTACTATAACAAAATGTACATGAAATATATAACATCACTTATGTAATAGATCACTTACCGCCATCTGATGATCACTCTCCATCATCTTTTCTCGAGCTTCTTTGTTCGTAGTTGGATAGATTGGAGTTGTGACCTCCTGTGAGAAGCATCAAAAAGCAAAATTGACTAAACATAAATATACTGGAGGGAAGCAAATCATACTACTATTTATATACAAAACAAAGTATAAGTAACCATCTAGGAAAGTTTTATGCATACTTACAAATTAATCCAACGAACCATCTGGGTCTGCTCTACTCTTTATTGTGTCAAGTATGGCCTCATGGTTAGAGTCACGCATCTTCCACAAGGTCTTGTTCAAAGGTCTACCTTGATATTGTATCAAATGAACATTGGTTGCCACGACAAGGTTGGAGTAATGAAGAATCTTCCGATGCGTGTCAAAGTCCTCAAACGACCAAACATTAACACTCTTATGTGGGTACCTTCTAAGCCATGTTCCAATAACAACCACTGAGCCTGTAGGGTATTCGATGTTTTCTCCATCTGTAACTAGGACCTCCAATTTCTTTTTGGCCTCAACATAATGACACAAGTAATAATCTGTTCCCTCTTCGTTATCTTCATCTGCAATAACTATGAAGGTCTAAACCCTAGTTGTGTGTTGGAGACTTAATGCATTGAAGGGTCATTGAGAGAGTTTGTGAGTCAAATCAAGAACACAAGTTTGTGAAACTTTGTAAAACCAAGTTGTTGTCACCTTGTAGTGCATCATTTGGGATCCCATTTCAAACATTCTAAAGGTGAGAATTGAATGGTTGTATCTCTAAGAAGTAGAAAGATGAAGTAGTAAATTGTAGAATGATGCACAAAGAAAACACCACTAAGGAGCATATTTTCCATAGCAAGGATGGAAAAAGAAGTAACTCTCCAAAACTAAGGGAAGAGAAAGGCCAAAACAAACTCAAAGAAGATAACAAACAAGTTGATTTGAGTATGTACAGAGCTAACAACTATCGGTCTTATTTCAAGGTTGGAGGATATTGTTATGACAAGTGTTGGAAGCTTCATCTAGAGATTCACCCAAATGACAAACGCAAGAGTAAGCAACCACAAAGGAAAAAAAGCACACTAAAACATCAAATTCAAAGAGAGAACAACTCTCACATGAGTCTACATCAACATTGAATGATGTTAGTATATAATGATACTTGGATAGAGTATTTACTTGATTTGTAAAGGAGATAAGTGTGAGTTTCTTTCATTTGTAGGGGCATTTGATTAGCACTCCAAGTTTTTCCTATGGATTGAGTTGTGTTCAGGTTTTTCACTTGTAGAGAAAGCAAGTAGTACGTTTCACTGACTATGGGTGAGTATGAGAAGTATGGCCACTTGGAGGTCAAGAAAGGACAAGGAAAATAGAGAATGTAAGAGCTAGTGATGACATGTTTTGGGTGTTGTAAGCATGCACATTTGTGTTCCATAGTAACATAAATGTTGTAGCATGTAACATAGATGACTTGTACCATGTTGTAGCATAACAGTGATGGTTTTCACTATTGTAATGTGCACAAACTCTTATCTCATCTCTGTAGCATGTGCATAGTTGTAGGAAGAGAACTCTTTACACATTCATTGTAAACATTGTATAAATGTATGAATTTCATTGTACATAGATGCAATAAGAAGGACCACTTTGTAATAAATTATAACTTTCATAGCATTGTAAAATAACCTTCAAATGCAAGGAGGATCATACATGGCAGCAGGTTTATATAGACTATGATAGTGGACTGTTATATAGACTTACATAACTGTCCTACACTCATGAAAACCTCCTTTTTAGTGTTTTATCTCCTTGTAACTCCCTTTGTATCATCTTATGTCATGATGCTTGTATGTCCATATAATTACATATATAACTCTCTTCTATAAATTTTGCTATGTTGATGAAGTAAATACATAATCTCCATCATATTTTTTATGGATTGAGTAGTATCAAAGTGAGTTGTAACAATTTGTCAAATAGTTTGTGGTGCTCATTTCCTCCATTTTTGTAAGAAAAGTGTCATTTCATGCATGTTTCTATTAAATGAATTGAATTATGCATGTATTAAGGAATAAATACTTCTATATCATCCTAGGGCAAAAATTAAGAGTCTTCCAAAATCAATTTTGGCTCCATGTATACACTCAAATATGAGTATGACAAACAATTGTTCACTAAAATTATTTTATGAAGTATTTGATAATGTTTTTCTCTTGTATAGCTGAAAATAGGTGAAATAAAGGCATGAAGGGCCGAAACAAGGTGGAAACATGAGGAATTTGAAGTCTCTTTGACTAAACTAACTGATATACCTAGACACATATATGTCTTAGAACATAAAGAACATAAAAACATAAAGACATAAAGAACATAAAAACATAAAGACATAAAGAACATAAGAACATATATATGTGAATTAAAATTGAACATACCTTAGAATTTGATATTGCAGTTGACCAATTCTCCAAAAGATGGCTTCAAAATCCTCAAATTCTTGTTTTTCTCAAGTTTGATTATGAATTCTATATAATTCTAGAATAGGATTAGTAAAATTTATGTAAAAAACAAACATATATCATCAAATTCAATCTATATATCAATGGTAATTAGCTTTGAAACAAAATCACACATGAAACATGAAACTTTTAGTTTAAATAATCAAATTTTCTCCAAAAACATGAAAAATCACTTCTTCTACATTGAAAAAACAAAAAAAGGTGGTGGATTCATATAAAAATGATTCTCAATTAGTCAACGAACATGAAAAGCATTTTTTTGTCTGATATACTCGTGAAAAGAAGGAATAATAGGCATGTGGGGTCTGAAACACAGATCCCACATGCTTTTTTACCGTTTTCCATGCTTCCCAGAATGTGATCCCATTCTGGGAAGCATGATAACATAAAGGTAACTTTGTATCTACATGAGAGTCTCTCTCTCTCTCTCTTCATTTCTCTATCCTACATATAAAGAGGGATCAGGAGACATTGAGAGATAGAGAGGGACATGGAGATAGAGAGGATAGGTGGAGAGAGATACGGGGAAAGGGAGAGATGGGGATCGAGATAGAGAGAGGGGTTTATAGAGGGAGAAAGATAGAGATACATATATATAGAGAGGGGAGATATAGGGAGATAGATCTAGCAAGGGAGAGATAGATAGAGAAATACAGAGAGAGAGAGGTAGAGAGGGGTATATTAAGAGATGGGGTTATGAGGATAGATAGCTCGATAGGGGAAGAGATCAAGAGATGCCTAGAGACATAGGGAGAGAGATAAAGAGGAGGAGAGAGAGGTAGCAAGGGATAGATTAAGGGATAGGGATCCATATGTCTAGAGAAATAGAGATAGGGATCCCTATTCTCCCCTCTACCTAAACCATAAACCTAAACCTTTAAACCATAAACCCTAAACCCTAAATAATGCCCCTAAACCCCTAAGGTCCCTAAACCATAAAACCTGGAAGCAAGGTAGGTATAGTTAGAGAGAGGGATAGAGGAGATATATATATCTCTCCTAGGTTTGGTCTCCTCTGTATTTCCCTATTTGCCTCTCTACCTAAACCATAAACCTAAACCTCTAAACCTTAACCCTTAACCCCTAAACCATAAACCCTAAACCCTAAATAATGTCCCTAAACCCTAACCCCTAACCCCTAAACCCTAAAAATGAGCAACCCTAAACCCCTAAACCCCTAAGGTCCCTAAACCATAAAACCTGGAAGCAACGCAAAACCTCTATCTCCCTATCTCTCCCAATCTCTATTGGTCCCCTCGCTCTATCTCTCTCTAAACCCTAAACCCTAACCCCTAAACTCAAGCAACCCTAAACCCCTAACCTGTAAACCCTAAACCCTAACCCCTAGACCCTAAACCCTAAACTCAAGCATCCCTAAACCCGTAAAGCCTAAATAATTCCCCTAAACCCTTACCCTAAAACCTAAACCATATTTACTTGAGAAACCCTAAACTCATGTAAACCTCAAATAGTGAGGGAGAGAGAGATAGAAAGGTAGAGTTAGAGAGAGGGGATCGAAAAAGATCTAGCAAGATAGAGATATAGGGAGAGAGAGAGAGAGATAGAGAGGTAGGTATATATAGAGAGAGGGATAGAGGAGACATATATATCTCTCCCAGGCTCAGTCTCCTATGTATCTCCCTATTCACCTATCTACCTAAACCTCTAAACCTTAACCCCTAACCCCTAAACCATTAATAATACCCCTAAACCCTAACCCCTAACCCCTAAACCCTAAAAATGAGAAACCCTAAACCCCTAACCCCTAAACCATAAAACCTGGAAGCAACCCTAAACCTCTATCTCCCTATCTCTCCCAATCTCTATAATGTGAAAACATAAAAACATTAAGCTTTCATTCTAACCAAATTCATTCCTAATTAATCCCAAATCATCCCTAATCCATTCAATTTCATCTCTAATCATCCCTAAACCACTTCTAATCAGCCCTAAACCACTTCACACCATCCCAAATCACATCCAAATCAATTTAACTTCATCCCTAATCATTTCCAAATCAACCTGGATTTCATCTCAAATACCATCCCTAAACTATTCCTAAATCATTCTAATCATTCCCTAATCAGCACTAAACCAATTTAGACCATCCCTAAACCATTCTAATCATTCCCAAATCATTCCTAATCTAGTCCTTTTCACCTCTCATCATCCCTAAACCAATCCATTTCATCCAAACTCCATCCCAAATCAATCTAAGATCCATCTCAAATGATCCCAAAAATAATCAAAATCAAACAAATACCTCACCAAGAGCCATTAGAAGATCATAGTGCCAATCTGTTAGTCATTTGCACCATTTTGTATATCGTATGTGCCAATATGCTCCTTAGTAGCACCTACCTATCAATCACAAACATCATTCTACACCTAGCCAGTCACAGGTGTCATTCTACCCTCTGCTAGCCACAGGAGCCATTAGAACATCATAAGTGCCAATATGTTAGTCATTTACACCATTCTATACATCATATATACCAACCATAAACCCTAAACCCAATCAACCCTAAACCTGATCAACCCTAAACCCTTATCTCCTTGTCTTTATCATCCCTCTACCTCTTAATCTCTCTGCCTATGTCTTTGGCCATGTCCATCACCCTTTATCTCCCTATCTCTCCCTCTCTAAACTCCTAACCCCTAAACTCTAAACCCGATCAACCCTAAACCCCTATCTCCTTGTCTCTATCATCTCTCTACCTCTCAATCTCTCTAGCTATGTCTCTAGCCATGTCCCTCACCCTCTATCTCTATATCTCTCCCTCTCTAAACTCCTAACCCCTAAACCCTAAACCTAATCAACCCTAAATCTAATCAACCCTAAACCATATCTCCTTGTCTCTATCATCCCTCTACCTCTCAATCTCTCTGCCTATGTCTCTATCCATGTCCCTCACCCTCTATCTCCCTATGTCTCCCCTCAGTCTCCTCTATATCTCCCTATCGGTGCTCTCTCTATAAACCCTAAACTAAACCTCTAAACCTTAACCCCTAACCCCTAAAACATAAACCTTAAGTTACCCTAAATAATGCCCCTAAATCCTAACCCCTAACCCCTAAACCCTAAAACTGAGCAACCCTAAACCCCAAACCTCTAAACCATAAACCCTGAAAGCAACTCTAAACCTCTATCTCCCTAGATCTCTCCCAATATCCATCGATCCCCTCACTCTCTCTCTCTCTCTAAACCCTAACCCCTAAACCCTAAGCTTGAGCAACCCTAAATCCCTAAGACCTAAACCCTAACCCCTAAACCCTAAACCATAAACCTAAGCAACCGTAAACCCCTAAATCCTAAATAATTCCCCTAAACCCTAACCCAAAACCCTAACCCCTAAAATTGAGTAGCCCTAAACCCCTAAACCCTAAATGATTCCCCTAAATCCTAAACTTAAGCAACCCTAAACTCATAAACCCGACCCACCGTCTCTCTCTCTCTCTCCAAGACAAGAAAACTCTAGGACTCTCTATCTCTCTCTCCTTATCACCAGGTATCTCTCCCAAGTTTCTCTCCCCTCTACCTCCATCCTCTCTCTCTTTTCCTCCCTCTCGCTCTCCCTTGTCAACAAAGAACATGGAAATGTAAGAAAAATAGGACATGTAAAGATAGATGAGGATATAACTTGGGATTCAATGAAATGGAAACAAGATAATTTATGAAATTTCATTGGATGGGAAGAATGAAGAGGAGAGGTAGAGAGGGGAGGGAAGTAGAGAGCGAGAGAGAGGATAGGAGGTAGAGACAGGATGGAAGTAGAGACTGGGAGAGGACCGTAGGAGGTAGACAGGGAAAGGAAGAAGAGAGAGAGAGGGTAGGTGGTAGATAGGGGAGGGAAGCAACGACTAAGAGAGAGGGTAGGAGGTAGACAGGGGAGGGAAGTAAAAAGTGAGAGATAGGGTAAGAGGTAGAGAGGGAGGGGGAGAAGAGAGTGAGAGAGAAGGTAGGAGGTAGAGAGGCAAGGGAAGCAAAGACTCAGAAAGAGGGTAGGAGGTAGATAGGAGAGGGAAGTAGAGAGTGAGAGAGACAATAGAAGGTAGGTAGGGGAGGGAAGTAGAGAGTGATAGAGAAGGTGGGAGCTAGAGAGGGGAGGGAAGTAGAGACTCAGAGAAAAGGGTAGGACATAGAGAGGGGAGAGAAATAGAGAGAGAGAGACAATAGGAAGTGCAGCTGCCCTTGTAGACATGTATGTAAAGTGTGGAAGCATAGACAAGGCATATCAATTGTAAGATGTAACACCTCAAAGAGATGTTCTATAATGGAATGCAATGATTGCAAGATATGCAAAAAATGGATTTGTTGAAAAGGCTTTAGAAACTTTCAAGCAAATGCAATTGGTAGGTGTATTGCCAGTTATGCTCATCATAACGTGAGCACATTATAACGCGCTTGCGTTATGCTTAGCTTTGTTTGACATGTTTTTATCAGTTTTAGCAAAATCTAGAGATAATCTGGAGCGTGCTCCCCATCAGGATGGCACTTTTTTCAATGAAAACTCAAAAAAAATACCACCATAATCTTAAGCTCTCTGTTAGCTATCTAACCATATAATTTTTTTCACATTTTGAGTACGTTTAGTGTTTCATCTTGAATTTCTTTTGTTAGTGTGTCCATTTTTTGTCAAAAACTAGTGTCTAGTATTTTTGACTTTTTTTTAACCATTCATCAAAAATTGAAATAAGTTATATTTTTAGAAACTAGACTCCATTCTACATGAATTCAAAAAAAAAATTGATTTTCGATTAGTTTTCAAACATTTTAGGGGGGAGCATGCTCAAATTTGTATTTTTCAAGATGTGACCACTTTAAAAATTACTAAAAAATCAATTATTCATTAAAAAATTATCATAAAAATCAGGGATAAACTACATGGTGTTACCTAATTTCTCACTAGAGTGATTATTGAAATACTAAAAAAAAGTTAACATTTTAGGGGGAGCACATCAGACGCTATGTTATGGTTTTTTGAGAAAAATAGGACCAATTTGTGTGCTCCCCCTTTTTGAACCCCTTAATCTCAACCATTTTTGGAAAAAATTAGTAGTTTAGAAACTAGATTCGGAGCACTACAACTCTTGTTTTTGTTCCATCTTCAAATTTTGAGTGTAGCTATCTTTAATTTCTCATCCAACATCAATGTTTCCTGATTTCAAAAAAAAGTGGCAACTTAAGACCCCATTTTGGTCCCTCATCTTTGTGCACTTACCCTCATCCCATCCATATAAGAAATGCACCATACATGTTGGATACTTGTCAACATCTACATGGAGCATAATTGATGGTATTCTTGAACAAATGCCTACTTTGTACATTTTGTAGAGTAAAAGAGGTATAACAAATTTTCATCTTACCTCTCTATATATTTCCTTTGTTCATTTTGAATAGAAGTGACATATATGTTAGAACCCTTCTATATTTGAATGTGTTTTGGTTTACATATCTATTTTCCTTTATGTATTCTATGATCTTATTACATTAATAGATAATATAGGATTGTCCCTCAGTTCACCTTGGGAATTAGATTAAATAACATGGTGGTTCCCCCCTTTAGGGTTAGGGTTTTAGGTTTAAAAATTTCTAAGTGTTCAATTTTGAAAACCCTTTGTCCCTTTTCTTTAGGTCATTCACTTTATTGTTATATTCTTGTGTTGACTGTTTATAGCCGGTTGTTGATCCTTTAAGTCACGACCTTAAATGTTGAATCCTGTGAGTTGACCAGCCCCTTAGCCTAGCCGTTACTTGTTGCCGCCGATAAAATCAATGTTTAATGTCCTAAAGTCTTATAAAGTGAATATCGCACCGTCATGGATCATATCAGATGATGTTGGTACTCGACTGTGATGCTGCGATAAGCTACCACCTGTCCAGTAACCTTTGCTTATGAAGTGTTCACTTTGGAATCTTACCTCTGCCAACTGTCTGCTGCCACATGTCAAAGTATTAATGGTCCATAGAGCAAGCCTAAGATCCAACGGCTGTGCTCTAGCGCAAGGGAGTTTTTCTAGGAGGAATATTTGCTATGAGGTAGCGAGATGATGACACATGGCGTGCACCGATTGAAAAGCAAGTATAATGAAGGTGCATGGATGCTATGTCGCACCATCGCGTGGTAGGTATATGGTGGGCCCTCCCTGACTGTGATGCTGCAAAAAGGTGACACGTGTCCAGTCTGGGCTAAGGATGACATAATGAGCAGGGAAGGTACTAATGATTTGGCTCATTTTCATTGGGCGATGACTTGTCGACAAAGATGACTAAGATTGTCAAATCTAGTCAATGAATCGAAGTCGTGGATTTCAGAAAGGCATGAAATGATCAACGGTCCAAATTCAAATTTGTAGACAAAGAAGATTTTTGAATGACTATGGCACGAGCAAAGTTGTGGTTACCGCGACCTCCATTAATATAGAGAATAATACAGGAATTCGATGTTATAACAACATAACTTAAAGTATTTCCTATCATTTTTGAAGGAGCAATTGTGTTTAGAGCTAGAGACTCATCAAAACAAGCAAGGAGAAGTAATTCTGAGCCTTTGTGACGTAAAAAAAACCAGTAAGTTATTGTCTCTCCCATGCACTTAGTCTTTTTATTTGTAAGTACTTTCCGAGGCATTTAGAGCAGTTGTTGATTGCATAAACCCTAGGTTGCTTGCACAAATATAAAATGAGTCAGACAGGTCAAGCTTCGACCTTGAAACATAACCTAGATGAGGATATCATGATTCTGTGTCCCAGATCATCTAGGAGACCTTTGACAAATTTGGGTGAGGTTGGCAAAAATGACAAAATATACGACCTCTGTGTAGATTGTTAAGATGCTAGGATCCTTGTGTCTGCTTGGAGTCTATTTGAGCATTGGCACAAGCGACTTGACTACAGAGCCCCAATCTTCCATGCTTGGACACTTGACTTAGCCAAAGTAATATGCCCTGATGTCTTCAAAAACACAGACTTGATGAGAGCTGTAGCAACTAGGTATGACCCTAGGACCATGTCTGTCTTGTCTGGTAATGGCAACATTATCATTAGGTTCACAAAGGCCTATATTGATACTATGTTCAATCTTGATCCTACCGCCAGTATACCTATAGACTTGAATGCCTTCAGAGAAAAATACAAAACTCTTAGGTATGCATACAAATCTCATAAATTGGCCAAGCACAGATTGAAGGGGGTTGATGGAACTTTGGTCAAAATCCCTGATATAGAAGAGGAACCTCTCCGATGCAACCTGTTCATGGAATATTTTGTTAAGATCTATCATAGCTTATGTCATGTGCTTGGAAGAGATGCATCAGATAGAATGTCAGTGTCTTTAATGATGATGGCATTGTATATTCAAGACTATGGAGCCGAGAAGCCATATGATTATGTAGGTTATTTGTCAAAAAGGATGCATGAGTAGATGGTGGCCATTAAGTACAATATGTACACTCCATCTCCCCATGTAAAATTCACTTGGTATTCATTAATGTGCCACATGATCCTGTTCTCTTTGTCTAGCCATTGGAGCAAAGAATTGCACTTGAGAATGACTGATGCAGAAGGCAATGCCATGCCAGTTCAGATGTGGACCTGCATGCTAGACATGCATTTTAAACATGCTAGCTATGTTACTTTTGAAGAACATTTTGTGAGGAAAGTGTTGGGATTCCTAGAGCCAGCTGTAGATAGGCTACCAAAGGAGATAAAGGATTTTTTGAGACCAATAGAGAGAACCCCTCATTTGAAGATCAATCACAATTAGGGAGATTGGTTTTTACATGAAAACACAACTTGTATTAGAATCTATGGGTGTGAGGCTCCACCCTACTTACCAAAATTTGTGCCCAGGAGAATAACATTTATGGAGATCATCAGGCAACTAAATGAAGCAGATAAGGAACATTTTAGAAAGCATAAGAAAGGATCTCTTATCCCAACATCTCTGAGACTTCATGATTTTGTTACAATTGATAAGAGTGGCTTGGACCAAATTGGTTTCATGTTGCAAAGTTCTATGATGGATATGGAGAGAATAAGGTACTTTGATCCTGAAAGTTTCATTCATGACACAAGGCATAAAGTCGGCAGGCCTCCATATCCACACCATGTCCTGCTTGATGAGGACACTGTTAGAAATTGTGAATCAATGCAATAGGTGCATGTCTTGAGAAATAAATGGAATTTGATAATGGAAGTGGAGAAAAGGAAAAAGAATGTTAACTCTACTTATCACGGAGCTTTCACTGAGATTCAAGACCCCATTGAAAGAATAAAAATGTTCTTTTCTAAAGCAGATGAATTGATTGTTGAAGCACCTGCTAGAGAGGAAAGGCCCACATATCAACCAAGCAGTTCAAAGGGCAAGTATGTTAGAAGAGATTCCCCTAACTCCCTTGCCCCAAAGAAAGAAAAAATAATTGACCTTGAAACAAAGGAAGAGATGGAAGTTGTGAATTTGTAGGAAGAAGTAGCAGAGGAACAAGTCCTAGAGCCTCCACACCAATTGCATTCTCCCCCGAGGATAGTACCATATGCCTTTCCAGAGAATAGGTTGACAAGGTCCACAATTGATAATGAGGTTGACACAGAAGATGTGAGGGAGGTGGCATGCAATCAGTTTATCTTTAATGATGCATTCATTGCTACTCCAGAATTTAAATCCTATGTGCTAAGAATGAGGAGTGAAGAATTTCAGAAAAGGATAGAAGAAGCAAAACATGGTGCAGACCCTTTGGAATATGATTCCATCACAAGGAGGGTTCTGAGTGAAGTGAACAAGGATATCAGTGCCATGAATCCTAAGGAAGGGAGCGCACTTGTGAAGAAAAGTAACATCCTACTATTTCCACATTGGACGCTATTAGATGCTATAACATTTGATACAATTGCCAGGGATGATTCAGATGTAAGTGGAGAGCAGGCCAAAAAGGCATTACAAGGTGCTATCTTTGACCCTAGATTTGAGACCTTGGCTATCTGGGCATTGGCCCCAAATGATAAAAAGCCAAAGGTAGGTTTTGAGGAGTTGACAAGTAATGTGATCATCAAGAGGGTGTCAGACACCCCTGCTCCTTAGGTAACCAACCTAAATGTACAAACAACACATTTTGCAGAGGCAGCAACACTCAAATTGCAAAAAGAGTACAATGAATTATTGGAGAAATACACAGAAGCAATGGCCAGACTTAATACTCATGAGAGTCAACCTTAGTTGGAAGTTGGTCCATCTCAAACCCCTCCAATTATACAAACCGCAGAGTCATTACTAGTGGACACACAACCCCTGCTTCAAGAAATAAAGGAACTGAAAGAGGAGAATAAGAAGTTGAAGGAAGAAATAGAGAGTAAAGTGGAGGGTGTAGCTACGAATTTGATCAAGTATAGGATCAACAAGATATTGGCCAGGTTGGAGGAGACCCATAGGTCTTACTCCTAATTAAGGACAGCACATGAGAAGCATGAATCAGATAAATAGATGCTGTCAACTATGAAGACGAGGTGGCTACCAAGGACTGCAAAAGTCAAAGATTTTCTCAGGTGCTCTAGATATGATCCAAATGCCCCTTCTGAGATGGAGTTGGTAGTAGGTATGCTGAGGAAATTTGAGGATGTGGCTGCTCATCAATTAAAATTGGATACAGTATTGAAGGATAAAATGCAAGCAATTGAGAGGTTGGACATGAAGTGGTTGCCTCACATTCTAGAAACTGATGGGACAACAAAAGATATGAACAAATGGAAGAAGGAAATCATTGATAATGGTGATCAGTTAATTCCAGCTTGTTGTGATAAGGGAGACCCATCTTTGCATGCGTTAAGTTGGACGCTTGATAGGTTGCATGTTGCAGACATTACCTTTGAATTATTTGGTAAAAATGTCAAAAGTATCCTAGATGCACAGTATGCCAACCACAATGGTAAGGTAGTAGAAATCATCTCATTCCCTTGGTCAGCTAAAAGTACATATGGTGAGTGGTAGGACAGATATGGACCTCATGAATGACAACTCAACCACTATCTCCCAACCACAACAATGTAGATCCCCAAGCAACTTTACGTGCTTCTCAAGGCCAACCACTTCTTCTCTTTTCCTTCAATGTAATTAATGTTTCTTCAACGCCTTTTAGCACCTCTCTGTATCCATTGTATTTGAAAATTAATATATTAAATGCTGAGGGTACACGTTCCTGTTATATAATGGAACTGTATTACTCATTTTATGGTTGTTGAAGACTTGGAAAATTTTAGAAAAGTAATGAAAATATAGAGCTTTCTGGGTTGTTCTATCTCTTGTGCTGTAAGTTTATGAGTTATATGTTGAATGTATGTTTGTATATATGTTTTTAGTTTCATGTTGATGTTATATGAGTGATGCTTCATTGCATGTATTCAGCTGTCTCCAAGTTGTGTGTGTTTTTCTTTTGAATCTGAATAGCTAAGGGTTATTTGAGGTTCTGGGATATGGGTTTTTCTATATTGAATGTTTAATCTTTTACTTCTGCTCAAGGAGTAGATTAAATGTTTTAGGTTAAATATTGGGAAGAACATATTGCAATAAGGATATTCATAAGCAGAGATACTGAGATCCATATTTAAGTTAAATTTTGAAGGATGAGATCCATATTTAAGTGCATTAGACTTAAGAAGTTTCAATTCAATGTTTCTTACATTTGCACACAAATCCATGGAAGAATAATAGTTGTTTAGATACATTGTCTCAGCTTGGATAGTTGGTAATAAGCCCTTAACAAATATTCTTTGCAATTCATCATTAGGAATTTGATAGTGTATCTTTGTTGACAAAGTTTGAAATCCAATAACATAATCATGATTGCACTCATTTGATCCTTGTTTACATCCTACTAAATCTAAAATTGTAAGCTTTAAACCTATTAGGACCTCCCTGAATTTGTTTGATCCTATTTGGCTTGATGCTCTCCTTTTCCTTCAATCTATCTTGGAACCTATACTTTTGCCAAAATGCTCTAATATTCAGTCTCTGGAATATATATCATGGCCATTGTGAAACAATCTTGACTATTTTTTACTATATGAGTGTTTTTGTTTATTACCGTTGTCCCACAGGTTAATTGAATATCTTTTGCGGTTATGCGGGAACAAGAGGAATGAAATATGGCACATACTACATTCCCGCAGAGCATAAAAGAATAGGTTGCGGCTTGGTGATAGGAAGCAGTTGATATGAAGAAGCTACCGCTACCCCGTGGATGGTTCATCTCACGCTTGCGGCTTGGCGGTGTTCGGGTGCAGATAGTCTCTTCCCGTGGTCCCGCGGAGGTTTGAAAAGTAACCGGAGGCATTGCGGTAATAACATCAGGAGGTATCACTTACCGTGTCCCCGCAAGGGTTTCAACCGAGGTCTGTGATAGAGTGGCAGGAGGAGAATGTAATGGGTTTTCACCCTGCCATCCCGTGATGGTAATTCATAACATTTCTGGGTGGGTGGTAAATAGAAGGACATCAGGTAATAATTTCCTGTGGTCCTGTAGGGGTCAATCTAAGCATTTGCGGTCTGGTGGTAAAGGATGAAATAGAAGTGTAGTGGTTGTAAGCCCCCGCTATCCTGTAGCCAGTCTGGGCGAGCCTTGCGATGATGCGGTAAAAGAAATAAATGGCAAGAATTGCTGTCAAATCTTGATATGCATACCCAGTCATCAAATCAAATCAAATCAATGGCTAATATTTGAAAGGAATTGAATGCTGAGATTTCATGATCTTGTGGCACGAACTAGAGTAATGGTGATATGATGAACTCCTTCGCTGAATAAGATTCAAATATTTCTTGGCATTTGCTCATTTCAGAGAATTTAGACGTAACTTAGAGAAGGCGCAACTCAGCTCAGTGTGTTTCCTACAAACTGCAATTGACAGGGTAAGTTCATTCATGCACTCTCTAATTAGAAGTTGGCGTATATTTCACTCTATTTTTCAGTTGCTAGTACAGTAAGTTGAATTTTGAAAAACCCTAGCCTGTTCAAGTCATTAAACATGGCACCCAAGAGGTCTGAGTCTACCAGTAAAGGTAATGAGCCTATAGTTCCCAAGAAAAGACCACTTCAACAATCTTTGCTAGAAGTATTGCCTCAGTCCATAGACAAGGGTCCAAAGAAGATGTCTAGAGATGCAACAGAAGGGTGTCGAGATGCTACAATCCCTATCTCCGGGTGGGATTTGTTTTGGTATTTTTATGCAAAAAAGGATGGCGAGGGACCAGTGGGAAATCCATGGAAATTGGATTTGGCAAAGTTGGTGGCGCCCGCTGTATTTGTGGATGTGGAACTGATTAGGGCACTAGCACAATATTACCATCCTACCACTAAAACAATCAAAATGCCAAATGGATTGCCATTGGTGATAGTAGACAAGAATGCAATTGTTGATTGTTTTATGTTGAACAAGCAAGCTCTCACTCAAGTGGATTTGTAGAGAAGTGAATGAGATTACACAAGCCTGAGGAAAACACTTAGGATAGATGAATTGCCAATATATATGAGAAGGGGGGCCAACAACAGAAAAATTGAGATTCCATCAAATGCTATTGAGCCTTTCCCTATGGAGGAATTTTCTGTATATTTCAAGAGAACCTATTTTGCACTATTCCAGGTCTTGGGAATTGATGCACAAGGAAGAATGCCAACTAGCTTAATGATGATGGCTATGAAAATACAACATCCAGAGGTGAACAGTGAATATGAATTTCCATCTCATATTGAGAAAAAATTGCATGAAGGATTCTTGTGTGTGAAGGAGAACAAGCAACCCTTAGATTTCAAATTCTATTCTTTACTGTGTCACTTGATTCTGTATCAGAACAGAGGGAGATGGTCAAGAAAAATGGATCTGAGTATGGTTGATGAGAAAGGACAAAGATTACCGACTTAGTATTGGTGTTATAAGCGGGATTCTTGTTGCTGGAATAGTAACTACATTGTATTTCATGATTTGTTTGTTGTCAAGATATTGAATTCTCTTGGTATCTGGTTTCCTAGGTCGACTAAGGAAGTCATGGTAATGTTGAGGCCGCTTGCACACAAACCAGAGCAGGGCCACAACTGTAATTTTGCTGATTGGTTTTTATGTCAGATCATACTATAATTAGAGTGTATGGTTGCCCCCAGCCACCTCACATATTGCCAAAATTTGTATCAGACAGAATTGGATTCATGGAGTTTATGTGGCAAATGATGTGGATGGAAAAGGAGGTAATGAAAAGAGAAAAAAAGGTACATTTCTATTTGATGCTACAATTTTTGGTGATTGGTCTATTAGCTCTGACACTCTTGAAAATTTGCAAGCCTTTTTAAAGGCAAAATATTCTTTGAAATTGGGCATCAAGAGGAATTGAGACCCTGAGGGTCATATGAATCTTGTGAGACAATCAATTCTGACTAAAATGGTTGTATCCCATCAAGTCTAGTTTGGTGAGGATGTGATAAGAAATCTTGTCACTTTTGATGAGGTATACAATAGGAAGAGAAAATGGGATATCTTGAAAAATATTGAAGATGAAAAGAAAAAGTAGAATCCCCTATTTCTTGGATTCTTCGTTGAAGAAAAAGACACTTTGAAGAGAATTGATGTAATCATTGATAATTTTGAAAGTATTTATGGTAAATTTGAGAAGCAACCTCCTAAGGCTACTAAACTTCCAGTGAAAAGGTCTGCAGGGATTGAGATTCATGAGTCTGCTCCTGATGTTTTGTCAGTGTGCAAGATCCACAGGTCCCAGAATCACCACCAGCAAAGAAGCAGAGGGCAAAAGAGGTATCTCCACTTGTCCCCTATGAAATGACTGAAGAGGTGGGGGATACTGATGAGGTGGCTAACATCTTGAGGCACATGGGAGATGACCAAGAGGTTGATCAACCATTGGTTGGTCAACCCACTGATGCACATAAGCCTGAGGCTACAAAGGGTGAGAAAACCCAAGATAAAACAGAGTTGGAGGAGGATGAAAGGATTATAGCATCCATGAGGTTCATAGAAGATGACGACTTCATCAAAACTCCAGAGTTTAAGGATTTTTGGCTGAAAATGAAAATGAAAGAATATAATGAAAAAGTGGCAATAAATAAAATGGGTGCTGATGAAGCACAACATGATCAAATCATTACACAAACTTTCAAAGATTTGAAAGTAGATAAAATTGATGTGAGTCCAAAGGAGGCAAGACAAATGATCTTGAAAAGTAATATGGTCATCATCCCTGGCCTTGAATTGAAAAAGGTATTTTTTCTTGACCAAGTTAGAAGTCAGGATGATCCACAACTTGTTTCAGAATTTGATTATGAAGATGGCATAAGTGGATGTGGTTTTAATCCAAAGATAGAGACCCTTGCAATCTGGACTACTCATAAGAATACAAGCAAACCAAGATTGCTTGATATTGTTCAAGAAATAAGGGGTATATCTGTGGTAAAGACTTTTCAAGATACATCAGCAACAGAAGCAGCTACTCTCAATGTTCATACTGCTATGTTTACTAATGTTGTTGCGAAGAAGTTAGAACAAAGGCTAATAGATTATGAGCAAACTCAGAAAGTAATGAATGATGAAGTAAACAAATTATATTTTGAAAATGTGAAATTAAAGAAACAATTGCAAGCTATGAATTCTTCTCAAGGTTAAGCCATTGTACCCTATTAGCCCCCTGTGCCACAAACAACCAGTGATGTCACAGTGTCTACTGAAGAATTTAATGCAACAAGATTGAAATTTGAAAAGGAAATTGAAAGTTTGAATAAACAAAATGAAATGACAAAGAATGAAGCAAAGATGAAACTTTTTGAAATTTTTGAAAAAAATTTGGAGCATAGAGTAAAATTGGTTGTGGATAAGCTTGGGAGTGTGCATGATTGCTACTCTTCTTTATCTTAGGCCATTAAACAATTGAAGATAAACTTTTCTATTTTGGATTTGTTGTATAAAAATGGCAACCCTATCATCACACTTTGGTTATGATGTGCTTAGTAGTGCAAAGGAATCCTGATACCCCTACAACTTTAAAGCCCACTGAGCAAATGGTCAAAATGATCATTGATGAATACCAGTATGTGAATGGGGAAAGCTAGAAGATGAGAGCAAAAGTTGAATGTTTTACTATGTTCAAGCATAAATTTATTCCTTTCATATTGACAAAAGAAGAGAAAATCAAAAGTCCTGACACATGGAAGATGAAATTCGGCCAAATAGTATTCCAAGTTATGGATTTTTTGAAGAAGGATGGAGATGTCGGTATTCTCAGTTTCAACATGATATTGGACCGAGTAATTGCCTTGGATGCTAGGTATGGAAAATTTGTGATGGATGTCAGAGCTTTGCTTGATAAAAGATGGAAATATCACCCAGAGAACTTGCTTCAGATTCAGGCTTACCAATGGCCTGGTGATTTTACTATATATAAATAGGAGGAGAAATATCTTAGAGATGAATCATCAGCAGCACAGGTTTAGGTGTAGAGGAGCAATGAGCCATATGCTGGCATTAAATAGCACCACCACATCTTGAACACTCTCCTTTTGTCTCTTTATGTTTTCTTCATGTTTTCAAAATGTATTGAAATATATTTGAAAATCTAAATTGGACTTATAAAAGGCAAATATTGTAATATCAAGGGTTAGGAATACAAAGAGCCATTTTGAATGTGAAAAGTTTGAAGCTTGTTGCTTCCTTTATAAAAGGAAACCAAGACCTTATGGCTCAGGATCTATCTGGAATTTTGATTTTTTGAAAGAGACATTGCACTGCCTGTACTTTGAAGAAAATCAATATAAAAGCTGCTATTCTCTGGTGCTTAACTTTTGGTTCTCATTTGTTTGTTGAATTGGATTGCTAATAATTTATCTAGTTGTCTCCAATTTACTTTTTCTTTGTTATTCAAATCAACCTATCAAGTATATTGTTGATTTGTTAGAACACATTTGATGTTACTTGTGTGGTTTGTTTATTGGGCTCCTTCAAGTAAGGATTAAAAGATCCTATAGGTGAATCACAGTAACTTTGGAAAGTTAAATTGGATTGTTAAAGAAGAACCTGATAACTTACATATTTGCATGTCTATGCAAGTCATAGACCTAGAATTGCCAAGCAAATCAAGTTGTGGCTAAAAGGGAAGCACATATTCTTCTTAGAGTGAAAACTCCGTAACCCAAAGGCAGGCACTAGTCATTCTCTTTTGAAAATCATTCCCTTGTATATATTTTCAAAATCTAATTTTGTTTTTCTATTTTAGGAGTAGGGTTTAAAGATTTATAGAAAAAATTAATCCAAATCATATGCCAGATTGGGTTAAGTATTGAAGTGGATGATTTAATTGACAAAATTACATAAGCTCCTTAATCTGTTCTGAAGTCACCAACAAACTTGAAAGTAAATTGTCATTGGTGAAACAAGGTAATACCCACCTAGGCTTGAACAAAGCCTAAAGTGCAAAGAATTTTGATTAATTTGATCAATTATGTTAGTTGGCCAAATTCACATATAAAACCTAATCATAAGAGTTGGCATATCTTTAGGGTTTTATAATTTGCAAATTTGAGTACCAACAAAACCAATATTGACATTAAAGTGATGTACAAAAGCATTGGCCAAATCTTTGAAGGAATGAATAGAACTATGAGGAAGAGAATAAAGCCATTCAATTGCATAATCCTTGTAGTTTCTAGGGAAGAGCTTTGTAAAAAGTTTATCATCATAAACATAATCAAAACAAACTCCCCTTTACCACTATACATTACAAAACTAGGGGCCACCGAACAAACTAGAAATGGATAAGAAATAACTCAAATGAAAGTGGATTATGCTTGATTTATCCTATGATATCCTTTGATTACTAGGGGTAATGCATCAACTTTAATTTGCATCTCATCAATTATTTTAAGGATGACATCTATGTTGGAAGGATGAACATTAGGAGTTATGATTAAAATGGGAGTGGAAGTGGCAACATGAGATAATGCGTGGAGTGTAGGTTGATTGGGGGACAAAGAATGTGTTGCAAGTATGGGCCTAACCGATGTTGTCATTGATGTCAACATACTCCTGTTGCATTGATGAAAAGGATTGGATGAACTGATTGCTGAGGATATTGAGAAAATTAGTCCTAATCAGGAACAGAGAAGAACAGTGAAGACAGTAAGGTAAAAGTCCAAGATAAGATGAGGATCAGAGGATGCTGTTTAAAGGGTTTGTAAATATGTGTCTTAAAGTGATCTAGTAAGGATTTCAGAGGTCTGCATAAAGATCTGAAGAAGTTGTGGCCGTTCAAGTAAAACTAGTTCCGATAGGTGTTCAGAGGTGACAAAGTGACACAGATAGGTCCGGTGAGATCCGAAAATGCATTATCCTATTCTGCAGATTTGAGGGAGTGTTGAGGAAGTCTCTATGAAGTATCAACTTGATTGGATCATGGTTTGAAGGTCCGCGAGCATCTATTCCTTTGTGACGGTGGTGACAGACTGTGTTCTTGAAGTTCTGGATGAAGGAGAGAAGGATTTCAGTAAGCAGATGAAGTATGGATGTTCTTGGTGATTCAGGCAATCTTGTGGAGGTCTTTGGATCGTGTCTAGTTTGTGTTGGTGGTCTGCATTGGAGTTGGAGCTCGCAATTGAAAAATATCTTCCGGATGATGGTGTTCTTCCTGAAGACTGGCCGATCGGATGTATTACACATCTTGTAGATGTTCTTGGAGATGTTTGCCGACTTAGATGATTATTCCTAAGTCGATTCCTTGTATAAATAAGGGATTGTAAAGTCATTTCAAAGTGTATCATGTGGAGATGAGAGTGTGTTAGCGAGGAAGAGAGTGAAAGGCAGAGCAAAAGTTTTGGGCTTAAATGGAACTGATTCAAGCATGGTGAAGATGCTATTTTCCAGTTCAAGTAGGTGATACTTATTATTTTGGAGACAGTGAGTCTCTTGTAGGCAATGAGCCTCTTGTGACCAGTGTGCTCGAGCAGTGAGCCCTAATTGGCATGTGCCATTTTGTTCTTTCTATTCTTCTAACAGAGAATACAATCTTGGGTTAATCACCCCATGGTTTTTCCCTTAACCGGGTTTTCCACGTCAAAAATCTTGGTGTCTTGTGTATTGATGTGTCTCTGCTCTTGATTTAATGCATTATGTTTCCATGATTGATTTATTAATATGCTGCTAAATCACAAGTGAATTTAAGTGTATAATTGGGAAGAAAGTTTTAGACAACTGATTCACCCCCCCTCTCAGTTGTCTGTCCTAAATCTAATAGAATGAAGTTGGAATGAAAACACTAGAAGTGGGAACATGAGTAGTGGCTGAGAAGTAAACACAATCATGGGATGAGTGGAAGGTACAATATGAGAAGTAGGTACAATGAGAGGATCAATGATAGGAGCTATGAAGAATTGATAAGCAAACAGAGAAGAGAAGAAATATGTGGCATGGCTAATGCAGGAGAAGATGTGGAAGGAGGTACACTAGACGAAGAGGCTTGTGAAGGAAGGGGAGGAGACACACTATTTAAGGAACTTGATGAGCTTATCCTTTGACCTATATCACTTAATACTTCCGTCACATAAGGATTATCCATTAACAAGTTATGAAGAGCATCAATCAAATTTGAATAATTAACATTATTGCTCAAATTTGTAAAGGTCTGATATAAGCATTTGTGTAGTAAGATTCATGTCTTGCCTATCCATATGTGCAACATGTGCATCATGATGAAAAACATCTTCCCCATTAAAATATGTAGTAGTCATCAAATTCTCAATCATAACTTCCTCGCAATGAATCAAGGCCATTGTAGAGCTAAGCCTAAGGTTTCTTCTTAGTGCAAAATGAGGATCAGGTTGAGACCTTGACATTCAAGCAAAATATAAAGCAATGAAAAGGAAATTGCATCCAAGTAATCCTAATTTTTTCTACCAACAATTCATACCAAAGATTTAACAATTTATACCAACGATTTAACAATTTAAGGATATTGCAATAGGTAATTTGTATTGACACAAATAATATTACTGAAGCATTTCAAAGTTTAGGCCATAAGAATCATCCTTTTTTAAACATGGATTGCAAAGAATTCTAAAAATTTAGAAGTCTTGGTCATTAACATTATTGTCGGCTACAATGTCATCTAGTGTATCATTGTCAATGTTCATATGTTCTTTCAAGTATTTAATATTATCATCATCCTCATCTTGACCTGCATCATCTTCATCATCATTGAAATTTGACTATAGACCATCTATATTGTTACCAGATGTATTTGGATCATCATTTTCTATACCATCCATAATGTTGTCTTCCATAACATCATCTAACTCTGGATTGTTGTCTTCTTGTGCCTGAACATAACCATCTTCAACATCATCATGGATGTCAATTTCTTCGATGTTCTCCAATCCCTCTCTCTCATTTTATTGGCCATCATTGTTTTTCTTAGTATCCACTAATGCATCATCAAATACATGCCTTAATCTTGGATCATAATGTATGACAAATATCCATTTCGGGTCCAAAATATCTTCATAGAAAAATACCTGCACATGAACGACATACATATATTAGACGTATGGTATAACAATTTTATTGATTAATAAACACATATATATATTCACAATAAACTATTATTTAATAGATTAATGATCACTACCGCTTCATGTTTGAGTTAAAGAAATACCTGCTCACAATGAATTAGTAGAACATAAGGCTCCTTATCCTCTGGTAGGAAACATGAGGAATCTATAGAAAACAATCCACTATGGGTATCATATCTTCATGTCCTCTCAAATGCTTCATACCATCTACACTTAAAAATACAACATTTAAAAGAGTGGTAATCTAACTCAATAATTTGTTGTATTTTCCCAACATATTGTAGATTCCCTTCATCTACACTTTCTACACGATAATGTCGACCATATGCCCACATTGCTGGATATTTCCTCGCATGTGAAATACCATTTATTTCAGTGAAAACAAATATAATGACGAATATTAAAATAGTTAATAGTGTTAAAACTGTAAGGAAAAAACATTTTGTAAAATTCCAACTATACCTTTCTTTCACATCTTCTAGACATGTTGATTTCATCTTCTGTTATGTTTGAATATATACCTGCATCTTCTATTTGATTTTGAATTTGTTCAGTAACCCATTCTAGTGTGCAATCTTTGCCCCATTCCCCAAGTAGATCAGTGGGAAGTGGAGTATTCCTTGGGTTTGATCTCTTAAACTGTCTCCTTGCTTCTAACACTTCTTCTCTCTTTTTATCATACAGATCAATCCATTTGTTCATAAAGTCCATGTGGTACAAAATGAACTTGTCGAGTATAGCACTTTCATCTACACCTATTACATGTCAACATGTTTATTTCAAACTCCAAATGTCATGCTGTTAATTTGACAAATAAATTATAGCGTAAATTAATGATTGCAAGAAAAACAACCACACTGATCATGAATTTACTTACCAATTTCTACTTGAACACCATTAGATTGTGGTTTTTCTCCATCAATAATATCTGATGCTTGTTCTTCATCTAGAAGCGTGGCCCATCTTCAAAATCCTTACCAAGGAATTCACACAGGAAGAAAAATGCTTCATTCAATACGTACCCTTTAGCCATGCAACCCTCTGGATGTGCCTTTTGTCAGACATATCTTTTTAGAGTTTTCATATACCTCTCAAAGAAAAACATCCACCTCGTTGATACGACACCCGCCAATTCAATGTCATTGACTAGGTGTATAAGTAAATGGACTTGTAGGTCCATGAAACTTGTAGGGAGCTCCTTCTCAAATACACATACAATTTCTGCAATTTCCTTCTTCCATTTTGGCACTTCACATTCGTGGATCTCCTTGGAGGTCACCCACCTAATATAAGAATAGTAAATTAGTATGAACCTTTAGTCAAAAATTAAAATGCAATATAATATCTCTATGTCTCTCACACATGAACATTTCATATAACCACATACCTTGTAAATGCTGACAATTGACTTATGGCATTCCTTAAGTCAACTGTAAGATAGGAATCCCCCCTAATTGCCAATGGCATGATATGCTATCAAACACATTTACGAAAAGGTCATTAGTAATTTTGTCTCACACAACAAAATATCAAAATATATTTAGTACTTAATCAATGTTACCAGTAAATGTTAAATGATGATATATAATACCTTCATAAAATTATGAAAATCATGTGTTTTAAATCCTGTGATATGTCCATCAACTATAAAAGCTTTAGCCAATGATGACCCATAGCCAGTAGGTGTCCTTATTGAATGGATGACATTTTTTAGTTGGTCTAGCTCTTTTTTTTTTTCCAAAATCCATGGAGCTTCTGCATATGTTTCATTTTCCCTGTTTGGCCACAAATGTTTTCTATCAATTTTGGTACGCGAAAGAGCAATATCTCTCCTTGAAGACAAGGCGTTCTTCTCTTTGCATGATATATGTTGAAATATAGAATCTGGGACATTTTTGAAGACGTGCATAGGATCTAATAGGTGAGATATTAATAGATCCTTCCAGTAAGGGAGCTCATAAAATATGGATTTCCTTTTCATTCCTTCTGGCATATTAACTACAACTTGTTCTGGTTCTTCAATTGAATCACCCCGACCAAAATAATCCTCCCAAGCTTTCAATTCAGCATATTCATACTTCTTAAGCCAATCAACTGGACCCATAATCATGGGAGGGCCTCTATTTTCAACTTTTCTATCAAATTGACTCTTCAGCCTATTTCTAAACTTATGATCTAGTGGTAGAAAAACCCCATTGTTTGCGTAAATAAATTTATGTAGATCTTTAGAATACCACCCTTGAAATTGTTCTGCACATCTTGGACATGCAAATATCTCCTTTGTTTGAAGCCCTGCAATTCAATAAGTAATGTTAATAACATCAAAACAATAGTATAAAACTAAGTATGAAAGTTGGGATGAAAATAAATTATGAGTGTAAATACATAAATATTTTATCTTACCAGAACAAAGACCAAGTCCTGGGAAATCATGAATAGTCTAACATAGCACACCATACAACATGAAGGACCTATTTGATGGGGGGATGTGATATGTCATACATTCTTATGCCTTTCCATAGCAGTTGCATCTCATCAATAAAAGGCACAAGATAAACATCCATGTTTTTAACTTGATGTTTTCCTGGAACAATGAGAGTCAATGTAAGGTGCTCCTTTCTAACACTCACCCATGGGGGAATATTGTATACTATCAATCCGACTGGCCAAACACTATAATTTGAGCTCAGGAAAGAGAATGAGCACACTCCATCAATTGCAAGACCAAACCTGATACTACGGGGTTCATCTTTGAATTTTCTTGGCCATTTTCCCTCTATGTGTTTCATTGCTCTGGAGTCGGTCGGAATTCACATGAATCAATCTTTACTCCTGTTCTTTGAATGCCAGTCCATCAATTGTGCAAGTGACTTACAACGAAACATTCATTGAAGTCTAGGTATAATTGGCATGTGATGTAAAACCTTCTTTGGAACTGTAGGACCTCGTACATCTATACGATATCTCTTCTCTTTGCATACAGAGCATTCTAGCTTGTTTTGATATTCATCTCTGTATAAAATGCAATCATTTTTACATGAATGAATTTTCTTATATTAAATCCCCAACTCAACTAACAACAGACGCACCTCTTTGCAAGTTGATGACAACACATTCTCTTCAGGGAATATTTTAGTTTTTAGTGCCCTGTAAGATTGCCAGAGATTAAATCAATTGAATGTTTGACTTATGATGAACATGTTTGATATGTCAATCTATACTAGGACTGTTTATATACAATATATGGTTTTAAAATCCCCTTAAAGAAATATAAACGAAGTTGATGAATGTTTATGAATTGTGTACACCAATTGACAATGCAAAGTAAGAAATAGATATCAACTCACTTCAGTAGGGTAGTGAATCCTTTGTCTGACCAACCAAATAGTGACTTGATTTCTAATAATATTAATGTGCATGCCAGTTTTGAGGTTCTACTTGCACCCGATTTGAACATGGGTGTCTTCGCTGCTTGTTTGATGGAGTCTTTCAGGTTGTTATCATCAACATTATGTTGGTGGTAATTACCCCTGCTATCATCGTTACTGTCAACCATATGATCATTATTTTCATCATTGTTTCCATCCCCAAATAAATATGTAAGCATTTCATTCAATCCTTCTTCATGCACTGCATTTTCACTATCATGATCAGCATCATTAAGGCTAGGTGGCATGTCATCAGTGTATGCGGATCTCATTAGCTCTTCAAATTTCTTAGCTTGTAGTATTCTCTTCAATGTTGCTCTTTTCACCCTGATATTGTTTAAAGGATGGTTTGGACCATCCCGTCCAAATCTTAATAACCCAGTTGGATCTTGGGTATTACTATGTGTTTCATCAACATCTTGTACCTATCAACAAATGCAAGCATTATTTAATGTTTGGCAACAATTGGATAAATCATAAATGTATCAATTTCAAAGAAATATAATCAAATATAGCTTAAAAAATAAAAATAAAAATTGTATGAATTATATACATCAATTGAATATTGGAACATTATTTTATAGACTACCTTTTTTATATAATAATTTAAATAAAACATAATTTTGACAACATAGTTTATAAAACATCAGTCCACACTCATTTATTATTCTTTGGTTTTCTGCCCTTAAGAACATCCTTAGGGAGACCTTGTTCTTCCCTCTTCTTTTGCATAGGAGTGCGTTTTAAGAAGGGGTAATCAATCAATAACTCATCCCCAATGGTAAGGTCCATAATAGCCTCAACCATTATCAATCTATCAACCTATCTTTCCATATCTCCATCTTTATCATTTATAACCTCAACAAATTGACAATTTGGTCTTATAGTAGGGCCCCTTCCCTTACTACTATTTATAACTCCTACAATATTTTTGTGTGTATATGCACGTCCATCTATATACATAAGATGACCTCTATTCATTTCTTTTCCGCTTTCCAATTGGAGACAATGTGTATACATATTCAAATTTAGACCATATGCTGACATGTTAAGCTTATATTCTGCTAGCCTTCTCCATTCACCACTGTAATATGATGGACCATAATATGACATTAATCTCCTAGTTGTTTGTTCTGAATTGTTTCTATGTTTAGATCCCACATGTACATTTTGGACAATAAAGAGGCCTAGATTCTCTCCATGAATATTGGAGGGTCGTATCATGTAGCTGTATCCCCAAAATTGAAACACCTTGTACACTCTAGGTAGTTGTTGATCACTAGGCCAAGCGCAATATAGTCGACAATCAAATGTCTCTTTGTAAATTGATCTCAAACTCAGGGGCAAGTCATCATCTCCATCACATTCATTCTCATAGGGTATGTAGTCCACCTTCCCCTTGTCTTTAAGCAAATTATGCATCTTTAAACCAGTTCTTGTTCTGTTGCTTGTTTTCATCAATTCCTCATCTTCCGAGCTGGTATATTGGCACATGTTTTTGTTAGATGTATCATCTAATAAATGATCATTACCCTCTAGGCTCGAAGTTAGTGATCTAGGAAACCTTAAACCAATAACTTTATCCTGCAAGTAACTATTAAGAAAAAAATTAGTTATTTAAATAATATAAAACAATGTTTAAACGAAGTATACATGTTATTTATATCAAATTGAAAAATTCCTTACCACAATTCCTATTGGATTTGAATTGATTGTAGGAGGCATACTACTGACTGGAAGCTCATCATATATGTAATGAATTTGTACAATCGCTCATTTGAATTGTTTCTTTCCATGACATACAAAACATCCACAAACAACAATTTTCTCAGAGTATTCATCCCATGTACTATAGTCCTAACCAAACTCTTGTTCAGTACAATCATTTGTTGTGTCTATAGGATCCACTATCATATCCTCTTCCACCCACTGTCCTCTACGTGATTTAACAGTTTTAGGTCCACGTCCACGTACATATCTTTTTCTTTTGCTAGTTGAATGCTCAGGATCTGCATTTGCTCCAATCCCCATCTAAAATAATCAACAACATGCATTAATTTATGTCAAGAATGGATAATACATTATAAATTTCAATAATACTACGAAAAAAGATGTCCACATATCACAAAATGCCATCAGATCATTTTTTCCTAAGTTAAGTCAAAATTTGAGTACCTGTGTCTCGCTTCATTTGTTGTGTCCTCATTTGATATGACACGATCTGTTGCCATGGCCTCGTCTGGCCCCTATAATACACAACATAGTAAATAATGTTTAGTACACCAATTATATCATTTCAACGAATATGCTATCCAACACAAAACCTCACTTTAGTCATATATTTGACATATTGATATCATGTTTTGGCCATCCTAATTTTCAAACTTTTCCCTTGATCATAGAATCACACTTAATCACCATTCCTGTGCATTTTCAGCCAATAAGTTTGACCTCAGAGGCCTCATGGACATAAAAATGACTTTATCTCCTCTATGTTTTAGCATTTTTGAATTCATAAACACCTTCCTCCTTTGGTTGAGGTTGCTTTCTCTTCTTACCTCTATTGTATCTGTAGATTCCATTGTCATATCTATTTCCACCCACTTTCCTCTCTGCGATTTAGTAGTTCTATGCTGTCCACGTCCTGTCTCCATGGCCTCCTCTGGATCCTATAATACACAACAATGACAATAGTCACATAATAGTTATGCACCAAGAGAATATTGTTGAAATTATCTTGTTAATACACTCGCTTTTCATTAAGACACACTATGAAAAAAAAATAGGACATTGCAACATTTTGCTCGTCACAAAAAGTTTACACGCGGAATCTTGACAACTAGAGCTCAAATCTTATGATTACAAGATGACTACAAATTCACATCAAAAAGACATTTATTTCATATTTGACTCTCCTTTTTCTTTTATGGGTCATTTTAAGGCTATCTATATCTCTCCAAGTGGCCACAAAACCCTCAAACTATCATAGAACCCTCAAAACAGTCTCAAAGAGTCTTTGGCACCAAAATTTTAAATTCTTGATGGAGGGAAGGATGATTTGGATGTTAATTTTGAAATCACGTCGTTAGATCTTTGTTAGGTTAATCCTAGCCATTGGATATTATTTAATTATAGGGATGTTATGTTATATTTCACCATTACCTTTCACTCCAAAATTAATGGTTTCCTTTGAAAAGAAAACCCTCCATTAGCTATCATAACCCCAACCATCTGTTGAAGTGGACTTAAACATTATGTGCAATTGTCATTGCTCATATTAAGCACCTACCTCCCTTCTTAGTGGCCCCACATTTGTGATGTATGCGAATGAGTCATATGGTACATGTGCTACATGTTTAAAGTTTGATTTTTGCTCATATTGTTGGAAAAAGTCCCAAAAAGACCTTTGATTTTTGAGTTTTATACTCTATAACATGCATCTCCTTGATCTTTGCATCTAATCTATGACTGGTTTCTATTCTTTCAAACCATATATGCAATAAGTCATTAGTTTGAGAGAGGGAAGTTTTGAGTTACCATGAAATCCAACATTTATTCTAGTTTTTTTCCCTTAAATGTGAGAGTTTTGTCACCTAGGGTTTGATATTTTGGAGTTTTAGTAGAGGGTTTGATGTTATAATTAATGTATAGATATATTGAAAGACTTAATGATCCTTTTTTTTTGCTTGTAGGGTTTGTAACAATTAAGAAGATAAAGGGCATGGTGTAAGAGAGAGGCAAAGATCCTTTGAGTACCAAGATTTATTTGCCTAATGGGCAATCCATCAAATCTTGGTAACATGCTTTCCTAGGTTATGAAATTCTAAGCCCTTGACATTGATGTAACAAGCCTATGATCTATGTCACAAAGGATGAAGGAGGAGTATGCAGTCATGGTAGGAAAGTGAAATTACAATGACATTTTGATATGATTGAGATGTAGTTGGGGTATTTAGGATGTTGTCATCATGTCTTAAGGATTGACAAGATCTAAGGAATAACTACATGTATAACTAGGACTATCACAGGTATGTGACGAAGTGGAAGGTTGTCAGATAGTGAAGGAGATAGTTCATGGCCTCTTAAAGCGGGCCTCAATATTATAATGAAGTCACATAATATAAACAAAGATTGTCATGACTTAGCTAAAATGTTGTCAATCTCCTATCACATATCTTAAGGTAGTCCTTAATCCCAAATCCAACTCTCAAATGTTAGATGGAAGGTCATGGCTCCACCTAGAATAATTGGTGTCAAAATGATAAGTCAGGGGACCATCATAGTGTTGATCTACTATTGTAGTGGGCTCTTGAGGATTCAAAGGTTGTAATATCATTGCTATTGTCCAAATACCACCTAATGTTGTACTAACAATGATTTAGAATCTTTATTAGCAAGTCAATGGACTGATATGGGAATAAAGGGCATCCACCATATGATATATGACTGTGACTAACAAAAATAAGCAAAGGCATTGCTAACATTATAAGTTAGGTAATCATTTATTATTAAAAAATGCTATTATAGCAACCACCTTAAATTTTGCCTTGACTATTAATAGGGGTATCAAAGATCATCTTTCAACCATTAGGATTGTTATAACTTATATAATTGTTGGTATATGGTGGATTACTATCATTATAGGGGATGATAACAAGGACCATCATTGTGCCTTGTTATAGTTGATGGACAATCGTCCTAAGTATTGTTACAACCCAAAAGGTCTATCACAACCCCAAAGGACTATCACAAATGCTATTAGGTCATCCAAACCATAGCTCCAATATTCACCATCATATGAATATCATAATTAACATTGTAGAGCTTGTCATACCATGAGGCATAGGTAACAACCATAAGAGGTTTAAAAGCAACACTAGAAACATTAAATTATTGTCATAGTACACCTAGGATAGCTAGGTATGCATCCATAGAGTTATTACTATAAAGTTGTCTCATTAATTTTGTGACCAGGTTAAGTCACTATCATAGTAACAATGTAGTTAGTCATCAATCAACATGTTGTCTTTGCATTTCAATGAGATCAGTTCTTGAAAAATGACAATCCATAGGTTAAAGAGACAAGTTGATACCTTACTCAAGTTGTCATGTTCTTGAAACCTTGTCACTATAAAGAGGAGATATCTAGAGAGTAATGTCACAAGTGTTATTATATGGAGCCTAATCAGACTCAAAGGTTAAATTTTCCCCACTTTTATTGGTGCGGTTTCCCCCCAAATTATTTAATGGGGGAGTGCAGGGGGGGTAGAGCCCCTCGTGCAGGGCCCGAGGGTGGAGCCCACGGTGGGGGTCTGGGGGCAGCGCCCCCGAAGCAAAAATTGCCTATTATTTATAAAGGCGTTGGGAGTTATTTTTCTATTAACTGACATAAAAAAAACCCTATTTTTGTAACCAACATAAGCTTGATAAAAGTGGCTAAGGGTTAGGGTTTCTGTTGAGATGTATTGTAGCATTTGCAACAGTATTGAGTTGCAAGGATTGCTGGTTGTAATCGGTTTGATTTACTGGATAATAATATTAGACTCTCTGTTGGTGGATGTAGCCCGGGTTTGGGTGAACCACCTTAAAACTTGTCTCTCGCTATTATTATTTTTGTGTATTTTCATTCCTCTGTTTAATCTTTATTTGCATTTAATTGATATCTTCTGCCGGCTAACCCTAACAACAAGGACATAACCAAGGCATGCACTATCATGAGCCATAGGGACAACTTACTACACCATCCAAAACTCCATTTGAACTAGCTACTATCAATAATTCACATTATTGGGGACTGTCATGAAGAAAACACCATGCATAGGACTGTCATAGTCAAAGTGGAGAGGATTGTCTAGTCATTTTATGACTGTCATAATAGCTAGTGGATTAGTTACCATGCTTCAACCTAAAATAGGTTAATGAGAACATAGAAATGAAAACCACAATACCATAAACATTGCCATAAGTTGCCAATATAGTCCCAATATCATGTCATGATAGTAAGAGAAGAGTTGTTTGGTTTTTCCAAAGCCATATCAGTTGCATAAGGATTGTCACCAACCATCTGTGTAAGGTGGTGAAAGAGTGAGTCATTATTGAGCTAATCATAAGAGAAGCATGAAGTCAAACTGCTATCGTGGAAACAAGATATAGTTACTTATTATAAGGACAATCCAAAGTTGGTGAGGTTGCTAGAAGTAACCAAATTTAGCATTCCATTATATAGTGATATCAACTTCCAAGCAAAATACATCATTTTGCACTAATAGGCACTAAATTAGATGCAATTTGCACCACTTTTTGCACCCCAAAAAGATTACATTTAGGCCTAAAAGTCGGCGCTAAAGTCGGCGATAATGGGGCCGACTATAGCGCTGACTAATGAATCAAAAAAAAATTTAAAAATTCCCACCTGCACATACCCCAAAACAAAAAAAAACACAAAACAAAACTTTATTGATTTTTGGTGTTCATTTTGTGTTTGGAGATTGAGCGTTTGGTGTGCAGAGATTGAGCGTTTGGGTTTTTTGTATTCACCCTTATTTTGGGCAGATCCTTGGCAATGGCGGGACTTGTATTCCAACCCCAATTTCCTTTCCATTCCTAAAGCGCATACTCACTTTCTTACATCTCAAAAGTCTTAGGTTCGAGCCACGACAACCTTTGCTTCCAGATATCTCAGCCTTTCAATTCATGCTGCTCTTCTTCTATTCGTGTGACGTAAGGGCATCACCTCTCTTTCATCTACTCTTTTTTTCCCGTCAGATGTCAGATTCATTTGGACAAATGCGGGTCTTGAAATATTCATAGGGCATCTGTTGAAGATAATTCTGAGCAAGGATTTTCATAATAGACGACAAATTTCCACATTCCATAATATTATAAATGTGTGCTTTATTTCTATTGATGTATAAGCTTACTTTCTTGCAGCAAACTTATAGAGGAAAACAACTTCATGATTTGCTCTACAAAGTAAAGGTCAAAAACCTTGAGGAATACAGAAAAATTGGATGAAAACTTTCATAACTGGTAGTGTGTACTTCGTTTGTATCCACAGACTGGATGAAAATAATTTGCCCTAGGTTGCCTCAAAATGTCAAGCAATAGAGGGAAGAGAGCAAAGGGAGCAGACTCTGGCCACAATGAGGTAATTCATTGTCAATTTATAGATTTGTAAATGTTTCCATTATTTCTTAGATTTTTAGTTTTTAGTTTTTTATTTCTAAATTTAAAAGAAAAAATTTATTATATATATAGGGACACGAGATTGACAAAGATAAAGAGGCATTGGCTTCCATATTGGGGGTAGAGGCAGTGAACAAATTGGATGGTGTGGACTTGACAATGCTTGCCAGATACATAGAAAAACAATCTAGAAAGCCCCTGAAACATTGCAACCAAATCAACAGTGTCAAAGGGAATCAATTGATTCCCCAACTAGTCCTGGATCGGGCAAAAGATCTAGGAGAAAATCAACAACAGTAACCTCTAAGAATGTGGAACAAGGAGCAGAGGCTTCCAATGTCCCAGCCACTCCTGGGACATAGACTTCTTCGACCACCACACCATGTTTTGCATCTTGCATTGGTACCTATGATACCAAGATAGAATACGATGTGGTTTCAGGGGAAGTCCGAATGACAGATGCTGGAAAAATGTCTGTGAATAGGTTGAAGGAATCATGCCTTCAACGGTTCAAAGACCATCTACATTTTTCATTCTCAAAGATACCCATGTACCTACAAAAAATAGTTATCCATGACATGGAGACTGAATTTGGTACAGGTTGGTCTGTAAAGAAGATAAATCTATGAATGTCTCAAAACTGCAAGAGATTTTGGTGCAACCAAACAAAGAAGATAAAAAAAATCCCTCCTGAGGTAAGGCTCAAAAAAAGGCCAATTGATGTAAGTGTGAAAGTATGGAAAGAGCTTGTAAAAGCATATGAGAAGTCCGATGCACGGAGGAAGTTCGGTGAGGAGAGTACACAGGTATTCAAGAATTTGCTCATAAGATTATATCAAATTTATTAAACGATTTTTAAATTTTATTTGTGCATAGTTAAATTAAATTAGTATATGTTTCAGAACAAGGCCTCCAAGGTTAGGCTTGACAAACTTCGTGCCACGCATCACAGTGGCCAGAAAGGTTTACAGGCCTTGATCTATACATTTGTAAGTATATTTAATATGTTAAATGATATTTTTTTTAATTTCCTAGGAAAAAGTAAATGATTGCATATTAATTAGTTTAACTAGTCCATGTGCCATGCTTTGACAGGAGGAGAAATATGGCCAGCATCCAAGCCAACTTGAAAAGGAAATGTTACAAAGCAAAAAGTGGACCGATTTTGTAATCTGGATGGAGAACGAGGTATCAATAGTTGTGTTAATATGTCCATTTGCATTTCTTGTGTTGAGTTGTTTATTGATGCGTAGGATGAGTTCTAAAGTGATTCTTTGTTGGCCCTAGATCCCACTCAATTGTCCCATTATTTGTAGTCCTGGACATGTGAACATGTCCTCCTAGTTACCTTATTGCAGTGTTGAGATTTGAACTTCGGTCACTCTCGTTATGAATGCACCTTTTTACCTTTACAGAACAATCCTTAGACATTTTTCACAATAATTTTAATCCACAAAGCTCGACAACTGTAACGGCAATCACTTTTATACAAATGTGAGTTATGTGAACAGGCCACTAAATCATCCACACATTTCGCTATATTGAATTAATGTATAGACAACAGATCCTTTATTGAATCATTAGGTGGTGATAGAACTTATGAAAATGATGAGTCCCTTATCAAAGGCACATCATTGATATCTTTATCAAAGGCACATCATTGAATATTCCAACAGTTGCAACAATGTAGGGCAATACTCTATCTTGTGATCAACATCATAATAAGTATACATTGGAAACTTTGTGTAACTACGTGAGGTATGCCCAGGTTCTCCACACTAGTAGCAATAGAGTCCTCTATTGCATACTCTACCATGGCCTCCTTGATTTCCTCCATGCTCCATTTATTATGGCTTCTAATAGCACAACACCATCTATTGTGGTTGTTACTAGGGTTGTGTGGTTGTGTTTAATTTTGTTTTCCTCTTGCCTTGTGGAGGACTTGTACTACTTTGTAGGTAGTAGTGTCATGGGTGGATGTGTGACAAACCTTGCACTAGTAATTGATAGGAACATCCTTTCACTTTTGCAGTAGTGGACAATTTCATGAGTCTCATGACATATGGTGCAATTAAATATGTGTTGAGCAAGAGGGAACTATGTGGCATTAATAGCTTGAGCTCCCACCACTAGATAGTTTGTAGTTGTATGCCCCTTAGTGTGGCACTTTGTTCATCAAAAACCACATTGATTAAGAGTTTCACTTGCAAGTTGTGCTATTTGCATGACCATTTTTCCATTTGTTCTTTTAGGCATGTAGTAGAATCATATGTTGGGGGCTCCCCTAATTCTTATAATCTCAACACAACTTTTAAGGCAACTTTTTAATTAGGGAGAGTGAGCTAAACTAGTTCATGTTGGATATGTGCAATTAGCCTACCAATAAATCATTCCTTCTAAATTTCAACATTTTATAGTTGGGTCAATCTTTAACACCAATTCCTTAGAGTGTTGATCATACCTACACACAATCTCTCCCGATTGTTGCCTTATTTCCTTTAATGCCACAATATTACGATGCACCATCTTAGGGCAATTGAAATTGGGAAGGAAATCTCTTAGCAGTTTACCAAGATCATTCTTGGTAACATTAGGATCATAATGAGTATACTAATCTTGTGCTTGCTTACAAAAAGTGGTTGCAATTAACATAATCTTGTGGTCATTATCCACAGCATTTTGTGTGTGCCATGCTATCTCATATGCTTAAGTTTGATGGGCTAATAATGAACAATAAACCCTTGTTTTCCTGCCTCCTTCTTATGACTGATCCCATTTTGGATTCCTTATGAAGTCAGGGTGATTTGAAGGAAGATCAAAGTTACACTCCAAGTAGATGTGTGGATAAAGAAGGGCTTAGCGGAATATGGAAACCTTTAGATTTTGTGATTTTTGTTTTTTCCATTTTAAAACTATTTCTTTTCTTTCTTTTCTAATTAACATTTATTTAGAAGCCCTTTCCTACACCCAAATCTTCAGTTTTAAACTCACTTGCATGGAAGATGCATTAAAGGTATCAATTATATATGTTCCATGATTTAAATCCATTATTTTGTGGTTCTTAGTATGACAGAAAGAAGGATGTTGTTGCTTCTTAGACTTGTTGCACACCTTGCACTAGGTCCACAAGCTGGTGGAATGGTATTTGAGGATACAATGGCTCTCATATCATAATTTTTTGGAAGGAATCAATTTAAAATGGTCTAAGGTCTAGCTTTCATTCCAACCTAGGATTCCATCACAATAATGTCATATTATAGTCTTTAGATATGTGTATAGTTTATGTGCATGGTAGCAACCATTTAGTAATAATTCCTCACACACCACACTGTAACTGAGATGTGTGAATGCCCTAAAACTATACAGGTTCAATCCAAACACTATCATAAGATCATGCTTGATAAGATTACGGATACATCATAGTTTAGGTGTGGGTAGGACTTCCTTAGGGCAGGTAGGACTTCCTTAGTGTAGCCCTAACTATGCATTGTAGTAGAATCATTATATTGACCATTCGAAGTTCGGACTAGCAGGGACAATGGAGTTTCAAGACCCTTGCTAGCCAAGGGAAGGTTGATATAAGAATTTTGAGGGACCTAGGGTAGTGACAGTCATATAGGACTAGGTTTGCATTATTTTTGGAACCCATAAAGTCTTGAGGTCTTCTTAGAGGGGTGATATGTGACTAGGGTATGAAGGCTAGGACTTTCTATGTAATCTTAAGCCCTCCTTTTGGATTTGTTGGAAGCATTCTTCACTGATGCATAAGGACTGTCAAGACTCCTATGATAGTGCATTAGAGAGGCATTGAAATCACAAAGGAGATAAATGTTATTAGGCCATCACCCATTGGAGAAGGGATTGTCATCAAGAGCATGACAATGTTGCCTGGTCATAGTCACAAAGGGGATAGTCTTTGTGGTGGTAATTATAGTCACTAAGTTTACATCCATCTTCCTAGGGTCTGCAGAAATGCTTGAAGTTGAATATGCCTATTTTAAAGATCTTTCCATGAGTATTTTTCATGCTTTTACCCCCTTAATGATCCGAAGATTGAATATAAAGGTGTGGAAATTATTGACTAACCTTACTATTGTCACAATCAATTTGCTAACATGCAAGACAGTCATGAGGTTTTTCTTGTTTTATTCAAGATTTATATAATCTTCCTTCTTGATAAGATGGGGGTATGCTATTCCCAAATTGTCTATGACAAAATACCAATGGAGACCTCCCCAATCCTCATCTCAAGTTTCAAATGCACAATGAAATGATGGAGGACAATCATAACTGTCATAATAGTACATCAGCATTTTTTGTCTCAAGGTGGCCCTTGAGACTACCAAGGGGATGGATATAGAGTTGGGATTATGGTTTTTGTTTAAAAGCCTTGTGTCATTGACCTAATATTTATTTGTGGCAAGGATCCCAATAATCTAAAGATTACAAATTGTTGTCAAGAAGGGATTGTCATAGTTAAGTGTGGTACAGTGATACAATTTCATCTTGGTTGAGTATTTTATAAATCTCAAGGTATTTAGAATGCATGGGGGTATTAGGGTGCGGTATCACTATATAGGTAACCATCAAGTGATTTCTTCAACCCAATGTTGGCCTATATAGTACCCAGTGTGAAGAGCAAGATAGTGTTGTCCAAGAACCTTATTACAGTCACAAATGAGGGCAGTCTTAGCTATTGTAACCATAGTTGGAATCCGTGGTTGTTACCATAACATATGTGACCTAAAACCATGACTCTATGAGTATGAGTTGTTTGAAACTCCTTTGAGAAGATCCCACTATGGGAATGAATCATAATTTAGTGTTAAATAGGATTGTTGTCATTACAAAAAATCTAGGGCAATCATTGTATCCTCTCATTGCCATCATATAATTAATGCAACTATAGTTTTCAATACCAAAGAGATGGAATTGATGGTAACCATAAGGTCTGTGTTGACTAGTCTCAATCATTCATCCCTCGATGGTAAAAAATAATGTCCCAAAGGAGACAATAATGATGATACAAATGCAGACACAAAATAAGACCGCTTTATAATCTTCTATTTTAGAGGACTGTCTCTACATTGCTGGTCCAGATTAAGGAAGACATGATTTAAGAGTTCTTTGGATTTGATGGCTATAAGCCATTCATCAAATCCACAAAAGGTGGCATGGTCAGGTTTCTGAATGCTTAAGTCCTCCTTTGTCAGATGTTGTAGTTGCAACTACCATGTTAGACATGTATGCAAAATGTGGAAGCATAGACAAGGCATGTGAACTATTTGACAGAATGCCTCAAAGAAATGTGGTCTCATGGACTACAATGACTGCAGGATATGCACAAAATGGATTTGTTGAAAAGGCTTTAGAAATTTTAAAGCAAATGCAATTGGCTGGTATAAAGCCAAATTCCACGACCTTTTCTAGCATCCTCCCTGCCTGTGTCAAAATGGGAGCTTTGGAATAGGGTATGGACATCCATAAATACATAAAGGATAGAGGAATTTTGTCAGATGTTGTAGTTGCAACTGCCCTGTTAGACATGTATGCAAAAAGTGGAAGCATCGACAAGGCACGTGAACTGTTTGACAGAATGCCTCAAAGAAATGTGGTCTCATGGACTGCAATGATTGCAAGATATGCACAAAATATGGAATCATAGACAAAAAATGTGAACTGTTTGACATAATTCCTCAAAGAGATGTCATCTCATGGAATGTAATGATTGCAGGATATGCACAAAATGGATTTTGCAAGGATGCTCTCCAAATATTTGAATTAATTAAGCACTCTAGAATATATCCTAACATTGTAAGATTTGCTTGTATTCTAGGTGCATGCAGCCATGCAGGTTTAGTGGATGAGAGCTGTACATACTTCAATCACATTTGTAACCCTTATTGCATTACACCTACAGTTGATCATTATGTGTGCACGGTTGACCTCCTTGCCTGTGATGGCTATCTTGAAGACACCCTAAACTTTATCTTTCTTTCTAAATTCCCAAATTTGCCCTATTCCTGCTCACATTGAAGACCTGTGTGCAGGAATAGGGTTAACATTTTTTATTTCTAAAATCAATCGGATAACATATTGCTAACTTCATTTTTTTTTCAAACAAAATAGACCTTTATCTTAAGGTTACTCATGAACCTTAAGATTAATTATTGAAAAAAAACTGTGCATTCCTTAATGACATGTAAGAGAATTTAATCAACTGCTACTTAAAAACTCTTTAATGTTTCTGTCTAATGCAGGTTATTAGATTAATAGTGAAAAAGAACATACATGGACCAAGCAATCTGTGGCACTTAAGGTTATGTAAGAGAATTTACAATTGATAGTTAAATTGTATAACAATTTTTTTTATGATCTTTACTAACGTTTATTAGAATTGTTGCATGTTTTACATCATTGGAATGACATATTAGCTGTAATTTTATTGAAATTTTATTATGGTATGTGCACTTTGATATGATGTAGTATGATTATGGTTTTGTTTCATATGTTGTAATATTAGATATATAACAAAAAAATAAATTATTGCATGAAATAAATAATAACTTTTCATTTTAAATGTTTTTTTTTGCAGAACACAGGTCTTCCAAAAGATCAAGATGATTGTCATGATATAGATCCAAATTATGTTGGTTATGGTACAGATCACATGGCAGAGGATGATGATGACGTAGATACAGAAGACACCAAGGCCGATGACGATGATGATGATGACGGCGATGATTATGATGATGATGATCATGATGGTGATGATGATGATGCGGCAGTTGCTGGTAGTAGCCAGTGACATTCATGATCATATAGACTGCATCATGGATCATTGCTGATATATCATTATGATGCCTCTTTTCATGGTTACTATCATATGTATCATTTTCATGGCTTGCAGTACCATATTAATGAGTTATATCATAAATTTATGTATCATTTGGACACGTATCATCTTGACTTGTATCATTTTGAGTTACATAATTTATCATTTTTACTTATATCATTTGTACATGTATCATTTTGACTTATGTCGCCTGTTGGACATGTATCATTTTGACATGTTATTGATCTACTGGCATATTTGACTTTCACATGTTTTAGTTATATATGATGATGATCTTATCAGTATTGACTTGTCAATTTATATATATTGAAAGTGGTTGATAATTTTTAGATGGATATTTATTACGTATGATGATTTTAATATATTGCTTAGGATGGATGTTGTCAAATTCAATTAAATTATAGATATTTGACTCACTTGTTTTAATTATAGATGATGATCATGTTATAATAATTATCTTGTTATTTAATCATATGAGTTAAATAATTAAATTACTTACTCTATAATGATATGAGTTATTTAAGAGGCATGATATATTTAACTAATTAAATTGAAATAAAACATATTAAATTAATAAATGTAAACAAAACAAGAAGCATTTTTAGAAGCAAAAAAGGAAGCAACAATGGAAGCCAACTAGAAGAAAACCAGAAGCAATCTTGGAAGTAAAACTTGGCATTATCTAGGAAGCAAAAATAGAAGCAATTTAGGTAGCAAACAAAGAAGTAATAATGGAAGCAATTTTAGAAGCAACAAAAGATGCAATAATAGAAGCCATATTAGAAGCAACAAAAGACACAAAATTGGAAGCAACAAGTGATGTTATATCGGAAGCAAAATTGGAAGCAAAACCAGAAGCAAAATTGGAAGAAAAAGTGGAAGCAAAATTGGAAGAAAAATTGGAAGCAAAACTAGAAGCAAACCTGGAAGCAAAACCAGAAGCAAAATTGGAAGCAAAACTAGAAGCAAAATTGGAAGCAAAACTGGAAGCAAAATTGGAAGCAAAACTGGAAGCAAACCTGGAAGCAAAACTGGAAGCAAAATTGGAAGCAAAATTGGAAGCAAAAGTGGAAGCAAAATTGGAAACAAAAATGAAAGCAAACCTGGAAGCAAAATCGGAAGCAAAATTAGAAGCAAAAGTGGAAGAAAAAGTGGAAGAAAAATTGGAAGCAAAACTGGAGGCAAACCTGGAAGCAAACTTGGATGCAACAAGCGACATTATATTGGAAGCAAAATTGGAAGCAAAACTGGAAGCAAAACCAGAAGCAGTATTGGAAGCAAAACTAGAAGCAAAATTGGAAGCAAAACTGGAAGCAAACCTGGAAGCAAAACCAGAAGCAAACTTGGAAGCAAACCTGGAAGTAACACAAGAAGCAAAACCAGAAGCAAAATCAGAAGCCAAACTGGAAGCAACAAAATCTAGTGCTAAACCTGGCGCTAAACCTGACGTCAACCCGACGCTAAATCTGGCGCTAAACCCGACACCAAAGTGAACATGCAGTTTGGAGCTGATTTTTGCGCCGGTAGAAGTGTCCAATTCATGAACTCAAATGCACTAAATTTTATTGCTATTTTAGGCACTAATTGCCTATTTTGTTGTAGTGTTGTTCCCCCTAAACTCTCCAATTTGTTGTCATGATAAATATTTGAAAGATTGGAGATGGTCTAATACCCACAACATTTAGGTGTTCCCCCTTAAAGTGATCTATAAGCAACTCCTTCCTTCAATCACCCTTTCAACCCACTTCAATGCTAAATGGAACTATAAGTTTAGCCATTTGAGGTGGGATAAACTTAGTTTTTAATTATGGAAGTCCAAAGTTGATGCTCAATCTGAACTTCTGACATGGAAAGTCTTGCACATCAAAGTTCCTATTAACAACCATCTCAAATTCCTTCCCCTTATTTTGTCCCTTTTGTGCCAAAGAAGAATCTATTAAATACGCATTTTGGTTCTACCATCATGCTTGCAACTCATGGCTCTCCCTTTTCTTTGAATTTCCCTCACCATTCCCACATGCTTGGTCATGGAAAGTTGATCTTCTAGGAACCTCTACCTTTCATAATTTCCTCACTTACACCTACAACCAAGTGATCCTCAAGTTCCTTTAGAAGTTTCATTGCATGGTTATTTTCTCTTATGATCTATACTCTTCAAATTGAAACTTAGATGGTTTGCTCTAATTTGTTTCTCTAAATTGCCAACCTATCCACTGTCCTTCAAGACCACTTAAGGACTAATGTTAAGTTGGAAGGAACCATACATAACCTTCATGCACAACTTCAAATTGTTGAAGGATTGCATATTTCTGTTAGGATTCTCTAGAATGCCAATGACTCGTGATGACTATAGTTAAACCATTTATCCTAAATTTGTTGTTGCACTTTGCTTTGTTGAAGACACAAAAGTGGAAGAAGATATAGGTTGTTCTGTTGCAAATTCACTTACAACTATTGGATGCTCGACTGCAAGTTCACTTGTAGCGATGCAATTTTCATTAGGAAGTAGAGGCTTCCATATTTTCATTGGAGCATCCCTAGTTTTTGAGAGTTTGCATGGATCAGAGATGTTCTGATGATTCTGGTCACTACTCATGACAATTGTGTGGGTACTTACAACCACTGGGGTGAAGAGGATTGCTTCTACTACTAGATTTACCCATACCATTTGGAGAGTTTTACTTGCAGGGTCTTGGAGGAGGTCACTTGTATTACACTTGTAGCCAAGGGAAAAAGGTGAGTTTGTAATGTCCCTTTCCTAAATTGCCTTAAAATTACAATTGCAACAAATTAGGGTTAGGGTTACATCTTACCAATTTAAATATTGCTTTGAATAATGCGATTCTGAATTTGAATCATTCAGTCAAAACATAATCAACATATACAATTTTCTACTTAGATATATGTATATATTCAATCATGAAGGTTAGTCAAATTACACTATATTCAAACTCATAAATAATATCACTATTTGAGAAATCATACATTCATTGTCATGCAGATAACTCTATTTGTTTACAACACTCAACCATAAAAGAGGAGGTATAGGGAGACATGGCAGGGTGCCTTTTGACAATAGTTCTCCCTCCAAGCAGTCCCCTCACCATTCTTCTCTGACTGGTGAATCTTAGTGTGCTAATAAAGCCTCAACATGGGGATTAGGGAGAGAATTCTGCCCTTATGTGCCTTTATCTGTTTCTCCCTTTTACATGACAGTAGGGTGCCCTACTAGTTATTCTCCATACCTATCAATGTAAGGGTGCCTTTAGCTATTCTCCCATAGTGCATATTTCCCCCCTTCTCCATGTTGACAGTTTATTGCAGTAATTTTATGTATTTTAATATATGATAGTGATATGCAATAAGTAAGATACTTAACAGTCAATAATGATCTGACCTGTTGTTCCTTATTCTATTTTTGCATGTATATCCAATAAAGATTCTTATTGAACTTTTAGTTCAGTTCAGAGTTTGCAATATAATCCTTTTGTTGTCTATATTAGTCTAGATGCTTGTATAAATAGACATATTTCTACAGATCAAATGTCTGCTATCATATTCAGGGATCCAATGATCTAATGACTACTTGATGATTGGTGCCTTTGATGTCTACTTCCTTCTCCTTAAATATCCCTCAATGGTGGCAACTTTATGATTGGGTGTGGCTCTTTGTTAAGCATGCAACTCTTCATTAATGCTATTCCTAATTGCACCCTTTCATCACAGACCTTTGTTATTTAGTGGAGCGCTTCCTTTAGAATGGTTGGCCACTATTTATTATTTTAGTTTCTTTTAAACTTATTCATCGAATGCATTGCAGGGGTCACCCATGGGAGGAGGGGATATGACAGGAAATCACACTTCATCATATGAGATACCTTTACATAGATCACTCCTTAACAAAATTGGTCTTCACAAAATAATATTAAATCATTGTCAACATATCGCCTTCCTTGTATATCTTCATTCAAATAGCATCTTACAGTATAACATTTTGTATAAGTGTAACGCTTAGTATAAGGGCCAGTAAACATACTTGAGTTGGCTAGCATATAATTTAAATTATGACCTGTTCTATTCTAGGGACATGACAGTCTGCCTTGCCCAAGATTGCTTGTCCTCAAGCAATCACAAATTAAGAACTCTTGAAATTACCAAGATTCTAAATCAACCTTGTATATTTGTATTTTTTGGACGTCATTAACTTTGATTGTGATACTTTGTTAGGAATTTGAAATTTTAAACCAAGTGATGATTATTTTGGTTTTGTTTGACTCTATGTTCTTGGAGAGTAGCTGTTAGTATACTTGCCTCAACTTGATTACCAATAAGGTTAATACCACCTTATAATGTATGAGGACAATTTATTGTCCAATAGTCTTATTATTGTTTCCCAATAACTCTCAACAACAAAACCAAGAGTTGGAAATTGGCAGGACTTGTTACTTAAGACAAGTTTTCTCTCATTTCATCGTTCCTAGGTAATGAAACAAACTCTTCATTACCCCTTGTTGAAATCAAAAATCATGATGGATTGTGGGAATGTTGGGAATATCAAGATCCCACTTCTTTGTTTGCAATCACTTTTGCTTTCGTGTAAAGGACCTAGATGTTTGAATGACAACCTCTTTAGATAAAGTATGTTTCATTTTGTGTAACATTCAAACAAAGTTTACGATTTTTTTCTAATGAGGAGCTTATAGGGTTTTTTTGTATTACTTAACCTCGTCAAACATCTTGTCATTCCCATAGGTAATTAACATTTAAGTATAAATTTATGGGATTGATCAAGTCAAAAGGATGTACAATAGTTTAGCATTCATAGCAAGCAATAGGACTTAAATTTATAGGTTTTACCCTAATATCCAATTCTTGTTCCATCTTCTAATTCAATTGGAGGTTCTTTGACATATCTCCATGTTTGGTACTAAATTTATTTTCCTATCTTTGAAAAGTACCTGATTTATTTAAACAATATCAATTTATCCCCAGGTTGATAGGTGAGAATGATCCGGGGGTTTGTGGGTTATGGCCCATAATATAATTTAGCATAGGTTTATGTAACAACTTTGTGTAACTTGATGTATATCAACTTTATCTAAGTCAACCTAATCAAGAAAAAGAACTTAGACCATTGGATGAAATGATCTACTCTAGATGTTATATATAGAAGTGAATTTGGTCTTCATACAAAGTTCACTAAATCAATTTTATAGGTTATAGGGTAGATCATGTGTGGTATTGACTGGATTGTATTGTCATTGACTCAATTAGTGTGGGATAGATCACTTTTTTTTATATTGGCTTTTGTTCCAAAGGAATAGAAAAATTTAATTCTAATGATGTTCCTCTTCCATGAAGCTTGATGAATATATCTTACGATAAATTTCCAACATTTCTCCAAATTTGTAGGTTCCTAAAGAATTGATTTGTCTTCATTATATTCTCCCAAAATTGTTGTTTTGACTTTTAAGAGATTGACCATTCTATGTCAAGATGATACCTTAGTGTACCTAAATCTCGAAGTTTGAAAGATAACCTTAATCCATCTTTGTATCTTTGGTTATGCCTAAGTTTCCGTGACAATTAGATTTTTTTGTTTGAGAATTGGAAGTCAAATTATATCATTAGATTCAACTACGTTGAGTGATTATGATTTGATTGCTTGATTTTATGATGACTAGATGAGTGATGATTGCTTATGTCAATGAATTGATTTATCCTTTATATCTATTTCTTAAAGGAGTCACTAATCTTCTTGGTTGCCTTTTTCGAGAATAATACTTTACTTTTGAGTCGATTGTTAGATTTATTTCCTATTGATGGTTTCTTCACATGTAAATGATTCCTCTTTTATAGTTTATTGTTAAGGTAGTCCTACATTTGAAAGGTCACACTTTTTCGTATTTGGGGTTTCATCCTTTCTCACATCATTATTATTCTTGAGAACCTAATTTAATTTACCTATAAAGTCACTTAGGGTTCTATTCTCATTTGAATTCCTCCATGATGTTTTGGATGTCTTTCTTAAATGAAATGTTCTCTCCTTTTATATCTCACGTTTGAGGGAGTCATACCTTTTCACTTCACTAGTTACGACTCTTCATTATTACATATGTTAATTTGTTAGTTCTTCTTAGCCCAAGAAGTGTTTGACACCCATAGAGTAAACTTATTGAAGAAGCATTATGCATGAAGCAAACACCTAGATATACATAATACATGAAGTATATGTGATACACGTAAGCATGAAGCATAAGTACATGTGAAGCATGAAGAATACACATAAATACACGTGATACATAAAGTAAACATAAGACACAAAGTATACATAATACATGGAGCATGAAGCATGTAATACACAAAGTATACGTATAAGTACATGCAATACAAGAAGCATGAAACATACACGTAACACACAAGGTATATGCATAAATACACGTAATATATGAAGCATGTAGCATACATGTAATACACAAAGTATGTGCAAAAATACACGTAATACACGAAGCATGTAGCATACACGTAATACGCGAAGCATGAAGCATGAAGTACATGCATAAATACACATAGTACATGAAGCAAGAAGCATGAACATACACTCGAATACACGTAAGCCATGAAGTATACACTTGAATACATGTAAGTCATGAAGTATACACTTGAATACACTTAAGTCGTGACGTATACACTTGAATACACTTAAGTCATGAAGTATACACTTGAATACACTTAAGTCATGAAGTATACACTTGAATACACGTAAGTCATGAAGTATACACTTGAATACACTTAAGTCATGAAGTATACACTTGAATACACTTAAGTCATGAAGTATACACTTGAATACACGTGATTCATGAAGTATACACGTGAATACAAGTAAGTCATGAAGTATACACTTGAATACACTTAAGTCATGAAGTATACACTTGAATACATGTAAGTCATGAAGTATACACTTGAATACACTTAAGTCATGAAGTATACACTTGGATACACGTGAATCATGAAGTATACACTTGATTACATGCAAGTCATGAAGTATACACTTGAATACACTTAAGTCATGAAGTATACACTTGAATACACGTAAATACATTACTGAGAATATAGTTCCATGGATAGGATTTTCCCAACTTAACCTTAGCTTTAAATAAGATTCCTTGACTCTACTCAATTGTTAGACTATCGGATACCACTTCACTTTTCTTAATCATTAGCTCATGGCAAGTTACATTTAGATCTCAATTAAAAGTTCCACTAGATCATCATGTTTTATCTAGATAGAATGTGATCCACATGTTATCACACACAAAGCACACAATCCAAAAACTCATTGTAAACCCTACACAACACTTTAAAACACCCTATGATGTTTCAATTTGCACAAGCAACCATATGGCACATATTCTAGAGTTGTTTCATGACAAGACACCTATTAGCACAATGAACAACCAAAAGCCAAACCGTCAAACGCTGAGGACTCACACATGAGAGTTCCATTGTCTCGATTCTCAACTTTCATAACAAAACTTTTTGCCTTCTTGATCATGCAATCTATAAATATATATCTAAAGCATTAAGAGAATACGCAGCCATATATCTCGCTTGAGAGAATGTCATGTATAGAAGGCATAAACTAATAAAACTTTGTTTCAAATCTAGTATTTTCCTCTATCTAAATCCTTTCCTCCATGTAATGCCAAGGGAAATTTAAGTAAAAGAGGGATCCTTTGACATTAAACTAAGGTATGAAGGTTAATAATTGACTAGAAGAACAAAACTTTGATCCCCAGATTCGCAGGATCATGTTTTGATACCAATTGTAACGTCCCCTTCCTAAATTGCCCTAAAATTACAATTGCAACAAATTAGGGTTAGGGTTACATCTTACCAATGTAAATATTTCTTTGAATAATGCAATTTTGAATTTGAATCATATAGTCAAAACATAATCAACATATACAATTTTTTGCATAGATATATGTATATATTCAATCATGAAGGTTAGTCAAATTACACTATATTCAAACTCATAAATAATATCACTATTTAAGAAATCATACATTCATTGTCATGCAAATAACTCCATTTGTTTACAACACTCAACCATAAAAGAGGAGGTATAGGGAGACATGGTAGGGTCCCTTCTGACAGCAATTCTCCCTCCAAGCAGTCCTCTCACCATTATTCTCTAACTGGTGAATCTTAGTGTGCCAATAAACCCTCAACATGGGGATTAGGGGGAGATCTGTTTCTCCCTTTTACATGATAGTAGGGTGCCCTACTAGCTATTCTCCATACCTGTCAATGTAAGGATGCCTTTAGCTATTCTCCCATAGTGCATATTCCCCCCCCTTCTCCATGTTGACAGTTTATTGCAGTAATTTTATGTATTTTAATATATGATAGTGATATGCAATAAGTAAGATACTTAACGGTGAATAATGATCAGACCTGGTGTTCCTTATTCTATTTCTACATGTATATCCAATAAAGATTCTTATTGAACTTCTAGTTCAATTTAGAGTTTGGAATGTAATCCCTTTGCTGTCTTTATTAGTCTAGATGACTATATAAATAGATATATTTCTACAGATCGAATGTCTACTATTATATTTAGTGATCCAATGATCTAATGATTGCTTGATGATTGATGATTGGTGCCTTTGATGTCCACTTCCTTCTCCTTAAATATCCCTCAATGGTGGCAACTTTATGATTGGGTGTTGCTCTTTGTTAAGCATGCATCTCTTCATTAATGCTATTCCTAATTGCACCCTTTCATCACAAACCTTTGTTATTTAGTGGATCACTTCCTTTAGAATGGTCAACCACTATTTAAATTATTTTAATTTCTTTTAAACTTATTCATCAAATGCATTGTAGGGGTTGTCCATGGGAGGAGGGGATATGACAAGAAATCACACTTCATCATATGAGATACCTTTACATAGATCACTCCTTAACAAAATCAACCTTCACAAAATAATATTAAATCGTTGTCAGCATATCGCCTTCCTTGTATATCTTCATTCAAATCACGTCTTATGGTATAACATTTTGTATAAGTGCAGCGCCTAGTATAAGGATTGGTTAGCATACTTGAGTCGGCTAGCATATACTTTAAATTATGACCTCTTCTATTCCAGGGACATGACAGAGTTTTACTCACTTGTAGTACCATGATGGTTAGAGAGGTCTTTCACAACTATTGAGGGATTACCCACAATGCTCGAGGAGGAGCACTTTCAACAATGGTGGTAGTTGCCTACGTTGGGGAGTGTTTAAGAGAGATGTTGTAGGTTATTGGTTGTCAAGGTGATTCTTGTCATGTTATGACTTGATAACCATTCTAAAAACAACCATTACACTAATATTTTTTATTTGTTATGCTCTATTCAACAGGGTTTGTATATTATATGTTATGGTCTGGTGCTTTGTCTATGCACGTCTTTGAATGTGTTTCTATAATTTTTTTTTTTTGTATTGAAAGAATGCAAATATACAAGAATATTTAGCGCTCATGTAAGCAACTGAAAAAGGAAACAAAAATACATATACAACAAATACAATACAACTATTGGCCATAGATAATACAAAAATGACCTGAAATAACACAAACATAAAAGTCACTATACCTAAATCTATAATCTATTATATGTAAAAAATAAATAAAAAATAAAAAAAACTTTTAATCCAATAAAAAAAATCTGTACATTCCCTATCAATACACCCAGTGTACCTCTTAATATGCTAAGTGCTAATTATTTTACAACTTACAACAAGTGCTCTCTCGAATGGTTAAAAATAATAATTAACCGTAGTATGTGAGCATTACAGTGCTCGAAATTGTCTCACACCGTAAAAAAATTCACATCGTAAAAAAATTCACACCAGAAATTTTTCTAAACTCGTCGGTTGTTCTCACGCAAATAACTCAAACGATCATATCAATGAGTTGAAGGGGAGTGCGAGGAAGTTTTTTTTTTGCATTCTTTTTATTTTTGGGAAAGTTGACAATTCATTAACTTTAGAAGACTTGTCTATACCGTTGGCCTCAAATTTTAGATCTGTGGCAAGGAAATTTTGCATCAAGAAAGAGAACAGAAATAGACAATAGATTGGGCATTTGCAAATTACACAATACCATTCAACAATGCGTGTTTACTAGAGAATCCATCTATTGGGGTGGTGACAGTGGGTGGGTTATGAACCTTTCTTTCACTTACAATTCTTATCAATATGGTAATATTGGTTTTATTACAAACACATGGGATGATATATATCTGTAGACACTTAAAGGAATTTTTACATAAATTCCCGTAAGACCTGGATGCCATACATATTTAAATTCAAAATGTAGCGACAAGAACATCATGGTTCCATTAATTCGTAACAAGTGTTTAACTGATAACGAATTAGCTATTAAAAAATACTTGCAAATAGTGAATGCTCACACATGGTCCCCTAACAAGTGTTTAACAATGCCTATAGATTGAATAATAATGAGGCATACATACCCTACCCCTTGTAAGATTTGAACTTGTGGCCTCTCTTCCAAGAGGGCAAATTTTTCACCAACAGGGGAAAGTTTTATGAATAAGATTTCAAATGATGAATTTAATGATTTAAATAAGCTTAGTTCAGAAGCATTGATTGTATGAAAAATTGAGCACAGAACCCGTTGATTTACCGCTTTAAAGTCACGATTAAATCTTGTATTATCCTCGTATCTGTCCAAATCATGAAGGTGGCACTAGAGTTGAAAATTGTTATCACTGCTTGTGACTTGAAACGTATATCACGTTTCCCTACTAAAATAGAAATTGACCGTTTATTCACGTAATTACCGATTGTGAATGTTGTCACGTCACAGAGTTACTAAATGAGGGGAAATGTTACATCAAATATTGTTTGCTTTGTGATGTCAGACTTGGTGGTTTTGCTTTGCTTTAAGGAGTTTCCATCGAACAAGATTTCAGTTTTATTACTAGCAATCGCATTCAATGTGCAATGGGTTAGTTAGGATATATTATCACAAAACATAAAATTATTGAAAGTGTTGCATGCAGTAAGAAATAATTTAGTAGATAGTAATTGTGAAAGAAAAATATGTGTTTTGATCATTGAGAAATATTTTTATTTAGGGAGCTCTATAAGGAATGGTTCATAAGGCACAACACTCATTTAAGGTTTTGCAAATGGGATAGCAAGTTAAATGGGTAGATCTCGGAGGAAAATCTATGGTTAAGTGTATTTGAGTTAGAGTAGTGTTGGGATGGGTGACCTCCGAGAAGTCCCGATACTTTGCACCTTCGAGCATCACCTAAATGCAATGGGTGCTAAGTGGACAATTCATACTTGTGAGAGATAGGTTCTTGTGAACCGCCACTCATGAAATATAGATCAATAAAGATTGATTGAAAACTATATAAAACATCATATAATGATTAAAAAAAACACTTTAAACCATGGTAATTTTCAAGAAAAAATTATCATAATTTTAAAGGAAATTGTAACTAAAAAAATCCCTATATGCACATATTTGTCATGTGATTACTTTACTTCAAATAAATTATTGTAAAAAAATATTCTGATACACATGTCCACCATGCTACTCTCAAATAATATAAAAGATGTATAAGATAATCTTTGTCGAATCTTGTAGAAGTTTTGCAGTGAGTTAGATCATTAGAAAATTGTATACAAGTCACCCTTGAAATGGTTGTGTTTGTTTGGAAATTTGACCACAATGGCATATACAATTCCATATTAATAATAATTATATCATTTGGGAATCAACTAGGCTACAAATGAATCAAAAAACTTGTGAAAATCTAGAAGTAAGGTTGTCATAATAAAGTTTATTATTACATCAATTCATACAATAATTTAAATATGAAAAGAAATTACATTCCATGAATATAATGAATGATGTCAAATATATAGAAATTAAAACATATGATGTTTCAACAAACCCAACTTAAACATTAGTTAACGTGACTAGTATATTTATAGCAATCCCTGTTGTAAAATGAGGAGCGTAGGAGAGGAAGCACGAGCAAGAAAAGGTTTTTTGAAAGTTGGTAATGGTAGAAGTGCAGGAAAATTGGAAGAAGGTGCAGGGAAGGTGGCGGGTTTGATGTCAAGTTCTAGTTGTCTTGCTGATGGTGGGCAGAGTGCTGATGGTAAAGATGTGGAAGGGGAAGGTTCCGAGGAGGGCCCAATTGACGATGCGATTCCTGGTGCTTTTGAGGTTTGTCCTTCTTTGGAAGCTGCGATTAGACCTCCTGACCTCGAGGGTACGCCGGGGGTGGATTCCTCTAAGGCAGTCAATGTGGATGTGGATAGCCCAACTAAGCCCTTTGCAGATTTCAACAACCCGTGGAAATTGCTTTTTGGGGCTTTACCAAAAGGGAAAAGCTCGCTTCCGTCGTTGGTTTGTTCTTTTGAACCTAGGTCAGGTGAGTTCTCTTTAGCGGTCCCTGATAGTGTTGTTGATATTGCCATCTCCCGTATGGATTTGTCGCTGGTTGGAAAATTTTTGGGTCCTAGACCTAATATTGAAATTGTGAGATCTTGGGCTTGCCAGAAATGGGCCCTGAAAGGGCAAGTTGACATGCTGCTTTACAAAAGGGGTTTTTCTCCTTTACTTTTTCTTGCGAGGAAGATTTGCTCTACACTATGGCTAGGGGCCCTTGGGTCATAGGGAACTCGACCCTTGCCTTGTGGAAATGGGAGCCTAGCTTTGATGCGATGAAAACCTCCTTCAATGTAGCCCTGGTTTGGGTCAAGCTCCTTAGCCTGCCGATGGAGTTCTGGGATGAAGAAGTCTTCAAGGGTCTAACTAGTGCTTTTGGGTGTCTACTTATGGTGGACCCGGTAACTTTGTCCAGAAAGAGATTGGTATATGCCAGGATATGTGTTATGGTGAATCAATCTACTAGCCTGCCCTCCTCCATCAAGATTAAATCTAAACTTGGTGTGTGGGAGTAGGCTATTGAGTTTGAATCTATCCCTTTTGCTTGTTTTCTCTACAAAATGACAGGCCATTGGGCAAAAAATTGCCCATCTAAGTGAACGGAGCCTAACCAAAAGGTTTGGAAGGAAAAGAAAGGAAATGAATAAGGGAAAGCCTAGTGCCAAGATGAGGAAGCTAAGCTAGAAGCTGATCCTATCTTGGAAAAAGTTGAGGTTGACACAACCCCAAAGGGGCTGGCGATTATCCCTTTTAAGTCCAAAAGTGAAGAACCACATGATTTGAAGATCTTGGGCAATGAGATTTGCTCTCCGGGCAATGCTCTGGTTGTGGTGAGCAACAATGAATATTTTCTTGATACCAAGGGAGGTGATGATACCCCGTGTTCCCCTGAGCAGACTCATAAGGTGGAGTATGTCGAGGATAAGCCCCTGGAGGAAATGCCCTTCGAGGAGGTCAAGAGTAGGAAGAAGAAAAAATAGCTAACCCCTCCCCATAGTGGAGTTGCTACTAGAAGTTCAGCCAAGGCTGACTTTGGTTCAGAGAAAAGAAGGCCAGGGAGACCGTCAGCCAGTGCTATGAGAGAAAGAGATAGTAAGAAGGAGGTTGCAGGAGGGATGCAAAAAACCCTCATGGAGCTGTGCTCTAGGAGCACAAACCCGATCATATCATGAAGATCTTATCGTGGAACATCAGGGGGTTAAATAATAGTCATAAGCATGACCTCCTATCAAACTTAATCTGGGACCTTAAATCAGATATTATGCTTATCTAGGAAACCAAGATGCAGATGGATAAATTGGATAATATTAAGAATAGATTCTATGCTGAGTGCGGCGTTCAAGGATCTAATTCGGAGGGAGCCTCTGGAGGGGTTGCTACCCTATGGAACCCTAAATCGGTTATTGGAATTCCCATTTTGGTGGATTCTAATCAGGTGGTGACTAAGTTTGTTCATAAGAAAGAAGACTCTTCTTGGATCATCTCTAATATTTATGCTCCTAATAACAAGAATGCTAGGAAGAAACTTTGGCAAAGATTGGGAACCTTTAGAAGGCTATACTCTAAGTTGAAATGGCTTGTTATGGGAGACTTCAACTCCACTCTTAGAGATGATGAGAAAAGGGGTGGATCTTAAGCACCTCTTGACAATAGAATAGACTTGATGGACTTCATGAATGATGAAGCTTTGTTCGATCTGGATTTGAAGGGAGCTAAGTTTACCTAGTCTAACCAAAGAACTAGGGATAATCTCATCCAAGTCAAGTTGGACAGAGCCCTTATTTCTATGGACTGGTTTGACTCGTATTCTTGCTCCCTATCAGCCCTTACTAGGCTGGGATCTAACCACTTTCCTATTGTTCTCTCGGTGGACAAATTTGGTAAGAGGAAAAGGTTTCCCTTCATATTTAAAAAGATGTGGTTATGCCACCTAGACCTGAAGGATAAGATCAAAGAGTGGTGGAATATTAATGTGGAAGGATTTGCCATGTACATAATATTGAAAAAGTTGCATAATGTCAAGATCAACGTGCAACAGTGGAACAAATCTTCCTTTGGGTAGATCTTTAAGGAAAAGGAGATTATCAGAGCTGATATGAATATGATCCAAGGTGAAATCCATGAGGGAGGTATGTCTCAAAATACCCAGGAAGAAGAAATTACTCTCCTCAATTCCCTCCATGAGATCATCTCTAAGGAAGAAGATTTTTGGAAATAAAGATCTAGAGTTGTTTGGCTTAAGAGTGGTGATCGCAACTCTAAATTCTTTCATATGACTACTCTGAAGAATAGGATGGCCAATAGAATCAAGGAAATCTCTTCCAGTGGTAGGAAAGTCAAGGAGGAAGTTGACATTTAGAAGGAAGTGCTGCTTTTCTTCTCTAACTTACTCAAAGCGGAAGGGCCTCTTTGTCAAAATATGGAAAACACTATGCTATAGGTCATCCCCAAAGTTGTGAACAAGGGTGATAATAAAATGATGACTAAAATTCCTTTTGAGGAAGAAATTAGAGGTGTTGTGTTCTCATTTGAAGATAACAAGGCTCTTGGCCCGGACGGCTTCCCCCACTTCTTCTTCCAAACATTTTGGGAGATTGTGGCCAAGGACGTTTGTAATGCCACTAAAGAATTTTTTGGTAGCAGAAATCTGCTTAAAGAATTAAACTGTACCTTTCCTGTCCTTATTCCAAAGAAGAGTGGTGCTAACTCCTTTGTGGACTTTAGGCCCATTAACTTGTGTAATTCCATCTATAAGATCATTTCGAAGGTGTTGGCTTGCAAGCTTCAGGTGCTCCTTCCTAGCATTGTTTCCTTGCAACAAAGTGGCTTTGTTCCGGGCAGACAGATCCTTGATTCCATTATCTTAGTTTAGGAGAAAATTCATTCTTTGGGAATGAACAAAAAGGATGGTTTCCTTCTCAAGCTTGACCTCATGAAGCCTACGACAGGGTGGACTAAAACTTCCTTCTCAATGTTTTGAGGAATTTTGGATTCAATGAGAAAACCCTTGAGCTTTTCAGGGAATTCATCTTTTCTCCAAAGTTTTTTGTCCTTATTAATGGCTCTCCCTTGGGGTTCTTTAAGAGTTTGAGAGGTTTGCGGCAAGGGGATCTGATATCGCCCTTCCTTTTTGTTGTCATGGTGGAAGTCCTTGGCAGACACATTTACAAAGAGGTTCATGAAGGGCTGATCAAAGGTTTACGTCCCTCTTCGCTGGGACCCTCTTGTTCTCACCAACAATTCATGGATGACACTATCATCATGGGTGAGGCCTCTGCTAAAGAAGCTGGTCAGTTGAAGAGTATTCTACAGAATTATGAAATGGCTTCTGGTCAGAAAATCAGTCTCCCCAAGAGTTCGCTCTTCTTTTTTAACACCCCTGAGATCAAGCAACATAAGATTGCACGAATTCTGTAGTACAAAGTTGAATCCTTACCAACCATATATCTTGGTATGCCTCTCTATGAAAAAAGGATTCCTGATTCCTTTTGGCTCGGGATGGTGGATAAATTCCAATCCAAACTTGCTGGATGGAAAGGAGCGATCCTTAGTCAGGTGGGCAAGATCCAATTGATTAAAGATACCCTTCAGAATTTGCCTGTTTATTCCATGTTCTTGTTTAAAATTCTAGCTAAGTTTAGAGATAGAATTAAACAAATTCAAAAAAGATTCTTATGGTCAGAAATTGAGGAGAAGAAAAGAATCTCGCTAGTTGCTTGGGACCTGGTTTGTAAACCTAAGAAGATGGGTGGTCTTGGTCTGAGGAAGATTAAAGAGTTCAATTCTGCCCTCCTAACGATCAATGCTCTGCATCTAATGAATGAGAAGAAGGAATGGACGGAGATTATTGAAAATAAATACTTGAGAGGATTCAATAACTTCAGGGATGCTCTGGACTACATTGATCTCCCAGAAGGATCTGAAATTTGGACAAATATATCTTAGGCCAGAGAAATTATTAAGAAAGGTTCGAAATGGAAGATTGGGGATGGTAGACAGGTTGATTTCTAGAATGATCTTTGGTAGGGAAGCACCCCACTTAGACAACAAGATTGGGTGAGTCCTTTTGAAGACATATGCTCTACCGCCTTTGGAATGAAGGTTGTGGATTATATTGTTGATGGTAGGTGGAAGAATTTCATGATGATCAATAGGCCGATGGAGGAGCTTCAGACCAGGTTAGACCTCTTACATATCCCTTCTAATCCAAAACATGATCAGCTCATCTAGCAAGCCACTTATTCTAGTCAGTTCTCTGTTGCGTCTGCTTTCAAAGGGTTGATTCCTAAGCAGGATGACCTTCCCTTCTGGGCCAACATTTGGGATGATAAACTTATCCCAAAGGTTAACATTTTCTTCTGGTTGCTTGTGCAAAATAAAGTGCTTACTATTGATAATTTATGTAAAAGAGGCTTCTCTTTGGCTAATAAACGCCCCTTGTGCCTTAAGAACATTGAAGACTCTTTCCATTTGCTCCTTTCTTGCCCTTTCTCTTTGGAGGTCTGGAATAAGGTTCTCTCTTTATGGAACTTGTAGTGGACCTTTCCTAACTCCTTCAAGGAGTTGGTTACTCAATGGTTCTTCCCTGTTTCCAATCCAACCCTCTGATTTCTTTGGTCCTTGACAATCCCTCATATTGCCTGGAGTCTATGGAAGGAGTGGAACAATAGAGTTTTCAGGGAGATTAGCCTAGATTCAGAAAACTTGTTTATCAATGTGGTCAAAAGCATCAAGGAAAAATTTAAAGTCAAGATTGAAGAGCAACTTTCTCAAGGAACCAAGCTCAAGGTGTCATAGGCAGAGGTTGATATATCTAAGAACTGGAATATCCTTGAAAACATTTCCACACCTTTTAAACGTATGAAACAACCCCACGGGGAAGTGATGTGGAAATTACTCCTAAGGGATGTATTAACATTAACTTTGATGGGCTAGCGAAAGGGAACCCTGGAGCTGCTGGTAGTGGGGGAGTGATTAGAGATGATAGTGGTAGGTTTTTAGAGGCTGTGGCACTCCCTCTGGGTACCCAGACTAACCACTTCGCCGAAGTTGTGGTGGCCTATCACGCGATTGCTCTTTCTAATGTTAAGGGGTATAGAAAAGTTTGGGTGGAAGGGGTTTCCAATAACATCATCAACTGCCTAAAGAATTCCCTAAACCTAGTTGGTCTACAGCAACCTTTGTTGAAGATGCTATTAAGCTTTTAGGGACCTTTGATGAGACTTATATTTCTCATATTTTTCGCCAAGGAAACACAGTGGCAGATATCTTTGCCAACTTTGGAGTCACTAGCCAATCAAAAACCCTTTGGGGTGACATAGAAATAACTCTGAGAAAGGTTAAGGACTTGATTATTAATGATTGCAAACATGGAATGAGGCTCAAGGAGTAATGATGAGATCATTATGATCTCAAAGGGTCTGAAGAGTTACTCTTTTACAAAGAGGTTGAACACACGGATTATGGGTAGGATTGAGGGTCTGAGTTTGCATTACAGACTTCATATTGTTCTCTTTCTGTTCTGTGGTGGTTGTGAAGGAAATAAGGGCTTGAATTGTAACATGGGTGGTGAGAGAAACATAATTGAGCCCTCTTTTTGTGATGGGGTCTGTAAAAAGCATAAGGTGTGGAAAATCATGGAAGGCGGTGGGTTAACCCCCTATATGGAAAAATTACATGGGGCCGACCCCAATGTTACTGAGCTATTTGTGAAGAATTATAAGAACAAAAAGATCACGACCTATGGTTGGGAGATAACCATCATGGAAGACTTCATTTCTTCGGTCACTGGTTTGTCTACCAACGGGAAAAAATTCTTCCGTGAACGAAAATATAGCAAGGATGCCCTGAACAATTTTTGCAAGGGCAATGAGCATGACAAGCTAGTAAAGTTGCAGTTTGGAGGGTATAATCGCCTTTCAATTAAGCCGATATGGGCCGAGGTGGTGGAGGCGATCATGCGGTATATCACTTTGGATGGGAGGTACATTGCAGTCTACAACTATCACTTTAATCTGCTCAACCAGTTTTGCCATGGTATGTATGTTTCCATCCCATTTTATTTGCTATCTTCACTGGAGTATGGCATTAAGGAAAACTGTAGAAACCCTACTATGCCCATATTGCATGAAGGCCTTATTCTTTTGATTATGGAATATATGAAAAACAATACTCCTATAAAAGGGCTTAAGGACAAGCATAGTGCCAAGAAAAAGGTGTGTATGGTGTATAGTGATGAGGAAACCCAATCTGATGATGAGGATTGGGTTATGGAAGAAGAAGAGGAGGAAAGTGAAGCCGAGTCTAGCAAAAAGAGAAGAAGAACAAAAAAGAGGGAAGTGAATATTTTCTAGTCGGATGGTTCGAAGATGGGGGAAGAGTTTGACTCCTGTCTCAAGGTGAGTAAAGGTAAGAAGAGTCTGCATGTGAAAAGGAAAACCATGGCTTGGGTGAAGAAAGGTAAACATCCTCCTGATAAAGGGAACGAGGAGATAGGGTTTGAACCCAGCGGTGATAAGAACTCTCTGAAATAGGGGAACCATGATGATATGGTTGATATGGGTGTGGGGAGTGGCCTCAAAGCTAAGAAAACTCGTGGTAAAACTTTGTATACCTCTGAACCCAACATTGGTTTGTGTTTTCCCAAGATTCCTAACCCATCTTGCAATCTCCCTAAGGATTTTGATGTTTTATTAACCAAGGCTAAAAACAGGGAGGAAGTGGAGGAGGTGTTTGTGCTGGTGAAAAAAGTTGTTAACTCACAACACAAGATGACTAAATGGTTCTTTGTCAAAATCAACAGAATCAACATAAAGTTGCAGCTAATGCAGGAAAGCTTAAGGAAAGAAGGTAATACCTTGATTGATTAGGATAAAGTAATTTTCTAGAACTGGGAAGCCATACCAAAAATGGAATAAATTAAGCGCGAAATGGCTAGGATGAGGTAAGAGTATGGCACGAGAGTCCAGTACTTGGAGGAAAAATTAGTGGAAGTCAATAACAATCTAGAGAAGATGATGCATATCAGTAAGTTAACCATTCAAAATAGTTTAAAGGGAATGAAGGTGCTGACAAAGAAACTCAAAGAGCTTAAAAAAGACTAGTTCAAAGACTTCGGAGCTGATGATATTCTGGAAGACCTGGGCATACAGGACAAAGAGGAAGGCACTAAAGAAAAAGGTAAATAGGTGGTTGTGGAGGATACAGGTGGCCCTTCAACCCACACAAGAGGAAGCAAAAAAAAGTAGTTTGAGGAGGAGAAAAAAGAGTTGATGAACTTCGCCAAGATGCATGAGGAATTCTATGAGCAGGAACTTGAGACAACAGAGTCCCTGAAGAAAATGACTTAATCTGGGTTGTTCTTTTTTGCTATGTGTTTCTTTTCTTATGTTGTTTCTGTAGCTTTCAGTTGGTGTTTGGTTGGCTTACTATTTTCAGTCCGCATCTTTTTGTAAGGGTTTCAGGGCCCCTTCAAAACCTACTTTACCATTATAATAAAAAACGTAACTAGTATATTTATATTTAAAAAAAATATATCTACATTAAATTATTTCCATTAAATATATTTCTTATTCTTGGCATTTATAAATTATTGGCAGCTAGAATATTTGCATTTTGGTTTAAAATAGTAAAAGCATCTTTGAGAGTGTTGTCACGTTTAGCGATGTATTTATTGTGGCATTTCATTATGATCCTCTATCTTAATAATCTCATGCATATAAATCTCTTTTTTTTTTGTTTTTAGATTGGAATCTTATAAAATTATACAGAATCTTGGAATATTTCAGCTCTTCAACTCCACCCCTACTATGATTGTAGGAACGCCTCTCGGTGTAAAAATCTTATTTTTTTTGTTTTTAGATTGGAATCTTATAAATTACATGGAATCTTTCAGCTCTTCATCTCCACCCTTGTTGTGATTGTAGGAACGCCTCTCGGCGTAATTAATATTTATAGAGATAGGTGTTCCTTCTATGAAATAGACTGAGCTCTTGTACATAATATCTTTTTTTTAGTATTGAACAATGCAAATTTACCCAAAAAAATACTCTTCAAAAGAACACTGGGAAAAAGGATTAAAAATAACCATATATACAACAATTCAAAGCTACAATGTTAATCCTTAGAGGAACACCCAGGCCTTTAGAACAAACCAAAGGACTAAAACCTTACTAAGAAATTACAATATGGATATGATCCATCAGTCTGAAAATGCATGTAAACAACTGAATGGTACCAAGCTGAAAAGAGCATTGCAAAACCAAAATACATGCACACCATAAATTATCCAAAGCCAAAATTGAGTGTCTTGTTAATTCCAAGCCCAACAATGCAAACCTTATGCATGATCTACCTAAAAACTCACTCGAATGTTGAAAAAGCAATAACCAAATTAGATCAAAGAAAAAAATAGAAATAGAAGTCAGACTAACTGTTATGGAGTAAAAAGTTTCCCGATGCCTTTTTATCTCTTAGTTTAGCTCCTAGGTCCTTGTGTTTACACTTTGCAAATTAAATACTAATCCCAGAGCAATTTCCTCTGAAACCCATGTCAAATGGGACTTAGGGGCCTATTGTAAGTGCTTAAACATGACCAAAATTAGCCTTGGGACTTGGGCTCCTGTGCCCAAGTCCAGCCTAATTTTCTGGGATAAAATTTAAAGTATGTCCACTTGGGCCCTCTCAAAATGTTTTCCTCTGTCGACCTCTTCAATTTAAATTATAAATTTAAGCAGGAAAGCATATATAAGTGAGTTTATGACTTCATTTTATGCCTAGATGGATAATGCAAACTTGTGATATTGAGAAAAGAGATTCCAAGGCCTTCATTGTGTTTCAGAGCATAATTGTGTTGTTATTGTGTTTGTTTGTTGCAGATTTGGCTTCATCAATCCATCTCCTCATGATTTGAAGGATCTTCATCTCTGTGAGGGCTTCACCTCTAATGTGACATCAATTTGCATTTCAATCATTTCATTTCATCATTGGATTGGGCATTTGCCCTCCTTGGGCACTGACTCTATCTAACAACGGTGTTGGAAGACTTAAATGTCCTCCTGGGGCTTGACTGAGGCAAGCTCCTAAACACCACAACCCAGGGGTTCTTTGTGATTGTAGGTTACAGGTGTGGGAGTTGGAAAAGTATAGGTGTAGAGAAGCAGTTTAAAGGATAAGGATTCAGGATTTGGAAGAAATTTGCTGATATTCCTCCCTCCTGGACTAGGGTGCCCACCCCGTATTCCTCCTGACAGGCTTGACCCCGAACTCAGGAGTCAGATACAGTCTGACACATCTCTCTGCTCTAGATCTACAGAAAAACTGCCCTATTGGACTTGGGCGCCCGCCTTGTAGTCTGCAAAATTTCCATTTCTAAAAACTCAACTTTTGGTATGTTTCTGATCATCCCTGAGTATCTTCCTGTACAGTTTCTTGTAGAATTCTATCCGTCTGTACCTAATTACATTACAATTAGGGTTTGAGGCTTATTCGGTCTAGGGTTTGAAAAATCTCTCAATCTAATCTATCTTTCCATATCATTCCTGAGTACACAAACCTATAGCTGAGTCCTCATTCATCTGTAGTGACTTGGCTTGGTTTTTGTCCTCGAATGTTATTGTAAAAGGAGGGTTTGATTTGATATGCTTTAGCACTATCCACCATCTTCCCACTTTTCATACATAACACTAACTATTCAATCTAGAATAGGAGGACTTGAAATCTAGCATACCATACAAAATCCATAATTGTAGATAACAAAGATTGAGTAAATCTTGTTATCTTTAAGACCTTTCAAAAATGCCAAAACCAAATTGCATCTATAAGGAGTCTTGAAAGGCATAAACTAAAAGGATTGTTAGTGTAGGATTTTATTTTCCTTTATTTTATTTTAAGCTTACTTAGGTAGTAAATAATTGTGAGTTATTTAATAGGCCATATTCATGGTAGTGGGTGCATCTGTGTGTGGTGTCAATCCACTACATGGGAAGTTACTCCACCTCCCCCCTATTTTGGGAGATGCTGGAGTTACATTTCTCATTGGTCAATATTGACACTTCACCCCACTCACCTTGCCTATAAATACTCACTCATTTGCATGTATTTTCATGGAGGTTGATTAATTCATTTTCTTATCTTTGCATCAATATTGTCCCTTGGCTTTGTCATGGCTCTCCTATAGATGAATGCTTGCAACAGATCCTGGCTCTAACATGGTATCAGAGTTCCAAACCTACAATTTTCTTCTTAAATCTGTGAGGGTTTCAGCCTTGAGAGTCTAAAAGGTGCATCCTAGAGCAAAATCAACCCCGCCATTGCATTTAGAAGGGTTGAAAACCCTAAAATCATCTATTTAAATGCCGAAAAAGGAGACTGGAAAATTTTGAGTGGTTTTTTGGGGTTTGAGTTTGGCTCTGTGAAATTTTTACAGATGACCGTACATTTCATACGGCACCATACTGGTCGTATTGTCATAGGGTTTCAGCTTTGTCCATAGGTTTCTTTGGTAGTGGTAATTTCTTTGGCAGTTTGATTTCATTATTTGCAAATTTCATTGTTTGCGGTTTGATTTAATTGTTGGCAGTTTCCTTGCAGTGGTAACCACCAACCCAACACCATGCTGGAGGTCACAGCCTGTGGGCACATATGTAGTAGCCATAGCTTGAAGACCAAGCGCCTAGCACTCATCATCTAGCCCTCCAATCCTAAGCCCGTGGTCCTTTGGCAAGCGCTCAATGCTTAGCCCCAGACTCTCCAGCCTGTGGTCATATCAATGACTCATGCTAGCATCCAGGCTCCTAGCCCCTCACTGCCTATTGGCCGATCACATGGGCGACTTGTTCCCTAGCTAGAGGGGGCTATTTTTTTCTCTCATGCCCTAAAGGAGCAGTTTCACAAAAACTATCATAACTCAGGCGTTCGGACTCCGTTTTGTGCAAAAGAGATATCACCAGAAAGAGGACTCATAGAACTTTCTAGTGGTATAGGTAAATTTTTCTGATTTTGTCTTAGTATCCTGATGTTTTCACCAAAAGTTAAGTCTTTTTTCAGCATTGCCCTTAGTGTTTTGGGCATATCTTTTGCATACGGTGTCAGAATTGGACAAACCAAATATTGTTGGAAAGGTGATTTAGTCCTCCACATAGCCATCAGGATTATGTTTCTAGAAAATATCTTTAGGTATCTATGTTTTAAGATCTCTATTTTTTTGGAAAAAGAACATTTCAATGGTTTTTCTGTGAACAAGGGGGATCATTTTTTGCTTGTGAGGGTATTTTATTGTTGTTCTCCTTGTTTTTCTGTAATCATCATGGACATTCCTAGAATTAAACCTCTTACTGCTCATAACTACTATAAATGGAAAGAAAAAATGGAGTATGTTTTGCATAAATTGCACTTGCATAGAATGGTTATGGGTACAGATGTAGAACCCAATAGTGCAAAAAAAAGAGGAAATGGAATGATAGGAAAGATGAAGCCTTTGGTACTCTTGTTCTGTCAATTTCTCCTGATCTTCACTTTCATATTTCATCTTGTCAATCTCCAAATGAAATCTGGATAACATTAGAGGGTTTATTTGGAACACAAGATATAATGAAAGGATATGAATTGGAGAACGAACTTATTGGTTTGAAACCTACAGACTTTGATAGTATTCAAGACTTCTTTACCAAACTTAAGTCCTTGATATTGCAGCTAAAACAATGTGGTATTGAAAAAGAGGACATACAATTGATTTTGTCCATTCTTACTAAACTTGGTCCTGATTATTCTATTTTTGTATCAACCTTTTATGCTACTAAGGATGCTTGGGATGCCAAATACAAAATGCCTTCTTTTGATGAGTTTGCTTCATCCCTCATAAGAGAACAAATAAAATTGGTGTAGATGGGTACTTTGAAGTCTTCAAAATCTCATGCTCTTGTTGCAAAAGAGAAAAGGCTTCAAGTGGCAAAGAACAGAAACAAAACAACAAGAATAGTGAGAAAGATAAGAAGTCAACACCTCCAGCTACCCTTGAGTCATTTTCATCCAGCAAAAAGAAGAAAAAGGAGAGACCCACTTGTGCATACTGCAAGAAGCGTGGGCACAATGAATAAGTTTGTTACAAAAAGGAAGTGGATGAGTTGAAGAATCTTATTCAAAAAATGAATGTAAGTACTACTTTAGCATCATCTCCTAGTTCATCTACTCCTACTTCTTCACCAAAACAGTCAGAATCTTCTGAAAAAGGCCATGCAGGTTATACTAATAAACAGAAAGGTAAAACACTTTGTGCATCTACAAGTTCTAGTTCAGGTAAATGGATTCTTGATTCTGGAGCCTCTCATCATATGGCTTCATCTCATTCCATGTTTTCTACTCTTGAGCCTTGCATTATGCCACAACTTTTAATGGGTAACAATACATATATGAATGCAATTGGGAAGGGATTAATTTAGATTGGTGATGGTACTTTTAATGATGTGCTTTGTGTACCTTCTTTGACAAACAATCTACTTTCCATGTATATCAGATTACTCACAGTGGTGCGGGGAAGACTGTGGAATTCACACCTGATTTAGTTATCATTAGAGACTTGGAGAGTACAAAGATTATTGCTACAGGGGTTGTTGATCATGAAACTCGGTTATACACCTTTTCTGGTTTTGCTCCTGATGATGGTTCAAATACTTTGTCTAATGTTCACACTCCTTGTGTGAACCATATTTATGAGGAGAAGTGTGGTCACTTGAGCCTTGCTGTTCTCACATCTGAAGAAGTTGATTAATACATTTTGCTATCTTTGCATCAATATTGTCTCTTGGCTTTGTCATGGCTCTCCCGTAGATGAATGCTTGCAGTGGATCTTGGCTCTAACAAGGATGAACCAAGAGGCCAAATAGAATGTTGTACACATCAAAAACTACAGATCTTATCTACATCTGCACCAAAAATCACTATATTGAACCCAATAAGTTGCAAAATAGAATACATAGAACTAATAGTTGACTATACAAGCATAACCTTTCAACCATAAAACGTAAGTGCCTCACAAGCTGAGAAGTATAACTACCAAAGAGTTATCCCATAGATTTGACCCCCACAAACTAACTACACAACTCTAATACTAATAAACACTAGAACTAAAAATGATGAATGAAAAGTATGAAGACAAGAATACGATTCATCCCATTTGTCTCAGAAATCTTTGTGTTTGAATTCATCTCAATGAACTCTTATTTTGAAGATGTAAGATTTGGAGTTTGATTTGTTGGAGCTAATATGCGACCTTCACATTCTTCTTTGATAAACCTTGTAGTTGTGAAAACAAGAAAGCAATCTGAAACAAGATATTAGAGTAAAGCCTTAAAATTACTATTTCCTAGTAGAAGTTGTGACTAGAGAACACTGCTAAACCTTTAATTTTCCATAGATACAATAAAATACCTTGTTTGACATAATCAACTATCATATTATTATATAATCCCACTTCCAATAAGGCCTCTTTCCAGTTTAATTGATGTTAAAAAATAGTAGGTCTAGGTTCCTAAAAATAACATTCCATTGTTTTTTAATAAACATACATCCCAAAAACTTGTTTCATACTTTCTTTAAACTAACAAATAGGCATTTGACTGGCTTGGCTATGATACATTTCAACTTGCCTCCAAGAGACAACTTGCAATGTAAAATCTTCCAGACTATAATTTGAGCATCCATGTCAAACTTAGTTCTCCAAATTTGAGCAATCAACTTGATCCAAAACTTATCCCTAAATTTGCACTTCCATTTTTATTCAGATGTGAATTAACAACCATATGAGCAAGTAAATCAAGATAAAATTTCTTTAATGGAAAGAGAGTGGAATGATAAGTAGATAGCCAAAGCCAATATTTAAAAAACTACATCGAATAGGGGTACACAACTTCATTGTTAATTCATTTGACACCAAAGACTGAACAAAAATAAGAAACCATTCAAGCTTTATATTCCAAAGTGTTCCATTGTAACATATCAGTGGGACTATTTCAAAGAAGTGAAATCCCAAATGTCTCCAAACTAACAAACACCTTTTTTAAATGAAAAATAAGCTTGACAGGGAAACTAATAGCCATAACTTGTCCTTTATATTGGACATGTTTATTCCACCAAATGGAAGAGGTAGCAAAACTAAATCCATGTTGTAATGAAGAAATTTTCCACTTTAGGAAATGATAGACTTGGTGCCAAGCCTTCTAAATGGATTGTAAGGGTGGAGACACTTTGATACGAAAGAAAGGGACAAGAAGGATCTTATCTAGCCAATTCACATCCTTTTATTTACCCTTAATAGAAGGAAGAACAATTTTGTATTGTGCAAAATTTTTCCATGGTTCCTCCCCTTCAATATCTTTAATTATCCATTTAGCAGCTAAACATATCCCTTGAGTCTTGGGGTCTATCAAACCCAATCCTCCTTTACCTCTAGGTTGGATGCAATGAGACCATGAGACAAATTTAAAGTCAGAGTTACCATCCCATTTTTACCAAAGAAACTAATGAACTTGAGCTTTTTCAAATCCTCATAGCCTTTATTAAAATACATCGAAGTTCTAACACAATGAGTACACATGGGAGGCAAGAAAGATTTTATTGGCAACTTGAATTTTGTCTACTAAAGAAAGAAACTTATTACCCCATTTAAAAAGATTGCTTTTGAGTCTATTAAAGAACCAATTCCATATCTCATAAAGGGATACTCCTAGGCCAAAGGGTATGCCAAGATACCTGGTGATCTTTCCATGTTTAATTTGCTTCCATTCTCTAGGAATTCATTGGGGTTTAGGGTCAGCTTGGACCAATATAAACCATTAGAAACTTAGTTTTATCATGTGTTAATTGGGATCTTGACACCGAGCAATAAAGATTTACTATGGCATCAGTGTTATTAACTTCTTTTTCTAAATTTTAAAAAATAAGCATACTATTGTTAGCAAAATGAGAGTTAATAACAATACCTTATTGAGGAATCGATATGCCTAAAATAAGCTTCATTTGATTAGCCTTTTGTAACAAGTAACCCAAGGCATCATTTGTTAGTACATATAAAAATGAAGATTATGGGCATATCTATCTGATAGAACGTTGCAATGAAAATTGATCAAACATGTAACTATTAATAACTATCTAAGCACTGGCATCTTTGAACAACATCTAAACATGTGCATGAATTTTAGGACCAAAACCTAACCATTGCAACATATTTAGAATAAATCTCCAGCGTATTCTATCATAAGCTTTATCAAAATTTAACTTAACTAGTAGTGCATTTTGGCCTGAATGTTGAGCCCACTCACTAGCTTCCCAAGCCAAAATTAAGTTATCAAGAATGAACCTGCTTCCTAAAAACCCTTCTTGTTTTACTCTTACTATACCTTGAACCACAAGTTTGATATGTATAGCCAATGCTTTTGCTATGATTTTATAGCAGGTATTTAATAGAGTAATTAGTCACTAGCTAGAAATGGAGTCTTCATTTTTCCCTTTAGGTAGAAGTCTGATTAAACCTCTATTGATATTAGGACCCAAGGAGCCTTTTTCTTGAAAGGCCTCCAAATATAGAAAATAAAAATTATTTTTGATATGAGGCCACATAGCTTGATAAAATTTCATGGGGATCCCATCAATACCTAGGCTTTTATTCTAGAGGCCATTGAAAAAGGGCATGTTCTAAATCTTCCAAGGAGAGAATATGATCCAAGAACTAGCTATAAAAAAAATCAATTAGGTTGGGAATGCACTCTTTAACAATATCTTCTAGAGTTTATTGAAATCATTCCAATGATGTTCCTCTTTGAAAATATTCTCATAGAAATTATAAAATAACATATTTATCTCACTAGAATATGTATGAAGAGAAGCAAGTTCATCCTGTTAGTGTAGGTTTTATTTCCTAGTTGGGTTATTTATTTTCCTATTTTCCTAGGTTGTTCCTACACCTTTTATTAATCTTGCTTAGGTTCATAAAGCATGTTTAATTAAGTGAGTGGGCTATGAGGTGTCATCATCCTACAAGGGAACACCCATTAGCTATCTTTAGATCGATAGATGGTTGCTTCCTATTGGTTGGTGGTGCCACCTCCACCCTCTCCCTTTTCTATATAAACATGCTACCTAGCTTGTATTAGACATCTTTTGCTTTTGCATCCTCATAATGCTATTTTTCTTCTATATTATTTGCATTACTCTTGTGGAGACTAACTCTATGTTGTTATTTTGATCTTGTATCATTTTCTTTCACAATTTAATATCTATTCATTTGCACTAGTTTTCTGGGTTATTCATCTTTTCAGATTCTAACATGGTATAAGAGCTATTATAGTGCATAATAGATTTTAAGTTTCCTTTTTGAGAGATTCACGGGGGGCGGGGGGGGGGGGGGGGGTTATAAGCTTTGATTGCAGGTTTCCTGAAAACCCAGTATGTTCTTCTCTTGCATCTTCGGATGATCTGGAGAATCAAAAAAGTTTGATAGAAATATTTTAACCTTTGGGGTTTTTCATGTGTTTATTTAGATCTAGGTGATTGCAACATTTCTGGTTATACTGGTAGCATTTTTGATTGTTCCAATGCATCCAGGAGGCTCGAGAATGTTAAGATTGGCTTTTGTTTCATCCGATTTGGAGATCATTTGACATAGTTGCAGAATGAGGGTTTTAAGCTCGGATTTGGAAGACAACTTCTATTTAGAGTATTTTCAGGCCAAAAGGACCTTGCCATTGCGTCCAGGAGGCCTCACAGATAATTCTAACATATTACATGTTTTTTGTTGTTGGAGGTATTTTTTTGTGTTAGATCCACCTCTTATGCATGTTAGAAAGAAAAACACTTTTTGGGTTTTGTTCGTCACATTGAAAAACTATCTGGCTATATATTATTTTTTGCATGAAGCAAACAAATCATTCACAATCTTAATCAGAAAGTTTTAGACCTGCTCTCTAATAGTTACAGATTTGAAGGCAGATTTCAAAGGCTCTGTTCTATCTCATACCGGCTCTGTTTCTCAAGAAATATTTTTTAATTTGGGCTATGTTTTGATGCTCTTTTCACTAGTGCAGACATTTTTTTATTTTGGTGCAAAGATTTTCTAGAAATTTTAGATTCTCACTTGTGACACTACACAGTTCTTGTTTTGGGAACTTCGGAGAAGCATAACTTTTGCATATGACCTCAGATCAAGGTGATTATTTTTTTGAAAGTGCATTTTTTTCGTATACTTTGCAGTGGTGTTGTTAGTTTCACTTGATTTCATTCCAATATTGTACTTTCAACATACACCTATTGTTGAGGATTTTGCAAGCATTGCGATCAAGACCACTAAGTAATTCTTGCTAGTAGTAGTTGTAAACACACTAAATTATAAAGTGCCAGATCATATTTTCTTGGGAGGTTCTTTGATTGAGTGAAAACAAGAGTTGTCCTCTATGTTTTCTCTTCTTTTCAACATTTCTTTTCTGCATTTCTTTATCATGGATCAAACAACAGTACCCATCTTAACTCCCTACAACTACTTTGAGTGGAAATCACACATGACAATCTAATTAAGGAAAGATGGATTACATAAGATACCAATGGGACTTGAAACTGATCCTGCTAAAGATGAATATAAGCCTACGTGGTTTAACAAATGTGATGAGGCTTATGGAATATTGTGTTTGTCTGTTTCTCTTGATTTGCTCTTTCACATTGAGTCTTTGAATTCACCAAATGAAATCTAGACAAAGCTAGAAACACTATTTGGCACACAAGATTCAATGAGGGGTCATATGTTGGAAAATGAACTAATTAGTTTAAGTCCAGGCAACTTCAACACAATTCAAGATTTTTTCACAAAATTTAAATCACTAAGGTTGCAGTTAAAACAATGTGGAATTCAAAAGAAAGATGAACAACTGATTCTTAGTATTCTCTCTAAGCTAAGTTCAGAATATTATATATTTGTTTCTAACTTCTATGCTACTAAGGGTGCACTTGGTATTCAATTCACCATGCCATCTTTGTATGACTTTGCTATCTCTCTCACACGAGAGTAGGATAAGCTAATCCAGATGGGCACTCTAAAATCCTCTAAGTCACATGCCTTGGCTGCCAACCAAGGCAAAAAAGAACATAAAAGAAAAAGTAGTAACAATAAGGATAAGAAACAAAAGAATAGTAAGGAGAAGAAGGATCATATACCAGTTGCTTCAAAAGAAACTAATAAGACCCAAACTTCTAAAGGTCATAAGCCTAAGAAGAGAAGGTCCAATGTGCCTATTGTAAAAGACCTGGGCATGATGAACATAAGTGTTTGAAGAAACAAATTGATCACTTGACACACATTCTTGAGAAGAAATATTAGTGTTCTTGAGTCTATCAAACATAACTCAAATGAGGGGTCTAAAAAGGCAAAAGAAAACAACAAGGGGAAAGGAAAGGGCAAGGCCCTTAGAGCAGTTGCTTCACAACAATCCACTTGGGTTCTTAATTCAGGTGCTTCGCACCACATGGCTTCATCTAAGGAAAAAATTTCATCTTTGGAGTCGTGTACTATGCCTTCTATTTTGATGGGTGATGACTCTCCTGTTGAGGTGTGTGGGAGAGGGTCTGTTGATGTGGGGGATGGCACATTCCATGATATTCTTTGTGTGCCCTCATTATCAATTAATCTCCTGTCAGTATATCGGATCACTCACATAGGTTCAAGAAAGTGGGTTGAGTTCACTCCTGATTTAGTGGAGATTCATGAGTTGCATAGTGGTTCTACAATTACAGTTGGGATAGCAGATAATTCGTCTCGGCTATATTTTTTTCTCACTTTGTTCTTGATCCTCCTTTGTCTATTTTTCTCACTCGTTTAGATGATGTGAGTAGATTATGGTATGAGCGGTTTGGCCATCTTAACTTTCACTACTTGCATAAACTCAACTAGTAGAGCATGGTCACAGGGTAGCCTTCAATTTAGTTTTCAGGTGGTGTTTGCCAAGGTTGCATTTTTGGTAAGCATCCTAAAGAAAAAAATGATAAAGGTAAGGCATGGAGAGCATCATAGATACTAGAGTTAGTTCAAAGTGATTTGGCTGGTCCATTTCCTTGTCCATCTTTTAGCAAGGCGAGATTTGTTCTAACTTTCATTGATGAATTTTCTTGATATACTTGGGTGAGATTTCTCAAACAGAAGTCTGAGGTATTTGATCACTTTTAGGACTTCAAGAATTTTGTAGAGAAGCAATCTAGGAAAGCCATCAAAGTTTTGTGCACTGAAAATGGTTGTGAATATGTCAACCATCGTTTTAAGCGATTTTGCACTTCAGAGGGGATTGATTTGCAACATTCGATTCAATACAACCTCAGCAGAATGGAAGAATAGGTCCTTGAAGGAAATGGAAAACTGCATGATTCACTCCATATCTCTTGCACCACAGTATTGTGCAGAGGCCATTAACTATTCTTGTTATATCCAAAACCATGTTCCTCACCGAGCCTTGAAGGGAGTCACTCCTTTTGAAGCTTGAAGTGGTCAGAAACCATCAGCTAAGCACTTTCAAATTTTTGGTTCTCTTGCATGGGCCCGCATTCTTGCAAATAAATGTAAGGCTTTGGATCCACAGAGCAAGTTTTGCATATTTGTAGGCTATCTTAATGGTGCGAAGGGTTATCAGTTGCTCCACCCTACTACACATGAGTTGTTCATTGATAGGAGTGTTCAATTTAAGGACTCTTCACTTTAAACTCCTATCACTTCTCCACCTCCTTCTACTTTGACATTGGAGTCATTTGGACTACATGACAGATCTTCTTATGAGTTAGATTCACTTGAGCAAATTCATGATGATGAGGAGTCTTCTACCTCCACTTTCAATGCTGAAAGTGATTTAGAGGATTTACCTCCTTCCTCTCCTAGTCATCATTCAGAGGGTGATGATTCTCCTCCAAATTCTTTGACTTCTGGTCCACTCTGGGCTAGATAGACCTTGCAGTATGTAGGCGATTGGGTTGGGGATTCATCAAACACTAGGCAGACTTGTTCACAATTCCAGGATACTCCACATGTCTTCATTGCTATTGCCTCTAATCCAGTCCTTTCGAGAGGCTTTTGGTATTCTTGAGTGGGATACAACTATGTAGGAGGAGTATAGTTCCTTGATGAGGAACCACTCTTGGGATCTTGTCCCTCTTCCTAAGGGAAGAAAACTTGTTCGATGTAAGTGGATCTATTGGACAAAGTTTGCAGCAGATGGGTCAGTTAATAAGCACAAGGCTTACCTAGTCGCCAAAGGATTCTCCTAGGTTCCTGGGATTGACTACTCTGAGACTTTTGTGCTAGTTTCCAGAATGAACTCCATTCGACTTGTTCTTGCTATTGCTGTAACCAATCATTGGGAAGTACACCAGATGGATGTGAAGAGTGATTTTCTTCACAGTGACCTTTAGGAGGAGATTTACATGGAGCAACCACAGGGTTTTGTTTAGGATTCTTCACTTGTGTGCTACCTTCAAAAGTCTCTCTATGGCCTCAAACAAGGCTCATCAGGCTTGGTATGCCAAGATGGACTCCTTCCTTCTGTCAGTTGGGTTCACTCAGTGTCATTCTGATCCCAATTTCTATATTTTATAGTAGGATGATTCACTACTATTTTTGGTTATGTATGTTGATGAATTGTTGATCATAGGGAGTTCTTCATCCGCCATTGGGGTAGTCAAAACTTCCCTTCATGACAGGTTTTTGATGACTGACTTGGGCTTGTTGCATTACTTTCTTGGGATTGAGATATTCCAGTCTGCTTTCAGAATCGCCATCACACAGTCCACGTATGCTTTAAATTGTTCTCACAGTTTCATATGGCTGATTGTAAGCCTGCTTCGACTCCCTTTCGTTTTGGAGTCAAACTTAAGGCTTAGTGTACTTCACTATTTATTGATGACACATTATACCGACAACTTGTCAGGAGTCTTATTTATCTGACTCATACGAGACCTGACATTTCATATGGTGTAGGCATGGTTTCTTAATTCATGCAAGAGCCCCATGAGCTACATTGGAAAGCAACCAAGCAAATACTTCACTACATTTAGGGTACTCATAGTTTTGGGATTCACTATGTAGCAGGCATTGATCTTGACTTGCTAGGATACACAGATTCATATTGGGCACGTGATTCTCAGGATCACAAGTCTACTTTAGGCTATAACTTCTCGCTTGGTTCAGGTCTTGTTTGTTGGTCGAGAAAGAAGTAGTCTGATATTGCTCTATCTTCTACTGAGGCCGAGTATTAGGGGGCTGTGAATGTCACCAATGAGGCCATCTGGCTTCAGATTCTTCTCACTAAGTTTGGTATTAGATCAGATGACCATTAGTCATATTTTGTGACAACTAGAGTGTCATTCAGATCTCACGAAATCCACTCCATCATCAGTGGACCAAACACATTGAGGTCCACATGCACTACATCCGGGAGCTTATCCATGGGAATGTTATCAACTTTCACTAGGTAAAAGAAAGAAGTTGGGTCCACGAAGAGGGGAAGTTTCGGCCAAAAAAAATCTTGCAGGAAATGCGTATGAGTTATTGAAAAAATCATACGCGCTTAGCTATGATTAACCGAGCCTAAATCCAAACGTGTATGCGTTATGCTTCATTTTCCCATTTGAATACCTTTAAGGAACACACACGCATTTTATAACGCGTATGTGTTTCTTAAAGGTATTCAAATGGGAAAATAGATAACGCGTAAACATTTTATAACACGTATGCGTTTCTTAAAGGTATTCAAACGGGTAAATAGATAACGTGTATGTGTTATATACAACATACACATTTAGATTTAAGAATGCATATGCATTTTATAACACATGCATTTTCAAATTTTGAGGCTCGGGAAAGGCTTGACAACCCGACCCTTAGCCTTTGACTTGCAACTAGAAAACTAAGGCAGGTTCAAGAGAAATGTCCAACTTTGGCAATATAGATGGACTTTTTTTTCTGAATTAATCTATGAAATTAAAACCCATTATAGAACACGATGTCTAGTTTCCAAATATATAATTTTTGTTAAGATTGGATTATGTTTTTTATTTTTCAATTAATTTCTAAGCAAGCTGGTCCATATACTTGAAATATCAGGTTTTTTTTATTTTTAATAACTTTTTTTTGTAAAAAAAATTATATGATATCAATCTTCAGATAATTCTCTACACAATGAAAAAAAATTCAAAAAATGTTTAGTTTAGGTCCAATTATGCTGTCCGTACACGTTGATTTTTAAAAACAACAATTAGGGCCAATAAAAATTCAAGAAAAAAATTACAAAAAATATCCTCATCAATCTTCATGTTGTTAGATATCTTTTCCCAAAAAGAATTAGAAAAATACTTTTATTTAGGTCAAAAAGTGGTGTCCGTACATGTGCATGGTATGGTAAAAAAAATGACTTGTAAAAAGTGATTTTTATACATGCCTATCAAAATTTAATTTCTATCATCTGGGTATTTGAATAAATTACATATTTGGAAACTAGTTTCAAAATACCAAATTTCATATTACTGACTTTTTTTAAGATTCATTGTGTAAGTGCTTCAAAGTTTCAGTCCAAGTGTGACAAATTCTGAAAAACAACAAAAACACTTCCACTTTTTGAGCTTTTTGTGGACCCAACTTCTTGCATCAGCCCCTCTATTGTCTGACTTCTAAGTAGTTTTTTGATATCTTCACCAAACCCTTCATTAAGAGTAAGTTCCTTCATTTGCAAGCTTTGTTGGGGGTGTGGGAGGCTTCATCTTCTGGGGGGCTTCATCCTCTCACTCGGAGTCCTGACTCTCTCTACTATGGGGGGTTTCTTCTCTCTCTCTCTCTCTCTCTATTTAGGGGGACTATTCTCTCTTTTTTTAGGGGGGCTTCTTCTCTTTGAGGGGGATTTTTTTTTACATGGGTACCTCATCAGTATTGATTTGTCGGGACCCATCCTTTTACCCACCTAAGTTGCGCTTAAGGGCAATGTTAGTGTAAGTTTTTATTGCCTAGTTGGGTTATTTATTTTCCTATATTCCTAAGTTTTTCCTACACCTTTGATTAATCTTTCTTAGGTTCATAAAGTAGGTTTAATTAAGTGAGTGGGTTATGAGGTGTCACCATCCTACAAGGGAGCACCCATTAGCTATCTTGGGAAGATACTTTGCTATCTTTAGACCAATAGATGGTTACTTCCTATTGGTTGGTGTTGTCATCTCCACCCTCTCCCTTTACTATATAAACATGCTACCTAGCTTGTATTGGTATCTTTTGCTTTTGCATCCTCATAATCCTATTTTGCTTCTGCAACATTCACATTACTCTTGTGGAGACTAACTCTATGTTGTTATTTTGATCTTGTATCATTTGCTTTCACAATTTAATAACTATTCATTTGCACAAGTTTTATGGGTTATTCATCTTTTCAAATTCTAATACATCCTTTTTGGCACAATTTTGTTCTTTGTGATAAGATTAAGGTGCCATCAACCTTGTAAATCCTATGTAATTTATTATTCTTATTATTGGTTGTAAATCATCCATAAGGGATGAAAGGTTTCACTAGCAACAATCTTGTTTCAACCACACATTTATATCTAATACTTGACACTAATTCATTCGCGAGGGGGGGTCGCAAGGAGGTCCCCCTGCGAGGGGTTCAGGGGGATCATCCCCCTGACGTGGGGTCTGGGGGCCGCGCTCCCCAGTGGGGGTTTGGGAGCAGCGCCCCTGAAACCACATTTTATTTATATTTTATCATTGTAAATTTAAACGGTTCATCATTAGGTCACAGATTTGACGATCGATATTATGTCAGTTTTCTTTCCCTAGAAGGTAACCCCATTTTATAAGGATATTTTTACTACGCTTTTAGCAAAGTTGAGAGTAATAGGCGTTGCTGGATTGAAGACTGAAGAAGAAGAGGAAGTGCATGTATTGTAATCTCATATTTGAAGATAATACAAGTTGGAGCCTCTTTTCTTGGTGGAGTTTTTTACCCGAAAGGGTTGTCTCCACGCTAAATATTGTGTTGTGTTCAGTTCTTAATGCATGTCATCTTTGTGTAGTGGGTTTTATGGGTGTGTGCAAGAAGTTGTGTCCACTTATTGGCCAAAAAGTGGAAGTGTTTTCCCTAATTTTCAGAATTTGTCACATTTGACCTAAAAATTTGAAGCACTTAACGGTGGAATCTTAGAAAAATTCACTAAATATGAAATGTAGTACTCGGAGTTTAGTTTCCAAATATGTAATGTTTTTCAATACCCAGATGATAGAAAGTGATTTTGAATAGGTGTTTCTAAAAACCACTATTTAAAAGTCACTTTTTTTTTTACTATACCATGTACGTGTACGTCATCCATATTTTGACCTAAATAATCATATTTTTTAAAATCCTTTTGGGAAAATATTTGTAACTCACTGAAGCATGTTTTCCATATTTTTTTGTAATTTTTTATTGAATATTTGTTTTTTATTAATTTTTTATTGGCCATTTTTTGGTCTTTTAAAAAATCATCGTGTACGTCACGCATAAGATGACCTAAACTTAACATTTTTTGAAATTTTTTTTAAAATTGAAAAGAATTGTCTAAAGTACGTTTTTCTACAATTTTTTTTACAAAAAAATATGTTAATAAAAAGTTATTAAAATACTAAAAACCCTAATAATTCAAGTTTATGGACCTATTTCATCAGAAATTGATTAAAAAATAGAAAAATTAATCCAATTGTAAAAAAAATTACATATTTGGAATCTACACTGTCTCATCTATAATGGGTTTTAATTTCGTCAAAATATTCTGTAAAATAGACCTTCAGATATATGCCCAAAGTCACTATTTTGTTGTGACATTGATAGGACCTTCAAGTTGCAGGTCAAACCTGGTCCAGAGGTCAGGTTCGGGTCCCCAAAACATTTCCTGAACCGGGTTACAAAGCAAAACCTAAGCTTAAAATTCAAATTTTAAATAACGGGATCCCGTTTCATAAAAGGGATATTAACCTTTTATGAAACGGGATCCCGTTATTTCAAATTTTAAATAACGGGATCCCGTTTTATGGAACTCAAAACGGGATCCCGTTTCTTGAAAACGGGATCCCGCTTTTGGCTCGGGAACCCGAAGCAAAACGGGAGCCCGTTTCATAAAAAGCGGGATCCCGTTTTGGTTAACCTGATTTTGGATTTTTTTCTAACTCCGAAACTTTCACCTTAAGTGGACACAACTTCTTGCATTTACCCTTATTTATGTTGCAATCTCCATTGATTCTACATTGCTTAGAGGACATAAATAAGGTTTGAATCATATTTTCATTGTGTGGTTTGTACCTTCATTCTAACACTTTTTATGTTTATAATTTAGAAGCTCTATTGCCCTCTTTGATCCAATGTAATTGGGCTTTAATTTTAGCACTCTAACCTCTATAATTATTATGTTTGTAGTAATTGTTTGAATTTTAATATTAATAGGATCTCCATTGAGTTGTTTCCTTGCATGCTCCAATTTCTCTTGCATGGTTTTTCTTTGTACTTGTGTTGGTAGGTGATTGTCTTGCTAATGGAATGTAATAAAATAGTACATTGTGATATTCTAGAACACCACCACTCAATCCATGAATCGCCTTCTTGGGGCTTGGTAATGAAGTTCCAAATTCCCTTTAGAGTAGCCATACATTCTAGATTTTTAAGGTGAGAAATATTCAGTTTAAATGGGAGTTTATGAATAATATTAGACTTTTGTGAGATAGAGATAGTACAAAAATTGGAAAATGGTTTGAAAGTGTAGTAGAATAATTCACTTGGACACAAATACCTAATGCGCCATGGACCAAGTGTAGATTAGGAGATATATAAAACCTATCAAGCATATTTAGTTTCCTATCACCCCCTAATTTGTAGTTGGACTATGTAAACCAATTATTAGCATGGTTAGAGAATTTGTCATAAATAAGATCAAAGACCCCCAATGAATCGCTACAAAACAACCAATTATAAAATTACTTTTTGTTGGGTTTAAAGTGGTTAAACCTATTGTGATCCTTATGGTGTTCCACCATATTAAAATCACCACCTAAAATCCAATCAACATTAGGTAAATGATTAGACATCTATTCCCAAAGAGTAGTCTAGTCTTCAACATTATTAGGAGCATAAACATAGAAAAATCTAATGGGTTTTCTATTAATAAAAGTAAGAACCTACACACAAGTATGTGAGGGATCTTCCCCTTTATCAATAACACACTTCACCACACACGACACCATTCCTATAACAACTCCTTTGCCATCCCTATGAGATGTATGTAGAAAAACAACACCTCTCCATACATTAAATATAGATACATCAAGACAACTACTACTAAGTTTAACTTCTTGTAAGAATAAGGTATCAGGCTTCCATCTTATAATTTATTCTTTAACTTTAAATTTCTAATGAGAGAGTGTAATCCCTCTTACATTCCAAGAAAGAATATTGCAATTCATTATGAAGATGAGATAAGGAGTTCATCCTCTTGAGGTAGGATATCAAACTAGTTGGAAAGAGAAATATGATGTTCTCTATTATTTATATTCTTAGAGGTTGAATAAGGAGAGCTTGACCTTTGATGGGAGGATGGTGAAGCAGAGAGGGACTTACACAAATGTTGGACTTGAGTGATGTGGGAAAGATATGAGGATCTAACTCAGAATGGATAATGGAGCTTAGGAGGAATGGAAGAACTAGATGGTTCTTTCCTCTTCCTAACCATTCTCCACACATCTATCATAACTACATTATTATAAGATGGTAAAACATTGGAAGTTGTCTCAGAATGGGTATTAACTATAGAGGAAGATGGGGGAGAATTGGAAGGTGTATGGGAGATAGAATAATTCTTATGAATAAGAGTAGACTGAGAAGGGGGTGGGGTGACTTTATTGACATGAGTGAAAGACGGGGTGGCTAAGTGAATTTGTTTTTTCTAATAGGATGATCTCTAATCAGGTGGCCTTATTTTCAGTAAAAAACATGCATTGGGTTTATCCAAATAAACTAAATATTGATCCAATTTGAACCTAGGACTAATTAATTTAATATTCTCTAGCAATATTTTGTTCAAATACACTTCCATGCAGACCTTGGATGGACTCTTAAGATAGAGAATTATTTGTATTAAGCATAAACCAAATTAATTTTCTGAGTAGAGCCATAATATCCTTTAGGAAAGGTTTGAAATCCATATTAAGGTAGGATAGTTCTATCCACATAGGGTAATGAGATTGAGAGGGCCCTTCAAGGTGGAAATCAAAACTCCAAACCTAAAGATAATAGACTTCCTCGTAAATAACCCAAGTGCCATATTGTAACATTGCTTGTGAATGATCGACTAATTTAATAAAAAGTTATTAAAATACTAAAAACCCTAATAATTCAAGTTTATGGACCTATTTCATCAGAAATTGATTAAAAAATAGAAAAATTAATCCAATTGTAAAAAAAATTACATATTTGGAATCTACACTGTCTCATCTATAATGGGTTTTAATTTTGTCAAAATATTCTGCAAAATAGACCTTCAGATATATGCCCAAAGTCACTATTTTGTTGTGACATTGATAGGACCTTCAAGTTGCAGGTCAAACCTGGTCCAGAGGTCAGGTTCGGGTCCCCAAAGCATTTCCCGAACCGGGTTACAAAGCAAAACCTGAGCTTAAAATTCAAATTTTAAATAATGGGATCCCGTTTCATAAAAGGGATATTAACCTTTTATGAAACGGGATCCCGTTATTTCAATATCAACAACCAGAACTAAAATAAATCACTGTTACCAAGGATTTTTAATTTGAACAAAATAACTGTTCCTCGGCAACAACGCCAAAATGTTGGTGTAAGTTGACGAGCTACCCACTTTGCTTACCCAAACACACTGAAAGACTACAAACTACTACAGGGCCTTTAGAATAATTCAACCTTTGGTTTCATTCCTTGGCAACGGTGCCAAAATGTTGGTTCCTAAAATAACAACACAAAACTCTAAAACTTTCCTAAATCACCTAAGCTAGGGATTGTTGTCAGGGTGAAAGGAAGAGGTTTATCAACAAGTTTTGGGTGATTTTGGCCAACTACAAGAGTGGGTAAACTCCTTTGCTTTTTGAGCTCAACTTAAACTCTAGAGGGATATTCCAAGGGGTATTATACCTGAGTAGGTATTAAAATCAAACCAGATGAACAACTAAAAATATTAACAACCAAACCTAGATTGCTATCTTTGTCCCAAATCTATCACTGAACTAAGAAAAGTTGGTTGCTGTATGACCCTTATATAGCTGATAAGTGCAATCCTACACAATGAGGATGCATGAATACTATTTCTTCTTCTAAAGATAAGATGTATAGTTTTTGTTTTGAAGATGGGTTATCTAAGGCTACTCAGACTGGTGCCTATCCATTGGGCTATAGAGTCTAATGTGAAACAGAGGAAAATAATCATGTAGAAGTGTATAATTGTCTACTTGACGAATCAAATGCAAAGAAATCAATACTAGATTACTGAAAATACTTAACAATCCCACACTATACCATATTCTTCCCTATGCAATACTGAAATGACCATTCACAAAGATTGGAAATGGATTAAGAACTGTCAAATTCATCAAATCAGAGCTTACAATCATACGACTTAATGTGGTAAAAGCAAATTGTAACTACAATTACAGTTTACTAGGAAAAACACCTACAACATTGGAGAAAAACAACAATTTGATACAAAGATTTGTGAACTATATTACATACACTTCATGATTGATTCATGTATAAATAAAGCCTGCAAAATATCCTTTCTTAATCTACCTCCTGGAGTTCACAACCCTGCTGAGAAATTGCCAAAATAACCCAACCCATAATACAAATCAAAACCCTACAATATAGCAATTCATTTCAAATTGACTGCACCACTTCCCAATGCTGTACTCAGTCAATGAGTACATGCCATGCTGCATTAAACTCAACTCCCAATCTGTCAGAAGATTTGCACGTTGGGGAAGCAAAACCCATGCTCTATCATCTCTGCAAACAATCAGAAAAAGATTGCTTGCACTCCAATTGTACTTTGAGCAATAAAGAGGGAAGGTTCTAATCCTTCCCTGCCACCTGCAACATTTACTTCTTAGATTTGTTCTTTATGTATTGAAGAGTATTACTGCGCCAACCATCTGCACAATGTTGTTCTGCAGTCTCATTAAATCCTGGGTACAAATCAGTTTGTGTATCCCTACAATCATGGCATGCATTCAGGGAATTAACCATTTTAGGTATTGACAACATTCCTAGTATGTTGTCCTCATTTTATGTTCTGAGCCATCTGACCACTAACTGCACCTTTCTATGTTTTCCTTCCTATCGACCAATCCTCTTTATTCTCTTGTAGTTGCCAGTTCGCCATCATCTGCCACATTCTTCTCTTTCTATTTTAGTCAGCAAACTTAACTTTGTTGGTATATATTTGAATTATGGAGAAAATCCATAATTTTGACCTTTATTTGCCTTATCGGTAGAAACCTCATCTCCTGAATCTTGACCCATCTTTTTTGTTATCACCATTTTCCTCTCTAGCCGAACCACCTCATCAATCGGCGAATCTCCTCTTTTGGTCTTCTTTATGCCCTATCGGCAAATCTTTGTTTTTTCTAACCTTGGAAGAAAGTCACCCTTTGGTCACCCATCGACCAATCCCTCATTTTCTGAACTTTCTTGTTTATTGGCAAACCATGCTTTTACTGAATCACCTTACTTTGACTCCTTATTCGCCTTATCGACAATTTCAACTTTTCTCAAACTTTGACCACATTTGCCTTATATCTAGGTTTATCGGCAAATCTGTTCTTTTCTAAACCTTCTTGACTTTTCCCTTTTTGTTCACAAAATGAACCATTTTAGAACTTTTTCCTTTACTCTTTATTTGCCCTTGTCGGCAAAATTGCTTTTCCTTGAACTTGGCTTCTTCGCTCTATTTTTGCCTTTGTTGGCAAAAAGACTCTTTTCCAAATCTTTGCTTCTAGCCATCCTCATCACCATAATGGCGAAATAAGGAAACCCAAACTTTTGAAAAGTTTAGTTTCCACCCAATTTGCCGATAACACCGTGCCTTATGTTTTTTCCTTATATCAGCAAATTGGCCCCTTTTAGAACCAAGGGCCTTGTAGCTTTGTCGGAAAAATCCAACAAATTTGAAGTACACTTTGTTTCTTCCATTTGTTGCCTTATTGGCAAAAAGTGAAAAACACGAACCTATGGAAAGTTTGGTTTTTGGCTGATTTACCGACAAAACACATTTTTCCTTTCATGCCTTAATGTTAAATTATCACCTCAATTTTCCTTGTCGACAAATTTGCCCCATGCTGAACCTTTATTTTGACATCACTTTTCCTTTTTACTTTATCGGCAATCCTTCCATTTTTTGAACCATCTCTTTCCTTTGCCTTGGCCTCTCTCTTGTCTTCTATTGGTAAAACCCTCATCGGTCGAGCCTTCAATAGGTGAACTTGGAGGTTCGCAAACCTCTAACTTCACTGACAAAGCCTTTTCCATACTTCATCTTTTTTGTGACTTAGAAACTTTTCTCATCCCTTGCCCTTCATTCGGTCGATGAAAATGCTATCGGCCGAACTCTCTATCGATGAACCTTCAAGTTTTCTAACTTTTGCATTTCACCGATAAAGTACTCCATCTTCCTTTATCTTCTGTTGATGCCTTGTCTGCGAATCAGAAAACTGCCAAACTCTTGAAAAGTTAGTAAGTTTGCGAAAAAGATGATTTGCTAACAAAGGCAAAATATGATGATTTTTTCTTTAAGGGAAGAAAAGGAATCAAGACATAACCACTTTTTTGACCAAGGGAGAAAACATAAAGACCAAAATTTGGCCAAGCATAAATTTTTCATTTCAAGGAATTTTGAGATGGTTCAAAAGGCAAAGTTGCTCAGAATTCAATTCTCTATTCAATGGTGACGTTGGCTGTGAAATTTGCATAGGATTTTTGAGGGAAAATGGGCACAATGGGAATATAATTTTTGCACGTGCTAGCACTAGCTCTGGTTGGGGATGTCTGACAAGCAGTGTCACAACGAGGATTCAGATCTTTGGGCAGACCAAAAAGACACAAAACACAACAAAAAAACACAAGGGAAGCAACACACACAAACACATTTATAGCCACAACTTATATACAAGACAAAATACAGTCATAAACGTTAGAGAACATAATACTATTGACTGTATTCAAAATTCAGGGGAAGCACTTACTCAAGAAAAGTAAAGCTTCAGATGTTGTCCATGAATGGGCAGCTCCAGAAATACTCCCTCCATATTTTTGATGTAATATGTATCTTGTCTAGGTTTTTCATCAATCTAGTAAGGGCCCAGCCACAAAGGCTCAAACTTGCCATGCTTACCCTTGTCTTCTTCTTTTGCATTCCACAGGAGAACCAAATCACCAATCTAAAAGCTCCTCTTTACTTTTTTCTTATTGAACAAATATTTGGTCTTATGCTGTTGCTGTTGGTTTTTTATCATGTGATAGCCTTCTGGCCTCATCCAACTCAGCTAACTCATGCATTCTCAGATTTAAAGCATCATCCCCATCCTCACCAATTTGTTGTAGTAACTGATATACAAGCAATTCCAAAGACTATGCCATTTTTGCCTCTGCTCCATATACCAGCTCAAATGGGCTCCTTTTAATGGATTTCTTGAATGTTACCCTGTTAGCCCATAGAGCATATCTCAATTTATCATCTCATCTTTTCTTATTTTGATCTAGCATCCTTTTTATAATCTTCATTAGACTCTTATTGCTGGACTCAACTTGTCCATTACTTTGGGGATGATATGGCGAAGAATGAATCAACTTAACTCCATACTTAGAACACATATCAACAATATCCTAAGATCTGAAGCACATGGCATTGTTTGTAACAATTCTTGATGGCACTCCAAATCTGGTTATTATATTTCTCATAAGAAAATCAATTACCACCTTGGATGTAGCATTACGAGTGGGGATAGCCTCAACCCACTTGGTGAAATAATCAGTGGCCACAAGGATCCTCTTGAATCCATTGCTAGATTTCTTCTTAATTTCTCCTATGAAGTCAATGCTCCATTATTGAAATGGTGTCTCAACTACAACTGACATAAGAGGTAATTCTCCAATGAATTTCATCTTGCTAGAAAAACATTGGCAAGCATCACATTTTCTGACTTGCTTGGCACATCCTTGAAAAGACTTGGCCACCAAAAGTCTACTCTGATGATTTTATGTGCCGTGATTTTGGCGTGGAAGTGCCTACCACATATTTCTTGGTGATATTCATCAACAACAACCTCTGCTTGTTGCTGGTTTAGACACTTTAACAACAATCCTTCATGGTTTCTCCACATTAACACTCCTTGAATTAAGAAATACCTTTGGGACTGAAGTTTAAGGGTCCTCTACTATGTGACACTCATGCCTGGAGGACAATGCATGTTAGTAAGGTAAAAGACAATATCTTTACACCATGGATTGTTAGCCAATGAACAATGAGGAGCTACATCATCTTCCTCAATTTCATTTACCTCTACTGCTTCAAGATTTGAATTTGCCATCAGATTGGCTAAGCCTTGACCTCTTACCAATTTGGTGACTTGTATGTCCATATCATATTCTTGGATCTTGTTGATCCATCTGCACCTCTTACCTGAAACCTCCTGTTGCATGAATATATCTTTTACTGCTGTGTGTGGTATATATGCAATAATCTTAGCCCCTATGAAACAGGGTTTGAATTTTTTGTAGCCTTGACCAATGGATAGGCATGCTTCTCTTTATTGGAGTAATTTAACTCAGCAGCCTATAAAGATTTACTAAAAAATCTTATGGGCTTCTCATATCCACCTTCATTCTTTTGTAGTAACACAACGACAGAGTGTAAAATGAAGCGAAGTAAAAGAGTTGGAAAGGCTTGGAATAATCCAAACTTACCAACACTGGTACATTTTTTAGAGCCTCCTTTATGTCAAGAAAAGCTTCAGCTGATTCCTTGTCCCACATGACGGATTGTCCCTTCTTAAGCATCTTAGAGATGGCTTTTGTCTTCTCAACAAAGTTAGGGATGAATCTCCTTACAAATATAATTTGACCAAGGAAGGACTGAATACCTTTAATGGTTTTGGGCTGGGGAATAAGGTCAATGGCCTTAACTCTATCTAGATCAATTCTAACCCCCTCCTTTGACACAATGTGTCCCAACAACTTTCCTTCTTCAACTCCAAATTGACATTTTTTGGGATTTAAAGAGACCCCATACTCTAAGCACCTCTCAAAAATCAATTGCAAATGTTTGCAATGATAATTTCTATCCTTCGAAAATGTAGTTAGATCATCCTGGTAAACAACCATGATCTCATCAATGAGGCCAGTAAAGGCCACATCCATTGCTCTTTGAAATGTAGACCCTACATTCTTTAAACCAAATGGCATTCTCAGATATACATATGTACCCCAAGGAGTGGTGAATGTTGTTTTGTGTTGTTCAGACTCCTTGATCAGCACCTGGTTATACCCTAAAAATCCATCCATCATTAACATCAGTTCTAAACCAACCACCCTCTGCAATAAATGATCCATGCTTGGAAGAGGATAGTTATCCTTGAGGGACTTAATGTACATATTTCTAAAATAAACACACAGTCTAATCTCCCCATTCTTCTTTTTGACTTGGACAAGATTAGACACCTACTATGAGTGTCTGATAGGCTTGATGATACCTCCCTCTTTCATTTTTAGCAACTCCTTTTGTATCTTGGGAGCTATGGTGGGATTTATAGGCCTTTGTTTCTACCTAGATGGTTTTGCATCAGGTTGAAGGGGGATGGCATGCTGAAACAAATCCTCCCTATAATCTTTCAAATTATCATATGACCATGCAAAACACTTTCTGAATTTCCTCAATAAAGCAATCATCATTTGATTTTCATGAGGCTTTAGTTTCTTGCCTATGTAAACCATCTTTGGTGATTCCTTAGTCCCAAGGTTAACACCCTCCAGACTATCTTCTTGAACTAGTTTACCATTGCTTTTCTAGTGGTTAGTGCTGTCAAACATCCTCTCCAATGCTATCAATCCCTTGGGAATGGTATTAGTCTTCAACTGTACCACTTTGCTGCCAAACATCATTTCTTTTCCATTTTCTATTTCAACCATTGGCTTCCAGTTAATTTCTTGACTTTCAAATTCATCCATGCAGTTTAAAAAATTGAAAATCTGACTGCCATCATTAAATACTTGCCAATTGTATATATTGTCTGGAATGTCTGGCCTTGTAAGTACTTCAACAACTTGATGATCATGGAGAAAGTTAGATTGAGGATTATACCTATACATAGCTACAGTCAGGGCATCCGCCTCTTCATTTTTCATTCTATCTATCCACTCAATACCAATGGCATCAAACAACTCTATGGTATCCTATACAATGTTTCTATATGCTTTCAGCCTTTTGTCTTTGGCAACAAATGTTTTTCTTATCTGCTAGACAATCAACTCTAAATCTCCATATATCCTTAGACATTGGATGCTATGTTTATGAGCCACATTTAGACCCAACAACAGTGCTTCATATTCTGCCACATTATTTGTACTTTGAAAATCCAATCTGAAGGACATGCATGACCGCTTACCATCTGGGGATGTTAAAATAATCCCAACACCAAAACCATCTTTTGAAATGCACCATTAGAGTGCAACATCCACAAATCATACGTATCATGAACAACAATAGGGTCAGAAGGCAAAACATTTGCATTAGGATAATCATTTTTGCAATATGCCATAAAGTGATCAATTTCAGTATCAAACATGCCCCACTTGGCTGGGTAGTCCACAATAATTATGTCCATGAGGAAAGACTTGTCTGGGTAGGCAGTGAGTTTGACCTCAACATCCTTGACCAAACCAATGACATTGACTTCCCTAGAATCCATGGAAAAGCATTTGCCAAAAGATTTGGACACTTTCAACCCTAATGCATTCATAATTTCTAGCAACATGACATTATTGGATGCCCCAGAATCGAGCATAGAGTTGTGTAACGACCATCCATTTATAATCAGAGTGGTGTAAAAGGGGTAAACTCCCATCTTGCTATTAACCATGGAAGACCCTAAATAAATCTCTACTATTTCCTCATGACCTTCACTCTCATCATTACTATTGGGAATAGAAACATGTTGTTTTTGTGCATCAACAATAGTAATAAGGGACTCTGCCCTATCTCTATATTCAGGGATTCTGAGCAGTTCTACTATTGGCACAAAAATTCTAATTTGGCTAAAAACTTGAGCCATGGCAATTGGGAGATAATTGGGCAAGGGGGTGTCACATGAAATAGTTACATCATTTGTAGAAGGACTGTAAGTTATGATTTGATTGGATGAAATATCCTTACCTTCTTCCTTTGTTTTCTCCTTTTCCCATCCCTTTTGTGTCTGAGGCTGATCACACTTATAACCACCTTTTGGATAATGAACCCCTAGGATGGGTGTAGTATCTATAGGCTACACAATTGGTGTTGGGTTCTTTTGAACATACTTCTATTTTTCTACTGGAGATGGTGTTGGAACCTTTTTTCATTTCAGAGAATTTTCTCTTTAGAGCGCTACTACTCTTCTTCTACTCCACGTTCCCTTTACCTTTGTCTCTTTGGTCATCAAAGTTTTGCTGTTTCAATTCCTTGGCAGGGACATTTTGAACAAGGACAGTTTTGTTCGTTAGTTGGTAGCCTCCTTGGACTTGCAAGATGGCTACATCAGTTAATGCTTTCATATCCTCTTTTGAGGGTTTGGACTGCTCATATTTTTTCTCCATAAGGTCCCTTAGATGCTCAAAATATGGGTTGGCAATTGATATTTTTTCAGACATTCACCATAATCATATTGAAAAATATGATCATCCTCCTCTTTGTTATCACAATTAGCATCTAGATCCATATGTTCATACTCATCTACATCAAACTGATTTATCTCTTCTTCATAGTACTTAGTTGCACCTTCCTCATTTGGGAATTCTTCTTCTTTCCTCAATGAATGAACCACCACACAATTTGATGGATCATGGGGAAGAAAACAAGGTTGGCACCACAAAGAATCATCTTGGAAGTTAACTTGATCCTTTCTGAAAGGATCATGGGTGTCCCTTTCAGGCTATTTGAAACTCACATGCCTAGGAGCAACCTGTCTATCATTATGCTGTGGTCTCTTAGACCAATCAATATTATAAGGCTTGTTATGAATCCTCTGTCCTTCATTAAAATGTGTTGCAACACCCTGAGGTGACAACCCTTTATCATTTCTAGCAACCTTATAACTCAGATCCTTCACTACCCCCATATGTTTGTCAAACTTATCATCAGTAGTGAGGGGTTTGTTGAAAACAACCTTGTTAGGCTGGGACAATTTCACATCAGCCCTTTTAACATGCTTGCCTAAAGCTCTCATGTTAATCTCAATATTTATTGCTATAGCATATACCTCTCTTAATGTTTATGGGTTCTTGCCCCTCAAACAATAACCTAATTTTGAATCAAAAGCACCACAATATAAAACCAAGCACATAGATTCATTGGGTTTCATATTAGGAGGTACCTTTCTCATTGTCATGATAAAGCAGCTGTTAAACTCAACTACTATCTCATTGATGGCCTTTTTGATGGCTATGAGCTCATATATAGAAAACTTGGGGTCAATCCTATCCCCATACTGCAATCTAAAAACTCTCATGAACTCCTCCCAAGAATCAATTCTATTGTCAGGGAGAGCCTTGTACCATTCCTTTGCACTTTCTTCCAATGAGTGCACAAAAAACTTCATCATCACATCCTCATCTTCAATCTCATACTCATCAGTGACATTAATAAAATGTCTTAGGTGTTCCTCACCAGTGACAACATTATTGCCCTGAAATCTTGGAATCTTCCCTCTAATCTCAGCTGGAATAGGATTCGGAAAATCAAGAATACCAATAAAATTAAGCTACTTGTATCTTTCATCTCCTAATGACTACCTCTGTGCAATAAACCTCTGTGCTTGTCTTCGCTGAACATGCCCAATATGCTGAATGTTGCCATGCCACTGGTTAACTTGATTCTGTGGTGGCTGCATCTTGATGTTGTGAGCAGGGACCTGATTTATGCCCTACTATCCCATATGATGTTGTTGTTGTTGTCTCTAGTTATTCTATTGATTATGTGGCTACTGATGTGCACGTTGCTACTGTACATTCTGATTCAAACCTTGTTGTGCTAGTTGAGCTTCCTGCTGATCAAGCAAGGCCTATACTTCTCTTTGTCTATTTCTGAGATGATCGAGAAGATCCAGTTCATCTTGGATCCTTCTCTCTTTCTTCATAATTACCAGGATGTTGTTGTTGATCATCCACATTAGGGATGGTGTCATGGTAACTTCCAATTGACCTTGCGGGAGAATCAAGATGCCTGGCATCTTGATATATCTCCTCGTTATCACTGGGCATCCCAAACGTTCTTAAATGCGGATCATGCAATCTATCTCCACTTCCTCTACCAATAACATTCTCATTCCTTCTAACATCATAGTCACTTCTATTCTGTCTTCTATTTCTTCTAAGCATGTTATCAGCAGAGTCCTCAGAAGTATAGTTGTATTGGCTTCTGAGGTCGACAAATATATTATCTTAGGCATTTCTTGTAGGTACCACATTTGGTCTTCTTTCCCTATACCTACTCCTTCAATTTCCAACATTACCAGAGGATTCCTCACGTCCAGGCTACTCCTCGTTTCTTCCTCTATCCATTTTGAAACTTATTTTTAATACTAAAATTAATTCTGGGTTTAACAAAACAAAGTCAGCACTACCCTGCTAGGAAGAAAACTTGAACAAATTGTATTTCAATATCAACAACCAGAACTAAAATAAATCACTGTTACCAAGGATTTTTAATTTGAACAAAATAACTGTTCCTCGGCAACAACGCCAAAATGTTGGTGTAAGTTGACGAGCTACCCACTTTGCTTACCCAAACACACTGAAAGACTACAAACTACTACAGGGCCTTTAGAATAATTCAACCTTTGGTTTCATTCCTTGGCAATGGTGCCAAAATGTTGGTTCCCAAAATAACAACACAAAACTCTAAAACTTTCCTAAGTCACCTAAGCTAGGGATTGTTGTCAGGCTGAAAGGAAGAGGTTTATCAACAAGTTTTGGGTGATTTTGGCCAACTACAAGAGTGGGTAAACTCCTCTGCTTTTCGAGCTCAGCTTAAACTCTAGAGGGATATTCCAAGGGGTATTATACCTGAGTAGGTATTAAAATCAAACCAGATGAACAACTAAAAATATTAACAACCAAACCCAGATTGCTCTCTTAGCCCCAAATCTATCACTAAACTAAGAAAAGCTGGTTGTTTTATGACCCCTATATAGCTGATAAGTGTAATCCTACACAACGAGGATGCATAAATACTATTTCTGCTTCTAAAGATAAGATGTATAGTTTTTGGTTTGAAGATGGGTGATCTAAGGCTACTTAGACTAATGCCTATCCATTGGGTTGTAGAGTCTAATGTGAAATAGAGGAAAATAATCAAGTAAAAGTGTATAACTGCCTACTTGAATCAAATGCAAAGAAATCAATACCAGATTATTGAAAATACTTAACAATCCCACACTATACCATATTCTTCCCTATGCAATACTAAAATGACCATTCACAAAGCTTGGAAATGGATTAAGAATTGTCACATTCATCAAATAAGAGCTTACAATTATACCACTAAATCTGGCAAAAGTAAACTGTAACTGCGATTATAGTTTACTAGGAAAAACACCTACAACATTGGAGAAAAACAATAATCTGATACAAAGACTTATGAATTATATTACATAAACTTCATGACTAATTCATGTATAAACAAAGCCTGCAAAATATCCTTTCTTAATCTGCCTCCTGGAACTCACAACCCTACTGAGAAATTACCAAAATGACCCAACCCATAATACAAATCAAAACCCTGCATATATAGCAATTCATTTCAAACTGATTGCACCACTTTCCAGTGCTGCACTTAGTCAATGAGTACATTCCATGCTACATGAAACTCAATGCCCAATCTCTTTGAAGATTTACACATTGGGGAAGTAAAACCCATGTAGTCATATCTGCAAACAATCAGAAAAAGATTGCTTGCACTCTAATTGTACTCTGAGCAATAAAGAGGGAAGATTCTAATCTTCCCTGCTACCTGCAACATTGACTTCTTAGATTTTTCCTTTATGCATTGAAGAGTATTACTATGCCAACCATCTGCATAGTGTTGTTCTGCAGACTCATTAAATCCTGGGTACAAATCAGTTTGCGTATCCCTACAATCATGGCATGCATTCAGGGAATTAACCATTTCAGGTATTGACAACATTCCTAGTATGTCGTCCCCATTTTCTGTTTTGAGCCATCTGACCATTGACTATACCTTTCTGTGTTATCCTTCCTATCAGCCAATCCTCTTCATTCTCTTCTAGTTGCTAGTTCTCCATCATCCACCGCATTCTTCTCTTTCTATTTTAGTCAACCAACTTCACTTTGTTGGCATATATTCAAATTATGGGGGAAATCCATAATTTTGGCCTTTATTTGCCTTATCGACAAAAACCTCATCTCCTGAATCTTGACCCATCTTTGTCGTTATCACCAATTTCCTCTCTGGCCAAACCACCTCATTAGTCGACGAATCTCCTCTTTGGTCTTCTTTATGCCCCGTCGGTAAATCTTTGTTTTTTTCTAACCCTGGAAGAAAGTCACCCTTTGGTTGCCTATAAGCGAATCCCTCATTTTTCGAACTTTCTTTTTTATCAGCAAACCATGCTTTTGTCAAACCACCTTACTTTGGCTCCTTATTTGCCTTATCAACAATTTTAACTTTTCTCAAACTTTGACCACATTTGCCTCATATCTACCTTTATCAACAAATATGTTCTTTTCCAAACCTTCTTGACTTTTCCCTTTTTGTCGACAAAATGAACCATTTTAGAACTTTTCCCTCTACTCTTTATTTGCCCTTGTCGGTAAAATTGCTTTTCCTTGAAGTTGGATTCTTCGCTCTATTTTTTCCTTTGTCGGCAAAAAGACTCTTTTCTGAACCTTTTCTTCTAGCCATCCTCATTGCCTTATTGGTGAAATAAGGAAAACTCAAACTTTTGACAAGTTTGGTTTCCATCCGATTTTCTGATAACACCATGCCTTATCTTTTTTCCTTATATCAAAAAATTGGCCCCTTTTAGAACCAAGGGCCTTGTAGCTTTGTCAAAAAAATCCAACAAATTCGAACTACACTTCATTTCTTCCATTTGTCGCCTTATCGACAAAAAGTGAAAAACACAAACCTATGGAAAGTTTGGTTTTTGGCCGATTTCCTGACAAAGTACATTTTTCCTTTCATGCCTTAGTCTTTTTATCACCTCAATTTGCCTTGTTAGCAAATTTGCCCCATGCCAAACATTTATTTTGACATCACTTTTCCCTTTTACTTTATCAACAATCCTTAAGTTTTTCGAACCATCTCTTTCTTTTTCCCTAGCCTCTCTCTTGTTTTCTATCGGCAAAACCCTCGTCGGCCGAACCCTTAGTCGGTGAACTTGGAGGTTTGCGAACCTCCAACTTTGTCAACAAATCCTTTTTTGTACTTCATCTTTTTTGTGTCTTAGAAAATTTTCTCATCCCTTGCCCTTCATTCAGTCGGCGAAAATGCTGTCGGCCGAACTCTATTTCGGCAAACCTTCGGGTTTTCTAACTTTTGCATTTCGCCGATAGAGTACTCCATCTTCCTTTATCTTCTGTTGACGCCTTGTCTGTGAATCAACAAACCATCGAACTCCTAAAAAGTTAGTAAGTTCGGGAAAAAGCCGATTTGCCAACAAAGGCAAAATATGATGATTTTTTCTAAGGGAAGAAAAGGGATCAAGACTTAACCACTTTTTTGACCAAGGAAAAAAACATAAAGACCAAACTTTGACCAAGCATAACTTTTTCATTTCAAGGAATTTTGAGATGGTTTAAAAGGCAAAGTTGCTCAGAATTCAATTTTCTATGAAATTTACATAGGATTTTTTTGGATTTTTGAGGGAAAATGGACACAATGGCAATAGAATTTTTGCAGGTGCCAACACAATTAGAGAATTTGATTGGCTTAAATGGTTGAATGACCATTGAAGTCTATAGATTTGACAAGTGGAGTTTAAAAATTTATGGAACAATGCTTGAGTTTAATTCTAATCACTTATATAGGGGAGAGGACCCATTAGTTGAGCACCCTAACTTCACACCTCTCAAAGTCATACGTGGCAATTTCAAATCACTCCAAAATTTTTACAACTTACTTGGCAAGGCCCCTTCTTATAACTAAGGTTTTAGGTCCACATCATCAAATATGATGCCACATTAGCATGCTTTTTGTTGAGGTGTCCAAAAAGACCCAAAAAAGGGTATATCAACAGTTGTGCATTAAGTCATGTTTTGTTGGTGTGCTGATGTGGCATCACATGATTTGTTGCTTTTTCGATCTAAAAAACATATTTCATTCAATTATACGTACTTATAGGCAAAACTAACAACCTTAAAGTTACAACTACTAGTGCTGAACTTTTAAAAATATTGGGCCTTAAGTCCACAAATACTATCACAACTATTGGAACATGTTCAACTATTGGGTCCTCTGCTCTACCATCCCTACCATGCCCATATTTATTTAATGGATATGCTATAAATCATGTAAAAAATTTAATGGCTCGGTCATAACCCTTCTCTTATAATTGTAAACATTATGGTGGGTGTGTGGTGTGGAGCTCATTTAGGGAGGGCACCATGATGCCTAGGCACCCACCCATTTTCTCCATTACCTCTATCCCTCACTTTTTCTGAAATTGGCTGCAAAACTGTGAAATGAGGTCTCATAAGTGTAGATAATTTCATTCTCCATGGAATCCTTGCTTAGGATGGAGGAAAAACAGTGGTGGTGGAGAGAGAAATGGTTAGGCTTCGCTATACTTGGCCATGTGCATCGTCATCACATCTTCACTACTGTAAGACCAAAAATACTAACTTGACACTAATAAACTGGAGAGTATATTTTTCAACAAACATGGAATTGGAAAATGTCTTTTAAATGATTTAGTTGTAGAGTGTAGTATTACTTTACTCTTTTATTGGATGAATACCTTCCTCTAGATTAATTATTCTTTTATATTTTTGCAAGATGCTATTTTAAAGTCTTAATTATAAATTCAATTTTGTTGTAAAAGTATGAGATGGACAGGGCGGGGACATATCTCTATGCACTAGTGGATATAACATTGAGAGTTATGTATCCATGTCATTTTATTATTTTTCTCTTATCCTAATGTGAATACTGAAGGGGATGAATATTAATGACATATCAACAGATGCCTTGAAAGTTGCAAAAGACTTTTCTTGTAAAATTAGAGCTATAGTTGTAGTGTTGGGGGCTATAGATCTTGTTAAGGATGGAAAATGAGTATTTGGAGTGAGCAATGGACCTTTGATGTATAAGATAATGGTAGTGACTATTCTCCATACAAAATAGTATGCCTAATACATCATGACCATATTCTCCATACAATATAGGATCAACAATGGGACCTACAAAAGTTTCTATGTTTAATGGCTTATACTTTCCATTTTCTATAATGATGTCATGCTAGCTACGATTCCTTTACTATCACTGATGTGATGTGACCCACAATTTTCTTTTTTTTTTTAAATATCTATATATTTCAAGCATTGCCAGATCATTTATTTTAATTGAAGAATTTAAAACCACATTGTAGACGACTTTGCGAACTTCATGAGGGATGAGTAGCAAGTGACCAAAAGCTAAAAATAGAAGACAAAAATGAGTTGCATCCAACCATAACTTTTCTAGGTAGGCTAATCTACTATATGTCAATATGCAATGTTGAGATATTTTTACTGAAATTATGAAGTAGAGTTCAATTGATGTCCAAAAACAAATTAACTGTGTCATGTCATATCTCATTCTTCCTACGTCATTCCACTGGAATGAGGTAGGAAGAATGAGATACAACACATTGTCATCTAGTTTAACCTTACCATGCCACGTTGTAGATTTATGGAAAAATATTTTCATTGAATATTGCAAACACAAGGGTTTACCCATGGTTTCATTAAATTTTTTGACAATTTCCTCAACGGGTCTATAGGGCCCTCAAGATCTTCAAAATATCTTCTCTTGGATGCCCTTGTAGGTAAAACCAATTGGGTCTATATAACCCATCAAGTTAATCAATCAAAATATGCATTCATGTTTTCATTTAAACTATGCCCAATATACCAGGCATCGACTATTCTCCATACAAAATAAAATGAGACTCTGTAGTTAAAACCTATTGGGTTTATATAACCTATAAATTCAATCACTTTCTTGAAAAATTGTAGATGTCTAGATGTCATCAATCGAGGTTATCTCAAAGGCACAACTAAATTTCACAACCTTTCTCTTAATGTAACATAGCTATGTGCACCCCAACCAAAGTGGTTGCCTAATTTTATGTTTTTAGGGTTGTGTAGAAATTATGAGATTTAATTTATTCTGTTACAATTTTATTTTGTATAGAAAGTTATAGGTTGAAATAAACATTGTGTTTTTCAACCTTTACATGTTTTGTTCATGATTTCTAAGATGTCTTTCAAATTTATACCATTATCAACCACATGTACCCAGACTTCTAAAACATTTTTCCACAAAAACTTGTGATACAAGGATACTTTTATCAGTTTATCAACTATTACAATACTATCACATCAAAAAGATCTAGTAAGTGAGGAGGAAAATATTTCAAAGCATCAAAAAGAAATAAATAGGTAAAATTTCCCTCTACATATTTCCAATATCACTGTATTTATCAATTGTTCCAAATGCACCAATGGGGGGCTCAATGTCTAAAATGAACTCATTGTCTTTGAAAATCTCAAGAGCAACTTCAAGTGGCAGAGTAGGCTTCTTTAGCCCCTTGTCCTCAAGTATTTTATCAAAAGTAGCATTTTTATTATATCATTCTTGAAACCTCATATACTCTTTTAAAAATTTGTCATCAACAACTCTTGCATCATGTGGCCAAAAACTGGCAGTTATTATCTCAGATCTTTTCAGCACCATTTGACCACCATCCATTAACTCTAAGAACTTTTTTTGAAATCTCTAGAGTCATTTGGACCTGCACAATGACATTATGGAATATAAGTCCTATAAAAGACTCAATAAGTACTCTTCTCCTCCCTTGAAAGCATTCTTCATTTCTATGTTTCCACAAGGCCCACAAAATTTTAGTAGAAAGAATCAACCAAAAGTTATTAGACACTTTATCTAACCCAATTACATAACCAAACAATATTTCTTGCCAAGTAAAAAATTCTTTTGGATCCCACCCTTTAATACCAAACAATAAGACAGACCATACATATTTAGCAAACTCACATTTAAAAAAGAGATGTTCAATAGATTCTAAGTGCTTGCAAAAACTACACACATTCTTAGTGGGATTAGATTTTAAAAAATGGTACCAAAAACTAATCTCTTAAACAAAATTAACCATCTGAAACAATACTTTTTAGTTCAAGCAGATTGGACCAACACCTATTAAAGACTGTAGGCCATTGCATAGGGCTCAAGTTAATAGACCAACACTTGTTGGCAAAACAGATGGGTTCGAAGAAGTTGGAAATGAGGTTATAAACTTGTTTAGATCATCCTTTACAAATCTCAGAACCATTAGTCCATTTCAAGTCTTCATAAATTTCAGCATTGAACTTAAGACTCATAGGTACTTGTAATTTATAAAGAACCTTTTGTAGAATAGAGTATGTTTTCTTTTGTGAGTCAGTGATATCAAATATCACTCTCAGTTCATTCCAAATTTTTAGTTTTCCATTTTATAAAATATCATTGAAGTTACTAATCTCTTTGTTATCCCATTTTTTTGCAGAGCAGCCTTGTAATAAGGCTAAGGGCTTGTTCTTCCACTGAAGATTCCACCATATGGACTGAAAAATGAACACTTCTTTCCCATTATTGTTGCATGCACGACCATTCTCAATAAGAGATATGATCATTTCCCATGCTTTCCAAATGCTTCTAAATACATTAGAACCAAAGGTGAGAAAAAAAATCCGCTGAAAAGAATATCATGTGGATGAATATTTTTCCAATATTTTGCCTTTTTGGTATAGCCAATTGTATATTGTTCCTGACTAGAATCTTCCAGGGCTCATTCCCTTTAAAAGATTTCAATATCCATTCAGTAGCCAATGCAATACCTTGAGTTCTAAGGTCTTTCAAACCAAGACCCCCACAATCTTTCACCATACAACACCATTCACATTTGACAGCTGCCCTCTTTTGCTCTCTTTGCCATCAGACCATAATAAATCCCTAATCTTTTTCTGCACATCATTGATATGACAACTATGGAAGAACCAAATAGATGAATAGTAGATAATATAAGAGGACATGATTTTTTGACAAACTTGCGCTCTACCTGCCATTGACAAATATTGATGATTCCATTTCATTAACTTCTTGTTAATTTTATCTTTCACCCATTTCCACATATCATTCAGAGAGGGATTTATATAGAAAGGAATCCCTAGGTATCTGACCTATTTGTTAAGTCCTCCCCAATCAAACCCTAAATCATTGAACCAGTCAGGAGGAGAACTTTCGAATAGAATTTTTTGATCATGAGGCTTGGCATAAGATATCCAATTTACCTAGCAAATTTATAAATTTATTTTCTTCCATGCTTACAAATAAGGTAGTACCATCAACAAATTGTGTATTAATTAATTCTTCCCCATTTGGTAGGGAGAGTCCTCTCACTTTACCACCTCTTACAAAGGCTCTCAAAAGAAAATGCATAACATTTGCTACAATAACAAACATGGCAGGAGCCAATGGGCATCCTTGCCTAATTGATCTCTAAGGAGTAAAGGGATTAGTTAATGATCCATTAATGTCGATCAGAGTAACAACATCTTGAAACAACACCTTGAACATGTCTCTAAATTTCTTGGGGAAACCAAAAGCTTGAAGAATCATGATGATAAAAGACCATTCAACCCTATCATAGGATTTTTCAAACTCTAGGAGGAGCATGCCAATATTTTGATTAGTGTGATTTGCCTAGCTTGCATTGCTTCCCAACTAGTAATTAGATTTTCTAGAATATACCTTCCTTTGACAAATCCATCTTGAGAGTCATTGATAAAATTTGGTAAATCTCCTTTAATCTGAGAGCCAATACTTTAGCCAAAATTTTGTATGATACATTAAGTAAAGTGATTAGTCTCTAGTTTTTTATTAATCCTTTGTCACCATCCTTTGGTAGGAGTTTGATAGTGCCTTTATTAATATAACTACCCAAGGAACCATTTCTCAATGCTTCTTCATACAACAACCAAAGATCATCCACTGTCCAGTTGACATTCTTTTTATAGAATTTAGCAGGCAAGCCATTAGCCCTTGGAGATTTATCATTTTTGAAGGTATTGATAGAATATATAATCTCATCTTTAGAGATTCACTACTCAAACTATTGGCATCCTCCTCAGTCTTTCAAATTTATGCCTTTCTTAGTTGACTCATTTATTGGTTCCTCATGTGTTGAAAAGATGCAAAAACCATCGTATTGGGTTGAGATTGGTGGTGTTGATGGAATGAGTTGCCATCATTAGAGGTTATCTCAAAGGCATGGCTAGATTTCATAACCTTTCTCTTGATTTAATAGAGCTATGTGTACCCCAACCAAAGTGGCTACCTAATTTTTTGTTTTTTAGGGCTGTGTAGAAATTATTAGATTTGATTTGTTGTGTTACAATTTATTTTTGTATTAAAAGTTGTAGGTTGAAATAAACATTGTGTTTTACAACCTGCACAAGTTTAGTTCATGATTTCTATGCCTTTCTTATTTGATTCATATATTGATTCATAATGTGTTGAAAAGATGTAGACAACATCATATTGAGTTGAGGTTTGTGGCATTGATGAAAGGAGTTGTTGTCATTCAAGGTTATCTCAAACACATGGCTAGGTTTTACAACTCGTCTCTTGATGTAACAAAATTATGTGCACCACAATCAAAGTGGCTACCTAGTTTTATGTTTTTTAGGGTTGTGTAGAAATTATTAGATTTGATTTTTTGTGTTACGATTTAATTTTTTATAGAAAGTTGTAGGTTGAAACACACATTGTGTTTTTGAACTTGCACATGTTTTGTTCATGATTCCTAAGATGTATGCCAAATTTCTTTCTTTCTTAGTTGATTCATATATTGATTCATAATGTGTTAAAAATATGTAGACTACATTGTATTGGGTTGAGGTTGGTGGCATTGATGGAAGGAGTTGTCATTTGAGGTTATCTCAAAGCCATGTATGGATTTCACAACCTTTCTCTTCATGTAATAGAGCTATGTGAACCTCAACTAAAGTGGCTGCCTAATTTTATGTTTTTGGAGGGTTGTGTAGAAATTATTACATTTGATTTGATGTGTTATGATTTCATTTTGTATAGAAAGTTAGAGGTTAAAATATAGAGTATGACTTTTAACTTGCACATGTTTATTTCATGATTTCTATGCCTTTGTTAGTTGATCCATATATTGATTCATAATGTGTTGAAAATATGTAGATAGCATGTTATTGAGTTAAGGTTGGTGGCATTGATGGAAGAAATTGTTATCATTTGAGGTCATCTCAATGGCATGGTTGGATTTAATAGCCTTTATGTTCATGTAATAGAGCTATGTGCATCTTAACTAAATTGGCTACCTGCAGGGTGGGTGAAAGTTTTTGATTTTAAGAATTCTATTTGTTTGAGGAATTCTCAAAAATATCATTGGAAGGATTCCAGTTGCTGGCCTAGGGGGCTCGCCTAAAGCTCGAGCTACTCTTTCCTCCATTCTTGTTGATTGTCCGTGTTGTTATTTGGAGGGAGGTGGTTTTATTGCTTGACTCATGATCCTAAAGGGGCTTATTTGATGGGTCCTGGTTATTGGTTTTTAGAGCACAAGAAAGGTGTGATTAGAGACTTTATCTAGTGGAGAAAAATATGGAATAAATTTAGTTGGCCCAAGTATAATTTATTTATCTGGTTGTTGTGTCAAAACTGCAAACACCTAAATTTGATCATGTCCTAACATTTTTGACACCTAAATATAACCAAGCCTTAGCATCATCTAATTTATCCCACTCTCCCACTTCCTAGCATTAATTAAATAATTTACAATTAATAATTATTTCATTCATTTTTCTAATGTTAATTAAATAATTTATAATTATTTAATTAATTAAGTCATATTCCAATATTAATTAATCTTATCATATCTTTTTCATGATTCCTTTCTATTGTTAATTCATATCTACTCATATCCTATCATATCTCTTCCACAATTCATTTCTATTTCTAACTAATGTGTATCTAACTAAATAAATTAGTTAGATAATTACATTAATTATCCTTTTTCAATCCTATCTTATCCTTTTGTATTTATTTCCATTTCTAAACACTAATTAAATAAAATTAAATATTTAGTAGGCATGAGTTTTCCGTAGTCCATAATGTTATGATGAGTGCTTTTGGATTTAACTGTGTATCTTTTTTCATCAACGTTTTAGATCATACTCAGTGATCCATCATCAGGAAGAGGAATCATCACTGAGTGTGATTCGAAACATCGATTAAAAAGATACACAGTTAAATCCAAAAGCACTCATCATAAAATTAAATATTTATTTAATTAGCTAATTATCCATTCATCTTATTTTTTTATTTCTTTCCATTTCTAAACACTAATTAAATAAACTAAATATTTAATTTAGTTAGCTAATTATCCATTCATCTTATCCTTTTTGATTTCTTTTCATTTCTAAACACTAATTAAATAAATTAAATATTTATTTAATTAGCTAATCATCCTCATCTTATCCCTTTCGTTTTTTAAATCAAGTGCAACTAGTTAAATGGAAACAAATAAAAAATCCAATCCTTATCTTGATTTTCCATAAAATCATATCCTTATCTTACTATCCATCAAATCCTATAAATACATCCTCATCCCTTATGAAAAAGAGGATGGGATAATTAATGAAGAATAGGTACACACTGAAAACACCTTGCACAACTTTGGAGCAACTACATCAATTAAGCATCAAAGATCACATCCCTACAACAAGGAAGGTATAATGTTCCACTTGTATTGAGCATTTTTATTCTATGTTTGTATTCCCCCCTTACACTATAATTGAGGTATTCTTTAGTTTGGAATAGGGATCTAGATTTGCATTAGTTTCCTATTGTTTTGATTCCAAATCTAGGGTATACATTTTGGCACACCCAGTGGGACCCCTTGGTCCTTATCTAACCTCCTTGTGGTGTTTTTCTTTAAGCCTTTTCTAGCTTGTAGGTCTTGGACGAGTATTTCTATAGTAGATGAGCATCTCTATAGGCTAAACAAGCACCTTTATTTCTAGAAGATATAAATCACATTTTCATCACATTTGGAAAATCTAACTCTTATTCTTTGACAGGGGGACACTTTTACAGGGGGATCATAATCCCAAAATTCTTCAAAATCTAATTCTAATGTCTTTGTTTTATCAAATTTTCATAAAAATGTTACCTTTTTTATATTTTCTTTCATACTTGAGTGCATCTATTCTAAACAAGCACCTCTATATTTGGTTAATCATTTATCACTCTTTCTTGGGATTTGAACTTGCTAACCCCTGAAACTAATCATTTTTTGCATGTGCCTAGTCATCTAACATCATTTTGTGTAGGTATCGTTGGTCAGTGACAAGGAAATCAAACTACTAACTTGTGTTTTGTAGCATGCTTGTCAAAAAACTTATTTTTTATCCACTAATCTTAGGTGCATTTCATTTATAAGGGGAATTAATCATTATGTGCTTTGTTTGTGATCATGTCATAAGCATATGCTCTCTCCTAATGGCATTTGGTGATCTTGGAGACCAAAAGCTTTCACTTGATCAATCTTTTTATCATTGTTAATCCAAAGAACCTAGTGTGTTTCTGCTCTCCCTTTGTGTTGAAAGGCAATCTTAGGGATCAAAAGCACCTAGGCTTCTTTCCCTTTAGTGGGCCTACCTAAGGATTTCATCACCTTAGGGGATGACTTGAACCATGTGTTTTGGTGAGGTATATAAAGGGGGGAGAATAAAAGTTGTACCTCAAAGGAGTCATTATCATGTCTGGCACAACCTTGGGGCCCTCGAAAAGACACAAGGTGAAGTGGAATTTTCTTATTCTTATTCCACATGCTTGTAAATGGGCTCCAGTTCACATATTTTAGACTCACGTACCTAGCATATAATGAGGAAATCTCCTAGTTGCATGTATAGCCTATATTAAGACCTTTCAACCATCTTTTTGTGGTACACCAATAAGTAGTTAGCTCTAAGAAGATACACATGTATTTCCAGGTTGTTTAGATAGAGCTCACTATGGGCAAGGCTTTGGCCTCCATGGTAAGGGGTGCATAGGTGGTACATGACCTTGCATTTCCTAGCTATCCTTCGCTTGGTAGATAACATCATTAGTGGGTCCACAAAGATTGATACTCCCACTTGATTAATATCATAGGTTGTTATTGTGCTTGAAGTGTTTTCTTATCAATACTGGTAAATTTTCCCTTCCTATCCAAAAAACCAAAAAAAACCAAAAAAAACATTTGTTTGTTTTAACTTCTCAAAAGTTCATTTTAAGGAAATATTTTAGGACATCATCCTCTTGCTAAGGTAGATAAATCCAATTGTCTCCAAGTCAAATTATCCACATTAAATCCACTATCCTCAATGAAATCAAACCAAATCCACCCATTATCTAGTTATCTTTGATCAAATTCTTAAACTTTAAATCAAGACCTTTTATCAAATTTAATCATCTTATCCTCGCTTGCTTGAGAACTTAATCTATCTCAATTAGGTAATCCTCATTTATCACTTAAGAACATTGCCTATCTTAAGTGTAGAATATCCAATTATCCATTAAATCTTTTAAGGTCTTGCTTTTTAATTTTAGGATGAAATCAAACGATCCTTTCAATTCCACTCCAATTCCCATCAAATCATCCCTAATCACATTAATTCACCCAAATCAAATACATTACTTCACCCCAAACTTCATTCCAAGCTATGTTAAATCTTGTTCAATCTCTCTCACATCTCTCCATCCCTCAACAAATGACTCCAATTCAACCCACATTACCACCATATATCTCATACCAACAATCTCATATCAGTACACATCAAATCATCCAATCACTTCACATCCAATATATCAATCATACCAACCTAATCCATCCACACATCAAGCTAATCCCATAACAATTTATCCCATGATCTCATATCAGTCCACCATACCATCATTTAATTCCCACCAAAACACATATCAACAACCTGGACCACTTCTTCAAATATCATCCAACATTTATATCAATAAACTACGCCAAATAATGAAGCTCATACAAAATATAAATCACAATTAAATCAAGTCCTCAAACCATGCATCCATTAGATGAGATCTTCCATCCAAATCAATCCAAAATCCCTTTGATAATGATGATGATGATGATGATGAGAGTCTTGTGGATCAAGACGAATATCTTGATGACAAGGAGCTTGATGAAGAAACCATTGACAACATCATTTTGAGCAAGTTGGCCATAAGTTGTAATCACCCAATCATGCATAATCAAGATCCTTTCAACCACGAAAATGCAAGAACTAGCTATCCCTCAAGCCCAAATAGACCACCTATTTTAACCTTTGACAAGGGAAGTACCACTCTAGCTTTTGCATTCTCTACAAATCCTCCATCTTCACAACCTTTTCAATCCAACTCATCCCATCAAGCCACCCATCATCCAATGCAAACATCTAATCCTAACACATCCAAATGGTCTTCTCCTACTCCAAAAACTGCAAGCAAAGGATCCTAAGCACAAAAAAAAACATGTGGAATCATGCCACCTCACTATTCCAAATCCATCCAAGTGTGTCATCGACAATGTTGTCACCCATACACCATCTATCCATAATCCTAAGACCATCAAATCCCAAATCCTTAAACAACCAACATTCACCATTCCTCCATCTACACAACTTGAGGAACCTATCCAAACATTTAAAGATAAACACTCCTCCCCTGTCACGTTATCCAAGCAAATCCAGCTATGTCAAGAGCCTAGTATGAAGTGTTCCAAAACATCACCCCATCCAAATAAAGATCCAAGTATCCCATCTAATCCCTTCCACGATCCCCTACCTATACATATCACCCCATCCCAAAACAATCACCCTATCCCCTTGGTCCCAACACCTTCATCTGTGGTGGTTCTCTCGTAATAGAAGAACAACTTAGGTTCATCACCAATCGCCCTCCATCTCACACTGGACTCATGTCTTGTTTCCAAAATAATAAACATCCCATCTGATGAGCCAAATGATTGACTCATTTAATTATCAATATTTTCATGCTTTGATAAACTTTTAAAAAACATATTGGCATATAAATACATATTATTATAATTATATTCATCTTGAGAATTGATTATGCTTATGTTTTGTTTCCATTACACCTTGATGAAATCTCTTTAATATTGATTCTTGAATGACGTTTTCTATGTGCATATCTCATAATTTGTGGTATAAGTTGTGGATGTTCAATAAAGGTTGCAGCAGTTGAACTTCAGCTGAACTCCAGATAGCTCCAGAGGACAATAATTCCTAAGTGTCATCCTCCCCTGAGTCGATGATTTCTAGCAAACCCTCTTGAAGACCCTCTAAGCCATGCAACACACCCAATCAACACCTCAAATCCTTGCCACAACTTTTAATTACATCGCCATAGTGACCCATATATCCGATGGAAAATGTTAGCTCCAACTATCATTGTCGCCTAGGTGCACCACTATTTTTGGGGAACTCATGGAGTTCGCCCGACTAATTGCTTTACTCAGATCGTGGATCTGGAGTTTCTTGCAACTGATTGTGTAGTTAAGCGAATAATACAGTTGGCTGCTCCAGCTCCAGTTCATAGGAAATTAGTTAGCAGTTAGATTTACTTTTCAATAAGCATGCAACTGGCTGTTCTAGTTCACTGCAGTTAGACTCGCAATTAGCATTCCTTTTTCAATAAGGCTCGATTGTATAAGTAGAGGAGCCATTGCACCTTATTAGAGTTAGTTCATGTTTCTCTATCAATTAGTTGTTCATCGTAGTTTGTTTTCAACAGAAAAAAAATTTTGAGTTTAGGCATGTATGTTCTTTAAATCTGAATAAAATACAAATGAAGGGAGATTTCTTTTAAAACAAGTTGTTGATCAAAGAGGATCATCTCCAACTGGGAAAGTAGGGCCCGCTTCCCCATCTTGGAGGAGATCTCTCGGTATTATGTCTGTATCATTTTACTTCTGTTAATTTCTTTACAACAAAGTGTTATATGTGTTGTTTTTCTGTCATGTGTTCTCACCTGCAGGTTTATTCTTCCAAAAATAGAAAATTATTAAAAATCAGATTTGTTATCTCCTTAAGCATTGTGATGTTCAGAGTATTGCATGTCTGAGAAGAAACAATACATTTCCTTTATGTTCATCTCTTATTTTTCGCAAGTGTGTTCATTTCCAGCAATTAGATTAAACTCCCATTTCAACACGTGTGTTTGTTTCAAAGAAATTAGATTAATGTTTATTTCAGCAAATGTTAGAATAGTTTCTTTTTTTTCAAGCAAGAGTGTTTCTTTTCAAGCAAAGTAAGGTCGTTATTTTATGAGCAAGAAGATCAGAACTACAACCATGCAAGGATCACCAAACCAATCTTTGGTCCTGAACCATCCTGTAAAGAAAACCCCCCAACAAACAATCTTATCGCAGATCACTCTAGACACCTCTAGATTGATAAAGAGTAAATGATGATGTATTAACAAAGCCTACTCCGACCTCATCATTTTTGGCGCCGTTGCCGGGGATATAATCTACAAATCGTTGTAGGTTTAAGGTGTCGATAAGACTTTCGATCCATTAGTTTATGAGAAGACCTAAGGACACCTTAGGTCAATTCATTAGACATCCTGTAGAAGGTATACCTTTGGAGGCTAATTGGGAAGAACCTCCATAGGATCCGATCAATCAAGGATTACCAGTTTTATCAGAGTCTTCCAACTCATCTGCCACATCCTCAACCATGGGTGATCAGGAAGATCCACATGTTAACAGAACTTTTTCTTATCCTATAGCCATAGTTCTTGGGGTAAATGAGCCTCTTATGAAAAACATATCACCTACTTTTCTACCTACTTTTAGGGGAAAAACATCTAAAGATCTAGACCAGTTTCTATTTGAGTTCAAAGTTCTCTGTCAAACTTATGACTATGCTATTGATAACCAGAAGATGAAACTTTTTCCTTCCACTCTCAAGGAGTCAGCTTTAAGATGGTTCATGGGCTTGGCAGCAGACTCTATCACCACATGGGATGATATGGAAATAGTTTTTCTTGATAAATATCAGGATTACTGTAGAGTTAGGGATTAAAAAGATGAACTCTTTTGCATGAAACAAATGGAGGAGGAGAACTTAGAAGACTATGTGGATAGATTCTTATTTGTCCATAGGAGGTATGGAAATAATATAGATGAGGAACTAAGTAAGACCATCTTTCTAAGAGGGATTGATGATGACAACAGAGAAGCATTAAATCTGATGGGTAAGGGAGACATTAATAAGAAAACTTTTGAAGAAATTATAGAAGTTTGTAGAAACTATTCTCGTACAAGAGCAGACAAAAGAATTTAAAAAAGGGGTAGTAATAGTGATGTTACAAAAGTGATGGAGGAACTAGCAAATCTTAAAACTGACATCCTACTTCATTTGAACACCACTTTGGATGGCATGCAGGCTAGTAAAAAGAATACTGAACCCTTAGCTATTTATTGCCCTCGTTGTAGAGAAAAACATCCACTTAGGGAATGCCCTTTAAATAGGATTGAGTTGTGTAAAATCTGTGAGAAAAATCATTCCACCAACGAATGTGGCCTACTCCTTGAGATTAAAAATAGAGTGAAAAAGGTTCCAACAAATGATGAAGAGCTAAATTTTATTGGTCAGAAACAACCTACTTATGGATTTAATCAGTTTCAAAACCAATATGCTCCAAGAGGGAACTCTTATAATGGACCTTGGGGAATGCAAATGCTAATGTAGATGCCAATGCAAATGCCAATGCAGTGGGGTTCATGGTCTTAGCAAGATTGGACAAATCAATCTTGGTCCAATCCACAATGGTCAAATCAGCACCAGTATCAATAGTAATGGGCTCCTCAATACAACCAAGGGATGAAAAGATTTGGAAACCAACCTCAGGCCTTACTTCTAGGACCTTCACAGCCTGCGAATACAAATCCCAATGAGCAAGTAAACCAACCATCAATGCTTGCACAACCGGTTCCGAATCCCAAGAACAATAAACCACAACAAAAGGTGTACAATACCGATCCAAATACAACAACCATGAATGTGGTAGAGATCAATGATATCCAACTCTGATCCAGAAATGTGCCCGTAACTATACCTATTGAGGAAGTCATCGAAGAAGAAGAAGAGAATCCTAAAGATGATACACAACAGTCCAATAAAAAGGCTAAGGCAAAAGAAACAAAAGAGATTTTGAAGGAGACCCCTGTTCCATTCCAAGAATGGTTGAAACAGACCCCTCCACAATCTAAGGCAAACTAGCCTTCACATGATGACTCCCAATTAATTAGGGAACTTAGGAAAATGTACATTGAAGTTCCTTTGTTACAAGCGATAAAAGAGAACCCTGAGATAAATCATACTATTAAAAGTTTGTGTCCAAAACTTCCAGGTAGAAAAAGGAAATTGCCCAACACTATCCAAGTTGAAGGAAAACTTGCGGATGTTCTATTAGGCAAGTTGATTACTCAAAAGTATGGGGATCCTGGGAGCCTGGTCATAACGGTGGACATAAAAGGGGTGTCTGTTTCAAATGTTTTAATAGATTTGGGTGCTGCTATCAATGTAATGACGTTATAAACTGTAGAAGCTTTGGCATTAAAACAAGTTCAATCAACTTCAACTATTTTACAACTTGCAGACCTATCTATTACCAAACCCGAAGGAATTTTAGAGGACGCCATAGTCACCATTGACACTTGGGATTATTCAGTTGATTTCCTTATCGTACAAACAAGAAAAAAATGACTAGTTTACCCAATTATCCTTAGAAGACCTTGGTTGGCTACATCAACAGCACTTATTGACTGTAGATCTAGAAGTATGATCATTTCAAATGGAAAAAGACTTAAAGAACTTTCTATCTATCCTCCGGCCAATCCATTTCTGCAATACGAAAATAAACCATGGATGAAGAGGATGCCTCCTCGTTGGCAATGGTAACAATAGTAGAACACTTTGAAGAATGTAATATGGAATATGAAGAAATAGAACCAAACATAAAAAACTCCTTATACAATGCTACTCAACAAGAGGTCTCTGGATGGCTCTAGAGAGACCCAAAAGGGTCCTTCAAAGCTTTTAATTGCCCATACTCTGAAGAGATTGCCTCTCATATAAGTTACCAACAAGAGAAAAATCTCCACCAAGTCATACCTCACCTTTGTCCTTTAAACATGCTGTTAAGTCCATATATAGAACTTCTTTCTGTTCATACTGGCACAAAACAAATCCCAGTTCAAACCAATAAAGAACTTTCTATCAACAGTTGGTTAACAGAAGGGGAAGAGATTCGATTGGCAAAATTGTTACAAAACCACACCTAGGATTTTGCTTGGGAGTACAAAGACATGAAGGGAATCCATCCCAGCGTTTGCACGCACCATATTTACACTGAGGATGTCTGACCTGTTAGGCAACCACAATGAAGAATCAACCCAGCTCTGAAAGACATAGTGAAGGAAGAGATTGAGAAATTATTACAGGTAGGGTTCATTTATCCCAATCTCTGACAGTCAATGGGTATCGCCATTAGTAATAGTGCCAAAAAAGAATGGAAAATGGTGAGTCTACATAGATTATAGGGAGCTAAACAAAGCTACAAAGAAGGATTATTTTCCACTCCCTTTCATTGACCAAGTCCTAGACAACTTGGCTGGAAGTCACTATTTCTCCTTCTTGGATGGTTTTAGTGGCTATAACCAAATCCAGGTAGCTCCAGAAGATCAAGATAAGACAAACTTCACCTATCCATGGGGGACATTTGCCTACAGAGTCTTGCCATTTGGGTTATGTAATGTGCCAGCCACGTTTCAACATGCTGTTTTAGCAATATTTGCTGATCTAGCGAATACCTGTGTTGAAGTCTATATGGACGACTTTACGGTGCATGGTAAAACCTTTGATAAAGCCTTGAATAGTTTAAACAAGGTACTTGAAAGATGCAAAGAACACCAACTATCTTTAAACCATGAAAAATGCTTTCTCATGATGACTGAGGGAATTGTACTTGGTCACCATATCTCGTAGGAGGGATTGAAAGTGGACCCCAAGAAGATCAAAATCATAGTACAAATTCCTCCTCCTAAAACTCAAACTAAGGTGAGGAGATTTCTAGGACATGCTAGCTATTACAAAAGGTTCATTGAAAATTTCAGTCGAAAAGCTGACCCTATGTTCACTTTGCTGAAGAAGGATTCCAAATTTAAGTGGACACAAGAATACCAACAATCATTTGAGACCATCAAAAGTGCCCTCATAACCGCTCCAGTGATAAAAGAACCAAACTGGGGAGAACCATTTCACATCCACATAGATGCTTCCAATCAGGCCATTGGGCCAGTCTTAGGACAATTGAGTGAGTCTGGAGGTATGCATGCAATATATTACATCAGCAAGAACTTGAACCCAGTTGAGAAAAATTACACAACAACTGAAAAAGATTTTTTGTCAGTAGTCTATGCTATCAACAATTTTCACCACTACATCAAAGGCTATAAAATCTTCATACACATTGATCATGCAGCCATAAGGTATCTGATGAACAAAGCTGTAGTTGGTGGTAGAATTATTAGATGGTTATTATTATTGCAATAATTTGACATAACTATTATTGATAAACTAGGCAAAGATAATGTTGTTGCTAACTTCTTGTCTAGATTGAATGTTCATGGAAATAACAAACTATTGGATGATACATTTCCTGATGAAGATTTGTTCGCCATCTCTATACAATCTCCATGGTTTGCTGATCTGGCTAATTATCTGGTTTCAAGAAAATGCCCACAACATTTCAACTTGAAAGAAATCAGATGGCTATTTCGGGAAAGCTCGAGATACAAGTGGGTAAATGGTCTTCTATTTAAAAATTGTCCTAATCATGTATTACGTTGGTGTGTGCATGAAATAGAGGTGTATGACATAATCTGTGGATGTCATGATGAACCTTCTAGAGGACACTTTTTAGCCATCAGAATGGGACACAAAATCCTGGGAGCTGGATATTTTTAGCAAAGAATGACCAAAGATATTCACCAATATGTCAAGTGATGCGATCGGTGTCAACGAATGGGATGTCCAACTTTCACCACAGAGATGCCCCTCAATCTCCAAGTGGCTTTAGAGCCATTTGAAAAATGGGGAATAGACTTTGTCGGACCAATTGACCCACCATCCAGAGGAAATCACTATATACTGGTCTACATAGATTATGCCACCAAATGGGTTGAAGCAAAAGCACTATCGGCAGTAAAAGATGAGAAATTTGTAGATTTCCTATACAAACATATCTTGCAGCAGTATGGAGCACCCAGAACTCTTGTCTTCGATCAAGGACCATAGTTTATGTTTGCCATGATCAAAGCATTCCTGGAAAGATATCAGATCACTCACAGAAAATCTTCTCCATATCATCCACAGAGCAATGGTCAGGTTGAAGTCACAAACAGAGAATTGGAGAATATGCTAACCAAAACTATCTCAAGCAGGAGGATAGATTGGGCCGATAGAATGACCGAAGCTGTTTGGGCTTATAATACTACTTGGAGATCAACAACTAACTTCACTCCATATGAGTTAGTTTATGGAAAGCACCCATTGCTACCCATCGAATATGAGATAGAAACATTAAGGACAACACTTGAAGTCGGCATTGATTTGACCGAGGCTTAGAAACAAAGGGTGTTACAGTTAAATAGGTTGGATGAGATGAGAATGGAAGCACTTCAACATACTAAATTAATCCAACAACAAAGGAAGGAATGGCATGACAAGCATATCATCAATAGGCACTTCAAACAAGGAGATTGGGCCCTATTGTATGATTCTAAACATCAGGATCTAAAAGGAAAACTACATACCAGATGGTTGGGGCCTTATGAAATTCAAGAAACCTTCAGCAATGGAGCTGTCCAGTTAGTTCCCATTGATGAAGATCACAGAGTTTTTCTAGTCAATGGACATAGATTGAAGTTGTACCATAAACCAACCTCTAAAGAAGAATTCTCTGCCGAAATTCAGTCTCAAATAGAACATTTCTCTATGGAAGACCTTTCTTCCATGGGAATTATGCTCTAAATAAAAATTCTTGAATGAATAAAGTAGTTGAGGTTGAAAACCAGAAATGGCGGCCTTTCCTGTAAAAAAAAAAAATCAAGCAAATGTTGAAAACCAGTAATGGGGGCTTTGCCTAGAGGGAAGATTGAAAACTAGTAATGGCGGTCTTTTCTTTGAAACTCCCTCCTTTTCTAATAAAAATCTTTTGCAAACTCTACAGATCTTTTTGTGATATAGCATGCTCCAGATGGCTCCGGATAGATCCAGATGGCTCCAGATAGCTCTTGACGGCTCCAGATGAAGACCAGGTGTATAGCACCAACTCAAATACCTACAGATGCAAGACCAATGTGTGGCAGAAATTAATTCGACAGAAATTAATTCGGCGGAAAGATTGAAGTGATATAATCAAGGTCATGGGTACCTTACCTAGGTATACTCTTTCCTCAAAACTTATATAATTATTTTAATGTGTATAGCTATGCCACGTGTTTCAAAAAAGTAACATCATGTAGCTTCAACTTTGGTGCACAAAGATTGCAGTCACGACAATGATTGTGGATTGACATGTGGCAAGTTGATACTTGATTGTGGATCCTGCGTATTCCCTAAGAAAATTGTAGTACTTGGTCATTAAGATGGGTGAGCTTTAAATTATTGCCAAAAATGGAATAAAAGCCCGGTTTATAAAATCATAATGAAGGTAATGATGACCAATTAAGAGGGAAGTACATCTAAATGAACATAAAGCTGTAGTGGAATGGCGTCAGCTTCAGAAACACATAGAAGGCAATTAAGATGGCGGCTCTGAAGAAAAATTTTGCACGCACCACCCTACGGAAACACTCTGAAGTATCTGCCATGAGTACCGAAAATACAACAGGAACAAGTGCCAACCTGCATGCAATTATTTCTTCTAGCGAATCTGTAGATGGCAACTCATACTTCAATAGCTTCCTTCTTCGCTGGACCGAAATAAAGACAAACTTCAATAAACCAAGTTGCATTATAGACCCCCCTTGCTCTGGATTGAATTCCTTCAAACCAGAGTGGTAGGAAGAGAAAATAATTACTAGATATGGGGCATAAATGGAAGGCAAAACCAAAGAATGAGATTAATTACACACCTCAAGCATGGTGCCAATAATCCACAGTTTTTGATAAACATTCCTACCTTTTTGCACACTACATTGGTAAATATGCTAACAAAATAGAAGAGCAGAGAGGGCCAAGTTAGCCATGCAGGATTAATTCATTTGATTATGAAACACCATTTCATACAACAAGAAGATGGCTAGAGAAAATGGGAGGACTTTTTGACTTTGATGCCAAAGAAGAAAAGAACAAAGCACTCTTCTGCTATGTCTATATCTGGCAAAGCCGTCGCCATGTCTTCAAATCCTTCCAAGGTCCGCTTCAAAAGGCTCTGCAAAGGTGCAGAGCATCCACACCAACAAGGTGAAGCAGCATCCTTCGGACCTGTGCAAATTAGACACTCTTGCACTTTTGTTATTTCTTCGGATGAGGAAGATGTTGAAGCACTCCCCATTGCTCCAGCAAGTCAGCAGGGCAGTCCACAAGAAATGCAAGAAACAATTGAGGAGAGTGGCAGAGATGATATTCCACAAAAGGTACATGAAACAATTGAGGAAGGTGGTGGCAATGGCATTCTGGTGACAGATGAGCATAATGCCTCGAAAGCTTCAGAGAACAAACCATTGCAACATGGGCACAGACAAGGCAAACAGGTCATGACAGAGAGCTCCAGTTCTGAGGATACCATGGTATAGGATACTTGACATGCCCTTGACCTTACAAAGATTGAATTTGTGCTAAAGCAATGTAAAGAATAGTTGGCAGCTTTGTCCCAGCAAGTAAAGGCAAAAGATGAGGAGCTAGCGGAAGAAAGGGTAAAGGCCACTAGGGAAAAAGAAGAAAAGGAAAAATAAATTGCTTCTTTAAAAAAGGAGGTGGATAATCAAGCATGCATGATTACCCAAAAGGACAAGCAAATTACCAGGCTGAGATAGACTTCTACCCAGCAAACCCCTACCACCACATCCTTAAATGTTTATGAACAAAATCTATAATTAACTGGAGATAATAGATGACTCAGAGGTGAAATTGCAAAGCTCCGGAGAGCGATGGAGACCTTGAGGCAGGAGAAAGTAAAGGTAGAACAAAATTTGGCTCTCGCCTATGAAACAAAAGAAACTCTATTAGCACAACGGGCACCCTCAGGTGTGTATGCTCTTTTTCTAAGAGAACAATTTTTGAGATGGAAACTACTGCGCATTAGCTATAATTTGCCCTTTGATTTTGAAAATGAAAAAGAATTTGTTGAATGTTACCTTAAAAATCCTCCAGATCAGAAGAACCTTCTCTATGAGTTTGTCCAACATGGCCACATTTTGGGCCATGTAGATACTTCCATGCTAAATCTTTATATAGGGGAACTCCAAATCTGGAGCTATCTGTCCCTATTAAGAAACAACAGATTATGGGAAGACAGAATGGAGGAGTATGAAATTGTTGTTGGGTCAATTGGCCTACTAATGAGGCATGAATGGCCAAAGACTACATGGTTCAAAAATACTTTCAGGGCAAATGTGTATAGGCAGGGTATCATGGGCCAATATATACAAAATCTGAACTCTTGTATTACAGATTTCTTTGTCGTTGTAGATCACCTTCCCAATGTCGCCGCATCAAGTTGCAAAGCACAGTTTAAAACACTTCCCAATGTGCTAAAAAGAAGGGAACCAGTTTCCCCTGCTAACATACGATGGATGACCGCAAGAGTCAGGAGCCTCATTCCAATTATTCAACAAAATTAACAAAATTGGATTGGAATGAGGTTTAGACTCCCATTGTTGCTCATGCTAGCACCTAGACTCAGCCATCCTCAAGGTGAGCCAATGCCATCAAAAAAATTCAGCAAATGGTACAACAGGATTCAGGAAAATGATTGGTTCCATCCTAAGGGAAGACAGTTGTTCCAGTACGACGATGATGACTATAACTGTAGCACAATTATGGAAGGGAAAAACATTCTGGATGGGGCAGGACAGTAATGGCCATGAGAGCATGACAGAAGCTAAGCAGGGAGGAAATGATGAGTCAAATGATTGACTCATTTAATTATCAATATTTTCATGCTTTGATAAACTTTTAAAAAACATATTAGCATATAAATACATATTATTATAATTATATTCATCTTGAGAATTGATTATGCTTATGTTTTGTTTCCATTACACCTTGATGAAATCTCTTTAATATTGATGCTTGAATGACGTTTTCTATGTGCATATCTCATAATTTGTGGTATAAGTTGTGGATGTTCAATAAAGGTTGCAGCAATTGAACTTCAGCTGAACTCCAGATAGCTCTGGAGGACAATACTTCCTAAGTGTCATCCTCCCCTAAGTCGATGATTTCCAACAAACGCTCCTAAAGACCCTCTAAGCCCTGCAACATGCCCAATCAGCACCTCAAATCCTTGCCACAACTTTTAATTACACCACCATATCACTGAACCTAGTGACCCATATATCCAATGGCAAACATTAGCTCTAACTATCATTGTCGCCTGGGCGCACCACTATTTTTGGGGAACTCATGGAGTTCGCCCGACTAATTGCTTTACTTAGATCGTGGATCTAGAGTTTCTTGCAACTGATTGTGTAGTTAAGCAAACAATACAGCTAGTTGTTCCAACTCCAATTCATAGGAAATTAGTTAGTAGTTAGATTTAATTTTCAATAAACATGCAACTGTCTGTTCTAGTTCACTGCAGTTAGATTCGTAATTAGCATTCCTTTTTCAATAAGGCTCGATTGTATAAGTAGAGGAACCATTGCACCTTATTAGAGTTAGTTCATGTTTTTCCATCAATTAGTTATTCATCGTAGTTTGTTTTCGGCAGAAGAAAACTTTTGAGTTTAGGCATGTATGTTCTTTAAATCTGAATAAAATACAAATGAAGGAAGATTTCTTTTGAAATAAGTTGTTGATCAAAGAGGATCATCTCCAGCTGGGAAAGTAGGGCCCACTTCCCCATCTTGGAGGAGATCTCTCAGTATTTTGTCTGTATCATTTTACTTTTGTTAATTTCTTTACAACAAAGTGTTATATGTGCTATTTTTCTGTCATGTGTTCTCACTTGCAGGTTTATTCTTCCAAAAATAGAAAATTATAAAAAATTAGATTTGTTATCTCCTTAAGCATTGTGATGTTCAGAGTATTGCATGTCTGAGAAGAAACAATAGGTTTCCTTTCTGTTCATCTCTTATTTTTTGCAAGTGTGTTCATTTCCAGCAATTAGATTAAACTCCCATTTCAGCATGTGTGTTTGTTTCAAAGCAATTAGATTAATGTTTATTTCAGCAAATGTTAGAATAGTTTCTTTTTTTTCAAGCAAGAGTGTTTCTTTTCAAGCAAAGTAAGGTAGTTATTTTATGAGAAAGAAGATCAGAACTACAACTGTGTGAGGATCACCAAACCAATCTCTGGTCCTCAACCATCCCATAAAGAAAACCCCCCAACAAACAGTCTTATCGCAGATCACTCTAGACACCTCCAGATTGATAAAGAGTAAATGATGATGTATTAACAAATCCTACTTCAACCTCATCACCATCGTTAATCAAATGCTCAAGAACATGAACTATCAAGGCAAAGGCTTAGGCCTTCATGACCAAGGCATTTTGGAGCCCATCCATATCAAAATCCATTCATAATCGCATGGCCTTGGTTACATATCTTAAGGAAAGAAATCCAAACATGTTGGTACCACCTTCATAAATCCTAAGAGAGATTCTCCAAATCCAAAATAGGTGCCTCATGTTGCTCCTCCAAATCATTTGCTACCATCCCCCTCTTCCATCATATCAATCCAAAAAGTTTATCAAAATCCACCCCCCATCTTGTCATCCTTCTCCTTCCATCCACAAATCCACTAATTCTTTCATCCATAAATCCCTTAATCCATCCACCCACAAATTCACTAATCCTCCCCTCCATAAATCCTCCATCCCAAATACCAGCCCTAATCCCTCATCCCCCAAAATCCCTAATTATGACCAACAAATGCACACATCATTGGATCTATTCCAAAATGATGAAACAATCAACAAATCATGGTCTTCAAAGATAATACTTCTCCATGGGACCACACCATTGAATTTGGATGCACTTTGGATGCCTCCACTCATAAACCAACAAATTTCCAAAATCCTATGGAATATCATACTATAAAGCATTGATATATAAAATCAAATCCAAATAATTTTTAAAGGCCACAAAATCCCACATATCTAAAGGAAAAAACTAAAACAATGTGGGTCCCGAAGCAAAATGAGGCATCAAACCTAAGTAGAGCATCCAAATCCACTTTTCCAAAGTCCCACTTCATCCCCAAATCCCACAATCCCTATCTCCCATCCCTCACCTAGTTGAAAATCCCACAAATCCTAAGTAAATTTGGGTCCTCAAATCCCCAAAAATCTAATCCCAAAATCCCCCATCCCGTACCCAATAAAAAATCCCACAAATCTTAAGTCCATTTAGGTCCCCAAATCCCCAAAATGGAAATCCCAAAACCCCCCCTCTCAATCCAATGATAAAAAATCCACTATCCCCATGAATCCCAAATCCTTATTAATCCCCACTCCCTATCACAAGCTTCCAACTCTAATGCAGTGCATGCAAGTACTTGTTCCCCTCAACCCCATGATTTTCCCCCATGCATCCATTCCTCCTTCATATTACCATCAAATCCATTATCTAACCTATCTCCCCCATAATACCCCTTTTATCCATTCCTTCATATAATCCTTCCACTCCATCTGCCTCCATAGCATCCTCTACCATCAAAGCTATGGTGGCACTTTGTTTACATCTGGGACACACCCAATAAAGCCATCACTAAGGTCTCTACGAACATCTATGAGTGCAACAATAGTCGACATGCTCCATGTGTAACAATTATTCAGAATGGGATCCTATCGTCTTCTCATGGAAATATATGCTTGAGTCCAAAAAATCCCCATCCATTCATCATCCGCTCTTATCCTTGCATCTCAAATCCAAAAAAATCCAAAAACACTTCAAAAAATTAAAAAAATTAAAAAATACAAAAAAATCAAAAAAATTATACAAAAAAGGTCCCCTAGTGAAAACCTCTCTAAGGCACTATCAGACACAAATAAAATAAAAATAGTAAAGAGAAAATTATTCATCTAATGGTGAAAACCATTTCATAGCACTTTGGATCAGTACCATGATGAAAACCCATTCATGGGTGTCATGCACAATTAGCTATTAAAGAGAACCCTACACTTGGGGGCAAGCCTTGTCAACATTATCCTCCCCATCCATCCCATCCACTATATCTATTTATGTTATCGTCTCCCCATCCATCCTCCTTTTCATGTTTGACCTTGACAAGGATAGGGGCATCAATGTTAAAAGACAAGCTTTGGACACAGGTCTTGGTATATCCAATCTTTTACAATGTATCCTACCACCTATTGTCACAAACATTCTAACACAACATAATGAGTAGCATATCTAGAGTGGGGAATGTTATTCATATGCGACATAGTCCTTGGAGATCCTATCTTGCACCCCTCAATCCCTCTATCCATCCATCCATTATCGATAATCCCTATATCCCTCCATCCATTATTGAAAATCCCTCTATCCATCCATCCATTATAAAAAATCCCTCTATCCATCCATCTAATCCTCTTTTCATCCTTGTCCCCTATTCTTAGTTTTCCCTTGTCATTGGTATCTAGAAAAAGGCTATCTAAATGCAATCTAATGCAACTATCCTAGAGAAAATAAAAACAATAAATCCAAGTTCAAGCATTCCTGAATCCATGCCAATCTAGCTAAGCAATCTCACAAATTGTCTAAAAGCATCCATCAGTTTTGTTCCTTGCCTTATTACAAGACTTGATTAACTCAAATCCAATCAATCATGATTGGGATATATCATTTCCAATCCTTGTGTTGTTATCAGGATATATCATTCCCACATTGACAACACTATCATCATCATCAATCAACCAATCGATGGTTTTTAGCTTGACTAGGGACAACATCGTGTTTGTCTTTGTCTTATTTGTGCATGCTTGCTTGTGTTTTTTATCATTTTATTTTCATTTGTAACGGTCCTTGTAGCAATATGCTACAACAACATCATGATCTTCCATATCATGGTACCATATGGAATATGATTGCTTAACACCTTTCTTTTTGGGTCAATCCTTTATGCATATGGCACATTGTCATCATGATGCATAATGCCTATGCCAAAACAAACATCAAGTTGCTCAAAATAATTGACATATTGTGCAAGATTCAAAGCATGTACCTTCACAGTCTCAATCCTTCACATCCCATCTTATCCAATCTAAGTAACCCTTTCATCATCTATCTCATATAAACATCCATTCATCTATCATTCACTATTTGCACATTATTGACATTCATTTTTATATCTCTCTTTTCCATTGCTTCTTTAATCACTTCTATCTCTTCATATTTAATCCCTTTTCTCCATCCAATCTTCTATATTCATTTCCATTTATCACTAAGCATTTTTACCATCATCTTCTTCATCCATTTCGAGAGGACACTCGTGTTCTTCGCACCTGCCTATGCTCTCGAGGGGGCATCATCATCCCTACCATCATTCCTCCTCATCACTCCTGCTTTGGGTGGTTGGGGCATCATCATTGCAAATCCAACCATTTTCTTCCAACCATGTTCTTCCAAATCAAAATATTCTTCTAATCCAATCAAGTACTATGTTTTATTTTTGTTTGAAATGTTGTTACTTTGCAACAACATCTAAAGAGGGGTAAAATGTAGACACCTAAATTTGATCATGTCCTAACTTTGTCAACACCTAAATATAACCAAGCCTTAACATCATCTAATTTATCCCTCTTTCCAACTTCCTAGCATTAATTAAATAATTTTATAATTAATAATTATTTTATTTATTTGTCTAATATTAATTATATCATGTTCCAACATTAATTAAATAAATCATAATTAATTAATTAATTTATCTATTCTTCGAATATTCCAACATTAATTAAATAAATTATATTTATTTAATTAATTAATCTTATCATATCTTATTCCTTTCTATTCGTAATTCATATCTACTCATATCCTATCATATCTCTTCCACAATTCATTTCTATTTCTAACTCATGTTTAATTAAATTAATTAGATAATTCCATTAATTATCCTTTTTCAATCCTATCTTATCCTTTTTTATTATTTCCATTTCTAAACACTAATTAAATAAATTAAATATTTATTTAATTAGCTAATTATCTATTCATCTTATCCTTTTCTATTTTTTCCATTTCTAAACACTAATTAAATAAATTAGATATTTATTTAACTAGCATACCTATCTTTAGAAAAATCTGTGTAAAGAATGTGATAAGATATCATTTTGGAGGCGCCTATTTTTAATAGGCCATTACATTCCACCCCTTGTGCCACTGTAGTTATGCCTCTCAGTGTAATTAGCTAACTAGCATACCTACATTTAGAAAGTCCATGTAAAAGATGCTGAGGCTCCTATTCCACTTTAATTATAAATCCATAAAAAATAGGCCCTTAGAGAATGATATCTCTTGGTGTCTTTTACATATATTTTCTAAAGATAGGTATGCTAGTAATACTTATATATGTATGTGTGTGTGAGAGAGTGTAAGTAATAACCCATTATATTACATAAAGTATAAATATATATATTTAAATATAAACATGTGTAAGTAATAATACTATATATATAGAGAAGAGCTAAAATATATACATATTACTGAAAAGAATATAGGAATGTACTTTTATATATTACAATAATATTAATTTATTTTATTTAATTAAGAGTTATTTTACTTTACTTTAAATATTTAAATACATGGTTACATTAAATATTACTATGCACATTTCTAAGATATAGAAGCATCCTTAATCTCATCCACCCTTTTTTCATATGGCTTGTTATGTAAATCTATAAATCTATTTATCTATCTATATACAGAGAGGGGTTTGTATATATATTATATAGAGGGTTTTATATACATACATATATGTATGTATGTATACAGACTCACAAACACATATACATATAGTGAGGCATTATAATTTAATATGAGTTTATTTAGTAACCCAAGTGTTAATTTGAAGTAAATTTTTGAGATATAGAAGCATCTCTAATCTCATCAAACCTTTTTTTCATATAACTTAAATAGATTTATATTAAGAGTTCAATGTTTATTTTATTTGAAGAGCTATTTTTATTTACTTATTTTTAAATTATTTTATGTATTTTTTAATTGAATAAAGTTTTATTAATGAAAATTAATATAAAATACCATAATGATAGACACAATTCACTAACAACCTTATCTACTTAAGAATTATTTTATAGTTACTTTATTTACTTAAGATATTTTTTTAGCTGTGTTTTAGTTTTTATTATTTTATATGTAGACTCTTTAATAGTTTTTGTTACACACGACATTAAACTCTACCCCTTGCTGCTACTCTCAGTGTAATTATCCATTCATCTTATCCTTTTTTATTTCTTTTCATTTCTAAACACTAATTAAATAAATTAGATATTTCTTAATTATCTAATTATCCACTCATCTTATCCTTTTTTATTTCTTTTCATTTCTAAACACTAATTAAATAAATTAAATATTTATTTAATTAGCTAATCATCCTCATCTTATCCCTTTTAATTTTTTTAACTCGTGCAACTAGTTAAATGTACACAAATAAAAAAAAATCCATTCCTTGTTTGATTTTCCATAAAATCATATCCTTATCTCTATCCATCAAATCTTATAAATACATCCTCATCCCTTATCAAAAAGAGGATGGGATAATCAACAAAGAATAGATACACGTTGCAGAAATCTTGCACAACCTTGGAGCAACTACATCAATTAAGCATCGAAGAGCACATCCCTACAACAAGCAAGGTATAATGTTCCAATTTATTGAGCATTTTATTTTATGTTTATATTCCTCCCTTATGCTCTATCTGAGGTATTCTTTGGTTTGGAATATGATCTAGAGTTGCATTAGTTTTCTATTGTTTTGATTCCAAATCTAGGATATACAAGAACAAATGTCTCACCTAGGATAATATTAGAAAGAGAAGATTTCAAGGCCTTTCAAAATGTGTTCTATGTGGCAATAGTGAAGAAAGTGTTGAGCACCATTTCTTCTAGTGCTCTTTCTCCTTAGGCATTTAGGGGCAATGATGGTCATGACAGAAATGGTCTATCATTTAGCTACTTCTTTATTTAATTTTTGGGCAATCTTTGGTTGTCCTCCCACATCGACTTCTTTCCTTTTGGTTTCTAAGGATCTTGGTAACATTTTTATTCTATGGAAAATATGGTTACAATGGAACTGTCAGATTTTCAAAGGTCACCAGAGTCTTATTATGCAATTCTGGTAGAGGATCATGGATTCAATCAAAGAAACTATTTCTACCAAATGTTCTTTTATAGGGACTCTCTCGCATTCTAATCCTCTTCTCTGAAGATGTTTGGATCTCTTTTCCTTAGCTACTTCTTAGGTTCAGTTTGGCTCTAGTTCAAAGGCCTCTAGGAAAGCTAATAGGACTAGTAAACTCGGTTTCCTCCCCCATCTAGTTTTTTTCAAAATTAATATCGATGGCTCTTCTAAGGGAAACCTAGGTGTTGTTGGGATTGGAGGGGTTGGCCATGCTAGTGATGAGACAACTTGCTTCTTTTTTTCTTATGCTATGAGGTTTGGTACCAATAATATGATGGAAGATTAAGATGTATCCCTTGAGAAAGCTTGTGAATTGGCCTAGAAGAAGGTTATCTATGAATTTGACCCTATGATCTTGGTCTCTCTTTTCAATAAAGAAAGTATTGAGGAATCCTCTTGGAGGTTGGCTTCTCTGGTTGAATAGATCCTGTTGGTACTTATTTTTGACCTAGAGGTTGTTTCTGCATGTTGGAGGTTTTCTTCATTTAAACCCTAGGTCTTCTTGTCCATCGGCAAGAGTTTGGCCTATCGGCTGGAGTATTTTCGGTTCCACCGATGTGGTGGTGATGTGCCATCGGGATGACTTCTGTCATCGGCGTATCTTCTTTCTGGTTTCCCGATGGGCATGTGTTTAGCCGACAAGGGGGCAGAGTGAGGCTTTTTGTTCATCGCTGTGACTTTGTACTATCGGCGTGGGAGATTGTGGTTCCACCGATGGTAGTGGTCATGCCGATGAGGGTATCTCAGGTGTTCGTCGGCGTGAGTGGTGTTGTCGGCCGAAGAGTTTTTGGCTAGCCCGACGGAGTTACTCCTACCAACAGAAGGGGGAGGCCAAGGTCTATTGGCGTAATGATTGTCATCGGCGAGGGTTTTTTTTGGTTCCCCGACGAGTTTGTTCTTACCGATGGTGCCATCGGTGTGTTTTATGCTATCGGCAAAGCAGTTTCTTGTTTGGCCGACAGTGGATGTTTGGCCGATGCGATGTCATCGGCGTGGGTCTCGCCGACGAGGATAATTTGTGTGTTCATCGCCAAGACTTGTATTATTGGCTAGTGTATTTTGTGGTTCGCTGATAGAGGGAGGTCACCCCAATGGTCTGGCCGAAGGGAGTGTTTTCGGTGTGACATGGGCTATCAGGCTAGCAGTTGGAGTATCCGCTGATGGAGAGTGTTGGGCCGATGAGGAGTCATCGGTGCAGGTCACACCGACAGGGGAATATGTAGTGGACCGTCAGCGAGACTATTGCTATCGACAGAGGGGTTTTGATCTCTGCCGATATCGTTTCTCTGGCCGATGAGGATTTGGGTGTTGTGTTCATCGGTGTAATGTGTGCGATCGATGAATGAAGTTTTGGTCAGCCTGACGGAGTTATTCTCACCGACGAAGGTTTTGAAGGTGACTATCGGCGTGAGTTGTGTTGTCGGCAAGCGTGATTTTTGTTGTGCCGATGGTCTGTCTTTGGCCGATGAGGGTGTGTTTTGATGGCCATCAGAGAGACTTGGTAGATCAGGTGAGCTATGGAATGCTTGGCCGATGGTCTATATCTTGGCGACAAGTGTGTTTTGCTTGGTCATCGGGGAGAGTTGGTCTATCGGCTAGGGAAGCTTTTGGCTAGTTCGATGGTAGTAGTCTGGCTGACAGGGAATTGCGATAGGCATCGGAGAGACTATTGATGTCGGCAGGAGGATTTGGGAGTGTGTCGATGGCTCAGGTCTTGGCGATAGGCTTTGGACAAAGGCTTATGCATCAAGCGCGGCAAAAGTGCTCGACATTTGTTATACATGCGGCCGTGTTTTTAAAATGATAAAGTTGTCTCCGCGGCACCAATGTGGGATTAATCTTCCTACATTTTTTAAACTTGTGGTAAACACGTTTTGGCGGGAATTTCTTTTTTGAAGTGCTGCGACGGTTTTCAAGCGGCCGCGGGTGGTTGAGCCATCAATGGCGACTGTAGCAGGGGCATGGGCGAGTTGTTGAACAGTCATGTACCCAATTTTTGGCGTGAGGACTTCCAGATGGTGGCACAGGGCTCAAGGCCACCATTGTCTACTTTCTGTCTCTGCAGCAATAAATTTTGAACCCCATTCCTTTGAAGGATCTGTATCTGGTAGATTTTTGTAAAAGCCTTGTAATTAATTGTTGTGGTACACTTTCTGGCTAATATAAGCAGACTGTGTTACCATTGTTTAGGTTGTTGAAAGTTGAACATTTGGCTCTGTAATACAATACAGCTGATTTGGTTGCTCTGTGTAGCAAAACTTGTGAGTTTATGTATCTCCTGTTATATGTTTTTGCATGAATCCACTGATTTCATGATCAATTTTATATGAATAATGCTATGTTTGCATGTGTTATGCTAATTCTGTCTCCAATTTTGCATGTATCTTTCTTCTGAGTCTAGGTATTCAAGGAATGTCTAAGATTCTAGAACATAGAATTCCTGTGTTGAATGTCTGATCTTTTAACTTCTGCTCAAGGGGTAGATTAAACTATATTCAGATTGAACATTAGGAAGGGTATACTGTAATAGGGATGCCATAAGTATAGATACCTTAACACTCTGTATTGGGAGATATCTGTAAGGCAGGTATCATATGTATCCCCCTGAAATCCAGTTTTAGTTGTTCATGCATATCATTCACAGGTGTATGTCTATTGACTCCAGGCCCTGGATAGGCACCACTCTTGCTTTGTGTTTGTGTTACAACCATGTCTAGCTTTGCATCCAAACTTAAAATCAAAATCAAACTCTAAAACAACCATTAGGACAGTAGAATTAGTTTTAGGATCCAAGTCCTCTGTCTACAACTGCAAATAGGCCCAAAGCTAGCCCCTTTGCTCTTATCTTACAGTTTTGGTCTACTTACAGAAGGACTTATCTGCTTTCTATCAGCATCCCAGCCTTGTATGTATATCCTCATGGATGTTGAGTAGGGAATACCCCCCTAGGTTTTGCAGAGCCTGAAGAAGAAGAGGAGATAAAATATAGTCTATCTCCTACACTGTTGGCCCCTGGCCCAGAGATCCTGTTGATCATTGATGGCTACCTTGTAGGGAAATCTGGGAATAAGCATCCAGTCTGGGAAAAAACAAACAGAAATTGGCGACTCTACTGGGGATGGACTGATAAAAAAAATGATATATTTGTGGCCCATCTGAGTCACCAACAGAAATTGGCGACTCCGCTGGGGATGGTGATTTGAAAATTGTTATTTTTGTCCTCCCTGGTAAAATATTTGTGTGCCCATCCGAGTCACCAATAGAAATTGGCGACTCTACTGGGGAGTTTGTGAAAGAACCCTGATTTTCAAAAGAAAACAGTTCCTAGTAATAGGTGGCGACTCCGAAGTAATCTCCCAACCGGTCAAAGTAAAACTTATATGCAGGGGAGAAGATCCCATCAAAATCCTTTATTTGAAGAGTTACCAATAACAAGAAGAATGATGTACAGAAGAAAGGGAGCTGTCTCAGTCAGTCATGAGGGTTCCCCTAGAAAAAATGATGATATGCAAGATAACCCTAGGCCATCAAGACAGCATGTGCCTTACTTTTCAAATGCAGAAGCTGATATTCAGGGTGCATATGAGAGGCAACAGGGTGGTAGCATGAGAATGAGGTCAGAGGTGTTCCAAGAATGCCCATTTCTAGACCCTAGTGAAAGGTTTGAAGAGGCAGAGTCTCTGAGGGATGATGAAGATGAAGATCAAAATATGGTAAAACCATCCTCCTCTAGGCCTAGCGAGGAAGAACTAGCTGATGAAATTAGGAGCTTAAGGGCCGAGTTCGAATATCAACAGGCAATAATAATCAGAGATTACCTGAGGAAGAAAGTGCAAGCTTTAAGGGCTACCCAAAATAATTCAATTCCTACCCTTGAGAATGCAAATGTGCAGAGACATCAACAGAGAAATGAAATGCAACATCAGCATAATGATGAGAGACAAAATGTGAATGATGCTAGGATACCACTGAACAATGTAAGAAACCAGAATGCAAACAGAAATATTAATATTAATCAGTTTGACAGACAGCCCATGCAGTTAGATAGATTCAGACAGCTGGTATTTGATGGTATTCTTGGGTATCCTAACCCCATTGACAAGCATCTGAGGCTGCAGGTGCCTAAATTTTCAGGAAACAACACTGTGTCAGGAGAAGATCATCTAAAAGCTTTTCAAAATGTCATGGATAACTTTGAGGTTGAACATGAGGATGTTTTCATGAAGTCATTCATGCAATCTTTAGTAGATGAGGCAAGGGAATGGTATAAGAATCTGCCTGACCGGAGTATTTCATCATGGGATGATTTTAAAAGGATGTTCAAGGAGCAATATGGTGACAAAACTGACCCTAGCTTTTTTGTAAATGAGTTTACCAGTATCACTAAAGGGTCAAATGAGTAGGTTGCAGATTTTAATGCAAGATTTACTAAAGTGTTAAACAAATTGCCACATCACATGAGGCCAAATGAACCTATGTGCATAATATTGTATATCAACGCCTTTGATGCAAAAAATGCATATGGATTAAGAGACAAAAGTCCTGCTACTATCAGGGATGCTTTCAGAATTGCAGTAAATATTAAGAACAACAGGAAAGCATCAGGCAAGACTAACAGAAGGGATGATGTGAAAATTCTGCAGAATCCAAACAAGCCTCAGAACACTCAAGGTAATACATCTATCCCTGAAGATAAGATAGACAAATTGGCAAATGTTGTTAAGGACCTAAGCTACAGACTAGCTAGAAGTGAAAAAGGGATAGGTCCTGATAGGAAAGTCTATCAAAGGCAGGAAAAGAGGCCATCATTGCATGATATGCCTTATAATACCAATTGGCATAATGGTAAGCCTATATTCCCAAATAACAGCACAAATCAGAGAGCTCAATATGTCAAAGAAACTCCTGATCCTCTAAAGAAAGCTGTAAATATTATTGATGATACTCCATGGTGTATAATTTGTCAGATGCCACATTCACAGTCATAGTGTATGATTGCCCAGTCCTTGTGTGATAATGCTACATCTTGTAATGAATGCAATGAGCCACATTATGTGCAAGATGATGATGTTAATATGATATCCACAAACAATGGATACCCCATTTATGATGCTGATGAGAGTACAGATGATGGAATTCGGGCCTGTCAACAGGACTTTTATGATGAAGGTAATGAAGATAACTATGTATATGCTCAGAGCTCACACAATTTTCTGAGTAACTTACAACGACCTTTTGATGAGGAAATTAGGGCCTTCACAGCTGCAGCAGTTGCTCAAGTCAAGAGCAACTACAATCTCAGAGGTAAAAATCAAGTAAGTAGCCCACATCAGCCAGAAGATATTTCTGCAGGTCAGCCAGTGCATGCAACAAGGGGGATTGAATCACAAAAAAGGCAGTGGGGTAATAATAAACATAATTTTAGACATATAACAGGTCATGAATCTCAAGGACCAGAAAACAGAATCCCTCAGGCTAAAGATCAAAGTAAAGGTTCCCAAGACAAGAATGATGATCAGGGAACTATGAAAGTAAAAGCTAAATCAGCTCAGGATAAAAACAAGATTGTGGAGCAAGCTACAACTGTTATACAAAATTATGCTCCATTTGATATAGCTCAAGTCTTTTCCCAGGTAAAAGTCTCTGTTCCACTTATGGAACTGATGAAGGTTGAAGAGATCAAAAATAGGACAATATCCCTAATTTCAGGGGTGCCTCTTCAAGCTAAACAAAATGTTCAGACCTAGGGTGAGAAACATGTCATGTGTAATGAAGAAGATGAGGCTCCTAAAGTCTATTTAGGAGTGACTATGACAAAGTGTCCTTCACAAGTGGAACCATTTTATGTATCCCTAGTTATAAATGGAAAAATAATCAGAAATTGTATGCTTGACTCTGGAGCATCTACAAATGTCATGCCTTTAGCCGTCATGCAACAAGCTGGATTGAAAATTGACAAGGCATGTGGAAAATGTTACGCTATGGATGCCAGAGAGGTACCGGTTATTGGAATCATGAAGGATGTAGATTTCAAACTGGCAGCATTTCCTGAAAAGAGATATAAAATGAATATAACGGTGGTTGACATCAAGCCACATTATGGTATGTTGCTGTCAAGAAGATGGGCTGCACTAATTGGTGGAAGTATGCAGTTGGACCTGTCATATGCCATGATTCCAATGAATGGCAGGGATGTTAAGCTAATCAGAGAACAAAGATCATTAGAGATAGTGGAAGACCAAGAAGTAGAGGAACATATATGCTTTGTAAACACTGACTGTGATAATTTCAAGGTTGTCTCGGATGATAGGGAAGATAAAGAGAAAAATGTCTGCATTAAAGAGCTGGACCAGCAGGGTCTGTGGACCATGTATTTTGATGGAGCTTGTGCAAAAGAAGGCACTGGAGCTGGAGTTGTTTTCCTGTCTCCAACTTGTAAGCTCCTCAAATTTTCTTTCTTGCTGAGGTTTGTTTGCACAAACAACATTGCAGAATATGAGGCTTTAATCTTAGGCCTAAATATAGCTCTCAAACATGGAATCAAAATGCTAAGAGTATTTGGGGATTCTGAGTTGATTGTATCCCAAATTAGAGATAGGTATGCTTCAAAAAACAAAAGATTGAAACAATACAAGCATGTTGTTTGGGCTACCATTGAACTATTTGATGCATTTTCAATAGGCTGGGTAGAGAGATCAAAGAATGTTATGGCTGATTTCTTAGCTAATGTTGCAATAAGGCCAGATGACATCACTCTGTCAGATGTTACAAATGTAGAAGTTAAAATCAGGCCTACAGTACCATAAAATATATGCAGTTGGCAAGTGTTTAATGATGATAGGGATTTGTTAAAATTTTTGCACTGCATAGATGAATATGAGAATCAAGAAATTGATTTCCAAGCTTTTGTAGAGACTATAGATGAAAAAGAAACTCTTGTGGGAAAAGAGATAATTCAATTGAAGACTAATAAAATCCCTAGAGGGTTAGTAGCTTTGGAAAGAGCTTTTGACAGTAGAGACAAATTGGTCACAGGGACATCTCCCACAAATAAGGAAGATTTAGAAGAGATAAATTTGGGGACATCTCAGGCCCCCAAGAAGGTATACATTGGTAGACAGCTCAAACCACACATTAGGAGTATGCTGATTGCATTACTGAAAAGGTATAAACATGTTTTTGCTTGGTCATATGAGGACCTAAAATCCTATAGGGAAGATCTATTCCAGCATGAGATCCCATTGAAGCCTAGAGCTAAGCCATTTAGACAGAGGCAAAGACCTATTAATCCTACCTTAGCTCCAAAGATGCAAGAAGAACTCAAAAGGCTTAGGGAAGCTGGAATAATTGTGCCAATTAGACATTCAACTTGGGTGTCTAACCTTGTCCCAGTCAGAAAAAAGAACGGTGATATTAGGCTTTGTGTTGATTTCAGGAACTTGAATGTATCCTCTTTAAAAGATAACTATCCACTGCCTAATATGGAAGCTATGTTGCAGAGAGTGACTGGTTGTGAACTCTTATCCATGATGGATGGATTTTTAGGTTATAATCAGGTGAAGGTAAAGGAATCAGAACAGTATAAGACTGCCTTCACCACTCCATGGGGAACTTATGTGTATGTTAGAATGCCATTTGGACTAACAAATGCAGGTGCTACATTTCAAAGAGCAATGGATGTTGCTTTTGCAGGGTTGATTGATTCAATCCTGGCTGTATATCAGGATGACTTGACTGCATATTCAAGAAAGGAAGAGCAGCATTGTTTGCATCTAGAGCAAATTTTCATAAGAGCACTAGAGTATGGTATTTCTTTAAATCCAAAGAAGTGTGCTTTTGGGGTAGTTGAAGGAAAACTCTTAGGGCACATTGTTTCCAAGGATGGAGTTAGGATAGATCTAGAGAGAGTGGCTGCTATTGACAGAATTCAAATGCCAAAAACTGTAAAAGGAGTTCAGTCCTTCTTTGGACAGATAAATTTTGTTAGGAGATTTGTTCCCAACTTTGCAGAAACCACAAGGAACATTTCCAAGATGATGAAGAAGGATGCAACTGTCAACTAGGAAAGTGAAGCAATAGAATCATTTCAGAGTATCAAAGAGGCAATCAAGATGGCCCCTGTTCTTAAATCTCCTGATTTTTCTAGGCCATTCCAAGTATTTTCATTTGCTTCCTTTCACACTGTTGCTGCGTGTTTGCTATAGAAAAATGAAGATGGTTTTGAACAGCCCATAGCTTTCTTCAGTATGTCCTTGTAGGCTTCTGAGTTGAAGTATGATATTATGGAAAAACAGGCATATGCACTAGTCAAAGCCATCAAAAGTTTCAGACCATACCTGGTAGGATCACATGTAATTGCATATGTACCCCATGCAGCAGTCAAAGACAAATTCACTCAACAGGAGGTGACCGGAAGAAGGTGCAGATGGATAAACAAACTGCAAGAGTTCAACATAGACATACAAATTACCAAGTTGGTAAGAGGACAAGGATTAGCCAAGATGATGGCACAGTCAAACTTGGAAGCATGCCAAGTTAATGCAGTCCAAAATGAGAGTGTAAATGTATCAAGATCTGAATAATACAAGGATATTATCTACTACTTGCAAAATCTGAATTGTCCTTCCCATTTCAGTGACAGTCAAAAGAGGACTTTAAAGTTACATGCAATCAGGTATGTTATTGTTCAAGGTGAGCTATACTGGAAAAACCCTGATGGTGTGCTGCTGAGATGTGTGGATGAGGATATGGCTAACAATGTTTTGATTGATATGCATAAAGGATTGTGTGGTGGACATTATACTGCCCAAACAACAGCTCATAAGACTCTCAGAGCAGGATATTGGTGGCCCACTCTCTTTTCAGATGCACAAAGGTTAGTAAGGAAGTGTGACCCTTGCTAAAGATTCTCAGGGAAATTGAGATATGATGGTGCTTTACCCCTCAGAACTGTAACTGTGGATGCTCCATTTCAGCAATGGGGAATTGACTTTATAGGGGAAATTGTAGACAAGTCAAGTGGGGGACACAGTTGGATTTTGGTGGCAACTGATTACTTTACCAAATGGATTGAGGCCATTCCAGCTAAGAGAGCTACAAGTAAGGTGGTGATGGATTTCATACTGGAAAATGTTATCATCAGGTTTGGAGTACCATTCAAGATAGTCACTGATAATGCTATGTGTTTCAGATCAGGTGAATTTGTTGATTTTTGCAACAAATATGGGATCAACCTATCATATGCATCACCATACCACCCACAAGGAAATGGTCAAGCAGAATCAAGCAATAGGAGCATCATGAAAATTATCAAGAGGATGCTGGACAAGAACAAGAGAGTTTGGGACTCAAAATTAAAGTTAGCAATATGGGCTGACAGAGTGACAGTAAAAAGGGCTATTGGAATGTCACCCTTTGAGCTAGTATATGGTGCATTAGCCAGATTGCCCATAAACAATCTCCTACCAGTTTACAGATTCATCCAGGAAAATGATGAGGAGATTGAAGACTCCATGACAGAAAGAGTGAATCAGCTGGTTGCATTGGATGAGAATAGAAGGAAAGCACACTAGATTAACCTCAAGAGACAACAAGATGTGAAATATCAGTTTGACAGGAGAGCTACAAAAAGGAAGTTTCAAGTCAATGATTTGGTGCTCATATGGAATGCAAAAAATCAGGACAAGGGTAAACATGGTAAGTTTGAACCCTTATGGATGGGCCCATATCAGATTTGCAGTATTCATGGGGAGGATTCTTATTTCCTTCAGGCCCTAGATGGGGAATTTCTGGAATTGCCTGTGCATGGCCAATTCCTTAAGTTCTATTTTGCATAGATGACTTGTCCCTGTGCACATTTGTAAAAATATGTATATAGTGTAGAAGTCTTGTACAGTTCGTGCTTTTTTGGTTTTTTGCTTGGTCTGCCCGGAGATCTGGTTCTTGCTGCAGGTTTTTCACCTGCACGTCCCCATTCGGAGCCAGTGTTGGTACTTATTTTTGACCTGGAGGTTGTTTCTGCATGTTGGAGGTTTTCTTCATTTAAACCCTAGGTCTTCTTATCCATCGACAAGAGTTTGGCCTATCGGCTGGAGTATTTTCGATTCCACCGATAGAGGGAGGTCACCCCGATGGTCTGGCCGAAGGGAGTGTTTTCGGTGTGACATGGGCTATCGGGCTAGCAGTTGGAGTATTCGCCGATGGAGAGTGTTGGGCCGATGAGGAGTCATCGGTGCGGGTCACACCGACAGGGGAATATGGAGTGGACCGTTGGTGAGACTATTGCTATCGACAAAGGGGTTTTGACCTCTGCCGATATCGTTTCTCTGGCCGATGAGGATTTGGGCGTTGTGTTCATCGGTGTAACGTGTGCGATCGGTGAAGGAAGTTTTGGTCAGCCTGACGGAGGTATTCTTACTGACGAAGGTTTTGAAGGTGACTATCGGCGTGAGTTGTGTTGTCGGCAAGCGTGATTTTTGTTGTGCCGATGGTCTCTCTGGCCAACGAGGGTGTGTTTTGATGGCCATCGGAGAGACTTGGTAGATCAAATGAGCTGTGGAATGCTTGGCCGATGGTCTATATCTTGGCGACAAGTGTGTTTTGCTTGGTCATCGGGGAGAGTTGGTCTATCGGCCAGGGAAGCTTTTGGCTAGTCCGATTGTAGTAGTCTGGCCGACAGGGAATTGCGATAGGCATCGGAGAGACTATTGATGTCGGCAGGAGGATTTGGGAGTGTGCCGATGGCTCGGGTCTTGGCGATAGGCTTTGGACAAAGGCTTATGCGTCGAGCGCGGCAAAAGCGCTCGACATTTGTTATACATGCGGCCGTGTTTTTAAAATGATAAAGTTGTCTCCGCGACACCAATGTGGGATTAATCTTCCTACATTTTTTGAACTTGTGGTAAACGCGTTTTGGCAGGAATTTCTTTTTTGAAGTGCTGCGACGGTTTTCAAGCGGCCGCGGGTGGTTGAGCCATCAATGGCGACTGTAGCAGGGACATGGGCGAGTTGTTGAACAGTCATGTACCTGATTTTTGGCGTGAGGACTTCCAGATGGTGGCACAGGGCTCGAGGCCACCATTGTCTACTTTCTGTCTCTGCAGCAATAAATTTTGAGCGCCATTCTTTTGAAGGATCTGTATCTGGCGGATTTTTGTAAAAGCCTTGTAATTAATTGCTGTGGTACACTTTCTAGCTAATATAAGCAGACTGTGTTACCATTGTTTAGGTTGTTGAAAGTTGAACATTTGGCTCTGTAATACAATATAGCTGATTTGGTTGCTCTGTGCAGCAAAACTTGTGAGTTTATGTATCTCCTGTTGTATGTTTTTTCATGAATCCACTGATTTCATGGTCAATTTTATATGAATAATGCTATGTTTGCATGTGTTATGCTAATTCTGTCTCCAATTTTGCATGTATCTTTCTTCTGAGTCTAGGTATTCAAGGAATGTCTAAGATTCTAGAACATAGAATTCCTGTGTTAAATGTCTGATCTTTTAACTTCTGCTCAAGGGGTAGATTAAACTGTTTTCAGATTGAACATTAGGAAGGGTATACTGTAATAGGGATGCCATAAGTATAGATAGCTTAACACTTTGTATTGGGAGATATCTGTAAGGCAGGTATCATATGTATCCCCCTGAAATCTAGTTTTAGTTGTTCATGTATATCATTCACAGGTGTATGTCTACTGACTCCAGGCCCTGGATAGGCACCAATCTTGCTTTGTGTTTGTGTTACAACCATGTCCAGCTTTGCATCCAAACTTGAATCAAAATCAAACTCTAAAACAACCATTAGGACAGTAGAATTAGTTTTAGGATCCAAGTCCTCTGTCTACAACTGCAAATAGGCCCAAAGCTAGCCCCTTTGCTCTTATCTTACAGTTTTGGTCTACTTACAGGAGGACTTATCTGCTTTCTGTCAGCATCCCAGCCTTGTATGTATATCCTCATGGATGTTGAGTAGGGAATACCCCCCTAGGTTTTGCAAAGCCTGAAGAAGAAGAGGAGATAAAATATAGACTCTATCTCCTACACTGTTGGCCCCTGGCCCAGAGATCCTGTTGATCATTGATGGCTACCTTGTAGGAAAATTTGGGAATAAGCATCCAGTCTGGGAAAAAACCAACAGATCCTATGCCTCACTTCAAATTTTGAGGCTATCTCTTTTATTCATTTCCCTAGGGAATGGAATATAGTAGTGGAATACTTTGCTAAATGAGCCTCAGAGGATAATTTTAATTGGCATGCATCTATGATGGGGTCCTTGCCTTTGAATAAATCTCCATAGCTTCTCCAACTTATTTATAATGATCAAACATGTTTTTCCTCAAGTTTTGTCTCTTTGGATGGAGGTGCTAGTGTTTTGTTTTTCCTAGGTGGTTCTCTTAGATTATCCCATTGAATGGATTTGGCTCCTCTTTTTTAGGCAGAGAGTTAAGGAGATTAAATCTATCATAGATTATGGTATCCAATTGATCTATTTTGGTTTCTATTTGAAGTGGGACAATGGAAGACCTCCTCAGGTTTTCCCTCTTCTTTCTTTAATAATGGCTCTTACCATTTGGAAATCTCAATGCTATAAAATATAAAAGGTTTTTGTTGTTTTACTACATTTATTTTTTCCAAAAAATAAACAATAAAATATAATATATTAAAAATTATACTTTTTGGAAACCTTATTCTAAGAGCTATGATCTCACAAAATCTCATATGTCATAATGACTGCATTTGATGGTCAAAACCTTGCTTTGAAGAATAAATTTCTTCTAAAAATTAAGTGAGAAAAAGGAGGAAATCATCATTTGAAAGTGCCTCACTCTAGAGATTTTTAATGTGAAACATTTAAAAATAAAAAAAGACATTTGTGTGAGCTATTCTTGACTATGAAGGAGGTGTATAAGATCTTCTAGGGTTTTGATCTTTTCCTTGTGTCATTTTTTCTAACGTCATATTGCTCCTTTGCATAGGAAAGTTGATTACTCCTTTACATTCATTGCAGGGGATTTTATATTGTCACACCTATAGGCATTCTCTTAGCCTTCTTAATGGCCTTAAACTTTATCAACCCAAAAAAGTATGCTTGTGTTTATGGTTGATGGCTCTCAAGGATGGCTCCACCAAATAGGCATCCCAAGAAGTTTATCCCCAAGGTGTTCCATGAGGTATGAACTTTGAATCCCCTTTGGATGTGGTGTTGCCCATCCTAGATCTTGATAGTGCCTGTAAATGGCTATAACATTTCACTTCAATTATATACTTTGTTGGAAGGGTTCCCCCTGAAAGCATGCTTAAAGAATGGGTCAAGAAGGCTTGGGTTATGTATGGGGTCTACCTTGATGCTGTCCAAAACCTCACTAGGGGGTTTTCCTATTTCACTTTTTTGAAGCCAACCATGTAGAAGCCATACTCAAACATGGAACCTCATTTGTTCATGCTTCCCTTTTATTTTTCCAACCCTAGACTCGAGAATTTGTTGTCTCTGAAGGAAGGGCTCTTCGTGTCCTTGTTTGGGTGGAATTCCTGGGTTTTCCGTTGCTGTGATAGAATTTCTTAATCACACTCATTATCTTTCTTGGTAAAGTTGTCTAAGTTGATCCATCTAGGTTCTTCTTGGCTTGTCCTTAAAAAATGATTCTATGTCTAGGTTGACCTCTCTAAAGATTTAAAAAAAACTATGGACATTTAGATTGGACAAATATGTCATACCTAGCGTGTCCTTTATCTTAATTTGCCAAGCACTTGATTAAGGTGTCAATCCTCTAATCACAAGATTAGGAGTTATCCCTTGGTCTCCTTGTGAAACAAGCCAACTTCTCAGCCTTCTTCTAAGGATCCTCTTCCTAAAAAGGAAGAAGAGTGGACCACAATTAAGAATCATAAAAATAATTGAAACCATAGCAATAGTGGAGCTCATGCTAAGAATCTAGGTTTAACATTGGAAATAAAGTTGTTAAGACACCACTTAGCATAGTTTAGAAACCTTAGGACAAGGAGAAAGAGGTGGTTCCCTCCAATGGAGAGTCATCTAGTGAGGTGAGTAGGGCTAAGTTTACCAAAATGCCTTAACTAGCTTCAGTTTTATCTTCTCATCTAGACAATATTGTTCATTCTCCTACCTCTTCTCTCTAGTGGTTCTACATCATTCTCATAGTCCACCTAGAAATTTGGAAGAGGGAGAATACGTCCCAAAGAAAATAAGGTTGAATACCCCTATCATTCAGTTGGGTAGTTTTCTCAAGACAATTTTTGTAGAATCACTATGCCACTCTTGATGAGTTGGATAGTGATGCTATGACTCTTGACTACCATCAATGAATTTTCTATCCTGAAATATATAAGGTATTACAGATAACCCCAGGAAATACTCTATGAGAGACACACAACAACTATTTTTAGGTCTAGATGTTCTTTGTTTGCAAGAAGTTAAAATTACTACTTTTTTCTTTCTATTGCTTTCCATTTTCTTTGGCTAGCTAGTCTTTATTGTGTAGCAATCATGATGTGAGTCATGGAGGAGTCATCACTTTTCTCTCTCCTAGGTAGTATTTGTATTTAGTTGATCATGGATGTGATCCCACTAACAAAGTGTTATGGGCACTTTTCTACATTAACAATCATTCTTTTCGATTTATTAATGTTTATGCCTCTAATGATGTTATTGAAAGATCTTCCCTCTAGCATTGGATTGTTGATTCAATTCATTTCACCACTTGGGTTCTATGAAAATACTTTAATATGGTCGAGATGGCATGTGATAAGATGACACTCTTCCCATGCATTAGACAATTGGCGAAAGGGAAGCTTGGTATTTCATGCGTAATAAATTGGGACTTTTGATCCCAACATGGGCCATCACCACAATCATTCCCATTGGTATATGTGGAGCAATTTCTAGGGCAAATATGGTAGAGTGTACAAATAGCTTGATCATGCTATGATTGCAATACAATCTTTATTTTTATTTTATAACTATTTTTTCCTTCCAGTGGAGCCTTTACCAGATGTCTTTTCTGATCATTCTCTCATTCAATCTTGCATTGAATAGCAATTTGCTAAACCCAAGGCCAACAAGACTCATTTTTTTTATCAACACATCCTTGCTAACTCATCAACCCATGTTGGCCCACATATGATGTGTTTGTAACCTTGATGATTAGCCTACTCAGAAGACAAGTTGGGTTGATTGGTGGAATAGTGATATCAAACACACCTCCTGTTTCATTTAAATCTATGGCTACCAGCTGGCACAATTTCACCTCCACTCATACGAGGCCACCACTTCAAAGCTCTTCCAAGCTACCATTGAATTGGAAGCCCATCCCTTTGGTCCTCCTTTACATTTATAGGTGGCCAAGATTCATCAATATAATCAAACTATTGATAGTCATACGACTAGAGATGCTCAGATTAAAGCTCGTCTACATTGGATCAAAGTGGGAGATCAAGCCTGTAAAGATTTTTTCCAAGCTCTTCATGCTCACCACACTTCCTAGACCAGTTGACTAAACTTCTTGATATCCTTTAGGTTTTTATTTATCATTATTCACGTAGGTTTTTAAAGCTTAAGAGAATTCTCTTAAATGAGATCATGCTTTGCAATAATGCCAAGTAGGGTCATCCCTTGTTATCTTTCTCATTCTCAATGATTCTTTTGTGATCAACTACCCACTCTTACTAATCTTCATAAATCTATCTTTTTCGTGGCCAATGACAAAGCTTTCAAATATGATGGATTTCCTTGTGAGTTCTACAAGACTTTCTTAGAGTTGGTTGGAGAATATCTTCATAAAGTATACCTTGAAGCCTTTCATTCTAATTCTTTAGGAAAAATTATAAACACAGGAAATATTAAGTTCATAGCCAAGTCCAGAGATCCAAAGGATATCTACAGCTAGAAAGAAAATTGCTTTGCTCAATGTCTCCTACAAGATCATTGCTAAGGCTCTTGTTTTAGAGCTGCACCATCTTCTTCTGCAAATTATGCATCCTAAAGAAATTGGCTTCATTAAGTCTAGGTATATTTTGTACAATATTATTGTAGTCTAAGAGGACATGTAAAAGGCCCGAAGATTGCAACAACTTGTTTTCATCAAGGTTGACTTTGCTAAAGTCTATGACAACATTGAGTGACCTTTTATCCTTTCCATGCCTCAAGATTTAGGATTTGGCCCTCGCTTTGTGCAATTTATTCGCATGCTTTTTTCATATGCCTCTACTTGATTCACTATCAATGGCCATCAATCCAATGCCTTCAGGATTTTTAGGTCCATCCATCAAGGACGTCCTTTAGCCCCTGCTCTTTATGTGCTTGCTACTAAGGGATTTGGATATCTTCTAGCCAATTATATTTCCCATCTAATTTGGTCAAAGACATTTCTTTTCCCAATTCATCAACTCAATTAGTGAATGGGCATTTTGTTGATTATTATTTTCTTACTCTTCTAGAAGATGAAGGTAACATCATGTTAGGTATGAAAAGTGAGAATGATGACAACTAGAACACAAACTAGATCAAACCCTTTTCCATATAACATTCAAGGACAAGGCCAAGACAAATCACTACCAAATAAAGCTGGACTCAACTACTGACCTTGTTCTCAGGTATGTTATAGATGCATCAAATTTAATTCAACCTGTTTATCAATCCCTAGGTTAACAATGCATGAAATCCTAGTTCTAAAATGATCAGGATATAACAGAGAATATACAACTCAAATCCAGAAACCAATTGCACAAGGATGATCAGAGAGATGATGAAACCTGTCTCCCAAAAGTAGAGGTGTCGGAGGACCAAGGTGGGACCACCTAGGTTTTGACTGGAAGAATCTGCTGATACTATAAACTGGAAAGATGCTACAAATGATGTCTTGATGCCAAATCTGATATCAAAAAGGATAGGAGGACATAAGCGATACCACCCAATTCCTTTGTAAGTGAGTTCTTTGAAACTATTTTCAGATCCTAAAACCCTAATATTTACACAATTTTCCTGTAGCTCTGTATTTTCTAGATGTCGCTCCTGTAACCTGCACACAAGAAGATAAGAAGGGGATTGGGGGTTATGGTGTTTAGGGACTTGCCTCAGTCAAATCTAGGGATAGAATTAAAGAATCACAACATTGTTGATTGATAAAGACTGTGTGTCCTCATGGGAATAGCGGCTAAAAACAATGATAATGAGATTATTCAAATGATGATGAACAAACAATGATATCACCTATGTAATGAACCCTTAGAATGATGAAGATCCTTCAAATCCTAAGGAGGATAGATTATAGCTCCATGTCTACAACAAACACACAATAACAACACACAAATCTGCTATAGATTCACAATGAATGCTCTTGCATGCTTCACTTCTATATCTTCAGTTAGCTCTTTCCAACCTAGTTATAAATGAACTCAAAAACACACTCATATATGCTTTCTCGCTCATAATCGTGAATTAAAACCAAAAGAGCTAACAAGGAGAAACCTTTTGAAAGATCCCATGCTAACATGCCTTTGAATTAGCCCTAACCTATAAGAGGGGACATGGGCAGTACTGCCCATGTCCATCAACCCTTTTTGGGTCCGGGGTAAGGTAAATGAAGGGGCCTATATTCCAATTTTATCATGGTGTCATGCAATTTTGTGTTGAGATAAACATTTTGAATGTATAATGCAATCACGGGGACCTAGGAGCTAAACAAGGAGGTAAAAAGACACGTGGACACTTTTTTACTCCATAACACATCAAACAAGCCATACATTATCTGGATATATTTTCTGTAAGGCATCAGGTTCCAACATTTAATGGTAGAATACTCAATGTTATAGGCAATCTTTCTCACCTAATCCTACCTAGATTGAGACTTTTGGGTGGAGATGGATTGAGCATGGGGAGATTTTTAGATTCTTGGGTATTCCTTTGCCTTTCAAGCCTTCCCATCTTTTTTATGGCAGACTGTTATCTTTATAATTGTAAAGAAGATGACTGACTAGATTACCAAGCCTCTTTCTAGCAAGGAAATTATAGATGTGCTCAAAGATATTGGTGGCTACTCATGTCTACTATTCTTCTTGCTAGGTCCCTTCCAGAGCTTCCTACCAGAAGCTTGAAAAGCTTCTTTTGGATTTTTTTGTGCCCCCTCTAAAAATGATAAAGGTTTCCATTGTGTGGCTTGTGAGTTTGGTTGTCACTCACACAACTTTGGAGAGTTGGGTTTGATTTCCACTTAATGACAAAGATTATCCTTATGTGCCAAACATATTATCCAAGCTCTTGAAGGAAATGAGGCCTAGAAAATCTTGGTGCATCATTGAATTTCTACAAGTGTTCTATATGGGAGGAAAACCTAGAAGGGGATTGGCCTTCACACCCTTCTTATTATGAAAGAGCCTGTCTAGATTTAGTGTACTTTTGTGATGAAAAGAATTTGAAGAGCCGATGAAGCCATCAAACCCTGGATGGTCTAGAATGGCAATGAATTTTGCATAAAGATTTCTATTAATAAAAATATATGGTGGTATCCTATTATCTCTTGTCCAGATCATCCTCTATCCAGGACTCCATGGGTCCATGCTTTGAGGTTTTCCAAGAAAGGAATCAAGACCCTTCTAAATCTTTTTTCTAGAGAGACTAGGAATTTTCTTACTTCACCTAAAGCCCAAGTTATGTTTTGATTGTCCAACTAGGACCTCAAAACCTTCGAAGTTGTTATTCACTCTATGCCACCAAATATAATTCACAAGATTGGGGTTTGTTGTTTCAAGCCCTAGCAAAAAGATTGGAAATGGTATCTTGGCACACCATTTCACAATTACAAGCCTTGTAAGGGTTAGTCTTGACTCTCTCTACGTTTTCCTATGGTGCTATGGTTCCTATTTTAAACTAGAGATGGTTGTTGCAATCCTCTTTGAGCGCTTGTTAGTGCAAGTTTCAAACTATTTGGTCAACCATTCTAGAGTCAAAGCTTTCTCATTTTTCGTGGTGTATTATTTTCCAAGGCCTTCTAGTTGGCTCCAAATTAACTCATGTTGGAATCAAGGACCCTTGATGCAAATTTTATGGTCATCAAGAAACTCTCAAGCACCTCTTCTAGTTTTGTTCCAAATCTTAAGCTGCTTGGACTTAGATTCATGATTTTTTTGACCCTTTCGGCCCAAGACATTCTTATGGCATATGGTTTTGTTCAAGGATTGGACTAGAATCTCCTCCAAATATACCCAAATTTGGCATGCCTTCAAGGTGGAAATTCTATTTAGCATATGGAAGAATAGATATTCTGTTTTATTTTCTAGATGTTAACTTGATGCTAACTTCTCATTTTACACCAAGGCTATGATTTGTTCTAATGTGCTTATGTAGATCTAGGTGTAAACCAACAAGGTTGCACTTGAGGTGGCACATCTTTAGGTGCCCTTGAATCATTTGGGTAATGCCCCATGCACTGTTTCTAGAGTCCCTCTGACTCCTACCTCTTGCTAAGGCCATTCTCTTCCTTGTGGGTGTCATCAGGGGCATAGCCACTCTACTCATAGTGAAGAAGATGCTCACTCCCATGCCTCTCAACCTCCTGTGCCAAGAGCAAGGGATTGTTCTTAAAGAGGATTGTCTAAGCTCACCCATCACCACTTTGCCTCTTCCCACGCTCCTGGACATGGGTTTGGTGGCTGGCCAAACTCTAGCAAATTCCCTCACCTTGATCTTGCTATATCACCTATTCATGAAACTCAGCCTTTAGATGATGACAAAAAAAGATGATGGCAATTTTAGTTGGGAGCCTCTTGTGGATATTTAGAGCCCATTGATGTTTGGGGTAAACTGGATGATCGAGACCCTCCTCTTGGACTCCTCCTCCCCCTAGTTCTTTAGCTCTATCATGTAGTAGCCTATTGTTGTACTTTGTTTTAGGTTTTAACCCCATTTGGACTTTGGGGTGTGACTTCTTCCACCCACCCTTTTTTGTGAATACATGTAACAATATTTTATAATTAGTAATATAGAGACTTATTCATTAAAATAAATACTTTCATTCCAAGGTCCCTCTTTATTCGAAGGTTATTGATATATGGCATACATTTTACTTTCAAATGAGGGCCTTCATTTAAAGGTGTTAAATAATTTTGCCTTCCAAAACTCATTTTTGTGTCCTATCCCACATGTGGGACACACTATTGTGGGATCATACAAGTGTAGTATGGTCACTTGAACCTTCAAGTCCTTTCATTAATTGAGGTTCTAGAGACATGCTGACATTACATCTTCATCACCTTTTGCTTCTATCAAGTCTAGTGTTGCTTCATCCATGGCTTCTAATGATTTAGTTTAGTAGAAATTCATTATCTTCTAGAGACAACTCCTTGGGATGAGTACTTGACCGACCTTTCAAGTTTTTTGTGAGTCGGGCATCTTGTGGATTTGGAGGACACCATTAAGAGACATTGATATTCCCTTTGATGATAGTTCTATCATAGCTATTATCTCTTCATCTTTGGTTCCTATTCTACATCAATTTCCACATAGTTCCAGATTGTCACCTTCTTCAATTAGGCCTAGGACAACTGATTTGGTTGTGGAACCTTTTGACACTAGCATGGTGACATCTACGTAGCTTTAAGATACATACATTCTAAGTTTTCTACCATCGTATTCCTATCAAGAATGGGAAGATATCTTGCATACACCTTTGTGTTTGTTTCTTCCTTAGTGAAGAAATGTTGTTTGATGAGCATGTATCATCTTTATTATTCATAATCGAGCATCTATCATTGGCATATGAGGATACTTCTTCAAGGGCTACCTAGTCCTCTCCTTTGTCTCTCTATTTGGAGGGACTTCTTTCTATTTTTTTTGGAGGGCTTCTTTTTTGGGGGAGTTTTTCCTAACATGAAGTTTTATCCTTCACAATTCCTTGAGAGACACATTTTGTCCATGGGTACTTAACATGACTACACATTGGTCGAAATCCACTCTATTTTTCACACCCACCTAAGTTATGCTTATAAGGGACTGTGTTAATGCATATTTTATTTTCTTATATTTAACTTATTACTAATTACATATTATGCACCTAAAATGGGATAAGCTTACTTCGGTAGGTATCTATTTGGGTAGGTTGTACTTGCATCATGTGACATACTTTTTTAGTTTGGTGGAGTTGTACTACACACATGTGACTACATCTCCTTTATCTATCATTGGTTGTACATTCTCATCTCTTGGTGGTGTATTCTATATATACCCACATGTAGCTCTCATATGAGCAATCTAATTAATCATCTTATCTATTAGCATCCTTTGAATAGAATATGTGGTCTTCTTTGTGCTTTTCCTTAGGTCTTCTTAATCTTGAGTGTTTATCTCCATAGCCAAATCTTTCATGATGCTATACCACTATAGAGTGACACAAACATTCAATTTGGGAATTAAAAGTAAAAAATAAACATTGAGTAAACCGATAATCACTTTAGAATTAGATGTTTATTGTTTCTCTTATATCAAATTAAAATACTTCTAGTTTTTTTTTTTAAACCCAGAGGTATCCCTTGCCCTGCATTATGGGGCTTTGTGACTCCGCCCAATGACATTTGAGGTGAGCGGAGGCGAGACTAGTCCTCTGGAGGCTGTCGAGATGGCCCACACACCCCGAACAACCTTATATTACGAGCGGCGATAATTGACCTCGAGACCTATATGGGAAGAACCCAGAGCCCTTAGCCAACTACGCCACCCGTGCAGGAAGAACCCAAAACCCTTAGCCAAAATACTTCTAGTTACTAATTAAAGCTTCATCATTAGATGGGTGAGATTTTATACCATATTGTTAAAGACGACCACAAATCTTATGTTCTAGGGATTGTTAATAAAAATAAATATTAAGAAAATCTATAATCACCATGGAACGTTCTTGGTTTCTCATCAATACATGTGGGGTGTTGCCACACTAATGGGTTACACTTTCTGGGACATCCTGATTTTTGCTGAAATCACATATTTTTAGAAAATATAATGATTTAAGCCTTGAAAGGTTCCATTTAAAGGATTTTAATTGAAGAGGGTTTGATCAAACCCCTTTAGATTCAAACCCCCTTGGATAGAACCCCTCTAATTTTAAACCATACCTATAATGGAGTCTCCTCTACACCTATAAAAATGCTGATAAAAAACCAAATTTGATTTATCTTTTGAGGGATCAAATGAATTCATTTTAAATTTATTTTTTGTAAGTATGTAGTCCTTATTATAAGCTTCCCAAAAAATATAATTTTAAATATATTTAATTTGATTATTATATTTATTTTTTATTTCTTGTGAAAGTATTTTTTCACCAAACATCAAGTTCTCTATTCTACACATATGGAAAATTAGTAAATTACTGAAAAAAAATTCTAAAAAATATATATGCACTAGGTATTAATGTCCTTGTTTCAACAAAAGAAAAAAAAATAATTTCGATACATACAGAAAAAATTATGTTTTACGGAATACACCTATGTCTAAATTATAATTCGTTTGACTTCAAAAATTAATTAAAAAATATATATTCAACAAAACATTATGAAACCAAATGCATACATTATATATCGGTGTTACCAATCTAAATTAAAAAGAATTAGAATTTTATCCTTTGTAGAAAAAAAAAAGTTATGTGCTACGGAGTACACATCACTTTAAAAAAATGTTGTTTACTATTAAAAACCAGTTATCAAAGGAGATGCAAAAAAAATTACAATTTAACTCCAAATTGAAAAAAAAAAAAAATTAGAATCTACAAACAAAATTTCACAAATCACTAGTTTGCATCTTTTTCAAATTCCTAATAGTTCGCATCTTTTTCAAATTCCTAATGGTTTAGTGGCTGTAGAAGATACCCTTAGCCAAAATACTTCTAATAAGTAATTAAAGCTTTATCATTAAATGGGTGAGATTTTATACCATATTGTTAAAGACGACCACAAATCTTATGTTCTAGGGATTGTTAATAAAAATAAATATTAAGAAAACCTATAATCACCATGGAACGTTCCTGGTTTCTCATCAGTACACGTGTAAAATGAGGTAGTGGAATGTGCAAGAGTCTTTCGCCGAGCAAACTTTGGAATGCCAGCTTTGACCACAAAGCTCGTAACATAAAATAATAACTTACCCTTCGTGCTCTCCAAGTTTTAGCCCTCCCCCGATCTTCATAAACTCCTCAACTTCTTTGCTTTCTCTGCTCACCAAAAGACAATTCTTGTCTTGGGTTTTCAACTCCTGCTGCGAGCAAAATTGGTTTAAGATTTGTCAATGCAATACTCAGCAGCGGCCATTATGGCCGAGTCATACGTTCATAGCAACCACTACACCAGGCAAGAATTTGACAGGGAAAAGCAGGAGAAGCACGAGAAGAGAAAGAATGGCAGAAACAGATTATGGTGGGCAAAGCTGAATTTAGTAAAGAGGCTTTTGGACCGGTCTAAGGTTACTGCTTGGACATAAACTAGCCATTTCAAAGTATATCCATGTCCAAGTTGGAGAGCATTAGGTTTATTAGCAGTTATATATGATTATTAATATTGTATCTTCTATTTATTTGTTCATGTTACAGACCTTCAGTTCACTATCGATTTGTTGATTTAATTGTTTTTGGGAAAAAACTGTGTAGAGTTTTTTTTACATCGACCTACCTTTCCTATCACACTCAGTGATTCATTATAACGAAGAGGATAAAACTTTGCACAGTTTTTACTAGAAACAATTGGATCATTTAAATAGACTGTGGAAATATCATATCTTTTATCAATTTATTTTTTAAAACCCTGGAATAGACTATTTCAAATAGTAAAGAGGATATTAATACAAAGTTCAATATGAATGTATATTTCTTCTAATCTGGTTCTCTGGTTCACTGATTCACCTATTTCAACAATGATATTTCTGCTTTTTTCAAGAACTTTTTTTTAAAATTTCAAAGTTAATAATACCTAATATTACAACATAAATTATATATCTATATATACAATAAATATACTTTAAAAAATTGTGCACTAATGAATATAAATACCTATGTCTGTGTTTTGATCTTATTTTCATGATTAAAATTATTATTGAATTCTTTTCATTCTTATTCTATAGTTCATGGTAAATCTTTTTGCTTTCTATAACTTTTATTATAGAAGCTTTTTAGCCTACCTTATTGAGAGTGAAGCTCATTCTTCCATCACCTTTTGGTTAAATTAGGTACTTAGAGAGAGTGTATGTAATTTTATTCATCTTTAAAATTAAAAAAATATATCTTAAATATAAATAAAAAAATTATTTAACATTTTCGATTGATATATTATGATCATTAATCCAAAAAAATATAAAATATAAAACTAATAAATTATTTTCCCTTTAAAACACAATCTCCTTGTATTGTTTTGTATGAAAATTTTTTATGGAAAATTTTCATTCCATAATATCATTTTTTCTTCTTAAACATAGAATACCACCTTGGTATAAACTTCAATTTTTTATTAAATGAATTTCTTTCTTCCTTGCATCAGATCAAAAGTAATCTCTATGATCTTTATGTGTCCCTCCCCTAGGAATAAAGATCTTTAATATATTTGAATAAAGTGGAAATGAGATTAAACATCAATGATTTTTTCCTTGTTAGCACAAATTTAATACATTTCACACGTGTTCAAAGGTTGTGATCTCTCAACAATTTGTGAATGCCCACTAATGTTGAAACAGATAGAGCAACAAGTGGGAAAGCCTATCTAAATTATATCAAAAATTGAAATTCTCAAAAAAAAAAATCGATTGAACACAACATGTGTTGAAGTATTTCCAAATAACACCATAACCATCTTTATGTGTCCCTCCCCTAGGAATATATCAAATTTGTAGAGGACTTCAAATTTGATTTCATTTTCTTAATTCTTATTTACCAACTAAAATTTCATATCAAGATTTAACATATAAATGGAGTGACTATGATAAATTTTTTCATATTCATTCTAAAGGAATATACTAATTCTAAAAATATTATTTCCTTATTGTTGGCAAAAAATATGCACCATGTATTCTTCCATTGGTAATTTTCTCTTTTAAAAAGGTCAACTATATTAATCTAGGTGATTCCACAATAGTGTCCCACTTATTCAATGGGGAAAAAAAAGAGCTCAAGGTGTCAAAAATTGTAAAACACCTTAGAATGAACATATGCTTATGAATGAAGTACCTTCCATTGAAGGTGTACATAATCATAATCTTCAAATGAAGGGGGTTTGAATGAAGGCCCTTTTTATTCATTTTTTAAATGTTTCACTTTCAAAATTCCTTATGGAAGGGACCTTCAAACTAAGGCAGTCCTAAGCAAGGGTCAGACCATCAAATAGAGTCACCATGACGTGATATTTTGTAGGATTGTATCCCTCAGAGTAAGCTTTCTATAAAGTATAATTTGTAATATATTATATTTAATTATTTTATATATTTTACCAAACATAAATGTCTTTGTTTGACATATGTGGGAAAATAAAAAAATTGAAAAAAAATCTTTAAAATATGTGTGCACTCCATATTATGTCCTTGTTTCAATAAAAAAAATAATTTGGATAATACAAAAAAATTATAATTAATCTAAATTAAAAAATAAATAATAAATAAACTATGCAAAAAAAAATTATGAAAAATATGCATGCACTAGATATCAATGTTAACATTCTATGTTTAAGAAATTGTGAATTTGTCTTATTTCTAAAAATTTATGCATTATAGAATAATATCAATCATTAAAAAAATACGAAGTATAAAACACAAGTTATTATTTTTTGAAAAAATATATTTAGAATCTACATAAAAAATCTCAAAAATCATGCATTTACATCATCTTTCAATTGTTAACAATTTGCTTTCTATAAGGTGTCAATTATCATCACTTGTTGATATCACATGTGCATTTGACCCTGTTGTTCTCACCATCTAGAAGGATACTCTAAGTACTTATCTTTAATACTATGTTTTTGTGGTGGAATAGTTATGTATGTAGTGGTTTTGGTTTACTTGTGGTAGGTTCTCTAGACCTTTGGTGGTCAATTTGTTGTATAGGTATGGTTCTCCTATGGTGTTGCAATGGTTATGTTTCAAGGATTCTAGTATAACACATCTTTGTGAACTTGTTTTTTTGTATGCTTATATGGCATCATGTAATTTATTTCTAGAGGTTGCATTGTGTTTGCTCCCTATTCAATAGAGTTGTCACTCTATGTTGTGATTTTGTAGTGGTTTTAGCTCTCCTTTATAGAGGCATCTCCTTTCTTATGGTGAGAATATTTTGTTGGTGGTAGTGCCTCTATGCTTTGTGCAATGTTTGGCCCTCGGCTTGCATTGATTTCTCATGGTATGGTGGTATGTTATGTTCTATTTGTATGGTGGTGACATTTGTTCTTGTGGTGGGCCCTCAACTCCCATTTCTTTATACATGTGTTTAAATCCTTTGTTATCTCATTATTGTGAGATTTGTGTTAATGTGTGCAAGGCATCGCTTAGTGTTACCTATTGGTCTTTCAGACTCATCTATGGTATTATTATCCTTGCCCATGTATGCTCGGTGGTGTGATGTGGTGGGGATAATAAGTGTTATGTTCCCATGTGGCATGTTTGTTGATGGTGTGCTCATCTTAAAAAAGCCATGCATAATTTCAAATGGTGAAGCCTAGGGTGGGAAGTTTTTCATAGATAAGATTGAGAGTGTGTGGTTGGGTATGTGCATGGAATTGGGGGACCAAAAGGGTGTCATAAGTGGCCATTTTTTTGAAATTAGTAAAAACTAATTTTGGATGAGAAATTGAAGATAGTCACACTCAAAATTAGAAGATGTGATAAGAACAAGATTTGTAGTGCTTGGAATATAGTTTCTAAACTACTATTTATAAAAATGGTGGAGATTAAGAGGTTCAAATAGGGGGAGCACACAAAGTGCTCTTGTTTTTGTCAAAAAAATATAACATAGTGTTTGGTGTGCTCCCCCTAAAATGTTGACTTTTTTAAGTATTTCACTAATTGCTTCAATAGAAAATTAACTAACATCATGTAGTTTATGTCTAATTTTTCTGTAAATTTTTTAATGAATATATGATTTTTTATGAATTTTCAAAGTGGTCACACCCTGAAAAATGAAAATATGAGCATGCTCCCCCTTAAATTTTTTGAAAACTTATCAAAAATTATTTTTTTTAATGTGTATAGAATTGAGTCTAGAATCTGAAAATGTAATTTATTTCAAATTTTGATAAACACATAAAAAATGACACCAAAAATACTAGACATAGATTTTCTACAAAAAATAACACATTAGAAAAATAAATTCAAGATGGAAACCTTAATGTTATCAGATTTTTAAAAAAATACATGGTTATAAAGATAATAAAAACTTGAAGTCATCCTAGCATTTTTTGTATTGACATTAAAAAATGTGTAAACCTGATGGAGACCACGCTTGGGATTTTCTTGGTTTTCTAAGTTTTGTTGAAAACACATCCTTGGCATCCAAAAGGTACATCCAACCCTTTGGGTTGGATGCCTAAGGAAAATCCAACCCTTAGGGATGGAATTTACCAAAGCATTTATAACACGAGCATGTTATAACACACTCACATTTTGGAGCAGTTAAAATGCTTTGGATGAATCCTTCGACATCTTTCACTCTAGGTTAGGTTAGGGCCATAAACATGAAATAAACATTTAAATATAAGTGAAATTTACATATGGACATTTACTTCCTTATACTTTAAGTTATATTTCATGTATATAGTTTCAGGATGTTTGAGAATGGTTCTAGAGATCTTTATGAGTTATAATGCAAATTCTAGGTTTTGGAGGATCCTATAATTTTTTAGATAATGAAATCTCAGTAATCAGCAGGCTCCTATCATCTTGCAGTTGTCTAAGGGTATTTGTAACTATTCAAAAGCATCATAAAGCCTCTCCTTAGAAATAGGAGGACCTATTCTTATGCAAGAGACCTGGAAAGGAATCAAAGCAAAATACTAAGTCAAGTTCAAGAAAGTGGCAATCCTCTTTAAAGCATTCTTTCAGGAGATTTTCAAGCTTGAAGACCAAGTCACCTTCTTTGGAGAAAATCATGGAGAGAAATAATCCATTATTGTTGCTACTACGCCCAAAGAGAGTGCCTAGTCAAGAAAAGGTTAAGTGCTTCTTTCAAGAGGCATTCAGGAGGCTTTGCCCCCTCAACCCCCACAAGGGGCATTGCCCCTTGACCCCATGAGGGAGAACTACCCCCTCGACCCTCATAAGAAGCACTACTCCTTAAAGTCATTGATTGTTGCCACCACTTGCTATCTCTCTCCCTCCCCTTCCATCTCTTTCTATCTCTCTTGATATCTCTTTATATATCTCTCTCTATGTCTCCCTCCCTCTAACTCTATACCTTTATCTCTCTTTATCTTTCCCTCTCTAATTCTATCTCTCTATCTCTATGTCTCCCTCTCTTTATCTCTTTCTATCTCTATCCCCTTGTCTCTATATCTCTCCCTCTCCCTGTCTATCTCTCTATCTCTCCCTCCCTCTTTCTATCTCTCCATCTCTCCCTCTCCCCATCTCTATATCTCTATTTCTATGGCTATATCTCTCTCTCTCTCCATCTATATATTTATATTTCTTTCTCACTATCTCTATATGTCTCTCGCCCTCCACCTCCATCTCTTTCTATCTCTCTTGCTATCTGTTTATATATATATATATCTGTCTCTCTCTGTCTCTGTCTCTCTCCCCCTCCCTCTCTCTATATCTTTCCCTCTCTATCTCTCACTTACTCTCTATCTCCCTATCTCTATCTCTATCTCTATCTCTATCTCTATCTCTATCTCTATCTCTATCTCTATCTCTATCTCTATCTCCTGCTTTATCTATCTTTCTCTCTCTATCTATCCATTTTTCTATCTTAGCACCCCTCTCTCCCTCTCCCTATCTCTATCTCCATCTATCCCTATCTATTTCTTCATTTTCCCCTCTTTCTATATTTTTTCTCTCTAAGTCTATCTGTTCATTTATTTATATCTCCCCCACTCTCCCTCCCTCTTGCTCTCTATCTCTTTATGTCTCCCTCTCTCTCTATCTCTGTCTATTTCTCCCTCTCCTCATCCCTCTTTCTATGTCTCCCTTTCTATAACTCTATATCTCTATGAGCTCACTCTCCCTCTACATATCTCCCCTCTCTATCTTTCCCTCTCTTTAATGCTCTCGCACACTCTCTCGCTATATATATTTCTATTTGTTTCACCCCTCTATCTCTTTACCACTCTATCATCCCTCTCTATATATCTCTCCCTCTATCTATCTCTGTCTCTGTCTCTGTCTCTGTCTCCCTTTCTATCTATCTCTAGACAAAGAGATAGAGAGAGAGAGGGAGAGAGAAAGATAGATAAAGAGGGAAATAGTGATAGAGATAGAGAGAGGGGAGAGATAGGGAGATAGAGAGTGAGAGAGAGGGGAGAGATAGGGAGATAGAGAGTGAGAGAGAGAGAGATGAATAGAGGTATAGAGAGAGTGAGGGAGATAGAAATAGAGAAAGGGAGGGGAGAGAGAGACATACAGATAGAGAGGTAGAGAGAGATATATAAAGAAAGAGCAAAAGAGATAGAAAGAGATGGAGGGGAGGGAGAGACATATAGAGATAGTGATATATATATATATATATATATATATAGAATTAGAGAGAGGAAGGCATAGAAATAGGTAGGGGAGAGGGAGTAGAGAGAGATAGAGAGAGGGAGACATAGAGAAATAGAGAGAGAGAGGGAGAGGGAGAGGGAGAGATAGAAAGAGATTGTAACACCCAGTTTTGATTTTACCCTAAAAATTAAGTTTAACCAAATGTAATAATTTTTTTTTTTGAAAGTTTAAAATAGAAAAGTAATTTGTTTCTAATTCTTAAAACCAAGTAGTTCATCCATCGACTAACAATAATCATGAAATTATAACTTATACAAAAGGTTATATCCATCTACAACATTAAACAATATGTTGATTAAAGTTACTTAGAACAATTCCAAAATAGAAACTTACCAAAGTCACTACATCTCGATTGTCGACCATCCAAATTCAAGTCTCGGCAATCCTCAAGAATATAGAAGAGAAAGTATCTTCAAGGAGCTTAACCTCCAACCACAGACCGTTGGTCTCCCGCACTCCTTCCTATCTGAAAGTGGCCCTACCCTACTCAAAGAGGATAGACATAGGATAACCAATGGTGTTTGCCATCTAAGTACTGGTGTTGTGACCTACATAACTTGTTATCATGCAACCCCTAGATACCCTCTAGTCAAGCATGACCACTCCACAAGCTACGCCATCCAGTCATAGTGAACTATCAATGCACTTGAGGCTCATGCATTACCTTTGCCAAAGGATTTGAATATTATTAGCGTTGTATCAACGCAAGTAATAAGTTCACCCACCCCAAATTGACTCGAATTAATCGCAATCCTATAGTTACCTATAAATAAGTTTAATATAACGACCTCGATAACCTCAAGGTGTTTGAATCTCATCATGCATTAACACATGACAATGAGGTTTACTCTCTCTCTAATTAGCTCATGGAAACATTTCCGTCCACATGATAAAAGAATGGGTTCCTAGCTTATCGATTATTCGGATAATGCTATAAGTTAGTACAATGATCTCTAAGTTAGCCCATTGTTTGAATTATCCACTCAAGAGTGGACACTAAACTTAACTTTGTTGATTCGGAAGGGATTTACTATAATTCAATTTATAGAATATAAATATTCGAAGACCCTAAGTTTAAAATTAAACATTCTAAAGAATCTTCTTCGACCTATTGAATCTTCGACATAGCTTAATCTTTTGTCGAACTAAACATTAAGAAATCCTAACTTGCTATTTCTATTTGCAATAAGAATGCATGCAAGTCTAGGCTAAACACTTGGCTAAAAACTCTTTATGTTTGCTCTAGAACTTCATTAATTAACTGGTTTGACTGTAAGATCCAAAAGTAATTCTATACCTTCATTCAAGACACAATAGTTTGAATATATTTATAGCAAAAGGAGTTATTGACAAAAATGAGTGGACTAAAATTGGTTACCATTTGCAGCAAGGTAGGTATATACTTCATTGGTCGACTCACCATTTTAAACTCAAAACTCGTGGAAGACTGTGAAGTCTTGAATGTTTCGGCCTACATTTCACACTATTGCTACTTCTCTGCTGACGGTCAGCACATTCCTCAAATCTTTATTAAAAACTAGTTGCCTTTTAAGTACGACAGGACCAACCTATTGTAGCCGGTTGGCTAACTGAGAATACATCTAATATCAACCAAGATTTTGCCATTGCGGCTTGTGATAGCTGTGAGCTAGTTCTTGACCAACATCACTCAGTCTTCTATGAGTTAAACACATATCCTAATATCTCTTAGGGATAAACAAACAACAATACAATAAAACTTGACCTTCGAGGATGCATCTAAGAATGATGAATTACACTGTAAGTATTTCAACTACGGTGTGGTGCAGAAGACAAAGTATCATTTTCAGTTGGAAGGTGGCAAAAAAAAACATGGTTACAGCTGGTAACAATTCACACTTCTCATCTTTAAGCAAATAATAAGTCCCATCATATTATAAGCAGAATCATTACTATTATATACATGTTTGAAAAATCATGACTGTACAGAGAAAAGATGAAGGGAAACCTGATGATAATCTCCAGTGACTATTGAAGACTGACCAATGAGTTCGTTTCTTTCTTAGCCGTTCACAATCACTCCATGCTTGGCCTCCTCCCCCTTCCTCTCTGCGTTCTGTCTCTTAAAACTGACTCCACTACCCCTCTAAATCTCGTCTAACTGTGAAGGAAAAATTGCCTCTCCACTCACAAGACCATGCCTAACGATAAGGGTAACTACCTGACATGGATAACATTCTCCTCTTTTCGCGACCATCACTAGAAAATGGTTTGTTAATTCTCACTCAATTCGCGTTTACTCTTAGAGTGGAGCTCCACACTTGGTGAGGTGGCGGTTGACAGTTTTAACAAACTATCACACTACTCATATCCGTTATGAGTATAAATCAAATGCAAAAACTATGAATAAAGGCTAGGCCGACGACCATCATGAGGTTTAAAGCTTGAAGGCAAATAGATTATTTCAAAATAAAAGACATCAAGAAAGGACTTGAGTGAGTCTCTTTCGAGCTACTGCCTGATTACCAACATCACAAAGAATAAAGGAATTATCTCAAAATGACAATTTAATTATAACTAATATAATATTGTATATTCCAATACCATACGACCAAAGGTACTACACACCATGGTCTCAAGATTTAAAAACATTATTTAAACCTTTTATTATATGATAATAGCCCAATATAGAACAATTCAACATCTGTCAAATTTCGCAAGGAGACGTTTACGTCATACACTCGTAAAGCTTTATGATGATAACGACGAATTGAGCGTGAACACAAAACAAGGTTTGGGGTCGACTTACGCACAAATTTTGACTTTTGCGTTGAACCACTAAACAAGACACGACTTACAACTCGATCTCAAGTATATACATATAAACAATATTTCAGTCGTCCATATTTGATGACACAATTCAGAGTATTACGACACTGATGTTGATTTCTCATACTCAATACGACAACCTACAAAAGGAGAAAGACCTATTCTTGCAAACCTTGACATCTCGACTAAAATTGACTTAGCCCGTAATCAAAGCTTAACTCAAGGCATCTAGGTTTATCTACCCGATAATCATTTTCAGTGGAATGCACCCATGGGTTATTCCGAAGTCTATTCTCTCTTTCTCAAAGATACTTTCTCTTCTTCGTTCTTCCTGGCGAACATGTTCTATCTAATCCTGTCATTGAGAATCTCACATACAATTTGTGGTCAGAGTACCAATGTTCTGATCAAAACATATTTATATCAAATCATTTCATTTTCATATCGAAAGACATTTTAATTCATAACATCAAATTGATCATAATCAAGTAAAATCCATAATTTCATAAAATTAACCTTTTCTATTCATATCATCATTTTCTATGATGTTAAAACATATCCACATAACTATACTTATTTAAGAAAAAGTAAATAGTAATATTGAATCCAAAAAGGGGATGTAACATATCTTTCCCCTATAGAATCATTTTCCCCGATGATTGAGTTTACCAATCAAAATTTTAACATAAAACAAACTTTTATAGTTTAACATTAATGTTTTTGAAAAGATAAGGAAATCTTTGGTGGATGTCATTATAGTCTTCCCAAGTGGCACTATCCTTGCCATATTGGTCCCACTGAATTTTGCATTGCAAAACCTCTCGATTACGTAAATGAAGTTTACGCATTTTGAGCACCTTGAGTGGCTCGATCACAACCACTCCTGGCTCTTGTATATGTAAGGAATTCCATTTAAGAGTGTGGTCTCCTACAAAATATTTCTTTAGGTATGAAACATGAAAAACATTATGCATTTTGGACAAGACTGGAGGTAGAGCAATTTGTAGGCCACTGGATTGATAATCTCAAGGACTTCAAAAGGTCCAACATATCGAGGAGCCAACTTTGATGATTTACCAAATTTGATTGAGCTTTTATGGGGTTTCACTCACAAAAGAACTTTCTCACCAACCAAGAAATGTCTAGGCACCCGTTTGCGATCTGCATAACTTTTTTTGCCTGTCGTTGGCTTCTGCCATCCTCTTCCTAATCATTTTCACCTTTTCTTCCATATCTGCAAGCATTTCAGGTCCAATGCTTATCCTATCTTCCAACTTATCCCAGCTTATAGGAGTTCTGCATTTCCTTCCATATAATGCTTCAAATGGTGCCATCTTAATGGCAGAATGATAGGAATTGTTATAGGCAAATTCAACAAGAGGTAAATATTCCTCCCATCTGTATTGCTGGTCCATGCAATACATTCTTAAAAGATCCTCTAAGACCTGATGAACCCTTTCTGATTGTCTATTAGTTTCAGGATGGTAAGCAGTACTCACATTGAGTTTAGCCCCTAGTGCTAAAAATAAAGTTTACCAAAATCGAGAGGTTATTCACGCTTCTCTATCAGATATAATCTTTTCAGGTACCCCATGCAATCTGAATATTTCTTGAACAAATTTCTAAGCCAAAATATGAGGTCCATCTGTCAAATTTCCTAGTATAAAATGTGCTACCTTGGTTAGTTTATCTACAACAACCAGTATTGCATCATGTCTATTATTAGACATTGGTAACCCTTGAACAAAATCCATTCTAACAACCTGCCATATCCATTCTGGAATATCATATGGGTATAACAATCCAGCAAGATGTTGGTGTTCTACCTTCACTCTCTGACACTTGAAGCAACTTGCCACAAACCTTGCAGCGTTGCTTTTCATTCCTTTCCAGAAATATAGCGGTTTGACATCAGCTAAAAGTTTTGTTACCCCTGGGTGTCTGGAATAAGGTGCACAATGAACTTCCTTCCAAATAAGGTTTCTAAGTTCTACAGAATTAGGAACGTAGATTCTTCCCTTAAATCTCATCAATCCATCTAACTCAAAACATAATCCATCATATTTTGGATCCTTAGGGTTTGATTGCAAAGCTTGCTTCACCTGCTCATAATATTCATCTCCAGACAAACTTTGCAACACTATCTCTTTAAAATTAGCATGAATAGAGATTATAGAAGCTATGTGCCTTCTTCTGCTTAAAGCATCAGCTACTCGGTTTTCTTTACCTTTGATGAAAGAAATCTCAAAGTCATAATCTGATATTAATTCTAACCATCTCCTTTGTCTTGCATTGAGATGAGGTTGTGTAAATATGTAACGAAGACTTTGATGATCTGATTTTAGTATAAAAGTCTTTCCCAACAAATAATGTCACCACATCTAAAGGGCGTGAATCACTGCTGCCAGTTCTAAGTCATGAGGAGTGTAATTTTGCTCATAGTTTTCAACTTTCTTGATTCGTAGGCTATTACTCACCCATTTTGCATAAGCAAGTCTCCTAACCCTTCTCCCAAGGCATCAGTAATAACCTCAAATTGCCCTTCAGGATCAGGGACTTTCAAGATTGGTGTTGTTGTTAACTTTTCTTTTAATAAATCAAATGCCTTTTGACATTCTTCAGTCCAAACAAACTGTTTTACAAAGAAGTAATTGGACTAGCAATACTTGAGAAATTCAAAACAAATTTTCTATAATATCTAGCCAATCCCATAAAACTTTGCACTTCTGAAACATTGAAAGGTACAGGCCATTCCATAATAGCCTTAATTTTAGCTGGGTCAACTGATATCCCTTCTGCTGATATAGTATGTCCCAAATACTGTACTTCTTTCCAAAAGAAAGTGCATTTCGAGAGTTTCACATACAATTTGTGTTATCTTAATTGTTGCAAAACAATTTGAAGATGCTGTCTATGCTCCTCATTTTTGGAATATATCAGAATATCATCTATGAAAACTAGGACAAATTTGTCAAGGCAATCTTTGAAAACACTATTCATGAGATTCATGAAAGCGGCTGGTGCATTAGTCAATCCAAATGGTAACACAATAAACTCATAGTGACCATATCTTATTCTAAATGTAGTCTTGTGAATATCTTCATCTTTCAACCTCAATTGATGGTATCCAGATCTCAAATCTATCTTAGAAAATACTGTTGCACCACGCATTTGGTCAAATAAATCATCAATACGCAGTAGTGGATACTTATTCTTTATTATTGCCTTATTTAGCATTTGATAATCTATAAACAGTCTAAGGGTTCCGTCCTTCTTCTTGACGAAAATAACTAGAGCTCCCCATGGTGATACACTTGGCCTAATTAGATCTTTAGTCAATAGCTCCTGCAATTGAGCCTTTAATTCCATAAGTTCAGTAGTGGTCATTTAGTATGGAGCTTTAGATACTGGCTTAGATCCTAGTTTAATATCTATGGCAAAATCAAAGGTTCTTTTTGGAGGCAAGCCTCTGGCAGTTCCTCAGGAAATATATCACTAAAATTGCAAAGATATGGGTATTTTTCCTCAAATGTTTGCTTCTCTAAGGCTTCCTCTACTAGGTCCATTTTGACTACAAAAAGTTGACATCCCTTATGCCTAGCCCTCTTTAATTGTTTTGAAGAAATAGATCTGATCCTTATTTCCCTTTGAATACCCTGAAAGTTAACTTTGTTTCCTTTATCATCCAAACACTCAATTGTTTTATGAAAACAATCTACCTTGGCCCTATGTCTCCACAACCAATTCATTCCTAAGATGACATCATAGGACCCTAAAGGTGTTACATATAAATTTACCTCAGTGGAGAAGTTTGAAATATCAATCTTAGCTTCGAACAAACATTGCTCTACCTGAGCCTTTGAGTGATTTGCATACTCAACTATCCACGGTTTTGACATAAAATCAGCTCTTCTAGGAAATTTACTTAAGACTCTAGATGACACAAAATTTTCTGTTGCACCAGTATCAAACAGAATAGAAACAAGAACTCCAAATAATGTGACTGTCATCTCAGTGGGAGTAATCTGATACTCAGCTTGTTGATTGTCAAGGGTGGCGTGAATCCTTTGTTGAAATGCTTCCTGCTGCGAAGGAAGTACCGTATTCCTAAGCTGCCCGTTCTACTTTTATTAGGACAACGGTTAGCATAATGATCTCCTCCACATGAAAAACATCCTCCTATTGGTCCTCTCTTCTCGGATGGTCTACTCATAGCATCATCGTTCTTCTTAAAATTGTCATTTTTCTTAGTCTTCATTTCTTCGTTCATTACCAAATCCCCCTTTGTTTTTTTGATTTCCTTTATTGAACCCCCTATTTCCATATCCTTTATCATTCTTCCTTTTATACGTCTGATCATTGAAGTTCTTATCAAATCTCTTACGCTTCTTTTCACGATAAGCAGAAGTGGATTTGATCTTCTGTTCCTACTTAATTGCTTTCTCATACACCTGATCCATTGTGTTTGGACCATGCACCTCCACCTCACCACCAATCTGAGGATTGAGTCCCATAATAAATTTTCTTATCCGAAATCTTTCATCCTTTTGATATTGAGGAACATACTTCAACAATCTAGTAAATTTTTCTGCATATTCAACCATAGACAAATCACCTTGCCTGAAGTTTTGGAAATCTGTTAGCTTTTGATCAAAATAGAGCTGTGGTAACCACCTTTTTCAAAAAAGTTCCACAAATTCTTTCCATGTCACCTTCAAGGGGTTTAAATCCAGTTCCATTTTCTTGTTCATCCACCAAGTGGATGCTTCTCCAGATAACTGATATGCTCCCCACACTACCTTTGTAATCTCAAAGTAATTTCTGATTTCAAATTATTTCTCCATTTCTATTAGCCATGCTTCTGCTGCATCACCAGTTTTTGTTCCATCAAATTTGGGAGGGATAATATTTTTCATATCCTTAGACAGTTCCAGTGCAAGTTTGTCTTTTGTCTCCCTCTGAGTTTCACTATCATCTTGGTTCTCACTTGACATGCCATGTTCTCGTTGTTTACTTTTACTTGCATTATTAGAATACTCATTTTCATCCTCCGTATTCCCAGTTTCATTCACTTTATTTTCCAATTTGCCCAACCTTTCCTTAGTTTTAGTAAGCCTATTACGAATTTTGTCCAATTTATCGATGGAGTTTTCCTGAGAGTTGTTACCTTCCCGATCTTCTCTCTCATTAAACTCTAATTTATCTTTTTGTATATTATCAAACATAACAATTGCTCATAACCATAGTTATTCTCAAACCAAAATTTGTCTTTATTATACTTTGCATAACTGTATATACATTCTTTAAGGATAGACATATTTCATGTTTCACTTAGTATTTACAAGAGGGGTGTAACCTTCGGATTCATTATTTGACACATATTCACGAGGTGTATAACCCTCAGATTCGCTATCAGATGATAGTACAATGATTTCAGCTCTAGGTGGTATACGGGGATCCCTAATGATCATTGGTACACTAATAGGGCAGCAATTGACCATGATTCGTGCTGCTATCTTAGATGTCTGTAGGAGTTCTTTTTTCATTCATTTGAGTTGTGACAGAGCATTGGCAAAAGTTTCCACATCATCTAGGCAAATATCATTTTCATCATTCGTTTTCTCAATAGTCTTGATCATCGTAAGTCGTTTCTGCTTAGCTTGCAGATAACGTTCCTTACCAGCGAAGGACTTCCTTGCAGTTTTCTTGAGACATACCATCCTGGCACAATAAATCAAATCATTAGCTACCTGCATAATGTTCATTCCTAATTAGGTTAGTGGACTCATCAGCCCTAGTGCTGAACCTGGTTAGCTCTGATACCATATGTAACACCCAGTTTTGATTTTACCATAAAAACTAAGTTTAACCAAATGTAATAATTTTTGTTTGTGAAAGTTTAAAATAGAAAAGTAATTTGTTTTTAATTCTTAAAACCAAGTAGTTCATCCATCGACTAACAATAATCATGAAATTATAACTTATACAAAAGGTTATATCCATCTACAACATTAAACAATATGTTGATTAAAGTTACTTAGAACAATTCCAAAATAGAAACTTACCAAAGTCACTGCATCTCGATTGTCGACCATCCAAATTCAAGTCTCGGCAATCCTCAAGAATATAGAAGAGAAAGTATCTTCAAGGAGCGTAACCTCCAACCACAGACCGTTGGTCTCTTGCACTCCTTCCTATCTAGAAGTGGCCCTACCCAACTCAAAGAGGATAGACTTAGGATAACCAATGGTGTTTGCCATCTGAGTGCTGGTGTTGTGACCTACATAACTTGTTATCATGTAACCCCTAGATACCCTCTAGTCAAGCATGACCACTCCACAAGCTACGCCATCCAGTCACAGTGAACTATCAATGCACTTGAGGCTCATGCATTACATTGGCCAAAGGATTTGAATATAATTAGCGTTGTATCAATGCAAGTAATAAGTTCACCCACCCCAACTCGACTCGAATTAATTGCAATCCTACAGTTACCTATAAATAAGTTCATTATAACGACCTCGATAACCTCAAGGTGTTCGAATCTCATCATGCATTAATGCATGGCAATGAGGTTTACTCTCTCTCTAATTAGCTCATGGAAACATTTCCGTCCACATGATAAAAGAATGGGTTCCTAGCTTATCGATTATTCGGATAATGCTATAAGTTAGTACAATGATGTCTAAGTTAGCCCACTGTTTGAATTATCCACTCAAGAGTGGACACTAAACTTAACTTTGTTGATTCGGAAGGGATTTACTATAAACCAATTTATAGAATATAAATATTTCAAGACCCTAAGTTTAAAATTAAACATTCTAAAGAATCTTCTTCGACCTATTGAATCTTCGACATAGCTTAATCTTTTGTCGAACTAAACATTAAGAAATCCTAACTTGCTGTTTCTATTTGCAATAAGAATGCATGCAAGTCTAGGCTAAACACTTGGCTAAAAACTCTTTATGTTTGCTCTAGAACTTCATTAATTAACTGGTTTGACTGTAAGATCCAAAAGTAATTCTATACCTTCATTCAAGACATAATAGTTTGAATATATTTATAGCAAAAGGAGTTATTCACAAAAATGAGTGGACTAAAATTGGTTACCATTCGCAGCAAGGTAAGTATATTCTTCATTGGTCTACTCACCATTTTAAACTCAGAACTCGTGGAAGATTGTGAAGTCTTGAATGTTTCAGCCTACATTTCACACTATTACTACTTCTTTGCCAATGGTCAACATGTTCCTCAAATCTTTATTAAAAACTAGTTGCCTTTTAAGTATGACAGGACCAACCTATTGTAGCCGACTGGCTAACTGAGAATACATCCAATGTCGACCAAGATTTTGCCATTGTGGCTTGTGATAGATGTGTGCTAATTCTCGACCAACATCACTTAGTCTTCTATGCACTAAACACATATCCTAATACCTCTTAGGGATAAACAAACAATAGTATAATAAAACTCGACCTTTGAGGATGCATCTAAGAACGATGAATTACACTGTAGGTATTTCAACTACGGTGTGGTGCAGAAGGCAAAGCATCATTTTCGGTTGGAAGGTGGCAAAAACAAATAGGGTTACAGTTGGTAACAATTCACACTTTGCATCTTTAAGCAAATAATAAGTCCCATCATATTATAAGTAGAATCATTACTATTATATACATGTTTGAAAAATCATGACCGCACAGAGAAAAGATGAAGGGAAACCTGATGATAATCTCCAGCAACTATTGAAGACTAACCAATGAATTCATTTCTTTCTTAGCCATTCACAATCACTCCATGCTTGGCCTCCTCCCCCTTCCTCTCTACATTTTGTCTCTTAAAACTGACTCCACTACCCCTCTAAATCCCATCTAACTGTGAAGGAAAAACTGCCTTTCCACTCACAAGACCATGCCTAATGATAAGGGTAACTACCTAGCATGCATAACATTCTCCTCTTTTCGCGACCATCCTAGAAAATGGTTTGTTAATTCTCACTCAATCTGCGTTTACTCTGCAGAGTGGAGCTCCACACTTGGCGAGGTGACGGTTGATAGTTTTAACAAACTGTCACACTACTCATATCTGTTATGAGTATAAATGAAATGCAAAAACTATGAATAAAGGCTAGGCCAACGACCATCATGAGGTTTAAATCATGAAGGCAAATAGATTATTTTGAAATAAAAAACATCAAGAAAGGACTTGAGTGAGTCTCTTTCGAGCTACTGCCCGATTACGAACATCACAAAGAATAAAGGAATTATCTCAAAATGACAATTTAATTATAACTAATATAATATTGTATATTCCAATACCATACAACCAAAGGTACTACACACCATGGTCTCAAGATTTAAAAACATTATTTAAACCTTTTATTATATGATAATAGCCCAATATAGAACAATGCAACATCCGTCAAATTTCGCAAGGAGACGTTTACGTCATACGCTCGTAGAACTTTATGACGATAACGACGAATTGAGCATGAATACAAAACAAGGTTTGGGGTTGACTTACGCACAACTTTCAACTTTTGTGCCAAACCACTAAACAAGACATGACTTACAACTCGATCTCAAGTATATACATACATATACATATAAACAATATTTCGGTTGTCAATATTTGACGACATGATTCAGAGTATTACGACACCGATGTCGATTTCTCATACTCAATACGACAACCTACGAAAGGAGACAGACCTATTCTTGCAAACCTCGACATCTCAACTAAAATTGATAGCCCGTAATCAAAGCTTAACTCAAGGCATCTAGGTTTATCTACTTGATAATTGTTTTCAGTGGCAAACACCCATGGGTTATTCTAGAGTCTATTCGCTCTTTCTCAAAGATACTTTCTCTTCTTCTTTCTTCCTGGCGAACATGTTCCATCTAATCCTGTCATTAACAATCTCACATACAATTTGTGGTCAGAGTACCAATGTTTTGATCAAAACATATTTATATCAAATCATTTCATTTTCATATCTAAAGACATTTTAATTCATAACATGAAATTGATCATAATCAAGTAAAATCCATAATTTGATAAAATTAACCTTTTCTATTCATATCATCATTTTCTATGATGTTAAAACATATCCACATAACTGTACTTATTTAAGAAAAAGTAAATAGTAATATTGAATCCTAAAAGGGGATGTAACAGAGATAGAGGGAGGAAGAGATAGAGATAGAGAGGGAGATGAGGAGAGATAGGAGAGAGAGAAAGAGATCAAGAGAGCAAGATATAATTAGAGAGGGAAAATATAGAAAGTGGGGTAGATAGAGAGGGAGAGAGAGAGAAAGAAAGAGATATATAAAGAGATAGTGAGAGAGATAGAAATAGATGTATAGGGAGCGAGAGAGATAGCGAGGGGTGATAACGATCAATGAGTTTAAGGCGTAGTGCTTTTTATGGAGGTCAAGGGAGTATTTCTCCCTGATGGGGTCAAGGAGAAACACCCCTTGCAAGGGTCGAGGAGGAAAAGCCTCCTGAATGCCTCTTGAATGCAACACTTAACCTATTCTTGACTAGGCACTCTCTTTGGGTGTAGTAGCAACAATCATGTCTTATTTATCTCCATGATTTTCCCTGAATAAGGTGACTTGGTCTTTCTCCTAGAAAAATGCTTAGAGGATTTCCACTTTCTTGAACTTGATTTAGTATTTTTCTTGGATTTTGTGCCAGGTCTCTTGCATAAGAATAGGTCCTCCTATTTCTAAGGATAGACTTGATGATTCTCTTGAATAGTTACAACTATCCTTAGACAACTGCAATATTATAGGAGCCTGTTGATTACTAAAATTTGACTAAGTCTAAAAAATTATAGGATCCTCCAAAACTTAGAATCTACATTATAACTCCTAGAGATCTTAAACCATTCTCAAACATCCTAAAACTATATACATGAAATATAAATTAAAGTATAAGGAAGTAAATGTCCATATGTAAATGTCACTTATACTTAAATGTTTATTTCACGTATATAACCCTAACCTAACCTAGAGTGAAAGAAGATGGAGGATTTGCTACACTTATCATCCAAACTATTTTAATTGCTCTAAAGAGCGAGCACATTATAACGCACTTGCATTATGACTCAGTAGTGAATGAGCCTAAACTCAAGAATTACCAAGCGATAACGTGCTCACATTATAACACGGGGGCGCTATATCTTGTTTAAACCAAAAAGTGGTTTTGGCCACTTTTTGGTCCCCCATCGTTTTGCACACACTCGGTTATGTCTTTATTATGCATAATGGCATAATGTGGAAACCCTAAATTTTCCCATTTAGTGGTGGTTGTTGAATGTATAGTGGGGACATGTTGTTGACTATGCCATGATTTGAAGTTTGGCATGTGGTAGTATCTTCTATGCCTCAGATGTCCCCTTGCATTAATTGTAAGGTAGGACATTTGTTGAAAAGGAGATAGTTGTAGTTGATCCTTTCTTTGTTGAAGATTTGTTCTTTCTACTTTTATAATATTGATTATGTGAGATCCAAGGTGGATTTTATCTCTTAAAGGCATCGATCTTCTAATGTGGTAATGTGTATAAACCATGTGGGTGACCTAATGCTAATTGGACATGCATTTGAATTTCCCTCCTTTTGTCTTAACAGTTAGTAAGACAATGCTAGAGGCTATATACAAGCAACTTTAGTTATTTCTCTAATGACTTTTGGCAAGGTTGCAAAACAGAGAAAAGAGAAAGCTATAGATATTTGTGTTAAGATCTTGTAACAAGTTTATAAGTTGACATTGACTGTATAGTTTTGTGTTTCAATCCTTTAGTGTGTCATTGTTGTTGTATTCCTTAAAGTAATGAATTCAATGTGTAGTTTATAACTATTTGAATATCTCCATGAACATTTTGTGATCTCTTAATGGTCTTATTGATCTTCCTGGTCGCATATCATTATTTAAATGTTTCTCTTGATTAGTTTCAACCAAAAGACTATAAAAATTCTTGTAAAGCCTTTGCAAGGAATCTTATCAAAGAAACATAAGAAGTTTATGAGTTTATTTATAGATTATTAAGATATGTTCAATTGGTTATACTATAATTTCATTTGCTTGTACTTTGTATGCATAGATCGTAGCTTCTGCATAAGGTTGTTAGTATAGTCCTTATCACTATCCTCATTAAGATGTCTTCTCTTGGGTTACTCTTGTAATGTTTATTGGTTTTAGAATCTAGACTTTGCCACCCATATAAGATAAAGTCATCCATCTACTACATATTCAATCCACCATCATCCCACCACATTTAAACAACAAAATATTAGTTTTTCACAACTTTAGTGTTAGTCTATCTTTCATATTGCATGAACTCATTTCTTTAGTAATATAAAATGTTTGTGTGCTTCATGAATATCTTTCATGCAATGAGATGTGCATTGTCATTCTTACCCCATGCATGTGTGAAGTAAGGTATAAGGTTGAATGTCTTAAGGGGTTAAAAGGAATATTTATTTGGTCTCTACATGGTTTATATATTTTCTTATAGAGGTGTGAAATCCTTGTTTGTGACATACTAGCATATAGGTACTTGTTGATAGTCAAATTAGAGTTTTTTATGCATTGGGTATGGTTTGTCTCAAGGTCCATTCTCTCAACATTTCTCTTTAGATTTTTATAAATAAAACACCTCAAGGAACACCCCCTAGGCCTAGTAGAGCTTGTAGTAGAAGATGGAATTAACCATAATTGTCAAGTGGTCTATTGTTGTCCCTACATGATCATAAGTTGCATGTTGTTTTTCCTACGTTTAACACCCTGGGTACTCAAGTTTAGCTTATCTTTAGGGATTTAGGATCCCAAAACTTTGAGCACCAATATAATAGCATCGTTGTTAGGGAGGAATTAATCTTGGTTTCCATATTTCATACATCTACAAATTGGTTAAGTTGTTTGCAACAATGTCATAGTTAGAGTGCTAGTCTTGTTTTCACAGCAACACTTGTTTCATTTCATGACTCACTACAAATATCGTATTCTCTTCCAAGTGAAGAGTGGTGAGCCAACAAGACCGAACCCAGTTAAGTATAACAATGAAGGCTTGACCTAATGGAAAGGAGGGGTGAAAGTTCAAAGCTAGGTCCCACTTTTATAAAGGAAATGACCAACACTAATCTAACTTTTTAACTTGAATCACTAGAAAACAATATATATGTGATTTGAATTTTGAAATAATGTAAACTAATTAAATGTAGATTTTTTAGTGTATTTTAAGTTTGTATTTTAAATTAAAAATAAAAAATTACTTAGCCCGCACGGTGGCGTGTTGGCCTAGACTCGGGGTTTTCTCCCTCAAGGCCCAGGTTCAACTCCCGCTGGGCTTACTTGATGAGCGTGGCTTGCGGGTTGTTACTCTCATCCCCAGAGGACTAGTCTTGCCTCTGCTTGCCTCCTCCTAGACCCCAACTTAGCAATCTGTAAGCCCAAGGTAAGGCGAGGGGGGTCGCTGGGCAGAGTCGGGGGGACACCTCTGAGTTAACAAATATATATATATATATATATATATATATATATATATATATATATATATATATATATATATATATATTTGAATATACTTTTTTGTAAAATTGGCACTATAAATTAGTTTCTGATAAAATGTTGAAAAATGAGGTTAAGCTGGTGTAAGAAACATAATTTGAACTAAAATGAAAGGAAACAAATGAAAATAAGCTTCCTAATTCAAACTAGGTGCAAACTTCAAGATTGAGAAGAATGGAATTCAAATTAAACAATTATTTAGCATATGTTATGAAATTTGAACTCCATTATTGGAATGGATGTGCTCATGGATAACTTGCAAATGATAGGGTGTAGTTGCTCAAAGGATGCTTCAAAATCTTAGTAGCATGTACCTAAATGTTCACATGTTAATTTTTGGAAGCTTTGAATCTCTATTTATAATTATTTGGCTAGGAGGATAAACGATTAGGATTTGAAGATTAGATCTATGGTGGAGATTGCTTGAGAGCATTTTCCTTGGATTAAAGAGAAGATGAATGGATGAGATTGTATTAGATAAAAATAGAAATGGTCATAGATAATTTGTTGCAACTGTTAGGAGAGGTGTCTCAACCTTGCAATTACAAAAGATTACTATTTATAGTAAGTTTGCATTTGAGCATGTATGGGCCCAAAATTTCCCCAAAGCTACGGAATTGCTAAATAAACATTTTGGGTGAATTTCAACCCAAGGTCATGTCTGGATGTCAAGTTATTGAAGTTTCCAATTTTTTGAAATATGCCAAAAAGTTTCAAAGTCAATTTTAAGGCATCTAGAGGCCATTTTTGGCCCAAAAAAGTTGATGCAAGTAACCAAGTTGGTTACAAGGGTATAGATATCTTCATGATCTTTCCAACACATCAAACAATTCATCAATTGGCCTCCTTGATCAAAAGTTATGGCCTCTGGAAGTTGGGTCTCTTGTATTGGAAAATGTGAAAACATGATGGACACAAAAGAGATGGAAGGGGGAGTTACACTAGTTCTACATTGAATGATGCACTAAATAATCTAGAATGTACTCTTTTAGTTGCTTCCCCTACACTTTATGTTCCTAATATAGAAATTATCTTAGTTAATGCATGTTTTGTGCGTAGACTTATTGTACCCACTACATGGTATAATCTAATCATAAATCCATCAACATTAACCACCAAGGTGCAACTTCTCTTGTCATTCCTAAAACTTTGTGTGTGGTTTTTTTGATTTGGTTCAATCTTCTTGCTTGATTATCATTTTTTGGGGTTTGCCTAATGAGCCTAGGAACTCTCTTGTGTTAACTCATCTTTCCTCATCCTTTTCTTCTCCCATAGTTATACCTAAGGCTCCTTCTCTTACTAACTTTATATAGCAGACCAGACCTATAATAATCAATGAAACAAGAAAACTCATCTCTCTCTTATTTCCCTTCCTCTTTCTAATACTATTTTTCCATCAACTCCTTGTATTCCCCCTAAAAATACTGAGTATGATCTTATTGAACAACTTCAGGCTACACAAGCTAAGAATTCTCTTTGGGATCTTATTCAAACTTTGCCTTTGTATTGTGAGTTGCTTAAAAAATCTTTACAGAATATCCATGTTCCTTCTTATGCAAAACCTTTTTAAATAATTTATTTAATTGAATGCATCTATACTGATATTGTAGACATCATTTTCCCCACTTTAAGCTCCATTTTTATGAGATTCAAGAATATAATCTCTCTCTATTCATTGTGGTTGGTATTAACTCTATGGGCATTAAGTGGACATCAATCAATAATGGTTCTAGCCTTAATATTTGTAGTATTGAACTTTTAAAGCACATCCATTTCAATAGCTCCGCACTTACTCCTAAAGCATCGATTAAAGGTTTTAATAACATCAATTGGGACCCTTTAGATACTATTACATTACCTATTTCATTGGGCCATGTCACTCTCCACACCATAGTCCATGTCATGCTAGGAAACCTTTCTTATAATCTTCTTCTTGGTAGACCATGGATTCATGTGATGGAGTCCATTACATCTACTCTACATTAATCTATAAAATTCCTATGTGGAAGAAAGGCTTTCATGATGAAGGTAGGTAGTGATCCCTTTCACTACTGTCAAATTATTGACTCTAATTTTTATACACCACGCAACATTTCTCCCATCCCTCATATAGTGAAATCTTCTTCTTCATCCCAACATGATACAATGCCAGTACCTCCTGCTACTAACTCTGTATATGTTGATGATCATCATTCTTCTAATGCATGTCCTAGTGATTATTGGGGCTCTTTAGCTTTCACACCTTTTTGTATTAGTGAATATAAGGTTGAACTCACTCACTTTGAAATTGCTAAATGGTCCATGGACCCTCATTTTTATGGTAGAATCATTACACCATCTTCTATCAATTCTTCTAATTCTTCTCACATATGTGATTATACAACTCATTTTAATAAGGCTAGTGAATTAGAAAATCACTATAGGCTAGGATTCAAAATACTTTCTAAACATGGATGTAATGGAAATGGTATTGGGTGCATGGAACAAGGAATTAAGGTCCTTATACATTGCACCTTTCTACTACAATTTTAGGTTACCAACCTCCCTTTTCTCCATTAGGTGACATCTTCATGACTTCTTCTTTTCATGAATTATCTCTTCCTCCTCAACAACATGAGTTAATTCTTGATCTATCTATTTATTTTGAACCCCTTCAAAATATTCAACTATCTTCCATCTCATCGAAACAAAAAAATATATCCTACACATAGCTTGCTCGTCCTCCTGAACATATTCTACCCATGCTCCTAGAATCTCAATTGATTACTCTTCCTCCTTCTACAAACAATAAATGTCCTAAATGTAGTTAGTTAACACTTCACTCTTGTACATATTATAGAAAGTTAGGCCATTCCACTAATCAATTTCAAGCATTAAAATAAATACAAAACCTTATTGATATTGGTGCCATCACCATTCCTTCTAATGATGCAACTTTCCCTTCTTCATATGATACAGGACATTGAGAATCACCTTTGTCTAGTTAATCTAACATTTTAAGTACTATTTTTCCTTTATATGCCACTTTGGCCACTAGCACATGACATTGAGACTACCTCTATCATGGAATTGAGATTACCTCTATCGTAACATGGTAACCACCTCTTTCTTGCTCAATCCAAAGTGTCATGTTCCATTTCGTCTTTTTCCTATAGCTTATTCTTCATGCATTGTGCACCCTTCTCCATGTATACCCTTGTCTACTATGTTGTTACCTTTTATATGGAAAGTTTGTTTCTTTCTCTTTACATGTTGTCATGTGGTGGTAGCATAACTTATGGTGCATCCCTTTTATTTGGTAACAACACAACCCTTTTTCTTTCTGTTGTCCCCATCTATACTTTGTGGGGAAAGCACAACATGATTTCTTATGCCTATTTTGGGGGGGAAAATAACTTTTTATTTCTTATTTTTGGGCAGAAAATGTCCCATTTTAGTGATCCTCCCTCTTATTCCATACCATCACACATTCATTTCTATATAACCGAGCCTTAAAATGATTGCATCATCTCTCATACAATCATTTTAAGGGGGACATATACTATTCCATCTACTACACTTTTGGCATGTTTTCTTAGCATCAATGTCTCGTGGTCCCAAGTATAGAGAATGTTCATACATGGCCACCCTTATCAAGATTGCCTAGCAATAGAGTATGCTAGCACATACAATCCTTAATATTGTATTTATGTATGAATTACTTAGCAATAGAGTATGCTAGTGCATTTGATTCATTAAAGCATCATATGAATCATCTAGAAACATAGCACACCAATACATGTGATTCATCTTATCAATTGGTTCTCATGATTCCTAGGGACAAATTAAGCTATCTAACTTGAATCATGCATTTTTTATATATCGACTATCTTCCTTTCTCTTCGTGTATGTTTTTTTATTCCTTTTTTACCAAATATTCTAATTGTTACATTCTATCACCATATAAGATTTCCTCTCAATCATTTTCATTATGGTTGAAGGTTTTATGTTTTCTAACACTTCCATGTTGCAAGTTTTGTTTTTTATAGATCTTATCCTAGGGGCATGGATTCCTCACTCGAAGACTATTGTGTATCCTTTTATGTATCCTCCAAATGTTATTAATTTTTGTATTTTCATTTATATACTTTAGTGTAGCTTTATCACCTAGTAGCACAAGCCCCACTAAAGTGGGGGAAAATGTAAGGTCAAAAATTGCATACCCTACAATTTTGACACTATAAATTGTCTTCATTTTAGTGCTTATTTCCACATTTTGTTCTAGGGGCCATTTTATCCCTCTTTCCTAGCCTTATTCCCAATCCACATGCCAAGTTTGTGTTGTTTTGTGCACTTATGTTTTATGTAGTGTATTTCTAATATTTTTATGTCTAATGCGTATATTTTGTAATGATTTACATGCATTAGCATGAGAACACAAATGTATGCACGAGTGCATTAACGTACCATGACTATACAAGCTTCATTTCATGACCAAAATTTGTCTTTTTTACTTCCATTTGTTTGTAAGTGTCATTTGCCTAGATTGTTGAGTTTTCAATAGTCCTTTCCTAACTTCTTTGCAAAAAATATCCTCTTGGATGATTTATATTTTGAATAGAGATTCCCCTTTCCTCTTCATGCTTAAAAAAATGGTTTTTGGCTTCCAAGTCTGATTCTCCTCCAATTTTCTATAGCACTCTACAACATTCTAGGATTCTAGCTCAACTCTTTGGTCTTGTGAGAATCCTACTTTGTCATCATGAAGCTCTCTCCATTTTAAAGGGATGGTTTTGTTGGTTCCCAAAATTAATACAACCCGAAACCCTAAAAACATGTTACAATCACCTAGGCCAAGGGTGTCATCAAGGTGATTAAAAGAGGCTTACAACAAGTTAAGAGTGATTTTGGCCAACTTACAGGAGTGGGTAGACTCCTCTACACTTCAAGATCAACTAGACTTAGGAGGGTAATCCTGGAGGTATCCCTCAATAGGGATTGAGATCAACAAAATATATTATCTCAGTTATGACTTTGCAACAATACCCAGATTGTTGTTTCAATCCCCAAATACTGTCACTGAACTAAAACACACTTGTTACACTTAATAACCTCCATTTCAAGCTAATGAAATCAAACATATAGAAGGAGGAAATTGTAACTACATTTAATATTTGATATACTACTTTGATTTTAATGAGTTTGGGTGAGCACAGGATTTTTAGATCGGTGCATATCCATTGGGTTGCAGAGTTTCATGTTTATCAAAGGAACACAATTACAAGGAAAAGTATGACTACTTATTTGAAGATTCAAATACATAAAAAACAATATCAGACCATGAGAATACTTAATAATCCAATGCCATACAACATTATTCCATATTTAAAATTGAAATGACCATTTACAGATCCTTGAAATAGCTTAAGAACTGTCACATTCATTCAAATCAGATTCTACAATTATACCACTAAATGTGGCAAGAGAAAACCCTAACTACGATAGAGATTTCCTAAAAAGAACACTTCTAGAAGTAGAGAAAAACAATGATTCAATATAAAGATTACAATATGTTTCACATACACTTCTGATAACTACTTCTTGAAGGATAGAAACTAAAAATTGGTCGTTGCCTTAACTGCCTCTAGATCTCTGCACCTGTAGAGAAAAATTGCCCAAAATGACCAATAAATAAAACATCTCTCAAATATGTATATATAGCATTCAATTTTTTGTGCATCTCTAGGCACTGAAAACTCAATCAACAAGTACATCCATGTTGCATTAAATATGGCCCATGGCTCTGTCAGAAAATTTACATGATTGGAAGAATACCCATACCTTAGAATGTTTGAAAACTTGTAGAGGAAGATTTGCCATATGCCTTAGGTACCTAGAGCATTAATGAGGGAAAGTTGAATCCATATCTTGGTACCTGCAATATCGGTTTCATCCACTTTGTCCTCCTTATGTACTGATACATTGAAGACCTTCACTGTGTATGACCTTGGTCTAAAATATTAATTGTTGGGTACCAATCCACCTATTTTATCTTGCAATCATGGTGCAATTTTAGGTATCTAGGAAATCATGCCCTTTAGAATCTTTTACAACACTTTAATAGTGTTTGTTTTAATTCTCCCCTTTAGGTGCCCCTTTGATTTTGCTATACTTTTGGTGTCCTTGGAGAATTTGAAATTATGCTTGGCTAATCTTCATATTTCAGCTTTTGATTTATTGGGCCATTTTAATTCTAGTTTTATCTCGATTCTTCATTGGGCACCTCCTTTCCTTGTCAGCCGATTTGTCGATCAACAAACTACTCAGTCGGTGAACCATCAGGTTAGCGAACCCTTCCTTTTTTCAACAAAGTCTCTTTGTTTCTTTTTCCTTCTCTCTTTTAATTCTCCAATTCCTTTGTTGGTGATTTTCCATCTTCACGAACCATGGAAATTACCCTCTTTTTCATCCTTGGTGCCTCATATTCATCCATTAGCCCCATTTTCCTTATAAAAAAAATAAAGTTCGTGAACCATCCACCTCATCTCCTCTTTCTTCTTCTTTCTCTGCCTTCTTCTTCTTTATCAGAAAATCTTCCCCACGATGAACTTGGCCATCAGTAACTTAACGGTTCACAAACTTCTATTTTTCTTGTCTTCCCTAGTCTAGTCCTGATGCACATGTGTCACCTTGCCCCATTTCATGTGTTTACTCCTTTTGATTTATTATTTATTTTTTTGACCCCTAGTCCTAGGTGTTTTTCCCCTTTGCATGACCTTACCCCTTTACATTGCCACCTTTTTATTCCCTTAATAAAGCTATTTCATGAATCCTATATACTAATCCTAATGAAAAAACCACCTCCAATCTCCTAAAATATCAATCTTTAGATCTCCTCAAGCTTAGTAACCACCACCTTATATGGAAAACCTTTCTCCCAAGTGGTCCTAGGAAATTGAGCCTTTTTGAGCCTTGAGACTTCTCCCCAATGGTGGTTGAACTTCTTGTAGCTGAGTCCTTGCATCCAATCAAATTGAAATTTTCACAAAAAGTCATATAAATACTATTGATAGGTCCTAATATGTTTCTAACCAAAACTCCCTTTGAAAACTCATTAAAGAGGCCTCACAATCTCTCATTTTAACACTATAGTAGCAAAATTTCAAATTGAGAGCATATTTTAAGAAATATTCCCTAAAGGATCATGTGCATATTAGTTATTATAGAATTTATACATAGATCCAAGTTTTGTTTAAGCTATTGTAAAAAAATTTATTAGCCCCACAACATCCTGTAAACTAAATTATTGAGTAGAGGTATACTATTTTTGAGTTTTTGCAATAGCTAGTATAGGATTTTGATTTGAATAGTTTTATTTTCATCATAATTTTGTTGTTTAATCTAAATACCACCCTCATTATCAATCCCTAATTCCTCCTTATCCTTTCCCATCTAACCCCATTACTATTTTATCCACATTTTCCTTCTCCCATCCACCCCTAGTCTCATTGTAGCTCCAAGACCTCTTATCTTGCATTTTAGTTTTGTATTTACTTAAAAAAACTAAAAAATCTTGTTGTTTCATTGTTTTTTATCTCATATATCAATCTCATAGTGTTTTTATATTAGCTTGTGATAATGGGTCTTCATTAGATTGCACTTTAACTTTCCTTAGCTCACCTTAGCTTCATTGTAGTCCTAGGACCCCCTTGTTTGCACCGTAGCTCACATCTCATAAAGTAAAAATAATAGTCATATTAGTCATTTTATGAGTCATTTTTAGTTTTTCATCAATTTTGGGTTAGTGGATTTCCATTTGTTTGCTTTTGTTCCTCACCCTTCACCATTATGAGTGTTTAAGTACCTAGTGTTAGTATTGAACTTTAATAAACTTTGCATACTTTATCCTTTTTACACCAAATAATTTGTGTCACCTTCCTATATCATTCAACTATCCATCTATACCACATTTGTTAGTTCTCGTTTCCTATAAATGGTGAGTTTTTAACTACTCCACAGATATAGTGTTTTAATTAAACTAATATATGGTCTTGTCTAATTAAAATTAAATTAAATGAGGCACTACTTTTTTTGTGTTTTTTATGTTTATAAAAGAAGGAAATATAAATTAACTATTGACATAAAGAGAAAATGACTATAATTGATTAAAATAGAATTTTAGAATAACAAACTATACACACAATATAAATTTAGAAAGGACAAAAGCACACTTACTAGACACTAGTGCTACTACACTATCATCTATGAGTTGTGCTATTGTCTTCAATTTGTTCTTTGATTCTTAAATCACACCGTCATCTAAAAGGAATGGAAAACTCCAATACCACTACCTGTATAGATTCAACAATTTTACACATAGGAAAAACAAAAAATAGAAGCACAAAATATAGGAAATGTAAAAAGAAATACAAGAATAACAATAACATAATTTTAGGAGATTTATTTAAATAACAAAATGACAAAGGAAATTTTAGAGAATGCAAACCTCCATTCAAAAGAGCGTCCAAAATACCTATAGCTAGGACAAAGGGAAAGGGAGTGATTACTTGGGAGATTGTCAATATGCTCAAGCCTTAGATATGGTCTTTTGACCTTAAAAGGTTGTCAAATAGAAAATGGAGATTGGAGAGTATGTGCTCTTAATCCTAAGTGTTTTCAGAATGTAAGAATAATATAAATATCTATAAATGCTATTACCTCAAGTCTAGAACTATCCAATCATCCTAGTGTGTATGGAAAAATAAATTTGGGAGATATAAAATCTAGGTATACCAAGGAAATAATGAAATATAGAACAATAAAATAAAAGTGAAGGAGAAAGCACAACAAACCTATTTGCACCTAAAAAACCCACTTCCCAAACTTGCATTATTTTTCCAAAACCCATCATAAATCCCACTTTGTACCTTTGTAGTCTTAGCCCATCATTTATACCCGATCTGAGATAATTTAAATGTGCTCCCTTCATAAATTTTATAAGTATAAGACTGTCTAGCCCCTTTTTTTTTCCTTGATATTGGTCTAAGTGTTAAAATCCTTCAAATTTGTCTAAGTGTTGCCTTATCGGACAATTTGCAAGTTTGCAAAATTGCAGATTTGCCAACTAAGGTTCAAAGGTTCGTGTTTTTGTCAATTTTTTGATTTGTCGACAAAGTGGAAAAAAGGTGAAGGAAAAAGTTTCTAAGGAAAGAAAGAAAGTGCCATTTATTTGTCAGTGAATTTGGTGATTCACGAATCGAAAGGTTCGTCGATCACCAAGTTAGCCAATTGGCGGGTTTTCTATCAAAGCAATAATGGATGAGAAGAGGAAGAAGTTTGAAAGATAGAAAAAGAAAGAAGCCAAGTCTTTGTCAGAAAAGTCTTTGGTTCGTGAACTTGAAGGTTCACCGAAAAGAGCTTTCTCTGGTAAAGGTTTTCCCTGATGAAGGAGATGAAAGAAAGAAAAAACTAAGTCTTTGTTGATGAATTGGTTAGTTGGTGAACCACTAATTTTGTCAACAATAGTTCGCCATTTCATGGTTTCGACGATCGGCCAATCGAGGAAATGGTGATGAGAATTGAATTCTTTGTCTACAGACTTGGAGGTTCATGAACCTTCAAGTCCGTTGACATCCCAGATCAGCAACAAGGAAGTGGAGATTTTTTTAAGGCATGAAGGAAGAAAAAGGTAAGTCTTCATTGGTAAAATAGAAGTTTGAGAACTGTTAAGTTCATCAATGGTTAAGTTTGATATAGGAGAAAATCCCTGATGAAGAGAAGGGAAGGCAAAAGAGATAAATCGAGGATAATTCACCGTGGGAGAATTTTGTCGACAAAGAAAGAAAAAGAAAGAAAAAGACAAGGGATAAGATGGAGAAAAAGGTTAAGTCTTCATCAAAGAAAAAAAGAAGTTCACAAACCGTTAAGTTCACCAATGGCCAAGTTCATCATGAGGAAGATTATCTAATAAAGAAGAAGAAGGCAGAGAAAGAAGAAGAAAGAGGAGATGACTTGGATGGTTTGCCAACTTCATTTTTATCCAATAAGGCAAATGGGGCTAATGGATGAAGATGAGGTGCCAAGGTTGAAAAATAGGGTAATTTCCATGGTTCTTGAAAATGAAAAAAATCAATGACAAAGGAATTAGAGAATAAAAAGAGAGAAGGGAAAAGAAAAAAAGTGTCTTTGTCAAAAAAGGAAGGGTTCGTGAACTTGATGGTTCGCCGACTGACTAGTTTGTCGACTGGCAAATCGGCCAACATGGAAAGGAGATGCTCAATGCACAATGGAGATAAAACCAGAATTCAAATGGCCTGATAAATCAAAAGATGAAATATGAAGATCAACCAAGTAGAATTTCAAATTCTCTGGAGACAGCAAATTATAGCAAAATCAAAGGGGCGCGTGAAGGGGAGAATCAAAATAAACACTTTTAAAGTGTTGTATAAGCTTCTAAAGGGCACAATTTCCTAGATACCTAAAATTGCACCATGATTGTAGGATAAAACAGGCAGATTGGTACCCAACAATTAATATTGCAGGCCAAGGTCATATAGGTGGTTGAAACAATGAAGGTCTTTAATGCGCCAGTACACAAGGAGGACAAAGTAGATGAAACAAATATTATAGGTACCAAGATATGGATTCAACCTTCCCTCATTAATGCTCCAGGTACCTAAGGCGTGTGGGCAATCTCCCTCTATAAGTTTTCAGACATGCCAGGGTATGGGTATACTTCCAATCATGTAGATTTTTTGATAGAGCCATGGGCCAGATTTAATGCAGCATGTATGTACTTGTTGATTGAGTTTTTAATGCCTAGTGTTGCATAGAAAATAGAATGCTATATGTACATAATTGAGAGATGTTTTAGTCATTGGTCATTTTGGGAAGTTTTTCTCTATAGGTACAGAGATCCAGAGGCAATTAGGGTAATGACCATTTTTTAGTTTTTGTTCTTTAGGAAGTGGTTATCAGAAGTGTATGTGAAACATGTTGTAATCTTTATATTGAATCTTTGTTTTTCTCTACTACTATAAGTGTTCTTTTAAGGAAATCTCTATTGTAGTTGGGGTTTTCTCTTGCCACATTTAGTGGTATGGTTGTAAAATCTAATTTGAATGAATGTGATAGTTCGTAATCCATTTTAAGGATCTGTAAATGGTCATTTCAGTATTACATATGGAAGAATGTTTTATGGCATTGGATTAATAAGTATTCTCATGGTTTGATATTGATTTTTATGTACTTGAATCTTCAAATAGGCAGTCATACATTTCCTTTTGATTGTGTTCCTTTGATAAACATGAAACACTACAACCCAATGGATAAGGCACCGATCTAAAAAGCCTGTGATCACCTAAACTCATTAAAATCAAAATAGTGCATCAAATCTTAAATGTAGTTATAGTTTTAGAAGCATCCTCGTTCCGTAGGTTTGCTCTTATTAGTTTAAAATGGAGGTTATTAAGTGCAAAAAGTGTGTTTTAGTTCAGTGACAGTATTTGGGATTAAAACAATGATCTAGGTATTGTTACAATGTCATAACTGAGATAATATATTTTGTTGATATAAACCCCTATTGAGGGATACCTCCAGGATTACCCTCCTAAGTCTAGTTGAGCTTGAAGTGTAAAGGAGTCTACCCACTCCTATAAGTTGGCCAAAATCACCCTTAACTTGTTGATAAGCCTCTTTTAATCACCTTGATGACACCCTTGGCCTAGGTGATGGTAAAATGTTTTTAGGGTTTTGGGTTGTAGTAATTTTGGGAACCAACATTTTGGTACCATTTCTAGGGACCCATTGAATCAATTTACTTCTAGTTGCTCTAGCATTGACGTGTAGTGTTTGTTTAAATATTTCTTCCCAACAGGGGAAGTAGCGACTCTATTTTTTTTCAACCTAGAAATTAATTGTAGTTTGAAAAGAGAAGAGATATACAATGAATAGAGGAAGAAACCAGGAGCAGTCTAGGTGTGATGAATCCTCTAGCAGTACAAGAAATAGGAGGAGTAGATGGAGGACAAGAAACCTTAATGTGGTGCCTCTATTGAATACCCAAGACCAAATAGGTAATGATAGAAATGATACATTTGATGACTTCAAGAACTAGTATCAGTATACTTTTGAGGACTCAATTGATAACATACTTAGAACAAATAGAAGAATGAATAGGAATGAGTATGATGTTAAAATAAATGAGAATGTTTTTGGCAAAGGAAGTAGAGATAGGTCTCGTGGTCCACATTTGAGAGCATTTAGAATGCCCAATGAAGATGAAGAGACATATCAAAATACTAGGTATCCTACTTCTCAAACAAGATCACTTAGAGGTCAACATGATAACATTCCCAATGAGGAAAATCAGCAGGAGCATCCCGATGTTGAGGAAAGAGAAAGGACTCCGCAGGACAATTTTGACCTACTTGATCATATCAAGAATAGATAAAGAGAGGTACATACCCTACTCGATAAAAAACAAGCTCAACTTACCTAGTAGGCCCAGGGAAATCAAAACGCATAGCAATAGGGCTATAATCAACAATATAAGCAATAGAAGAATCAGAGACAATAGAAAAAACTATTGAATGTCAGGAACACTAAGAGGGGGGTGAATTAGTGTTCTAAAAATCTTTTGATGCACTTTAACTTTCAACCATTTTCCAAAATTAATTAGACAAAGGCACAACATGCATATGAACAACAACCATAAAAGCATGACACATGAACACCAAGATTTTTATGTGGAAAACCCAAAATGGGAAAAACCACAAAGAGGATTAGCTCTCAAATCCTAAATAATGATGTTCAGGATTGGTCACTCCACGGGCTTGGAACATGCTGGCTCACTGCCATGAAGAACAACTAGGTCTAGCAAGCTCACTGCCTCAACCCTAAACCTAGCAAGATTACAATAAGGGCCATTAAACCTTGAGGGCTGTTAAACCCTAATAGAAGCTCACTGCCAGACTCACTGCCTTTATGAAAAAGGCTCACTGCCAAGTACAAAGCAATTTGCACATGAAAACTGAATATTGCATAAGCATCTGTCACTATGCCAGGGTGTAGTCATTTATCAATTGAATTTTGAATCCCAAGTCTTCATCACTGCTGATCTTCTAACTATGCTCTACTATTTACATACATGCATCACACACACACCTTCACACACCTTACAACTGAAACTCATCGCCTTTATATATCCACATCATGATTTGATCCACAATCAGGTCGGCATCCAAGAAATGAAACGTGTACATAGAAAGATGTGGCTTGTCGGTTTAATCCAATGCACTATATATTATGCGGACTCAAAAATTTTCCCAAACATGTTCATATAGGTTGACTCTAATCATTCAATCACTTAGATAGATCCTTCAAACATTATCTCTTCTCCACAAAATGATTTATCATACTAGTCGACCTATTCCTCAAGAGCATGCTTGACAGGTTCATCTGCTGACTTACAACTTTTACTGTGAATCACCAAACACCTCAAAAACCATATCAAGGACTCTTTACACCTTCCCAAACTTACCCTCAGAACCACAAGGCATGATATCATCTTGCAGAGAAATGCGGACCATTAGAACTCAGACTTTGTCTTGGTCAAACTCTATCAAACACTGTACCGATACTCAGCAACTTGTAACTATCCTTCCGGTAGACTTCAGATCTCCCAACTCTAGAATTAGACACTTCATATACATATTTACAACTCCTCAAAACTGCATAGCAAAATACCCATTTATGGAAGAATGCAGACCAATACAATGTGCCGTGTTCATTGTCTCTACTATACCTCTATTCACCTGGACTTAGATATTTCTTCTAAGTGACTTCTAGAGGAAGTCAAGACTTAATCTCTGGAGTATGACATCATCAAAAAATTACTAGCATCTCTCCTGAACTGCATTACCAAATCATCATCTGTAGAAGCACACTAACCTACTGACTGTTCTTTACTCTGTAAATACCAATACTTAGCCATTTTCTATCAAAAAGACCTAAAATCCAATATGTCCTTCTGGAGTTATCTCTTCCTATCATGGTAATAAGATCTATGAGCCTTGTTGCCATCAATAATAACATGCAAGTCCATAACAGAGTAGTGTCTCTTGCCAACAATCTCCCCCTTTGGCATTGATGGCAACACTTTGTGAAAAATGCTTGACTGCTCCCCCTTACTATATACACTTCATTCTCCTGCTCCCCCTGAAATGTTTACCCCATTTTTCACTGATCTTCTTCTCCCCCTTTGACATCAATGGCAAAGGGTGTGATTCAGAACAAAAAATTGTCAAAACTCAAAAGTTTTATATACTTTACCGCATATTTACAAGTACAATCTTCATCTTAATTGGTTATTGAAGGCAAAATATCACTATAGATAGTCCTTATCAGAGCTATCTCACCGTTCCATCTATTCCTTGCATTTTCTATAATATGGATGTGGCCATTTATCAAAAATACTGACTTCTCTACCTCCTAGACATCTGATGGTGTATCAATTTTGTGCTTGAGATTTCAAGGCCTCATCTGCCAAATTGGTCATGAAATCAATTTTTAGGCTTATCAGTTCTTTCAACTGGCATAACCTATCTTTGATTTCTCCCCTTTTCTTCATCTGAGTGTTCAAATCATTATGAATATTTGCAACTTGTTTTTCTTTTGCATTTATTGACTCCACTGCTGGATTATATGTCTCTGAGACATTTAATAGTTTGAATTCCAAGTCTTTAATTTTATCTTCTAGCTCCTTCATGATCTTTGATCAATATAAACAAAATTTGTACAAGTCACAACCTTCTTTTATGGAACTTTGTATACCTCTTATTCCTACTTCTAAAGAGATTTTATCATTGATCAACATGGTTTTTATTTCAGCTAATCTTTTCTCATCAAATTCTTTCCTAACCTTTGTTTCTGCAAATTTTTCAAAGGATTTAAAATGACTGCTGATTGATTTTATCATACCTTTCAATTGATCGGTGGATGATGTCGAAGTGTCTTTCTGGTATTCAGGCATCAAATCTCCCAGTTCAAATATTTGTACGGAGACAAGGAATTTAGATTTATTGGTTCTTGAAGAAACTTGGGTGGACCTAGGATTTGTGCATTTTGTAACTTTTCCAAGGTTTTTGAAACAATGTCTCTTGCCACTTTTTCTTCACAACGTGAGACTTTATTTTTCATCTTTCCTTTAATTGTGGCTTCTGTAATGGATGAGGTCCTTATTCTTTTTCTGGGACTAGATGTTGGTCTCTCTTCTTCAGATCTCTTATCTTTCCTTTCTGGAGTGCTTGATGCCCATTCTACTAGAGTACTGGTGATCTTGGATCCTCCTGATTTGGTTTTTACCTTATGTATTTGTTCATCTGATGTTCTCTCTGACTGCTCAGGTTCCATCAACATTCTGGAAGATAATTTTGAGAACATCCTAAATCAATCCTCTTTAGGATCAATAGGTTTACTTAGTAGTGCATCAACTAATTCAATCAAGACATACTCTCCAACTTCATAACGTAGTGCAGGGACCCATACAGTTCTTGGTTCCACAACTTCCATAAAGCATTTATCTTTATCCACCATGAATATAATATCCTTTTCATACTTTATCACTACTTTTTCAGTTATCCGGAACCTTCTTACCATTTTCTGTTGAAAATCTTTGAAATATTTCCATATGATTTCATTTTGCATATCTGCATTACCCAAACTTTGTAAGTGATTTCTTAATTGAGTAGCTACAGGTATGTGATCAAGCCAGGTAACATTTCCTAGACCAGGTAGCTCTTTTAGATAGTAAAAGATGTTGAAATAAGGGTAGACAACTGAGAGGGGGGGTGAATCAGTTGTCTCAAAACTTTTAACTTTTTCTACAATTAATCTTCTTAACCACTTACAAATAGATTTATGATATAACCATGAAAGAAAGAATCAACAACACATGAGCAGAAATGAAATCAACACACATAACACCAGGATTTTTATGTGGAAACCTGGTTAAGGGAAAAACCACGGTGGGGGTTAACCAACAAGATTTATTCTCTGTTAAAAGAATATAAAATGGGGAAGGCACATGCCTTCAGGACATACTGTCCAGAGCTCACTGCTCAAAGAGGCTCACTGCCTACAAGAATATTTATAAGTCTATTACAGAAAGATTGAACTGGAAAACAACACCTTCTTCATGCCAAGGTCAGTTCCATTTAAGCGCACAACACTTCTGCTCTGCCCCCAAACACTTCTTTGCTATCTCCTTATCCTTTACTTCTCTTCCTCTTCTGCTCTTCCTCCTCTCTGCTCTACCTTTCCTGCTTTCTTAGGATCTTGTCATTTTTGCACAAGGATACATTTCCACAACTCAACCACACATATTTATATGCTTCATCAACCTTGGAATAAACATCAAGGTCGGCACTACACATGTCTAACTTAATATGAATCCCTATACTATTGGCCAAGTATAGATGGGACCCAAATCTTCCTCGAACAACATGCCACACTTCAAAGAATCTCTCTTAGATCATCTACGACATTCACAAAGCATATGGTCGGCCAAGACTGGAAAGAACAACACCCAAGGACAAATATTCAACCACGAGCTCAATCCTTAATGCGGACCACCAACACAATAGGAATTCAATTCAGAGACCACCACAAGCACAGTGAAATCAACAGGAATGACTGCACCACCTTAGATCATTAGAAACACTTGCACCTTCATCTGGGAACTCAAGAACACCTACTGTCATGACTGTCACACTAGAAAGATTGCTTGCGGACCTCCAAACCATGAACCACTTGAGTTGGGGACACACACAAACATTACAAAGACACCTCTAGATCCGCAGATCATAATATTCTAATGCGGATCGATATGGACCAGATTTCTGTCACTCTATCACCTCTGAACAATTGCAATACCCGGTTCTACACAGATATCCATAACTTCGTCAAATCTTCATGCGAACCTCTCAAATCTTGATTGGAGCACCTTCAAACAATCCTCTACAAACCCTTTAATCCATAAACTCTAATCTTCATCCTACTGGGAATGTGGAGCAATCTACCTCACTAAACTGCGTTGTCTTCACTATCTCTTACAGAGAGATATGTAACTCACTTTATTCTTCCAGAGAGGATAATTTTCTCAATATCCTCAACATACAAGTCTTATAAACAAACAATAGAATGAGATACAGTTGACACTAATGACAACAATGATATGTTGACATCAATGACAATACCGATTAGGCACATATTTGCAACAATCTCTCCCTTTGTCATTGATGGCAACATATGATGTGAAAAACTGTTTCAACCATCAAGACAAGAACTTCTCCCCCTTTCTCTTATCACACCTGCAAGCACTTTCTTCACTTCTCCCCCTTTCATCAACAACTACTTACTTCCAAGTTTTTCACATGACTTCTCTCCCCCTTTGGCATCAATGGCAAAGGGTGCATATTTGCAATCATCTCTCAATTTTTGCTTCTTAGACAAGACCAAACTAAACTCAGAACATACTAACTTCTCCCCCTGAGTAGCATCTCCTTAACAACAATCTAGATCACAAGATATGACTGTGAATTCCATCGGACTGATGCACACTAGTGCACCTGAGTTCTGAATAGGAGGGGTAATCACCCCTAGCTTCCCTCTGAGATACTCAAAAGTGTCCTTAGGTAGAGGCTTAGTGAAGATATCTGCAATCTGATCCTTTGAGAGAACAAACTCCAATATGACTTCATTCTCATTTACCTTCTCTCTTAATAAGTGAAACTTGATGGATATGTGCTTTGTCTTTAAATGCAACACCAGATTCTTTGAGATGTTTATTGCACTTGAATTATCATAGAAGATTGTAATAGGCTCTTCAAACACAACTCTGATATCGTTCAACATTTGCTTCATCCACAAAATTTTAGTATAATTACTTGCTGCTGCTATATACTCTGCCTCTGCAGTAGACAGAGATATTGCCTCCTACTTTTTTCTCAACTAAGAAACCAAACTCTTTCCCAAGAAAAATGCACCACCACTAGTGATCTTCCGGTCATCCACATCTCCTACCCAATCAACATCTATATATACATGAAGAGTGAAATCATCACCCTTAGGATACCATAAGCCATAATCAGACGTTCCCTTCAGATATCTAAAAATTCTTTTGATTGCTACAACATGAGACTCTCTAGGATCAGCTTGAAATCTAGCAACAAGGCCAACTACATTCATATTATCAGGTCTGATATGTGTCAGATAAAGCAGTCCTCTAATCATTGATCTATACCTCTTCTGATCAGCCTTAAGGGAATCATCATCTTTACTCAATTTGCATCTGGTTATCATAGGAGTACATACTAGGTTTGAATCCTCCATTCCAAACTTTTTTAACAACTCTTTCACATACTTAGACTGAGATATGAATATGCCCTTATCTGACTGAATGATTTGCAGACCCAAGAAGAAATTCATTTCACCAAGCATGGACATCTCAAATTCACTTTGCATCTGATCAGAAAATGTTTTACACATGCTCTCATTTCCACCAAAGATGATATCATCAATAAATGCCTCAACAATCAAGATGTGTTCGTGATCAATCTTGTAATAAAGATTACTGTTAGCTGTCCCTTTGCTAAATCCTAGCTTTAGTAGATACTTATCTAGTCTTGCATACCAGGCTCTTGGGGCTTGTTTGAGTCCATATAATGCTTTCTTCAACCTACAAATCATATCTCCCTGATTAGACAACTAGAATCCTTCTGGTTGCTCAATGTAGACTTCTTCTTCCAAATCTCCATTCAGAAAAGATGACTTGACATCCATCTGGTAAACTTTGAAATCTTTGTAAGCAGCAAAGGCAAGAAATAATTTGACTGCTTCAATTCTTGCCACCAGAGCAAAAGTTTCTTCAAAATTATTTCCTTCCACTTGAGAATATCCTTTGCACGCCAATCTTGCTTTGTTTCTCACTACATCACCATTTTCGTTCAACTTATTCCAGAAGACCCATTTAGTTCCAATTACATTTTTGTTTTCAGGTCTAGGAATAAGATCCCAAGTATGATTCTTTTCAATTTGCATTACTTCCTCTTCCATTGGTTTTATCCAACTTTCATCATTACAAGCTTCACTCACTGATTTTGGTTCAAACTTTGAAATCAAGCAATACTCCTCTTGTTCTTCAACAATTTTTCTTCTAGTTTGAACACCTTTATTTTTGTTCCCTATGATCTGATCTTCAAAATGATTCAACCTTACATATCTGGGAGTTTTAGGAATTTCTTGAACTTGATCTTCAGCATTTACACCAATTTCTTGAGTCACTGGATTCTCCGGAGCAATTTGAGTTTGACGACTTTCATTCTGATCATCTGATTCATAACCACCAAACTTGGAAGGTCTCTCCTTGCTTTCATCAACCTTGACATTAGCACTTTCAAAAGTCTTTTTCAATCTCTTTTTGAAGCATCGGTATGCCTTGCTTTGGTTAGAATAACCCAAAAATATTCCTTCAACACATCTTGCATCAAACTTGCCTAGATCTTCATTTCTTTTGATATAGCATTTACTACCAAAAATTGTAAAGTATTTCATAGTAGGAGCATTACCAAACCACATTTCATAAGGAGTTTTACCAGTATTACCTTTGATCTACACCCGGTTAAGAGTGTAGACATCAGTACTCACAACCTCTCTCCAATAGACATGAGGAACATTTTCTTCCATCATCATGGTTTTAGCAACCTCTTGAATGGTCCGGTTCTTTCTTTCCACAACTCCATTTTACTGAGGAGTCATCGAAGCAAATATCTATCTTCTTATTCCATGCTTTTCACAAAATGAATTAAACTCACTGGAGGTAAACTCTCCACCTCTGTCAGATCTCAGACACTTTATCTTCACACCAATCTCATTCTCCACTCTAGCCTTGAACATCATGAATTTGTCAAGAGCCTCTGATTTCTCTCTCAAGAAAGTAACCCACATCATCTGGGAGTAATCATCAATCAGCAACATGAAGTATCTATCTCCTTGCAAACTCCTACCTCTGGCAAGACCACACAAATCAGTGTGCACAAGTTTGAACAAACCGCTTGAAAATTGTTCTTTACTTTTGAATGTAGTTCTACTCTGCTTTCCCAACTGACATTCCTTACACATGCTATTATCAGGTTTTACAAGCTTTGGAAGATCTCTCACAGTCTGAGTAGCACTTATCTTGACAATACTATCAAAGTTTACATGACACATTCTCCTATGCCATAACCAACTCTGATCAATCTGAGCAATCAAAAAACTTTTACTAGTGCCACTTAAATGAAAGATGTTACCTCTAGTCTATGTACTAGATGCAATCTCAGTTCTGGAGCTTTCCAAGATTTGACATTTTGCATCCTTGAATCAAAGATCATACCCTTTGTCAACCAATTGTCCAACACTGAGAAGATTATGCTTCAATCCTTCTACATACTAGACATCATTAGTGCTATTCTTACCATCAAAAGAGATGGATCCTCTACCATGGATTCTACTAGTTGAATTGTCTCCAAACTTCACAAATCCACTTCATACTTTTCCCTAATTATAGACTTACTCTTGTCACGTGTCATATGATGAGAACATCCACTGTCGATCACCCATCCATCTTTTCTACAACTTGAGCAGCCAAGACACTTTTCACATTCATACAACTAGCAGATTCAGTAGGGATCAGATCTTCTTCTTTGATAGAAATGAACACCCATTCATTTTCAGAGGCACTTCCCTTATCAGATTCATCATCTGTAACTCCTTCCTCAGTAGCTTCTTGAACATAGTAGCATTTCTTTTGAAACCTAGGTCTATTAAGGTTTTTCTTTGAAACCCTCTCTGGACACCTTGAAGCAAAATGACCAATCTTATTGCAAGAAAAATATTTGAAAGACAACTTTCCTTCATACTTACCAGATCCTCTTGGTAATCTTTTGGCAAAAAGGGCTTCAAGTTCTTCAAAATCCCTTTCATCTTCTTCAAGGTCCTTTCTTGCCTTCTCCAAACTGGTTAATCTCCGTGAAGAGCTTTCACCTGGATCAAATCTTTGCTTCTTGGAAATGGTGGCTTAAAAGAAGATTCTGATTTAGGAAGGGAATCACCAAACTCACTCATTTCAAATGTTGAAAGCTTGCCAACCAACTGATCCCTTGTAATAGTTGTCACATTCCTGATTTCCTCAATAGAAACAACTCTATGCTTGTATGAAGCAGGTAAGGATCTGAGCACCTTGCCAACAATCTCTGATTCTTCTAGTGTTCTACCAGCACACTTGATATTGCACACAAGTTCATTCACCTTCTACATGTAGGAAGTAATGTTTTCATCTTCATTCATCCTCAAATTTTCATATCTCCCCTTTAGGCTCTACAACTTAGCACATTTGACATATTTATCACCTTCATATAGAGTTTCTAGCTTCTTCCAGATTTGATGAGTAGTTTTTAGTTCCAGGACATTTGTCATTTCAGTATCAGTTAGGGCACTCAACAAAGCTTCTTTAGCCTAAATGTTGTTTTCAGCATCTTTGAGTTCATCTGGAGTTGAGGGACCTTTCTCTGGAGGCTCATACTCATCCTTAGTTATCAACCAATAAGCATCACTCATACATTGCAAATGACACTCCATCCACTTCTTCCAAAGAGAGTAATTGTTCCATCAAATGTCGGACTAGCCTTTTGTAAGTCGACATCTTGGATCTCCTCAAGTGGTCAAGCTTCTTTTAGAGGAATTAGTTCTGATACCAATTGTTGAAATAAGAGCAGACAACTGAGAGGGGGGGTGTATTAGTTGTCTCAAAACTTTTAACTTTTTCTACAATTCATCTTCTTAACCACTTACAAATAGATTTATGATATAACCATGAAAGCAAGAATCAACAACACATGAGCAAAAATGAAATCAACGCAAATAACACTAGGATTTTAACGTGGAAACCTAGTTAAGGGAAAAACCACGGTGGGGGTTAACCCACAAGATTTATTCTCTGTTAAAAGAATATAAAATGGGGAAGGCACATGCCTCCATGGAGTACTACCCAGAGCTCACTGCCTACATGAATATTTATAAGTTTATTACAGAAAGATTGAACTGGAAAATAACACCTTCTTCTGCCAAGGTCAGTTCCATTTAAGCGTACAACACTTCTGCTCTGCCCCCAAACACTTCTTCGCTATCTCCTCATCCTTTACTTCTCTTCCTCTTCTGCTCTTCCTCTTCTCTACTCTACCTTTCCTCCTTTCTTAGGATCTTGTCATTTTCGCACAAGTATACATTTCCACAACTCAACCACACATATTTATATGCTTCATCAACCTTGGAATAAACATCAAGGTTAGTACTACACACATCTGACTTAATGTGAATCACTATACTGTTGGCCAAGTATAGCTTGGACCCAAATCTTCCTCGAACAACACGCCGCACTTTAAAGAATCTCTCTCTTAGATCATCCATGACATCCACAAAGCATACGGTTGGCCAAGACTAGAAAGAACAACAACACCCAAGGATAATTCTTCAACCACGACCTCAATCCTCAATGCGGACCATCAACACAACAGGAACTCGATTCAAAGACCACCACAAGCACAGTGAAATCAACAGGAACGACTGCACCACCTTAGATCATCAGAAACACTTGCACCTTCATCTAGGAACTCAAGAACACCAACTATCATGACTATCACACTAGAAAGATTGCTTGCGGACATCCAAACCATGAACCGCTTGAGTTGGGGACACACACCAACATCCCAAACACACCTCTAGATCTGCAGATCATAATATTCCAATGCGGATCGATCCGGACTAGATTTCTGTCACTCTGTCACCTCTGAATAATTGGAAAACTTGGTCATAGAGCTAGAGATTATGAAATATATGGTTTTGGTTGGAATAAGAAGAAAATCTTTTATAGTTTGACAAATTAGGACTATAACAATGTTTGTTATAACTATAACAAAGTTGGTCACATAGAAAGGGATTGTTGGATGAATGCAAGGAAAATGGGATATAATAAGAACTTCTTTGAATGGTCAAATAGAAGAAACAAATCATGTGTTTTAGATGTCATAGGTTTAGACATATTGCTATGTTTTGTAAGAGTGATCAAATGAAATCAGTCAATCACCATAAGATGATAGGTGTTCAGATAGTTTGGAGAAGGAAACGAGTGAAAGAGAAGGTAGAGCCTAATCGTGTATGTTGCACAAGAAACAGTTATAACAGCTTAAAAGAGGAGCATAAAGATAGGGGAGTTTAGAAATGTTCTCTCTTGCCCCAAGGAATACTAAGAGATTATTTCAGTGATGGAATACCATATGATAGATTTATGGTGGGCAGTGATTCTATGATGCTACAAGTGGTCCTGTTGCTCTCATATATGGTGTTGAAGAGTTGAAAGTTTGATGTTCATGGCATTCACTAACTTGTATTTTGTTCTATTCTTCAACATGGCTTCAAATTGAGATACTCCACTGGTCATCATTGTTATGCTTCAAGATTGCTGAGTTGCTTCAAGATTAGATTGTATGTCCGTTATTCTCAGAGTGTTGTCAAAAAGTGATCAGAGGATTTCAATTTTCTATCTTCAGTCTTCATCATCACAGGGATGTTTTGATTAGGAAGTTTGTTGTCTTCATGGTATAAGAATGGCAAAGTACACAAGATTGGTTGATCATATTCAAGCATGTGCAGATGTTAGATAACAAGGTTCATGACAAGGAGACAAAGATACAGTGCTGAATGATATTTGACTGACTTGGTGCTTTGATATCTATGTGATAGTGACTCAAGGTTAGTACAGTGGATAATTTAATATCTTAACTTTGTCTTTAAGGCAGTGACAAAATTTCTTGTGTGGCTTTGAAACACTTGGAAATCACACTTTAGAACTTGGATGGATTATGCTTAACATAGTAAGTCTATGCAATATGCTCTTATGGAGATGGTGAGTGTTTCTGCCCTGTGTTCTCAATATGGTTTTTGACAGGACTATGTTCTTATGTTGTAAGGACAATGATGAATGTTTTCATTGACAATGGTCTTCGGAGTTGAAAGTAGTTTGATTTCAGTCTTGTTGCTCTTTGTGATATCTATGATGGTAGTGATTCTTCAATGGAACTAACTGATGAATATGTCAATGCTTTCAGTGAGCTAGTAATAATGTCTTGAGGTGTTGTTTGTTGCTGCAATAGAAAGTAGGTAATGTTTACTTGGACAATTTTCTAAAACTTTGAGGACAGTATATTGGCAAGGTATGATCTTGTATATTGTCAAGATTGTTGGGTAAGTTTGTAGTTGTCTTTGTCTTTAATGGTGGCAAAAGTTCTCAGCTTGATAGATTGATAGTGTTGCAGAGAGTTTCCAAAATGCAGTTGATATAGTTGTTTGGTTAGTTCTAGTAATTCCTGAAGCTTGCATGACATAGTGATTGGTTGATGGGTATAAACAGGGGTTTGAAAGTATTGGTTTATGGGTTTTCTTTGCATTATCTTTGGTTACTTGTTTCTTATCTCAATCAATGGTATGATCATGAATAAAGTGACAATGAAAGGTATTTTTATCCTCATGATACATGACAGTGAATGGCAATGGTACTGATTTGTTGCAGTCACAGTATGCTTGACTTGGGAGCAGTGGCAGTGATGGTTTTTAGCGCTTTTACTTGAGGATATCTCATTGACAAAAGATAACCCTGCTATGGTTCATGATTTTGATACTTATGTCATTTGTTTGTACTGACAGTGTCTAATTTATAACCATGATGTTCATCATTATATAGTTATTAGACACAAAGATAGGGGGAGATAATTGTAGACCTAGACCTCTTGTTGCAAAGCTGACAGACCAAGGCATATTTGTTGGAAACAAATAGAATTGTGAAGGACAAGACAGTAGCATGGACCTTCATGTATATTGAACATTCATGATAGTAAGGACAGTATAATGTCTCCTCATCTATCATTTTGATGTCAAGAGGTAAATGGAAGTTGAGTTGAAGTGTTTATAATGTGTTTTATTAGGATATCAGGACTTCATTGGGAGCTTATATGCCATGAGATATGACTTGAGTATTAGTAGTTGAGTTTCATGCTATGCACTTGCATGAGTAGTTCAGTTTTAGTCTGGATATCTTGGATTCTGTACTATGTTTCTATCATATTGGATTTGGTTCTATCTCTTCATCAAGAGTTGTTGCTGGGTTGGGTTTGCTTTGATGATCATGCTTAAGGATGATTATACTTAAACTTAAGGTGTATTGACATAGTGACCTTGATCATTATTCACATGGTGTCCTTCAGTGAAAGTGGTAGTATTTTTGTCACTTGTATGCTCCTTGTTTGGTCTACTATTCATTTCATTCTCTTACTTTGATAGTGCTACATCATAGGGGGAGCTTCATGTAAACAAGAGATATGGTGCCTTTCCTTTGTCATTGGATGTCAAAGGAGGAGTAGGAGTGCAAATGTAGATGCTTGATTTATTTTTCCATCAATGACAAAGGGGGAGATTGAAGGACGTTGTTTGTCATTGATGTCAAAAGGAGTGTAGTTGTTTTGCCTTTATCAGTCCACATGTAGATACATAAAAGTGATAGCTAGATCATGCAGATCAAAAGGTTACTAAAGTTCAAAAGATCTCCAAAGGGTCAGAAGCTTCACAGGAACTTGTAGATGTTCATCATGCTTTGATATCTTAGGAGTTGCTTTAGTTGTTTGTTCATAATATTCTATGATATGTATGATATGTTGATAAATGAAGCTAAGGAGTTGTTCATCACTGAATTCATGTTGATATTGATCATGAGTCAAAACAAGAAGTTTTTGAAGCATAACATGTTCATACATACCTTCTTCATAACATGGGTTTTCCAAGCTTGAGGATACTTTTGCATGTTGCAATACGTTTTGATGTTCCATTATTAATGCATGGCAAAGGTATAAAAGGTATAGTGTGTCCATGCATAAAAGCAAGGTATGTCTATCCAGTGTAGATAATTTACTTCAGTTTGATGGTGGCAGTAGTCTTTTTGTTCACCTCATCTATAATGATTGATCATTGATGTATGTTTGAGTTATTGCATATCAGGATTTTTGGTAATATAGTGTTCTTGACAAGGTACAAGGTGACAGGAAGGTTTTGCTCATCCAGGCTTGAACATTAGTTCATCAAATCATATTTTAAGTGTGTCATTGAAGGAAGGTTGTTGGCATTGTAGGTTGATCACTTAAAGAGTTGCATGCTTCAAAGGGGCTCTAAATTACAAGACTAAACCCTAGTTTCATTTCTAAAACCCTAAAGCATAAAGCATAAGGTATAAAGTATTAACCATTGTTTCTTTATTGTCTATTGTGAAGGTGACTTCCAATAGCCGGTAGTCAGTGACCTAAGTTACAACTTAAGTCCATCTTCCTCATTGAGGAACTGACCCTCTACCCTAGGGATTCGGTGACTCTCGGAGACTCAAAAGGTTTTGAGCACCAAAAAGAAATCGAGGGTTATCATTCATTATCAGTTGGGATCAAAATTTGAAATCGAGGGTGGAAGTTTGAAAACATTTAAAATGTCAATGGTCAGTTCACTTGTTTAAGATTGATGGGTGGTGTGCTATGACTGTTCATGTTTAATTTCTAAATGTACCAGGAAGGCCAGTGAAATTCATAGATTGGTCTTAAAGATGTTTTTTGAGATGTTGATTAGTTGTGTGCTATATAAAGGTATGCTTGCATATACATATAGGTGTGATGAGATTTGGATGGATGATGAGAGTGTGTTTGGTGGATACTAAAGTGAGTTCATCAGAAAATATTGAATGCTCTAGGGTTTGAAGATGTTTTAGTAGAATAACAACAGTGAACTTAAGATGGGAAGATAGAAGATGAATAGGGTGTGAGGTTGTCTGTATTTCTCTTATGGTTCTCTGGATGTGGCAGAAAGTTTCATAAATAAATACCAATGTAATTACTTGAAATGAGTTCAAATATATTTAAAAGAGGAGATAAATCATTTTGATATAGAGGAGTATGAGCAAAGAGGTGAAGATGCTGATTATGACAGTTATGAAGAGGATGATCATGTTTTCCAATATGATTATGATGTGGGTCCAAAGAGATATCAACTGCCAACTCATGATTTCAGGCACTTGAGGGATCTTATGCAGAAGAAGTACAAGCAATCCAAACCATCAAAAGAAGATAACATTATGCAGGTTCAAGGGGGTTATTAGCTAAGGAATAGGCAAGTGCCTATACAAAACTCTCCCACAAAGTCAAGAAATGGTGCATTAGATGGTGACAAAGAAAATAAAAAGGTAAATGTGGAGAAAAAGGATGACAATGCACCCAAGAAAAATGTGCCCAAAAAGAAGAGAATTCCAATGCAACCAGTAGTCACCAAAAAGAAATATGTACAAAGGGTTCTGGCACAAGTGGTCCAATTAGTTTCTATACCTATTATAGATAATCAAAAGCACAAGGGTGATGACAAAGAGAGCCAGCCTAAAGCATCAGGTGAAAAACAAAAGGACAAAGACAAGAAGGAAGTGAAAGGTATGGATATCTATTTGAGTCAACTGATACCCTGTATTCCTGATGCAAATAATATTACAATTTAATGTGACACCCCTTTACCTCCGTATCATCCATTTGACATGGCCTAGATATTAAGTCAAATCAAAATTTCTTTGCCATTAGGAAAAGTTCTTAGAATTCTTGAGCATAGGGATAGGGTTGTCTCATTTATCATAGCCTCTAGTGCACCTATGCAACCCATTGTTACTCCTTCTAATGATGATGAAACCATTGAGGTTTATTTAGAGTCATCTATGGTGAATAGCCAGATGGGTGTGGATCCTTTCTACACCACATTGTTTATAAATGGATATCTGCTACATAATTGCATGCTTGATTCTGGAGCATCTAGCAATATCATGCCACTTGAAATCATGAATGGTTTGGGGTTGAAGGTGTCTAAGTCTTTTGGTAAATGTTTTGTTATGGACTCAAGAGAAGTCAATGTAATTGGTCTTGTCAAAGGACGTTGATGTTCATCTAGTTGTATATCCTGAAAAGTCCTTTCTGATGGATATAATTATTATGGATTGCCCTACTAAATTGGGTATGTTATTATATAAGAAGTGGGCAGCTTACATGGGGTGGAAGTATGCAAATGGATTTATCATATGCCACCATTCTAGTCCATGGTGTTGAGGTGAAGCTTCACAGGGAGAAGAAGGTAGAAGACCAAACATAGAGGACCATTACAAAACCCAAGAAGAAGTCAACTTATTTGATACTAGTATTGATTGTTTTATGGGGTTTTGTGATGAAAATGAACATAAGTTGTGTGTTGATCTGCCACAGATTGTTAGACCTATGAATAATGAAAGTATGTTATGGACATTGTATTTTGATGTTGCTTGTTCTAGAGAAGGCTTAGATTTTGGTATTGTTCTGATAGCACTAGATGAATAATAGTTTGGCATGACTTTTAGACTTGATTTTCAATGCACTAACAACATAGCTAAGTATGAGGCATTTTTGTTGGGTCTAAATGTTGCTCATAAGCATGGAGTCATGTGCTTGAAAATTTATGGTGATTCAAAATTAATTGTGTAGCAGATTAGACATGTCTTTTCTACCAAGGACAGTAAGTTAAGAGCATACAAGAATGCAGTGTGGGACACTTTAGAACTATTTTATGGTATTGGCATTAAATGGGTTGAAATATTTGAAAATGAAAAAGGCAAATTCCTTGGTTGTAACTGCTTCAAAATTTGACCCTCAGTTAAAATTTCCTTATGGCCATTACACTGTGGAAGTGCTTACAAGGAGAAAAATACCTAGTAACATATATATTTGGCAAGTTTTTAATGAAAACAATCATATTTTTAGTTTCCTCAATCACTTGGCTGAGTTTGACAATCAGTTAATCGATTGGCATCCTATGATAGAGGTAGAAGATGGCAAGGAAACATTGTTTGGGAATGAAGTAGTACAGATGAAGACAAATACTATTTCCAAGGGTTTGGTTGCACTTGAAAGAATGTTTGATAATGCTAACCGATGGAAAAGTAAAGGTAAACCAGTTGAAGAGGACAACATTAAAGGTGTTAACCTTGGCACTCACGAGGTACCAATGATGGTTTACATTGGTAAGCAACTCAAACTCCATGAAAAGCAAATGTTGATTATTTTATTGAGGAAATTCATAAAATATTTTGCATGGTCCTATGATGAGTTGAAGGCATATAGGTAGGATTTATTTCAACATACCATTCCCCTTCATCCTGATGCAAAACCCTTTAGGCAAAAGCAAAGACCTATAAACCCCACAATAGCTCCTAAGTGTAATGAAACAACTTGCACAATAGCTAAATATAATAGTAATATGCTGCAAATACTTGATAATAATATGCCACTTTGAGGGGGCAACCTCCTAATCCACTTCAAGGGGGATACCTCCAATAGTCTTCGGTGAGAACATAATACTCAATATGATGATGAAATAAGACTCACTACCTCCTATATATACCTATTTATGCCTAGGATATCACCTAGGCCGACTTAGATAGCCCTATATAAGCCTTAGGCTGACCTAAACAACTAAATAACAATATAATAATGATAATATGACTTAATTAAGAGTTAATATAGCCACAAGCTGACTATTCATAACTCGATGTACACCAATATTAAGGGCGTAGCATGCCCTCCCTCTTCAAAAAGGCATTGTCCTCAATGCTAATCAAGTGTGGATTCTTCTGAATGAACTCCTCATCCTCCCATGTGGAATCTTCAACTGGTAGATTCTTCCATTGGATGAGATAATTTGGAATTATCAATGTCCTTAGCTTCTTCATGTGTGTCTGGAAAATTAACTTCAACTCCAAGATGTGTCATCCCTTTGCATATATCTCTTGATGGCGATGAATGCATATTTCTCCAAACTTTTGGTGCACCTTCAAGGAAGAGGTGAGGAATGGTAGATGGTACCCTAACATTGATTGAATAGCTTGATTAGGAACTTCTTCTTCTTCTTTCACTTCTTCTTCTTCATCATCTTTTTCTTTTGTTTCTTCTTCTTCTTCTTGATCATCATGATCATCATCATTATCATCATCATCATCATCATCATCATCATCTTCTTCTTCTTCTTCTTCTTCATCTTCTTCCTCTTCATCTACTTCTTCTGCTTCTTCTTCTGGTTCTTGATATAAGGAAGCTCTTAGAACATAATGTTATTAGGGGTCATGCCTTTATAGCATTTATATAATGTTCTAATATAAGGTAATAAACCTTATGTTATAAAGCTATACCATTTAATAATTAATAATCTAATAACTATTAGATTATTAATTATTTACAAATGGTTACTTTGAATGGGTGTGACTAATATCCTTTAGGTATTATGCCACCCCTTCTCCTTTATTTAAGGAGGTTCTCTCTCATTTGAGAGTGTGTGTGAATTTGGAGTTTTTTAGTGAATTATATCACTATGCACATGATGTATTATTGGCCATGTGGAAGTATGTAGATGAGTATATCCCCAAGTTAAGTCTATTTCTTTATAGACTATTATTTGCAAGTGTTTTAATAAAATGATGCTTTATGGGGTTTTTTTACCCAAAAGGGTTTTCCCCATGTATATCTTGTGTAATGTGTTAAATCTATGCTTGTATAATTCTCTTTTATATTTATTTTATATTATGTATATAATGATTAGTATCCTAAGATCCTAATTTCTAACATGGTATCAGAGCAGGTTAGGCTATACTAATCATTTTTATAGGTTATACTACAAGATATGTAGAACTTGATGGGAAAACTCCTTATGCTCAATCAACACATATGCAAGGCCATTTGTGCAATACATTTGGTTTGCCTATTCTATTATTTAAAATGAATTCATCAAAGCCAAGTAATGAAATTCTAATCATTTTTTTAGGTGATATATGAAAGAATTTTTTCATACTAACCTTTCCCAACATACTCATAAAATTCCCTGAAATGGCCTCTTCTCTTGCTAAATGGTTTTATCAAGTTTTTTTTAACTACAACTAAATCACAAAAAACATTCAAGATGGATACATAGATACAAGTTTGTAATAGGAAATAACAAATAGGGTCACCTTATGTTGTGTTAAGTCGCAAGGTAAGGTTGTCATTCATTTTGCCCCTAATCCTTAACTATGTCTATTTAATAAGATTGAAATCTTTAGAGAATCCTAAGGTCATATATGGGTCAAGTAATTCAGATGTTTTAAGCCATGCAAGTCCCTAATTCAAATGTATTAAATTTCACAAAAGAGGAACATCAAGTTTCAAATGATCTAGTACTTGAATTTTAATTTTAATGTCTAAATATTTATAAGAAGTTCAAAGATTCTTTATAACTGGTTGAAAGAGCCTCGACTAAGTCATGACCCTCCAAACATGGTTAAATTTAAAATAAAATCTCAAATTAAATAGAATGCATGGAATACCTTAAGTTGAAGTCACGTCATTTCTAAAGTAAGTCACAACATTTATAATGCATATAAATCACATCATTTTTGGTCTCCTTTCAAATACAAATGTATTAAGACCATTGATGTATTAGAGTGAAAGTTGTCTCCTTTTTAGAAAGACACATGCTTTAAAATTTAAAAAAAACATCATAAATTAATAATTAAAAAATATATCTTTATATGAAGAGAGTCGAAACTTATTTTCTTTCAAAGACTAAGACCTATCACAACCCCTATTCTACATGTCCAATCCCTTGTCTATATAGAAACCTAACTACAAGTTTTAAATAATGTTCATTCTTTCAAATGCATTAATGTTCATTATTTCACATGCATTTAAGGGTAGATTTGACTCAAATTTAATGGATTTATTCTTAGATTTCACTTGCAGTTTGCTACTCATGTAGGATTACCTTATATCTCTCTAATATGAATCGATGCTTTTCTAAAAAAGAACCGTTGTCTCCTTAAAAACTATTTCCTTTTTAAAAAAAGTATGATTACCTTTTTAAGGTAAATCGTCTTTTCTAAATACTTCATTCCTTAAAAGAGAATCGTATTCTTTTAATGGAACTTATTATTATAGTTTATATCTCTCTTTTTTTTTAAAGAGACTTATATCATTAATCAAAAAGGTCTTTTTAATAATTTTTTAAGAGAGCCTTTTAAAAAAAATAATAGGATCTTTTTTAATTAAAAAAATTAAAGTAAAGATTATAAAAAATAAAAAAATTATTTTCTTTTTTAAGAGTCAAATTTTCATATGGAATTAGATACTCTATTAAAGAAGGTCAATCTTAATTTTTTATTAAAAAAGAAAGTTAATTTTTTAGAAATTCTTAATGTAATCGATCTAAAGTAAGCCTCGTATCCTTAAGTCATTAAACATTAATACTATTATTACATTCTTAATGAAGTCACATCTTTCTAAAGGGAGTCACCTTCTTATGTCCTTTACATATGGAAAATCATTGTCTTCAAACAATTAAAGTTGTCGTCTACATATACTATAAGATAAGTTTTTTTTTAAAAAGTGTTACTTCTATTTATCCATATCCTTAGATTTCTTATATATGGGGGAGTTGTATCCTTTAGGAGAGCCATATCCTTTAGAGTAAATAAGACTATACATATTTTGAAGTATTTTTATTTCCTTTTGTTTATTTTTTAGAACTAATGGATTCTACGAAGAGTGATATGTAAGTTCATATTTGATAGATGGGGACAATGGAGAGAATTTAGCATAGAATCAATTCATATGGACCATATTTTTTCATATCCACTTGTATAGGGATTGGTCTATCCCATCTCATGTCTTGAAAGATTAAGACCTATGGGAAATCCTTCTCGACATGAAATTTTAAGCTTTGGTGAAGTATTTGCAAAACATTTTACCACAATTCTTTATTTTAATGAACATGAATAGGTGCCAACAATTCTAGGTCATAAAATAGAATAATTCTCTATTCTCTTTGACTTGAAATCAAATACCTTTTGTTACCTCCAACTCACTTTTTCAAGATTTTTTCAAAACCCTGCATATGTGTACTGTTATCACTCAGTTTTCCACCCTTGCATACAGCTGTGAAACCTCTGCAAACTGGAGTAACATGGGACTGATCTCTAAGTGTGGGACTTTGCTAAATGAGATCAGACCTCCGGAGAAGGCTGGCTTCCTCTCTCTAAGCCTAATGCTCAGAGAAATTCATCTAAACCTAGTGCTAATGCTTGTTGGGAAAAGGGTTAGAAGGAATGCTGAAAATAAATGCTGAAATAAACTAAGTGATACACCAGATTTAAATGTGTTTGGCTGCAACTGAATAGACACAGTATGTTGATAACTGAGAGGGGGGGTGAATCAATTATCTTAATTATTTCAGCTTTCTGAACTTTCTTAATAATTAGTGCAGCATCAATTCAAACAAGCAAACATAACCATGAAATAGAAATACACATGACACAATATTTTTGACGTGGAAACCCTGTTAAGGGAGAAAACCACAGGGTGATTAACCCAAGATTGTATTCTCTATTAGAAGAATGGAAGTACAAAATGGCACTTGCCAATTAGGGCTCACTGCCCGAGCACACTGCTCACAAGAGGCACACTGCCTACAAGAGACACACTGTCTACAATTTATAAAGAGTGTAATACAATACTTGAACTGATAAGGAGCATCAACATATGCTGGAGTTCAGTTCCGGTTAGGCTCTGTATACTAATCTGCTGCACTTCATCTTTCTTCTCTTATGCTGCTCTTCTTTCACATACTGGATCTTCCTTTCTGCTTTTTATTCGGCTCTACTGCTTTTCTTCACACATCACTTACAACCACAATACTCCTCATAACTAAATCCATCTTATATATATATATATATATCCGTAAAAGTGATTTCATCACCTTTCTAGTCGGCACTCAGAATAGTCAATATTTTCCATAAACTCTGATCTGTCAGCTGAATCCTTGCTTACCAAGTAATGCGGATCAAGGATATACTTGTGGAAATCATCAATCATGTCAGCCAAACATAATTTATGCCTTCATAACCTTTACCAACATTAGTAACACATCTGGAATAATGTCTGATGTTCTGCCAGTCAGTTCTTCCTCTGTTCACACTATCACTTGGGAACCTGACACTCAAGCATTCATATCTCTTTATCCTTTCCACTCTGGAGGCTCAAACCTTGGAATCTATCAGTCAAGATACTCCTCTTGACTTCCCCAAATCCGTAATTCATTGAGATACTTCTACTGAGAGATCCAGACCTATCTGTCGGACCTTACTGACTGCTTTATTCTTGCTTACCAGACCTCAACACTTCTTCAATTTGACTTCCGGTGAGGACTTATCATGCATTGCGGATGTGTGGGATAACCTTTGTTGCCATCAATGACAACATTCATGAATCCATATAGTGTCTCTTGCCAACAATCTCCCCCTTTGGCATTGATGGCAACACTTAGTGAAAAATGACTAAGTGTTTACACTATGCTCCCCGTTGGCTGATGCTCTATTTTTATATACATTTTTCGGAACTCCCCCTTAGTTGGATTCCTTATTTTTCACTGCTCTTCACTCCCCCTTTGACATCAATGGCAAAGGGTAGGGTCCGCATACCAAAATTTTCAAAATTTTGTCCGCATAAGTAAATACATAAGGAATACTTACATATACTGAAGTATGTCTGCAAAGGTTGTTTTCAATTGAATGAATTCTATAGCCCAACTTTACTTCATTCTGTCTAAAATTGATATATGACCGCTCAACAGGAATGCAAACGCATCTGCCCTTTTTAGATCTGTTGGATCATTGGTCTGGGCTATGATTTGAGCTTCACTTATGGCCTCATGCATGGCCTCTAACTTAGGGATAATGATCCTTCTAAGTTCACCCATCCGGCTAATTATGTTCTTCCTTTCCTTCTCAAAATTCTTTATTGTATTTGTGATTGCAATAGTCTGACACTCTTGATTTACTATGGAGGATGAGAGAGGATCAAAACTTTAAGACAGACTTAATAGTTTATCCTCTTGTTCTTTTACTTTCCTCTCAATATCTTTGGTCACTATGGGCCAAGATAAGCAAAATTTGTACATATTTCTACCATCTTTGAGAGCATTTTCCAAGCTCTTTATCCCAATATCCATAACTTTCCTATCATTTGTTATCAGACCCTATACTTTGGAGAATCTCTTATCCAAAAACTCCTTCCAGACCTTTTCTTCAGCTGACTTCTCTAGAGAATCAAAATGTGTGCTAACACTGTTGACTAGAAGTTTGAGATTACCGGAAGTGGAGGCTGTGGGATCCTTCTGAAACGATGGCATAATCTTTTCAAGCACTCCGGAAGAAGCTTCTATCAACTCATAGTCTTCCATGTGAGACTTCAGGAGTTTTTCTTTAACCTTTGCATTAGCAAATGAAGCTATCTTCATTGTCTGTACCGGAGAAAGAGAATCAAAATTAAATGGTCCTTGTAGAAGCTCTAGTTCATCAATCTCCATTGTTTCTTTGTTCAAGAATTCTTGGACAGTTTTTGCAGTGTCTCTTGCCGGAGACAGATGTTTCTTCTCTTCTGCATTCTTAGAGCTGTCTCTTGAAGCTTTCTCTCCTTCTACATTCTTACCACTAGCAGTTGTGGTCTTCTCTCCTTCTGCAACCTTGGTACTGTCATCTTCTTTTTCCTTCACCTCTACTTCTTTCTCCTGTATTCTTTCTTCTCCTTTAGATCCGGAGACTGTAGGGGAAACCAGAGGAGAAATGTTAGTCTGTTCAAGGCCCACCTCTTCTATCATTTTCTCAGTAGATTCTTCTGCAACACTTGTAGTTGAGGGGTCAGTACCCAATTCCTCTATAATAGGAAGATTAAATCTTTTGAAGGCCTTCCAGGGGATCTCTTCTGTGTCCTTGGCTACCTTGTCAGTCTCACCAAGCATAAGTTGATTCATCCTTGCTTTGCTTTTGAACTCATCCTTACAATCTTTGAATACCATATTCATTGTCTTGGGGTCAATTGAAGAATATAGCTGAATTGCTATCTATTCCCAGATTTCTAGGTCTTTGGCTTGGGCATTGTTCTTTCTTATTTCTAGTTCCTTCTCCAAGCTTTTGTGGATTAGAGATATAATTTCAATGAATGCTTTGTTGTAGATATTTAGGTACCTGACTGTGGCATCTTGCAATATCTTCTGATCTGCTTCACCATAATCATCATAGAGCTCAACCATTGGCTGAAGATTTCCATCCACGGTGACTGATTTGATTATGTCATCAATGTGAAGAGTGGATTTTTCAACATATTCCTCTATCTTTTCTTCTTCCTTTTGTCTGGTAGAGGGTTGACCAGATGTTTTCTTCTTTTTCTTCATCAGATTCAGTCTCCTCTTCATCCCTTTGACTAGCATAAGCTCTTGTAGCTTTTGTCTTTGTTCTTTTCTCTCCTTTGCCGGATGATTGTGCTTCCGGTTCTGATGTCCTTGAGCCTTTGGCAGTGGTAGGTGCATATCTGTTTGATGATCTGGTCCGGGTGGAAGGTTTTGCTGGAGCCCTTTCCTCATTTTTCTTTTCTGCCTTCTTCTTCTCTTCCCTAGCCCTTTCCATCTTTTCCTTGATGGCATCAAGTGCCTCCTTTGATATGCCCAAGCCTTTTGCAACATCTTCAACTTCTTTTCTTACCTTCTTTTTGATCTCTGGTTGTCTAAGTTCCACATGAATCTTTACACTCAGCTCCTCAAAGGTTCCAAACCTTTCTGCCTTTGGATCCTTTGGCTGACTTAGCATGTGTTGAACATGCAGCTCCACAATTTGTTCATCAACTTCATACCCCATGGGCATGATCCATACAGTTCTTGGTTCTACTACCTCCATTAGGCACTGATCAGTCTCTACCATAAAACATACTGTGTCTTTGTATTTCTCAACAAGAGACTGGGGAATCCTTTCTCTTGCTTGCATCATGTTCTGAAAATTCTGGAAATATCCCCACAGGGCTGTATTTCTTGCTTTAGCATCCCCAAGTTCATGTAAGTAATCTCTGATCTGGATTGCTACCGGTTTGTCATTTTGCCATACCCATCCACTTGATCCGAGTAGCTCATTCATGAAGTAGAAAAATAGGCATAATATTAGTCCACCATATTTAAAGGAGTTCTTCTTGTCCTTTTTGATCTTCTGTATGTTTTCCATTAATTGGCTCAAAAGAAGTTCACAGAGATCATATTCTGCATTCTTTCTCAGCATCTCATAGGCAATATATACTGCAGTTCTGGATATTGAATTCTCCCTACTGGAGTGATATATCTTGTATCCTATTATCATAGATGCAAACTTGAAATCCAGGTCATTAATATCTTCAATGGTCATTGCCCTTTTATCAAATTTTGATCTGGTGGCCTCAGTTACAATGTTGTTTTTGACTGATTTGAGGACAGGTATTCCTCTGGAGGAGTGTAAACCAGTTACTACCCTAATTGCTTCCTTGGTGATTTTGCAAGGTTTGTTAAGCCATAGAAAGTTGTCATGTACCCTACTCAACACATACCAGACCCATTCATCTTCTTCAATGTAGGGGAAATGAATGAACTGATCAAAATGTTTCTCCTGGATGCCCTTATATTCTGGTTTAAGCTCAAAAGCATCGTCTATCAATTGTTTGTGATAGATATCTCTTAGTTTGAATTCCCCAAACTCTTCAACATTTGCGTGTATGTAAACCCTAATATCTTCTGTGTGCAAAACACCATGCGGAACACTAGAGAAGGCTCCTAGGGGATCTACCTCCAAGGATTTGTATGGATGCTTCTTAAATATGGGGCGAGGTCTATCAGAAATCTTTACTATATTCAGAGTAGCCATCATCAAGGAATCTTACTAAGAGATATCAAGAATGAAGAATACCTTTTACGCTGTTTAGGGCACACACGATGAAATCTAGATTGAGCTGTATGAAGAATCATCTTGATCTTTGGAAGAAGTAGTTGCAGAGCTCCTTTTCTCTTTTCTTCAAATGTGAGTGTACAAATGATGAGTGAATGAACTCTTTTATTTCTGAGAAGCCCTAATTTTCATTCTGCAATAAATGCGCAACCTAATTCATTTCGGTTAGCCTTGTTTACCTTATTCGAAAAGGAAAAAAAAAAATTTTCAGATCACTGAGACAGATTTTGAAGTTATTCTAGGAGAGTAGTGATAATCTATCTTCCTTTCATTAGTCATTTGATCTATCTGTAGATCAATATACCATAGTTTGAATCATATCGGACCAAACTTGTAAAGAATCTATTTTTACCGGAAGACTGTTTTACCGGATCAATTCTGGAAGGATTTGTTTCTACAAATCTTCTTTCAGATCTCTCAAAACTTTACCATACCTCTTTTAGATGTTTCTCTTATGAGCCCTTTTTAATCCGCAACACTCCTTATGCCAGTTCCGGCACCAATTGACTGGCTGGGGGAACAAGGTTTTCTTTGTGTCTCCCCCTGAGCTAGAGCTCACCTTTTAATTTCTGGAAGGAATATCAGCACCAGAGTCTGGTGTGGATCCATCCACTACATTCTCTGTACTTTTCTTTACCCAAATCTTGTTCATCTCGCTTTGAACTTCATCCACATTTACTTTTTGTTTTCCCTTATCTTGATTCTGATTATAATATACCGGACCTCTTTTATCCTGATTCTTGCTTCTACAGAATTTTGCTATATGACCGGATCTATTGCAAATTTGGCAAACAACATTTCTTTACATATTTGATTGATATCCTCTTGATCTGCATTGATTAGCCATATGACCCATTCTATTGCATGCAAAGCATCTACCATTGAATGAATTATTCATTTGCATATTTCTGCATTCATGAGATTTGTGACCATACCTTTTGCAGTTGAAGCACTGTCCGGAGAAGGATGTATTAGTCTGATTCATTCTCCTTCTGCACTGATTAGCTTTATGACCAAAGTTATTGTAGTTGTGGCAGTATCCATTGAAGGATGGATATCTTTGAGCATTAGGCTGCCTTACCTGAGGACTTCTAGGCCTGTTCCTTGGGTTTTCTGATCTAAAATTCTTCTGACCGGATCCAGAGCTTTCTCCTTTCTCATATCCCAAACCACACTTGTCATCTACCCTCTTTTGGCTTTGAAGAAGAACTTTAAGTTAGGCAGAACTTATCTTGAATTTCTCTTTATATTCATTTGCTGTTTGAAGATCCCTTTTGAGAGAGACAATTTGATCCTCAAGTTTTTCTTCATTATCTTTAGCATCTTCAAGATCAGATTCAAGATGTCTGATAATTCTATCCATCTTGTGGCAATCTTCTGATTTCTCCTTGAGAGATTGTCTTAGATTATCTTCAGTTTTTCTTTTCTCTTCAACTTCTTGGGTAAACTTCATAACTCCTGATTCCATTTCATGTCTTACCATAATGATTTCTTTTGATAACTTTTCACATAACTTAGTTTTCTCCTTTAGATCTTCATTTGCATCATTTGCTTCACCTTGACTTGCCAATTGCTGAAGTAGCTCCTTTCTCTTTTTCATAGAGAGACTTAATTTGTCTTTTAGTTCTCTCATGAAATTATCATCCTGTTTGAGTCTTGTTGTGTGGTTACACAACACACCCCATTTTGACTTGGCAAAACAAGGACCCAACTTTTTGCTTGGCTTGTTTTGTGTTTTCTGGCGGTTTGGTAAAAAGTAAGTCATGCATATCATCATGCATGGAAAGGCTGGGTAAGTCATCATCATGAGGTCAGTTTGTCAAAATTCATATTTCATTGCAATAACTTCATATTTAGAAAGAGCATCAAATTTCATGCAGGTTTGCCTTTTTACATCACCCTGAGATTCATCAGGATGTGAAAGTTATGAATGGTCAAAGTTTGAGTCAAACCTGATATTTCTAGGGGAGGATCATATTTAGTAACATTAGTCATATTATAGAAGGTCATCCCGATCTAATTTATCACCTAATAAATCATGTGGTCCAAATGTCTTGATGTCAATTTTAGGTGATAGTGACCTTTGCCCGTCAATAGCCTTATGTTTCCTGCGAGGATCATATTTCTCAATGTAACTCGATATTTCTCAATATCCTCCTGACGCAAAATATCCCCCTAAGCCATTATCCTGATGATGTCATCCAAGTCCGATAACCAAAGTGACAAACATGATGATGACGTAGTCATCACATTTCCTTCTCGGGTGCATATTTCCTAAACATGATCTTGCTCGTATAGCATGACGATGATGTCATGATGCCTTAGCGATACAATGAACAAATATCTGGATGACGTCACCCTGATATTCTGAAAGAGAGAGGTTATAGTTTATCCAGTCATCATCATTTATGTAACATCACCTGATATATTGAAATATCCTCTTGATGTATGATGCATGACCTGAGGGTGCGTTCATCACCCGATCTTGTTGAAGATAGTTTTCCCTCTCGGGGAGGATGATCACATTATACTCGGGATGATATTTGCGAATATCACCCCGATATTCGAATATCCTTCTCGATGTCTAAGTACCACCCCGATATTCGTATATACCCTGATTTGCGAATATCATCCTGTCATGAAAATATCACCCCATCCCGTTGGTGCCAGTGACATTTAATGCACGCAGAGGTTGTAGGTAGCTCCCGCCGACCACAAAACCTAATCAAACACCTGGCGAAATCTTGAGTTTCTGTGCGAAATTCAACGAATAAAATCTAATCTATCAGGATTTACCCTAATTTTACCCTAATTGCAAGGTTAAAAGGTAAATTCACCGCCATTTCAAACTTACCTTGCGATAAAATCATTTTTACAGAGCACCAACTTCCAAACCCTCATACAGGTGACACTTGTGCAAACAGAGCTCACAAGAAGGAGGAAGCACGTGATTATCAGCAGAATTAAGAGCATTTCTAGAAAACCACTGGTATAAGGGGATTTGCATAACCAGGTAAGTAATTGAAACCCTCATCCTATTGCTTCTGCATAGTCAGGTATGATGTTGTCGGTTCTAGTTTATGCACCCCATGATAGGTAAATGCTGAATGAATACAATAGGCATGATGTTAGTAAAGATAAATTGCTATCTGCATGCATGTGAATACCAATTGTAAGACAAATTGTGTTAATTGTAGATATCCATGGTTGACAAGAGGTTAGCAAAGTGTGAGCTGAATTTAGCAAGCCCATGTTCTCATCTCCAAGGGGAATCCTATTTAAATATGGTGCAATTATAGATACCCATCAAGGAAGCACTGATTTGGAGGCCTGGTCCGCCAAAATGAATGATGAGAAGAACATAAGCCCCTTGTTGGATGCAGTTTTCGTGTCCGGATTGTGGAATGCGGCCAGTTTTTTGTACTCCATGGAGTCTCCTGAGTTGGTGGTTGAGTGTGCACGGAATTACAATCCAGAAACCAGACAAGTGGTGAAGCATGGAAGAATATATGTAGACCTGTCTATCAAGGGTCTTTCCAAGACATTTGGACTGCCATTGGGCAGGAAGGTTAACAGTGTAGACTTAAAGAAGTCTGAAGTTGAGTATGAGAATAACAAGAAGCAGGCTAGGAAGAACATGTATCAATGGAGGGCCAAGAATAGCACATATCCAGCAACTACCAAACTTCCTGTGCACTTGTTTAAATATGATTTTGATGAAGAATATCAGTACATGATTGCATTACTCAGTAGGGTGACAGGCCAGCCCGATGCTAGTAGTTTTAAGGATTGGATGTATGGTGTAATCATGATGTGCATATATGCAGACATCAAGCCACTGTGGGGCCAATTGATAAGTGATGCTCTACATGAGTAGCTTATGAACCTGGAAGGTTCAAATTATTCTTTTTATATGACATCATACATTGTCTACTCCTGTGCTTACAAAGGCACATTTGATGCACTGGTTACAAATGGAAAAGTTACAGGCACAATAAATGTTGTGCATATTTGGGATCATCATCCCCAATTACAAAGAGTTAACTACCTCCAGGATTACAAACTGGTCAATGATGCATTCTCTATGCATCTGGTAAGGACCATGGAGGAAGATAGGACAAAAAGATTGAGCATGGAAGCTCAAGAAATAATCTACAGGCATGGAGCCTAGTATATTCAATTTGTAACATTTTCCTATATGAGAATTGAAGGTTTTGAAGGACATCCCCTCATGTTGCCAAGATACCCCACTGATGCAGTGATACTAATGGAATTCATAAGGCAGAGCTCCACAATGCTAAAAACATACAAAGATGCTCATAAGCTACCTCCAATTTTGTTTCCAGTCACTATTGGCTGGTATATGTGCCTAGATTCAGAAAGCATCAAGAAGGTGATGGTCATCTTAAATAAAATGTAGTTGCAACCATTCCCACTGATAAGGCCATATGATCCTTATGGAAGGATACAAAAAATAATAGGGAAACCTATTCATCAAAGGCACCTGGAAGACTTCTGGGGGGATTGTGAAGATGAAGCAGAAGCCAGAAGAAGAAGGTACCAGAGGCTAACATTAAATCAAGTCAAAACCTTTGACTGCATCCCCATTCCTCAACAGTTGAAGAAAGATGATGGCAGGATAATGATACATGAATATGAGGAAAAGAAAATATATAATGATACCATATTTGTACCTGACCTTACAATACAAGAGGACATTTATTTAGATCCTTTCATTGCCAGGACCTTACAGCTAACCCAAGCCTGGGTTGATGAACAGATTGAGGCATTGAAGAAGAAAGGTGTTGCCATCACTGTGGACAACAAGAAGAAAGGACAGGATATTCCTGATGAGGAATATGATGATTTTATAAGTGAAAAGAGAAAATCTAAAGGAGACAGACTGCCTCCACAACAATAACAAAGCAAAAGGCTCCGTAGGGGTAAGAAAATTGATAGTGAACCTAAGGGGGTGATTATTGAAAGGGAAGTATTTCCAGCTGAGGAGGCAGCAGCATCAGGATCAAGATCAGGATCAGCATCACCTCCACGGACAAGGAAATAGAAGTCTAAGAAAGATCAGCCAGCAAGGGCAGTAATTACTGAGACCCAAGAGGAGGGTCAATCCTCACGAAAACCTACAGAAGAAGAGGAGGCGCCCTTGTTATTCAAAAGGAAGAGAAGAGCCCCATAGGTGGTGGTAGCTACCCCACCTAAGAGACCAAGAACCTCCATGAGGGGTGAAATAAAGCAGTCCCCTACACTAGTGAAAGGGGCAGGTAGCGAAGTTGTGCACAAGGAATTTCAGCACAATGTTCCACTTCCTACCATTATGAAGTTCAAAACTGAACTTGCTGAAGAGCAGATGAAAGAAACCTCCAAGGCATCTTAGGGAGGTCATATCTCATTAGAGGAGACAATTAACCTATCTGATGATGAGGTTGTGAAGGAAGTAGCTTCACAAAAGATGGAGACCCTTGCTGCAGGTACACACATGACCCCTCACAAGACTCCAACAGTTCAAACAATACTGGAGGAGATAAAGCAAGTGGAAACATAAAAGGAAAGGAGCCCAGAGAAGATAGCCCAAGAAATAGGGCTGGACACACTAATTGCACAGGTGACAAGTCCTGTAGTGGTAGATTTGACAAGTAAACAGGATGCAAGTCCTGAACATCCAGCAGGTACACCTGACAAAGGGCAACATACAGAAGAAGTGAAGATGGCAGAACTAGAAGGCCATGCTTCAGAAATAGGTCAACAAAGCCAACAAGATACATCAGCAAAGCCTGCTATAGTAGAGGTTCAGGAAAAGAAGGCTGATGAGAAGGATGTAGTAGAAGATTCTGCTTCCAATGTTCAGGAAGTAAGTAGCACAGGTGTAGAACAGATAGTGGTTTCAAAACAAACACCGGCAGGGTAAGTACAAGAAGATGGGGGGCCAAAAAGTGGCCAAAATAATTTCAAAAAAATTTAAGTCATAACGTGAGCGTGTTATAACGTGCTCGCATTATGGCTTGGTAATGACAAGCCTTAGGCTTGTCATTACTGAGCCATAACACGAGCGCGTTATAACGCGCTCGCATTATGACCGACTATAAATGAAAAAAAAACAAGTGAATTTCATTTCACTCTCATTTTCTCCTCTGCCCGCGGCTTCCAAACCCTCAAAAACGTGCTCGCGTTCTGCAAAACGCCAATCAACACAAAAAGCTTGTCAATTCATCACCAAAATGCCGCTGCGACGTCGAGCACGCCAAAGGGGTGAGTTATCTTTGTTTTTTTGTTTGAATTTCTTTCTAAATAGGTAGGTTTTTGTTGATTTTTGATTTATATTTTGTTAATTGTCAGGAAATGTTAATGCACCTCCTCCTCCTCCTCAAAATCCACAAAATCCTAAGGAGGAAATACCTGCAGAACAACAACCTCCTCCATTCATTCCTCGACATGCCCCTGGAACACAAGATAATATAATGGGGCAAATTGAAAACAACAAAAAACAAATTGAAGATATAATTGCAAGGTTGAAAGATCCTTCCACTTCAACCTTGCATAGGTCCACGCTTGCCAAATCTCTTGAGTCTATGTTATCAAATGTAAATTCAATTAGCAAGCAAATAACTAGTTGGACCAATAAAAAGAGAGAGTTTAGAGATTACTATGCAGATAAATTGTCATACCAAGATGTCAAAAAATTACAAATTACAAAATTAGACTTGTGTTCAATTTTTACAAACCCACAAACAAATCAACCTCCACCCATTACATGCAAGAGGTTCCCTATCCATTGGTGCAACAACCAAGCGATAAGGGACAATTTTGGGCAGAGGTGGTGGATGGTTTTTGACCATCCTCCATGCAATAATAATGAGGTCCCGTAATACTTTTTGAGCAAACTCTACTACGAGTTTGTCCTCAATAAAGTGCCAAACTATTTTGATATGCGGGACTTCCAGGGTAGAGGTGGGGGCTCAGCACAGGATAGACCAGGGGCATGTCTTGACCCACAGCGGGTAGTGAGATGAGTAATCAGCAGACCAGCCCACGAGCATGTTTCTATCCCTTCCATTATGAAGGAGAGTGTTGAGGTCGATACACTGAGGTCGATTAGTGCCTTGACCCAGAGCATCATAGAGCATGCCGATCCTGCAACACAGAGTGGGTTGGGAGATAGTGCGAGGAGTAGGGTCCCACCGCATACTTGCTAGGCTTGCGGGTCAGCCTGTGGTTATGACCCATGGATAATCAGGACGCAGGTGCATAGGCTACATCTGTAGCTGAGCAGATGGTGATGACAGATACCCTCCTGAGTGAGACTTTCGGCCTTGATACTCAGGTAAATATTAGCAAGTTTATTGAATTTAATTTATTAAATTTCATTTTTGAAATACAAGATTAACTAATTTAAATTGATGATTTTAATGAAATTTCAGGGTCATAGCGTCGATGCAGTTTTTAGTGGTTCTCCACCTACATTTTTCACTAGATCATCTACTGTCGAGGTATGTAACTAGTAAACAATTATAAATATTACATGTGAATAGCATCATTATATGAATGGTATTCTAATTTCTGATTTTGGATGTTGAATAGGTTAATACTGTAGATTTCATGGCAACACCTGCCAGCGATGGTGGACTTCAAAGCTTTACGGAGGTAATAAAATAAATAGTTTAATGAATGAATTGTACTTACTAAATTTTTGTATGTGATTTGTGTGTTTTATTGTGTGTACTTCCATGTTTAGATGAACGTGTGTGTATGTTAGGAGCCATGATTTGCATCACTATTATAGTTTTCGTAATTGAATAATGTTGTTTTATTTCCAGATGATGCAGGCTGTGAAGACACCTCCTCATGTTCATAGGGCAATGGAGCAGGGTGTGGCCTCTGTGATTCATAGCTCCATGGCATTGACAGGGGTATGAGGTAGATTAGTAAATTTCAATTTACATTCATTGTTATAGTTGTCTATTTTTGAAAAATCAAAAGATTATTGATTTGAAGTTTAATTTCTATCTGGATGGTTTCTATAGGACATGACATCACCAGGGCCTATTCCTGCTATTGAGGCAAGTGAGGAGACAGATTATATGTTAGCGGTAAGTGATTATTTTGTTAAATGTTTCATTTTTTTATAACATGTAATTTCTATATATTAATGTCTATACTTTTTTTGTAACAGGTAAAGGTGCAGGAAGAACTAAATAGGAGGAGTAGCCCTTGGGTTCGTAGTAGACCACCCACATGCATGTCTCCATCCCCTAGAAGATCAAAGGCTGCTCGTGATTTATTCTCTTCACCAGCCAAAGGGGAATGACTTTTTATTGTGTTCCTTTGTTGTATGCCTATATGGCATTTGTGGACATATATTTTGTATTGTACATAGTTGACATTGTATGCCTATATGGCATTCTTGTAAGCCTATATGGCTATTTTGTATATATGTTATACTTATATCGACAGATATTGATGTATGCCTATATGGATATTTGGTTAATACAAATCTTTTTTATTGATGGCGTCCATACTTGCATTATAAATCCACATTTGAATGGATATTTGTAGATGGCTACTTCAAATATTTAAAGTCTGATTGTATTACATAGGATGTTTGTATTTTCTTTGATAGGCTTGATAGGCCATGGATTACATGATGGTGTTTGATGGAAAAGTATGGTACTAGAAGACTCTAGTTCATTCTTAATAGGCTTGTGATTGATAATATCTTTGCATGATTGCACTTGATCTTGGATCATGGGCATGTTGTTAGGATTTTGATTGCATTGTGATGTTTGATGGATAGGCATGGTGTAAGATACCCAACTAGTTCTACGAAATTTTTTCCTTACTTAAACAATTTTACTTGCTATCAATTCATCAACTACTTCAACAACACAAAGATATACATCAAAGATAACTACTTGAATGAATCAACCTTAGAGTTGGGTACTTGTCTAGTTATTTGACTCAATCAACTTGCAATGTCTTATTACATGGATAATGCTTTCAATAGCATGAAGTTACAACTTATTCAATGGAGATACAAAAGAAAGGCCTTGAATCCTTGATATTTACAATGGCGTCTATACTTGATCAACTCAATCAAACTCAATGATGTCAACTGAATGTCAACACCTCACAATATCACAAGGGAGCATCACCTTGCTTGTTGCATGGATGAACGTCATAGTTGCAAGACTCTTAGGGTTAGGCGCCAACTGAAGGTAGTAGAGACCAGACTAGGTGCCATCCTAAGCTGGGCACTTCCTTCAGGTGGTAGAGACATGGATGAACGTCTAGTGGGGTTTGATGACTCTATATTGACACTCAAATTCACTTAGGTGCAATATTAGTGTTCTTCTAACTAGGCGCCAGATAGGAGGATTCTCAGGGGTTTTGGCGCCTAGGTTACAACTTGTCAATTTCTCAAAGAATCTTTGAAACACTTGACTTCCAAGGATTATCATCTTACCCTCTGATGGAGCGCCTTGTTCCAAAATTGGTCTTGGGGACTTGCATCTCTCTTAGGCGCATGTTTGGAGTAATGTCAACTGGTATCAGCGCCTATTATCTCAATTCACACTTGACATCAAACTTTTGAAGCTCTTTTACCCTAGTGCCTTTATCTTATATCAAGCGCCTAACATTCTGGAGGTGAATTCCATCTTAATCCAAGTCTTCAAGGTACTTCCAAAACAGGGTTATGGAGGAGTAGAACCACGCCTTAGGAGGATGACTGAACCCTAGGCGCCAATTTGAGGTTGCAAGAGCATAGGTATGCGCCAAGTAGAGTTTGATGCTCAAAACATTAACATTATTCAGTGAAATCCTTTTTTGACTCTATGTGCCATTTGGAGGCTAGAAAGAGGGAAGTTGACACCAACTGCATTAGGCACATTTCTGAGGTGATGGAGACCAATAAGTGTGCCTTGTCCTCTGGCTCTATTCCTTGTTAACTTTACAACTTAGATTATCTGAACAACACTGAGAATGCTTCCCTTCTTCTTGATACAAGTTGAAAGATCCACTGGGTGCCATTTCAGGTGTCTCGAGAGATCATCAACCAAGGGCGCTAATAGAGCCTTTGGCAAATGGAAAGAGCGCCTTACTTAGATTTGATTTCTAGATGCCAGAATTGAGGAATTTTGCGCCTTGGCTAGGAGTTTCTCATTTCAATCTTGATTATTCATCTAAGTGACTTTCCTTAGCTCCCAAGCCTTCAATCTATCCATTACCCCCTGCTAGGCGCTCAAAATAGAGTGTTAACGCCTTATGAAGGTTAGGCACATTCTGAGGGTGGGGTAGGCAAGTGAGGGTGCCAGACCAGGCCTTGAGACTTCTCTCCTCATCAAAGGCTTTCAATCCTAGGCGCCAGATCCAAGGAGTTCCAACCAACACATGCGCCTAGTGCTGTGAGTTCACCCAAAGGACATCTTTAACTTGAAAACTTTCAATCTTCATCCATCTATGCTAGGCGCTCAATTGGAGGATCCCTAGAAACATGTATAGGCGCCTTGAGGCTCTTAGGCGCTTAATTTGGATGATCCTTGTGCTAGGTGCTTAGTAAGGAAAACTGGAGTGAAATGGGCACCTAGGCTCCCAAGCTTCCATACTTAGTCAAATTTTAGGGTTTTGACCTTGTTCCTGTAAAACAAACAGATAGAGTTAGTCCGAAACCAATTCATTCCCTCATCATTTGGAATTAGCCTCCGAGAATGAGGAATAGGCTAATCCATTATACACTTGATGATCAAGCCGCGAACAGGGACATGACACATGGTACTAGGCTAATCATTTTGGGTTTTGCATGAGCCTCAGACAAGGTAATAGGCATAGGGTTTTTATCTTGCATAATGATTTTTTCAAACCAAGGGTCCATGATGGAAATGATTAAGGATGATAGAATGTTTGGATTTTGGACTTTGAGATGTTTATTGTTGTAAATGTTTATTGTTTGGACTCAAATTTTGTTAAATGGTTGTTTGAAAGAGGACACATCAAACACAACAATAAGATTGGTTTAAGTATGGATGCAAATGATGTTTACTAGTTTACTAATGTGATGATGTTTACTAATGTGATGATGATTACTAATGTGATGATGATTTTGCATGTTTCCAATGGTTGGGATCTACAAGTTATGCATTTTTTTGGGATGCACACCTCATTGATTGTAGTGGGATGACTTGAATGCATATTGCCTATATCCACGGGATGACTTTCTTATTTTTCCTTGTCTATGCTCATTTGCGCATTGGTATGTTGCATTGGGATGAGAGGATGGATGTTGCTTTGATAGTGATGTGTATTCGTCACCTAGTGATGGATGAGCTTATATAGTGGTTGGGTGTAATGGTTATCTTCATGTGGTTGTAGATGTTGATCCTTGGTTTAGAGGTGTTTGGTAGTGTGTCTTGGTGGACTCTTGATTCTAGATTAGAGTATTAAAATGATACAAGTTCTCTTGAGACTAGGATGTCTGTATTGGTGCATGTGATCTTCTAAGAGGAGATGTTAGATCATGATGTCATGTTTGGATACCTAATTTTGTAGTTGGAGTTTTGACAGTGGTCTTGTTGGTTCTCTTCGTATTGAGTACATTGGTCATGTGCTTGGGAGCTTCATGATAATGTGGTGTTGGATTTGGAGCTTAACATGGATTGATTGGTTGTAGGTTCTCATACATACTTTGAGACTTGGGTGAGGCTAGAGTTCTCTTGGGATTAGAGACACTTGTTGAGATGGTTACCCTTTAGAGGTTTTAGCAGGAAGACCAAGGAGACTTTCACTTGGATATGGGTGTGAGTTAATTATGGACCTAGAGAAGATTCTTATTGGTTCTAGAGGGTTCATTCGAGGGGTGTCTCTAAACATGCTTTTTCTCAGGCGCTAAACTAGAGTTGTCTAGATGTACAAGTGCGCCTCCCTCAATGAAGTTCCTTTTGTTAACTTAGTTCATCCTAGTGACTCAAGGGGTTGTTATATTCTTTAGGCGCAATCTTTCATAGACTAAAACATTCACTCCATGTTAAGGCGCTCAAAGGAGGCTCTGGAGATGGAAAATGGCGCCTTAACTCACTTATGTAAATTTTGGACTTTTAGGCAATTGCAAGATGTCTTGGAGGGCTCAATTCTTCAAGGTGCCCATTTTGTTCACCACTTGTAGCATCACTTGTTCAAGGCGCATGTGTGATTTGGTCAAAAACAGGCACCTAGAGTGAATAGGCTTTCATCCTGACTTAATACACTGCCTCCTTCTGACGATTTTTGGGGCAGCAGAAAACCTTTCACCACGGGCAAATGCCTCAGAGCTATAAAAAATTGAGATAGGTTTTTGTAGAGGCACTCTACGTGATTCCGTTACCTCAGACGGAATGTTTCTAAGTGACATGATTTTTGAGTAACATCTCGTCAAAGATTGCTACCTTTTTGCACTTTGGACTCTTCAGGGATATCGTCGGTACAATGTAGCTCTGACTGTTTTGACATGTTTGGGTGAAAAATAGGACCTTGCCTAGCGTAAATGTACCCATTTGGATGCATTGGAACAGTTAGTTTGGTCGCATCAGGAGTAGGACGAAAGTTACACCCCTTTACAACTTTACACTGCCTTCTTCTGACAATTTTTGGGGCAGTAGAAAACCTTTCACCATGGGCAAATGCCTCAGAGCTATAAAAAATTGAGAGAGTTTATTGTAGAGGCACTCTACATGATCCCGTTGCCTTAGATGGAATGTTTCTAAGTGACACAGTTTTCAAGTAACATCTCGTCAAAGATTGCTGCCTTTTTGCACTTTGGACTCTTCAGGGATATCGTCAGTAAAATGTAGCTCCGACTGTTTTGACATGTTTGGGTGAAAAATAGGACCATGCCTAGCGTAAATGTACCCATTCAGACACGTTGGAATAGTCAGTTTGGTAGCATCAAGAGCAGGATGAAAGTTACACCCCTTTGCAACTGTACATTGCCTCCTTCTGATGATTTTTGGGGCAGCATAAAACCTTTCACCACGGGCAAATGCCTCAGAGCTATAAAAAATTGAGAGAGATTATTGTAGAGGTACTCTACGTGATAGCGTTGCCTCAGATAGAATGTTTCTAAGTGACACGGTTTTTGAGTAACATCTCGTCAAAGATTGCTACCTTTTTACACTTTGAACTCTTCAGGGATATCGTCGGTACAATGTAGCTCCGACTGTTTCGACATGTTTAGGTGAAAAATAGGACCATGCCTAGCATAAATGTACCCATTCAGAAGCGTTGGAATAGTCAGTTTGGTCGCATCAGGAGTAGGATGAAAGTTACACCCCTTTGCAACTTTACACTGCCTCCTTCTGACGATTTTTGGGGCAGCAGAAAACCTTTCACCACGGGCAAATGCCTCAGAGCTATAAAAAACTGAGATAGGTTATTGTAGAGGCACTCTACGTGATAGCATTGCCTAAGACGGAATGTTTCTAAGTGACACAGTTTTTGAGTAACATCTCGTCAAAGATTGCAGCCTTTTTGCACTTTGGACTCTTCAGGGATATCGTGGGTACAATGTAGCTCAGACTGTTTCGACATGTTTGGGTGAAAAACAGGACCATACCTAGTGTAAATGTACCCATTTGGATGCGTTGGAACAGTCAGTTTGGTCGCATCAGGAGCAGGACAAAAGTTACACCCCTTTGCAACTTTACACTACCTCCTTCTGATGATTTTTGGGGCAACAGAAAACCTTTCACCATGGGCAAATGCCTCAAAGATATAAAAACTGAGAGAGGTTATTGTAGAGGCACTTTACGTGATTGCGTTGCCTTAGACAGAATGTTTCTAAGTGACACAATTTTTGAGTAACATCTCGTCAAAGATTGCTTCCTTTTTGCACTTTGGACTCTTCAGGGATATCGTTGGTACAATGTAGCTCAGACTGTTTCGACATGTTTGGGTGAAAAATAGGACCCTGCCTAGCGTAAATGTACCCATTCGGACGTGTTGGAACAATCAGTTTGGTCACATCACGAGCAGGACACCAAAAATGTAAAAGTTACTTTGTGCAACTTGACAACATTGACACTTTTTTGCAATATGACTCAAAGACTCAAACTGACCCCAAATGACTCAAAGTGACTTAAAATCACCTTGATTTGGTGCCCAATGTACATTGTAGAGGTCGAGGCGCTCCTTATCATTCAAACATCTTAGATGAGCACATAGGAAAGGAAAAAGCTCTAAGTTTCATCATCATGAGCACCTAATATCAAGAGACTTTAATGGCTCAAACCTTAGCATGGAGTCCTAAGGCGCATTTCATGTCTCCTTTCATCCAGTTTGGCACCCTTATGTAGATTTTTCAACTTGATTTGGTGCCCTATATGTGAAGGAAGATCTAAAGGCATGAAAGTGCATGTCATATTGCAAGAGTTTGGATCATCAAAATTGAAAGAAATAAGTCTATTAAGCTTAGGCACCCTTGGTCTTCTTTTCATTCATTATGAGCGCCTTGGGAGAATGGTATATAGGTCATCATCATGATTGGGTGCCCTGGATCCAGAGTGTTGGAGAGATCATCAAATGGTGTCTAGTAGGGTGAGTTATGAGTTTGGTCGCATCAGGAGCAGGACACCAAAAATGCATAACATGATGATGTAAAAATGTGTACATATGTGTAAAAATGCAGGAGGAAATAAAAAAAGACAAACCTTACAAATTAATGTGCATACTTACAACTCAATGTAACATAACTTTACAAAATCAATGTGAATACTTACAAATTAATCCAATGAACCATCCGGGTCTGCTCTACTCTTTATTGTGTCAAGTATTGCTTCATGGTCAGACTCACGCACCTTCCACAATATTTTGTTCAAAGGTCTACCCCGATACTTTATCAAATGAACATTGTATGCCACGACAAGGTTCGAGTAATGAAGAATCTTCCGATGCATGTCAAAGTCCTGAAATAGCCAAATATTAACACTCTTATGTGGGTACCTTCTAAGCCATGTTCCAGTAATAACCACTGATCCTGTAGGGTATTCGATGTTTTCTCCATCTGTAACAGGGGCCTCCAATTTCTTTTTGGCCTCAACACAACGACATAAGTAATAATTTGTTCCCTCTTCATTATCTTCATCTGCAATAACTGCATATACGTGCCCTACATTGATATGTGTAGCAAATTAGATGAAATTAGTCAACATTACAAAAACACTAAAAAGTAAGATGACATTACCTGGTTGAACTAGATGAAATTAGATGCATATACGTGCCCTATATTACCTGGTTGAACTAAATCTGATATGTGGTCAAAGTCAACTTACGATTCCATCTGTGTTAGTTCCAGTGCCGTCGGGGGTCGATACGTGTCAAGTGGGCTAAGATAACTTAACTGCCATTCGTCAACCCACTCCTTTGACTCGCACTCATCCCAGACTTGAATTGTATAGGAAGAACAAAAGCATGACATCTTTCGTTAATGGATACTCCATGAACCTGCAATTGAGCTTCTGAAAGAGTGCATCTCATTTGATCCTGTAAGTGTACAACAATCCTCATATGGTGCAATGTTAGTATCATCTATCAACCAAAAAAATCTACGAACTAAAGACTTACCTTCATTACCTAGACCCATGGAAGCATTACACCACTCGACAATTGATTTTGTATCTGTCAACTTTGCATTGTCTTTATACTTTAACTCTTCTCGTGCTATGGCTCTTTTGATACATGCTCCTGCACCATCATGCTCCCCCTTTCCATGCCCGGCCTATAAAATTATGCCTCCTACTCAGCCAATAGAAATTCTGTGAGTTCTTGAATTGTGACGCACAATTATCCGACCATATGATATGCTGACTAAACGATATGCCCCTTCTAGCCAGATCATTGTAGAACACCTAAAAGCAACCTTGCACAAACTCTGTAGAATGCATGCGATCATCACTAATATAGAAATTATACTTCCTTATGATCTTTCTATCATCCTCTGTACTATCATTCGCATGAATGAATGCGATGTGCACAAATATAGAAACCTGTGTGGAGTTGTAATATTGTTCACATATTGGCAAATGTTGCAAGCCACCGCAACGATGACATGTGGCATCCAAGCATAATTTCTTGTAGAATATTTGACCTTCCTCTCTTTCACATAAAATTCTTGATATGAAGTCTCTTGAAGATGTTGGTGGGGCACATATGGCACAACCCTGTAAATCATTGTTAGTATGCATATCTAAACATATAGACCTATAAGCATCAAAATGGTTAGAAAATTCAATATGTAATCTACAACAACAAGTAGTGTGTGTGTGATTTATCTAGAAATTTACCATAAAATTGTGTTTGAGTCTCATCCAAAAAATGCTTTGGATGTGGCTCGCGGTTCTGACTATCGATTCTCCTTCTTACCACATCCCTTTGATTCGGAGATACCCTTGTGTAATTCTTCCAAAAGTCTTCAATTAGTGATGTCAATGCTTCAACAATTGGTTTATCTTTTTGTGGTAGTCTCCCCAAGAACGCCCATAATTCATTGGCATTAGTGTCCTCAATTCTTTGGCATCTTCCAACATCTCTTGATGAAGTTTTCCTATTAATTCTCAATTCTTGACTTGTCTTTCTAATGAGACGAGCTTTCCTCGTTTGACTACTTACTATAGTCGATGTAATCACACGCCGTGTTGCATTACTATCTTTTGTGCGTGAGGTGTTACCCACACTCTCATATGCACTCATTAGATTCTTGACAATAGATTTTTCACTTGAAGCCTCTAATGTTCTCAACCCAAGAATCTTCATGATAGACCTATACTTTATACTTCGCATCATTTCAATGAATAGTTGACATCTTGGAGTCTCATTTAACTTTTCAAAGAACAATCTCCAAATCTTATTAGCATATCTTCTACAAGTGCATTTTGGAATCTTACCTTCCATTGGCTACAAAATATTCTCATCAATATCAATCAAATACTTTGGCTTTCTATGCAAAATTCTAGGTGGTGTCAAGTTAGGTAAATTCATCTCAACATTAGGAATTTCATCAATATTTAAATGAGATGGGTTAGATGGCATACCTTCGATCGAAGATGGAATAGATGACATACCTTGAGGTTGAGGTGGGAACGATGGCATACCTCCTTCATCACATGTGAGTGATGATGTACTCTCAACTTGAGATGTGGTAGATGGTGTCCCTACATGTTGACTTGCGGTAAAGGACGTGTCTCCAACTATTATATTCAAATCTCTCGTACCACGAAGTTTTTGCATTCGTTCTGTTTGTGCCACCAATACCATATCTCTTTGTGATGGTTGTGGTTCCTCTTCAATTGGTATGTCTTCATTTATCGTGTCCAATTTCCTCTTCTCACGAAGTTCCCTCATAGCCATTGCTTTCTTTGCATTCTTAGCTTCTATCTCTTCCTGTGTTGGTTTAATTCTTGATCATTTCCTCGGCATGACTGAGAATTTGTCTGTAGCATGATAAAGAGACCAACATTAGTTCCTAAGAAATGAATACATGATAATAGTGGGATTGTATTTTTTTTATGTTGTAAGGATTTATTCTTGTATAGTTTGACATCATGGTATGAACTAAGGTTTGTTTATTACACATAATTATTAAAGAGCCCAAGTGTAGAAAATATACATGGCATCATGTGAGATTGTAGGTTGCTTTCTTGATTGGGAATGTGTCTATTTTAAACATGTATGATAAAGCATGATAAAGTAATTCAATCCGAAATAAGGAAAATGTAAAGAACATGCATGTAAAGACTTGACATACCTAAAAAATGAAGATTTGGATGGAGAGAGTACCCAATTATGTAGTGTTTTTATCTTCTTGCATCAAACTCCTCAACAATTTGAGTTTTTCACCACTTGCTTCCTTTTCAATGTTAAATTCCTAAAATTGAATCATAATTAACATTGCAACACTACAAAAATTGAAACTTGAATATATATATATCAAACTTGGTGTGAAAACTATGTTATTTCCTCCTCAAGTTGGCAAAGCAGAAAAGGTGGTGGAAAGATCATGCAAAGGTGGTACAATGTGTCAAATGTGCATGTGAACTTCACAATAGCATGAAAGCACTTCTTTTTTGTCAGAGCACATGCAGAATCAGTAAGAAAATAGAGCATGTGGGCCTGGATCATGGGGGTAACCACTTTTTTACCATTTCAATATAAATACAAAACGTGACCGCGTTATAACGCACTCGCACTATAACACGCTCACGTTTTCTCCTGCTATAGATTCATCACATCCTTTGCATTGATCACATCTTTTTCCTGCAAGGGCTTGCCAGATGCTCTGCCATATGATAGGCATAACAATGAAGGGGCAAGCCCTCATAATCAAGTTCATGATAGAAAATGCCCTCAACCCTCAATGTCAAACCCTAATCCCTAAACCCTCAACTCTGATCCCTCGACCCTCAACCCTTAATGTCAAATCCTAATCCCTCAACCCTCAACCCTATCCCTAAACCCTCAACCCTCAACGTCAAATCCTAATCCCTCAACCCTCAACCCTATCCCTAAATCCTCAACCCTAATCCGTCATCCCTCAATGTCAAATCCTAATCCCTCATCCCTAATCCATCATCCCTCAACTCTAATCCCTCATCCCTAAACCCTAAATGCTATCCCTAAGCCTACACCCTCAACAGACTTGATACTATACCTTAAACTCTAATCCCTTATCCCTAAACCCTCCAACCCTGTCCCTAATCCTTACAACCCTCAACCCTAATCCCTTCAACCTCAACCCTATCCCTAAACCCTTGACCCTCAAACCTCAACCCTTAACCCTCGACGTCAAACCCTAATCCCTCAACCCTTAACTCTGATCCCTCATCTCTCAACCCTAACCCTAAACCCTCAACCCTCAACATCAAATCCTAATCCCTCAACCCTTCAGTCTAATCCCTCAACCCTAAACCCTATCCCTAAACCCTCAACACTATACCTTAAACCCTAATCCCTCAGCCCTCAACCCTAAACCTTATCCCTAAACCCTAATCCCTCAACCCTTAACCCTAATCTGTCATCCCTCAAATCTAATCCATCATCCCTAAACCCTAAATGCTATCCCTATTCCTACACCCTCAATAGAATCGATACTATACCTTAAACCCTAATCCCTTATCCCGAAACCCTCCAACCCTATCCCTAATCCCTAAATGCTATCCCTAATCCTACACCCTCAACAGACTCGATACTATACCTTAAACCCTAATCCCTATCCCTCAACCCTTAACCCTTAAAACTTAAACCCTATCCCTACACCCTCAACACTTGACACTATATCTTAAGCCTTAAACCCTCATCCCTAAAGCCTCAACCCTCAATCCTTAAACCTTCAACCCTAAACCCTATCCCTAATCCCTCTACCCTTAACACTCTAACCCTAACCTCGACATTAAATGCTAATCCGTCAACCCTAAACCCTAATCCTAAACCCTCAACCCTCAACCTTCAACACTATACCTTAAACCCTAATCCTTCAACCCTCAACCCTAAACCTTATCCCTAAACCCTAATCCCTCAACCCTCAACCCTAATCCATCATCCCTCAACTCTAATCCCTCATCCCTAAACCCTCAACAGACTTGATACTATACCTTAAACTCTAATCCCTTATCCCTAAACCCTCCAACCCTATCCCTAATCCTTATACCCTCCACACTCTACTTTAACCCTAATTCCTCGATCCTCAACCCTATCCCTAAACCCTTGACCCTCGAACCTCAACCCTCAACCCTCAACATCAAACCCTAATCCCTCAACCCTTAACTCTGATCCCTCGACCTTCAACCCTAACCCTAAACCCTAAATCCTCAACGTCAAATTCTAATCCCTCAACCCTTCACTCTAATCCCTCAACCCTAAACCCTATCCCTAAACCCTCAACACTATACCTTAAACCCTAATCCCTCAACCCTAACCCTAAACCTTGTCCCTAAACCCTAATCCCTCAACCCTCAACCCTAATCTGTCATCTGTCATCCCTCAACTCTAATCCCTCATTCCTAAACCCTAAACGCTATCCCTATTCCTAGACCCTCAGTAGGCTCGATACTATACCTTAAACCCTAATCCCTCTACCCTCGACACTCTTATTTAACCCTAATCCCTTGACCATTAACCCTATCCCTCAACCTCAACCCTCAACCCTCACCCTCAACTCTCAACATTAAACCCTAATTCATCAACCCTAAACCCTAATCCCTCAAACCTAAACCCTATCCCTAAACCATCAACCCTCAACACTATACCTTAAACCCTAATCCCTCAACCCTCAACCCTAAACCTTATCCCTAAACCCTAATCCCTCAACCCTCAACCCTAATCCCTCATCCCTCAACTCTAATCCCTCATCCCTAAACCCTAAATGCTATCCCTTTTCCTAAACCCTCAATAGACTCGATACTATACCTTAAACTCTAATCCCTTATCCCTAAACCCTCCAACCCTATCCCTAATCCTTATACCCTCCACACTCTAGTTTAGCCCTAATTCCTCGACCCTCAACCCTATCCCTAAACCCTCGACCCTCAAACCTCAACCGTCAACCCTCAACATCAAACCCTAATCCCTCAACCCTTAACTCTGATCCCTTGACCTTCAACCCTAACCCTAAACCCTAAACCCTCAACATCAAATTCTAATCCCTCAACCCTTCATTCTAATCCCTCAACCCTAAACCCTATCCCTAAACCCTCAACACTATACCTTAAACCCTAATCCCTCAAACCTAACCCTAAACCTTGTCCCTAAACCCTAATCCCTCAACCCTCAACCCTAATCTGTCATCCGTCATCCCTCAACTCTAATCCCTCATTCCTAAACCCTAAACGCTATCCCTATTCCTAGACCCTCAACAGGATCGATACTATACCTTAAACCCTAATCCCTCTACCCTTGACACTCTTATTTAACCCTAATCCCTTGACCATTAACCCTATCCCTCAACCTCAACCCTCAACCCTCAACCCTCAACTCTCAACATTAAACCCTAATTCATCAACCCTAAACCCTAATCCCTCAAACCTAAACCCTATCCCTAAACCATCAACCCTCAACACTATACCTTAAACCCTAATCCCTCAACCCTCAACCCTAAACCTTATCCCTAAACCCTAATCCCTCAACCCTCAACCCTAATCCCTCATCCCTCAACTCTAATCCCTCATCCCTAAACCCTAAATGCTATCCCTATTCCTAAACCCTTAACAGACTCGATACTATACCTTAAACTCTAATCCCTTATCCCTAAACCCTCCAACCCTATCCCTAATCCTTATACCCTCCACACTCTACTTTAACCCTAATTCCTCGACCCTCAACCCTATCCCTAAACCCTTGACCCTCAAACCTCAACCCTCAACCCTCAACATCAAACCCTAATCCCTCAACCCTTAACTCTAATCCCTCGACCTTCAACCCTATCCCTAAACCCTCAACCCTCAACGTCAAATTCTAATCCCTCAACCCTTCACTCTAATCCCTCAACCCTAAACCCTATCCCTAAACCCTCAACACTATACCTTAAACCCTAATCCCTCAACCCTAACCCTAAACCTTGTCCCTAAACCCTAATGCCTCAACCCTCAACCCTAATCTGTCATCCGTCATCCGTCAACTCTAATCCCTCATTCCTAAACCCTAAACGCTATCCCTATTCCTAGACCCTCAACAGGCTCGATACTATACCTTAAACCCTAATCCCTTGACCATTAACCCTATCCCTCAACCTCAACCCTCAACCCTTAACCCTCAACTCTCAACATTAAACCCTAATTCATCAACCCTAAACCCTAATCCCTCAAACCTAAACCCTATCCCTAAACCATCAACCCTCAACACTATACCTTAAACCCTAATCCCTCAACCCTCAACCCTAAACCTTATCCCTAAACCCTAATCCCTCAACCCTCAACCCTAATCCCTCATCCCTCAACTCTAATCCCTCATCCCTAAACCCTAAATGCTATCCCTATTCCTAAACCCTCAACAAACTCGATACTATACCTTAAACTCTAATCCCTTATCCCTAAACCCTCCAACCCTATCCCTAATCCTTACACCCTCCACACTCTACTTTAACCCTGATCCCTTCAACCTCAACCCTATCCCTAAACCCTTGACCCTCGAACCTCAACCCTCAACCCTCGACGTCAAACCCTATTCCCTCAACCCTTAACTCTGATCCCTCATCTCTCAACCCTAACCCTAAACCCTCAACCCTCAACGTCAAATCCTAATCCCTCAACCCTAAACCCTCAACACTAGACCTTAAACCTTAATCCCTCAGCCCTCAACCCTAAACCCTAATCCCTCAACCCTCAACCCTAATCCATCATCCCTCAACTCTAATCCCTCATCTCTAAACCCTAAATGCTATCCCTATTCCTACACCCTCAACAGAATCGATACTATACCTTAAACCCTAAGCCCTTATCCCTAAACCCTCCAACCCTATCCCTAATCCTTATACCCTCCACACTCTACTTTACCCCTAATTCCTTGACCCTCAACCCTATCCCTAAACCCTTGACCCTCGAACCTCAACCCTCAACCCTCAACGTCAAACCCTAATCCCTCAACCCTTAACTCTAATCCCTCGACCCTCAACACTATACCTTAAACCCTAATCCCTATCCCTCAAGCCTTAAGCCTTAAAACTTAAACCCTATCCCTACACCCTCAACACTTGACACTATATCTTAAGCCTTAAACCCTCATCCCTAAAGCCTCAACCCTCAATCCTTAAACCTTCAACCCTAATCCCTATCCCTAATCCCTCTACCCTCGACACTCTAACCCTAACCTCGACATTAAATGCTAATCCGTCAACCCTAAACCCTAATCCTAAACCCTCAACCCTCAACCCTCAACACTATACCTTAAACCCTAATCCCTTAACCCTCAACCCTAAACATTATCCCTAAACCCTAATCCCTCAACCCTCAACCCTAATCCATCATCCCTCATCCCTAATCCCTAAATGCTATCCCTATTCCTAAACCCTCAACAGACTCGATACTATACCTTAAACCCTAATCCCTTATCCCTAAACCCTCCAACCCTATCCCTAATCCTTACACCCTCCACACTCTACTTTAACCCTAATCCCTCAACCCTAAACCCTATCCCTAAACCCTTGACCCTTGAACCTCAACCCTCAACCCTCAATGTCAAACCCTAATCCCTCAACCCTTAACTTTGATCCCTCGACCCTCAACCCTATCCCTAATCCTTAAACCCTCAACCGTAATCTGTCATCCCTCATCCCTAAACCTTAAACGCTATCCCTATTCCTAGACCCTCAATGGGCTCGATACTATACCTTAAATGCTAGTCCCTTATCCCTAAACCCTCATGATTAATAGCCTTGAAGGTAAAAAAAATTGAGTGGGACATAACGCGAGCGTGTTATAACACGCTCGCGTTATGTCAAACATGACAAAAGACAGACTTGCGGGAAAGAAAAATGCAAGGCAAAACATAACGCGAGCGCGTTATAATGCGAGCACGTTATTTCTTGCTTTGGGAATCCCAAGCCTTGGGCTTGGGATTTGCTTTGGATTTCCAACCCAAAGGCTTGGAGTGCCTTATGAACAGTCACAGACATGTTTTTCTATATTCTTCAAAATTTCACATAATTTCGTTCGTGCTAACCCTCAGATTTGCACGTGTTTCAAGGTTGAACAAATCAAACACATGGGTAATGTTAGGCTTTCTCTTATCTATTTGACGATGTGATTTTTTTCACATTTTAACAATGTTAAGCCTTTCATCTTTAATTTCTTTTGTTTGTGTGTCCGTTTTTAGGCAAAAATCACAGTTTGGTCTTTTTTTCATTGTAAAATAACTATTCGTTCAAATTTCAAAAGAATTACATATTTAGAAACTAGACTCCATTCTACAAATATTAAAAAAATAAAAAAATGATTTTCAATTAGTTTTCAAAATTTATAGGGGTAGCACGGCCAAAATTCTATTTTTTAGGATGTGTCCACTTTAAAAATTAGTAAAAAATCAAATATTCATCAAAAAATTATCAGAAAAATCGGGCATAAACTACATGCTATTAGCTAATTTCTCACTGAAGCAATTTTAAAAATAGCAAAAAAAAGTTGACCTTTTGAGGGAGCCACAAAACATGCTATGTTATGTTTTTTTTGACAGAAACAACACCAATTTCTGTGGCTCCCTCTTTTGAACCCCTTAATCTATGCCATTTTCAAAACAAAATAGTAGTTTAGAAAGTAGACTCGAAGCACTACGAACATTGTTTTGGTTGCATCTCCAAATTTTGAGTGTAACTATGCTCAATTTCTCATCCAAGGCTAGTATTTCCTGATTCAGAAAAAAAGTGGCCACTTAAGACCCCTTTTTGGCCCCCCATCTTCCTGCACTTACCCAGCACCTAAGGACGATTCCACAATATCCACCACTATAAATATGCCTCAACAGGAGGAAAAGTCAAAAGTGGATGAGGTGATAACAGAGAAGGATCATGATCATCATGATCATCATATGGACACATCACAAGATCCTCCACCTCAGGATGATGCTCCTCCAGAAAAGGAAGTTCCTCAGCAGGAGGATGTACCACAGGATCGCCCTCAAAGTGAGTATCATGAAGAAGAAACAAGGAAATCACCTTTTCCATCACATATGCTGATGGATACAGGAGATCAAGGTGAACATCATGATGATGCGGAGAAACATGATCAGGTACCTCCATGGTTGGAAAAAGAGGTAAACACAGAAGTAGATTTTGTGATTCAAGAATTGATGTATCTACTTTATTTTCAAAGAATCTAATAAAACCAAAGAGGAAGGCCAGAATGACTTTGGCCATCAAAAGAGACCCAACAACTGGAAGAAGGACTGCACAAATTGCAATCCCTACTGTAGAGAAAGAGAGGTAAAATTACTCTGGAAGAATTCAGATTAATACAGTTGACCTGGGGTTTGCAAATGAAGACCAAGAGGGTCAAGAAGGTAAAGACATCATTGATTCTTTGATTCAGAAAGTGAAGAAGGAAAAGGAGAAAAATAAGCAACACAAAGAGCACATTGCTTAGTTGCATGCATATATAGGAAGGTTAACTAATCCTGAGGATAAGTCCACTCAAAATGCAGTCCCATTGACTGCTATTTCCCAAGATGAGGTGTATAAGTTGGATCTCATGAAATGTGAGTCATCCATACTAAGAGGGTGGATGTGTGCCACATTTGATACTGTAGAAGAAGTGGTAAAGGCTTCTCTGAAGAGGTGGGGTACTCTCAGTGACTCCAGGCAAAAAGTAGACAAGTTGCAAATGCAGGCGGGTAAAAGGTCTTTCCAATTGGAAAAGATATTAGATATCTTCGGAGAAATAAAGAGGATAAATCCTCAACTGCTTATCAACAAGCAGGTGCTTAATAATAACACTGCATTAGTGGTTGATATATGGTATAAGGACATTCAATTTGAATGTGATGTCCTCAAGAGATGTAACAATAAGTTGAGGGAGATCAGCATAAAATTACATGACATGATGTCTTTTGAGGCAAAAATTTTGGAGACCTTAGAAGGAAAAGTGGAAGGGAAGATAGATAATCAAGATGAAGAGTTTGCAATCCAAGCTCTACATAAAAACTTCCAATTTGTTGCAGATGATCCACTAGGCCAACTGACAAAGGAAATCATGGATAGACTGGTGAGGACCAAGATGAAAATGGAACATTATAATGAGACGCTGTACAATAGGAAAAATAAGCTAGACAGCATCAGAAATAAATATCAGGCACATAAGCATGCCATCATCAAAGCAAAGACCCAAGATGGCGGGGAAATAGATAAAATCATGCAGTTGTATGAACAGGTCAGGATTAGCATGTAGCCTCATATACAGGGTCATCATCATTAGGATGATGAAGATACAGAAAGTGATGCACCTGATGATGGAGCACATGAGTCAGATAAAGTAGATAATGATGCATCATAAAGTAATTATCAACGTCTGATACTTAGTGAAAATAAGTACTCTAGATAGTTGCCAGTTGGCAACTTGTGCCATTTTGATAAAGTTGACAAAGTCAAAGAGAAATACTGACCGTAGATATTCATAGACAAATCAAGATCTAATATCTTTTTGTAATGGATTCCTCACCTTGTTCTATAAAAGGTGCTGGAATGTCTCATTTCTATTATTCGAAACTTAATTGAAATCCGTCTGCTGAAATATTCAGGGCTCATTTCAAAGCTTTTTGTATACATCTATATCTTTGCATACTTAATGAATGAGAAGACTTGTTTGATTACAATTCATAGTAAATCTTGAGTAATCAATGTGTGAATTCTAGATATATGCTGTGATTTGCTGCGTCCCTTGGAGTGCATATCTACTTGCATATGTTGTTTTCATACAATTCCTTTGAAGTTAGCATCAACTGTATCTAGCTGTGGAATGTCCTAGTGAACATATGGTTTGGTTTTCTTCTCTTCATGATTGTATCTGATGTACATGTGGTTCAATAGCTGAAGGTTCAACATTAATTTGAAGCATTTCTTTCAATTTCTTTTAAATTTTAGAGCATTTCACCATCATAATTGCAAATAACTGATAATCTTAAGCGAATAACATAAAATATGTAGATATCTCGTAGATAATAGTATATCTTTAGCATATTTAGAGACAAAGCATGTACAATTGATGAATATCATGCAAATATTTGAGTATAACTGCATCATTTGATCAAATAACTGTATAAAATGACTTCTCTGTAAAGAATCTTTGCAGAAATAGTGTCATGATGATGAACTCTACGTAAGGCCCCAAAATTGAAATAGCAACACACATCAACCTCTTAGTAACGTCAGACGATTAAGACCTAATCACCAGATACTTGGGATCATGAATTTTCTGAATTCATCGTATCTTTCAAGATGAATAAAGGTTAATGTGTACTTTTATTCTATGCTTGTTTGTGACTAGCATCATAACCAACATAAATTGGCACTAGAAGGAGGGCCGAACTGGAAAGAACATATAGCTGTAGTCATCATTCATTGAGTGTAGGATCCTCACTCTTAACGCAACATAAAGTAAGGTTTGATGATGCAGAGAGTAAGGTAACCCCAATGCATTCGTGAATTTCAAATATTGCTGAAATATTTATTGTAGCAAGCTTGTAGATGCTCATTCTGTGTAAAGTTTCTGAAATTAGTCATAAATATTGCAAGCTTTATAGTAGATCATTGTGAATTCACAAATATTGGCCAATGTTAAGTAAATCCGTTAAAGCTTTGAAGAGTTTTGCCTTAGAAGCCTGATATCTTGTGGTAAGAGTCATCATACCCCATATCACCTCATATTTGCACTATCTTTGCAAATATTTCACAAATATCCAATCAGATCAGTCATCCGACCACAAATATCACCTCAGCTGGTGAAATTCAACTGATATTTGCAATGTTCCAGCTAATTTGCCTTAAAATCGAGAAATCATGGTTCACAGGATAAATACCAGGTCTAGGCCTAGTGGAATCTTTGAAGAATTACCTGTTAGAGGTTTCAGACCTAGAACTATGGACATCCATCACACTCTAGGGTCTAGTGCTTCAGGAGCTTCACCAGAACCTCCTCCTGTAACTCCTGGTGGCTTACAAATACCTTCTGGGATATCTGTGACACCTCCTATTCAACCTCAACCTCAGGTCCAACCTCAACCAACTCAACCATAGGCTCAACCTCCTCCGGTTGCAATGTCTTTCTTTGCAGCAGAGTCACCTCTGACTTTCAATGCATATCATGAGTTACCAAAGAATCCTGACAAGCTTTGTCCAAAGTACCATCCTTATTAGGATGCTGATGATCATATCAGAACCTTTAAAGAAGCCTGCTGTAGGGCCAAAATAGAGCATCAAGATGTTGTATGCAGATTATTTTCTTTTTCCCTAGGGGAAGAGGCTTATAATTGGTTTATTAGTCTTGGTTAGGGTTCTGTTGGTTCGTGGGCCATCCTAGAGAAAGCTTTCACCGATAGGTTCAAGGTACCAATTGATCCCTCAATGAACTATCACTTATTTGCCACTATCAAGAGGTTTGAAGGTGAACCTATTGCCAACTTCAATGCTAGGTTCCAAAAAATGCTATCCAAGTTAGTTGCCCCATATGTAGTAGCAGATGCTGCTGCTAGGAGTATCTATTACTCAGCTCTGGATCCATTGACATCTATGTTCATCAGGAGAACACATCCTGAGATCACAACCTTGACAAGAGCTTTTCAAGAAGCTATCAAGGTGAATCAGCAGTTAGTTCCTGCTCCAACACCAAATGTTGCATTCCCTACATTGCCTGGCATGTATCCAACTTATCCTCCACAATATCCTAACGGAGCAATGATACCTCCAGCAGTCATGCCTGCACCCTTGCAAGTACCTCCATTAAGTATCATGCCACCTCCTAATGGGAATAGCCAGATGCCACAATATCCTGCACAAACTCAGACACCTCAGGGTGCTGATCTATCCAACAATAGTACTGGATCCTCTTTCTTCAAACCTCAAATTGAGAATGTAGTAGACAAAGCTCAAGAAGAGAAGGAAGAAATCAAAGAAATCTCTGCTCAGTTAAGAAAACTCACTACAGAAGTGACTCATCTGAGAAATCAGAATTTCTATTCTCAGTCAAATCAGAACAGGGGTTATTCTAATGACAGACCAAATTATCCTGACAGAGGATACAATAACAACAATTTCAATAATAGTAGTGGAAATAACAATAATCCTCCCAGACAGCCTAGAGTATGGAACTCCAGGCCAAATAATGGTTCATTGCCATCACCCCTAGATAATCAGCCACCTGCTGAAGCTAAACAGACTACTAGAGTCAACCTTGCTAAGGCAACCCTTACCAATTAGTGCAGGATCCACAATACAAATGCTCATGCAGAGCTAGATTGTCCACAATTTCAAATTGCTGCTAGCATTTTCTAGACAGAAGTATCTAATACTGCAGGGAATCCACCTCAGGTGGAAGGAAATGAACTTGTTCCTTGTGGATATGACTCTGCATTTGTATTAGCGAGCTATACTGATCATCATCATCAGCAGACTGTGTCATCCCACCAGCATTATACCCAAGCATGTGAAGAATCTACTTTAGCCTTTGAGTCAAACTATGTCTTTCCTTTTGAAGATGAAAATGAGCCTTCCACTGAATATGAGGAGGTGCATGCATACCAGCAGCAATATCCTGGTAAGCATAATTATAATCTGAGAAGCAACTCCAACAGACCTACTGGTCCATTAACCAGTTCTCTACCTCCAAACAATTTCAACACACCTCTTGATCCCAAAGCAAGTAATAATCCAGGATTTCCAAAGGTAAATGCCCAATAGCTGTCACCTCAGAATACAGCATAAAAGGCTATTGGCCTACCTCATGAGTCTAATAAACTTGTTACATACCTAGCAGATGAGATGAAAAAGATAAAGATCAGCCTGTCTCTGTCAGAATTGTTGAAAACTCCTGCAATTAAGAAAGCTTTTATGAAATCACTAGATGATCCTGCTCCTAAAGATGATAATCATTCCCCAAGTCAGTCTAGCAATAAAGATTCCACTGCTAGGGATAGTAATATCAAGTCTAAAGTGCCAGCTACTATCCAAGCTGCAGAAACCTCACATATGACCTTGTACAGAGATAGAAGTGAGTCACCACCTTTTCTCCTTACCATAAGGATGTTTGGAAAGAATTTACACAACTGTTTAGTGGATTCAGGTGCATCCACAAATGTGATGCCCTTGTCTATATGCAATGCTTTAGGACTACATCCTGCTAAATCCCTGAAGAAGGTGACACAGTTAGATAAAACAGAAGTGAGTGTAATAGGAGAATTGACTCATATACACATGCAACTAGCATCTGATCCCAGGATCCAATATTATATTGATATTCAGGTAGTTGACATACCTGATACATATGGGATGCTGCTTAGCAGAGACTGGTCAAAAACTCTGAATGGATATATGTCTACTGACTTCAGTCACATGTGGTTACCTTGGAAAGGTATACCTAACCAGATAAGAATAGATGTTGAACCTAGAATGAAACACATGATCACTGAATATAATAAAATGAATGACATAATGTATGTAAATGTTGAACCTAGAGTTTATGCTGTTAGACCACAGACTATCAGGATAGAAGAGATCCTGATGCTTGATTTTCATCATCATCATGATGATGATCATCAGGATGACATGCTGGTTGTAGAACTTGATAGTAATTTTGAGAACAAGAATGAAGTAGATCGCTTTAGAAATTTTGAGATGCACCTGTCCAAGCAGGTAAAACGTTGCCAATTGTTAAATATTCCTATTTATGACATTCTGATTGATGGTTGGTGCAGATTACTCAATGAAGCACATTCAGAAAAAACCTGTGAGACATGCCTAGATATGATGATGCTGGAGCAGACATGCAGTGAGGCATCATCATCATGCTCCAAGGTAAGTTCTACGTCTAGTGATGATGATGATACTGATTCTTGTTTCTCTTCTGTAGGAACCACAGAAAAGGTGACGGATCATGATGAAGATCATATACAAAGAATAGAAGAAATTCTAGTTTACGACTAGATAAATGTTAAGAAGAAGGAAGAAATCACTCCAGGAAGTGATTATCTGATGGAGTCAGATTATGAACTGTCTGATGAAGACAGAGGTAGTAACCTAACCCGATTCGAGGAGTTCTTATCAGGAGAAATTAAGAAGATGATAAAACAAAAGAAGCATCCACAGGATGCACTAACTGAAGGTTGGTGTAGGCTGCATGAGGCACCTCACTCAAAGACTACCTGTTCGCTATGCCTACATATTTTAAAGAGACATATAGAGCCTGATCCAAAAGATCATCCTCCTAATGATGAGAAACAAGAAGAAAAATCAGCTTCCCAGGAGAAAGAAAAGATGAAGTCTGAGAAAGCTGAAATTCCTAAGTTAAAATGGATATTAGGTGGAGCAGCTGCCAGAGCTGCAAAGAAAAATGAAGGTTTAGTTAAGCCTCATGCTGAAGATAAGTCCTGGACTCTAAGATTTGATGGATCCAAATCCAAACAAGGGGCTGGAGTAGGGATTGATCTCATTGATCCATCAAGAAAATCCTACTTAGCAGCATACAGATTACAGTTCCCCTGCACTAATAATGTGACAGAGTATGAGGCTCTGATCCATGGGATACTGTTTGCTCTCAAGAAGAAGGTAAATATTCTGCATGTCTTTGGAGACTCATAATTAGTTGTCAGACAGGTAAGAGGAATATACTCTTGCAACTATAAAAGATTGTTAAATTATAGACACAGAGTGTGGGATTTGATTGAAGACTTTGATGCATTTAATATCACCCACATTCCTAGAGAACAGAACCATAGGGCAGATGCACTTGCCCAGGTTGCCAGTACACTGGAGCCACTATCTATATCGGGTCTGAAGAGATTTTTAGTAGAACTGGTATCTGTACCATCAGTACCTGATAATGTTACTAATCTGCAGGTCTTTGATGATGATCAGCATATTCTTGATTTCATCTCTAATAGGGATATATTTGATGCTCAGATCATAGATGAGAATAGTATGGAAGATCATGTTTGGGAAGAAGATGAGATATTAGAGTTGCCTAGCAACCGGATTCCCAAAGGTATGATTGAATTAGAAAGAGCCTTTGATTTGGATAATACGCTGAAGCAGAAGGATCTTCCTAAAGCTGATGGAGGTCAATATTCACAAGTGAATATTGGACAAAATGAAGACAAGAGAAATGTCTTGATTGGTAAGGTTTGCACACCAGAAGAGTGAGAAGGAATAACTCAGTCCCTAAAAGATTACATCCATGTAATTGCATGGACTTATGATGAGCTGAAGACATATGACACATCTGTCATAACTCACACTATACCTCTCAAGCCAGATGCTAAACCTCTCAGACAGAAGCAAAGGCCAGTCAATGCTTTGCTTGAACCAATAATTTTTGAAGAAGTCAAGAAGCTACTAAATGCTAGGATAATCTTTCCTGTGAGGCACTCCACTTGGGTGGCAAATCTAGTGCCAGTTAGAAAGAAGAATGGAGACATCAGGCTATGTGTAGACTTCAGGAATATGAACAGAGCATTAGAGAAGGATAATTATCCTTTACCCTCATTAGATGAAGTTCTGCAGATTGTTAATGGAGCTAAAATGATGTCCTTCCTGGATGGCTTTTCAGGATACAACCAAGTGATGGTTGATAAAATTGACAGATTGAAAACTGCCTTCACCACAAAGTGGGGGATATTTGCATATAGACGTATGCCATTTGGACTTAGAAATGTTGGAGCTACATTCCAGCGAGTAATGGACATAGCCTTCAGAGTCTTAATAGGAAAATGTATAGTCATATACATGGATGACTTGATAGTATTCTCCAAAGAAAGGGGGAACCATGTAGCAGATCTCAGAAGTGTGCTGAAGAAATGTGAGGAATATGGGATATCCTTGAACCCCAAGAAATGCATATTTGGGGTCACAATAGGAAAGTTGCTGGGTCATTTCATAACTAAAGCTGGAATCATCATTGATCCTGCCAGAGTGGAGTCTATTATGAAAATACAACTCCCTGGAAGTAAGAAGGAACTTAAGTCTTACTTTGGTAAGATCAAGTTTGTAAGAAAATTCATCACTGGTTTTGCAGAAATAGTCAGACCACTAAATGCTATGCTAAAAAAAGATGCCAAGATTGAATGGACATCAGAAGCTAAAGCTGCTTTTGAGGACATAAAGAAAGCCATATCAGATGCTCCTATCCTTATCAGTCCAGACTACACAAAAGACTTCTACATTTATTCATTTACTTCAGAACATACCTCTGCAATAGTATTGCCTCAAAGAAATGAGGAAAAAGAAGAGAAACCAATTGCTTTCATGAGCTGTCCTTTCAAGGATGCTGAATTGAGATATGTGGATGTTGAAAGACAAGCACTTGCATTGGTCAGGGCAGTAAAGAAATTCAGGCATTATATACTGTGATTGCAGTAGTACCTGATGCAACAGTGAAGATGTTGCTAATGCAGAGTGAACTTGGTGAGAAAAGAGCCAAGTGGATTACTGTATTACAAGAGTATGACATGGAAATTACACCAATGAAATTGGTAAGAGGGCAGGGTTTGAGCCAAATGATATCAGAGATTGACCCAAACATCACAAGCTAGTAGTATGTTATCAATGCTAAGGATAATGAAGAGTGGTATGCAGATATCAGGCACATCCTGATCATTGGAAGATGTCCTCCAAGAATGCAAGCTTCATAGAGAGGAGCCTTGAAGATGAGGTCACAAAAGTATATGATGAAGGGAGGAACCCTATTCAAGAAGAATTATGAAGGAATATACCTGAGATGCTTAGAAAAGCCAGAAGCAAATAAGGTTTTGTCAGAACTACATGACAAGTTCAGAACTGCACATGGATCAGCCCTGGCCACAACACATGCAATCCTCAGAGCAGGATATTACAGGCCTACTATTTTTAAAGATACAGTTGATCATGTTAAATGTTGTCATGTATGTCAAATTGCTGCCAACAGAGAGAAATATGTTGCACAACCCTTGCAGCTAGTGATGGAAGAGCGCCCATTTGCACAATGGGGCATGGACTTCGTAGGACCAATCAATCCTCCATCATCATTAGGCCATAGGTATGTCTTAACAATTACTGATTATTGTACCAGATGGACTGAAGCTGTCAACAGCAAGATTTGTACTGCAGATGATGTCATTAAATTTTTGGAAAGCAACATTGTCACCAGGTATGGAACTCCTTATGCTTTAGTAAGTGATAATGGTTCTGCCTTCACTTCAACCAAATTATCAAGTTGGGCTTTTGATCATGGGATCATACTCAAGTTTTCATCCAACTATTATCCCCAAGGGAATGGATTAGCAGAATCCACCAACAAAAATTTGCTGAATATCATAAGAAAATTAATGGAGAAGAACCCTAGGGAATGGAACTCATTTCTAAAATATGCCTTATGGGTAAACAGAACTAGAATGAAAACTGCACTAGGAAATTCACCTTTCCAATTGGTATATGGGGTGGATCCTATCATCCCTATTAACTTGAAAATTCCTACCTTGCAGTTTGCCTAAGAGTACCTAGGCATAGACAATAGACAAGAAGTCAGGTTGCTTCAGTTGATGCACCTGGAAGAGAAAAGAAGTCAAGCAATTGACCAATTTGCAAAACATCAGGCTGTTGTCAAATGTTGGTTTGACAAGAGAGCCAAAGTTAAAGCATTCAGGATATCAGATTTAGTCCTGATGTGGGATAATGCCCATGAGAAGAAAGGTGACCATGGTAAGTTTGACAGATTATGGATAGGTCCCTTTCAAATTTCTGAGATACTAGGAGACAGCACTTATAGGCTTAAGAACCTGATAGGTGAGGATGTCCCATTGCCAGTCAATGGACAATTCCTCAAACATTATTTCCAAGCCTAAGTGACTTCATGATAGTCATGTGTATCATATTGTTCATTTGTATAGTTGTTTGTACAATTTGTTTTTGTTTGTCTTGCTTTTGTTTTTGTTGAGTTTTTGTTTTGGTTAGTCAAGATGATGCACCTCATCACCACAGAAAATAACAAAATTGTTAGGATTCAAGTGATGAGATCAAATTTAGACATAGGTTATGATTTATTCTAAGAAGTATTCATGATCAAGTCTGTGATATCCTTTCATCAGGGTGCCTTTTCTTGATCAAAGTGAATCAATCACAATGAAACACCTAACAGCCTTGGGTTTGTTGAACACACAGTATAGGTGTTAAGTGAAAAATCTAAAGAGACTCCCTTGCTACCAATACAATCTCCAACCTAAATCTGCAAGTGACTGTACCTTGTATAAATGAGCTAACATGATGATATCAGATATAGATTTTAGAGAAAATCAGAGAAGAAATAAAATTAGGCCATCTAAGTAACTCTACCGGGGCTATAGACGTCTGCTGGCAGTGGGGCTCTACTTGGGGAGATTGTATAGATAACCTTGCCGGGGCTATAGATGCCTGCTGGCAACAAGGCTCTATCTATGTTGGCTATGAGGGATGATCTCCAACTATGTAGTTTAACACTAGTTACTTATGTTTTCAACTTGCTTTCAAGATGAGGATAATTAATCATTTGCACACACATGATCCTTTGTTAGCATTATTACCATGAGGAAGTTTAATCATTAAGAAGATCATGATGCTTGTGCTTAGAAAGAATTAGAATACTATGGATGAATATGATCACATCACTTGAATCATTAGAATTTGTTTGTTTTCTTTGGTGGCAAGTTGTTGTGTGGTTACACAACACGCCCCATTTTGACTTGGCAAAACAAGGACCCAACTTTTTGCTTGGCTTGTTTTGTGCTTTCTGGCAGTTTGGTAAAAAGTAAGTCATGCAGATCATCATGCATGGAAAGGCTGGGTAAGTCATCATCATGAGGTCAGTTTGTCAAAATTTATATTTCATTCCAATAACTTCATATTTAGAAAGAGCATCAAATTTCATGTAGGTTTGCCTTTTTACATCACCATGAGATTCATCAGGATGTGAAAGTTATGAATGGTCAAAATTTGAGTCAAACCTGATATTTCTAGGGGAGGATCATATTTCGTAACATTAGTCATATTATAGAAGGTCATCCCGATCTAATTTATCACCCGATAAACATGCGGTCCAAATGTCTGGACGTCAATTTTAGGTGATAGTGACCTTTGCCCATCAATAGCCTTATGTTTCCCACGAGGATCATATTTCTCAATGTAACCCGATATTTCTCAATATCCTCCTGACACGAAATATCCCCCTAAGCCATTATCCTGATGATGTCATCCAAGTTCGATAACCAAAGCGAGAAACATGACGATGACGTAGTCATCACATTTCCTTCTCGGGTGCATATTTCCTAAACATGATCTTGCTCGTATAGCATGACGATGACGTCATGATGCCTTAGCAATACAATAAATGAATATATGGATGACATCACCCTGATATTCTGAAAGAGAGAGGTTATAGTTTATCCGGTCATCATCATTTATATAACATCACTCGATATATTGAAATATCCTCCTGATGTATGATGCATGACCTGAGGGTGCGTTCATCACCTGATCTTGTCGAAGATAGTTTTCCCTCTCGGGGAGGATGATCACATTGTACTCGGGATGATATTTGTGAATATCACCCCGATATTCGAATATCCTCCCAATGTCTAAGTACCACCCCGATATTCGTATATCACCCTGATTTGCGAATATCATCTTGTCATGAAAATATCACCCCGCTCCCGTTGCCGCCAGTGACATTTAATGCACGCAGAGGTGGTAGGTAGTTCCTACTAACCACAAAACCTGATCAAACACCTGGCGAAATCCTGAGTTTCCTTGCGAAATTCAACGAATAAAATCTAATATGTCAGGGTTTGCCCTAATTTTACCCTAATTGCAAGGTTAAAAGGTAAATTCACCACCATTTCAAACTTACCTTGCGATAAAATCATTTTTACAGAGCACCAGATTCCAAACCCTCACACAGGCGACACTTGTGCGAACAGAGCTCACAAGCAGGAGGAAGCACGTGATTATCAGCAGAATTAAGAGCATTTCTAGAAAACCACTGGTATAAGGGGATTTGCATAACCAGGTAAGTAATTGAAACCCTCATCCTGTTGCTTCTGCATAGTCAGGTATGATGTTGCAGGTTCTAGTTTATGCACCCCATGCTAGGTAAATGCTGAATGAATACAATAGGCATGATGTTAGTAAAGATAAATTTCTATCTGCATGCATGTGAATACCCATTATAAGACAAATTGTGTTAATTATATATATCCATGGCTAACAAGAGGTTAGCAAAGTGTGAGGCTGAATTCAGCAAGCCCATGTTCTCATCTCCAAGGGGAATCCTGTTTAAATATGGTGCAATTACAGATACCCATCAAGGAAGCACTGATTTGGAGGCCTAGTCTGCCAAAATGAATGATGAGAAGAATAGAAGCCCCTTGCTGGATGCAATTTTCATGTCCGGATTGTGGAATGCGGCCGGTTTTCTGTACTCCATGGAGTCTCCTGAGCTGGTGATTGAGTGTGCACGGAATTACAATCTAGAAACCAGACAAGTGGTGAAGCATGGAAGAATATATGCAGACCTGTCTGTCAAGGGTCTTTCCAAGACATTTGGATTGCCATTGGTCAGGAAGGTTAACAGTGTAGACTTAAAGAAGTCTGAAGTTGAGTATGAGAATAACAAGAAGCAGGCTAGGAAGAACATGTATCAATGGAGTGTTGGCAAGAGACACTATATGGATTCATGATTGTTGTCATTGATGGCAACAAAGTTCATTCCACACATCCGCAGGACATGGTGTGTCTCTATCGGAAGTCAGAGTGAAGAATGTTGTGGTTTGGTAAACAAGAACAGAGCATATGGCAAGGTCCGACAGACAGGTCCGGATCTCTTAGAGGAAGTATCTTGGTAAAGTGAGGATTTGGGGAAGTAAAGAGTACTACCTTGAGTGATAGATTCCAAGGTTTTAGCCTCCGGTGATAGATGAGGCAAAAGATATGAATACTTGAGTATCGAGTTCCTGAGTGACAGTATGAACAGAGGAAGAACTAACTGACAGAACATCAGACTACTTTCTAGATGTGTTACTGATGGTGTTAAAGGTTATGAAGGCATGAATCATGTTTGGCCGACATGATTAATGATTTCTACAAGTATATGCTTGATTTGCATTACTTGATGTGTAAGGATTCAGCCGACAGAACAGAGTTTGTGAGAAGATTGACTGTTCTGGGTGCTGACTAGAAAGATAATGAAATCACTTGTGTGGATATATATAAAGGATGGATTTAGTTGTGAGATGTTTTGTTGTGAGATGTGATATGCGAATAAAAGCAGAGCAGAGCAAAAGCAGTAAGGAAGGTCTGGTATGTGAAAGGAAAGCAGCATAGGAGAAGAGGAAAGATGAAGTGCAGCAGATCAGTGTACTGAGCCTAACCGGAACTGAACTCCAGCATATGTGGATGCTTCCAATTAGTTCAAGTATTGTATAACATTCTTTTGTAGACAGTGTGTCTCCTTGTAGGTAGTGTGCCTCCTTTGTGAGCAGTGTGCTCGGGCAGTGAGCCCTAATTGGCAAGTGCCATTTTGTAATTCCTTATTCTTCTAACAGAGAATAATCTTTGGGTTAATCACCCCGTGGTTTTCTCCCTTAACAGGGTTTCCACATCAAAAATACTGTGTCATGTGTTTTTCATTTCATGGTAATGTTTGCTTGTTTGAATTAATGTTGCATAGATTAATAAGTAAGTTCAGAAAGAAGAAATAATTAGGATAACTGATTCACCCCCCTCTCAATTATCAACAATTGGTATCAGAGCCAAGTTCCTCCTAACAGAGCCTAACAGCTTGAGGAAGATCTGGGAGTTCAAATGGATGCATATGGTTTAAGAGAGTAACTCAAGACTGCCCTTGATGATCTTGAACAGTCAAACTCTGAAGTCAATGAATTAAAGGAAAGACTCAAACAGGCTGATGATTTCATGAGAGAACTAAAAGATAAATTAAGTCTCTCTATGAAAAAGAGAAAGGAGTTGCTTCAGCAATTGGTAAGACAAGGTGAAGAAAATAATGCAAATGAAGAGCTGACTGAGAAAACCAAGATATGTGAAAAGTTATCAAAAGAAATCATTATGGTAAGACATGAAATGGAATTAGGAGTTATAAAGTTTACCCAAGAAATTGAAGAAAAAAGAAAAACTAAAGATAATCTAAGACAATCTCTCAAGGAGAAATCAGAAGATTGCCACCAGATGGATAGAATTATCAGACATCTTGAATTTGATCTTGAAAATGCTAAAGATAATGAAGAAAAACTTGAGGATCAAATTGTCTCTCTAAAAAGAGATCTTCAAACAACAAATGAGTATAAAGAGAAATTCAAGATAAGTTCTGCTCAACTTGAAGTTCTTCTTGGAAGTCAAAAGAAGGTAGATGACAAATGTGCTTTGAGATATGAGAAAGGAAAAAGCTCCGGATCCAGTCAGAAGAATTTTGGATCAGAAAATCCAAGGAACAGGCCTAGAAGACCTCTGGTAAGACAGCCCAATGCTCAAAGATATCCATCCTTCAATGGATACTACCACAGCTGCAATCACTTTGGTCACAAAGCTAATTAGTGCAGATAGAAAATGAATCAGACTAATTCATCCTTCTCCAGGAAGTGTTTTAACTGCAAAAGGTATGGTCACAAGTCTCATGAATGCAGAAATATGCAAATGAACAAATCATTCAATGGTAGATGCTTTGCATGCAATAGAGTAGGTCATATGGCTAATCAATGCAGATCAAGAGGATATCAGTCAAATATGAAAAGAAATGTTGTTTGCCAAATCTGTAATAGGTCTGGTCATAATGTAAAATTCTGTAGAAGCAAGAATCAGGAGAAAAGAGGTCCGATATATCATAATCAGAATCAAGATAAGGGTAAACAAAAGGTGAATACGGATGAAGTTAGGAATGAGATGAACAAGATCTGGGTGAAGAAAAGTTCAGAGAATGTAGAGGTTGGATCCGCACCAGACTTTGGTGCTAATATTCCTTCTGGAAACTAAAAGGTGAGCTCTGGCTCAGGGGGAGACACAAAGAAAACCTTGTTCCCCCAGCCAGTTAAGTGGTGCCTGAAATTGGCACATGAGAAGCTGCGGATCAAAGGGTTTCTAGAGAAACATGTAAAGAAGGTCAGGTAAAGATCTGAGAGATTCGCAAGAAAATTTAAAAGGTTCAATTGTTGATAACTGAGAGGGGGGGTGAATCAGTTATCCTAATTATTTCTTCTTTTGAACTTTCTTATTAATCAATGCAGCATTGAATCAAACAAACAAACATTACCATGAAATGAAAAACACATGACACAGTATTTTTGACGTGGAAACCCTGTTAAGGGAGAAAACCATGGGGTGATTAACCCAAAGATTATTCTCTGTTAGAAGAATAAGGAATTACAAAATGGCACTTGCCAATTAGGGCTCACTGCCCGAGCACACTGCTCACAAAGAGGCCCACTGCCTACAAGGAGACACACTGTCTACAAAGTGATAAGAATCACAGTCTTGAACTGATTGGAAGCATCTACATATGCTGGAGTTCAGTTCTGGTTAGGCTCAGTACACTGATCTGCTGCACTTCATCTTTCCTCTGTTCTTTATTCTGCTATCCTTTCACATACCAGATCTTTCTTACTACTTCTGCTCTGTTCTGCACTTATTCGCATACACCATCACACAATTACAATCTTCACAACTAAATCCATCCTCTATATATATCCACACTAGTGATTTCATTATCTTTCTAGTCGGCACCCGGAATAATCTATCTTCTCACAAACTCTGTTCTGTCGGCTGAATCCTTGCATATCAAGTAATGCGGATCAAGCATATACTTGTAGATGTCATTCATCATGTCAGCCAAACATGATTCATGCCTTCACAACCTTTACCATCAACAGTAACACATCCAGAAAATAGTCTGATACTCTGTCAGTCAGTTCTTCCTATGTTCTCACTGTCTCTCAGGAATCCGGTACTCAACTATTCATATCTTTTTCTTTGTTCATCACCAGAGGCTAAATCCTTGGAATATACTACTCAAGGTAGTCCTCTTGACTTCCCCAAATCCGCACTGCACCAAGACACTTCCTCTGAGAGATCCGGACCAATCTGTCGGACCTTGCCACATGCTCTGTTCTTGTTCACCGGACCACAACAATCTTCATTCTGACTTCCGGTAGAGACACACCATGACTTGTGGATATGTGGGATGACCTTTGTTGCCATCAATGACAACAACCATGAATCCATATAGTGTCTCTTGCCAACAATCTCCCCCTTTGGCATTGATGGCAACACTTAGTGAAAAATGACTAAGTGTTTACACTATGCTCCCCCTTGGCTGATGCTCTATCTTTATATACAATTTCTGGAACTCCCCCTTAGTTGGATTCCTCATTTTTCACTGCTCCTCACTCCCCCTTTGACATCAATGGCAAAGGGTAGGGTTCGCACACCAAAATTTTCAAAAATTTTCTATACATAGCCGCATATTTACATACTCACATAAACTGAAGAATGTCTGCAAAAGATGTCTTCAGTTGGATCAGTTCTGTAGCCCAACTTTGCTTCATTCTATCCAAAATTGAAATGTGACCACTCAACAAAAATGCAAATGCATCTGCCCTTTTTAGATCTTTCGGATCACTTGTCTGGGCTGTGATTTGAGCTTCTGCTATGGCCTCATGCATGGCCTCTAGCTTAGGGACAATTAACCCCCTGAGCTCACTCAACCTGCTTATTCTATTTTTCCTTTCCTTCTCCAATTTCTTGATTTCACTCAAGACTGCAATAGTCTGACATTCTTGATTTGTTATAGAGGAAGAAAGAGGATCAAAACTTTGAGACAAGCTTAGTAGTGTGTCCTCTTGCTCTTTTATTTTCTTCTCAATGTCCACTGTTACCTTGGACCAGGAGATACAAAATTTGTATATTTCACCGCCATCCTTAAGAGCATTTTCTAAGCTCTTTATCCCAATGTTCATGTTTCTTCTATCATTAATGATCAAACCCTGAACCTCGGAGAACCTTTTATCCAAAAACTCCTTCCGGACCTTTTCTTCAGCTAATTTTTCTAGAGATTCAAAATGTGTATTAACACTGCTGACTAAGGTTTTGAGATTACCGGAAGAGGAGGCTGTGGGATCCTTCTGAAAAGATGGCATGATCTTTTCCAGCACTCCAGATGCTACCTCCATAAGCTCACAGTCTTCCATGTGAGATTTCAGTAGTTTCTCTTTGACTTTCTCATTTGCAAAAGAGGCTATTTTCATTGTTTGTACCGGTGACAAAGAGTCAAAATCTAATGGTCCTTTTAGCAGGTCCGGTTCATCAATTTCTATAGTGGCTTTTGTCAAGAATTCTTGAATAGTTTGTGTAGTGTCTCTTGCCAGAGACAGATGTTTCTTCTCTTCTGTAGTTTTGTCCTTTGGAATCTTTTCTCCTTCCTTACTCTTACCACTTTCAGTTGTGGTTTTCTCTGTTGGAGTCTTCTCTTTCTCTGCATCCTTGGTGCAGTCAACCTCTTTTCTTTAACTGCTGCTTCTTTCTCCTGTAGTTTCTCTTCTTCTTGGGATCCGGAGACTGTAGGGGAAACCGGAGGAGAGATGTTAGTCTGTTCAAGGTCCACTTCTTCCGGAGCAGATGATTCCAAGTCCACAGCTGTTTCTGCACCTAAGTCCTCTACAACAGGAAGATTAAACCTTTTGAAGGTTTTCCAGAGAATCTCTTCAGTGTCCTTGGCTACCTTGTCGGTCTCACCAAGCATAAGCTGATTCATCCTTGCTTTGCTCCTGAATTCATCCTTGCAGTCTTTGAATACCATGTTCATTGTTTTGTGATCAATTGAAGGATATAGCTGAATAGCTATCTGTTCCCTGATCTCAAGGTCTTTTGCCATGGCATTGTTCTTTCTTATCTCTAATTCCATCTCTAGGCTCTTTGGGATTTCAGAGATAATCTCAATAAAAGCTTTATTGTAGATGTTCAAGTACCTTATTATAGCTTCTTGCAGGATCTTTTGATCTGCCTCATTGTAGTCATCATAGAATTCAGCCACCGGTTGAAGGTTCCCATCCATAGTGACTGATTTGACTACACTGTCTAGAGACAGAGTGGGCTTTTCAGCAAATTCCTCTGCCATTTCTTCCTTGTCTTGGCCTGTGGAGGGTTTCCCGGATCTTTTCTTCTTCTGCTTCTTTATTTCTTTTACTCCCTCATCTCAGTTTCCTCTTCATCCTTTTGGCTTTCATAAGCCCTTGTGACTTTTGTCTTAGATCTTTTACCGGATGCCTGGACGTCCAGTTTTGAACTTTTGGTTGTGGGAGGTGCAGATCTTTTTGATGATTTGGTCCGGGTGGAAGTTTCAACCAGAACACTTTCTTTACTTTTCTTTTCTTCCTCAGCCTTTCTCCTCTTTTCCCGGCTGGCATCAAGTGCCTCTTTTGAGATGCCTAGGCCTTGAGCAATATGCTCTACTTCTTTTCTCACCTTCCTCTTTATTTCAGGTTCCCTGAGTTCTACATGTATCTTTACACTCAGCTCCTCAAAGGTTCCAAACCTTTCTGCCTTTGGATCTTTGGGCTGACTTAGCATGTGTTGAACATGCAGCTCCACTATTTGTTCATCCACTTCATACCCCATGGGCATGATCCAGACAGTCCTTGGCTCCACTGCCTCCATTAGGCACTGATCAGTGTCCACCATAAAGCACACTGAGTCTTTATATTTTTCAACAAGAGACTGGGGAATTCTTTCTCTTGCTTGCATCATGCTTTGGAGGTTTTTGAAGTATCCCCATAGGGCTGTATTTCTTGCTTTGGCATCCCCAAGCCCATGTAGATAGTCTCTTATTTGGACTGCAACAGGTTTGTCATTCTGCCATGCCCATCCACTTGATCCGGGCAGCTCATTCATGAAGTAGAAGAATAGACATAATATAAGAGTACCATACTTAAAGGAATTCTTCTTGTCCTTCTTGATTTTCTGTATATTTTCCATTAATTGGCTTAAGAGCAGTTCGTAGAGATCATATTCTGCATTCTTCCTTAGCATTTCATAGGCAGTATACACTGCAGTTCCGGATACAGAATTCTCCCTGCTGGCGTGATAGAGCTTGTATCCTATTATCATGGATGCATACTTGATATCCAGATCAGAAATATCTTCAATGGTCATTGCCCTCTTATCAAATTTTGATCCGGTGGCCTCAGTTACAATGTTATTTTTGACAGATTTGAGGATAGGTATCCCTCCGGAAGAGTATAGACCAGTTACTGCCCTAATTGCCTCTTTTGTGATCTTGCAGGGTCTATCCAGCCATAGGAAGTTGTCATGCATCCTGCTCAGTATATACCGGACCCATTCATCTTCTTCAAAGCAGGGGAAATGAATGAATTGATCAAATTGTTTCTTCTGGATACCCTTATACTCTGGTTTAAGCTCAAAAGCATTGTCTATCAGTTGTTTGTGATAGAGATCTCTCAATTTGAATTCCCCAAATTCCTCAATGCTTGCATGTATGTAAACCCTAATGTCTTCTGTGTGTAAAACTCCATGAGGAACACTGGAAAATGCTCCTAAGGGATCTACCTCCAATGACTTGTATGGATGTTTCTTAAATTCAGGTCGGGGCCTATCTGAGATTTTTACTATATTTAGAGTAGCCATTTCTTCAAAAGATTTGTAGCAAGATATCGAAAGTGGAAAATACCTTTTGCGTCTTCGGTTGCACAGAGTGGCTGGATTGATTTCTGTATGTAATGACTTCGGCATGAGATCTTCGGTGAACTTGATGAGTTTTGTTGCAGAGCTCTGCTTTTCACTTCTTCTTGGATGTGGAATGATCAAGTGATTGTTGAGAAATCCCTTATATCGTTTCGCAAACCCTAATATCTGTTTGCAATAAATCTTCCACCTATATTATTCTGGTTTGCCTTATCCGGATAGCTTGGAGTATCCCAGATCAGTTCTGATCTATGAACATCATGCGGATCTTTCAATCATGAATAAATCGAGATGACACATTACAAGAACATCCCAAACATTCTGTCCAGTCCGCAGAGCAAAATAATGTACTTCCGGATCTCTCCGGACCCTTTGGTAGTCCTCTGTCATTCCGGAGCATCTCCCGAAATAGGTCTTACTTGATCGATCACAACTTCTTTGCATCTTCATGCGGACCTCTGAAATCTTGTCTGGATCATCTCAGGACTTATATCTTCAAACCCTTTACTCCGCATCTTGTATCACATCCAGCACCACTTGATTGGCTGGGGGAACAGGATTTTCTTTGAGTCTCCCCCTGAGCCAGAGCTCACTTTTTAATTTCTGGAAGAAATATCAGCACCAGAGTCTGGTGCGGATCCAACCTCTACATTCTCTGAACTTTTCTTCACCCAAATCTTGTTCATCTGATTCCTAACTTCATCCACATTCATCTTTTGTTTACCCTTGTCTTGATTCTGATTATATACCGGACCTCTTTTGTCCTGATTCTTGCTTCTGCAGACTTTTGCATTATGACCGGAACTATTACAGATTTGGCAAATAACATTTCTTTGCATATTTGACTGATAACCTCTTGATATGCATTGATTAGCCATATGACCTACTCTATTGCATGCAAAGCATCTACCATTGAATGATTTGTTTATTTGCATATTTCTACATTCATGAGACTTGTGTCCATACCTTTTGCAGTTAAAGCACTATCCGGAGAAGGATGAATTAGTCTGATTCATTCTCTTTCTGCACTGATTAGCTTTGTGACCAAAGTGATTGCAGCTGTGGTAGTATCCATTGAAGGATGGATATCTTTGAGCATTGGGCTGTCTTACCGGAGGTCTTCTAGGCCTATTCCTTGGATTTTCTGATCCAAAATTCTTTTGACCGGATCCAGAGCTTTCTCCTTTCTCATATCCCAAACCATACTTGTCATCTGTCCTCTTTTGACTTCCAAGAAGTACTTCAAGTTGGGCAGAACTTATCTTGAATTTTTCTTTATATTCATTTGCTGTTTGAAGATCTCTTTTGAGAGAGACAATTTGATCCTCAAGTTTTTCTTCATTATCTTTGGCATCTTCAAGATCAGATTCAAGATGTCTGATAATCCTGTCCATCTGGTGGCATTCTTCTGATTTCTCTTTAAGAGATTGTCTTAGATTGTCTTCAGCTTTTCTTTTTTCTTCAATCTCTTGAGTAAACTTTATAGTTCCTGATTCCATTTCATGTCTTAACATAATGACTTCTTTTGATAACTTTTCACATAACTTGGTTTTCTTAGTCAATTCTTCATTTGTATTGCTTTCTTCACTTTGTCTTGCCAATTGTTGGAGCAGCTCCTTTCTCTTTTTCATAGAGAGACTTAATTTGTCCTTTAATTCTCTCATGAATTCATCAGCCTGTTTGAGTCTTTCCTTTAATTCATTGACTTCAGAATTTGACTGTTCAAGATCCTCAAGGGCAGTCTTGAGTTTCTCCCTTAAACCATATGCATCCATTTGAACTCCCAGATCTTCCTCAAGCTGCTAGGCTCTATTAGGAGGAACCTTGCTCTGATAACAATTGTTGATAACTGAGAGGGGGGGGGGGGGGTGAATCAGTTATCCTAATTATTTCTTCTTTTGAACTTTCTTATTAATCAATGCAGCATTGAATCAAACAAACAAACATTACCATGAAATGAAAAACACATGACACAGTATTTTTGACGTGGAAACCCTGTTAAGGGAGAAAACCACGGGGTGATTAACCCAAAGATTATTCTCTGTTAGAAGAATAAGGAATTACAAAATGGCACTTGCCAATTAGGGCTCACTGCCTGAGCACACTGCTCACAAAGAGGCCCACTGCCTACAAGGAGACACACTGTCTACAAAGTGATAAGAATCACAGTCTTGAACTTATTGGAAGCATCTACATATGCTGGAGTTCAGTTCTGGTTAGGCTCAGTACACTGATCTGCTGCACTTCATCTTTCCTCTGTTCTTTATTCTGCTATCCTTTCACATACCAGATCTTTCTTACTACTTCTGCTCTGTTCTGCACTTATTCGCATACACCATCACATAATTACAATCTTCACAACTAAATCCATCCTCTATATATATCCGCACTAGTGATTTCATTATCTTTCTAGTCGGCACCCGGAATAATCTATCTTCTCACAAACTCTGTTCTGTCGGCTGAATCCTTGCATATCAAGTAATGCGGATCAAGCATATACTTGTAGATGTCATTCATCATGTCGGCCAAACATGATTCATGCCTTCACAACCTTTACCATCAACAGTAACACATCCGAAAAATAGTCTGATACTCTGTCAGTCAGTTCTTCCTCTGTTCTCACTGTCTCTCAGGAATCCGGTACTCAACTATTCATATCTTTTTCTTTGTTCATCACCGGAGGCTAAATCCTTGGAATATACTACTCAAGGTAGTCCTCTTGACTTCCCCAAATCTGCACTGCACCAAGACACTTCCTCTGAGAGATCCGGACCAATCTGTCGGACCTTGCCACATGCTCTGTTCTTGTTCACCGGACCACAACAATCTTCATTCTGACTTCCGGTAGAGACACACCATGACTTGCAGATATGTGGGATGACCTTTGTTGCCATAAATGACAACAACCATGAATCCATATAGTGTCTCTTGCCAACATCAATTCCTTCAGAATTGGTCCAGTTAAGCAAGTCTTCCGGTAAAACAGGTTTCTCACAAGATTGGCCCGGTATGAATCCAAATTGATACAGCTTGATCTGCGGATACATAAGATGATCAGAAGGACAAGTGGATATGATGATTCATCACTAACATTGATCACAAGGGAATCATAATGATCCAGATGAGTTTCTTCCTCCTTGAACAAGGAAAACTAGGCAAACCGGAATGAATTAGGTTGCGCATTTATTGCAGGGTGAAAATTAGGGCTTCTTGGAATAAAAGAGTTCATTTGTCTATCATTTACACACTTGTACACTCACATGCAAAGAAGAAAGAAAAGGAGCTCTGCAAACAACTTCTACCAAAAGATCAAGGCAACTCTTCATATAGCTCTATACGGATTTCTTCGTGTGCCCTAACCTGTGTAAAAGGTATTTATCGTTCTTGATATCCTTCAGTAAGATTGTTTGATGATGGCCACTCTGAATATAGTTAAGATATCTGATAGACCTTGCCCCACTTTTAAGAAACATCCATACAAATCCTTGGAGGTAGATCCCCTAGGAGCATTTTCCAGTGTTCCGCATGGCATCTTGCACACTGAATATATTAGGGTTTATATACATGCAAACATTGAAGAGTTTGGGGAATTCAAACTAAGAGACATATACCACAAGTAGTTAATAGATGATTCCTTTGAGATCAAACCTCAGTATAAGGGCATTTAGGAAAAGCATTTTGATTAGTTCATTCATTTCCCCTACTTTGAAGAAGATGAATGGGTCCGGTATGTTTTAAGTAGGGTGCATGATAACTTCCTATGGCTGAATAGACCTTGCAAGATCACCAAGGAAGCAATTAGGGTAGTAACTGGTTTACATTCCTCCGGAGGAATTCCTGTCCTCAAATCTGTCAAAAACAACATTGTCACAGAGGCCACCGGATCAAAATTTGATAAGAGGGCAATGACCATTGAGGATATTACTGACTCGAATATCAAGTATGCATCTATGATAATAGGATACAAGATATATCATTCCAGTAGGGAGAATTCAATATCCGAAACTGTAATATATACTGCCTATGAGATGCTGAGAAAAAATGTAGAATATGATCTATGTGAACTTCTTTTGAGCCAGTTAATGGAAAACATACAAAAGATCAAAAAGGACAAGAAAAACTCTTTCAAATATGGTGCACTAATAGTATATTTATTTTTCTACTTCATGAATGAGTTGCCTAGATCAAATGGATGGGTATAATAGAATGACAAACCAGTAGCAGTTCAGATTAGAGACTATTTGCATGGGCTTGGGGATGCTAAAGCAAGAAATACAGCCATGTGGCGATACTTCAAAAACTTTTAGAACATGATGCAATCAAGAGAAAGGATTCCCCAGTCTCTTGTTGAGAAATACAAGGACACAGTCTACTTTATGGTAGAGACTGATCAGTGCCTAATGGAGGTAGTAGAACCAAGGATAGTCTGGATCATGCCCATGGGGTATGAAGTTGATGAATAGATTATGGAGCTGCATGTTCAACACATACTGAGTCAGCCTAAAGATCCAAAGGCAGAAAGGTTTGGAACCTTTGAGGAGCTAAGAGTAAAGATCCATGTGGAACTCAGAGAACCAGAGATGAAAAGGAAGGTGAGAAAAGAAGTAGAACATATTGCACAAGGCCTTGGGATCTCAAAGGAGGCACTTGATGCCAATCGGGAAAAGAGACAAAAAGCTGATGAAGAGAAGAAAGAGGTAGAAAAAGGAAGCAAGAAAAGTGCTCTAGTAGAAACTTCCACCTGGACCAGATCTTCAAAGAGACCAGCACCTGTCCCTGCTAAAAGCTCAAAACTGGAAGTCCAAGCATCCGGCAAAGGAGAGAAAAGGTCAAAGACAAAAGCCATTAGGGCTTATGCAAGTCAAAGAGATGAAGAAGAAACTGAATCAGATGAGGGGGTAAAGGAAATAAAGAAGCAGAAGAAGAAAGGATCCGGTAAGCCCTCCACAGGCCAAGACAAGGAAGAAATGGTAGAGGAATTTGTTGAAAAGCCCACCCTATCCCTAGAAAGTGTAATCAAATCAATCACTATGGATGGAAACCTTCAACCAATGGCCGAATTCTATGATGATTACAATGAGGCCGACCAAAAGATCTTGCAGGAAGCTACAATCAGGTATTTAAACATTTACAATAAAGCTTTTATTGAAATTATCTCTCTAATTCCTAAGAGTCTAGAGAAGGAGTTGGAAATGAGAAAGACCAATGCCATGGCAAAACACCTTGAGATCCAGGAACAGATAGCTATTCAGCTATATCCTTCAATTGATCCCAAGACAATGAACATGGTATTCAAAGAATGCAAGGATGAATTCAGGAGCAAAGCAAGGATGAATTAGCTTATGCTTGGTGAGACCAACAAGGTAGCCAAGGACACTGAAGAGATTGTCCAGAAAACCTTCAAAAGATTTAATCTTCCTATTATAGAGGACTTGGGTACTGATCCCTCCACTACAAATGTTGCAGAAGAAACTCCTGAGAAAATGTCAGAAGAGGTGGGCCCCGAACAAACTAACATTTCTCCTCTAGTTTCCCCTATAGTCTCCAGATCCAAAGAAGAAGAAAAATTACAGGAGAAAGAAGCAAAGGTGAAGGAAAAAGAAGGTGACAGTGCAAAGGTTGCAGAGGGACAGAAGACTTCAGTAGAGAAAACCACAACTGCTAGTGGTGGGAATGTAGAAGGAGAGAAAAATCCAAAGGACAGCTCCAAGACTGCAGAAGAGAAGAAACATCTGTCTCCAGCAAGAGACACTGCACAAACTATTCAAGAATTTCTGAGCAAAGAAACAATGGAGATTGATGAACCGGAGCTTCTACAAGATCCATTCAATTTTGATTCTCTTTCTCCGGTACAGACAATGAAGATAGCTTCATTTGCAAATTCTAAGGCTAATGAAAAACTCCTAAAGTCTCATATGGAAGACTGTGAGTTGATAGAAGCTACATGTGGAGTGCTGGAAAAGATCATACCATCTTTTCAAAAGGATCCCACAGCCTCCTCTTCCGGTAATCTCAAAACCTTAGTCAGCAGTGTTAGTACACATTTTGATTCTCTAGAAAAATTAGCTGAAGAAAAGGTCTGGAAGGAGTTTTTGGATAAGAGATTCTCAGAGGTACAAGGATTAATCACTAATGATAGAAGAAATATAAGTATTGGGATAAAGAGCTTAGAAAATGCTCTTAAGGATGGCAGTGAAATATACAAATTTTGTATCTTCTGGTCTAAAGTAACACTGGACATTGAGAAGAAAATAAAAGAACAGGAGGATAAACTATCAAACCTATCAAAGAATTTTGATCCTCTCTGCTCCTCTATAACAAATCAAGAATGTCAGACTATCACAGTCTTGAGTGAAATCAAGAAGTTGGAGAAGGAAAGAAAAAATAGGATAAGCAGGTTGAGTGAGCTTAGGGGGTTAATTGTCCCCAAACTAGAGGCCATGCATGAGGCTATAAAAGAAGCCCAAATTCTAGCCCAGACCACTGATCCGGCAGATCTAAAAAGGGCAGATGCGTTTGCATTCCTGTTAAGTGGGCATATCTCAATTTTGGATAGGATGAAGCAGAGCTGGGCGACAGAAGTTGTACAGTTGAAGAACACTTTTGCAGACATACTTAAGTATATGTAAGTACAACTTGTATATATATACTTATGCGGCTAAGTATAGTTAACATTTTGAAACTTTTGGTATGCGGACCCTACCCTTTGCCATTGATGTCAAAGGGGGAGTGAGGAGCAGTGAAAAATGAGGAATCCAACTAAGGGGGAGCTCCAAAAAATGTATATAAAAACAGAGCATCAGCCAAGGGGGAGCATAGTGTAAACACTTAGTCATTTTTCACTAAGTGTTGCCATCAATGCCAAAGGGGGAGATTGTTGGGAAGAGACACTATATGGATTCATGATTGTTGTCATTGATGGCAACAAAGTTCATCCCACACATCCGCAGGACATGGTGTGTCTCTACCAGAAGTCAGAGTGAAGAATGTTGTGGTCTGGTAAACAAGAACAGAGCATATGGCAAGGTCTAACAAACAGGTCTGGATCTCTGAGAGGAAGTATCTTGGTAAAGTACAGATTTGGGGAAGTAAAGAGTACTACCTTGAGTGATAGATTCCAAGGTTTTAGCCTCCGGTGATAGATGAGGCAAAAGATATGAATACTTGAGTACCGGGTTCCTGAGTGACAGTATGAACAGAGGAAGAACTGACTGACAGAACATCAGACTACTTTCCAGATGTGTTACTGATGGTGTTAAAGGTTATGAAGGCATGAATCATGTTTGGTTGACATGATTAATGATTTCTACAAGTATATGCTTGATCCGCATTACTTGATGTGTAAGGATTCAGCTGATAGAACAGAGTTTGTGAGAAGATTGACTGTTCCGGGTGCCGACTAGAAAGATAATGAAATCACTTGTACGGATATATATAAAGGATGGATTTAGTTGTGAGATGTGCTGTCATGAGATGTGATATGTGAACAAAAGCATAGCAGAGTAGAAGCAGTAAGGAAGGTCCGGTATGTGAAAGGAAAGCAGCATAGGAGAAGAGGAAAGATGAAGTGCAGCAGATCAGTGTACTGAGCCTAACCGGAACTGAACTCTAGCATATGTGGATGCTTCCAATCAGTTCAAGTATTGTATAACATTCTTTTGTAGACAGTGTGTCTCCTTGTAGGCAGTGTGCCTCCTTTGTGAGCAGTGTGCTCGGGCAATGAGCCCTAATTGGCAAGTGTCATTTTGTAATTCCTTATTCTTCTAACAGAGAATAATCTTTGGGTTAATCATCCCATGGTTTTCTCCCTTAACAGGGTTTCCACGTCAAAAATACTGTGTCATGTGTTTTTCATTTCATGGTAATGTTTGCTTATTTGAATTAATGTTGCATTGATTAATAAGTAAGTTCAGAAAGAAGAAATAATTAGGATAACTGATTCACCCCCCCTCTCAGTTATCAACATGGAGGGCCAAGAATAGCACATATCCGACAGCTGCCAAACTTCCTGTGCACTTGTTTAAATATGATTTTGATGAAGAATATCAATACCTGATTGCATTACTCAGCAGGGTGATAGGCCAGCCTGATGCTGGTAGTTTTAAGGATTGGATGTATGGTGTAATCATGATGTGCATATATGTAGACATCAAGCCATTGTGGGGCCAATTGATAAGTGATGCTCTACATGAGCAGCTAATGAACCTGGGAGGTTCAAATTGTTCTTTTTATATGACATCATACATTGTCTACTCCTATGCTTACAAAGGCACATTTGATGCACTGGTTACAGATGGAAAAGTTACAGGCACAATCAATGCTGTGCATATTTGGGATCATCATCCCCAATTACAAAGAGTTAACTACCTCCAGGATTACAAACTGGTCAATGATGCATTCTCTATGCATCTGGTAAGGACCATGGAGGAAGATAGGACAAAAAGATTGAGCATGGAAGCTCAAGAAATAATCTACAGGCATGGAGCCTAGTATATTCAATTTGTAACATTTTCCTATATGAGAATTGAAGGTTTTGAAGGACATCCCCTCATGCTACCAAGATACCCCACTGATGCAGTGATACTAATGGAATTCATAAGGCAGAGCTCCACAATGCTAAAAACATACAAAGATGCTCATAAGCTACCTCCAATTTTGTTTCTAGTCACTATTGGCTGGTATATGTGCCCAGATTCAGAAAGCATCAAGAAGGTGATGGTCAGCTTAAATAAAATGCAGTTGCAACCATTCCCAATGATAAGGACATATGATCCTTATGAAAGGATACAAAAAATAATAGGGAAACCTATTCATCAAAGGCACCTGGAAGACTTCTGGGTAGATTGTGAAGATGAAACAGAAGCCAGAAGAAGAAGGTACCAGAGGCTAACATTAAATCAAGTCAAAACCTTTGACTGCATCCCCATTCCTCAACAGTTGAAGAAAGATGATGGCAGGATAATGACAGATGAATATGAGGAAAAGAAAATATATAATGATACCATATCTGCACCTAACCTTACAATACAAGAGGACATTTCTTTGGATCCTTTCATTGCCAGGACCTTACAGCTAACCCAAGCCTGGGTTGATGAACAGATTGAGGCATTGAAGAAGAAAGGTGTTGCCATCACTGTGGACAACAAGAAGAAAGGACAAGATATTCCTGATGAGGAATATGATGATTTTATAAGTGAAAAGAGAAAATCTAAAGGAGACAGACTGCCTCCACAACAACAACAAAGCAAAAGGCTCCGTAGGGGTAAGAAAATTGATAGTGAACCCAAGGGGGTGATTATTGAAAGGGCAGTATTTCCAGCTGAGGAGGTAGCAGCATCAGGATCAAGATCAGGATTAGCATCACCTCCACGGACAAGGAAACAAAAGTTCAAGAAAGATCAGCCAGCAAGGGCAGTAATTACTGAGACCCAAGAGGAGGGCCAATCCTCACATAAACCTACAGAAGAAGAGGAGGCCCCCTTGTTATTCAAAAGGAAGAGAAGAGCCCCATAGCTGGTGGTAGCTACCCCACCTAAGAGACCAAGAACCTCCACGAGGGGTGAAATAAAGCAGTCCCCTACACTAGTGAAAGGGGCAGGTAGCGAAGTTGTGCACAAGGAATTTCAGCACAATGTTCCACTTCCTACCATTGTGAAGTTCAAAACTGAACTTGTTGAAGAGCAGATGAAAGAAACCTCCAAGGCATCTTAGGGAGGTCATATCTCATTAGAGGAGACAATTAACCTATCTGATGATGAGGTTGTGAAGGAAGTAGCTTCACAAAAGATGGAGACCCTTGTTACAGGTACACATGACCCCTGACAAGACTCCAACAGTTCAAACAATACTGGAGGAGATAAAGCAAGTGGATACAGAAAAGGAAAGGAGCCCAGAGAAGATAGCCCAAGAAATAGAGCTGGACACACTAATTACACAAGTGACAAGTCCTATAGTGGTAGATTTGACAAGTAAACAGGATGCAAGTCCTGAACATCTAGCAGGTACACTTGACAAAGGGCAACATACAAAAGAAGTGAAGATGGCAGAACCAGAAGGCCATGCTTCAGATATAGGTCAACAAAGCTGACAAGATACATCAGTGAAGCCAGCTATAGTAGAGGTTTAGGAAAAGAAGGCTGATGAGAAGGATGTAGTAGAAGATCCTGCTTCCAATGTTCAGGAAGTAAGTAGCACAAGTGCAGAATAGATAGTGGTTTCAGAACAAACACCAGCACCTAAGGACGATTCCACAATATCCACCGCTATAAATATGCCTCAATAGGAGGAAAAGTCAAAAGTGGATGAGGTGATAACGGAGAAGGATCATGATCATCATGATCATCATATGGACACATCACAAGATCCTCCACCTCAGGATGATGCTCCTCCAGAAAAGGAAGTTCCTCAGCAGGAGGATGTACCACAGGATCACCCTCAAAGTGAGCATCATGAAGAAGAAATGAGGAAATCACCTTCTCCATCACATATGCTGACAGATATAGGAGATCAAGGTGAATGTCATGATGATGCAGAGAAATATGATCAGATACCTCCATGGTTGGAAAAAGAGGTAAACACAGAAGTAGATTTTGTGATTCAAGAATTTGATGTATTTACTTTGTTTTCAGAGAATCTAATAAAACCAAAGAGGAAGGCCAGAATGACTTTAGCCATCAAAAGAGACCCAACAATTGGAAGAAGGACTGCACAAATTGCAATCCCTACTGTAGAGAAAGAGAAAGGTAAAATTACTCTGGAAGAATTCCAGATTAATACAGTTGACCTGGGGTTTGTAAATGAAGACCAAGAGGGTCAAGAAGGTAAAGACATCATTGATTCTTTGATTCAAAAAGTGAAGAAGGAAAAGAAGAAAAATAAGCAACACAAAGAGCACATTGCTCAGTTGCATGCATATATGGGAAGGTTAACTAATCCTGAGGATAAGTTCGCTCAACATGCAATCCCATTGACTACTATTTCCCAAGATGAGGTGTATAAGTTGGATCTCATGAAACGTGAGTCATCCATACTGAGAAGGTGGATGTTTGCCACAATTGATACTGCAGAAGAAGTGGTAAAGGCTTCTTTGAAGAGGTGGGGTACTCTCAGTGACTCCAGGCGAAAAGTAGACAAGTTGCAAATGTAGGCGGGTAAAAGGTCTTTCCAATTGGAAAAGATATTAGATATCTTGGGAGAAATAAAGAGGATAAATCCTCAACTGCTTATCAACAAGCAGGTGTTGAATAATAACACTGCATTATTGGTTGATATATGGTATAAGGACATTCAATTTGAATGTGATGTCCTCAAGAGATGTAACAATAAGTTGAGGGAGATCAGCATAAAATTACATGACATGATGTCTTTTGAGGCAGAAATTTTGGAGACCTTAGAAGGAAAAGTGGAAGGGAAGATAGATAATCAAGATGAAGAGTTTGCAATCCAAGCTCTACATAAAAACTTCCAATTTGTTGCAGATGGTCCACTAGGCCAACTGACAGAGGAAATCATGGATAGACTGGTGAGCTCCAAGATGAAAATGGAACATTATAATGAGACGCTGCACAATAGGAAAAATAAGCTGGACAACATCAGAAATAAATATCAGGCACATAAGCACGCCATCATCAAAGCAAAGACCCAGGATGGCGGGGAAATAGATAAAATCATGCAGTTGTATGAACAGGTCAGGATCAGCATGCAGCCTCATATACAGGGTCATCATCATCAAGATGATGAAGATACAGAAAGTGATGCACCTGATGATGGAGCACATGAGTCAGATAAAGTAGATGATGATGCATCATAAAGTAAATATCAACGTCTGATACTTAGTGAAAATAAGTACTCCATATAGTTGCCAGCTGGCAACTTGTGCCATTTTGATAAAGTTGACAAAGTCAAAGAGATATACTAACCGTAGATATTCATAGACAAATCAAGATCTAAGATCTTTTTGTAATGGATTCCTCACCTTGTTCTATAAAAGGTGCTGGAATGCCTCATTTCTATTATTTGAAAGTTAATTGAAATCCGTCTGCTGAAATATTCAGGGCTCATTTCAAAGTTTTTTGTATACATCTATATCTTTGCATACTTAATGAATGAGAAGACTTGTTTGATTACAATTCATAGTAAATCTTGAGTAATCAGTGTGTGAATTCTAGATATATGTTGTGATTTGCTACGTCCCTTGGGGTGCATATCTACTTGCATATGTTGTTTTCATACAATTCCTTTGAAGTTAGCATCAACTGTATCTAGCTGTGGAATGTCCTGGTGAACATATGGTTTGGTTTTCTTCTCTTCGTGACTGTATCTGATGTACATGTGGTTCAATAGCTGAAGGTTCAACATTAATTTGAAGCATTTCTTTCAATTTCTTTTAAATTTCAAAGCATTTCACCATCATAATTGCAAATAATTGATAATATTAAGTGAATAACATAAAATATGTAGATATCTCGTAGATAATAGTATATCTTTAGCATATTTAGAGACAAAGCATGTTCAATTGATGAATATCATGCAAATATTTGAGTATAACTGCATCATTTGATCAAATAACTGTATAAAATGACTTCTCTATAAAGAATCTTTGTAGAAATAGTGTCATGATGATGAACTCTACATAAGGCCCCAAAATGGAAACAGCAACACACATCAACCTCTGAGTAACGTCAGATGATTAAAACCTAATCACCAGAGACTTGGGATCATGAATTTTCTGAATTCATCGTATCTTTCAAGATGAATAAAGGTTAATGTGTACTTTTATTCTATGCTTGTTTGTGACTAACATCATAACCAACAAGTCTTTCCTTTAATTCATTGACTTCAGAGTTTGACTGCTCAAGATCATCAAGGGCAGTCTTGAGTTGCTCCCTTAAACCATATACATCCATTTGGATTCCCAGATCTTCCTCAAGCTGTTAGACTCTATTTAGGAGGAACTTAGCTCTGATACCAATTGTTGATAACTAAGAGGGGGGGTGAATCAATTATCTTAATTATTTTAGCTTTCTGAACTTTCTTAATAATTAGTGCAGCATCAATTCAAACAAGCAAACATAACCATGAAATAGAAATACACATGACACAATATTTTTGACGTGGAAACCCTGTTAAGGGAGAAAACAATGGGGTGATTAACCCAAGATTGTATTCGTTGTTAGAAGAATAGAAGTACAAAATGGCACTTGCCAATTAGGGTTCACTGCCCGAGCACACTGCTCACAAGAGACACACTGCCTACAAGAGACACACTATCTACAATTTATAAAGAGTGTAATACAATACTTGAACTGATAAGGAGCATCAACATATGCTGGAGTTCAGTTCCTGTTAGGCTCTGTATACTGTCTGCTGCACTTCATCTTTCTTCTCTTATGCTACTCTTCTTTCACATACTGGATCTTCCCTTCTGCTTTTTATTCGGCTCTACTGCTTTTCTTCGCACATCACTTACAACCACAATACTCCTCATAACTAAATCCATCTTATATATATATCCGCAAAAGTGATTTCATCACCTTTCTAGTCGGCACTCGGAATAGTTAATATTTTCCATAAACTCTGATCTGTCGGCTAAATCCTTGCTTACCAAGTAATGCGGATCAAGGATATACTTGTGGAAATCATCAATCATGTTGGCCAAACATAATTTATGCCTTCATAACCTTTACCAACATTAGTAACACATCCGGAATAATGTCTGATGTTTTTCTAGTCAGTTCTTCCTCTGTTCACACTGTCACTTGGGAACCTGACACTCAAGCATTCATATCTCTTTATCCTTTCCACACCAGAGGCTCAAACCTTGGAATCTATCAGTCAAGACACTCCTCTTGACTTTCCCAAATCCACAATTCACTGAGATACTTCTACTGAGAGATCCGGACCTGTTTGTCTGACCTTACTGACTGCTTTGTTCTTGCTTACCGGACCTCAACACTTCTTCAGTCTGACTTCCGGTGAGGACTTATCATGCATTGCGGATGTGTGGGATAACCTTTGTTGCCATCAATGACAACATTCATGAATCCATTTAGTGTCTCTTGCCAACATAGTAATAATCTCATAGATTGAAAGACATTACATAGACCCATATTAATTTTAGAGAGGTCCAAAAGAGCAGACACAGGCCAAAAAATAATAAGAGAGGCAAAAATACTAGTTTATATTGATCACAGAGGCCAAATAGCCATTACAAAGAATAGCCCTGAAGAACAACCAACCCCTATACATCTGGTTTTACATGTATATATATCATTTCATTTTGGCCTCAGCCCCTTCCCATCAATTTCGCTGATGGGCTGTGTATTAGAAAATATCTCTGCCTGAAGGGATGTCCACCTGCAAGAAGTTATGGCACAAAAAGATCTGAAACTAGGCAGATCGAAGATATTTTCCAGGTCTTCAATGCAAGCTGCATAGTCATCAATTTGTAGCAATAAATGCAACAAATATCTATGTTTGAATATCAAATGTTGCTGCTGAAACATCGCGCTGGCCAAAATATGCAAAGCTAGATCTAAAAAATGAAAGTTGGAAAATCCTCCCAAAAACCTACTCAAATGAAAGAGGAGGCCAAAATATGTACTTTTGCCTCCTATAGCATGTCAAAATTCGCTGAAATGGGGAAGATACAGGTGGTCAAAGATCTGGTCAACTGCCTGTGTATATCGCTTCTGCATCTGCATGTATATCAGCTTCTGAAGATAGCTCTGAATCTAACTTTACATCTACAAACCCCTTTGTATGTATCTCTGCTCTTTGGCACCAAAACACCTCTGCAATTGCTCTAGAAAGATGCATTTGAAATTGCTTTGTATATGCATTCGCCGCTGCCACGTGGCACCTCCTGATTTGCCGCTGTACCAAAGCCGGGACCCATTGCTGAAGAATTGCACCCTCCATTGGCCTTCAGAAAGACCCAAAAATAAGCTGCTGATGCATCATGTTTGGCCGAAAACTCCCTTGCATATCGGCTTGTATATGCAAAGATACAAGCAAATATACAAACAACTAGCACATGCAAACGTGCATTTTGCCCTTTGTAATCGCGACTCGCATATGCATACAATCACCCTTGTATATACAAGTCACGCACTTCAAACTCTTAAAAAGTAGATGGGAAACATTTTGAAATCCAGGTTGTATCTAACCTCCTTTGTATCTGCAAACATACAAGTCACGGACCCCAAATTGACCATTAACTGTATTTGACTGCTCTGTCGGGTTTGGCCTGTATCTCCGATCTTTTTATATCACTAACTTGTATATTGCAATATACAATCACCCATATACAAGGCAGACCCGAAAATTTTAATAAAACAAGTTAAAAATGCAATCGGGTCCGGTTTGTATATAAACGTTTGTATATCGGCTTTGTATGTGAAAACATACAAAGCAAAATATACAAGCCACTGTAGCAAATGTATCTCTGGCGAAGGTCCCTTGTATCTCTGATATATAATCGGCCTTGCATGCGTGCGGGCCCCACCTCTTGCACATTCAGCCTTTGTATGTTTCTCTGTATGTTTCACATGTATATTCAAAACATACAAGTGAAATATACAAAGAAACATACAAGGCCGAATGTGCATTCCACTGTAGCGGATGCACCTGCATGTTTGAAAACCTTGTACCCTTTCGTTGCATGTGCAAACATACAACACAAAATGCACTTGAAACCCGATATACAAGAGGGAATATTCCTGCAATGCATCTCCTGCTTTGTATATTTCTTTCCTTGTATATCTCCATTGTATGAGCCAAATATACATGCAGACCCAATATACATTCAGCGAATATTCTGGGGATCTGCGATGTATATTCCATCCTTGTATCTGCCCTTGCATCTTTCTAGCGAATGTATATTTGCTTGTATGTTGAAATTACAAAGGCAAACATACAAACCTTCCAAACATACAAAAGGGGAAACTTGAAGAAAAATGTGATAGATGCACAATATACCTTGTATGTCTCACTTGCATATCGCCGATATACAAATCAGGAATATTCCCAGGGACCTGCGAGAGATTCCCAAAATGTATATGTCTCTCCTTGGCCCGATATACATTCAGAAAATGCATAAAACCTAATTTTTTCAACATCTTCTAAGGCCGATGGAGATCTGCAAGCCCGCCAAATGAACATTTGAACTGTATGTTGACCCAAACTTTTGACCATGAATAACTTCTTTGTTTGGCCGAATTTCAGGGTGCTGTAAAAAGCAAACCTGCCTATTTTTTCAAGCTCTTTCCAATGGTAAGGTTCTTTAGGCAAGGCTTCTTCAGAAATTTGGCACTTTTGCTTTATAGGGACCTTAAAGAGGGATTTTCAAGGAAAATACCAGGTGGACTATTTGGCTCTGAATAGAGGAAAAAATAGGATAACATTCTTGGCGACCTCTATGGGATGTTTGCCTGCTAAACATAAGATCAGTGGCCTTCTTGCATGCATTTGGCATGGAGTCACACCTAAAACGTGCTGGAAAACTGGAACTTGCCTCCAAAACACAAAAAGGGGAAGGGGCCTGCATTCTCCTAATGACAATGCAGCCTGTGCAGAAGCACTTATGGAAAGGGAAAACTACAACAGAAATGAAACCTACTTCTAACTCTAAACTAACCAGTCAGACATGACCTTAAACAAAGCCATTAACTGGTTCTTGTAAATAATTGCCCCTCCTTAACAATTTACAATGTTTCTCATTCTTGTGGGCAGTTAAAAAGAGATAAGGGGAAAATGTACATATGACAAATTGACAAAACACCCCCCACAAAATGGAGATAAACTCACCTATCCACTTGGACTGATTATTGATGTTGCTAACTTGTGGTGAATAAATGGGTTGATCCCACCCATTTCGATGCTCAACTTCATGCTTAGATGTAAGCATGACAATTGGTGACTCCTCTTGATATGTCTCCAACTGGGCTAGATGCCTGATTGGGCATCCCCTTGAATGCTCTAATTTTTTCTCTTCTTGCTCTTCATTTGGTATGTTGGTGACCTCCACCCTTCTATCATGTTGCTCTTGTGTGTGAAATAGTTGACCTGAGACCTCATGGTTTTTTCCTTCATCCCTCAAAGAATCCAAGAAAGCTGACATAATGTCATCATGGCTGCAATCTTCCTCTTCTTGCTGGTCTGAAAACTCTAACTCCTGTGATTCCATTATAAATATGGCTGCCTGTACCTTATGAACAAGATGTTCATGATTTTCTAATTTAGGCTCAAAAAATGAGCCTTGTACATGTTCAAAAGAGAAAACTTCGCCACCAAGAAGTTGATATCCCTGTTGGATAACAAAGAACAAATCTTCAATTTGCTCTTGTCCATGTTTAGTCCCTTCATTATTTTCAATAAAGCATGGGAGATCATCAAGCACATCAGCATAATCAGCCTCTGTACCATCTATCATAGGGCAGCAAGTTTGGCCTTCTTTATGGTTTGGAACCTCACTGTCATGCTCAGCCCTAAACTACAGTAATTTGTTATGATTTTCTACATTCTCTTATTGCTGCCTATTCACAACCAGCTGCACATATTCTTCATCTTCAACGTAGTCGGGTAGCTCATGAAGTAGGGCAGCATCATCCATTTCTAATGTGACATTAACAATACTCATAGGTGCAATAGGTTCAAACAATTCCATCCTTGTGAGTGCAGGAACAAACTGCTCCTCATTAGTTTTATCTTCTTCCACCTCCTCTTTTGGCTCATCTTTCCAAAAAGAGGCCTGAATATCTTCTTGAATTTCTAGGAAGGGAGAGGGTTCTATATAAATTTGTTCTTGGGGAGTGATAGCTTGAGTTTGCACAGGAACAGGGGCCTGTGAAAGGATATAAGCATTGAAGCCTGGAAACTTATGGAGTCTAGGGTGCTCTTGTTTAAGTATAGGTTCCTTTGGTGGATGAGACCCTCTGGAGCTTGGACTATTCAATTAAGGAGACTCATCATGCTTGAAGCTTGGTATTCTGAAGTTAAGAACCTGCTCCTCAAAAAATGGATTTAGAAGAGTGAGGGCTGGCTGAGTTTCCAACCTTTGACATGGAGCCAACAAAACCCTATTTTGCTCTTCTTTTGCTAGCTAAATGCCAGAGCATTTTTCCATTTGTATGTTTGGTGAAGGGTTTTCACAGGGTGGAAGAGATGGCCCTTTCCAACTTGGAACCTTCAAGGCAGAGAGATGTCTGAAACATGGGATTATGACAGGCCTGGATTCTACAACCCTTTCCTCCTCTTGATTTTGAACTGGCATGAGAGGATTGCCCTTCACAAGATTCGACATTTTATAACCAGGATGATTGGCCCAAGAAGGCTGCCATAACATAGAAGTCTGAGCCACATTCACAGATTCACCTTGGTTTGGGGGATGGACCTACTTGAAGCTGGGAATAGGAGAGAAACTTTTTATTTGCATGTTCAAGCGTTCCTCTTCATGCACTCTTCTATTTTCTGCCTCTTGCTGGTGCAAAAAAACCTGGTAGGCGAGCTCCTCCTGCTGCTCATTATACTGTGCTTCTCTATCTATTTCTAACATTTGCCTTTTGAAATCTAATAACCAACCTTTAATGCTACCCAAATCAGCATTTTGGGACTGACTAGGGAGATTGCAGGCTTGATTTTGAGCATAAAGGGTTTCATAAGGCTGACTATAAGAATGGATAGGCTGCAAACAAGGATGGACCAGAGTGGTTTGAAAATGCTCTTGCTGGTACTACTGACTACAATGAGGAGAGGGGTTATTTGGAGCAAATTCAAAGGCATTGGGGGCCTGGTATTGCTGATATGGGGGCCAACAGCTGGAATTTGGATTAGGGGTAGGGGAATAGCCATGACTCCCATAAAATTGTGACATTTTATGGCCTCTAAATTTTGGATATTCATAAACATGTCAGAATTAGAGAAAAATAGGTCTGCAACCTAGAAAAGACTAGATACAAATCAGAGAGGGAGTTGCGAGGTGATTACAATGCTTCTTGAAGCTGAATAAGCCAGGAAAACCACCAAAATCCTGATATTTAAAAATTGTTTAGGTACTTGGGCTGCTGAATCCAGCTGATTTGTTTAGTAGAGTCGCCATAGTGTTGTTTGTGTCACCTCCAAAGGCTAGTAATACTAGGAGAAACACCAAAAATCTCTTAGTATCTTGATGAGAAGTTCATCAAACTGGGCCCACCGGGCGTGCCAAAGTTGTTATCACTTAGTTTTGCACCCTTGCATACAGTTGTGAAACCTCTGCAAACTGGAGTAACATGGGACTGATCTCTGAGAGTGGGACTTTGCTAAATGAGATCAGACCTTCAGAGAAGGCTGGCTTCCTCTCTCTAAGCCTAATCCTCAGATAAATTCATCTAAACCTAGTGCTAATGCTTGTTGGGAAAAGGGTTAGAAGGAATGCTGGAAAGAAATGCTAAAATAAACTAAGTGATACACCAGATTTAAATGTGTTTGGCTGCAACTGAATAGACACAGTAATAATCTCATAGCTAGAAAGACATTACACAGACCCATATTAATTTTAGAGAGGTCCAGAAGAGCAGACACAGGCCAAAAAATAATAAGAGAGAGGTAAAAATACCAGTTTATATTGATCATAGAGGCCAAATAGCCATTACAAAGAATAGCCCTGAAGAACAACCAACCCCTATACATCTGGTTTTACATGTATCATTTCATTTTGGCCTCAGCCCCTTCCCATCAATTTCGCCAATGGGCTGTGTATTAGAAAATATATCTGCCTGAAGGGACGTCCACCTGCAAGAAGTTATGGCACAAAAAGATCTGAAACTGGGCAGATAGAAGATATTTTCCAGGTCTTCAATGCAAGTTGCATAGTCATCGATTTGTAGCAATAAATGCAACAAATATCTGCATTTGAATATCAAATGTCACTACTGAAACGTCGCAATGGCCAAAACATGCAAAGCCAGATCTAAAAAATGAAAACTAGAAAATCCCCCCAAAAACCTAGTCAAATGAAAGAGGAGGCCAAAATATGTACTTTTGCCTCCTACAGCATGTCAAAATTCGCTGAAATGGGGAAGATACAGGCGGTCAAAGATCTGGTCAACTACCTGTATATATCACTTCTGCATCTGCATGTATATCAGCTTCTGAAGATAGATCTGAATCTGACTTTACATGTACAAACCCCTTTGTATGTATCTCTGCTCTTTGGCGCCAAAAGGCCTCTGCAATCGCTCCAGAAAGATGCATTGAAAATTGCTTTATATATGCAAGAGCCTTTGTATATGCATTCACCGCTGCCACGTGGCACCTCCTGATTTGCCGTTGTACCAAAGCCGGGACCCATCGCTAAAGAACTGTACCCTCCATCGGCCTTCAGAAAGACCCAAAAATAAGCTGCTGATGCATCATGTCTGGCCGAAAACTCCCTTGCATATCGGCTTGTATATGCAAAGATACAAGCAAATATACAAACAACTAGCACATGCAAACGTGCATTTTGCCCTTTGTAATCGCAACTCGCATATGCATACAATCGCCCTTGTATATACAAGTCGCAGACTTCAAACTCTTAAAAAGCAGATGGGAAACATTTTGAAATCCAGGTTGTATCTAACCTCCTTTGTATCTGCAAACATACAAGTCGCGGACCCCAAACTGACCATTAACTGTATTTGACTGCTCTGTCGGGTCCAGCCTGTATCTCCGATCTTTGTATATCACTAACTTGTATATTGCAATATACAATCGCCCATATATAAGGCGGAGCCGAAAATTTTAATAAAACAAGTTAAAAATGCAATCGGGTCTGGCTTGTATATAAACGTTTGTATATCGGCTTTGTATGTGAAAACGTACAAAGCAAAATATATAAGCCACTGTAGCAAATGTATCTCTGGCGAAGGTCCCTTGTATCTCTGATATACAATTGGCCTTGCATGCGTGCAGGCCCCACCTCTTGCACATTCGGCCTTTGTATGTTTCTCTGTATGTTTCACATGTATATTCAAAACATACAAGCGAAATATACAAAGAAACATACAAGGCCGAATGTGCATTCCACTATAGCGAATGCACCTGCATATTTGAAAACCTTGTACCCTTTCGTTGCATGTGCAAACATACAACACAAAATGCACTTGAAACCCGATATACAAGAGGGAATATTCCTGCAATGCATCCCCTGCAATGCATCTCCTACTTTGTATATTTCTTTCCTTGTATATCTCCATTGTATGAGCCAAATATACATGCAGACCCAATATACATTTAGCAAATATTACGGGGATCTACAATGTATATTCCATCCTTGTATCTGCCCTTGCATCCTTCCAGCGAATGTATATTTGCTTGTATGTTGAAATTACAAAGGCAAACATACAAACCTTCCAAACATACAAAAGGGGAAACTTGAAGAAAAATGTGATAGATGCACAATATACCTTGTATGTCTCACTTGCATATCGCTGATATACAGACCGGGAACATTCCCAGGGACCTGCAGGAGATTCCCAAAATGTATATGTCTCTCCTTGGCCCGATATACATTCAGAAAATGCATAAAACCTAATTTTTTCAACATCTTCTAAGGCCGATGAAGATCTGCAAGCCCGCCAAATGAACATTTGAACTATATGTTGACCCAAACCTTTGACCATGAATAACTTCTTTGTTTGGCCGAATTTCAGGGTGTTGTAAAAAGCAAACCTGCCTATTTTTTCAAGCTCTTTCCAATGGTAAGGTTCTTTAGGCAAGGCTTCTTAGGAAATTTGGCACTTTTGCTTTATAGGGACCTTAAAGAGGGATTTTCAAGGAAAATACCAGGTGGACTATTTGGCTCTGAATAGAGGAAAAAATAGGATAACATGTACCATATTGTAATATCCTCTCTTGAGGAAAGAAACCTAAAACAATTTTCTATATACTTTACCATTCTTGCTTTGGACAAAATGATATTTAGAGGCAACTTAATGATTGGAGTTCTAACTTACTGGGATCCCCTTGTCCATTAAAGGTAGAACTTATTGGCTAAGAAGACAACATTAAACCTCACATTCTCCATGACCAAGAAATTTGAGATCCCCTCCATCTAATTGATCATCACCTCCTAAAAACATAACCATATTATTATTTTGATGTTAAAGAGAATCATCACCTCTAAAATTAAGATATGACATTCAGTTTATATTATCATGCAAATAAGATAGTGTTATATGTAAAGGCTACAATTTTAGATAAATTATCTTTTATATGAAATGTTTTGATAAAAACCTTGGATAAGTTTGCCTATCTAGAGAATTGATAACATTTGATATTATTTATTTGAATATTGTTATAATCAAGAAACAATATTATCCTATATGTCATGATGGGATAAAAGACATATATTAAGAGGCAATACTACAAACTAAAAAGGCATGTCTAGATCGATAAAGAAATCTAGGAAGATGACATTTTGATAAAATACATAAGTGTTTTTTAAAAACTACTTAAGGAGATTTGTATTTATCTAGAATATCTAAATTTGTTGGGTATAAAAGCACCTATTTGTAATGGGTGGTTGTTGCCCTAATACACTGTTTGGGGAGCAAGCCTGGAAAGGATAACTCACCCGTTACTTTAATTTTTTTTATGGATCATTACTATATCTAATGACTATTTATTTTCCCTGTAGACACATGACAAGTTATAAGTGCTTATACGTTTGAAAATTCGGTATGATCTCCTTAATAAGATCGTTAGATCATTTTTAAGTATTGTTATAACATTTTATATGTTGACTTACTTATCTAATTATGGGCTTTTATTATTTTTGCACCAAAAAATAAATTTTATTGATTATTATATTACTAGCTATGTTGGTAACTTTATTGATATTACATATACCTTTATCTATATCTTCAAAACATGGTGCAACTGGTATCACATGGATGGAGTAATATTTAAACAGCTATCTTCTATAGCTCCTTAATCAAAGTTGACTACAAAAGTCACTACAAAAGAATCATGTGCTTTGGAGATTACTGGAAATGTTTTTTCATATGGGTACACTATTACATGTCCCACTTTATTATATAATAAAGCTATTTTCTATTACTCAAGACTCCCATTTCTAGAAATAAAGTACATTTCAAGTTCATGGGCACTACCTTCAAAGGAAAGTCCTTCCATCCTAATATTATTCTTCAGTTCTATATGATTGATTATCAGATGGCATATATACTATGTCAAGAGGATCTGGGTTAGGCTCCTAGTAATCATAAAAATTATATATGCAATATAGCATCAAACCTCTGTGTAGTACCAAATTTTCCAAATTCAAATCAAGGCTTGGCCATCGAGGGGGAGTGTACATGACATTGGCAACTCTAGATGTAAGACCTAAGGCATAAAATAAGACCTTAGGCATTTTAACACCTTAGGATTTGAGGGGGAGTGTGCATGATTTTAGCACCTCTAGATGTAAGACCAAAGGCATAAAATAAGACCTTAGGCATTTTTAACGCCTTGGGATGTAAGGAGTTTCCATTGAGGGGGAAAGAGTATGTCTTACAATGGCAACTCTATGTAAGACCTAAAAGGCAATAAGTAAGACCTCTAGGCATTATATATGGTTAACTCCTTGCATTATATGTAACCCCTATGGGCATATTGAAAATTCTTCTCTCTATAAATCTTCCACTTGTAAAAGCATTGTATTAATATGTAAGACGTACGGGTATTATGTAATGAACATGGGGGTTGGTTTGAGGAGTTCCAAGCTCCAACAAAAACATCGTAAGACCTTCCATCATTTTTTAAAACACAAGATTATAAATTATGACAAAATGACTTTCATGTAGTCCGAAATACATGCTCTTCATTTTGGCATATATTTGTGTCCCTATTTATCACTATCAAAGAAGACCTACATTACTGGGGTGCTTCATTTTTTCTTTTATAGAAATTGACAGGTGATGCCCCCTATTAACATTAAGGGGGAGTGTTAGAACATAATGTTATTAGGGGTCATACATTTATAACATTTATATAATGTTATAATATAAGGTTATAAAACCTTATGTTATAAAGCTATACCATTTAATAATTAATAATCTAATAACTATTATATTATTAACTATTTACAAATGGTTACTTTGAACTGGTGTGACTAATACCCTTTAGGTATTATGCCAGTCCTCCTTTATTTAAGGAGGTTCTCTCTCATTTGAGAGTGTGTGTGAATTTGGAGTTTTATAATGAATTATATCACTATGTACATGATGTATTATTGGCCATGTGGAAGAATGTAGAGGAGTTTATCCCTAGGTTAAGTCTATTTCTTAATAGACTATTATTTGTAAGTGTTTTAATAAAATGATGCTTTATGGGGTTTTTTACCCAAAAGGGTTTTCCCCATGTATATCTTGTGTAATGTGTTAAATCTATGCTTGTAAAATTCTCTTTTATATTTATTTTATATTATGTATATAATGATTAGTATCCTAAGATCTTAATTTCTAATAGAAGACATCATCACCTTTTGTCCATTTGGGACTTGATGTACTTGGTTGCTTGAGACCTCCTTTCTTGGTTCATTCATATAGGCACTTAACATGCTTCGTATGCCTGATATATCTCCTCTTAGGCCACACATTTCCACCTTAATTGAGGACATGTCCTCCTTGAACTTTCTTATTTCCTCATTGGGATTAATATCCTCTATTGTTGCCCTATTCTTATTAGGGGATTTCCCCGGTGTGACAACATTCTTTTTGCCTCTTGTTGCAAGCCCTGTCATGATGGAAATCGATAATTTTAAAATAAGTCACACAAATGAAATGTAAATTCTCTAAAAATTTTATTGTAACCTACTAGGGCAGAGATACCACATACCCAAAAAAAACTCCAGAAAAATTAGTAGATTTGCATCCTTGAGAGTAAATTTGTTGGAAACGCTAATTTTGCAATAGCGCACTTATTTCTGCTTCAATTTCTCCAAATTTTGTACTGTAGACTCCTCTATTATGTCTTCCAAACCCCACTAAAAATTATCTACCAATTCAGTAGGATTTGAGAGATATGTACCTTCCAAATAAATTGGGCAAAAACCCTAATTCTGCAATAATTCACTCAATTCTACTCCAATGTCTCTGAAATATGGACTGTAGCTTCTTTAATATGGTCTTCAAAAACCCTTTAAAAATTAGAAAAAAATTCACCAAAATCTAGGAGATATGAGCCTTCCAAAATGACCTCCAAAATCAGAAAAAAATTGCCTTGTTTTTGCCTTCACAATGCCAAGATCATGCTCTGATACCACTTGTAATGAAACAACTTGCACAATAGCTGAATTTAATAGTAATATTCTGCAAATACTTGAAAATAATATGCCACTTAGAGGGGGCAACCTCCTAATCCACTTCGAGGGGGATACCTCCAATAGTCTTCAATGAGAACACAATACTAAATATGATGGTGAAATAAGACTCACTACATCCTATATATACCTATTTATGCCTAGGATATCACCTAGGCTTACTTAGATAGCCCTATATAAGCCTTAGGCTGACCTAAACAACTAAATAACAATATAATAATGGTAATATGACTTAATTAAGAGTTAAGATAGCCACAAGTTGACTATTCATAACTCAATGTACACTAATATTAAGGGCATAACACTAAGATGCAGAAAGAGTTAGCAAAGCTAAAAGAGGAAGGTATCATAAATCCAAGTAGACATTCTAAGTGGGTGTCTAATCTCTTCCTAGTGAGGAAAAAGAATGGAGAGATCAGATTATGTGTAGATTTCATAAATTTGAACATCAAATCCCTTAAGGACAACTTGTTGGGAATAAAGGTGTCTCAACCTTGGTAATTCCTTGTATTATTTTTATTGTATTTATTTATTTATTGCTTATTATGTAATTAGGATGCAATTCCTATGTTGTCATCTTGTGGGAGTTGGCACGGTGATGTGTCATCCTACATGGAAGATGACCACATGTAAATTTGTCCTCACATGAGGAGATATGTGTCCCACTTAGTGGTAGGAATGTTCTGATGTGTATAGCAGAAGTGTTATCTTCAGAGAGCTAACACCTTCTTCCATTGTTCTACACCCAAAACAAGTAGAAAAGAAAGAGGATGTGGTTCAGTTTCCTTCTACCCCTGAGAAGACTGAACCAACAGACCCTTTGAGACTTGATGATGAGGAGAGCTCTAGCAGCTCTGAAATCTCAAAAGAAGAAGTAGAACCTCAACCTCAGCCATTGAGGAGGTCTACACGAACAAGAAAGTAGCCTAATAGGTTTGGTTATTCATTACTTGATTGTAGTTGTGCTTTTGCTTTACTTACTAACACTGATGAGCCTAAAACTGTGAAAGAGGCTATGGGCATGAAAGATGCAAGTTCCTGGAAGGAGTCCATGTAAGATGAAATGAAGAAGAAATTTGGTGCAGATGGCAGTGTTGAAAAGTACAAGGCTAGATTAGTTGTGAAGGGGTACTCACAAGTGGAGGGAATTGATTATGGTGAAATTTTCTCTCCCATTGTAAAGATGACATCCATTCGATTCTTGTTATCTCTTGTAGCTGCTTATGACTTAGAGGTAGAACAGATGGATGTGAAGACAACTTTCCTTCATGGTGATTTGGAGGAAGAGATTTACATGTCACAGCCAGAGCATTACATAGAGAAAGGTAAAGAAAATTTGGTTTGCAAGTTGAAGAAGTCTTTGTATGGTTTGAAGCAGTCTCCTAGCATGTGGTATATGAAATTTGATGCCTTTGTGTTGTCCATTGGATTTTTGAGATCGAAATCTGATCATTGTGTGTATTACAAGTTTGACAATGATCACATTCTCATTATTGCTTTGTATGTTGACGATATGTTATTTTTTGGGAATGGTAAGAATATGATTTCTGATTTGAAGTCGCAGTTGTCAGCATAGTTTGAGATGAAAAATCTTGGAGCAGCCAGGTACATTCTAGGAATGGAAATCAGAAGAGATAGAGCTAACAGAAAACTTTGGTTAAGCTAGAGTAAGTATGTGAAGATTGTGTTGGATAGGTTTAGCATGGCAGATTGTAGACCATTTTGTGTTCAAGTTTCATTGGGGACAAAGTTGTCTATTAGTGTTTGTCCAAAATCACCTAGTGAGGTGGAGGACATGAGAAGAGTACCTTATGCTAGTGCCGTTGGCAATTTGATGTATGCTATGGTTTGCACAAGACCAGACATTGCCCAAGCAGTTAGAGTCCTTAGTAGATTTATGGCTAATCCTACACGGATACATTGGGATGCAGTTAAGCGAGTGTTCAGATATTTGAGGGGTACTTTTGAGTATTCCATATGCTATCATGGTAATGCTATAGGACCTCCACATTTAGTTTGTATTCATGGATTTGTGGATTCTGATTGGACATGTGACATTGATAGCAGGAGATCCACCAGTGCCTATGTGTTCACTATGTTTGGTGGTGTAATTAGTTGGATGAATAAGCGACAACTTGTGGTTTCTTTTGTCCATAACAAAAGATGAGTATATGGCAGCAACTCATACTTGCAAGGAAGCCATTTAACTTAAGAGATTGTGTTCAAATATTGGTGTTTATGCAGGACATATTACAATTTGTTGTGATAGTCAGAGTGTGATTTTCCTAGCAAAGAATCCAACTTTCCATGCCAGAACAAAGCATATTGATGTACAGTTTCACTTCGTGCAAGACATGGTAGAGGATGGAAAGGTGAATTTGGAGAAGGTAGATACTTTGAAGAATGTTGCAGATGCATTGACAAAACCAGTGGGCACAGAGAAGTTTAGATGGTGTTCATAGTCTATGGGCCTCTCAGCCTATAGAAGCTAAATCCTATTATTTCTATTGGCTCTTACAAGGTGTTCGACAAGTGGGAGAATGTTAGGAATTAAGGTGTCTCAACCTTGGTAATTCCTTGTATTATTTTTATTGTATTTATTTATTTATTGCCTATTGTGTAATTAGGATGCAAATCCTATGTTCTCATCTTGTGGGAGTTGGCACGGTGATGTGTCATCCTACATGGAAGATGACCACATGTAAATTTGTCCTCACATGAGGAGATAGGCGTCTCACTTAGTGGTAGGAATATTTTTCCATGTGTCGGCATCTTGGATAGTGTGTAAGGGAATATTGATCGAAACGGTCATGACAGATTCCTATGACAGTTCTATGACATGTAAGAGTAAAAAATAGAAGATTCTATGACAGGTGAAGACATGTGTAGAGAAGCATCTTGGAAGAAGCCATCTTTGGGCGCCCCAAGGTGGGTTATGACATGTTGTAAGAGAATATGCTATTTATAGCATGTTTATGATAGATTCTCTTACAGCTGTAAGTTATGATAGCTATGACAAATTCTATGACGGTTGTAAGAGTCGTAAGAGCATCTGTCATTGCCCATCTTGGGAATAGGTGACCTCTTTGGGATGGGGTGACTTGACAAGTGTTAGGAACATCCTACAGTGTTGGACAAGTGTCCATAGGTGTGGGTTTTGGGCCATGAGGCCATGTTGGATGCCCATCTCAAGATAGAGTCATTTTTGCCTTGTATGTTCTATATAAACAGGTGCTTTAGAGAGGAGATGTATTATGTGATTTACGGGTACTATTATGCTACTGGTTTCTCTCCAGATACGAGTGTCAAAGACTCCTGCAAGAGCATTTGCTCTATGATTGTATTGTAACCTTCATTGTTTACAGAATACATTTGAGCTGTGTTTTGGAGTGGGGTTTTTCACCCGTAAGGGTTTTCCCCATGTATATCTTGTCTCTCTCTCTCTTCTGTCTCATTTATGTGTGTATGTGTTTGCTACAGTATCTCCATTGTTGTTGCTAACATTCTATAATTGTAAAGGATAAAATGAATATGCACTCTTCTCTCCTCTTTAGATTAGTGTAGGAAGCAATTTCTACACACCTAGCATCCTTTCACAACTATCATCTTTTGCAAAAGGTTGTTGGTTTAAAATTGATGTCTATGATAGATGGATTTTTAGGCTACAATTAGGTTATGTTCAAGGAGTTAGAATAGTACAAGATAACATTCACTACTCCTTGGGGGACCTATGTTTACTTGAGGATGCCATTCAGGTTGAAGAATGCAGGATCAACATTTCAAAGAGCAATGGATGTGGCCTTTGCAGGCCTCATTGATGAAATTATGGTTGTATACCAAGATGATCTTACTACATTATCCAAAGAAAGGAAATATCATTGAAAGAATTTACAACTAATCTTTGACAGATGTTTGGAGTACAAGATCTCTTTGAATCCCAAGAAATGTTAGTTTGGAGTAGAAGAAGGAAAGTTGCTGGGACATATTGTGTCAAGTGATGGGGCTAGAATAGATCCTAAAAGAGTTAAGGCCATTGGCCGTATCCCTCAACCTAAATCAGTCAAGGGTGTCCATTCTTTCTTTCAAAAAATCAACTTTGTGAGGCAGTTTGTCCCTAACTTTGCAGAGAAGACCAATGCAATCTCCGATATGCTTAAGAAGGTGTAGTCTATTGCATGGGGAAAGGAACTAGATGAAGCTTTTTTTGACATAAAGGAGGCTCTCAAGAATGCACCAGTGTTGGTAAGCCCATATTATTCCAAGACCTTTTAGCTCTTCTCTTTTGCTTCATATTACACTATTGCTATTGTATTGTTGCAAAAGAATGGTGATGGATTTGACCAGCCAATAGGATTCTTTAGCAAGTCCTTGCAGGCTGCTGAATTAAATTATTCAAATATGGAAAAGCATGCCCATGCTTTGGTTAAGGTAGTACAAAACTTTAGGCCATATCTTATGGGTGCAAAGACAATTGCATATGTGCCCAATTCAGTTGTGAAAGATATTTTCATGCAGCAGGAAGTTTCTGGGAGATGTAGATGGCTCAACAGGATCCAAGAGTATGACATTGAGGTGCAAGTCACCAAAATGGTTAGAGGCCAGGGTTTAGCTAAGTTGTAAGGCTAATTCCAACTTGCAGGTAGCTGAAATAAATGAGGTAGATGTTGTTCCACTTGCTGATGTGTGTACGTTGACAAATGATCCATGGTACAAGGATATTATTTTCTATCTTGTCAACATGCATTGTCCCCTAGGTATGAATGTAACTTAACAAAGAACACTTAAGTTCCAATCTCAAAAATATGTTTTAATTCAAGGTATTCTAATGTGGAAAAATCATGAGGGATTGTTGTTGAAGTGTCTGGACCAACAACAATCTGAGAAAGTCATTAAAGAATAGATCACCAAAGAATGTGTGACATGCACTTCCATGTTAAAACCACAACACAAGATTATTAGGGCATGTTTTTGCTGCCAAGCCTCTTCAAGGATGTTGCAAAACAAATTAGAAAATGTGGTGCATGTCAAAGGTTTTCAGGCAAGTTAAAATTTCAAGGTGCTCTTCCCCTTATGAATGTTACCACTGAGGCACCATTTCAACAATTAGGCATTGATTTCATAGGGGAAATTCAAGAAAGATCAAGTAATGGATATAAATAGATATTGGTGGTGACTGATTATTTTACAAAGTGGGTTGAGTTTGTTCCAACTCGCAATGCCACATCTAAGGTAGTGATTGAGTTCCTTTTGAAAAATGTGATAACTAGATTTGGTGTTTCATCTAGAATTGGTGCAGACAATGCCATGTGCTTCAGATCTCAAGACATTGTAGGAGGTATGTGTTCCAAATATGGGATAAAGATGATTCATTCATCACCATATCATTTGTAGAGTAATGGATAAGCTGAGTCCAACAATAAGAGCCTCAAAAAAAATTTGAAGAGGACTCTAGATATGAATAAGAAAAGGTGGGATGACAAGCTAAAATATGCATTTTGGTCTAATAGGATAACCTACAAATGTGCTATAGGAAGAAGTCCTTTTGATTTAGTATATGGATTAGAGGCCACCAAGGCAATTTCATTAGAGCTATTTGTGTATCAACTGATGCAACAAATAGGAGAAGATGGGGATGATGCTTTGGCATTAAGGATGCACGAGTTGACAGAATTGGATGAAGCTAGGAGGGTGGCACATGATACAAATTTACTGTAACAACAAAAGGTTGACCATTTGTTTAATAAGAGAATAGTTAAAAGGTGCTTTCAGATTGGCGATTTGGTTCTCCTCTGGAATGTAAAATCAGAAGACAAGGGCAAGCATGGTGAGTTTAAACCATTATGAATGGGCCCATATCAAATTGACAAAAAGGTTGGCCAAGACACCTTTTATATCAGAAATATGGAGAGAGAACTTATGGAGTTGTGTGTTCATGGACAACATCTAAAACTTTACTTCTCATAAGTAATGTTTCGCTTCAAATTTTGAATGATGCAGTCAAGTTATATCTTTCTTTTTTGACCTCGAGAAGTCTTGACCACTGTTGGTCTCTCTCACTCTATTATTCCCTCCCCTCTCTACCTCCTACCCTCTCTCCCACTCTCTGCTTCGCTCCCCTCTCTACATCCTACCCTCTCTCACTCTCTACTTCCCTCCCCTCTCTACCTCCTACCCTCTCTCACACTCTCTTCTTCCCTCCCCTCTCTACCTCCTACCCTCTCTCACTCTCTACTTCCATCCCCTCTCTACCTCCTACCCACTCTCCCACTCTCTACTTCCCTCCCCTCTCTACCTCCTCTCCCTCTCTCTCACTCTCTTCTTCTCTCCCTTCTCTACCTCCTAACTTTGCTCGTACTCTCTTCTTCCCTCCCCTCTCTACCTCCTCCCCTCTCTCTCACTCTCTTCTTCTCTCCCTTCTCTACCTCCTAACTTTGCTCATACTCTCTTCTTCCCTCCCCTCTATACCTTCTATGCTCTCTCTCACTCTCTCCTCTTCCCTCCCCTTTGTACCTCCTACCTCTGTTTAGGGGTTAGGGTTAAAGGGGAATTATGTATGTTTTAGGGGTCTAGTATGGTTGCTCGAGTTTAGGGTTGAGGGGTCAGGGGCATTATTTGAGGTTTATGAGTTTAGGGTTGCTCAAGTTTAGGGTTTAGGGTTTAGGGGTTAGGGTTTAGGGGAATGATTTAGGGTTTAGGGTTTAGGGGTTAGGGGTTTAGGGTTGTTCAAGTTTAGGGTTTAGGGGTTCAGGTTTAGGGTTTAGAGAGAGATAGATAGAGAGGGTAGGAGGTAGAGAGGGTAGGGAAGAAGAGAGTGAGAGAGAGGGTAGGAGGTAAATATGTGAGGGAAGTAGAGAGTGAGAGAGGGTAGGAGGTAGAGAGAGGAGAGAAGTAGAGAGTGATAGAGAGGGTAGGATGTAGAGAGGGGAGGGAAGAAGAGAGTGAGAGAGAAGGTATGAGGTAGAGAGGGGAGGGAAGTAGAGACTGAAAGAGAGGGTAGGAGGTAGAGAGGGGAGGGAAGTAGAGAGTGAGAGAGGGTAGGAGGTAGAGAGGGGAGGGAAGTAGAGAGTGAGAGAGAGCGTAGGAGGTATAGAGGGGAGGGAAGAAGAGAGTGAGAGAGAGGATAGGAGGTAGAGAGGGGAGGGAAGTAGAGAGTGGGAGAGAGGGTAGGAGGTAGAGAGGGGAGGGAAGTAGAGAGTGAGAGAGGGTAGGAGGTAGAGAGGGGAGGGAAGTGTTGGGAATAAAGGTGTCTCAACCTTGGTAATTCCTTGTATTATTACATTGTATTTATTTATTTATTGTCTATTGTATAATTAGGATGCAAATCCTATGTTGTCATCTTGTGGGAGTTGGCACAGTGATGTGTCATCCTACATGGCATATGACCACATGTAAATTTGTCCTCATATGAGGAGATAGGCATCCCACTTAGTGGTAGGAATATTTTGCCATGTGTCGGCATCTTGAAATGTGTGTAAGGGAATATTGACCGAAATGGTCATGACAAATTCCTATGACAAAGTTATGACATGTAAGAGTCAGAAATAGAAGATCCTATGACAGGTGAAGACGTGTTGAGAAGCATCTTGGAGGAAGGCATATTTGGGTTCTTCAAGGTGGGTTATGACATGTTGTAAGAGAATATGCTATTTATAGCATGTGTATGATAGATTCTCTTACAGCTATAAGTTATGATAGCTATGACAGATTCTATGACGGTTGTAAGAGTCGTAGAAGCATATGTCATTAACCATTTTAGGAATAGGTGACCTCTTTGGGATGGGGTGCCTTGACAAGTGTTAGGAACATCCTACGGTGTCAGACAAGTGTCCATAGGCATAGATTTTGGGCCATGAGGCCATGTTGGACGCCCATCCCAAGATAGAGCCATTTTTGCCTTGTATATTCTATATAAATAGGTGCTTAGAGAGGAGAAGTATTTTAGGTTTCACAGGTACTGTTATGCTGCCAGATCATATCTAGATACAAGTGTCAAAGACTCCTACAAGAGCATTGGCTCTGTTATTGTATTGTAACCTTCATTGTTTATGGAATAATTTGAGCTGTGTTTTAGAGTGTGGGGTTTTCACCCGTAAGGGTTTTCCCCACGTATATCTTGTCTCTATTCTTCTGTCTTACATTCTTGTGTATGTGTTTGCTACAATATCTCTATTAGTGGGTTAACATAACTATAACTATAAAGATAAAATTGAATTTGCACTCATCTCTCCTCATTAGATTAGTGTAGGAAGCGATTTCCGCACACCTAGCTTCCTTTCAGTTGGTATCAGAGCCTAGCCTATTTTTGGTTCTAGCTATTGGGTAGGGGTTTTTTTGAGCTAATCTTAGGTTGAGTGGGAGTTCTGTGCAGAGTATTCTATATCTTGTTGCAGGAAGGAGATGGCAACTACATCTGGAAGGTTAGAGGTGGAGAAATTTAATGGCACTAATTTTGAGTTGTGGAAACTCAAGATGGAGGACCTATTTGTTGATCGTAACCTATGAGAAACTGTATCCAGTGTAAAACCTATAGCAATGTCACAAGCTGACTAGGACCTCAAAGATTGAAAGGCTAAGGGTCTCATAAGACTCTATCTAGCAGACTCTGTCCTATTGAATGTCCATGAGGAGAAGAGCACGAAAGACCTTTGGAAGAAGCTGGGTCATGTTTATCAGGCCAAGTCCTTGGTAAACAAGCTTTTTTTGAAAAAGAAGTTGTTTTCTCTAAAGATGGAATATGGACAATCTATTGTGGACCACATGCATGCTTTCAACATGATCGTTGCACAGTTGACATCTGTGGGTGTGAAAATGGAGGAGGAGGATCAGTGTATGACCTTACTTTGTTCTTTGCTAGATTCATGGGATCATCTTGTTAGGGCCATCAGAAGCACCACTACCACCTTCAAGATGGAAGATGTGGTGTCCTCATTGTTATATGAAGAAATGTGGAGGAAGATATCTGAGTCAGCCAAAGAAGCTCTTGTGGTTCATGGAAGACCCAAATAGAAAGGGAAGAAGGACAAGAAAGGTAAAAAGGGTAGATCCAAATCCCGTGGGAGATCCAAATATCCTAGAAAGTCCAAGGCTCTCTGTTGGAACTATGGAAAATCTGGGCATTTCCGAAAGGAATGCAAAGAAGGAAAGAAAAAGAAAAAGAAGAGTGCCCCAGATTCAAATTTCGACAAGTCACAAGATGATGGTGATTCCTTCATCGCATCCCTGGCCACCCATGAATATGATGATGTGTGGTTGATAGATTCTGGTGCATCATTCCACATGACCTTGCATCAAAGCTAGTTCACGAAGTATGAAGAGTTTGATGGTGGAAGAGTGTACCTGGGTGATGACTCTCATCTGAAAATTGTTGGTTGTGGAAGAGTCTCAATTTGATTCCCTGATGGAGGAGTGAAGGGGAGCACTGGGGTTATGCACATCCAAGGCCTAGCAAGGAACCTGCTTTCTGTAAGTATGTTGAATGATGCAGGTGTGCAGGTTGTCTTTTCAAAGGATGGATGCAAGATGACTAGAGGATCTATAGTGCTTGTGAAGGGTACTCAGAGAGGTACTTTATTTCAACTAGAGGCATGCACTTCACAGTGCAATAGTTCTTCTGACTCGATGAAAATAGTTGCAGTCACTTCATCCCCACAATTTGAATGAGTAGTGAAGAAATCTGTTGTAACACATTCTGATGGTAGTGCACATGCTTTGGAGGTTAAACTTCCTACTGAAAAGACTACGTTATGGCATTTGAGATATGGCCACATTGGTGAGAAGGGTCTTCTGGTGTATTGGATCTTATTCATTCTGATGTGTTTGGTCCTGTTAATGTTCCTTCGATTTCAAAATCTGTATATTTTGTATCTTTTATAGATGATTATAGTAGAAGGACATGGGTTTATTTTATCAGAAGCAAGACTGAAGTCTTTAGTCAATTTAAGGAGTTTAAAGCCTTTGCTAAAAATTAGACTAGTAAAAAGATTAAGTGTTTGAGAACTGACAACGGTGGTGAGTTTTGTTTGGCAGAGTTTGATAAGTTCTGTAAAGAGCAAGGGATTGAAAGACATAAGACAAATCCATATACCCCATAGCAAAATGGAGTTGCAGAGAGGATGAACAAGATACTGATGGAGAAGGCTAGGAGTATGCTTAGTGGAGCAAGCCTTGAACAAACATTTTGGGCTAAAGTTGTAGCCACTGCTTGCTACCTGGTAAACAGGTCTCCTACATCAGCTCTTGTTGGTAAGACACCTATGGAGGTGTGGTCTGGTAAGAAGCCTTTAGTTAGGCATCTTCATGTTTTTGGTTATGAGGCATATGCACATGTGCCTAGGGAGAAACAATCTAAATTGGAGAACAGGGCTATTAAATTTATTTTCATTGGCTATGGTGTCGGTGTGAAAGGATACAAGCTTTGGGATCCTGTGGCTGAAAAAGTGTTGTATAGCAGAAGTGTTATCTTCAGAGAGCTAACACCCTCTTCCGTTGTTCTACAACCAGAATAGACATAAAATAAAGAAGATGTTGTTCAGTTTCCTTCTACCCCTGAGAAGACTGAACTGACAGACGCTGTGAGACCTGATGATGAGGAGAGATCTAGAAGCTTTGAAAACTCAGAAGAAGAAGCAAAACCTCAACCTCAGCCTAAGCCATTGAGGAGGTCTACATGAACAAGAAAGCAACCAGATAGGTTTGGTTACACATTACTTGATTCTAGTTGTGCTTTTGCTTTACTTACTAACACTGATGAGCCTAGAACTGTGAAAGAGGCTATGGGCATGAAAGATGTAGGTTCCTGGAAGGAGGCCATGGAAGATGATATGGATTCTTTGGAAAAGAATAAAACATGAGACTTGGTTCCTTTGCCTAATGGACAAAAACCCATTGGATGCAAATGGGTGTTCAAGAAGAAATTCGGTGCAGATGGCAGTGTTGAAAAGTACAAGGCTAGATTGGTTGTGAAGGGGTACTCACAAGTGGAAGGAATTGATTATGGTGAAATTTTCTCTCCCGTTGCAAAGCTGACATCCATTCAATTCCTTCATGGTGATTTGGAGGAAGAGATTTACATGTCACAGCCAGAGCATTATATAGAGAAAGGTAAATAAAATTTGGTTTGCAAGTTAAAAAAGTCTTTGTATGGTTTGAAGAAGTCTCCTAGAATGTGGTATATGAAATTTTATGCCTTTGTGTTGTCCATTAGATTTCTGAGATTGAAATCTGATCATTGTGTGTATTACAAATTTGACAATGATCACATTCTCATTATTGCATTGTATGTTGACGATATGCTATTGATTGGGAATGGTAATAATATGATTTCTGATTTGAAGTCTCAGTTGTCAGCACAGTTTGAGTTGAAAAATCTTGGGGCCGCCAGGTCCATTCTTGGAATGGAAATCAGAAGAGACAGAGCTAACATAAAACTTTGGTTAAGCTAGAGTAAGTATGTGAAGACCGTGTTGGATAGGTTCAGCATGGTAGATTGTAGACCATTTTGTGTTCCTGTTTCATTGGGGACAAAGTTGTCTGTTAATGATTGTCCAAAATCTCCTAGTGAGGTGGGGGACATAAGTAGAGTACCTTAGCTAGTACTGTTGGCAGTTTGATGTATGCCATGGTCTGTACAAGACCAGCCATTGCCCAAGCAGTGGGAGTTCTTAGTTGATTTATGGCTAATCCTAGACGGGTACATTGGGATGCAGTTAAGCGAGTGTTCTGATATTTGAGGGGTACTTCCGAGTATTCTATATGCTATCATGGTAATGCTACAGGACCTCCACATTCAGTTTGTATTCATGGATTTGTGGATTCTGATTGGGAAGGTGACATTGACAGCAGGAGATCCACCAGTGCCTATGTGTTCACTATGTTTGGTGGTGCAATTAGTTGGATGAGTAAGCGACAACCAGTGGTTGCTTTGTCCATGATAGACGTTGAGTACACGGAAGCAACTCATGCTTGCAAGGAAGCCATTTGGCTTAAGAGATTGTGTTCAGATATTGGTGTCGATGCAGGACAGATTATGATTTGTTGTGATAGTCAGAGTGTAATTTGCCATGTGAAGAATCCAACTTTCCATGCCAGAACAAAGCATATAGATGTACAAGTTCACTTTGTGCGAGACATGGTAGAGGATGGGAAGGTAAATTTGGAGAAGGTAGATACTTTGAAGAATGTTGTAGATGCATTGACGAAACTAGTGGGCACAGAGAAGTTCAGAGTCTATGGGCCTCTCGGCCTATAGCAATTAAATCATGTTAATTCTATTGGCTCTTACAAGGTGTTTGACAAGTGGGAGAATGTTGGGAATTAAAGTGTCTCAACCTTGCTAATTCCCATTATTATTACATTGTATTTATTTATTTATTGCCTATTGTATTATTAGGATGCAAATCTTATGTTGTCATCTTGCGGGAGTTGGTACAGTGATGTGTCATCTTACATGGCATATGACCACATGTAAATTTGTCCTCATATGAGGAGATACACATCCCCCTTAGTGGTAGGAATATTTTTCCATGTGTCAGCATCTTGGAATGTGTGTAAGTGAGTATTGATCGAAATAGTCATGACAGATTCCTATGACAAAGTTATGACATGTATGAGTCAGAAATAGAAGATCCTATGATAGGTGAAGACATGTGTCAAAAAGCATCCTGGAGGAAGGCATCTTTGGGCACCCCAAGGTGGGTTATGGCATGTTGTAAGAGAATATGTTATTTATAGCATGTGTATGACAAATTCTTTTACGACTGTAAGTTATGACAGCTATGACAGATTCTATGATGGTTGTAAGAGCCGTAGAAGCATCTCTCATTACCCATTTTGGGAATAGGTGACCTCTTTGGGATGGGGTGACTTGACAAGTGCTAGGAACATCCTACAGTGTTGGACAAGTGTCCATAGGCATTGGTTTTGGGCCATGAGGCCATGTTGGACGCCCATCCCGAGATAGAGCCATTTTTGCCTTGTATATTCTATATAAATAGGTGTCATGGAGAGAAGTATTACAGGTTTGACAAGTACTATTATGCTACCAGATCATCTCCAGATATGAGTGTCGAAGACTACTACAAGAGCATTGGCTCTGTGACTGTATTATAACCTTCATTATTTATGGAATACATTTGAGCTGTGTTTTGGAGTGTGGGGTTTTTCACCCATAAGGGTTTTCCCCACGTATATCTTGTGTCTCTCTTCTTCTGTCTTACATTCTTGTGTATGTGTTTGCTGTAATATCTCTATTAGTGGGTTGACATAACTATAACTGTAAAGATAAAATTGAATTTGCTCTCATCTCTCCTCATTAGATTAGTGTAGGAAGCAATTTCTGTACACCTAGCTTCCTTTTAGGAAGAAGAGAGCCTTGAGAGAGAGGGTAGGATGTAGAGAGGGGAGGGAAGTAGAGAGTGAGAGAGGGTAGGAGATAGAGAGGGGAGGGAAGAAGAGAGAGAAAATCTAGGAGGTATAGAGGGGAGGGAAGAAGAGAGTGAGAGAGAGAGTAGGAGGTAGAGAGGGGAGAGTAGGGAGTGGGAGAGAGGGTAGGAGGTAGAGAGGGGAGGGAAGTAGAGAGTGAGAGAGAGGGTAGGAGGTAGAGAGTGGAGGGAATAAGGGAGTAAGAGAGATGGTAGGAGGTAGAGAGGGGAGGGAAGTAGAGAGTGAGAGAGAGGGTAGGAGGTGGAGAGGGTAGGGAAGAAGAGAGTGAGAGAGAGGGTAGTCCAGGTAGAGACATGGGAGGGAAGTAGAGAGTGAGAGAGGGTAAGAGGTAGAGAGGGGAGAGAAGTAGAGAGTGAGAGAGAGGGTAAGAGGTAGAGAGGGGAGGGAAGAAGAGGAAGAGAGAAGGTATGTGGTAGAGAGGGGAGGGAAGTAGAGACTCAGAGAGAGGATAGGAGGTAGAGAGGGGAGTGAAGAATAGAGTGAGAGACATGGTAGGAGGTAGAGAGGGGAGGAAAGTATAGAGTGAGAGAGAGGGTAGGTGGTAGAGAGGGGAGAAACATATAGAGTGAGAGAGAGGGTAGGAGGTAGAGAGGGGAGGGAAGAAGAGAGAGAGATAGACGATAGGAGGTAGAGAGGGGAGGGAAGTAGAGTGCAAGAGAGGGTAGGAGGTAGAGAGGTGAGGGAAGTAGAGAGTGAGAGAGGGTAGGAGGTAGAGAGGGGAGGGAAGAAGAGAGTGAGAGAAAAGGTAGGAAGTATAGAGGGGAAGGAAGAAGAGAGTGAGAGCAAAGGTAGGAGGTAGAGAGGGGAGGGAAGAAGAGAGTGAGAGAGAGGCTAGGAGGTAGAGAGGGGAGGGAAGTAGAGAGTGAGAGAGAGCATAGGAGGTAGAGAGGGGAGGGAGGTAGAGAGTGAGAGAGGGTAGGAAGTAGAGAGTGAGAGAGAGGGTAGGAGGTAGAGAGGGGAGGGAAGAAGAGAGTGAGAGATAGGGTAGGAGATAGAGAGGAGAGGGAAGTAGAAAGTGAGAGAGAGGGTAGGATGTAGAGAGGGGAGGGAAGAAGAGAGTGAGAGAAGGTAGGAGGTAGAGAAGGGAGGGAAGAAGAGAGTGAGAGAGAGACAGAGAGAGAGAGGGTAGGAGGTAGAGATGGGAGGGAAGTAGAGAGTGAGAGGGTAGGAGGTAGAGAGGGGAGAGAAGTGGTGAGTAAGAGAGAGGGTAGGATGTAGAGAGAGGAGGGAAGTAGAGGTGAGAAAGAGAGAGGAGGGGAGGAAATAAGTGTTTTAGTTCAACATATGCAAGCGCATTATAATGTGCTTGCGTTATTCTTAGGCTTGGATTTGCCTTGGGCTTTTAACCTAAAGGCTTGGACTGTGTTTAGGTCTTCCAAGGATGTGTTTTTCTAGAATCTAACAAAATTCACATAATTTGGAGCGTGATCCCCATCAGGATTACACTTTTTTCAATGAAAATTTGAAAAAATAACCACCATAATCTTAAGCTCTCTTTTAGCTATCTAACCTTATAATTTTTTTTCACGTTTTGAGTATGTTAAGTGTTACATCTTTAATTTTTTTTTGTTAGTGTGTCCATTTTTTGTCAAAAACTAGTGTCTGTAATTTTTGACCTTTTTAAACTGTTTATCAAAATTTCAAATAAGTCACATTTTTAGAAACTAGACTCCATTCTACACTTATTAAAAAAATGATTTTCGATTAGTTTTCAAAAATTTTAGGGGGGAGCACACTCAATTTTTAGTTTTTTAGGATGTGTCCACTTTGAAAATTAGTAAAAAATCAATTATTCATGAAAAAATTATTGGAGAAATCAGGGATAAACTACATGGTGTTAACTAATTTCTCACTGAAGTGATTTTTGAAATACTAAAAAAAAGTTAACATTTTAGGGGGAGCACACTAGATGTTATGTTATGTTTTTTTGAGAAAAACAAACCAATTTGTGTGCTCCCTCTTTTTGAACCCCTTAATCTCAACCATTTTTGAAAACAATTAGTAGTTTAGAAACTAGATTTGGAGCACTATGACTATTGTTTTTGTTGTATCTTCAAATTTTGAGTGTAACTATCTTCAATTTCTCATCCAACATCAGTCTTTCCTGATTTTAGAAAAAAAGCGTGGCATCTTAAGACCCCCTTTTGGTCCCTCATCTTTGTGCACTTACCCTTATGGATGGTCGATGTTATGGATATGAATATATGGCATGGTTTTTGATATTATGGATGTATGTTAGGATGTATATATGGTTATGAAATGTATATGGATAATGAACAAATGAACTAATGGTAATATACATTATTAATGGATGGATACACTACTAAGTATAAATGAATAAATGGATAAATGGATGAATCAAATGAAATAATAAGTGATATGTAATGAATTAATGATGTAACATGTAATCTAAATGATAATGAAATGGACTAATGGACTAATGGTAATGCAATGAACTAATGATGGACAGATAAACATAATAAACTAATACAAAATGATAATGACATAGATATATGATGAATAAATGAACTAGTGAATCAGTTCTGATAATGATAACGAACTGATGAAATGCAAATGGATAAGGGAATAAAATGGATAAATGAACTTAGTAACTAATTTACATGGGTCACTAATGATAATGCAATGTAATGCAAATGGACTAATGATAATGATAATGAAATGGATGCGTGAAATAATGGGTTTACTAATGTCATGAAATGCAAATGGAAAATGAATATATGCTTATAATAATAAACATATATTATGGATGACAATGGAATGCAAAATGGATAATGAACATATGTTTAGATTAATAAACATGTATTATGGCTGACAATGAATGGAATATAAAATGGATAATGAACATATGTTTAGATTTCAAAAATTATAGGGGGAAGCACACTCAATTTTCAATTTTTCAGGATGTGTATGTGTATAGGATAATAAACTTAGTCACTCTATGTGTATGTGTATAGAATAATAAACTTAATCAGCCTTCCCTCTTCAATATGTTTCATCTTGAGGCTGAAACTACATGATGGAGCTATTTACCCACCTTCCAATTAGTAAGTATCATTATATAGGCCTGAGTCAGAAAAATACACTCTATCAACACTAAACTCCTATACTTTGAGGTTGCTGGGTTAGGTTCTCTAAATCTACCCAATCTTTGTTGGACTTTTAGAATTACCTTTTTCACGGTTTGTCTCTAATGTGCTTATACAAAAGTAACTTTAAAATTGTCTAATATTAGTATTGTGATTTTGACTTATGTATAATGCATATTATGTTTCCAAGTGACAACTAAATGTATGGAATGGCCCTTGATATTACTTTGTGTTTGTATATGTTTATGCATATGTGACCAGATTGAATCCAACTCATGTGGGTCAAATATGTTTATTGAGTGTTGACTTGTAATTTAGACCCCTAGACCTAAAAGGATCTTGTGTATTGGTTTATGGACCTCTTTGTGGCATGTAACCAAGTCAACCTAATCAGTGTTGGTCAATCCTTGTGATATTCTGATTGTGTTTCCCTTGGCTATAAGATGACCCACATGTTAGAACCGAGTCTGATAGAGGTGGGGATAGCTGACTATCACTAGTACCATGCAGGTGATGGATGTCAAGTCTATCTACTGTATCTTAGGATGAGCCTATTATTGCCAGTAGCATAGCGGTGATAGATACTAGGATCCATCTAGGTTATAATACAAGTGCAGTTTAGCTGGTTGTCACTAGTACCGTTGAGGTGGCAGAGACTAGGTGTTATCCACCGTATCTTTGGGTTAGCTAGTGGTTACTGGAGTACCACAAAGGTGACAGATGCTAGTTACTATCCTTTGGTATGATAGGGCTTAGCTAGCTTTCACCAGTACCATGCATGTGATAGATGTTAGGAGCTACCACATACCAGGTCAGATTGAGTTTTGCCAGTGGCACAGAGGCGATAGATGTCACGATCCAACGACTCGATGGTTCAGCAGGATGTGGAAATATTCTTAATAGCCACATGTGATGTATGTTGTTACACATACTCCTTAGCTAGTGATGACAACAAGTAGTATGGGATGCTTTCTTGTCATCACAGTTGGATGTGAATGTGTATGTTGTTACACCTAGTCCTTAGCCAGTGTTGACAACAAGTAGTATGCAATGCTTGCTTGTCAGATCACAATTGGCTATGAACCAGGAAAAGGATGGGAGCTTATGTGTTAGTGAACCAAGTAATGGGAAGGTGCATGTAGTAGGTTACATTCACTTTCTATTACTAGTTGGTCACTATATATGTGTGAGTCAATGACTGTGTGCATTTGTATTGGGGACCTTATGTGTTATGTGTTATTGCACTCAAGTCCTTTCCAGTGATGACCACAAGTAGTATATGATGCTTTCTTGTCATCATAGTTGACTGTAAATTAGGAAAAATGATGGAACCCATGGTGTACCATTAGATAGACCAATGTTCCTTTTTCGGGTTAGGACATATTTGAGGGCTTATGGGTTAGTGAATCGGACAAATGGGAAGATGTTTGTAATATGGTTGCAACCATTCCTTTTTATTACCTGGCCACAATGTAAACCTATGATGTGCATATGATGCCTGCATAAGCTATTCACATTGTGTATATGTGTTTCTTGCCTGAGTTATTCACATTGTGTACATGTGATATAGGTGTGAACTAAGCACCTTGTGTATATGTGTTGTATGCATGAGCTAGTCACTCTATGTGTATGTGTCGCATGCATGAACTATTCTCCCTATGTATATGTGTTGTATGCATGAGCTAGTCACTCTTTGTGTATGTGACACATGCATGAATTATTATCCTTGTGTATATGTGTTGTATGCGTGAAATAGTCACTTTGGGTGTATGTGACGGATGCATGAGTTATTCGCTCTATGTATATGCGATATGCAAGAACTAGGCACATTGTGTATATGTGACATATAGATGAGTTATTCACTTTGTGTATATGGTTTGTACCTATGAGCTAGTCACACTTGTATGTGTGACCCGTGTGAGTGATAGTCAGATTGCGTACAAGGAATGCATGCTTGAGCTTGTCACTATTTGTGAACATGTAATGCTTATATGAGCTGATCACTATGTGGTTTTGTGTATTTTCATACATTGATGTTGGCATTGAACTAACCTTTGACTAGATTGCATTTTCTATCATACTATTGAATATGAATTGAATTAGAATAATAGGATTTACTTAAAAGCTATAATTTATAAGTGAGATCAAAGATCTCATATCAAAGTAGAGGATGAAGCCTCTCTACTATTGATGTACAAACTACAGAGCCTTTGATTCCCATGAGGGGATACATAGGTACCTAGGCCATTATGAATGAACCTCGAGGTTTAGGTTTCGGTATAGGGATGACCCTAGCCTTTGGAGCTTACCATACTCTGGTGTGAGTATATGAGTTGTGACATAGTGTTGTTGCCATGACTATGATTGTTAAGTCTCTGAAGTCAACATTTCTAAATCAGATAGAAGATGCTTGGTCAATTAAGTTAGTACTCGATGTGAAAAAAAGAGTAGTAACTAGGCTGGTTATTACATCATATATATTTAATACTCTTGACTTGAATTCCTTTGAAATCAATAGCTAGGGGTATATCTCTTAAACATCAAGGTGCGATCAACTATGTTTCCCCAATTTACTTAGTTTTGACATGTCTTGTTGAGATCATTTTTTATTCATGGCTTGCGAATGCCTTTTGAATCTTACATGTTATATTATAATTAATTATAAATTACACCATGATGAGTGAGGGAATATTCATTTGGGTACCCAATAAATTTATGTAACAATCAATGGTTAAGGGACCTAGATTTTCTGATAATGATTCAGAAATGGTGGCATTCAACCCCCTTGGTCCGTGGATCAAGGATGTTTCAGCTGGTTAACAAATTGCAATTTGTGAAAAAAGAGCTTATGATCTGGAATAGAACACATTTCAAGAATATTTTCTATGAAAAAAGTAGAATTCTTCGAGAGCTGGAAGTTATTGAGCTTGAGGTTATTCGCTTAGGAATGGATGCTGACAGGTTTCAAAGCGTGAAGAAACTAAAAGAGGATTTGGAGGAAGTCCTACTCAGGGAAGAGGTGTTTTGGAATAAAAAATCTAGGGAATCATGGCTCAAGGAGGGTGATTGAAACACATTTTTATTTCACCTCTCCACTTAAATTCAAAGATATGAAAACTCAATTAACTGCATCAGAAAGGAAGATGGTTTGATGACAAGCAATTTGAATGAGCTTAAAGGGGAAGCGAGGGATTTTTTTAAAAGGCTTGTTTCAAGGGAAGGACCCACAGGACGAGTTGGAAATGGTATTTTCATAATTCCTAAGCGAGTGTCAAGTGATCATAACAAGGAGTTGATGAAAGAATTCACTTTGGATGGGGTTAGAGTTGCAGTGTTCTTGATGGAAGGAGAAAAGGCTCCAGGCCTGGATGGATGGACATGAACCTTTTTTCAAAAGTGTTGGGATATTGTGGGCAAGGATGTCTTTCTAGCTGCGGAAGAATCTAGAAAATTCAAAAATGTGCTCAAAGATATCAATTGAGAACAGACATCATGCTCATCCCAAAAGTGAAAACACTAGTTGCCTTTGAAGAATTCAAGCCAATATCTCTGTGCAATTTTGTCTACAAGGTGATCTCAAAGGCATCTACCTTAAGGTTAGCAGCTATAGTATCATCTATCATTTTGGAGGAGTAGGGCGGATTTGTACCAGGGAAAGAAACAACTGAAGGAGCTATATTAACTCATGAGATCCTCCATTCGATTAAACAAGAGAAAAAAGCAAGCATGGCCATAAAATTAGATATGGCCAAGGCATATGATAGAGTGGATTGGGACTTTTTGTTTACTATTCTCAAATCATTAGGGTTCTCAACTCAAAGGATTAAATGGATTTCAGCCTATGTTAGAGGTGTAAGTTGTTCTGTCCTGGTTAATGGCATAGAGACCATTCCGTTTGAGGTCTTAAGGGGCTTAAGGAAAGGAGACCCATTGTCCGCTTATCTCTTCATCTCACTGGTTGAAACTCTCACTTGGTTTATCAAGGAAGCAAGTTCTCTCACCTAATGAAGGGGAATAGATTTGAAGTCTTCGAATGAGAACCTTTCTCATGTGCTATTTGCACATGATACGATCATGTTCGGAAGAGCCACAAAGAAGTCAGCCATGATAAAACAAGTGCTAAATTTGTATTGCAATGCCTCAGGACAAAATATTAATGAGAAAAAAGTCAAAAATATCTCTCTTTTCCACTAAAGAGGAGAGGCAAAAGGAGAATGCAATCTGATTCTTCAACTTCAAAGTAGAATCTTTATCGGGGAAGTATCTAGGAATACCTCTCTTTAATGGATGCCATAAGAAAGTTTTATGGAATGGAGTGATCGAGAATTTAGCTCATAAAATTAGTGCCTAGAAAGGGAAATGGCTAACATTGGCGGGCATGATAACTTTGATTAAAGTGGTTCTTTCTACAGTCTCTACATATATGATGTCTAGTCTGTAGATGCCTAAGGTTTAGCTCATGAGATAGGGAAATTATGTAGGAAATTTTTGTGGCAAGGCTCGACAGAGACTAAAAAGATTCATCTCATCACATGGGATAAGGTGTGTAGACCTAAATCTCAAGGAGGAGCAGGCGTGATAAATCAAGAGCTACAAAACCTAGCACTTGGAGCAAAACTGGCCTGGAAAATGTATAAGAAGCTAGGTACGAAATGGGTAAAGATAATGCAAAATAAATATTTGGACACTAAAGATCCTAAGAGGATCTTTATAGTGGAAAATCCTACACAAGGTTTGTTAGTTTGGAACTTCATTGTAAGGTGCAGAGAAGTAATTTTGTCGAAACTGTCGTGGACAATTCACAATGGGAGGAAAGAAATTTTTTGGGATGATTCCTGGAATGGGTGGCCCAAGTTGGCCGCTAGGAGATATTTAAAAGAGGTAGAAGAATACCTAAAAAATTCATGGGGAACCAAGCTTTGCAATTACTTCAACACATATTCAAATAGTCTTCCTCCAAAGGTAATATGGAAAGATTTCGATGGATGTAGTTTTCCACAGAAGCAAAAGACAACTTTGAAGAATATTTTGAAAGAGAGAATTGTTTACTTCTCTATGAAGGAGGATTATTGATCTAGAATGGAGATGGATCAGGTGAGTATAAGGTGAAGCAAGGTTATAAGCAGCTCGCGATAGGGGAGAGTATGGATTGGCCTTCCCATCTTTTCTAGGCGGATGCAATTTTACCAAAAGCTGGAGTGTTTACATAGTTGGCATTGAATAGGAGAATCCTAATGGGTGATAGGATTTAGAATCCAACACTTGGGATGAACTTTAATCGTGTGCTATGTGGGGAATTTGAGGAAAGCATTGACCACCTTCTCCTACATTGTAGGTTTAGTGGAGAATGCTCGAAATGGCTTATGAGGTGACTAAATTGGTGTACTCCTCTCCCAAAAACTCTGGTACAATTCTTCAAAAGCTAGCCGATGCTCTTTAAAGAGGCAACTTTTGAACACCTTTGGATAGTTTTCTTGTCATCAATGATCTAGACTTTGTAGAGGGAAAGAAATTTTAGAATTTTTAGGAGAAAATGAAAGTCCATTGAAGAGGTTTGTATTGAGTTGGATACAACAATTTCAGAAGTTGTGAATGCCAAAATCAGAAGATCAAATGGCAAGAATGTCAAGTGGACGAGTCCGGATGAGCTCATGATAAAAAATTGGAAGAACCTCGATAGAGTTTCATGTGGGAGTTTTTCTCAAGCAATTTCCAAGAAGGTGGATAGGACCAGTGTCAAAGGGCATCCGCCAGACAAGCAGTTTGTCAAGATAAATTTTGATGGTGCATGTCATGGAAATCCGAGGCCCTCAAGCACTGGATGTATTATAATGAATAGGGAAGGGAAACTCCTAGCAATGAAAGCTTCCAAATTACTTGAAGGGACTAATAATATAGCTAAAGTGTTTGTGCTAGTTCATGGGCTCCAACTAGCATTAGATCAAGGATATAAAATTGTGTGGATTGAAGGGGACTCTCAAATCATCATCACAACTTTTCAAAAGTGAGGGATGGAGAATTGGAACATCAGGTGTATTCTAGATTAGGCCTGGGAAATCTTGGAGAATTTTGAGTCCTATCAAATTTCACATTGTTACCGGGAGGGTAACAAGGTGGCGGATTGGATGGCAAATTATGCTATTGACTAGACAGAGCTCGAGACCTTTTTTCAAGACTCTCATAAAAACCTACCTGACAATTTGCTATCCCTTATCTCTTATGATAAAGACGCTTTATCATCTTCGGTAGGAGAGGGGGGGCGAGAACAGCTGCAGGCGGGAGGAAGGGGTGGTGGGGTGAGGGGGGCCTTGCTAGCTAGCTGGGTTTCTTGTTTCTCCAGAAATATTAGCCTCTCTGGTAACATTCACTTAAATGTTCTTTTAATGGATCAGTAAGTTGTGTGGCTGGCGAAAGACAGACTTTCACACCAGTCTTCATTAATGAGCTTTGAATCTAGTTGGATCATATCTTGGGATGGGGATAGGTTGAGATCCTAGTTTCCAACTAAGGGGAGTTACAGACAGGTTTTGGAAGTGCTGATGATTCAACTATGTTGATGTAATATCGATGGCAAGCTCCAAAGTAAAGCCTTAAACGACATATCCTCCAAGATCTCTTCCATCGTATTGCTAATTATTTCATTTCATATTTTTGGGACCATTAAGGTTAGGTGGCGAGGGAGGACTGTGTTTTGAGCCGCCATCATTTATGAGAGACTACAAGAGAGAGTGCCAAGAGGGTCTAGCGGGCTGATGCATCAACGGGCTGGAGAAAGTATTAAACGGATACAACTATTGCTTCCCCAAAAAGATGGCAAAGAGGTGCAACGATGTATTCCTGTCCATCAGGTTTCTCTGGGTCCACACTTCAAATTGGGCCCCTCACCTCCCAAGGGAAATGCTCGAGTGGAGGACACGGATGATCAAGATGCAATGGATGACGTTGGTAACCAAGGTGATGCAGACCGCACCAGGAGGAGTATTGTGAGAACAGAGACTGTGGGGGAAGGGGATGCTTAATCTATGGGCTGATGTTTTTTCTGTTTGGTGTTTGTTTGGGTGCTCGATGGGGGAGTTTGCGGATTCCTGTTTTAATTACTCTATTTTTAGGTGATGGTGGGATTTGACAAGGTTTTTTTGTATCTATGTTTATGTGAAGTATGTAATCTGGCCACTATAGGGCCCTCTTCTTTGTAATTTCCCTGTTCATACTGATTTGTCCAGACGTCTTGGAGGTAGTTTATCTCCATTTTGTATTTTTATATCACTTTTAATATAAGTATGGATGGCTACCACTTTTAATTTTAAAAAAAAAAAAAACAATCAATGGTATACACCATCTCTCCCTAAAAGTCTATGCAACAATAATACAATGTGCCTAATCATTTTATAGGGCCTACTATCCTATTGTGTTTGTTAAAGTTCAACAGGTTATATGAAAATTCGATGGTCCAGGTTGATACCTTGATGGTTGGCTAGGATGAAACCGCTTGAACACAAAACTGTGTGTTCGATAATATAGCTGCCTGCATCTTTCATTTTAACTTTAATACTACAGAATTTTAAGCAATGACTTTCATTTAAAAAAATATGGGCAATTCCTGCATTTGTTGCAGCAGTAAATTTCTGTTGGTTTTACAAAATTATTTTTTAAGTATTTCTTTTAAATATTTTGGATGGAGTGACCGTTGGGAGTGTATTAATTTTATTTGAAGACTGTCTGGTTTTTATGTCTAAATTGAAAAATCTGCAGAGTCGCTAATTAAGACAGGTTAAAACGCGTTTTTAAAAAATCGACCATATTTAGTAACTAAAACAAAATCTCGGAATGTTAAAAGGCGTGATAGATGGCATGTAGATTCTAGAAGACATTTCTACGAGCTTTTTTTCTTTTTCTTTTGAAATAGGATTCTCTGGGTATTCTTGAATTAAAACCTGCATTAATATGGCTGGGCTTCAACTCACTTACTTTTGCAGTTAAAAGATAATAAGATATGATTTTATTACTCGTTATCTGTATAAGATATGATTTTGGAAAAAATCGTTGACAGCATATATTTTATGCTTTACCTACAATAGTTCGTTATCTTCTTAAACTGATATGATTTTTGACCTAGAATCGTAGTTTGTTGCAGTAATATTGACCTGAAACAGTCAGCAATTGCTACACTAAATTGTTATAAATTTGTGAGGTGATAATGCTATGAAATGGTGATTGCAGTGTGAAGCTCAATTTGATTTTGATACATTAACCATTGGTGATTCCACTGTGAAGCTCATCAACCACTGGCCTCTTTGCGGAGTGGAGATTTGAGCTCTGTGATGGCTACTTGTGGATATTCTAATGTAATGAAATCAGTAAGGAAGCTAAAGAAGAAAGACGGATTTATTAATACCAAAGGGAATGATGGAAACTGTCCTTTGCAAGAAGTAAGAGTTAGGACCAGAGAAGCAAAGTCCCAATATCAAAGCAGAGAAATGTTAAAGCTTTTGGATAATAATTCAGTTTCCATTAGAGACACCAAGTTGCAATGCCACTTGCCAAGTCTAAATAAACAGAAAAGGGCAAAACTGGCCGGAGAAGTGAATTCTGGGGCTTCTAAAATAAGGTGCCCTCGTCTAACAAAGAATTCAAGCTTTACTTCTAAAGAATTTCATAGCTTTGACGGCTCCAAGTTAGGTCCAATTGAAGAGGCTTTTCTTCTTCTTAATAGCCCAATTGAAGATCTGTTTGTTACTCCTGTTTCTACACGAGAGGAATCTGAGAGAGTTTCCCCTACAGGATTTCATAGCTTCGACGGCTCCAGATACAGTCCAATTGAAGAAGCTTTCCTTGTTCTGAATAGCCCAATTGAAGATTTGTTTATTTATCCTGTTTCTACTGAAGATCTGTTTGTTACTCCTGTTTCTACGCGAGAGGAATCTGAGAGAGTTTCCCCTACAGGATTTCATAGCTTCGACGGCTCCAGATTCAGTCCAATTGAAGAAGCTTTCCTTGTTCTAAATAGCCCAATTGACGATTTGTTTATTTATCCTGTTTCTACTGAGGTGATATCAGAGAATGGACCAGCAGAAATGCTACATATGCCGTTGGAGTTAAGTCCCACAAAATGTTTTGATCCATGGTCTGAGAGCACTTCAGAGAGTTGGAGCTCAGATGATCCTCTCAGTTCTGGAAGCAGTGAACAAAAAAGAGTGAGGCTGGATGGGACATTAAAGGTGAGCTTCATTTCAAGAAATTGTTTTACATCTGGTTTTACAAAAAGGACAAGGATGTGTTTTAGAGTATTAATCCGAGCTCTGATTTTTTTCTCTCTTTCTCTTTTTAAAAGATTTTCTAATTTGAGCTTTTTATAATTTTAGCTACAAGCAGAACTACTAGAAATAAAAGCACAACTTAAGGAACTGGGATGGTTATTGGAGGTGAGCTTCTATCCTTCAAATAAATGTTTTATATCTACTATTTTTATAAATAATCAGTATTGATCCAAGTACTGGTTTTCTCAGATCTTATCGTACATTGTGGTTCTTTATTCTTTATAATTAGTTACAAATTGTTTCTTGTATCATCTGAAAATGTTCTTGAGACCTAATATACCTTGTTTGGATATTTCAGAATTCCCTAAGGAAAACAGACATATTGCTACCAAAGCTTGCAGGACAGAATGCGCTAGTGGCATATTAGAAGACTTTTAATATGCAAATTTGCTCATCATTAACGATGGAAAAGTTAATGATTTCCTTCAAATGTTTCTAGTGTCTCTAGCAGCTAAAAATGTAATAGTCTGAACTGAATAAAAGAGTGAAATGCTTTAGATATTGAAAGAAGATGGACAGGTTATTTTGAAGCTTACTCCTATCACAATTTCCACCTTCATTACAATGTTTTTTTGATTGCGAAACTGGTTTTCATATTCATGTTTTTTTTTTTCTCTTGAAGTTGAAAGATTTTTAATGCTTACGTGGCTTACATTTGCATGGTGGTAGTGGATGCGACCGGAGGTTTATTTAAGAGTGATAAAACATTATTTTCTAATGAACATAAGAGGTTTAATTGGACTCATGTTTTTATGTAATTGCCTTTGGATTCGCACATTTCATAGTAAAATGGAATGAATTATGTTTTGTGTTAGTGAGGGTATTAAAATATTTAAATTATATGTTTAAATTATGCATTCGAGTAATGTAAAATTAGGATAGAAAAGTGATACAATATAAGATAAGAGAATGATATTAATGTTTATGAAAGTTTAAAATTATTTTATATGACTGAATAAGTATAATGAAAAATAAATAATATAGAGTTCAAGTACAACTTCAGAAAATCTAAAAGAAAACAAAAATAAGTACTAATGAGAAAGTATATGAAAAAATCATATCCTTTGATGTCTTACAAGTCTCATCAAATATAAAACCATGTCATGAGGTTGCTTCCTACTCAATCTTAAAGAAGAAACAATGAGAATGAAAGTGCATTGGAAGCAAAACCTTTGGCTAGACATTTATAAAGACCATTGAACATATTTTAAAAGAAAAGAGCCAAGCATCTCTTATCCTTGTAAGCCATGAAGTTTTAAAGAAAGTTGTAAGAGTCTCTAAAGAGGCAAAAGAATTGTTTCTTAATTCAGTAAACAAAGAATCTAAAAACAAAATGATCCTTGTTCCAAGCTCCATCAAACAAATTTGACAAGTGTTTTGCTTTTGAAGAATATGGTGATCAATCTCTATATGGAAGGGGTGTGAAAAATCATTGAATTATGTGAAAGACACCCTCAAGCTATTAGGAAATTGGAAGTTTTTAGACCATGGAGGTTGGATGATCCCATTCTCAAAGTCAAGATATGTATTCTAGTAGTGATGAAGCTCTAAGGAAAGAAGTTTCCAAGCCTCTAGCCATTTAGGCAGTAGGTAATTCTTTAAATCTTATCTTTGATGTACTCCTATTTTTCTCTTTCATAGAAAGATCTCATGCATTAATTAAAACATTATGGAGGAAGCCTATCCATATCGATGAGTCATACAAGGCCTAGTAGAGCAACTGAGTCTTGGTGCACTATCTAGAGTAGATCCTGAATTGAGCCAACTACATATGTTAGGACTAGTTGTTGTACACCTTGTTAATTACCCAGTCTAGTCTTGTTTTCTCTTGCATCCACCCCTCTAGGTTACTCACACAAAGCCTCAATCGCTTAATTCATAAAGATCCTCTTGATTGCTCTTTCCCTCGTCATTCCTCTGTAGAGGAAACTATGATAGATCTAACTAGGCCTAAATTTGATGGTTGACCTACCTATCAAAGTATTTTTTTGTGTGAAAATTATTAATTCAATGGAGATTTTGAATCTAGCCTTATCTTTCATCTTGCCTAAAGTTATCCTTCAATCTTCCACGAACAACTAGATCTTCCTTAGTAGATTTAGAAGCTTTCTACCACATCTCCTTTGAGAGCAAAGCAACTACTGTACCTCATCCATTTTGAGTTTAGAGGAAGTGCTCTTGATTGCCATCACCAAGTGATCCCACTAGTCTAGAAAATAACATAGAAGTGTCATGCGATAATCCTCATCCTCCATTTTCACTGCAATAGAGTGCAAATGGGTCAGATCATATAGAATACATTTAAATGCTTAGCCACAAAACCACCATCATCCATTCTTAAGGTACACAATCTTTCTTAAGAAAAGTTTGTTAACCAATGGTTTAGCCTAGTACAAGTTCCCCAACTTATTCCTAAGAGCTTGTGTGGTGGATTCTTCATGTACATTCAACAACATAAAATCTACAAAGTAGAGCCTTATGAGGCCTTTCACCTTTTTGTCCAATAAATCGTAGTGAACATGTGATATTGTAGTGGGTTTGGATCTAGATATGGTAGCCCATACATCTCTATCTATGAGAATATCATCCATCTTGAGATTTGATAGCTCAAAGTTAGTACTTATAAATCTCTCCATCTCTACCCTCGATATGATTTCCATTATCTTGCAACAAGATCTCCTTCTATGCAATCTCCCACTCAATCCAATATCAATACAAAAAACCTTGTCCCTAACACCTAGGACTTAGGGTGATCAATCTTTGATACCAAATGAAAGAAAGAAAAAGTGCAAAATATGCTTCTTAACCTAATCTAAGAGGGGAGATGTGTGCAAAATAAATAGATATTTTAGTTACAAAGAAAGAACAAAAAAACATATATCATAACAAAATGAGTTATGTGAAGAAAACCCTTTCAGAAAAAAATAAAATAAAACAAAACAAAACCCCATACTCAACCAATTTTTTTTTATTCAACAACTATGAGGTTATAATACAAGTCTCGGACCCATTCAACAGCATAACAATACCTACAAAATAACCATGTGCTAAGATCCAACCCAAGCACCTAATTAAAAGAACATGAAGAAGCAAGAAACCACAAATGGTTTTACAAAACCATGTACCAAATCTATAAGCCAAAAAGTGGTGCTCAAAATGGCATGAATTCCAACATCCCATTCTTGGTCTTGGTCTTTAGCAGGGACTTTTTTAGTGGCTTAAATCTTCGCTAATTGGCGAATAGTTCATATCCACCAATTGCAATTTGATGAATACATTGCAACAAGTGGGGGGCCAATTCGCCCTGAGTTTTTGGATTTTCGGTCAAATGTGTTTCAATTCACCACCCAATTAATTTATGAGTCATTTATAATTAGTATTTTCACCACAATATACTACGTGATTCTAATGGTGACTCACTTGAAATTTTAAATGCATGTTTTAATTCACCTACATATTCGCCAATAGCATTAAACAATTTACGTGTATGAAGACCAATTTCACCAATAGCATTAACTAGTTTACAGGTATAAATACCAATTTTTCCAATACCATTATAACTCCATGTTAATCCCAGGGCCATATTCACCTAGAAAATTACTGTTAGTGTAAGTTTTTTTATTCCTTTTTATAAGGTTTTTCCTACACATTTATTTAAGCTTGCTTAGGGTTAATAAAGCATGGGTGAGGATTATGAGGTGTCACCTTCCTACATGTGAGCATCCATTAGCTATCTTGGGAAGATACTTTTCTATCTTTAGTCTGATAGATGGTTTCTCCTCATTGGTTGGTGTTGCCACCTCCTCCCTCTCCCTGGTCTATATAAGCATGCTACCTAGCTTGTATTTTCATTCGATACATTCGATATTGGAGGTAGTTATCTAATGCTATTTTTCCATTTGAGCATTTCACATCAATCTCTTGGTATCATTTTTATGCTATTTCAATTACTTTTGCATGTACAGTTTATGTTTCTAACTCTTTCAATTGATTCTGGGTTATAATCTGTTTTACAGATTCTTTAAACAATTACAACATATGTGTTTGATCGAGGTCCATTTTGCCCAACATTTATAGGTCACCTATTAATAGTACGTGGGATTCACCAAATTATTACACTACCATTTGAAAATCCCGTAGTATTCGTGAAATATGGATTGATATAATGCATTTGAAACTCTAATTAATCCTTTACACATTTTGTTCAGCTTTGAGCTCTCAAATCCTCAATTCATTTCGGATCATAGAGAAGTTATAGCTACATGCATTGGTGAGTCACTGAAAGGTAAGTGATCATTTCTTTACTATGTAATAATATAAGATTCATGTTGATTATTTATGTCTTTGTTTGGTTTCATTGTTACAGATGATATTGAGTAGGAGTTAGGACTAGGGAGATATCTTAATCTAGGACTTAATGTTGTATATTTTATCATCTATGATTGCTTCTTGAACAAAATGACATTTTTTCTGTAGCTTTTAATTTGTGAGAGATGTCAAGTAAGAAGAAGTTGGCTGAAGGTGGTGAAGGAGGTCACCAAACCAAAGAAATAAAGTCATATTTTAGCAATGTTGGTGGTTCATCTGATGGAGCTACAACATCCAAACATGTACCATCTATTGACTTGGATCACAATTCCACAAATCATATTCTAGGGAATACCCAAGGTTGTAGCAATGATGACAATGCCACAGATGAAGTTCCAAGGAATAGGTCCAAGATAGCGGGAATGATTACAATGCCATAGATGATGTTCTAGGGAATACCCAAGGTAGTAGGAATGATGACAATGCCATATATGATGTTTCAGGGCATACCCAAGGTAGTGAGAATGATAATATAAATAAATCAAAATCAACAAATGATAATGAAATGAAGTTATAGAAGTCAATGAAGATGAAGATCCTACAAGTGGACACAAGGGGAAAAGAAAAGCCAAATCAAAAAAGGGGCGTGAGTGGGATATGTCAAGGACTTTTTAGATTGATTGGGTGTCAAAGTACCCATTCATTGAACTGGTGGAGAATGCAAACAAAGATGAACCTCCCACAGAATGCAAGTGTATGATTTATAGTTGGAAATATCATAGGGACAAGAGGTTGCAACTAAAACTTGACACCATAGAAAAACATATTGGTAAAGTTATGAAAAAAATCATAGATGGATAGGAAAAATCAGTGATAAGATGGAAAACAAAGGAATAATGTCTTAATGTAAATAATGCCTTTGAATATGATGTACATATGCAAAGAAAGGCAAAGATTAATGCAGGTGGAGGTTCAATTGAAGCTCAATTTGGAAAGATGATGGGAGAATTACAAATGGCAAAAATTGTTCAGCGTGGTGTTGTTTTTCATATTTTGACCAGAGGGTGTCCTATGAAAGACTACCTAGAATATAAAAGTTATTATCTTTTATGGGTGTTCCTAACTTTCCTAACACACATTGGTCAATAAATAGTGGATGGGAATGGGCAAGTTGTCTTGCTGAGGTGGAAAAACATGATTTACAGGAAAAAAAAAAGAGTCAACTTTTATTGCATTATCTCTAGATGAAGTCACAACAATAGATAATACTTCTTGGGTATGTATGCATGTGTATACTGTGGAAAATCATGTCCACCAACCTCATCTACTCTCTATTTATAAAATGAAGGAGAATGCAACATCACAAAATCTATTTGAGCTAGTTAAGAAATATTTGAATGAAATTGGAGGTATGGATGACTGCACAATTGCCAAAAAGTTGGTGTGTGTAGGGGTGGATGGAGCTTCAATAATGCAAGGTCATAGGAATGGTGTGTGTGTAAAGATACAAACTTCTATTTTACCATATATGATTGGCTTTCACTGCATGACCCACAAAATGAAATTAGCATTTAAAATGGTGAGTAAGTTTCCTATAGTATCAAAAGTTGAAGATCTAGTCTGCGAGCTCTACTCATACTTCTACTGAAGTCCCAAATGGTTTTTAGAATTTCAAAATTTTGTTGAGGGAATAACTGTAGGAAACAAGATTCTTAAGGATGTTGATACCAGATGGATCCCCTTACATGAACTAGTGAAAAGAGTTTTAGCAGAATATCAATCCTTGATTGGAGTAATGTACGACCATCACTTCAGAGTTGACAGGGCTCCTGACCTCTTACATAGGTTAAGTGACATAGAGACACTCCTCATTTTAGCTGGTATTCTTCCCATGCTGGAGGAAATGAACATGCTTGTGAAAAAAGCCCAAGAAAGAACTATGTATATTTCAGACTATACTAGATTGTGTAGAATGATAGGCATGCCCCTCGATGATTTATATCTATCAGACCAGTCTTTCATAATTTCAAAATTTAGCAGCTGACACTTGATAACAAATGTGACCAATCCTGTCACTTTTTTAAAAAGTTTAATGATAGCAAGGAGTTATGTGTCTCTATAAAGGGATTTGAGATACCAATGCACTCTTTTAACAAGGTCAAGCACACTATCAGAGAAGAACCTGTTACAAGGGAAGCTTTTGACAAGATTGTTAATTATGTAAGTACTACTTTAAAGAATATTGCAAAATCTCTTTCCTCAGAGATTAGAGATCGATTCCCTTGTAATGAATTGCTGAAGCCATGTCTGTAGTGTATCCTCAATATTGGGTCAACTATCAGCCAAGTGATTTTCACAACAAGATAAAGACCTTAATGAATCATTTTTGCAAAAGTATAGAATTTGATGGACAACAAATGGAAGGAATTATAAATAAATCTAAGCTTACAAAGAAATCAACTCATTTTGCAATAGCAATGAAGGAACAATTTAAATTCATGTAGAGTTCCTACCAAGATGGATCGATAACAAAGCTTTGGGCAACCTTAAGCCAAAGCAAAATATTACATAATTCATTATCAGAATACTTCAAACTTGCTGATTTATGTGTGACATCGAATATCTTTCAGAATATCCTTGAAAAAAATTAATCAAGAGCAATCAACTCATTTTGCAATAGCAATGAAGGAATAATTTAAATTCATGTAGGCTCCCTACCAAGATGGATCGATAACAAAGCTTTGGGCAACCTTAAGTCAAAGAAAAATATTATGTAATTCATTATTAGAATACTTCAAACTTGTTGGTTTATGTGCAACATCGAATATCTTTCAGAATATCCTTAAAAATATTTAATCAACGACATCATCTATGCATTTCTGTTGAATTTAATGGACCTGCTCGATGACCCAGGTCTGGTGAAGATGATCGGGAAGGCAATTATTCAAGAATCACTTATCCTTGGGGATAAACTTGATTTAACTTTAAATGATTATGATTGTGATGCCGGACTAGGGGATAAGGCTAGAATTTTCCCTTTACATTTGTGAGAGTGCTCGACTGCAGCTAAAGACATTCATAAGGAGGGAAGGAGGGCAATTGTTAGAGGCTTGTTGGAGGACTTTAACATGGCCCTTATTATACATAATGATTTATCTGACTGTTACATACGAAGGGCAAGGTCTATTGTCTATGCTGTAAATTTTCTTCTTTAGGTGGCAGTTGTTAGAAGACAAGATCAATGGTGGCCACTAACAACTTTATTTTCAGTTTTTGAAAATTTAAACTATTTTGAAATTTCTATTTTCTTCGTAAGGTTTGAATTTTCCATTTTTAGTTTTTGAATTTGGAATTTATCCAAGGTTCGTGTTAGGGCACCTTGGACTAGGGATATGTAAAAAATCATCTTTTTGGTTGTAAGATTAATATAATAATATAATATGGGTTATCAATGTAGATTACAATTGTTGTCAACATTTTAATTTTTGTCTTATTATCTATTATTTTTCGTTAATAACATAATTCTAGAACTTTAATTATTTATGGTTAGATCCATTGGTTGATTATGAAAGTATTATAATTCAGAGTATATGTAAAAAATAAGTTTAATCTAAATAATTTCTTGAGTCCTTCATTGACACTAATCTCTATAATTATATAATATATTATAGTTACTTTGCTAAATTAAAGTTTTTAGAATGTATATTAATATTACTTGAACTTCTTTTCAATAACAAATGTATATTAATATTGGAACAACATTCTATAGTAACCCTCATATTAAGTTTTAACCCTTATTCACTTAGTCCTTCGGAAAAGAGATTAGCAATGTGTGTAATTAATGAAATTAACAAATTAGAAATAGAATCATCTCTCATTTTATTGAGTCAAAAAACTTAAACAACTATTACAGAAAGATGACAACACAAAGATGACATCCCTTTATAATAAAGGTTACATGGTGAAAGAAGAAGCTCTCGGCCCCTCGCTGGATGTATATTTCTAGTTGACAGATAACTGAACACTGTGTATTTCCCTCATATTTTCCTTACAACACAATGAGGAAGAAGCCTTCGCTTTAGACTGGGCCACTGGAATGGGAAGAATATGTGAATGAAATTGGGAATAAAGTTTTGGCTTTCATCCAAAGTTAAGAAGAAAAGATAACATGGTGAAAGAAGAAGCCTTCTACAATCTGGACTATATGGAAGGAATCCAGAAGACTCATCATACTAGGTTGGCTGCTAGAAAGATGAACCAATGGATTGGGAGACACCACTATCCACAATCCATCACTAGGCTACCAAAAAGATGTGACAATTGATTGGGAGAGAACACTAACCACAACCCATGAAATAGATGCAAGACCATCTATCATATAATGCTGCCAAATGCATTTGTTTGCGGAGCCAAGGCACTTTCCAACCACATTAAAAGAACAATGTTGCCATAAGGCACCATTCTCCTTCTACTTTATTTCCCAAGTAGCTAGTTGTTATCTTACCAAATCGTCCCATGTCATACATGAAGTGCCCATGACTCATTTTTTTCATCTTACAAGAACTAGGCCCTTCAAGGTAAGGATAACAACCCAACTGTGAACCATTTTAATTGCTTCCTCTACCGAAAAGGAATGCATTCTAACTGAATAATTCCCTTCAAATTAGCTAACAAGGAACAACCAAAAGTTGAAATTGATTGTCAGAAGCAACTTTCTCCATCCCTTTATAGCCATGACTATTGGGAATTCAAAAAATCATTACCTATCCGTCAGTATATCTTACTAACCCTGCAAATAATTCTCCAGATGCCAAAATATCACTTCATATCATGCTCTGAGAGTGTTTGGGCATCCAATTCAATAAATCTTCGTATGGACTTGACATCTCACATTGAAAAGCACTTTGGCGCCCTTTACAAAGCTTGAATTTTACATCCACTTGATCACCTTGGGTGACTGATGTGACCACCAAAACATCATCCATCAGAGAAAGTTGTTCCCCTTGTAAATTGTTCCACCATTTGATGAACAAGTGATGAACGGTTGTAGTTTAATTCCGGAAGGTAGATCTCTAATGCTACACATAACAAAAGCCTCTGGAATCAACCAGGAGCCGGTAGGCATTATTAGATCAACGGTTGACATATATATATATATAATATATAATAATATAATATATTTATATTGATTATTGTATACTATATTGTATATAATATAAATTATTTAATATAAAATAAAGGTCAAGGTGGTGACAGAGCGCAAGCCCTTAACTATGAAAATGGGCCCACTTGTTAATTTTATGTTGTTCCCAGTCTTCCATTGGGAGCCTGAAATTAAAGGGCATGTCATAATCGTTGACCTAACTTAAATCTTCGAATATGACTATACGCTGGTGTAGTTTTCTGTTAGGAATGTTTGTGGGAAGAAATGGATCCAAGGATAGGAAGAGCATTTGCTGAACTAGTCAGATATTGTGTCCCATCTGCTATCGAATATCAAGGACTTGGTCCAAGATGGGCATTTCGTCCATGCTATAGCGACAAGATTGGCTCCATATTACTTGTACAACCTTGACAGGTGGAACCATGCTTTGAGTGGTTACGACTTATGTAAGGGAGATGCATTAGTGGGCAGTTTGTTTCCGATCTCCATGCTGTAGAATTCACAGGTAGCCAAATGTGTCTATAAATCCCTCCAACAAGGCTTATTGTGTGGATGCATGGGACAGCTCGAGAGAGCGCTCAAGGGTCATTCTTATAGCTTTCCCAAGCATCTGGCTACTAGATGTAGAAAGGTGTTCACTTCTATTAGATTCCTCAGGGTCCATGCCCCTGATTGGGCACCGCATCTCCCGAAGGAGATTGAAATTGTAGATGAAGATGTTGATCCTGTTGTGCCAGAGGAGGATGTTGAGACTCGTCGGGAGAATGCCAGTCGTAGGGGTTGATGATGCTGGCGAAGGACTAGGTGTTTTAGAGGAGTCTAGGATCGAGGGATAATTTTTCTTCTCCTCCTTGTTTCTGTTTAGTCACATGGACTTGGTGTTTTTTGCTGTCTTGTTCTCCTATTTTCATATGATGGCATATGGTTGTTTTTGGCTTTTTGCTTTCTCTGGCCTGGTTAATGCATTTTGTTTCTTCGGCCCAGCGTATTTTTGGGGCTTCTTGTAATATCATTTTTTTCTGGTATAATATATGTCTGGGTATTTTCCACCCTTTTATTTAAAAAAAATAAAAAAATTGCAATGTACATGAAACATCATGATGCAATCATGATGAGCCACATGCCATACAACACAGTCCACTTGTCTCTATTTTGGAGACTTTATGTAGAAATTTGGGTGTGTCAGTACTTTGGCCCGAAATAAAACTTATGTCGTCAATCTGCGATCATCTGAGGATAAAAAATTATTAGAATATTATAAGTATATCGATGTAAATTGTAATTCTAGTCATCCTTTTGAATTTTGTTTTATTAAATTATTATCTATTAATTTTCATTAATTTGAATCGTTCCTTCGTTGACACTTATCTCTATTTTGGAGACTTTGTGTAGAAAGATGGGTGTGTTAGAACTGCAGCCCAGAATAAAATTGATGTCATTGATCTCTGATATTAAATATCCATCAATCTAAATGTAAATATTTTAAGATATAAATTCACCAAGTAAATTAATCATTATAATTTAGCATTTGATATTTTCGCCAGCCACATTATGATTTTTCAAAAAATTACTAGCACATTCACCAAATAATTTATTTTATATTTTTGAATTATCTATATAATTCGCCACCTAATTTATTTTATTTTTTGGAATACAACTATAATTCTCCAACGAGGTAATAAATGCTTGACCAGTAGCGAGGCAATGTCTAGGTAGTTCATAAGGTGAGTATCATTCACATAGCTTAATGTAAGTAAACCTTGATGATCTTAGTTGCTAAAGGACATGAATGAATGCATCTACACACACTTAGGCTTTCATAGCATGAATGGTTGCGCTAAGTCACTGGTCTCTGATTCTTTGATCTTGTGTCATGTTTTTCTGTTTTAATAAGTGGGAAGCACAGAGATTCTGGGTTCGTAACTGATTGTTTATCTTAGAAATGCTCTAGAGCATTTTCCTAGTAGAGTTGCCATTTTTTGTGCCTTACACACACACCGCATTTTGCCAAATGGAGACCCCCTCTTTTTTCTATTTTGGCTTGGTCTCAAGTTTTGACATTCTTGCTTGGAGAAAATAAAGTCTTGGTTACTTGATGACTTGCCTTGTACTTGGGCAATTTGGCTTGATTGAATCCCCTTTGATGATTAAATTTGAAGTGATTTTGTTGCATTTGAACCCAAGAAAGGGTCCCTTGAGTGCTTTTGCACTAAAATTATGCCTCATTGCAATTTACGCTAAAATCCTATGTCACTAGATGTAGCACTAAAAACATGGTCACCTAACATTGCGCTAGAAATTTACCTCACAGGAGAAGCGCTAAAAATCATTGTCACTAGATATGTCTCGTGGCCTCGAAAAGCTCCGCCAAAGTTGTACTTAATGAAATTTGAAGGTAAGTGGGCTTTTCTCACATCACCGGACATTGCGCTAAATAGCGTTGTCACAGGATGTCTTGTGACAGATCCCCTTTCCTCACATGTCTTGTCCTTAGCCTTTTCCCTGCTTTTTCAATCTTGAGTGCATAACACTCAGTCAGCTAACAGAGGCATTTATGGCAGTGTCAGTGGGGTTAAAATGGTCAATTTCTCCATTAGTCCTCACTTGCATCCAAATTAGTCAGCAAATTTGAGCTCCAGTGACCTTAAAGCAATTATAGAGAAAATTTTCAAGGTAATTTCCTAGCTCCTTGAGTGAATCCGTGCAAACCTCGTTGTTGGTCTGCAAGTCTGCAACAACCGTTTTATTGCATACATGTCGGTCTTCGATTTTATTCCTTTGAAATTTCACTCAAAACATTTATCCACACCCTCAATGCTTGCTCTTGTGTGATTTGGTTGATTGAATTTGTTTAAGTTAGCATGTTTTTGCGAATGTAAGTAAAACCCTACTTTCTTATTGTTCTTTGATTGATTTCTTTAAACTTAGTGTTACATGCCTAGGATATTTACCTCCTAAGTTTAGCTCCTGGGTCCCTTGTTTTTCATCATGCATGTTCATTTTAACTCTCGATGCAAAATCCCTAAAAACCCATGTCAAATGGGGCTAAGGGGACAGTGTTGAACTTGATCTTGCCTTAAAAATGGGACCTAGGGCTTGGGTGCTAGCACCCTAGTCTTGCCCTATTTGGTCAGGACCTAAATTTTAAATGTCGATTATGTGACCGTGAAAAGGTTCCATTACCGACATCTCAAGTTTAAATTATGAAATTAAAGTGGGAATGCATATATAAGCATGTTTAGGGTTTCATTTGTAAACTAGAGGATTATTATGATATTTTGGCAAACTTATGATCATAGAGCATTCAAGATATTCATTGTGTTGCAAAGAAGAATATTGTTGTTGTGTTTGTTATTGTAGATTTGGCTTCATCCTCTCATGTTATGAAAGATCTTCATCTATATACGAGTTACACCTCCAAGGTGATATCTATTTGTGCATCAATTAATCATTTATCAATTTGTTTTTGCCTCTGTCCTACAAGGAAAGGCACTATCTATCTAACAACGGTGTTGGAAGGATTGAATACCATTCTAGACCTTGACTGAGTCAACCTCCTAAACACCACAACCCCTAACCCCATTTCTTGTGATTGTAGGTGATAGGCGTCATATCTTGCAGAGTGGAGTTGCAGAAGGCTGTGACAAAGTGTAAATTCTGGATCTGAGAAGAAAAGAATTGCAAGGGCTTGGGTGCCCGCCCCAAAGCCCTCTGGATTTACAGGGCATAAAATATCTAAGACATTGGTGATCAGTATCAGAAAAGTGTCGGAAACCCCTAAAGAAAATGCTACCTTGGGCTTTGGTGTCTGCACCTTTGACCCCAACTTTTTCGCATCTTGAATCTTGAAATCTAGCATGTATCTACTCTGAATATAACATCTCTGTATGCAAGCATTTTTTGGAATTAGTTTGTTTATTTACAATTTTTCATAATTAGGGTTTTGAGCATAATCGGGCTTAAATTAAAATAATAATCATCAATTTCCAAATTTCCCCATCATTACAAGTGACAACCAACCTGTAGATGAATCCTCTTGCAAAAGTTGTGATTCCACTTGGTTAACTGTCCTTGAATGTGTGTAGTGAAAGGAGGATCTAGGCATATCATTCATTAAACCCTATTTCCCACTTTTCCTAGACTAAACACTTAGTAATTAGGGTTTAGTGTTGAAGGGGGGAAGAAGTACGCTATTTTGGGATTGTTTGACAATTGATCGTCCCAAAATATAGTTTTAAATTAGGACGCAAACGATTGTTATAGTATAGATTTTTTGAGGTGTCATATCATAGTGTTTGCCCTAGGAAAAGAGCTGGTAGTTGCATGAATTTAGAACCCCAATGGATATATCTTGTAGACTTTAGAAACACCGCCAATGGGATTCACACTATGAACTCAACACTTAGAAAATTTTGACATTTCGATCACCTGTGTGAAAATTGCCCTTCTCTAGACATGATTTTGTACCCATTTTATGCTTTAAAGCACTTTAGGATGGTTAGCACTACTGTCCCACATCACAGGATATGTCTGGTGATCATTTGATTCCCTGTCGATCATGTGAAGACCCCTTTTCCCACTTCGCTGACCTAAGACCCTTAGCACTAAAATGTCACGGCACCAGATATATTCGGTGAGCCCCAGATTCCCCACCATCCAGTGAGGTGGCTTTTCCTAGTAAATCCTTAGATAACCTTTATACCAGATGCTTGCACCAAAACATCACGTAACAAGATATGTCCACTGACCTCGAATTTACTATCTCATCTAGTGAGGGCCTAAAAGCTCACTTATCATGTGAGCCATGGAAGTCCTTCTTTGTCCTGTTAAGGCCAATGAACCTGCTCCTGAGCCAAAATGCCTAATTTAATTGAAGATTTTGGTCTACATTTCATCTATTGCATCATGTTAAGTATTTTCACTATGCTTAGTATGGATTTAGAATATTTGTTAGCATCAATTAATACATTGCATGATGATATCTAGTGACAAGGTGAAGGCCCTCTTTTTGTTGCAGTCACTCTAGTTCAATGCCTAGGTAAAATAAGTGATTATGGAATGTTAGTAATTTGATGTCATGCATCTCCTTATGGGTAAGAACCTAGAAAGTGAATTGATGATTTATTAGGTATTTTAATCACTGCATAAGCATGTCCTGTGAAGGGGTAAAACCCCGCTTCTAGTTCAAAACTCTGCATTTTAAGGTCAAAATGAGGTTTAATGGTTGCAAGCAGTTAGGAATTTGATTTCTCAATAACCTTTAGGCTGTATAGCATCATAAACTTAGATTTAGATCTATGAGCTAGTGTTTTGGAAGGATATCCATTAAGGTTAAATTAGCATGCAGGATAAATGTCTTCTAGGGCTGTCAACATGAAGTATGAATTCAAGGGAATCCCTCCTATCACCAAGATCACTTCGGCATGGAACAACATAGGAGACACAAATCTAGGTCATATTGACTTAGATGAGTTTAGACTTTGCATCTTTGGTTCCAATCCAACCAAGTGGGCCAAGAAGATTAGAGACAATGGAATAACACAGGCTATAGTTTTTCCCACTTCTATGCAATGTCCTGAGCTAATAATAGCCTGTGGAGAAAGATAACATCCTGAGACAAGATCAGTGGTAACCCAAGATGGAAGGGTTAGAGCCAGTTTCACCACATTTGCTCTTGCAGAGGCATTTGACATCCCTCCTACTCCAACTCTGATTGTACTGTGGAAAGTTGACAACCAAAACTTGTATAACTAGGGGCTAGAGTCCTATAGGAGGGTCATAAATGAGAATTGGATGAAGAAGAAGAGATCAGCAATGTCAAAACTTCCACAAGTATTGTATAGAAGTGATTTCAAGGAGGAGATAGGTGACTTAGTCACACTGCTGAGTAGAATCATGGGGCTACCTTATGCTTCCACCTTTGAAGGATGGATGTTTGCATACATTGAAGAGATTACTGATGGAGAGATGAAAATACATTGGGCTCAGATTTTGAGTGATAACATCCATGAGGCCTTTATAGCCTTAGGCCAAGACAAGATTTTCCATTGGACCTCTTATGTGGTCTACATGCTAGAAAGGAGTTTTTCTTACTCTGGTCTCTCTCAATTAGGAGAAGTTGGGAATGCTAAGGGCCAGCTTTAGGTGTATGAATGTTATACACAATTAGGAATATCACAATCATTGGTACACTATAAGAGCATTAATGATGCATTCACCATGCATATAACCAAGATGTTACAAGGAGATATGTTCAGGGGAATATCCCTAAAAGCTGTTGATGTGGTGCAAAACTAGGGCAAGTGGTATATATACAGTTTCCTAAATTCACTTACATAAGAGTTCAGGGTTTCAGAGGAGCACCCTACAAACTGCTAAAGTACCCAACTGATAAGGTAATTCTCCTGGATCTAATAAGGCAGCTATGTACTTGTCATGAAAGGTTAAAACATTTGCATAGGGCATCTATCAAGTTCCCTATTATTTTGGGTAGGGGCCTTTTCTCTTGTGTCAATATAGGATCAATAGAATATTCAAATACTAAGCTCCAATCGCTGCACCTGAACTTTTATAAGGCAAGGGCTCATTTTGACCCCTTTCGTACCATTGAGAAACATGTGAGCAAGAAGTTGTTTCATAAGGAACATTTGAAAGATTTCTAGGCAAATTGTTCAGATGAACATGAAGTAATAAGGAGAAGATGTTCAAGGTTACCCTTGAACTACATAATGATGTTCAACATTACTTTGGTGCCAAACCAGGTGACGTGTACATGATGTGGATGTTGTCCAACAAGAAGCATGGAGGGAAGTATTGGGCGTCCCATCCCACCACCAAATTGGGCTAAGGATGAAGAGAGCTCTTTGGAAGAAATAATGAAGCTGCCAATCAGACATAGTAGATTGTGGGTTAGGAATCAAGTTGCTCAGTTAACTGCAGCAGGTGTGGCTTTAACATACATGCAACAAATTCAAGAGCAAGAAAGTGATGATGAAAGGGACGAACCCCTAAAGGTTGAGGAAGAGCCGAAACAAGGAGCAATAGGAAATACAAATCAAGAAGTTGATAGTGAGTAGATAGAAGATAATGAACCTCTTGTAGATAAGAAGGGCAAATCAATAGTTGTCAAAGAGCCACAAAAGAAGTAGATGAGGGGTAGTATATCTCCAGTGAAACTTAGAACTTCCAAGAGAAAGGCTATGCCTAGTGGTAAAGGAGAAGGCTCCAAAGCAAAGAAAGTTAGGGAATATAGTGCATCAACAATAGATTCTTCAATTGCTAATGTAGCTTCTCTTGCCACCTCCTCTATGCTAACTCACCCTGACACTGTTGCCTCTTCTTCTCTTGTTGTTCCAAGCATATCAGTGCCTCCTGTTTCCTTAAGTGCCCAATCACATCTTCTTCTCTAGTATTGCCTACAACTGCATGATCTTCCCTTCCTCCACCTTCTTCTCCTTCACCTCCCATTGATCTTTTCTCTTTATCATCCTCTTCTTCCCTCTCATCCATTGGTCTTCCCATTCCCTCTTCACTTTTACCTTCTATCTCACTTTCATTTTCACTCTCTACTCTCCCTTCCATTTCACCTCTTGTCATTCCTTCCCTGCCTCCCATCTCTACCATCCTATCACCTCCTTCCTTCTCCCTACCATCCTTTAATCTAGCCACTCCCATCATTCTTTCCTCATTGCTTCCACTTCTCTCCATTCCTCCTTTAGGTTTTGCAGCATTTGTAAACCTATCCTGTGTGCAAGTGCCCCATTCTAATGTAGTTTCTTTGATGGCAATCAATAACTCCTTGACTCAGTCATTCTAGGATACCAAGGATGTGCCCAGACCTTTCTCTCCCAACTGGAAGGAATTGAAAAGGTATGTGTTGAATTGAATATCATCACAGAAGAGGAGGTTGTGTTTGAAGATGTAACAAATGAACCTCCCATAGATGTAAGCACATTACAGATAGTGGACCTAGATGATAGTCCAACTAAGGAGAATACAGATGACACTGCTATTAACACTGCTGAGCGAAGCATTGCATAGGATTTACAACAAATAGGACGACTTGACTCACCTCCAAAGGCAGACACAGTAATCATCAGAGGGCAAGACAATACAGATAAAGGTACAGGGTTTGGTGGTACTATTCTTTCAGATTCTTTGAATAAAGGAGACAACCACATTAGCTCCCCTAGTCATTCTTTGGTAGCTCCCACTTAGTTGCAACAGATACTCAATAATCAACATCCTAGGGTAGAGGTAGTGGAGTTAAATTTGGACAACTTTTTGGCTAGAATAGAGAAGCCTAAAAAACAAAAGAAGGCTAAGACTCAATCTAGACTATACAAGGATGCTTCGGGCTCTCGTATAGTAGAGGTTGCAGTTCCTCCTATACAGAGTAATAAAGAGGATATCAAGCCTAAATATTATACCATTTCTGCCATCAATCTAGGCTCAACATCAAAAGTCCAAGTTGTTGAGGAATTCAAGGACTCGGTGTCCAACATTTTGGATAGAATAAATAAAGATGAGATAACAAAGAAATAACTTAAAGAACAGAATGAGGAGTTAAGAGCCTGTATCAGATATATGATAAAGCCTTCTCATACTGAAGATGGAACAACCATAGCTCTATCTATCCTTTCCAAAGAAGAACTTGAAGACTTTGATGGCATAAGATTGACTAATTCAGTCATCGAAGATTGGATAAGGGGAGTCTACGTGGAAGGTTGTGCATTGATAGATGATGTAGCTGAAATCCATAAAGATTTTTGTGCTCTCAAGTGCAAATGGGAAGAGGTGTTAGAGGATTGCAGCAACTATGATGACTACTATTAACATATGCATTCTTGGGTATTAATGATGAGCAAGTTATCTGAGGAAGTTTTGGTGGAAGAATAAATTTTGACCAAGGACAAACTACACATGCCTGAGCATTGGCTTGAAATGATAAAACTTAGGAAGGAAATTTTTGATGTATCTAAGCCAGAGGCTGAAACAACCAACACAGCTAATGGAGGTAATATACAGCCTCAATGATCTTCTAAGAGTCTCCACAAAGCTATCTTTAGATGATACAATCCCTATTGATGTTGAGGAGTGTAAGAAGCGGCTTGACAAAGTAGTAGAAGGGGATTCATTACCATTTTGTTTAGCAGACCTGGACAGAGTTGCTGATCTAAGAGTTGTATTCAAAGATTTCATGAAGAGCAGAAGGTCCAAGTTGATGGTGTATCATAGATTCTCCTAATCAATAGACACAACGAAGTTTAGAATAAATTTTGTTGAGGATCCAGAGCCAGCAAAAATAAATCCGGCATTAGAGGCCCTATTTGCTTATAGTAACAAAGAGGTAGAGAAGAACAAAGTCAATCTAGATAGAGATGGTCAACAACTAGGTGACTCAAGAGCCATATAAGTTAAATAACAAGTCCAGTGCAGCCGCCAGCTCCCCCAAAAAGTGCTATGTGCCTCTTTTTATTCATTTATACATTGTCAAAAGAGTTTTGTCTCATTAGACAACTCAAAAAGTGTCTATTTTGTCCTATTCTAATGTATTGAAAAGCTATATTTTGTCTTTTTCCTAGAGGACAAAGTCAAATCCGAGAATGTAACAACCCACCATCCAATATTTAATGTAATCAAATTTGAGCCCTTGGTGATGATTTAATCTCTACCGTTCTTTCAAAACTTGGTATGCCTGCCCATGTATAGAAAGGCGGTCATTTTCTCTCTTTGTAAGGTTAGACAATCAATTGTTGAGGCTACACCAAAATTTTGATCAATACAAATAGGTTTACAAGTTTTGCTGGAAATTTGTGTTCTTGTGTTATCTTGGTTCATTTCAATATGAATTTATATGAAGTAGAGTCACAATGGTGAATGTATGCTCTTATATTTGATGAATGCTTTGGTTCATACCAATCGTTTCTTGTTGATTGTAAGTAACTTTGCATGGTTAGCCTAAACCTTGTTAAGTGAATTTAGTTCGATTGCATAACATTAATTAAGTTGCTTCAATAATTGGGTGTTTGATGAATGTGTGTGATTTGAAAATTTTATGCTACCATTGGAGATTGCATCATTTTTGCAGCATTGTGGTTGTGACCTGGTTAAGCAGCAATTGGTTTATTGAGGGTATTTGTCTATCTACAACAATCAACCCATTCATGATTTGTCCTTAGGTAAATTACATCTATATCTTTACCCTTCAAACCTTTTGCATTTTCTTTACATAAAATTGTTAGACTTAGGGTTTTAAGCAACATCTTATTGCCCATCTGCTAATAAATTTTAGACTTAATAGTTTGCTTCACCTAGGGTTTCGGCATATCTATTGCTGTCATAATTTCACAAACCCTGCATTACATGTAAGTCCCCTTGATTGGAACAGTTGAAACATATCCAATTGAGTTACTCACAAGTCAAGACCTACCATTATAAACTTTGGGGCAATCTTTTTTTAGGTTTTCCTGGGATAAGATTCCTTTCAAGAGAGGTGAGATACCCTATATTTCATCTACATTGTTACGTGCTAAAAACACCATCAACAAGTGTCAAGGAGGGACATTAAAGTTCAAGGATGAATTGACGATTCATTAAGAACTTGGAAATATTTGTTGGGCCTAGTTGGCACTTGTGTGTAAAATTTAATGAATGGCTAACATTAATTAAATCTAAGTTAGAAAGGAAAATTTTGGTCTTTTCTTGATTTATTATTGTGTGTGCTTTTCATATGAATCATCGATGAGCACAATTATGTTTGAAGACTACCCTATGCGGTGTATGTTGTCTTGTTAGATAATGATTTTTAGTGACTTTCTTGTATGATTCCACGTATGGATTTTGATTGAGTCTTAATGACTTATGTCTGATGCCATGATGGTGCATGTGCATTTAAATGATAAAATCTTTTGTGATTTTGTGTTGGGAATGCTTTCGATAGTATGAGTTTTTCTTATGACTATTGTGGATCTAATTTTATTTATGTTTAGTATTTAAGGATTTGTGATCCTTATATAAGAATTTCCTATATGATGCTATACTATGTATGAGTTTCTCATTGATGTAATTTTGTTAATGATATGAAGCCTTCAATTTTCATGTTTGTATAGTAAATCTTTTGCTATTGAGATTACTTTACAGTGCTAATATCATTCATTTTGGGAATGTGATATCCTTGAGGATGGTTGGTTGAGGATTTAGAATCCTTGTATGTTGGCCTTCTTAGTAGAGTTTTTAAACTCTTGATAGACAATTATACATGTGTTTTGAATATTTTAATTAGTAGAAGGTTTATTTCCTTTAGTGAAGTCATTTTTGTTATTGTGACAAAAATTGGTGGCTCATGATGTTTTTATTGTTGCCTATTGTACTCACTATTGTGATTTGAAAATATTTATTATTGAACCTTAGTTTTAATTTAGTGCTTAAATTATCTTTTGAACATTGGAATTTATTTACCTTGATATATTTAAGATTGTTCTTATTGTTGAAGTTTTGTGAAGACATATTTATTATTCCAATAAAATGATTGGTGATTTGTGCACTTTATTTTTGGGTGATCTATAGATCATTGTTGTTATTGTTGGAAAACTATACTTCTTATTAATTTGAAAAAAATAATTTGATGTCAAGTTGTTGAATTACTATTATTTGTCAATTCAATTTGAATTTGATTGGTGATGCCTTAAGAGAGTAATTGACTTTTGGTTCTAGAACCTAATATTGATCATTTATGCTTGAAAATTTACTCAACAAGTCTTGATGGACTAAGAGTTGAAGTGTTGAGATCTCTTCTATTTTGATTTGATGACTGATTTTTATGAATTTCTATTGAGGGAAAACACAGTTTCATGTGTATTCTTATGTGTTAATTAAGAAATGAACTAATAAGATAAAGACTAGTAATATATTATACCACACTTTTGGATTATGGATGGTGCTTCTTCACCTTGACTGATGGATGGGGAGGAAAGGGACATCCTCGTGGTGGGTTCAATCGCTTCCCTAATCAACAACAAAAGCATGAGAGCTTGGAGGATTAGCTTGTAGAGTTGAGCTTGGAGTTCTTCATGTATTATTCATGATGTACATTATATATGGCCACTTGTATTTATGGTGGTTGCTTCACGACTTATTGTATTCATTATTATTGATGAGGGTTACATAGTATTTGACCCCTTGTATATCTTGAATATGTAATGTTATTGTTTTCATTGATGATTCCACATATATATTTGGAAGACTTTCATATTATTTAAGATGTAATTAATGTTACACTTATTATATCTCATGAGTGGAAGTTATATATTATGTTGATCTTATTGGATATAACTTGCAAGTTTTGCACTTTGTTACATAATATTGTATGATGGAAGTTAATTGAAGTTTATGGAAGATGATCTTATACCCTTTTGTCATCATTGGGTTGTTTGTAATGGTTAATACTAAAGAAATTTTGAAATTGCACTTTGGGGGTTGTTACACTTGTAAGGCATGAAAGGATATGATTTGTTTCCATATGCATTCTCTTTGCCACTTATTTTTATTCTCTTTTAGGAAAGTTGGAGTTGTGCTTACACTCCATATTCTTTATTTCTCATTGTACGTTTTTAGTCCCATAAACCAATTTTCAACATTTTAAAAACATTAATATCATTATCTTATCATATACCCTTATCCCTTTTCTATTTTAATTTTAAACTACCTTAAGTAGATATCTTAAATTTATAATTCTTTATAATTCTAACATATGATTTGAATATTTTAATACACTACCTACTCCAAAAACTTGACACATCACTCTAGCATACCACTTTACACTCAACTGTGTGAATATGACCGAAAAAATGTCATAGTCCTATTAACTCGGATTCTTGCGAACATTGTTATGTTATTAGAAAATAATGTTTTATTACTCTTAAAATAGACCTCCACTTGCATCCACTACCAATATGCATGTAAGACACATAACCATTAAAAAATGAAGTTGAATATCAAAACTAGATCCAAAATCAAATAGGCATTGTAATGAACATGGAAATTGTGATAAAAGTAAGCTCTAACCACGTTCTAGCTGGAGGAGGAGGAGAGAAAATTCTTCAAAATTTATAAAATAACTTGTCCATCTTCTTTCAATATTTAAAACATTTCACTCATTCTTGTAGTTGAGGCTATTACATTTTTAGCTGTTAGAGACACTTGACAATCTTGAAAAATATTTGAAGGAAATTATTAATGTTAGGAATTTGCAGGTCTAATTAAACCAGTTCCACATAACCCAATAGGGGAAACAAGCTACAGAAATAACCATAATGCAAAAGATCAATGAACAAGCAAAAAGGAAACACAATATATACCCTGGGAAAGCCCTTTCCAGGGAAAAGCCCAGCCTCCAAAAGCATCCATGCTCACATGTATTATTCAGCAATGAAACATTACAATACAATATCTGAGCCTCCATGAATACCCCTGAACCATCAAGCACCTCCAAAGCAACCTCCATATGTACAAGTATGAATCCATACATCACTTGCCATGCTTCACAATATGCACTTACAGGAGAGAGCTCAATACAATGACAACCTCTCACAAAACCTCCATTAACCTACAATGAAATAGCCAGCCAACCTCAAAAATAACATTGTGCTTTCTTTTATAATATAAGCTCACACATTACTTTAAGAAAACCATGTGCCCCAAAACCATGGGTAACACAAAACCACTTGACCCCACATTTGACTATTAGTACTACATTTTCCCAATTAATCAAATAATACAAATAATATCCCAATGTTACAATACAACATAAAGTGGACCCAAATAATTACATAGTGTGATTAACCACACCACCTAGGTGCATCACAACTAAATAATTATTTAATTACAACATTATAAAATATATCAAAATATGTAATGGTGTACAACACCATATCCCAACATTCTCCCACTTGTTGTATACATTACATAAGGGTCAATACATGAAATACATCATCATAGGCAAACATGAAATCACATGAATCTCCAGCATGCTCTCATGCTCCATCAAGATACCTGCAACAAAGCAAAGTGACCACCATCTCAAGCAAGAACTCCTGCCATCCTCCAACATCCAACCTATGGAAGAAAAGGAACATGCCAAGGTGAAGATGCACTAATCCAAAGAACACAAGCATAAAATCCAAGTGATAACATAAGGCTCCAAGCTACTGTCAAAGGTAGAAAACCCACATGACTGCAAATAGAACGGTCCACAACATATGCTAATACATCTAACCATCCATACCTCATAGGTATCAAAAACATCAATAAACTCATGCCAACAATATATCCAACCCATATACTGCAATAACAAGCTCCATGAATAAAACTTGTCAATGAAGAACACATACATCCAGGAACTCCCACTGCATGGGTAATGTCAAATCTGAAAATAGATCCAAGACATACCAAGTCTATCGATCAACACTCAAACCAAGGTTTGGCTAATCAACAAGCCAATGTAGTATCAAGAACAATCACAATGATCCACACATGCATGATAAATCGCTGCATACTCTCTCACAACATGTCACCATAACTATCCAAAGTCTAACCATATCAACATGATCCTCTAGAAAGTAGTCACAAGATAGAGAGAAAACTTGTAAATCATAATATCCTTCTACAAAACACCTCAAAGTGCTAAGTTGTGTCAATAATGATCTCCTTTGCAACCCCAAAAGAAAAGCCTCAACAATACCCAACCATTTAATTGTTGGCAAGAGACACTATATGGATCCATGGTTGTTGTCATTGATGGCAACAAAGGTCATCCCACATATCCACAAGTCATGGTGTGTCTCTACCGGAAGTCAGAATGAAGATTATTGTGGTCCGGTGAACAAAGAACAGAGCATGTGGCAAGGTCCGACAGACTAGTCCGGATCTCTCAAAGGAAGTATCTTGGTGCAGTGCAGATTTGCGGAAGTCAAGAGTACCACCTTGAGTGGTATATTCCAAGGATTTCGCCTCCGGTGATAGATGAGGAAAAAGATATGAATAGTTGAGTACCGGATTCCTGAGTGACAGTATGAACAGAGGAAGAACTAACTGACAGAACATCAGACGACCTTCCGGATGTGTTACTAATGGTGTTAAAGGTTATGAAGACATGAATCATACTTGGCCGACATGATTAATGATTTCTACAAGTATATGCTTGATCCACATTACTTGATGTGGTGGGATTCAGCCGATAGATCAGAATTAGTGAAAAGATTGACTATTCCAGATGCCGACTAGAAAGGTGATGAAATTACTTGTGCAGATATATATGCATGATGGATTTAGTTGTGAGAGTTGTTGTTGTGTGATGATATATGTGAATAAGTGCAGAGCAGAGCAGAAGTAGTAAGAAAGATCTAGTATGTGAAAGGAAAGCAGAATAAAGAGAAGAGGAAAGATGAAGTGCAGTAGATCAGTGTACTGAGCCTAACCGGAACTGAACTCCAGCATATGTGGATGCTTCCAATCAATTCAAGTATTGTATAACATTCTTTTGTAGACAGTGTGTCTCCTTGTAGGCAGTGTGCCTCCTTTGTGAGCAGTGTGCTCGAGCAGTGAGCCCTAATTGGCAAGTGCCATTTTGTAACTCCATATTCTTCTAACAGAGAATAATCTTTGGGTTAATCACCCTTTGGTTTTCTCCCTTAACAGGGTTTCCACATTAAAAATACTGTGTCATGTGTTTTTCATTTCATGGTAATGTTTGCTTGTTGGAATTAATGCTGCATTGATTAATAAGAAAGTTCAAAAGAAGAAATAACTAGGATAATTGATTCACCCCCCCTCTCAGTTATCAACAATTGGTATCAGAGCTAAGGTCCTTCTAATAAGAGCCTAACAGCTTGAGGAAGATCTGGGAGTTAAAATGGATGCATATGGTTTAAGGGAGCAACTCAAGACTACCCTTGAGGATCTTGAACAGTCAAACTCTGAAGTCAATGAATTAAAGGAAAGACTCAAACAGGCTAATGAATTCATGAGAGAACTAAAAGAAAAATTAAGTCTCTCTATGAAAAAGAGAAAGGAGCTACTCTAGCAATTGGCAAGACAAAGTGAAGAAAGTAATGCAAATGAAGAGTTGACTGAGAAAACTAAGTTATGTGAAAAGTTATCAAAAGAAGTCATTATGGTAAGACATGAAATGGAATCAGGAGTTATAAAGTTTACTCAAGAGATTGAAGAGAAAAGAAAAACTGAAGACAATCTAAGACAATCTCTCAAAGAGAAATTAGAAGATTGCCACCAGATGGATAGGATTATCAGACATCTTGAATCTGATCTTGAAGATCCAAAGATAATGAAGAAAAACTTGAGGATCAAATAGTCTCTCTCAAAAGGGATCTTCAAACAGCAAATGAATATAAAGAAAAATTCAAGATAAGTTCTGCTCAACTTGAAGTTCTTCTTGGAAATCAAAAGAGGGTAGATGACAAGTGTGGTTTGGGATATGAGAAAGGAGAAAGCTCCAGATCTGGTCAGAAGAATTTTGGATCAGAAAATCCAAGGAACAGGCCTAGAAGACCTCCGGTAAGACAGCCCAATGCTCAAAGATATCCATCTTACCACAGCTGCAATCACTTTGGTCACAAAGCTAATCAGTGCAGAAAGAGAATGAATCAGACTTATTCAACCTTCTCCGGACAGTGCTTTAACTGCAAAAGGTATGGACAGAAGTCTCATGAATGCAGAAATATGCAAATGGACAAATCATTCAATGGTAGATGCTTTGCATGCAATAGAGTAGGTCATATGGCTAATCAATGTAGATCAAGAGGTTATCAGTCAAATATGCAAAGAAATGTTGTTTGCCAGATCTGTAATAGGTCCGGTCATAATGCAAAAGTCTGCAGAAGCAAGAATCAGGACAAAAGAGGTCCGGTATATAATCAGAATCAAGACAAGGGTAAACAAAAGATGAATGCGGATGAAGTTAGGAATGAAATGAACAAGATTTGGGTGAAGAAAAGTTTAGAGAATGTAGAGGTTGGATCCGCACCAGACTCTGGTGCTGATATTCCTTCTGGAAATTAAAAGGTGAGCTCTGGCTCAGGGGGAGACACAAAGAAAATCCTGTTCCCCCAGCCAATCAAGTGGTGCCGGATTAGGCACAAGATGCGGAGTAAAGGGTTTGTAGATATGAATCTTGAGATGATCCAGCTAAGATTTCAGAGGTCCGCATGAAGATGTGAAGAAGTTGTGATCGATCATGTAAAACCTGTTCCGGGAGATGCTCCGGAATGACAGAAGATTACAAAAAGGTCCGGAGAGATCCAGAAGTGCATTGTCTTATTCTATGGATTGGACAAAGTATTTGGGATGTCCTTGTGATGTGTCATCTTGATTTATTCATAACTGAAAGATCTGCATGATGTTCATAAATCAGGACTAATCCAATTCTTCAAGTCATTCAAATAAGGCAAACCGGAATGATGTAGGTCGAGCATTTATTGCAAACAGATATTAGGGTTTGTGAAACAATATAAGGGATTTCTCATAAATCACTTGTTCATTATACACTCAAGAAGAAGCAAAAAGTGGAGCTCTGCAACAAAATTCATCAAGTTCACCGAAGATCACTTGCAGAAGTTATTACACACAGAAATCAATCCAACCACTCCGTATAACCAAAGGCGCATAAGGTATTTTTCGTTTTCAAATATCCCACTGCAAATCTTTGAAAAATGGCTACTCCAAATATAGTTAAGATCTCTGATAGACCTCGCCCCATATTCAAGAAACATCCATACAAATCTTTAGAGGTAGATCCCCTAGGAGCCTTCTCTAGTGTTCCACATGGTGTATTGCATACGGAGGACATTAGGGTTTACATACATGCCAATTTTGAAGACTTTGGAGAATCAAAATTGATGGATATCTATCACAAACAATTGATAGATGACTCCTTTGAGATTAAACCTCAGTACAAAGCCATCCGGGATAAGCACTTTGCACAGTGCATTCATTTCCCCTGTTTTGAAGAAGATGAATGGGTCCGGTATGTACTAAGTAGAGTGCATGACAATTTCCTATGGTTGAACAAGCCTTTCAAGATCACCAAAGATGCAATTAGGGTTGTAACCGGTCTGCACTCATCCGGTGGATTACCTATTCTTAAGTCTGTCAAGAATTAGACAGTTAGTGATGCAACCGGATCTAAATTTGACAAGAGAGCTATGACAATTGAAGACATCATTGAACTGGATGTCAAATTTGCATCTATGATAATTGGTTACAAGATCTATCACTCCAGTAGGGAAAATTTAGTACCGGGAACTGCAATTTACACAGCTTATCAAATGCTAAAGGAGAATGCAGACTATGACTTGTGTGAGCTTCTTCTAAACCAACTTTTGGAAAATCTGCAGAAGATCAAGGACAAGAAAAACTCCTTCAAGTATGGTAGTTTGATCCTTTGTTTATTCTTTTATTACATGAATGAGCTTCCCGGATCTAGTGGATGGATATGGCAGAATGACAGACCAGTTGCCATCTAAAGCAGAGATTATTTGCATGGACTTGGGGATGCTAAAGCAAGAAAAACAGCCCTGTGGGGATATTTTAAGAACTTTCAGAGCATGATGCATGCAAGAGAAAGAATTCCCCAGTCTCTTGTTGAAAAGTACAAAGACACAGTATGCTTTATGGTAGAAACAGATCAGTGCCTAATGGAGGCAGTAGAACCAAGAACTGTGTGGATCATGCCCATGGGGTATGAAGTGGATGAATAGATTGTGGAGCTGCATGTTCAACACATGCTAAGTCAGCCTAAAGATTCAAAGGCAGAAAGGTTCGGAACATTTGAGGAACTAAGTATAAAAATCCATGTTGAACTCAGAGAACCAGAGATCAAGAGGAAGGTTAGAAAAGAAGTAGAACATATAGCACAAGGCCTTGGGATCTCAATGGAGGCACTTGATGCTCACAGGAAGAAGAAGGAAGGGGATGAGAAAGAGAAGAAGAGGGCAGAAAAGAAAAGTGAAGAAAGTGTTCCGGTAGAAACCTCCACCCGGACCAGATCATCAAAAAGATCTGCACCTGCCACAGCCAAAAGCTCAAAACTGGAAGTCCAGGCATCCGGCAAAAGATCCAAGACAAAAGCCACAAGGGCTTATGAAAGTCAAAGAGATGAAGAGGAAACTGAAATAGATGAGGGAGTAAAGGAAATAAAGAAGCAGAAGAAGAAAGGATCCGGTAAACCCTCCACAGGCCAAGACAAGGAAGAAATGGCAGAGAAATTTGTTGAAAAGCCCACCCTGTCTCTAGACAGTGTAATCAAATCAGTCACTGTGGATGGGAACCTTCAACCAGTGGCCGAATTCTATGATGACTACAATGAGGCTGACCAAAAGATCCTGCAGGAAGCTACAATCAAGTATCTGAACATTTACAATAAAGCTTTTATTGAGATTATCTTTGAAATTCCTAAGAGTCTAGAGAAGGAATTAGAAATAAGAAAGAACAATGCCCAGGCAAAAGATCTTGAGATCCGGGAGCAGATAGCTATTCAGCTATATCCTTAAATTGATCCCAAGACAATGAACATAATATTCAAAGACTGCAAAGATGAGTTCAGAAGTAAAGCAAGGATGAATCAACTCATGCTTGGTGAGACTGACAAGGTGGCCATGGATACAGAAGAGATCCTCCGAAAGGCCTTCAAAAGGTTTAATCTTCCTATTGTAGAGGACTTAGGTGCAGAAACAACTGTGGAATTGGAATCCTTTGCTCTGGAAGAAGTGGCCCTTGAATAGACTAACATCTCTCCTCCGGTTTCCCCTACAGTCTTCGGATCGAAAGAAGAAGAGAAATTACAAGAGAAAGGAGCAGCGGTGAAGGAAAAAGAAGGTGACAGTGCAAAGATTGTAGAAGGACAGAAGACTTCACCAGAGAAAACCACAACTGTCAGTGGTGGGAATGTAGAGGGAGAGAAAATTCCAAAGGACAGCTCCAAGACTGCAGAAGAGAAGAAACATCTGTCTCTGGCAAGAGACATTGCACAAACTGTCCAAAAATTTCTGAGCAAAGAAGCAATAGAGATTGATGAATCGGAGCTTCTACAAGGTCCATTCAACTTTGATTCCCTCTCTCCGGTGTAGACAATGAAGATAGCTTCATTTGCAAATGCTAAGGCAAATGAAAAACTCCTAAAGTCTCATATGGAAGACTGTGAGTTGATAGAGGCTACTTCCGGAGTGCTTGAGAAAATTATGCCATCGGTCCAGAAAGATCCCACAGCCTCCTCTTCTGGTAATCTCAAAACCTTAGTCAGCAATGTTGGTACACATTTTGAATCCCTAGAAAAATCAGCTGAAGAAAAGGTCCGGAAGGAGTTTTTGGATAAAAGATTCTCAGAGGTACTAGGATTAATCTCTAATGATAGGAGAAATATGAGTATTGGAATAAAGAGCTTAGAAAATGCTCTTAAGGATGGCGGTGAAATTTACAAATTTTGTATCTCCTGGTCAAAAGCAACAGCAGAAATTGAGAAGAAAATAAAAGAGGAACAGGACAAACTACTGAGTTTGTCTCAAAGTTTTGATCCTCTCTCTTCCTCCATAGTAAATCAAGAATGCCAAACTATTGCAATCACAAATGCAATAAAGAACTTTGAAAAGGAAAGGAAGAATATAATTAACCGGATGGGAGAACTTAGAAGGATTATTATCCCTAAGTTAGAGACCATGCATGAGGCCATAAGTGATGCCAAGACTACAACCCAAACCAATGATCCAACAGATCTTAAGAGGGCAGAAGCTTTTGTGTTTTTGTTGAGTGGTCACATTTCAATTTTGGATAAAATGAAGCAAAGTTGGGCTACTCCAGTTGAAGACATCCTTTGCAGATATTCTTCAGTTTATGTGAATATGTAATATACAGTCAAGTATAGTAAATTTTTGAAAATTTTGGTGTGCAGACCCTACCCTTTGCCATTGATGTCAAAGGGGGAGTGAGGAGCAATGAAAAATGAGGAATCCAACTAAGGGGGAGCTCCAAAAAATGTATATAAAGACAGAGCATCAGCCAAGGGGGAGCATAGTGTAAACACTTAGTCATTTTTCACTAAGTGTTGCCATCAATGCCAAAGGGGGAGATTGTTGGCAAGAGACACTATATGGATCCATGGTTGTTGTCATTGATGGCAACAAAGGTCATCCCACATATCCGCAAGTCATGGTGTGTCTCTACCGGAAGTCAGAATGAAGATTATTGTGGTCCGGTGAACAAAGAACAGAGCATGTGGCAAGGTCCGACAGACTGGTCTGGATCTCTCAGAGGAAGTATCTTGGTGCAGTGCGGATTTGGGGAAGTCAAGAGGACCACCTTGAGTGGTATATTCCAAGGATTTATCCTCCGGTGATAGATGAGGAAAAAGATATGAATAGTTGAGTACCGGATTCCTGAGTGACAGTATGAACAAAGGAAGAACTAACTGACAGAACATCAGACTACCTTCCGGATGTGTTACTAATGGTGTTAAAGGTTATGAAGACATGAATCATACTTGGCCAACATGATTAATGATTTCTACAAGTATATGCTTGATCTGCATTACTTGATGTGGTGGGATTCAGCTGACAGATCAGAATTAGTGAAAAGATTGACTATTCCGGATGTCGACTAGAAAGGTGATGAAATTACTTGTGCGGATATATATGCATGATGGATTTAGTTGTGAGAGTTGTTGTTGTGTGATGATATATGTGAATAAGTGCAGAGCAGAGCAGAAGTAGTAAGAAAGATCTGGTATGTGAAAGGAAAGCAGAATAAAGAGAAGAGGAAAGATGAAGTGCAGCAGATCAGTGTACTGAGCCTAACCGGAACTGAACTCCAGCATATGTGGATGCTTCCAATCAGTTCAAGTATTGTATAACATTCTTTTGTAGACAGTGTGTCTCCTTGTAGGTAGTGTGCCTCCTTTGTGAGCAGTGTGCTCGGGCAGTGAGCCCTAATTGGTAAGTGCCATTTTGTAACTCCATATTCTTCTAATAGAGAATAATCTTTGGGTTAATCACCCCGTGGTTTTCTCCCTTAACAGGGTTTCCACATCAAAAATACTATGTCGTGTGTTTTTCATTTCATGGTAATGTTTGCTTGTTTGAATTAATGCTGCATTGATTAATAAGAAAGTTCAAAAGAAGAAATAATTAGGATAACTGATTCACCCCCCTCTCAGTTATCAACATTAATCTCATAAGATCAAATGAACATATGCAACATGTAACCAACATGGATGTAAGCCTCTCTAATCAAGGTAGACCAAACTCATAAACATTCCATAACCAGTAATAAGCCCAATCACATCTCCTAAACTCCTCATAATGAACATGATAATTCAAACCATATGAAAAAGGAGATAACCATGCTAACATCCCTTAAATGAACCCTCCAGAACCAATAATTGTAGCTCAAGATCCATATATATGAGAAGATGAAACATAAAGCAAATACATCTAAAAGGATGGGCAATACCTCATAGATGATAAATCACCGAGTAGACCAAGAGTGGGGAATGAGAATGCTCCTCTAGGATACACCAAGCCACAAAGACTCTCTCCAAGAATAATCTCCTCTAAGTCTATAATGAACTCACGTCCATATCCAGGTGTAAGGCTTCTCAGTCTATCTGCTAAAACCTCCAAAGAATAACTGTCTCAACAAGTGTCTCTAATCACAAGAGAATTCTAGCCTCACCTAAGTCTCCAAGTATCCAAGAGCACTTGTAAATGATCAATACATGCCAAACTCCAAATGCAACATAGTACCATCATGAAGTAATCAAGCAAATGATCAAAGTACTCAATACCAAGAGAACAAACAAGACCACTATCAATGCTCCTACTGCACATCTGCATAATCAAGAAGCCCATCATGACATCATGATCTAACCATCTCCTTGTAAGATCACATGCAACAAAGCTTACTATGATGCATACATCTTGTCTCAAGAGAACCTATATCATGCCAATACTCTAATCTAGAATCAAGAGTAAACCATGATATAATATCAACATCTCTAAACAAGGATAAATATGTCATATTGACAAATGATAAACCTGACACCTCAACCAAAGACTCCAATAAGTCCTCCATGGTAAACCAAGATGTCAACATCTCCAATCATATGAAGATAACCATCTTCTGACAACAAAACTAATAATGTCAAAGAACTCTCAAAACCAAGAGCTCCTCCATGACACCAACATCCACTGTAGAAGATAAAACCATCACTATCAAAAGCTAACATAGAACCATGTATCCAAGCTCTCCATGACATCATGATAAACATGCTGCAAGTCCCAACAACTGATTGTCCAGGCACTGTAATCATCCATCCTCTCATCCCAAAGCAATCATACCAATGAACAAATGACCACAAACAAGGCCAACTAACAAAGTCTGCATAAACACTGAAACAATCTGGTGAATATAGACAGTCCACATCCTAGTCATCCCATTGTAGCTAAATAGGTGATCAACCTACAAAACTACATAACTCGTAGATCCAAAACAATGTAACATGTAAACTCATCATCACACTAGTAAACTGCAACCTGAGATATCAAAGAAGACAACCTGTAGACTCCAAGACTCAAACACCAAATCAACTCTAGATTCAATTTGCTAACAAGTCCACAAATGAGTAACCATAGTCAAGGAACTAATCAAGCATCCAGGAGATAAGAACAATCCCCTAAAACAACACCACATCACCACTTGTAATCATGAATCAAACATCATAGCCCATACCTGTCAATCGCATACATGATCATGTCATGCTAATACAGAAGTGAACCTACATATCCATGACATCATAATCATCATCACCGTTGTACCTGTACTCAACTCCCACTGAAATGAGACTCCAAATCTCACATGAGTATCAACCATGTCCTCAAACCAGAAGACATGTACCTGTCTCCATCAAAAGTTGTAACTCTGAAAAACACCTGTAAACTTGTATCAGGAAGCACCAAATCCAAAACCCTGCTATACCATGTTGATGGTCTCATAACAACATGTACTCCCACAAGTTTGTGCCAACAAATCCATCCGAATGCACTTGTAAACGCACTCTGAATCTCAGGCTCCTACAAGTGATCAAACAAGTACCAAACTCTCTCTACACACCAAACTAAAAATCTACATGATCAAAATTGTAGCACACTACACTAGCTCTCCAATGCCTATTCGAAATCTAAAATCTGATTCCATATGCGAAAGTTATGAGCATAAAACTGTACCAGAGCAATGCAGGCTTCAAGCACCAAATTCTGACACAAATAGAAAAATCTGATCATGAAACCTATACCACTATGTAGTTCTCGGAGAGAGCATTCCGATGCCTATAAGAAGTCAAAAAACTGATACCGTATGTGAAAGTTATGCCCTCCGGAAGAAAAAGACAATCCTAGGGCTAAAACCAGACCCCTGCTGGGCCCCTGGTAGTATGATGACGTGGCATAACGTCATTGCTGATGTCATCACTGCTGATTGGGCATACTGACTGTGTGTGAGGTGACACTGACATGGTGTCTTTGACTAGCATAGGTGGTGTGTCTGGCTAGCATCAACATTTAACTTTGACCGACGGAATTTAACAAGGTTTTAAATTTGTTTTCAAATTCCACCAAAAAATGTATTTCTAAGGAGGTTTGATTTTTTTTTTTTTTTTTTATAAAATCCAAATAAAAAAAATATTAAATGCTGCCATATAATCCACCATACCTTTTAAAAACATTTAAATGAAATTTTGATTTTAAGCCCATACGTGGGCTAAACTCCCCACCCCCCTTCAAAAATTGAAATATTTCTCACGGCCCACATAATTTTTTTTTTAAAGTTTTAAAAGCCCACACGGGGCTGATGTAGGGACCTAGCCCAAAGGTCGACAATGAGCATGCAAGGGGACCGGCGGGTACACCAGCGGTACTCTGCGCAGGAGCTAGTGGTACGGGGGGTCTGCGTACCCCCCTGCCATCATAAAAAAATTTCATATCTTGATTTTTTTTGTTCATACTATAGTTTAGTTTTTTAATCAAAACAAAAAAAAATTTCAAACTATAGTATTGTGCAGGAAATTTTATTTTCTAAAAAAAATTTGCCTCTGCAAACAAAAATTTTGTAAGGCGTACCTGGGGGGCCAAATTTTTTGCTTTTTCTTCCGATGACCAAACCATAAGAAATTTTATATGATTTTTTGTCTCTTAGGCCTTCTGGACTCAATGGAGAGGTCCGTTTTGTCCTAGGAGGTCATTTGTGAAAGTTCCTCCTCAAAACCCTCATGAAGCCAAAACCTGGAAACCCTCTTCAACCATGATTTTTCAATCACTCGATCTGCAACATGCACAACAAATCACCAATACCCAGAACCCCCAAACTACAATATAACCTACACAAAACCTTGTAGTGTCCCAAATCCTTACATGCATTTCCATGGCTTCCATTTTACACCTGATCTACACAAATAAGGGTTATACATATCCAGGGAGCTCACACCTCCCTCAACCAAAAACATGGCTCTGATACCAATTGTTAGGAATTTGTAGGTCTAATTAAACTAGTTCCACATAACCCAATAGGAGAAACAAGATGCAGAAACAACCATAATGCAAAAGATCAATGAACAAGCAACAAGGAAACACAAGATATACCTTGGGAAAACCCTTTGCAGGGAAAAACTCAGCCTCCAAAAGCATCCATGCTCACATGTATTATTCAGCAGTGAAACATTACAATATAATATCTGAGCCTCCATGAATACCCCTGAATAATCGAGCACCTCCAAAACAACCTCCAAGTGTACAAACATGAATCCATACATCACCTGCCATGCTTCACAATATGCACTTACAGGAGAGAGCTCAATACAATGATAGCCTCTCACAAAACCTCCGTTCACCAACAATGAAATATCTAGCCAACCTCAAAAATAACATTGTGCTTGCTTTTATAATATAAGCTCACACATTACTTTGAGAAAACCATGTGCCCCAAAACTATGGGTAATACAAAACCACTTGACCCCACATTTGACTATTGGTACTACATTTTCCCAATTAATCAAATAATACAAATAATATCCCAATGTTACAATACAACATAAAGTGGACCCAAATAATTACATAGTGTGATTAACCACACCACCTAGGTGCATCACAACTAAATAATTATTTAATTACAACATTATAAAATATATTAAAATATGCAATGGTGTACAACACCATATCCCATCAATTAACATTTTCATCTTTAGTGATGAGAAAATTTGCAGAATAAAAGTCTTCTAACATGCCACTACCACATTCTGTCTTGTAAGCTTTGGTAGCAATATTTCTGTCCTCCTTAGGGAACTCTGAAATATCAAAGCAGGATATATCAGGTCTCAAGAACATTTTCAGATGATACAAGAAATAGTTTGTAACTAATTATAAAGAATTACAAAGTACCATAAAATCTTTTTACAAACATGGTAAGGATGATGGAGAAAACAATATTTGGATCAATACTGATTATTTATAAAAATAAAACATTTTTAAAGGATAGAAGTTCACCTGGACAATAACCATCCTAGTTCTTTAAGTTGTGCTTTTATTTCTAGTAGTTCTCTTTGTAGATAAAATTATAAAGAAGCTCAAATTAGAACATCATCTTAAAAAATAGAGGAAGAGAGAAAAAAATCAGAGCTTGGATTAACACTCATGAAACAAATCCTTAATGATTTTTGTAAAACCAGATATAAAACAATTTCTTGAGATGGAAGCTCACCTTTAATGTCCCATCCAGCCTCACTTTTTCTTGTTTACTAGTTCCAGAATTGAGAACAACTTCATAATCTGAGTTCCAATTCTGTGAACTTCTCTCTAACTCTTGAGACCATGGATCAAAACATTTTGTGGGACTTAACTGTAATGGCAGTGTTGGGTCTGCCTTCCAATCCCATATATGAAACATTTCCGTGACTCCATTATTAGTAGAAACATGAGAAATAAAGAGATCTTCGATTGGGCTATTAAGAATAAGGAAAGCCTCTTCAATTGGACTGAATTTTGAACTGTCAAAGCTATGAAATCCTATAGCTGTAACTCTCTCAGATTCCTCTCATGTAGAAACAGGAGTAGTAAACATATCTTCAATTGGGCTATTAAGAACAAGCAAAGCCTCTTCAATTGGGCTGAACTTGGAACTATCAAAGCTATGGAATCCTCTCGGAGTAACTCTCTCAAATTTGTCTGGTGTAGAAACAAGAGTAATAATCTGTTTCTCTCCCAAATGTCTATTAGTTAGTTCACTTAAACTGGAACTAAGAAAGTTATTCTCAAAATCAACATTTGCAATTGCCGAATCACTCAGTACACTTGGATTAGAACATGAATCCATGGAATACTCATATGCAATAGGGCTATTGAGAAATAGAGAAGCCTCTTCAATTGGATTGAATGGGGATCCATCAAAACTACAAAATCCTCCAGCAATAACCCTTTCAGAATTTTGAGTTTAAGCCCACACATTATAATGCAAGTTTGTTAAAAAAAGTAGTGAACACCAGCAACTTAATACAAATAACATAAACTTTCAAATACAGTCGAAACAGACTTGTGTTCCTTATAACACCACCCATGTTTAAGAAAAATAGTAAACACCAACAATTTAATACAGAGAACATAAACAGTCACTTACCGTCAAAACAGAATTATGTTCGTTAGAATTGCTCAAGGATTTTTTCCTTGAAGTAAAATGCTTGTATGTTGTTTGTTTTCTTCAATAATTGGAAAAAATGAATTTACTGCCCACAATTTCCTATTTAAGAAAATAGCTCCTAGATTTTAAAATTCAGAGGTTTTGTTTCATTTTTAGCTCTAACCTTGGTCACTAAATATGGCTGATTTTTTTTTAAAAAGGTGTTTTAACAGTCTACATAAAAAATAAAAATCATTTTTGGGTTTAGAAATAACAACTAGTCTTTAAATAAAACTCTGGCAAAGCAACACACTGTCAATCGTTATTCAACCAATTTTAAAAAAAAAAGAAAAAATAATCTTGTAAATCAACAGAAATGCGGGTATTGCATGCGTGGATTGTAAATATGAGTCTAAAACTAGTATATTTATATTTAAAATAAAAAAATATATCTATAGTATGCTTAGATATATCTTCAAGATTTGTTTTATTTTTTGAGGTTTCCATACTTTTGTGTGATTTTCTCCAACTTTTTTCAATCTTTTTTTATTTTGATTTTGATTTTTTCCAATTTCTTTTTTTCTTCCTTTTCTTTTTTTCCAATTTTTTTTTTTTGGTTCCATATTTTTTGGTTTTTATTTTTTATTTTCTCCAATTTTTTTTTTTTAAATTTTTTTTTTGAGTGCTCTCATCTCCACCCTGATGTAACTTTAGAATACCTCTCTGCTCTCGGCATAATTAAATTCATATGCGTATCCTAGAACTAGAAACAATTTAAAAACTCTGGTAGTTTTGTTGTTTCTATTTTAAATACATCTATTTAAAATAAGTCAAGAAATGTCAAATAATATTAAATGATTATATTAATATTATTTATTAATATAATATTTATACTGTAATAATTATTATAAATTAGAATTATAATATATACTAATTAATACTGTTATCAGGAATTGTTGTTAACAACATAAAACCATTAATAAACCAATGAACATCAATAGAAATTGTGAATAACAAGATTAAACAAATAAAGCACAAACCTCACAAATCTTGTTATCCTACGGCTTCTATTGTTTGCCTAGTCTCAATCGATCTTTTGTTATGAAAGTTGCCCTCAGGAAGCACACTTTCTTGCTTCGTTCTTCAAGATGGCAATGGAGAAACGGATATGATACTTTATTGCTATGAAGATGAGCTTCAAAGCAATTGGGGTGATCTCAAGCAAATGTATGGTAGTGGGGGTGCCAAAGGCGCGCTGATAATTCGACAAAATAATTGTACTGAAAGCTTGGATTGATATAAATGGAAGAATAAGGTTTAATTTATAGATTCAGAAGAGAAGAGATCAACGGTTGAGAAGAAATGAGAAGATCAATGGTTGAGAATGGTTGAGGAATGTGCGCGAATAGAAAGAGGACAAGTGTCCAAGCTCCATCATGCAACAGGGGAGTTAACATAATAGATTGAAGAGTTAACATAATTGATTGATCAGTTAACAGACTAGACCAATCAGTTAAGTGAATTGATTGGGGAGTTGACTAAATTGACTAATCAGTTAACAGATTTGATTGATTAGTGAACTCAAATGACTAATTAGTTAACAGATTTGATTGATGAGTTAACTAATTTGACTGGAGGATAAATAGGACATGTGGGTGAGGGAATATTATCTAATTAAATATTTAAAATATTTAATTACATGTGCAACATGGTGAGGTGGAAAAGGTGAGGTGGATTGGTGAGGTGGATTTATGGAATTAGGACTTACCTGATAGAGGAATTTGGATTAATTAAATAATGTAGGATTATTTAATTATGTGAGACATTAGCCATTAAGGGCGTGGTTCGGTGGTTAAGTCGCTCAGTTGTAGTGGTGGCCACCAGAGTTCAAACCCCCGCTAGGCCAACGAGCTCACAGGCTTTACACCTTCGCTGGGCCAACGAGCTCACGAGTTTGAAGTGTTCCTTCTTGGGGATGAGGTCCCCCATGTTGTGGCCTCACCGGTTCATCGCTCTAGGCAAAAGCGTTAGGGTGGAGCCGGAGGGCGTGTCGTACCAGAATCACCAGTCACGTTAAAAAGTTTACCAGGCGCATTAAAAAAAAAATTATGTGAGACATTAGAAGAATTTAGGGAATTTAATAAAATAAATTGATTTTATTTAATTATGGGATAATGAATCAATCAAATAAACTTAAAATATTTATTTAATTGATAGAAGAAACTAATAATTAAGATAAATATTAAAATATTTACTTAACTCAACATGAGCCAATTTTAGGTGTATACATTTTACCCCTCTTTGAAGCAATGTGTTTTATCACGTTGTTTCAAAGAATAAGAATTTTTCTGACAATGATATATGCCCTAGTTTTCCCCTGGTACAAGTTTGATGACAGGATGCCCCCTCGGGAGATTAGACGGGTAAGACAAAGTGGACGGTGGGAGACGGACAATCTCACGATGAAGAAGGTGAAAAATAGGTTAGGTTTGAAGAAAAATGGGTGAAGAAAGAGCCGAATGATACGTGATGCAAGATAAAATGATTATTAACACAAACCAGCTACCACTACACCAAAAGCTCGAACTGTTAGTGAGGGCGCCACCGAAGAGGTTAGCCAGAGACTGCTAGGGTCCGAAGGAGGGGTTGAGGGTCCCGCGTGATAACAGCTTAGCCCCCCCGAGCCGAGAGGTCCGTACTGGACACAGGTGACCATGAGGCGAGTCAAGAGTTATCAGCGGGAATTGAACCCCTCCCCAGCAGAGTCGCCATTTTGTTAACACAAATTGGCTACCACTACACCAAAAGCTTGAATTGTTAGTGAGGGCGCCACCGGAGAGGTTAGCCAGAGACCGCTAGGGTCCGAAGGAGGGGTTGAGGGTCCCGCGTGATAACAATGATAACACACACAAGCAAGCAAGTAAGTATGCACAAATGATACAAGAACAAACAAGGTATTGCCCCTATCAAGTGGTAAACCAACTGATTAATTGATAACGATATACGACAGTGTTGTCATGGTGGGGAACGATAGATCCCTAGAGCAACACAAAGGATAGTGTCGTCATGGCGGGGAACGATAGATCCCTAGAGCAACACAAAGAACAGTGTTGTCATGGTGGGAATAATAGGTCCCTAGAGCAACATGACACGTGTGGGGAATGTACATCCCATAGATACTTATGACTGATTGAGTTGGTTTACGACCAAATAAGGATCAAGACCACTAATTGTGATTGGATCATTTGACCAGATTGACTTGACTTGATTGGTATGGATTAAGGACGGACCTACATTTGGATCACTACTCAGATTGACAGCTAGAACTGTTGATGAGAGATACAATGATTGATAGAAGAATGACTCGACAGAAGGATTCACAAGCTTTTATTGTAAACATTGATACTCTGCATAGGAATTTTTATTGTATGGGATATGGATGCTTTGCGGATGTGAATGGATGAGAGTGGATGTGAATGGATGAGAGTAGATGTGAATGGTTTTGCCATATTGATAGTGCAAGTATTTTGAAGTGCTTATTTCATCATTGGGCGATTTAAAATATTGTAAGAAAATACAAGCATCTAGGTATAATTGAATCGAGATGACCTGTGTATCGCTTACATGGATTTTGATTTAGCAAGTTAATACAAGCATTGAGGTATAATTGAACCGAGATGACCTGAGTATTTCTTGTGTATCAACAAATAAGGATTCATCTCGTTCATGTTAGACCTTTGAAGTCCTCGATGATCTTTTTTTGATCATGTCATTAGACAAGGTTTCACATTACTAAAGATTAATCCACAAACAACAGACAAAGAAAATGATTATGCTCCCATCATAGCATCTTTAGCTTTTGGCATCATTGAGTAGCGTAGAAAGGCATAATAATGAAAAATCAAGACTCTCTAACTTAACCCTTTTCACAAAACATTCTTGGATTAGATGTGCTTTCTTGCTATAGTATAGATAAAATCGCTTTGATATGTTTTTGGTCTTCGCTTGCTTTGGATAAGGTTGATGTTTTTGTGTCAAGACTTCTGCTTGGAAATGAGCTTTGCTTGTGCGTGCTTGCATTTGGTGAAAGGTTCCACAATCCTAATTGGTGGGACGAACCCTAAAGGACTGACCTAGTGCCTCGGGGGCTCATTGCTAAATGGCCTTGCCTACATGATGATGCAGAGGCAACGTAGTTTAGGACCTAGACCACAGATGCGGATGGACTAGAGGATAGACGACAAGATATGGATTGGATGGGAAGCCTCGTGGGTGCATTGATAATGGCCTTGCCTACGTGACGATGCAGAGGCAGCGTAGTTCAGGATGAACCTATGATAATGATGACAGACGCTATGCTAGGCTGACACTATAGATAGGATATTGGATAAGACCTTAGTTGATAAGGTGACAAAAGAGATAGAGTATCAAGCCATGATATGATAAGGTGACATTATGGATAGCCTTAATACTAGATACTGACGATAAGGAAACACCATGAATAGGTAGATGGATGGGTGATAGTGAATACGGATGGTTAGGTAGAAGGAAAGAAGGATGTGATCTCCAAGAACTATGTCGCATAGAAAATAATGTGCCCCATTGTAGGTAGAATACTTAGGATTTTTCATGGCGATGCTTACGATGATAGGAGGATAAGAGGATAATGAAGGATTGGTGTGGCTTGGAGGGATAAGGTATGTTAAGAGACATCTAAAACATTTGTCAACACTGTGCCTCCAATCTTTATCAAGATCAAAGAAAATAGAGGAAGGGAAGATTAGGATGGATAGACTAGACAATATGGAAGGATAGGATAGGAAATGGTATGGAAGGAAACTGATAGGAGAAGAGTGATAAGTTGATGAGACAAAGTGCCCCAAAGTGTAGGTGACATAGAAGATCAACTTACACATGATGCCTGTATGCCAGGTTGTCATCATGGTACGTATCCAAGTGCCTGTTTGCCAGATTTTCACCATTAGACGAAGGGATTTTTCTTGACTTTTTTTATTTTTATTTTATTTTTACTTTTTGAACATTTGGATAGGATAGGTAGAATGGATGAGAGGGCCTCAATTGACAAGTTCCATGAAAGGTGATAGTCCCACTAGAAAGATGTCGTCGCATGGACCATGTTGAGTGTTCTCATAGATGTTGGTAGGGGATTGTATGAAAGTGATATGGAGTAGGTAGATAGCGGATTGCAGAAGGTGTGACAGTAGATGATGATGCAGAATATGGAGGAAAGGCTTATGGAAAAGCATGGACCATGGGAGTAGGATGAGGAAGATATGTAGGATAATAGTGGAAGGAAGGGGAGATGGAGGTATATGAAAATGTTGTGGAATGGAAGGGAATCATGACTAATAGTTGCACATATTGTGATAAACATTGAAGCTAGTGATGGGAAAGTAGTGTAGGAAGCAATGGAGACTTTTTCTTGTGGATGAATGACTTAGGCATGTAGGGACCCACATAGACTAAGTATTGTCCTGATTTTTGTTCATCATGTGGGATGGAAGAATTTGAGGCTTATGGATGGAATGGGAGAAAGTGGATGGTTGAAATTCTTGAGAGGTGGATGCCTCATGTAACTTGAGGGCTTTTTGCTTAGATACCCAAACCATTTTTCTTTTAGATAGTACTTGTGGAGGTATGGGCTTGGGTGTATGTAGCTTTTGTGTAGCTTTAGAGCTAATTATTTGTTGGATGCGGACCCACACCTTTTTCAGTTTGGCATATAGGTGTGTGGGTGTATGCAGCTCTAGAGAAGGATGCTTCTTTGATTCTTGGCTTTTGTATCCTAGGTCATGAGGACTCTTAGGATTTTTGAGTTGATAGGTAGAGGTATCCAAATGTTTGTCATTGAAATCTTTTGGGATGGTGGAAATAGAGTTGGTGGAAGCTTTTGCTTAGACAACATGTGCATCTACTAGTCATGGTTTGGATTATTAGAGAATTCATAGACAAAAGGATAAGGTGTTGAAAGAAGTGGTGGTAAAAACATGTAGGGATCTTAGGAGTTGGAAGTAGTGGAGGTAGATTAGATGGTGGAAGGTGTATGGTCACATGCTTTTGGGATGTGTATGATAAGGGAGGTGGGATGGCGACATATGTTTTGGGGATATGATGGTTTTTGTGATGGCAAGTGGGGACTTTAGGAGGCATGGAGGAAATACCAACATCTTGAGTTTGTTCACCTTGGGGTACATATCCAAGGCTGTATGAATGAGGAAGAACATTTACATGGACAGGCTCCAAAATACCTTGTTCATGGAGGCCTAAGCCTTTACCTTGATAGTTCATATGTTGGAGCATGCGGTGGACAGTGGGATTATGTATAGGTGGAACACTAGACACAAGTTTCTTATTGGATGGAGAAGGTGAGATAGAGGATAATGGTTGTTGGTGATCTAAGGAGGAACACTCATGAATGAAGGCAGTAAGACCGAGGATATATGGTGGGGGAATTGCAACATGGTCGATAATGGATGATGGAGTATTATTGGTTTGATCTTCTATGCTTGTTTGAGAGGCAAGTGTCTCATCAAGGGAAGTGGAAGTTGTTGGATCTTGGATAGGACTAGATGGGGTTATAAGCTCAAGACCATGGAATGCATAAAGTGGGCTAAGAGGATCATCATGGTCTGCTTGATCATAGATAGGCTCTTGATCATAGATAGGCCCCTGATCGTAGATGAGATCTTGATCATAGATAGGATTAAGTGTGATGGGATCAAAGTGCTTGTGCATAGGTTCTTCATCAACGATAATATCTTGATCATAGAGAAGATATAGGCTATGGAGAAGTTGGAATTGGATCCCTTGCTCATGTATCAGATCAAGTTGCTCATGGCTAGCTTCTTCATCAAAGGTAGTATCTTTATCATAAAAGAGATATAGGTTATGAATGGTTTGAAATTGGATTTCTTGCTCATGTATAGGTATGGGATCATAAAAAAGATAAAGGTTATGTATGGGCCGGATAGGGGTGTTTTGATCTTGATTTAGACAAGGGGTTGATGTTTCCACATGCTCTAAAGTGTGCTCTTGACATAACGCTTGAAGTGCTTGAATTGGAGTGGAGGCAGAGGTCTCTTGGATAGGATCTCGGTCAACAATCTAAAAGTGTGACAGATCTTGACTTTGGCTCATGGTAGGAGGTTCTTCAATAAGCTCAAAGGGTTGAGGATCTGACATGGCATATGAAGAAGCTTTGGTAAGGTCAAGGACTAGAATTTGGGGACATGGATGACTCTCTACTAGTAGTCCTTGGGTCACATCCTTCGTAGGTGTAGGAGTACATGGATGAGTGGATTTGGCTCTGGCCATAGCTTTTCTTTTGCTATATAAATTTGGAAAAACTCTTTTCCATAAATCATCCAAGGATTCCTTGGTTGTCGGTTTAGAGCTTGGGGAATTCGATGGCGGTGTTGGTGTAGCACTGGTATGTTTTGGAATATGTGTCTTAGAAGATGGTGAAGGAGGACTAGTAGATAGAGTGGTATACGATTAACAACTTGAGGTGGTGCTTTCCTTGTCATGAGAATCATTAAGATGGGAAAAGGATGTATGAGTTTGGGGCGAGGCGTAGCTAGTACTGGTCTGTCCAGCTTGCAAGATTGCCATTTCTTGTTGTAAGACTTGGAGCTCTTAAGCAATTTCTATACAATCTTGGGGCGAGGGACCTAAGGTTATTTGCAATTGCATGTATTGGATTTTCTAAGCAAGTGCTTCTAATTGGTTTGTCATCTTTACAAAAACTAACAGAAGGCCAAAAAAGCTTATTGTTTTGGATGCGTAGCTTCAAATGCATAGTTTCAGACGGTAAATGCACAGCAAGTCGTGGTAAATGCACAATTCTAGTAGAGGATAAATGCGCAGCTCTGGTTTCTTCGAATGATTTTGCAAAGTTTTTGACATGTTTTTTAGTGCTTTTTGGTTTCTTGGTTGCAAGTCAGTCTTTCAATCTAATTTTTCTCAATTATGGCAAGAAGACACAGCAAACACAAAGAATTTTTTCATGGTTTTTGATTTTTTTTGTGATTTTTTTTACTCTTTTTGACTAAAAGAAAGCAAGTACAAATCCTAGGTTGGCTGGGACAATATAAACTAAATTCTCACTATTTCTAGTTAAGGCATCTTCGGGAGGTGATAATCACCCTTCCCTGCACTGACTTATAGGGGTTTTTGGTTACTAAAATAGTGGATGATTAATAAGTGCAACCGTTCGAGTGGTTATACATGTGGCAACACTACTCTCTGTTATGGAGTCTCCCAGCCTTCAAGGGTTATGCCTTGGAGGGTTTTGGGGGAGGTTGGATGTCGGTATAACACAACTTCACTCGTTGCATGAAACTTTCACCTCAAGCACAATTTATTTATAGTGGATTGGCAGGGCTTGACTTTAGCCTATTACCACTTAGAGTTGTTCCCACTTGGACAGACAGGTATCCAAGGGTAGGCCCCTCTAAAGGTTATACATGCAAAATGACAGGTCTGGCATTCTGGTCACCCAAAAAAGGGGAGAGCATAAGCCTACTGTCATTCTAAAAACACAGTAAACAGTGGTTCTTTTAATCCTATTTAAAAAAGAGAAAAACTATATGTGTTACACTACTTGGGCACACACACAGTTGTTAACTTTGAAGTGATTAGAAGATAGCAATGGTTCTTTGTAGCAAGATAGCAATTTACTAACTTAGAGAGATAGCAATATATCAATGATCAATGATACCAAGATAGAAATGATTCAATTACCACCTTCCTAGTTAGAACTACATGTGATTTACAATGAGCATCTTTTTACTTTCCTAATTAGAGCTAGATTAAAATTTTATGCAAGTTACATGAACAATGGTTTACTCCTTCCTAATTAGAACTAGATGAAAATTGTATGCAAGTTGCATGAACAATGCCTAAATCAATCCTATTCAACACTCAGTGAAAAAAATGATTGTCTTCAATGGATGTTTTACACAAAAACTGGATTACTATTCTCTTGAGGACTACCTGTAGTCCACGAAAACAAAAAAATGAATCAAGAAGTTTGCCAATTAGATGTTTAGGTGAAAAACATATAATCTAGAAAAATTCATGAGAATATGATTTTTGACAGTAAAATAGATATTAAAATCAGAATCTACACGAAATTCTATGCTATTTTAAAAAAAAATCATGAAAATTCATCAAAATATGCAAAAGTTATGGCTGTTTGAAGTTCCCAAGGTAATGTTGATTTTCACTGATACTACCTGATCATTTTAACCAAGCAGGCTAAAGATACCTATACCATTGTGAATTTTGTCAAATCATCTTTCCAACGACTATAAATTTGTGAAAATCTGATGCACCTACAAAAAGTTATGCCAAAAAGAAAAAAAAATAGCCTACTTGGGCATGTAAGAGGCAAGCTTTGTGGGCAGATAACCATTAGTGGTTAATGGGCATTGTGGTCACATGCATAAGTTTGATGTTGGTGGTTAATTTTATTGTTAAGGACTAAACAGGCCCCTGGTCTTCCATATGACCAGGGGCTGAGGGCCTTAGAAAATAAATAAATAAAAAGCTAAACCTAATATCTAAACATTAGGGTTTATTTTGTTTTTATTCTTTGTTTGTTTTTTTAGTTTATATTGTTTGAGATGTATAGTTATTTATTTTATTTTATTTTCTCTTTTTTTTTTGTGCTATGTGCAGGTGTGCAGGGAGGTGGATGTGGGGTGGTGGAAGGGCGGAGGGTTGGAGGCTAGGCGGTGGCTGGTGGTTGCAGGTGGAGGGACGATAGGGAGTGGCGGAGGGAGGCGGTAGGGGTGGAGCAACGTAGGTAGGGGCAGAGCACGCAGGCAAAGGATGGAGGGGAATGGAGCAGTGGCGGCGGTTGTAGGAAGCGGCAGCAGAGAGGGCCGGTGCAGGCTGAAAGGCGGCGCACAGGGGGTTGGGCAGTGGTGTTGCAGGGTGGGGGTAGAGCGAGTAGCGGAGGGTGTGGTGAGCAGCGAGAGAGGGGAGTGGCAGAGAGAAGGGCAGTGGAGGGCTAGGGGAGCATGGGAGATGGGGAGACGGGGAGCGGCAGGAGGAGGGTTGGGGCTTAGGGGAGTGCGCAGATTGAGGGGGAGGCTTAGGGGTGTAGCAGAGGGGGACGGGGGTAGGTTTAGCGGGGGGGTCAGGGTAGGCAAGGAGGTATGTAGGGGGAGGGTAGGGGATGGTTGTGTGCGCAGGGGCTTCGACCCCTGCAAAAATTGTATTTTTTTTTTTAATTTTTGTTTTTTAGTTTTGTTTTTGTTTGTTTGTTTTTTATTTTTAAAAATAAAATAAATAAAATGATAATAAAAAAAATAAAAACTGTGTAAAATGTTTTTTTTGTTTTTTTGTTTTGGCAAAAAATAAGCTGAAAATTTAAAAAAATTCAAAAATTTTCCAGTAAGGAAAAGTAGGCAAATTATATGTTATTTTTCACCTGTGAGGCCTCTCGAGCTCAACGGTGAGGTCCGATTGAGCATAAGAGGTTGTGTATGAGATTTGATGTCCAAATTTATGACAAAACATACATGAAGCTGTGACAAAACACACTCAACAAAACACTCAGAGACAAGATGGGTTAGATCATGGTGGGCGCCAGAAATGTTATCAGGAATTGTTGTTAATAGCATAAAACCATTAATAAACCAATGAACATCAATAGAAATTGTGAATAACAAGATTGAACAAATAAAGCACAAACCTCACAAACCTCACAAACCTTGTTATCCTACAGCTTCTATTGTTCGCCTAGTCTTGATCGATCTTTTGTGATAAAAGTTTCCCTTAGGAAGCATACTTCCTTGCTTCATTCTTCAAGATGGCGATGGAGAAATAGCTATGATACTTTATTGTTATGAAGATGAGCTTCAAAGCAATGAGGGTGATCTCAAGCAAATGTATGGTAGTGGGGGTGCCAAAGGCGCACTGGTAATTCGACAGAGTAATTGTACTGAAAGCTTGGATAGATAGAAATGGAAGAATAAGGTTTAATTTATAGACTCAGAAGATAAGAGATCAATGGTTGAGAATGGTTAAGGAATGTGCGCGAATAGAAAGAGGACAAGTGTCCAAGCTCCATCATGCAACAGGGGAGTTAATAGAATAGATTGAAGAGTTAATAGAATTGATTGATCAGTTAACAGAATAGACCAATCAGTTAAGTGAATGGATTGGGGAGTTGACTGAATTGACTAATCAGTTAATAGATTTGATTGATTAGTGAACTCAAATGACTAATTAGTTAATAGATTTGATTGATGAGTTAACTGATTTGACTGGAGGATAAATAGGACATGTGGGTGAGGGAATATTAGCTAATTAAATATTTAAAATATTTAATTACATGTGCAACATGGTGAGGTGGATTTATGGAATTAGGACTTAAGATAGAGGAATTTGGATTAATTAAATAATGTAGGATTATTTAATTATGTGAGACATTAGAAGAATTTAGGGAATTTAATTAAATAAATTGATTTTATTTAATTATGGGATAATGAATCAATCAAATAAATTTAAAATATTTATTCAATTGATAGAAGAAAATAAGAATTAAGATAAATATTAAAATATTTACTTAACTTGACATGAGCCAATTTTAGGTGTATACAAATATAATATTTTAAAAGAACAATTTTTTTTTATAGAGATCTAGGTTAATTAGATAAATATATACAATTCAAGCACACATTAATTTAGACTTTAAATAGTTAGGATTTTGATTCTTTAATAAATACTCTCAAATTAAATGAGAAAAATAGGTGCATTAAACTTTTAATTTGATGAAAGGTCTTTTGGAAGTAAAAGATATGTAGAATCAATTTGTCAATGTCTAGAAAGTGATATATTCAGTATGCTTACTATCTAGAAATTTGAGTACACTCAGATTTCTTATGAATCAACTCTGAGTTGCTCAAGGTTGATCCCAACTAGAACAAATCCCTCCTTTGATTCATAGATATAATTTGATGTATACAATTGGCTGCAACAACTTGATTCACTATAACCTTTAATACATATGAATGTGTGTAAATATCAGTGCATTTACTGCATCAGTTTAAAAGATAACCTACTATTATATCTTACCCGTAAACTATACACTTTCAACACCATTTTTTCAAAATTACGAGTAATACATTGTTATGTTAGGGGAGAGGAGCTAGAGCGTGCGCACCCAATTTTCCATGGTCCACATAGAGTGCCACGTGGACCAGTAAATTTTTTTTACAACTTATTTAGATAAATAAATTAATAATAAACAATATAAAATTAATTTTTTAATATTTGGGGCTATTTGACATGTGGGAGGATGAGATTCGTCAGTTGGGAAAAAAATTGAATTTTGGCCATGCAACCGAAACGTAGGCGGTCGGAGTGCCAATTGGTGCATGGCATGACGTCCAAAGTGGAAATCCCTGCCACATCACCACAAATCACTCTGCCACCATAACACTCCACTGCATCGCTTTAATGTCTTGTCGACCCTTCCAATTCTAGTGTACACTCCTCATTACTGCACGTCCCGTCTTGGTGCTTCCATGACATCTTGCGTAAACTTTGATCCAACCTCCATTCAATGCTCACAGTGCCTCGCACAACTCGCCAACTTTAGAGCCTTTCAATCTACCATCTCAAAATTTCCTAACTTTTCTGCCAGAAGGTGTTGGAAACAAGGCAGATAACTGAGAGGGGGGGTTTGAATCAGTTATCTCTATTATCTTAACTTTTTCTTCTTTTATAATTTGTGCAGCATCAAAACATATAAGCATACATAATCATGAGAATAGAAATATAGTCAACACACATAACACAAGGATTTTTATGTGGAAAACCTTGTTAAGGGAAAAACCACAGGGTGACTAACCCAAGATTGTATTCTCTGTTAAAAGAATAAGAAGTACAAAATGGCACTTGCCAATTAGGGCTCACTGTCTGAGCACACTGCTCACAAGAGGCACACTGTCTACAAGAGACTCATTGTCTACAGAACTTACAGAAGGTAACCAGGTGTTTGAACTGATGAGAGGCATCTACAAATGCTAAAGTTCAGTTTCGGTTAGGCACAATATACTGATCTAATGCACTTCATTCTTCCTCTGCTCTAGTGCTGCTGCTCTATCACATACCGGACTTGTATTGCTACTTCCACACTTATCTCTACCTTTCTTCACACCTTATTTTATCACATATGTACACACACACACACACTTACATATTGGAATTCATCTAGTATTTATATCCGCACCAAGGATTTCAACAACTTGCTAGTCGGCAACCAGAATACTCAAGATATTTACAAGTTACTGCTTTGTCGGCTGAATTCATGCATGATGTGTGATGCGTATCAAAACATAGACACAGAAGTCATCAATCATGTCAGCCAACATTGTATGATCCCTCAAATAGCTTGATCAACATCAATTACTCATCCGGATTGAAGTTTGATACTCTGTCGATCAGTTCCTCCTCAGTCTGCTCTACCTATCTAGAACCCAACACTCAGATGCTCATATCTTTTCCATGTTTTATCACCAGAGGCTCAATCTCTGGAATATAGTAGTCATGATACTCCTCTTGACTTGTCCAAGTCCACAACTTGCTGAGTTACACCATCTGAGAGATCCGGACCTGATTTTCGAACCTTGCTGCATGCTTTATTCTTGTTCACCGCACCAAAACAATCTTCAATCTGACTTCTGGTATAGGCATACTATGTGTTCTGGATGTGTGGGATAGGCTTTTTTTCCATCAATGACAACACTCATGAAGCTATACAGTGTCTCTTGCCAATAATCTCCCCTTTGGCATTGATGGCAACACTTAACTTGAAAAATGACTGTCACAGCAAACTCCCCCTTGGCTGATGCTCTGTCTTGTGCACTATTTTACTGGAGCTCCCCCTTAGCTAGATTCCACATTTTTCACTACTCCTCACTCCCCCTTTGACATCAATGGCAAAGGACGGAATCCATACACCAAAATTTGCAAAAATTAACCTATATATGGTTGCGTAAGTATGTATACATGTTATACTTACATATACTTAAGTATATCCACAAAAGTGGCCTTCAACTGTACAAATTTTGTTGCCCAGCTCTGCTTCATCCTATCCAAAATGGAGATGTGACCACTCAACAATAATACATTTGCTTCTACCCTTCTTAGATCTGCCAGATCATTGGTCTGGGCTGTGGTCTGAGCATCTGTTAAGGCCTCATGCATTGCCTCTAACTTAGGGATAATTATCCCTCTGAGTTCAATCATCTTGTTTATTATATTCTTCTTTTCTTTGTCCAGCCTCTTTATTTCATTTATAATGACAATGGCCTAGCATTCTTGATTCATCAAGGATGTAGTGAGGGGATCAAAATTCTGAGATAAACTTGACAGTTTACCTTCTCATTCTTTCACCTTCTTCTCAATATCCTCTATCACTTTGGGCCAAGATAGACAAAATTTGTACATGTCCCCACCATCTTTAAGAGAATTTTCAAGGCTCTTTATCCCAATATCTAGGGTCCTCCTATCATTAGTAATGAGTCCCTATACTTCAATGAATCTTTTTCCCAAAAACTCTTTCTGGACCTTTTCTTCTGTCGATTTCTCTAAAGAATCAAAATGAGTGCTAACAATGTTTACCAGAGATTTCAAATTACCGGATGGAGAGGCCAAAGGATCCTTTTGAAAAGATGGCATGATCTTCTCCAGCATACCGGATGTAATCTCTAACAGCTCACAGTCTTCCATGTGAGACTTCAGAAGTTTTTCTTTTGCCTTGGCTTGAGCAAAAGATGCTATTTTCATTGTCTGGAATGGAGAGAGATAATCAAAATTTAGTGGTCCTTGAAATAACTTAGGTTCATCTATCTCCATCATCTCTTTGTTCAAGAAATTCTTCACTTCCTCTATAGTGTCTCTTGCCGGAGACTGAGTCTTCTTATCTTTTGGAATCTCAGAACTGTCATCAGAGATCTTCTCTATTTGTTCTTCTTCTTTTCCCTTTACCTCCTCTTCTTGACTCACTTTCTCCTCTTTTCTTCCTTCTCCTTCAGTTCCTAGATCTAGAATGTCTGCAGTGGGATCTAGAGGAGAGATGTTAACTGCTTCATGAACTTGCTCTTCCAGAATAGAGGAATCCAAGTCCTTAGACTTCTCTTCATCTACCTCTTTTGACCCTTCTACATTTTTGTCAGAAGATTCTTCATTGGATGCATTTAATCCTTCAACATCCACGGTAGAGGGTTCTTCTTCTATTTCCTCTATAAGAGGAAGATTGAATCTTTTAAAGGCATTCTAGAGGATGTCTTCTGTTTCTCTTGCTACTTGATCAGTTTCTCCAGCATAAGTTTGTTCATTCTTGCTTTGCTCCAGAATTCATCCTTATAGTCCTTAAAGATCATGTCCATTTGCTTTGGAGTAATGGAAGGATAGAGTTGAATTGCAATATGTTCTTGGATCTCTAAGTCTTTTGCCTTGGCATTCTCTTTCCTAAGTTCAAGTACCTTCTCTAGACTTTTGGGAATTAATGAAATAATTTCAATGAATGCTTTATTATAAATATTCAGGTACCTGACTATAGCTTCTTCCAAGATCCTTTTGTCAGTATCACTATATTCATCATAGAATTCTGTTACTGGTTGCAAATTCCCATCCACTGTGACTGCCTTGATGATATCATCAATGGAAAGAGTGGGGTTTTCAACAAATTCTTCTTCTTTTTATTCTTTATTTTTGCTAGTAGAGAACTCCCTAGATGCTTTCTTCTTCTTCTTTATTTTCTTAATTTCTTCATCAGAATTTGTTTCTTCATCATCCTTGTGACTTGTGTAAGACCTTGTTGCTTTTGTTTTCATTCTCTTTTCTCCCTTTCCGGATGTCTTGACTTCCGATTTGGCAGCTCTTGAGCTCTTAGGAGTGGCAGGTGCAGAGCTCTTGGAGGATCTAGTCTAGGAGGAGGCTTGTACCGGAACACTTCCTTTTTCTACTTCTTGTTTCTCTTTCTCAACTCTTTCTATTCTCTCTCTGTTTGCATCAACTGCCTCTTTTGATATGCCATATCTTTTGGTAATTTCCTCTACTTCCCTTCTAACTTTCCTCTTTATCTCTGGTTGTCTTAGCTCAACATGTATTTTTACACTTAGTTCTTGAAAGGTTTCAAACCTTTTTGCCTCAGGGTCCTTAGGCTGGCTCAACATGTGTTGAATATGTAGCTCCAAGATTTTCTCATCGACCTCATATCCCATTGGCATTATCCAAATTGTTCTGGGCTCAACTGTCTCCATTAGGCATTGATCAGTATCTACCATAAAACACATTGTATCCTTGTATTTCTCTACTATGGATTGAGGTATCCTTTCTCTAGCTTGCATCATGTTTTAGAAGTTCTTAAAGTAACCCCAAAGTGTTGTGCTTTGAGCTTTAGCATCACCAAGTCCATACATATAGTCTCTGATTTGTATTGGAACTAGTTTGTCATTTTGCCAAGCCCAACTACTTGATCCAGGTAGCTCATTCATGTAGTAGAAGAATAGACACAGTATTAAACAACCACTTGAAGGAGTTCTTCTTATCCCTCTTGATCTTTTGCAAATTTTCTAACAGTTGGTTTAAAAGAAGATCACATAGGTCATAGTTTGCATTTTCCCTCAACATCTGATATGTTGTATACATTGCAGTCCTAGATACAGAATTCTCCCTGCTAGAATGGTAGATTTTATACCTAATTATCAATGAGGCAAATTTGACATCCGGATCTGTGATGTCATCTATGGTCATTGCTCTCTTGTCAAACTTAGATCCGGTAGCTTTAGTAACTGTCTGGTTATTGATAGATTTAAGTGCAGGTAACCCACTGGATGAGTACAGTCCATTTACTACCCTAATGGCATCTTTTGTTATCTTGAAGGGCTTCATTAACCACATGAAATTATCATGTATTCTACTAAGGACATACCAAACCCAATCATCTTCTGCAAAATAGGGAAAGTGGATGCAATGTCCGAAGTGCTTATCCCGGATGGCCTTGTATTGAGGTTTGAGTTCAAAAATTTCATCTATTAACTGTTTATGATAGATGTCCATCAACTTAGATTCACCAAATTCCTCAATGTTGGCATGGATGTAGACCCTAACATCTTCTACGTACAATACCCCATGCGGAATGCTAGAAAAGGCTCCTAAAGGATCAACTTCTAGGGATTTGTAGGGGTGTTTCTGTTGATAACTAAGAGGGGGGTGAATCAGTTATCCTAAACTTACTTTCAATTCAAACACTTAAATCCACTTTGTTATTCAATAGCATAGCAATTTATCATTCATGAAAGCATAAAGCATAAACACCAGAGCAGATACACATCAACACATGAGACACCAAGATTTTGACGTGGAAAACCTAGTTAAGGGAAAAACCACGGGGTGATTAACCCAAGGATTATTCTCTGTTAGAAGAATAAGAAAAATAGATGGCACATGCCAATTAGGGCTCACTTCCCAAGCACACTACTCACAAGAGGCACACGGCCTACAAGAGACACACTGTCTATAAAGTAACAAGTATCACAAAGTTGAACTGGAGATTGACATCTTTACCATGTCTGGATCAGTTCCATTAAGCCCAAAAACTCCTCTACCTTTCGCTCTTCTTCTTTGCTATGCCACACTCATCCACACACTACCCACTTTGGAATGACTTCACAATCCTTTATTTATACAAGGCATGGACTTAGGAACAATCATCTAAGTCGGCAAACACTTTTAAATCATCCGGAAGACATGTAATACATCTGGTCGGCCTGTCTCAGGAAGAACACCAACAACCGGTGGTCTTTACATCAAATCCAAACTCTAACTTCAATGCAGACCGCCAATAAGAATTGTGCACGATCCAAGGATCACCAAAACCTTTCCTGAGTCACCAAGAACATCCGCACTTTATCAGCTTACTGGAATTCTTCTCTTCTTCATCCGGAACTTCAAGAACACAGTCTGTCGCCACTGTCACAATGAAAAAGGTGCTTTCAGACCTCCAAACCATGAACAAATCTAGTTGTCACTTCACACTAACTTCTTCAAAACTCCCTCCAATCAGCAGAATGAGATAATGCAATTCCGGAGCTCACTGGACCAATCTGTGACACTCTGTCATCACTGAAGATCTGCCGGAACCGGTTCTACTAGAGTAGTCATAACTTCTTCAGATCGTTATGCGGACCTCTGAAAACTTGACTGGATCATCTCAATACTCATATCTGCAAACCCTTTAAACCGCATCCTCTGATCTTCATCTTATCTTGGACTTTTACCTTACTGTCATCACTTTTCTTCACTATTCCTAATTGAGACTATTTTCCTCAATATCCTCAGTACACAGCTCATCCAATCCTTCTCATTAATGCAGTATGAGTATGTTGACATCAATGACAATACTGGTTATCTTCATAGTTGCAACAATCTCCCCCTTTGTCATTGGTGGCAACATATGATGTGAAAAACCATCAAGACAAGAACTTCTCCTTTCTGTCACAGCTCCCCCTATCAGCAGCAACTCTTCACATGTCTTCTCTTTCTTTACTGCTCCCCCTTCGATCATCAACCACTTGTTTTTCACATGTCTTCTCTCCCCCTTTGACATCAATAGCAAAGGGCTCATACTTGCAACTTGAACACATCAGAATCATACCAGCTGCTCCCCCTGAGTAGCAACTCCCTATCACCAATCTGGATCACAAGATATGACTATGATAGCCACTGGACTGATGCACATCAGTGCATCCTAGTTCATCACCGGAGGGGCAATAACCACTAACTTCTCCCTGAGAAACTCAAAAGAGTCCTTGGGAAGAGGTTTAGTAAAGATATCTGCAATCTAATCCTTAAAGGGCACAAACTCTAGTCTAACTTCATCCTTGTTCACTTGCTCTCTCAGAAAGTGAAACTTGATAGATATATGCTTAGTCTTAGAGTGCAACACCAGATTCTTAGAAATATTTATTGCACTTGAATTATCACAGAAAATTGTGATAGGCTCCTCATACTCTACTTTAATATCTCTTAGCATCTGCTTCATCCATAAAACTTGAGTGCAACTACCTGTTGCTACAATGTATTCTGCTTCAGTTGTAGACAGAGATATTGCATCTTGTTTCTTTCTTAGCCAAGAAACCAATCTCTTTCCCAAAAAGAATGCTCCACCACTGGTACTCTTCCGGTCATCCACATCTCCTGCCCAATCTGCATCTATGTATGCATGAAGAGAGAAATCATGATCTCTAGGATACCACAAACCATACTCCACTGTCCCTTTTAGATATCTAAAAATTCTCTTGATTGCCATGACATGAGATTCTCTGGGATCAGCCTGGAATCTAGCAACAAGACTAACAGCTTGCATAATATCTGGTCTAGTTTGAGTGAGATACAACAATCCACCAATCATTGATCTGTACTTTGTCTGGTCTGCCTTAGGAGAGTCATCATCTTTGCTCAACTTGCATCCGATTGCCATGGGAGTATTCATTGGCTTTGAATCTTCCATCCCAAATTTCCTCAACAATTCTTTCACATATTTGGTCTGAGAAATGAAGATCCCTTTCTTTGTTTGAGTAATTTGTAGACCCAAGAAGAAATTCATTTCACCAAGCATAGGCATTTCAAACTCACTTTTCATTTGATTTGCAAAGGTTTTACACATGCTATCTTTCCCTTCAAAGATGATATCATCAACAAATACTTCAACAATCAAGATGTTTTCATGATCAATTTTAAAATATAAGTTACTGTCAGCAGTACCTTTGTTGAAACCAATCTGCACAAGATGCTTATCCAATCTTTCATACCAAGCTCTTGGGGCTTGCTTCAATCCATACAGTGCTTTCTTCAATTTGCAGACCATATCACCATGATCAGACAATTGAAATCCATCCGGTTGCTCAATGTATACTTCTTCTTCCAAATCACCATTTAGGAAGGCAGACTTGACATCCATCTGGTATACTTTGAAGTCTTTGAAGGCAGCAAATGCAAGAAATCATTTGACTGCTTCAATTCTTGCCACCGGAGCAAAGGTTTCTTCAAAATCAATTCCTTCTATTTGAGAGTAGCCTTTGCAGACCAATCTGGCTTTGTTTTTTATTACCTCACCAGCTTCATTTAGTTGGTTCCGGAAGACCCATTTGGTTCCAATCACATTCTTGTTTCTAGGTCTAGAAACAAGATCCCATGTGTGATTTTTCTCAATTTGCATCAATTCTTCCTCCATTGCTTTGGTCCAATTTTCATCATTGCAGGCTTCATTTATTGTCTTAGGTTCAATCTTTGAAATCAAACAGTATTCATCTAAATTTTGAGCAATTCTCCTTCTAGTTTGCACACCTTTACTTTTGTCACCTATGATATGATCTTCAGAGTGGTTCAGTCTTACATACCTTGGAACTTTGGGAGTTTCTTGTACTTCTGTTTCTTGATCAGGATCATTTAGACCTATCTCTTCTTCTTGATTTACCGGATCAGTCTGAATCTGATTTTCAGAAGAGGTTTGAGCTCCTTGAACTAGAGTACCATTCTGATCATCTTCATCATATTCATAAAATGTTGAGGGCTTCTCAATTCCTTCATCAACCTTCACATTTGTACTTTCTATCATCTTTCTCAGTCTCTTATTGTAACACCGGTATGCTTTGCTTTGAGTGGAGTAACCCAAGAAAATTCCTTCATCACTTCTAGCATCGAACTTTCCTAGATCTTCATCTCTTTTAATGTAACATTTGCTACCAAATACTTTGAAATATCTCACAGTAGGAGTAATGCCAAACCAAAGTTCATAAGGAGTCTTATCGGTATTGCTTCTGATTTGAATTCAGTTGAGAGTATAGACTGTAGTACTGACAGCTTCTCTCCAAAACATCTGGGGAACATTTGCTTCCATCATCATTGTCCTGGATGCTTCCTAAATGGTTCAGTTCTTTCTCTCTACTACTCCATTCTGCTGTGGAGTCCTAGGAGTAGACAACTATCTCTTTATACCATGCTTCTCACAAAAATCTATGAATTCACTGGATGTGAATTCACCACCTCTATCAGACCTCAGACATTTTAGTTTTAATCCGGTTTGATTCTCTACCATAGCCTTGAAGATTTTGAACTTCTCAAAATCTTCTGATTTCTCTTTTAGAAAGGTAACCCACATCATCTGAGAATGATCATCAATCAGTAACATAAAGTATCTATCACCTTGCATACTCTTGACTCTTGTCAGACCACATAGATCAGTATGAACTAATTCCAATAATCTGGTAGAGGACTGATCCATGCTTTTGAATGAGACTCTGCTCTGTTTACCTAGCTGACATTCTTTACACAAACTATTTGTAAGTTTTACCAATTTTGGAAGATCTCTTACAGCCTAAGCATTGCTTATCTTGATGATGTTATCAAAATTTACATGACACATCCTTCTATGCCATAACCAACTCTGATCAACTTGAACAAACAGACAACTTTTATTAGTACCAACTAGATGGAAGATATTACCTTTTGTTTGAGTACCAGATGCAATCTCAGTTTCAGAGCTTTCAAAGATCCTACATCTTCCATTCTTGAACTGGAGATCAGAACTTTTGTCCACCAACTGTCCAACACTGAGAAGATTGTGTTTCAATCCTTCAACATATAGTACATTACTGGTTTTGTTCTTTCCATCAAAAGAAATAGTTCCCCTACCTCTGATTCTACCAGCAAAATTATCACCAAACTTTACCATTCCTCCTTCATACCTTTCCAAATCTAAGAACTTGTTCTTGTCACCTGTCATATGGTGAGAGCATCCACTGTCAATAACCCAATCATCCTTTTCTTCAACTTGGGCAGCCAAAGCTCTTTCTACAACCTTATGATTGACAGATTCAGAGGACATTGGATCTTCTTCCTTGATGGCAATAAACACCCATTCATTTCAGGATTTGTTTCCTATCTCTGATTCATCATCTGTTACTCCTTCATTATCATCTTCTTCATGAACATAATAACAATTCTTTTGGAACCTTTGTCTGTTAGAATTTGACCTTGTAAATCTATCGGGACATCTTGAGGCAAAATAACTAATCTTATTGCAGTTGAAGCACTTAAAGGGTAATTTTCCTTCATACTTACCAGATCCTCTTGGCAGTCTCTTTGCAGTGAGGGCTTCAAGTTGAGTTGTTTCTGCTTCTTCCACTTCCATGTCTTTTCTTGCTTAATCATACCATGACAATTTCCTTGAAGAGTTTTCTCCTGGATCAAATATTTGTTTGCCTTTCATAGAGGCATTGGCTTTGAATGTAGATTCAGTCTTGGGGGGATCATCTCCAAACTCAGTCATTTCAAATGCAGCTAGTTTGCCAGCCAATTGGTCTCTTGTGACAGTTGTATGGGCTCTGAATTCATCAATGGCAGCAACCTTGATTTTGTAGGCAGCAGGAAGGGATCTGAGAACTTTGCCAACAATCTCATGTTCATCCAAGACTCCACCAGCATTCCTAATTCCACACACCAGCTCATTTACTCTAGGCATAAAGGTAGTAATATTTTCATCATCTCTCATCTTCAGTCTTTCAAATTTTCCTTTTAGACTCTACAACCTTGCACACTTAACATACTCATCTCCTTCATGCAGAAGTTCCAGTTTAATCCAGATCTCATAGGCAGTTGGTAGGTCAATAACATTTGAGAGCTCTGAGTCAGTTAAAGTGCTTAGAAGAGCCTCTTTGGTTCGTAGATTGTTTTCAGCATCTGTGATTTCATTTAGGGTTGTCGGACCACCCTGTGGAGGTACATATGCTTTTGTGATCATGGACAAGTACGCCTTTCCCATACACTCTAAGTGACATTTCATGCGACCTTTCCAAAGAGAGAAGTTGGTTCCATCAAACTTCGGACTATCCTTCTTATATGACGACATCCTGGATCTCCTCAAGCGGTTAAGCTCCTTTTAGAGGAACTTGGCTCTGATACCAATTGTTGATAACTGAGAGGGGGGTGAATCAGTTATCCTAAACTTACTTCCAATTCAAACACTTAAATCCACTTTGTTATTCAATAGCATAGCAATTTATCATTCATGAAAGCATAAAGCATAAACACCAGAGCAGATACACATCAACACATGAGACACCAAGATTTTGACGTGGAAAACCTGGTTAAGGGAAAAACCACAGGGTGATTAACCCAAGGATTATTCTCTATTAGAAGAATAAGAAAAATAGATGGCACGTGCCAATTAGGGCTCACTACCTGAGCACACTGCTCACAAGAGGCACACTGCCTACAAGAGACACACTGTCTACAAAGTAACAAATATCACAAACTTGAACTGGAGATTGACATCTTTACCATGCCTGGATCAGTTCCATTAAGCCCAAAAACTCCTGCTCTACCTTTCGCTCTTCTTCTTCACTATGCCACACTCATCCACACACTACCCACTTTGGAATGACTTCACAATCCTTTATTTATACAAGGCATGGACTTAGGAATAATCATCTAAGTGGGCAAACACTTTTAAATCATCCGAAAGACGTGTAATACATCTGGTCAGCCTGTCTCAGGAAGAACACTAACAACCGGTGGTCTTTACATCAAATCCAAACTCTAACTTCAATGTGGACCGCCAATAAGAATTGTACATGATCCAAGGATCACCAAAACCTTTCCTGAGTCACCAAGAACATCCGCACTTTATCAGCTTACTGGAATTCTTCTCTTCATCCAGAACTTCAAGAACACAGTCTATCGTCACTGTCACAATTGAAAAGGTGCTTCCGGACCTCCAAACCATGAACAAATCTAGTTGTCACTTCACACTAACTTCTTCAACACTCCCTCCAATCCGCAGAATGAGATAATGCAATTCCGGAGCTCACCGAACCAATCTGTGACACTATGTCATCAATGAACATCTGCCAAAACCGGTTCTACTAGAGCAGTCATAACTTCTTCAGATCGTTATGCAGACCTCTGAAAACTTGACTGGATCATCTCAATACTCATATTTGCAAACACTTTAAACCGCATCCTCTGATCTTCATCTTATCTTGGACTTTTACCTTACTGTCATCACTTTTCTTCACTGTTCCTAATTGAGACTAGTTTCCTCAATATCCTTAGTACACCGCTCATCCAATCCTTCTCATTAATGCAGTATGAGTATGTTGACATCAATGACAATACTGGTTATCCTCATACTTGCAACAGTTTCTTAAATTTTGGGTGCGGCCTATCAATGATCTTAACAACCATTGGAGTAGCCATTTTTGCAAAAGATTTAGAGAGAGATATTCAGAATGGAAGTACCTTTTTACAGTTTAGGGTTCAAAATAAGAGACAAAACAAATCGCTGGTTGAATTAGATTTTGCAGTTGATCTTTGAGAGAGTTGTAGAAACTTGATGCAGAGCTCTTCTTTTCTTCTTCTCAAATGCAAATGTGCAAATGATGAGTGAAAGAACCCTTTTATTCTTTCGCAAACCCTAATTTCCTTTTGCAATAAATGCATAACTTAAGTTATTCGGTTGCCTTGTTCTGAGAGAGATCTTTTCAAATCACTGTGTTGCACTTAGAATCATTTTCAATGATAATTGACAATGTATCTTCTTTCCTCTAATCATACCATGGATCCACAGATCAAGATATTTCAATTTTGAATCATACTAGATCTGTCTATGAAAATCCTGCTTGACCAGATGGTTGTCAAACCGGATCAATCTTAGATGATTAAACTCTTACAAAACTCCATGTGGATCTTTCATATTTTTACCGAGGGTTATTTGGACATTTTTCTGAGAAACCTTTAATCCACAACATTCCATGTGCGAAATTTAGGCACCAATTGACTGGCTGGGGGAATTTATTTTTCTTTGTGACTCCCCCTTGAGCCAGAGCTCATCTGTTTAGTTTCCAGAAGAAATATCAGCACCAGATTCTGGTGCAGATCCATCCCCAACATTTTATGTACTCTTCTTCACCTAAATCTTGCTCATCTCCCTTTGAACTTCATCCACATTCACTTTGCCTTTTCCCTTATCTTGTTTTTGATTATGATGCACCGGACCCTTTTTATCCTAATTTTTACTTTGCATATGACCAGATCTATTACAATTCTAACAAACAACATTTCTTTGCATATTTGACTGATATCCTCTTGATCTGCATTGATTAGCCATATGTCCCATCTATTGCACGCAAAGCATCTACCATTGAATGAATTGTTTATTTGCATATTTCTACATTCATGAGATTTGTGACCATACCTTTTGCAGTTGAAACATTGTCCGGAGAAAGATGGATTAGTCTGATTCATTCTCCTTCTACACTGAATTGCTTTACGACCAAAGTTGTTGCAATTGAATCGGTATCCATTGAAGGATGGATATCTTTGAGCATGTGGTTGCCTAACCAGAGGTCTTCTAGACCCGTTTCTTTGATTTTCTGATCCAAAGTTCTTTTGACTGGATCCGGAGCTTTCACCTTTCTCATATCCCAGGCCACACTTGTCATCTACCCTCTTTTGGCTTTCAAGAAGAACTTCAAGTTGAGCTGAGTTTATCTTGAATTTCTCTTTGTATTCATTTGTTGATTGTAGATCTTGTTTAAGAGTGTCTATCTGATTCTCAAGTTGTTCTTCATTATCTCTAGCTTCTTCAAGATCAGATTCAAGATGCCTGATTATTTTGTCCATTTTGTGGCAGTCCTCTGTCTTCTCCTTGAGGGATTATTTTAGATTATCTTCAATTTTCCTTTTCTCTTCAATTTCTTGGGTGAATCTCATAACCCCTGATTTCGTCTCATGCCTTACCATAATGACCTCTTTTGATAGCTTCTCACATAGCTTGTTTTTCTCATCTAGATCTTCATTAGTATCATTGGCTTCACTCTGACTTGCTAATTTTTGAAGTAGTTCCTTTCTCTTTTTAACAGAGATACTCAGTTTTTCTTTTAGCTCATTTATGAAATCATCAAGTTGTTTGAGTCTTTCTCTCAAGTTATTGACTTCAAAGTGGGACTGTTCAAGATCATCTAGGAGACTGAATTTGTTCCTTCATACCATACATATCCATTGAGATTCCCAGATCTTCCTCTACCATCTTCTCAAAATTTCCTAACTTTTCTGCCAAAAGGTGCTCGATTCAACTCTCTGCAACTTCCATCTCGCCACCACAGCATGCTACACTTGGACTCCATAGAATGTGATGCCAAGTGCCAGTTTTCAAACATGAAATCTAGCTCCAGCTCCGCCATGCCTCCTCCCATGTTCATTGGCACCATGCAGGTGAAGGAAAAATTGATATGTTTACATTCTTTTTATTAATTGCCTCCAAGGTCTGTGCTAAAGGGTTTAATCGTAGGTGACAAAGTGTGAAGGCCATGGTGTGCTTGTCAACATGCGCGGGGGCAATCCTTTCGACCCAGGTGAGCATGCTCACTAAGGCCTCACCATTATTTGAAGTTTTCACTTGTTTACTCTATCTTTTCATTTGTTTTTTTGACTTTTATCTGTTGCATATTTCCTTGTTGGTATGAAGCTTTCATGTTTTTGAACACTATGGATTATGTGTTCATAAACACACTAATTATATGGAATTTAATCTTTTGTTCAAGCATCGGTCTCTTTAAAAATGACGTCGTTTTTTTATTTCATTACAGTAACAAATAATATTGTTGGTTGTTTTGGTGCCATAGATAAATCAGAGGTTGTTTTTTTGTCATTACAGAAACAAATAATATTGTTGGTTGTTTCGAGGTGCCATAGATAAATCTGGGCTTGTTTATATTTTCATTACAGTAGCAAATAATATTGTTGGTTGTTTCAGTGTCATAGATAAATCTAGGGTTGTTTTTATTTCCATTACAGTAACAAATAATATTGTTGCTTGTTTCAGTGCCATAGATAAATCTTGGGTTGTTTATTTTTCATTAGGGTTTCTCTTTTAATTAGGTTTTTGTTTCATCTTTTTCAAAAGTTATTTCATAGGTTATCACTGTTTATTTGTCATAAATCTTTTTCATTGTTTATTTCTCATAAACAATATATTGCAAATATTACAGTCATAGGTTAGCATTTGTGTTTCCCTAGGATTTATATTGCAAATATTATAGTCATAGTTTAGCATTTATGTTTCACTAGGGTTTATATTGCAAATATTATAGTCATAGTTTAGCATTTGTGTTTCCCTAGTGTTTATATTGCAAATATTACAGTCATAGTTTAGAATTTGTGTTCCCTAGAGTTTATATTGCAAATATTACAGTCATTTTAGCATTTGTGTTTCATAGGTTCTGCATTATCATTTACTGTGGTTATCTTATTCTCATAGGTTCTGTATTATAATTCAATTAGGTTTTATTTGATGCCAATCATAAATTTGGGGGTTTCTCTTTTTACTAGGTTTTTGTTTCATCTTTTTCAAAAGTTATCATTGTTTATTTGTCATAAATGTGTTTCCCTAAGGTTTATATTGGAAATATTATAGTCATAGGTTAGCATTTGTGTTTCCCTAGGGTTTTTATTTGTTGTCAGTTTTAAATTTATGATAACTACATATGCAACATTCTTGTTTTGATGTGCAATGTTTTCTAATCAGATTGCAATTTGTGTTATATTTATGCTTCTTGTTTCCACCTATGTTTAATTGACAATTTCTATATTTAGTTTTTATTTTTTATTGAATTTGCAATCATTCACTCTAATTATCCTATTCTCATAGGTTCTGCATTATCATACAATTAGGTTTTCTTGATGCTATAGAAAATATTAGGGTGTGTTCTCTATTTCATAAACCAACTATAATTTTGTTGATTTGTCTTTTAATTAGGTTTTGCTGAATCTATTCAGTGACTTCAAACATGTAGGTTTTTTCAGTGTCATAGATAAATTTTGGGGTGTTATCTTTTTCGTGGGTTGTGCTGCATCAATTCAGTCATGCAAAAAAGAAGTAATCATTTGACTTCACAATTATTTATGCTTGGCAATGAGTTGGTCATGTACAAAAAATGTGAGATTTGTTAAACTCTTACTATTTTCCATTCATAAGCTTTATATTGTTCTTCATTACAGCCATTATAGTCATAGGTTAGTAGTTGTGTTTCCCTACGGTTTATATTGCAATTGTGTTGATAGGTTCTACTTCATCAATATAGTCACACAACTATTGTATCTTTTTTGGTGCCTCAGATAAATTTGGGATTGGTGCCATAGATTAATTTGGTGGTGTTCTCCTTTGCATAGGTTGTGGTTCATCAATTCAGCCCTCAAACTATTGTAGCTTTCTTGGGTGCCATTGATTCAATTGCCATAGTGGTACGCCAGTCCTCCACAAGTTAGGAAAAAACTCTTGCATAAAAAAGCACTATGAGATCAAACACAAATCAAATATTAAATGCACATTTAGTCATATATATTTGTCAACAAAACAAGCTAAGGCTAGAAGCCAAAAATGTGTAAGTGTTTTGAAATTGAATCTGACATAGGGGAGAGAAGCCAGAACGTGTGCACCCAATTTTCAACAGTCCACGTTGAATGCCATGTGGACCAGTAAAGAAAAATTGTAACTTATTCAGATAAATAAATTAATGATAAACAATATAAAATCTACCTTAGAAATAAAACAACCATATCATACAAGTTTGCTTTCTTCCCCATGAACATTCAAATCCAACTGTCGCACCAATCTAGGTGTCACTTACAAATTAATCACAACTACACAACAAAATGGAGGTGCCAAGTCAACACAGTTCAAACCCATGTGTCCGATCTTTGACCGAAATGCTAACCCATTACAACCATGTTACTCACTGTAGCATAACCTAAATAATTCACAAATGCATCCACCTATCTCATCAAACTTGAGACCTACAACATGTATCAGCAGGAGTCTCTCCCATCTCGCCAAGTAGGGTGTGCACGTACTAGATCCTTCCTCTAAAAACCCACCTGCATACAAAAATACAAGCTGCAAGGCCGCCATTTTTCTTAAAAAAATTATGGAAACAAATGCAAACAATACACCAAAACAATCAACTCAACAATTAATGGCCCAAATCAATCAAATCTGCAAATCACCTAGAATTCAAATTCCAAACAGGACAAAGATTTAACTCACCACACCAAACAAGCATCAATCAGATTCAAATAATTCCCAATTCAAATAGCCCCTGATTAATTTTCTTCACATTGATTCTAGAATGTGTTGGCTTAAGGTCTCTTCAACTTCAATCCCACCACCACTACATGTTACACTCAGAGTCCGGTGTCCCTTCCAGCTTCTTTATATATATGTAGATGCATATTGGTGGAGTCACAGTAGGAGGGTTCACAGAATGAACTATCCAGACCGTGCAATAAGAGCAAACACAATGGAAACAACTGAAAGAAATGAAGTAGATACAAATTCATTCATTTAGTATATCATAGAATTCAAAATAAAGAACTGCTGGCAACATGCGGGCTACAATTAGGGCTCACAGGCCTGATTACATACATGCGCAAGATAAGGCTTTCAAGCTCCTTCGCACAAAATCTAAACTATAGAATATGAATCAATTTCTAACTGCCTTCCTAAGGATCTATTACATCTTTATATATCATTTCTGGACTAATAGATTCCCCCGCGTCGGCCAAGGAAGATCACAAACTCCAATGAAGAGCTGTAACATGTTCACAGATAGGTCAGACCTAAAGGGATAGAACACATCCTCTAATGAATGGAACAATGTGCAGACCCTTGGGGAAGGTTTTCCATGAACAAAATAACATTGAATGATGTGTCATTAAGATCCACAAATCAAGGAATGACCTACAAGCCTTCTCCTTCAGCTAATTATCAGGAGTTGTTAGAATGCTCTGCTCTGAGAAAACGGGCAAATTCTGATAGTGATATCTTTCTGGTAACTGATCCAAATGCTCTGAATTCTTGATATGATGTAGATGAATGGATGTAGATACTAAGTCCAGATCTACAAGATGTGAAATGCTAAAACCAGACCACAAGATGAGAAATGCTACTGACTAAACTACCTGAACTGAACTAGAAAATGAAAGAACTAAAATGCAAACAAACTGAAATGCAAATGTTTTTGGTTGATGCAAGATTTCTCTTGAACCAGGGATGCTCCTACATCAGACATCTGGGGTTATTAAAAAAGTGAGTCCCTCACTTTGTTGGGGCTAGGGAAGAGCCAAGACGGTCCACCTCAGCCTGAGAAATCCAAGACGAATCTTCTTCCGGTCGACCTTTCCACTTCACAAGGTATTCTTTGTATTGCTTTCCTCTTGTGCTGCATCCAACTCTATTGTCCAAACTATCTTCAATCTGCTCTGGGTCTTATTGTGGTAACTGCTTCTTCAAGTCTTCTTCCATGATGTTACTGAACTCTACTTAATGATACTGATAAAGATCTGTAATGTTGAAAATAGGTGAAATACCCAATGTCTCTGGTAACTCCACTTCATATGCATTTCCTGAATCAAATTTCCTGAGTATCCTACAAGGTCTAAACTTCTTCATCTTCAACTTGTTATATGTCCCAACTGGAAACCTTTCTTTTCTCAAGTACACCATCACTTCATCTCCAACTTCAAATTCCTTATGTCTTCTCTTCTCATATGCTTTCTCTTTGTATTTATTGTTCATGTCCTCCAAATGCTTCTTCACCTAGTTATGCACTGTCTTCATATGGTCTGCAAGTTCTTCTGCTTCTACACTCCTCTTTTCTTTTGTACTGCTATCTCTTAATTTTGCAACTCCTCTAGGATTCACTCCGGGAACAATCTCAAAAGGTGTTCTCTAGTACTCCTATTCACTAAATTACTGTATGAAAACTTTGCTTGTGAAAGAATCAAGTTCCAACTTCTGGCTTTGTCTCCAACCAAACATCTCAACAAGTTTCCCAAACTCCTATTCACTACCTCTGTCTGTCCATCTGTCTGTGGATGAAAAGTAGAACTGAACTTCAAACCTGTCTTCATCTTCTTCCAAAGTGTCTTCCAACAGTAACCAACAAACTTTGTATCTCTGTCTGAAACTATACTCCTAGGTAATCCATGCAATCTCACAATCTCCTTAAAAAAAAGGTCAGCTACATGCACAACATTAGTTGTCTTCTTACAAGGTATGAAATGAGCTATCTTTGAAAATCTATCGACCACTACGAATATTGAATCATATCCTCTCTGTGTCTTAGGTAATCCCATTACAAAATCCATGCTTATGTCTTCCCAAGGTCTCTCTGGTACTGTTAAAGGTTTATACAATCCAATGTTCTGACCACTCCCTTTTGCAACTTGACAAACTCTACAACTCTGCACAAATCTTTGAACATCCTTATGTATCTGAGGCCAAAAGTAATTTTCAGTCACCAAAGCCACTGTCTTGTCAATGCCAAAATGTCCTGCCAATCCTCCACTATGCTTCTCCTTGATCAAATTATCTCTCATTGAACTTCTAGGTATGCATAACTGACTTCCTTTGAACAACATATCTTCTTGAATGAAATAATCCAACCACTTACTTCTATCTATCACAACAGGTTCCTTACATGCTCTCCAAGGTTCTGCAAAATTTGTGTCTCCCTCATACATATTCTTCAATTCATCAAAACCCAACACTTCAACTTTAATCACTGTCAACAAGTTTCTTCTTCTACTCAAGGCATCAACAACTTTGTTTGGTTTACCACTCCTATGCTTCAACACAAAAGTGTAACTCTGCATGAGCTCTACCCATCTCATATGTCTCTGATTCAACTGACCTTAACTATTCAAATACTGTAAAGCTTGATTATCTGTATACAACACAAACTCCTTAGGCAACAAGTAATGTCTCCACTTCTTCAAGGCTTGAATTATGGCATAGAACTCTTGATCATAAACTGAATATCTTCTCCTCACATCATTCAACTTTTCACTGAAATAAGCTATAGGTCTACCTTCTTGACTTAGTACTGCTCCAATTGCATTTCCACTTGCATCACAATCAACTTGAAATACCTTATTGAAATCCAGTAATGCTAAAACATGTTGCTCTATTACTTTCTGCTTCAACAACTCAAAACTCTTATTTGCTCCTGATGTCCACTTGAAATATTTTATGTCACCTCTCGTTGTCTCTGTCATAGGGTTACAAACTGAACTAAAATTACTGATGAACTTCTGGTAGAAACTAGCCAAACCATGAAATGATCTAACCTCTCCAATGCTCTCTGGTGTAGGCCATTCAACAATTGCTTTCACTTTCTCAGGGTCTATCTTCAATCCTTCCATAGAAATCACAAATCCCAAATATACCAATTCTTCCTTCATGAAACTACACTTCTTGATGTTTATCAACAATTTCTCTTCCCTCAACCTCTGTAAAACTTGATTAATATGCAACAAATGTTCCTCTTTTGTCCTACTAAAATCAAAATATCATCTAAGTACACAATCACAAACTTACCCAAGAATTTCATCAAGACTTCATTCATCAGCCTCATGAAAGTACTCGTTGCATTTGTTAGTCCAAAAGGCATCACTAACCACTCATACAATCCTTCATTTGTCTTAAAAGTAGTCTTCCATTCATCACCTTCTCTGATTTTGATCTGATGGTATCCACTTTTCAAGTCTATCTTTGTGAAATATCTTGCTCCACTCAAACAATCCATGATATCATCCATCCTAGGTAAAGGAAATCTATACTTAACTGTGATCTTGTTTATTTCTCTGGAATTAGTACACATTCTCCATTCCCCATCCTTCTTAGGTGCTAGCACTGCAGGTACTGCACAAGGACTCAAGATTTCTCTAATCAAACCTTTCCTTAACAACTCTTGTATCTATCTATTTAGTTCTTCATTCTCTGTCGGTGTCATTCTATGTGCTGCTTTGTTAAGCAAACTTGCTCCCGGTATAAGGTCCATGTGATGGCTGATACTCCTTATAGGTGGTAATCCATCAGGTACATTATTTGATATGATGTCTTCATACTCTGTCAGCAACTCTCTCATCTCATCCTATTCAGTTTCTCTCTTCACCACTTCAAGCTTTTTAGGAATCAAGGCATAACACATAGTTTCCTGTTTCAAACCATCCAAAAAAATTCTTCTGTCTACCAAACAAATTCTAGCATTTCCACATACCATATTTTTAGGATCATCTTCTAAAGGAATCAAAGTAATTCTTTTCCAATTTGCTGTTATAGTATATGTATTCTTTCTCCCATCATGCATAGCTTTTCTATCATACTGCCAAGGTCTACCCAACAAGATATGACAAACATCCATAGGCATAATATCACACAAGAATTCATCATGATAAGATCTAATATGAAATTTCACCAAACATTGTTCACTCACCAATACCTTATGATCATCCTAAACCCATGCGATCTGATAGGGTTTAGGGTGTTTCAATCTTTCCAACTTCAACTTAGTCACCATCTCAACCGAAACTAGGTTATCTGAACTACCACTATCAATTACAACTTTACAACACTTACCTCCTGATTTACATTTAGTTCTGAACAGACTTTTCCTCTGTGATGGTTCCTCATTTGTCTCCACTTGACAAAGTGCTCTCCTCATCACCAATGATTCTCCTTTCTCCGGATTGCCAACTTAACAAGGTGATCCAATAGGTTCTTCTTCAACATAGGCTACTCTGCCACTATTCTCTGTCTTCTTTCTTTTACTACCCTGATTACATTCAAATGCTCTATGTCCTTCACCTCCACACTTGAAACAAGTACCTCTGAATGTAATCTTATCAAATCCTCTTCCTTCTCTTCTATATCCTTTATTCTGATATGCACTAGTGATGCAGAGGCATCCACACTATAACCTTCGCATATAGCATGAATGTCTGCAGACCAACCTCATCATCATCATCTTCGCCATCATCATCATATTTCCCAAAACCAACAGCATCATCATGTTTCGCGTTACACAGTCAGCATCATCATATTTCGGACACTCGCAATTGTCCTCCTGCCGACTACTATTCACCTTCTCCGCTTTCCTTCTAACATCATCATCATGATGTTCAGCGGGCGAAAACATCCTCCGGTTGCACTGTTCATCGGGCTCCAAACACTAACGTCTTCATCATGATCTTCAACACTACCTTCGTCAGCAGGATATCCAAATATCCGGTTGCTCAAATATCCTGATGACGATCACATTCAGCAGCTTACCTTCGATGCTCCGCTACCCGACGATACAAGCAACAGCATCATGATCTACTTTATCCGGTTCTCTTCGAAACCTCCAGATGATGCTAATACGACTTCCTGCCACAGACTTCCGCCGATACTTAACGACAGCAGGATGAACTCGCATAGGGGGGATATCTCAATATCCTGATGACGATGACGTCATATCCTGATGACGATGACGTCACCCAATATCCTGATGACCTTCTCAACACTTAGCCAAAAAAACACGAACTTTCTCTCCCGCATCTACTCGCGATATGCGGATGTTTGGCACTTCCGATATGATGATCCTAATGCCGATACATGCACTTAGTCTATGCCGACCTAAAACATCCTGATGCACTCGCAACATGAAAACTCCAACAGTTTCATGACCCGATCTTCTTCCTAATGCCGATGTACTCCTCCTCGGCTCCTCCAGATGATGATCACCCTGACGAACTCACACTTCATGCAACCGACAACATCATGCTCACCTTCACTTATCCGGATGACGATGCTCAAACTGACTGCAGGATACTCACCAAGATATCCTGATGATGCCGTCTTCACGAACTTCTTCACTTAGCGAAATCTCACTTCGCCGATCCTCCAGGGATGACCCGATCCAACCTCAGGGTGATCTCCCAACTCAATCAGCTCGACTTGACCTAGCACATGAGGATGCTAGGCTTCTCAACATCTGTCGACCGCGATCCTGCACACCTGCATGCAAACAGAAAACAACCTACAATCTACCCTACTGTACATTGCCATTCCACCGATCAGATGAGTCAACCGGTGGAATGGATCAGTGAATCCATGAACCCTCTCAAACCAGCAAATCGATTACAGGAAGGAGATCAAACAGAAAACGAACAGGATCTTTATTGATTTCAAAGATGCAATACAATATGATGTTCCTCACACAGAACACTCAACTCCTCTGCTTGATGCAACACTAGACTGCCGATCGATCGATGATCTACAATCAACCGATCTCATGCTTATAAAGACTTTCCTACGAGTACTACTGACCCGACTCCAAGCGGCTGGGAACTCTCCAAGCGGCTGGGGAGATCCCACTGAACATACATCATGACAGCTGTTATAACTAACTAGCTAAAAATAGCAAAAGCCTGGTCAGCCTGATCTTATCATGATCAGCTTGACCTTATTACATGCAACTGGTCTTAACAGACCTTCTTGGAAACATAAACAGGACCTATAAACAGGACCTAAACTACTAACTGCCTTATCCAAACCAGCTGTCAGGTAGGTGCTCCTGCACCATACTCCCCAAAAGAAAAGAACTCATGTCCCATGAGTTTAGCATGTGGAAATCCTCCACCCTTACTCTTTGCCTTGTCAATAGGCTGACCTGCTCCAGCTTTATCTGCTGCTGTCTCTTGGCCTCTCCAAGACTTCTGAACTGTGACTTGCTTGCTGGCAAGTAACTCCTCATGCCTGTTGATGTAGGCCTTTCTCTCACATACCTTGTGTTTGTCAGGTTGTCTGACCAGAACCTCTTTCTGAACTGCCTCTGTGGTGTTCAACTGTATCTTCCTGTCAATCTTCATAGGACAAGCAATAGTCCCAATTATGACAACATCCTTGTCATTCTTCTCAACTGATGGTTGCTGTGTGCAAACCTATTTTTGAACCTGCTGCTGACCTCTGTCAGTCACAACTGAAACTTTCTTCAGCTTGTTGTCTGTAACAACTCCTTTCCCTGTAGTATCCTGAACTGCCTCCATGCCTGCTCCTCTAGGCATCTGCACATACTCCTTCTTTCCCATGAAAATGATTTGAGCTGCCTTCTGTACTGCAGCTTTTGCCTGCAATGGCATCAACTTAATAATCTTCCCATCCTTCTTGATGGTGTAGGTATTAGCATACCCATCATACAGTACCCTTCTATCAAATTGCCATGGTCTACCCAACAGTAGGTGACAACATTCCATAGGCAATATGTCACACAAGATTCTATCATGATATGGCCCAATCTGGAAATCCACATATGCCTGTTCAGAGACAAAAAATGATTGACTATCACTCACCCAAGATGCCTTGTAAGGGTGTGGATGTGGAATCCTTTCCAGCTTCAGTTTATCCACCATCTCCTGAGATACGATGTTGTCTGTTGAACCAGTATCAATGACAACCTTACATACCTTACCTTTGCTCTTACATGTGGTCTTGAAAAGAGATCTTCTTTGCATCAGATCCTTTGATGCCTGCAAACTAATTCTCCTTAGCATCAGTGATTCTCCACTCTCTGGATATCCAAAATTCTCAGGACCTTTGTTTGAACTCTGTGCACTTTCTTCTACTTTCTCTTCTTGTACCAATCGTACTCTCTTGTCACTAGTTCTATCATTCTTGGATGATGAACCTCTATTTTCTGGACATTGAAAGATGGATGACCAAACTCTCCACAGGTGTAACATTTTCCTGAAAATGTAGTAGAACCTCTACCACCTCCAAATCTTCCTCTATTACCTTTCCATCCACCTCTGAAATCAGACTGTCCTTGTCCTTTACCAGTGTCTTCTTGACCCTCATTGGTTTGCTTTTGTGCAGGGGCTGTTCCTCTTCCCCTATTGTTTCCTCTTCCTCTCATGGACTTATCATGTCCTCTATTCATCTTTTCTTCAATCCTGATTGCCATTTGATAACAATCCTCCACATTCTTAGGGTTAGCTAACACTAACTCATCCTGTATGTTAAACCTTAAACCAGCCAAGTACCTAGCCACCTTTTCTACCTCATTCTCATGATGACCAGATCTCATACTTAACAAATAAAATTCCTCAGTATAGGATTTCACATCCCTGTCTTTCTGCTTTAAAAATTGCATCTTCTTAAACATCTGGATTTCATAATCCCTTGGCAAGAATTTACCCTTGATCCTTGCTACCATCTTATCCCAAGAAGTGATCTTAGACTTCCCTTGTTTCCTTCTCTCAGATTGTACATAATCCCACCATACCAAAGCATGACCTCCTAACTTGGTCTTTGCAATCTTCACCTTCTGATCCTCAGCAACATCTTCACATTCAAAGTGATTATCAAGTGCAGCAATCCAATCTAACAACTCATCTTCATTCAAGCTTCCAGTATATTTGGAAACATCAACCTTTACCTTAGGTTTTTCACTCTGCACTGCCTTTAACAGTTTTGCCAATCTCTGGTCTTCAGCATCCAGATCTTCAGCTACCTCTTCATACTCTTCAACAGTATCTTCTTCTTCTTCAGACTCACTGTCTTCCACTTCTCTCTTTTTGTTCTTTTCCAGGGCTGTCAGCCTGGCTTGAAGTGCTTCAGCAAGCTCCTTCATCTTCCTCATCTCTCTAGCATGTTTCTCCTTCATCTCCTGCAATTCCCTTGCAGTACCACTACCTTTAGGAGGCATTTTGTCAACCTCTCAATCAACACACAATTCAACTCTACCTCTACCTCTGCCCTTTCGGTGACAGAATCAACACACAACAGCCCAGACCTTTTGCTGAGCTCTGATACCACTATGATGCAGAGGCATCCACACTATAACCTTCGCATATAGCATGAATGTCTGCAGACCAACCTCATCATCATCATCTTCGCCATCATCATCATATTTCCCAAAACCAACAGCATCATCATGTTTCGCGTTACACAGTCAGCATCATCATATTTCGGACACTCGCAATTGTCCTCCTGCCGACTACTATTCACCTTCTCCGCTTTCCTTCTAACATCATCATCATGATGTTCAGCGGGCGAAAACATCCTCCGGTTGCACTGTTCATCGGGCTCCAAACACTAATGTCTTCATCATGATCTTCAACACTACCTTCGTCAGCAGGATATCCAAATATCCGGTTGCTCAAATATCCTGATGACGATCACATTCAGCAGCTTACCTTCGATGCTCCGCTACCCGACGATACAAGCAACAGCATCATGATCTACTTTATCCGGTTCTCTTCGAAACCTCCAGATGATGCTAATACGACTTCCTGCCACGGACTTCCGCCGATACTTAACGACAGCAGGATGAACTCGCATAGGGGGGATATCTCAATATCCTGATGACGATGACGTCATATCCTGATGACGATGACGTCACCCAATATCCTGATGACCTTCTCAACACTTAGCCAAAAAAACACGAACTTTCTCTCCCGCATCTACTCGCGATATGCGGATGTTTGGCACTTCCGATATGATGATCTTGATGCCGATACATGCACTTAGTCTATGCCGACCTAAAACATCCTGATGCACTCGCAACATGAAAACTCCAACAGTTTCATGACCCGATCTTCTTCCTGATGCCGATGTACTCCTCCTCGGCTCCTCCAGATGATGATCACCCTGACGAACTCACACTTCATGCAACCGACAACATCATGCTCACCTTCACTTATCCGGATGGCGATGCTCAAACTGACTGCAGGATACTCACCAAGATATCCTGATGATGCCGTCTTCACGAACTTCTTCACTTAGCGAAATCTCACTTCGCCGATCCTCCAGGGATGACCCGATCCAACCTCAGGGTGATCTCCCAACTCAATCAGCTCGACTTGACCTAGCACATGAGGATGCTAGGCTTCTCAACATCTGTCGACCGCGATCCTGCACACCTGCATGCAAACAGAAAATAACCTACAATCTATCCTACTGTACATTGCCATTCCACCGATCAGATGAGTCAACCGGTGGAATGGATCAGTGAATCCATGAACCCTCTCAAACCAGCAAATCGATTACAGGAAGGAGATCAAACAGAAAACGAACAGGATCTTTATTGATTTCAAAGATGCAATACAATATGATGTTCCTCACACAGAACACTCAACTCCTCTGCTTGATGCAACACTAGACTGTCGATCGATCGATGATCTACAATCAACCGATCTCATGCTTATAAAGACTTTCCTACGAGTACTACTGACCCGACTCCAAGCGGCTGGGAACTCTCCAAGCGGCTGGGGAGATCCCACCGAACATACATCATGACAGCTGTTATAACTAACTAGCTAAAAATAGCAAAAGCCCGGTCAGCCTGATCTTATCATGATCAGCTTGACCTTATTACATGCAACTGGTCTTAACAGACCTTCTTGGAAACATAAACAGGACCTATAAACAGGACCTAAACTACTAACTGCCTTATCCAGACCAGCTGTCAGGTAGGTGCTCCTGCACCAACTAGGGTTTCCTCTCCGGTAAAAATTTTTGTCATCTCTCTGATAAGCATTGTTATCTTTGTCATCCTTTCTAACTGGGATGTCAAACTTGTTCTGCTCCACAAATGCGGGCTAACAATTAGGGCTCACAGCCTGATTACATACATGTGAAAGATAAGGCTTTGAAGCTCCTTCGCACAAAATCTAAACTATAGAATATGAATCAATTTCTAACTACCTTCCTAAGGATCTATTACATCTTCATATATCATTCCCAGACCAATAGATTCCTCTGCATTGTCCAAGGAAGATCACAAACTCCAATGAAGAGTTGTAATGTGTTCACAGATAGGTCAGACCTAATAGAACACTTCCTCAAATGAATGGAACAACGTACGGACCCTTGGGGAAGGTCAGCCATGAACCAAAGAATATTGAATGATGTGTCATTGAGATCCGCAAGTCAAGGAACGATCCACAAGCCTTCTCCTTCAGCTGGTTATCAGGAGCTGTTAGAATGCTCTGCTCTGAGAAAACGGTCAACTTCTGATAGCGATATCTTTCCGGTAACAGATCCAAATGCTCTAAATTCTTGATATGATGTAGATGAATGAATGTAGATGCTAAGTCTAGATCTGCAAGATGTGAAATGCCAAAACCAGACCACAAGATGAGAACTGCTACTGACTGAACTGCCTGAACTGAACTAGAAAATAAAAGAACTAAAATGTAAACAAACTGAAATGCAAATGTTTTTGGTTGATGTAAAATTTCTCTTAAACCAAGGATGCTCCTGCATCACATATGTATAGACATATACATAGACATACACATATACATATATATATACTACTTCCACAACATCCCGCATAAACCTCGCGCCAACCTACATTCAATGCTCCCAGTGCCTCGCACAACTTGCCAACTTTAGAGCCTTTCAATCAACATCAATTCTGTAATTGATTGATTTGGGGGTGTTAGCTTTTTTATAGGTTCTGCTACATCAATTTAGTCATGCAACTATTGTAGCTTTCTTAGGTGCCATTGATTAATTCAGGTGTGTTCTCTTTTACATAGGTTATGCTTCATCATTTCAGTCCTCTAACTATTCTATCTTTTTTAGGTGCCATTGATTAATTTGGGGGTGTTCTATTTTGAATAGGTTCTACTACATCAATTCAGTCATGCAACTATTGTAGCTTTCTTAGGTGCTGTTAGGGCTCAAAAATGTAGGTTGCTAATCCTAAGAGAATGCCAGGCTCTATGCTTAGATTGGCAACGTTTTTGAACTAACGCGACAGAATCAACCTTTAGGGTTTGATGACTCCCTACACTTTAGGTCCTGCTACACCTAGGCGGGTGAACCTTGGAAATTAAAGCAGACTAAATGTAAATGTATTGACTAATTAAATGGGTCTACCTACAATGGCAAATGGTATAGGATAGATGAAAGCTTGCTAATTAATTCTAATAACTGATGAATTGTATAAGAAATATCAAGGTGAATTTTATGATTGTGTAAATAAAAGGATTTAAATGATGAATTGAAATAAGACTAGTGCCTTGTTGGGTAAATAGAGTCAAATGAAGGACTAAGACTAGTGGCTTATAGTGGGCAGTAATTCTAATTGTTTGGCACAATATTTTAGTTTATAACTTGTATAAATGTGCAGGGAGATGACTGACAAACTCTTCTTAATAATCCAACTAGTACAATCAATTTTCTTGCTACTCACCAGAAGGTAATTTAATCCTTTCTTGAAGGAACCAATTGAATGAAATATGCAAGATAACAGACAATATCAATTTCGAGACAGAATGGCAATCCTAATTATATGGTTCTTCTTAGTAATCCAAACTAACACTTCCAGGTTACTGTGACTGATCAGAAGGATTTTAATTCCTCTATGGAAACCAATTAACCCAATCACACAGATACAGCAAATGTGTATTGACAAATTAATTATATACTTGATATATTAATTTGAATAACAAGGAAATATTGAAATGGAGACAACCATACAATTGAGTAACTTCAACAAATAGTTGATGCAAGAATAGAACCGCTGAATCAAAGAACTTCAATTTACTTCTTCAATAATAAACTTGCAACATGGTCTTTGAGAAACATTGTAAACTTTATGTATTATATTCTACTGCTGATGATTCTCTGCATTCTAATTTTATCTTTATATATACACTGTGCATTTTTTAGGGTTATGACCCTTCAGATAACCACTCGATGCAACTCTTCACTTAATTAATTTTCTTCAACAGATTAAAACATCTTAGTTTTAACCTTCTTTGTCTTCGAAGTGTTCTGTAATCACTATTTGAGGATAACAGTATTCTGAATTTGCACCGGATGTATTTGTATATGTCTATTTCTCTTTTTCAGTAGATATGCCACTAGGTTGGATTTTTTAGAACATGGGACAATTGCCCTGTAATATCAGATTCATTTTTGGCTAACTATGGGACTTATATATGCAAGTTTTATCATTCTCTATCTCATATGCATATGTGGTTGGCCGCTATATTGTGTTGAAATTTCCTTCCTTTCGATCTTTGTATATACATTCGGGACATACATACAAGATGCGGAATCCATCGGGTCTATAAAATAAATTAGATTTCAGATCCGGTCATGTATATTTTCCTGCATCCTCCTTTTGTATATCGCATACATATCTTTTGTATATCGGATACATTTGTTTTATATACAATAGCAGACCCCAGCTAAAATTCACAATATTTAATCTACCATTCAAATCTGGGTTCATATAAACTTGTATATCCATTGGAGATGGGGCCCACATATGTATCTTTGGTGTTTCGTGCATTTGTATATACGTTCCCTTTGTTTCTCATATGCATTTGTCTTTGTATCTTGTATACATACATCACAATATACAATCACAGACTTCAAATAAAGTTCTTAGAATTTGACATTCTAATCGGGTCCGGAATTGTATCATCTTTTGTACATCCTTTTTGCATATTGGATACATACATTTCTCACATACAAACGTGGTCCCCACCAGATGTATACAATGTTCAAGTCTTTAGTCGAGTTTTGTATATTATTCTGTTGTATATTTCTTTTGTATATTGCCGCACATACAAAGCATCTTATACAAACCCTCTCCTTACCTTTTATCCCCAGCGATGCTTTTATTCCTTTGTATATCGAGTATGTATATACAAGAACCCCAAACATACAAAGACTTTTCAGTATTTAATCCTTTTTTTGTATCCAGCTTGTATCTCTTACTTGCGTCTTTTCTTGTATATCGGCTTGTATATCAAAGATATACATTGTTATTATACAAGCCCGATGTGCAAGCGGCAAGACCCACCTTATTCCTCACTTGTATCCAACCTTCATATACAATGCCCGATACATACAAACTCAATTGTATGTCCTTTTGGACTTCAACTTTTGTAGGCCACAGTTTACTCACTTCTCGGATCCGCGACATGTATAAAGTGCAATGCATCTTTTAATATACGTTAAGTAGTGATGCATCACTTTAATCAGATTTTAATCTTTCTTGAATTCCACCTTGTATGTTACTTGAAATGTTTAACCCGAAACATACATACAAGGCACGAAACATACAACAATAAAACCTCATTGCATAATCTTTTCAGTTCCGCGACATGCATATAGCTTTGTATATCGTCTTGTATGTTTTATGCATTTGTATCTTCTCACTATTTGTATCTTGCATACATACAAATAAATATACAGAACCTTCGATCATTCACCTTTGTATCTGGTATACATGCATTCTGACCAACATGCACTTTGTTTTTTAAGGATCTTGATTCCTCTGTTTTCTGCTTCAAATCTCCGCTTGTAGGCTTTTCTCAAATAATTCTGTCGAGTTTAATTGTAATGACTTCAACTGTTATCACAGATGATTTCTTCGCCGATGGTTCTTATTCTTCATACTTATTGGTGTAAGTTACACCGAAGCACTTTTCTTCAATCGGTGAGACACTGGAGCATCGGAAGCTCCTTAATTTCTCATTCTGATACTCATTTCCTGCCGATGACCATTAGTTTCCTCTGCTCTATTGGGTGATCAGTGAGAGTCTCACCGAGCTCCTCCATTGGTATGACTTACGCCGTCGGGAAGGTTTTCGGAGTATTCTTCGATGGTCTTTCCTTACACCGATCGGCGTGACCATGCATTTTCTCTCCAATGAAAGGTCATCGGTGCCACTTTCTTCATCGGTATTCTCTGAAATCTTCTCTCCGATCTTTGTTTTCATGTTGATAGCCATTTCAACTAGTTTCTCATGGATCGGTATAGCTAATATAAAGTCTTGCCGATATTAAGAAATTTAGGCCCTTTACATTATTTTGTCATAGGATTTTTATGGGATATATCAATTGTAATTCTGATTTTGGGCGAAATGTTTTATGATTTGGTCAGATACGGATGAGTAAGAATACAAGAAAATTTTAAATTTTCCTATCCCAACAGGTGCCATTGATTAATTCAGGTGTTTTCTCTTTTGCATAGGTTATGCTTCATCATTTCAGTCCTCCAACTATTATATCTTTTTTAGGTGCCATTGATTAATTTGGGGGTGATCTCTTTTGAATAGTTTATGTTACATAAATTCAGTCATGCAACTATTGTAGCTTTCTTAGGTGCCATTGATTAATTCAGGTGTGTTCCCTTTTGCATAGGTTATGCTTCATCATTTCAGTCCTCTAACTATTGTATATTTTTTAGGTGTCATTGATTAATTTGGGGGTGTTTTCTTTTGAATAGGTTCTACTACATCAATTCAGTCATGCAACTATTGTAGCTTTCTTAGGTGCCATTGATTAATTCAGGGGTGTTCTCTTTTGCATAGGTTATGCTTCATCAATTCAGTCCTCTAACTATTGTATCTTTTTTAGGTGCCATTGATTAATTTGGGGGTGTTATCTTTTGAATAGGTTCTGTTACATCAATTCAGTCATGCAACTATTGTAGCTTTCTTAGGTGTCATTGATTAATTCGGGTGTGTTCTCTTTTGCATAGGTTATGCTTCATCATTTTAGTCTTCTAACTATTGTATATTTTTTAGGTGCCATTGATTAATTTGGGGGTGTTCTCTTTTGAATAGGTTCTGCTACATCAATTTAGTCGTGCAACTATTGTAGCTTTCTTAGGTGCCATTGATTAATTTAAGTGTGTTCTCTTTTGCATAGGTTATGCTTCATCATTTTAGTCCTTTAACTATTATATCTTTTTTAGGTGCCATTGATTAATTTGGAGGTGTTCTCTTTTGAATAGGTTATGTTACATCAATTCAGTCATGCAACTATTGTAGCTTTCTTAGGTGCCATTGATTAATTCGGGTGTGTTCTCTTTTGCATAGGTTATGCTTCATCATTTGAGTCCTCTAACTATTGTATATTTTTTAGGTGCCATTGATTAATTTGGGGGTGTTCTCTTTTGAATAGGTTCTACTACATCAATTCAGTCATGCAACTATTGTAGCTTTCTTAGGTGCCATTGATTAATTTGGGGGTGTTCTCTTTTGCATAGGTTATGCTTCATCAATTTAGTCCTCTAACTATTGTATCTTTTTTAGGTTCCATTGATTAATTTGGGGGCATTCTCTTTTGCATAGGTTTTGCTTCATCAATTCAGTCCTACAAGTATTGTTTGTTCATCAAATAGCGACAGACCGTGAAAGATGTCTATTTGTTCAAGACATATGTGATCTACCATGGATGTTTTGATCCATGGACATCATGTATATCCTAGACAGATAAGACTTCTATTCATGTGTTCATAATTGCACATTGTTTTTAATATTTGTATGGTTGGAAGTTAAAAGTGTTTTTGATGGAGTATAAGTTGGCCACCCTTTCACTCTACTGGCTCGCATTAATCTCTCACTACCCCTGCCAATTCTTCTGTATAGTCATCTTTAATGTACATCCCCTCCTATTAGATCCGTGACATGTTTTACCATTACTGAATTGAACAATTACCAAAATCTGTTCATCCATGTTCCATTGTGAAGTATTACCATAGAATTGTACATGTATTACCATAGAACACCCAACAATATTATTTGTTACTAAAATGAAAAAATAAACAACCCTAGATTTATCTATGGCACTGAAACAACCAACAATATTATTTGTTACTGTAATGAAAATAAAAACAACCCCATATTTATACATACATGCATACATTGGCTACTTGCATTGTTATGCTTACATTGGACAAATGAACAATATTTATATGTTTGAATTGAAGAACAAAAGCAAAATAAATATGTATAAACATATATATACATATTCATATATATGTATATGTATATGTATATATATGTGAATAGATATTTACATGAGTGAATACATGAATTGGAACCTATGAAAAAGACGTATATACTTATACAGACATGCATACATTGGTTACTTGCATTGTTTTGCTTCCATTGGACAAACCAACAATATTTATATGTCTGAATTGAAGAACAACAACAAAATATTATTGTGTATATATATATATATATATATATATATATATATATATATATATATCTCTGTGTGTGTGTGTGTATACATATTTACATGAATGAATAGATGAAGCAGAACCTATGAAAAATAGAACACCCCCAAATTAATCAATGGCATGTAAAAAAGTTACAATAGTTGCATGACTGAATTGAAGAAGAAGAACAAAATAGATATATGTACATATATGTATATGTATATTTATATGTATACATATATGTAAATGTGTATGTCTATGTATATGTATATACATATACATATACATACACTTACATATGTATAAGTCTATGTATATAAATATGCATATACATATACATATACATATGTATATAAAATAAAATATTCGTGGGGTCACTTACTCCACAAATATCTCCTAAAAAACTTGAGTAGTGGCTGCTAGCCAAAATAAGCTAAGCAACAGCATGGGGACATGCCCTGAGAGTGTGGAATGGGTTGGGGTTGGGTCTAAGGGATAGGAAGTTGGAAAAAAAAAGAACAATTAATTTTATTTAGTCCTATGTGGATGAATAGATGAAGGTATTTGTACACCATACAAGAGATACATGTTTGACTCAAAAATAGGGATTTGACCTATGTACAGATTGTAGGACAACAGATTATGTAAATGGGAAATGACTCTTAATTGGAATCCACCACTTGAGAGTCCCATACATCAAATGCCTCTTAAAATTTTGTAGCCAAATCATCTCCTTGCTATCTTCAGTAGAAGCTACATACTCAGCTTCAGTGGTTGAAATTGCAACAAGTTTTTGTAGTCTAGAAATCCAACTGACTGTTGTAACTCCTACAGTAAAAACATACCCTGTAGTGCTCCTCCTACTATCTATATCACTCTCCAGATCAGAATCAACATATCCTCTTAGAGTAGAGTTTGTTCCTCCAAAATAGAGTTGTTTTGTAGCAGTACCTCTCAAATATCTAAGAATCCATTTTACCACAGTCTAATGTTCCATTCTTAGATTGCTCATATATCTACTCACAACTCCAACAGCATGTGCAATATCTGACCTTGAGCATACCATTGCATACATCAAGCTACCAACCACTAATGTATATAGTTTCTTAGACATTTTGTCTTCCTCCTCTTGTGTTTTGGGATACATCTCCTTAGTCAATTTAAAATGACTGGGCAAAGGTGTACTAACTGCTTTTGCATTTAGCATGTTAAATCTTTTCAACACCTTCTTTAAATACTCACTTTTGACAAAAACAATTTTTTATTTTTCCTATCCTGAGTGATCCTCATACCAAGGATTTGTTTTGCTACACCCAAATCCTTCATAGCAAATGTATTTTCTAATTTCTTCTTAAGCTCACTAATATGTTGCATATTAGACCCAGTAACAAGCATGCTATCTACATAAAGTAACATGGTAATATAGCTGCCATTATCCACTCTTTTAAAGTAAACATAGTACTCAAAATGACATCTACTGTAACCTTGTTCAGCCATAAACTTATCAAATTTCAAATACCATTGTCGAGGTGCTTGCTTTAGGCCATACAGACTCTTCTTTAACCTGCACACTAAATCCTCCTTACCTTTCACTTCATATCCATGTGGTTACTGCATATAGATCTCCTCTTCCAAATCCCCATGGAGAAAAGTTGTTTTCACATCTAGCTATTCAAGATGCAAGTCTTCCGCAACCACAAGACTTAGAATAGTCCTAATTGAAGTGATTTTTACAACTGGAGATAATATTTCATCAAAATCTATACCTTTTTTCTATTGAAAACCTTTTACTATGAGTCTAGCCTTATATCTTTTCTTGCCTCCTTCCTCTTCCTTCAACCTATAAACCCATTTGTTTAGCAAAGCTCTTTTACCCGCAGGTAATTGGACTAAGTCCCAAGTCTGATTTTGCAAAAAGGAATCCATTTCCTCATTTGGCCTAGCTCCCACTGCTATTTGGCATCTACCTGCATTGCTTCTTCATAACCTTCAGATTCACCACAATCAGTTAATAATCTGATAGAATAATTAATGAAGGAGAAAATCTTTTCAGAGGTCTACTTAACCTTGTAGAACGTCTAACACTTGCAGGAGTTTGTGGGATATCTTGTTGTTGCTAAGCATTAGGTACCAATGGCATTTTATTTTCTAGAATTTCATCCAGCATGACATATTCCTTTCTTGCATGTTCATGCTTCTTTTCCTACAGCTGATCTTTATACATGACCTTCTCATTGAATATAACATCTCTGCTCCTAATAATTTTCTAATTTTTATAATCCCATAACTAATAACCAAAGTCATCTATCCTATATCAAATGAAGGCACATTTTAGAGATTTAGCTTCAAGCTTGGTTCTATTTTCAATGTCAACATAAACAAAAGCTTCACTGCCAAAAGTTTTCAGAAAAGAATAATTAACCTTCTTACATGTCCATGCCTCCTCTGGAATACCACCATCCAAAGGATTTCAAGGTCTTCTATTTATTAAATAAATAACAGTATGTATAGCATCTCCCCAAAAATGTAAAGGTAGTCCAACATGCAACCTCATGCTCCTTGCACGCTCCATGATTGTGCTATTCATCCTTTCAGACACACCATTTTCCTATGGAGTTCCTGGAACTATTTTCTACCTACGGATTCCATTGTATGAATAGTAGTTCTCAAATTCTTTTTTGCAATACTCACCTCCATTATCAGATTTGAGACTTTCACCTTTTTCCATGTCTCATTCTCAACCAAAGATTTCCATTTCTTAAAAGTTTCAAACACATATGATTTTCTTTGTAAGAAATACACCCATGTTTTCCTAGTTGCATCATCAATAAAAGTAACATAATAAGAAGAGCCACCAAGAGATGATACCTAAGCTGGTCCCCATACATCTGAATACACAAGATCTAACTTCTCACTCTTCTTCTCTTTCTCAACCTTGAGAAATCTGACTCTCTTTTGTTTTCCATAAACATAGTTTTCACAAAACTCCAAGTCAATCTGTTTCATTCTTGGTAACGACTTTCTAGAGTGAAGAATCTTCATCCCTTTCTCACTCATGTGCCCAAGTCTATGATGCCACAATTCTATATCTATTCCTACATTGGTGCCTGCACCTGAGTTTGGGTTTAGAGCATTTCAATCTACAGGCATTTTCATGAAAAACCCAAAAAATTTCTAAGTTCTTTGGCCTTTGCAATTGTATGCATATATTCTTTGTATATACATTGGCCATTTGTATGTACAAGTGCTGATGTGCATTGGTAGGTCAGAAATCTCAATCGGCCTTCAAAAAATGAAAAAAATGAGTTGTATGCCTCTTTTCAATGCATATCAGGTTTGTATATGCATTGAGGAATCTATTGCAGATCCTGGGAATATGTTGCATTTGTATCTAAGGGATTGCATGTATATCGCATTGTATGTTCAGACATACAACGGGTAGATGCAAGCGGACATACAAGGCTAAATGTACATCAGATACATGCAAAGGAAAATAGACAAGAGGCTGACATACATTCGCTATAGTGCAGGAGGTTCATCGGCGAAACAACACTCATCGGCAGCTAACTCCAAAGTCTCCCCGACGGCCGATGCATATACAAGTCACATTGTATATGTGACATACAAGCGCACATGCAAGCAGAAAATACATTGGCCGGTGCATGCAAAGTCAATGAACAAAGGGGGAGATACATTTGGTGGGGCCCATAGGTATACAAAGGAGATTGTATGTGTTTGACATACAATGTGAGCATACAAAGCAAAATGTATATCAGGTAGGTGCATTGGCGGCAATGTGCAAAGGGACACATGCAAGGCCCGGACCCAAAAAAGTATGCAATGTAGTTCATAAAGGCTCGGGTCCGGTGATTGTATGTTTTGTTTTGTATGTTTGCAATGTATATGTGATATACAAGGTGAATATGCATTCGTGATATACAAGTCGGGCCCTCCTTAAAGATTAAATTTGGTAAATTTAGCATGGGGTCCGCGGCTTGTATGTTTGGTGCATTGTATATGTGTCGATATACAAAGAATGAAGATACAAGGCCTGGATTTGAAGATTGTTCCAATTTGTTTCATAAAAATTTGAAATCCGCTGGTTGTATATTGTGTTTGTATATGCAATATACAAAGTGATATATGCAAAAGGGAGATACAAGCCGGACCTGAATGCAATTTCAATTTGTTCTATAATATTTGGGGTCCGCACTTTGTATGCAAACAGTTGTTTGTATATGCATGTTCTTTTACATATACAAGGCAAAAACGGCAAAAGGTGAAAAAGGCAAAATAAGAGAGGAGAAAGTCAACGATGGCAAAAAGACACCTACGTGGCGCGTTTTCACTAGCCGATGACTTTTCAAAGCAATTTGGAGCTGCAGATCTTGGCGATAGGTGGGAAATCGATGGCCGGTTTTAAATTTCAAGACAACGAAGGATTTTCTTTGTATCAGTCGCATATCAGGCGAGAAGGAAGTTCAAAGCACGCAACTGATGCATCCCGTGGGTAGCTGGGCCATTAATGGTGAAATGCAGAGGCATGGGTCGATGATTGACAGGCTACCTACTAGATTTGTGAGGAAAATCTGCAAACGGCTACACATTCCCTGATTCCACCCGCTCCTTCTTCCTCTGCATGTTGCATTCAATGTTTTGGGCGCCATTTTTTGGTGCAATGTATCTGGCAAAATTTTGAAAAATGCCATGTAATTATTGCTGAGTACACAGTCTTGCTATAAAAGGCAAACTATGTTACTCATTTCTGGTTGTTGAAGACTTGGGCAATTTTTTGGGGAAAATAACGAAAAATAGAGCTTTTTGGCTATTGTATCTCTTTGGAGTTTATGAGTTACATTTTGAATGCATGTTGCACATATTTTCAGTTTCATTGTTGTTTCATATGAAAAATGCATTGTTGCATGTGTTTAACTGTTTATCTCCATGGTTGTATGCATCTCTTCTTCTGAATCTGGTTGCTAAGGGTTCCTCAAATTCTAGAATATAGACTTTCTGTATTGCATGCTTGATCTTTTGACTTCCATTCAAGGAGTGGATTAAACTGTTTTGGGTTAAGTCTAGAGAAGATTGTATGTTAGCTAGGATATTTGTAAGCATAAATAGCTAAATACCCATTCTTGGGTGATGTTTGTAAGGCAAGCATCAGTCCTAACCCCTTGAAACATGAATGCCATTGCAGATCATTCACTTGTATACATCTAGTTGACTCCTTACCTTGAGATAAGCACCAGTTTGCTTCTTGTGTAGTAGTTATGATCCAAAACCCCCTGTCTTGCATCCAAAACAAATTCAAATCCTTTCATTAATCCAACCTGTTAGTTTGTAGGAGTAGGATTAGGACCCCTACATACTCTCATCCCTAACCAGTGATACATGTCCAAGAACAATGCCAACCTTGTGATTTATCACACAAACCTTGGTCCAAACATGAGAGTATTCTGCATGTTATTGTAAAGCTGAATCTTTATGTCATTGGGTGAGTCAAAAGTCAAATCTTTAGCTATAGGGATACCCCCCTTGGTGCGGCAGAACCAGAGGTGAAGGGGAGGTAGCTCACGCAACCTCCTGTATATGTTGGCCGGATCTGCCTGTGCATTAGAACTGGCAAACCCTCAACCGATCCGGAGAGAAAGACCCAACACCTACATCAACTCATGTAAGTGTTTTTGTTTTTCTTGCAACCACTACGATAGCTACCCCTGTTGTTCTTGCAACAACTATTGTAGTTGTCCTTGTTGTTCCTGTAGCAACTATTGTAGTTGTCCCTGCATCAACTTTTTCTATAGTTATTCCTACAGTAGTTGTTTCTATAGCAGCAAGTGTAGAATAAGTATTACCAGTACACAAATACAATGTGCCTACCTTCTCACCTTTAGCTACTACTAATGCACCTTTAGTGACCTTCTAGAATTTGTTTGAAAGAGTAACTACGCAACCTTCACTACCCAGTTGTCCTGCAGAAATTAAATTCCTTCTAAAATTTGGGACATGCCTTACCTCTTACAGCAACCATTGATTTCCATTCTACAATTTAATTTTAATCTTTCCTTTTCCAACAATCTAACAGGGTTCATCATCACCCAAATATACCTGTCCAAAATCACCTTGAACATAATCTAGGAAATATTTCCTATGGGGTGTGGCATGAAATGAAGCCCATGAATCTATTAACCAAGAATCATTTGCATTATCTAAACACTGAATTAAAGCATCTTGTAATTTATTACTTGCAACATTAGCTTGCTTACTGTCATCTTGTTGCATGTCTCCTTGTTTGCTTTTTAGAGACCAATAATCCTTTTTAGGTGTCATAGCTTTCTACAGTGCCAACAATCCTTCTTTACTCTGGATTGAGATCTGCCCTTCTTCCCTTGTGACTTCCCATGATCTGTAGGGCTTTTCCCTCTCTCCTTTAAGCTTCCCATGTTCTCTACATTCAAAACATTAACCGATGTTGAAGTCTCATTTGTGTTTTCCTGTCGGCTAAGGATAACACCAACAACATCATCAAACTTTAATGTATTTGAATGAGAGACAAATTTAGTTACAACCATGACAAAGCTATTCCAGATTTTTGGCAAAGAACATAAAATCAAGAGAGCCCTCACCTGTTCATCAAAATTCACCTTTATAGAATTTAATTGGCTAGTGAGTGTATTAAATTGAATTAAATGGTCTGTAATTGACCCTCCTTCAGTCATTTTCATATTAAACAAATGCTTCATAAGAAATACATTATTTGAGACTGAGGGTTTTTCATACAACTGCTCCAACATTGTCATCAATCCATCAATAGTTGATGTTTTTGAAATATTAAAAGCCACGAATGGTGCCATGGACAACTGAATGGTTCCCAGTGCCTTTCTGTCCAGTATCTCCCATTCTTCATCTGACATCGCGACTGGCTTCTTCTCTTTTCCTTGCAATGGCTGCCACAAATCTTTCTGATACAAGTAATCTTCCATTTGCATCTTCCATAATTGATAATTTTGGCCATTGAACTTCTCGACATTGAATTTACCTTCTTCCATTGCTCCCACTCAAATCTAAAATTCCCTACCAATTCACCAAAATCAAATGGCTCTGATACCAGTTGTTAGGATTTTAATGGCATACCGAAGCAATACAATTAACAAGTATATGTAGATTTAAATAACATAGAAATAAACAATGAAGAATAACACAAATAAACACAGAGATTTAATGTGGTTCACCCAATATGGGCTACATCCACAAACATAGCCATCCAATATTATTATCTAACAAAACTGATTACAAGTAGTAATCTACACGGCTCAATACCACTGCAATATACCTTACTCTCAGCTTTTCACCTTCTCCAACTACCTTTTATCAAATGTTATGGAGGTTACACAAAGTAGGGTGTTTACATGTCAGCTAAAAATAAATTAACTACCAACACTTTTATCAAATAATAGGCAACTCCCCTATTAAATACTTTGGGGTCCGCGCTTGACAAAGTCAGCAAAATTTACGTTTTACGTTGATGCAGGTACCCGCAGCCATGACTGGAGCATGGTCAATCACCATATAATAACACCATTAAGGATTGTAAGAATGCCCCTAGCATGGTTCCCCTACACTAGGGGATTATCATGTTAATTGTTAACCACATTAGACAGTTGAACTTGACTATTTCTTTCCTTGTCCCCAAAAAGGATGATAACAAGGCCAAGAAAATTGTGGATTACTCAGACTCTAGTCCTAAGCACTCAGATGATAGTAGCTAGGAATAGATTGGTTATGGGATTGGGTCAGATTCGTAATCAAAGGGGTCCACTAAGAGTGACTCCCAAATGAAAACTAAGGCTAGTGATGCAGGTGGTAGTAGGAAGCACAAAAGAAAAAGGGAGGAGACTCTTACGAAAAGGAAGATAGAACCTATCAAGAAGAATGTGGGTAGAGCCCATGAATTATAGAGGAATACTAGAACGCCAAGAATCCATGACAAAGGGAAAGCACAAATTTCTTACTTCTCAGATGCTACTATAGGGGAGCCCTTCCCAAGACTTTAGAACCCTTATCCCTTGATCCCCAAGGACTTCATTCTTCCTTTCCCTAACCCCAATTCCCTGCAAGAGTTGCCAAATGACCCAAGTCTAGTAAACCAAAATGTGGTTACTCTCCATCAAACCTTCGAAGCACTAGTACAATCTCATTAAATGGTTCTATGTAGAGATTAAAAACATTAATATCAAAATGGAAATTATGGTCACGAATTAGAGGGGGGAAACCTAGGTGTCTATTAGGGAGGATTCGTTCATATTTTAAAATTGGGAAGCTAATCCCAATGTGAATAAAATGATGGAGGAAATCACTAACTAGAAGGAAAGGGTTTCTATCATGGAGGAGGAGGTTCTGAAAGGCAAGGATAACTAGGATACACGATTGATAGCCTTGGAGTAGGACATGGCTAAGTTAAATGAAAACTTAAATAGGGTGGTCAAAAATAGTGTTATGGAGTTAAAGAGTGTCAATTACAAGGTGAAAAAGATGACTACAAGTACTAGTCCCATAGGGATTGCCAAAGAGGATACAAGTTTGAGTACCATAACTAGGAGAACTAGAAACAAAAGTGATCGTGGTGGTTAGAACTAGCCTCAAGAATATCAAGAATGTAATGATATATTCTTTTTGGTAGAATTATAAGCTATAGATAACCTCAATAGAATGTAGTCTATGTTCTATTGGTAGTGTTTTCTATTTTTCTATATTTTTGATGTCGTTCTATTATGGGTCAATTGTTCTTGTGCTAACAATTAGCCTATTGTAAATGGTTTTAGGGCCCCTTCAAAAAATGTTATTTACCCCTTTTATCAAAAACATTACCAACATGATGTAGAAGAGAGAAGTGAGCTTGTGGCATTGTCAACTAAAATCTAGCAATATGTAGCCTTAGCAAATAACAACATTCGAGTATGCAGCCAAGAGAGCCAAGAGAAGGAGAGAGAGAAATCTTATTGTTGGATTTAAAAGATTACTTTTACAAAAGGTTCCTTGGAAGTTAAAGGGTTAGATTTAGAATAGAAAGGTATTTCTTTGGTAGGAAGACATTACAATAGGTGATAGTAGGTAGTTGGGTAGGAATAATAAATGTCTAAATTATAGAAACTCAAGGGATGCTAGCACATTACACAGACATAGACACATTACACTAAAATCCTAGAGAAAATGATCACACCCTATTTTTTAAGCTAATGTATTTATTTTCATGAAGACAGATAGTTAGTCAGAGAAAATATTGTGATTATAGTTAAAGATGGAAAACTACATTTTTGCTTTATATTAATATGCTAGAAATAATTGTTTATGATGTCATTATTGAACATGTGGTTAAAATGATGTAATAGACTAACTACTGTCTTATGACTGAGGTGGATGTAGGAACAATGTTGTTTTTCCCTCCGACATGAGGAGAGAGAGTATCACCATGGAGAGGATGCTAGATAGCATGAATGCAATGATCTTTATGCCATCTAAAACACACACACACACATTTAATAGAGAGGTCATACCATTCTTTTCTTTAGAGGTCATCATTAAGATGAAGTTTTAATCCTTGTTTGTCATCAAATCATAATAGATGTGTAAGAATTCTCCATCGATGAATACGTTTACGATTATGCATGTTAAGCGTTGGAGAGTTCGTAATAATGACATATATTAGATAAGTGTATTATTATTATTGTTGTTGTTGTTGTGATTATTATTATTATTATTATTATTATTATTATTATTATTATTGTTATTAGTCAATCTATTATCTTTTGGAGATTTTTAAGTCTCTTTTATTCCTTTATGTTGTAATCCCTATATACTTGGAGAGTGGGGAGAAAGGAGCAGTCACTCCACTTCCTCCATAATCTCCACATAATCTTGCTCATTAAACTCGCGGGAGTGGAAGAGAAATGATAGACATTTCCATTATTATACGGTTATGAGCCATCAAGTGGTGAGAGGGGATTATAAGGATAGAGAGAAAGAGAAGATATACACACACAGAAAAAGAAGAGAAGGAGCTCAATACCTATAGGGAGGATGAGATAGCAAGAGATTCAAAGGTACGAACTGACTGTTTAGCAGGTGAGTCTATCTTTCATGGAAGACTTTGATAAAGCCTATAATATAATGTTTATCTAGTGCAATAAGCATTAGAGCCAAGATAATAGTGTTTATCTTAAGTAGGGCAACGGTCTTACCTTGTGCTTTAAGAACTATAGATGGATTTGTATATGCTTTGAAGAATTAAATAGATTGTTATTTTTGTGCATTATAGAGCCTTACGGTTGTGACTTCAATGTCTATATCTCTACATTGATAAAGAAGCTCGATAGGCTACATAGAGCCATGGATATTGGCCATAGAGTCTTTTGAAAACTATGAGTATGGATAATACCAGATGTAGTCTTAGATTTTTTATGTGTTATTCCTAATCGATTGTGTTTATATCCATTATATATATATATAGAACTTGTTTTCTAGACCGACTATGTATAAGTATACAAAGGAATACCATGTTTATATGATAACCAATGTGAGACTAAGTAGACTGTGTGTTTACAGTAAGATGACTATGATAGATTATACCAACTGTGTTTATACAATAGGTCGACTGTGTGTATACAGTAGGTCGACTGTGTATACAATAGGCCGACTATGTGTTTTCAATAGGTTGACTGTGTGTATACAATAGGCTGACTGTGTATAAGTTCTGGATGACAAAGTTTAATGTTTATAGGCTAAACATATTAAGGAAAGGCCATATGTAATGTTCATAGGCTGAGCCTATTAATGATAGGCCATATGTATTGATAACAGGACGAGTATATTATTATTAAGCTTTATGTTTAATCATAGACTGAATGTAATATTCTTAAGCCGAATGAGTCTTAAGAAGAAGTCGACCGAGAGAGGTTGACTGAGCTCTTTTAAGAGGCGAACTATGCTTAAGAGAAGTACAATTGTACCTAGAATATTTATTATTGAGCTAATGTAACTAATGAGAGAGAGACCAAGTGAAGGTCATAAATGTGAATGCATATATCAAAGAATGAGTTGTTTTAGAAAATTATTCTAGAGATATTTAAATTATATGTAATTGGGTTTTATAGAGAAATGATCTTCAATCCTATTCTAAGCTAAGGATAGCCACAAGATGGTTAAGAGATAAATTCATTATGTCATTAGAAAATTATGCTACAGATTATTTGATATTATATTATCTTTTGATATTCATGAGAAGGTGAATTCGAGTTATTGGTATATGAAATTATAGTTAAAATCTTCAATGAATTATGAATAGAATGATTATGTTCTAGATTAAGAAAGATATAGTTTTTAATAATAAATTCCTATGACTTAAATATTAGAATCTTGCATATGTAGAGGAATATAGTCAGCTTGAGATTAGGTAGACAGGTCATTGAGTAGATGACAGGATGTCATAGATCCGTGATTGCAAGGATGAAAAGAGGGGCTCATAGACCCTTGATTGTGGTAGATATTAGCAGATGATCTTCTCACCATAAACACATCACATACATTCTAGTGCTCTAGATGGGAAAAGGGTTTCATAGGCTATGCGGATGCACTAATTATGTTTCTCATTTCATCACTAGAGTTAGGAGATATCTAAGAACTGTGACTCAACTTGGTATACCATATCACCATATGGTGGGGTGCTCTATGTTTGTACTATATGGTTAGATTACTTACTTATATGATATTTGGTATAGATGTACTTTATTGATGGGAGATGTATGTCTTAATGTGGTATGGGACTTTAAGGCAAATGCCTTGATTGTGATATTTGAACTTGTGTTCTTGTAATTGAAATTTATGACATATGCCTTGGTTGTGATCTTTGACCTTGTGTTCTTGTATTTGAACTTTAAGGCATATGCCTTTGTTGTGATCTTTGAATTTGTGCTCTTGTATTTAATTTTTGAGGTAGAGGCCTTGGTTGAGATTTTTGCATTGTATTCTTAAATATATGATGTGCTTATATTTTTTGTTTCCTTCAGGTACTTTTTTTTTCATGTGTGTTTGTTTTATGTGTATGACGTGTATTTGATTCAAGTGAATGTTTAAATTATATACATTGTTGTATGCTATTCTCTATGTGTGTGTTTGAATATTTGAATTGTTGTTTATGTGTGTTTGGATACTTGTGTTGTGCTAAGGTTAGGATGCATGTAGTATGGGATGCATGTAGTTCTACCTTATGGATGTGTTTTTAATAAGACATATAGCATCACATGAAGAGAGATTTCATAGTATGGGATGCAAATAGCAATTTGATGCAACCAAACTTTACAACATAATATTCAACACCATTATTATTCAAAAAAAACTCAGAAATTCAGAAATATTTTCAAAGCCTCCTTCTCATTCTATTCCATCCTCCTACAACTGAAAATAAATACCAAAATTATACAAAAATGAAAATTACCATTTTTTGGCATATTTTAGCAACTTTCTAAAATTGCCATTTTTGGTAACTTCGCCTCCTTATCCGTATGACCATGAAAATTTCTAATTATTTGAAACTAACTAAAAGATGACTAATCGTCAACTTTCTAATCTAATTGCATGTAAAACTTGAAAACTAATTAGAAAAGACTTGAAAATTCTGGAAAAAAAATATTAAAACCTCATTTTGAGGCCCTAGATGCTCGGATAAGGTCACGAAAATGTGTCAAAATGGCGACCTACTGAATTTACCAATTCATTGGGATTTTTAATAAACTCTTCAAGACGCATCTGCCCACCAAATTTCAGCTCCAATGGACCCCCGGGTCAAAAGTTATGACCTCTGGAAGTTTCTGCATCATTTTCCTTTGGTTGAAAAGAATGCAACTCCTGCAAGTTATTTTATGGAACTTCTGCAACTTGTCCAAATCCATCTTCTTCAATTCCCACTCTAGAATCCATGTATTATCTTCTTGTGTTAGCCCTTCCCAATGTACTAGAAACTTGTTGCTTGACCCTATCGCGTGCATATAGTCTGCTTGTCCAGAATCTGTACAATCTTTTCTCACTTGGAACTTGTTGTTGTTGCCAATCTACTTCCGCCTCACCTTCATTTTTCTTGTATTTCAACTTGTTGTAAGTTCTCATGGGCTCAAAATCATTCTTTGGAGTTAATAATGTACGTACAACACATGGGCTCATGCTCTCTGTTACCACACCTTTCCTTATGAGATTTGTCACTTGTCGATTGAGTTATGTATGGTGGGTAGGACTCATTCTATAAGTTGCCTGATTAGGTAGGGATGACAAATCAATATGCTATTGAATATCTCTCTTTGGTAGTAGACCCTCAGGTAACTCATCTGGCACAACATCAACATGTTCTTCTAGTACCTTGGGTGCTTCTGCTAGTATTGGTATTTCCTTACCATCTTCTTTCTGCACCACTAGTGCATAACAAAACCCTGTCACTTTCATTTCCCTAACAAGTTCTTTTTTGGACAACATACTCTCAACTATCCTTTCATCCTTAAGGGGTAATAAAATCCCTTTAGAACCGTCTTTCCAAAAGTACATATGTATTCCTTTCTCCATCATGCATTACCTTCCTATCATATTGCCATGGCCTTCCCAACAACACATGGCATGCATCTATTGGAATGACATCACACCATATTTCATCCTTATAATTCTTTCGTATGGAAAACTTAACTAAACACCTCTTAGCAATAGTGACTTCATTTCCCTTTTTAAACCATGCAATATGATAAGGATGGGTATGCTTTTCACAGTGCAGGTTCAGTTTATCTACCATGTCTCTAGAAACCATATTTTCACAACTACCATTGTCAATAATAACTTGACATACCTTTCCACCTGAGGTGCACCTAGTTCAAAAAATATTGGTTTGAAGCCAAGAATCATTACGACCTTTAATTTGTACTTATTCTTTTTCTGGAATGACAATTGCTTTTCTCATCATGAGACTCTCACCCACATCTGGCAGAACCTCTAGTTCTATTCCTTCTCCTTCATTCTTAGGTTGAACCAAGCTCAACCTGGGTTGTTCTCCTTGTCTCCTTTCATGCATGTGATAGTCTGGACAATCAAATGCCTTGTGACCCTCTTCACCACACCTAAAACAAATGAAAGGTTTTTGTGGGTTTTCCCATCCTCTGCCACCACTGTAACCTTTGCCCCTCTGAAATCCTCTTCCTCTTTGTTGACTTTCAAGATCTTGCCAGATATCTTCTAGTTTCTCTGTTCCTTGGGATGATTCTCCTTGATTATAACTTATGTCACCTTGCAATGGAGATGATGTCCCCCTCCTTGCTCCTCCATTCTTTTGAAAATACTATCTACTTTGTTTTTCTTCAACCTTTAAAGCTAATTGGTATGCTTCTTCCATACTACTAACCCTATGCATGCTCAATTCATCTTGAATAGAGACCATTTACATACCTTGCAACCATCTATTCATCAGTTTCTTGATGCTCCACGCAAATGGATAGTTTGTAAAATTCATCTGTGTAGTCTTGCATAGTAGATAGATTTTGTCTCAAATTTTAAAATCTACGAACAAGAGTTTGTGCATAATCCATAGGCAAAAATTTCTCTCTCAACTTCTTCTCCATTTTGCTCCAGGTCCTGATTTTAGTCTTTCCCTTTCTAGTTCTTTCCTTTTGCAGATGATCCCACCAGATCATGGCATGACCCTTTAACTTGGTGCATGCAAATTTCACCTTCTTTTCCTCTGTCATAGTCTTCCATTCAAAGAATTTCCCCATGTCATTCAACCAATCTATCAACTCCTCTAGTTTGAGACTACCTGCATACTCTGAAACTTCAATTTTGATCCCATCATTGTTTCCCTCTAATGCTCTTAGCATCCTTTCTTCAAAAGTTAGGCACTCTAATTGTGCCTCCTCTTCAACTCCTACATGATGATCTTCATCTTCTTGGCCTATTTCATCAGCAGAATCATCTCTTTGTGGTCTCAATCTCTGATTTTCTAGCATACCTACAAGTTCTTACATTTGTCTTTGTAGATTTTGCATATCCCTATGCATCCCTGGGTATTACCTACTCTTCGTCTTCCTCTCCCAACCATCTTCTCACTTTGATACCAGATGATGCAGTCGAACTTTACAACATAATATTCAAAACCATTATTATTGAAAAAATAAACTCATAAATTCAGAAATATTTTTGAATCCTCCTTCTCATTCTATTCCATTCTCCTACAACTGAAAATAAATACCAAATTTATACAAAAATGAAAATTACCATTTTTGGCATATTTTAGCAACTTTCTAAAATTGCCATTTTTGGTAACTTTGCATCCTTATCCATATGACCATGAAAATTTCCAATTATTTAAAACTAACTAAAAGATTACTAATTGTCAACTTTCTAATCTAATTGCATGTAAAACTTGAAAACTAATTAGAAAAAACTTGAAAATTCCCGAAAAAACATTAAAACCTCATTTTGAGGCCCTAGATGATCGAATAAGGTCTCGAAAATGTGTCAAAACGGTAACCTACGAAATTTACCAATTCAGTAGGATTTTTAATAAACTCTTCAAGATGTATCTGCCCACCAAATTTCAACTCCAACAGACCCCCGGGTCAAAACTTATGACCTCTGGAAGTTGTTGCATCACAATTTATGTGGATGTTGTAAATGGTCTTGAATGTATGGTTCTAAATCAAACCTTGTTGGTTTGAAAAGGCTTGTGGTTAATATTGAGAGTCATATTTGACTTGTTCATGTCTTTGCATTTATATTTGTATTAAATGCTAGAAAGGATGTATTGATGTGCATTGAGAAATCTATTTCCATGATGGTTAGATCTATGGTTTCACATGTATCCTTATGTGTTAATTAAAAAATGAACTAAATAAGATAAACACTAGTATTATATTATACCACACTTTTGGATTATGGATGGTACTTCTTCGTCTTGACCGATGGATGGGGAGGAAAGGGACAAGCTTGGAGGATTAGCTTGGAGTTCTTCATGTATTATTCATGATGTACATTATATATGGCCACTTGTATTTGTGGTGGTTGCTTCATGACTTATTGTATTCATTATTATTGATGAAGGTTGTAGTATTTGATCCCTTGTATATCTTGAATATGTAATGTTATTATTTTCATTGATGATTTCCACATATATATTTGGAAGACTTTCATATTATTTAAGATGTACTTAATGTTGCACTTATTATATCTCATGAGTGGAAGTTATATATTATGTTGATCTTATTGGATATCACTTGCAAGTTTTGCACTTTGTTACATAATATTGTATGATGGAAGTTAATTGAAGTTTATGGAAGATGATCTTATACCCTTTTGTCATCATTGGGTTGTTTGTTTTGGTTAATACTAAAGAAATATTGAAATTGCACTTTGGAGGTTGTTACACTTGTAAGGCATGAGAGGACATGATTTGTTTTCATATGCATTCTCTTTACCACTTATTTTTGTTCTCTTTTAGGAAAGTTGGAGTTGTGCTTACACTCCATATTCTTTATTTCTCATGGTACGTTTTTAGTCCCATAAACCAATTTTCAACATTTTAAAAACATTAATATCATTATCTTATCATATACCCTTATCCCTTTTCTATTTTAATTTAAAACGACCTTAAGTAGATATCTTAAATTTATAATTCTTTATAATTCTAACATATGATTTGAATATTTTAATACACTCCCTACTCCAAAATCTTGACACATCACTCTACCATACAACTTTACACTCAACCGTGTGAATATGACCGAAAAAAATGTCACAGTCCTATTAACTGGGATTCTTGCAAACGTTGTTATGTTATTAGAAAATAATGTTTTATTACTCTTAAAATAGACCTCCACTCGCATCCACTACCACTATGCATGTAAGACACATAACCATTAAAAAATGAAGTTGAATATCAAAACCAGATCCAAAATCGAACAGGCATTGTAATGAACATGGAAATTGTGATAAAAGTAAGCTCTAACCACGTTCTAGCTGGAGGAGGAGAGCGGATTCTTTAAAATTTATAAAATAACTTGTCCATCTTCTTTCAATATCTGAAGCATTTCATTCATTCTTGCAGTTGAGGCTATTACATTTTTAGCTGTTAGAGACACTTGACAATCTCGAAAAACATTTGAAGGAAATCATTAACATTTCCATCTTTAGTGATGAGCAAATTTGTAGAATAAAAGTCTTCTAACATGCCACTACCACATTCTGTCTTGTAAGCTTTGGTAGCAATATTTCTGTCCTCCTTAGGGAACTCTGAAATATCAAAGCAGGATATATCAGGTCTCAAGATCATTTTCAGATGATACAAGAAACAGTTTGTAACTAATTATAAAGAACCACAAAGTACCATAAAATCTTTTTACAAACATGGTAAGGATGAGGGGGAAACAGTGTTTGGATCAATATTGATTATTTATAAAAATAAAACATTTTTTAAAGGATAGAAGCTCACCTCCAATAACCATTGCAGTTCTTTAAGTTGTGTTTTATTTCTAGTAGTTCTCTTTGTAGCTAAAATTATAAAGAAGCTAAAATTAGAACATCATCTTAAAAATAGAGGAAGGGAGAAAAAAATCAGAGCTTGGATTAACAGTCATGAAACAAATCCTTAATGATTTTTGTAAAACCAAATATAAAACAATTTCTTGAGATGGAAGCTCACCTTTAATGTCCCATCCAGCCTCACTCTTTCTTGTTTACTAGTTCCAGAACTGAGAACAGCTTCATAATCTGAGTTCCAATTCTGTGAACTTCTCTCTAACTCCTAAGACCATGGATCAAAACATTTTGTGGGACTTAAATGTAATGGCAGTGTTGGGTCTGCCTGTTAATTTTCAGATCAGATATGGTGAATTGATTCTTTGTATTGTTTTTTTTTTGTTTCATCCCTCATGCCTTGATTCGATCTTGCATATGTATTATGGGAGGAGGTGCCTTTGTGGTAGGGTCGCATCACTTCATCCAATGCCTACACAGATCGTAACTTCCCGAAGCTACACAAACATCAACACTCCCTCTTATCTAGGGAGGTATTATCAGCAAGGACTTCTTCGTCATGGACTCTCTCAGCATGACCTCCACAATGGCTACATCCAATTGTGGGAAACACAACTCAGTCTTAGAGATGTGTACTATACAAGGGCTTTCACCTCATATTTCTCTGTCTCAGAAAAATATACGATACAAGGGATTTCACCTCATATTTCTGCATCTTAGAAAAATATACGATACAAGGGCTTTCACCTCATATTTCTCCATCTCAGAGAAATATGTGTTACAAGGGCTCTTAATAATACTGTGACTCCCTCTTAGCTAGGGAGGTATCCTTTCAGATATCCATATCATGGAGTCTCTCAACATGACATCCACAATGACTACACCCATTTGCGAAATAGTTCATCACGGAGTTTCTTAACATGATATCGTCATGGAGTCACTCAACATGACGTCCACCATGGCTACTCCCATGTGTGGAAAGAAACATGTGCACAAGTGCCCATCACGAAGTCTCTCAACGTGATGTCATCATGGAGTCTCTCAACATGACATCCACCATGGCTACTCCCATGTGTGGAAAGAAACGTGTACACAAGTGCCCATCGCGGAGTCTCTCAACATGATGTCGTCATGGAGACTCTCAACATGACGTCCACCATGGCTACTCCCATGTGTGGAAAGAAACATGTGCACAAGTGCCCATCATGGAGTCTCTCAACGTGATATTGTCATGGAGTCTCTCAACATGACGTCCACCATGGCTACTCCCATGTGTGGAAAGAAACATGTGCACAAGTGCCCATCACGGAGTCTCTCAATGTGATGTCATCATGGAGTCTCTCAACATGACGTCCACCATGGCTGCTCCCATGTGTGGAAAGAAACATGTGCACAAGTGCCCATCACGGAGTCTCTCAACGTGATGTCGTCGTGGAGTCTCTCAACATGACGTCCACCATGGCTACTCCCATATGTGGAAAGAACCACATCTCCATCTCAGAGATGGATGAGGGTTTTCTCATCGCTCCCATGCATGGCATATCCTACAATCATGGTTGTCCATGAAACCAAGTTTTGCCTTGGCATTTTATCAAACATTTTGTGGGCATCTTTTATGCTGCCACTTTTAGCATACATGTCTACAAGAGCACCGCCGACAAAGGCATCAAACTGGGATCCACTTCGAATTACGTCTTCATGGATCTCCTTCCCATGTTGCAAAGAAGCTAACTGGGAACATGCTAGTATCACACTAGAAAACGTATCCGGATCAGGTTTTACCCCTCTCTAATATCATTTCATCACGTAACTTGAATGCCTCATGCATGATACCTTTCCTACAATACCTATTAATGAGCATGGTGTAAATCACACTATCTGGAACCAATCCAATTCGCTGCATTTCCCTGAAATACTCCCTGGCCTGATGTAACAATCCTGCTTTTGTATGTACATTGATCAGCAAGTTATAAGTAATAAAATCTGGATTAAGTCCAATGCCTACCATTTCATTGTAAAGATTAGCAGTATTTCTTACACTGCCTTTCTTGTAGTGCCCATTTATCAAGACATTATAAGTTGCGTTATTAGGGACCAAACCTTTTGCTTGCATTTCCTTCATGAGCATTCTTGCATCCTCAAACTTCCCTTCTATGCATTGTCCATTCATGAGAGAAGTATAACTGAAGACATCGAGAACTAAACCCTTATCAGACATAGCATGCAGGAACTTGAAAGCTTCATCCAGGAGGCCATTATGGCAACAAGCATCAATTAAAGTATTGTACGTGACAATGATAGGAGAAACCCTCGTTGGTTCCATTTCATCGAATAACTTCTTTGCACTTTCAAGCTTCCTTTCTTTGCACAAAGCATTGATCAGTATGTTGAATGTATAAATATTTATGGGAATTTTGCTCTGAAGAACTTCTGTATAAATTCTCCATGCCATGTCCACCCAACTGGCCTTGACTAAACCTCCAAGTAGACTATTGCACGCAATTATGGATGGAAAGAAGCCAGAACTTCTGATCCTATGAAAAGCCTCTGTGGCATCTTTCATACTCTTTGCCTGCACACAGGTTCTAATCAAAAGGTCAAACACAAGAGGAGTAGAATTGTAGTTCGCATATGTACTCACAAGAGCATCTATAGCCCCAGATGCCGAACCTCCACTTCTTCGTACCATGTGGAGCAACAGAGACTGAGCTTCTGCCAGCCTCCTACCTTTAATCAATATATGGATCATGGCACTTAAGATTTCGCCTGTGTCTATACTTTTGCTATTTTTCCACCCAACTGAAAAATCTAAAACTCATCTCTGCATTATTTCTACACTTGTACAACACATTGATCAAAACTTGCTTAAACAGTTCCACAGCTTCATCAACACACCCATTATGTTCATATTTGCTTAAATAGCTCCACAGCTTCATCAACACATCCATTTTGTTCATATCCTGCAATCATTGCATTCCAAGATACCACATCTCTCTCGGGTATCTTCAAAAATAGATCCAAGGCCATTCCTACTCAACCATTCTGAGCATATCCTGAAATCATAGCATTCCAAGAAACCACATTCCTTTCAGGCATTCTTTCAAACAGTACAAGAGCCTCGTTGAGATGTTGACCTCTTGCATATGCCACGACAATAGTAGTCCATGAGACCACATTCTTTTCAGGCATTTTTTCAAACAGCTTCGACGCCTCATAAGCATCCCCTTCCTGTGCATACCCAGCAATCATCAAAGTCCAAGCCACGACATCTTTCTCAGGCATTTTGTCAAACAATTTGCGTACATTCTCTATACTTCTAATTCATATACTTCCAGTACCTCGACTCGACTCACGAGCTCCTCCACCTAAAGAGGAGTCCTAGGGTGATCCCGTCGTGGGACTCATCCAAATCGGACATTTTCCTTCCTCGGCTCGCTCAGAGCCCGATCCAGGATTGCTCTGCAAGTCTGCCATTTGTTGCAAAGCCAAGCTTTCCCACCGATCTGGAAGTCGCAGGTATTATGCCCGAACCTGCTCTGATACCATGTTAATTTTCAGATCAGATATGCTGAATTGATTCTTTGAATTGTTTTTTTTTGTTTCATCACTCATGCCTTGATTCGATCTTGCATATGTATTATGGGAGGAGGCACCTTTGTGGTAGGGTCACATCACTTCATCCAATGCCTACACAGATCGTAACCTCCCGAAGCTACACAAACATCAACAATACCTTCCAATCCCGTATATGAAACATTTCCGTGACTCCATTATCAGGATTGGGCTATTAAGAATAAGGAAAGATTCTTCAATTGGACTGCATTTCGAACCGTCAAAGCTATGAAATCTTGTAGCTGTAACTCTATCAGATTCCTCTCGTGTAGAAACAGGAGTAGTAAACATATCTTCAATTGGGCTATTAAGAACAAGCAAATCCTCTTCAATTGGGTTGAACTTGGAGCCGTCAAAGCTACGGAATCCTCTCGGAGTAACTCTCTCAAATTTCTCCGGTGTGAATCACTTAGTACACTTGGATTAGAACATGAATCCATGGAATACTCATATGCAATAGGACTATTGAGAATTAGAGAAGCCTCTTCAATTGGATTGAATGGGGATCCATCAAAACTATAAAATCCTCCAGCAATAACCCTTTAAGATTTTTGTTGTGTAGAAACAGGTGTCATCAATTTGTCTGGCAGAAGTCCCATCTGGGAGCAAATTCAATTCTAGCAATCCTTGCTCACACATTTCAGAATTGATTAGATCAAACTCAATATTGTTATCTATATCATCTGAATCAGTTGGCAAGCTTGGATTGGAACAACAGTTTACTTTGTTGATCACCTTGATCAGCTTCTTCATCATCTTGGCAGAAACTGATGCTGCAGCATTGCTTTTTGACCGTGAAGAATTTATAGAGGGATTTTTAGAGGCCTTATCTTAAGGGATTTTAAATTCTTTGTTAAAGATGGGCGCCTTACTTTAGAAGCTTCAAAACTCTCTTCTCCAGCCAATATTGCCCTTTTCTGTTTATTCAGACTTGGCAAGCCTTGGCTCTGCAACTTGGTGTCTCTAATGGAAACTGAACTATTATCCAAAAACTTAAACATTTCTCTGCTCTGGTATTGGGACTTTGTTCCTCTGGCCCTAACTGTTACAGGGGCCTGTTATCTGTCAAAGGACATTTTCCATCATTCTCTTTGGTAGTTATAAACCTGACTTTCTTCTTTAACTTCCTTACTGGTTCCATTACATTACAATGCCCACAAGTAGACATTGCAGAGCTCAAATCTCCACTACGCAAAGTGGCACACAATGGTACCACTTCCCTGCAAATTAGAGAGACAGTGGAGCTATCTATAAAATCAAATTGAACTTCAAATTGCATTGACTATTTCATTAGCATTATCAACTCACAAAATTATAACAATTTAGCATAGCAACTACTAACTTTTTGAGGCCAATAATAGTGCAACAAACTGCAATTCTAATGCACTCAGTCTAAATGTCAAGCAGCACTGAAAAAGTGGGTTTATTGCATATCAAGTTTAAAAAGATAACGACCCACCATTTCTTCAAAATCACGCAAATTCATATCAAATAATAAATAATAGATAATATATTTTTATCTATTCACTACAAAATTACTGAGTTTAAGCCCCGACATTATAATGCAAGTTTGTTAAAAAAAGTAGTGAACACCAGCAACTTAATACAAATAACATAAACTTTCAAATACAGTCGAAACAGACTTGTGTTCCTTATAACACCACCCATTTTTAAGAAAAATAGTATACACCAGCAATTTCATACAGAGAACATAAACAATCACTTACCGTCAAAACAGAATTATGTTCATTAGAATTGTTCAAGGATTTTCTCCTTGCAGTAAAATGGTTGTATGTTGTTTGTTTTCTTCAATAATTGGAAAAAATGAATTTACTGCCCACAATTTCCTATTTAGGAAAATAGCTCCTAGATTTTAAAATTCAGGTTTCATTTTTAGCTCTAACCTTGGTTACTAAATATAGCCAATTTTTTTTAAAAGAAGGCGTTTTAATAGTCTGTAAAAAATAAAAATCATTTTTGGGTTTAGAAATAACAACTAGTCTTTAAATAAAACTTTGGCCAATCGTTATTCAACCCATTTAAAAAACTGAAAAAATAATCTTATAAATCAACAGAAATGCAGGAATTGTATGCGTGGATTGTAAATACGAGTCTAAAACTAGCATATTTATATTTAAAATAAAAATATATATCTATAGTATGCTTAGATATATCTTCAAGTTTTGCTTTTATTTTTTGAGTTTTCTATATTTTTTTGTGTTTTTCTCCAATTTTTTTCAATCTTTTTTTATTTTGATTTTGATTTTTTCCAATTTCTTTTTTTCTTCCTTTTCTTTTTTTCCAATTTCTTTTTTTGGTACCATATTTTTTTGCTCCACCTTTCCATTCTTATCCTTATGGTTTTTATTTTTATTTATTTTTAATTTTTTTTTGAGTGCTCTCATCTCCACCCTGATGTAACTTTAGAAAACCTCTCTGCTCTAGCATAATTAAATTCATCCGCGTATCCTAAAATTAGAAACAATTTAAAAACTATGGTAGTTTTGTTGTTTCTATTTAAAATACATCTATTTAAAAAAAGTCAAGAAATGTCAAATAATATTAAATGATTATATTAATATTATTTATTAATATAATATTTATACTGTAATAATTATTATAAATTAGAATTATAATATATATTAATTAATATAATATTTTAAAAGAACAAAATTTCTTTTACAGAGATTTAGGTTAATTAGATAAATATATACAATTCAAGCACACATTAATTTAGACTTTAAATAGTTAGGATTTTGATTCTTTAATAAATACTCTCAAATTAAATGAGAAAAATAGGTGCATTAAACTTTTAATTTGATGAAAGGTCTTTTGGAAGTTAAAGATATGTAGAATCAATTTGTCAATGTCTAGAAAGTGATATATTCAGTATGCTTACTATCTAGAAATTTGAGTACACTTAGATTTCTTATGAGTCAACTCTGAGTTGCTCAAGGTTGATCCCAACTAGAACATATCCCTCCTTTGATTCATAGATATAATTTGATGTATACAATTCGCTGCAACAACTTGATTCACTATAACCTTTAATAAAGCTAAATGTGTGTAAATATCAGTGCGTTTACTGCATCAGTTTAAAAGATAACCTACTATTATATACTACCCATAAACTATATGCTTTCAACACCATTTTTTCAAAATTATGAGTAATACATTGTTACGTTAGAAGAGAGGAGTTGGAACGTGTGCACCCAATTTTCCATGGTCCACGTAGAGTGCCACGTGGACCAATAATTTTTTTTTGCAACTTATTCAAATAAATAAATTAATAATAAACAATATAATTTTTTTTTTAATATTTGGGGCTATTTGACACATGGGAGGACGAGATTCGTCGATTGGAGAAAAAAATGAATTTTGGCCATGCAACCAAAATGTAGGCGGTCAGAGTGCCAATTGGTGCGTGGCATGACATCCAAAGTGGAAAGCCCTGCCACATTGCTACAAATCACTCCGCCACCATAACACTCCACTGCATCGCATTAATGTCTCTTCACCCCTTCCAATTCTAATGTACACTCCTCATTACTGCACATCCCGTCTTGGTGCTTCCACGACATCTCACGTAAACTTCAAGCCAACCTCCATTCAATGCTAGTAGTGCCTTGCACAACTCGCCAACTTTAGAGCATTTCAATCTACCATCTTCTCGAAATTTCCTAACTTTTCTGCTAGAAGGTGCTCAATTCAACTCTCTGCAACTTACATCCCATCACCACAACATGCTACGCTCGGACTCCATAGAATGCGATGCCAGGCACTGGTTTTCGAACGTGAAATCTAGCTCCAGCTCCACCATGCCTCCTCCCATGTTCGTCGGCATCATGAAGGTGAAGGAAAAATTGATATGTTTATATTCTTTTTATTAATTGCCCCCAAGATCTGTGCTAAAGGGTTTAATCGCAGGTGACAAAGCGTGAAGGCCATTGTAATGTCCCCTTCTAGACACATGGTTAGTCCATCATGGAGTTCCCGTGGGCTAGCAGTTTGGTTAGGGAACTATGGTTAGTTTGGCTCTGGAGGTCCTTGGCAGTGACAGAGTCTTGGTTCGCATTTAGTGGATCCAGTTGGCATCCTCATGGCTGGTTCAGTGGGCTCTTGGCCGTTACTATTTTTAGTAAGTTCGGGTACTGTGTCGGTTCAGGATTTTCAAAGTTGGATCAGATATGTTTCGTTGAGACCTTTCCGACGAGCTAAAGATCAGTGAATTTCGACACTGTCTTCATACTTATTTTAAAGTCCGAAGATTTATTAACTTATATTAATATGGACTTTATTATATTTTGCCAAAAAAAGTGAAATTAATGAAATGGAGACATAAAGTGAAAGTAAATTGTTATTCTCCATCCCTAGGAGACATAAAGTGAAATTAATTGTTATTTTCCCTCCTATTTGCCCAACGCTTATCTTGGAGGAAGATAAAAGGTCATTTAGAGCTCATTTAGTTTTATGCTATATTTTGATATTGTGTATGAGAGCTCTGCTAGGGTTTTGGAGTTGGAGATTTTGCATCAGGCTATTGGAGACGGAAACCTCCATTAGTGACGGTATCCCACAGGTGTGCAATACCACCCAACGGTGCCATTCACAAATGTGCTGATAATGGAGATATTCGAAGAGTTGCTGAGCTGAATGTGATATTATTTATGATATTGTCATTTGCTGATTAAGAAGGGCTGTGTAGGCAGATTTCAGAGTGTTTGTGGTAGTTTTCTTGCTGCTGATATACACTTCCAGCCATGGCCGTGCACATCCAGGCATGAAGTTGGGAGTTTTGAGCTTCATTTCTCTTTGTGGGCAGCTTCTATTCTGCATTGAATGAGGCGTCTAGAGCCTTATTTATTGTTGTTATCAATTTGTATGTTCATCTTTGTATTCTTTGGAGTTTGGAGTGATTTCTGACTATGCCCATTTGCTGGTCCGGCTACAGCAGAAATATCAAAGTGCAAAACTTGACATGGGTATGTAACGATAATTAATATTTGTGGATTTGGTGATCTGGGTCATTGTTTGTTTGTGCAAATTCATTGTACTTTTTCTGGGTTTTCTATATATGCTCTATATTGTATGCTACGGCAACACATCTGCAGGAAAACATAAAACCCCTTCTTCATCTTCTATCTATCTGAAAGACCACACAAAATAATAATAAAATATCACACATAAAAGATTCATAAAATATACAAACAGGTACGGCACATTACAGTGGTATCAGAGCTAAAGATCTTGCCATCCTATGAGTTTAGTTTTGACATGCAGAAGTAAAATGAGACATGCAACCTGCTGATAGATATCCGTTCAGAAGTACAAGGGCAAGACAAGGAACACAGGCTTCGCAGTTGAATAATCCAGAGAATCCAGTACCTGTAATAGATCCTTTTGAGTCAGATATTGAGATAGTGGTAGCCACTACTGGGGACGATTCTCAGGTATCGCGGACGGACCCATGTTCTAGAGAGCTTCCACCAGTTATAGGTCCTATAGGAGATATGGGTGACAGGGAAGAACCAGAACTTAGTGCGCATGACATTTTGATTGCACTTACTCGAGAGATGAGAGAGTCTCGACGTGAGATGGTAGAGGCACAAGCTGAGTTAGCACATGCCATCGAACGGATGGGTAATGACTTAGACAATCACCGTGACAGAAATAGATACAATGGAGGTGACAGGAACAGGTACCATGGAGGTGACAGAAATAGATACAACGGAGGTGACAGGAACAGGTACCAGGACGGTGATAGAAATAGACATGATGGGGGAGAAAGGAACAGGAATGATGGGAATGATAGGCATAACGGTGATAGGAATCGGGAAGAATGGAATAATGGGGACAGGTATCATGATGATAGGCGCAGAGATAGAGATGATGATGAGGCTTCGGTTAATCACCATAGGGCTTCGCAGTTCACTGCGGGAGATAGACCTGGTATTCTGATATTTGCTCCCAGGAATCAAGTTCCTGAACAGGATCCTACTTAGGCAGAGTTCCAGGAGGAGATTCTGAGGGACTGGAGAGCATCCAGTGAGGGTTTCAGAAATGAGATGACATTTGCTGAATATTCTAAAATGAGGACTAGGTGTAGACCTCAGAGGGGAGGTAGATCACAGAACCAAGAACTGCAGAGGAAAGTAAGTAAGATGACACTTCCTTACTTTGATGGATCAGGTAAGACCACCGCGAGAGCTTGGGTCCAGAAATTGGACAGCTACTTGTAGATTAGTCCCATGCCAGAGGAGGATGCCATTACTTATGTAGCTCTACACTTGGAGGGGACTGCTCATAAATGGTGGAGTAATGGGAAGGTTACATTGGGTCACGATCAAGTCACTTCATATGTGTAGTTTACAGCTAGACTGATCGACAGGTTTGATAAAAAGGACCCAGAGTTACAGTTCAAGGAATTGACTCAGTTGAGACAGAGTAGATCAGTAGACTCCTACATTGCTGATTTTCAGGATATATCTGTTATGGTTCCAGATATTACTGAGCGCAGGTTGGTTGTTCTTTTCATTGATGGATTGTCAAATCAACTTCGCGGATGGGTGAAGGGTTTTGACCCTACTACACTTCAGGAGGCCATGAAGAAGGCCCGGGACATGGAATCATCAGTATGGAGGAATAAATTTCAATCCAAAGGATTTTCGCACAGGAAAGATAAGGAGAGGGATAGGAGACCATTTCAGAGAGATGCAGGACAACAGCATAAGAGTTCTTCTAGATTGGACAGTGATCAGCTGAATGACTTGAGGAGAAAGAAACTTTGTTTTCATTGTCGAGAGCCTTGGGATCCCACACACAAGTGTGCTGCCCAAGGAAAAGCCAAACAGTTAGAGTACTTTTCAGCCGACGAGTCTATTGATGGAGAACCCCACTCATATTACCATTCAGAGGCCGAGGGTGGAGAATCAGAGGGCTCAGGGGAAGCATCAGATAGAGAGGATGATCTAGCTCGACCCACAGCCCGTATCACGAGTATTCAGAAGGAAGGATCATTCAGAATTAGAGGGGTACTGAGCAGGCAGCGATGTATTGCCTTACTTGACACAGGTGCCACTCATAACTTCATAGACGAGGGCTTGGTCGCCAAGAGAGGGCTAAAAACTGAGGAATTTGAGGGCTTTAAGGTGAAGGTTGCGGATGGTTTTGTACTCACCTGCACTAGGAGGATACCCAATCTATCAATCCAGCTGAACAGATACACTTGCCAATCAAAATTTTATGTTGTCGGTATGGGTGAGATGGATGTTGTGTTGGGTATGAAGTGGTTGAATGATATTGAGGAGTTCACTCTCAACTTGCAGACGATGGAAATGAAGTTTGAGGTGGACGGAGTTAGACATGTGCTCAGAGGCATTTCAGATGGGGGATTGAGAGTTGTTTCTCTCAAGCGGATGGAGCAATTGATTCGTCATGATCAGGTGGAGTGGGCAGCCGAGGTTATGGTGATGCCTGCAGTAGATCAGCAGAAGCATGTGTATCCTCTTGACATACAGTCTATACTTACTAAACACACCAAAGTGTTTAGTGATATTCCACCAAGTAAACCTCCTGATAGGGATTTTGAGCATGTGATCGAGTTGGAGGAGGGTGCTAAGCCAGTAATCATGACACCTTACAGGCACCCAAAGAGGTATAAGGATGAGATCGAGAAGGCTATCAAAGAGCTTCTCGAGATGGGACACATCAGGCCTAGTAAGAGTCCATTTGCATCATCCGTAGTATTGGTAAAGAAGAAGGATGGGACTCTCAGAATGTGTATTGATTACAGGGAACTCAATAAGAAAACAATCAAGAATAGGTACCCGATTCCCAGAATCGATGAGCTGATCAATGAGTTGCACAGAGCCTGTTACTTCTCCAAGATTGATTTGAGATCTGGTTACCATCAGATACAGGTTAGGGATGAGGATGTGGAGAAGACAACATTCAGGTGTCATTATGGGCACTTTGAGTTCCTGGTCATGCCATTCGGTTTGACCAATGCACCAGCTACCTTCCAGTCCTATATGAACAAGGTGTTCAGAGAGCAGTTGAGGAGATTTGTGCTGATTTTCTTTGATGATATACTAATTTACAGCAGGACATGGGAAGAGCATTTGAAACACATTGACATTGTGCTAAGCATCTTAGAGAGTGAGTCGTTGTATGCCAAAATGTCAAAGTGTGAGTTTGGGATGACTGAGTTGCTATACTTGGGTCATATCATTAGTGCTGGCAGTGTGAAGGTAGACCCAGAAAAGATTCGGGCAATTGTGGACTGGCCACCGCTGAAGAATCTCTCATACCTTAAGGGATTTCTTGGCCTTTGTGGATATTACCACCGGTTTGTGAAGGGGTTCTCTCAATCAGCTGCTCCCCTTACTGATTTGACTCATAAGGATGCTTTCAGTTGGTCTGATAAGGCACAGGAGTGTTTTGACAGGTTCAAACAGACTATGAGTACTTGCCCTGTGTTAGCCATTCCTGATTTCAGCAAACCCTTTGAGCTACAGTGTGATGCCTCGGGCATAGGCATTGGTGCGGTAATCATGCAGGATAAGCACCCCATTGCATTCGAGAGTAGGAAATTGAGGGGTGTGGAGAGGAGTTACAACATATATGATAAGGAGATGTTAGCCATCATGCATGCATTGGCTAAGTTCAAACAGTACCTGGTGGGCAAAAAATTTGTGGTTAAGATAGATCACAACAGTCTAAAGCATTTCCTTGGGCAGAAGGATTTGAGTGAGAGGCAACAAAAGTGGGTTAGCAAGTTACAAGCCTACGACTTTGACATTGTTTATGTCAAGGGAAAGAAGAATGTTGTTGCCGACGCGTTATCCAGGAGGCCTCATTTGTGTGCACTAGGTGCTATTGCTGATGATTGGAGAGAGTTGATTTCAGCAGAGTATGCCAAGGATGAGTGGACTACTGGAGTGATTGATGGCACCATCAAAGATGACAGGTACATAGTGGTAAATGATTTGATCATTTACAAGGACAGGATCTTCTTGGTGTCGGGTTCACAGATGAAGCAAAAAGTTTTGAGGGCATTTCATGACTTGCCTATGGCAGGACATCCAGGATACTTCAAAACTTATAGACAGGTCAGAGAGAGGTTCACCTGGAAGGGCCTCAAGACCGAGGTGATGCAATATGTAAGAGAGTGCCCAATATGTCAGCAAAACAAGCAAGAGCACTCACTTTCAAGAGGTTTATTGCAGCCCCTACCCATTCCTGACAGGAAGTGGGACATCATTTCTATGGACTTTATCACAAGGTTACCTAGAGTCCAAGGTAGGGATTGTATTTATGTGGTGGTGGACAGATTGACGAAGTATGCACACTTCTTTGCTATTCCTACCACTCACACTGCAGCTCAGGTTGCAGAGTTGTTCTTTCGTGAGGTATTTCGACTTCATGGGTTGCCTAGGAGTATTGTTAGCGACAGGGACAACAGGTTCCTCAGTAATTTTTGGCAGGAGCTCTTCAAGTTGTCAGGGACAGAGCTCACACCCAGTACAAGTTATCACCCCTAGACTGATGGTCAGACAGAGATAGTGAATAAGTGGGTGGAAGGATACCTCCGAAACTATGTTTCAGGGCAGCAAAAGGCGTGGGTTAAGTGGCTTCACATGGGAGAGTATTGCTACAATTCCACTTACCACATGTCCATTCAGATGTCACCCTTCATGGCATTATATGGTTATGAGGCACATAGCTTTGTTGATTTACTATTTGGTGATAGCAGAGTACCGAAAGCTAAAGACTTCCTTCAGGAGAGTCAAGATATCATGAGGGCATTGAAGGAAAACATACAGAAGGCTCAGAATCAGCAGAAGCAGTATGCAGATCAACAGAGAACTGAGCGATCATTTGAGGTTGGTGACATGGTTTACCTCATGTTGTAGCCTTATAGGCAATCTACTCTTAAGAAGAGTGGAGCAGAGAAGTTGAAGCCACTGTACTATGGACCTTTTAGGGTCTCCAAGAGGATTGGTGAAGTGGCTTATGAGTTAGAGTTACTAGCAGGGAGCAGGGTACATAATGTGTTTCATGTTTCTCGCCTCAAGAAGGGACTAGGGCACAATGTGACACCTTCAGTGGAGTTGCCTCCTCTTGATGAAGAGGGGAAGTTGATATTGGTACCCGAGGCAATCATTGACACCAGGGATCGCAATTTGAGGAGGAGGATTATCAGAGAGTACCTAGTCAAATGGAAAAACCTACCAGTTGAGGATGCTACGTGGGAGAACGAGCGGATTCTGGAGCATCCTGAGTTGAGATTGCTTGAGGCAAGCAATCTTAGGGAGGGCGGACTGTAATGTCCCCTTCTAGACACATGGTTAGTCCATCATGGAGTTCCCGTGGGCTAGCAGTTTGGTTAGGGAACTGTAGTTAGTTTGGCTTTGGAGGTCCTTGGCAGTGACAGAGTCTTGGTTCGCATTTAGTGGATCCAGTTGGCATCCTCGTGGTTGGTTCAGTGGGCTCTTGGCCGTTACTTACTATTTTTAGTAAGTTCGGGTACTATGTCAGTTCAAAATTTTTAAAGTTGGATCAGATGCGTTTCGTCGAGACCTTTCCGACGAGCTAAAGATCAGTGAATTCTGACATCGTCTTCATACTTATTTTAAAGTCCGAAGATTTATTAATTTATATTAATATGGACTTTATTATATTTTGCCGGAAAAAGTGAAATTAATGAAATAGAGACATAAAGTGAAAGTAAATTGTTATTCTCCATCCCTAGGAGACATAAAGTGAAATTAATTGTTATTTTCCCTCATATTTGCCCAACGCTTATCTTGGAGGAAGATAAAAGGTCATTTAGAGCTCATTTGGTTTTATGCTATGTTTTGATATTGTGTATGAGAGCTCTGCTAGGGTTTTGGAGTTGGAGATTTTGCATCAGGCTATTGGAGACGGAAACCTCCATTAGTGACGGTATCCCACAGGTGTGCAATACCACTTAACGATGGATGTATTCGGCATTCACAAATGTGTTGATAATGGAGATATTCGAAGAGTTGCTGAGCTGAATGTGATATTATTTATGATATTGTCATTTGCTGATTAACAAGGGTTGTGTAGGCAGATTTCAGAGTGTTTGTGGTAGTTTTCTTGCTACTGATATACACTTCCAGCCATGGCCGTGCACATCCAGTCATGAAGTTGGGAGTTTTGAGCTTCATTTCTCTTTGTGGGCAGCTTCTATTCTACATTGAATGAGGCGTCTAGAGCCTTATTTATTGCTGTTATCAATTTGTATGTTCATCTTTGTATTCTTTGGAGTTTGGAGTGATTTCTGGCTATGCCCATTTGCTGGTCTGGCTACAGCAGAAATATCAAAGTGCAAAACTTGACATGGGTATGTAATGATAATTAATATTTGTGGATTTGGTGATCTGGGTCATTGTTTGTTTGTGCAAATTCATTGTACTTTTTCTGGGTTTTTTATATATGCTCTATATTGTATGCTACGGCAACACATCTACAGAAAAACATAAAACCCCTTCTACATCTTCTATCTATCTGAAAGACCACACAAAATAATAATAAAATATCACACATAAAAGATTCATAAAATATACAAACAGGTACGGCACATTACAGCCATGGTGTGCTCGTCAACGTGCGCGGGGGCAATCCTTTCGACCTAGGTGAGCATGCGCACTAAGGCCTTGCCATTATTCAGTTTTCACTTGTTTACTCTATCTTTTCGTTTGTTTTTTGACTTTTATCTGTTGCAGATTTCCTTGTTGGTATGAAGCTTTCGTGTTTTTGAACACTATGGATTCTATGTTCATAAACACACTAATTAAATGGAAATTAATCTTTTGTTCAAGCATCGGTCTCTTTAAAAATGATGTTATTTTTTATTTCATTACAATAACAAATAATATTGTTGGTTGTTTTGGTGCCATAGATAAATCAGAGGTTGTTTTTTTATCATTACCTAAAAACAAATAATATTGTTGGTTGTTTCGAGGTGCCATAGATAAATCTGGGGTTGTTTATATTTTCATTACAGTAGCAAATAATATTAAAATTAATGTTTTGTTCAAGCATCGGTCTCTTTAAAAATGAGGTTGTTTTTATTTCATTACAGTAACAAATAATATTTTTGGTTGTTTCGGTGCCATAGATAAATTAGAGGTTGTTTTTTTGTCATTACAGAAACAAATAATATTGTTGGTTGTTTCGAGGTGCCATAGATAAATCTGGGGTTGTTTATATTTTCATTACAATAGCAAATAATATTGTTGGTTGTTTCGGTGTCATAGATAAATCTAGGGTTGTTTTTATTTTCATTACAGTATCAAATAATATTGTTGCTTGTTTCAGTGCCATAGATAAATCTTGGGTTGTTTATTTTTCATTAGGGTTTCTTTTTTAATTAGATTTTTGTTTCATCTTTTTCAAAGGTTATTTCATAGGTTATCACTATTTTTTGTCATAAATCATTTTCATTGTTTATTTCTCATAAACAATATATTGCAAATATTACAGACATAGGTTAGCATTTGTGTTTCCCTAGGATTTATATTGCCAATATTATAGTCATTGTTTAGCATTTGTGTTTTCCTAGGGTTTATATTGCAAATATTACAGTCATAGTTTAGCATTTGTGTTTCCCTAGGGTTTATATTGCAAATATTACAGTCATAGTTTAGCATTTGTGTTTCACTATGGTTTACATTGCAAATATTACAGTCATAGTTTAGAATTTGTGTTTCCCTAGTGTTTATATTGCATATATTACAGTCATAGTTTAGCATTTGTGTTTCCCTAGGGTTTATATTGCAAATATTACAGTCATATTTTAGCATTTGTGTTTCATAGGTTCTGCATTATCATTCACTCTGGTTATCTTATTCTCATAGGTTCTGCATTATCATCCAATTAGGTTTTATTCGATGCTAGTCATAAATTTGGGGGTTTCTCTTTTTATTAGGTTTTTGTTTCATCGTTTTCATAGGTTATCATTGTTTATTTGTCATAAATGTGTTTCCCTAAGGTTTATATTGTAAATATTACAGTAATAGGTTAGCATTTCTGTTTCCCTAGGGTTTATACTGCAAATATTATAGTCATAGTTTAGCATTTGTGTTTCCCTTCTAGGTTTATATTGTAGATATTACAGTCATAGTTTAACATTTGTGTTTCTCTAGGGTTTTTATTTGTTGTCAGTTTTAAATTTATGATAACTACATATGCAATGTTACTATTTTGATGTGCAATGTTTTCTGATCAGATTGCAATTTGTGTTGTATTTATGCTTCTTGTTTCCAAATATGTTCAATTGATAGTTTCTATATTCAGTTTTTATTTTTTTATTGAATTTGCAATCATTCACTCTGGTTATCCTATTCTCATAGGTTCTGCATTATCATACAATTAGGTTTTCTTGATGCCATAGCAAATATTAGGGTGTGTTAGATCTGTTTCATAAACCAAATATAATTTTGTTAATTTGTCTTTTAATTAGGTTTTGCTTAATCTATTCAGTGACTTCAAACATGTAGTTTTTTTCAGTGCCATAGATAAATTTTGGGGTGTTATCTTTTTCATGGGTTGTGCTGCATCAATTCAGTCATGCAAAAAAGAAGTAATCATTTGACTTCACAATTATTTATGCTTGCCAATGAGTTGGTCATGCACAAAATATGTCAGATTTGTTAAACTCTTATTGTTTTCCATTCATAAGCTTTATATTGTTCTTCATTACCGCCATTATAGTCATAGGTTAGCAGTTGTGTTTCCCTACGGTTTATATTGCAGTTGTGTTCATAGCTTCTACTTCATCAATACAGTCATGCAACTATCGTATCTTTTTTGGTGCCTTAGATATATTTGGGATTGGTGTCATAGATTAATTTGGGGGTGTTCTCCTTTGCATAGGTTGTGGTTCATCAATTCAACCCTCAAACTATTCTAGCTTTCTTAGGTGCCATTGATTCAATTGCCACGGCGGTACGCTGGTCCTCCACAAATTAGGAAAAAACTCTTGTATAAAAAAGCACTATGAGATCAAACACAAATCAGATATTAAATGCACATTTGGTCATATATATTGGTCAACAAAACAAGCTAAGGCTAGAATCCAAACAAGTGTAAGTGTCTTGAAATTTGTATCTGATATAGGGGAGAGAAGTCAGAACGTGCGCACCCAATTTTCAATGGTCCACGTTGAATGCCATGTGGACTAGTAAAAAAAATTTTCAACTTATTCAAATAAATAAATTAATGATAAAAAAATATAAAATCCATCTTGGAAATAAAACAACCATATCATAAAAGTTTGCTCCCTTCCCCATAAACATTCAGACCCAACTGTTGCACCAATCTAGGCGTCACTTACAGATTAATCACAACTACACAACAAAATAGAGGTGCCAAGTCAACAAAGTTCAAAACCATGTGTCCGATCTTTGACCGAAATGCTAACCCATTACAACCATGTTACCCACCGTAGCATAACCTAAACAATTCACAAATGCATCCACCTATCTCATGAAACATGAGACCTACAACAAGTATCAGTAGGAGTCTCTCCCATCTCGCCAAGTAGGGTGTGCACGTACTGGCTCCTTCCTCTAAAAACCCACTTGCATCCAAAAATACAAGCTGCAAGGCCGCCATTTTTCATTAAAAAATTATGGAAACAAATGCAAACAATACACCAAAATAATCAACTCAAGAATTAATGGCCCAAATCAATGAGATCTGCAATTCATATCAACCAGAATTCAAATTTCAAATAGGACAGAGATTTAATTCACCACACCAAACAAGCATCAATTAGATTCAAATAATTCCCAATTCAAATATCCCTTGATTAATTTTCTTCACATTGATGCCAGAATGTGTTGGCTTAAGGTCTCTACAACTTCAATCCCGCCACCACTACATGTTACACTCGGTGTAGTGCCCCTCATTTTTGCTTTCTGTTAGACTGATGGTTGTAAGGTCTGGACATTATGATACTTTGTTGATGATGGATTTAATGTTATAACATTTAGTTGATGATACTCTGTTGATGCTAGATTACTACTACAATGATATTTGATGATACTTTTAGTACTGATGTTTATGCTTATGATATGATTAGTTATGGACCTAATTGATTATGTGGATCAATTTTATCACGTGTTTGATGTGATAATCTGATGATGTTTTTATCTAGCTGTTTAGTTACTGATTAACATACATGATATGGTTACTTGTTAATGTGATTGGTAGAAGGGACAGTGTCGCATTACTCATGCGTGAGTACCCTACTATGCTACGATTCTCTTCTACGGTGTGTTTGATTGGATGGTTATATGTAACCATATATGCTCAACATTTCATTTGTTGTAGGTTGTAGGTACCAGGCATCGACTCCACCTGAATTGAGAGGTTTAAGCATGCCTTAAATCCAATGGAGAATTGTTGATCAGAGATGACATAAGGTCCCTAAGCTTATCATCATTCTCAAAGAGGATGAGTCTTCATGTCCTGTGAGCTATCGGTCAGGTCGGTTTGGAGCATGGTTGTGAGTCTCTATTATTCATTTGCATGTTGTCGTCGGGTAATGTTTGGTATGTAGTTTATTGGGTTGATTATTGTTGGTCTATTGCTTTATTAAATAGAAACTATTAGTTCTCTTTAATAAAAAAAACTACAAGTTATTGTGAGTATGGATATAAAATATTCTAGCTTCTAATTACAATTAATAAATAAGAATATATTGTGTTGTCAGAAAATCATGTTGGTGCACCCCAAAATAAATTAAATTTGAGATTTTCATGCTTTGGGGGGGGGCGTAATGGGAATTAATGGTGGTAGTAGTGGATGGCCAGTTATGGGAAGGAATTTATTATCTATGCTATTTTATTCTTTAGGGGGGAAAATGCATATTTAGGAGTTTTTTGGGGATTTTCAACAAAAAGATTGGTGAATTGGGTTTTGGGGAAGAAGCAACAATTGTGTGGAATCTTCAATATGCTGAGTGTTGGATACAGGTTCTTTTATTCTGAATCTTACTTCTATTATCTTTTCCATTATTTTGATAAAGAGTCATTATGTGTGTGTACTTGCTATTTTTGAGTCTCTGTGAAAGGGCTACTCATACATCCATCATCTAAAATTATTGCAATCTTTATGATGAAATTTCCTTGAGGCTTTCTGTAATCATTTTTCATGCTTGTTTTAATTCATGTAAATCAACTGGAACCAATTCAATTTGGGAATCTTCTCAATTTCTCTATCCTTAGCAGTCTTCAAACCCTTCATCCTACTGTCCTATCCACATCTTCATAGAGATCTAAGGAAAGAATCTTATCTATGCTACATATGTAGGATTTAATTATACTAGTAATGTTGCCAATTCTCCTATGCCCATATTCATATGTGATCTCTAGACTCCAAGAAAATAGAATCGCTATTGAAACCCTTACTACATGTCTAAACTTAATCAATGAGAGAGAAAATCAACCTGTGTCATTTGGTTATGCTTTATCATTTTGCATGTAGGCTACCAGAGCTTTTCCAACTAGATCAATTACCAAATTGATTCTCCTTTGCTAGAATGGATGTTCGTACTCTGCTCTATTCTTTCATTTCGGCGCATGTTGGCAAGGCCGTTGATCTAGTTATATACATATATGTATTATTGCTTGCAATTCATTTCACCCTTAGCCTTTAATCAATTGGTATCGCATTCTGCATTGACGACCCCATCTCTCCTTGAAACTCTTAACTTATTTTTATTTCTTAGCTGATCATTGCCGTAGGAGAATATCATAGCTCTAGATTTCTTTTTTCTACTGTATTTGATTGAAGCGACCCTCCAATTAAACAATCATTCTTGTTAAGGTAAAGAGTTTTCATGCATGATAGAAGTAAAACATTTTCCCTATCAATAAATCACCTTCTATGTTTATTGCCTTCTATGTATATCGATCGGCCATCTAATGTATTTCGACGGTCTTTGTGGATGGTGTACTGGTATATGTTCAACAAACTCATTTATTTGCTCCACAAATAAATTCTCATAGATTTTCTAAGTTTTGGTTTTAGCATTCCAATTTGGCAGTTACCATAAAAGTCTTCATACAACCATCTGAAGTTGAATTTTTCTGTGATTTGCCAATTCTATTGCAGCGTGGACTATGTGGAAACCACCAAAAATGTTATCCTTATGATACTTGGTTAAAACTTGTGAAATGTATCTCTTTCGCCTGTCAACAAATCCATTTTGTGATTATCTTGCCTAATCGATCTGCCTGGAAGATTCTTGTTTTTGAAAATCCTTTTCAACATACCATTGTTGGTATTCCTGTGTCTGGTGCATTCTTTTGGTAACTTTTTATTTTAACCAAACCATCCATCGGTCTGTCTATTCATTGCAGCGTTTAGTAATAAGGTTTCTCAAACCTAATTAGCAGGTTATGGTAAAATTTACGGTTCATATTTATGCCTTGTATTCCAAGTAAATAGAGCACGTTGATTCCTTGAGAAAATTACATGTCTTATACTTAGTGGTTGTTAAAATCTATGGTTAAGCACCCTAAGTCATAGTTAGAGCCGTGTATGCAAATCATGTTATCTTTTACGGTAGGTAATGAGTGTTAGGCTATCTTTCCACTTGTAGAACATCATATGAAATGTTAAAAAAAAAAAAAATAGAATTGTCAGCTCATAAAACTTCATCACCACTTGTGAAAGTGTTTGCATTTAATACAAAATTCATATAGTATAATAACTTGTTGGATTTCGGCACCCATTAAGTAAAAGAGTAGTAATAATTTTCCAATGTTTCATTGTATACATTATTACTATTATTATTAATATAATTATTATTATTATTATTATTATTATTATTTCAAAGAAATTTTTTTAAATGGTTACTAACTAATGTTCTTGATTAAATAAATTCCTCATTTTGAATGGATTAATAAGATTAGTTGATTTTAGTAAGATTGAGTTTTAATGGTTACATTGATTTAAATTTAATAGGTTTAAAATTTAAGTGTTGACAAATTTATATTTAAATTAGTATTATTATTACAATATAAAGAAATTATTATGTTGGTTTACAAACATTGTATTTGGGTTTTTGTTAGATTGAGAGTGAGCCTTATATAAGTCATTGTAGTAGAGTCATGATCCAGAGGCATAGGTTTAAATGTTTGTTTTCACATATATATAATGATTGTAAAAGTTGCATAATAAGTCTTGTAAGGATGTTACGATTCTTTATGGTGTTGTTATGCAATTTAGTAGTATGTCTATATGTTGTTTATGGTTGCTTCGCATGGAAACTATGGCAGTGCATTGTGAAAATTGTCTTGTGAATATGTGGAAATGCAAGAAGGTTAATGCCTTGCATGGTTCATATTACTATGGATATTGCTATGCTTGTTGAGTAGGGTCTTCTGGATGCAGATAGGGGAATGCCTCTCAATGGGGTTCGGAGCCCAAAGTGGAGTCCTAGACAACCCATGTGGGATTTTCTGTAACTTAGTGATAACCTAATTAATGAATTTAGGGGTTGGGTAGTAATCACATTAAAACAAGATAATTGGATACCTCACTCAGAGCTCAAGTGCTCATTTAGGCTTGACATGAGATGGGAAGGCCTGGAATGGTAAGATCAACTAACTTGTCCTCATGAAAGGTATGTTGATTCCGCATGAGTTTGTATGGGGGTCGGGGGTCGGTAGAGGCTTCCAGGATAACCCAGGATGGGGGCCGGGGCCTAGGAAGGTCTACCAGGAAAACCCATGACAAGCCACATGATGACACTCCTCTCTACTACAGTCTAGCATTCCCTAGATGTTCTCTTTCCATTTTTATGTGGTTGCCTTTGGGAGTGATGTTGGGTATTGGTTTGTGTTGTTATAGTCATGTGTAGTCCTTATTTATCTTAGTCATTATCTACCTGATTGTTCATGTCATGGGATCTTATTGTTAGCTCCTAGTACGGGGGGTGGACCTCAGGGTTCATGGTCGGGTGGATGTGCATTCTCTCCATTGGCCTCTTTATTGTTTGAATAAATGAGGATATATCACTTGTAGCAGATCACTACTCTTGTTGAGTTCGGTGAGATAGATACTTATGTTTTGTATATCAGATGATTCATGTGCCATTATATTGATGTATACACTTTTATGTATTCACGAAGCAATATAGTTGACATTGTAATGTTGTAACATTTGTAAAGAAGATTTTAATCATATTTGTAATCTCTTATGCAAGATCTTGATGTTATTATCTAATGTCATGTTGTGATGGAATAAAAAAATGTATTGTCTCTTGATGCACTTGGTTTCGAATGAATCTTGGATGTTAATTAGATTATGTTATAAATTAGTAATGCAATCATGTAATCCCTAGAGATTTAAGGTTAACTTCAATGTAATGTGGATTTATGATTACACTTTGTTACTATTTCTTTTGTTTAATAAAATAAATAAATATTACCCTTTTCATTGCATAGTTTAGCTTATCTCTAGGTTTTCTTGACGGGACGTTACACTTAGAGTCTGGTGTCCCTTCCAGCTTCTTTATATATATGTATATGCATATGTATAGACATATACATAGACATACACATATACATATGTATATACATATACATATACTACTTCCATGACATCCCACGTAAACTTCGAGCTAACCTACATTCAATGCTCCTAGTGCCTCGCACAACTTGCCAACTTTAGAGCCTTTCAATCTACATCAATTCAGTAATTGATTGATTTGGGGGTGTTATCTTTTTTTATAGGTTCTGCTACATCAATTCAATAATGCAACTATTGTAGCTTTCTTAGGTGCCATTGATTAATTCAGGTGTGTTCTCTTTTACATAGGTTATGCTTCATCATTTCAGTCCTCTAACTATTGTATCTTTTTAAAGTGTCATTGATTAATTTGCGGGTGTTCTCTTTTGAATAGGTTTTGCTACATCAATTCAATCATGCAACTATCGTAGCTTTCTTAGGTACCATTGATTAATTCAGGTGTGTTCTCTTTTGCATAGGTTATGCTTCATCATTTCAGTCCTCTAACTATTGTATCTTTTTTAGGTGCCATTGATTAATTTGGGGGTGTTCTCTTTTGAATAGGTTCTGTTAGATCAATTCAATCATGCAACTATTGTAGCTTTCTTAGGTGCCATTGATTAATTTGGGTATGTTCTCTTTTGCATAGGTTATGCTTCATCATTTTAGTCCTCTAACTATTGTATATTTTTTAGGTGCCATTGATTAATTTGAGGGTGTTCTCTTTTGTATAGGTTCTACTACATCAATTCAGTCATGCAACTATTGTAGCTTTCTTATGTGACATTGATTAATTCGAGGGTGTTCTCAAATGCATAGGTTATGCTTCATTAATTCAGTCCTCTAACTATTGTATCTTTTTTAGGTGCCATTGATTAATTTGGGGGTGTTCTCTTTTGCATCTAGGTTCTGCTTCATCAATTCAGTCCTGCAAGTATTGTTTGTTCATCAAATAGTGATAGATCGTGAAAGATGTCTATCTGTTCAAGACATATGTGATCTACCGTGGATGTTTTGATCCATGGACATCATGTATATCCTAGACAGATAAGACTTCTATTCATGTGTTCATCATTGCACATTATTTTTAATATTTGTATGGTTGGAAGTTAAAAGTGTTTTTGATGGAGTATAAGTTGGCCACCCTTTCACTCCACTGGCTCACATTAATCTCTCACCGCCCCTGCCAATTCTTCTGTACAATCATCTTTAATGCACATCCTCTCCTATTAGCTCTATGACATGTTTTACCATTACTGAAATGAACAATTACCAAAATTCGTTCATCCATGTTACATTTTGAAGTATTACCATAGAATTGTACATGTATTAACATAGAACACCCAACACCAAACAATATTATTTGTTACTAAAATGAAAAAATAAACAACCCTAGATTTATTTATGGCACTGAAACAACCAACAATATTATTTGTTAGTGTAATGAAAATAAAAACAACCTCATATTTATACATACATGCATACATTGGTTACTTGCATTGTTATGCTTACATTGGACAAACAAACACTATTTATATGTCTAAATTAAAGAACAAAAGAAAACTAAACATGCATAAACCCTTCATCCTACTGTCTTGTCTGCATCTTCATAGAGATCTAAGGAAAGAATCTTATCTGTGCTACATATGCAGGATTTAATTATACCAATAACGCTGCCAATTCTCCTATCCCCATATTCATATGTGATCTCTAGACTCCAAGATAATAGAATCACTATTGAAACCCTTACTGCATGTCTAAACTTAATCAATGAGAGAGAAAATGAACCTGTCATTTGGTTATGCTTTATTATTTTGCATGTAGGCTACCAGAGCTTTTCCAACTAGATCAATTGCTAAATCAATTCTCCTTTGCTGGAATGGATGTTTGTACTATGCTCTATTCTTTCATTCTGGTGCATGCTGGCAAGGCCATTGATCTGGTTATATACATATATGTATTTCTGCCCGCAATTCATTTCACCCTTAGCCTTTAATCAATTGGTATCACGTTCTGCATTGACGACCCCATCTCTCCTTGAAACTTTTAACTTATTTTTTATTTCTTAGTTCATCACCACCATAGGAGAACATCATAGCTCTAGATTTCTTTTTTGTGTTGTATTTGATTGAAGCGACCCTCCAATTAAACAATCGTTCTTCTTAAGGTAAAGAGTTTTCATGCATGATAGAAGTAAAACCTTTTCCTGTCAATAAATCGCCTTTTATGTAAATCACCTTCTATGTTTATTGCCTTCTATGTATATCGATTGGCCATCTAATGTATTTCGATGGTCTCTATGGATGGTGTACTAGTATATGTTCAACAAACTCATTTATTTGCTCCACAAATGAATTCTCATAGATTTTCTATGTTTTGGTTTTAGCATTCCAATTTGGCAGTTACCATAAAAGTCTTCATACAACCATCTGAAGTTGAATTTTGCTGTGATTTGCTAATTCTATTGCAGCATGGACTATGTGGAAACCACCAAAAATGTTATCCTTATGATACCTGGTTAAAACCTATGAAATGTATCTCCTTCACCTATCAACAAATCTATTTTGTGATTATCTTGCCTAATCGATATGCCTGGAAGATTCTTGTTTTTGAAAAGCCTTTTCAACATGCCATTGTTGGCATTCCTGTGTCTAGTGCATTCTTTTGGCAATTTTTTCTTTTAACCAAACCATCTGTCGGTCTATCTATTCATTGCAGCATTTAGTAATAAGGTTTCTAAAACCTAATTTGTAGGTTATGGTACAATTTACGGTTCATATTTATGCCTTGTATTCCAAGTAAATAGAGCACGTTGATTCCTTGAGAAAATTACATGTCCTATACTTAGTGGTTGTTAAAATCTATGGTTAAGTGCCCTAAGTCATAGTTAGAGCCGTATATGAAAATCATGTTATCTTTTACGGTAGGTAATGAGTGTTAGGCTATCTTTCCACTTGCAGAACATCATTTGAAATGTTTTTAAAACAAAACTAGAATTGTCAGCTCATAAAACTTCTTCGCCACTTGTGAAAGTGTTTGCATTTAATACAAAATTCATATAGTATAACAGCTTGTTGGATTTCGGCACCCATTAAATAAAAGAGTAGTAATAATTTTGCAATGTTTCATTGTATACATTATTACTACTATTATTAATATAATAATAATTATTATTATTATTTCAAAGAAATTTTTTTAAATGGTTACTAACTAATGTTCTTGATGAAATAAATGCCTCATTTTGAATGGATTAATAAGATTAGTTAATTTTAGTAAGATTGAGTTTTAATGGTTACATTGATTTAAATTTAATAGGTTTAAAATTTAAGTGTTGATAAATTTATATTTAAATTAGTATTATTATTACAACATAAAGAAATTATTATTTTTGTTTACAAACATTGTATTTGGGTTTTTGTTAGATTGAGAATGAGCCTTATATAAGTCGTTGTAGTAAAGTCATGATCCAGAGGCATAGGTTTAAATGTTTGTTTTCACATATATATAATGATTGTAAAAGTTGCATAATAAGCCTTGTAAGGATGTTAGGATTCTTTATGGTGTTGTTATGCAATTTAGTAGTATGTCTATATGTTGTTTATGGTTGCTTCACATGGAAACTATGGCAGTGCATTGTGAAAATTGTCTTGTGAATATGTGGAAATGTAAGAAGGTTAATGCCTTGCATGGTTCATATTACTATGGATATTGCTATGCTTGTTGAGTAGGGTCTTCTGGATGCAGATAGGGGAGTGCCTCTCAATGGGGGCCAGAGCCCAAAGTGGCATCCTGGACAACCCATGTGGGAGTTTTTGTAATTAGTGATAACCTAATTAATGAATTTAAGGGTTGGGTAGTAATCACATTAAAACAAGATAATTGGATACCTCACTCAGAGCTCAAGTGCTCATTTAGACTTGAGATGAGATGGGAAGGCCTGGAATGGCAAGATCAACTACCTTGTCCTCACGAAAGGTATGTTGATTCCGTGTGAGTTTGTATGGGGGCCGGGGGTCAGTAGAGGCTGCCAGGATAACCCAGGATGGGGGCTGGGGCCTAGGAAGGCCTACCAGGACAACCCATGACAAGCCACGTGATGACACTCCTCTCTACTGTAGTCTAGCATTCCCTAGATGTTCTCTTTCCATTTGTTATGTGGTTGCCTCTAGGAGTGATGTTGGGTATTGGTTTCTGTTGTTATAGTCATGTGTAGTCCTTGTTTATCTTAGTCATTGTCTACTTGACTGTTCATGTCGTGGGATCTTATTGTTATCTCCTGGCACGGGGGGTGGACCTTAGGGTTCCACATGGTCGGGTGGATGTGCATTCTCTCCATTGGCCTCTTTGTTGTTGTTCGAATACATGAGGATATATCACTTGTAGCAGATCACTACTCTTGTTGAGTTTAGTGAGACAGTTATTTATGTTTTGTATATCAGATGATTCATGTGCCATTATATTGATGTATACACTTTTATGTATCCAGGAAGCAATATAGTTGACATTGTAATGTTGTAACATTTGTAAAGAAGATTTTAATCATATTTGTAATCTCTTATGCAAGATCTTGATGTTATTATCTGATGTCATGTTGTGATGAAATAAAAAAATGTGTTGTCTCTTGATGCACTTGGTTTTGAATGAATCTTGGATGTTAATTAGATTATGTTATAAATTAGTAATGCAGTCATGTAATCCCTAGAGATTTAAGGTTAACTTAAATGTAATGTGGATTTATGATTATACTTTGTTACTATTTCTTTTGTTTAAAAACATAAATAAATATTACCCTTTTCATTGCATAGTTTAGCTTATCTCTAGGGTTTCATGGTGGGACGTTACACTCAGAGTCTGGTGTCCCTTCCAGCTTCTTTATATATATGTATATGCATATGTATAGACATATACATAGACATACACATATACATATGTATATAAATATACATACACTACTTCCACGACATCCTGCGTAAACTTCGAGCCAACCTACATTCAATGCTCCCAATGCCTCGCACAACTTGCCAACTTTAGAGCCTTTCAATCTACATCAATTCAGTCATGCAACTATTGTAGCTTTCTTAGGTGCCATTGATTAATTCAGGTGTGTTCTCTTTTGCATAGGTTATGCTTCATCATTTCAGTACTCTAACTATTGTATCTTTTTTAGGTGCCATTGATTAATTTGGGGGTGTTCTCTTTTGAATAGGTTCTACTACATTAATTCAGTCATGCAACTATTGTAGCTTTCTTAGGTGCCATTGATTAATTCAGGTGTGTTCTCTTTTGCATAGGTTATGCTTCATCATTTCAGTCCTCTAACTATTGTATCTTTTTTAGGTGTCATTGATTAATTTGGGGGTGTTCTCTTTTGAATAGGTTCTATTAGATCAATTCAGTCATGCAACTATTGTAGCTTTCTTAGGTGCCATTGATTAATTTGGGTGTGTTCTCTTTTGCATAGGTTATGCTTCATCATTTCAGTCCTCTAACTATTGTATATTTTTAGGTGCCATTGATTAATTTGGGGCTGTTCTCTTTTGTATAGGTTCTACTACATCAATTCAGTCATGCAACTATTGTAGCTTTCTTATGTTCCATTGATTAATTCGGGGGTGTTCTCTTTTGCATAGGTTATGCTTCATTAATTCAGTCCTCTAGCTATTGTATCTTTTTTAGGTGTCATTGATTAATTTGGGGGTGTTCTCTTTTGCATCTAGGTTCTGCTTCATCAATTCAGTCTTGCAAGTATTGTTTGTTCATCAAATAGCGATAGATCGTGAAAGATGTCTATCTATTCAAGACATATGTGATCTACCATGGATGTTTTGATCCATGGACATCATGTATATCCTAGACAGATAAGACTTCTATTCGTGTGTTCATCATTGCACATTATTTTTAATATTTGTATGGTTGAAAGTTAAGTGTTTTTGATGGAGTATAAGTTGACCACCCTTTCACTCGACTGGCTCACATTAATCTCTCACCACCCTGCCAATTCTTTTGTATAGTCATCTTTAATGCACATCCCCTCCTATTAGCTCTGTGACATGTTTTATCATTACTAAATTGAACAATTACCAATATCCGTTCATCCATGTTACATTGTGAAGTATTACCATAGAATTGTACATGTATTACCGTAGAACACCCAACGCCAAACAATATTATTTGTTACTAAAATGAAAAAAAACAACCCTAGATTTATCTATGGCACTGAAACAACCAACAATATTATTTGTTACTGTAATGAAAATAAAAACAACCCCATATTTATACATACATGCATACATTGGTTACTTGCATTGTTATGCTTACATTGGACAAATGAACAATATTTATATGTCTGAATTGAAGAACAAAAGTAAAATAAATATGTATAAACATATATATACATATTCATATATATATATATATATAGACATGAGTGAATACATGAATCAGAACCTATGAAAAAGATGTATATACTTATACAGACATGCATACATTGGTTACTTGCATTGTTTTGCTTACATTGGACAAACCAACAATATTTATATGTCTGAATTGAAGAACAACAATAAAATATTATTGTATAAACATATACATATATATGAATATATATATATATATATATATATATATATATATATATATATATATATATATATATTCATATATATATGTATATGTATATGTATATATATATGTATATGTATATGTATATATATATGTGTGTGTATACATATTTACATGACTGAATAGATGAAGCAGAACCTATGAAAAATAGAACGTGTCCCCCAAATTAATCAATGACACGTAAAAAAGTTACAATAGTTGCATGACTGAATTGAAGAACAACAACAAAATAGATATATGTACATATATGTATATGTATATTTATATTTATATGTATACATATATGTAAATGTGTATATCTATGTATATGTATATACATATACATATACATATACTTACATATGTATAAGTCTATGTATATGTATATACATATACATATACATATACTTACATATGTATAAGTCTATGTATATGAATATGCATATACATATACATATACATATGTATATGTATCTAAAATACAATATTCATGGGGTCACTTACTCCACAAATATCTCCTAAGAAACTTGAGTAGTGTCTACTAGCCAAAATAAGCTAAGCAACAGCATGGGGACATGTCGTAAGAGTGTGGAATGGGTTGGGGTTGGGGTTGGTTCTAAGGGATAGGAAGTTGGAAAAAAAGGAACAATTAATTTTATTTAGTCCTATGTGGATGAATAGATGAAGGTGTTTTTACATCATACAAGAGATACATGTTTGACTCAAAAATAGGGATTTGACCTATGTACAAATTGTAGGACAACACATTATGTAAATGGGAAATGCCTCTTAATTAGCATCCACCACTTGAGAGTCCCATACATCAAATGCCTCTTAAAATGTTGCATCCAAATCATTTCCTTGCTATCTTCAGTAGCATCTACATACTCAGCATCAACGGTTGAAAGTACAACAAGTTTTTGCAGTCTAGAAATCTAACTGACTATTGTACCTCCTATAGTAAAAACATACCCTGTAGTGCTTCTCCTACTATCTATATCACCCGCCAGATCAGAATCAACATATCCTCTTAGAGTAGAGTTTGTTCCTCCAAAATAGAGTTGTTTTGTAGCAGTACCTCTCAAATATTTGAGAATCCATTTTACCATAGTCCAATGTTCCATTCTCGGATTGCTCATATATCTGCACACAACTCCAATAGCATGTGCAATATCTGGCCTTGTGCATACTATTGCATACATCAAGCTTCCAACTGCTAATGTATATGGTATCTTAGATATTTTGTCTTCCTCCTCTTGTGTTTTGGGATACATCTCCTTAGTCAATTTAAAATGACTAGGCAAAGGTGTACTAACTACTTTTGCATTTAGTATGTTAAATCTTTTCAACACCTTCTTTATATACTCACTTTGTGACCAAAACAATTTTCTATTTTCCCTATCATGAGTGATCCTCATACCAGGGATTTGTTTTGCTGCACCCAAATCCTTCATAGAAAATGTATTTGCTAATTTCTTCTTAAGCTCACTAATATGCTACATATTAGACCTAGCAACAAGCATGCCATCTACATAAAGTAACAGGATAATATAGTTGTCATTATCCACTCTTTTAAAGTAAACATAGTAATTAGAATGACATCTATTGTTACCTTGTTCAGCCATAAACTTATCAAATTTCAAATACCATTGTCAGGGTGCTTGCTTTAGGCCATACAGACTCTTCTTTAACCTACACACTAAATCCTCCTTACCTTTCACCTCATATCCATGTTGTTGTTGCATATAGATCTCCTCTTCCAAATACCCATGGAGAAAATTTGTTTTCACATCTAGCTATTCAAGATGCAAGTCTTCCGCAGCCACAAGACTTAGAACAGTCCTAATTGAAGTCATTTTTACAGCTGGAGATAATATTTCATCAAAATCTATACCTTTTTCTGTTGAACACCTTTTACTATGAGTCTAGCCTTATATCTTTTCTTGCCTCCTTCCTCTTCCTTCAACCTGTAAACCCATTTGTTTGGCAAAGCTCTTTTACCTGCAAGTAATTGGACTAAATCTCAAGTCTGATTTTGCAACAAGGAATACATTTCCTCATTCGTTCCTAGCTCCCACTACTATTTGGCATTTACCTGCATTGCTTCTTCATAACCTTCAGGTTCACCAGTATCAGTTAATAAGATAGAATATTTAATGAAGGAGAAAATCTTTTCGAAGGTCTACTTAACCTTGTAGAACATCTAACACTTGCAGGAGTTTGTGGGATATCTTGTTGTTGCTAAGCATCAGGTACCAATGGCATTTTATTTTCTAGAATTTCATCTAGCACGACATATTCATTTCTTGCATGTTCATGCTTCTTTTCCTACAGCTAATCTTTATACATGACCTTCTCATTGAATATAACATCTCTGCTCCTAATAATTTTTTGATTTTAATAATCCCATAATTGATAACCAAAGTCATCTATCCCATATCAAATGAAGGTACATTTTAGAGATTTATCTTCAAGCTTGGTTCTATTTTCAATGTCAATATGGACAAAAGCTTCACAGCCAAAAGTTTTCATAAAAGAATAATTAACCTTATTACAGGTCCATGCCTCCTCTGGAATGTCACCATCCAAAGGATTTCAAGGTCCTCTATTTATTAAATAAATAATAGTATGTATAGCATCTCCCCAGAAATGTAAAGGCAGTCCAACATGCAACCTCATGCTCCTTGCACACTCCATGATTGTCCTATTCATCCTTTCGGACACACCATTTTCTTATGGAGTTCTTGGAACCTTTTTCTACCTATAGATTCAATTGTATGAATAGTAGTTCTCAAATTCTTTGCTGCAATACTCACCTCCATTATCAAATCTGAGACATTTCACCTTTTTCCCTTTCTCATTCTCAACCAAAGATTTCCATTTCTTAAAAGTCTCAAACACATCTAATTTTCTTTGTAAGAAATACACCCATGTTTTCCTAGTTGCGTCATCAATAAAAGTAACATAATAACAAGACCCACCAAGAGATGATACCTGAGTTGGTCCCCATACATCTAAATGCACAAGATCTAACTTCTCACTCTTCTTCTCTTTCCCAACCTTGAGAAATCTGACTCTCTTTTGTTTTCCATAAACACAGTTTTCACAAAACTCCAAGTCAATCTATTTCATTCTTGGCAACAACTTTCTAGATTGAAGAATCTTCATCCCTTTCTCACTCATGTGCCCAAGTCTATGATGCCACAATTCTACATCTATTCCTGCGGCAATTGATGTAAGTGTTTTTGTTGTTCTTGCAACCACTATTCTAGCAGCCCCTATTGTTCTTGCAACAACTATTGTAGTTGTCCATGTTGTTCCTGTGAGGGGGAAATTTGGTTATTCAAATCAATGAAACATAATCCCAAACATCTACAGAATAATAAAGATAAAAGAGATTTAAAATAAAGAACAGACAATACCTTCACCTTTTACCTTTTTGCCTTCTGTAGTTCGCCTATCTTCGTTCGATCTTGATTGTGAAGCCCTCAGAAGCTCTTGCTTGCTTGCTTGTTTGAAGATGACAAATGAAGAATGGCTAGGATACTTTGGTATTTGAAGATGAGCTTCAAATATAGAAATGGAGGATGCTATGAAGTGCTCAAATATAATGGGGGTGCCAAAGGCGCGCTTAGATTCCTGCAGCATAAGTTTACACAAACTCCAAATATTGAAATGAAGAGAAGAAGGTTATATTTATAGAAGAGAGTGAGGGAAGATCAATGGTTGAGAAGAAAAGAATGAATCAACGGAGGAGGATTGTTGAGGAACGTGCAACAAATGGAAGAAAGACATGTGTCATTCAAAAAGAAGCTTTGTTGAGTTAAAAGCTTTCTTGATGAGTTTTCATTTTCTTTAAATTAGAATTTATTTTTCTAATTTAAAAGCAAAGTTGCTTTAAAGTTGCTTTAACTCAGCTTTTACTTTTGTATGACAAGAGGAATTTATTTTTAGAAGATATTGAAGATAAGAAAAAGAATTAAATAAATGAATTTATTTAATTTAGAAGATAAGAAAACAAATTAAATAAATAAATTTATTTAATTCATTTTTAGAAGATTTGGAAGATAAGAAAGCAAATTAAATAAATAATTTTATTTAATTTAGAAGATAAGAAAGCAAATTAAATAAATAAATTTATTTAATTCATTTTTAGAAGATTTGGAAGATAAGAAAGCAAATTAAATAAATAAATTTATTTAATTTATTTTTAGAAGATTTGGAAAATAAGAAAGCAAATTAAATAAATAAATTTATTTAATTTATTTTTAGAAGATTTGGAAAATAAGAAAGCAAATTAAATAAATAAATTTATTTAATTTATTTTTAGAAGATTTGGAAGATAAGAAAGCAAATTAAATAAATAAATTTATTTAATTTACTTGCACATGATTTTAGAAGAATAAATAAAATATTTAATTATATTTTATTTTTGGGGATTTTAATTTAAATAAATTTGCATTTTATTTAAATTAGGAAGAATGAAAGATTTAATTAAATAATTAAAATTATTTAATTACTTAGAAGAATGGATGTTTTAATTAAATAATTGAAATTATTTAATTATTTAGAAGAATAAAGTTAATGTAGATGAAATTAATTAAATAACAAAATTTATTTAATTAAATGGGAGGAAGTGAATCAAATAAATAAATAAATTTATTTATTTATTGATAGAGGACTATGAAGATGAAATAAATATTTAAAATATTTATTTAAGTAGAGTCATGTCATTTTTAGGTGTATACATTTTGCCCCTCTTTGATGCAATCTATTTTATCACGTTGTTTCAAAGAATAAGATTTTTGACAATGATACATGCCCCAGTTTTTGCCCCTGGTACAATTTGAACGATAGGATGCCCCCTCGGGAGATTGGACGAGGAGACGGCAGAAGGCATGAGACGGACAATCTCACGATGAGAAGAAATGGCTGGATGCAGAAGAAAGAGGTGAATGATATGAGATGCAAGATAAAAAGATAACTCACACAAGCAAGAAGCAAGTAAGCACAAATGATACAAAAACAGGCAAGGTATTGCCCCAGTCAAGTGGTAAACCAAGGATATAGATTGATGATATCTGGTTTCAGGAATGAAACATGTCGTATAAGACTCTAGGTCTGGTTTCGACAATGCAACATCCTGTCTAAGACACTATGATATGATAACGATATACGATAGTGTTGTCATGGCGGGGAACGATATATCCCTAGAGCAACATGAAGGATAGTTACGACTGATTGATATGGTTTATGACAAGATTAGGATCAAGACCACTGAGTGTGATTGGATCATTCGACAAGATTGGCTTGACTCGATTGGTATGGATTAAGGATAGACTTGCGTTTTGATCACTGCTCAGATTGACAGGTAGAACTGTTGATGAGCGATATGAGGACAAATAGAAATTTGATCGATAGAAGAATGACTCGATAGAAGAAATTTGATTGAAGGACTGACAAGCTACTGCAGGATTTTCTTATTGCATGGGATATGGATATGGATATGGAATGGAATTGGATACCGTATGGATATGGATATGGAATGGATGTGGATTTGTCATCTTGATATTTGCAAGGCTTTTTGCTTTCATCATTGGGCATTTTTTGGTATTTTTCGCTTTTTGAAATGTGGTAAGAAGATACAAGCATCTAGGTATAATTAGACCGAGATGACCTGAGTATCGCTTACCTGGATTTTGGTATAGCAAGTTAATACAAGCATCTAGTCAAACTTGAATCTAGATAACCTGAGTACTTCTTGCGTTTCAACAGACAAGGATTGCCCCTTTTTATGTTTAGACCTCAGAGTCCTCGATGATCTTTTTGTTGATCATGTCGTTAGACAGAAGTCGTCACATTACTAAAGTTTAATCCACAAGCAGCAGACAAGAAAAATTATGCCCCCATAATAGCATCTCTAGCTTTTGGCATCCTTGAGTAGCATAGGAAGACATAATGACAAAAATCCAAGACCTTGTAACTTAACTCATTGACAAAACTTCTTTGCATTAGATGTGTCTTTTGCCATAATTGATACAGAATTAGTCTTAGTGTCTTTGGTATGGTGCCGCGCTTTGGCTTAGGACAAGTTGATGTTTTGAGTCAAGGACCTTTGTTTAAGGAACGCGCTGTGCTGCACTTGCTTGCCTGGTGAAAGGTATCACAATCCTTATTGGTATCCTCTTAGAACAGTGGCATTCAAGAATCCAAATCCGTAACTAGGTCGAGGAGTTGCCCCAGTTTAGACAAGGATCGACTTATTGTGAGTGAGACGACAGACAAACATGGAGAGACGGACCCTAAGGGACTGACCTAGTGCCTCGGGGGCTCATTGCTAAATGGCCTTGCCTACGTGACGACGCAGAGGCAACGTAGTTTGGGGAGAAACCTGATGGACCTAAGATATGGAGTGGATGAGACACAATATGGACTAGATATGGAACAACTATGGATCAGATATGGAACAGAGATGGATCAAATATGGAATAGATAACACTGATGACAGAGGCTATGTTAGGCTGACACTGCAGACAAGATACTGGATAAGAATTTTGGATAGCCTTAATGCTAGATACTAATGACAAGGGAAACACCACGGATAGGCAGATGGATGGGTGATAGGGGATCAATGGCAGGTAGGTAGAAGGAAACAAGGATGTGATCTCCAAGGACTATGTCGCATAAGAATAACGTGCCCCATTGTAGGTAGAATACGTAGGATTTTTCATGACAATGTTTATGACGACAAGAGGATGAGAGGATAATGAAGGAGTTGCTTGGTTTGGGAGGGATAAGGTATGTCAAGAGACATCTAAAGCATTTGTCACCATTGTGCCCCCAATCTTTATCAAGATCAAAAATAGAGGAAAGGAAGATTTAGGATGGATGGACTAGATAGTATAGGTATGTAATGGATAGAGGAATAGGATAGGAAATGGTATGGACGGAAACTGATAGGAGAAGGGTGGTATGCTGATGAGACAAGGTGCCCCCAAGTGTAGGTGACATAGAAGATCAACTTACACATGATGCCTGTTTGCCAGGTTTTCATCATGGTACTTATCCAAGGTGCCTGTTTGCCAAGTTTTCACCATTGGACGAAGGGATTTTTTTTTTTTTTTTGAATATTTAGATGGGAGAAGGTGGACACAGAAAGGAGAGACTCAAGTATATAGTTCTATAAAAGGTGATAGTCTCACGAGATGGATGTCGTCGCATGGACCATGTCAAGTGTGCTCATAGATGTTGGTAGGGGATTGCATGAAAGTGAGATGAAGTAGGTAGATAGTGGATTATGGAAGGTACGATAGTGGATGATGATGCAGAATACAAAAGGACTTAGGTAAGGATGGAAGGAATGTTTATGCAAAAGCATGGACCATAGGATGAGGAAGATATGTAGGATAGTAGTGGAAGGGAGGGGAGATGGAGTTATATGGAAGTGTTGTGGAATGGAAGGGAACCATAACCAATGGTTGCACATACCGTGATAAACATTGAAGCTTATGATGGGAAGGTGGTGTTGGAAGCAATGAAGATTTTTGCTTGGTGGATGAGTGATTGAGGTATTTAGGGACCCACATAGACTTAGTATTTTTCTGATTTTTTCTTGTCATGTGGGATGGAAGGATTTGATATTTGTGGTTGGCATGGGAGAAAGTGGATGGTTGGGATGCTTTAGAGGTGGATGCCTCATTTGACTTGATAGCTTTTTGCTTGGGTACCCAAACCTTTTTGCTTGTAGATTGTACTTGTGAAGGTATGGGCTTGGGTATATGCAGCTTTAGTGCATCTTCAGAGGTAATCATTTGTTGCTTGGGGACCCACACCTTTTTTAGTTTGGCATTGAGGTGTGTGGGTGTATGCAGCTTTTGATATGGATAATTCTTAGATTCTGTGCTTTTGTATCCTAGGTCATGAGGACGCTTAGGATTTTGGACTTGAGAGGTAGAGGCATCAAAATTTTTGTTGTTGAATTCTCTTGGGATGGTGGAAGTGGGGTAGGTGGAAGCTCTCTGTTTAGACAACATGTGCATTTGTTGGCCATGATTGGGAATGTTAGAGGATTTACAGATGGATGGATAAGGTGTTGGAAGAAGTGGTGGTAAAATGTAGGGAGGGATGTTAGGATTTGGGAGTAGCGGAGGTAGATTGGATGGTGGAAGGTGTATGGTCACATGCTTTTGACAAATGTAGGATGATGGAGGTGGAATGGCGACATATGTTTTGGGGATACAAGAGGGTTTGTGATGGAAAGTGGTAGACTTAGGAGTGGAGGAAGTACCAACGTCTTGAGATTGTTCACCTTGGGGTATGTATCCAAGGCCATATGAAGGTGGAGGAACATTGACATGGACGGGCTCCAAAATACCTTGTTCATGAAGGCCTAAGCCTTTACCTTGATAGTTCATATGTTGGAGTATGCGGTGGACAGCGAGATTATGTGTAGGTGGAACACTAGACACAAGTTCTTTATTGGATGGAGAAGATGAGATAGAGGATAATGGTTGTTGGTGTTCTAAGGAAGAACATTCATGCATGAAGGTAGTGAGACCAAGGATATAGGATAACAGATTTGCAACTTGGTCAATAATGGATGGTGAAGGATCACTAGAATCTTGATCGTCATTATGCTCTTTAGGATCTAAATTATTGGGTTGATCATTCATGTGCACTTGGGAGGCAAGTGTCTCATCATAGGAAGCGGAAGTTGTTGGATCATGGATGGGATTAGATGTAAGAGGGATAGAAGTAATGGAGGTTTCTTGCTCATGGATGGGTATGGGATCAAGTTGTTCAAGGACATCTTCTACATAGGGAATATCTTGATCATAGAACAAATAAAGGTTATGGATGGGTTGGAGTTGGATCTCTTGCTCATGTATAGTTGTTGGGAGATGGATAGGATCAAGTGGCTCATGGAGAGGTTCATTATTATGGATATCATCTTGATCATGGAAAAGATGCATGTTATGGATAGGTTGCAAGAAAGTGGTTTGATCTTGACTTGGACTAGGGATTAATGTTTCCTCATGCTTAGGATTAGACTCTTGACATACCTCTTGGGTTGCTTGAATGGAAGTGGATAGCTCTTGGGTAGGCTTGACATGTTCTTGAGGGTTATTGACATGGAAGTATAGTAGCTCTTGACTTGGGTTCATGGTAGTAGGTTCTTTGATAAGCTCAAGGGGTTGTGGATGACATGAAGGTGTTGTAGGATTTGATATGGGATTGGAAGAATCTTTGGAAAGGTCAAGGACTAAAATTTGGGGGCATGGTTGACTTTCTGCTAGTAGCCCTTGGGTCACATCATTGGTAGGTGTATGGATAGGTGAATGAGGGGATTTAGCTTTCTCCCTATCTTTTCTCTGGTAGTATAAATTTGGCAAAACTCTTTCCCACAACTCATCTAATTCTTTTTTGGTCACCCATTTAGAGTTTGAGGAACTCCATAATGGTGTTGGTGTGGGATTGGCATGTTTTGGAATATGTGTCTTAGGAGTTAGCGAAGGAGGACTAGTAGAAGTGGTATATGATTTCCCCTTTGAGGTGGCAATTGCCCTGTCAATAGTATCATTAAGACGGGAAAAGAAGGTATGATTTTGGGACGAGGCACAGCTAGTACTGGCACGTTCAGCTTGCAAGATTGCCATTTCTTGTTGTAAGACTTGGATTTGTTGGTTAATTGCTATACACTCTTGGGGTGACGGACCTGAGTTTATTTGCAATTTCAGGTATTGGAGTTTTTGACCAAAATATTCCAATTGGTTTTCCATTGACACAAGACCGAAAAAACTTACTGGTTTGGATGAGCAACAACAGAAGGCAGATGTGCAAAAAAGTCGATATATATGCACAACACTGGTGAAGTTTGCATGCGCCAAAACAGAGTGCAGATGCTCAATACTGTCAAATGTACAAAAAGTCAGTGTACATGCATAAATCTGGCTCTTTGCTTGTGTTTTCTCAGAACTTAGAAATTTTGGATCGTTTTCAGGATTTTTCAGTGTTTTTGGTTTGAAAAACTTGGTGTTTCTGATGATGTTGATGTTCAATTATGGCAAAAGCACAGCAAACACATAGAAGTTTTCCATGATTTTTCTTTTTTATGTTTTTTTGTGTTTTTGGACTATTATGACTCAAAGACAAGTACAACCTAGGCAAGATGTGACAATATTCGTTGAATCCTCTAGCTGTGCCACTCAAAGCGTGTAGCTCCAGAATCTGGTAGCACCGGCTCCCCTCCATGGCACTCACTTCTCACGCATACCAGATTCAAGTGTCCTTAGGCTCGTCCCCACATCGAACCTTAGGATTGTCCCTGCTACCTCTACTAAGAGTCACTTGAATCGAGGCCGCTTCAAGAGCTCCGCCCTTTGCATCAACGAATAGGGGCTTTTGGCTTACTACACAATTGGTTCTTAGATAGGGCAACCGTTCGAGTGGTTACACGTGCGGCGGCGCTACTCTCCGTTATGGAGTCTCCCAGCCTCAAAGGGTTACGCCTATGAGGGTTTTGGGGGAGGTTGGCTGTCGGTGTAACACAACAGCACTCGTTGCTTGAGGTTTTCACCCCAAGCACAATTTATTTTAAGTGGCTTGGTAGGGCTTGGCTTTAGCCTGTTACCACTCAGGGTCGTTCCCACTTGGACAGGCGTGCATCCAAGGGCAGGCCCCCCTAAAGGTTTGACAAAAAGAATGACAAGTCTGGCACTTTGATCACCCAGTTAAGGGGAGAGCATAAGCCTATTGTCATTCGCAAGCACAGAGTACAGTGGTTAATCCAACCTAGTTAAAATAAAAAAACTAAACGGGCTAAACTAATTTGTGCACTCACACGATTGTTAACTTGAAAAGTGATTAATCATAGCATTGTTCATTTCCCATTTGTTAACTTTGAAAGTGATTAATCATAGCATTGTTCATTTCCTGTTTGTTAACTTTGAAAGTGATTAAGCATAGCATTGTTCATTTCCCATTTGTAAAAGAAAGCAATGATTAAGCTAGAAAATGAATCAACAATGCAAGATAGCAATTTGGTCCAATTACTTCCTTCCTAGTTAGGGATTATGTGTAATTTGTCATGAAATGTATTTGATTACTTCACCCCTAGTTAGGCTAGATGAACTAAGCAAAACATCTAGATGACCTAATCCAGCCACTACTCCTGCAAAACAGATGTTAGTTCCAGCATGCAAAAGTCAAAAAAAACCCAAAATAGAAATTAGAAGACAGATATGCAACACTACTGCCTGAATGCGCAGAAACAGGGAGTGTGCGGCTTTTTGAACAGAAGCGCAAATACAGATATCAAATGCACAAAAGAATGAGGTATAGGTACAAAAATAGCAGATGTGCAAAAGGACGAGGTGAATGTGCAAATTGAGAGTTCAGATGTGCCAGTTCATCAGATGCATCATTTTGGAAGGCAAATGCGTTGTTTTAGAAGCTGAATGTGCAAAACTGGCTTTTGTCAGAAACCTGTTCGTCACCTGTATGGACCTGTCTTCAAGAAAACTCAGATTTTTTTTTATTAGTAGTGGGGCAAGGGCCCCACGGTGGGCGCCAAAATGTGAGGGGGAAATTTGGTTATTCAAATCAATGAAACATAATCCCAAACATCTACAGAATAATAAAGATAAAAGAGATTTAAAATAAAGAACAGACAATACCTTCACCTTTTACCTTTTTGCCTTCTGTAGTTCGCCTATCTTCGTTCGATCTTGATTGTGAAGCCCTCAGAAGCTGTTGCTTGCTTGCTTGTTTGAAGATGACAAATGAAGAATGGCTAGGATACTTTGGTATTTGAAGATGAGCTTCAAATACAGAAATGGAGGATGCTATGAAGTGCTCAAATATAATGGGGGTGCCAAAGGCGCGCTTAGATTCCTGCAGCATAAGTTTACACAAACTCCAGATATTGAGATGAAGAGAAGAAGGTTATATTTATAGAAGAGAGTGAGGGAAGATCAATGGTTGAGAAGAAAAGAATGAATCAACAGAGGAGGATTGTTGAGGAACGTAAAAAAAATGGAAGAAAGACATGTGTCATTCAAAAAGAAGCTTTGTTGAGTTAAAAGCTTTCTTGATGAGTTTTCATTTTCTTTAAATTAGAATTTATTTTTCTAATTTAAGAGCAAAGTTGCTTTAAAGTTGCTTTAACTCATCTTTTACTTTTGTATGACAAGAGGAATTTATTTTTAGAAGATATTGAAAATAAGAAAAAGAATTAAATAAATAAATTTATTTAATTTAGAAGATAAGAAAACAAATTAAATAAATAAATTTATTTAATTCATTTTTAGAAGATTTGGAAGATAAGAAAGCAAATTAAATAAATAATTTTATTTAATTTAGAAGATAAGAAAACAAATTAAATAAATAAATTTATTTAATTCATTTTTAGAAGATTTGGAAGATAAGAAAGCAAATTAAATAAATAAATTTATTTAATTTATTTTTAGAAGATTTGGAAGATAAGAAAGCAAATTAAATAAATAAATTTATTTAATTTATTTTTAGAAGATTTAGAAGATAAGAAAGCAAATTAAATAAATAAATTTATTTAATTTACTTGCACATGATTTTGGAAGAATAAATAAAATATTTAATTATATTTTATTTTTAGGGATTTTAATTTAAATAAATTTGCATTTTATTTAAATTAGAAAGAATGAAAGATTTAATTAAATAATTAAAATTATTTAATTACTTAGAAGAATGGATGTTTTAATTAAATAATTGAAATTATTTAATTATTTAGAAGAATAAAGTTAATGTAGATGAAATTAATTAAATAAACGAAATTTATTTAATTAAATGGGAGGAAGTGAATCAAATAAATAAATAAATTTATTTATTTATTGATAGAGGACTATGAAGATGAAATAAATATTTAAAATATTTATTTAAGTAGAGTCATGTCATTTTTAGGTGTATACAGTTCCTATAGCAACTATTGTAGATGTAACTACATCAACTTTTTCTATAGTTGTTCCTGCAGTAGTTGTTTCTGTAGCAGCTAGGGTTGAATAAGTATTACCAGTACACAAATACAATGTGCCTACCTTCTCACCTTTAGCTACTACTAATGCACCTTTAGTGACCTTCTAGACTCTGTTTGAATGTATTTGAATGAGAGACAAAGTTAGTTACAACCATGACCAAGCTATTCCAGATTTTTGGCAAAGAACATAAAATCAAGAGAGCCCTCACCTGTTCATCGAAATTCACCTTTATAGAATTTAATTGGCTAGTGACTGTATTAAATTGAATTAAATGGTCTGTAACTAACCCTCCTTTAGTCATTTTCATATTAAACAAATGCTTCTTAAGAAATACCTTATTTGAGACTGAGCATTTTTTATACAACTGCTCCAACACTGTCATCAATCCATCAATAGTCGATGCTTTTGAAATATTAAATGCCACGGATGGTGCCATGAACAACTAAATGGTTCCCAGTGCCTTTCTGTCTAGTATCTCCAATTCTTCATCTGACATTGCGACTGGCTTCTTCTCTTTTCCTTGCAATGGCCACCACAAATCTTTCTGATACAAGTAATCTTCCATCTGCATCTTTCATAATTGATAATTATGTCCATTGAACTTCTCAACCTTGAATTTACCTTCTTCCATTGCTCCCACTCAAATCTAAAATTCCCTACCAATTCACCAAAATCACATGGCTCTGATACCAGTTGTTAGGATTTTTATGGCAGACCGAAGCAATACAATTAATAATTATATGTAGATTTAAATAACATAGAAATAAACAATAAAGAATAACACAAATAAACACAGAGATTTAATGTGGTTCACCTAATGTGGGCTACATCCACAAACATAGCCATCTGATATTATTATCCAACAAAACTAATTACAACCAGCAATCTACATAGCTCAATACCACAGCAATATGCATTACAAACTCAACCATGACTCTTAGCTTTTCACCTTCTCCAACCGCCTTTTATCAAACGTTATGGTGGTTACACAAAGTAAGATTTTTTACATGTCAGCCAAAAATAAATTAACTACCAACACTTTTATCAAATAACAAGCAACTCCCCTATTAAATACTTTGGGGTCCACGGCTGACAAAGTCACCAAAATTTACATTTTACATTGTTGCAGGTACCCGCAGCCATGACTGGAACATGGTCAGTCACCATATAATAACACCATTAAGGATTGTAAGAAAGCCCCTAGCATGGTTCCCATACACTAGGGGATTATCATGTTAATTGTTAACCACATTAGATAGTTGAACTTGACTATTTCTTGCCTTATCCCCAAAAAGGATGATAACAAGGCCAAGAAAATTGTGGATTACTCAGACTCTAGTCCTAAAGACTCAGATGATAGTAGCTAGGAATAGATTGGTTCTGGGATTGGGTCAAATTCAGAATCAGAGGAGTCCACTAAGAGTGACTCCCAAATGAAAACTAAGGCTAGTGATGCAGGTGGTACTAGGGAGCGCAAAAGAAAAAGGGAGGAGACTCTTAAGAAAAGGAAGATGGAACCTATCAAGAAGAATGTGGGTAGATCCCATGAATTATAGAGGAATACTAGAACCCCAAGACTCCATGACAAAGGGAAAGCACAAATTTCTTACTTCTCAGATGCTACTATAGGGGAACCCTTCCCAAGAATTTAGAACCCTTATCCCTTGATCCCCAAGGACTTCATTCTTCCTTTCCCTAACCCCAATTCCTTGCAAGAGTTGTCAGATGACCTGAGTCTAGTAAACTAGAATGTGGTTACTCTCCATCAAACCTTTGAAGCACTAGTACAATCTCATTAAATGGTTCTATGTAGAGATTAAAACCATTAATATCAAAATGGAAATTATGGTCAAGAAGTAGAGGGGGGAAACCTAGGTGTCTATTGGGGAGGATTTGTTGATATTTCAAAATTGGGAAGCTAATCCCAATGTGAATAAAATGATGGAGGAAATCACTAATTAGAAGGAAAGGGTTTCTATCATGGAGGAGGTTCTAAAAGGCAAGGATAACTAGGATACAGGATTTATAGCCTTGGAGTAGGATATGGCTAAGTTAAATGAAAACTTAAATAGGGTGGTCAAAAATAGTGTTATGGAGTTAAAGAGTGCCAATGACAAGGTGAAAAAGATGACTATAGGTACTAGTCCCACAGGGATTGCCAAAGAGGAAACAAGTTTGAGTGCCATAACTAGGAGAACTAGAAACAAAAGTGATCATGGTGGTAAGAAACAGCCTCAAGAATATCAAGAACTTAATGATATCTTCTTTTTGGTAGAATTATAAGCTATAGATAACCTCAATAGAATGTATTCTATGTTCTATTAGTAGTGTTTTCTATTTTTCTATATTTTTTATGTCATTCTGTTATGGGTCAATTGTTCTTGTGCTAACAATTAGCCTATTATAAAGGATTTTAAGGCCCCTTCAAAACCTATTATTTACCCCTTTTATCAAAAACATTACCAACATGATGTAGAAGAGAGAAGTGACCATGTGGAGTTGTCAACCAAAATCTAGCAATATGTAGCCTTAGCAAATAACAACATTCGAGTATGTAGCCAAGAGAGCCAAGAGAAGGAGAGAGAGAGAAATCTTATTGTTGGATTTAAAAGATTACTTTTACAAAAGGTTCCTTGGAAGTTAAAGGGTTAGATTTAGAATAGAAAGGCATTTCTTTGGTAGGAAGACATTACAATAGATGATAGTAGGTAGTTGGGTAGAAATAATAAATGACTAAATTATAGAAACTAAAGGGATGCTAGCACATTGCACAGACATCGACACATTGCACTAAAATCCTAGAGAAAATTATCACACCCTATTTTTTAAACTAATGTATTTATTTTCATGAAGACAGATAGTTAGTTAGAGAAAATATTATGATTATAGTTAAAGATGGAAAACTACATTTTTGCTTTATATTAATATGCTAGAAATAATTGTTTATGATGTCATTATTTAACATGTGGTTAAAATGATGTAATAGACTAACTACTGTCTTATGACTGAGGTGGATGCAGGAACAATGTTGTTTTTCCCTCTGACAAGACAAGAGAGATTATCACCATGGAGATGATGCTAGATCACATGAATGCAATGATCCTTATGCCATCTAAAACACACACACACACATTTATTAGATAGATCAAATCATTCTTTTCTTTGGAGGTCATCATTAAGATGAAGATTTAATCCTTGTTCGTCATCAAATCATAATAGATGTGCAATAATTCTTCGTCGATAAATACGTTTACGATTATGCATGTTAAGCATTGGAGAGTTCATAATGACAACATATATTAGATAAGTGTATTATTATTGTTGTTGTTGTTGTTGTTGTGAATATTATGATTATTATTAATATTATTGTTAGTCAATCTATTATCTTTTGGAGATTTTTAAGTCTCTTTTATTCCTTTATGTAATCCCTATATACTTGGAGAGTGGGGAGAAAGGAGCAGTCACTCCACTTCCTCCATAATCTCCACATAATCTTACTCATTAAACTCACAGGAGTGGAAGAGCAATGATAGACATTTCCATTATTATACGGTTATGAGACATCAAGTGGCAAGAGGGGATTATTACACACACACAGAAATAGAAGAGAAGGAGCTCATTACTTATAGGGAGGATGAGATAGCAAGAGATTCAAAGGCATGGACTGGTTGTTTAGTAGGTGAGTCTATCTTTCATGGAAGACTTTGATAATGCCTGTAATATAATGTTTATCTAGTGCAGTAAGCATTAGAGCTGAGATAATAGTGTTTATCTTGAGTAGGGCAATGGTCTTACCTTGTGCTTTAAGAACTATAGATGGATTTGTATATGCTTTGAAGAATTAAATAGATTGTTATTTCTATGCATTAGAGAGCCTTACGACTGTGACTTCAATGTCTATATCTCCACATTGATAAAGAAGCTCAATAGGCTACATAGAGCCATGGATATTGGCCATAGAGTCTTTTGAAAACTATAAGTAAGGATAATACCAAATATAGTCTTAGATTTTTTATGTGTTATTCCTAATCAACTATGTTTATATATCCGTTATATATATATATATATATATATATTCATATTGAACTTGTTTTCCAGACCGGCTGTGTATACTTTAATGGAATAACAATATAGTATACAAAGGAATACCATGTTTATATGATAACCAATGTGAGACTAAGTAGACTGTGTGTTTACAGTAAGCTAACTATGATAGAGTATATCGACTGTGTTTATACAATAGGTCAACTATGTGTATACAGTAGGTCGACTATGTGTATACAATAGGCTGACTGTGTTCTTACAATAGGTTGACTGTGTGTATACAATAGGCCGACTGTGTATAAGTTTTGGATGGCAAAGTTTAATGTTTATAGGCTGAACATATTAAGGAAAGGCCATATATAATGTTCATAGGCTGAGCCCATTAATGATAGGCCATATGTATTGATAACAGGTTGAGTATATTATTATTAAGCCTTATGTTTAATCATAGACTGAATGTAATGTTCTTAAGCCGAATGAGTCTTAAGAAGAAGTCGACCGAGAGAGGTTGACTGAGCCCTTTTAAGCGGCCAACTATGCTTAAGAGAAGTACAATTGTACCTAGAATCTTCATTATTGAGCTAATGTAACTAAGGATAGAGAGAGACCAAGTGAAGGTCATATGTATATGAATGCATATATCAAAGAATGAGTTGTTTTAGAAAACTATTCTAGAGATATTTAAATTATATGTAATTGGGTTTTATAGAGAAATGATCTTCAATCCTATTCTAAGCTAAGGATAGCCACAACATGGTTAAGGGATAAATTCATTATGTCATTAGAATATTATGCTACAGATTATTTGATATTATATTATCTTTTGATATTCATGAGAAGGTGAATTCAAGTTATTGGTATATGATTAGATTTAATGGGATTAGATTTTAAAAAATGGTACCAAAAACTAATCTCTTAAACAAAATTAACCATCTGAAACAATACTTTTTAGGTTCAAGCAGATTGGACCAACACCTATTAAAGACCATAGACCATTGCATAGGGCTCAAATTAATAGACCAACACTTGTTGGCAAAACTGATGGGTTCAAAGAAGTTGGAAATGATGTTATAAACTTTTTTAGATCCTCCTTTACAAATCTCAGAACCATTAGTCCATTTCAAGTCTTCATAAATTTTAGCATTGAACTTAAGACTCACAGGTACTTGTAATTTATTAAGAACTTTTTGCAGAATAGAGTATGTTTTCTTTTGTGAGTTAGTGATATCAAATATCACTCTCAGTTCATTCCAAATTTTGAGTTTTCCATTTTATAAAATATCATTGAAGTTACTAATCTCTTTGTTATCCCATTTTTTTGCAGAGCAGCCTTGTAATAAGGCAAAGGGCTTGTTCTTCCACTGAAGATTCCACCATATGGACTAAAAACTGAACACTTCTTTCCCATTATTGTTGCATGCACTGCCATTCTCAATAAGAGATATGATCATTTCCCATGCTTTCCAAATGCTTCTAAATACACTAGAGCCAAAGGTGAGAAAAAAAATCTGCTGAAAAGAATATCATGTGGATGAATATTTTTCCAATATTTTCCCTTTTTTGGTATAACCAATTATATATTGTTCTTGACTAGAATCTTCCAAGGCTCATTCCCTTCAAAAGATTTCAATAGCCAATGCAATACCTTGAGTTCTAAGGTCTTTCAGACCAAGACCCCCACAATCTTTCACCATATAACACCATTCCCATTTGACAGCTGCCCTCCTTTGCTCCCTTTGCCATCAGACCATAATAAATCCCTAATCTTTTTGTGCACATCATTGATATGACATCTATTGAAGAACCAAATAGATGAATAGTAGATAATATAAGAGGACATGATTTTTTGACAAACTTGCACTCTACCTGCCATTGACAAATATTGATGATTCCGTTTCATTAACTTCTTGTTAATCTTATCTTTCACCCATTTCCACATATCATTTAGAGAGGGATTTATAGAGAAAGGAATCCCTGGGTATCTGACCTATTTGTTAGGTCCTCCCCAATCAAACCCCAAATCATTGAAACAGTCAGGAGGAGAACTATTCCAACTGAGAAGAATGGACTTTTAAATAGAATTTTTTGATCATGAGGCTTGGCATAAGATATCCAATTTACTTAGAAAATTTATAAATTTATTTTCTTCCATGCTTACAGATGCAGGAGCATCCCTGGTTCAAGAGAAATCTTGCATCAACCAAAAACATTTGCATTTCATTTTGTTTGCATTTCAATTCTTTCATTTTCCAGTTTAGTTCAAGCAGTTTAGTCAGTAGCAGTTTTCAGCTTGTGGTCCAGTTTTGGCAATTCACATCTTGCGGATCTAGACTTAGCATCTACATTCATTCATCTACATCATATCAAGATTTCAAAGCATTTGGACCAGTTACTGGAAAGATATCGCTATCAGAAGTTGAGCATTTTCTCAAACCAAAGCATTCTAACAGTTCTTGATAATCAGCTGTGTTAGCGCCTGATTTGACTGGCAGTTTTTTGAGCAAATTTCATGCAGGCGCTCTCCCTAAGTATCCAAAAAATGCTCCAAGTGTTGGACCTCCTCAGTGTTTTTTCAGCTGCATCATCATATTTTCTTGATGAGGAGGTCATCATCATCATGTTTGTTTCGATGAAGGTCAGCATCATCATGTTCTCCGTCGACCGGTTTCTCATCGTCATCATCATATTTTATTATCGGGTGATGTTTGGTTTTTATCATGATGATGCTGACGAGCTACAGTGCGCCCTGATCTGCTTGCGAGGGTGATTCTTCAAAGTATCCGGTGATTCTTCCATTTATCACCTTGCCCAGACATGATGATGATGTTGCCCCGATATTCTGAGGGGGTTATTCTCTAAGTTGTTCGACCTGACTTGCTTTTTCTTAAGGGTCGTCATCATCATCATCATGTTTCCAGTTATCACCGTGTTGCTTGCGAGGGTCATCATATTATCTGCATCATGATATTTCGCCGGGGTGATATTTCTATCATCGGGTGATCTTGGTTATGATCATCCTGATGATGTTGTTTGAAGAGTTCTGAGTGCGACCCGATATTCACTGGGGTCATCATTTTTTGAACGTCAGGATGATCTTAGTCAATATCATCCTGATGATGTTGTATCACTTGTTCGTTGTTTTGTCATCCTGATGATGCTGACGTCATCCTTATATCAGGGTGATATCTTTCTTTCTGCCTATCTGCATCATGATATTTCCGAAGGAGGGGGTGATATTTTCATATCACTCGAGTGTGTGTTTGTTCCAGCATCATGATGATGCTGATATCAAGGAGATATCCGCCTGCCGGCTTCGTGCGCTATCTAGAGGGGGTGATCTTTTCGAGCATCATCATATTCATCTATCGCCCCGATCTTACAGAGGAGCTACAGTGCAACCTGATATTTGCACATCAGGATGATATTTCCAAATATCCGGTTGTCTTCCGAATATCATCCTGATGTTAATATGATGATGACGTCATCCGGATGTGAGGAGGTGCGCAGTAGGCAGATATGATGATGACGTCAGCAGGATATGATGATGACGTCATCAGGATGTTCATCGGCCAGACTTTTGTTATAAGCTCAGCAGGAGGATGTTTCTCCGATGGATCCGGTTGTGCGGGTGAAGGCGAATATCATGCAGTTATATTGCGATATGATGATGACGTCAGGGTGATATTTCGAGCAACAGGATATCATGCTGCTGGAGGATGATGATGATGAAGTCTTATACTAGTGTCATCAGGAGCAAAAGCACCGACATGATATATGCTCATGACCTAGTATATAAAGTGTTAATGAGGTTGCTGCGGGGTGCATGTGGGATAATGTTATCCTGCATTTTCGAAATATCATGATGATGAATCTCGGCGGGAAGTGGTTGCGATTAGCTGTCTGATGTTCTTCCCAAGGCCGCGGGTTGGTGCGCCATTAATGGCGATTGTTGCAGAGGTATGGGCGATGGCGTGGGCTGATCCAGTACCTGGTTGAAGATCTGAATCCCTAGGCGGCGGCGCAAGGCTCGAAAAATCTTCCTGTCTCCTCCCCTACCTGCTGCATTAATGTTTGGGCGCCATTTCTATGATACTGTATATCTGGCGGGATTTTTGGTCAACCTGGTAGTTAATGCTGAATACACCCTCCTGCTATATAATGCAGACGGTGTTATTCATTCAAGGTTGTTGAAAGTTGAGGATTTTTGGCTCTGTAATCCAAAACCAGATGATCTGGTTGCTCTGTACAGTTTATCTTGAGAGTTTATGTATCTCCTGTTGTACGACTTGGCATGAATCCACTGATTTCATGGTTGATCTTATATGAGTAATGCTGTCTTAGCATGTGTTGTGTTAATTCTGTCTCCAGTATTGCATGTATTCTTCTTCTGGATCTGGATATTTGCTTATGTTTAGATTCTAGAGCATAGAATTCCTATGTTGAATGTCTGATCTTTTAACTTCTGCTCAAGGGGCAGATTAAACTGTTTTCAGGTTGAACATTGGGAAGGGTATACTGCAGTAGGGATGCCATAAGTAGAGATAACTCAACACTCTTCATTGGGAGATATCTGTAAGGCAGATATCATGTGTATCCCCCTGAAATCCAGTTTTAGCTGTTTATGCTGATCATTCACAGGTGTATGTCTACCGACTCCAAGCCCTGGATAGGCACCAATCATGCTGTGTTCTTGTGTTATACACCATGTCCAGCTTTGCATCCAAAATTCATACTAAAACATTTCATACTTCCACCTGTTAGTTGTAGGAGTAGGATTAGGAACCCCCTGCATGCTCTCATACCCAACCAGACATCATGTCCAAGAATGTTGCCAGCCTTGTGATCTATCATGCAGATCTTGGTCCATACATGAGAGTATTCTGCCTGTTGTTGTCAAGTTAGATCTTTCTATCTTTGAGCTAGTCAAGGTTACATCTTGAGTTATAGGGATACCCCCCTTGGTGCGGCAGAACCAGAAGTGAAGGGGAGGAGCTCACGCAACCTCCTGTATTCAGTTGGCCTGAATCTGCCTGTGCATTAGAAGTGGCAAACCCTAATGCTGATTCAGAAGAAATGTCAACAAAATGGCGACTCTGCTGGGGAGATCAATGTCATATCCATGAAAGTTTGAGTCTACAAGATTAATAAATTAGACCTGGAAACTGTTTGTTGCAGTAGAGAAAAAAGGTTGTATATGTGACTCTGCTGGTGGATGACCCAGAAAGAAAGAAATCAATCTACAGCTTCAGCTTGTTTGAAGCTCATTCCTCTTCAAGGAGGTGGCGACTCTGCATCAAAGAACCTGATAAAAGAACAAAATCAGCTAGAGAAGAATTTGCAGCTTCTGCAACATATCCAGGTATTTCATATTATTTGACAGATTCCCTATTTGGTGAGAAAGCACTGGTTAAAAGGGAACATTGGTGAAAACAGAGCTTGCATGTTTCTATTAGAACTTACACTGTATTTCAAAGGGCATGCAATATTGTTCAAAAGACTCATTTAAGGGACTTTAGGCAAGTTTAAAAAAAAAACAGTCTAAACTTTGAGTGCCTAAAGTCATTGTTTGTAGAAAATCTGAGTAGAGAGGAGGGTTGCAATAACATAAAGGATGTATTATCTGCCTATGCACCCTTGTGAAGTGTCAGATGCAAAAATGTATAGTAGTCAGTCCCAACAATGTAATAAAAGAAATTTCAACATAGATAGATATAAGCCCATAGATTTCAATGGCATTTGTGGCTATCCAAATGCCTTTCCACCTAAAATCAGAAATTTTTTGCCTAAATTCAAGGGTATAAAGGATGAATCAGCTGAAAGACACTTGCAGCAGTTCCTAAATGTGATAGATGATTTTGAGATTGACCATGAGGATGTGGTTATGAGATTATTTGTTCAATCTCTAGATGAAGATGCAAGGGACTGGTTTTCCTACCTTCCAGCTCACTCTGTCAACTCTTGGCATGGTTTTAAATCTGCATTTCTAATACAGTATGGTGAAAGAGTTTCTGAATATGCAGCTATTAGTGACTTCATGTACATCCATATTGAAGAAGATGAGTTGATCCCAGCCTTTAACCTCAGATTTATGAGGGCATTGAATAGAATTCCAGAATGCATGAGACCTAATGATGCACTGTGCTTAGTTACCTACTTGGGAGCCTTTGATGGGAAAATGAGTTATAGATTAAGAGACAAGGAGCCCACCTCATTGCATCAGGCACATCAGTTTGCATTAGATATTGAAAACAATTGGAGGTATGGAATACAAAAGGGTTATTTCTCTGAAAATTTTTGTTGTCCTGCAGCCCCCAGTGTTAATGAAGGATTTAATTCAAGAATTGATAATGAATGTCATAGCACTCACACCCCTGTTGTCCCAGTTTTTGCATCATTCCAAGTGGATGATGTTTCTATCATAGAGGAGGATGTCCTTTTTTGCCTAGCAGGTGAAGTTGAAAATGATAATTTTTCAAGTAATATTTGCATACCAGTCCTAAACAAAGAGCTTTCATGTTTAAATGATCCAGTTGTGCAGAGTTGTGATCATATGGATCAAGAATCAATATCAGTTTCATCAGGAAGCATTGGAGGGCTAGAAAATGATGCAGATTGTTCAACTTCAGAGTGCATTGAAACAGTAGCAATCTTGTATATGGGGCAATCAGTTGATAAAAATGATATCCATGACCAGTGCATGGATCAGGTTTGTTTTTCTTATGACTCTGGATCTGATAGTAATGAAGAAGAATTGGAATGTCATGAAGAAGAAGCACAGGCCTTTGCAGTGAACGTTAATCCCCTTTATGATGAGCCTGCTGATGCATATGATGTTGTGAGTCTTGACTTTCAGTGGTGCAGGATTAACCCTTTGTTTGAGGATGATGATACTGATTTGCAAGCTGTGAATAATGAATGTTCATCATCACCTGATTCAGACATGTGCAACATTGGGAGCGTGGATCAGGTTTTGTTTTCAAAATCAGTAGATATTAGGGGTCTCATATTTTCTGAGTATTTTGAATTGTTGGATCAGCTGGATGAATACCTGATAATATGCAGCAACCAGATAAATGATAAAGAATGCCAAGAGCAATATGATGTACTGTCTGAGGGACATAACATACATGTGTTGCCTAATGTTGAAGAATATTATGTGTGTGGTTATATGTCTAATTCTGAAATCCAAAATGACAGAGCTGAAAATGATGGTGGCAACTTTTCAAAACTGGTGGAATATTTTTTTAAGCAGGTGACATTATGGGCAGATTATGTCAATCTTTTCAGTTGGGATTGGGATCTTTCAGCTTGGAATCAGGCATTTGACAAGAAAAAATTGTGGTTTTTCCTTTTTGGCTGCCCGGGGCCGCCAAAATAATGTTTAAAAATATTGTGTTTGGTGATGCAGATCATGATAACTTCATGACTCTATTGCCCAATGGATAAGGGACTAGTCTGCATCCCAGAGATCTGGGGTTCTCGCTGCAGTCTTGCACCTGCACGTCCCCAGACAGAGCCACTATTAGCGCCTGATTTGACTGGCAGTTTTTTGAGCAAATTTCATGCAGGCGCTCTCCCTAAGTATCCAAAAAATGCTCCAAGTGTTGGACCTCCTCAGTGTTTTTTCAGCTGCATCATCATATTTTCTTGATGAGGAGGTCATCATCATCATGTTTGTTTCGATGAAGGTCAGCATCATCATGTTCTCCGTCGACCGGTTTCTCATCGTCATCATCATATTTTATTATCGGGTGATGTTTGGTTTTTATCATGATGATGCTGACGAGCTACAGTGCGCCCTGATCTGCTTGCGAGGGTGATTCTTCAAAGTATCCGGTGATTCTTCCATTTATCACCTTGCCCAGACATGATGATGATGTTGCCCCGATATTCTGAGGGGGTTATTCTCTAAGTTGTTCGACCTGACTTGCTTTTTCTTAAGGGTCGTCATCATCATCATCATGTTTCCAGTTATCACCGTGTTGCTTGCGAGGGTCATCATATTATCTGCATCATGATATTTCGCCGGGGTGATATTTCTATCATCGGGTGATCTTGGTTATGATCATCCTGATGATGTTGTTTGAAGAGTTCTGAGTGCGACCCGATATTCACTGGGGTCATCATTTTTTGAACGTCAGGATGATCTTAGTCAATATCATCCTGATGATGTTGTATCACTTGTTCGTTGTTTTGTCATCCTGATGATGCTGACGTCATCCTTATATCAGGGTGATATCTTTCTTTCTGCCTATCTGCATCATGATATTTCCGAAGGAGGGGGTGATATTTTCATATCACTCGAGTGTGTGTTTGTTCCAGCATCATGATGATGCTGATATCAAGGAGATATCCGCCTGCCGGCTTCGTGCGCTATCTAGAGGGGGTGATCTTTTCGAGCATCATCATATTCATCTATCGCCCCGATCTTACAGAGGAGCTACAGTGCAACCTGATATTTGCACATCAGGATGATATTTCCAAATATCTGGTTGTCTTCCGAATATCATCCTGATGTTAATATGATGATGACGTCATCCGGATGTGAGGAGGTGCGCAGTAGGCAGATATGATGATGACGTCAGCAGGATATGATGATGACGTCATCAGGATGTTCATCGGCCAGACTTTTGTTATAAGCTCAGCAGGAGGATGTTTCTCCGATGGATCCGGTTGTGCGGGTGAAGGCGAATATCATGCAGTTATATTGCGATATGATGATGACGTCAGGGTGATATTTCGGGCAACAGGATATCATGTTGCTGGAGGATGATGATGATGAAGTCTTATACTAGTGTCGTCAGGAGCAAAAGCACCGACATGATATATGCTCATGACCTAGTATATAAAGTGTTAATGAGGTTGCTGCGGGGTGCATGTGGGATAATGTTATCCTGCATTTTTGAAATATCATGATGATGAATCTCGGCGGGAAGTGGTTGCGATTAGCTGTCTGATGTTCTTCCCAAGGCCGCGGGTTGGTGCGCCATTAATGGCGATTGTTGCAGAGGTATGGGCGATGGCGTGGGCTGATCCAGTACCCGGTTGAAGATCTGAATCCCTAGGCGGCGGCGCAAGGCTCGAAAAATCTTCCTGTCTCCTCCCCTACCTGCTGCATTAATGTTTGGGCGCCATTTCTATGATACTGTATATCTGGCGGGATTTTTGGTCAACCTGGTAGTTAATGCTGAATACACCCTCCTGCTATATAATGCAGACGGTGTTATTCATTCAAGGTTGTTGAAAGTTGAGGATTTTTGGCTCTGTAATCCAAAACCAGATGATCTGGTTGCTCTGTACAGTTTATCTTGAGAGTTTATGTATCTCCTGTTGTACGACTTGGCATGAATCCACTGATTTCATGGTTGATCTTATATGAGTAATGCTGTCTTAGCATGTGTTGTGTTAATTCTGTCTCCAGTATTGCATGTATTCTTCTTCTGGATCTGGATATTTGCTTATGTTTAGATTCTAGAGCATAGAATTCCTATGTTGAATGTCTGATCTTTTAACTTCTGCTCAAGGGGCAGATTAAACTGTTTTCAGGTTGAACATTGGGAAGGGTATACTGCAGTAGGGATGCCATAAGTAGAGATAACTCAACACTCTTCATTGGGAGATATCTGTAAGGCAGATATCATGTGTATCCCCCTGAAATCCAATTTTAGCTGTTTATGCTGATCATTCACAGGTGTATGTCTACCGACTCCAAGCCCTGGATAGGCACCAATCATGTTGTGTTCTTGTGTTATACACCATGTCCAGCTTTGCATCCAAAATTCATACTAAAACATTTCATACTTCCACCTGTTAGTTGTAGGAGTAGGATTAGGAACCCCCTGCATGCTCTCATACCCAACCAGACATCATGTCCAAGAATGTTGCCAGCCTTGTGATCTATCATGCAGATCTTGGTCCATACATGAGAGTATTCTGCCTGTTGTTGTCAAGTTAGATCTTTCTATCTTTGAGCTAGTCAAGGTTACATCTTGAGTTATAGGGATACCCCCCTTGGTGCGGCAGAACCAGAAGTGAAGGGGAGGAGCTCACGCAACCTCCTGTATTCAGTTGGCCTGAATCTGCCTGTGCATTAGAAGTGGCAAACCCTAATGCTGATTCAGAAGAAATGTCAACAAGCTGAAGGAGAAGGCTTGCAGATTATTCCTTGACTTGTGGATCCTATTGACACATCATTCAATGTTCTTTGGTTCATGGTCAACCTTCCCTGAGGGTCCACACATTGTTCCTTTCATTTGAGAAAGTGTTATATGCATTTAGGTCTGACCTATCTGTGAACACGTTACATCTCTTCATTAGAGTTTGTGACCTTCCTTGGCTGACGCGGAGGAATCTATTGGTCTAGAAATGATATATAAAGATGTAATAGATCCTTAGGAAAGGAATCAAGTTAAGAAGTTAGCAATTGATTCATATTCTATAGTTTAGTTTTTTTGCGAAGGAGCTTCAAAGCCTTGTCTTGCGCATGTATGTAATCAAGCCTGTGAGCCATGTTTGTAAGCCCGCATGTTGCCGGTGGATCTCTATTTTGAATTCTATGGTATACTGAATGACTAAATCTGCATTTGCTTCATTTATTTGAGTTGTTTCCATTGTGTTTACTCTTTCTGCACGGTTCGGATAGTTCATTCTATGAACCCTCCCACCGTGACTGCACCAAGTGGTATCAGAGTGAAAGTTCAAATCTTGGAGAGCAAAAGTTTGATTCTTTAGAGCAAATTGATGAAGGGGATTCCATAATATCTTTTTGTAAGTAGATCTCCGACCTGAGGCAGGTTACTTGTGTGCAATCGATCGATGATTGAGAGGCAGTTGTTGCTTGTAGCCCGATTGCTGAACCTGAGGCAGTTTGCACTTGATCCTAGGCATATGCCACCGCGAAGAGTTCCTCCTGTTGGTACAATGGCTAATAGAATGGATGAGATGATGGAATTGATGAGAACAATGCGAATTCATTTGGATGTTTTTGAAGAAGATAGGCGAAGAGGATTGACACCGAGACCTAATATTGAAAGTGATGATGAAGAAGAATTTCAATCTGTTGAACACATTAGCGAAACCCTAGGAGGTGATGAAGAAGAAGAATCAGATCAAATAAAGATGTTGCAAGCTATTTCAAAGATTGGAAAGAGACCTAGAGTTGATGTTCTGAACTATACTGGTAATTTGAATCCTGAAGAATTGATTGACTGGATAAATGACATGGAAGAATACTTTGTGTATACGCCTAAAAATGACATGAATCATCCTAAATAAATATTCTAAATATTTATTCCATTCTTCTACCAATTAAATAAATATTCTAAATTTATTTAATCGATTCACTATTCCATAATTAAATAAATTCAATTTATTTAATTAAAATTCTTCTAAATGTCCTACACAATTAAATAATCATAAATTATTTAATTAATCCAAATTCCTCTATCCTAAGTTCTAAATTCCAAAAATCCACCTCACCTTTACACCTCACCTTTCCACCTCACCTTGTCCACCTCATCAGGTTGCACATGTAATTAAATATATTTAATATTTAATTATCTTATTTTCCCTCACCCACATGACCTATTTCTTCTCAAATCAGAAGTTAGTTAACTAATCAATCAAATCTGTTAACTAATTAGTCATTTGAGTTCACTGGTCAATCTATTCTATTGACTCCTCAATCAACCCAGTTCACTGGTCAATCAATTCAGTCAATCCCATAATCCACTCTTCTAACTGATCAATCAAGTTTGTTAACTGATCAGTCAATGGAGTTAACTCTCCAATCAATTTTGTCACATCCCCTCTTTCATGATGGAGCTGGGACACTTGTCACATTTCTACTGGTTGCACATCCCTCAACCATCCTTAATTGTTGATCTTCATATCTCCTCTCAACCGTTGATTCCCATTCTTCCAAGTCTATAAATGAAGCTTCATCCCTCCATTCTAATCATCCAGGCTTTTGACATCGTTACTCTGCAGAAATACCACCAGCGCGCCTTTGGCACCCTTTTACCATCCACAAGCTTGAAAGCACATACTTGCATTGGAGCTCATCTTCATTGCATATCACCATAGCCATTTACCATCGACTTCCTACGAACAACTAAAAAGAGTGCACTCTCTGAGGGCTCCCTTCATCTACAAAAGGACGATCATAATAGGCAAACAACAGAAGCATCAGTTTCAAGGAAGGTTTGCTTTGTGTTATTCATTGTTATTTTCGTTTAAATCTTCTTTGTTTATCTCCTATTCTGTTAATGTTTGGGTCTTATTTAATTCATTTGATTGATCACCGTTTTACCCTTACACTTTGAATATAAGGAGATTGAGGACCCGGAGAAGGTGAAATTTGCTAAGACAAAATTGAAAGGACATGCTGCTATATGGTGGAAAGAAGTTCAGTTGGAAAGAAATAGAAGAGGAAAAGAAAAGATTACAAAGTGGGACCAGATGGTAACAAAGTTGAAAAATTAGTTCATACCTACTGACTATGAGTTGGAATTGTTGAAAAGATTGCAAAACCTGAGACAAAAGGAGAAATCTGTGAAGGAATACACTGAAGAATTTCATAAGATGATTATAAGGACAGGACATAGTGAAGCAAGCAAGGAGAAAGTGGCTAGATACATCAATGGACTGAGATTGAACATTCAAGAAGAACTAAGTTTGGTAAGGATGACATCTTTGGAAGAAGCATATCAATTTGCCTTGAAAGTTGAAGAGAAGATGAATAAGAAACATGATCAGAGACAGAGAGGCAGAGAAGGTAAATTTCAGAAGGGAAGATCATTTCCCAGATATAATAGATCATTTGTGGAACAAAACAAGTTTGACAGCCCAGTTAGAAAGGATGATAGAGATAACAATGCTTACTAGAGAGATGACATATTTTTTTACCAGAGAGGAAACCCTAGTGCATACCAGAATGAAGGATATAGAAGAGAAGGAAAAGGATTTGATAAGAAGACATTCAGAGGTACTTGTTTCAAGTGTGAAGGTGAAGGACATAGAGCATTTGAGTGTAATTAGGGTAGTACAAGCAAGAAGACATAAAATAGTGGGAGAGCAGCCTATGTTGAAGAAGAACCTGTTGGATCACCTTGTTCAGTTGGCAATCCAAAGAAAGGAGAATCATTGGTGATGAGGAGAGTACTATTTCAAGTAGAGACAAATGAGGAACCTTCACAGAGGAAGAGTTTGTTCAGAACTAAATGCAAATCAGGAGGTAAGTGTTGTAAAGTTGTAATTGATAGTGGTAGTTCAGATAACCTAGTTTCAGAGGAGATGGTGACTAAGCTGAAGTTGGAAAGATTGAAACACCCTAAGCCCTATCAGATAGAATGGATTCAGGATGACCATAAGGTACTGGTGAGTGAACAATTTTTGGTGAAATTTCATATTGGATCTTATCATGATGAAGTCTTGTGTGATATTATGCCTATGGATGTTTGTCATATCTTGTTGGGTAGACCATGGCAATATGATAGAAAAGATATGCATGATGGAAGAAAGAATACATATACTATAACAACAAATGGGAAAAGAATTACTTTGATTCCATTGAAAGATGATCCTAAAACTGTGGTCTGTGGGCATGCTAGAATTTGTTTGGTAGATGGAAGGAAATTTTTGGATGGTTTGAAACAGGAAAGTATGTGTTATGCTTTGATTCCTAAGAAGCCTGAAATAGAGAAGAGAGAGACTGAACCAAAGGAGATAAGAGAGTTGCTGACAGAATATGAAGACATCATATCGAATAATGTACCTGATGGATTACCACCTATAAGGAGTATCATTCATCACATGGATCTTATACCGGGAGCAAGTTTGCCTAACAAAGCATCACATAGAATGACACTGGTAGAGAATGAAGAATTGAATAGATAGATACAAGAGTTGTTGAGGAAATGTTTGATCAAAGAAAGATTGAGTCCTTGTGCAGTACCTGCAGTGTTAGCACCTAAGAAGGATGGAGAATGGAGAATGTGTACTAATTCCAGAATAATAAACAAGATCACAGTTAAGTACAAATTTGCTTTACCTAGAATGGATGATATCATGGATTGTTTGAGTGGAGAAAAATATTTCACAAAGATAGACTTGAAGAGTGGATACCATCATATCAGAATCAGAGAAGGTGATGAATGGAAGACTGCTTTTAAGACAAATGAAGGATTGTATGAGTGGTTAGTGATGCCCTTTGGATTGACAAATGCATCGAGTACTTTCATGAGGTTGATGAATGAAGTCTTGAAGAAATTCTTGGGTAAGTTTGTTATTGTATACTTGGATGATATTTTGATTTTCAGTAGGACAAAAGAAGAACATTTGTTGCATATTAGACAAGTTTTGCAAAGGTTGAGAGAAGAGAAATTGTTGATAAACATCAAGAAGTGTAGTTTCACGAAGGAAGAATTGGTATATCTAGGATTTGTGATTTATGTGGAAGGATTGAAGATGGACCCTGAGAAAGTGAGAGCAATTATTGAATGGCCTACACCGGAGAGCATTGGAGAAGTTAGATCATTTCATGGTTTGACTAGTTTCTACCGGAAGTTCATTAGAAATTTCAGTTCAGTTTGTAACCCTATGACAGAGACAATGAAAGGTGACAGAAAAGATTTCAAGTGGACATTAGGAGCAGATAAGAGTTTTGAGTTGTTGAAGCAGAAAGTAACAAAGCAACCTGTTTTGGCATTGTCATATTTCAATAAGGTATTTCAAGTTGATTGTGATGCAAGTGGAAATGCAATTGGAGCAGTGTTAAGTCAAGAAGGTAGACCTGTAGCATATTTCATTGAGAAGTTGAATGATGCAAGGAAAATATATTCAGTTTAAGATCAAGAGTTCTACGCCATAATTCAAGCCTTGAAGAAGTGGAGACATTACTTGTTGCCTAAGGAGTTTGTGTTGTATACAGATCATCAAGCTTTGCAATATTTGAACAGTCAAGGTAAGTTGAATCAGAGACATATGATATGGGTAGAGTTCATCTAGAGTTATACCTTTGTGTTGAAGCATAGGAGTGGTAAATCAAACAAAGTTGTTGATGCCTTGAGTAGAAGAAGAAACTTGTTGACACAGATGAGAGTTGAAGTGTTGGGTTTTGATGAATTGAAGAACATGTATGAGAGAGACACTAATTTTGTAGAACCTTGCAAAGCATGTAAGGAACCTGTTGTGGCAGATAGGAGTAAGTGGTTAGACTATTTCATTCAGTAAGATATGTTGATCAAAGGAAGTCAGTTATGCATACCTAGAAGTTCTGAGAGATAATTTGATCAAGGAGAAGCATGGAGGTGGATTGGTAGGACATTTTGGCATTGATAAGACAGTGGCTTTGGTAAGTGAAAATTACTTTTGGCCTCAGATAAATAAGGATTTTAGGAGATTTGTCCAGAGTTGTAGAGTTTGTCAAGTTGCAAAAGGGAGTAGTCAGAACACTGGATTTAATAAACCTTTGATAGTACCCAAGAGACCTTGGGAAGACATAAGCATGGATTTTGTAATGGGATTACCGAAGACACAAAGAGGATATGATTCAATATTTGTAGTGGTTGAGAGATTTTCAAAGATGGCTCATTTCATACCTTGTAAGAAGACAACTGATGCAGTGCATGTAGTTGACCTATTTTTCAAAGAGATTGTGAGATTGCATGGATTACCTAAGAGTATAGTTTCAGATAGAGACACAAAGTTTGTTGGTTACTTTTGAAAGACACTTTGGAAGAAAATGAAGATAGATTTGAAGTTCAATTCTAATTTTCATCCACAGATAGATGGACAGACAGAGGTAGTGAATAAGACTTTGGGAAACTTGTTGAGATGTTTGGATGGAGACAAAGCCAGAAGTTGGGACTTGATTCTTTCACAAGCAGAGTTTGCATATAATAATTCAGTAAATAGGAGTACCAGAAGAACACCTTTTGAGATTGTTACTAGAGTAAATCCTATAGGAGTTGCAGAATTAAGAGATATTAGTACAGAGGAAAAGAGGAGTGCAGAAGTAGAAGAATTTGCAGACCATATGAAGACAGTGCATAATCAAGTTAAGAAGCATTTGAGGGACATGAATAATAAGTACAAAGAGAAAGCAGATGAGAAGAGAAGACATAAGGAATTTGAAGTTGAAGATGAAGTGATGGTGTACTTAAGAAAAGAAAGATATCCATTTGGGACTTATAACAAGTTGAAGATGAGGAAGTCTGGACCTTGTAGGATACTCAGGAAATTTGTTCAAGAAATGCATATGAATTGGAATTACCAGTGACATTGGGTATTTCACATATTTTCAACATTGCAGATCTATATCAGTATCATGAAGTTGAGTTCAGTGACAGCATGGAAGAAGACTTAAAGAAGCAGTTACCACAACAAGCACCAGAACATATTGAAGACATTTTGGACAACAGATTTGGATGTAGCACTAGAGGAAGACAATACAGGGAATGCCTTGTAAAGTGGAGAGGTAGAGCGGAAGAAGATTCATCTTGGATTTCTCAAGCTGAAGTGGACCGTCTTGGTTCTCCCCTAGCCCTAGCAAAGTGAGGGACTCACTTTTTCAATAACCCCAGATGTCTGATGCAGGAGCATCCCTGTTTCAAGAGAAATCTTGCATCAACCAAAAACATTTGCATTTCAGTTCTTTCATTTTCCAGTTTAGTTCAAGCAATTCAGTCAGTAGCAGTTTTCAGCTTGTGGTCCAGTTTTGGCAATTCACATCTTGCGAATCTAGACTTAGCATCTACATTCATTTATCTACATCATATCAAGATTTCAAAGCATTTGGATCAGTTACCAGAAAGATATCGCTATCAGAAGTTGACTGTTTTCTCAGAGCAAAGCATTCTAACAGTTCCTGATAATCAGTTGAAGGAGAAGGCTTGCAGGTCATTCCTTGACTTGTGGATCTCATTGACACATCATTTAATGTTCTTTGCTTCATGGCCGACCTTTCCTAAGGGTCCGCACATTGTTCCTTTCATTTGAGGAAGTGTTCTATGCATTTAGGTCCGACCTATCTGTGAACACGTTACAACTCTTCATTGGAGTTTGTGACCTTCCTTGGCTGACGCGGAGGAATCTATTGGTCTAGAAATGATATATAAAGATGTAATAGATCCTTCGGAAAGGAAGCAAGTTAAGAAGTTAGTAATTGATTCATATTCTATAGTTTAGTATCTGTGCGAAGGAGCTTCAAAGCCTTATCTTGTGCATGTATGTAATCAGGCCTATGAGCCCTAATTATAAGCCTGCATGTTGCCTGCGGATCTCTATTTTGAATTCTATGGTATACTGAATGACTGAATCTAAATTTGCTTCATTTCTTTGAATTGTTTATGTTGTGTTTACTCTTGCTGCACGGTCTGGATAGTTTATTCTATGAACCCTCCCACCGTGACTGTACCACGTACAAATAAGGTAGTACCATCAACAAATTGTGTATTAATTAATTCTTCCCCATTTGGTAGGGAGAGTCCTATCACTTTACCACCTCTTACGAAGGCTCTCAAAAGAAAATGCATAACATTTGCTACATTAACAAACATGGTAGGAGCCAATGGGCATCCTTGCCTAATAGATCTCTGAAGAGTAAAGGGATTAGATAATAATCCATTAATGTCGATCAAAGTAACAACACCTTGGACATGTCTCTAAATTTCTTGGGGAAACCAAAAGCTTGAAGCATCATGATGATAAAAGACCATTCAACCCTGTCATAGGATTTTTCAAACTCTAGGAGGAGCATGCCAATATTTTGATTAGTGTGATTTGCCTAGCCTACATTGCTTCCCAACTAGTAATAAGATTTTCTAGAGTATACCTTCCTTTGACAAATCTAGCTTGAGAGTAATTGATAAAATTTGGTAAATCTCCTTCAATCTGAGAGCTAATACTTTAGCCAAAATTTTATATGATACATTAAGTGATTAGTCTCTAGTTTTTTATTAATCCTTTGTCACCATCCTTTGGTAGGAGTTTGATAGTGCCTTTATTAATATAACTACCCAAGGAACCATTTCTCAATCCTTCTTCATACAACAACCAAAGATCATCCACTGACCAGTTGACATTCTTTTTATAGAATTTAGCAGGCAAGCCATTAGCCCCTAGAGATTTATCATTTTTTAAGGTATTGATAGAATATATAATCTCATCTTTAGAGATCTCACTACTCAAACTATTGGCATCCTCCTTAGTCTTTCAAATTTATGCCTTTCTTAGTTGACTCATATATTGGTTCATCATGTGTTGAAAAGATGCAGAAACCATGGTATTGGGTTGAGGTTGGTGGTGTTGATGGAATGAGTTGCCATCATTAGAGGTTATCTCAAAGGCATGGCTAGATTTCATAACCTTTCTCTTGATTTAATAGATCTATGTGTACCCCAACCAAAGTGGCTACCTAATTTTTTGTTTTTTAGGGTTGTGTAGAAATTATTAGATTTGATTTTTTGTGTTACAATTTATTTTTGTATTAAAAGTTGTAGGTTGAAATAAACATTGTGTTTTACAACCTGCACAAGTTTAGTTCATGATTTCTATGTCTTTCTTATTTGATTCATATATTGATTCATAATGTGTTGAAAAGATGTAGACAACATCATATTGAGTTGAGGTTTGTGGCATTGATGAAAGGAGTTGTTGTCATTCAAGGTTATCTCAAACACATGGCTGGGTTTTGTAACTCGTCTCTTGATGTAACAAAATTATGTGCACCACAATCAAAGTGGCTACCTAATTTTATGTTTTTTAGGGTTGCGTAGAAATTATTAGATTTGATTTTTTGTGTTACGATTTATTTTTTTATAGAAAGTTGTAGGTTGAAACACACATTGTGTTTTTGAACTTGCACATGTTTTGTTCATGATTCCTAAGATGTATGTCAAATTTCTTTCTTTCTTAGTTGATTCATATATTGATTCATAATGTGTTAAAAATATGTAGACTACATTGTATTGGGTTGAGGTTGGTGGCATTGATGGAAGGAGTTGTCATTTGAGGTTATCTCAAAGCCATGGATGGATTTCACAACCTTTCTCTTCATGTAATAGAGCTATGTGAACCTCAACTAAAGTGGCTGCCTAATTTTATTTTTTGGAGGGTTGTGTAGAAATTATTACATTTGATTTGATGTGTTATGATTTCATTTTGTATAGAAAGTTAGAGGTTAAAATATAGAGTATGACTTTTAACTTGCACATGTTTATTTCATGATTTCTATGCCTTTCTTAGTTGATCCATATATTGATTCATAATGTGTTGAAAATATGTAGATAACATGGTATTGAGTTAAGGTTGCTGGCATTGATGGAAGGAATTGTTATCATTTGAGGTCATCTCAATGGCATGGTTGGATTTAATAGCCTTTATCTTCATGTAATAGAGCTATGTGCATCCTAACTAAATTGGCTACCTGCAGGGTGGGTGAAAGTTTTTGATTTTAAGAATTCTATTTGTTTGGGGAATTCTCAAAAATATCATTGGAAGGATTCCAGTTGCTGGCCGAGGGGGCTCGCCTAAAGCCTGAGCTACTCTTTCCTCCATTCTTGTTGATTGGCCATGTTGTTATTTGGAGGGAGGTGGTTTTATTTCTTGGCTCATGATCCTAAAGGGGCTTATTTGGTGGGTCTTGGTTATTAGTTTTTGGAGCACAAGAAAGGTGTGATTAGAGACTTTCCCTAGTGGAGAAAAATATGGAATAAATTTAGTTGGCCCAAGTATAATTTATTTATCTGGTTGTTGTGTCAAAACTGCAGACACCTAAATTTGATCATGTCCTAACATTTTCTACACCTAAATATAACCAAGCCTTGGCATCATCTAATTTATCCCACTCTCCCACTTCCTAGCATTAATTAAATAATTTATAATTAATAATTATTTCATTATTTTCTCTAATGTTAATTAAATAATTTATAATTATTTAATTAATTAAATCATATTCCAATATTAATTAATCTTATCATATCTTTTTCATGATTCCTTTCTATTGTTAATTCATATCTACTCATATCCTATCATATCTCTTCCACAATTCATTTCTATTTCTAACTAATGTGTATCTAACTAAATAAATTAATTAGATAATTCCATTAATTATCATTTTTCAATCCTATCTTATCCTTTTGTATTTATTTCCATTTCTAAACACTAATTAAATAAAATTAAATATTTAGTAGGCATGAGTTTTCCGTAGTCCATAATGTTATGATGAGTGCTTTTGGATTTAACTGTGTATCTTTTTTCATCGATGTTTCAGATCATACTCAGTGATCCATCATCAAAAAGAGGAATCATCACTAAGTGTGATCTGAAACGTCGATGAAAAAGATACACAGTTAAATCCAAAAGCAATCATCATAAAATTAAATATTTATTTAATTAGCTAATTATCCATTCATCTTATTTTTTTTATTTCTTTCCATTTCTAAACACTAATTAAATAAACTAAATATTTAATTTAGTTAGCTAATTATCCATTCATCTTATCCTTTTTTATTTCTTTTCATTTCTAAACATTAATTAAATAAATTAACTATTTATTTAATTAGCTAATCATCCTCATCTTATCCCTTTCATTTTTTAACTCATGTGCAACTAGTTAAATGGAAACAAATAAAAAATCCAATCCTTATCTTGATATTCCATAAAATCATATCCTCATCTCTATCCATCAAATCCTATAAATACATCATCATCCCTTATAAAAAAGAGGATGGGATAATCAATGAAGAATAGGTACACACTGCAAAAATCTTGCACAACTTTGGAGCAACTACATCAATTAAGCATCAAAGAGCACATCCCTGCAACAAGGTATAATGTTCCACTTGTATTGAGCATTTTTATTCTATGTTTGTATTCCTCCCTTACACTCTAATTGAGGTATTCTTTAGTTTGGAATAGGGATCTAGATTTGCATTAGTTTCCTATTGTTTTGATTCCAAATCTAGGGTATACATTTTGGCACACCTGGTGGGACCCCTTGGTCCTTATCTAACCTCCCTGTGGTGTTTTTCTTTAAGCCTTTTCTAGCTTGTAGGTCTTGGATGAGTGTTTCTGTAGTAGATGAGCATCTCTATAGGCTAAACAAGCACCTCTATTTCTAGAAGATATAAATCACATTTTAATCACATTTGGAAAATCTAACTCTTATTATTTGATAGGGGGACACTTTTGCAAGGGGTCATAATGCCAAAATTCATCAAACTCTAATTCTAATGTCTTTATTTTATCAAATTTTCATAAAAATGTTACCTTTTTTATATTTTCGTTCATACTTGAGTGCATCTATTATAAACAAGCACCTTTGTGTCTCAACAAGCACCTCTATATTTGGTTAATCATTTATCACTCTTTCTTAGGATTTGAACTTGCTAACCCCTGAAACTAATCATTTTCTGCATGTGCCTAGTCATCTAACATCATTTTGTGTAGGTATCATTGGTCAGTGACAAGGAAATCAAACTACTAACTTGTGTTTTGTAGCATGCTTGTCAAAAAAACTTATTTTTTATCCACTAATCTTAGGCGCATTTCATTTATAAGGGGAATTAATCATTATGTGCTTTGTTTGTGATCAAGTCATAAGCATATGCTCTCTCCTAATGGAATTTGGTGATCTTGGAGACCAAAAGCTTTCACTTGATCAATCTTTTTATCATTGTTAATCTAAAGAACCTAGTGTGTTTATGCTCTCCCTTTGTGTTGAAAGGCAATCTTAGGGATCAAAAGCACCTAGGCTTCTTTCTCTTTAGTGGGCCAACCTAAGGATTTCATCACCTTAGGGGATGACTTGAACCATGTGTTTTAGCAAGGTATATAAAGGGGGGAGAACGAAAGTTGTACCTCAAAGGAGTCATTATCATGTCTAGCACAGCCTTGGGGCCCCTTTTCATAAAGACACAAAGTGAAGTGGAATTTTCTTATGCTTATTCCACATGCTTGTAAATGGGCTCCAGTTCACATATTTTAGCCTCACGTACCTAGCATATAATGACGAAATCCCCTAGTTGCATGTATAGCCTATATTAAGATCTTTCAACCATCTTTTTGTGGTACACCAATAAGTAGTTAGCCCCAAGAAGATACACACAAATTTCCAAGTTATTTAGATAGAGCTCATTATGGGCAAGGCTTTGGCCTCCATGGTAAGGGGTGCATAGGTGGTACATGACCTTGCATTTCCTGGCTATCCTTCACTTGGTAGATAACATCATTAGTGGGTCCACAAAGATTGATACTCCCACTTGATTAATATCATAGGTTTTTATTGTGCTTGAAGTGTTTTCTGATCAATACTGGTAAATTTTCCCTTACTATCCAAAAAACCAAAAAAAATCTTTGTTTGTTTTAACTTCTCAAAAGTTCATTTTAAGGAAATATTTTAGGACACCGTCCTCTTGCTAAGGTAGATAAATCCAATTGTCTCCAAGTTAAATTATCCACATTAAATCCATTATCCTTAATGTAATCAAACCAAATCCACCCATTATCTAGTTATCTTTGATCAAATTCTTAAACTTTAAATCAAGACCTTTTTGTTAGATTTAGGACAAACAACTGAGAGCAGGGGTGAATCAGTTGTCTAACAATTTCTTCCAATTAATCACTTAAATCCTTTACTTAATTCAGTAGCATAATGATAAATCAATCATGGAAATATAATGTAATAATTCAAGAGAAGAAACACATAAGACATCAAGATTTTTGACATGGAAAACCTGGTTAAGGGAAAAACCATGGGGTGACTAACCCAAGATTGTATTCTCTGTTAGAAGAATAGAAAGAACAAAATGGCACATGCCAATTAGGGCTCATTGCCCAAGCACACTGCTCACAAGAGGCCCAATGCCTACAAGAGACACACTGTCTACAGAATATTAAGTATTACATACTTGAACTGAAGAATAGCATCTTCACCATGCTTGAGTTAGTTCCATTTAAGCTCAATACTTCTGCTCTGCCTTTTTCGCTTTTCTCCTCTCTACCACTCTCACATCTTACCCACACTTGAAATGACTTTACAAATCCTTATTTATACAAGACATCGACTTAGGGATAATCATCCAAGTTGGCAAACATTACAGAGCAAATACATAAATACAATATGACTAATTACAAAAAGACTTCACGTGGATCAACACACTGTCAGCCACACAAATATGAGTCTTCAATCTTTCTTTAGGAACACGCCATACTTCACAGAACATCTTCAAGATCATCCGCAAGATGTGTAACCCATCCGGTCAACCAAACTTAGGAAGAACACCATCATCCAGAAGTAATTCTTCAATTACAAGCTCAATCTTCAATGCAGACCACCAACATGAATTGGACACAATCCAAAGACCTCCATAAGCTTACCTGAATCACTAAGAACATCCACACTACTTCTATTCATTGAAATCATTCTATCCTTCAACTAGAACCTCAAGAACACAGTCTGTCATCACTGTCATATTGGAATAGCTACTTGCGGACCTCCAGACCACGAACCAATTGAGTTGTCAGTTCACATTGGCTTCCTAAACACTCCACAGAATCTGAAGAACAAGATATTGCACTTCTAGATCTTACCGGACCTATCTATGACAATCTGTCACCTCTAAACACCTGTCGGAACCGGTTTTACTTAAGTGGCCATAAATTCTTTAGATCTTCATGCGGACCTCTAAAATCTTTACAGGATCATATTAAGACACATATATGCAAACCCTTTGAAGCGCATCCTCTGATCTTTATCTTAGCTGGGATCTTTACCTCACTGTCTCCACTGATCCTCTCTGTTCCTGATTAGGACTAATTTTCTCAATATCCTCAGCACATAGCTCATCCAATCCTTATCATTAATGCAACAAGAGTATGTTGACATCAATGACAACATTGGTTAGGCCCATACTTGCAACAATCTCCCCCTTTGTCATTGATGGCAACATATGATGTGAAAAACTGTTTTAACCATCAAGACAAGAACTTCTCCTTACTAACATAACTCCCCCTATCAACATCAACCATTCACATGTCTTTTCTTCCTTTGTTGCTCCCCCTTTGATCAGCAACTACTTTTTTTTCACATGTCTTCTCTCCCCCTTTGACATCAATGGCAAAGGGCACATACTTGCATTATTTCAGAATTATACCAGCTACTCACCCCTGAGTAACAGCTCCCCAAACATCAATCTGGACCATAGGATATGACTATGAGATCCACCAAACTAATGCACATCAATGTACCTTAATTCACAACCGGAGGGGTAATAACCCCTAACTTCTCCCTGAGATACTGAAAAGAGTCCTTAGGTAGAGGTTTAGTAAAAATATCTGCAATCTGATCCTTGGAAAGCACAAACTCCAATCTGAATTCATTCTTGTTCACTTGCTCTCTCAAAAAGTGAAACTTGATGGATATATGTTTGGTCTTTGAGTGCAATACCAGATTTTTTGATATGTTAATTACACTTGAATTATCATAGAAGATTGTGATAGGTTCTTCATACTCCACTCTGATATCTCTTAGCATTTGCTTCATCCACAATACTTGAGTGCAACTACCTGCTGCTACAATATATTCTTCTTCTGCAGTGGACAGAGATATTGCCTCTTGTTTCTTACTCAGCCAAGAAACCAATCTCTTCCCCAAAAAGAATGCTCCACCACTGGTGCTCTTCCGGTCATCCACATCTCTTGCCCAATCCACATCTGTATATGCATGAAGAGAGAAATCATGATCTCTGGGATACCACAATCCATACTCAACTGTCCCTTTTAGATACCTAAAAATCCTCTTTATTGCCATGACATGAGATTCTCTAGGATCAGCTTGGAATCTAGCAACAAGACCAACAACATTCATAATGTCAGGTCTAGTTTGAGTGAGATACAATAGTCCTCCAATCATTGACCTGTACTTTTTCTGATTAGCCTTAGGAGAGTCATCATCTTTGCTCAGTTTACATCCGGTTGCCATGGGAGTATTCATTGGTTTTGAGTCTTCCATCCCAAATTTCTTCAACAATTCTTTCACATATTTGGTCTGAGAAATGAAGATTCCTTTCTTTGTTTGAGTGATTTGCAAACCCAAGAAGAAATTCATTTCCCCAAACATGGACATCTCAAATTCACTTTTCATTTGATTTGCAAAGGCTTTGCACATACTATCTCTTCCTCCAAAAATAATATCATCAACAAACACTTCAACAATCAAGATATTTTCATGATCAATTTTAAAATACAAATTACTATCAGCAGTACCTTTGTTGAAACTAATCTTCAAAAGGTGCTTATCCAATCTTTCATACCAAGCTCTTGGAGCTTGCTTGAGTCCATACAGTGCTTTCTTTAACTTTCAGACCATATCACCATGATCAGACAATTGAAATCCATCCGGTTGCTCAATGTAAACTTCTTCTTCCAAGTCACCATTCAGGAAGGCAGACTTGACATCCATCTGATATACTTTGAAATCCTTGAAGGTAGCAAAAGAAAGAAATAATCTGACTGCTTCAATTCTTGCCACCGGAACAAAAGTTTCTTCAAAATCAACTCCTACTTGGGAGTAACCCTTGCAGACCAATCTGGCTTTGTTTCTGACGACTTCACCATCTTCATTCAGTTTATTCCAGAAGACCCATTTGGTTCCAATCACATTCTTGTTTTTAGGTCTGGGAACAAGATCCCAAGTGTGATTTTTCTCAATTTGCATCAGCTTTTCCTCTATTGCTTTAGTCTAGTTATCATCATTGCAAGCTTCATTCACTGTCTTAGGTTCAATCTTTGAAATCAAACAATACTCTTATGATCCTTGAGCAATCCTTCTTCTTGTTTGTACACCTTTGCTTTTATCACCTATGATCTGATCTTCAGAGTGATTCAGTCTTACATACCTGGGAACTTTGGGAGTTTCTTGCACTTCTAATTCTTGAACAGGTTCATTCAAACTTATCTCTTCTTCCTGATTTACCGGATCAGTTTGAATCTGAATTTCAGAGGGAGCTTGGACTTCTTGAACAAAGATATCATTTTGATCATCTTCATCATATTCATAAAACCTTGAGGGTTCTTCAATACATTCGTCAACCTTCACATTTGTACTTTCCACAATCTTCCTTAATCTCTTGTTATAACACCGGTATGCTTTGCTTTTAGTAGAGTAACCCAAGAATATTCCTTCATCACTTCTAGCATCAAATTTTCCTAGATCTTCATCTCTTTTAATGTAACATTTTCTACCAAGACTCTAAAATACCTCACAGTGGGAGTGATGCCAAACCAAAGTTCATAAGGAGTCTTACCGGTAATGCTTCTGATTTGTACTTGATTGAGAGTATAGACTGCAGTGCTTACAGCTTCTCTCCAATAGATCTGAGGAACATTTGCTTCCATCATCATGGTTCTAGATGCTTCCTGGATGGTCCGGTTCTTTCTCTCCACTACTCCATTATGCTGTGGAGTCCTAGGAGCAGACAACTATCTTTTTATGCCATGTTTCTCACAGAAATCTATGAATTCACCGGATGTGAATTCTCCACCTCTATCCAACCTCAGACATTTTAATTTTAATCTGGTTTCATTCTCTACCATAGCCTTGAATATTTTGAATTTCTCAAGAGCTTCTGATTTCTCTTTCAGAAAATTCACCCACATCATCTGGGAATGACCATCAATTAATAACATGAAGTGTCTATCACCTTGCACACTCCTGATTCTTGTCGGACCACATAGATCAGTATGAACTAGGTCCAATAATCTAGTAGAAGATTTTTCCTTGCTTTTGAATGAGATTCTACTTTGTTTACCCAACTGACATTCTTTGCACAAATTATTGGTAGGTTTTACCAATCTTGGAAGATCTCTTACAGCCTGAGTGTTTCATATCTTGATGATATTATCAAAATTCACATGACACATTCTCCTATGCCAAAACCATCTCTGATCAATTTGAACAAATAGATAACTTTTACCAGTACCAACCAAGTGAAAGATATTACCTTTTGTTTGAGTACCGGATGCAATCTCTGTTCCAGAACTTTCAAAGATCTTCCATTTTCCATTCTTGAATCAGAGATCATAGCCTTTGTCTACTAACTATCCAACACTGAGAAGATTGTGCTTCAGACCTTCAACATATAGTACATTACTAGTTTTGTTCTTTCCATCAAAAGAAATGGTTCCTCTACCTTTGATTCTACCAGCAGAATTATCACCAAACTTTACTACTCCTCCTTCATACCTTTCCAAATCTATGAACTTATTTTTTTCACCTGTCATATGGTGAGAGCATCCACTATCAATGAACCAATCCTCCTTTTCTTCAACTTGGGCAGCCAGAGCTCTTTCTACAACTTTATGATTGACAGATTCAGAGGGCATTGGATCTTCTTCCTTGATGGTAATAAACACCCAGTCACTTCCGGATTTGTTTCTTGTCTCTAATTCATCATCTGTTACTCCTTCATTATCATCATCTTCATGAACATAGTAACAATTCTTTTGGAACCTTGATCTATTAGGATTTGACCTTGAAAATCTTTCCGAACACCTTGAGGTAAAATGACCAATCATATTACAGTTGAAACACTTAAAAGGCAATTTCCCCTCATACTTATCAGATCCTCTTGGCAATCTTTTTGCAATAAGGGCTTCAAGTTGAGCAGCTTCTACTTCATCCTCTTCCAGGTATTTTCTTTCTTTTTCATACCATGATAGTTTTCTTAAAGAGTTCTCTCCCGAATCAGAGTTTTGTTTTCCATTTACAGAGGCACTAGCTTTAAATGCAGATTCAGTCTTAGGGGGTGCATCACCAAATTTAGTCAGTTCAAATGCAGCCAATTTATCAACCAGTTGATCTCTGGTGATACCTAAGAAGGATCTAAATTCTTCAATAGCAACAACCTTATATTTGTAAGAATCAGGAAGAGATCTGAGAAGTTTGCCAACAATCTCATCTTCATCCAAGATTCCACCTGCACATATAATCCCACAAACAAGCTCATTTACTCTTGGCATAAATGAAGTGATATTTTCATCTTCTCTCATCTTTAAGTTTTCAAATTTTCCTTTCAAACTCTGTAGCTTGGCACATTTAACATACTTGTCTCCTTCATGCAGAAGTTCCAGTTTTTGCCAAATCTCATATGCAATTTTTAGATCAATAACATTTGTTAGCTCTGAATCAAATAAGGCACTTAGAAGAGCTTCTTTAGTCTGCAAATTGTTTTCAGCATCTCTGATTTCATCTACGGTACGTAGACCATTCTGTGGAGGATCATATTTCTTTGAAGCCATGATCCAATACTGCATTCCCATACATTACAAGTGGCATTCCATGCGACTTTTCCAAAGAGTGAAATCGGTTCCATCAAACCTCAGACTATCCTTCTTGTAGGACAACATCCTGGATCTCCTCAAGCGGTTAAGCTCCTTTTAGAGGAACTTGGCTCTTATACCAATTGTTAGATTTAGGACAGACAATTGAGAGGGGGGGTGAATCAATTGTCTAACAATTTCTTCCAATTAATCACTTAAATCCTTTACTTAATTTAGCAGCATAATGATAAATCAATCATGGAAAAATAGTGTAATAATTCAAGAGCAGAAACACATAAGACATCAAGATTTTTGACGTGGAAAACCTGGTTAAGGGAAAAACCATGGGGTGACTAACCCAAGATTGTATTCTCTGTTAGAAGAATAGAAAGAACAAAATGGCACATGCCAATTAGGGTTCACTGCCCGACAACACTGCTCACAAGAGGCCCACTGCCTACAAGAGACACACTGTCTACAGAATAATAAGTATTACGTACTTGAACTAAAGAATAGCATCTTCACCATGCTTGAGTCAATTCCATTTAAGCTCAATACTTCTGCTCTGCCTTTTTCGCTTTTCTTCTTTCTACCGGCTCTCACATCTTACCCACACTTGAAATGACTTTACAAATCCTTATTTATACAAGACATCGACTTAGGGATAATCATCCAAGTCGGCAAACATTACAGAGCAAATACATAAATACAATATGACTAATTACAAAAAGACTTCACGCAGATCAACACACTGTCGGCCACACAGATATGAGTCTTCAATCTTTCTTTAGGAACACGCCATACTTCATAGAACATCTTCAAGATCATCCACAAGATGTGTAACCCATCCGGTCAGCTAGACTTAGGAAGAACACCATCATCTAGAAGTAATTCTTCAATTACGAGCTCAATCTTCAATGCAGACCACCAACACGAACTGGACACAATCCAAAGACCTCCACAAGCTTACCTGAATCACTAAGAACATCCACACTACTTCTGTTCACTGAAATTATTCTCTCCTTCAACCGAAACCTTAAGAACATAGTCTGTCATCACTATCATATTGGAATAGATGCTTGCGGACCTCCAGACCACGAACCAATTGAGTTGTCAGTTCACATTGGCTTCCTAAACATTCCACAGAATTTGAAGAACAAGATATTGCACTTCCAGATCTTACCAAACCTATTTGTGACACTCTGTCACCTCTAAACACCTGCCAGAATTGGTTTTACTTAAGTGGCCATAACTTCTTCAGATCTTCATGCGGACCTCTGACATCTTTACAGGATCATATTAAGACACATATATGTAAACCCTTTGAAGCGCATCCTCTGATCTTTCTCTTAGCTAGGATCTTTACCTCACTGTCTCCACTGATCCTCTCTGTTCCTGATTAGGACTAAGTTTCTCAATATCCTCAGCACATAGCTCATCCAATCCTTATCATTAATGCAACAGGAGTATGTTGACATCAATGACAACACCGGTTAGGCCCATACTTGCAACACTTTTATCAAATTTAATCATCTTATCCTCACTTGCTTGAGAAATTAGTCTATCTCAATTAGGTAATCCTCATTTATCACTTAAGAACATTGCCCATCTTAAGTGTAGAAGATCCAATTATCTATTAAATCTTTTAAGGTCATTCTTTTTAATTTTAGGATGAAATCAAATGATCCTTTCAATTCCACTCCAATTCCCATCAAATCATCCCTAATCACATTAATTCACCCAAATCAAATATATTACTTCACCCCAAACTTCATTCCAACCTATGATAAATCTTGTTTAATCTCTCTCACATCTTTCCATCCCTCAACAAATGACTCCAATTCAACCCACATTACCACCATATATCTCATACCAACAATCTCATATCAATACACATAAAATCATCCAATCACTTCACATCCAACATATCAATCATACCAACTTAATCCATCCACACATCAAGCTAATCGCATAACAATTTATCCCATGATCTTATATCAGTCCACCATACCATCATTTAATTCCCACCAAAACACATATCAACAACCTGTACCACTTCTTCAAATATCATCCAACATTTATATCAATAAACTACGCTAAATAATGAAGCTCATACAAAATATAAATTCACAATTAAATCAATTCCTCAAACCATGCATCCATTAGATGAGATCTTCCATCCAAATCAATCCAAAATCTCTTTGATAATGATGATGATGATGATAGTCTTGTGGATCAAGACAAATATCTCGATGACAAGGAGCTTGATGAAGAAACCATTGACAACATCATTATGAACAAGTTGGCCATAAGTTGTAATCACTCAATCATGCATAATCAAGATCCTTTCAACCAAGAAAATGCAAGAACTAGCTATCCCTCAAGCCCAAATAGACCACCTATTGGAACCTTTGACAAGGAAAGTACCACTCTAGCTTTTGCATTCCCTACAAATCCTCCATCCTCACAACCTTTTCAATCCAACTCATCCCATCAAGCCACCCATCATCCAACACAAACATCTAATCCTCACACATCCAAATGGTCTTCTCCTACTCCAAAAACTACAAGCAAAGGATCCTAAGCACAAAAACACAAACAAACATGTGGAATCATGCCACCTCACTATTCCAAATCCATCCAAGTGTGTCATCGATAATGTTGTCACCCACCCACCATCTATCCATAATCCTAAGACCATCAAATCCCAAATCCTTGAACAACCAACATTCACCATTCCTCCATCTACACAACTTGAGGAACCTATCCAAACATTTAAAGCTAAACACTCCTCCCCTATCACATTATCCAAGCAAATCCAACTATGTCAAGAGCCTAATATGAAGCACTCCAAAACATCACCCCATCCAAATCAAGATCCAAGCATCCCATCTAATCCCTTCCATGATCCCCTACCTATACATATCACCCCATCCCAAAACAATCACCCTATCCCCTTGGTCCCAACACCTTCATCCGTGGTAGTTCTCTCATAATAGAAGAACAACTTAGGTTCATCACCAATCACCCTCCATCTCACACTAGACTCACGTCTTGTTTCCAAAATAATAAACATCCCATCATTAATCAAATGATCAAGAACATGAACTATCAAGGCAAAGGCTTAGGCCTTCATGACCAAGGCATTTTAGAGCCCATCCATATCAAAATCCATTTATAATCGCATGGCCTTGGTTACATATCTTAAGGAAAACAATCCAAACATGTTGGTACCACCTTCATAAATCCTAAGAGAGATTCTCCAAATCCAAAATAGGTGCCTCTTGTTGCTCCAAATCATTTGCTACCATCCCCCCTCCTCCATCATATCAAGCCAAAAAGTTTATCAAAATCCACCCCCCATCTTGTCATCCTTCTCCTTCCATCCACAAATCCACTAATCCTTTCATCCATAAATTCCTTAATCCATCCACCCACAAATTCACTAATCCTCCCCTCCATAAATCCTCCATCCCAAATACCACCCCTAATCCCTCATCCCCTAAAATCCCTAATTTTGACCAACAAATGTACACATCATTGGACCTATTCCAAAATGATGAAACAATCAAACAACTCATGGTCTTCGAAGATAATACTTCTCCATGGGACCACACCATTGAATTTGGATGCACTTTGGATTCGTCCACTCATAAACCAACAAAATTCCAAAATCCTATGGTTCATATCATACTATAAAGCATCGATATATAAAATCAAATCCAAATAATTTCAAAAGGCCACAAAAGCTCACATATCCAAAGGAAAAAACTAAAACAATGTGGGTCCCCAAGCAAAAAGAGGCATCAAACCTAAGTAGAGCATCCAAATCCACTTTTCCAAAGTCCCACTTCATCCCCAAATCCCACAATTGCTATCTCCCATCCCTCACCTAATTGAAAATCCCACAAATCCTAAGTACATTTGGGTCCCCAAATCCCCATAAATCTAATCCCAAAATCCCCCATCCTGCACCCAATAAAAAATCCCACAAATCTTAAGTCCATTTAGGTCCCCAAATCCCCAAAATGGAAATCCTAAAACCCCCCATCTCAATCCCATGATAAAAAATCCACTATCCCCATGAATCCCAAATCCTTATTAATCCCCACTCCCTATCACAAGCTTCCAACTCCAATGCAGTGCATGCAAGTCCTTGTTCCCCTCAACCCCATGATTTTCCCCCATGCATCCATTCCCCCTTCATATTACCATCAAATCCATTATCTAACCTATCTCCCCCATAATACCCCTTTTATCCATTCCTTCACATGATCCATCCATCCTCCATCTAAACTTCATTCCACTCCATCTCCCTCCACAGCATCCTCTACCATCAAATCTATGGTGGCACTTTGTTTACATCTGGGACACACCCACTAAGCCATCACTAAGGTCTCTACAAACATATATGAGTGCAACAATAGTCAACATGCTCCATGTGCAACAGTTATTCAGAATGGGATCCTATCATCTCCTCATGGAAATAGATGCTTGAGTCTTAAAAATCCCCATCCATTCATCATCCACTCTCATCCTTGCATCCCAAATCCAAAAAAAATCCAAAAACACTTCAAAAAATAAATCAAAAATAAATAAAATACAAAATACAAAAAAATTATACAAAAAAAGTCCCCTAGTGAAAACCTCTCTAAGGCACTATCAGACACAAATAAAATAAAAGAAAAAATAGTAAAGAGAAAATTATTCATCTAATGGTGAAAACCATTTCATAGAACTTTGGATAAGTACCATGATGAAAACCCATTCATGGGTGTCATGCACAATTAGCTATTAAAGAGAACCCTACACTTGGGGGCAAGCCTTGTCAACATTATCCTCCCCATCCATCCCATCCACTATATCTATATATCTTATCGTCTCCCCATCCATCCTCCTTTTCATGTTTGACCTTGACAAGGATAGGGGCATCAATGTTAAAAGACATTCTTTGGACACAAGTCTTGGTATGCCCAATCTTTTACAATGTATCCTACCACCTATTGTCACAAACATTCTAACACAACATAATGAGTAGCATATCTAGAGTGGGGAATATTATTCATATGCGACATAGTCCTTGGAGATCCTATCTTGCACCCCTCAATCCCTCTATCGATCCATCCATTATCGATAATACCTATATCCCTCAATCCATTGTTGAAAATCCTTCTATCCATCCATCCATTATTAAAAATCCCTCTATCCATCCATCCACTATCGACAATCCTTTAATCCATCCATCTAATCGTCTTTTCATCCTTGTCCCCAATCCTTAGTTTTCCCTTGTCATTGGTATCTACAAAAAGGCTATCTAAATGCAATCTAATGCAACTATCCTAGAGAAAATAAAAACAATAAATCCAAGTTCAAGCATTCCTAAATCCATGCCAATCTAGCTAAGCAATCTCACAAATTGTCTAAAAGCATCCATTGGTTTTATTCCTAGCCTTGTTACAAGACTTGATCAACTCAAATCCAATCAATCATGATTGGGATATATCGTTTCCAATCCTCATGTTGTTATTAGGATATATCGTTCCCACATGAACAACACTATCATCATCATCAATCAATCAATCAATGATTTTTAGCTTGACTAAAGGCAACATCGTGTTTGTCTTTGTCTTATTTGTGCATGCTTGCTTGTGTATTTTATCATTTTATTTGCATTTGTAATGGTCCTTGTAGCAATATGCCACAACAACATCATGATCTTCCATATCATGGTACCATACGGAATATGATTTTTTACAACCTTTCTTTTTGGGTCAATCCTTTATGCATATGGCACATCGTCATCATGATCCATTATATCATGATGCATAATGCCTATGCCAAAACAAACATCAGGTTGCTCAAAATAATTGACATATTGTGCAAGATTCAAAGCATGTACCTTCACAATCTCAATCCTTCACATCCCATCTTACCTAATCTAAGTGACCCTTTCATCATCTATCTCATATAAACATCTATTCATCTATCATTCACTCTTTGGACATTATTGACATTCATTTTTATATCTCTTTTCCATTTCTTCTTTAATCACTTCTATCTATTCATATTTAATCCCTTTTCTCCATCCAATCTTCTATATTAATTTCTATTTATCACTAAGCATTTTTACCATCATCTTCTTCATCCATTTCGAGAGGACACTCGTGTTCTTCGCACCCGCCTACCCTCTCGAGGGGGCATCATCATCCCTACCATCATTCCTCCTTGTCACTCCTGCTTTGGGTGGTTGGGGCATCATCATCCCAAATCCAACCATTTTCTTTCAACCATGTTCTTCCAAATCAAAATATTCTTCTAATCCAATCAAGTACTATGTTTTATTTTTCTTTGAAATGTTGTTACTTTGCAACAACATCTAAACAGGGGCAAAATGTAGACACCTAAATTTGATCATGTCCTAACTTTGTCGATACCTAAATATAACCAAGCCTTATTACCATCTAATTTATCCCACTTTCCCACTTCCTAGCATTAAGTAAATAATTTTATAATTAATAATTATTTTATTCATTTGTCTAATATTAATTATATCATATTCCAACATTAATTAAATAAATCATAATTAATTAATTAATTTATCTATTCTTCTAATATTCCAACATTAATTAAATAAATTATATTTATTTAATTAATTAATCTTATCATATCTTATTCCTTTCTATTCTTAATTCATATCTACTCATATCCTATCATATCTCTTCCACAATTCATTTCTATTTCTAACTCATGTTTAATTAAATTAATTAGATAATTCCATTAATTATCCTTTTTCAATCCTATCTTATACTTTTTTATTTATTTCCATTTCTAAACACTAATTAAATAAATTAAATATTTATTTAATTAGCTAATTATCCATTCATCTTATCCTTTTCTATTTTTTTCCATTTCTAAACACTAATTAAATAAATTAGATATTTATTTAACTAGCATACCTATATTTAGAAAAATTTGTGTAAAAGATGCCATGAGATATCATTCTGGAGGCGCCTATTTTTAATAGGCCATTACATTCCACCCCTTGTGCCATTGTAGTTATACCTCTCAGTGTAATTAGCTAACTAGCATACCTACATTTAGAAAGTCCATGTAAAAGACGTTGAGGCTCGTATTCCACTTTAATCACAAATCCATAAAAAATAGGCCCTTAGAGAATGATCTCTTTGTGTCTTTTACATATATATTTCTAAAGATAGGTATGCTAGTAATACTTATATATGTATGTGTGTCTGAGAGAGTGTAAGTAATAACCCATTATATTACATAAAGTATAAATATATACATTTAAATATAAACATGTGTAAGTAATAATACTATATATAGAGAAGAGCTAAAATATATACATATTACTAAAAAGAATATAGGAATGTACTTTTATATATTACAATAATATTAATTTATTTAATTTAATCAAGAGTTATTTTACTTTACTTTAAATATTTAAATATATGGTTACATTAAATATTACTATGCACATTTCTAAGATATAGAAGCATCCTTAATCTCATTCACCCTTTTTTCACGTGGCTTGTTATGTAAATCTATAAATCTATCTATCTATCTATCTATATACAGAGAGGGGTTTGTATATATATCATATAGAGGGTTTTATATACATACATATATGTATGTATGTATGTATGTATGTATGTAGACTCACACACACATACATATAGTGAGGCATTATAATTTAATATGAGTTTATTTTAGTAACCTAAGTGTTAATTTGAAGTAAATTTTTGAGATATAGAAGCATCTCTAATCTCATCCAACCTTTTTTTCATATAACTTAAATAGATTTATATTAAGAGTTCAATGTTTATTTTATTTGAAGAGCTATTTTTAAAATTATTTTATGTATTTTTTAATTGAATAAAGTTTTATTAATGAAAATTAATATTAAAATACCATAATGATAGACACAATTCACTAACAACCTTATCTACTTAAGAGTTACTTTATAGTTACTTTATTTACTTAAGAGATTTTTTTAGCTATGTTTTAGTTTTTATTATTTTATATGTAGACTCTTTAATATTTTTTGTTACACACTAACGACATTAAACTCTACACCTTGCTGCCACTCTCTCAGTGTAATTGTCCAATCATCTTATCCTTTTTGATTTCTTTTCATTTCTAAACACTAATTAAATAAATTAGATATTTTTTAATTATGTAATTATGCACTCATCTTATCCTTTTTTATTTCTTCTCATTTCTAAACACTAATTAAATAAATTACCACTTGAGGATGGGTAGGCAAAAGCTTTTCTATATATAACTAGGGTTTATATTCTAACAACACAGTCTGCTTGGAAGAATCTATGTCTCTTGGTGATGTGGTTATAGGAATGGTCTAAACTGGAATGCTGACGAAGAAATGGTGGCGGTTCATCAATGAATTTGCAAAATGATACACAAGGAAAGCCCTTCTATTGTAACACCTAGCCATAAATGTAACATGTGGCTAGGTGAATGTATAATTGAAGTAGATGGTTATCCTATCTACTCAGGTAGCAGGAATTGTAATGGTAATTGTAATTTTAAAAATAATATTCTGGACCTATAAATGAGAACCTATGGTCCTCATCAACTAATGAACCACTTGTCCAGGGCGAGATCTATAAATATGTATTATGTAAACTAATGATCTGGACTTTATAAGTCCCGGGCTAGACCGGAGGTTTTCTTAACTCCGTTCTTTCCTACCGGTGCCTGCATTGAACGGAGTATGTATTTTCTTTTTAATTATTATTAAAAAAACTTCAGGCTTCGGCCTTTTACTGATCAAAAAAACAAATTAAAAAATTAAATATTTATTTAATTAGCTAATCATCCTCATCTTATCCCTTTTAATTTTTTTAACTCGTGCAACTAGTTAAATGGAAACAAATTAAAAAAACCCATTCCTTGTTTGATTTTCCATAAAATCATATCCTTATCTCTATCAATCAAATCCTATAAATACATCCTCATCCCTTGTCAAAAAGAGGATGGCATAATCAACAAAGAACAGGTACACATTGTAGAAATCTTGCAAAACCTTGGAGCAACTACATCAATTAAGCATCAAAGAGCACATCCCTACAACAAGGAAGGTATAATGTTCCAATTTATTGAGCATTTTATTTTATGTTTATATTCCTCCCTTATGCTCTATCTGAGGTATTCTTTGGTTTGGAATATGATCTAGAGTTGCATTAGTTTTCTATTGTTTTGATTCCAAATCTAGGGTATATAAGAAAAAATGTCTCACCTAGGATAATATTAGAAAGAGAAGATTTCAAGGCCTTTCAAAATGTGTTCTATGTGGCAATAGTGAAGAAAGTGTTGAGCACCTTTTCTTCTAGTGCTCTTTCTCCTTAGGCATTTAAGGGCAATGAGGGTTGTGATAGAAATGGTCTATCATTCAGGTACTTCCTTATTTAATTTTTGGGCAATATTGGGTTGTCCTCCAACATCGACTTCTTTCCTTTTGGGTTCCAGGGATCTTGGTAACATTTTTATTCTATGGAAAATATGGTTAGAATGGGACCATCAGATTTGCCAAGGTCACCAGAGTCTTATTATGCAATTCTGGTAGAGGATCATGGATTCAATCAAAGAAACTATTTCTACCAAATGTTCTTTTATAGAGACTCTCTCTCATTCTAATCCTCTTCTCTGAAGATGTTTGGAGCTCTTTTCCTTAGCTACTTCTTAGGTTTAGTTTGGCTCTAGTTCAAAGGCCTCTAGGAAGGTGAACATGACTAGTAAACTTGGTTTCCTCCCCCATCTAGTTTTTTTCAAAATTAATATCAATGGCTCTTCTCAGGGAAACCTAGGTGTTGTTGGGATTGGAGGGGTTGGCCATGGTAGTGATGAGACAACTTGCTTCTTTTTTTCTTATGCTATGAGGTTTGGTACCAATAATATGATGGAATCTTAAGATGTATCCCTTGAGAAAGCTTGTGAATTGGGCTAGAAGAAGGTTATCTATGAATTCGACCCTATGATCTTGGTCTCTCTTTTCAATAAAGAAAGTATTGAGGAGTAATCTTGGAGGTTGGCTTCTCTGGTTGAATAGATCCTATGCCTCACTTCAAATTTTGAGGCTATCTCTTTTATTCATATCCCTAGGGAATGGAATATAGTAGCGGATTACTTTGCTAAATGAGCCTCAAAGAATAATTTTAATTGGCATGCAGCTAAGATGGGGTCCTTGCCTTTGAATAAATCTTCATAGCTTCTCCAACTTATTTATAATGATCAAACAGGATTAAATCCTCAAATTTTGTCTCTTTGGATGGAGGTGCTAGTGTTTTCTTTTTCCTAGGTGCTTCTCTTAGATTGTCCCATTGAATGGATTTGGCTCCTCTTTTTTAGACAGTGGGTTAAGGAGATTAAATCTATCATAGATTATGGTATCCAATTGATCTATTTTGGTTTCTATTGGGAGTGGGACAAAGGAAAACCTCCTCAGGTTTTCCTTCTTCTTTCTTTAATAATGGCTCTTGCCATTTGGAAATCTCAATGCTATAAAATATAAAAGGTTTTTGTTGTTTTAATACATTTATTTTTGCCAAAAAATAAATAATAAAATAAAATATATTAAAAATTATACTTTTTGGAAAGCTTATTCTAAGAGCTATGATCTCACAAAATCTCATATGTCATAATTACTGCATTTGATGGTCGAAACCTTGCTTTGAAGAATAAATTTCTTCTAAAAATTAAGTGAGAAAAAGGAGGAAATCATCATTCGAAAGTGCCTCCCTCTAGAGATTTTTAATGTGAAACATTTAAAAATTAAAAAAGACATTTTTGTGAACTATTCTTGACTATGAAGGAGGTGTATAAGCTCTTCTAGGGTTTTGATCTTTTCCTCATGTCATTTTTTCTAATGTCATATTGCTCCTTTACATAGGAAAGTTCATTACTCCTTTACATTCATTGCGGGGGATTTTATATTATCACACCTATAGTCATTCTCTTAGCCTTCTTAATGGCCTTAAACTTTATCAACCCAAAAAATTATGCTTGTGTTGATGGTTGATGGCTCTCAAGGATGGCTCCACCAAATAGGCATCCCAAGAAGTTTATCCCCAAGGTGTTCCATGAGGTATGAACTCTGAATCCCCTTTGGATGTGGTGTTGCCCATCCTAGATCTTGATAGTGCCTGTAAATGGCTAGAACATTTTACTTCAATCGTATACTTTGTTGGAAGGGTTCCCCCTGAAAGCATGCTTAAAGATTGGGTCAACAAGGCTTGGGTTTTGCATGGGGTCTACCTTGATGCTGCCCAAAACCTCACTTGGGGGTTTTCCTATTTCACTTTTTTGAAGCCAACCATGTAGAAGCCATCCTCAAAAATGGAACCTCATTTGTTCATGCTTCCCTTTTGGTTTTCCAACCCTAGACTTGAGAATTTTTTGTCTCTGAAGGAAGGGCTCTTCGTGTCCTTGTTTGGGTGGAATTTCTGGGTTTTCCTTTGCTGTGATAGAATTTCTTAATCACACTCATTATCTTGCTTGGTAAAGTTGTCTAAGTCGATCCATCTAGGTTCTTCTTGGCTTGTCCTAAAAAAATGATTCTATGTCTAGGTTGACCTCTCTAAAGATTTAAAAAAAAACTATGGACATTTAGATTGGACAAATGTGTCATACCTAGCGTGTCCTTTATCTTAATTTGCCAAACACTTGATTAAGGTGTCAATCCTCTAATCACAAGATTAGGGGTTATCCCTTAGTCTCCTTGTGAAACAAGCCAACTTGTCAGCCTTCTTCTAAGGATCCTCTTCCTAAAAAGGAAGAACAATGGACCACAATTAAGAATCATAAAAATAATTGAAACCATAGCAATAGTGGAGCTCATGCTAAGAATCTAGGTTCAACACTGGAAATAAAGTTGTTAAGACACCACTTAGCATAGTTTCAAAATCTTAGGACAAGGAGAAAGAGGTGGTTACCTCCAATGGAGAGTCATCTAGTGAGGTGAGTAGGGTTAAGATTACCAAAATGCCTTAACTAGCTGCAGTTTTATCTTCTCATCTAGACAATATTGTTCATTCTCCTACCTCTTCTCTCCAGTGGTTCTACATCATTCTCATAGTCCACCTAGGAATTTGGAAGAGGGAGAACATGTCCCAAAGAAAATAAGGTTGAATACCCCTATCATTTAGTTGGGTAGTTTTCTCAAGAAATTTTTTGTAGAATCACTATGCCACTCTTGATGAGTTTGATAGTGATGCTATAACTCTTGACTTCCATCAATGAATTTTCTATCCTAGAATATTTGAGGTATTACAAATAACCCCAGGAAATACTCTATGAGAGACACACAACAACTATTTTTAGGTCTAGATGTTCTTTGTTTGCAAGAAGTTAAAATTACTAGTTTTTTCTTTCTATTGCTTTCCATTTTCTTTGGCTAGCTAGTCTTTTTTGTGTAGCAATCATGATGTGAGTCATGGAGGAGTCATCACTTTTCTCTCTCCTAAGTAACATTTGTATTTAGTTGATCATGGATGTGATCCCACGAACAAAGTGTTATGGCCACTTTTCAACATTAATAATCATTCTTTTCGATTTATCAATGTTTATGCCTCTAATGATGTTATTGAAAGATCTTCCCTCTAGCATTGGATTGTTGATTCAATTCATTTCACCACTTGGGTTCTATGAAAATACTTTAATATGGTTGATATGGCATGTGATAAAGATGACACTCTTCCCATGTATTAGACAATTGGCGAAAGGGAAGCTTGGTATTTCATGCGTAATAAATTGGGACTTTTGATCCCAACATGGGCCATCACCACAATCATTCCATTAGTATATGTGGAGCAATTTCTAGGGAAAATATGGTAGAGTGTACAAATAGCTTGATCATGCTATGATTCTAGTACAATCTTTCTTTTTATTTTATAACTATTTTTTCCTTCCAGTGGAGCCTTTACCAGATGTCCTTTCTGATCATTCTCTCATTCAATCTTGCATTGAATAGCAATTTGCTAAACCCAAGGCCAATAAGACTCATTTTTTTTATCAACACATCCTTGCTATCTCATCAACCCACATTAGCCCACATATGATGTGTTTGTAACCTTGATGATTAGCCAACTCAAAAGACAAGTTGGATTGATTGGTGGAATAGTGATATCAAACACACCTCTCATTTCCTTTAAATCTATGGCTACCAACTGGCACAGTTTCAGCTCCACTCATACGAGGCCACCACTTCAAAGCTCTTCCAAGCTACCATTGAATTGGAAGCCCACCCCTTTGGTCCTCCTTTAAATTTATAGGTGGCCAAGCTTCATCAATAGAATCAAACTATTGATAGTCATACGACTAGAGATGCTCAGATTAAAGCTCGTCTACATTGGATCAAAGTCGGAGATCGAGCCTGTAAAGATTTTTTTCCAAGCTCTTCGTGCTCACCACACTTCCTAGATCATTTGACTAAACTTATTGATATCCTTTAGGTTTTTATTTATCATTATTCAAGTAGGTTTTTAAAGCTTAAGAGAATTCTCTTAAATGAGATCATGTTTTGCAATAATGCCAAGCAGGGTCATCCCTTGTTATCTTTCTCATTCTCAATGAGTCTTTTGTGATCAACTACTCACTCTTACTAATCTTCATAAATCTATCTTTTCCATGGCCAATGACAAAGCTTTCAAATATGATGGATTTCCTTGTGAGTTCTACAAGACTTTCTTAGAGTTGGTTGGAGAATATCTTCATAAAGTATACCTTGAAGCCTTTCATTCTAATTCTTTAGGAAAAATTATAAACAAAGGAAATATTAAGTTCATAGCCAAGTCCAGAGATCCAAAGGATATCTACAGCTAGAAAGAAAATTGCTCTGCTCAATGTCTCCTACAAGATCATTGCTAAGGCTCTTGTTTTAGAGCTGCACCATCTTCTTCTGCAAATTATGCATCCTAAAGAAATTGGCTTCATTAAGTCTAGGTATATTTTGTACAATATTATTATAGTCTAAGAAGACAAGGAAAGGGCCCGAAGATCAAAACTTGTTTTCATCAAGGTTGACTTTGCTAAAGTCTATGACAACATTGAGTGACCTTTTATCCTTTCCATGCCTCAAGATTTAGGATTTGGCCCTTGCTTTGTGCAATTTATTCGCATGTTTTTTTCATATGCCTCTACTAAATTCACTATCAATGACCATCAATCCAATGCTTCTCGATTTTTAGGTCCATCTGTCAAGGATGTCCTTTAGCCCCTACTCTTTATGTGCTTGCTACTGAGTGATTTGGATATCTTCTAGCCAATTATATTTCCCATCTAATTTGGTCAAAGACATTTCTTTTCCCAATTCCTCAACTCAATTAGTGAATGGGCATTTTGTTGATTATTATTTTCTTACTCTTCTAGAAGATGAAGGTAACATCATGTTAGGTATGAAAAAGGAGAATGATGACAACTAGAACACAAACTAGATCAAACCCTTTTCCATATAACATTCAAGGATAAGGCCAAGACAAATCACTACCAAATAAAGTTGGACTCAGCTACTGACCTTGTGCTCAGGTATGTTATAGATGGATCAGATTTAATCCAGCCTTTTTATCAAACCCTAGGTTAACAATGCATGAAACCATAGTTCTAAAATGATCAGGGTATAACAGAGAATATACATCTCAAATCCATAAACCAATTGCACAAGGATGATCAAGGAGATGATGAAACCTGTCTCCCAAAAGCAGAGGTGTCGGAGGACCAAGGTGGGACCACCCAGGTTCTGACTGGAAGAATCTGCGAAAACTATAAACTGGAAAGATGCTGCAAATGATGTCCTGATGCCAGATTTGATATAAAAAAGGGCAAGAGGACATGAGTGATACCACACAATTCCTTGGTGAGTGAATTCTTTGAAACTATTTTTGGATCCCGAAACCCTAATCTTCACACAGTCTTCCTGTAGCTCTGTATTTTCTAGATCTCGCTCCTGTAACCTGCACACAAGAAGATAAGAAGGGGATTAGGGGTTATGGTGTTTAGGGACTTGCCTCAATCAAATCCATGGATAGAATTCAAGCTTCCCAACACTATTGATTGATAAAGAGTGTGTGTCCTCATGGGAACAGAGGTTGAAAACAATGATAATGAGATTATTCAAATGATGATGAACAAACAATGATATCACCTATGCAATGAACCCTTAGAATGATGAAGATCCTTCAAATCCTAAGGAGGATAGATGATAGCTCCATGCCTGTAACAAACACATAATAACAACACACAAATCTGCTATAGAATCACAATGAATGCTCTTGCATGCTTCACTTCAATATCTTCAATTAACTCTTTCCAACCTAGTTATAAATGAACTCAAAAACACACTTATATATGCTTTCCCACTTATAATCGTGAATTAAAACCAAAAGCGCTGACAAGGAGAAACCTTTTGAAAGATCCCATGCTGACATGCCTTTGAATTAGCCCTGACCTGTAAGAGGGGACATGGGCAGTACCACCCATGTCCATCAACCCTTTTTGGGTCCTGGGTAAGGTAAATGAAGGGGCTCATATTCCAATTTTATCATGGTGTTAGGCAATTTTGTGTCGGGATAAACATTTTGAATGTGTAATGCAATCATGGGGACCTAGGAGCTAAACAAGGAGGTAAAAAGACACATGGACACTTTTTTACTCCATAACGCATCAAACAAGCCATACATTATCTGGATATATTTTCTGTAAGGCATCAGGTTCCAACATTTAATGGTAGAATACTCAATGTTATAGGCAATCTTTCTCACCTAATCCTACCTAGATTGACACTTTTGGGTGGAGATGGATTGAGCATGGGGAGATTTTTAGATTCTTGGGCATTCCTTTTGCCTTTCAAGCCTTCCCATCTTTTTTATGGAAGACTGTTATCTTTATAATTGCAAAGAAGATGACTTACTAGATTACCAAGCCTCTTTCTAGCAAGGAAATTATAGATGTGCTCAAAGATCTTGGTGGCTACTCATGTCTACTATTCTTCCTACTAGGTCCCTTCCAAAGCTTCCTACCAGAAGCTTGAAAAGCTTCTTTTGGATTTTTTTGTGCCCCCTCTAAAAATGATAAAGGTTTCCATTGTGTGGCTTGGGAGTTTGGTTGTCACTCACACAACTTTGGAGGGTTGGGTTTGATTTCCACTTAATGACAAAGATTATCCTTATGTGCCAAACATATTATCCAAGCTCTTGAAGGAAATGAGGCCTAGAAAATCTTGGTGCATCATTGCATTTCTACAAGTGTTCCATATGGGAGGCAAACCTAGAAGGGGATTGGCCTTCACACCCTTCTTATTATGAAAGAGACTGTCTAGATTTAGGGTACTTTTGTGATGAAAAGAATTTGGAGAGCCTATGAAGCCATCAAACCCTAGATGGTCTAGAATGGCAATGAATTTGGCACAAATATTTCTATTAATAAAAATATATGGTGGTATCCTATTATCTCTTGTCCAGATCATCCTCTAGCCAGGACTCCATGGGTCCATGCTTTGAGGTTTTCCAAGAAAGGAATCAAGGCCCTTCTAATTTTTTTCTAGAGAGACCAAGAATTTTCTTACTTCACCTAAAGCCCAAGTTATGTTTTGATTTTCCAACGAGGACCTCAAAACCTTCCAAGTTGTTATTGAATCTGTGCCACCAAATATAATTCACAAGATTGGGGTTTGTTATTTCAAGCCCTAGTGAAAAGATTGGAAATGGTATCTTGGCACACCATTTCACAATTACAAGCCTTGTAAGGGTTATTCCTGACTCTCTCTATGTTTTCCTATGGTGCTATGGTTCCTATTTTAAACTAGAGATGGTTGTTGCAATCCTCTTTGAGTGCTTGGCAGCGCAAGTTTCAAACTATTTGGTCAACCATTCTAGAGTCGAAGCTTTCTCATTTTTCATGGTGTATTATTTTCCAAGGCCTTGTAGTTGGCTCCAAATTAACTCATGTTGGAATCAAGGATCCTCGATGCAAATTTTATGGTCATCAGGAAACTCTCAAGCACCTCTTCTGGTTTTGTCCCAAAGCTTAAGCTACTTGGACTTGGATTCATGATTTTTTAACCCTTTTGGCCCAAGACATTCTTATGGCATATGGTTTTGCTCAAGGATTGGACTAGAATCTCCTCCAGATATACCCAAATTTGGCATGCCTTCAAGGTGGAAATTTTATTTAGCATATGGAAGGATAGATATTCTATTTTATTTTCTAGATGTTAACTTGATGCTAACTTCTTATTTTACACCAAGGCTATGATTTGTTCTAATGTGCTTATGTAGATCTAGGTGTAAGCCAACAAGGTTGCACTTGAGGTGGCACATCTTCAGGTGCCCTTGAATCATTGGGGTAATGCCCCATGCACTGTTTCTAGAGTCCCTCTAACTCCTGCCTCTATCTAAGGGCATTCTCTTCCTTGTGGGTGTCATCAGGGGCATAGCCACTCTGCTCATAGTGAATAAGATGCTCACTCTCATGCCTCTCAGCCTCATGTGCCAAGAGCCAGGGATTGTTCTCAAAGAGGATTGTCTAAGCTCACCCATCACCACTTTGCCTCTTCCCACGCTCCTAGCCATGGGTTTGGTGGTTGGCCAAACTCTAGCAAATTCCCTCACCTTGATCTTGCTATATCACCTGTTCATGAAACTCAGCCTTTAGATGATGACAAAAAAAGATGATGGCAATTTTGGTTGGGAGCCTCTTGTGGATACTTTAAACCCCATTGATGTTTGGGGTAAACTCGATGATCGAGACCCTCCTCCTGGACTTCTCCTCCCCCTAGTTCTTTAGCTCTTATCATGTAGTAGCTTATTATTGTACTTTGTTTTAGGTTTTAACCCCATTTGGACTTTGGGGTGTGACTTCTTCCACCCACCCTTTTTTGTGAATACGTGTAACAATATTTTATAATTAGCAATATGGAGACTTATTCATTAAAATAAATACTTTCATTCCAAGGTCCCTCTTTATTCGAAGGTTATTGATAAATGTCAGACATTTTACTTTCAAATGAGGGCCTTCATTTAAAGGTGTTAAATAATTTTGCCTTCCAAAACTCATTTTTGTGTCCTATCCCACATGTGGGACACACTATTGTGGGATCATACAAGTGTAGTATGGTCAGTTGAACCTTTAAGTCCTTTCATTAATTGAGGTTCTAGAGACATGTTGACATTACATCTTCATCATCTTTTGCTTCTATCAAGTCTAGTGTTGCTTCATCCATGGCTTCTAATGATTTAGTTTAGTAGAAATTCATTATCTTCTAGAGACAACTCCTTGGGATGAGTACTTGACCGACCCTTCAAGTTTTTTATGAGTCCCATCTTGTAGATTTGGAGGACACCATTAAGAGACATTCATATCCCCTTTGATGATAGTTCTATCGTAGCTATTATCTCTTCATCTTTGGTTCCTATTCTACATCAATTTCCATATAGTTTCAGATTGTCACCTTCTTCAATTAGGCCTAGGACAACTGATTTGGTTGTGGAACCTTTTGACACTAGCATGGTGACATCTAAGTAGCTTTAAGATACACACATTCTAAGTTTTCTACCATCGTATTCCTATCAAGAATGGGAAGATATCTTGCATACACCTTTGTGTTTGTTTCTTCCTTAGTGAAGAAATGTTGTTTGATGAGCATGTATCATCTTTATTATTCATAGTCGAGCATCTATCATTGGCATATGAGGCTACTTCTTTGAGGGCTACCTTGTCCTCTCCTTTGTCTCTCTATTTGGAGGGACTTCTTTCTATTTTCTTTGGAGAGCTTCTTTTTTGGGGGATTTTTTCCTAACATGAGGTTTTATCCTTCACAATTCCTTGAGAGACACATTTTGTCCATGGGTGCTTAACATGACTACACATTGGTTGAAATCCAATTTATTTTTCACACCCACCTAAGTTATGCTTATAAGGGACCGTGTTAATGCATTATTTTATTTTCTTATATTTAACTTATTAATTAATTACATATTATGCACCTAAAATAGGATAAGCTTGTTTAAGTAGGTATCTATTTGGGTAGGTTGTACTTGCATCATGTGACATATACTTTATTAGTTTGGTGGAGTTGTACTACACACATGTGACTACATCTCCTTTATCTGTCATTGGTTGTACATTCCCATCTGTTAGCGGTGTATTCTATATATACCCACACGTAGCTATCATATGAGCAATCTAATTAATCATCTTATCTATTAGCATCCTTTGAATATAATTGTGCTTTTCTTTAGGCTTTCTTAATCTTGGGTGGTTATCTCCATAGCCAAATCTTTCATGATGCTATATCACTATAAAGTGACATAAACATAGATTTGAAAATTAAAAGTGGAAAATAAACATTGAGTAAACCGATAATCACTTTAGAATTAGCTATTTGTTGTTTCTCTTATATCACATTAACATACTTCTAGTTACTAATTAAAGCTTTCTCAAAAAAAAATTAGATGGGTGAGATTTTATACCATATTGTTAAAGACGACCACAAATCTTATGTTCTAGGGATTGTTAATAAAAATAAATATTAAGAAAACCTAGCCATAATCACCATGGAACGTTCAAACTGCCCGGTTCAATGACTCGAAGCGATTCAGCAAGTTCAACAATTGAGAAAATTGATAAGAAGAGACTTCAATGCGACAGAAGCGTTAAGCGCAGAAGACGATGAAGGAGGCACGCGATCTGAGGAAATTGATAAGAAGAGACTGATGCGACAGAAGCATTAAGAGCAGAAGAGGATGAAGGAGACACGCGATCCAGGGTGGCAGAAAATCGACGCACAAGATAGAAGACGTACTGTAGCTTCCACCGTCCACCATTACTCTCCACTGGCCTGTACCTAGCCATAATCACCATAATGACAGGGAAAAGCAGGAGAAGCACGAGAAGAGAAAGAATGGCAGAAACAGATTATGGTGGGCAAAGCTGAATATAATAAAGAGGCTTCTGGACCGGTATAAGGTTACTGCTTGGACATAAACTAGCCATTTCAAAGTATATCCATGTCCAAGTTGGAGAGCATTAGGTTTATTAACAGTTACATATGAATATGATTATCAATATTGTATCTTCTATTTATTTGTTCATGTTACAGACCTTCAGTTTGTATCTTCTATTTATTTGTTCATGTTACATACTTTCAGTTTTGTTGATGTAATTGTTTTTGGAAAAAATTGTGTAGAGTTTTTTACATCACATTTCAGATCACACTCCAACATCACCAAGAGGATAAAGCTTTACATAGTTTTTTCCAGAAACAATTAGATCATTCAGATGGACTGTAGAGATATCATGTCTTTTATCAATTTATTGTTTAAAATGCTAGAATTGACTGTTTCAAATAGTAAAGGGGATATTAATACAAAGTTCATGAGTATGTATGTATATTTCGTCTAATCTGGTTCTCTGGTTCACTGGGTCACCTATTTGAACAATGATATTTCTGCTTTTTTTAAAAAAAAAACCCCAAGTACCTAAAATTGCTTTATAAATTTTTAAAATTTCAAGATTAATAGTACCGAATATTACAACATAAATTATATATATATATATATACAATAAATATACTTCAAAAAATGGGCACTAATGAATATAAATACCTATCTCTGTGTTTTGATCTTATTTTAGTGATTGAAATAAATTATTGGATTCTTTTCATTTTTATTCTATAATTCATGGTAAATCTTTTTGCTTTCTATGACTTTTATTACAGAAGCTTTTTAACGTACCTCATTGAGAGTGAAGCTCATTCTTCCATCACCTTTTTTTGTTAAATTAGGTACTTAGAGGGGGTGTATGTAATTTTATTCATCTTTAAAATTAAAAATATATATCTTAAATATAATTAAAAAACTAATTTAACATTTTCTATTGATATACTAAATTATTAATCCAAAAAAATATAAAATATAAAATTGATAAATAATTTTCTCTTTAAAACACAATCTTGTGGTATTGTTTTGTATGAACATTGTTTATGGAAAATTCTCATTCCATAATATCATTTTTTCTTCTTACATTCTTTTACTTGAGAGAATACCATCTTAGTATAAACTTTTAATTTTTTATTAAATGAATTTTCTTTCTTCCTTTTATTAGACCACAAATAATCTCTATGATTTTATGTGTTGTTTTTTCAAAATGGGAGTTAGTGCATTAAAAAAAAAGCAAAATAAATATTACATTAAGACATAAGCTTTTGATGAATTTGGAACATACCAACAAGGGATAACCCATTCCCCTATTTTCCCGTAATTTATTTACATATTTTTTAATAAAGTATTAATGTAAAAGGAGTGTCCAAATACCTTACAATGTCATTTGGTCCATATTATTGTTAGCTTTGATTTTTCAATTTGTGGAGGATTCATTTAATAAACCAATTGCATGTCATGTGTACTTATTGTGTTTTTTATATCTCCTTTGCATACACTAGTATAATTAAAATATCTCCCTTCACCCTTATGTACTTATTATTTGGTTATATTATATATATCCTTATTATTTCTACTCTATCAACCAAGGGCACTATTCACACCTACATCTAACTCAAAAAGTTTCAATTACCATCCCATCTATTAAAGCCTTGCCATATAAAACCAACTCTAACAACAAATTCCCCTAATAATAGATATCTCAATTATGCTATACATATTAATCGAAATTAAAATGGAAGGGTTTTAGAGATACGTATCAATTCTTTTATGTAGAGTTGTGGCATTACCAAAAGATGTATAATAACTGATTTAAGAAACTTGGTAGGATTGTACTGAACTTGCATGACCTTGGTGTAATCATTGTTTCCTTTGTCATCTACATTAGACTTATGACAAAGAAGATTTCCTTAGGGTTATGAGGCTCTGGCATAATACAAGACTATGTGTTGTAGAAAAGAAACAACTTCATGACCTTGGCAAGACCAACATAGTGAATGAAATTTCCTTTGATTGACCGATATAAAGTGATCAATAGAGAATTCAGAACATCACTTATAAACACCCCACTCCCCTTCTGTGCATGCTTCACAACTCCCAATACCTACCTACATTACATTAATTTAATTATCTCCTTTCCCCTTGATACTAAAGCGATATATTGGGTCACATTTTATTTATTTAAAAAACTCTAATATGCATGCATGTGATAAGGTATTGTTTTTTTAAAGAAAACCCCTTGATTTTGAACCACACATGAATATGCTCATCCCATCTCATCACATAAGTCATAGGAAGAGAAATATTAAATTACAAAGATCTTTAATCTACTTGAATAAAGTGGAAATGAGATTAAAACATCAATGTTTTTTTTCTTGTTAGCACAAATATAATACATTTCACATGTGTTCAAAGGTTGTGATCTCTCAACAATGTGTGAATGCCCACTAATGTTGGAACAGATAGAGCAACAAGTGGGAAACCCTATCTAAATTATATTAAAATTTGAAAGTCTAATAAAATCCCATTAAACACAACATGTGTTAAAGTATTTCCAAATAACACCATAATCATCTTTATGTGTCTCTCCCCTAGCAATATATTGAATTTGTAAAGAACTTCAAATTTGATTTCTTTTTCTTAATTCTTATTCACCAACTAAAATTTCATCTCAAGATTTAACATATAATTGGAGTTCCTATGATAGGTTTTTCCATATTCATTCTATTAAATTATGGTGTAGACCCTATAACAAAGGAATATACTAATTCTAAAAAGATTTTATTTCCTTATTGTTGGCAAAAAATATGCACCATGTATTATTCCATTGGTAATTTTCTCTTTTAAAAAGGTCAACTATATTAATCTAGGTGATCCGACAATAGTGTGCCCCACTTATACAATGGGGCAAAAAAGAGCTCAAGGTGTCAAAAATTGTAAAACACCTTAGAATGAACATATGCTTATGAATGAAGTACCTTCCATTGAAGGTGTACATAATCATAACCTTTGAATGAAGGGGGTTTGAATGAAGACCCTTTTTATTCATTTTTTAAATGTTTCACATTCAAAATCCCTTATGGAAGGGACCTTCAAACTAAGGCAATACCTTCATTCAAAGGTACCTTCATTTGAGGGTCTTTATGATGCCCTCCTTTTGCTCACTTGGTTTTTGGAAAAAATTTCTATCCTAAAGCAAGGGTTGGACCATCAAATAGAGTCACCATGACGTGAGATTTTGTAGGATTGTATCTCTTAGAGTAAGCTTTCTAGAAAGTATAATTTTTAATATATTTTATTTAATTATTATATATGTTTTATATTTCTAGTGAACATAGGTTTTTACCAAACATAAATGTCTTTGTTTAACATATGTGGGAAAATTTAAAAAAATTGAAAAAAAATCTTTAAAATATGTGTGCACTCCATATTCGGTAAAGATGGTCACGAGGTCCAGTCTCCCCCCTGCCCACCTGATAATTGTAACCGGTTCATAGCTCCGGTCAAAAGCGTTTACCCATGAATTAAAAAAAAAAAAAAAATGTGTGCACTCCATATTAATGTCCTTGTTTCAACAAAAAAATAATTTGGATAATATAAAAAATCATGTATTATGGAATAATATATCTCTAAATTATAATTAATCTAAATTAAAAAATTAATAATAAATAAACTATGCAACAAAGACTTATGAAAAAATATGTATGCACTAGATATCAATGTTAATGTTCTACGTTTAAGAAATTATGAATTTGTCTTATTTCTAAAAAAAAATATGCATTATAGAATAATATCAATCATTAAAAAATATGAAGTATTTTTTTTTTATACTGTAGGAATCGAGTAGCCCCCCTATAAATTGCAGTGTGTCTGGTAAACTATTTTCACGTGATCTGTGACGCTAGCGTGACACACCCTCCGATACCATGGGGACAGGGGGACTTTGGACTTTGTGACCTTCTTGCCTACAACAAGAATTTTTAGCCAATAGAGCCAAGGCCTCCGCCCAAAAAAAATATGAAGTATAAAACACAAGTTATTATTTTATTTTTTTTGAAAAAATATATTTAGAATCTACATATAAAAAATCTTTAAAATGACTCATTTACATCATCTTTAAATTCTTAACAATTTGCTTTCTATAAGGTGTCAATTATCATCACTTGTTGATATCACATGTGCATTTGACCCTGTTGTTCTCACCACCTAGGTAGGATACTCTAATTAGTTATCTTTACTATGTTTATGTTATGGACTAGTTATGTATGTGGTGGTTTTGGTTTACTTGTGGTAGCTTCTCTAGACCTTAGGTGGTTAATTGGTTGTATAGGCTTGGTTCTCCTATGATGTTGCAATGGTTATGTTCCAAGAATTCCAGTATAACACATCTTTGTGAACTTGTTTTTTTGGTATGCTTAAATGTCATCGGGTAATTTATTTCTAGAGGTTGATTGTGTTTTCTCCCTGTTCAATAGAGTTGTCACTTTATGTTGTGATTTTGTAGTGGTTTTATCTCTCTTTTATGGAGGAATGTCCATGCTTATGGTGATAATATTTTGTTGGTGGTAGTGCCTCTACGCTTTGTGCATTGTCTAGCCCTCGGCTTGCATTGGTTTCTCATGGTATGGTGGTATGTATTATGTTCTATTTGTATGGTGGTGATATTTGTTCTTGTGGTGGCCCCTCAGCTCCCATTTCTTTATACACATGTTTAAACCCTTTTTTATCTCATTGTTGTGAGATTTGTGGTAATGTGTGTAAGGTAGTGCTTAGTGTTACCTATTAGTCTTTCAGACCCATCTATGGTATTATTATCCTTGCCCATGTATGCTCGGTGGTGTGATGTGGTCAGGATAATAGTTTTATGTGCCCATGTGGCATGTTTTTTAATAGTGTGCTCATCTTTAGAAAGCCCTGCATAATTCCAAATGGTGAAGCCTAGGGTGGGAAGTCTTTCATAGATAAGATTGAGAGTGGGTGGTTAGGTATGTGCATGGAAATGGGGGACCAAAAGGGGGTCATAAGTGGTCTTTTTTTTTTTCTGAAATTAGTAAAACCTGATCTTGGATGAGAAATTGAAGATAGTCACACTCAAAATTAGAAGATGTGATAAGAACAAGATTTGTAGTGCTTGAACTCTAGTTTCTAAACTAATATTTTTTTATAAAAATGGTGGAGATTAAGAGGTTCATCAAATAGGGGAAGCACACAAAGTGCTCTTATTTTTGTCAGAAAAATATAATATAGTGTCTACTGTGCTCCCCCTAAAATGTTGACTCTTTTAAGTATTTCACAAATTACTTTAGTAGAAAATTAGCTAACATGTAGTTTATGTCTGATTTTTCTGTTAATTTTTAATGAATATATGATTTTTTATGAATTTTCAAAGTAGGCACATCCTGAAAAATGAAAATTTGAGTGTCCTCCCCCCCTAATTTTTTTGAAAACTAATCAAAAATAAAAAATTCTTTTTCAATGTGTATAGAATTGAGTCTAAAATCTAAAAATGTAATTTGTTTCAAATTTCAATAAACGTGTAAAAAATGACACTAGAAATACTAGACATTGATTTTCTACAAAAAAGAACACATTAGCAAAAGAAATTCAAGATGGAAACCTTAATGTTATCAAATTTTTGAAAACATACATGGTTAGAAAGTTAATGAAAAATTTGAAGTCATCTTGACATTTTTGTATTAACATTGAAAAATGTGTAAACCTGATGGATCGCATGCTCGGGATTTGGTCATGGGGTAAGTGCACAAAGATGAGGGACCAAAATGGGGTCTTAAGTTGCCACTTTTTTTCTAAAATCAAGAAACGTTGATGTTGGATGAGAAATTTAAGATAGCTATAGTCAGAATTTGAAGATAGAACAAAAACAAGAGTTGTAGTGCTCTAAATCTAGTTTCTAAACTACTATTTTTTTTTCAAAAATGGTTGAGATTAAGGGGTTCAAAAAGGGGGAGCACACAAATTGGTCCTATTTTTCTTAAAAAAACATAACATAGCGTTTGGTGTGCTCCCCCTAAAATGTTAACTTTTTTTTAGTGTTTCAATAATCTCTCTAGTGAGAAATTAGCTAATACCATATAGTTTATACCTGATTTTTCTGATAATTTTTTCATGAATAATTGATTTTTTAGTAATTTTTGAAGTGGACACATCTTGAAAAATAGAAATTTGAGCGTGCTCCCCCCTAAACTTTTTGAAAACTAATTGAAAATCATTTTTTTTTGAATATGTGTAGAATGGAGTCTAGTTTCTAAAATGTAACTTATTTCAAATTTTGATGAAAGGTTAAAAAAAGTCAAAAATACTAGATACTGGTTTTTGAAAAAAAATGGACACACTAACAAAAGAAATTCAAGATGAAACCCTTAACGTACTAAAAATGTGAAAAAAAATTATATAGCTAGATAGCTAACAGAGAGATCAAGATTATGGTGGTATTTTTGTTTGAGTTGTCATTGGAAAAGGTGCCATGGGTGTATGCACAAAGATGGGGGACCAAAAAGTCACCACCATGGGACTTTTTGGTCCAAAAGTGAAAAAACATGCGAGCACGTTATAACGCGCTCGTGTTTTATTTTGCATAAAAAGAAAAAAAACTTCATTTCGGCTATCACAGCCACAAAAAAGAGAGTTTTTACAAGCGAAAAAGAGAGTTGAAAGCGCGATCACGTTGAAGGGGAGCCTCTCCAAGTGAGTTTAAGGTCAAAACATCAAATTCAGAATGCCACCTTGCTGCCAAAGACATCATCAAGCAAATTTGGAGGGTCAAGCATAGGAAGAAGGTAGGGTTTGATCAAATTTTGTTAGTTTGAGAAGAATTTTTGGTTTTTACATTGTTTGATTAGTTTTTATATTGCATTTACAGTTTTTGAGGCAAGAGAAAACCCAAATCTAGCTAATGAGGGTGAAAACAACCCCCAAAACCCTCCAAACCCTCAAATCCCACCTTCACTTCCTCACAATATAAGGAATAGTCAAGAAAACTACCTACGAATAATAGAAGAAAACAAGAAACATCTTCAAACTATTATTCAAATGCTAAACAATCCAATTGCAAGCACTGATCGTAGGAGGGTGCTTGCAAAGTCACTAGAGGAGATTGTCTCCCACACCAATTCGGTGACAAAACAAATCAGCGAATTCCAAGAGTATAGGGAGAGGTGTCAGCAATTCTATGCTGACAAGTTGTCATATGAAGAAGTGAAGAATGAAAAATTCACAAAATCTCAATTATGTGCACACTTTATTAATCCCAAAAGTGGCCAAAGATTAGAAGAAACTTGCAAATAGTTTCATATTCATTGGTGTAGGAATGAAGAAATATCCCAAAACTTTTGGGATATATGGTACATGGTCTTCAATGAGCAGCCATGCAACAATGATGAGGTACCACAATATTTCTTGAGAAAACTCTATTACGAGTTCGTCCTCAAGAAGATTCTGAATTATTTTGACATTCGTGAGTTCTATGGTAGAGGTGGTGGCTCTTTCCAAGATAGACCCAGGGCTCGGAGAGATGAAACCCATGTGCTTGTACCCCTAGCGAAGCCAAAACGTAGGTCACTCACTTCAATTTTGAAGGAGAGTGTTAAGGTGGAGACATTACACTCATTAACTACTCTCACCCAATCTAGATATCACATCATGTCAATGATCTTATCCAAGTTAATGAGGGTGAGAGCAGTAGGCGTCATGTGTCCCCACATTTGTGTAGTTCATGTGGGAACTTGTGTGATTATGGGACGCAGGACGCATGGCAGTACTCTCCGCAGGATGCTGTGACGCAGGGGCAGGATGATGCGACATAGGGGCAGGATGATGTGACGCAGGGGCAGCATCCATTGATGGGGGCATCCATATTGGATGATATTGTTCTCAGTGATGATCTCTTATAGCATACATTTGGCATTGACTCTCAGGTAATTTGTTACAAGTTTCATTATGATTTAATATATTGTTATTTATAATTTGTAATTATTTTTATATGATTATCCATTTTATAAGTCAAATGTATGTAATTGTCTGCACAATGAATTTCCAAGGTCAGAGTCTTCATCCTACCTCCACTAGCCGTCCACTGGCAGGTTATGAGAGGAGGTCAAGACAACGGGTATGTAATTTATCACATGATCATAATTATTGTAGATATGTCAACATGGTAATATTATTTTGTGACAATTTGATGATTTCAATAGTCACCGACAACTGCACTATATCCTTGGTCCCCTGGATGCCAACCCACCAATTATATGGAGGTAAATTTAACCATTTCTAATCATTATGTATTTTTAAACTAATTTTATGTATTTATTTTTGTCGATTAATCTTGAACTTGATTTTCAGATGCTGAATCTGGAGACTCCTCCTCATATTCATGAGTCAGTGCAGAGAGGCATTGATGCAGCCATAATGTCTACAAATCCTTTGACCGAGGTATGAGCCAATAACATGAAAATGTCATAATTTTGTATTTCTTGTTTTATCTCATGTCATTTGATGCACATAAATGATATTTATGTTTAGTCAATTTTACTTCTTGATGCTTCTTATGATAGGTCACAACTCCAGTCCGTCCAACTACGGACCAAGAGAGAGGCAAGATGGAGAGTGATCATCAGTTGGCGGTAAGTGATCAATTACATATGTGATGTTATATATTTCATACATTTTCTATACTAATGTGCATATTGTTTGTTTGTATTAATAGGTACAGTTGGATGAACTTTATTCGAAGAGGTCTACTCGACGGCAGAGAGAGGATGTGTCACTGACTGGCTCTCCATCTTCACAGTCAAAGAAGGGTTGCCGATTATTTCATAAAAGTCCATAGGAAACTAGTTTTTGGGACATTTTTTGTATGCCTAGATGGATTTGTATATATAATTTTGTATGTTAATCCGATGTATATGGGTAAGTGCACAAAGATGAGGGACCAAAATGAGGTCTTAAGTTGCCACTTTTTTTTTGAAATCAGGAAACATTGATGTTGGATGAGAAATTGAAGATAGCTACACTCAAAATTTGAAGATGGAACGAAAACAAGAGTTGTAGTGCTCCGAATCTAGTTTCTAAACTACTATTTTTTTCCAAAAATGGTTGAGATTAAGGGGTTCAAAAAGGGGGAGCACATAAATTGGTCTTGTTTTTCTGAAAAAAACATAACATAGTGTCTGGTGTGCTCCCCCTAAAATGTTAACTTTTTTTTAGTATTTCAATAATTGCTCCAGTGAGAAATTAGGTAACACCATGTAGTTTATCCGTGATTTTTTGATAATTTTTTAATGAATAATTGATTTTTTAGTAATTTTTAAAATGGACACATCCTGAAAAATAAAAAATTGAGCGTGCTCCCCCCTAAAATGTTTGAAAACTAATCGAAAATCAAAAAAAAAAAATTGAATTCATGTAGAATGGAGTCTAGTTTCTAAAAATATAACTTATTTCAATTTTTTATGAATGGTTAAAACAAGTCAAAAATATTAGACACTAGTTTTTGACAAAACTGGACACACTAACAAAAGAAATTCAAGATGAAACACTAAACGTGCTCAAAATGTGAAAAAAATTATACGGTTAGATAGCTAACAGAGAGCTTAAGATTATGGTAGTATTTTTTTGAGTTTTCATTGAAAAAAGTGCCATCCTGATGGGGAGCATGCTCCAGATTATCTCCAGATTTTGCTAAAAACTGATAAAACACGTCAAACAGAGCTGAGCATAACGCAAGCGCGTTATAACATGCTTGTGTTATGATGAGCATAATCGGCAATACACATGCCAATTGCATTTGCTTGAAAGTTTCTAAAGCCTTTTCAATAAATCCATTTTTTGCATATCTTGCAATCATTGAATTCCATTATAGAACATCTCTTTGAGGTGTTGTGTCTTACAATTGGCATGCCTTGTCTATGCTTCCACACTTTACATACATGTCTACAAGGGTAGCTGCACTTCCTATCGTCTCTCTCTCTTGATTTCTCTTCCCTCTCTACATCCTATCCTTTCTTTGAGTCTCTGCTTCCCTCCCCTCTCTACCTCCCACCTCTCTCACTCTCTTCTTCCCTCCCCTATCTACCTTCTATAGTCTCTCTCACTCTCTACTTCCCTCTCCTATCTACCTCCTACCCTCTTTCTGAGTCTTTGCTTCCCTTGCCTCTCTACCTCCTACCTTGTCTCTCACTCTCCTCTCCCCCTCCCTCTCTACCTCTTACCCTCTCTCTCACTTTCTACTTCCCTCCCCTATCTACCTCCTACCCTCTCTCTCAGTCTCTGCTTTCCTCCCTTGTCTACCTCCTACCCTCTCTCTCTTCTTCCTTGCCATGTCTACCTCCTCTGGTCCTCTCCAACTCTCTACTTCCATCATGTCTCTACCTCGTATCCTCTCTCTCACTCTCTACTTCCCTCCCCTCACTACCTCTCCTCATTCTTCCCATCCAATGAAATTTCATAAATTATCTTGTTTCCATTTCATTAAATCCCAATTTATATCCTCACCCATCTTTACATGTCCTATTTTTCTTACATTTCCATGTTCTTTGTTGACAAGGGAGAGCGCGAGGGAGGAAAAGGGAGAGAGGATGGAGATGGAGGGGAGAGAAACTTGGGAGAGATACCTCGTGATACGGAGAGAGAGATAGAGAGTCCTAGTTTTCTTATTTTGGAGAGAGAGAGAGAGATGGTGGGTCAGGTTTATGAGTTTAGGGTTGCTTAAGTTTAGGGTTTAGGGGAATCATTTAGGGTTTAGGGGTTTAGGGCTACTCAAGTTTAGGGTTTAGGATTTTGAGTTAGGGTTTAGGGGAATTATTTAGGATTTAGGGGTTTATTGTTGCTTAGGTTTAGGGTTTAGGGTTTAGGTGTTAGGGATTTAGGGTTGCTCAGGTTTAGGGTTTAGGGGTTAGGGCTTAGAGAGAGAGAGAGTGAGGGGATCGATAGATATTGGGAGAGATCTAGGGAGATAGAGGTTTAGAGTTGCTTCCAGGGTTTATGGTTTAGAGGTTTGGGGTTTAGGGTTGCTCCGTTTTAGGGTTTAGGGGTTAGGGTTTAGGGTCATTATTTAGGGTAACTTAAGGTTTATGTTTTAGGGGTTATGGGTTAAGGTTAAGTGATGCAGGAACTTCCGAAGATCATAACTTTTGACTCAGATGTGGGTTTTCTACGAGATTTTACGGGTGGATGCGTTATGAGGTGGAAAGTGGTTTCGTAACTAACCTTCGTGGGTTGGACCCCGTTTTGGCACTTTTTCAGGGCTTGAAACTTTCATCTTGGCCCTCAAAATAGCAATTTAGAGTTTTTTTCTAGATTTTTCTAGATTTTTAAAAAGTTGCTTTTGTAATAAATCAAAACTCATGTTTTGAATTTAGAATATTAGTTGGCATTTCATCCTACCTTAGTTTTAGAAAGCTTTTAGGAAAAAATAGGATTTTCAAGATACGATTGTAAAATTACCTAAAATGGCAAAATCTGACAATTGTCGAAATCTTGGAAAAAAGGTAATTTTTTAATTTTTTTTGTTTTTCTTGGATATAAGAGAGTTTTCTCTCATTGTAGCAGCGGAGTTGATGAATAGAAGTTTTTTTATGTTGCAGTCTTCAAATCTTTGGCTCTCACATGATTAATGGCAAAATTGTAGTGAGTGTATGTTGTGTGATGCATCATCAAGAGGTCTAGGTTAGGGTTTAGAGAGAGAGGATCAATAGGGAGATAGAGGGTGAGGGACATGGCTAGAGACATAGGCAAAGAGATTGAGAGGTAGAGGGATGATATATCTACAAGGAGATAGGGTTTAGGGTTATTGGATTTAGGGTTGATTGGGTTTAGGGTTTAGGGGTTAGGAGTTTAGAGAGGGAGAGATATGGAGATAGAGGGTGAGGGACACGGCCAGAGACATAGCCAAAGAGATTGAGAGGTAGAGAGATGATAGAGACAAGGAGATAGGGGTTTAGGGTTGATAGGGTTCAGAGTTTAGGGGTTAGGAGTTTAGAGAGGGAGAGATAGGGAGATATAGGGTGATGGACATGGCCAAAGACATAGGCAGAGAGATTGAGAGGTAGAGGGATCATAGAGATAAGGAGATAAGGGTTTAGGGTTGATCAAGTTTAGGGTTTATGGTTGGTATATATGATGTATAGAATGGTGTAAATGACTAACATATTGGTGCTTATGATGTTTAGATGGCTCTTGTGGCTGGCAGAGGGTAGAATGACACCTGTGATTGGCTAGGTGTAGAATGATGTTTGTGATTGATAGGTAGGTGCTACTAAGGAGCATATTGGCACATACGATATACAAAATGGTGCAAATGACTAACAGATTAGCACTATGATCTTCTAATGGCTCTTGGTGAGGTATTTGTTTGATTTTAATTATTTTTGGGATCGTTTGAGATGGAGCTTAGATTGATTTGGGATGGAGTTGGGATGAAATGGATTGGTTTAGGGATGATGAGAGGTGAAAAAGACTAGATTAGGAATGACTTGGGAATGATTAGAATGGTTTTAGGGATGGTCTGAAGCAGTTTAGTGCTAATTAGGGAATGATTAGAATGATTTAGGAATAGTTTAGGGATGGTATTTGAGATGAAATCCAGGTTGATTGGAAAATGATTAGGGATGAAGTTAAATTCATTTGGATGTGATTCGGGATGGTGTGAAGTGGTTTAGGGCTGATTAGAAGTGGTTTAAGGATGATTAGAGATGAAATTGAATGGATTAGGGATGATTTGGGATTGCTTAGGAATGAATTTGGTTGGAATGAAAGCTTAATGTTTTCATGTTTTCACATTAAAGAGATTGGGAGAGATAGGGAGATAGAGGTTTAGGGTTGCTTCCAGGTTTTATGGTTTAGGGGTTAGGGGTTTAGGGGTTTAGGGTTGCTCATTTTTAGGGTTTAGGGGTTAGGGGTTAGGGTTTAGGGGCATTATTTATGGTTTAGGGTTTATGGTTTAGGGGTTAGGGGTTAAGGTTTAAAGGTTTAGGTTTATGGTTTAGGTAGAGAGGCGAATAGGGAGATACAAAGGAGACCGAGCCTGGGAGAGATATCTATGTCTCCTCTATCCCTCTCTCTAACTATACCTACCTCTCTATCTCTCTCTCTCCATGTCTCTCTATCTTGCTAGATCTCTTTTGATCCCCTCTCTCTAACTCTACCTTTCTATCTCTCTCCCTCATTATTTGAGGTTTACATGAGTTTAGGGTTTCTCAAGTAAATATGGTTTAGGTTTTAGGGTAAGGGTTTAGGGGAATTATTTAGGCTTTAGGGGTTTAGGGATGCTCAAGTTTAGGGTTTAGGGTCTAGGGGTTAGGGTTTAAGGTTTACGGGTTAGGGGTTTAGGGTTGCTTGAGTTTAGGGGTTAGGGTTTAGGGTTTAGAGAGAGATAGAGTGAGGGGACCAATAGAGATTAGGAGAGATAGGGAGATAGAGGTTTAGGGTTGCTTCCAGGTTTTATGGTTTAGGGACCTTAGGGGTTTAGGGGTTTAGGGTTGCTCATTTTTAGGGTTTAGGGGTTAGGGGTTAGGATTTAGGGACATTATTTAAGGTTTAGGGTTTATGGTTTAGGGGTTAGGGGTTAAGGTTTAGAGGTTTAGGTTTATGGTTTAGGTAGAGAGGCGAATAGGGAGATACAGAGGAGACCGAGCCTGGGAGAGATATCTATGTCTCCTCTATTCCTCTCTCTAACTATACCTACCTTTGCTTCCAGGTTTTATGGTTTAGGGACCTTAGGGGTTTAGGGGTTTAGGGTTGCTAGATTTTAGGGTTTAGGGTTAGGGGATAGGGGCATTACTTAGGGTTTAGGGTTTATGGTTTAGAGGTTTAGGTTTATGGTTTAGGTAGAGGGGAGAATAGGGATCCCTATCTCTATCTCTCTGGACATATGAATCCCTATCTCTTAATCTATCCCTCTCTACCTCTCTCTCCTCCTCTAAATCTCTCTCCCCATAATTCTACCTCTTGAAATCTCTATCCCTATGTCTCTATACATCTCTTGATCTCTTTCCCTATCGAGCTATCTATCCTTATAACCCCATCTCTTAATATACCCCTCTCTACCTCTCTCTCTGTATTTCCCTATCTATCTCTCCCTTGCTAGATCTATCTCCCTATATCTCCCCTCTATATATATATGTATCTCTATCTTTCTCCCTCTATAGACCCCTTTCTCTATCTCAATCCCCATCTCTCCCTTTCCCCATCTCTGTCTCCACCTATTCTCTCTATCTCCATGTCCCTCTCTACCTCTCCATGTCTCTCGATCCCTCTTTATATATAGGATAGATAAATGAAGAGAGAGAGAGAGAGACTCTCTCATGTAGATACAAGGTTACCTAAATATGTTATCATGCTTCCCAGAATGCGCTCGTGTTATAATGCGATCGCGTTCTTGGAAGCACGAAAAATGGTAAAAAAGCATGTGGGATCCATGTTTCAGACCCCACATGCATGTTATTCCTACTTTTCACGAGTATATTGGATGAGAAAATGCTTTTCATGTTGGTTGACTAATTGAAAATCATTTTTATATGAATCCACCACCTTTTTTTTGTTTTTTCAACGTAGAAGCAGTGATTTTTCATGTTTTTAGAGAAATTTTGATTATTTAAACTGAAAGTTTCATGTTTCATGTGTGATTTTATTTCAAAGCTAATTACCATTGATATATAGATTGAATTTGATGATATATGTTTGTTTTTTACATAAATTTTACTAATCCTATTCTAGAATTATATAGAATTCATAAACAAACTTGAGAAAAACAAGAATTTGAGGATTTTGAAGCCATCTTTTGGAGAATTGGTCAACTGCAATATCAAATTCTAAGGTATGTTCAATTTTAATTCACATATATATGTTCTTATGTTCTTTATGTCTTTAAATGTCTTTATGTCTTTATGTTTTTAATGTTCTTTATGTTCTAAGACATATATGTGTCTAGGTATATCAGTTAGTTCAGTCAAAGAGACTCCAAATTCTTCATGTTTCCACCTTGTTTTGGCCCTTCATGCCTTTATTTCACCTATTTTCAGCTATACAAGAGAAAAACATTATCATATACTTCATAAAATAATTTTAGTGAACAATTTTTTGTCAAACTCATATTCGAGTGTATACATGGAGCCAAAATTGATTTTTGAAGACTCTTAATTTTTGCCCTAGGATGATATAGAAGGATTTATTCCTTAATACATGCATAATTCAATTCATTTAATAGAACCATGCATGAAATGATAGTTTTCTTACAAAAATTGAGGAAATGAGCACCACAAACTATTTGACAAATTGTTACAACTCACTTTGATACCACATAAGATGATACAAAGGGAGTTACAAGGAGATAAAACACTAAAAAGGAGGTTTTCATGAGTGTAGGACAGTCATGTAAGTCTATATAATAGTCCACTATCATAGTCTATATAACCCTGCTGCCATGTATGATCCTCCTTACATTTGAAGGTCATTTTACAATTCTATGAAAGTTATAATTTATTACAAAGTGGTCCTTCTTATTGCATCTATGTACAATGAAATTCATACATTTATACATGGTTTACAATGAATGTGTAAAGAGTTCTCTTCCTACAACTATGCACATGCTACAACTGAGATAAGAGATTGTGCACGTTACAATAATGAAAACCATCACTATTATGCTACAACATGCTACAAGTCATATATGTTACATTCTACAACACTTTTCTTACTATGGAACACAAATATGCATGCTTACAACACCCAAAACATGTCATCGTGCTAGCTCTTACATTCCTTATTTTCCTTGTCCTTTCTTGACCTCCAAGTGGCCATACTTCTCATACTCACCCATAGTGAGTGAAACGTACTACTTTCTTGCTCTACAAGTGAAAAACTTGAACACAACTCAATCCATAGGAAAAACTTGGAGTGCTAATCAAATGCCCCTACAAATGAAAGCAACTCACACTTATCTCCTTTGCAAATCAAGTAAATACTCTATCCAAGTATCATTACATACTAACATCATTGAATGTTGATGTAGACTCATGTGAGAGCTATTATCTCTTTTAATTTTATGTTTTAGTGTGCTTTTTTTCCCTTTATGGTTGCTTACTCTTGCATTTGTCATTTGGGTGAATCTCTAGATGAAGCTTCCAACACTTGTCATAACAATATCTGCCAACCTTGAAATAAGACCAATAGTTGTTAGCTTTGTACATATGAACTAGATGAGGCATCTAACAATATTATGTTCACCAACTAGAACCAACTAAACCACTCTTCAAGTCACAAGGATCCCCTCTTAGCAATCAATTTGTCCAAGCCCTCAAATCCTAGTAGCCCTACTTAAGGGATTTTTCTGACTTATTTTCACCATAAGGTTTCAAACCCAAACTTAAATGAATGTTTAGAATACCCATTACCAAGTTGCATAACATATCTTGAACTCAGTATAGACTCCTTTGGACAATATGCCTCAAAACTGACCTTATTCGCTGTCCTAAAAGGGTTAATTACGCCTATATTACAAAGGAACTTGCCTTCAAACTTTCCACAAACCCCTAAACTCAGTAAACAATCCTTATTCAGGTTTCCAAACTCCCAAATCCACACTCACATTCAAGTGGCATGATCATTTATGATGTAGACACAATAAGGAATTCAAAGCATTGATACCATATTTCACTAATCAACTCAACCATAAACCAAAATCTTGCAATGGCCCAACTAGGTGCTTAAGGGCATCATAAGGTATAAGGGCTCCAAGCTATTCCCCAACCCTAACACAAGCATACACCATGTCAATATAATGTATTCAAACCAATTTTGTCACTTTTAGTGCTTGGAAACATCAACCAATGTCTGATCCACAAATCACTCCTTAAGGCCTAGTAGCCTTCCAAACTTGAAAAATGTGCATAACTTTGTGTACACTCAGCCAACCCACAAATCAAAAAGTATTTAGACACCCATTATGGATTAGAACAACATATAAAAAGATTTCATGCCCTTGTTTTAGGAAAAATGTGAGTTCTATGACTGGCCCTCTCTAGAAATAGGCCTAATTTGATCCAATTAACAAAGCAAGTACCCTAGGATCATTCAATAACCACTCCAAACCCTAAAACAGCAGATCTATATGTCAAAAAACTTCAAATTCCACCATTGGTTAGTATAGCCATGCTCATCTAGGGTGCAAACTAGAAAACCCTTCATTTCTTCACAAATAAGGGAGTTTTAATGAAAATCTCATATCCACTCCAACCCAGAACAAACTAACACTTGATTCACCTTTAAATAGGCCTGCATATGCTATAGGAACACTTACTTGGCTAGGTTGCATTCAAATTCACAAAGAATCACTATTTAGCCACCCTTTCCACTTGGAAAATGCATGAAAATGCCCTTAGGGCATTACACAAAACCCTCTTAGACTCCTTCCCTACACAAAACCTTCCACATTCATGTTAGAGACATCAGAAAAATAGGGTAAAATAATACCGTACAGGGCCTAGGTACGGTTTGAAATAGTGAATTTGCAGAAAAAAATGAGTTACAACAGAAAAACAGGGTATAACTTCTTATTTCTTCCTCTAAGTTCATCCTCCTCTCTTCTATTCAAACTAGATTCAAGTGTGTATTTGTGTTCAAATGTATACTCCATGACTTATGTATGTTCAAGTTATCTTGATATGAGCTGTCTTATTCAAAAGTTTGTAAAACCTTGTTATTCATTCTGACTGTGCTATTCATTGTCATTATAAAATTTCTAAAGATCATTGTCTTATTCTTCATGCTTGTAGAAATCATCATCATGCCAAGGAAACAAGCAAAGACTCTAACACCAAAAGAGTGTGAAGCTGAGAATGAGAGGAAAAGAGAAAGAATGAGGCGAATTCAGGAAAGTAGGAAATTGTCAACCAGACAAGAAGACATTCCACCATTGCCAATTGAAGAGGAACGTGGCACGTCTAATGAAGATAAGAGAGAGATGGAATTGGTGGCACAAAGGGATGAATGCAAAACCTCCGTGCAATGAGGAAAGTGAATCTCCAAGTTGGAGGCACTCCATCGTCCACAGGTCAAGTTGAAGGAACACCATCATTAGCTTCTTGAATTGGAGACACTCCATCTTTCATAGGTGAAGTAGAAGGCACATCTGCATTTTCTTCTCAAGTTGGTGACACGCCATCATTCACACTTCAAGTTGAAGATATGTCATTTTCAACCTTTTCACCTCCAATCGAAGGTACGTCATCTATCCCATCTCAAGTAAATATTGAAGAAATTCCTAATGTTCAGTCTACTTTACCAAATAAAATGCCTCCTATAATTTTGCATAGGAGGCCTAAGTTTCTAATTGATATTGATGAGAATGTATTGGAGGCCATGCAAGATAAGATTCCCATGTGCACTTGCCAAAGATATGCAAATAAGATATGGAAATTATTCTTTGAGAATTTAAATGAAACTGGAAGATGTCAACTCTTTATTGAACTGATGAGAAATCTAAAATTTAGGCCCACTGTGAAGATTCTTGGCCTAAGAACATCGAATGCATCAAGTGAAAAATCAATTGTCAAGAATCTAATGAGCGCATATGAGAGTGTGGGTTCCACCTCATGCGCCAAGGATAGTAATGTCACACGACATGTCATTACATCGACAATTGTAAGCCAACAAACAAAAAAATCTCGTCTCATTAGAAAGACAAGTCAAGCATTGAAAATAAATAGAAAAACTCTAATGAGAGCCGTTGGAAGACATCAAAGAGTTAAGGATCCAAACACTAATGAATTGTGGGCATTCCTTGGGAGACTCCCACGGAAAGACAAAGTTGTTGTCGAAGCTTTGAGATCACTAATTGAAGACTTTTGGAAGAACTACACAAGGGTACCTCTGAATCAAAGGGATGTGGTAAGAAGGAGAATCGATAGTCGAAACCGTGACCCACATCCAAAGCATTTTTTGGATATGACTCAAACACAATTTTTTGGCAAATTTCTAGAGAAGTATCCTCAAATTAAAATTTCTCAAAGATATTTTGAAATGCTAAAACCTTTCTTTGTCAAAATAAATCACACACGCACTACTTGTTGTTGTAGATTACATATTGAATTTTCTAACCATTTTGATGTTTATCGGTCTATATGTTTAGATTTGCATACTAATAATCTTTTGCAGGATTGTGGCATACGTGCCCCACCAACTACCTCAAGAGACTTCATATCAATGATTTTATGTGATAGAGATGAAGGTCAAATATTCTACAAGAAATTGTGCTTGGATGGCACATGTCAGCATTGCGGTGGCTTGCAACGTATGCCAATATGTGAACATATGGAAAGAACACATGCGGTTGGAAACAAACTAATAGAGTTTGGTAAGTATAAAATAGTGGCATACAATACAAGAGATGGTAAAGAAGAAAAGATGTGTGAATATGTTATTCAGAAGATTCCAGTGTATTAGTTTATGCCTGTATTTCGTGACAACATAGTGTATGAGTATTTAAGACATGCCCATAGAGCTCAATGGTTGGACTTGCAATTCAAGTTATGCAAGGACACATTTCCAGTTGGTAGCATTGTTTTAGTCGTCGACTTTGCAGAGAACTACAGTCTACAGCCATAGTGTGAGGTGCAATCCCAATATTATAACTTGACACAGGTTTCTATATTTGTACACATCGCATTCATTCATGTGAATGATAGTACAGAGGATGACAAAAAGATCATAAGGGAGTATCAGTTTTATATAAGAGATGATCGCACGCATTATGCGGAGTTCGTCCAAGGTTATTTTCAGGTGTTCTACAATGATCTGGCTAGAAGGGGAATATCATTCAGTCAACATATCATATGGTTGGATAACTATGCATCACAATTCAAGAACTCGTGGAATTTCTATTAGCTGAGCAGGAGGCATAATATTATAGGTGTTCAGCATATGTGGAACTTTTGTGAGGTCGGGCATGGAAAGGGTGAGCATGATGGTGCAGAAGCGTGTATCAAAAGAGCCATAGGATGAGAATAGTTAAAGTATAAAGACAATGCAAAGTTGACAGATGCAAAATTAATTGTTAAGTGGTGTAATGCTTTGATGGGTCTAGCTAATGAAGGTAAGTCTTCAGTTCATAGATTTTTTTGGTTGATAGATGATACTAACATTGCACCATATGGGGACTATTGTACACTGACAGGATCAAGTGAGCTACACTCTATCAGAAGCTCAATTGCAGGTTCATGGAGTATACATATGCGGAAGATGGTGTGCTTTTGTTCTCCATGTACAATTCAAGCTTGGAATGAGTGTGAGTCACATGAGTGGGTTGACGAATGCCAGTTTAGTTATCTTAGCCCACTTGACACGTATCGACCCTCGACGACACTGGATCTGACACAGATGGAATCGTCAGTTGACTTTGACCACATATCAGATCCAGTTCAACCAGGTAATATATCTACTTGCATAGTTAAATTTGAAATTCCTAATGTTATCTTAAACTTTGTCATATTTTTGTAATGTTGACTAATTTCATCTAATTTGTTGCACGTATCATTGTAGGGCATGTTTATGTAGTTATTGCAGATGAAGATAATGAAGAGGGAACATATTATTACTTGTGTCATTGTGTTGAGGCCAAAAAAAATTAGAAGCCCCAGTTATAGATGGAGAAAACATCGAATACCCTACAGGCTTAGTGGTTGTTACTAGAACATGGCTTAGAAGGTACCCACATAAGAGTGTTAATATTTGGTTGTTTGAGGACTTTGACACGCATCGAAAGATTCTTCATTACTCCAACCTTGTCGTGGAAACCAATGTTCATTTGATACAATATCGAGGTAGACCTTTGAACAAGACCTTGTGGAAGGTGCGTGACTTTGACTATGAGGCCATACTTGACACAATAAAGAGTAGAGAAGACCCAGATGGTTTGTTGGATTAATTTGTAAGTATGCATAAAACTTTCCTAAATGGTTACTTGTACTTTGTTTTGTATATAAATAGTAGTATGAATTGCTTCCCTCTAGTATATTTATGTTTAGTCAATTTTTCTTTTTGATGCTTCTCACAGGAGGTCACAACTCCAGTCTATCTAACTACGGACAAAGAAGCTCAAGAAAAGATGATGGAGAGTGATCATCAGATGGTGATAAGTGATCGATTACATAAGTGATGTTATATATTTCATGTACATTTTGTTATAGTAATGCGAATATTGTTTGATTGTATTAACAGTTTATATTAAATATTTAATATGATGATAAATTATCCTTGAGCAGTGGTATGAACTGTGGGCAGTGAAGGCCTCATGTTTCGTTCAATTTATTTGCTATGATATACATTTGATGTTTGCATCATCATAATGTTTTTCTTCATGGGGTTAGATCTAAGTAATGGATGAAGTTGATCCTAATTGGTCTTAATCCTGTTCACTCGTGTTTCACTCATGTCATATCAAGATTCATGTCACAAGGTCTGTTCATGTCTTCATGCTTCTTTGTCCTCCATGTCTTCAATGTTCTCGGTGTCTTCATTCGTTTAGGAGTTAGATTGGGTTGTGGTTCTGCCTCATGTTTGGAAAGGTGCTAGGAGTGACATTTTGCATTCCATAGCTTGTGGGGCCGAATGGACTTCGCCAATACATTGGGGTGGTTGGGTAAATGCCAGGGGAGGTCTCGTTTCATGTGCCAAGCATTGCAGTCGTTTGGGGCAGCAGGCTACTGGTAAAGTCCCTTAAGATCCCTAAGACGAAAAAATTACCAAACTTTGATGGAGCGGTTCTCAGAATTCGTGGCAGATGGGAACATTTTGTTTGGACCTAAAGGTGCATGTGGGGTCTGTCTACAATAACCTCTCTCAGTTTCATTCAACTCCCATCCATTTGACCGTGCCAGAATCAAATGCATTCTTGCGAAATGCTTCAGTTTCATGCAGTGGAAAGGTACTAGGAGTGACATTTTGCATTCCATAGCTAGTGGGGCCGAACAGAGTTCGCCAATGCATCAAGGTGGGTGGGTAAATGCTAGGGGAGCTCTCATTTCGTGTGCCAAGCGTCGCACTCATTTGAGGCAGCAGGCTACCGGCAAAGTCCCTTAAGATCCCTAAGACAGAAAAATTGCCAAACTTTGATGGAGTAGTTCTCAAAATTTGTGGTAGCTGCAAACATTCTGTTTCAACCTACAGGTGCATCTGGGGTCCGTCTACAATAACCTCTCTTGGTTTTGTTCAACTCCTATCCATTTGATCGTGCCATAATCAAACACATTCTTGCAAAATGCTTCAGTTTCATGCAGTGGAAAGTTGCTAGGAGTGACATTTTACATTCCATAGCTCATGGGGCCGAACAAACTTTGACAACACATCAGGGTGGGTGGGTAAATTCTAGGGTAGGTCTCGTTTCGTGTGCCAAGTGTCACAGTCGTTCGGGGCAGCAGGTTACCGGTAAAGTCCCTTAAGATCCCTAAAACGAAAAAACTACCAAACTTTGATGGAGTAGTTCTCAAAATTTGTGGTAGCTAGGAACATTTTGTTTGGACCTACAGGTGCACATGGGGTCCGTCTACAATAACCTCTCTCAGTTTCGTTCAACTCCAGTCCGTTTGACCATGCCGAAATCAAACACATTCTTTCTAAATGTTTCAGTTTCATGCAGTGGAAAGGTGCTAGGAGTGACATTTTGCATTCCATAGCTCATGGGGCCGAACGGACTTCGTCAACGCGTTAGGATGGGCGGGTAAATGCCAAGAGAGGTCTCGTTTCATGTGCCAAGTGTCACATTTGTTTGGTGCGGTAGGCTACCGACAAAGTCCCGTAAGATCCCTAAGACGAAAAAACTATCAATCTTTGATGGGACAGTTCTCAGAATTCGTGGCAGCTGGGAACATTCTGTTTGGACCTACAGGTGCATGTGGAGTCCATCTACAATAACCTCTCTTGGTTTTGGTCAACTCCAATCCATTTGACCGTGCTAAAATCAAATGCATTCTTGCAAAATGCTTCAGTTTCATGCAGTGGAAAGGTTGCCAGGTGTTATATTTTTTGTTCTGCTCATTGTGGGGCCAAATGGACTGCGCCAACACGTCGGGGTGGGTGGTTAAATTCTAGGGGAGGTCTCGTTTCATGTGCCAAGCATCCCAGTCATTCTGGCCTGCAAGCTACCGAGACCTAGCACTTTTTGAGTTTACCAGTAGCTTGCAGCCCAGAACGACTGAGACACTTGGCACACGAAATGAGACCTCCCCTAGCATTTACCCACCCACCCCGACATGTTGGCACAATCCATTTGGCCCCACGATGAGCAAAACAAAAAATATGGCACCTGACAACCTTTCCATTACATGAAACTAAAGCATTTTACAAGAATGTGTTTGATTCTGGCATGATCAAATGAATAGGAGTTGAATGAAACCAAGAGAGGTTATTGTTAATGGACTCCACATGCACCTGTAGGCCCAAACAGAATGTTCCCAGTTGCCATGAATTCTGAGAACTGTCATGTCAAAGTTTGGCAATTTTTTCATCTTAGGGAGCTTAAGGGACTTTGCCGGTAGCCTACTACCTCGAACGACTGCGATGCTTGGCACACAAAATGAGACCTCCCTTGGCATTTACCCACCCATCTCGACGCGTTGGCAAAGTCCATTTGGCCCCATGAGCTATGGAATGCAAAATGTCACTGCTAGCACCTTTCCACTACATGAAACTGAAGCATTTTGCAAGAATGCGTTTGATTTCAGCACGGCCAAACGAACTGGATTTGACCAAAACTGAAAGAGGTTATTGTAGATGGACCCCATGTGTACCTGTTGGTCTAAATGGAATGTTCCCAGCTGCCACGAATTCCAAGAACTACTCCATCAAAGTTTGGCAGTTTTTTTGTCTTAGGGATCTTAAGGGACTTTGCTGGTAGCCTACTGCCCTGAACGATTGCGATGCTTGGCACACAAAACAAGACCTCCCCTATCATTTACCTACCCACCCCGACACGTTGGCAAAGTCCATTCAGCCCCATGTGCTATGGAATGAAAAATGTCACTCCTAGCACCTTTCCACTGCATGAAACTGAAGCATTTTGCAAGAATGCGCTTGATTCTGGCACGGTCAAACAAATAGGAGTTGAACAAAACTGAGAGAGGTTATTGTAGATGGACCCCACGTGCACCTATAGGTCTAAATAGAATGTTCCCAAATGCCATGAATTCTGAGAACTACTCCATCAAAGTTTGGCATTTTTTTCGTCTTAGGGATCTTAAGGGACTTTGCTGGTAGCCTGCTACCCCGAATGACTACGACGCTTGGCACATGAAACGAGACCTCCCCTGGCATTTACCCACCCACCCTGACACGTTGACGAAGTCCGTTTGACCCCACGAGCTATGGAATGCAAAATGTCACTCCTAGCACTTTTCCACTACATGAAACTGAAGCATTTTGCAGGAATGTGTTTGATTCTGGCACGGTCAAACAGATAGGAGTTGAACGAAACCGAGAGAGGTTATTGTAGACAGACCCCACGTACACCTGTAGGTCCAAACAAAATGTTCCCATCTACCACGAATTCTAAGAACTGCTCCATCAAAATTTGGTAATTGTTTCATCTTACGGATCTTAAGGGACTTTGCCGATAGCCTGTTGCCCCGAATGACTGCGATACTTGGAACACAAAACGAGACCTCCCCTGGTATTTACCCACCCAACCTAACATGTTGGTGAAATCTGTTCGGCCCCACAAGCTTTGAAATGCAAAATGTCACTCCCAGTACTTTTCCATTGTATACATGTTCACAACTTTTGTAAAATGAACTCAAAATGACTCTATTGACCTTGTACATGGTCTATTATGACCTTATTAGACCAAAAAAAACTCAATTACATGTGAATCAAACAACCTTCAAAGTGCCTCGTCTCAATCTTCATACTTTTCATCTTTCAATCAGGCCTAATCTAGTAGGACAACAGAACCTATTTTTGGGGTTTTTCTCTCAAACTTTCCAAAAGACCTCCCAAACTAAATATAGATTTAGATACTCATTTCCAAGTTACATAACATATCTCAAAACCAATAGTGACTCCTTTGGACCATGTACCTCAAAAATGGCATTTTTCACTGTCTAAAATAGGCTAATTAGGCCTAATTTGTGAAGAAACATACCTCTAAACATCCAACAACCCCCTAGACTTGATAGGGAAGCATCTCCCATGTGTCCAAACTCTCAAAACCATAATTAGTTTTAGGAGAAACCCTCACTAACATACCAAACCCCAAAAATCCTCAATCTAGGCCAATTTGAGGAGGGTTTATTGAAACTCTACCTTCCACACACTCTCAGACTTTGCCAACACTTGGAACACTTCAAAAATGGTCTGCATATGCTTTAGGACTCATCTCTTAGTACTTTCCAACCTTCTTTTAACAAACCCTAGCCTAAAACCACCCTTTCTTGCTTGGAAACAAGGCAAAACTTGCCTAGGACAACACCATAGTTTGGTCAAACTCCATTTCTTGCTTCCTTGACTTCATGGGCATCTAAAACACATCCAAACCAAACCATTCCACTGAACATATATGCAAAGTATGCAAAGTGTGGAAGCATATACTTGATGAACATGAATTGTTTAACATGATGCCTCAAAGAAATGTTGTCTCATGGAATGCAATGATTGCAAGATATGCACGAAATGGATTGTTTTGGACATGAGGCTCTAAATTCATGACAGTTTAGTTTGAGACTAGGCCTAATTAGGCCTCCTTTACAAGGCAACTACTATGCCAATGCAAACCCACCACACCAAACTACTTGGGAACCCTATCATGCATGGAAAAGGAACCAAATTCACTGGTTTTGGCCTTTGAAACACTTGTTAAGGCACTATTGTATGGACTGCACCCTCTTTTTTCCTAATACATGGTCATATTAGGCCATTGCATCCTCATACTCTGCTATATTCTTGTTTCCTGACCTAGGGCTTATTGTAAATAGTGATCCTACCTTATTCCATCCCATTCCACCAATCTAGGGTGATTAAACTTTGCCCTTCAAAACCTTCTTCAAAACTTTGCCCTTCAAAACCTTCTTCACCAACCCCTCCTTGGTGTGTGTGAAGGTTTTTATACATGTTTACAATAGTTCCAGTCGATCATAAATGACTTTCAACCTGTTTGATCATTGGGTAACCTCCTTGTTACATGATTTGTTTAAGTTGACAAAGAAACTTCTTACCACTACTTGCATTATTAGACTTTTTGTTTGACAACAACATAAAACATGACTCCAAACACAAATGACATTGGTCATTTGACCTTATTACATGCAAAATGATGACACAAGACCATCAACTTGTCCTATGATGTCCTAGGACCTTGTTATGACATGCTCCTAGCCAAGATTGGCTATGGCTAAGGTGCTCCTACACCATGAAGTATGTTTCCATGGTGTTGAGTCATCCTCCTTACCTACTACATCACCCTTGTAGACATGTATGCAAAGTGTGGAAGCATAAACAAGGCACGTGAACTGTTTGGCATGATGCCCCAAAGAAATGTCACCTCATTGAATGTAATGATTGCAAGATATGAACAAAATGGATTTTTTGATAAGGCATTAGAAACTTTCAAGCAAATGCGATTGGCAGGTGTAAAGCAAAATTCCACAACCTTAGCCAGTATCCTCCTTGCCAATGCCAAAATGGACATCCATCAAAAGGATAAAACATATGGGAATTTTGTTAGATGTTGTAGTTGCAACTTCCCTCAAAGATATGTATGCAAAGTGTGGAAGCATAGACAAGGCACGTGAACTGTTTGGCATGATGCCTCAAAGAAATGTCACCTCATGGAATACAATGATTGCAAGTTATGAACAAAATGGATTTACTGATAAGCCTTTAGAAAGTTCCAAGAAAATGCAATTGGCAAGTGTAAAGCCAAATTCCAAAACCTTAGAAATGGTATGTTTGGATAACGGTATAGACATCCATCAAAGCATAAAGGATATAGGAATTTTGTCAAATGTCATAGTTGTAACTACCCTGCAAGACATGTATGCAACTTGTGTGGAAGCATATGTAACGAACATGAACTGTTAGATGCGATGCCTCAAAGAAATGTTGTCTCATGGAATGCAATGTTTGCAAGCTATGCATGAAATGGATTTTTTATAAGGCTTTAAAAGCTCTTAAGCAAATGCACAAAAATAAATTTCAACCATTTATGTAAATTTTGGCACATCTAAAACCAAATTGCACAACCTTAACCAACTTCCTCCTTGCCTATGCTATAATGGGATCTAGAGAACATGGTGTGGACAACCATCAAAGCATAAATGATATAGGAATTTTCTCACATGTATGGAAAGTATGGAAGCATAGACAAGGCATGTGAACTATTTAAAATGATGCCTCAAAGAAATGCACAGTCCGACAGAATTTAATGATTGCAAGATATGCACAAAATGGATTATTTGAAAACGATTCATAAACTTTCAAGCAAATGCAATTGGCACTTGTAAAACCAAAGTCCTGTAACAATAATTGATTATCATTTTAAATATTTAATATAAATTGTCATATACATAATGTCATGAACATAACATCTAGTTTATATAAAAAGCCATATAGGCGTGTCCAAACAAAGCCATATAGGAAAATATACAAAAATATACATCGGATTAACATACAAAAGTATGTATACAAAGCCATCTAGGCATACAAAAAAGTTCCCAAAAACTAGTTTCCTATGGACTTTTAGAAAATAATCAGAGGCCCTTCTTTGACTGTGAAGATGGAGAGCCAGTAAGTGACACATCCTCTCTCTGTCGTCATGTAGACCTCTTCAAATAAAGTTCATCCAGTTGCACCTTTTAATACAAACAAACAATATGCGCATTAGTATAGAAAATGTATGAAATATATAACATCACATATGTAATTGATCACTTACCACCAACTAATGATTGCTCTCCATCATCTTGACTCTCTCTTCATCTGTAGTTGGACGGACTGGAGTTGTGACCTCCTGTGAGAAGCATCAAGAAGCAAAATTGACTAAACATAAATATCATTTCTGTACATCAAATGACATGAGATAAAAAAGAAAAAGAAAATTATGATATTTTCATGTTATTGGCTCATACCTCAGTCAAAGGATTTGCAAACATCATGGCTACATCAATGCCTATCTGCGCTGACTCACGAAGATGAGGAGGAGTCTCCACTGTATTCAGCATCTAAAAATCAAGTTCAAGATTATTAAAACAAAATAAATACATAACATTATTTTTAAAATGCATAATGATTATAAATGGTTAAATTTACCTCCATAAAAGTGGTGGTTTGGCGTCCAAGGGACCAAGGAAACCGTGGAGGTGTTGGTGACTGTTGAAATCATCAAATCAAGTCACAATATAATATTACCATTGACATATCTACAATAATTATCAATATGTGATAAATTACATACTTGTTGACTTGACCTCCGCTCATAAGCCGCTAATGGACGACTAACAGAGGCAGGATGAAGACTCTGACCCCTGGAATTTCATTGCGCAAACAATTACATACATTATTTTTTACTTATAATATAGATAATCATATAAAATTAATTACAAATTTCAAATAACAATATACTAAATCAAGATGAAACTTGTAACAAATTACTTGAGATTCAATACCAAATGTATGTTGTAAGAGATTGTCACTGAGAACAAGACCATCCAATATGTCCTGCCCCTGTGTCATATCATGCTGCCCTTATGTCACAGAGTCTTGTCGTGCCTCTTGTGTCCCATAATCACATAGGTTCCCACATGTACTGCACAAATGTGGGGACACATGATGCCTACTACTCTCACCCTCATTGCCCTAGGTAATCATCTGCATGCTGTGATAGAGTTTGGGTGAGAGTAGTCAGTGCATGTAAAGTCTCCAGCTCAACACTCTCCTTCAAAGCCAAAGGGAGTGACCTATGTTCTAGCCTCGTTCGAGGTATAGGCACATGTTGTTCATCTCGCTGAGCCCCGGGTCTATCTTGGGCGGAGCCACCACCTCTACCCTAGAACTCATGAATGTCAAAATAATTCAGAATCTTGTTGAGGATGAACTCGCAATAGAGTTTCCTCAAAAAATATTGTGGTACCTCATCATTGTTGCATGGCCGCTCATCGAAGACCATGTACCATCTATCCCAAAAAAATTGGGATATGTCTTCATTCCTACACCAATGTATAGGAAATTGTTTGCAAGTTTCCTCTAATGTTTGGCCGGTTTTGGGATTAATAAATTCTACACATAATTGAGATTTTGTAATTTTTTTCTTCTTCACTTGTTCATATGACAACTTGTCAGCATAATATTGCTGACTCCTCTCCCTATAGTCTTGGGATTCGGTGATTCGTTTCATCACCAAATCTGTGTGGGAAACAATCTCCTGTAGTGATTTTGCAAGTGCCCTCCTATGCTCAGTGGTTCCACTTGGATTGTTTAGGGTTTGAATAATAGTTTCAAGATGTTTCTTGTTTTCTTCTATTATCCCTAAGTAGTGTTCTTAATTATCCCTTACATGAAAAGGAGGTGAAGGTGGGTTTTGAGGGTTTGGAGGGTTTTGGGGGTTGTTTTCACCCTCCTAAACTAGATTTACATGTTCTACTTCTCCAATAACTGTAAATGCAATATAAACATAAATCAAACATTGCAAAACTAAAAAATTGTTCTAAACAAACCCTACCTTCTTCTTGTGTTGGAGCTTCCAAATTTGCATGACGATGTCTTTGGCGGTGAGGTGGCATTGTGAAATTCTTGTTTTCTCACGTGCACTTGATTGAATCTCCTCTTGTTCAACGTGATCACGTTTTGCTTGGTTTCTTTGCTGTTGTCAAGAGAAAAGCCGTGGGTGAATGTGCAGAATTTTTTTTTTTTTTTGCTTTTATTAAAAGCAAAATGTGAGCACGTTATAATGCGCTCACGTTTTGCTTTTATTAAAAGCAAAATGTGAGCATGTTATAACGCGCTCACGTTTTTCTTTTATTAAAAGCAAAATGTGAGCATGTTATAACGCACTCGCATTTTTCTTTAATTTTGGAGATGGTGGTGACATTTTGGTCCTCCATATCCTTGTATTTACCCATATTTTTGTATATTTGCCTATATGGCTTTGTTTGGACATGCATGTATGGCTTTTTATATAAACTAGATGTTATGTTCATGACATTATGTATATGACAGTTTATATTAAATATTTAATATGATAATCAATTATTGTTACAGGAATTTGGTTTTACAAGGGCAACTTTGCAAATACTTGATACATGTGACAAAATTCCTATATCATTTATGCTTTGATGCTTGTCCACACCATGTTCTTTAGATCCCATTATAGCATAGGCAAGGAGGAAGTTGGTTAAGGTTGTGCAATTTGGTTTTAGATGTGCCAAAATTTGTGTAAATGGTTGAAATTTATTTTTGTGCATTTGCTTGAGAGTTTTTAAAGCCTTATGAAAAATCCATTTTGTGCATATCTTGCAATCATTGCATTCCATGAGACAACATTTCTTTGAGGCATTGTGTCAAACAATTCATGTTCGTTGTATATGCTTCCACACAAGTTGCATACATGTCTTGCAGGGTACTTACAACTACGACATTTGACAAAATTCCTATATCCTTTATGCTTTGATGGATGTCTATATCATACTCCAAACATACCATTTCTAAGGTTTTGGAATTTGGCTTTACACTTGCCAATTGCATTTTCTTGAAACTTTCTAAAGGCTTATCAAAAAATCCATTTTGTTCATATCTTGCAATCATTGTATTCCATGAGGCGACATTTCTTTGAGGCATCAGGCCAAATAGTTCACGTGCCTTGTATATGCTTCCACACTTTGCATACATGTCTCTTAGGGCAATTGCAACTACATCTAACAAAATTCCCATATGTTTTATCCTTTTGATGGATGTCCATTTTGGCATAGGCAAGGAGGATACTGGCTAAGGTTGTGGAATTTTTCTTTACATCCGCCAATCACATTTGCTTGAAAGTTTCTAATGTCTTATTAAAAAATCCATTTTGTTCATATCTTGCAATCATTGCATTCAATGAGGTGACATTTCTTTGGGGCATCATGCCAAACAGTTCACGTGCCTTGTCTATGCTTCCACACTTTGCATACATGTCTACAAGGGTGAAGTAGTAGGTAAGGAGGATGACTCAACACCATGGAAACATATTTCATGGTGTAGGAGCACCTTAGCCATAACCAATATTGTCTAGGAGCATGTCATAACAAGGTCCTAGGACATCATAGGACAGGTTGATGGTATTTAAGAAGCTAATGATGATGTTCCTTCAACTTGACCTGTGGACAATGGAGTGCCTCCAACTTGGAGATTCACTCTCCTCATTGCATGGAGGTTTTACATTCGTTCCCTTTGTGCCACCAATTCCATCTCTCTCTTAGCTTCATTAGACGTGTCATGTTCCTCTTCAATTGGCAATGGTGGAATGTCTTCTTGTATGGCTGAAAATTTCCTACTTTCTCAAATTCGCCTCATTCTTTCTCTTTTCCTCTCATTCTCAGCTTCAGGCCCTTCTAGTGTTAGACTCTTTGCTTGTTTCCTTGGCATGATGATGATTTCCACAAGCATGATGAATAAGAAAATGATAATTAGAAATTTTATAATGACAGTGAATAGCATAGTTAGAATGAATAACAAGGTTCTACAAACTTTTGAATAAGACACCTCATATCAAGATAACTTGAACATACATAAGTCATGGAGTATGCATTTGAAAACACATATAAGTCATGTAGTATACACTTGAACATACAAATTCATGGAGTATACACTCAAATACATGAAGTCATAAATGATGCAAAGGGTGGAGTTCATGAAAACAGACCCAAAAGACAAATTGTTCTTGCATGTTCTCCATTGTTGCTTCTATGTACACCTTCCTATATGACTTCAATGAACTAAGTCAAATCCACTTGGAATGATTTCAAAAACCTCAATACAGATTTGGGAGCCTATTTCAAACATTCTAAAGGTGATTCCAATAGGTATTAAACACCTAGACTCAAAACCAAACCCTAACTTGCTAGGGTGCCAACACTTACTCAATGATTGCAAAACTAGTCCTCTTGGGACAGTCATAATAAAACTTGTCTAACCCTCGAAGAATTCTGTAAAATCCTTTGTTTAGGTCTGTACGACCTTCTAAGACCCCTTCCCAACAAGGAATATGCACAAACAACACTTTTAGACTTAGATTTGATGAACTTCCAATTGCTACCCCAACACTGTCATGCACAATCATTTAGGACAATCATCACACTTTTTCAAATAATGGCCAAGAAAGCTTCAAAACTCCTTGAGAAAGTCTGAAAGACCTTCATAAAGATTCTTCACACCTTTTTCCCAATCACAAAACGCACCAAGTATACAATGGAATACACAAAGTCATGGAGTATACACTTGAACATACAAAGTCATGGAGTATACACTCAAATACACGAAGTCATAAATGATGCAAAGGAAGGGTGGAGTTCATGAAAATAGACCCAAAAGACAAATTGTTCTTGCATGTTCTCCATTGTTGCTCCTATGTACACCTTCCTATATGACTTCAACAAACTAAGGCAAATCCACTTGGAATGATTTCAAAAACCCCAATACAGATTTGGGAGCCTATTTCAAACATTCTAAAGGTGATTCCAATAGGTATCAAACACCTAGACTCAAAATCAAACCCTAACTTGCTTGGGTGCCAACACTTACACAATGATTGTAAAACTAGTCCTCTTGGGACAATCATAATAAAACTTGTCTAACCCTTGAAGAATGCTCTAAAATCCTTTGTTCAGGTCTGTAGGACCTTCTAAGACCCCTTCCCAACAAGGAATATGCACAACCAACACTTTTAGACTTAGATTTGATGAACTTCCAATTGCTGCTCCAACATGTCATGCACAATCATTTAGGACAGTCATCACACTTTGTCAAATAATGGCCAAGAAATCTCCAAAACTCCCTGAGCAGGTCATACACTTGAATATAGGTCATAGAGTATACACTCGAATACAAATACAAAGTCATAGAGTATACACTTGAATACATAATCATGAAGTATACACCTGAATGGAAAGAGGACATTTAGGGCAGAAATTTAATACACTTGAATTATGGACTATGAATCTTATGAAGGAGAAAGTTGGGAAGGTTTCCAAAAGACTCTAATACTATGATAGTCATAGTGGACTGATGTACATAAATAGTTTTGTTCCTTCAAGACTGTCATGAGTATTTCCATAAAGGAAAATAGGGCTGCCAAGAGACTTCAAAACTATTTTAAATCATAAGGTGTTGAGAGATCACTATTTAAAGGTATATCTCTAATACTAAGCCTCCTTTTGACCCTATCAACTCATAAGAACATCACCTTGACTGCTCTTGACTGTCTTGCCCCTTGAAGGCCATTGTTTGGACTCTTATATGAGTATTAAATCATTATTTTAGGTTTGGAAATCATGAATTGTATGGTTAATTTTTTACATAAATGAGTTGTATGGAGGTGATTTTGAAGGATGACAAAATAAATGCCAGCAAAGGGGACTGTTAATCAACATAAATTGATTATCCTAATAGTCTTAAACCAGTCCAAAAACTTTGTGATAGTTAAAAGAACATCAACCCTTGAAGATAACCTTCTGGATACTCATGACAAAAGATCAAAGACATCTTAAGTAATGCATAAATTAAAAACAACTTCATGATGGTCATGACTATGATAGTGGACTTTTATATAGACTTGTGACTATCCTACACTCACGAAAACCTCATTTTTAGTGTTTTATCTCCTTATAACTCCCTTTGTATCATCTTGTGTATACTGTAAGACAACCCCTAAACCTCTTTTTCATGGATATTTCTTAGATAATGGGCATGATACAAACCATATATGACTATCACAATGGAAAATCTAGCCTTGAAACCCTTTATGTAAATTGTCTTCTTCTCCTTTACTGGACTGTCCTCTCTATCTCTAGTTGGTGGTATCTTCAAATTTTATCTAAAATGAATGATACAACCTAAATTTATACCCTACTAAGATCACAACCTGAATTTATAACATAAAAAAATGATCTTAAATGAATTATATGGTAGCCTCTTAATATGACAACATAGTCATGAAGGGTCGGGACAGTCATTGATCCTAGAGTATGATTATGATAGTAGGGTTAAAGAAGAGGATAGTCACAATATAAAATGGTTAAGAAAACTATAAAAACACTCATAAAGTAGGCATTAAGATGATCTAAGATCTAGGTTTGCATGGATTGTTGTAGCATCTAACATGAGCAACATTTGGTATGAGTAGTTTACGGATAGTTGAAACAAGATGAAAATCCTAAAGTTGAAACAAGATGAAAGAAATATATATAAGTGAATTAAAATGGATATAATTTAGAACATACCTTAAAGACTTCGCTATTGGAGTTGACCAATTCTCCAAATTTTAGCTTCAAAATCCTCAAATTCTTCTTTTCCACAAGTTTGATTATGAATTCTATATCACTCTAGAATAGGATTAGTGAATTTATGGAAAAAACAAACATGTATATCATAAAATTCAATCTATATATCAATGGTAATTAGCTTTGAAACAAAATTACACATGAAACATGAAAGTTTAGGTTTAAATAATCAAATTTTCTCCAAAAACATGCAAAATCAGTTCCTCTACATTGAAAAAACAACAAAGGTGGTGGATTGATCTAAAAATGATTGTTAATATATCAACCAACATGAAAAGCATTTTCTTGTCCGATATACTACATGAAAAGCAGGAATAACAGGCATGTGGGGTCTAAATCACAGGCCCAACATGCTTTTTGCTCCTTTTTTTTGCTTCCAATAATGTAAGCGCATTATGGGAAGAATAAAAATATTTGCCTCTCTTTCTCTATATCTCTCTCTCTCTCTATCGACCCCTTGGAATGTGAGGGAGAGAGATATAGAAATGTGAGGGAGAGAGATATAGATATATGGAGAGATAGACATAGAGTTAGAGAAAGGAAAAAATATAGAAAGAGGGGCAAATAGAGAGATACAAAGGGATAGGTGGAGATAGAGATGGGGAGAGGGAGAGAGGGGAATTGAGATAAACAAAGGGTTCTAGATAGAAGGAGAAAGATAGATAAAGAGGGAGAGATGGATAGGGAAATACAAAGAGAGGTAGAAAGGGATATATTAAGAGATAGGGTTATGGGGAGAGATAAAAATAAGGAAACAGATGGAGAGATGTCCAGAGACATACCTCGAGAGACATTTCAAGATGTAGATGGATGGGGAGAGTGATAGAGAGGAGGAGAGACATAGAGAGGGAGGGAGAGAGAGGTAAAGAGGGATAGATTAAGAGATATGGATCTATGTGGAGAGATAGAGATAGGGAAAGAGATCTTGAGAGATGTGGACAGAGACATATAGGGATAGATTTGAGGTAGAGGGATTGAGAGAGTGATAGAGAGGGGGAGTGAAATAGTGAGGGACGGAGAGATAGAAACGTACAATTAGAGAGAGGGGATTGATAGAGAGAGCAAACCTAAACCCCTAAACCCTAAACCCTAACCCCTAAACCATAAACACTAAACTCGAGCATCCCTAAACCCCTAAACCCTGAATAATTCCCCTAAACCCTAAACTTGAGAAATGCTAAATGAGAGAGAGAGAGAGATTTAGGGTTGCTCAAGTTTAGGGAGAGAGATTGAGAGGTAGAGGGATGATAAAGATAGAGAGAGAGATTTAGGGTTTCTTGGGTTTAGGGTTAGGGTTTAGGGGAATTATTTAGGGTTTAGAGGCTTAGGGTTTCAAGGGTTTAGGGGTTTAGGGTTGCATGTCAAAAGAAGTCTCTCCCTCTCTCTCCCTCTCTCTAAACCCCTAAACCCTAAATAATGCCCCTAAATCATAACCCCTAACTCCTAAACCCTAAACTTGAGAAACCCTAAACCTCAATCTCCCTATCTCTCCCTTATCTCCCTCTCTCTCTCTCTCTCTCAAACCTAAACCCAAGCAACCGTAAACCTTTATCTCCCTGATCTCCCTATCTCTATTGTGCCCCTACCTCTCAATCTCTCTGCCTATCTTTGGCCATGTCCATCACTCTTTATCTCCCTATCGGTCCTCTCTCCCTAAACCCTAAACCTCTAAATCTTAACATCCAAATAATGCCCCTAATCTCTAGATTGAGAGGTAGAGGGATGATAGAGATAGGGAGATAGGGGAGAGATAGGGAGATAGAGTTTTAGGGTTTCTTTGGTTTAGGGTTTAGGTGTTTGGGGTTTGGTGCTTGGGGGTTTAGGGTTGCTCAAGTTTAGGGTTTAGTGTTTAGAGATTAGGAGTGTTATTTGGATATTAAGGTTTGCAGGTTTAGGGTTTAGGGAGAGAGGACCAATAGGGAGATATAGAGGAGACCAAGGGGAGAGATAGGGAGATAGAGAGTGATGGACATGGCCAAAGACATAGCAAGAGAGATTGAGAGGTTTTAGGGTTTAGGGTTGCATGTCAAAAGTAGTCTCTCTCTCTCTCTAAACCCCTAAACTCTAAATAATGCCCCTAAATCATAATCCCTAAGCCCTATAATCTAAACCCAAGCAACCCCAAACCTCTATCTCCCTATCTCTCTGGACATCTCACTTACTCTTTATCACCCTAGATCTCTCCCCTCTTTCTCCTCTATCTCTCCCTATCTATTTTATCTCTCTCTACCTATCTATCTCTCACTATCTCCATATCTCTTACCTTGTTCTCCCCTATCATTCCTCTATTTCCCTATCTCTCCCTCTCCCTTATCGATGAAGGAAATGGAAAAAATAAAACTAACTCTCTTTCTATCTCTCTCTTTCTCTCTCCCTATATATCACTTTCTCCCTGTCTCTCTATCTCTCTCCCTCAGAGAGAGAGGGAGAGGGAGGGAGGTAGGGAGGGAGTCGTTTTAGCTCACCATAATGCGAGCACGTTAGTCTCTCTCTCTCTCTCTCTCTCTCTCTCTCTCTCTCTCTCTCTCTCTCTCTCTCTCTCTCTCTCTCTCTATCTAAACCCCTAAATCCTAAATAATGCCCCTAAATCATAATCCCTAAGCCCTATACTCTAAACCCGAGCAACCCCAAACCTCTATCTCCCTATCTCTCTGGACATCTCACTTACTCTCTATCACCCTAGATCTCTCCCCTCTTTCTCCTCTATCTCTCCCTATCTATTTTCTCTCTCTCTACCTATCTATCTCTCACTATCTCCATATCTCTTACCTTGTTCTCCCCTATCTCTCCCTCTCCCTTATCGATGAAGGAAATGGAAAAAAGAAAACTAACTCTCTTTCTATCTCTCTCTCTCTCTCTTTCTCTCTCCCTATATATCACTTTCTCCCTGTCTCCCTATCTCTCTCCCTCAGAGAGAGAGAGGGGGGGAGAGGGAGGGAGGGACGGGGGGAGGGAGTTGTTTTAGCTCACCATAACGTGAGTGCATTATAAAGTGCTTGTGTTATGGTGAGCTTGCTTTGACATTTTTTACTAGTTTTTAGCAAAATCTAGAGATAATCTGGAGCATGCTCCCCATCAAGGTGGCACTTTTTTCAATGAAAACTAAAAAAACTACCACTATAATCTTAAGCTCTCTGTTAGCTATCTAACCATTTTATTTTTTTTACATTTCGAGTAGGTTAAGGATTTCATCTTGAATTTCTTTTGTTAGTGTGTCCATTTTTTGTCAAAAACCACTGTCTAGTATTTTTGACTTGTTTTTTTAACCGTTCATCAAAATTTGAAATAAGTTACATTTTTAGAAACTAGACTCCATTATACACGTATTAAAAAAAATTGATTTTCGATTAATTTTCAAAAAATTTAGGGGGGAGCATGCTCAAATTTCTATTTTTCAGGATGTGTCCACTTTGAAAATTACTAAAAAATCAATTATTAATGAAAAAATTATCAGAAAAATCAGGGATAAACTACACGGTGTTAGCTAATTTCTCAGTGCAGTGATTATCGAAATACTAAAAAAAAGTTAACATTTTAGGGAGAGCACACTAGACGCCATGTTATGTTTTTTTGAAAAAAATAGGACCAATTTGTGTGCTCCCCCTTTTTGAACCCCTTAATCTCAACCATTTTTGGGGAAAATTAGTAGTTTAGAAGCTAGATTCGGAGCACTACGACTCTTGTTTTTGTTCCATCTCCAAATTTTGAGTGTAGCTATCTTCAATTTCTCATCGAACATTAATGTTTCCTAATTTCAAAAAAAAAAAAGTGGCATCTTAAGACCCCATTTTGGTCCCTCATCTTTGTGCACTTACCCCCATCCTAATGGGGAGCACGCTCTAGATTATCTCAGAATTTTGCTAAAAACTAGAAAAAACACATCTAAGCATGCTCAGCATAACGCGAGCGCGTTATAACGCGCTCACATTATGTGAAATCCAAAATGTGAGCGCATTATAATGCACTCATGTTATGTTGAGCGAAATTGGCTTTACACATGCCAATTGCATTTGCTTGAAAGTTTCTAAAGCCTTTTCAACAAATTCATTTTTTGCATATCTTGCAATCATTGCATTCCATTACAGAACATCTCTTTGAGATGTTATGTCAGTCAATTGACATGTCTTGTCTATGCTTCCACACTTTACATACAGGTCTACAAGGGCAGTTGCACTTCCTATCATCTCTCTCACTCTCTACTTCCCTCCCCTCTCTACCTCCCACCCTCTCTCTGAGTCTTTGCTTCCCTCACCTCTCTACCTCCTACCCTCTCTTTGATTCTCTGCTTCCCTCCCCTCTCTACCTCCTACCTTCTCTCTCACTCTCTTCTTCCCTCCCCTCTCTACCTTCTACCCTCTCTCTCACTCTCTACTTCCCTCCCATGTCTACCTCCTAACCTCTTTCTAAGTCTCTGCTTCACTCTCCTCTCTACCTTCTACCTTCTCTCTCACTCTCTTCTCCCCCCTCTCTACCTCCTACCCTCTCTCTCACTCTCTACTTCCCTCCCCTCTCTACCTCCTACCCTCTCTCTGTATCTACTTCCCTCTCCTCTCTACCTCCTACCCTCTCTCTCACTCTCTTCTTCCTTCCCGTATCTACCTCCTACCCTCTCACACTCCTTCTCTCCTGTCTCTACCTCCTACCCTCTCTCTCTCACTCTCTACTTCCCTCCCCTCTCTACATCTCCACATCATTCTTCCCATCCAATGAAATTTCATAAATTATCTTGTTTCCATTTCATCATCCCAATTTATATCCTCATCCATCTTTGCATGGACCCTAGTTTTCTTGTTTCCATGTTCTTTGTCAATAAGGGAGAGGAGAGGGAGGAAGAGGGAGAGAGGATGCAGATGGAGGGGAGAGATAGGGGAGAGATAGGGTGATAAGGAGAGAGAGAGAGTCTTAGTTTTCTTATTTTGGAGAGAGAGAGCTCAGGTTGGTCGTGTTTATGAGTTTAGGGTTGCTTGGGTTTATGGTTTAGGGGTTAGGTTTTAAGGGCATTATAATTTAGGGCTTTGGGGTTTTGGGAGAGAGACAAAGGTTTAGGGTTGCTCAGGTTTAGAGACAATATTTAGGGTTTCTAAGTTTAGGGTTGCTTAGACCTTTAGGAGCATTATCTAGGGTTTATGAGTTTCTACCTAGGTTGCTCAAATTTAGGGTTTAGGGGTTAGGGTTAAAGGGGAATTATTTTATAATTTCCCTCCAATCCTCCTAATCCTAACCCACTAGCCCAGCCATCACCTAATCCATCAATCCATATCATCCATCCACCATATAAATCATCATCTAATCCACCATCAAACATTCTAAGCTCTAATCCATCAACCCATGAACCCTTGAAAAGTTTTCTCCAAAGACTTTTTACAAAATCCAAAAATAAAAGCAAAGATATGGAGCCATCCAAATCCACTGATCTAATTTCAACTCCCTCTAACACTCCCAATCCCAATCCATCTCCTCCTATATCAATTCACTCAATCCTAATCCTAACCCAGAACATCTTCCATCAACAATATGCATATCCTAGTCCATCAACCCATGAAGCCATGAAGGATGTCACCCAAGGACTATTGGCAAGGAATCTTAGAAAAACATCATCTACTCAAATTCCTATCCTTGAGAAGGTAACAAAGAACCTCCTAATAACATGGACCTACCACTCCAACACCATCATCCACTCTTATGTCTATCCATTTCATTGAAGAGTCTCCTACCATAAGTCCAAGTCAAACCCCATCATGTAGCCATGTTGTCAAACATCCAAAGATTATTGATCCCATCGAAGAACCCATCACATCCATCTAAGAAACCCAATAGCCATGTTAAGAGCCTAGTCGAAAGCATGTGGAAACACGAACCACCCATCCTAATCAAAATCCAAACAACGCATCTAATCCCATGCCCCGGATCCCTTACCATCTCATGGTCAACCCATCTACATCGATTCCATCATTGATCCTCCAAAATCTCCTAGTGAACCCCCATCACCACCTCTTACTCCCCAATCCAATGAATATCAATGCATCCCCACTTACCCTATCCATATCTAATATCACGCTATCCATGCTTATCCTCCCTACATGATCAAGATCTTACCATGAGAAAGTAACCCACGTCACTCCTATTCATCATCCCATTAGCCCTATCCATCATCCTGTGCTAGTCCTATTCATTATCCATCAATATCCCATGATGAGACACTTGGTCCCCAAGAAAACATAGATAATCAAACAAATAACTTGGATCCTATCAAATCACATCCCAATGAGGATAATGATTTAATAAAGATCCAAGAATTCTACATCCATTTCCCATTGATCCTCCATCATCCCCTATCGAACTATATATTTAGGTGTTTATCCTGGTTGCTTGAGTTTAGGGTTGTAATGTCAGAAAATGTCCCCTTGGGGGCTTTTCCCTCAAAAGGTTTAGCTCCCGGGTTCTTAGTGTGCATTTTGTGATGCCCCATAACATGTGACGACCAATAACATGAAGCGAAGATCAAAGAGTCATATCATGACACAAAATCACAATAGACGACTAAGACTGACCTAGGGAAGTAATCCTCATGCTATCTCCATCAACGTTATCCATGGTGTAGGGCCCACTCAGACCTATTAAGTTAGGTGGAGTCGAGGCCCAGTACCTGCAACCTGCATAAGAACAATGGGTTGTATACGAGTATATGCAAATACACCAAGCACACAGAGTCAGGGAATTGTAGTATAGTAGGGTACTCAAACGAGTAATACTACACCGTCCCGGCTCACAAGCATAACGATCAACACAAACATCTTTAACTAGCAAAGTGCAATATAAAACTACCAACTATCTCAGGACAAAATGAGGGGCATTACACATTTAGGACATCTTGTATCATAATTCAACATCCCGATGAAATGAACCCTATGTATCATGACAAATGGGGCCTAGGGGGACCCCTTGAACCTAACTCTGCCAAAAATAGGGGGAGGACTTGGGCGCCCGCGCCCTAGTCCTGCCCTATTTAGGGTCAAGCCCAAATTTCTAGTGTCGGTTTATGACCGTTATTTGGTCCCTAGGCCGACATGGTAAGTTTGAATTTACGAAAGCTTGGTGGGAATGTTTGTAGTTGCATATAAAAGCATGTTTAGGCATTCATTTTTAAACTAGATGGCTATTGTGAACTTTATGCATCCTAAAGGTGATTCAAGGCTTTCATTGTGTTACAAGAGCAGATTTGTGTTGTCTATGTGTTTGTGTTTGCAGATTTGAGCATCCATCTTCTCGTGGAATGAAGAGCTTCTTCCTCCCATGAGATCTTCACTACAAGGTGATATCTATTGTGATTATTGAGCATTTATCATTTGGTTTTTGCCTCTACCTCCCTAGGTACGCACTCTCTATCTAACAATGGTGTTTGGAAGGCTTGAATGTCTCTCCAGGGCTTGACTGAGGCAAGCCTCTAAACACCACAACCCCCTCCCAAAGTTTTCATGATTGTAGGTTACAGGTTGGAGTTGTAGACAAAGTGAAGTTGTAGGAGGGTACAACAAAGTGTCAAGATTGCGGATCAGTGAAAGAAATAGCTACCTGGACTTGGGTGCCCGCTCATTAGTCCTCAAAGTTCTGCAACGGGAAAATATCTGATACAACAGATACAGGTTGCAGACCTTATTTCTAGATCTCAACAAAAAGCAAGGCCTTGGACTTGGGCACCCACTCTTTAGTCCCTGACTTTTCTGCCTTCAAACCTTGAAAACAGGTGCACAGTTATTTGATATTTTACATCTTTCTGCAGAGGCATTTTCCGTAATTCATTCATTTACTGTCGTATTTGCATAATTAGGGTTCTAAGGTACAATTGAGCATAAGATAAGGAAATTGTCAATCTAATCATAAAAATCCAAGTTTCCCTACATCTCAATAGTGACCTAGGGTATGATAGTACATTGCAACTCGACCCTAGGTCCTTGAATGTAAGGGTGAAAGGAGGATACACACACAAAACTACCAAAAACCAATTCTCCAAATTCCACCCTTTACATTTTGGTGAACCTATGTTATTGGGTTTGTTTGCACCTTGCTGAGTGTTTTGCTTTAGATTTACAACAATATCATTCATTCATATAGTCATTCATCTTATTGCATTGGAAAACTTACAAAAATTTTGAAAAGTTGGAAAAATTGAAAAAAATTGCATGCTAGGGTTTTGCATGTTGCATGAATTAATTTGAATTTCATAAAATTTATGATTTTTGCATTAGATTTTTTTTAAATTGCATAAAATTATAAAAAAATAAGTAATTTTCATTGCATTTTTATCATAAAATTGCTAGGGTTTTGTTGAAAATTGTGAATTTTGCATATAACCTAGTAATTCTAAAATCTATGGTTTGTAGGTAAAATCTTGTTTCAGATTTTTCTACTGATTTTAGAGACTCATTAAAATTTTCATTTGTCTGTAGTCTTGCATTTTAGAACAAGTTTGCATTTAGATTTTAAAAATTAGCATTTTTGCATAGAAAAAGTCAACAAAAAACTAGCATTTTCATTGATTTTTCATTAAAATTGCACTTGCATTTTGTATTTAGGGTTTGGAAATCATTTTCAGATTTGAGTGTATTTCATTTTTATCATAAATCAGATTTCAAAACATTCATATAGCATTTTGTGTCAAGATCTCAAACCTAGGGCTTCAAAAACATTGATTTTCACTATATTTGGCCTTATCGACTCTCTAAATTTGCACCATAGGTGTGTTGTGAAGTATATTTTTGTACTAATTGGTTTTTATTAGGGTAATCATTTCTTTCCCTCCTAAAAATCTTCACAACACCTTTTTATCGGGCTCTTGTATTGAAAATTTGGTGAAAAATTACACATTTTTGCTATTTTTGCCCTAGGGTTTAGCCTAGTTTTCAATCCAAGTGTATTGCGACAAATTTTATGGATTGAGGTGACTGATATCATTGATATTATTTATTGAACCTCCTAAAATTCTTTACAACACCCCTTTTTCTAGGTTTTGGAGTTGAAAAACCGTGAAAAATTGCCTATTTTTGCTATGTTTTCACTAGGGGTTGACCTTGAGTGGCACTAAAAGCATGTTGTGATAGATATTTTGGAATTAAGAGGCTATTATTACTGATATAATTTTCTATCCATAATAATTCTCCTCACAACACCCTTTGTCATGCTCTTTTGCATTGAGATTTGGTGAAAAATCGCATATTTTAGTGAATTTTCACTATATTTTGACTTGCCATCATCTTAGATTTGCATCAAGAGTGTGTTGTGAAGGATATTATTGCTGTAGTGGACTGATATCAGACATATAATTTTCTGCCCCTGATCAAAATCCTTACAACACCTTTTCTTTCATTCATTTACATTGAAAAAGTACAAAAAATCAAGCATTTAGGTCATTGTTGCATATAACTTTGCACTTGTCTTTTGCAAGCTTTCAAAATCTGATTTAGCATTGATGGCTTCATCCTCTCAATGCTCTTTGGAGTCTTTACATGCATATATCACAAAATTTGAAAATCTCTACAAATTTCTTGGCATGCATCCTCATGTCATTACCTATTTACAAGTTATGTACAACAAGGATATATTTGTGTCCTCTTCCTTCGAAATCCTTGACTATGTATCTGATCTTAACAACTTCATATCTCTCATCAATACATACCCTTGGGTAGTAGAAGGATTGATAAAACACACTTTGAAGGAAGAGAATGACACTTCTCTTAATAGTTTGGAATTGATAGCTAAAACATATGGAGATGATATTGACAAAGACTATGAGAGCGATGATGAATTCACAAGCCACCCTACTTCTCCTACATCTAAGCATTCAGATAACTCAAATGAGAAGACTAGGGATAGCTCTAGTAATTTGAATAATGCTTCCAACCAAAATGAAGCATTAATGGAGGACATCATGACAACACAAGATTATTTTGATTATCCTGACCTATTCAAAATGATTGATGTGGATAAGGAACAATTTCATAACCCACCTAGTCCACTAAGAGATGATATTCATGTTGAGGTCCACCCTTCGTTATCCCCTCAGGGATCGGGAGGTGATCAAAATACATTGGACAAATAAATGGAACAACCTATACCTCTTTCTAGCATTCAAATTTGGGAAGATGACGACATCCTTGATGATTTACTTGATGATGAGACTTAGCACGATGACCCTACCAGGTAAGTATCTCTAACCCTTTATCCCTCTCGTGATGTACTTCCCCCATGACGTGTTATGTGTTGTTTAGGCCTCTTGGGTTGACCCTTGATTCTCTCGTAAGGTGCAGGATACCAGGAGACTGCCTTTGTTGTGACCTTCTTCTATTTATATCATCATTCTTCTCTATTGCCTCTCTCTCTAATTTCATTGTTGTGTGTTGTCTCTTGCTGACATAGCATTGCGGTTGGTGACCTGGGAGCACCCTCCTATGTGACTGTCCCTAAGACACTTGTTTCTCCTCTCTTATTTATTGTTTCCCTTCCTCTAGTGTTTCTATCTAGTAGGTGGATGACGAAAAATATTTATACTAATACGGACCTAGCGTCCCTTTCGTGAGAAATCAAAAATTGGACTTAGTTCCTAATATGATGATGGGGTTGTATATCTTATCCGATGCTTGGCTAGTGGAAGCACTCGTGCTTTCCGCATAGTGATTTTGATGGTGTTCTATCTCATTTACAAATCATAACAATACTGTTGCTTCTTGCACTTTGTCTATCTTGACTCTTGCATGCCTCAGATTTCATATGCATTGATGTTGTTTTTATGTAGACACTAACATGTTTCATGCAGGGATGTGTTTGCGGGAACATTTGGTGATCGTAAAGTACATGTCACTTCTGGGGGGGCATGGGCTTTGTGAAATTCTATGTTCCCTTGTGTTTTTTTTTCCTACCTTAATGTGCTTGATATCGATACAGGATATCAACCACCTTAAGGTGGGGGCATATATAAGGTAAGTTGTCTGTTGTAGATGCTAGCAATGTGTTTGTCCTCAGGTGCAGTTTAAAGACTTGTACGATGAGTGCATCCTACATCCTAAGTTTATTTACAATCAATCAATCTTTTAATCCCTCTACGAAGGTGGGATATTGAGCATATCCTTTTTCTTAAGTCCTTTGTGGAGGCAGCGGTGGTGTATTTCTCAGAGCAGATTGCACCATCCCGTCATTTTCAAAAGTCCTCTGCAGAGGCGGGGAGCGGTTCTGTGACTAACTCAACCCTTAAGCATGTCTTCGGCGATTGTTGTGGCGAAGCCCAATCGTCGGTGTGTGCCTATAATGTGCCTAAGATGGTGTTGGACCAAGAAATAGGAACACTCCATCACTTGTCTACCATGTTTTCTTTGTGTCTTCAAAGTGTGTGTTTTTTGTGTTCTTTCTTTGTTTGGCGTGTTTGTTGCCCCATATGCAGTTTAAAGACCTACGTGATGAGTGCATCCTACATTATGGGAGGTTTGGTGTGTCTTGCGTGTGTGTTGCCCCATATATATAGTTTAAAGACCTGCACAATGAGTGCATCATGTATTATGGGAGGTTTGTTTACTTTCATGTACTTGCATTTGCATTTCATACATATGAGAAAAAGAAAAGAAAAGAAATCATCTCTGTCTTCCATGCATTAATGTGTCTTCTATGCATTTACTACATTCTCCATGTTTTGCGTGACTGTAACTGTCTTTTCCGTGTTTTGTGTGGCTGTCATTGTCTTCAATGTGCTTGGCGTGTCTTCTTTGTGCTTGGCATGTTTGCTGTGTTTGTTGACCATACTTTAATGCATGTATTGGCCTTGTGTTTATGCATACATTAAAGTGGGGGTTAAATGTAATGTCAAAAAATGTCCCCTTGGGGGCTTTTCCCTCAAAAGGTTTAGCTCTTGGGTCCTTAGTGTGCATTTAGGACATCTTGCATCATAATTCAACATCCCGATGAAATGAACCCTAGGTATCATGACAAATGGGGCCTAAGGAGACCCCTTGAACCTAACCCTACCTGAAATAAGGGGGAGGACTTGAGAGCCTACGCCCTAGTCCTACCCTATTTTGGGTCAGACCCAAATTTCTAGTGTCGGTTTATGACCGTTATTTGGTCCCTAGGCCAACATGGTAAGTTTGAATTTATGAAATCTTGGCGAGAATGTTTGTAGTTGCATATAAAAGCATGTTTAGGCATTCATTTGTAAACTAGATGGCTATTGTGAACTTTATGCATCCTAAAGGTGATTCGAGGCTTTCATTGTGTTGCAAGAGCAGATTTGTGTTGTCTATGTGTTTGTGTTTGTAGATTTGAGCATCCATCTCCTCATGGAATGAAGAGCTTCTTCCTCCCATGAGATCTTCACTACAAGGTGATATCTATTGTCATTATTGAGCATTTATCATTTCATTTTTGCCTCTGCCTCCCTAGACACACACTCTCTATCTAACAATAGTGTTCGGAAGGCTTGAATGTCTCTCTGGGGCTTGATTGAGGCAAGCCTCTAAACACCACAACCCCCTCCCAAAGTTTTCATGATTGCAGGTTACATGTTGGAGTTGCAGACAAAGTGAAGTTGTAGGAGGGTACAACAGAGTGTCAGAATTGCAGATTAGTGAAAGAAATAGCTACCTGGACTTGGGTTCTTTCTCATTAGTCCTCAAAGTTCTGCAACGGGAAAATCTCTGATACAACAGATATAGGTTGCAGACCTTGTTTTTGGATCTCAACAAAAAGTAGGGCCTTGGACTTGGCACCCGCTCTTTAGTCCCTTACTTTTCCACCTTCGGACCTCAAAAATAGGTGCATAGTTATTTGATATTTTACATCTTTCTGCAAAAGCATTTTCCATAATTCATCTGTTTACTGTTGTATTTCCATAATTAGGGTTTTAAGGTACAACTAAGCATAAGAGAAGGAAATTATCAATCTAATCATAAAAATCCAAGTTTCCCTACATCTCAATAGTGACCTAGGGTATGATAGTACATTGCAACTCGACCCTAGGTCCTTGAATGTAAGGGTGAAAGGAGGATACACACACAAAACTACCAAAAACCAACTATCCAAATTCCACCCTTTACAAGGGTTTAGGGGTCAGGGGCATTATTTAAGGTTTACATGAGTTTAGGGTTGCTCAATTAAATAGGGTTTAGGGTTATGGTTTAGGGGAATTATTTAGGCTTTAGGGGTTCAGGGATACTCAAGTGTAGGATTTAGGGGATAGGGTTTAGGGTTTAGGGTTTAGGGTTTAGGGGTTAGGAGTTTAGGGTTGCTCAAGTTTTGGGGTTAGGGTTTAGGGTTTAGAGAGAGATAGAGTGAGGGGACCAATAGAGATTGGGAAAGATAGGTAGATAGAGTTTTAGGGTTTCTTCAAGGTTTTATGGTTTAGGGTTTCTCATTTTTAGGGTTTAGGGGTTAGGGATTAGGATTTAGGGGCATTATTTAGGGTTTAGGGTTTATGGTTTAGGGGTTAGGGGTTAAGGTTTAGAGGTTTAGGTTTATGGTTTAGGTAGAGAGGAGAATTGGGAGATATAGAGGAGACCAAGCCTAGGAGAGATATCTCTGTCTCCTCTATCCCTCTCTCTAACTATACCTACCTCTCTATCTTTCTCTCTCTCCCTGTCTCTCTATCTTGCTCTCTCTTTAGATCCCCTCCTTAACTCTACCTTTCTATCTCTCCCTCCCTCATTATCTCACTCCCCCGAGCTCTATCATTCTCCCAATCCCTCTACCTTAAATCTATCTCCCTATGTCTCTAGAAGTTGTATCTCTTGATCTCTTTCCCCATCTCTATCTGTCTGGACATATGGATCCCTATCTCTTAATCTGTCCCTCGCTACCTCTCTCTTCTCCTCTCTATCTCTCTCCCCATCCCTCTACCTCTTTAAATCTTTCTCCCTATGTCTCTAGACATCTCTCTATCTCTTTCCCTATCTCTATCTATCAGCATAACCCTATCTCTTAATATATCCCTCTCTACCTCTCTCTCTGTATTTCCCTATCTATCTCTCCCTTTCTAGATCTATCTTCATATATCTCCCCTCTCTCTATATATATGTATCTCTATCTTTCTCCCTCTATAGACCCCTTTGTCTATCTCAATCCACCTCTCTCCCTCTCCCCATCTCTATCTCCACCTATCCCTCTCTATCTCTCTATTTGCCCCTCTTTCTATATTTTTTCCTTTCTCTAACTCTATCTCCATCTCTTCATCTCTTTATGGATGTCCCTGGGCTCTATCCCTATCCATGTCCATGTCCCTCTCTATCTCTCCATGTCTCTCGGTCCCTCTCTATGTATAGGATAGAGAAATAAAGAGAGAGAGAGAGAGACTCTCCCATGTAGATACAAGGTTACATTTGTCCCTCCTAGTATAGACAAGTTCTATTTCACGAACCACATGGATATTTGAGTCTAGGGATACTCTTGGACCATTACTTGATTACCTATTTGACGCACTACATGCATAGTTACAATATATTTTATGTGAGAGCATGACATCCTAGACCATGGTTTTGGCACCAACATTGAGAAGGTTATGATTTTTGCATGCATGAAGCTTTATGTTTTCATGCTTCCCAAAACGCGCTCGCGTTATAACACGAGCGCATTCTGGGAAGCATGAAAAATAAGAAAAAAGCATGTGGGATCCGTATTTCAGACCCCACATGATAGTTATTCCTGCTTTTCATGCAGTATATCAGACAAGAAAATGCTTTTCATGTTGTTTGACTTATTGAGAATCATTTTTATATCAATCCACCACCTTTTTTTTTTTCAACGTAGAAGAACCGATTTTACATGTTTTTGGAGAAAATTTGATTATTTAAACTGAAAGTTTCATGTTTCATGTGTGATATTGTTTCAAAGATAATTACCATTGATATATAGATTGAATTTGATGATATATGTTTATTTTTCCATAAATTTCACTAATCCTATTCTAGAGTTATATAGAATTCATAATCAAACTTGTGAAAAAGAAGAATTTGAGGATTTTGAAGCCATATTTTGGAGAATTGGTCAACTGCAATATCGAATTCTAAGGTATGTTCAACTTATGTCCATTTTAATTCACATATATATGTTCTTATGTTCTTTATGTCTTTATGTTCTTTATGTTCTTTATGTTCTAAGATATATATGTGTCTAGGTATATTAGTTAGTTTAGTCAAAGAGACTCCAAATTCCTCATTTTTCCACCTTGTTTCGGCCCTTCATGCCTTCATTTCACCTATTTTCAGCTATACAAGAGAAAAATAATATCAAATACTTCATAAAATAATTTTAGTGAACAATTGTTTGTCACACTCATATTCTTGATCAATGGAGCCAAAATTGATTTTGGAAGACTCTTAATTTTTACCCTAGGATGATATAGAACGATTTATTCCTTAATATGCATAATGATTCATTCAATAGAACCATGCAATGGCTTGAATCTTATACTATCCTATGCCCCCTATTATGACAATCCTACTTGTCTCTATTCATCATTTAGACATAATTGTTAGGTGTCCTTTTGATAACTTCTCCATGCATGTTTCATAGTATGAATTCTCTTGGAGAAGGTTGGAGGATGTGGAGACTTCTTTAGTGTCTTGGGCTAGGACATTACTTATGCACCTATTCATGATGATTTGTATGCACATGACACAACAATATTTAAAAATTTCCTAATTGTCCTTTGTTAGCACATGATGGTGGTTACCTTGATCGACTATATACCTTTCAATACCCTAAATTACAGAGATTAGTCTAATGATTTTTATGATAGTCCTAGGTATGTCTCCAAATATTCATGTTTCCAAGATAGCTCTAGCTAATGTCCACTTGTGTCCAACTTCTTAGACATGCAAGAAACAATTCTAAGCATTATATTCATCATAAATAAGTCACTTTTAGTCAATAGAAGCCAAAATACATCCATTTGCAATCATGGATTAGTTAAGGACGGCTAGGTGGTAAATTTGTTGCCATTGGCAACTTCACAAATTTGGTGTCTTATCTTGTCCTTGGTTTTCTCCATGGATCTCCATCATTGTCTTCATGATTCCTATAACTCATCATGTCATAGTGGCTTCATCATTCCATAATTATCTAATCACAATAACCCTAGATGGCTATCCCTAGGACTACTTTGTGAATTGCACACTATGTATTTCAGCAATTTAGATTTCCTTCATGTGTGTTTTAATGGTTTGCAGTGTTAGGAAAGTCATATGTGAAACTTATTGAACATAATTAAACTCCATCACACCACCTTAGATTAAATCAAACTCAATCCAAATTTCATGAATATGACTATCCTTTTAAATAAATTAGTTATGGCATGACAATCAGGACTTTATGAGAACTTGGTCAATCTTCTTCAAATTTTCACCTTTTGCCTGTATTGAAAAATCTCTAAAATAATCCTCTTAGAACCTTATGAATAAAGTTATTATCATGTGCATGAAGTGATCAATAGTAATGGTTGTCTCTAGAACTAGGTGTGATAGCCTTAGATAGTTAGGACTGTTATGACTGCCCTCATAACTGACAGTCTTATTTGCATCTGAATATGACAGTCATGTCTCCATGCGATGAACTTGTCTAGGATATCTTTCTACAACACCCATCCTCACCTTCATTCTCATTACTAAGATCAACGACACTCCTGAGCAAGGCATTTGAACCTATTCATGATTATCCTAAGTGTTGGTTATGACAATAGATTGTCTCCTTCATAGTAGCCTTTATGACAATTTAGCTTATGCACATGATTATCTACTTGAATTTGGCATTACCATATTAATGAGCCTTGACTTCAATAATTGTCTCTTGATATACCTTCTTCACCCTCTACACTAATCCAAAGCACAATTTTGTCACTACTATTCACAACATATTTCATGAGACTGTCTTCCTTTTTGCCATTGTTGTGACAATTAAGGCATGACTAGGGAGTAGCTGAATGACATCTCTTCTTAATTAAGATAGTCTTCTTCCTTATTTCACAAGCTTGTAGGATCTCATGAGTCACTTGACCCATACTTCACTAGAATAATCTTGAGGTGTGGAGAGATTTATTCATAGATAGGGTATTGACAATTTGCTAAATAATTTCAAAATGTTGCTTATGACAGTCCAAATCATGGAATTTTGATAGGTTGCCTTTCGTAATCAAATTTGAGATTGAAGCTATGGTTTTCTTCCAAATACCCTATATGCAGCCCTCCCCTGTATTAAAAACTAACTTCTTATTTACTCGAAATGGAAATTAGGGTGCAAAATATACACAGTATTGCCATTGTTTTGGAAATCCCATATAGACAAGGTGTTGGCAGCGACTACTTAAAAATTCCCATCACCCCCATCAAAAAATCCTCTCATCCCCATAAATATCCCCTTCCTATCACTATCCTTGCAGATACATCACTTAAGTCACTGAGGTAGGTCTGAGTTTAGAAGAAAATGTAGATTGGATTGTCTTTTGATTGACAATGTTAGTGAATAGTTATCATGTGCATAGTGGGCAACATCAATCTCGTGGATAATAATAGGTGATCTTCCCTTGATAAACCATCAAATGAGAGATTTATTATATCCTTATTGGTCCATACTCATTACCACTGTACAAACATTAACAATTCATGATTATAGCATGACTGTCCCTAATACTATATTACACAATGTATATTTTAACATTTTGTATTTCACCACTATATAATTCAACAAAAGCCCCAGTTGCATATGAATTTCTCCTTAATGATCTTCCTATATTGAGTGCCCTCTATTCAAAAACTATTATGATTACTCCTAAAGAATTATCATGTTGTCCTCATACTTGTGTGTGTGCTTCACAACTCATTGGCAGCCTTGCCAATCCATTAGAGTATGGATGGTTATGAAGATGTCCATTTTCAACTATTATGGAAGAGATATGCATAACTGTCCCATCATTCTCAGTGATTTTGGTATGATAACTCTTTACCTTACCTTCTAGTTGCCTTCATGATAATCCTTCTACAAAGTTTAACATCTTGTGATCATGTTGGCTAATTCCTTAATGCTAAATAGGCTCACCTTGGGTAAATGTCTCATGACAATCATGAGGGTTAATGACAGTCATCTAGGGATTGTCTTATAGCTATTGGTAATTCTTTATTGTAACATGATAACATGATCACATAAATACCTACCAAGTGTAATGATTATGACTGGCATCTTGATGATAGCATGTGTGAGTTTTAATCACATCATAATAGTCTATTAAACACTTAATACAATCCCCATCATCATTTTGTAATAGGATTGGAGGTTTATAGGATGACATTCATAGCAGATTTGTTGATAGTCCCACGAGCCTTTTATAGTTGTTCTCATTTTAGAGCTTAGACAAATACTTTAATAGCATGCAATATATTTAGTCCTCATGATTATCCTTACTAAGACAACATCTTGATGACCTCCTAGATCCACATTCCTCTTTTATTCATAATGATATTCTTCACAATTAGGGTTTATTTAATTACCCATGCCCCATTTGAAACTACCCGCAAAGGGATTCATTCAAGTCATGATTTTTGTCTTCACACATCTTCCTCTGGACTTTGGAACAGTGGTTATAACTTTTTTCATGGGTCAAGAAAATGAACTACATAATGATTTTTTAGAAGTTATGAACCTTATGCATGTCTAGGACAACTTGGGCATCATAAAAATGACTTTTATCAAACCTACAACAGCCATGAACATGAAGAACAAGTTGTTGATTTGGTTGAGAAAATGGGTATAAATCAAGCTAGTCTTTCACCACAAGGGGAGGTGCATGATATTTGTGCATTTGGATGAGTTCAAAAGTATTTTAGAGACCTCCATGATACTGCCCTAGCCCAGGAAAATGCTCAACATGAACATAAGCAAGAACTAGGGGAGTTTTCTCATGATCTTGATGTTGTCAATTGGAGCTCCTAAAGTTATGCAAATCACCAAACATGATAACTTATTTTGTATTTTTTCATTGTGACCATGTTATTCATTGTCATTATAAAGGTTCTAATTATCATTGTCTTATTCATCATGCTTGTAGAAATCATCATCATGCCGAGGAAATGAGTAAAGACTCTAACACAAGAAGAGCGTGAAGCTGAGAATGAGAGGAAAAGAGAAAGAATGAGGTGAATTTGGGAAAGTAGGAAATTGTCAACCATTGCCAATTGAAGAGGTACATGACACATCCAATGAAGCTAAGAGAGAGAGATGTAATTGGCAGCACAAAGGGAATGAATGCAAAACCTCTGTTCATGTTACAATAGAAGGACATAGTTGCTTATGTCATTGGTTCATGCTATTGGATCATTGGATTTGCATGTGGTTCTTCATCATAACATGTCATGCTTTCAGGAGTTGGATTGGGTTGTGGTTCTTCCTCATGATAGGAGTTTGTTCATGTCTTCATGCTTCTTTGTTTGCATTCCATAGCTCGTGGGGCCGAACAGACTTCGCCAACGTGTCAGGATGGGTGGGTAAATGCCAAGGGAGGTCTCATTTCATGTGCCAAGCGCCCCAGTCATTCGAGGTAGCAGGCTACAGGCAAAGTCCCTTAAGATCCCTAAGATGAAAAAACTACCAAACTTTGATAGAGCAGTTCTTAGAATTCATGGTAGCTGGGAATGTTTCATCTCGACCTACAGGTGCATGTGGGGTCCATCCACAATAAACTCTCTCAGTTTTGGTCAACTGGACAATCCGTTTGACCGTACCGAAATCAAATGCATTCTTGCAAAATGCTTTAGTTTCATGCAGTGGAAAGGTGCTAGGAGTGACATTTTGCATTCCATAGGTTATGGGACCAAACGGACTTTTCCAATGAGTTGGGGTGGGGGGGTAAATGCAAGGGGAGGTCTCGTTTCATGTGCCAAGCGACCTAATCATTCGAGGCAGTAGGCTACCAACAAAGTCCCTTAAGATCCCTAAGACGAAAAAACTGCCAAACTTTGACGGAGCAGTTCTTAGAATTCGTGGCAGCTGGGAACATTTCATTTGGACCTACAGGTGCATGTGGGGTCCATCCACAATAAACTCTCTCAGTTTTGGTCAACTCCAATCCATTTGACCGTGCCAAAATCAAATGCATTCTTGCAAAATGCTTTAGTTTCATGTAGTGGAAAGGTGCTAGGAGTGACATTTTGCATTCCATAGGTTGTGGGACCGAATGGACTTCACCAACACATCGAGGTGGGTGGGTAAATGCCAAGAGAGGTCTCATTTCATGTGCCAAGTGCGCCAATCGTTCGGGGCAGCAGGCTACGTGCAAAGTCCCTGAAGAGTCCAAAGTGCAAAAATTTAACAATCTTTGACAAGTTATTTCCTGGAAACCATGATACTTTGAAAAATTACGTCTAAGGCAATGCAATCATGTGGAACTCCTCTACAATAACCTCTCTCGGTTTTTGATATCTCTGAGGCGTTTGCCAGTCGTGAAAGGTTTTCTGCTGCCCTCAAAATCGTCAGAAGGAGGTAGTGTAAAGTTGCAAAGGGGTGTAACTTTTGTCCTGCTCCTGATGTGACCAAACTGACAGTTCCAATGCATCCGGATGGGTATGTTTAGGCTAGGCATGGTCTTGTTTTGTACCTAAACATGCCGAAATAGTTCGAGCTACATTGTACATGCAATATCCCTGAAAAGTCTAAAGTGCAAAAGGCAACAATCTTTGATGAGATGTTACCTAGAAATTGTAAGACTTAGAAACATTTCATCTGAGGCATCGTGATCATGTAGAACCCCTCTACAATAACCTCTCTCAATTTTTGATATCTCTGAGGCATTCGACCGTGGTTAAAGGTTTTTTGCTGTCCCTAAAATTGTCAGAAGGAGGTAGTGTAAAGTTGCAAAGGGATGTAACTTTTGTCCTGCTCCTGATGCGACCAAACTAATAATTCCAACATGTCTAGATGGGTACGTTTAGGCTAGGCATGGTCTTGTTTTGTACCCAAACATGCCGAAATAGTTTGAGCTACATTGTACCGACGATATCCCTGAAGAGTCCAAAGTACAAAAAGATAGAAATCTTTGACGAGATGTTACTCAAAAACCATGAAACTTAGAAATATTATGTCTAAGGAAACACAATCATTTAGAACCCCTATACAATAACCTCTCTCATTTTTTGATATCTCTGAGGCGTTTGACCGTGGTGAAAGGTTTTCTTCTGCCCCAAAATCATCAGAAGGAGGTAGTGTAAAGTTGCAAAGGGGTGTAACTTTTATCCTGCTCCTGATGCAACCAAACTGATAGTTCCAATGCATTTGGATGGGTATGTTTAGGCTAGGTATGGTCTTGTTTTGCACCCAAACATGCCAAAATAATTTGAGCTACATTGTATTGGTGATATCCCTGAAGAGTCCAAAGTGCAAAAAGACAACAATCTTTGACGAGCTATTACTAAGAAAATGTGACACTTAGAAACATTCCATCTAAGGCAATGCGATCACGTAGAACTCATCTACAATAACCTCTCTCAATTTTTGATAGCTCTGAGGCGTTCGACTGTGGTGAAAGGTTTTCTATTGCCCCCAAAATCGTCATAAGGAGGTAGTGTAAAGTTGCAAAGGGGTGTAACTTTTGTCTTGCTCATGATGCAACCAAACTGATAGTTCCAACGCATCCAAATGGGTACATTTAGGCTAGGCATGGTCCCTTTTTGCACCCAAACATGTCGAAACAGTTCGAGCTACATTGTACCGGCGATATCCCTAAAGAGTCCAAAGTGCAAAAAGGCAGCAATCTTTGACAAGCTATTACTTAGAAACCATGACACTTAAAAACATTCCATCTAAGGAAATATGATCACGTAGAACCCCTCTACAATAACCTCTCTCAATTTTTGATAGCTTTGAGGCGTTCGACCGTGGTGAAAGGTTTTCTACTGCCCCCAAAATCGTCAAGAGGTAGTGTAAAGTTGTAAAGGGGTGTAACTTTCGTCCTTCTCCTGATGCGACCAAACTGACAATTTCAATGCATCTATATGGGTATGTTTAGACTAACCATGGTCCTATTTTGCACCCAAACATGCCAAAACAGTTCGAACTACATTGTACTGGTGATATCCCTGAAGAGTCCAAAGTGCAAAAAGATAGTAATCTTTGATGAGCTGTTACTTGGAAACTGTGATACTTAGAAACATTCTGTCTGAGGCCACGTGATCATGTAGAACCCCTCTACAATAACCTCTCTCAGTTTTTGATATCTCTAAGGTGTTTGACTGTGGTGAAACATTTTCTGCTGCCCTCAAAATCGTCAGAAGGAGGTAGTGTAAAGTTACAAAGGGGTGTAACTTTTGTCCTACTCTTGATGCGACCAAATTGACAGGATGGGTAAGTTTAGGCTAGGCATGGTCCTATTTTGTACCCAAACATGTCGAAACAATTCGAGCTACATTGTACCGTCGATATCCCTGAAGAGTCCAAAGTGTAAAAAGGTAGCAATCTTTGACGAGCTGTTACTCAAAAATAGTGACACTTAGAAACATTACGTCTGAGGTAACGTGATCATGTAGAACCCCTCTACAATAACCTCTCTCAATTTTTGATATCTCTGAGGCGTTCGACCATGTTGAAAGGTTTTTTGCTACCCCCAAAATCGTCAGAAGGAGGTAGTGTAAAGTTGCAAAGGGGTGTAACTTTCATCCTGCTCCTGATGCAACCAAACTGATAGCTCCAACACGTCCGGATGGATATGTTTAGGCTAGGCATGGTCATGTTTTGCACCCAAGGCATGTCAATTGTTTGACCTAACACCTCAAAGAGATCTTTTGTCATGGAATGCAATGATTGCAAGATATGCAAAAAATGGATTTGTTGAAAAGGCTTTAGAAACTTTCAAGCAAATGCAATTGGCATGTGTAAATCCAAATTCCACAACCTTTGCCAGCATCCTCCAAATTAGGATCTTTGGAACATGGTATGGACAATCATCAAAGCATAAAGGATATAGGAATTTTGCTAGATGTTGTAATTGTTGTTGCCCTTATAGACATGTATGCAAATTGTGGAAGCATAGACAAGGCACGTGGACTATTTGATCATACAACACCACAAAGAGATGTCCTCTCATGGGTTGTAATGATTGCAAGATATACAAAAAATGGATTTGTTGAAAAGACTTTAGAAGCTTTGTTGACAGTGCTAAAATGTGAATAATGGTATGATGATTAGTAAATACTCTTAGGACCTTGATGGTTGTTCATGATTGTAACAGTCCTATAAAAAGATCATGGAAAAATCCCTTCTTTTAGTGTTTGATCTTCCTTGAAATCCCTTTGATTACCCCTCAAATCCTACGAAACTCCTCAACCTCATTTTCATGGCGATTTCTTGAGTCATAGGGTCTCTAAGATGGCATAATGATAGTCTTTCATGACTGTGACAGCAACAGATACTCTTTTGAAACCTTCTTTGAAATTGAATTCTCACATTCACCAAGTAACTTCACCTTTTTGTCACATCATGGCCTTGATAAGGAGCAATTTAGCATGGTCATACATCTTTCAAGGCAATCCCCTATGGATAACAACCTTATGATTCCATGATAGTCCCTTGACCGTCCATGCTTTTGATTGTTTTGTACCTTCTTGACAGTGTACAATGGTAGAGTTTGGAAAGATGGAAATTTGTTGTTGAAATTCACAACTTCTTAATGGTATTGTGACCATGATCTCCCCATATGACATGAGAAGAGCTATTCCATAACCTTGTTGTCCCATAACCTTGATTATTATGATTAGAAGCATGGAAACAAACCCTACAGGAAACAAAGCAATGATTAGATCTCAATATGATCATGAGATACCCAAGCATCTGTATTAGTCTAAATCATAAAATCTCTTCATTTATAAACATTGATCCGAGGGTTTGGTGAGTTGCTATTGGCACCCAAACCCTAGGTCTTCACTAGAAATCTTTGAATGCTAATTATTCCCATTATGCTTCTTTCTTATTAATTATTACTAATTAGGGTAATCATATAGAAATATATAGTATCTCATGTATTCTTACAAAATGCATATGGGAATTTTATCGAATGTTGTAGTTGCATTGAATGATGCCTCAAAAAAAATGTGGTCTATTGGAATTTTGAAAAAATGTTGTAGTTGCAACTGCTCTAGAAGACATGTATGCAAAATGCAGAAGCATAGAGAAGGTGAATGAACTATTTGACATGATGCCTCAAAGAAATGTGGTCTCATGGAATGGTATAGTTGCAGGATATGCAAATAATGGATTTGTCGATAAGGCTTTAGAAACTTTCAAGCAAAACTAATTGGTGGGTGTAAAGCTAAAATCCACAACCTTTGACTACATCCTCTCTGTGTAACAAACTTAAACTATGCAACTAATGGATATCCAGCATATTATATGTGTTTAACATGTTCAAAATATGTAACTAATAGATGTGCAACAACTATAAACTGGTATAGAAGAGCAGCATTATATATATATATATAAACAAGAACTATAAACTGATTCAATTTGTGATGTATAAAAGATGACCAAACCACTGTCACTCCAAAACGCCAAACCACAGAAAAATCTAATTACTTCTCGGTATTATGCATTTTAGTGTGGAGTGTTGTCAAACTTGACAGACATTACTATGATCACTGTCACTAGATAATAACTCCTTGGCTAACTTTAAATTTAATTTCCAATGTTGCTTCAAATGAATGAACAAATGCTACTTTTTATTGCAACAACAAACAACCTCAATATGCTAGACCAAGCAATACAAAAGAAAGAGTTGCACAGAGCCACTCCATGGAACATGTACCATTAATCCAAATTAGTCAACTTAGTGAGAAACCATGCCCACATAAAATTGCAACAACACTGCAATCTGCAACAACACATATGCAAGAGAATCTATCAAGCCTACAAGTCTGACACTACAAGAGGATCATAAAGTTGCTGCCTCCAAGTCTGCAATCATCAAAAAACAAAGGTCTACTACCAAACAACACATCAAATAGGTCAACTTCTCCATCAGGATGCATCATGATGCTACATACATCTACAAGGTCTATTCTATCAGGATGTATGCAAAATGTGGAAGCACAGACAAGGCAAGTGAACTATTTCACAGGATACAAAAAGAGTCTAGTACAATAATTATGTATGCAAAATGTGGAAGTATATGGTAATTTTATCAAATATTGTACTTGCATGGAATGATGACTCAAGGAAATGCGGTCTCATGGAACATGCCATTATTGTGGGATATGAACAAAATGGATTTGTTGATATGGCTTTAGAAACTTTCAAGCAAAAGCAATAGGTAGGTGTAAATCCAAATTCCACAACCTTTGATTGCATCCTCTTTGCTTATGCCAAACTAAGATCTTTGGAACATGGTACATGGACATCTATCAAAGCATAAAGGATATGGGAATTTCGATAGATGTTGTAGTTGCAACTACCCTAGAAGACATATATGTAAAATGTCGAAGCAAAGATAAGATGTTAGGAACCCATGTTTAACCCTTCTCTTTACCTCATTACTATATTACTTTTGGATGCATATGCTTTGTAAGTCATCCCATGAGTATATTGTATTATCCCACATTCATGGGAAGTAATAGTTGTTTAGATTAGACTTAGTATATAAGTACGTGTTGAGGCCAATGAAGGCATCCATGAATTTATTGTATTGATCTTGCTTAAAGGAGGTTGCCCCCTCGAAGTGGCCTACGATCAATAAATTCTTTATGTGTTTCTGCTATTTCTGTTATTTCATGCATTTTTCATTATATTGTTGTGGGAGGTTCCTCTCATCTGGTATCAGAGCACTTTCTTGGGCTCGCTAGGTGGAATTTCTGCTGAATTTTTTTTTCCGTAGTGGCCTCCAGGCGCTGTGATTATTGTAGTAGTTCTTTATTTTTCACATCTGTATTGTTCATTTCAATTGCAGGTTCGGATCAGGGAATATCCCTATTCACTTAATTGTGGGAAGTGCCTGGGCATATAGCCCTAAAACTCATTGTGAGGAGTACCACAGGAACCCCAAAGTAGCTGGCCCATTGAGAGGACCTGCCAACGAAAAGGGTAATGGCCCCTACCTGATTGACTAGTTCCCATCTGTGAGGTAAACCAAGAGCTGTTGTTTGTGGCAAAGCGGTTATCAGTTTTACCTGATCCATGGAGTGAGGGGTACTGCCCCAATACGCAAGTCGTTAGACAGCATTGGTGGCCGAGTAAATCCCCTTAACCTTTAGGAAGCTGAACATACTTGGGGCCCATATCTATTGATAGCAAATCGTTGAATCCATTTCCTCTCAAAATTCACTGGAACCCCTGAAATTTCATTCTGCATATTTCCTTCCTTGAGGACCCTATCCCAAATTCCACTTATCAAAGCCATAAATCCCACATTTGTCTATTTTTAGGGTTTTCCATAACTTCTTCGATTCTCACCCAATCGCCTTCAAATTTTACCACAGTGTTCATTTCATATTTCTATTCCTTTGTCCCTCTTGGACAAATTTTCCCATTCTTTCACCTCGCTTCTGAAATCTCCATTTTCTGCTTCCCTTTCCCTAAAAAAGTGCCCAAAACCTAGTCAAACCCCAATTACCCATCGAAGTTTTTCCCAAATCCAAATTTTCCTTTACTAAAAAAGTTTTTGTTTCTATTTTTCTACCCATTCCCAAAAAAAAACTCCTGATTATGGTTGTCACCCGCACAAGAGCAAAAAATATGGAGGATGAACTTGCAGTTCTCAAGACCAAACTCCAAGATCTGGATGAAAAATTTCTCAGCCTCAATCTTCAGCATTCAGCCATGAACAATAGACGGTATCCAGAGTCTTCTACAGACACTGGGTTCTCTTCTTCCAGCAATTTTCGTGAAACTTGATTTTCCTCGCTTCAATGGTGATGATCCGACTGGCTGGATATATTGGGCAGATTAATATTTTAGTCTGCATAATACTTTTGATGTCAACAAAGTCCCACTTGCATCCTTTCATTTGGAACATGAAGCCCTTCAATGGTTCTGTTGGTACATCAAGGCTCATGAACAACGAAAATGGACAGATTTTTACAAACTTAGTTTGCAACAATTTAGCCCTAGTGCTTTTGATGACTTCACAGGAGCACTCAATAAACTTCACTAAATAGGCATGGTGAGAGAATATCAGACAGAATTTGAAAAATTGGCCAATCACACAGAGGGATTGTCTGATGAATTCTTCAAGAGTTGTTTTGTCAGCAGTCTGATCAATGCAATTCGATCTAAGGTTAAAATGTTCCATCCCAGCACAATGATGGAAGCCCTAGGGTTGGCTAAGTTGGCAGAGGAATGGATCACAGCTCAACAATGATCCAAATCCAATTTTGTTCCATTCAAAAATATGGTTTCCCAAAGACCTCAAATAATGCTAGCTCCTAGAACAACTCCTATCAAGCATTTGACTGAAGCAGAGATGCGAGCACGTAGGGAAAAAGGGCTTTGTTATAATTGTGATGAGAAATTCACTCGGGGACATAGATGTGTTGAGCAAAAGCTCTATCTCTTCGATATGGATTCTCTGCCTAAAACTAAAGTTTATACAAATGCTCAGGATACAGTGGATAATCAGGTCAAAACTCAACAGCCGCTTGTTGACCCTGCTTCTCAGGAAGATAACCCAGAGATCTCTCTCCATGCTTTAGTAGGAGTCACCACCCCACAAACCATGCAGGTCAAGGGTTACTTCAAGAAGCTCCCTCTTACAATACTCATTGATTCTGGTAGCACTCATAACTTCATTGACCCTTGGATTGCCAAACAGGCTAATTGTTTTGTCCATCCTTGCTCCATCTTTGAAGTCATGATTGTCAATGGGGGCACATTGCCTTGCAAAGGGAAGTGTCGCAATGTACGTATCTCGCTTGGAGATTATAAACTATGGTCTGACATGTTTTCCTCACATCCTTAGGTGGATGTGATGTGGTTTTTGGGCACCCAATGGTTATGCACACTTAGACCCATCTTATGGGATTTTGCTGAACTTTGGATGTAGTTTTCAGACAATGGGCAAAAACACACATTGAAGGGCTTACAACCGAGGTCTCTCAGCATCATAAGTTCACATCACATGGAAAAACTTCTTAAGAATAATTTACATGGTGTCATCGCTCAGCTCCATTCCATTCAAATGCAACCATTAGCGGTCTCCACTACTCCTGATCTACAACAAAATTTGGATAGGTATGCATGTGTCTTTGCCAAACTAGTGGGATTGCCACCTTCACTACCAAAGGACCACCATATTTAGCTCCTTCCTAGAAGCGTTCCTCCCAACATTAGGCCCTACCACTACCCATTTCACCAAAAGACAGAGATTGAGATGCTCGTTTGAGACTTACTAAAGCAAGGTATTATTCGCCCTAGGTAGTACCAGTTCCTTTTCTTCACCAGTTCTTCTTGTTTGGAAAAAAGATGCATCAGGGTGCCTCTGCATTGACTTCTGAGCACTTAATCACATCACAATCAAGGATAAGTTTTTGATTCCTATTGTTGATGAGCTTCATGGTGCTCATTTTTTCTCCAAGTTGGATCTTCATTCTGGGTATCACCAAATTCAGGTTCATAAGGATGATATCCCTAAAATAGCTTTATGTACACATGATGGCCACTATGAGTTTTTGGTCATGCCCTTTGGCCTCACTAATGCTCCTTCAACATTCTAGGCATTGATGAATAAAATATTTCGGCCCTACCTGCGGAAATTCATTCTGGTCTTCTTCGATGATATCCTCATCTATAGTAAAACATGGGCTGAGCATCTCCAACATCTAGATCTTGTACTGAAACTTCTCTCTAATCATCATCTTTATGCAAAACAGTCTAAATGTGTTTTTGGCCAGGAGGAAGTGGAGTATCTTGGGCATATTATTTCAGCCCAAGGGGTTCAAGTGGATCCTGCAAAAATAGATGCCATGAAAAACTGGCCACATCCTCAGATGCTCAAGAGCCTCTGTAGTTTTTTGGAGCTGACTAGCTACTATCGCAAGTTTGTCAAGGATTACAGGAAGATTGCAGCTCCATTAACATCTCTATTAAAAAAGGATGCTTTTACCTGGACATATGATGCTTAGTGTGCATTTGAAAAATTGAAACAAGTTATGTGTACTACACCTATTCTAGCTATGCCAAATTTTTCCAAGACCTTCACTATTGAGAGTGATGCTTGCAGCAATGGACTTGGTGATGTTCTCCTTCAAGATGAACATCCCATTGCATTCACCAACAAAGCCCTTTCTGGCAAGAATTTAGTACTCTCTACATATGAGAAGGAAATAATGGCTATTTTGCATGCAGTATAGAAGTGGCGGCCATACCTACTAGGGAATCATTTTTGCATCAAGACTGATCACTAGAGTCTAAAATATTTCCTGGAACAATGGGTCTCCTCCCCAGCACAACAAAAATGGGTCAGCAAACTCATGGGTTATGACTATGAGATCAATTACAAGAAGGGTAAGGACAATATTGTGGCGGATGCTCTTTCTCACACATTTGATGACCAAGCTTCTCTTTTAGCTATTTCTATGCTTGTTCCAAATTGGTTGGAATCTGTCCAGCGGGGCTATGTCAACGACTCTTCATTATCTCAAATCATTCAATAGTTGGCCAATAGCCCTTCTGCTGTACCGCATTACTCTTGGGATGGTGCTTCTCTGTGATACAAGGGTCATCTGGTGCTTCCCTAGAGCACAGATCTTTAGCAAGCTGTCTTCTATGAACTCCATGCTTCTCCATCGGCAGGGCTCTCTGGGTTCCTCAAAACTTATGAGCGAGCACAACGTAACTTCTTTTGGAAGGGAATGAAAAGGGAAATTCAACAAATGGTGGTTGAATGTGATACCTACCAATGCAACAAGGGTGAAACGACACTCCTTCCTGGATTGTTCGAACTGTTGCCCATCCCTACACGGATTTGGACAGATATTTCTATGGATTTCATTGAGGGGCTCAATAAATCTAAAGGGAAGACAATGATCTTGGTTGTGGTTGATCACCTCTCTAAATATAGTCATTTTTGTGCCCTCAACCATCCCTATACCGCCTCCTCAGTTGTACAAATTTTCATGAACTAGATCTTTCATCTTCATGGCATCCCTTCTTCCATTGTCTCAGATCATGATGCAACTTTCACCAGTCATTTTTGGATAGAATTATTTTGACACATTGGCACCAAACTGAAGATGAGTTCCGAGTATCACCCACAAACATATGGTCAGACTGAAATTATCAACAAATGGTTGGAAACTTATCTTTGTTGCTTCACCTCAGAACAACATCAGTGGGCAAAGTGGCTCCCTCTCGCTGAATGGTGGTACAATACCTCCTACCACATTGCATCTAAAATGACTCTATATGAAGTAGTCTATGGTCAAGCAACGCCAGTGCTCCTTCCATACACCCCTAGTAGTTCACCAGTTCAGGCAGTCAACACGGTTCTCCAAACCTGGGATCAGATTCTTTTCATCTTGTAGGACAATCTTCACATGGCAAGAAATCGAATGAAACAACAAGCTGATCAACACCGTTTTGAGCACACTTTTCAAGTAGGTGATATGGTTTTTCTTCATCTATAGCCATACAAGCAATCATCCCTAAAACTCAAAGGGCATCATAAGCTGGCTCTAAAGTTCTATAAGTCATATAAGGTTCTTCAGAAGATTGGGTCAGTTGCTTATAAATTGGAGCTTCCTCCTTCCCACGTTCATCCAGTATTTCATGTCTCTTGTCTAAAGAAAGTTATTGTCACCAACATCAGAGCACACACTGTTTTACTAGAACTAGATAACTAAGGATCCATCATTTTGGAGCTGGATGCAATCCTCAACAAGTGCACTTGTCAGCTTTGCTCCCGATCCATCACAGATGTATTAATTTAGTGGCACAGAATGCAACCAAAGGATGCTACATGGGAACCACTCCTTTAGATTCAGCAACAATTTCCACGTCTTAATCTTTGAGGATAAATCTTTTCTAAGAGGGAGGGGATGTTAGGAACTCATGTTTAACCCTTCTCTTTACCTTGTTAGTATATTACTTTTGGATGCATATGCTTTGTAAGTCGTCCCGTGAGTATATTGTATTATCCCACATTCATGGGAAGTAATAGTTGTTTAGAGTAGACTTAGTATATAAGTACGTGTTGAGGCCACTGAAGGCATCCATGAATTTATTGTATTGAGCTTGCTCAAAGGAGGTTGCCCCCTCGAAGTGGCCTACGATCAATAAATTCCTTCTGTGTTTCTATTATTTCAGTTATTTAGTGCATTTTTCATTATATTGTTGTAGGAGGTTCCTCTCATAAGACAAGTGAATTGTTTGACATGATGGCTCAAATAAATGTGGTATCATGGAATGCCATGATTGTAGGATATGCAAAAAATGTATTTTTTGATAAGGCTTTAGAAACATACAAGAAAAAGCAATTGACAGGTGTAAATGCCAAAATGCGATCTTTGGAATAGGGTATGGACATCCACCAAAATAGATTGTTTGGAACAGCGTATGGATAGCCATCAAAGCATAAAGGATATAGGAAATTTGTCACATGCTGTAATATTGTAGCTGCCCTTGTAGACATGTACGCAAAGTGTGGAAGCATAGATAAGGCACGTGAACTGTTTGGCATGACGCCCCAAAGAAATGTTGCCTCATTGAATGCAATGATTGCAAGATATGAACAAAATGGATTTTTTAATAAGGCTTTAGAAACTTTCAAGAAAATGTGATTGGTGGGTGTAAAGAAAAATTCCACAACCTTAGCCAGTATCCTCCTTGCCTATACCAAAATGGACATCCATCAAAGGATAAAACATATGGGAATTTTGTTAGATGTTGTAGTTGCAATTGCCCTCAGAGACATGTATGCAAAGTGTGGAAGCATAGACAAGGCACGTGAACTCTTTGGCATGATGCCTCAAAGAAATGTCACCTCATGGAATGTGATGATTGCATGATATGAACATTTAATGAATTTTTTGATAAGCCTTTAGAAAGTTTCAAGAAAATGCAATTAGCGAGCATGTAAAGCCAAATTCCAAAAAACTTAGAAGTGGTATCTTTGGAACACGGCATAGACATCCATCAAAGCATAAAGGATATAGGAATTTTGTCAAATGTTGTAGTTGTAAGTACCTTGCAAGACATGTATGCACAGTGTGGAAGAATATACAATGAACGTGAACTATTTGACACGATGCCTCAAAGAAATGTTGTCTCATGGAATGCAATGATTGCAAGATATGCACAAAATCAATTTTTCATAATGCTTTAAAAACTCTCAAGCAAATACAAAAAAGTAAATTTCAACCAAACACAAATTTTGGCACATCTAAAACCAAATTACACAACCTTATCCAATTTCCTCCTTGCCTATGCCAGAATGGGATTTGGGGAACATGGTGTGGACAACCATCAAAGCATAAATGGTATAGGAATTTTGTCACATGTATTGTATTTGCAGCTACCCTTGTAGACATGTATGGAAAGTGTGGAAGCATAGACAAGGCACGTGAACTATTTGAAATGATGCCTCAAAGAAATGCATAGTCCCACAGAATGCAATGATTGTAAGATATGCACAAAATGGATTATTTGAAAATGATTTATAATTTACTTTCAAGTAAATGCAATTGGCATGTGTAAAACCAAATTCCTATAATGATAATTGATCATCATATTAAATATTTAATATAAATTGTCATATACATAATGTCATGAACATAACATCTAATTTACATACAATGACATATAGGCATGTCCAAACAAAGCCATACATGCATATATACAAAAATATACATCGGTAATGTATCCAAAAGTATGTACATACAAAGCCATCTAGGCATACAAAAAATGTCCCAAAAACTAGTTTCCTATAGACTTTTATGAAATAATCGGCAGCCCTTGCTTGACCATGAAGATGGAGAGCCAATCCGTGACTCATCCTCTCTCTACTGTCGAGTAGACCTCTTTGACAGTTCAAGTTCATGCAGGCCCACCTGTTAATACAATCAAACAGTATGCACATTACTATAGAAAATGTACATGAAATATATAACATCACATATGTAATCAATCACTTACCACCATCTGATGATCACTCTCCATCATCTTGTCTCTAGCTTCTTTGTCCGTAGTTGGACGGGCTGGAGTTGTGACCTCCTGTGAGAAGCATCAAGAAGCAAAATTGACTAAACATAAATATCATTTATGTACATCAAATGACATGAGAGAAAACAAGAAATACAAAATTATGACATTTTCATGTTATTGGCTCATACCTCAGTCAAATGATTTGAAGACATCATGGCTGCAGCAATGCCTATCTACGCTAACTCACGAAGATGAGGAGGAGTCTCCACATTCAACATCTAAAAATCAAGTTCAATATTATTTGAACAAAATAAATACATAGCATTATTTTAAAAATGCATAATGATTAGAAATGGTTAAATTTATCTCCGTAAAAGTGGTGGATTTGTGTCCAGGAGACCAAGGAAACTGTGGAGATGTCGGTGACTATTGAAATCGTCAAATTGTCACAAAATAATATTACCATTGACATATCTACAATAATTACAATCATGTGATTAATTGCATACATGTTGACTTGACCTCATCTCATAACCCACCAATGGACGTCTAACGGAGGCAGGATGAAGACTTTGACCCTGGAATTTCATTGCGCAAACAATTACATACATGTTATTTTTGACTTATAATATAGATAATCATATAAAATTAATTAGAAATTTCAAATAACAATATATTAAATCAAGATGAAACTTGTAACAAATTACCTGAGAGTCAATACCAAATGTGGTGTGTAAGACATCATTGATGAGAACAATCTCATCCAATATGGATGTGTCCATCATTGGATGCTGCTCCTGTGTCGCAGTATCCTGCCGAGAGTCCTGCCATGCGTCCTGCGTCACAACATCCTGCCGTGTGTCCTGCATCCCATAATCACACAGGTTCCCACATGAACTGTACAAATATGGAGACACATAACGCCTACTGCTCTCACCCTCATCAGCCTGGGTAAGATCATCGGCATGTTGTGATAGAGTTTGGGTGAGAGTAGTCAATGAATGTAATGTCTTCACCTCAACACTCTCCTTCAAAGTCGAAGGGAGTGACCTATATTTTGGCCTCAATAGGGGTATAGGCACACGGTTATCATCTCACTGAGCCCAAGTCTATCTTGGATAGAGCCACCACATCTACCCTGGAACTCATGAATGTCAAAATAATTGGGAATCTTGTTGAGGACGAACTCGCAATAGAGTTTCCTTAAGAAATATTGTGGTACCTCATCATTGTTGCATGGGCACTCATCGAAGGCCATGTACCATCTATCCCAAAAGTTTTGGGATATTTCTTCATTCCTACACCAATGAATAGGAAACCATTTGCAACTTTCTTCTAATCTTTGGCTAGTTTTGGGATTAATAAAGTGTGCACATAATTGAGATTTTGTAATTTTTTCATTCTTGACTTGTTCATATGACAACTTGTCAACATAATATTGTCGACACCTCTCCCTATAGTCTTGGAATTCACTGATTTTTTTGTCACCAAATCGGTGTGGGAAACAATATCCTCTAGTGACTTTGCAAGTGCCCTCCTACGATCAGTGCTTGCAATTGGATTGTTTAGCGTTTGAATAACAGTTTGAACATGTTTCTTGTTTTCTTCTATTATTCGTAGGTAGTTTTCTTGACTATCCCTTACATTGTGAGGATGCGAAGGTGGGTTTTGAGGGTTTGGAGGGTTTTGGGGGTTGTTTTCACCCTCATCAGCTAGATTTGGGTTTTCTCTTGCCTCAAAAACTGTAAATGCAATATAAAAACTAATCAAACAATGCAAAATTCAAAAATTATTCTAAAACTAAAAAAAAATGATCAAACCCTACCTTCTTTAGCCGCTAGACTCTCCAAATTTGCTGCATGACATCTTTGCCGGTGAGGTGGCATCGTAAAAATGACATTTTCTCTCTTGCATATGCTTGGAGAGGCTTTCCTTGGACGCGCTCGCATTATCTTCTTAGTTTTTTGGCACACAAACTTGTTTTCTCCTGGTGAATGGCAGAAATGAGAATGTTTTGCACTTTTTATGTCAGGCAAAATGCAAGCACGTTATAACGCACTCGCATTTTGCCTTGTTTTGGACCAAAAAGTCCAATGGTGCTGACTTTTTGGTCCCCCATCTTTGTGCATACACCCCATTACTTTTTCTAAAAAATATGTGATTTCAGACAAAAATCAAGATGTCCCATAAGTGGGACACACTATTGTGGCAGCACCCTCTGTTGAGGAATTAAAGGAACTCTATGAAGAACTACATGAGAAGTTAATTAAATGGCCACTATTTAGGGGGTAAGAGAAGATAGTATGGTATGGAGAGGACATGAAAGTGGGAAGGTAAAAGTTTGTGGTGCTTTCCATAAGTATTTTTCCAGGGCAGATGATGCAAGCAAGGTTGATTGGAAGATTTGGAATAAGCAGAGCATACCAAAAATGATTTTTTTTTATGGGATGCATGGAAGAGGAGAGCTTCAACATGGGCTAGATTGCAATTGATGGGTAAGGCTAGCCCATCCAAATGTGCTATGTGCAGGAAGCAGGTTGAAAGTAATGACCACTTATTTATCCACTATGATGTGGCAAGTTAGATTTGTAGACAATTCCTAAAATGATGGGGCCTCAATTGGGTGTTCCCAGAGAATATAGTTGGGTTATTAGTGTCTTGGGTTGTGAAAATTGAAATCTTGGGTCTCCAATTTATCTAGAACATGGCTCTTGCTATCATTGTGTGGAATATATGGATCTAAAGGAACCAGAGGATTTTCAAAGAAGAAGACAAGTCTGTAGAGAGGATTTGGGATTTAGTTGAAATTTCAATTGGGGAGATGGGGGATAATCACAAGAAGGAATGTTGGGTGATTGAGGGAGGAGAAAAGAATTGGGAAAACATATGGCCTAGATATTTATGGATTGAGCAGTCTACATCACAATCAAAAGGGATTTACAATCTATGTAAATGGGTGAAACTAGAGAAGGGATGGGTAAAATTAAATTTTGATGGAGCAGCTAAGGGTAACCCCCACAAAGTGGGAGGGGAGTCTTCAAACATGACAAGGGACAACTAATGGGTTTATATGCTCTTGATTATGGACATGGAAATAATAATTTGGAAGAAGCCAGGGCATGTTGTGGGGATGATGATAAAAAATAAAAGGGATGTAAGAAATTATGGATAGAAGGTGACTCAAAATTAGTTATAGGAGCAATGAAGGGAGGAGATTCAATTATGAATTGGAGGATTGAAATAATTAGTGAAACTGCCAAATGTTTAAACAAGGAATTTGAGGAAATAAAATACTCACATATTGGGATGACAAGGAATAAGATAACAGATTGGGTAGCTAATGAAGGAGTATATTTGAAGTGAGATAAGGGACTGATGTCTATGAGCTGGATGGAGGAATACCCATATGAGGCTATAAAGTTGATTCAGGAGGACATTAATGATCATCTGTCTGATAAGGGGCTTGATCGATAGAAGTTTACAGATTTTAAAGAGTAGAGTGTCTGAAAGTGATGACTGATGGATAGGCTATATGTGTAAGGTGACGGAGGGTAATCATCATTTTGGATGGGCAATCTAGGCATAAGGTGTAATGAATGAACTTGGAGGACAAGTCATTTGGTTACTTCTTTCATTCTTCTTTGGTCAACTAGTATCTTGTCTAATAATTTTCATGGCATCTTGAAGCGACAGAGGGGGTTTGCAGAGAGAGATGGCGACAAAGGAAGAAACTAAGGGGAAGAGAGTGGTCTCAGCCCACCGAGAAAGCAGTTGTGAAGTAAGGGTGGGAATTGGACGATGGGAGGGAGAAAGTTGATGGGAGAGAAGACAACAAGAAAAACTAGAGCTAGGAAGAGGCAGAAGAAGATATCGAGGGAGGCGACCATGGCGAGTTTCATCAATGAATGTGAGCAGGAGATTAAAAACCTATTTTGAGAGAATGGTTTGGTAGGATGCTAAAATTGGCTAAGGAGATAGACAGTTCAAAGGGAGTCAATATTCGTTTGGCTATGGCTCAATTACTTCTCAACTCTAGAAGTATGAGGGGTCGTTGGAACGATTTTGGCACAAGGCAATCCTTGATGGTGGCCACCATGCTCTCTATTGTTGCATCGTCAGTGTTGATTCATGAAGACATGATCGAGGTAATGAAACAGGTAGAGGAAAATATGGAGATGTTTATGGGTCACATTCATGATTATAGAAGAAGAAAATTAATACTAGGAAGGTGTTGGAAAGTGTTGCAGATAAACCAGAGGTTCCACTGCTGAAGCGCCTAAGATCCTCCTTTTCATGTGGGTGTGATTCAGAAAAAGACTTTGTGGACCTTGAAGGTGAAGATGTGGCATAGGGTATGTTTATGTATATTTTTTATCATTTTGTATAGGATGAGGGTCTGTGTAATTTTCCCTAATCCTGCTAAGACTTATGATTAGTATGAATAGTCTGGATTGTGGTGACAATGTAGGTTTACTGGTTAGATATGATACAGTTTTGCTTTTGTTATGTCTCATTAACAAGGTAAATTTTGTATGTTCCCTTGAGACTGAGTGAAAACCCAAGATTTTTATTAGGTTCCTAGTCCTTTAAAACTAGGTTTTACTATAAAAAAATAGGTGTCAATAATGTTGATGTATATTAATCTTGCTTAGGAGTGCATGAGTCTATGTTTAGCCTTGATCTATACTTGGCATGCCTAGATTAGCTTTGTGTAATCAAGCTTCTGGTTTAAACTGTGTTGAGATTTTTGCATCAACATTTCGAATCACACTCTGTGATTCAGCATCAGGATGTAGAGAGCTATGATTCGAAACGTTGATGATGAATCACAGAGTGTGATTCGAAACGTTGATGCAAAAATCTCAACACAGTTTAAACCAGAAGCTTGATTACACATTATTATGGACTGTAGAAATTTGATGTAACACAGCTCTCTACATCCTGATGATGAATCACAGAGTGTGATTCGAAATGTTGATGCAAAAATCTCAACACAGTTTAAACCAGAAGCTTGATTACACATTATTATGGATTGTGGAAATTTGATGTGTTTAATAGATTAGCTTTGTCTAAGTTAAGTGGATTATTTTCCTATTCTTGGAGCACCACTATTCTTAGTGAGATTTTAGTATTATTGGCTCGACTATTCTTAGTCGATTATGCCCTATATGTACTACATCTTGTAACCTAATTCATCATCCCTTATTTTGCATTCCAATTATCCATTGTTTGCAATAACTGTTTTCTTGCAGGTTGAGTGTGCTCTTGTTTGTCTTGAGTGGTTGGATTTGGTGCTCACATTCACTCAATGTTCTTGATTTCTACATGGTATCAAAGAAGGATTGTTTGAATGTTTGTTCAAATTTTTTTGTGAGATCTTGAAAGTATTTGCATTATTGGATTTACTTATATGATATGTGGGATCTCTTCCCTAGGCCAAAAAAAATTAGCTTGGCAGATCTTGAGGTGTTTTGTGTAGTTTAAGAGGTGTTTAGGGTGTTTTGATGGTCTGCATGCTCAATTGAGAGGAATTTTCACAATATCAAAGATGTTTTACTTTTTTGCAGTTTTGGCAAAGGCGTATCTATCAAGACTTTGTAGGAACTTGCCCCTATTCTTTATGTTGAAGGGAAATTTGACCCGATTGGTCTTTTTTGAAGAGGCAAAATAAAAGGACGCAACTTGTTTTGAGGCTCACGACCTATTTTGAGGTTCATAGCATGCACACAAGGTTGTAGCCTATTGTAAGGCTCACAACCCATTTTAAGGCTCGTAGCCTGAAGAAAAAGGTTGCAGCCTATCCCAAGTCTCATGGCCATCAGAGAAAGCTGCCCAATGATACAGGAAGGCGTTGAAATTCACCCTGAAGGCATCTAATTGTGCCTTGAGTTCAAATGGAAGAGTACAAAAAGGGAAACCCTATTTTTGGAGTGATTTATTTGTGCAAGAGAAGGCAATTTGTTTCTACAAGCAAGAAGTTCAAACCTACCTGGAATCAAATAAAATTTCTACCTTAAAAAATCCCAATTCGACCTGGTTTGGAGGCTAGATCAACTAGTTTGAAGGCGTTTGGATAAACCTCCAAGTTCACCCCTATCATGACTAGTTTGTAGGGTGTTTTCAATTTGGAAAATCTACAAGTTCACCCCTATCACGGCTAGCTTTTACAAGGTAATTGGACATCAGTTTTATCATTGAGGAGGGGTGCACTATTTTTCTTTTTTTATTTTTGGCCCAAGGCATTGAAATTTTTTATTTCTTTTTGAGGTGCAAAGATAGGAATTTTTTAAAATTTAGATTGTCAAATTTAAAAACACATTGTAACCAATTTGGGCTCGATCAAACTAATTTTATAAAGTGCCACTACATGACACAAAATTGGATTTTTTTCCTACACACTCAAATTATAAAGTGTTGAACTGAGGGAGGGATCTAGATATTTTGAATCAAGAAGGGTGTATTGGTGTCATTCCTTGCACACTTCTGAATCTTCTCCGTAATTTTCCTTTCCACACTTAATTTTTTGCAAAACTACTTCAACAACAAGGATTCACCACAGGGAATCAAGCCACTGACCCCATTTAATTATCATGTGTGGAAATCTACAATTCAACTTGTGTTAAAGAATAAAGGGTTACATAGGATAATGATGGGCACTGAAAAAGAACCCACTATTGATACAGAGAAGGATAAATGGTTTAACAAGTGTGATCAAGCCTTTGATTTTATGTGTCTAAATACAACTTCTGAACTATTGTTTCACGTAGAAGCCTTGAAAACACCCAATGAATTTTGGCTAGCATTAGAAAAACTCTCTGGGAAGGTTGATGAGATGAGAGTTCATGAATTGGAGAATGAGCTAATTAGTCTGAGTCCAAGTACTTTTGACACCTTAGAAGACTTCTTCACCAAATTTAAATTTGTAAGGTTGCAATTAAAAAAGTGTGGAATCGAAAAGAAAGATGATCAACTTGTTCTTTCAATTCTCTCCAAGTTAGGATCTGAGTATTCAATATTTGTACCTACTTTCTACTCCACTAAAAGAGCTCTTGGAGCCACATAGACAATGCCATCCTTAGATGACTTCATTGCAGACTTAACTAGGGAGCAAGATAAGTTAATACACATGGGTACCCTGAAGATATCAAAACCTCAAGCTCTCTTTGCTGGGAATGGAGGACATAATGCTTCAAATAACAAAGGGGAGAAGAATAAAAAAGACAAGGAGATCAAGAAAGAACAGAAATTTGAGCCCAACACAAAATCTTCTCCAAATCAAGGGAAATCTAAGAAAGAGAAAGTAAAGTGCACCTATTGCAAGAAACTTGGGCACGATGAGCACATATGTATGAAGAAATAGATAGACCACCTCACTCATCTTCTTAGAAGCATAACATAGGGGTCCCTGAATCTATCAAAGAGTCCTCATCAACCAAAGAAACTTCTAAGACAAAGGAAAAAGGTATAGAGAAAGATAAGGGCAAGGTACTAGTTGTAGTAGCATCATCATCAGCTCCATCTTGGATTATTGACTCAGGTGCTTCACACCATATGGCTTCTTCATAGGTTGCAGTTTCTTCCATAGAGTCTTATAACATGTCTAGCATCACTTTGGGTAATGACACACTAGTTACAGTTGTAGGGAGAGGGTCTGTTGAAGTTGAAGGTGGCACATTCACAAATGTTCTAAGTGTACCTTCACTTTCAACTAATCTCCTATTAGTGTATCATATTGCTCACATAGGGAAGGGCATGCGAGTTGAGTTTACTCCAGATTCAGTGAGATCAGAGAGTTTCATAGCAACAACTTAATGGCTTTGGGAAGGGCAGATCACCATGCTAGGTTATACACCTCACACTTTTCCCTTGATATTTCTCCTTCCGACCATCCACAAAAGATTCCGGAGGTAGAGTTTTCTTCTTCTTCGAGTTCTGACAACGAGGACAGTGATGGGGTGCCATCTCCATCCATATCGACTCATTTTGGAGGATGAGGAGTCAACATCTAATTCACCCACATTCATCTCTCTTTTGGCTAGACAACCACTTCAAAGTACATGTACTAGGGTAAAAAATCAAGTTGGTGGTTGACTTACATTTCCACATTACAGGGCACATGCTTTCTATGCCTCCACTTTGTTCTGTGTTGCTCCTTTGAGAGTTTCCAGCGATTCATTACAACAGGGTCATATTCAGGATTCACTTCATTGGGACACACCTCTGATAGAAATCTCTTGGTTGTTTGTAGAGTCTCACATTTCAGATCTTGACGACACCTTGGAGGATCTCATCTTACTATTTGACGATAGTACTCATACACTTAGTAGTACTGTAGAGTTTAGAGAGGCTTCACCGAGGGCTTCTAGTGATTCTTCATAGGACATCTCATGGGATTTGTTTTGTAGCCACATGGCATGCATTGACATTCCACTTTTATACATCAGTTCTTCACATCTTGTTCTTCATCAATCTTCATATGATTTTGAGAGGTCACTTGTTTTAGTTAGGTCTGAACCTCTTGATTTGATTGTAACTCATTTTGACATCAACATGACAATATTTGTGTAGTATTCTAAGATAGGGTACATCATGAGACTTACCACTTCGCCATGCTTCTTTGAGAATTCACCATTGAAGTTGTTTCTTCCTAAGGGGAGAAACATCATTTGCCACAAATGGATCATTTTCAATATTCATACACAGACATTCTCTTTTGGCATAGGGGCTACTTCATTGTGGGGGAGATACATAGTCTCTTTTACTCTCCTATGGGGAGATCATATCTGCATCATCACAGTTAGAGTGGCATGGTTTCAAGCTTCGTGTAGAGTTATCATCTTCGAGGAGGCTTTCTAGTCTTCTTCATTTTCTTTTCTCTCTTTTGGAGGAAAGTTTTTTTCCCACAAGGTTTTCTACCTTTCTCTGCTTTATGAGAGATTGCATTGCATTGCATTGTACATGGGTACCTAATTAGGCCTAGTTGCTAGGACCCATCTTCATTTAGCCCACCTAAGCTATGCTTAATGGGGGGCATTGGTGTATATTAAGCTTACTGAGGAGTGCATGAGTCTATGTTTAGCCTTGAGCTATACTTGGCATGCCTAAATTATCTTTGTCTAAGTTAAGTGGTTGCTTTTCCTATTCTTGGAGCACCACTATTCTTAGTGAACTTTTCCTATTATTGGCTTGACTATTCTTAGTTGATTATGCCCTATATGTACTACATCTTGTAAGTTAATTAATCATCCCATATTTTGCATTCAAATTGTCTATTGTTTGCAATACTCGTTTTCTTGCAGGTTGAGCGTGCTCTTGTTTGACTCGAATGGCTGGATTTGGTGCTCGCATTCACTCAATGTTCCTTATTTCTACAAATAATACATGATGGAATAGGTCATGCATGATGGTTGGCATAGAGATGTGGTATCATACTAGATCAACAATAGGTGACCAAACTACTTTAGTCCCACATAGAGGTGTGCCATTAGACTAAAAATCTCTTTATTCATGATCAATATAGGTAGTTTACATACAATATAATTATACACTATTTTCAAGATTGTAGTGAACACAATGAACAATATCTATCAACACTACAAAGCAGCTAATGAGACACAAAATAAGTATGGAAATAAATGAATAATAATAAGGCATAACTAGTCTACAACACAAGTAAAACTCTAAAGTTAAAATGAGTTAATGCTTGTCAATGGCAAAGCTTTTTTTTCATAATACAAGAAATACTATCTATCTCTTTCCTTAAAAAGAAGCACATCAAATTGCCTCAAACATAATCATGTAAAAGAAGTTTAGATCAAAAGTTTAAAATATGGCCCAACACATGTAGCCATTGGATAACATTTATCATCAACATTATTTCCTCAAAATTAATTTGGGAAAGAAAATAATTTGAACAAATAAGCCTAACCAATTCATACCTGTTGAAAACTTGAAGGCATGTATTAGATAATGGATGTGGTGCAATGCAAGTGTAATTGACAGATGCATGGCCCCATGGTAGTCAAATATTTATTTTGTTGTATTAGCAATAATGATCGATATTAAGAGGGTTTTTGCTTACACCACCATTTATTCTTCTCGGCATTTGAAATGAAAAGGATGTGGTGGTCAAGTACTTACATCTAGATTAAATGATTACATCATGTCCAACATCGGCATTAGGCAACTACACTGGTTGGACAAACATTGAAAGAATCTAACAATGCATTTGTTTTAGAGTTGACATGACCCTTTGCTAACTCAAAGCTTGCAAGTACATAATCCGCAAAAATTATGGTGACATGGGATAAATACCACCTTCTACCTTAACATGCAAACACAAGCCCAAAAACAAACATTTGTGACCTAAAATTTGAGACTGCTACTTATGTCCTACATGGGAAGAGAGACTCAACCTAATAGAAGAGGAGAATCCTAATAGAGCTTTCTTGGGAGAAGATGTATACCTGAAACTAGCTAAAGGAAATCTATAGGGAATAACAATTAGCATGCCCAAAAAATTGTCACACAATATGTATGGAGGGTGCCTCTTTTCTGAAGTGTGTCTTGTATCCTCTCTTCCCAAGCACTCAAAAGGCTACAGGAGGCAAGTTTTTTTTCATTCTTTCAATTTTTCCTACTAAGTGAACTCAAGTCATACATTGTTGTTGCGCATGGTTCCTTGTGAAAATAAATAACAAATTATTATCACTATAGTATCCGTCAAAGGCAAGAACTAAAAAATACAAATCCATGCTGAGTCTTCCATAAAAAAAGAAGCATTGTAATTACAATTTATCCATAATATATAGTGGATTTGATGTCAATGAAAGTTTGAACAATCAAAGAGAATTAATTTCCAACTAAGAAGATGAGAGATAATTTCTTTTCTAAAAGTTTTATTTGATTTTTTTAATTGAAAAAGCATCTAATATATTCATATTATGATTTAAAACTTTGAAAAGTATAAATTAAAAGGGTCTACACAACCCATCAAAAAAATGACTAGCACTTGATTAGAACAAAATAAACACTACAAACAAGAAGCAACATGTTTTTTTCCCAAATAGCAGTTATTGTAAAGTGTCCAAAACAAAATACAAGGACTCTGCACACATTCCTAAATAGAAATGAGTAGTACTTATATCATTATACTAAGATATATACTTTAGATTTTAGGTTGGTTTGTTTGGAGTCACATTCGGTAGGATAATAGCTAGTAGGAATTCTTGAGTTATTAAGTTAATGTCAAAACATTTTTGATCTCCCTACTAGAGCAATAGAAGCCATATCCTCAACAAAATAGCATTATCCATTAGTTAATTGATTAAATAGTTGAGTCATTAATCAAACAACTAACTAATTCTATCTAAACTATGGCTTAAGTTTATGGATATGTGCCTCTTAAGTATGGCTGAGTTTGAAATCATCATTATCTAGTCAAATTTTTAAACATCTTCTAAATTACTATGGACTCCCTAACCAATAGATAACCATGCTCCACTAGTTGCAATGGTGTTGCATACTTAAACCCCCAGTAAAATATATGAACACAATAGTAGTTGAGAAATAATATACTAGTAAAAATGTAATAAGGAACCAATACATGTGTAACAATACACTTCACGTATCACATCAAAGAAACAACTAAGCATATGGTGATACATAAGGCAATTGGTAATAGGTGTCTTGGTGCAAATATTTAGTCCAACTTTTTGTTTGGGTGTTTTTTGAACAACACAATGAAGATGTAGCTGATTAGGCTACATCATTGATACCCGGATCTCCAAATAATAGCTTTAAGATCTTAACTCAAATACATAGATATGCTGAAATTTTCATGAAAATCCCATGTCAGAATAAAGAACCAACCTAGCTGGATAAGTGTCTCCCACGTGTGTCTGAGTTTAAAATCGTCGTCAACTAGTCAGATTCTTTAGCCTTTTCTAAATCTCTATGGCCTCGCTAAATCAAAGTAGGAACTTTACGATCCTTGATGTGGATTGCGTGATTAGTTATATGTGTCCCTTAGTGCAGACTGCTTCACATTACCACATTGCAAGTCAAACAAGAATTCACGATTTGTTGCTTGATTTGGCCATACACATATCTACACATATCTAGAGAAAATATGTCTGATATTAATTTAGCATTTCAAGAATTTATGAATAGCTCTTATTCTATAATACATACATTACTTCAGCAGATGTTTCATTTCTCAACCTGCCAAGACTACCAAAAAAATGGACACAATATTCTTGGGCATTAGCAGATATAATAAAAATGCATTTCCCACCAACCACTGTAATAGGTAATGATTCAATGTATACATTGTTTTCAACTAAAAAAAAATTATAGAAAATTGACAACAAGTCAGTACAATGAGCTGATATCTATCCGTCAATACTATGAGATAAGTCCAAAATGCCATTTTGCCCAGCTATTATATTGTTCCTGGGGTATCATTGATTTTGTTTTAAAGCTAATTTCAGCATTGATTTAATAAGCTCTTCATGTAAACATTCTCTCTCAAGAATACCATGTTGATAAAAACATCATTCAATACTTTGGACCAGTAATTACATTTCTCCTAAATGGTGTTAACTTTGCTCATGCCTTATTTCAAAAAATGCATTATGCTCCTAAATTTCCACTTACAGCATATCCATACTCAAACTAAACCACATTTATGGTTAACATTTTACATTTTATAAAGTTTTAAATGATCCTACCTGGTCCAACAAGAATGTCTAATACTTGGGTGTGAGATGAAAAGAATTCATTGCTTGCATGACATAATAAAATGTATCCTAATACATCCTAAGAACTTAACAGAGATGAGCTTTTAGAACCTTACAAGCCTAAAGAGGAGTGCATGTGCTTCTCCTCTAGTGTTGACTGAAGGTCGGAAAGAAATTCTTGACAATAATGAACAAACATAAACAAGTAATACATAAGTTTGAAAATTAATCCAGTCACACAAGGAAAATTCATATTTGTAATATCCATTTAATCAATTCATTTAAGAATAAAAATCAAAAGAGTAACGCTTGGTCAAAAAATCCATGATACAAAACTAACAAGCATCAAGGTGCAGATGAGAAATTCTGCACCTCAGTTTCAGATGCTATCACAACGTGAGTAGTATCAAAATGAATTAAGTCATCTCTCTGAGAATCAAGCTAAGTGATAGAAATGTAGACAAATTATGTGCCCTGTTTTGCCTTGTTTTGAACTAATTAGCTTCCTAAGATTCACAATCTTATTTCTTCAACCCTGATGGATTCATTCATTCCTAAAGAAAATAGTTTGAATTGGAGATTATCATTTACATAGATAAAAAGATTCATGTAATTGCATATAAATTAAAAGATTTTTACAAATACTGCCCCTGCTGCTGCAAAATACTCTGTTTTTCTTGTTGCTGCTACTGTTTTTTCATTTTCAGCTTCTCGTGCGTATGAAAAAAAACTAAAAACATACATCTGCTAATCAAGTAAACACATATACAAATATAGAAGAGTCTAGAGACTTCTTCTCTAGAAAATTCTAAACATATAAAATATTTACATTGCCTCAGCTACAACTGCTACGTACAGGGAGGAAGAAGAAGTGTACAAATTTAATGAATCTTCAAACTCTGGTCAGAACCAAATCTGCAGGGAAAGATTTACAATAAATATGATGAAGGCTTTTGGGTACAAAATCTGCAGGAGAAGATCGACCATTAAAAGTTGTACTGGGATGTGTCAGGGGGAAAGATTGTCACCCAAGCAAGCTTACTGCCAACACTAAGAAGTGTCACCCGCTGGTCATAATAGGTTCTTTGACTATTATCCAAATTCCAAACAACTCTGATGCACGACAATGCCTCAAAAATTATCACCACTTCAAATTGAATAGATGTGCACTAAAATTTATAAATTTCAAACACCTAGACAACACAAAGCATTCTCACCTGACCACAATACCACATTTCCAAATGCCTTGGGAAATTCTAAATAAGAGGGCCATAGAGGCCTCGAAAAACTCAATTGAGTACATGGATGACATTGACCTTAACCCTGTACAGAATTTTGATTCACAAGATAAGGATGATCTGGTTTGCTGGGCTTCCTTGGACAATACATCATTTGTGAGTAACAACTCTAGGACATTGACATCTCTAGTATAAACAATTATGCCAGGGTTTCCCTCTAGTATCCCATCAATTCTAAGGGTGTTAAACAAGTAAAATGGAATTCAATCTGAACACCGTGTGATTCCAATGCTGCATAAACAGTCTACTAAATATATGAAAAATTTAAAGCAAAACAAAGCATCCTCACCTGAATATAAGTCTTTCAGTATTCCTTGGTAAATTCCAAATCAGAGGGTCATAGATGATAGAGGCCTGGAAAAAAATGCAAACATGTGCAAAGTATGAGCCAATGATGCATAGATAGTCCACTGAAATATACAAATTTGGAAAACCTAGACAGCACAAAGCATTCTCACCTGAACACAAATATACTACCTTCGAAATTCCTTGGAAAATTCCAAATAAGAGGGTCCTAGAGGCTTAGAAATAATCAATTAGCTACATGGATGGTGTTGACCTTATCCTTATACAAAATTTTGAATCACTTGGTAAGGGTATAGCTGGGGGTCCATGGACAATGCATCATTTGTGAGTAACAACTTTAGAAGTTGATCTCTCCAATAGAAACAACTATGCCATAGTTGCACGCTAGCCTGCTATTGATTCTGGGGATGTTACACAAGTAAAATGGAACTCAATCTGAGCACGGTGTGAGTCAAATGTTGCATAAAAAGTCCACTGAATATATATAACATTGAAAACCTTAAACAGAACAAAGCATCCTCACCTTAATATGAAAACCGTCTTTCGGAATTCCTTGGAAAATTCCAAATCAGAGTGTCATAGAGGCCTAGAAAAAAATGAAAACATGTGCACAGTGTGAGCCAATGATGCATAAACAGTCCACTGAAATATATAAATTTGAAAAACTTAGACAGCACAAAGCATTCTCACCTGAACACAAATATACTGGCTTCGAAATTCCATGGGAAATTCCAAATAAGAGGGTTATAGAGCCCTAGAAAAAAAATGAAAACATGTGCAAAGTATGAGCCAATGGTGCATAAACAGTCCACTAAAATATATAAATTTGAAAAACCTAGACAACACAAAGCATTCTCACCTGAACACAAATATACTGCCTTTGAAATTCTTTGGGAAATTCCAAATAAGAGGATCATAGAGACTTAGAAATAATCAATTGGCTACATGGATGGTGTTGTGATGCAGAGCGAGACGCAACGGAGGCTAACTAACAGGAAGGAGTAGCCAAGAATACAAACAGCATGATAAAATTCTCTATCGGCTGAACATCATCATCATATTTCCTAGAGACACCAACAGCATCATCACATTTCAACAGCATCATCATATTTCGGATGATCGCAAATATCCTCCTGTCGACTACTATTTACCTCCTCCGTTTGTCGCCTATCATCATCATCATGATAATCAACGGGCGCAAACATCCTCCGGTTGCACTGTTCATCGGGTGCCAAATACAAGCGGCATCATCATGATATTCAATATCACCTTCGTCAGCAGGATATCCAAATATCCGGTTGCTCCAAATATCCTGATGACGTTGCACTTCAACAACTTGCCTTCGATGCTCCACTGCCCGACGATACAAGCAACAGCATCATGATATTGTTCATCCGGTTCCTCGAAACCTCCTGATGATGCTAATACAACTTCCTGCCTACGCCGATACCTTACCACTTAGTGACAACAGGATAAACTCGCATTGAGGGATTTCTTAATATCCTGATGACGATGACGTCATATCCTGATGACGATGACGTCACACATCATCCTGATGAACTCTTCAACACTTAGCCAAAAAAACTTAACTTTCACACCCGCATCTGTTAGCGATATGCGGATGATGAACTTCCCCGAGAGATGATCCTGACTGCGATATATACACTGAGTATATATCCAACTCAAAACATCATGATGCACTTGCAACATGCAAACTTCAACAACTTCATGACCCGATCCTGATGGCGATGGATCCGCAGATGATGATGCGGCTCGTTCCGACTGGAAACGCACATGCAGACTCCTGTGTATCCTTCCACTGCATGTAAGCACTCCGAACCGCTCTATTTCACAAAGATCATGTGACGACCGGGCCGGATCACCTTCAAACCAAAATCTAACAACTTATCTTCTAGACCTAGCACATGAGGATGCTAGGCTGATTCACAGCATGCTCCTAACTGATCTCCTGAACAATGCAATGCATAAACAGAAAACACAAATGCAAACTAAACTATGATACAGGACCATTCCACCGATTTGCAGGATCAACCGGTGGAAGGGTTGAAAGTACCCATCTGTCTAAACCCTAACAGATCGAAGGTATATATCACAAATCCTTCGAGTACTACCAACTTCCCTTCCCAGCGGCTGGGAGCTTCCAAGCGGCTGGGAGAGAGGACAACTCAGACTATCTTATCCCGATCTCTAACTGCCTACACATACTCCTATGCTGATCTAATACATAGCATCGGTCCAATGGACCTTATTACATGATAAAGTCAAACATTACTAAAAATAGCCTACTGCCCTGTCATCATGCGGACAATTCACCTATATCCTGATCATGTTATCCTATATCCTGATCATGTATGTCATCATGCGGACCTATAACAAACTAACTGCCTCACGGAGGCCAGCTGTTAGGAAGGTGCTTCTGCACCATACTCCCCAAAAGAAAATAACTCATGTCCCATGAGTTAGGATATGGAAGTCCTCCACCTCTACACTTGGCCTGTGTAATGTTCTGCCCTGTTCCAGCTTTGGCTACTGCTGTCACTTGGCTGCTCCAAGACTTTTGAACTGTAACTTGCTTTCTGGCAAGTAAATCCTCATGCCTGTCAATGTAGGCTTGTCTCTCACATACCTTGTGTTTGTCAAGTTGCCTGACCAGAACCTCTTGCTGAACTGCCTCTTGAACTTCTGAAATATCCAACTCTATCTTCCTTTCAATCTTTATAGGACAAGCAATAGTCCCAACTATGACAACATCCTTGTCATGCCTCTCAACTGGTTGCTGTTTACACACCTGTTTCTGATCCTGCTGCTGACCTCTGTCAGTCACAACTGAAACTTTCTTCAGCTTGTTGTATTTCACAACTCCTTTCCTTGCAGTGTCTTCAACTGCCTGCCTGCCTGCTCCTATAGGCTTCTGCACAAATTCCTTCTTTCCCATTAAAATGACTTTGGCTGCCTTCTGTGCTGCAGCTGCTTCCTGTAATGGCATCAACTTAATAGTCTTTCCATCTTTCTGGATGGTGTAGGTATTAGCATACCCATCATACAGTACCCTCCTATCAAATTGCCATGGTCTACCCAACAGTAGGTGACAACATTCCATGGGCAAAATATCACACAAAATTCTATCCTGATATGCTCCAATCTGGAAATCAGCATATGCCTGTTCAGAGACAAAAAGTGAATGCCTTTCACTCACCCAAGATGCCTTGTAAGGGTGTGGATGTGGAATCCTTTCCAAATGCAGTTTATCCACCATCTCTTGAGATACCATGTTGTCTGTTGAACCAGTATCAATGACAACCTTACATACTTTACCTTTGCTCTTGCATGTGGTTTTGAAAAGAGCTCTTCTTTGCATCATATCCTTTGATGCCTGCAAACTAATTCTCCTTAACATCAATGATTCTCCACTCTCTGGATATCCAACATTATCAGCCTCCTGATCCTTTTGATAAATGTTTGGACTCTGCACACTTTTTTCTTCTTTCTCTTCTTGCACAAGTTGTACTCTCTTGTCATTAGTTCTATCATTTCTAGATGATGAACCTGTGTTTTCTGGACATTTGAAGGATGGATGACCAAACTCACCACAGGTGTAACATTTCCCTGAAAATGTAGTAGAACTTCTACCACCTCCAAATCTTCCTTTACTACCTTTCCATCCACCTCTGAAATCAGACTGTCCCTGTCCTTTACCAGTATCTTCTTGACTTTCATTGGTTTGCTTTGTTCTATGGGCTGATCCTCTTCCTCTATTGTTTTGTTCTTGTTTTCTCTTCAACTTTTCTTCCACTTTCAATGCCAACTGGAAACATTTCTGCACTGTATCTGGGTTATGCAGACTTAGATCATCCTGAATATTAAACCTCAATCCATTAAGGTATCTGGCTACCTTCTCTTCTTCACTTTCTTTCACCTTTGTCTTCATACAGAGTTTCATGAACTCTTCTGTATATGAGCTAACATCTAGCTCCTTCTGCTTCAGGTTCTGCTTCCTCTTGTGTAACTGGATACTGTAATCCAAAGGAATATAAGCTTCCTTCACCAATTCCATCATCTTCTTCCATGTGGCAACTCTACGTTTTCCCTCCTGCACTCTATCATCCTGAACAAAGTTCCACCATGTCAAGGCAGCTTCTTTCATCTTTGACTGTGCTATCTTCACTCTCTGCTGTTTTGGTATCTCCTCTGTTACAAAGAAATTGTTCAAACAATCTATCCATTCCATTACTGAATCAGGGTCCATCTTACCTGTAAATACTAGCAAATCCAGCTTCACATCCATGGTTCTCCTCTCCATGGCCTTGAGGGCGTTCAACAGCGGTCTCTGGTCTGCAGGAACGACCTCCTCGCTCCAATTAGGGATATCCTCTTCTTCCCTATCATCTTCTCTACCAGAACCTACTTTACTCCTCAACTTTGCTAACTCATCTTTCAACTCCTGATTCTGAGCCTTCACGGCCTTACTTTCTGCAATCTGTTTCTTCACCAGAACTGCCAACTCAGCGTTGGTCATCCTTGCTGGAACCTCAGATGTTCCTTCTTCGTCTGACATCCTGCTTATCCTTTCCAGAAGATCCTAACCTTTGCTCTGATACCACTATGATGCAGAGCGAGACGCAACGGAGGCTAACTAACAGGAAGGAGTAGCCAACAATACAAACAGCATGATAAAATTCTCTATCGGCTGAACATCATCATCATATTTCCTAGAGACACCAACAACATCATCACATTTCAACAGCATCATCATATTTTGGATGATCGCAAATATCCTCCTGTCGACTACTATTTACCTCCTCCGTTTGTCGCCTATCATCATCATCATGATAATCAACGGGCGCAAACATCCTCCGGTTGCACTGTTCATCGGGTGCCAAATACAAGCGGCATCATCATGATATTCAATATCACCTTCGTCAGCAGGATATCCAAATATCCGGTTGCTCCAAATATCCTGATGACGTTGCACTTCAACAACTTGCCTTCGATGCTCCACTGCCCGACGATACAAGCAACAGCATCATGATATTGTTCATCCGGTTCCTCGAAACCTCCTGATGATGCTAATACAACTTCCTGCCTACGCCGATACCTTACCACTTAGTGACAACAGGATAAACTCGCATTGAGGGATTTCTTAATATCCTGATGATGATGACGTCATATCCTGATGACGATGACGTCACACATCATCCTGATGAACTCTTCAACACTTAGCCAAAAAAACTTAACTTTCACACCCGCATCCGTTAGCGATATGCGGATGATGAACTTCCCCGAGAGATGATCCTGACTGCGATATATACACTGAGTATATATCCAACTCAAAACATCATGATGCACTTGCAACATGCAAACTTCAACAACTTCATGACCCGATCCTGATGGCGATGGATCCGCAGATGATGATGCGGCTCGTTCCGACTGGAAACGCACATGCAGACTCCTGTGTATCCTTCCACTGCATGTAAGCACTCCGAACCGCTCTATTTCACAAAGATCATGTGACGACCGGGCCGGATCACCTTCAAACCAAAATCTAACAACTTATCTTCTAGACCTAGCACATGAGGATGCTAGGCTGATTCACAGCATGCTCCTAACTGATCTCCTGAACAATGCAATGCATAAACAGAAAACACAAATGCAAACTAAACTATGATACAGGACCATTCCACCGATTTGCAGGATCAACCGGTGGAAGGGTTGAAAGTACCCATCTGTCTAAACCCTAACAGATCGAAGGTATATATCACAAATCCTTCGAGTACTACCAACTTCCCTTCCCAGCGGCTGGGAGAGAGGATAACTCAGACTATCTTATCCCGATCTCTAACTGCCTACACATACTCCTATGCTGATCTAATACATAGCATCGGTCCAATGGACCTTATTACATGATAAAGTCAAACATTACTAAAAATAGCCTACTGCCCTGTCATCATGCGGACAATTCACCTATATCCTGATCATGTTATCCTATATCCTGATCATGTATGTCATCATGCGGACCTATAACAAACTAACTGCCTCACGGAGGCCAGCTGTTAGGAAGGTGCTTCTGCACCATGTTGACCTTATCCCTGTACAAAAATTTGAATCACTTGGTAAGGGTATTGCTGGGCTTCCATGGACAATGCATTGTTTATGAGTAACCTGCAATAGAAACAACTATGCCACAGTTGCACCCTAGCCTCCTATTGATTCAGGGGATGTTACACAAGTAAAATGGAACTCAATCTGCAACCGTTGATATGGGTGGATCCTTCCTAAGAGCCCCTTTTTTATATCATTCTCTAACTCCCTTAGTGTAAGAGCTGCCCAAAATCCCTTGATAAACTCTTTGCAAGATTCTTGTCCCTCACAAGTGAGTTTTCCTTTAGCATTATTGGCACAACTCTTTTCCTCTTCTCCCAAGTGATATACACTTGTGTTCTTATCGAACTTCAAAATATAGGCCTGGTTGCATCCTTGAAACAATCTTTCACCCAATGTATCAATTATATAGCATGCTTCTTTTGCAACCTTTAGAAGGAAAAAATGGTCATTCCAACTTACAATATAAATTTGTGGTCTATCCACATCATTGGTAATTTTCTCCCACATTTTGTCAAAATGCATAGACTCAAATTCAAAAGAACCTTCCATTTTTTTAGGTTGAAAGAAAGCCACAATGGTTTTGTTTGGGGGAAGAGAAAGGGGGCATACCTTTGCCTCTAACACAGTCTCCAAATCAAAGTGTCCATATGGAAATCTTTGTTTGTAATCTTGAATTTGATAAATCTTCCTCCACTCTAAGGATCCTTTTTGTATCAAGGCGTCAAAGAAGGATTTCGTTGGCATTAAATTTTTGTTCTTGTGTAACCACTCAGCAATAACAAATGTCAACATAGAACAAGCACTCTCCCCTACAACCTTTTCACTCCTCTGATCAAATAAAGCTAAAAGAACTTGGGTAGACATCATCATCTGCCTATCTCTACTTATCAAATCTATCTTTTCCCACCCGCCTCTGCTTTCATTCAGCAAGTGTGAACATGCTCCCTTTTTAAAACTCTTGTGCTTTTCATATTTTTGCTTCTTCCTCATGCTAGGGCTATAATCAGTGTCTTTCTGTTCTTCCCCCTCCTCCATCTTGACACACTTGTTCTTCCCCCTCTGCAACTCATCCCTCACACTTTCCATCTCCTCATCATGCTTTTTCTTCAGAGTCTTCATCTTATCCAACTCACCCTTCATTCTAATCAATTCACCTTGCATGAGCATCAATGCCTCCTTCCACTTGTCCCTCTCCATCCTGAACCCCTCCTCCATCTTGACACACTTGTTCTTCCACCTCTGCAACTCATCCCTCACACTTTCCATCTCCTCATCATGCTTTTTCTTCAGATTCTTCATATTATCCCCATTCTTAGTGTTGGTCACTTCAAATTCACTCTCACACTCCCACTGCTCGCACAAGTATTTGCTACACTTCTTCATCCACCTACTATTATTCAGAAATGGATTATCAGACATCTTCCCAACATTTTCAAATTTCAATTTGCTTCAGTGGAGAAAAACAAAATCTAACATCTAATTTGCAAGGACATGTAAAAAAATATAGATATAGTTGTTTTTCCTCCATGAATTCTCAGCCCTCATAAGCGCGTATCAACTTCCTTAGAAACACATATCATTTAGTTGTCAGAAACGTTCACTGACCTACTAACTTTGGAAGATCTGGCACTCATTCAAATTAAGAAATGCACAACGCAATTAGATAAAAATTCTTCAGACGTTGGAAGTTAGAATAATTATCTTCATTCAAAACGCAGAATAGTTTTTATGCCAAACAAGGGTGACAGTGACAAGTGTTGCCTTCAACACTAAATTTAGTAAACTGCGGGTAAAGAATCTTGAAAATTCTCAATTTATGTTCATATTTATTTATGCCGACATGCATTCTATAGCGGGGTGTGGATGAGAGCCGTGTAAATATATAGCAACAAAATAAAAAATAATTAGCATATTTATATTAAATATAATATATCTAAAGTATCTCGAGAGATATCTTTTTCAAGGCGCCTATTTTTTTAATCACTAATCCTAACATTAGCCACCTCCAGAAGGATATCTCTCGGCATACTTTAGATATATTATATTTAATATAAATATGCTAGTAGCATTCGAAGTGCAAGCGTAATCATAACCATAACACTAACCCTAACTCTAAATTTGACCCTCATTGTAATCTTGACCCTAATTAAAATACCAGTTACTTAAATACTAATTATAATAATATTAATAATCTTTGACCCTAATTAAATTATTATTATTACATTATTATAAACAAACATTAATTAAATTAATATATAATTATATTGTATAATAATACATTAATATAATTAATGTATAATTAATTTCGTATTACATTATTAAATATAATGATATTATATTTATATTTATAGAATTATTATAAACCATAATTATTTTAAACCCTAATCCGAATTATTTATCAATAAATAAAAATATTTTTTATAATTTCTCTAAATTATATAAATTAGACTTAAAAAATACAAAAATATATATATCTAAATTTAAATATAATATATTTAATATTTTTTAATAATTTCTTTAATTGTTAAGTGGTATGCCTATACTTAACTAAACTATATAAGTTGAATACAATATATTTAGGGTTAAGGTTATGAGGGTATATTTAATTATATGCATCTTTAAGAGGTATAAAGGGTTAGATTTAGAATTAGGGTTAGGGTTAGCATTAGTCTTAAGATACAGGTGAGGGTTATGGTTACAATTATAATTACGACTTGAATTAGTGTTTGGATTAGGGCTAGGCTTAGTATTATAGTTAGGGAAAGAATTAGGGTTAGAATTATATAGGCTTAAGCCTAGAATTAGGGTTAGGGTTAAAATTAAGGTTGGGATTAGAATTAGGGTTATGGCTAGAATTAAGGTTGGGGATAGGGTTAAAATAATAAAGTCAGGGTTAGGGATCTAGAATTAGAATTATTGTAATCATAATTATATATCTAACCCTAATTCTATATCTAAATCTGACTTTAATTATGACTTGAGTTGTGCTAGCATTACATTTAGCATATATTTCTATGAACATAATCATAACCCTAATTAGATAAAAACTATAATCCTAATATTATATAATTAACGTATAATTAATTTCTTATTATATTTATATTTATAGAATTATTATAAACCCTAATCCAAATTATTTTATACCCTAAATATATTTAAACCTTAACCCTGATTATTTAAATTGTTAAACCCTAAATAAATGTAATAATATAAATATAAGTTCCCTATTTATATAATGCAATAGTATTATATTTCTAACCTTTTACATATATATTTGTGATATTACATTTATGTTATATTTGTGATATTGTAAAATATATTTGTGAAAAATATGTCTTAGTATTTAAAGGGTAAGTTTGAGTAGATAACCGTCATGAAAATTTTACTTGACAAGAGGGTTGACTGTCAAATTTAGGCCCTATTTGTGATATTTATAATTATGTTAGATATATAAATATAACATAAATATAATTTTTAAATCAAAATTTTAAAATAGCTTAGAATATATTTAGACTAAACCCTAATTATTTTAAACCCTAATCCTAACATTAGGCACCTCGAGAAGGATATCTCTTGTAGTACTTTAGATATATTTTTTAAATTATAAATATGCTAGTAGCATCGAGTGACAAGTCTAATTCTAAATATATTAAATAATTATATGAATTGTTATAATTATATAATATAATATTATAATATAGATAAGATTAATTATTATAATATATTATAATAATTTTTAAGTATAATATAATGTTATAATATATAATAATTAAAATTATATATTATATTAAATAATAATTATAATTCTAATTATATTATTTATTATATTTAGGATTACAGTTAGGGGTTAAAATTAGTGTTATGGTTATTGTTTAGGTTAGAATTATGATTAGGGTTAGGGTTAGAATTATGGTTAGAATTGGATTTAGGATTAGCATTAGTGTTAGGATTAGGGATAGGATTAGGGTTAGAAATATAATTAGGGTTCAAATAAAGGTTGGGATTATGGTTAGCATTCCAGGGTTAGTGTTATTATTAGAGTTACAGCAAAAATTATGGTTAGAATTATGTTAAATATATTTAATTCATAACCATGATTCTACCCTAACTATAACCCTGATTTTAAATGTAACAAAAACCCTAATTCTAACCCTTACCGTAATCCTAATTCTAACTATATTTTAAACCCTAACCCTAACCTAAATTCTAAGCCTAACTCTATCCCTAACCCTAACCCTAACTGTAACTCTAATGCTTACCCTAATTTAGTAACCCCAATTCTAACCCTAACTCTAACACTAACCTCAATTCCAACCCTAACCCTAATTATAACCCTAACCTCATTCTAACATTAACCAATATTCTAACCCTAATCCTAACCCTAACCTTAACCACATTACTAATTGTAATCCTAACTCAAATTCTAAGCCTAACCCTAATCTTAATTTTAAACCTAACCCTAACCCTAACCCTTATTCTAACCCTAAACATAGCTCTAAATTTAACCTTAGCCCTAACCCTAACTCTAGCCCTAAGCTTGACTATAATTCAACACCTAACCCTAACCATAATACTAAACTTAACCCTAATTGAACTCTAATTCTAATTTGAACCCTAACCCTAATTGTAACTCTAATTCTTACCCCAATTCTAAGAGTAGCCCACCTTAATTCTAACCCTAAATCTAATAGCAACCCTAATCCTAACTCTAACCCTAACCCTAACCCTAATTCTAATCATAACATGATTCTACTCTAACTATAACCCTAATTTTAAATCTAACAATGACCCTTATTCTAACCCTTACCTTAATTCTAATTCTAACTATGATTTTAACACTAACCCTAACCCTAACTCTAATGTTTACCCTAATTTAGTAACCCTGATTCTAATTCTAAACCTAACCTCAATTCTAACCCTAAGACTAATCCTAATTGAGACCCTAACCCTAACCTTAAGACTATACTTAACACTAATTGAGACCCTAACCCTAATACTAATAAGAACCCTAATCCTAACTCTAACCCTAACCCTAATTTTAATCATAACCTTGACTCTACCCTAACTATAACCTTAATTTTAAATCTAACAATAACCCTATTTCTAACCCTTACCTTAATCATAATTCTAACTATGATTTTAACCTTAACCCTAACCCGAATTGTAACCTTGACTCTAGCACTAACCCTAACTCTAACTGTAACTCTAATGCTTACCCTAATTTAGTAACCCTAATTCTAACTCTAACCCTAACATCAATTCCAACCCTAACCCTAATTATAACCCTAACGTTAACCATATTGCTAATTGTAATCCTAACTCTAATTCTAAACCTAACTCTAATCCTAATTTTAAACCTAATACTAACCCTAACCCTTATTCTAACATAAACATAGCTATAGATTTAACCCTAACTCTAACCCTAAGCCTGACTATAATTCAAACCCTAACCCTAACCTTAATACTAATCTTAACCTAATTAAACTATAACCCTAACTCTAATTTGAACCCTAACCCTAATTGTAACTCTAATTCTTACCCTAATTCTAAGAGTATCCCACTTTAATTCTAACCCTAATTCTAATAGGAACCCTAATCCTAACTCTAACCCTAACCCTGATTCTAATCATAACACTGATTCTACCCTAACTATAGCCCTAATTTTAAATCTAACAATAAACCTAATTCTAACCATTACCTTAATTATAATTCTAACTATGATTTTAACTCTAACCTTAACATGAATTCTAACCCTAACTCTATCCCTAACCCTAACCCTAACTGTAACTCTAATACTTACCCTAATTTAGTAACCCGAATTCTGATTCTAACCCTAATGGTTATATATATTTTCTCTATTTCTCTCTCTATATAGTAGTCACTACACCACATATTTTATATAAAATTCTATAGTTGATGTGATTAGATGTGTTTATTTGTTTTCAAAAAATTGATGTGATTAGGTGTGTTAATTTTTTCTTTAAATTAATTATTATATTGATTGTTTGTAGGTATAAATTTGTTATTTTCATTTCCTTTGTAATTTATTACTTTTTTTAATGATTACTTCTTATAATAACATTCCTTTCAATAGTTAAAGGTAAATTTTAGGTATTAAAAATAGGACAACTATTTATCACTTCTTATATAAAATTGCTACTAACTATTTGATAATTAAATTGGATGAAGTTTAAGTTCCCTAATATAATTATTAATTAAATTTTAAAAAATTAATAATATCAAAACAAAATCCAATTAACTAATAGAGATGTTAATGATGCAGGAGCATCCAGTGGTGTAAGGGCAATCTTGCATCACCCAAAAAAAAAGATGTGTTTCAAAATTGTTGATGTTCTTTCTATTTCTTTTCAAAATTTTTGGTTCTGGGTCCATAATCGCTTGAATAATGATGTAGAACTTTCAGTTTTTCCAAACTGCTAAAAATAACAACCTGCTATTTTAAGAAAGTTTGCATTTGGGCACGGATTGAAGTGAAAATTTACAGGAAGCTACATAACTAAAAAATAAGACCTTTGGCGAAGGAATCACGTAAAAATCATTTGCGAGCTGAAAGATATTAAAGTTTATGTTTCCTGAAAAATGCCTAAAAATTATTCAAACTCAGGTTTGAGGCACTAAACGGCCCCATACGAGCCCGAAAATAGCCAGAACTGGCAGAGCGGGTTCTTAGCTCGTAGAACACTCCGCAAGCTTTCCGACGCATAAAACGGTTCGTCAATCGGACACTCGGATCAAAAGTTATGGCTTCCAGAAGTTGACCTATTTTTGGAGGGCGATGCAAATTTCGAAATTAGGTTGTTAGTCACCAAAAAGGTTATTAATAACCATTTTTGGGAACCCTGGGCAGTAGTAGAGTTAAGGGGGAAAGTGTAAAGTCAAGAATAGGTGGGAAAACAGAAACCCTAGTTGATTTGGGGTTACAGAAGACGGATGATTCCAGAGTCTTATGGGAGGAAGCTATAATGTGTTGCAGCCTATGGAGGGTTGATTCCTCTGATGGTATTTGAGCTTCTGTAATATAATAAGTTGTCCAAATCAATAAAGAAAGTTTTATTTTCTGTGTGCAATTTCTGTTGTTGTGTGTTTTATGATTTACCCCCTTCATCAGTTAAAAAATAAACATTATTGCAAATTTGTTATTTTCAAAAATAGGACAACTATTTATCACTTCGTATATAAAATTGCTACTAACTATTTGATAATTAAATTGGATGAAGTTTAAGTTTCCTAATACAATTATTAATTAAATTTTAAAAAATTAATAATATCAAAACAAAATCCAATTAACTAATAGAGATGTTAAAAAATAAACATTATTGCAAATTTGTTATTTTCAAAAATAGGACAACTATTTATCACTTCTTATATAACATTGCTACTAACTATTTGATAATTAAATTGGATGAAGTTTAAGTTCCCTAATATAATTATTAATTAAATTTTAAAAAATTAATAATATCAAAACAAAATCCAATTAACTAATAGAGATGTTAAAATATAAACATTATTGCAAATATACTATCTATACATTTTACAATTCACATAAAATTTAACATATTTTAATAATATAATAAAATTTCAAGTCTAATTCATCTTATTCATTTTAACATAAAATCTTGTAGACAATAGAGTTATTACATGGAAAAAATTAAGAAATAAATATTTAGTGTAAGAAATAAAAATTATAATATGTAATTGCTTCATAAAAGTTTCTCATAAAATAAGGAATTTTAAATATGTTAGTGGAGATAAATATAGAATAATTTTCCCATAAAATAGGGAAAGAATAATTTTCCCATAAAATAGGGAATGATGGAGAGAATACATGGGAGAGTGGAGGAGACATTTAAGAAAGGTAAGGGAGAATAGCAATAGAATTATATCTTATAAATCAATTAATGAACATCCTTATCAAGGGAATGGTTTTTTAAATGAAAACTTTACAATTATTTCAAAAACAATAATAATTTTTATAGTTTGATTAATATAACTTTTTATATTAAATTTTTCTTTAAAATAGTAAAAACAAAACTAGCAAAACAAAATGAATAAAATAAAAAAAATGAACATTCAAAGATAGATACCATATTTCTATGAATTACATGTTGGAGATAAAGTCTCACTGGGTAGAAATAAATATTTTCTTCTCAAGTAATTTGATAAAGTTTATGGTTAAATTTTTTAAAATTGTAAAATAAGTTAATTATTTATTATTTTTAAGAGAGAATCAGGTGATTGGTGAAATGGACAACTATAATTAATTAAATATTAAATGTTTAAAATAAAAATTATAAAATTAACAAATAATAATTATTTTTTAACTATGAATCTTTGTTTAAAAATAACTCAAATTATAAATTTCTACTAAAAAGAAAAAAAAAATGAACCCATTAATCTTTAATTTAAGTGAAGCACCATCATTCTAAGTATAGTGAATGGGGTTAATTATTTTTGGCAATAAACTAAAAAACAGGAAAAAGCTGTCAGAGCACAAAGGCAACTTAGCATGTGCCTCTATTTTTAATCTTTACATTTCTTTTTTGCAGAGAAGTTTTTGGGACAAAGGGGAATTCATATTAAAGGGTTTAAAGTCTTAAATTAAAGGGTTTAAAATTCATTCATTAAATTTATTTTTCATTCTTCAATGCATCGATTTTGTTTTTCTCCTATGTGCTTTTTCTGTGCATGTGCAGGTAATAGGTAGAAGCTATGGAGAAATGCTTCAAGAATTCATTCTGGTGGTTCGAGATCTAAATTCCTTTAAGTGGAAATTAATGTTTATATTATATATTGTGAATAAAAAATATATATGGGGAATTCATATTTAAGGGTTTAAAGTTCATTCATTAAATTTATTTTTCATTCTTCAATGCATTGATTTATTTTTCTCTTATGTGCTTTTTCTGTGCATGTGCAGCGAGATCTAAATTCCTTTAAGTGGAAATTAATGTTTATATTATATATTGTGGAAATATATATATTTTTAATCTTTACATTTCTTTTTTGCAGAGAAGCTTTTGGGAGAAAGGGGAATTCATATTAAAGGGTTTAAAGTTCATTCATTAAATTTATTTTTCATTCTTAAATGCATTGATTTTGTTTTTCTCATATGTACTTTTTCTATGCATGTGCAGGTAATAGGTAGGAGCTATGGAGAAATGCTTCAAGAATTCATTCTGGTAGTTCCAGATCTAAATTTCTTTAAGTGGAAATTAATGTTTATATTATATATTGTGAATAAAAAATATATAAGGGGAATTCATATTAAAGGGTTTAAAGTTCATTCATTAAATTTATTTTTCATTCTTCAATGCATTGATTTTGTTTTTCTCCTATGTGCTTTTTCTGTGCATGTGCAGGTAATAGGCAGGAGCTATGGAGAAATGCTTCAAGAATTCATTCTGGTGGTTCCAGAAGTGGAAATTAATGTTTATATTATATATTGTGAATAAAAAATATATAAGGGGAATTCATATTAAAGGGTTTAAAGTTCATTCATTAAATTTATTTTTCATTCTTCAATGCATTGATTTTGTTTTTCTCCTATGTGCTTTTTCTATGTGTAGGTAATAGGTAGGAGCTATGGAGAAATGCTTCAAGAATTTATTAATTTCAGCCATGGAATATATTTTTATTCACAATATATATTTTTTATTCATATGTGCTTTTCCATTAATTTCAGCGATGGAATTATGGTGCTCATGTTGGTCCTAAAATTGTGGCCTTTCGCAATGTCTCCTGAATCACCTGTAGATTCAACATAAGTAATTACAATCGACTTCTAAAATCTAAGTTTCACAACTTACCCTTGTCTTCCTCCTTTTTCTTCACCTTTTTCTCGCAGGATAGCCTCCTGTCCAGCCTGCAAATTCCCCACAATCATAAATGCAAGTACCTACACACTGTTGCTTTCACCCATGAATATTACATACCGTGACGGCTTCGACGAGTCCAGCGTGGTCTGTGAGGTATTTGAACACCCATGTCAATACATTGGCCATTGTATTGTGTGCGTCAAATATGACACCTATTATATTGTCTGCAATCTAGCTATCTGACAGAGGTTGCCCTATGCAAACCCTCATGAGATGAGGATGACGACGTTCTCTCCAAAATTATTTTGCTCAAAATTTGGCCCAGTTGTTTCCTCGCCTACAGGAGCAGGAACTTGTTAAGAAGCAAGGTATTGAAAGGCTGTAGAGCAATGCAAAGCATACCTACCTTCATGGCTTCATGAAAGAGAGTTCTAGGAAGGTTGAGGGGCATGCCTTTTCCAACACATCATGGTGACCAAATATTGAAACAAGGCCCACATTGAAAGAAAATTGCAATAGCAGAAACAGAATGAAAAATGAGAAATGAGAAAGGAGAAATGAGAATTCAAGAGTATGCGAATGCGATAGAAAAGCACAAACCATTTTCATTTCGTGGAACGTATTGACAGTGGAACCCTCTCACAAATGCAGGGCAAGGAGTGTAAGAGATTTGATGCCAGGAACTATTTAGCAATCTCTTATTTATAGAGCAAAGGCGTTACACAATATTCTAATTTTAGGTGTGGCGGTCTGAACAATAATGCAGGAAGATTCTGGGGCTCTTTTTAGATTTTTATTTAATTTTTTTATTTGCAATTTAGTTTTTTTTTTGGGGGGGGGGTTTATAATTACAACCAAAAAATGAGTGCTCTCATCTCCAAAAAAAAGAAATTGGAAGTTAAAGGAAAAAAAGGTGGAGAAATTAAAAAATATATGGAACCAAAAAAAATTGCAAAAAATAAAAAAAAGTTAAGGAAAAAAGGTGGAAAAAATCACAAAAAGCATTAAAAAAATGAAATTGGAAATAGTTGAAGGAAGAAAGGTAAATCACAAAAGCTATAGAAAACAAAAAAGCATTGACAAAAACACAAAAAAACACTGACAAAACCTGGAGAAGGCTGAGAAGATATATTTTTTTAAATATAAATATACTAGTTTTATCGCTTGGATTTCATTAATGTCTTATGCTCAATATTATGGTGAGAATATTCATGAAAGCATTAGGCAAATTTTTGAAGCAATAATTTTAATGGTGCCTATTTTAATGGCTATTCAAATTTGATGGGAACATCTTAGCAAGCAATTCTTGCTAATGAAAATAAGGGAGGCACATAACTTAAAAATAGTGTAAATGTCATAATGGATAACCTTTGCTATTATACTTTATGAAAAGAGGTGCCATAAATCCACTTGGAGCATGATAAGAAAAAAATTTCAAGTCCTAGAGGAATGTGTAATCTTAGTTTGATAAAATCTTCTTTCTATTTAAGGTTTTTCTTATAATCATTAATGCACTTCTTTTAGATGAGCTATATCATTAATGAGGTAGTTCTCATAAGATGAAATATGATTCTCAAAATATCCTATATCCATATGTATATGCATATCATGTGTAATAGTGAGAGATGTGTTATCAACTGCTGGTATATTATCCTTATGTTGTTCTTTATCCTTGTATGCATCTAGGTCCTATGTTTGTTTAGTAGTAAGTGTATGAGAATGTGCTCCAAAATAACTCAAAAATATATTTGAGGAAAACATTAGAGGATCCACAAGTGGGTCTCTATTAAACAATTATATATCATCAAGACACATAGAGAAGTGCATGGGATCTGTTAGTAATAATTTATGTATGGGGTTTTGAGTCAGGTCTCTTCCTTGAAAATCCAAAAAGTTTTAATACTTTTGGCCCCTGCAATTATCAAAAATATAAGAAATCAGTTGTGTGCAGGGTCGAAATGGCAGTGGTGGGTTGAGAGATCCTATCGGCCCCTGAAAATGTTAAAAATTGAGTTATATGCATAAAAAATGCATATCGGGTCACAGTGCTCAGTTACTGTGATTGTTTCTTGCAGTGGCTTAGAGGGTCTCATGATTTAAAGTGCCGCGGAGCGTGCCACATGTCAGCGGCTAAAGCAGCCCCTTAAAGTTTCAACTAAGCGCGAAAGGCGCCACGTGTCAGCTTCAGCTAGAGTCTCAACGCAATTTCTAAAAGTTTCTGAGAGTGGCGCGGAGGGCATCACGTGGAGGCACCTGAAAGAGTCTAAATGTTTCACAGTCTCCGCCAAAGGCTTCAAAGACCCTTTAAGTGTTTCTTTTATGTTTCAAGTAGCTCGGAGCCCCGCGGACAGTGCCAAGTGTCGGGCTCCGCCCATGTTTCAAAAAGTTTCTAAAAAGTTTCAAAGAGGGGCCTTAAAGTTTCTGAGTGTTTCGAGGTGGGTCCCAGTTAACAGTTGTTGCCGCGGATGCTGCCAAGTGGTAGTCTCCGCTTGAAGTTTCGAGAGCCCCTTTTTAAAGTTTCAAATGTGTCGGAGCATGCCACGTGTCGAACAACGGGGCAGTTTCTTTATGTTGCACCAGGCACGCAGAATAAGCCATCTGTCCCTTATGGTTGCTGCAGAGCGTGACATGTGTCGGCTTTCGCAGGATTGTTCTTTTTGTTGCAATGGTCAGCGAAACATGGAGGTGGGCCCCAGTTTGAATTTCAAGTGTGGCAGATTGTGACGCGTGGCGGAGGGTCCTAGGACTTCTGACTGTTTCTCTTAAGTTTCTATATGTTTCAAGGTTAATGCAGAGCCCGCCAAGTGTCGATCTCCGCATGAGTTTCAATGGCAGTTTCTTTGAGTTTCATGAGGCCGCGAAACTTGCCAGGTGTCGATCTCCACGAGGGTCCCAATAATGTTTCACGGAGGGTCCTAATGTTCCAAGAGATGGCCGCGGAGCTTGACAAGTGTCAGCTTCCATGGGCTTGCCCCTGTTTTCCTTTAACGTTGGCGAGCGGGAGGTTGTGGGCCCCTTTTCAATGTGCCTCTAGTTTTAAAGGCCGTGAGTTGTGACATGTGTCACCTGCGGAAGCCACTTTGGTTTTGTGACACAGTTTGTTTCTTGAGTGTTGTGGGTGGTGCCAAGTGTCAGGTTTCAAAGGAGAGTCTCTATTGTTTCATGGGTGCCACGAAGCCTACCACGTGGTGGCTTCCGCATGAGGTTCCGGTAGTTGACTCTTGGCGGGAAACAAAAAATGGAAAAGTAAGCGGTGGCCCAGCGATAGAAACTGCAAGTGCCTACATGGCACGATTTGGTTGGTGGGCGACTTTTCAACATTTTTTGGGGCCGTGGATCTCAATGACTAGGAAATCATCGATGGCCAAGTTTTAATCTTGCAGCGATGGGTTTTTTCTCGCATTTGCAACTGTTTTGGCAGGAAACTCCGAGGAAACTTGTTGTGGCTGCACTCTAGGGCCTGTGGGTAGATGAAACAGTAATGGCAGGATTGTTGTAGAGGCATGGGTCGAGTTGATGGCTCAACCACCATTTTTATGACGCATATCTGGAAACAGCGGTACATCTCCTGATTCTACCTGCTCCTTCCTCTTTGTCCCTCTGCTGCAGTTATGATTTTGAGCGCCACTTTTCAGTGCATTGTATCTGGCGGGATTTTTTGGTCTGGCCATGTAATTAATTTGCTGGGTACATTTTCTTGCTATTTAAGTAGTTTGTGTGACCCATTTCAAGGTTGTTGAAGGCCTGGGCAATTTTTTGTGAAAATAATGAAGAACAGGGCATGATCTTGGCTGTTTTATCCCATTGTGGAGTTTACGAGTTGCAACATGAATGTATTTTGCACATATGTTCAGTTTCAGTGTTGATTTATATGAAAAATACTTATTGCATGTGTCTATCTGCTTGTCTCCATTTGCTGCATGTTATTCTCCTTCTTTTGAATCTGGTTGCTAAGGGTTTCATAGATTCTAGGGTACAGGGTTCTGTATCACATGTTTGATCTCTAACTTCCATTCAAGGAGTGGATTAAACTATTTTAGGTCAATGCATGGAGAAGGTTGCATGTCAGCAGGGATATCTGTAAGTAGAGGCAGCTAGATACCCATTCTTGGGAGATGTTTGTAAGGCAAACATCAGTTCAAACCCCCTGAAACTTGAGTGAAAGTTGCAAACCATATGTTGTATATGTCTAGTTGACTCCTTGCCCAATGGATAGGCACCAGTCTGCTCCTGGGTTAGTAGTTATGAGCCAAAACCCCTTGTCTTGCATCCAGGACATTATGTCCACCCATTTCATCTCTTCCACCTGTTAGTTGTAGGAGTAGGATTAGGATCCCTACATACTCTCATACCCAACCAGACATATATGTCCAAGAGTGTTGCCAACCTTGTGATCTATCATGCAGATCTTGGTCCACACATGAGAGTATTCTGCCTATTATTGTAAAGCTAAATCATTGTGTTATTGGTCTAGTCAAAGTTATATCTTTAGTTATAGGGATACCCCCTTGGTGCGGCAGAACCAGAAGTGAAGGGGAGGCAGCTCACGCAACCTCCCATAATCTGTTGGCCAAATCAGCTTGTGCATTGGAGCTGGCAAACCCTCTGCAGATTTGGAAACCAACAGATTTTGGCGACTCTGCTGGGGAGAGAGAGAGTCAAGTGATTTGAAGGCTGGAAAATCTAGTTTCCAGTAAAGTTGTTGCAGCAAAAAAAAAAAAAAGGTAACCATATGGTGCTCTGCTAGCGTGGTGAATCCAGAATTATAAGTGTGCCTTGTTGAATTTCTGTCCTCTCTGTGAGAGGTGGCGACTCTGCTGATTGAACCTATTAGTGCTGCAACATATTTCCAGGTATTTCATCTTTGATTCAAAATGTTAAGTTTAAAACAGAAAACTTGGTTGTGCTCTCAAAGAAGACCATTTTTTATTGAAAGATATAAAGCCCTAGATTTCACAGGGATATATGGTTACCCAAATATTATTCCCAATAAAATTAGAAGATGTTTGCCAAAATATAGTGGATCAGATTCTGAATCGGCAAACAAACATCTGCAAAGATTTTGTAATTTAATAGAAGATTATGAGGTAGAGGATGAAGATGTTGTAATGAGACTCTTTGTTCAGTCATTAGAAGATGATGCTAGGATATGGTTTTCAGACCTGCCTGTTTGTTCAGTTTCTTCATGGATAGATTTAGAAGTTGCATTCCTAGGGTAGTTTGGTGAAAGATTTGATGTGGCCTCTCTGATCATACAGTTTATGAATATCCAAAGGTGATATGAGGAATTGGTTCCAGCCTTAAATCTTAGATTTATTAAGTTGCTCAGGCAAATTCCTGAATATATGAGACCTAATAATGCATTATGCTTGACAATTTATTTGGCAGCATTTGATGAAGAAATGAGTTATCTATTGAGAGATAAAGAACCAGTCACACTTCACCAGGCTTTCCAATTTGCTATGGACATAGAAAATAATGAGAAATATGGAATGCCAGTAGGTTTCATGGCTGCAAGTCGTCAAAGCAGTTACCAAAGTGAATATATTTCAGCTCTCCTAGTATGTGCATTGAAAGATGATTATGTAGAGGGAAATATACTTTAGAATAATGTGTGCAGCCATGATGTTATGCATGAAGAAAGTGTTGTAGAAAATGTAAGCACATCTTGTAATAATGAAAACAAAGATTGTTATCAGCCTCTAGAAGACAAGCCTGCAGACACAAGATGACCTCTAATTGATCAAACGAGAGACATACATGAAGTTGTGTCTTGTAGTAGTGTGCATATCCCAGTTATGCCTAATTATTTATATGAAGTGGATATGTAGAGCTTCACTCTGAATATAGAAAACATTTATTCAAGGGATGGCAGTGAATATGCTAGTGATTGCCAGCATTCAGATGCATATGTGAGCCTTTCAGATGATGAAATATAGTTGGATGCTGAATATTAGTGTTTCCTTGAAGATTCTGACCACCTTCACAGTGCATAGGTTGAAAAATTTGCTTTTGATTATCAATGCAGTGGTGAAGAGGAATAGGGTCACTATTCAGAGGTGGACAGACAAGTTGTAGATGTATGTGCTCATACAGTTGGGGATAGTGTTGATTGTGGGGGTGACTGAAGTTTTTGACATAGGGCTGCATTCTGAGTTATCTCTGCCTTCCTTTGAGACATTCCAGGTGGACATAAATGATAAGATTGCTGAGCACAATGATGATGAATATCTGTATGCTTATGAAGATAAATCTGATTATGAGATGTTGCTTGTGCCTGAATATTGCATGTTTGATACAGAGGAGCTCTTATTTTTTGAAGGAGGGCAAAATTCTGATATGGATTCATTTGTTTCATGTGAGTCTATTATTTTTCCAAGCAACATCAGTGACTCATATGATGATGACGTTCTACAACTGATGATAATGTATGTTGATGAAGCTAGTTGTAGAATTGTTAAAGAAAGAAAAATGGGCAGTAGCACAAATAATTGCAAAGAGGGTTGCTGCAAACAGTTAAAGGTTTTTAGGTTTCATTTGAAGAATTCAAATGAAAATCAGGTGTTTGACAAAGGAAAATTATGGTTTTTCCTTTTTGGTGGCCCTGGGCCACCATGTTTATTTTGAAATAATGTGTTTGGTGATGCAAATTGGTGCAAGTTTGACTCTATGCCTAATGGATAAGGGACTAGTCTGCATCCCAGAGATCTGAGGTTCTCGCCATGCCTACAAGAGGCATGCATCCCCAATCGGAGCCACTGTTAGTAATAATTTATGTATGGGGTTTTGAGTCAGGTCTCTTCCCTGAAAATCCAAAAAGTTTTAATATTTTTGGCCCCTGCAATTATCAAAAATACAAGAAATCAATTGTGTGCAGGGTCGAAATGGCAGTGGCGGGTTGAGAGATCCTATCGGCCCTTGAAAATGTTAAAAATTAAGTTATATGCATAAAAAATGCATATCAGGTCACAATGCTCAGTTACTGTGATTGTTTCTTGCAGTGGCTGAGAGGGTCTCATGATTTAAAGTGCTATGGAGCGTGCCATGTGTCAGTGGCAGAAGCAGCCCCTTAAAGTTTCAACTAAGTGCGGAAGGCGCCACGTGTCAGATTCTGCTAGAGTCTCAATGCAGTTTCTAAAAGTTTCTGAGAGTGGCGTGGAGGGCACCACGTGGAGGCACCCGAAAGAGTCTAAATGTTTCACAATCTCCGCCAAAGGCTTTGAAGACCCTTTAAGTGTTTATTTTATGTTTCAAGTAGCTCGGGGCCCCGCGGACAGTGCCAAGTGTCAGGCTCCGCCCATGTTTCAAAAAGTTTCTAAAAAGTTTCAAAGAGGGGCCTTAAAGTTTCTGAGTGTTTCAAGGTGGGTCCTAGTTAACAGTTGTTGCCGTGGATGCTGCCAAGTGGCAGTCTCCACTTGAAGTTTTGAGAGCCCCTTTTTAAAGTTTCAAATGTGTCAAAGCGTGCCACGTGTCGAACAGCGGGGGCAGTTTCTTTATGTTGCAACAGGTGCGCGGAATACGCTGTCTGTCCCTTATGGTTGCTGCGGAGCGTGACATGTGTCGGCTTCCGCAGGATTGCTCTTTTTGTTGCAATCGTTAGCAAAACATTGAGGTGGGCCCCAGTTTAAATTTTAAGTGTGGCAGATTGTGACGCGTGGCGGAGGGTCCCTGGACTTCTGACTATTTCTCTTAAGTTTCTATATGTTTCAAGGTTAATGCGGAGCCCGCCAAGTGTCGATCTCCGCATGAGTTTCAATGGTAGTTTCTTTGAGTTTCATGAGGCTACGAAACTTGCCAGGTGTCAATCTCTACGAGGGTCCCAGTAATGTTTCACGGAGGGTCCTAATGTTCCAAGAGATGGCCGCGGAGCTTAACAAGTGTCATCTTCCGCAGGCTTGCCCCTGTTTTCCTTTGACGTTGGTGAGCGAGAGGTTGTGGGCCCCTTTTCAATGTGCCTCTAGTTTTAAAGGCCGCAGGTTGTGACATGTGTCACCTGCGGAAGCCACTTTGGTTTTGTGACACAGTTTGTTTCTTGAGTATTGCGGGCGGTGCCAAGTGTCAGCATCCGCTGGGGTTTCAAAGGAGAGTCTCTATTGTTTCATGGGTGCCGTGGAGCCTGCCACATGGTGGCTTCCGCGTGAGGTTCCGGTAATTGACTCTCGGCGGGAAACAAATAATGGAAAAGTAAGTGGTGGCCCAGCGATGAAACTACAAGTGCCTATGTGGCACAATTTGGTTGGAGGGTGACTTTTCAACGTTTTTTGGGGCAATGGGTTTTTTCCTGTGTTTGCAACTATTTTTGGCAGGAAACTCCGAGGAAACTTGCTGTGGCTGCACTCTGGGGCCTGCGGGTAGATGAAATAGTAATGGTAGGATTGTTGTAGAGGCATGGGTCGAGTTGATGGCTCAACCACCATTTTTATGACGCATATCTGAAAACGGTGGCACATCTCCTGATTCTACCCACTCCTTCCTCTTTGTCCCTCTGCTGTAGTTATGATTTTGAGCGCCACTTTTTAATGCATTGTATCTGGTGGGATTTTTTGGTCTGGCCATGTAATTAATTTGTTGGGTACATTTTCTTGCTATTTAAGCAGTTTGTGTGACCCATTTCAAGGTTGTTGAAGGCCTGGGCAATTTTTTGTGAAAATAATGAAGAACAGGGCATGATCTTGGCTGTTTTATCCCATTGTGGAGTTTATGAGTTGCAACATGAATGTATTTTGCACATATGTTCAGTTTCAGTGTTGATTTATATGAAAAATGCTTATTGCATGTGTCTATTTGCTTGTCTCCATTTGCTGCATGTTATTCTCCTTCTTTTGAATCTGGTTGCTAAGGTTTTCATAGATTCTAGGGTACAGGGTTCTGTATCACATGTTTGATCTCTAACTTCCATTCAAGGAGTGGATTAAACTATTTTAGGTCAATGCATGGAGAAGGTTGCATGTCAGCAGGGATATCTGTAAGTAGAGGCAGCTAGTTACCCATTCTTGGGAGATGTTTGTAAGGCAAACATCAGTTCAAACCCCCTGAAACTTGAGTGAAAGTTGCAAACCATATGTTGTATATGTCTAGTTGACTCCTTGCCCAATGGATAGGCACCAGTCTGCTCCTGGGTTAGTAGTTATGAGCCAAAACCCCTTGTCTTACATCTAGGACATTATGTCCACCCATTTCATCGCTTCCACCTGTTAGTTGTAGGAGTAGGATTAGGATCCCTGCATACTCTCATACCCAACCAGACATATATGTCCAAGAGTGTTGCCAACCTTGTGATCTATCATGCAGATCTTGGTCCACACATGAGAGTATTTTGCCTGTTATTGTAAAGCTAAATCATTGTGTTATTGGTCTAGTCAAGGTTATATCTTTAGTTATAGGGATACCCCCCTTGGTGTGGCAGAACCAGAAGTGAAGGGGAGGCAGCTCACGCAACCTCCCGTAATCTGTTGGCCAAATCAGTCTGTGCATTGGAGCTAGCAAACCCTTTGCAGATTTGGAAACCAACAGGATCCACCAAGGAAAGGCCACTAGAATTCATGTAAGGTAACAAATCATCATGAGACAATAAGTCATCATCTTCATCAAAATAATATAAAGAATAGTCATTGTGCTCGTCATTAAACATATCATTGATATACCATGACCCACAAGATAGGAAACAAGTACTATCAACTTCATGTGAATGTGAAAAACATGTATCATTTCTAGGAATATCACTAGCAACAAAGGAAATATAATCATCACAAATCTCATCACTAGGGCAGTCATCATTTATAGATAATTCTAAATCAACAAGTGTATCACTAGCATGGGAGAAGATGCATCATCATCATATATAAGTGAGGGTTAGACATGTATCCACATCTCTAGATTTGTTAAGTAAAGATGAATCAAGAGAGGCACATGGAGGAGAATACATAGATGTAAGAGAAAATGTATCATGTTTGCTAAGTACAACATCACATGAGCCAAGATCCATAGTTATATCAAGTGCATGTAAGGATGAAGTAATAGCTAAGTCACTATCATAGGTCACAAAAGATGCATCATTCTAAAATGTAGTGACATAAAAAGTGAGCTTCATAAAGATGGAGAAGGGGTTATCCATGATAAAAACAATGTAAACTAACCATATGGAAAAGGGGTAGTGAATCATAGAATAGAAAAATACAAAAATAGAGGGGTATTCTAAAATGTAGTGACATAAAAAGTGAGCTTCATAAAGATGGAGAAGGGGTTATCCATGATAAAAACAATGTAAACTAACCATATGGAAAAGGGGTAGTGAATCATAGAATAGAAAAATACAAAAATAGAGGGGTATATCATATCTAAAAACAAGTGTAAAATGTAAACCCTAAGGCAAAAGTAAAGGTGGGTAAAAGATGGGATATGTACAAATAAGCACCAAACCCTAAAATAAGGATGTATTATTGAAGCACAAAACTAGAATTTAAGGAAGATCATATTTCTAAATAAAATGTGAAATTCAAAAAATACAATGGATACCCTGATAATAAGGAGGAACCCTACAAATTGACTAGGTCATGTAAGATTGGACAAGTGTAAAGAAACATGAAATTTCCCTAGGCTTTAATCTAGACTAATGAAATAACATGTAGATACATAATATTATTAAATGATAACAATGGGGTTAATTCATTATGAAATTAAATGTTAGGCTACAAAAGTAAATGTAGTGCATAGGGGTACTCATCTTGTTGACTGAAGTATATAGGTCTTTGATTAAGAGTTTGGAAGAGTTGGCATTGTGTCGCAAGGAGGTGTTCTTGTAGGTCAACCCTTGAAAATATGTGTAAAAGTTCAAAGACAGTTGGCAAGGGCCCTAGAATGTTGTCTTGAATGTGACATAGATTATATTTGTGTGACCATGAGATTTTTACTTTTATCTAGAAAATAAAATTATATTTTTCTAATTTTTGTTAATGGGATGAGATATTTCTCTACCACTAGCTCTAACTCACAATGTGGCAACTAATTTGTCTAAGGAAGTATTTAAACTTACTTGTGTGGTATTTGTTAGTGCAAAACTTTATGTAATTCCTCTAGCTTTTGTGCCTTTTTTATTGTAGACCTTTACCTTGGTTTCCACTACTATTATTAGCGACAATACTTTATTTTGATATTAACGTAATCGTGATTAGTTTTTGGTGACTTTTAGACTTTATCATGACTGCTTATGCTATGACATTATTTGACAATCTTCTAGCGTGTTTTCATTGTTCATGCTCATATCATGTATGTATATGTGATTCTCATACTGTGGATTATTTGTCGATCTTTGTGGTTGGTTCTGGTTTATGAGATGTTTATGATGTGTATATTTTTTCATGCCATGTGGGGTATTATATGCCCTGCTTTGACTATATTGCATTGAGCAAGTATGTCTGATGTTCTATTTAAGTGTGCAAGTATTATTGTTCCCCAATGGTGGTTAAATGGAGATGTCGCATTGGGATTTGTTTAATGGTTAGGCTTGATTATCCTGCTCGTATCGAGCATGGGATGTATCTGCATAACCCTATGTGTTTTCACATCTGAATCAGTGGAGATTCAAGATTTTGTATGTCTTGTGCAAACCCCTAACTTGATGATTGTTTATTTAGTGTTTTCATAGTTTTAACATTTTGCGTATATTACATGTTTAATAGATTTTATTAAATTAGGAATATTTAATATTCCATATTGTGTGATTTTATTGATATTTTGCTAATGGAAAATATTCTCCTAGTTTAGAATTCCATTCAAAAAAGGAATTATCTTTATAGGGAATATTATTATCCAATTTTTAAATATTCCTTAGCAATTTATTAAATTAGCTATGTAGTGGAAATTAAAATGTTTTAATGTTTAAATTATATTTTAGAAAGGAAAATATTGTAATTTCTATTATGTTGGAAAATAAATAATTAGAAGTGTATTTTATATTCAATTAAAAGAAATTAGGGCTTTTTGGCTTCAAAAGGGAAAAATGAACTTGTTTTATGGCATTCTTTTCTTCCAAATTTGATCTCCAACTCTTTCAAACCCTCTCTTGCTTGTAAAAGAAAGATTTTGGTGTGCTTTGAAGGAAAGATCTCATCGCTTGTGTTTAGGGTAAAAATATGACAAGGGTTTGATTTTGATGGTTCGTGTTGATCCTCCTTTCACCACTAAACATTCAAGGACATTGTTGTGTGGTTACACAACACACCCCATTTTGACTTGACAAAATAGGGACCCAACTTTTTTTGCTGCTTTGGCTTGTTGTTTTTCTGCTTTGGGCGGTCTGGTAAAATTAAGTCATGCATGTAACCCTACAAGAGGGCAAACAGGTCACCACGATGAGGTCAGTTGCCAAAACCAGTATTTCACATTATTAACCTCATAATTGGAAAGTGCATGAAATTCCATGCAGGTTTACCTTTTGGATCACCCTGAAATTCTCTAAGGGAAGAAAGTTATGTTGAGTCAAAGTTTCAGTCAAACCTGATATTCTGAGGGGGGCGGTCATATTTCAAACATCAGTAACATTATATAAGATCACGTCAATATAAGTTTATCACCCAATAATCACTTGGTCCGCGAAGTCTAGACGTCAATTTTACGTAGTAGCTATTATCTGCCCATCAAACGACTTCATATATTTTACGGGGTCATATTTTAATATCCGTCATCTTACGAATATCACCCTATGCCAATATGATGATGACGTCATCTAAACCCAACGAATGAAGGAAATCACCCTGGTGATGACATCATCATTCTATTTTACCTCACAGAGGTATATATTCGATGCCCACCATATTCAATAACATGACGGTGACATCATTACAACACAATGCTTAAGCAAGGTTGCCGACACAGTGACGTCACCCCGATCTTTTTCCCAAGGGGGTCATTTTATTTTGCAAGGTCATATTTTAAACATCCCCTGATTTTAATTCATGACCTGATTTACATGTGGTCAACGTTGACCACATCACCCGATTCTTTTGCACTAATTTTGCCGCTCAGAGGTGGAGGGTCATTTTATACAGGGGGGTCATATTTTGAACATCATCTGATCTTTCAAAGATCACCCCCCTGTTTCCTAACATTAAATGGACATAAATGCGGTAGGTGGATTCCCACCGATTGCGAATGCAATTCAAACACTTGGCATCATCCATGGATTCTCTATAGAGGATCAACGGATTTAAACCATCCCGACTCAATTTTACCCTAATTCACCCTACGGATGCGTTTAAGTGTAGTTTTCCAAGGTTATTTTTATTTACTTTGCAAAAAAACAAGAAATTACATAGCAGAGAAGTCAAACCCTCATACGAGCTACCTGCTAACGGACTAGAGTTCCAGCGTAACGGAACGAGTGATCTTCAACATTTGCACCCCTTTTATGTAATCATTCATTTAACCCAAGAGGAAAGCATTATCAGGTAAGTAATTGGAATCCCTCCTATTGTCATTTTCTGCATGTCTAAGTAGTGTGTTCTTCCTTATGGTTTGAATCTATAAATGTGCATATTATGATGAACTAAAAGATGGTAGATATAGTATGCATTATGCCGTAGAAGTATATAATGTTGTATGAATGCATATAGATATTGTAAAGTAAGACGGATCATGTTTATTGCAGGAGTCCATAGCCGACCTCAGACGGAACAGGTCTGATTTAGAATTTCTTAAGCCCATGTTTGTTCAGCCGAAGGGGTACAATTTAAGTATGGCATCATTGGTGACACTCACCAGGGAGATATAGACCTAGCAGTATGGTCAACAAGAATAGATCATGAAAATGACAATAACCTTCTGGATGCAATATATGTATCAGGAATGTGGCATGCAGCTGGATTTTTGTATGCCATGGAAACCCCAGAGTTGGTAGTAGAGTGTGCCAGGAACTATAACCCTCAGACTAGGTGGGTGGAGAAGCACGAAAGAGTATATGCTAACTTTACAATTAAGGGCATCACCTCTACTTTCAATCTGCCAGTTGGAAAGAGGGTGGTCAATGTGGATTTACATAACTGGAAACCAAGTACAACAACAATAAAAAGAATGCAAGGAAGAGGATGTATTAGTGGAGGTCAAAGAGAAGCACCTACACTGCCTCAACTAAGTTGCCCATACACTTGTACAAATTTTATTTTGATGATGAGTACCAGTACATCATTGCCCTGCTAAGCAGGATGACAGGTAAGCTTCATCCAAGAAACTTTGAGAATTGGATGTGGAATCATCCAGATGGTCCTATACACAGATAATAAGCCATTATGGGCCAAGGTCATCAGTGATGCACCAGATGAAGGCATGAGGAACCTGGGAGGTCAGGCATGCATGTTTCACATGACCTCATATGTCATGTACTCATGTGCTTACAAAGGAAAATTTGATGCTTTGACTACAGTGGGTAAGGCTGGTAGTGATGTAGATGATGCCCACATATGGGATCACTATCCTTAGCTATAGAGAAAGAACTACCTCCTGGATTACAAATTAGTGAATGATGCATTCTCTATGCATCTAGTCAGAACCATGGAGGAGGACAGAACCAAGAGATTGAGCATGGAGGCTCAAGAAGTTATATACAAACATGACACTTGGTTCATCCAGTTTGCCACATTTTCATACATAATAGAATGATTTGAGGGACAAACCCTTATGCTACCAAGGTACCCTACTGATGGGGTTGTACTGATGGAGTTCCTCAGACAAGTATCTACTAGAGTTGCAGCATACAAGGAGCAAAAGAAGATACCTCCTGTATTATTCCCAGTATCTATGGGCTGGTATATGTGCTCAGACTCAGAGAGCATAAAGCATGCCATAGCAGGTCTGAAACTAATATATCTGCAGCCATTTCCATTGGCTAGATCCTATGACCCCTATGGCAGGATGCAGAAAATAATAGGAAAACCTATCCACCAGAAGCATGTGGAAGATTTCTAGACTGATTGTGAGTATGAAGCTGAGGTGAGGAGAAGAAAATATCAAAGGCTCACCTTAAACCAGATAATGACATTTGACTGCATCCCAGTGCTAGTACAGCTGAAGAAGGATGATGGAAAAACTATGTCAAATGAATATGAAGACAAGAAGGTGTACAATGACACCATATCAGCCCCTGATCTAACACAGCTGGAGCATATCTCCTTGGATCAGTTTACAGGAGGGGTACTACAATTAACCCAAGCATGGGTAGATGAACAAATAAACAGGTTGAAGAAAAGGGGCGTGGCCCTTACTGTAGATGCCACGAAGAAAAGGCAAGAACTAACTGATGAGGAGTATGATGACTTCCTCAATGAGAAAAGAAAGTCCAATGGGGAGAGGTTACCCACCCAGAAATAGAGGAAGGGTCCCCCTAGAGGAAAGAAAACTGAAAATGAGCCTAAAGAGGTGATAATCGAAAGAATCACCATACCAAATGCAGGTGAATCAACATCAGGACAAGTATCTGCATCATCTGGACCACCTCTGACGGACAAACCAAAGACAAAGAGGATCCTGAGGCCAGCTGTAGAAACTGTAGAAGTACGAGAGGAAGGCCAGACCTCACAATAGGAAGTGGAAGAAGATATCCCTTTTGAGGAAGTACAGGTAAACAAGGAGCCTGCAGGTGATGACTCAATGATGCTCAGCAGGAAGAGGAAGGTGATGCCGCTGACATCACCCCCCAAGAAGCAAAGAACATCCATGCATGGTGATATCAAGGGTGACCCCATTGTACTAAGAGGGGCTGGTGGTGAAGCATTCAAGAAGGAGTTGCAGCATGATGTGCCGCTTCCCACCATCATACAATTTAAGACTGAGAAAGCAGAGGAACAAGCAAAAGAGACTTCCAAAGTAGGTCAGGGTGGTCCTTTCTCTTTGGAAGACACCGTGGACCTATCAGATGATGAAGTAGTACAGAATGTATCTTTTCAAAGGATGGAGACTCTCGCCTTTAGTATCCGCATGACTCCACATGGGACCCCATTAGCATAGATGGAGGTATTGGAGGAGGTGAAGCAAACAGCTCAGGAAGAAAGAGAAAGTAGCCCAGAAAGGGCAGCCCAACAAATCAGGCTTGACAAGTTGGTTGATCAGGTGACTAGCCCTGTAGTTATAGACTTAACATATAGGGAGGATGTGAGCCCCAAATACAAAGTAGGTGCACCTGATGTGATAGAGAAAGTTGAAGTAACTAAGCAGGCAGAAAAAGAGAGCAATGCTCCAGATATGGGCCAACAACAACATGAGATACCCGCTGAGCCAAAGATAGTGGAAGTCCAATAGAAAGGTGTGGGTGATAATGGTGCAGGAGCACATTCTCTGTAGTGCAGGGTCATCTTTTCTTTTGTTGTCTCATAAGGCTCTTAAGCCATTTCATTTTGTAATAAGGGTCAATTTGGTCCCATGAATGTAATTGTGCAAGGCACACATGTAGTTTTGCTTGTATGAAGGGTAAACCAACGGCTAACTGATTTGAAAATCAGTTTGCACGGTTGGAGGGGTTAACTGCTGTCTCTACATCTTCTTTAGAGGCAGGTTGTATGTCACGCGGAGCAGAGAGAGAGAAGTGTGTATTACAACAAGTTCTTTTTGATAACTGAATAAGGAGAGTTCTGGGTATGATCTGTGTAGATTTTCTTGGTTGTTCTTAGTGATTTGATATCTTTATCCTGATTTTGTAAATGGAACCCTAACCGGATGCTATCTGTCAATCCATAGTGACTCTGTAGTGTGCAGATGGTGTAAAATCCACGGTTCCACAGTGGCTGGTTCGTAACCTAGGAGTAGGGTTTTGATTCATACATGGAGGCCCTTTCCTCTGTCCATTGAAACCCTGTATAGTATCAGTGTGATGGAGGAAAGACTTTTCACGTTTGTTGTTGTTGAAATCTTACCCAGGAAGCCAGCGAACTCAGTCAAGTTCGACTAGACATCGTCATGTGGCTAGTCAGGAAATCAGAGTAAAGTTGGATAGTTTTGAGGTGGGATCAGATTGCTACAAGTGATCGAGGGTTTGATAAATGAAACGGCCTAATTCCATTGTTCTGTCGAAGGGAATTCTAGTTCGGCGCCTCAGAACAGTTGGAGATCCATCGGCGTGAAAGGCTCTCCGTCTTATCGAAGATTGGTATAGTGTCGGGGACACATACCATTGTTATTAGCATCGGTGAGAGAAACGATATCGGGCTAAGAAAAATACACTTAACTGACGGTATACAGTTTCACCGATCAGTGAGACATCCTCGAAGTATTGCCAATAAAGAGTATCGGCGTGAGGAACCTTGTCGGGGGAAGCCGAAGAAGTCACGGCGACCGTTAGAGTCCCGCCGATAGAAGCTCATCGGGAGGAGTTCAAGAAGTCTCGCCGATAGAAACTCATCGGAATGAGATGAACCATCGGGGCCGCGAACTGGAGTCTCAACGAAGCGGAGGATCTGGCCGATGTGCCTGACGATATCGGCGAGAGACAAGGTGTCGGCGTAGGTGAAAGGAGCTTCGCCGAAGGAGGAAGTCCGACCGACGAAGATTGGTCATCGGAGTGACGGAGTATATCGGCCTAAGAAATTTCTCGTGGTCCAATAGTATGAGGCGTTGCCGATAGGCAACTAACCACTACGGGGATATCGGTGAGAACTTGGGAGACCTCTTGCCGATAATGAAGATATAGTCAAATCTTCACTCGCTTCTTCTGGCACTCTGCATCAAATTGGTATCAGAGCCAATATTCTGAATCACAGCCGTATATGTCAGACGAAGAATTGGAGATAGAAACAGAGGCTAGCACAATGCCTCCCAAGACGATGAGTAAAGCAGCCATCCAGAAGATGGTGGAAGAAATGCTCGAAGAGAGACTGAAGGAAGAAAGATCCAAAGAGAAGGATGGAAGTACTTCTGAGTCATAGGAGGATGAAGAAGGAGAAACTAGGGAGAATCCTCAAGGAGAAGGTATGACTGCTGATCAAAAGGCATTTCTGAACGCACTCAAGGGTCATGGAGATAGTGGTGATCCGAAAATGGATGTTCCCACGTTCAATGGGAAACTGGATGGAGATACTCTTGTGGACTGGATTGAAGCCATAAGTAATTACTTTGACTTCAAAGAGTATAGTGACAGTAAGAAAGTAAAGTTTGCAAAGACCAGACTGAGAGGTTCTGCATTGGTTTGGTGGAACTACACTCAATGTGAAAGGGAAAAGGTTGGAAAGAGTCCAATCACCAAGTGGAGCAGAATGGTGGCCATGCTAAGAGCCAAATTTCTACCATGTGATTATGATCTGCAGACTATCAGAAAGTTTAATCATCTTAGGCAGAAAGATATGGACGTGGCTACATACACTGAAGAATTCCACAGATTGAGCATGAGAGCCAATCACAGAGAAGAAGAAAAAGAGATGGTGGCTAGATACCTGGATGGTCTGAGGTACAATATATAGGATGAGTTCAGTATGGTGGTTCCCAAGACTGTGGATGAATGTTTTCAGTTAGCCTCTAGGGCAGAGGATAAACTGAAAAGGAGAGGAGATCAAAATAACAGAGGAAGAGGTGGCAGGAACAATAGAGGAAGAGGTAATTTTGGTAGAGGACAGCCAAACAAAGGTGAAAGTTCAAGTCAACAAGAATCACGTTCTAATACAGAACAAAAAGGTGGTGGTTTCGGAGGTTGGAGAAGACCTAATGGCAGAGGTAGAGGTGGTGGTGCAGGCAGAGGACGTGGAGTCTTCACTGGAAGATGTTACAACTGCAATCAAGTAGGCCACACTGCAAGTAAGTGCCCTGAGAAGGCATCTAGCTCTCATGATGGTGGGAGAAGGAACCAACTATTGCAGGAGGATGATTGTCAAAGTGTAAACTCACCAATTGGTAGTGCCGCACCAGTGCTTGAAGGAGAGAATATGATGATTAAGAGGACCCTCGTGAAGATGCCATTGAAGCAGGAGCCCCCACAAAGGAAGAATCTCTTCAGAACCCAAGGAATAGCATATGGTAAGCTCTGTAAAATCATTGTTGATTCAGGTTCTACTGAAAATGTAGTGTCTACTGAAATGGTAGAAAAGTGTAAACTAAAAAGATTACCCCATCTTAATCCTCACAAAATATCTTGGCTGAATAAGAATCAGAACTATTTGGTGGAAGAACAAACTTGGGTAGAGTTTGAACTAGGTGATTATAGGGATAAGGTGCTATGTGAAATTATTCCTATGGATGCTTGTCACCTTCTTCTTGGACGACCTTGGCAGTATGATGTGAAGGCACAGCATGATGGTGAAAAGAATACATATATGATCACCAAGAATGGTAAGAAGTTTCAGATGGATCCCTTACCAGAGCAGGTTGGAGAGAAGAGCAATGACAACAGTGTCATGTTAATGAGTGGCAAAGAGTTCCTACAACTCATGAAGGAGAAGGATACCCAAGGGTATGCACTGATGATGAAGCCTGTATCCAATCAGCAAAGCAAACAGCAGAAGGAGATTCCATTGGAAGTGCAACAATTACTGGATAGGTACCAAGATCTTGTGGTAGAGGATACTCCTAACTCCTTACCACCTATGAGGGACATAAGTCATCAGATTGACTTGATTCCTGGAGCCACATTACCCAACAAAGCTGCCTACAAGTTGACACCACAGCAGAATGAAGAAGTAGGTAGACAGATTCAAGAACTTTTGGGGAAAGGTTTGATTAGGAAAAGTCTTAGTCCATGTGCAGTCCCTAGTGTACTTGCTCCTAAGAAAGATGGCAAATGGAGATTATGCACTGATTCAAGGGCTATCAATAAGATCACCATAAGGTATAGATTTCCTATGCCAAGAATTGAGGATCTGTTGGACTATCTTGGTGGTTCATGTTACTATTCCAAGATTGATTTGAAATTTGGTTATCACCAGATCAGAATAAGGCAGGGAGATGAATGGAAGACTGCTTTCAAAACAAATGAAGGTCTCTATGAGTGGCTTGTCATGCCATTTGGTCTCAGTAATGCTCCAAGCACATTCATGCGGTTGATGAATGAGGTACTTGTAGAATTTATTGGAAAATTTGTTATTGTTTATCTTGATGACATATTGATTTTCAGCAGGACCAAAGAAGAGCATGTGAAACATCTTGGACATGTGTTAAAGAAATTGCATGAGAGTAAGTTGATGATCAACTTGGATAAATGTGATTTTATGAAAACTGAACTAGTGTATCTTGGATTTGTGATTTCCAATGGCTGTTTGAAAATGGATCCTACAAAAGTTGAGGCTATTCTCAATTGGCCTACTCCTAAGACAGTAGGAGATGTAAGAAGTTTTCATGGTTTGGCAACTTTTTACAGGAAGTTCATTAAAGGGTTCAGTCACATAAGTGCTCCTATTCTCAATACCATCAAGGGTGGAGTGAAGTGTAAATTTCAATGGACAAAACAAGCAGATGATAGTTTTGAACTGTTGAAACAGAAAGTGGCCGAGTTACCTACGTTGGTACTCCCTGATTTTGACAAAGTATTTGTTGTGGAATGTGATGCAAGCCAACAGGCTATAGGTGCTATTCTTAGTCAGGAAGGACATCCAGTAGCATTCTTTTCAGAGAAGTTGAATGAGGCCAAACAGAGGTATTCTACCTATGACCTAGAGTTGTATGCTATGGTGCAAGCTCTAAAAAAATGGAGACATTATTTACTGCCAAAAGAGTTCATTGTTTTTACTGACAACCATGCTCTTAGCTTCCTAAATAGTCAAGAAAAGTTGAATCATAGGCACGTCAAGTGGATGGAACAATTGCAGGCCTATACCTTCACTATTAAGCATAAGAAAGGTGTTGCCAACAAAGTGGCAGATGCTTTGAGTAGAAGGATACTGGTCATACAGGAAGTACAAATGGAACATATGGGTCTAGAATGTCTGAAGGAGTTGTACAAGGATGATGCAGATTTCAAGGCTGCCTATGAAGTGTGTGCAAGTTTGGCTAACACTTTTCATGGTGAGTATTCTGATTTTGTGCTGCAAGAAGGACTCCTATTTAAAGGTAGTTTGTTGTGTGTTCCTAAATGTTCAATGAGGGACAATATCATCAAGGAGAAGCACAATGGAGCCTTAGGAGGACATTTTGGGTTGGACAAGACTTTGGAACAAGTCACCAGGTTCTATTATTGGCCCAAGGTACAGACAGATGTAAGGAGATATGTTGCAAGCTGTACCATATGTCAAAAGGCCAAGGGTATGTCTTCTAATGCTGGTTTGTACCAACCACTGCCCATTCCCACCAGACCTTGGGAAAGCATTAGTATGGACTTTGTGCTTGGTCTTCCTAGGACAGCAAGGGGTGTAGACAGTGTTTTTGTCATTGTGGATAGATTCAGTAAGATGGCTCATTTTGTGCCATGCAAATGCACAAATGATGCATCTCATATTGCTGGTCTCTTTTTCAGAGAGGTGGTCAGAATTCATGGTTTACCCCTATCAATTGTTACTGATAGAGACTCCAAATTTGTTGGTCATTTTTGGAGGACCCTATGGAGAAAATTGGGCACTCAGTTGTCTTTTTCATTAGCCTACCATCCCCAGACTGATGGTCAGACTGAGGTTGTTAATAGGTCCTTGGGAAACCTTTTGAGATGCCTTACCAAACAGCATGGATTGGCATGGGATTTAGTGATCAGTCAAGCTGAATATGCTTATAATGATTCAAGAAACAGAAGTATTGGGAAAAAGCCCTTTTGAAATAGTTTATGGTTTCCACCCAAGAGGACCACTTGAACTCAAAGACCTCCAAGGATGGGATAAAAGGAGTGCTCTAGGAGAAGACTTTGCTGCTACCATGAAAATAGTACATGATCAGGTCAAGCTTCAGTTGGAGAAAACTGTCTCCAAGTACAAAGATAGGGCAGATCTGAAGCGAAGGGAGGTACAGTTCAAGGTAGGAGATTTGGTGATGGCCTACCTTAGAAAGGAAAGATTACCTAAGGGGCAACCAACCAAATTGTTGATGAAGAAGATAGGACCGTGTAAGGTAGTGCATAAATTTGGTCCAAATGCATATGAGATAGAATTACCATCTGGCCTTGGTATCTCTCCCATTTTCAATGTTGCAGACCTGTTCCCTTTTTGACCTCCATTACATGCTGAAGATGGCTCAGATGCTGTGATTGAAGATGAAGACTGGATCAGAGATTTACGTCCAAGTAAGCCTTTGCAATTGGAATGCATTTTGGATTCCAAAATTGTCAAGAAGACAAGAAAAGGGGTATACAAAGACTACTTGGTCAAGTGGCAGGATCTTCCTGATTCAGAGGCAACCTGGATGAGTGAAGTAGATATTCTAAAGCATGGGAAGACACTTCAACAGTTAGCAACTCAAGGGACTTGAGTTTTTCCTGCAGGGGGAGTATGGTGCAGGAGCACATTCTCTGTAGTGCAGGGTCATCTTTTCTTTTATTGTCTCATAAGGCTCTTAAGCCATTTCATTTTGTAATAAGGGTCAATTTGGTCCCATGAATGTAATTGTGCAAGGCACACATGTAGTTTTGCTTGTATGAAGGGTAAACCAACGGCTAACTGATTTGAAAATCAGTTTGCATGGTTGGAGGGGTTAACTGCTGTCTCTACATCTTCTTTAGAGGCAGGTTGTATGTCACATGGAGCAGAGAGAGAGAAGTGTGTATTACAACAAGTTCTTTTTGATAACTGAATAAGGAGAGTTCTGGGTATGATCTGTGTAGATTTTCTTGGTTGTTCTTAGTGATTTGATATCTTTATCCTAATTTTGTAAATGGAACCCTAACCGGATGCTATCTGTCAATCCATAGTGACTCTGTAGTGTGCAGACGGTGTAAAACCCACGGTTCCACAGTGGCTGGTTCGTAACCTAGGAGTAGGGTTTTGATTCATACATGGAGGCCCTTTCCTCTGTCCACTGAAACCCTGTATAGTATTAGTGTGATGGAGGAAAGACTTTTCACGTTTGTTGTTGTTGAAATCTTACCCAGGAAGCCAGCGAACTCAGTCAAGTTCGACTAGACATCGTCATGTGGCTAGTCAGGAAATCGGAGTAAAGTTGGATAGTTTTGAGGTGGGATCAGATTGCTACAAGTGATCAAGGGTTTGATAAATGAAACAACCTAATTCCATTGTTCTGTCGAAGGGAATTCTAGTTCGGCGCCTCAGAACAGTTGGAGATCCATCGGCGTGAAAGGCTCTCCGTCTTATCGAAGATTGGTATAGTGTCGGGGACACATACCATTGTTATTAGCATCGGTGAGAGAAACGATATCGGGCTAAGAAAAATACACTTAACCGACGGTATACAGTTTCACCGATCGGTGAGACATCCTCGGAGTATTGCCGATAAAGAGTATCGGCGTGAGGAACCTTGTCGGGGGAAGCCGAAGAAGTCACGGCGACCGTTAGAGTCCCGCCGATAGAAGCTCATCGGGAGGAGTTCAAGAAGTCTCACCGATAGAAACTCATCGGAATGAGATGAACCATCGAGGCCGCGAACTGGAGTCTCACCGAAGCAGAGGATCTGGCTGATGTGCCTGACGATATCGGCGAGAGACAAGGTGTCGGCGTAGGTGAAAGGAGCTTCGCCGAAGGAGGAAGTCCGGCCGACGAAGATTGGTCATCGGAGTGACGGAGTATATCGGCCTAAGAAATTTCTCGTGGTCCGATAGTATGAGGCGTTGCCGATAGGCAACTAACCACTACGGGGATATCGGTGAGAACTTGGGAGACCTCTTGCCGATAATGAAGATATAGTCAAATCTTCACTCGCTTCTTCTGGCACTCTGCATCAGATAAAGATACATCAGGTGATGATGTTGCCTGGGCTTAGGGAGATGCCACAAGAGAAAAAGATAAATCAAGTCACGAGGACCTTAAGACACAAGACATTGGTGCTTCAGGTGCAGAACAAGAGGTAACCCAAGATCAAGGTGATGCACCAGGCCTAAACACACAGACAGCCATGGATGTTAATATGTCTCAAGATGAGGAAATTACTAAAGTGGATGAAAGTAAGGACGAGGGAGTGCAGGATCAAGTGCAGGATCATAATGTGGACATTCCACATGATCCTCCTCTTCAGGAAGAAGCCCCTCCACAAGAAGAAATGCAACAAGATCACCCTCATGAGGAACACCATGAGGAAGAAACTAAGAAGTTGCCTTCTCCACCCAGAATAGAGACAGATACTGGAGATTAGGATAGACATGATGATGACAAAGGACATCGAGGATCCAGAGATGAAGTGCCTCAGTGGCTAGAGAAAGAAATAGGTATGGAACAAGGCTCTGAAATCCAAGAATTTGACATTTCTACCTTGTTTGTAGAAATAATAATGAAGCCCAAGAGGAAAGATAGATTGACATTGGCTATTAGAAGAGATCATGCTACAGGCAGAAGGACTGCACAGTTAGCACTTCCCACAGTAGAGAAAGAGAAGGGTAAGATCACCTTTGAGGAATTCCAAATCACAATTGTTGATTTGGGTTTTGCTAATGAGGACCAAGAAGGTCAGGAAGGGAAGGACATCATTGATTCTTTGACCAAAAGGGTAAAGAAGGAGAAAGAGAAAAATAAATAGCATAAAGAGCACATTGCTTAGCTGTATTCATACATAAAGGGGTTGATTAACCCTGATAGTACACCAGTTGATCCAGTAATCCCATTGACTGTCATATCCCAAGAGGAGGTCACCAAGTTAGACCTCATGAAACATGAAGCCATGATCATGGAGAAGTGGATGCTGTCTGCCCTCACAGGAGCTGAGGATGTTTTGAGAACCTCCTTACAGAGGTGGAATTCTTTGAGCAGTTTAAAGAGAAAAGTAGACAAAATGCAGAATGAAACAGGGAGACGGTCATTCTAATTGGAAAAGGACCTAACTCCTTTGAGTGAGATGAAGAGGATTGATCCTCAAATCCTAATAAATAATTAGGTATTGAATAATAACAGTGCTCTGTTGATAGACATATGGTATGAGGATATCAGGTTCAAATGTGATATCCTAAAGAAATGCAGTGGCAAGCTCAAGGATATTAGTATAAAGCTGCACAACATGATGGCATACGAAGCAGAGATCCTTGAGGCTTTAGAAGGAAAATTAGAGGGAAAGATTGAAAATCAAGATGCAGACTTTGCTATCAAAGCTCTACATGATAATTTCTAGCTGGTAGCAGATGACCCGCTCACCCATGTGACGGAAGAAGTGATGAATAAGATCATGAGGATAAAAGTCAGGGTGGAGACTTATAATGAGACTTTGAACAACAGAAAAGGTAAGCTGGCTGCGATCAAAGCTAAATTCCAGTCTCATAAGCATGCCATAACAAAAGCCAAAATTCAGGATGGGGGGGAGGTAGATAAAATAGTACAGGCCTATGAGAATATGAGGACGGCAGTGAAGGTCCATATACAAGATGATGTTCATCAGGGTGATAGCGATACCAAAAGTAACGAGGATGATGATCATGATGAAGAAGAAGAAGATAAAGAGGAGGAACCCAAAGAATGAATGAAGATGCATTACGAAGAAGACATATGCATAAGGCAATCATAAGGTAATGAGTCATCCAGATGGTTGCCAGCTAGCAACATGTGCCACAAGGAAACGTTGACTGAGTTAAGAAGTGATTATCAATCATAGATCTTAATTGATAAATCTTGACCGTAGGTCATTTGTAACTACCTCCTCACCTTATTCTATAAAAGGTGCAGGAGTGTCATATTTTGAATATTTGAAACTTAATTGAAATTTGATTGCTGAAATATCAGGACTAATTTCAAAGTTGTTGTAAATATACATGTTAGGCATACTGAATGAAAGAGAAGATATTTTGATTACAAATCATCATAAATCTTGAGTAATTTGTGTTTGAAATCTAGATACATGCATTGATCAGTTGTGTCCCTTGGAGTGCTTGTCAGTCTGCATGTGTTGTTTTCATTCTTATCCTTTGAAGGTAGCATCATCCATATCTAGCTGTGGAACATCCTGGTGACATATGGTTTGATTTCTTCTCCTCATGAATGTATCTTGTATGTATGTGGTTCAATGGCTAAAGATTCACTAAAATTAGAAGCATTATTTTAAATTTCTTTCAATTTCATAGCAGATCATCACCATAATTGCAAACAACAAGGAATCAAAAGCAAATAACATGAAATGTGTTGATATCCCGTAGATAATTGAAAATACATAGCATATTTAGAGTAAAAGCATGTTAAATTGACAAATATCATGCAAATACATGCAAATATCCACTCACAGACACATCATCTGAATAAATATACAGTGTAAAAGAAAGAACAAGCTCATGATGATCAATAATCAGAATAATTGATCAAAGTTGCAAATATACCAACTATCTTTGGAAATAGAGTAGAAATAACCTCTCTGTGGAGTAAATTTACAAGAAACAGTGCAATACTGGTCATCTAGACAGATGTAAGACCCCTTGAAATGGAAAACAACATGTCACATCAACCTCTGAGTAACGTCAGATGATCATGACCTTATCAATGGAGACTTGGAGTCATCAACTTATCTTAAGCTGGTCGTACTTTACAAGATAATAAAGGTTTGATGTACAAATTTTTATGCATGTTGTTATGACTCACAATCATCATCAACATAAATTGGCGCTAGAAGGAGGGCCTCATCCATAGATTTGTCAGATTTGATGATGCAGACATAAAGGTAATATTTGTGTAGCTTTGTATTTCAAGTCATATGCAAAGATTTATTGTTCTAAGTCTGTGCATGTTTGTCCGTTGCAAAGTTTTCAAAATTGATCATAAATATTTCAAGCTTTGTGGTCGATCATCATGATATTCCAAAGATTAGGTCTATTTCAAGTTTTTTTGCTAAAACTTTGAGGTAGTTTTCTGTAGAGACTTGATATCCAGTTGCTCGTGTCCCAAAGCCTCATATAACCTCATATTTGCATCATTTCTACAAATATTACATAAATATCCAATCAGTTTCAGATCCTGATCATAAATACAGCTTTTGCTGGAGTGTTTTAACCGATCTTTACAGTAAACAAGCCAAATTTCCTTTAAATTTAAGAAATCCTGGCTCTCAGGCCAAATACCAGGTCTAGATCCAGTGGACTCTTTGAAGAACTACCTATCCAGGGATTTAGACCTAGAACAATAGATATTCATCATTCTCCTGGTTCTAGTGCTTCAGGAGCTTCACCAGAACACACTCCTATAACTCCTATCGGGTTGCAAACACCTATAGGACCACCTGTCACACCTCAGGTCCAACCACCACCAGTCACAATGTCATTCTTTACTGCAAAGTCACCTCTAACTTTTACTAAATATCATCCTTTACCAAAAAATCCTAACACGATTTGTCCCAAATATCATCCATATCAGGATGCTGATGATCACATTAGAACATTCAAGGAAGCTTGTTGTAGGGCTAGAATTGAGCATCAGGATGTGGTATGTAGGTTATTTCCATTTTCCTTAGGGGAAGAGGCATATAACTGGTATATCAGTCTTGGTCAAGGTTCATTCGGTTCATGGGCCACCTTGGAGAAAGCCTTTAAGGATAGATTTAAAATACCTATAGATCCTTTAATGAATTATCATCTATTTGCCATAATCAAGATATTTGAAGGAGAACCTATTGCTAATTTCAATGCAAGATTCCAAAAGATACTCTCAAAGTTAGTTGCTCCCTATAGTGTACTAGATGAAGCTGCTAGGAGCATATACTACATAGCCTTAGATCCCTTGACTTCTATGTTTATCAGGAGAGCACATCCTGGTGTTACAACCTTCACAGGAGCTTTTGAAGAAGCTGTCAAAGTCAGCCAGTAGCTGATCCCTGCTCGAACACCTAATATTACATTTCCTACACTCCACGCTTATCCTAAATATCCTGCTCAACAACAGACCAATGGAGCCATGATACCTCCAGCTGTAATGCTAAGTCCTTTGCAGATACCTCCACTTAGTATCATGCCACCTCTAAATGGGAATGGTCAAATGTTACAATATCCAGGACATACACAGGTACCTCAGGTTGTAGAACAATCCAATAACAACAATAACAATGGATCTTCCTTTTTCAAACCTCAAATAGAGAATGTAGTAGCCAAGGTTCAAGAGGAGAAGGAAGAAATTAAAGAGATATCAACACAGTTAAGGAAACTCACCACTAAGATCACTCATTTGAGGAGTCAGAATTTCTATTCTCAACCAAATCAGAATAGAGGATATGCCAATGATAGACCTAATTATCCTGATAGGGGATACAATAACAACTACAATAACAACAATGGTAACAATAATCCCCCTAGACAACCTAGAGTGTGGAACACTAGGCCAAACAATGGTTCTCTGCCATCACCCCTAGATAATCAGCCTCTTGGTGAACCTAAGCAGATGACTAGAGTAAACCCAGTAGAGGCAACTCTTACAAACTAGTGCAAGATACATAACACCAATGCTCATGCTGAGCTAAACTATCCTCAGTTCAGGATTGCTGCCAATATATTCCAAACTGAAGTGTCTAATACTGCAGGTAATCCACCCTGTGTTGAAGGAAATGAAATTGTCCCCTAGGGGTATGATTCTGCTTTAGTACTAGAAAGTTTCATCAATCATCCTCATCAGCAGACAAGGTCACCTCATCAGAGTTACACCTTAGCATGTGAAGAGTCAGCCATGGCTTTTGAAACTAATTATGTTTTTCCATTTGAAGATGAAAATGAGCCATCAATTGAACATGAAGAAGTACATGCTTATCAACAGCAATATCAAGGTAGGCATAATTACAACCTAAGGAATAATTCAAACTAACCTACTGGTCCTTTAACTACATCCTTGCCTCCAAATAATTTCAATACTCCTCCTAATCCTAAGGTAAGCAATAACCCTGGATTTCCTAAAGTTAATGCTTAGCACTTAGCACCACAAAATACAGTATCAAAAACTAATAACCTGCCTCCCGAGTCTGACAAGTTGGTCACATACTTGGCAGATGAAATGAAAAAGATCAAAATCAGCCTATCATTATCAGAACTACTCAAAACCCCAACTATCAAAAAAGCTTTCATGAAATCCTTGGATGATCCTGCTCCAAAAGAGGATAATCATACCTCAGGTCAGACTGGGAATAAGGATCATGCTATTAAGGATGTTAATGTTAAACTCAAAACCCCAACCATTGTTCAAGTTGCAGAGACTTCACACATGACTCTTTACAGAGATAAAATTGAGTCACCTCCTTTTCTCTTTGCTGTAAGGATGTTTAGTAAGAACTTGCATATCTGCTTAGTAGATTCAGGAGCATCTACCAATGTAATGCCCTTGTCCATATGTAATGCCTTAGGATTGCATCCTGCTAAGTCATTGAAGAAAGTAACACAATTAGATATAACAGAGGTGAGTGTAGTAGGAGAACTAACTCACATTCATATGCAGCTAGCATCAAATCCAAGAATCTAATATTACATTGATATTCAGGTAATGGATATACCTGATACCTATGGGATGCTACTCAGTAAGGATTGGTCAAAAACCCTTAATGGATACATGTCCACTGATTTTAGTCACATGTGGTTTCCTTGGAAAGGAATACCTAATCAAATAAGGATAGATGTTGAGCCTCGCATGAAACATATGATCATTGAATACAATAAAACCAATGAGATTATGTATGTAGATGTAGAACCTGGAGTTTACTCCATTAGACCCCAGACTGTCAGGATAGAGGAGATCCTCATGTATGATGTTCACGTTCATGATGATAATCTTCAGGATGACATGATAGTTTTAGAATCTGACTGTAACCTTGAAAATGAAATAGAGGTAGATCACTTCAAGAATTTTGAGATGCACTTGTCCAAAGAAGTGCAACGTTGTCAAATGTTAAAAGTACCTATTCATGATGTTCTAATTGAAGGATGGTGCAGGTTACATGATGAGGCGCATTCTAAAAAGTCCTGTGATGCTTGCTTAGACATGATGGAACTGGAACAAGCATACAGTGAGGCATCATCATCACCATCCAGGGTAAGTTCTGCAGATAGTGATAGTGATACTAATTTTTGTTTGTCATCTGCAGAAACAGAAGAAGGTACATATCATGATGAAGGTTCTATTTAGGTGATAGAAGAGATTTTGGTATGTAGCAAGAGTAATGCTAAGAGTAACAAGAAGATCACCCCAGGGAGTGATTGTTTGGTAGAGTCAGATTATGAACTATCTGATGAAGATAGAGGCAATAATTTGTCCAAGTTTGAAGAATTTTTATCAAAGCAAATTCAAAAGATGATACAATAGCAAAGATCTCCACATGATACCTTAATTGAGGGATGGTGCAGGTTACATGAAGCACCACATTCAGAAACTACTTGTTCATTATGTTTGCATATTCTAAAGAAGCAGACATTACCTAGTCCAGAGGATCTTCCTTCTGATGGTAAAAAAGAAGAAGGAAAATCAGCTTCACATCAGCCAGACAAGGTGAAGTCTAAGAAAATTGAAACACCAAAGTTGAAATGGATATCAAATGGTGCAGCTGCCAAAGCTAAAAAGAAAAGAGAAGGCACATATAAGCCTTTAACTGAAGATAAGCCATGGATCCTCGGGTTTGATGGATTCAAATCAAAACAAGAGGCTAGAGTAGGAATAGATCTTATTGATCTAGCTGGTAAATCCTACCTAGCAACATATAGATTACAATTCCCATGAACAAATAATGTGACAGAGTATGAAGCCTTGATTCATGGGATATTGTTTGCACTCAGAAAGAAAGTGAAGATTCTGCATGTCTTTGGAGACTCAGAATTGGTAGTAAGACAAGTGAGAGGCATATATTCTTGTAATTACAAGAAGTTGTCCAATTACAAACATAGGGTATGGGACCTGATAGAAGATTTTGATGCATTCAACATCACCCATGTGCCTAGAGAACAAAATCACAGGGCATGTGCCTTAGCCCAAGCCGCAAGTACTTTGGAACCATTGTCCATAGCTGGTTTGAAGAGATTTTCAGTTGAATTAGTATCAGTACCCTCTGTATCGGATAATGTAATCAACCTTCAAGTGTTTGATGATGATCAACATATTTTAGACTTCGTTTCCAACAGAGATGTCTTTGATGCATAGATCATAGATGAAAGAAATGTGGAAGATCATAACTGGGAAGAAGAAGAGATCCTAGAGTTGCCTAGCAATAAGATTCCTAATGGAATGATAGAGTTGGAAAGAGCATTTGATTTAGACAACATGCTGAAACAGAAAGATCTCCCTAAAGCAGATGGAGGAGAGTATTCACAAGTTAACATTGGACATGATGATGAAAAAAGGAATGTCTTGATTGGAAAAGTATGTACAAAAGAAGAACTGGAAGGAATAACCCAAGCACTTAAAGATTATATCCATGTTATTGCCTGGACATATGATGAGTTAAAAACTTACGATACATCAATTATCACTCATACTATATCTTTAAAGCCAAATGTCAAGCCTTTTAGACAGAAACAGAGACCTGTCAATGCCTTGCTGGAGCCCATCATTTTTGAAGAGGTTAAGAAACTGCGTAATGCCAGGATCATATTTCCTGTGAGGCATTCCACATGGGTGGCAAACTTGGTCCCAGTAAGAAATAAGAATGGTGACATCAAATTGTGTGTAGACTTCAAAAATTTAAATAGAGCTTCTGAAAAGGATAACTATCCTTTGCCTTCTCTGGATGAGGTCTTGCAGATTGTAAATGGTGCAAAGATGATGTCATTTTTGGATGGTTTCTTAGGTTACAACCAGGTGATGGTAGACAAGATAGATAGATTGAGGACTGCATTCACCACAAAGTGGGGAATATTCACCTACAGGTGCATGCCTTTTGGATTGATAAATGTTGGAGCCACATTTCAGCGAGCAATGGATATAGCCTCCAGAGGCCTAATTGGTAAATGTATAGTCATATACATGGATGACTTGACAGTTTTCTCTAAAGAAAGAGGGAATCATGTAGAAGACCTCAGGAAGGTACTAAAGAAATGTGAACATTATGGAATATCCCTAAACCCTAAGAAATGCATATTTGGGGTAACCACAGGGAAGTTATTAGGTCACCTGATAACAGAGAACGGGATCATCATAGACCCTGAGAGAGTAGAATCAATCATGAAGATACAACTTCCTGGAAGTAAGAAAGAGCTCAAATCTTACTTTGGTAAGATCAATTTTGTTAGGAAGTTCATTACTGCTTTTGCAGAGATTATTAGACCATTGAATGCCATGCTCAAGAAGGATGCCAAGATTGAGTGGACACCTGAAGCTAGAGCAGCTTTTAAAGATATCAAGAAAGCCATATCTAATGCTCCTATTCTGATCAATCCAGATTATACCAAAGATTTCTATATTTACTCATTTGCTTCAGAGCATACATCTGCAGCAGTATTAACACAAAGAAATAAGGCCAAAGAAGAAAAGCCTATAGCCTTCATGAGTTGTCCTTTCAGGGATGCAGAACTCAGATACATGGATGTTGAAAGACAAGCACTTGCTCTGGTTCGAGCAGTCAAGAAGTTCAAACATTACATCTTAAGAAGTAAGGTGATCGCTGTGGTACTTGATGTAGTAGTAAAGATGCTTTTAATGCAAAGTGAACCAGGCGAGAAGAGAGCCAAATGGATTACTATCCTCCAAGAGTATGATATGGACATAACACCCATGAAATTAGTGAGAGGATAAACATTATGTTAGATGATATCTGAAATTGATCCTAACATCATGAGCCAGCAGTGTGTCATAAATACAAGGGAAGATGGAGAATGGTATTCAGACATCAGGCACATTTTGATTACTGGAAGATGCCCTTCAAGATTGTAGGCCTCGCAGAGGAGAGCCTTAAAAATGAGATCATAGAAATACATGATAAAAGGAGGAATCCTTTTCAAGAAAAACTACGAGGGAATATACCTAAGATGCCTAGAGAGGCAAGAAGCAAATAAGGTGTTAGCAGAGTTACATGATAAGTTTGGAATTGCACATGGATCATACTTAGCTACCACTCATGATATCCTCAGAGCAAGGTATTACTGGCCCACTATTTTTAAAGATACTATTGAACACATCAAATGTCATATGTGTCAGGTTGCTGCAAATAGAGAAAAATATGCTGCTCAGCCTTTGCAGCCAATGATGGAGATGCACCCATTTGCTCAATGGGGAATGGATTTAATAGGACCTATCAACCCTCCATCATCTTCAGGCCACATGTATGTGTTGACTATCACTGATTATTGTACCAAGTGGACTAAAGCTGTCAGTAGTAAGACATGCAATGCTAAGGATGTAATTAAGTTTTTGGAAAGAAACTTTGTGACCAGGTATGGAGTTCCCTATGCTTTAGTATGTGATAATGGGTCTACCTTTGCTTCAATGAGATTATCAGGTTGGGCTTTTGACCATGGAATCATCTTGAAATTTTCCTCAAATTACTATCCTCAATGGAATGGATTAGCAGAATCCACAAACAAGAATTTATTGAACATCATAAAGAAATTGATAGAAAAGAACCCAAGGGAGTGGAATACCCTATTGAAGTATGCCTTGTGGGTAGATAGAATCAGGATGAAGGTTACATTAGGAAATTCTTCTTTTCACCTAGTATTTGGGGTGGATCCCATCCTCCCTATTAACCTGAAGATTCCCACACTGCAGTTTACACAAGAGTATCTAGGCATAGATAACAAACAAGAGGTCAGGTTGCTTCAGTTGATGCACCTAGAAGAAAAAAGAAATAAAGCAATTGATCAATTTGCTAAACATCAGGCTATTGTCAAGTGTTGGTTTGATAAAAGAGCTAGAGTTAAGGCTTTTAGAATTTCAAATTTAGTCCTTATGTGGGACAAAGCACATAAAAGGAAAGGAGATCATGGTAAATTTGATAAACTTTGGATAGGTCCCTTTAAAGTTTTAGACATCCTAGGAGACAACACCTACAGGCTAAAGACTTTAACTGGTGAGGATGTCCCATTACCAATTAATGGACAGTTTCTCAAACATTAATGTCAAGCCTGAAACAATGTCATGTAGGTCATGCGTATCATAGTGTGCATATTTGTATAGTTGTCTGTACAATTTTGGTTTTGTTTTGCTTGTTTGCTTGTTGAGTTCTGTTTTGATTAGTCAAAATGATGCAGCTCATCACCCTAAGAAAACAACCAAATTGTTAAGATTCAAGTGATGAGAAAAAAATCATATATAGGTTATGACTCATTTTGAGAAGTGTTGGTGATCAGGTCTGTGGTATCTTTTCATCAGGGTGCCTTTTCTTGACCAAAGTGATTCTTCACAATGACTCACCTAACAGCCTTGGGTTTGTGGAACACATAAGTATAGGTGTTAAGTAAAAAATCTAAAGGGACTCCCCTGCTACCAATGCAATCTCCAACCTAAATCAACAAGTGACCATGCCTTGCACATTAAGCTTACATGATGATATCATATGAATATAGAGGTAAATATTGAAATCCAAAAGACATAAAGATTAGGCCATCTAAGTAACTCTATAGAGGCTATAGATGCCTGTTGGCAGTGGGGCTCTACTTAGGGGGATTGTATAGATAACCTTGCCGGGACTATAGACGCCTGCTGCCAGCAAGGCTCTATCTAGGTTGGCTATGAGGGATGCTCCCAAACTATGTAGCTTAACATCAGTTACTCATGTTTTCAACTTACTTTCAAGATGAGGATAATTAATCATCTGCACACACTTGATGCTTTGTTAGCATTGTTGCCATGATGAAAACCTTATCATCCAGAAAGATTATAATACTTATACTTAGAAAGAGTTAAAATACTATGTTAGAATGTGATCCCATCACTTGAATCATTGGAATTTAGTGATGTTCTTTGGTCGCAAGTTCTTGTGTGGTTACACAACACGCCCCATTTTGACTTGACAAACAGGGACCCAACTTTTTTGCTACTTTGGCTTGTTGTTTTTCTGCTTTGGGCGGTCTGGAAAATTAAGTCATGCATGTAACCCTGCAAGAGGCTAGACAGGTCACCATGATGAGGTTAGTTCCCAAAATTAGTATTTCACATTATTAACCTCATAATTGGAAAGTGCATGAAATTCCATGCAGGTTTGCCTTTTGGATCACCTTGAAATTCTCTAAGGGAAGAAAGTTATGTTGAGTCAAAGTTTCAGTCAAACTTGATATTCCGAGGGGGGCGGTCATATTTCAAACATCAGTCACATTATATAAGATCACCCTGATATAAGTTTATCACCTGATAATCATTGGTCCGTGAAGTTTGGACGTCAATTTTACATAGTAGCTGTTAACTGCTCGTCAAATGACTTCATAGATTTTGTGGGGTCATATTTTAATAACCGTCATCTTACGAATATCACCCTCTTCACAAAATATCACCCTATGCCAATATGATGATGATGTCATCTAAACTCAATGAATGAAAAAATCACCCTGGTGATGACATCATCATTCTATTTTATCTCACAGAGGTATATATCCGATGCCCACCATATTCAATAACATGACGGTGACGTCATTACAACACAACACTTAAGAAAGGTTGTCGACACGGTTATGTCACCTGATCATTTTCCCAAGGGGGTCATTTTATTTTGCCGAGTCATATTTTAAACATCCCTTGATTTTAATTCATGACTTGATTTACATGTGGTCAACATTGACCACATCACCCAATTCTTTTGTACTAATTTTGCCGCTCAAAAGTGGAGGGTCAATTTATATAGGGGGGTCATATTTTGAACATCACCTGATCTTTCGAAGATCATCCCCCTGTTTCCTAACATTAAATGGACATAAATGAGGTAGGTTGATGCCCGCCGATTGCGAATGCAATTCAAACACTTGGAATCATCCATGGATTCTCTATAGAGGATCAACGGATTTAAACCATCCTGAATCAATTTTACCCTAATTCACCCTACGGATGCGTTTAAGTGTAGTTTTCCAAGGTTATTTTCATTTACCTTGCGAAAAAACAAGAAATTACAGAGCAAGGAAGTCAAACCCTCATACGAGCTACCTTCTAACAGACTAGAGCTTCTAGCGTAACAAAACGGGTGATCTTTAGCATTTGCACCCCTTTTCGGTAATCATTCATTTAACCCAGGAGGAAAGCGTTATCAGGTAAGTAATTGGAAGCCCTCCTGTTGTCATTTTCTGCATGTCCATGTAGTGTGTTCTTCCTTATGGTTTGAATCTGTAAATGTGCATATTATGATGAACTAAAAGATGGTAGATATAGTATGCATGATGTCGTAGAAGTATATAATGTTGTATGAATGCATATTGTAAAGTAATATGGATCATGTTTATTGCAGGAGTCCATGGCTGACCTCAGATGGAACAGGTCTGATTCAGAATTTCTTCAGCCCGAAGGAGTACAATTTAAGTATGGCATAATTGGTGACACTCACTAGGGAGATACAGACCTAGCACTATGGTCAACAAGAATAGATCATGACAAGGACAATACCCTTCTGGATGCAATATATGTATCAGGAATGTGGCATGCAGCTGGATTTTTGTATGCCATGGAAACCCTAGAGTTGGTAGTAGAGTGTGCCAGGAACTATAACCCTCAAACTAGGTAAGTGGAGAAGCACACAGGAGTATATGCCAACTTTTCAATTAAGGGCATCACCTCTACTTTCAATCTTCCAGTTGGAAAGAGGGTGGTCAGTGTGGATTTACGTAAACTAGAAACTGAGTACAACAACAATAAAAAGAATGCAAGGAAGATGATGTATCAGTGGAGGTCAAAGAGAAGTGCCTACACTACCTTAGCTAAGTTGCCCGTACACTTGTACAAATTTTATTTTGATGATGAGTACCAGTACATCATTGCCCTGCTAAGCAGGATGATGGGTAAGCTTCATGCAGGAAACTTTGAGAATTGGATGTTTGGAATCATTCAGATGGTCTTATACACAGATAATAAGCCATTCTGGGCCAAGGTCATCAGTGATGCACTAGATGAAGGCATGAGGAGCCTGGGAGGTCAGGCATGCATGTTTCACATGACCTCATATGTCGTGTACTCATGTGCTTACAAAGGAACATTTGATGCTTTGACTACAGTGGGTAAGGCTTGCGGTGATGTAGATGATGCCCACATATGGGTTCACTATCCTCAACTACAGAGAAAGAACTACCTCCTGGATTACAAATTAGTGAATGATGCATTCTCTATGCATCTAGTCAAAACCATGGAGGAGGACAGAACCAAGAGACTGAGCATGGAGGCTCAAGAAGTTATATACAGACATGGCACCTGGTTCATTGAGTTTGCCACATTTTCATACATAAGAATAGAAGGATTTGAGGGACAACCCCTTATGCTACCAAGGTACCCTATTGATGGGGTTGTACTGATGGAGTTCCTCAGAAAAGTATCTACTATAGTTGTAGCATACAAGGAGCAAACGAAGATACCTCTTGTATTATTCCTAGTATCTATGGGCTGGTATATGTGCTTAGACTCAGAGAGCATAAAGCATGCCATAGGGGGCCTCAAACTAATGTATCTGCAGCTATTTCCATTGGCTAGATCCTATGACCCCTATGGCAGGATGCAGAAAATAATAGGAAAACCTATCCATTAGAAGCATGTGGAGGATTTCTAGACTGATTGTGAGGATGAAGCTAAGGTGAGGAGAAGAAAATATCAAAGGCTCACCTTAAACTAGATAAGGACATTTGACTGGATCCCAGTGCCAGCACAGCTGAAGAAGGATGATGGAAAAACTATGTCAAATGAATATGAAGACAAGAAGGTGTACAATAACACCATATCAGCCCCTGATCTAACATAGCTGGAGAATCTCATTGGATCTATTTACAGGAGGGGTACTACAATTAACCCAAGCATGGGTAGATGAACAAATAAATAGGTTGAAGAAAAGGGGTGTGGCCCTTACTGTAGATGCCAAGAAGAAAAGGCAAGAACTAACTGATGAGGAGTATGATGACTTCCTCAATGAGAAAAGAAAGTCCAATGGGGAGACATTACCCACCCAAAAATAGAGGAAGGGTCCCCCTAGAGGAAAGAAAACTGAAAATGAGCCTAAAGGGGTGATAATCAAAAGAATCGCCATACCAGATGTAGGTACATCAACATCAGGACAAGTATCTGCATCATCTGCACCACCTCTGATGGACAAACCAAAGACAAAGAGGATCCTGAGGGCAGCTGTAGAAACTACAGAAGTACGGGAGGAAGGCCAGACCTCGCAACAAGAAGTGGAAGAAGATATCCCTTTTGAGGAAGTACAGGTAAACAAGGAGCCTACAGGTGATGACCCGATGATGGTCAGCAGGAAGAGGATGGTGATGCCGCTAACATCACCCCCCAAGAAGCAAAGAACATCCATGCGGGGTGATATTAGGGTTGACCCCATTGTACTAAGAGGGGCTGGTGGTGAAGCATTCAGGAAGGATCTGCAGCATGATGTGCTGCTTCCCACCATCATATAGTTTAAGACTGAGAGAGCAGAGGAACAAGCAAAAGAGACTTCCAAAGTAGGTCAAGGTGGTCCTTTCTCTTTGGAGGACACTGTGGACCTATCAGATGATGAAGTAGTACAAAATGTAGCTTCTCAAAGGATGGAGACTCTCGCCTCCAGTACCCGCATGACTCCACATGGGACCCCATTAGCACAGATGGTGGTATTGGAGGAGGTGAAGCAAACAGCTCAGGAAGAAAAAGAAAGTAGCCCAGAAAGGGCAGCCCAACAAATCAGGCTTGACAAGTTGGTTGATCAGGTGACTAGCCCTGCAGTTATAGATTTAACATATAGGGAGGATGTGAGCCCCAAAGACAAAGCAGGTGCACTTGATGTGACAAAGAAAGTTGAAGTAGCCAAGGAGGCAGAAAAAGAGAGTAATGCTCTGGATATGGGACAACAACAACATGAGATATTCGCTGAGCCAAAGATAGTGGAAGTCTAACAGAAAGGCAGGGGTGATAAAGATACATCAGGTGATGATGCTGCCCGAGATCAGGGAGATGCCACAAGAGAAAATAATAAATCAGGTCATGAAGACCTTCAGACACAAGACATTGGTGCTTCAGGTGCAGAACAAGAGGTAACCCAAGATCAAGGTGACGCACCAGGCCTAAACACACAGACAACCACGAATGTTAATATGCCTCAAGATGAGGAAAATACTAAAGTGGATGAAAGTAAGGACGAGGGAGTGCAGGATCAGGTGCAAGATCATAATGTGGACATTCCACAGGATCCTCCTCTTAAGGAAGAAGCCCCTCCGCAAGAAGAAATGCAACAAGATCCCCCTCATGAGGAACGCCATGAGGAAGAAACTAAGAAGTCACCTTCTCCACCCAGAATAGAGACAGATACTGGAGATCAGGACATACATGATAATGACAAAGGACATCAAGGATCTGGAGATGAAGTACCTCAGTGGCTAGAGAAAGAAATAAGTATGGAACAAGGATCTGAAATCCAAGAATTTGACGTTTCTACCTTGTTTGCAGAAACAATAATGAAGCCCAAGAGGAAAGCCAGATTGACATCGACAATTAGAAGAGATCCTGCTACACGTAGAAGGACTGCACAGGTAGCACTTCCAATGGTAGAGAAAGAGAAGGGTAAGATCACCCTTGAGGAATTCCAAATCACAACTGTTGATTTGGGTTTTGCTAATGAGGACCAAGAAGGTCAGGAAGGGAAGGACATCATTGATTCTTTGACCAAAAGGGTAAAGAAGGAGAAAGAGAAAAATAAATAGCATAAAGAGCACATTACTCAACTGTATTCATACATAAAGGGGTTGATTAACCCTGATAGTACACCAGTTGATCCGGTAGTCCCATTGACTGTCATATCCCAGGAGGAGGTCACCAAGTTAGACCTCATGAAACATGAAGCCATGATCATGGAGAAGTGGATGCTGTCTGCCCTCACAGGAGCTGAGGATGTTTTGAGAACCTCCTTACAGAGGTGGAATTCTTTAAGCAGTTTAAAGAGAAAAGTAGACAAAATGCAGAATGAAACAAGGAGACGGTCATTCCAATTGGAAAAGGACCTAACTGCTTTGAGTGAGATGAAGAGGATTGATCCTCAAATCTTAATAAATAATCAGGTATTGAATAATAACACTGTCCTATTGATAGACATATGGTATGATGATATCAGGTTCGAATGTGATATCCTAAAGAAATGCAGTGGCAAGTTCAGGGATATCAGTATAAAGCTGTACAACATGATGGCATACAAAGCAGAGATCCTTGAGGCTTTAGAAGGAAAAGTAGAGGGAAAGATTGAAAATCAAGACACAGACTTTGCTATCAAAACTCTGCATGATAATTTCTAGCCGGTAGCAGATGACCCCCTCACCCACCTGACGGAAGAAGTGATGAATAAGATCATGAGGATAAAAGTTAGGGTGGAGACTTATAATGAGACTTTGAATAGTAGAAAAGGTAAGCTGGATGCGATCAAAGCTAAATTCCAGTCTCATAAGCATGCCATAACAAAAGCCAAAATTTAGGATGGCGGGGAGGTAGATAAAATAGTACAGGCCTATGAGAATATCAGGACGACAATGAAGGTCCATATACAGGATGATGTTCATCAGGGTGACAACGATACAGAAAGTAACGAAGATGATGATCATGATGAAGAAGAAGAAGATAAAGAGGAGGAACCCGAAGAATGAATGAAGATGCATTACGAAGAAGACATATGCATAAGGCACTCATAAGGTAACGAGTCATCCAGGTGGTTGCCAGTTGGCAACCTGTGCCACGAGGAAACGTTGACTGAGTCAAGAAGTGATTATCAATCATAGATCTTAATTGATAAATCCTAACCATAGGTCATTTGTAACTGCCTCCTCACCTTATTCTATAAAAGGTGCAAGAGTGTCATATTTTGAATATTCAAAACTTAATTGAAATTTGATTGCTGAAATATCAAGACTCATTTCAAAGTTGTTGTAAATGTACATGCTATGCATACCGAATGAAAGAGAATATATTTGATTACAAATCATCATAAATCTTGAGTAATCTGTGTTTGAAATCTGGATACATGCATTGATCAGTTGCGTCCTTTGGAGTGCTTGTCAGTCTGCATGTGTTGTTTTCAATCCTTATCCTTTGAAGTTAGCATCATCCATATCTAGTTGTGGAACATCCTGGTGACATATGGTTTGATTTCTTCTCCTCATGAATGTATCTTGTATGTATGTGGTTCAATGGCGAAAGATTCACTAAAATTAGAAGTATTCTTTTAAATTTATTTCAATTTCATAGCAGATCATCACCATAATTGCAAACAACAAGGAATCAAAAGCAAATAACATGAAATATGCTGATATCTCGTTGATAATTGAAAATACATAGCATATTTAGAGTAAAAGCATGTTAAATGGACAAATATCATGCAAATACATGCAAATATCCACTCACAGACACATCATCTGAATAAATATATAGTGTAAAAGAAAGAACAAGCTCATGATGATCAATAATCAGAATAATTGATCAAAGTTGCAAATATACCAACTATCTTTGGAAATAGAGTAGAAATAACCTCTCTGTGGAGTAAATTTACAGGAAACAGTGCAATACTGGTCATCTAGAAAGATGTAAGACCCCTTGAAATGGAAAATAGCATGTCACATGAACCTCTGAGTAACGTCAGATGATCATGACCTGATCAACGAAGACTTGGAGTCATCAACTTATCTTAAGTTGATCATACTTTACAAGATAATAAAGGTTTGATGTACAAATTTTTATGCATGTTGTTATGACTCACAATCATCATCAACAGACATCCAACTGAGTAGGAAGTCTACTATAGGATTTTTTCACTTGGAACATAGGGGAAGATTGGAATTGTATGATTTAGTTGTTTAATTAAGCCCAATTATGCTCAAAACTCTAATTATGCAAATTTGTGAACAAACAGACAAATTATGGAAAATGATTAGACACAGAGATATCAATTGACAATCAAATGCATACCAGATTTTGAAGTTTGAAAAATAGAAAAGTCGGGGACTAATGAGCGGGCACCCTAGTCCAATGCCATAGTTTTTGTCGAGATCTAGAAACCTTGTCTGCAACATGTTCTTGTTGTTCCAGAGATTTTCCTATTGCGGGATCTGGAGGACTAATGAGTGGGCGTCTGAGTCTAGGTCCCTATTTTCTTCTTTGATCTATAGTTATGATAGTCTGCACTACTCTCCTGCAACTCTACTTTTTCTACTTTCACAACCTGTAACCTGTAATCACGAAGAAATGGGTTGGGAGTTGTGGTGTTTAGAGACTTGCCTCAGTCAAGCCTCGGAGAGACATTCAAGTCTTCTGAACACCATTGCCAAATAAAGAGTGTGTATCCCTGCAAGATAGAGGCAAAATCCAAATGATAAATGAATGAAAACACAATTGATATCACCTTGTAGTGAAGATCTCATGGAAGGAAGATGCTCTTCATGCCATGAGGAGATGACTGCCATATCTCCAAATATAAACACAAGGACAACACAAATTCTTCTCTGCAAAATACAATGAATGCCTTGAATCACTTCTACACAAATTCATGAATCAAAAATGCCATCTAGTTTACAAATGAATGCCTAAACATGCTTATATATGCAACTACAAACATTCCTGCTAAGAATTTTGTAATTCAAACTTACCGTGTCGGCATAGGACCTAAATAACAGTCATAAATTAATACTTTGAAATTGGTCCTGACCTAAAATAGAGTAGGACTAGGGCGCAGGCACCCAAGTCCTCCCTCCCTATTTTAGCCAGGATTTGTCATAAACGAATCCCCTAGGTCCCATTTGCCATGAAACTTCAGGGTTTTCTCATCGGGATATCAGATTATCATGCAAGATGTCCTAAATGTATTATAAAGGACCCGGGAGCTAAACCTTAAGAGGGAAAAGCCCCCAAGGGGACATTTTTTGACTTAACAGCCTGATTGAAGGAGGAATTGGATTGGAGTGTTCTCATTGATGCTTGGTGTTTGTGTGAGTAAAGTTTGTCTTCAAAACCTTCATCTTCTTGGATTTGTAGCTTGTTTGAAAGGTAAGTTCTTCAAACTCTTTCCATGAATTAAATTGTTGCTTTCTCTCCTTGCCATACCATCAATAATGGTTAGTAATGACTTTTTTCTAAGTAGGATAGAGAACATAGAGATTAGTTGTAACTGTGTTTTATTTATTTACATGAATTCATGCTTTGGAAACATGGGAAAATAAACAGAACCCTGTCAAAATTTTGTAGAATCACCCACATGGATTTTATTGAAGATTTGGAATGTTGTTTTCATTTCCTATAATGGGTTGTTGTCCATTTTTCCGTAAACCATGTAGAACGAAAGTTAGAAATTATGCCAAGGTGCCATAGGGAACTTTAATGGAGGAATTAGGGCCTTATGGTTATTTCATTCATTTTGAAAATATAAAAATTTATTTTTATGCATTTCCTTGATGAATTATTTTGTGGGATGCATTGTCTCACAATTGAAATGAAAATTTGCATGTTTTGAACCTATGTTGTGATTTTGTCACCTTGAAATCTGTGACATGCCCAATTGGTCAAATTGGTGCAATGAACATTTAGGAAGAGGTCTAGGGGTAGGAGAGGAGTGGCTTTCACCATGCGCCATGATCTAAAGTGGTCATTGGAATTTGTGAGTGATATTTTTAAACAATATTAACATTAAACACATTGGGTAATAAAAACTAATTACACCGAGAGGCATTTCTACAGTCACAACAGGGGTGGAGAAGAGGAGCTTAAAGATTCCATAATTTGTGTAAACAAAATTAAAAATAGCAATTAACATTCCATAATTTATAAATAAAAAGATGGATTGACAAGAAGGCGGATGGATAGAATGACATATCCACTAACATCAAAGAAAGAGGGGGATGGATAGGAAGGTGAATGGACACAAATGTCATATCCACTAACATCAAAGAAAGAAACGTTACACTAATGGCATATCAAAGGACACATATTCACCTATTAATTGTTTAAAAGGGTTGAAACAATTTAATTTAATGCCAATCAACAAACAGTATTGAAAGTTTTTTTAAAATAAGAATAAGGGAGAATGCATGTTTCTAAAGATGCAAAACCTCACAAGTAAGGAGAAAAGTTAGGTTTAAAATGTAAACAAGTCGTTGATTAATGGCTTAAACAAAATGTAAATAAATAGTGAAAAAAATGTGTTTGTATTACATAATGGTAAATATTGCATCTTTATTACAAGCACAGTTCTAATTACGCCGAGAGGCATTCCTACATCCACAACACTAATAGGAGTTGAAAGATTCCAGAATTTCTATGTAAACTTATAAGATTCCAATCTAGAATCTTTATTAAAAAAAACCAAATAGTCACTCCACAAATTTAAAAAACTAAAAAAAAGAAGGTGAAAGGAATTAAAAAAAAATACATGCTGGATGGAAAGAAAGGTGGATGGCAGTTTCATAGAAGCCATCATTATGCACTAAAATGAAAGAAAGAAACGTTACATAATGACATATGAAAAGACACACATTCAATCTATTTATATTGTCTTCTTCCTTAATTTTTTTCACATGTAGAACAAACATATCAAATTGTAGGATTTGAGGTGAGTGCGGTAAATTCATAAAAAAATAGGCACCTCGAAAGGATATCTCTCTATTTTTTAAAAATATAAATATACTAGTAATAAAATAAATTTTTTGGCATTCTAATTTTTTAAAAGAAATCATTTTATAATATATATAATATATCATTTTACAATATAATACAATATTATAATATAATATTATATTATAATGTTATCTTAAAGTGCCAAAATAACATCTATTTACAATTGACTTTACTCTGCATTCTATTTTTTAAAAGCACGACATACAGTAAAAATAGTTTAAAAAATCAAACCAAGATATTTAAGAGCTTTTATTCTAGAATCTTTCTAAAGAGTATTATAATTTTTAAAAAGCTAGCAATAAAAATAGTTTAAAAAATCAAACCATGATATTTAAGAGCTTTTGTTTTTTACTTAAAACTTATGTATATATACATATATCCCCTCCCCTGTAATTTATTAAATCCATTTTGATACAGATTTAATCCCATGCTTCCTTAGACTCTACTAGCATATATAATTAATATATTTTGTTCAATTTCAATACATAGATCGTGAGGCATCAACAATAATACAAGAATTATATTATTAATTGGGTATACTTGGTATACTAAATAGTGCATATTGAAACTAGCATACCTTTATTTAAAATATATATATAAAGTACGCTGAGAGATATCCTTCTCGAGGTGCCTAATGTTAGGATTGGTGATTAAAAAATAGGCACCTCGAGAAGGATATCTCTCAGCATACTTTAGATATATATTTTAAATATATATAGGCTAGTAATAAGATCATCTATACCAAACCACATATCATGGTGACTCAATACCCAGTTATGGGTTTGAGTGTAAAGAGCATGTCGTGGTGAGGAGATACCCACTTATTCTATGAGGAAATAGTTCCCTCATTTATGCTACGAGGAGGTTATTTCCCTCGTATTGACACTCTTGGGCCTAGCCACCTAGGTCTCTCTTCATTCTTTCCATTTTTGGAGTTAGACTCAATGTGTGATGTATTCCATGTACTTATTTATGCATTGTGATGTTGATCCATGCTTATATTGTGTTGTTGGATAAACTTGATGTTTGGCGTGTGTGAGCCTTATCTCCCTTGTTTGGAGTGAGTGTGTAATCTTCCCATGTGTGACCATCTCCTTAGTACAGTGGGGTGGGCCTGAGGGCACCACATGGTTGGGTGGCGCTATACCACAGTTGAGGACTCAGAAGTTTTTAAGGATTAGCTTGGAGTTTGCATTCATGGCGTGGATTCCTTTGTTGATTTATTTTGATTATCATGTTGCATTGTATTGATTTGAGGGATAATTGTATAAATTTAAGGACGTTGGTGTCCTAGCTTTGTAATAATTTATTGTAACATTGATATGAATTGATCCTCCTAATGATGAGGACTTGTAAACCATCCACATAAGTGATGGTATTCCATTTATTGGTTTGGTACTTTAGCATTGATGTTGAAGGCACATTTCAATTCACTATGCTTTTCCTTTATTACAATTTTGCAACAAATGATACAAAAAAATCACCTTTTGGTGCTTAAAAATAACTCATTTTTGGAAAATGTGTAATCGTATTGATGATGAATAATGTTTTGAATCATTGTAGAAGTTTTACACTTGCCAATTGCATTTGCTTGGAAGTTTCTAAAGTATTTTCAAAAAGTTCAATTTGTGCATATCGTGCAATCATTGCAGTCCATGAAACCACATTTCTTTGAGGTATTTTGTCAAAAAGTTCATGTTCTTTGTCTATGTTTCTACATTTTGCATACATGTCTACCAGGGCAGTTGCCACTACAACATCTGACAAATTTTCTCTATCCTTTATGCTTTGATGGATTTCTATACCATTGAAAAGCTCCCATTTTGGCATAGGTTGGGAGGATGCTGGCAAAGGTTGTAGAATTTGGCTTTAGACCTGCCAATTGCATTTGCTTGAAAGTTTTGAAAGCCCTTTCAACAAATCCATTTTGTGAATATTCTGCAATCATTATATTCCATGAGATTACATCTCTTTGAGGTATTATCAATGCATTCCATGAGATTGCATCTCTTTGAGGCATTCTGTCAAACAATTCATGAGCTTTTTCTATGCTTCCACATTTTGCATAATGTCTACCAGAGTATTTCCAACTACAGTATTGGACAAAAATCCCCATTTCATTATGCTTTGATCAAGGTCCATACTGTGCTCCAACATTCCCATTTTGGCACAAGCAGGGAGGATGCTGGAAAAGGTTGTGGAGTCTGGATTTACACCTGCCATTTGCATTTGCTTGAAAATTTCTAAAGCTTTTTCAACAAGTCCATTTTTTTCATATCCTGCAGCCATTGCATTCCATGGAACCACAGTTCTTTGAGGCATTTTGTCGAATAGTTCACGTGCCTTCTCTATGCTTCGACATTTTGCATACATGTCTACCAGGGCTGTTGCAACTACAACATCTATCAAAATTGCTCTTTTTTGTGCTTTGATGGAGTCTAAACCCTCTTCCAAAACTCCCAATTTAGCACAGTGGGAGTACGCTGACAAATATGAACTGATCAGGTTGGAGACCTGTTTGTTGCATTCGGTGAAATGATATGACTACCTCGTGAGGATACTGATACCTACATCTTCTGTACGTTGCAATAATCATATTCCATGAGACGCTGTCTGGTTCTTTCATGTGGTCAAACACTTTTCGAGAATCCACCAAATTTTCGCACTTGACATACATGTAAATAAGTTGGCGACGGAAAAAAAAATCTGGCTAATTAAATTACTTCTAATCTATAGAATTCTGATCTTAGATAAACATATTTCTTATTCAGTCATAATCTATTTATCAGATCTCGTAACCTTTTAATTTGGTATCCTTCCTAACTGTTACAAAATAGAAGGTTTGGAACATGGAACAAACTTCCATCAAAACGCAATGGAGAGAAAAAAATTGGAAGACGTAGTAGCAATGGCTCTAGCATACATGTGTTGGAGTACATGACCACTAAGAGGGGGGGCTGAATCAGTGATCCATAAACCCTAAAAACCTCTTACACCTTTTTAATTCATTGAAATACAAAATACAGGAGACCTCAAGGTTTGTTTAAGCACATATACATAAGAATAATGACGTGAAGAATGAATAAGACATTAAACAATCGTAGAACATAAGGGCATATAGATAGACATGTAATCATGAGCCATGACACAAATTTTATGAGTGGAAAAACCCTTAAAAGGGATAAAAAAACCACTCTTAAACTCCTCCACTTTATTGCTTCACTAGCACAAATAAAGTATCTCACTGATACACAATATGCCTCACTGGCAGAAATAATTACCTTGGATACAAGAAAGAAAATATTTCAGGGGGTTACTCTGATTCTCTACACAACAAAACCTTATATCTCATTTTGTTTTCAATCAACAAAAACACAATATTAATATCAACAAATCAAAATCTCCTTTATTTCTCTATAGACAGTAATCAATAATTAACTCCTTACTGCAAGCAATTTCCTTGTTTAAAAAAAATAATTAACCTTTGTATACCATTACAAAGATTATCAATCTACAAACTAGTCAATCACCCTGTATTTCATCACCAAAACTGATAAACTCAACATCTATACGAAGATCTGATCCTGCTCATCATTAATCACTAAACAAACTGAATAGGAACATCATATAGTCTCTAAAACAAATTTCTCTGGACTTCTGCATAATAAAAACTTTCAAAAGACTGCTTTAGGGCTTTATATAACCTTCTGCCCGTCAATTTTAGACAACCTGGAGTGACCGTTTCCATTCAAAAAGCAAATAAAAGGCAACCATTTGATTTCCTTTCACGCAATTGAAATCTTTTAATCTGGGCCACTGATAACCTTTTTGCGCTTATAAACTTCTGGTGACTTGGTGTCCCTGGTGCCCCTTAGAAGTCAAGGTCGGTCACCTGACAGGTTAGAACCCCTCAAATCCTAACTTAAGTTATGATTTAACTGGACTAGTAGATCACCATCAAAAAAGAAATAAAGCAATGACAGGTAAGTCTTTATGTCTTATGCTTTGTGCTTTAGGGTTTTAGAAAGAAACCCTTAGGGTTACCAAAATGTAAACTACATGTCTCCAACTCAAGAGAAATCACTCCAAAATATAAAACTAGATGTCTCTGCAGCTATGGCATAAATAACACACTGTAGATCATATCACCACCACCTTGTAATCATATCAATAACTGAGATCCATCATTTCCAATTCACTTGACAACTTTGTTCAACTACCTCAAAGCATGATATGAGAATCATGACTATCTGAGAGATGGAGGTCCAACACCATGACAACTCTACCTTTGAAAGTATCAACATGATATGAACGAGATTTAAACAAGGTCATTCATAAACAAGGTCATTCAACATCATCAAACTCTTTGTGCATTGTACCCCTGAACATCTTATCAACACATTGTATGCATTTTGACATCAATGACAACATAAACCCCTGATCACTTGTATCATTGAAATACTCTGAAGATCAACAAAGCACTTGAAGTTCAACACCATCATCAACTAAACATCTCCTAAAGAATTAGCACTATCATGAACTTCATTTCATAATGTATATGAACTCTAGTGGTCCTGTGAAGATCCTGTGAACTCTTGAAGCACCAATATCTGATGCATGATATGAACATGTATGAGTAGCAATTTGTCATCCACTATCCTTTGTCATCAACATTTAGCCATCAAGGACAACCAATACAACAAACTCCCCCTTTGTCCATGGATGGAAAAACATAAACACTCCCCCTTTTGACACTATGGACAAAGGACAACTACTCCCTGACATCAGTGTCATGAATTCACATCACTGAACTTACTACTTATTATACCTAGACTACACCAATGGCTTGTCATATAATTTTTCAAGTATACATCAATATTGTCATCTTCATGACTACAATCAATATTGATACCATAGCACTGTCACTGTCAATGTTATGTCCTGACAGACTACAGATGATACTTACCAATTCTTTACAAAGATAAAAACTTTAATGGATGCCATACCCTGTTCCAGGATTGCAGAGGATGAATTTACACCTTCCAACATATTTCAAGATAGTACCACTATCAAGAGCTCACTATCCCCTATCATAAAACTCACTATCCTGATTTCTTTTGAACTCATCAAATTTTGCTACTACACTTACCAATTGTTGTTCTCCATCTATGACTATTACCAACTGCTACTTATCTATGTCCTACTACTTGACTCTATATACTTTGATAAATGTCACATCTTAGTATTCACATGATCATCACTACCAATGTGACAATCCTCAATATCAATGATAAACTGTCAATTGTACTTTGTGAACAGACTATCAAGACATCAAAGCAATCCATTGTCAACCACTATAAAGAAGATAAAACATGTAATTGTCCCTAAAAATAGTGTCTAAAGGAGACAACACATCCTCAAAGCAACATCCAACTATCCAAGCAACTAGACTATCATTGTAAAAATCATCAAAACAAAGAACCAAAGGTCCACCGCATCTGTTAACTTTCAAATCACAGTCTTCTCATCATGCATTGTTCACACTTTGTATAACATTCTTTGATGCTCCATTTCATTCAATTGGCAATATGAAACAAAAAGAAAAAAAAATGATTAGACTTCAGGACTGTAGGAAATCACACATTTACTCCCCCTGAATCCAATATTATGATGAAATCATTGAAGAGAAGAGAGTGACAATACCCCAAGCCTTTGTCTTAAGGATTCAAATGCTTTTTTAGGCAATGGTTTTGCAAAGATATCAGTAATTTGATCAGAAGTATGAACATAATCTAGCACCACATCATTTGCAAGAACTTTTTCTCTTAGGAAATGATATCTAATAGCAATATGTTTGGTCCTAGAATGCATGAATGGATTCTTGGAAATATTAATGGAACTAGTATTGTCACAAAGAATAGAGACAGGCTTAGAAACCTCCACTTTGATGTCTTGAAGTGACTGAACCATCCAAAAGGCCTGAGTGAAACAAGAAGATGCTACAAAATATTCAGCTTTAACAGTGGATAAAGAAAACACAATCTTTCTTCTTGATATGCCAGGCCACTAATCTACCACCAAGAAAGAAGGTTGCTCCACTTGTGCTCTTTCTGTCATCAGGACATCTTGCCCAATCATCATTAATATATGCAAGAAGAGTGAAATCATTGTGTCTAGGATACCACAATAAAAAATCAAGAGTGCCTTTAAGGTATCTAAAAATCCTTTTAACTACATTTAAGTGAGATTGTTTAGGACATGATTGAAACCTTGCCACCAAACAGACTGCCTACATAATATTAGGGCTAGAAGCTATTAGATATAAGAGGATGCCTATCATGGATCTATATAAGGACTATTCTACCTCGTTTGAATCATCATTTTTTCTTAGTTTGCACCCTATTTCCATAGGAGTACCAACTGTTCTACATTCATCCATGTGAAACCTCTTAAGCATTTCTTTGGCATACTTAACTTGTGAGATAAAAATCCCTTTTTCAAGTTGAGAAACCTGTAGACCAAGGAAGAAAGACAATTATCCAGGAATAGACATTTCAAATTCTGATTTCATAATGTCAGGAAAAGAATGACACATGTTATCATTGTTGCTCCCAAAAATGATATCATCAACATAAACCACTACAACTAAGATATCTTCACCTTTGGCAATAAAGTACAAGTTGTTGTCCACTCCACCTTTTGTGAATCCTTTCTCTTGTAAGTACTTATCTAATCTATAGTACCATGCTCTTGGGGCTTGTTTCAAGACATACAAGGCCTTTTTCAACCTATACACATGATCTAGTTTATCTTTACATTCAAAACCCTCAGGCTGTTCCATATAAACCTCTTCCTCAAAATCACCATTGAGAAAGGCTGATTTGACATCCATTTGGAACACCTTGAAATTTTTATAAACTAAAAATGCTAAGAACATCCTTATTGCTTCTAGTCTAGCCACAGGTGCAAAAGTTTCATCAAAATCAATTCCCTCAATTTAAGCGTTGTTTAAGGTGAAAATTGATGCAAGAGGATTTGTTTGTGTTTAGGGTTAGTTTTGCTAGTTTGTAGGAATCCTCCTTTCACCTCAAACATTCAAGGACTTCAACTAAGTAGGAAGTCTATTATCAGGCATTCAGTCACTTGGAACATAAGGGAAAATTGGAATTGTGTGATTTAGTTGTTCAATTAAGCCCAATTATGCTCAAAACCCTAATTATGCAAATTCAGAAGCAAACAGACAAATCACGGAAAATGCTTGCACATAGAGATATCAAATGATAATCAAATGCGTACCAGATTTTGAAGTTCAAAAAATAGAAAAGTTAGGGACTAATGAGCGGGCGCCCTAGTCCAGTGCCACCATTTCTGTCGGGATCTGGGAATCTTGTCTGCAACCTGTTCCTACTATTTTGAAGATTCTTCAGTTGTAGGATTTGGAGGACTAATGAGCGAGCGGCCGAGTCCAGGTCCCTATTTTCTTCTCTGATTTGCAATTCTGATAGTCTACACTACTCTCCTGCAACTCCACTTTTTCTACTTCCATGACTTGTAACCTGTAATCACAGAAAAATGGGTTGGGGTTGTAGTGTTTAGAGGCTTGCCTCAGTCACGCCTTAGAGAGACATTCAAGTCTTCCAAACACCATTGTCAAATAAAGAGTGTGTATCTCTGTGAGATAGAGGCAATATCCAAATGATAAATGATTGAAAACACAATTGATATCACCTTGTAGTGAAGATCTCATGGAAGGAAGATGCTCTTCATGCCATGAGGAGATGGATGCCAAATCTGTAAATACAAACACAAGAACAAAACTCTGCTCTGCCACACAATGAATATCTTGAATGCTCCAAAATCATAAGAATGCCAAAATCATCTAATGTCCATCTAGTTTACAAATGAATGCCTAAACATGCTTATATATGCAACTACAAACATTCCCGCTAAGAATTTCGTAATTCAAATTTACCGTGTCGGCATAGGACCTAAATAACGGTTATAATGACACTTTGAAATTAGGCCTAACCTAAAATAGGGTAGGACTAGGGTGTGGGCGCCCAAGTCCTCCCCCCTATTTCAGGCAGGGATCATGTCAAGTGCATCCCCTAGGCCCCATTTGCCATGAAACTTTAGGGTTTTCTCATCAGAATGTCAAATTATCATGAAAAATGCTCTAAATGCATAAACAGGACCCGAGAGCTAAACCTTAAGATGGAAAATCCCCCAAGGGGACATTTTCTGATGTAACATTTAGCCCCCACTTTAATGTATGTATAAATGTAAGGCCAATACATGCATTAAAGTGCGGTCATTAAACACAGCAAACATGCCAAGCATGGAGAAGACACACCAATCACAAAGAAGATAGTAACAGGCACACAAAACACATAGAAGACAATTATAGTCACACAAAACATGGGGAATACAGTATTGAAGACATGCAAAACATAGTGAATATAGTGAATGCAGAGAAGACAGTGATGATTTTTTTCTTTTCTTTTTTATTTTCATATATGAAATGCAGATGCAAGTACAAGGAAAGTAAACACACCACCCATAATGTAGGAGGGACTCATCACCACCAATATTTAAGATTGCATATGGGGAAACAAACACGCCAAATAAATCAAGCACACCATACAAATCCCAAAGCATAGGAGGGACTCATCGCCACTGGTCTTTAAGACTATGCTTGGGAACAAACACACAATACACACACACTTGGAAGACACAAAGAAAACACGGCAGACAAGTGATGGAGTGTTCTTATTTCTAGGTTCAACACCATCTCAGGCACATTACAAGCACACACTGACGATTGGGCTTCGCCACAACAATCGCCAAAGACACTCTTAAGGGTTGAGTTAGTCACAGAACCACTCCCCGCCTCGCAATGAGGACTTTTGAAAATGACAGGATGTGCACTCTCCACAACAAATACACCATCCCCGCCTCTGTAGAAGGCTTAAGATAGAAAAGGGATGCGATACCCTCGCTTCCGCAGAGGGCTTGAATGATTGCAAAATTATTCAAACAAATCTCAGAGTGCATGAGGGATTCATCGTCACCAGTCTTTAAGACTGCACCTGAGAACAAGCACATTGCTAATATCTATGTAACAAACATCTTACCTTATATATGCCCCCACCTTAAGGTGGTTGATATTAGGTATCGATATCAAGCATGTTAAGGTAGGAAGAAATCACATAAGGGAACACGAGCTCTCACAAAGCCCATGCCCCCCAGAGGTGACATGTACTTTACGATCGCCAAATGTTCCCACAAACACACCCCTACAAGAAAAGTGTTAGTGTCTATATAATCATGATAAACAATAATGCGTAATGCAAGATTCAAGATAGACAAAGTGCATGGAGTAGCAGTATAGTTATGTTTTGTAAGTACAATAAGACATCACCAAGATCACATTACAAAGTGCACAGAGTGATTCTACTAGCCAAGCGTCAGATAATATTTATCAACCCCATCATCATATAGGAACTAAGTCCAATTTTTGATTTCTCGCTAAAGGGACGCTAGGTCCGCATCAGTATAATATGTTTTTCATCATCCTCCTACTAGATAGAAACACTAGAGGAAGGGAAACAATAAATTGAGAGAGGAGAAACAAGTGCCTTAGGGACAATCACGTAGGAGGGTGCCCCCAAGTCACCAACTGTGATGCTATGTTCGTAAGACACAACACACAATAGTGTGAAAATAGAGGAGAGGCAATATAGAAGAATGATGATACAGATAGAAGAAGGGTCACAACATAGGCGGTCTTGTGGTATCTTGGACCTTACAAGAGAATCAAGGGTCATCCCAAGAGGCCTAAACAACACATAACACATCACGATGGAAGCACATCACGAAGCTAAAGGGTTAGAAATACTTACCTAGTAGTGCCATCAAACTGAGTGTTGTCATCAAAAAAATCATCATCATCTTCCCACTCCTGAATGTTAGAGGAAAGTGGAACATAAGGTACCATAGCCCAACTCTTATTCTTGTCTTCAATTTGTCCATTCTTAAGATCTTCTTGGTTTGGTTCAGTGTTTGGTGAGATGTTTTCTTGTTGAGATGCAAATCATTGGGCATAATATTGTCGTCTCCTCCTTCTTTCTTTTGCTTGTCTATTTCTTTTTGTCCTACCACTTATCTCTTGTAAGATAGTGTTTTTCTCTTCCATAGGTTTTTGTGTTTTAGAGGAGGAAGCACCAGGATCAAATTTCATTTGTCTAGGTAGAATATTTTGTTGTCGACAACTACCTCCTAATCCTTTTAAGGATGGTGGGGGAGGAACCTTAGCATAGGGTCCATTTCCTTTCAGTCTAGGATTCTCTTCAAATGCGGGTGGTTCGTCTCTTATTTCTTGAATAGAAGGATTGGCCACTTTATGTAATAGTTTTGTTTTGAAATTTTTATAGCTCAAGCAGTTAAAGTTTTTTCGTGGCTCCGGTTCCACCTTAGATATTTCCCAAAAGTAATCTAGTGTACAATGTTGTCTTGTAACCAAAAGTTTATACTTATTGCGAGGGATAGTAATCACTTGTCCATTCAAAGGAAATTTGACACAGTTATGAATTGTTGAAGGGACAACTTTCATAGCCTTTAACCATGGATGTCCCAATTTTATGCGAAAGGGGTCAGAAACAGGGACAACATCAAACCATTGTTCTACATGTTTCTCAAATATAATGACCAAAAAAGATATCTTCCCAGAAGTGTTTACAAAGGTTCCCTTATGTGTCTTAATCATCATATCCGAAGGGTCATAAAAGCTTTGCATTAATTGATGTGAATAGAGGAACTCTTTCATGGCTACATTAGTCATGCAATTAGTATCAATAAGGGTTCCATCCACAAGATTTCCCATTATCTTCACAGTGATATAAAGAGGTCCTTCAGTGTCTCCAATTGTTATATCATGAGGTGTAAACACAAGTTCAGGTTCGGGGACCTTTCTTTTCATGTAAGGCCTAGGAGAGAACCTTTTGTTATTGTTGTGATTAGAATCCATGTATTTAAGTTTTCAATTTAGTGCAAGATCATATTTTAAAATCTTTTCAAATGTTATGCAAAAGACAAGTGCAAAACTATATGCAAAAATGACCTAAAATACTTGATTTTTTCAATGCAAATAAGTGAAAGAAAAGGTGTTGTAAGGAAATTTATTAGGGTAGAAAACAATATGTCTAATATCAGTCCAATAAATCAGTAATATCCTTCACAACATGCTTTTGATGCAAACCTAGAATGATGACAAGTCAAAACCTAGTGAAAATACACTAAAATATGCAATTTTTCACAAGTTTTCAATGCAAAGACCCAATAAAAGGGGTGTTGTGAAGAATTTTAGGAGGTGTAGCAGATTATATCAGTAATATCAGTCACCTAAATCCATAAAATATGTCACAACATGCTTGGAGTGCAAATCTAGGTCAAACCCTAGGGAAAATATAGCCAAAATATGTAATTTTTCACCAAATTTCAACTATAAGAGGCCAATAAAAAGGTGTTGTAAAGAATTTTAGGAGGAAAAGAAGATAATAACCTTGATAAAATCAAATTAGTGCAAAAAAAATCCTTTACAACACACCTATGGTGCAAATCTAGAGAGACGATAAGGCCAAATCTAGTGAAAAATCTAGGTTTTCAAACCCTAGGCATGAAATTTGCAAGCAAACCATTATGAGGCAACACTATAGTTAGAAATCAATCCTAATGAGTGTTTTAAAAGGGTAGTAAAATATGAAATAAAAATTTGACTACAAACCCTAGCTAATCCAAAACTAGGTTATAAGGAAAAATGCACAATTTCAAGCAATTTTCAACAATTTAAGCATGAAAATGCAATCTAAATGAATGATGAATGAACAGTTTCTATATTTTAAATCAGATCTGATGATAATAACAGAAATTTATTGAAATTAAATTCCAATTAATCCAAATTACATGAAAATGCAAGATAAAAATGCTAATTTTTTCAAATTTTGCAAATTTTTCAAATTTTTTGTAATTTTTCAAATGCAATAAGAGGAACAATGAAATGAATGAATGAAATGAATGTAAATCTAAAGCACAACACTAATCAAGGTGTAAAATTCATTAAAACACAGATTCACCAAAATGTTTAAGGTGAAAATTGATGCAAGAGGATTTGTTTGTGTTTAGGTTTAGTTTTGCTAGTTTGTATGAATCCTCCTTTCACCTCAAACATTCAAGGACTTTAGCTGACTAGGAAGTCTACTATCAGGCTTTCAATCACTTGGAACATAGGGGAAAATTGGAATTATGTGATTTAGTTGTTCAATTAAGCCCAATTATGCTCAAAACCCTAATTATGCAAATTCAAAAGTAAACAGACAAATCGCAGAAAATGCTCGCACACAGATATATCAAATGACAATCAAATGCATACTAGATTTCAAAGTTTGGAAAATGAAAAAGTCGGGGACTAATGAGTGGGTGCCCTAGTCCAATGCCACCATTTCTGTCAGTATCTGGGAATCTTGTCTGCAACATGTTCCTACTGTTCTGGAGATTCTTCAATTGTGGGAGCTAGAGGACTAATGAGCGGGCGCCCAAGTCCAGGTCCCTATTTTCTTCTTTGATCTATAATTTTGATAGTTTGCATTGCTCTCCTGCAACTCCAGTTTTTCTACTTCCGCAACCTGTAACCTGCAATCATGAAAAAATGGGTTGGGGGTTGTGGTGTTTAGAGGCTTGCCTCAATCAAGCCCCAGAGAGACATTCAAGTCTTTCGAACACTGTTGTCAGATAAAGAGTGCATATCCCTATGGGATAGAGGCAAAATCTAAATGATAAATGATTGAAAACATAATTGATATCACCTTGTAGTGAAGATCTCAAGGAAGGAAGATGCTCTTCATGCCTTGAGGAGATGGATGCCAAATCTACAAATACAAACACAAGAACAATGCTCTGCTCTGCCACACAATAAATATTTTAAATTCTCCAAAATCATAAGAATGCCAAAATCATCTAATGCCAATCTAGTTTACAAATGAATGCCTAAACATGCTTATCTATGCAACTACAAACATTCCTGCTAAGAATTTCATAATTCAAACTTATCGTGTCGGCATAGGACCTAAATAACAGTTATAAACTGACACTTTGAAATTAGGCCTAACTTAAAATAGGGTAGAACTAGGGCATGGGCGCCCAAGTCCTCCCCACTATTTCATGCAGGGATCATGTCAAGTGCACTCTTAGGCCCCATTTGCCATGAAACTTCATGGTTTTCTGATTGGAATGTCAAATTATCATAAAAAATGCTCTAAATGCATAAATAGGACCCGAGAGCTAAACCTTAAGGGGGAAAAGCCCCCAAGGGGACATTTTCTGACGTAACAAGAGTAACATTTACAAACAAGTCTATCTTTATTTCTAACAACTTTGCCCTTATCATCAAGTTAGTTTCTAAAAACCCATTTTGAACCAATAACATTTTTACCTTTAGGTCTAGGAACAAGCTCCCATGTCTTGTTCTTTTCTATTTGATTCAATTCCTCTTCTATGGCTTTAATCCAAGATTCATCCTTGCTAGCCTCTACATAGGTCTTTGGCTCCATTTCTGATAATAAACATACACGAGCTTGGTCACTTGTGATCGTAAGTCTCCTCCTTGTTTGAACACCAGTATGTTTATCTCCAATTATTTTCTCTTGTGGATGATCTCTTTGTAATGTCTTTGAAGGGGTTTTGGTTATGATTTCCGTAGGCTTTTCAGGAGTTTCTTCTTGCATTTGAACTTCCACCTCTTTTTCTGAATGATGACCTTCTTCTTCTTTGTCTTGAATCTGCTACACACATGGTTGCAAACTTTCATCCACCTTTACATTAGTACTTTCTATTACCTTTTTTAGTCTCTTATTAAAACATTTGTAGGCTTTACTATGTGTAGAGTGGCCTAGAAATATGCCCTCATCACTCCTAAACTCAAAACTTCCCAAATTATCATCATCTCTCTTAATGAAGCATTTACTACCAAAAATTCTAAAGTATCCAACATTGGCCGACCTACCATACCATAATTCATAAGGAGTATGGTTAGATTTTACAGTCAACTGTACTCTATTTAGAGTGTATACTATTGTATGGATTGCTTCCTTCCAATAAGTGTTGGGCAGATTTGCATCATGAAGTAATGTTCTTGCCATCTCCTTCACAATCCTATTCTTCCTTTCAGCTACTCCATTCTATTGTGGAGTTCTAAGAGCTGAATATTGTCTTTTGATCCCATGTTTCTCACAATATTCTTCAAACTCCTTGGATATATACTCTCCACCCTTATCTCACCTTAGCCATTTGAGCTTGAAATCTGATTCCTTCTCACCCATCTTCCTAAAGATCCAAAATTTGTCAAAGGCTTATGAGTTGTGCTTCAAAAAGGTCACCCAGGTCATTCTAGAAAAGTCATCAATAAAGAGCATAAAATATCTTTCACAACCTAATGCCTTAGTCCTTGTAGGACCACATAAATCTAAATGAACAAGTTGTAAAGGCTTAGAAGAAGAGCACTCTTTAGATTTAAAACTAACCTTAGTTTGCTTACCAAATTGGCATTCTTTGCAAGTGATGTTGTTTGTATTGGAGGTGTGAGGCATATTTCTTACATTTAATTTTTGCTGATCATTTTAAGGTTATCAAAATTTACATGACCAAGTGTCCTGTGCCATAGCCAACTTTCTTCAACTTGACCCATGAAGCAAATATGTCCATCTGCATCTCTGTTTTTAGTCTCATAAAGATTATAGATAATTCCACTTGTTCTTAACCCTGTTGCAACTACTTTTTCAGATTTTTTCTTAATTTCACAACCATGAGCATTAAATAAAACATTGAATCCATTGTCACAAATCTAGCTTACACTCAATAAATTATGTTTTAAGCCTTCAACATAATACACATCATGCAATGGAGTCTCATCATCTAAAAGTATAGTACCTTTTCCTTTGACCAGAATGCAAACATTGTTACCAAACATGGCTGAACCTTCTATGTAGTCTTCAAGCTTGATAAACTTGCTTTTATCTCCTTTTGAAGTTTGTTGGTTTCATGAGACTTTTGTTGTTAATATCAGCATGTTGAAGACTCTTGGAATACGAGCATTGTCCTTCTTCAAACCCAAGACTAGTTTTGTCTTTGAAGCCCATTGTTTTTCTAAGAGATCTTCTAGCTTATCACTACTGCTACATATGTCAAGCCTTCTTCTCAAAGCTACAATTTTAGCCTCTACAACATGACACTCCTTATCTTTGGCATCTAACTCCTTGTTTGTAACTTTAACTACTCTTTTACTCTCTTCAAGATTCAATTTTAGGTTTGCAATTTGTTTTTCATAATCAGTGACTTTGCTTATTAGAATTTCATTATCCTTTTGAAATTGATTTCTTTGAGCAACTGCCTCCTTTTTGAGCTTCTTGATCTCACCAAGTACACACTTCAATTCACCTTCAAGATCAACCTCTGCTTCATCATTTTTAGATTGATTTTCACACTTATTATTCTTATTTTCACTTATAACTACCATGAACAAGGTTTCCTCTCCTTCCTCAAGTGACTCCTCTAAACCACTGTCTATCATATTAGCATCTTTTGTGAATAGACTCTTCTTCTTTTTGAAGTTTTTTTTCTTTTTAGGATTGAATTGTTTCTTCTTGATTTGTTTCTTATTTCCTTCTTCATCACTATCTAGATCTTTGTATGGACATTTAGCAACAAAGTGTCCTATTCTATCACACCCAAAACACTTGAATGGAAGCTTACCTTTATACTTTCCTAATGACCCCTTTTTCAATTTGCTAACAAAATAAGATTCTTGATCATCCCACTCTTCTGGATCAAAATTTGTTTCCTTTTCCTTTTTGACTAACTTAAAAGAAGCTTCCTTACTTGTAGAAGTATCATTACAAACCCTCATCTCAAAAGTAGTAAAAGTACCATGAAGTTCATCTAAGGTCACTTTACTTATATCTCTCTCTTCTACAGCAGACACCTTGGATTCATATTTAGGTGTTAGAGTCCTTAAGACCTTATTTACAACTACTTTTTCTTCTAAGGTTTCACCTAGACTACAAATAGCATTAGCAATCTCTTGAACCCTTAGAAGGTAATTAACCACCTTCTCATCTTCATTCATTTTAAGACTTTCAAACTTAGCTCTATAAGATTGTAACTTAGCTTCTTTGATTTTTTCATCTCCCTGATAAATATTGGACAACTTATCCCAAATAGCCTTAGCGGACTTGCAGTCCATTATTTTGACAAGGATCTCATTAGTTAAGCCACAAAAATTGCATTTTTGGCCTTAGCATTATTGTCATAGGCCTTCTTCTCATGAGCAGTTGAAGGAGGTTTGGTTTCTGTATACTCATTTTCTATGGCTGCCCAAACATCATAACCTTGGGAAGATAGGTAGGACTCCATTCTAAATTTCTAGAAGGCATAATTAGAACCATCAAATAATGGTTCTTTGTATGAAGAAAAACTTCTTGACATCAAGTACTCCACTAACAGGATCTACCCAAGTATGTTAGACTTCTATAGGGAACTTATGCTCTAATACCATTTGTTGAAGTACAGGACCACTGAGAGGGGGGGGGTGAATTAGTGTTCCATAAACCCTAAAAATCTCTTACACCTTTTTAATTCACTAAAATACAAAATACAAGAGACCTCCAGGTTTGTTTAAGCACATATACACAAGAATAATGATGTGAAGAATGAACAAGACACTCAACAATCATAGAACATAAGGGCATACAGATAGACATAATCATGAGCCATGACACAAATTTTGATGAGTGGAAAAACCCTTAAAAGGGATAAAAAAATCACTCTTAAACTCCTTCACTTTATTGTTTCACTAGCAAAAATAAAGTATCTCACTGATACACAATATGCCTCACTGGCAGAAACAATTACCTTATATACAAGAAAGAAAATATTTCAGGGGGTTACCTTGATTCTATACACAACAAAACCTTATATCTCCTTTTGTTTTCAATCAACAAAAACACAATGTTAATATCAACAAATCAAAATCTCCTTTATTCTCTGCAGACAGTAATCAATAAACAGCTCCTTACTGCAAGCAATTTCCTTGTTTAAAAAAAAAAATTAACCTCTATATACCATTGCAAAGATTATCAATCTACAAACTAGTCAATCACCCTGTATTTCATCACCAAAACTAATAAACTTCACATCTATACAGAGATCTGATCCTGCTCATCATTAATCACTGAACAAACTGAATAGGAACATCATACATTATCTAAACCAAATTTCTCTGGCCTTCTGCATAATAAAAACTTTCAAAAGATTGCTTTAGGGCTTTATATAACCTTCTGCCCGTCAATTTTAGACAACCTGGAGTGACCGTTGCCATTCAAAAAGCAAATAAAAGGCAACCATTCAATTTCCTTTCGCACCATCGAAAGCTTTTAATTTGGGCCACTGATAACCTTTTCGCGCTTATAAACTTCTGGTGACTTGGTGACCCCGGTGCCCCTTAGAAGTTAGGGTCAGTCACCTGATGGGTTATAGCTCCTCAAGTCATAACTTAAATTATGACTTAACCAGACTAGTAGGTCACCATCAAAAAAGAAATAAAGCAATGGTGGGTAAGTCTTTATGTCTTATGCTTTGTGCTTTAGGGTTTTAGAAGGAAACCCTTAGGCTTACCAAAATGCAAACTAGATGTCTCCAACTCAAGAGAAATCACTCCAAAATATAAAACCAGATGTCTCTATAGTTGTGCCATAAATAACACAATGTAGATCATATCACCACCACCTTGTAATCATATCAATAACTAAGATCCATCATTTCTAATTCACTTGATAACTTTTTTCAACTACCTCAAAGCATGATATGAGCATCATGACTATCTGAGAGATGAAGGAGGTCCAACACCATGACAACTCTACCTTTGAAAGTATCAACATGATATGAAAAAGATATAAACAAGGTCATTCAACATCATCAAACTCTTTGTACATTGTACCCCTGAACATCTTTTCAACACCTTGTTTGCATTTTGACATCAATAACAACATAAACCCCTGATCACTTGTATCATTGACATACTCCAAAGATCAACAAAGCACTTGAATTTATACATAGTCATCAACACCATCATCAACTAAACATCTCCTAATGAATTAGCACTATCATGAACTTCATTTCATAATGCATATGAACTCCTGTGGTCCTGTGAAGATCCTGTGAACTCTTGAAGCACCAATATCTGATGCATGATATGAACAACATGTATGAGTAGCAACTTGTCATCCACTGTCCTTTGTCATCAATGTTTTGCCATCAAGGACAACCAATACAACAACATGTACTAAAAATAATATAGGGCGGAAGCTTCAAAACTCCTGCAGATGACCATCTAGAAAATTTTGGATTAACACAAAAAAATTTCCCCATTGTTTTTTCCTCAACTACGCATGTTTAAATTTTGCAATGCAATACATTCCTACTTCTCCTACTGATCATTATTATTCAAATTCATCCTCAACAACAATGCGAGGATTTTTCAAGGGTTTTACCAAAACCCCAAAAATAGAGACCGCAGAGATTCCTCTACACCCGTAAACATTAGAAGCCTTTCAAGGTTGGTGATCTCTATCGATTTTGATTTTTCTACTTCGAAATAATTGTTATTTTATTTTTTATATAGCTTCTTGTTTTGAGTTTTATCTACAGCTTATACATTGGATTTCAATTTTACACCCTCTTAATTAGGGTTTCTAAAAAATGCAGACCTGACCGTGAAAACAAAAAAATGAACACGGATGTCAATGATCATGAAAATGAGAAAAGAAAAATGGGTGACGGAAATAGAAGATCTGGGTGATATACACTTGTGTTCTTATCAAACTTCAAAATATAGGCCTAGTTGCATCCTTGAAACAATCTTTCACCCAATGTATCAATTATATAGCATTCTTCTTTTTCAACCTTTAGAAGGAAAAAATGGTCATTCCAGCTTACAATATAAATTTGTGGTCTATCCACATCATTGGTAATTTTATCCCACATTTTGTCAAAATGCATAGACTCAAATTCACAAGAATCTTCCATTTTTTTAGGTTGAAAGAAAGCCACAATGGTTTTGTCTGGGGCAAGAGAAAGGGGGCATACCTTTGTCTCTAACACAGTCTCCAAATCAAAGTGTCCATCTGGAAATCTTTGTTTGTAATCTTGAATTTGATAAATCTTCCTCCACTCTAAGGATCCTTTTTGTATCAAGGCCTCAAAGAGAGATTTCATTGGCATTAAATTTTTGTTCTTGTGTAACCACTTAGCAATAACAAATGTTAACACAGAACAAGCACTCTCCCCTAGAGCCTTTTCACTCCTTTAATCAAATGAAGCTAACAGAACTTGGGTAGACATCTTCATCTACCCATCTCTACTTATCAAATCTATCTTTTCCCACCCACCTCTGCTGTCATTCAATAATGCTCCCTTTCTGAAACTCTCATGCTTTTCATATTTTTGCTTCTTCCTCATGCTAGGGCTATAATTAGGATCCTTCTATTCGTCATTCTTGACTCGTGATCTCTTCTTCTTGGGAGTCTTCTTGAAGTCCTCAGCCATCTCAACCAACTTACCCTGCATTCTAATCAGATCTATCTTTTCCCACCCACTTCTGCTTTCATTCAACAATGCTCCCTTTTTGAAACACTAGTGCTTTTCATATTTTTGCTTCTTCCTCATGATAGGGCTATAATCATAATCATGATCCTTCTGTTTGTCATTCTTGACCTATGATCTCTTCTTCTTGGGAGTCTTCTTCAAGTCCTCAGCCATCTCACCCTGTATTCTAATCAATTCAGCCTCCTCCATTGACACATTTGTTCTTCCCCCTCTGCAACTCATCCCTCACACTTTACATCTCCTCATCATGCTTTTTCTTTAGAGTCTTCATCTTATCCAACTCACCCTTCATTCTAATCAATTCACCCTACATGAGCATCAACGCCTCCATCCAGTGGTCCCTCTCCATCTTGAACCTCTCCTCCATCTTAACACACTTGTTCCTCCACCTCTGCAACTCATCCATCACACTTTCCATCTCCTTCACATGTACCCACCCATATTCCCCATTCTCAGTGTTGCTCACTTCAAATTCACTCTCACACTCCCACTGCTAACACAAGTGTTTGCTACACTTCTTTATCCACCTACTATTATTCAGAAATGGATTATCTAACATCTTTCCAACAGTTTCAAATTTCAATTTTCTTCGATGGAGAAAAAAAAAAATCTACCATTGCTGATTTGAGAGGACATGTAAAAATATATAGATATAGTTGTTTTTCCTCTATGAATTCTCAGCCCTCATAAGCACATATCAACTTCCTCAGAAACGCATATCAACTTCCTAAATTTAGCTGTCAGAAACATTCACTGACCTGCTAAATTTGGAAGATATGGCACTCATTAAAATTAAGAAATGCACAACACAATTAGATAAAAATTCTTCAAACATTGGAAGTTAGAATGATTATCTTCATTCAAAACATAGAATAATTTTTATGCCGACCAAGGGTGATGGTGACAAGTGTTGCCTTCAACACTAAATTTAGTAAAACTACCAGCAAAGAATCTTGAAAATTCCCAATCTGTATTCATATTTTTATGGTTTGTATTTCATTAATGTCGTACGTTCAATATTATAGTGAGAATAGGCAAATTTTTTAAGCAATAATTTTGAGGTTGCCTATTTTCATGGCTACTCAAACTTGATGGGGACATCTTAGCGAGTAATTTTGCTAATAAAAATAAGGGAGGCACCTTTGCTATTATACTTTATGAAAAGAGGTGCCATAAATCCACTTTAAATTCATTTAGAGCAAGATAAGTCAGAAATTTTCAAGTAGTGTAATCTTAGTTTGATAAAATCTTCTTTCTATTTAAGGTTTTTCTTATAATCATTCATGCACTTATTTTAGATGAGCTATATCATTAATGAGGTAGTTCTCATAAGATGAAATATGATTCTCGAAATATCCTATATCCATTTGTATATGCATATCATGTGTAATAGTGAGAGATGTGTTATCACCTGTTGGCATATTATCCTTATGTTGTTCCTTATCCTTGTATGCATCTAGGTCCTATGTTTGTTTAGTAGTAAGTGTATGAGAATGTGCTCCAAAATAACTCAAAAATATATTTGAGGAAAACATTAGAGGATCCACAGGTGGGTCTCTATCAAACGATTATATATCATCAAGACACATAAAGAAGTGCATGGGATCCACCAAGGAAAGGCCACTAGAGTTCGTGTAAGGCAATGAATCATCATGAGATCACAATAAGTCATCATCTTCATCATAATAATGTAAAGAATAGTCATTGTGCTCATCATTAAACATATCATTGATATACCATGACCCACAAGATAGGAAACAAGGACTATCAACTTCATGTGAATGTGAAAAACACATATCATTTCTAGGAATATCACTAGCAACAAAGGAAATATAATCATCGTAAAATAGAGGGGTATATCATATCTAAAAACAAGTGTAAAATGTAAACCCTAAGGCAAAAGTAAAGGTGGGTAAAAGATGGGATATGTACAAATAAGCACCAAACCCTAAAATGAGGATGTATTATTGAAGCACAAAATTGGAATTTAAGGAAGATCATATTTCTAAATATAATGTGAAATTAGAAAAATACAATGTATACCTTGATAATGAGGAGGAACCCTACAAATTGACTAGGTCATGTAAGATTGGACAAGTGTAAAGAAACATAAAATTTCCCTAGGCTTGAATTTAGACTAATGAAATAACATGGAGATACATAATATTATTAAATGATAACAATGGGGTTAATTCATTATGAAATTAAATGTTAGGGTACAAAAGTAAAGGTAGTGCATAGGGGTACTCATCTTGTTGACTGAAGTCTATAGGTCTTTGATTAAGAGTTTGGAAGAGTTGGCATTGTGTCACAAGGAGGTGTTCTTGTAGGTCAACCCTTGAAAATATGTGTAAAAGTTCAAAGATAGTTGGCAAGGGCCCTAGAATGTTGTCTTGAATGTGATAGAGATTATATTTGTGTGACCATGTGATTTTTACTTTAATCTAGAAAATAAAATATATTTTTCTATTTTTTGTTAATGGGATGAGATATTTCTCTACCACTAGCTCTAGCTCACAATATGGCAACTAATTTGTCTAAGGAAGTATTTAAACTTACTTGTGTGGTATTTGTTAGTGCAAAACTTTATGTAATTCCTGTGGCTTTTGTGCCTTTTTGATTGTAGACATTTACCTTGGTTTCCACTACTATTATTAGCGATGATACTTTATTTTGATATTGAGGTGATTGTGATGAGTTTTTGGTGACTTTTAGACTTTATCGTGACTGCTTATGCTATGACATTATTTGACGATCTTCTAGTGTGTTTTCATTGTTCATGGTCATATCATGTATGTATATGTGATTCTCATACTGTGGATTATTTGTCGATCTTTGTGGTTGGTTCTGGTTTATGAGATGTTTATGATGTGTATATTTTTTCATGCCACGTGGGGTGTTATATGCTCTGCTTTGACTATATTGCATTGAGCAAGTATGTCTGATATTCCATTTAATTGTGCAGGTATTATTGTTCCCCAATGGTGGTTAAATTGAGATGTCGCATTGGGATTTGTTTAATGGTTAGGCTTGATTATCCTACTCGTATTGAGTATGGGATGTATCTACATAAACCTATGTGTTTCACATCTGAATCAGTGGAGATTCAAGATTTCGTATGTCTTGTGCAAACCCATAACTTGATGATAGTTTATTGAGTGTTTTTCATAGTTTTAACGTTTTGCGTATATTACATGTTTAATGGATTTTATTAAATTAGGAATATTTAATATTCCATATTGTGTGATTTTATTGGTATTTTGCTAATGGAAAATGTTCTTCTAGTTTAGAATTCCATTCAAAAAGGAATTAGCTTTATAGGGAATATTATTATCCAATTTTTAAATAATCCTTAACAATTTATTAAACTAGCTATGTAGTGGAAATTAAAATGATTTAATGTTTAAGTTATATTTTAGAAAGGAAAATATTGTAATTTCTATTATGTTGGAAAACAAATAATTAAAAGTGTATTTTATATTCAATTAAAAGAAATTAGGGCTTTTTGGCTTCAAAAGAGAAAAATGAACTTATTTTATGGCATTCTTTTCTTCCAAATTTGCTCTCCAACTCTCTCAAACCCTCTCTTTCTTAGAAAAGAAAGATTTTGGTGTGCTTTGAAGGAACAATCTCATTGCTTGATTGAAGGAGGAATTGGATTGGAGTGTTCTTGTTGATGCTTGGTGTTTGTGTGAGGAAAGATTTCTTCAGAACCTTCATCATCTTGGATTTGTAGCTTGTTTGAAAGGTAAGTTCTTCAAACTCTTTCACTGAATTAAATTGTTGCTTTCTCTCCTTGCCATACCATCAATAATGGTTAGTAATGGCTTTTTTCTAAGTACGATAGAGAACATAGAGATTAGTTGCAATTGTGTTTTATTTATTTACATGAATTCATGCTTTGGAAACATGGGAAAATAAATAGAACCCTGCCAAAAATTTTGTAGAATCACCCACATGGATTTTTATTGAAGATTTAGAATGTTGTTTTCATTTCCTATAATGGGTTGTCCATTTTTTCATAAACCATGTTGAATGAAATTTACAAATTATGCCAAGGTGCCATAGTGAGCTTTAATGGAGGAATTAGGGCCTTATGGTTATTTCATGCATTTTGAAAATATAAAAAAATATTTTTATGCATTTCCTTGATGAATTATTTTGTGGGATGTGTTGTCTCACAATTGAAATGAAATTTTGCATGTTTTGAACCTATGTTGTGATTTTATGATTTTGTCACCTTGAAATCTGTGCAATTGGTCAAATTGGTGCAATGAGCATTTAGGAAGTGGTCTAGGGATAGGAGAGGGGTGGCTTTCACCGTGCGCCATGATCCAAAGTGGTCATTGGAATTTGTGAGTGAAATTTTTAAACAATATTAACATTAAACACATTGGGTAATAAAAACTAATAATAAGATCATCTATACCAAACCGCATATCATGGTGACTCAATACCCAGTTATGGGTTTGGATGTAAAGAGAATGTCATGGTGAGGAGATACCCACTTATTCTATGAGGAAGTAGTTCCCTCATTTATTCTATGAGGAGGTTATTTCCCTCGTATTGACACTCCTAGTCCTAGCCACCTAGGTCTTGTTGCAAGTATGGGCCTAACTGGTGTTGTCATTGATGTCAACATACTCTTGTTGCATTGATGATAAGGATTGGATGAGCTTGGTGCTAAGGATATTGAGAAGATCAGTCCTAATCAGGAATAGAGAGGACCAGTAGAGACAGTGAGGTAAAGATACCAGCTAAGAGGAATATTGGAGGATGTGGTTTAAAGGGTCTGCAGATATGTGTCTTAAGATGATGCAGTAAAGATTTCAGAGATCTGCATGAAGATCTGAATGAGTTATGACCTCTTAAGTAAAACTAGTTCTGACAGGTGTTCAGAGGTGACATAGTGACACAGATAGGTCTGGTGAGATCCAGAAATGCAATATCCAATTCTGCGAATTTGGTGGAGTTTTTAGGGAGTCAATGTGAAGTAACAACTCAATTGGTTCATGGTCTACAGGTCCGCAAGCATCTATTCCATTATGACAGTAATGACAGATAATGTTCTTGAGATTCCAGATGAAGGAGAGAATGATTTCAGTAAACAGAAGTAGTATGGATGCTCTTAGTGATTCAGGCAAGCTTGTGGAGGTATTTGGACTATGTCCAGTTCGTGTTGATGGTCCACATTGAAGATTGAGCTCGCATTTGAAGAACTACCTCCGGATGATGACGTTCTTCCTAACTTTGGCTGACTGGATGAGTTGCACATCCTGTGGATGATATTGAAGATGTAATGTGAAGATTGGAGTGTTCCTAGAAGATTATTGAAGTCTCAGATCTGTGTGGCCGACAGTGTGTTGATCCACGTGAAGTCTTTTGTAATTAGTCATGTTGTATTTATGTATTTTCTCTGTAATGTTTGCCGACTTAGATGATAATTCCTAATTCGATGTCTTGTATAAATAAGGAGTTGTAAAGTCATTTCAAAGTGTGTTGAGAGTGATGAGTGTGTGGTAGAGAGCAGAGGAGCGAAAGGTAGAGCAGAAGAATTGGGCTTAAATGGAACTGATTCAAGCATGGTAAAGATGCTATTCTCCAGTTCAAGTTTGTGATACTTATTATTTTGTAGACAATGTGTCTCCTATAGGCAGTGGGCCTCTTGTGAGCAGTGTGCTCGAGCAGTGAGCCCTAATTGGCATGTGCCATTTTGTTCTTTCTATTCTTCTAACAGAGAATACAATCTTGGGTTAATCACCCCGTAGTTTTTCGCTTAACCGGGTTTTCCACGTCAAAATCTTGGTGTCCTATGTGTTGATGTGTTTCTGCTCTTGATATAATGTATTATGTTTCCATGATTGATTTATTATTATGTTGTTGAATAACAAAGTGGATTTGAGTGTTTGATTAGAAGAAAGTTTTGGACAACTGATTCAGCCCCCCCTCTTAGTTGTCTGTCCTAAATCCAACAATTGGTATCAGAGCTAAGTTCCTCTAAAAGAGCTTAACCGCTTGAGGAGATCCAGGATGTCATCCTACAAGAAGGATAGTCCAAAGTTTGATGGAACCAATTTTAATCTTTGGATAAGTCGCATCCAATGCCACTTACAATGTATGGGAATGCAGTACTGGACCATGGCTTCAATGAAGTATACTCCTCCACAGAATGGCCCAAAAACTGCAATTGAAATCACAGATGCTGAAAACAATCTGTGGACTAAAGAAACTCTTCTAAGTGCCTTGTCTAATTTTGAGCTGACAAATGTTGTTGACCTACAAACTGCTTTTGAGATCTAGGAAAAACTGGAACTTTTGCATGAAGGAGACAAGTATGTTAAATGTGCAAGGCTACAGAGTCTGAAAGGAAAATTTGAAAATCTGAAGATGAGAGAAGATGAAAATATCACTACTTTTATGCCAAGAGTAAATGAGCTTGTTTGTGGCATTAGATGTGCTGGTGGAGTCTTGGATAAAAATGAAATTGTTGGCAAAGTTCTCATATCCCTTCCTGCTTCTTATAAATTTAAGGTTGTTTCCATTGAAGAATTCAGAGTTCATTCAAGTGTCACGAGAGATCAATTGGTTGGCAAATTGGCTGCATTTAAATTGACTGAGTTTGGAGATGCCCCCCCAAGACTGAATCTGCATTCAAAGCCAGTGCCTCTATAAAAGGCAAACAAAGGTTTGATCCGGGAGAGAACTCATTAAGGAAACTATCATGGTATGAAAAAGAAAGAAAATACATGGAAGAAGAAGAAGCAGAAACTGCTCAACTTGAAGCCCTTATTGCAAAGAGACTGCCAAGGGGATCTAGTAAGTATGAAGGGAAATTGCCTTTTAAGTGTTTCAACTGCAATAAAATTGGTCATTTTGCCTCAAGGTGTCTGGAAAGATTTTCAAAACCAAATCCTAACAGATCAAGGTTCCAAAAGAATTGTTACTATGTTCATGAAGAGGATGATAATGAAGGAGTAACAGATGATGAATCAGAGATAGGAAACAAATCTGGAAGTGATTGGGTGTTTATTGCCATTAAGGAAGAAGATCCAATGCCCTCTGAATCTGTCAGTCATAAAGTTGTAGAAAGAGCTCTGGCTGTCCAAATTGAAGAAAAGGATGATTGGGTCATTGACAGTGGATGCTCTCACCATATGACAGGTGACAAAAATAAGTTCATAGATTTGGAAAGGTATGAAGGAGGAGTTGTAAAATTTGGTGATAATTATGCTAGTAGAATCAAAGGTAGAGGAACTATTTCTTTTGATGGAAAGAACAAAACCAGTAATGTACTGTATGTTAAAGGCTTGAAACACAATCTTCTCAGTGTTGGACAGTTGGTGGACAAAGGCTATGATCTTCGATTCAAGAATGAAAAATGTAAGATCTTTGAAAGTTCCAGACCAGAGATTGCATCTGGTACTCAAACAAAAGGTAATATCTTCCATTTAGTTGGTACTGGTAAAAGTTGTCTATTTGTACAAATCGATCAGAGTTGGTTATGGCATAGAAGGATGTGTCATGTGAATTTTGATAATATCATCAAGCTGAGAAATACTCAGGCTGTAAGAGATCTTCCAAAACTGGTGAAACCTACAATTAGTTTGTGCAAAGAATGTCAGTTGGGGAAACAAAGCAGAGTCTCATTCAAAAGCAAGGAATAGTCTTCTACCAGATTATTAGACTTAGTTCATACTGATCTATGTGGTCTGGAAAGAATCAGGAGTGTGCAAGGTGATAGATACTTCATGTTATTAATTAATGACCATTCCCAGATGATGTGGGTTACTTTTCTGAAAGAGAAATCAGAAGCTCTTGAGAAGTTCAAAATATTCAAGGCTATGGTAGAGAATGAAACTAGATTAAAATTAAAATGTCTCAGGTCTGATAGAGGTGGAGAATTCACATCCGGTGAGTTCATAGAATTCTGTGAGAAACATGGAATAAAGAGACACTTGTCTGCTCCTAGGACTCCTCGGCAGAATGGAGTAGTGGAGAGAAAGAACCGAACCATCCAGGAAGCTTCTAGGACCATGATGATGGAAGCAAATGTTCCTCAAATCTATTGGAGAGAAGCTGTCAGCATTGTAGTCTATATTCTCAATCGAGTAAAAATCAGAAGCAATACCAGTAAGACTCCTTATGAACTTTGGTTTGGCATTACTCCTACTGTGAGGTATTTCAGAGTCTTTGGTAGCAAATGTTACATTAAAAGAGATGAAGATCTAGGAAAATTTGATGCTAGAAGTGATGAAGGAATATTCTTGGGTTATTCTACTCAAAGCAAAGCATACCGGTGTTATAACAAAAGATTAAGGAAGATTGTGGAAAGTACAAATGTGAAGGTTGATGAAGGTATTGAAAAACCCTCAAGGTTTTATGAATGTGATGAAGATGATCAGAATGATGTTTTCCAAGCCCCTTCTGAGATTCAGATTCAGACTGATCAGGTAAATCAGGAAGAAGAGATAAGTTTGAATGAACCTGTTCAGGAATCAGAAGTGCAACAAACTCCCAAAGTTCCCAGGTATGTAAGACTGAATCACTCTGAAGATCAGATCATAGGTGATAAAAGCAAAGGTGTACAAACAAGAAGAAGAATTGCTCAAGGATCAGAGGAGTATTGTCTGATTTCAAAGATTGAACCTAAGACAGTGAGTGAAGCTTGCAATGATGATAGCTGGACTAAAGCAATGGAGGAAGAACTGATGCAAATTGGGAAAAATCACACTTGGGATCTTGTTCCCAGACCTAAAAATAGGAATGTAATTGGAACCAAATGGGTCTTCTAGAATAAATTGAATGAAGATGGTGAAGTAGTCAGAAACAAAGCCAGATTGGTCTGCAAGGGTTACTCCCAAGTAGAAGGAGTTGATTTTGAAGAAACTTTTGCTCCGGTTGCAAGAATTGAAGAAGTCAAATTATTTCTTGCTTTTGCTACCCTCAAGGATTTCAAAGTATATCATATGGATATCAAATCTGCCCTCCTGAATGGTGACTTGGAAGAAGAAGTTTACATTGATCAATTGGATGGATTTCAATTGTCTGATCATGGTGATATGGTCTACAAGTTGAAGAAAGCATTGTATGGACTCAAGAAAGCTCCAAGAGCCTGGTATGAAAGATTAGATAAGCATCTTTTGAAAATTGGTTTCAACAAAGGTACTACTGACAGTAATTTGTATTTCAAAGTTGATCATGAAAATATCTTGATTGTTGAAGTGTTTGTTGATGATATTATTTTTGGAGGAAGAGATAGTATGTGCAAAACCTTTGCAAATCAAATGAAAAGTGAATTTGAGATGTCCATGCTTGGGGAAATGGATTTCTTCTTGGGTCTGCAAATCATTCAATCTAAGAAAGGAATCTTCATTTCTCAGACCAAATATGTGAAAGAATTGTTGAAGAAATTTGGGATGGAAGACTCAAAACCAATGAATACTCCCATGGCAACCGGATGTAAACTAAGCAAAGATGATGACTCTCCTAAGGCTGATAAAAAAATGTACAGGCCAATGATTGGAGGATTGTTGTATCTCACTCAAACTAGACCTAATATTATTAATGTTGTTGGTCTTGTTGCTAGATTCCAAGTTGATCCTAGAGAATCTCATGCCATGGCAATCAAGAGGATTTTTAGGTATCTAAAAGGGACAGTTGAGTATGGTTTGTGGTATCCTAGAGATCATAATTTCTCTCTTCATGCATATACAGATGCGGACTGGGTAGGAGATGTGGATGACCAGAAGAGTACCAGTGGTGGAGCATTCTTTTTGGGAAAGAGATTGGTTTCTTGGCTGAGCAAGAAATAAGAGGTAATATCTTTGTCCATTGCAGAAGCAGAATATATTGCAGCAGCAGGTAGCTGCACTCAAGTTTTGTGGATGAAGCAAATGTTAAGAGACATAAGAGTGGAGTATGAGGAGCCTATCACAATCTTCTGTGATAATTCAAGTGCAATAAGCATATCAAAGAATCTGGTGTTGCATTCAAAGACTAAACACATATCTATTAAGTTTCACTTTTTGAGAGAGCAAGTGAACAAGAATGAAGTTAGATTGGAGTTTGTGCCTTCCAAGGATCAGATTGCAGATATCTTTACTAAACCTCTACATAAGGAATCTTTTGAGTATCTCAGGGAGAAGTTAGGGGTTATTACCCCTCCGGTGATGAACTAAGGTGCACTGAGGTGCATCAGTCTAGTGGATATCACAGTCATATCTTGCGATCCGGATTGATGATGGGGAGCTGCTACTCAGGGGGAGCAGCTGGTATGATTCAAAAGTGGTGAAGTTGTAAGTATGTGCCCTTTGCCATTGATGTCAAAGGGGGAGAGAAGACATGTAAAAAACAAGTGGTTACTGATCAAAGGGGGAGTAGGAAAGAAAGAGAAGTTGTGATAGTAAGGAGAAGTTCTTGTCTTGTTGGTTAAAACAATTTTTCACATCATATGTTGCCATCAATGACAAAGGGGGAGATTGTTGCAAGTATGGGCCTAACTGGTGTTGTCATTGATGTCAACATACTCCTATTGCATTGATGATAAGGATTGGATGAGCTTGGTGCTGAGGATATTGAGAAGATCAGTCCTAATCAGGAACAAAGAGGACCAGTGGAGACAGTGAGGTAAAGATCCTAGCTAAGAGGAATATCTGAGGATGTGGTTCAAAGGGTCTGTAGATATGTGTCTTAAGATGATCCAGTAAAGATTTCAGAGATCTGTATGAAGATTTGAATGAGTTATGACCTCTTAAGTAAAACTGGTTCCAGCAGGTGTTCAGAGGTGACAGAGTGACACAGATAGGTCCGGTGAGATCCAGAAATGCAATATCCAATTCTACGGATTTGGTGGAGTTTTTAGGGAGTCAATGTGAAGTAACAAATCAATTGGTTCATGGTCTGGAGTTCTGCAAGCATCTATTCCATTATGACAGTAATGACATACTGTGTTCTTGATGTTCCGGATGAAGGAGAGAATGATTTCAGTAAACAAAAGTAGTATGGATGCTCTTAGTGATTCAGGCAAGCTTGTGGAGATATTTGGACTATGTCCAATTCGTGTTGATGGTCCGCATTGAAGATTGAGCTCGCATTTGAAGAACTACCTCCGGATGATGATGTTCTTCCTAACTCTGGCCGACCAGATGAGTTGCACATCCTGCGGATGATCTTGAAGATGTAATGTGAAGATTGGAGTGTTCCTAGAAGATTATTGAAGTCTCAGATCTATGTGGCCGACTGTGTGTTGATCCACATGAAGTCTTTTGTAATTAGTCATGTTGTATTTATGTATTTGCTCTGTAATGTTTGCCGACTTAGATGATAATTCCTAAGTCGATGTCTTGTATAAATAAGGAGTTGTAAAGTCATTTCAAAGTGTGTCGAGAGTGATGAGTGTGTGGTAGAGAGCAGAGGAGAGAAAGGCAGAGCAGAAGAATTAGGCTTAAATGGAACTAATTCAAGCATGGTAAAGATGCTATTCTCCAGTTCAAGTTTGTGATACTTATTATTTTGTAGACAGTGTGTCTCCTGTAGGCAGTGGGCCTCTTGTGAGTAGTGTACTTGGGCAGTGAGCCCTAATTGGCATGTGCCATTTTGTTCTTTCTATTCTTCTAACAGAGAATACAATCTTGGGTTAATCACCCTGTGGTTTTTCCCTTAATCGGGTTTTCCACGTCAAAATCTTGGTGTCCTATGTGTTGATGTGTTTCTGCTCTTGATTTAATGCTTTATGTTTGCATGATTGATTTATTATTATGCTGCTGAATAACAAAGTGGATTTTAGTGTTTGATTAGAAGAAAGTTTTGGACAACTAATTCACCCCCCCTCTCAGTTGTCTATCCTAAATCCAACAGATCTCTCTTCATTCTTTCCATTGTTGGATTTAGACTCAATGTGTGATGTATTCCATATACTTATTTATGCATTGTGATGTTGATCCATGCTTATATTGTGTTGTTGGATATACCTGGTGTTTGGCATGTGTGAGCCTTATCGCCCTTGTTTGGAGTGAGTGTGTATTCTTCCCATGTGCAATCATCTCCTTAGTACAGTGGGGTGGGCCTGAGGGTACCACATGGTTGGGTGGTGCTATACCATAGTTGGGGACTCACAAGTTTTTTAGGATTATCTTGGAGTTTGCATTCATGGCATGGATTCCTTTGTTGATTCATTTTGATTATCATGTTGCATTGTATTGATTTGAGGGGTACTTGTATAAATTTTAGGACGTTGGTGTCCTAGCTTTGTAACCATTTATTGTAACATTGATATGAATTGATCCTCTTGATGATGAGGACTTGTAAACTGTCCACATAAGTGGTGGTATTCCATTTATTGGTTTGGTACTTCAGCGTTGGTGTCAAAGGCACGTTTCGATTCACTATGCTTTTCCTTTATTGCAATTTTGTCACAAATGATACAAAAAGGACAAATCATCTTTTGGTGCTTAAAAATAACTCATTTTTAGAAAAATGTGTAATTGTATTGATGTTGAATAGAAGTTTTCACCAAATTTTGGGTTGAATTACTCAAATCTAGGCCATTTAAGTAATTTTTGTATTTTTGGACCTATTTTCTGGAGAACCACAGTCATGGGTGCTCGTGTCCCAAGACCCCAGCACTGGGCGCTAGTGTCCCAAGACTACACCATTGGGCGCTAGAGTCTTGGGCAGTGGGCTCCTCCTTAGGGCTCCATACCCTACTTGGCTGTCCTGTTATGCCCATTCAATCCTTTTGTTGAGACTTTTGTTAGAAAATATACTTATGCCCCCTCGAAACAACCTAGGCTTGCATTTTGGTGTCTATGTAATGTATTCTAGAAACTTGCCTCTTTTTGGTGTTGGAAAACGTAATTGAACTTTGACCAACCTAGTTAGACAACTTAAGTTAAGTCTTCCACTAACACCGTTTGTATGAGAACGAATGATTTCATTGTAGTGTGAGTATTATGTCACTCATGTGTGTCGCATGAGTGTGGGTGTAGTGTGTTGACACTTGTAATACCTTTAAACAAAATAAATTTATGTTCTTTGCTTTAACTAAGTTAATGCCTTGGGCAAAAGCTTGGGGCATTACATTTGGTATTAGAGCCCAAGTTGCAACACTAGGAGCTCTGGATTGTGTGCTTGCTCTTGTGAGTATTAGAGTACTTGTTCTATGGTTTCTTATGTGCATTTGGATACAATCTTAAATCCTTGTTTTCTATGAACCTTGTATCTGATGGCATGGTGATATGAATTGTTGGTCATGCTAACTCATGCTATGTATTTAGGGAAGAATGACTCCTAGACCCTATTGTAATTGTGAATGGGAACGTGATAACCCTGAGTGAGAATCCCCAGAGATATAGAGGCACAACTCACCTATGGTCAGGCATGCACCACCAGAGGAGAAATTGGGTGCACCGCAGGTAGTAACTCTTCTTCAGGAGAGTTTGGAGAGATTGGGGCCTCATAAGGAGGTAGCACATTCAGGTAGTTCTCGCCCTTCCTAGGCTAGGTTTGAGGGGTAGAATAGTGATGGTGAGAGGGAACGCTCTAGGAGCCCACATCGATCTAGAGTGGGAGATGTACCCTTAAGGGAACAACCTTGTTAGAATAGGTAGGTAGTGGATGAGGATAGCATGCTATCAGCACATATGAGAGATTTGTTGCGAGCCCAAATACCTACTTTTGAGGGTATTTCAAAGGGATCAGAGGCCGAGAACTAGCTCTTGGCTTTGGATAGATGTTTTGTGATGCACCCCTATGGTATCAATACCAAGGTTCGATGTGCTATTATGCATTTTCATTGATTTTCTTCTACCTGGTGGTGCCAGGAGGAGAAAAAATGTCATTTGAACATTGCGATAGTTTCTTGGGAGACATTCTTGGAGAGGTTTCACTGATGATACCTTTCAGATCATTTTAGGATAGCATGTTATCAGCACATATTAAGCTTGCTTAGGAGTGCATGAGTCTATGTTTAGCCTTGATCTATACTTGACATGCCTAGATTAGCTTTGTCTAAGTTAAGTGGATTATTTTCCTATTCTTGGAGCACCACTATTCTTAATGAGATTTTCCTATTATTGGCTCAACTATTCTTAGTCGATTATGCTCTATATGTACTACATCTTGTAACCTAATTCATCATCTCTTATTTTGCATTCCAATTATCATTGTTTGCAATACCTCTTTTCTTGCAGGTTGAGTGTGCTCTTGTTTGTCTCGAGTGGTTGGATTTGGTGTTCGCATTCACTCAATGTTCCTAATTTCTACATGGTATCAAAGAACGATTGTTTGAATGTTTGTTCAAATTTTATTGTGAGATCTTGAAAGTATTTGCATTATTCGATTTACTTGTATGATATGTGGGATCTCTTCCCTAGGCCAATTTTTTTTATCTTGGTAGATCTGGAGTGTTTTCTGCAGTTTAAGATGCGTTTAGGGTGTTTTGATGGTCTGCAGGCTCAATTGAGAGGAATGTTTAGAGTATCAGAGATGTTTTACTTTTTTGTAGGTTTGGCAAAGGCGTATCTATCAAGATTTTATAGGAACTTGCCCCTATTCTTTATGTTGAAGGGAAATCTGACCCGATTGGTTTTTTTTCAAGAGGCAAACTAAAAGGCCACAACCTGTTGTGAGGCTCATGACCTATTTTAAGGCTCATAGAATGCACACAAGGTTATAGCCTATTGTAAGGGACCCATTTTAAGGTTCGTAGCCTGAAGAAAAAGGTTGCAACCTACCTCAAGTCTCATGGCCATTAGAGAAAGCCTCCCAATGATATAGGAAGGCGTTGAAATTCACCCTGAAGGCATCCAATTGTGCCCTAAGTTCAAATGGAAGAGTGCATAAAGGGAACCCCTATTTTTGGAGTGATTTATTTGTGCAAGAGAAGGCAATTTGTTTCTACAAGCAAGAAGTTCAAACTTGCCTGGAATCAAATAAAATTTCTACCTCAAAAAACATCAGTTCAGCCTGGTTTGGAAGCTAGATCAACCAGTTTGCAAGGCGTTTGGATAAATCTCCAAGTTCACCCCTATCACAACCAATTTGCAAGGTGTTTTCAATTTGGAAAAATCTACAAGTTCACCCCTATCACGGCTAGATTTTACAAGGTAATTGGACATCAGTTTTATCACTGAGGAGGGGTGCACTATTTTTCTTTTTTTTTTTAAATTTTTGGCCCAAGGCATTGAAATTTTTTATTTCTTTTTGAGGTGCAAAAATAGGCAATTTTTTAAAATTAGAGTGTCAAATTTAAAAACACATTGTAACCAATTTGGGCTCAATCACACTAATTTTATAAAGTGCCACTACATGACCCAAAATTGGATTTTTTGCGTACACACTCAATTATAAAGTGCTGAACTAAGGGAGGGATCTAGATATTTTGAATCAAGGGGGGTGTATTGATGTCATTCCTTGCACACTTCTAAATCTTCTTTGTAATTTTCCTTTCCACACTTAATTTTTTGCAAAACTACTTCAACAACAAGGATTCACAATAGGTAATCAAGCCACTGACCCCATTTAATTATCATGTGTGGAAATCTACAATTCAACTTGTGTTAAAGAATAAAGGGTTACATAGGGTAATGATGGGCACTAAAAGAGAACCCACTATTGATACAGAGAAGGATAAATGGTTTAACAAGTGTGATCAAGCCTTTGGTTTTATGTGTCCAAATATAACTTCTAATTTTTGTTTCACGTAGAAGCCTTGAAAATACCCAATGAAGTTTGGCTAGCATTAGAAAAACACTTTGGGAAGGTTGATGAGATGAGAGCTCATGAATTGGAGAATAAGCTATTTAGTCTGAGTCCAAGTACTTTTGACACCTTAGAAGACGTCTTCACCAAGTTTAAATTTGTAAGGTTGCAATTAAAAGAGTGTGGAATCGAAAACAAAGATGATCAACTTTTTATTTCAATTCTCTCCAAGTTAGGATCTGATTATTCAATATTTATATAGATACTTTCTACTCCACTAAAAGAACTCTTGGAGCCCCATAGACAATGCCATCCTTAGATGACTTCATTGCAGACTTAACTAGGGAGCAAGATAAGTTAATACACATGGGTACCCTAAAGATATCAAAACCTCAAGCTCTCTTTGCTGGGAATGGGGGACATAATGCTTCAAATAACAAAGGGGAGAAGAATAAAAAAGACAAGGAGATCAAGAAAGAACAAAAATATGAGCCTAACACAAAATCTTCTTCAAATCAAGGGAAATATAAGAAAGAGAAAGTCAAGTGCACCTATTGTAAGAAACTCTGGCACGATGAGCACATATGTATGAAGAAACAGATAGACCACCTCACTCATCTTCTTAAGAAGCATAACATAGGGGTCCCTGAATCTATCAAAGAGTCCTCATCAACCAAAGAAACTTCTAAGACAAAGTAAAAAGGTACAGAGAAATATAAGGGCAAGGTACTAGTTGTAGTAGCATCATCATTGGTTCCATGTTGGATTATTGACTCAGGTGCTTCACACCATATGGCTTCTTCATAGGTTTTGGTTCCTTCCATAGAGTCTTATAACATGTATAGCATCACTTTGGGTAATGAAACACTAGTTGTTGTTGTAGGGAGAGGGTTTGTTGAAGTTCAAGGTGGCACATTCACAAATGTTCTAAGTGTACCTTCACTTTCAACTAATCTCCTATCAGTGTATCATATTGCTCACATAGGGAAGGGCATGTGAGTTGAGTTTACTCTAGATTTAGTTGAGATCAGAGAGTTTCATAGCAACAACTTAATGGCTTTGGGAAGGGTAGATCACCATGCTAGGTTATACACCTTCTCACACTTTGCCCCTGATATTTCTCCTTCTGACCATCCATAGAAGATTCCAGAGGTAGAGTTTTCTTCTTCTTCTAGTTCTAACAACGAGGACAATGATGGGGTGCCATCTCCATCCATCTCGAGTCTCATTTTGGAGGATGAGGAGTCAACATTTGATTCACCCACATTCATCTCTCTTTTGGCTAGACAAATACTTCAAAGTACATGTACTAGGGTATCAAATCAAGTTGGTGGTTGAATTACATTTCCACATTATAGGGCACATGCTTTCTATGCCTCCTCTTTTGAGTTCTGTGTTTCTCCTTTGAGAGTTTCTAGCGATTCATTACAGCAGGGTCATATTCAACATTCACTTCATTGGGACACACCTCTGATAGAAATCTCTTGGTTGTTTGTAGAGTCTCACATTTCAGATCTTGATGACACCTTGGAGGATCTCATCTTCCTATTTGACGATAGTGCTCATACACTTGCTAGTACTATAGAGTTCAGAGAGGCTTCACCAAGGGCTTCCAGAGATTCTTAATAGGACATCTTGTGGGATTTGCTTTGTAGCCACATGGCATGCATTCACATTCCACTTTTATACATCAGTTCTTCACATCTTGTTCTTCATCAGTCTTCACATGATTTTGAGAGGTCACTTGTTTTAGTTAGGCCTGAACCTCCTGATTTGATTGTGACTCGTTTTGACATCAGCATGACAATATTTGTGTAGTATTTTGAGATAGGGTATATCATGAGACTTACCACTTTGCCATACTTCTTTGAGATTCACCATTGAAGTTGTTTCTTCCTAAGGGGAGAAACATCATTTGCCACAAATGGATCATTTTCAGTATTCATACAGGGTCATTCTCTTTTGGCATAGGGGCTACTTCATTGTGGGGGAGATACATAGTCTCTTTTACTCTCCTATGGGGGGATCATATCTGCATCATCACAGTCAGAGTGGCATGGTTTCAAGCTTTGTGTAGAGTTATCATCTTCGAGGAGGCTTTCTAGTCTTCTTCATTTTCTTCTCTCTTTTGGAGTGAAGTTTTTTCCCACAAGGTTTTCTTCCTTTCTCCACTTTATGAGAGATTGCATTGCATTGTACATGGGTACCTAATCAGGCCTAGTTGCCAGGACCCATCTTCATTTAGCCCACCTAAGCTATGCTTAATGGTGGGCATTGGTGTATAATAAGCTTACTTAGGAGTGCATGAGTCTATGTTTAGCCTTGAGCTATACTTGGCATGCCTAAATTATCTTTGTCTAAGTTAAGTGGTTGCTTTTACTATTCTTGGAGCACCACTATTCTTAGTGAACTTTTTCTATTATTGGCTTGACTATTCGTAGTCGATTATGCCCTATATGTACTACATATTGTAAGTTAATTCATCATCCCATATTTTGCATTCTAATTGTCCATTGTTTGCAATACTCATTTTCTTGCAGGTTGAGCGTGCTATTGTTTGACTCAAATGGCTGGATTCGGTGCTTGCTTTCACTCAATGTTCTTGATTTCTACAAATAATACATGATGGCATAGGTCATGCATGATGGTTGGCATAGAGATGTGGTATCATACTTTATCAACAATAGGTGACCAAACTACTTTAATCCCACATAGAGGTGTACCATTAGACTAAAAATCTCTTTCTTCATGGTCAATTTAGGTAGTTTATGTACAATATAATTATACACTATTTTCAAGATTGTAGTGAACACAATGAACAATATCTATCAACACTACAAAGCATCTAATTAGACACAAAATAAGTATGGAAATAAATGAATAATAATAAGGCACAACCAGTCTACAACACAAGTAAAATTCTAAAGTTAAAATGAGTTAATGCTTGTCAATGACAATTTTTTTTTTCATAATACAAAAAATACTATCTAGCTCTTTCCTTAAAAAGAAGCACATCAAATTCCCTGAAACATAATCATGTAAAAAAAATTTAGATCAAAAGTCTAAAATATGGCCCAACACATGTGGCCATTGGAAAACATTTATCATCAACATTGTTTCCTCAAAATTAATTTGGGAAAGAAAATAATTTGAAAAAATAATCCTAACCAATTCATACCTATTGAAAACTTGAAGGCATGTATTATATAATGGATGTGGTGCAATGCAAGTGAAATTGATAGATGCATGGCCCCATGGTAGTCAAATATTTATTTTGTTGTATTAGCAATAATGATCGATATTAATGAGGGTTTTTGCTTGCACCACCATTTATTCTTATCGGCATTTGAAATGAAAAGGATGTGGTGGTCAAGTACTTACATCTAGATTAAATGATTACATCATGTCCAACATGGGCATTGGGCAACTACACTGGTTGGACAAACATTGAATAAAATCTAACAATGCATTTGTTTTAGAGTTGACCTGACCCTTTGCTAACTCAAAGCTTGCAAGTACATAATGCACATAAATTATGGTGACATGGGATAAATGCCACCTTCTACCATAACATGCAAACACAAGCTCAAAAATAAACATTTGTGACCTAAAATTTGAGACTGCTACGTATGTCCTATATGGGAAGAGAGACTCAACCTAATAGAAGGGGAGAATCCTAATAGAGCTTTCTTGGGAGAAGATGTATACCTGAAACTAGCTAAAGGAAATCTATAGGGAATAACAATTAGCATGCCCAAAAAATTGTCACACAATATGTATGGAGGGTGCCCCTTTTCTGAAGTGTGTCTTGCATCCTCTCTTCCCAAGCACTCAAAAGGCTACGAGAGGCAAGTTTTTTTTTTCATTCTTTCAATTTTTCCTACTAAGTGAACTCAAGTCATACATTTTAGTTGTGCATGTTTACTTGTGAAAAAATAACAAATTATTATCACTATAGTATCTGCCAAAGGTAGGAATTACAAATTACAAATCCATGCTCAGTCTTCCATAAAAAAAGAAGCATTGTAATTATAATTTATCCATAATATATAGTGGATTTGATGTCAATGAAAGTTTGAGCAATCAAAGAGAATTCATTTCCAACTAAGAAGATGAGAGATAATTTCTTTTCTAAAAGTTTTATTTGATTTTTTTAATTGAAAAAGCATCTAATATATTCATATTATGATTTAAAACTTTGAAAAGTATAAATTAGAAGGGTTTATACTTCCACAGAGATATGTCAAGAACACTTTCATTACTCCATCATCTTTCAAAATTTATTTTCTACATGGCATTTACATGTGTCAAGAATACTTCTACATCACCATCACTTAACGCTACATGTGAATCCAGAGTCAATTCTTAGAGAACTTCTAGAGATTCATCACAGTAGAAGATTTATATTAGTTCCTTTGCTTCCACAAATTTTAGAGTTGCTTCACAAAATGCTTCCAATGAACCTTCAAAGTAGTACTTCATTTTAGCCACATGGCATGCAATTTTTCATATTTCTATCTTTTCGAGGAAATTTTTTTTCCCACAAGATTTTCTTTCTTTCTCCACCTTATGAGAGATGCATTTGTACATGAGTACCTCATCAAGCCTAGTAGCTTGGACCCATCTTTATTGTGCCCACCTAAGTTATTCTTAAGGGGGATTGTTAGTGTAGAAATACTAATGTTATTATATATTATTTAATAAGTAATTATATTATATATATTTCACACATGGATTTAAGCCACCTTAGGTGGTTGTGTGATGACTTGGAGAGTTTGACACAATTCTCCAAGATACATGTCACCACTATGCCACTTGGCAAAGAAGGATTGCCACTACTCCTTTAGTATTGGGATCAACTTCTGATTCAACCCAATGACTAACCACTATATGTACAACACACTTTGTTTATCAAATTACTCCAAATTTGTGATCAACATTGGCTTTGTCGATCCTTGTTTCTAACAGTATTTGCATGAAAAGATAATCATGCTTTTACCATGAGGATTACCACTCATGATGTCGACCAACCAAAGGCAACTATTTTATAGCTAAGTGTGAGGTGAAATTCTATAATGACGCTCTCAACCCCACTTTCCATCCCATTTAGATTATTGACATGGAAACTTGGTTCGATTATAGCCAAATATCTAATAAGAACAAAGTCCCATTTACAAATTTGAAGCTTTTTGACATCACTAAGGTATTGATCACTAAATGCCAAGATGCTCAAATTCCTGTCAACACCTAGGAACAAATTTAAACAACCTTGAAGGTAACTTTATATCTTTTAAATTGTGAAGAGTATTTACACATCAAATGGCTTGATTTACATTAGGGAGTTCACATGCATGTGCATGACTAAATCTACCAATTCAATTGAATAAGGATAATGCTCATGGTGCAAGATGATGCTTCTATTCTCATTCTCAACTTCAAGAGTGGATTATAAGAACATATGTTTTGGGAATTGAAATACACCCCTTATGACACCTGATGTTGTGCTTAATCAAGCACAATTATTAGAAGAGAATATTACTACCCATTCTATTGAGTCTTATCCTTCATTTCTTTTTTCATTCTATAACATTAATTTCCTAGTTACAAGAGCCTTATTCATAAGAAAAATCTTCTCTTATCCATCCTTATTCTAATGGTACTATTTATCCCTCTTTTGACACTAAAAAATATAGTAATTTTTTAAATTATTTTGAAAAGAAGTAACATGAAAATTTTTGTGTTTTAGATTAAAGAAGGAGACTTTAATTGCATAATCATCCTAGTTCAGAAAAGAAACACATTCGCATCTAGACTTTTGGTCTTGATAAGGCCTATGATGAGTTGAATGGTCTTGACTCAATCTTGATGCACCATCACACTACTCCAAGTTGTTTGTTACAATTTATTTGCCACTCATGTTTACCTCACACATGCATTTTCATACATTTACCCTACTTTTTATGAGGTCAAATGTCATTATTCCTTCCAAACCAATACAATCAATTATCACTCCCTCTACATTGGTCATGTGCTACAATCATATTTGTTGTAGTACATCTCCCTTTATGATCTCTTCATGCTTCTACAAACTGTTGGTTTGAATCTTATCTAGTGATCCACATAATCTCCCTTTGACACAATAGAAACCTCTAATGATCTTGGGATGTGAAAATCCTTTGATCCTCCACATTGGTGCTAGATCTCATGACCCTTACTCCTCACATATGCATATGCTCACAAAGTTTCTTGGGCCCACTACTTGCCAAGCCATATTAGAGAAACCAATCCTATAGTCTATTATGTTATGTGATACTATCATTTCCTTGGTCATACACCATCCATTGATCTAAGACCTCATCCTATGCTTTATCTATCTAAAGAGTCGATATGAGCTCTAACATGTTTTATGAGGTGTACATGCCAATCATTATGCTAGGTAATCTATTTTGTAGGCCCCTTTATTATGTATTTCTTTCATGATCTCCCACTAATGCCATCCTCCCTTAGCATGTGCATGCCACTAATGAATTGGACCCACCCCTTTCTAACTCATCCTTCATCTAGCCAATGGCACAACTCCTCTTGCTGAGCACATTTGATATTATTCCAACTATGAATTAGATGTTAGATCAAATTTAATTTGATGAACCATGCATCTTGAAGGATCCATTAAGCTCTAACACTACATGGGATTATGCCAACCATTGGTCATGATCTCATCATATGGTTGCCACATTAACCCTTCTTGTGATGAGCTCAACAATGGTATTTGCCTTTCCCTTCCTCTGTATGCTTGCATAAATGTTCATATGATCCATTCTCATTGGCTTTGCCAATTTGGTTAACCCCTTCCATTCAATCTACAATAGTTTATCCCTATGATGAAATGTAGATCAAAGCACAATAAAATTTGATGACTTCCTCTTCACAAAATCTCTCTATGGCATATTCCTACACCTCTTTGTTTTGCAATGAAAATCCCAACATGATATTTTAAAATCACGAGTATGTGGAAAGATTACAAATGCATTAATTTGGTATTTAGACTAATTAATCAGTGATATAAAGAGTAATAGGCTCAATAATCTCCTTATTATTCCTTAGCTCAATTCAATGCATGTGCTTAATGGTTTATAATGTTGTGATTCTCTTCTCAAATTCAACACTTCCATTCCATTGTAGGAATGTCAAGGTTGTTGACTCCTTCATAGTAATGAAGTGCTAGAGTCCTCATTGGATTGGAAGACTTGTTTAACAAAGTTAATTGGGTGGTTGAGTTTGATGAGGATGCAAATCAAGACTCAAAACTATCTTATGATTGGATGTTCATCCATGGACCACTTTGGATTCATTAAAAAAAACAAAATATTTTAGCTAAGTGGTTGATAACTTATGTGAGGCCCCATATTAGAGGATAATGTTATGATTTGATGATCATGTTATGATGACATGAAAGATTCGAACCAAAACTACCTATTGCACGTAAATAGTTTAGCAGTAAATGAGATACATAAAAGTGGTGTAGTCACGGTTAGGAGGGTCAACAGAGTGAACAGTCCAGACCGTGCAGCAAGAGTATACACAATGGAAACAACTTGATCATAGAATGCAAACATAGATTCATTCATTCAATATATCATAGATCCAAAATACAAATAGCCCAGAAACATACAGGCTTACAATTAGGGCTCATAGGCCCGATTCTCCAGTTACAATGTATGCACAAGATATGGCTTTGGCATGCCTTACAAAAGGCATTCCAAACTATCCAACTTGTAAATTATGCTAACTACTTTCTTAGGTATCTATTACATGATTATATATCATCTTCAGAACATAAGATTCCTCTGCGTCAACCAAGGATGGCTAAAAACTCTGAAGAAAGAGGTGTAACATGTACATGGATAAGTCAGACCTAATCATATAGAACTCCTTCGTAAATGAATAGAATAGCGTGCGGATCTCAAAGAAGGTCAGCCATGATCCAAACAACATTCAATGATGTGTCATTTAGCTCCACAAGTCGTGCAAGTGCTTCGTAAATCTTCTCCTTTAGTTGATTGTCTGATACTATCAGGATGCTCTACTATGAGGAAAATAATCGATCTTCTGATAGCGATATATTTTCAGTACATGATCCAAATGATCTAAATTTTGGATATGGTGTACATGAATATGTCCATATACTAAATCCAACTCCGTAAGGTCTGAAATGAAACTGTGGCAGAATGTGGACCAAAATACTGAAACGGCTACTAACTGAAATGACTAAACTAAACTAGAAAATGAAAGAAAACAAACTGAAATGCAAATTTTTTTAGTTGATGCAAGATTTCTTTGAACCAGGGATGCTCCTACATTAAACACCTGGGGTTGTTAAGAAAGTAAGTCCCTCACTTTGCTGGGGCTAAGGGAAAACCAAAACGGTTCACCTCAGCCTGAGAAATCTAAGATGAGTCTTCTTCCAGTCTACCTTTCCACTTCACAAGATATTCTTTATATTGCTTGCCTCTGGTGTTGCGTCCAATTCTACTATCCAAGATGTCTTCAATCTGCTCCAGTGCTTGTTTTGGTAACTTCTTCTTCCAGTCTACTTTAATGCTATCACTGAACTCTTCTTCATGATACTGATATAGGTCTACAATATTGAAAATAGGTGATATACCCAATGTCTCTGGTAGCTCCACTTCATATGCATTTCTTAAATCAAACTTCCTGAGTATCCTACATGATCCAAACTTCTTCATTTTCAACTTGTTATATGTCCCAACTGGAAATCTCTCTTTTCTTAGATATACCATTACCTCATCTCCAACTTCAAACTCTTTACGTCTCCTGTTCTAATCTACTTGCTCCTTATACTTACTGTTCATCACTTCTAAATGTTTCTTAACATGATTATGCACTATCTGCATGTGTCCTGCAAATTCTTTTGCTTCTACACTCCTCTTGTCTTCCATGCTGATGTCTCTCAACTCTGTTACTCCTCTAGGGTTTACTCTAGTAACAATCTCAAATGGTTTTCTTCCAGTACTCCTATTCACTAAATTATTGTATGCAAACTCTTCTTGTGATAGAATCAAATCCCAACTTCCTATCTTCTCTCCAACCAAGCATCTCAACAAGTTTCCCAAGCTCCTATTTACTACTTTTGTATGTCCATCTATCTGTGGATGAAATGTTGAACTTAACTTCAAATCTGTCTCCATCTTATTCGAAAGTGTCTTCCAAAAGTATCCAAGAAATCTTGTATCTCTATCTGAAATTATGCTCTTAGGTAATCCATGCAATCTCATGATCTCCTTGAAAAATAGGTCAACCACATGCACTGCATCAATTGTCTTTTTACAAGGTATGAAATGTGTCATCTTTGAAAATTTTTCCACTACTACAAATATTGAATCATGTCCCTTCCTAGTAAAGATCCCATTATGGAATCCATGCTTATGTCTTCCCAAGGACTCTCTGATATTGTCAATGGTTTATACAATCCAATTTTTTGACTACTTCCTTTTGCAACTTGACAAATTCTGCAACTCTGCACAAACTTCCTAACATCCTTATGTATTTAAGGCGAAAAAAAATGTTCACTTACCAAATCTACTATATTATCAATTCCAAAATGTCCTACCAATCCACCACTATGTTTCTCCTTTATCAGATTATCTCTCATTAAACTCCTAGGTATGCATAACTGACTTCCTTTAAACAACATATCTTCTTAAATGAAATAGTCCAGCCACTTACTCCTATCTGTCACAATAGGTTCCTTACACGCTTTCCAAGGTTCTGCAAAATCAAGATCTTCTTCATGCATGTTCTTTAATTCCTCAAATCCTATCACTTCAACTCTCATCTCTGTCAGCAAGTTCCTTCTTCTACTCAATGCATCTACATATTTGTTTGATTTTCCACTCCTATGCTTCAATACATAAGTATAACTTTGCATGAACTCTACCCATCTCATACATCTCTGATTCAACTTTTCTTGACTGTTCAAATACTGCTAAGCTTGATGATCTGTATACAACACAAACTCCTTCTCCACTTCTTCAAGGCTTGAATTATGGCATAGAACTCCTGATCATAAACTGAATATCTTCTCCTTGCATCATTCAACTTCTCACTGAAATATGCTACAAGTCTACCTTCTTGACTTAACACTGCTCCTATTGTATTTCCACTTGCATCACAATCTACTTGAAATACCTTATTGAAATCCAGTAATGCCAATACAGGTTGCTTTGTCACTTTCTGCTTTAATAATTCAAAACTTTTATCTACTCCTGATGTCCACTTAAAGTCTTTTCTGTCACCTCTCATTATCTCTGTCATAGGGTTACATACTGAATTGAAATTTCTAATGAACTTCCAGTAGAAACTAGCTAATCCATGAAATGATCTGACTTCTCCAATGCTCTCAGGTGTAGGCCACTCAACAATTGCTCTAACTTTCTCAGGGTCCATCTTCAATCCTTCTGTAGAAATCACAAATCCCAAGTATACCAATTCTTCCTTCATGAAACTACACTTCTTGATGTTTATCAACAATTTATCTTCTCTCAGTCTCTGCAATACTTGTCTTAGGTGCCACAAATGTTCTTCTTTTGTCTTACTATAAATCAAAATATCATCCAAATATACAATAACAAACTTACCCAAGAATTTCTTTAATACCTCATTCATTAATCTCATGAAAGTACTTTGTGCATTTGTCAATCCAAAAGGCATCACTAACCACTCATATAATCCTTCATTTGTCTTAAAAGTAGTCTTCCATTCATCTCCTTCTCTAATTCTGATATGATGGTATCCACTCTTCAAGTCTATCTTTGTAAAATATTGTGCTCCACTCAAACAATCCATAATATCATCCATCTTAGGTAAAGGAAATCTATACTTAACTATGATCTTGTTTATTTCTTTAGATTCTATACACATTCTCCATTCTCCATCCTTCTTCTGTGCTAGCACTACAGGTACTACACAAGGGCTCAAGATTTCTCTAATCAAACCTTTCCTCAACAATTCATGTATTTGTTTATTCAATTATTCATTCTCTTTCAGTGTCTTTTTGTGTGCTTCTTTGTTAGGCAAACTAGCTCCATGTATAAGATCCATGTGATGACCGATACTTCTAATTGGTGGCAATCCTTTAGGTACATTATCTGATATGATGTCTTCATACTATGTGAGCAACTCTATTATCTCCTTCGGTTGTGATTCTTCAGTCTCTATCTACAGGTTTTCAGGCTTCTTAGAATCAAAGCATAACACATATTCTCATGTCTCAAACCATCCAAAAATTTTCTTCCATCTACCAAACATATTCTAGCATTCCCACATACTTCACTCTTAGGATCATCTTCCAAAGGAATCAAGGTAATTCTCTTTCCATTTGATGTTATAGTATATGTATTATTTCTTCCATCATGTATAGCTTTTCTATCATATTGCCATGATCTACCCAACAATATATGACATACATCCATAGGCATAATATCACACAATACTTCATCATGATAAGATCCAATATGAAATTTTGCCAAACATTGTTCACTCACCAGTACCTTATTATCATCCTAAATCCATGCTATCTAATACGGCTTAGGGTGTTTCAATCTCTCCAATTTTAGTTTAGTCACCATCTCCTTTGAAACCAAATTATCTGAACTACCACTATCAATTACAACTTTACAACATTTACCTCCTGATTTGCATCTGGTTCGGAACAAACTTTTCCTCTACAGTGGTTCCTCATTTGTCTCTGCTTGAAATAGTGTTCTCCTCATGACAGGTGATTCTTCTTTCACAAGTTTGCCAACTGAACTAGGTGATCCAACAAGTTCTTCCACATAAGTTGCTCTTCCACTATTCTCTGTCTTCTTACTTGTACTTCCTTGATTACATTCAAATGCTCTATGTCCTTCACCTCCACACTTAAAATAGGTTCCTCTGAATGTTCTCCTATCAGGTTCTCTTCCATCTCTTATGTATCCTTCACTATGGTAAGAATTAGGGTTTCCTCTACGATAGAAAATTTTGTCATCTCTCTGATATGAATTGTTATCTCTGTCCTCCTTAAATGGGCTATCTTGTCTATTCTACTCTGCAAATGATATTTCTCCTCCAGAAAATGTTCTACCTCTCTAGAAATTACCTCCTCTTCCTCTCTGTCTCTGCTCATGCTTCTTGTTCAACTTTTCCTCAACTTTTAGGGTAAATTGATATGCTTCTTCCAGAGATGTCATCCTCACTAAATCTAGTTCTTCTTGTATGTTCAATCTCAGTCCATTGATGTATCTAGCCACTTTCTCCTTGCTTGCTTCACTATGTCATGTCCTTATGATCATCTTATGAAATTCTTCAGTGTACTCCTTCACAAATTTCTTCTTTTTTCTCAGGTTCTGCAATCGCTTCAACAACTCCAACTCATAGTCAGTAGGTATAAACTAATTCTTCAACTTTGTCACCATTCTATCCCACTTTGTAATTTTCTCTTTTCCTCTACTGTTTCTATCCAACTGAACTTCTTTCCACCATATAGCAACATGTCCTTTCAATTTTGTCTTTGTAAATTTCACCTTCTCCAGATCTTCAATTTCTTCATATTCAAAGTATTCTTCTAGGTCATTTATCCAATCATTAAACTCTTTAGGATTCAAATTGCCAGTATAATTTGGTACATCAACTCTAGGTCTTTTCCCAATCTTTGAAATAGCTCGCAACATTTTCACTTGATCTGATTCTTCTTCTTCTTCTAGGGTTTCTTCAGTTTGATTCGCAGATTGAGATTCTTCTTCATCATCATTTTCAACATTAGGTCGAGGTGTAAGTCCTCTTCTTCGATCTTCTTCCATAGCATCCAAGCAAACTCACATTGTTTTCATCATCTCATCCATTCTTCCAGCCATAGTACCAATAACAGGTATTCTCCTCGGTGGCATCTCTTCCTAGGATCAATTGTAACTACCACAAATTTGGCGATGGGGCTACAAGGTGACAACTGCCTCACAATTGGCGATCGATTGACAACATAAGTAATCTGCCTCAGATTTGGCAATATGTTCACAACAAGATCTTATAGAATTCCTTCACCAATTTCACTCACTTCTCTCCCAAAGGATTCAAACTTTGCTCTGATACCACTTAGTGTAGTCACGGTTAGGAGGGTCCACAGAGTGAACAGTCCAGACCATGTAGCAAGAGTAAACACAACAAAAACAACTTGATCATAGAATGCAAACATAGATTTAGTCATTCAGTATATCATAGATCCAAAATACAAACAGGTTGGCAACATGTGGGCTTACAATTAGGGCTCACGAGCCTAATTCTCCAATTACAATGTATGCACAAGATATGGCTTTGACGTGCCTTACAAAAGAGATTCCAAACTATCCAACTTGTAAATTATGCTAACTACTTTCCTAGGCATCTATTACATGAATATCTATCATCTCCGGAACATAAGATTCCTCTGCGTCGGCCAAGGATGGCTACAAATTCTGAAGAAAGAGGTGTAACGTGTGTACATGGATAGTTCAGACCTAATCATATAGAACTCCTTCGCAAATGAATGGAATAGTGTGCGGATCTCAGGGAAGGTTAGCCATGATCCAAACAACATTGAATGATGTGTCATTTAGCTCTACAAGTCATGCAAGTGCTCCGTAAGTCTTCTCCTTTAGCTGATTGTCTGAGACTGTCAAGATGCTCTACTCTGAGGAAAATAGTCTATCTTCTGATAGCGATATCTTTCTGGTACCTGATCCAAATGATCTAAATTTTGGATATGGTGTGCATGAATATGTCTAGATGCTAAGTCCAAGTCCACAACATCTAAAATGAAACTGTGGCAAAATGCAGACCGAATTACTGAAATTGCTACTGACTGAACTGAACTGGAAAATGAAAGAAAACAAACTGAAATGCAAATTTTTTGGTTGATGCAAGATTGCTTTAAACCAGGGATGCTCCTACATCAAAAATAATGTCTTGAGAAGTGTGTGTTAAAGAGAATGAACATTTGATTGGTCAAGAGCCCACCTACAACATTTAATTTGCAAATGTAGATCCCATAAATATTTTGCCACACATAGAGAATTTAAATTTGGGGTTCATTCTAGTAAATTAAATGCAACGAGATCAGGTAATGGTCTTAAGGTTCTCCAAGATCTCCTTTTTTGTCAAAAAATTTGTTAGAACTAAAAGTGAATGCACATGGGAGGTCTATAGCAATGTGAAATATAGCAAATTTTAGCACTAATTTGTACTGGCTAGTTTTCTAGATTTTCTTCACACATTAATAATCTCAACCTTCTTATGGTTGCAAGATTTCCTACCGATCATACCCAAGTATTTCTATATAAGTAGGTGTTTTTGGCATTTAGGATGTTTGGAAAAATCAATTTATTTTCTATGTAGTAACTTTTAGTATTGTATATATTTGTATTTTGTCTTGGTTATTCTAGCTTGGGTTATATTGCCTCAGAGAAGTCTTGAAATTCAATTATTCTGAGATAAACTAATGTATTAAGAACTACAACATATATATTGTTCAAATTCATGATCTTTAGTTCCTGAAAGTTGAATCAATGTATGTAATATGGTGGATGTTTGTGTTCACTTCTTTGACCAACTCTTCTTTCAATAATTGCACCATCTTGATCTTTTGGTTTGTGGAACAATAGATTGAGCTTTAACCTGGCTATTTATTTATATAAATTTGTCCCCCACAACAAACTGGGCTTAGCTTTGGGATAAAATAAAACCATTTCTCTCAACCCTTTGATTTTTTTTGTATTTTTTATTTCTAATTAATTAGAATAGGCTTTATTTAGTTTTAGTTTTAGGTGTTGATAAAGGCTTGTTCACATGCATTTGAGGAAATCACATTTTATTGTGATTCTTTATCAAGTTTGTTTGTTGTTTTTTTGGTAAACAAATTATATAAGCTTGGTTAAGTTAATATAATTTTCTATGTGTTTACTTCATATCCCTTCCCATTAAGTTGAGCTTTCACCTTGACCTCAATCTATTGCATCCCTACTTGGATTCCTATCAAGCCCCTTGTTAAATAGTTGTAACACATTTATCGTTAGGTTGTATTGAAACAATGAGACTTAGAAGCACTGAGGCCCTTGAGAGATTCTCCTTTCAAGAGAGGTGTCGGTCTTCCTATTCCTGAAGTTGTCTTGTGTAGTTTTTTCAACTGATAGATTGGTAAGAAAAGGAGGGTATCCAAGCTTGAATCTCATTTTACACCTATGTGGTCACATTCCTCCTATAGTTTACAGAAGATTCCCAATTTAGACATTTTATTAGTGACTCCCAATATTTGGTTAGCCTCTTTTGATCCCAGTGGTAAATTTGTTAACTTGCAAATTGACCTTAAAAATTAGCTTGTTAATCCATTCATAAGCCTTCAACTCACTAGTCTAGTTTTCATAAATTCAAATCTACTTCGGTCTCAATTCATAATATACCTCAAGTTTAACAGATTGTTACAAATCCACCTTTATGTCTTAAAACAAATAGTCCCTTGAATGTTCCTTGACAAGGACACAACTTGTCTAAAACCTAGATAAATTTACACCAAAATTTTGGTTTAATAGATCGTGTATAGCTAAGGAACACACATATACATATAGAAAGATTATTTGATTCATGCTTAGATACATGAAGAAGAAATATCTCACAGAATGCTCCCATATACACTTGATAAATTCATGTACAACTAATATCGCATGTTAGCTCCCTAATCAATTACATCTTGGCTTGAACTAGAAAATGATTTTCATAACCATTCTCAACATTTTTTAAACCATACTATGATATATAATCATTAGCTACTTTTAAAAGGTGGCCAAATGAGTCTTTAAGCCTTTTTAACATGATATTTCATAGGTTGTACACTAAACTTATGATCCCTTACAAACTGACTAAGCCTACCATCGTCAAATGTAATTGGTAGCCCTTTATGCTCTCACTTCCATGTTTGTGAGAGGCCATGTTATTTCTCTAAAAATTATTTCTGAAGCATGCACTAAGGTTATGAATATCAAAAGGCAGTTGATTCCCTAAGATTATGGAGTCAGGCCTCATCCTTTCCTTAGACAGCCAATTACATAAAACCAAGTACCCATGCTAAATTAGGCTCTTATGCAACATACACCACTTCTTAACTCAATTCCTGGAACCTCCTATAAAGCTCAAGCTTGGGCCTACAATCAAATTCAAGTATACAATCAAAGCCAAACAATGAATCTCATGCCAATCAATCAAGCAATTCCTAGCACCCATTACTTGTACTCCCTTATATAAATAATCAAGCATCGCGAGTTAGTACATTTAACCAAGTGAATCCCATAGGTAATGTTGAATATAAGGTGAGCATATTCTTGAGGAATATAACCAATAGTGCTTTAAATCTTATAAAACATGTGATAAACTATGTAATATTAATGAAACAATGGAGAAGCAAACATAAATATGCAAACCATACATGCACTAGATTTATTTGGAGAAACCCTTTAGGAAAAATCCTCCACTATCAACAACATACTAATCTTGTATTATTCTTAAGAACAATATTACACCAATACAATCGACTCAATCTTCTTGAGTCTAACAAAATTTTGGCTAGTTAACAACACTTCACTTTCACAACACTATATAACATCTATCTCCTACACTCAATATATAGAGCAAAAGAAAATAGGAAAACCAAAAAAGGTTTTAGTAAACTAGTGGACACCAAAACTATGGTCCACATGTAGAAAACCCATGCCCCATTATGCAATGAAACATGTGCCCAAGATATAAACCAACTAATGAAAACCTCTTTGACCCCATAACTCCTAGTAGGGATGACTCCTAATACTAGCATGCTACATGATGAAGATGTCAACTACCATGGGTCCCACCAATTATGACAAGATCCTCCAATCTTCCCAATGTAACTCCCACTATTAAACTTTCATCATGACCTCCTCACTCAATTCCATTACAATAATACCTCAAGTCCACCAATCACCCTTTCTATTTTTCTTAGGTATCACACTATGAGAATTTGGAGCTCATTCTAGCACTTTTTGAGGGATTTTTAAGGGATCTAACAATCTCCAAACCAATATTTGATGTATTTAATGTGCCTAACTTAGAAATATCTTCGATTAAAAAAATTCATTGTAATAATAGCTCTAGTTTAGAAGTCATGCCTTTTGGAAGGTGTTTGGAGAAAACAACATCAAATGTATAGGATTGCAAGTGAATAATACACTAATCCTAATAGGTAATCAATAGAATGCCACTTGTCATTTAAATGGTCAAACACTCCTGAGAAATATTTCTACTCAAGTTACTCATCTACCAAAGAATCAATCCTTAGCATCAAACCCAAAATTAGACAATATTCAAAGGATGATTCAAAGAATTAGAAACAACATTTTGAACCATCAAAGGTGAAATGGTATGCACCAAGAAACTAGAGGATATCAATTAATAAATTATTATAATTTTCCATGAAAAAATAGATAATAGTACACCCATCCAAAAAATAGTGGCATTGACCCCCTCCAATAAACTGAAATAAGCTTGGAAGCAATCAAGAAATAGTAGCATATTTGGCCAATTTAGCCATCCCTAGTTGGTGGCAAACCCACTCCACCTCAACTCATAGTGAGAGGGATTGCCTGGAATTTTGAATGGTCATAGATATAGTTTAGAAAAAAATTGAGTTCTACAAATTATCAGCTATGCAAGAACAAAACATAAGACAAAACAATAGAAACACTAAAATTTCACTTGTGCTTGAAACATATGAATTTCTCAATTAAGGTGAACATCAACTAGAAGGAAATATAAAATAAATCCAAGCATATCATGAACATCAAAAGGGTAGAAAATATAATTTGAGAAATAGGGGAAATCAACCATGAATGGCTTCCACCATGCCAAAAGTGATTCACATGCCACCTGATCCTTATGGTAACAATAACCCCAATCAACCATAGGACCCCAATTTAGTCTAATAACTAAAAGTTAATCCTCCACCATGTTAACTAGAGGTAATTTTGAACAATAAGCTATAACATAATAATGTTGAGAATTCAAAGAAGATTGAGGCCAACATTTCATTGCTTGATGTCACTCATTTTTAGGGACAAAAAGAAGTTTTATGAAAAGCATTCTGTTGATCATAATGATAAAGCTAAATCAAATAAAATTTCCAATGTTAATGCTTCTATATATAACCAAAACATTGAGTCTCCTCCTTTATCACTGACAATTAGAAATATTGAAAATAAATTACATAATTGTCTTGTGGACTTAGGTTCCTCTAGGAATGTTATACCATAGTTTGTTTGTTAGATTTTGGGCCTTAAACCAACAAAGTTAAATCAAAAGGTTGTCCAATTGGATGAAACAAAAGATAATCATATAAATCTTACATTAGGCCGAATTCAACAATTCATTTTCATTCAAGTGGTTGATATACTAGATGCATATGGCATGATTTTGAGCTATGATTGGTCCAAGATACTAAATGGTTAAATGGCCATTAATTTTTCTCATATGCTGCTACCTTATAAGGGGATTCCAAATCAAATTAGGATCGAGTAGGAACTATAAATGAAGCACTTAATAAATAAGTATAACAAACTAAATGAAATCATGTTTGCTAATCCTAAATTGGGGGTGTACACCTTGGAGGTAAAAGAGCAAGATTGGGCTAGATAGAAACTACAATAGCTAGCGAGTCAAGAATGAAAGAAAATGGCATGTGGAAATTAAGATTTGAAATATCTAAACCAAGAAAAGGTGTTGGTTGTAAATTGAAACTTATTGATCCAATTGGAAAAATCTATTTCACTACATTAATACTTCAATTCACTTGCACATGTTGGTGTGAATAGGGGTGTTTCCTATCTGGTTTGCTTCTTTGTAGTGTGAACAAGGCACATTACCTCACTAGTTCCTAGTTAGGACCTATTCAGACATGTTCACATGTTAAGCTTACTTAGGTAGTTAGGGCATTTAATATTTGTGTCTCATGATTTAATATTTTTGTCATCTAGTTTGGAGTCCTTATCCACTTGTTGTCTCATGTCATAGGATTAAGACACTTGTCATGCTCACATTATGTCCTACCTCTCAACCTTGTCTATATAAGCAGGGTCTCTCATTGTACATTTCATGTAATGATATGCAATTCAATTGTATCAAGTCAAGATTTGCATCTTGTAAATGTTATGCATCATTATTCTTGGCAATATAAAGCATTATTATTGCTTTTCTCTCTTGTTGTGTAAGGTTGTTACGATTACAGGTGATCATGGGAGTGCTTAAGTCCATTATAGACCCTTACATGGTATTGGAGCTTTAGATCTGCGATCTTTGATTCCCTCTTTTTTAAGATTTTTTGCAAAGAGATAATTTTTGGTGCATCCTGGTACAAAACAAACTGTGCCATTGTGTTAAGAAGGTGTCAAAACGTAAGGATTACTTGTCCAAATGGTGGAATTGGAGCTTAGAATTTTTTTGCAAAATTTTTAAGGGTCTGAAAATTAGTGCAAGCTAAATTTCGTATAGTTCATATAGATCCGTATGACCATACCATGTTGTACATCATATGGTATCTATATACCTTGTGTCATCTTCTCTGACTTGGCGTCAATAAGCGAGTGAAAATATTATCCAAAGGTTAAATATTATTCACTAGTTAAAAAAATTTCTACATTTTTTTTGTTTTATTCCCTCAGTGTGCAAGGTACAGTACCATACATAGGGTAGGGTACCCACAAGGTACAACGGTAATCAGAGGTACCATCTTGCATGGCCCCCCACAACCTTCTAACCGATGGTCCTAACTCCCGAAGGCCAGTGGCTATCTAAAGATTCTAGGGGAATATTCCCCCCAATACCACCCATAAACCTTCATTTCCCAGGAAGCCGTTTTGTGGCAGGCCACGGGTATTTTTCATCTATGGAGGGTGGTTTCAGGATGTCTGGGCCGGTTTTAAAGATTCTATAGGAAGTTTTGAGATTTCAATAGAATTTCATCCACCTGAAGAATATTTTGTTTGAGCTTGTTGATGTCAGCATTATGTTAGCATGACATCAACAGCCCTTGGGCCCTATTTTATCCCTCTTGATGAGTGCTAGGTAGCACTCAATTCAACATACCTTTTTACTACCTTTTCCCATCCTTTTATTCTATTTGTCCCAGTATTTGCACTCTAGAAACTGTGAAGACCTGTCTTAATCATACTAAGGAGAGATGAATTATTGAAGATTATTATTTTTTATGAAAGGACTTATGTTGTAGTAAATGTGTAGAAAAATCTCTCTTTTCAGGTTCATATGTATAACTATACATGCAAAAGTCAATTTTGATGATCTTCGGAGCCAGATATGGAAGATCCTACATTGGACTCCAACATTTTCGCAAAGTGTTGGAGTTCTGAAGGAGTAGGAGAGCAAAGGAGGCAAGTGATCTTCAAAGCCATGCCTTAGCAAAATCATGGATGCATCTCTGGAGCTGTGGGCAATAGAAAACAGTCTTCGGAGCTTCTGGCGACAGTGCAGAGTCCTCGGCGCTGCTATAAACCTACATCTCCAGGGGCAACTACAGTACTATGGAGTCTGCCACCCAGTACCAAAATGTTCCGATGAAGACTCCAAGTTGTCTATCAAGGATCTGATTCCCTTTTTATTTTTTTTTGCATGAGTTTCAAAGACTTGTTTAAAACCTATATTTCAGGGCCTTGCTGCCCATTGTTATTTAAGTTAAGACTCTAGATTTAGTGGAACTTCTGTACCAATAAGGCCTTTTCAGTTTGCATAATTATACTTTACAGTTAAACAGTTGGATGTATTAGTCAGAATAAGAGATTGGTTGTATCTCATAGATGAACTGACGGATTGAACAGTTAGTTCCAAAAGATATCTTGTCGCTTGGACTAATATATGTTTAGATAGGAGCAATAGAAAAGATACATAGATTTTGCTATTAGCATTATTGTAATTTTCATTGTTCAGAAAAGATATACTTTTTGAATACAACATACATGGATAAAATTAAATTGAAGGAAAGATTGTGTTAGTACATTTCTATTCTGAGTTCTTGTTCTAGCCTTTAGTCTTGAAGGTGTGGAGCAAGGGCCCACTCCCGCAAACAGACAGGAGGCTAGTATCTTTACTTCATTGTTTTGTTTATAGATTTTATTAGGAATACAATTTTACCGCTTTCATAAGATAGATCTATTCCTATTGTATAGTTGTTTCCAATAGATGCACGTTTTTAGCTTTGTGTGAACTAGAATAGATCATTTTCAACAATTTATTGCTTTAGCATTATTTTGGTGTTTTCATAATTTCATTTCACAACAGATAAATTAGTAGCATTAATCCCTTAGACAGTCAAATTAGTAGGATTAGTTAATGGACTGTTGAATATGAAGTTCCTTATTATAGACAGCCTAGGACATAGCCCTAGATTTGACACATGAAAAACATTATTAAATGCCAAGGAATAGCAACCCTTGTCACCCCTCTAGTTTGCATTTTTTGTTTCCACTATCGAACTTTGGAGCCTTATATCTTGCTCATTTTTTATTTGTTTTTTGAGCAATTTATTTTTATTTAGGCTAGAATTTCATAGGCTTCACAGTGGGGCAATTAGATTTTGATTTGGATGCCTAGTTTTTTCTAGAAATTGCAGATCTTCATTGTTGTTGTTGTTGAGAAGTTCCCATTTTTGGAACTTTCGAGGCTCTATTTGAGCTCATACAGTAACATTTATGGTGAAACTTTATTTGAAAGTACATAATTTCTTGAATACATCTCATATCTATAATTTGTTTGATCAAATTTTGCTAAAAAATTCTACTTTTATTTATATCCTATTTTTGGCTTTTGCATTGTTCCAAGATCATAGATCACTTTGCTATTTTGGATTGTGGCAATTGTAATTGCAATAGGTATAAAGTGCCATCATCATATTTTGCTAGGGGGTTCTCATGATTGAGTAAATTTGGTAGGTAATCTTGTGCCTTTGTTGGATTGAGTCTCTTAATTGGTCTTGTTTGTGACTAAAAGGAGTGATCATGAATATCACAAAGCATCCATCTATAATTGAATTAAACAGAGGGAACTATAAGTCTTGGAGAGATGGTATGCTGAAACATTTCAGATGGCTAATTCTTCTACCCTATCTCTATGAACTTGTTCCTGAACTTAAATCATTTGATAAATGAAAGGTATGTTATAAAAAGAATGGTTATGTAGTAGGTTTTATTGGTTTTAATGTTTACTTGGCACATTGAGTACATTGATATGGATTTCTTCCCCTCGTACTCCTTGGACCAAAATTTGGGAGATATATGGAGATCTTGATATTTCACCATTCCCAGAGGATCCTGTTGCAGATTGTTTAAAACCTCTTGATGTTTTTCTACTATATGATTTTCAAACAGATATGAATCTTGATGAATGGGCATAACTTGAATGTTTTGATGACATAAAGACCTCCTAATACTCCTCCTTCAGAGACTTCATGCACTCCAACATTAGTAGATATTTCAGATGTTCATACTAAGCCATCTTGTGTTGACACATCTCCATCACCTATTGCTCCATCTGAGTCTATTGTTGGTTCTTCTAGTGATTTAGTGCAGCAAGTACACATTGGTTTTCTAGATCCACCACATTGGGATTCCTATTTACCATGCATATCATTCTTGTTTGTGGAGTCTCATCTTTCAGATTTGGAGGATACGTTTGAGGGGTTTTCTCTCCTCTTTGATGACAGTCATAGCATAGCTTTTGTCACCCCATATTTGTCTTTGGATCATGCTCTACATAAGTTTCCACTTGGTTTTGGATTGTCACCTTCATCAATTAGTCTTGGGACTCCTGATTTGGTTGTGACAACTTTTGGCATCGACATGGAGACACTTGAGCAGTTTTCAGAGACATCATATTTCATGAGACTTCTTCCTTCTTCTCTTGTTGTAGAGTTAGAGTTTATTCTACATTAAACTAGTGGATTGGTTTATTTTCAAGGGAAGAAATGTTGTTTGTAGGCATTGGATTGTGATTTGTCTTTATGCATGCACCATTGGCATAGGAGCTACTTCATTATGGGGGGTATATCTAGTCTCATTCTCACCCTCTTATGGGGGGCTATTGATTGTATATTCATGATAGATGTATCCTTTAGGGGTTGTGTTGAGTCCTTCTTTCTTACTCAAGGCTTAAATCATTAATTTTTCTAAAAAATATGTGATTTCAAACAAAAATCAAGATGTCCCATAAGTGGGACACACTATTCTGGCAGCACTCTCTATTCAGGAATTAAAGGAACTTTGTGCAGAACTGCAGGAGAAGTTAATTAAATGGCCACTATTCAGGAGGTAAGAGAAGATAGTATGGTATGGAAAGGACATGAAAGCGGGAAGGTAAAAGTTTGTGGTGCTTTCCATAAGTATTTTTCTAAGGTAGATGATGCAAGCAAGGTTGATTGGAAGCTTTGGAATAAGTAGAGCATACCAAAAATGAATTATTTTTTATGGATTGCATGGAAAAGGAGAGCTTTGAAATGGGATAGATTGCAATTGATGGGTAAGGCTAGCCCATCTAGATGTGTTATGTGCAGGAAGTAGGTTGAAAGTAATGACCACTTATTTATCCACTATGATGTGGCAAGTCAGATTTGGAGATAATTCTTCTTAAGATGGGGCCTCAATTGGATTGGGTGTTCATAGAGAATATAGCTAGGTTATTGGTGTCTTGGGCTATGAAAATTGAAATTTTGGGTCTCCAATTTATCTAGAACATGGCTCTTGCTATCATTGTGTGGAATATATGGATCTAAAGGAACCAGAGGATTTTCAAAGAAGAAGACAAATCTGTAGAGAGGATTTGGGATTTGGTTGAAATTTCAATTGGGGAGTTGGGGGAGAATCACAAGAAGGAATATTGGGTGATTGAGGGAGGAGAAAAGAATTGAGCAAACATCTGGCCTAGATATATATGGATTGAGCAGTCTACATCATAATCAAAAGGGATTTACAATCTGTGCAAATGGGTGAAACCGGAGAAGGGATGGGTAAAATTAAATTTTGATCAAGCTATTGCAAATATGTGCCTAAGCAGTGTTGTCATTGATATCAACATATCCTTGTTGTCATTGGTGTCAACTGTATCCTATTTTGCTGCCTGTATAGAAGACTGGATTGTTGAGGATATTGAGAAAATTAATGAGGATCAATGTATGCGGACCATATGGCTATGTAGAAGTTTGTCTGAAGAAGCTCCAGTTAAGTTTTGAGAGGTTCACATTAATATATGAAGAAGTTATGGCCATATGAGTAAAACTGGTTCCTACAATATTCAGAAGAGACAGAGTGATAGAAAAGAGGTTCAGATTGTTCCAGATATGTCAAATGATGATCTGCGGATCTGGAGGCAGGTTTGGGAAGTCAGTGTGTGTCATCCATTCAAGTGGTTCATGGTTTGGAGGTCCACAAGCAACCTTTCTAATGTGACAGTCATGCTAGATAGTGTTCTTGAGGTTCCGGAGGAAGATGCAAGTGATTTGGATGATTTGGAGGAGTGCAAATGTTTTTGTTGAATTTAATGTGCTTGTGAAAGTCTCTGGATCGTGTGACTGCTATGTTGAAGGTCTGCATTGAAGTTTGAGCTTGTCAATGAAGATTTTCTTCTTGGTGTTGTTGTTATTCCTAGTCTTGGCTGATCGGATGATTCAAGCATGTTGCGGATGATCTAAGAGCAATTCTATGAAGCGTGGCATGTTGATCAAGGAAGATTTGAATCCCAGTTATGTGTGGCCGACAACTTAGTGATTCGCATTAAGATAGATGTTTGTAGTGTCGACCTTGATGTTCATTCCAAGGTTGATGAAGTGTATAAATACTTGATGAGTTGTGGAAAATCATCCTTGTGCGAAAATAATATAATCTGAAGAAAGGATCAAAAGGAAGAGCAGAGCAGAGGAGAAGCAGAAGAACAAGAGTTGTTTTGGTGAAGAGTTAGAGAAGAAGTATTTGGGGCAGAGCAGAAGTTTTGTGAGAATTCAATGAAACTGAACCAGGCATGAAAGAGATGATATTTATCAATTAACTCCTTTTGTATTAAAACATAAATTCTATAGGCAGTGAGCCTCTTTTGAGCAGTGAGCTCTGTGTAGTGCGCCCGAAGGCATGTGTCTTCTATTTTTTCTAAAGTACTTTTACCAGGGTACAAATCTTTGTGGGTTAACCCCCATCGTGGTTTTCCCTTAACCGGGTTTCCACGTAAAAATCTTAGTGTTCTGTGTTCATTTATTTTTGCTCATGTGTTGATGATTCATGCTTTAAATGTTTATATCATTAATCAATTTTGTATGATAAAGAAATAGTTGCAAGTGTTAAAGATTTGGGACAACTGATTCACCCCCCCTCTCAGTTGTCTGGCCTAAATCCAACAATTGGTATCAGAGCAAGGTTCCTCTAGAAGAAGCTTAATTGCTTGAGGAGATCTAGGATGTCGACCTACAAAAAGGATAGTCTCAGATTGGATGGAACAAATTACTCTATTTGGAAGAGTTGCATGGAGTGCCATTTGCAATGCATGGGTGATGCTTATTGGGTGATAACTAAGGAAGAGTATAATCCTCCAGAGAAAGGTCTGTCAACTCCAAATGAACTCAAGGATGCTAAAAATAACCTTCGAGCTAAAGAAGCCTTGTTGAGTGCCCTGACTGATTCAGAAATGACAAATGTTTTTGGACTAAAAACTGCTCATGAAATTTGGAAGAAGTTAGAGAATCTGTATGAAGGCAATGAATATGTCAAATGTGCCAAACTACAAAGTCTGAGAGGAAAATTTGAAAATCTGAGGATGAGTGAAGATGAAAACATCACAATCTACATGCAAAAGATAAATGAACTTGTGTGTGGTATCAGGTGTGCTGGTGGAATTTTGGAAGAATCAGAGATTGTGGCAAAAGTGCTCAGATCTTTACCTAATTCATACAAACATAAGGTTGCTTCTATAGAGGAGATCAGGACTGTCTCAGAAGTTACAAGAGATCACCTGGTTGGTAAAATTTTAGCTTTTGAATTAAGTGAATTTGGTGATTCTCTTCCTAAGTCTAAATATGTATTTAAGGCCAATGTATATGGAAAACAAAGATATGATCCGGGTGAAAGCTCTTCAGTAAGATCAAACAGATTTGTGAAGGCAAGAAAGGATCTTGAAGATGATGAAATTGAGACTGTAAATCTTGAAGCTCTTATTGCCAAAAGAATGCCAAGAGGATCTGGTAAGTATGAAGGAAAGTTGCCACTCAAATGTTTTGCTTGTAATAAGATTGGTCATTTTGCCTCAAGATGTCTAGAGAGATTTTCAAAACCAAACCCTAACAGATTTAAAGGTCAGAAGAAATGCTACTAAGTCCAAGAAGCTAGAGAAGGAGTCATAGATGATGAATTTGATTATGGAGGTTCCACTGAAAATGATTGGGTGTTCATTGCTATCAAAGAAGAAGATCTAGTGCCTACTGAATCTGCTAGCTGTACAAATGTGGAAAGTGCCTTGGCTGCTCAGGTTGTTGAGAAGGATGAATGGGTGATTGATAGTGGATGTTCTCATCATATGACTGGTAACAAAAGTAAGTTTGTAAGCTTTGAAAAATATGAAGGTGGGCTTGTGAAATTTGGAGACAATTTAGCTGGTAGAATCTGTGGCAGAGGATCCATCTCTTTTGATGGTAAGAATAACACCAATGATGTTTTGTATGTGGAAGGACTAAAGCATAATCTTCTCAGTGTTGGACAGTTTGTTGATAAGGGTTATGACCTTAGATTCAAAGATGGAAGATGCAGAATCTTGGAAAGCTCTAGAAATGAAATTGCATCTGGTACTCAGACTAGAGGTAACATCTTTCATTTAAGTAGTTCAGGTAAAAATTGCTTGATTGCTCATGTGGATCAAAGTTGGCTCCAGCATAGGAGAATTTGTCATGTAAATTTTGATAACATTGTTAAGATAAGTTCCACTTAGGCTATAAGAGATCTTACAAGACTTGTGAAACCTACTGATAGCATGTGCAGAGAATGTCAATTGGGTAAACAGAACAGAATCTCATTCAAGAGTAAAAAACATTCATCAAGTGGATTGTTGGAACTTGTGTTGCAAGTATGGGTCTAACCAATGTTGTCATTGATGTCAACATACTCATGTTGCATTAATAAGAAGGATTGGATGAGCTGTGTGCTGAGGATATTGATTAGTCTCAATCAAGAACAATGAAGAATAGTGATGACAATAAGATAAAAGTCCAAGATAGGTTGAAGATCAGAAAATGCGGTTTAAAGGGTTTGTAGATATAAGTCTTGAGATGCTCCAGTCAAGGTTTCAGAGGTCCGCATGAAGATCTAAAGAAGTTATGGTCGCTCAAGTAGAACCGGTTCCGACAGGTGCTCAGAGGTGACAGAGTGACACAGATAGGTTCGGTGAGATCCGGAAATGCATTATCCCATTTTGCAGATTTGAGGGAGTGTTTAGGAAGTCCTTGTGAAGTGTCAACTCGATTGGTTCATGGTTTGAAGGTCCAGAAGCTCCTATTCCTTTGTGAAAGTGATGACAGACTGTGTTCTTTAAGTTCTGGATGAAGGAGAGAAGAATTCCAATACGCAGATGAAGTGCGGATGTTCTTGGTGATTCAAGAAAGGTTGTGGTGATCTTTGGGTCGTGTCTAGTTCATGTTGGTTGTCCGCATTGAAGTTAGAGTTTGCATTTGAAGAATAACCACCGGATGTTGGTGTTCTTCCTAAGACTGGCCGACCGGATGTATTACACATCTTGTGGATGTTATTGTAAGTGTTTGCCGACTTAGATGATTGTTCCTAAGTTGATGCCTTGTATAAATAAGGGATTGTAAAGTCATTTCATAGTGTGTCTTGTGGAGATGAGAGTGTGGTAGCGAAGAAGAGAGCGAAAGGTAGAGCAGAAGTATTGAGCTTAATGGAACTGATTCAAGCATGGTGAAGATGCTATTCTCCAGTTCATGTATGTGATACTTATTTCTTTGTAGACAGTGTGTCTCTTGTAGGCAGTGAGCCTCTTGTGAGCAGTGTGCTCAGGCAGTGAGCCCTAATTGGCATGTGCCATTTTGTTCTTTCTATTCTTCTAACAGAGAATACAATCTTGGGTTAATCACCCCGTGGTTTTTCCCTTAACTAGGTTTTCCACGTCAAAATCTTGGTGTCTTATGTGTTGATATGTTTCTGCTCTTGATTTGAATGCATTATGGTTTATGATTAATTTACATCTAATCACTAAGAAGACTTAAGTGTTTAAATAGAAGAAAGTTTTGAACAACTGATTCACCCCCCCTCTCAGTTGTGTGCCCTAAGTCTAACAATTGGCATAAGAGCTAAGTTCCTCTAAAAGGAGCTTAATCGCTTGAGGAGATCCAGGATGTCATCTTACAAGAAGGATAGTCCGAAGTTTGATGGAACCAACTTTGCTCTTTGGAAAGGTCGCATGAAATGTCACCTGCAATCTATGGGAATGGCGTACTGGTCCATGGTTACAAAATAGTATGTACCTCCACAGGGTGGTCCGACAACCTTAAATGAAATCGCAGATGCTGAAAACAATCTGCGGACCAAAGAGGCTCTTCTAAGCGCATTATATGACTCAGAGCTCTCAAATGTTATTGACCTACCAACAGCCTTTGAGATTTGGAATAAACTGGAACTTTTGCATGAGGAGACTAGTATGTTTAATGTGCAAGGTTACAAAGTCTAAAAGGGAAATTTGAAAAACTGAAGATGAGAGATGATGAAAATATTACTACTTTTATGCCAAGAGTAAATGAGCTGGTTTGTGGAATTAGAAATGCTGGTGGAGTCTTGGATGAAAATGAGATTGTTGGCAAAATTCTCAGATCCCTTCCTGCCTCTTACAAAATCAAGGTTGCTACCATTGATGAATTCAGAGCCCATACAACAGTCACAAGAGACCAATTGGCTGGCAAATTGGCTAGATTTGAAATGACCGAGTTTGGAGATGATCCCCCCAAGATTGAATCTGCATTTAAGGCCAGTGCCTTTGTGAAAGGTAAACAAAGGTTTGATCCGGGAGAAAACTCGTCAAGGAAACTGTCATGGTATGAAAAAGCAAGAAAAGACCTGGAAGAAGAAGTAGAAACTGCTCAACTTGAAGCCCTCATTGCAAAGAGACTGCCAAGAGGATCCGATAAGTATGAAGGAAAATTGCCTTTTAAGTGTTTTAACTGCAATAAGATTGGTCATTTTGCCTCAAGATGTCCAGAAAGATTTTCAAAGCCAAATCCTAACAGATCAAGGTTCCAAAAGAATTGTTACTATGTTCATGAAGAAGATGATAATGAAGGAGTAACAGATGATGAATCAGAGACAGGAAACAAACCCGGAAGTGAATGGGTGTTTATTGCCATCAAGGAAGAAGAACCAATATCCTCTGTATCTATCAACCATAAAGTTGTATAAAGAGCTCTGGCTGCCCAAGTTGAAGAAAAGGATGATTGGGTCATTGACAATGGTTGCTCTCACCATATGACAGGTGACAAAAATAAGTTCATAGATTTGGAAAGGTGTGAAGGAGGAGTGGTGAAGTTTGGTAATAATTCTGCTAGTAGAATCAGAGGAAGAGAAACTATTTCTTTTGATGGAAGGAACAAAACCGGTAATGTTCTATATGTTGAAGGCTTGAAGCACAATCTTCTCAGTGTTGGACAGTTGGTGGACAAAGGCTATGATCTTCGGTTCAAGAATGGAAAATGTAAGATCTTTGAAAGCTCAGGAATAGAGATTGCATCTGGTACCAAAACTAAAGGTAATATCTTCCACTTGGTTGGCACTGGTAAAAGTTGCTTATTTGTTCAAGTTGATCAGAGTTGGTTATAGCATAGCAGAATGTGTCATGTGAATTTTGATAATATCATCAAGATAAGCAATACTCAGGCTATAAGAGATCTTCCAAAATTGGTGAAACCTACTAATAGCTTGTGCAAAGAATGTCAGTTGGGTAAGCTGAGCAGAATCACATTCAAGAGTAAGGATCAATTCTCTATCGGATTATTGGACTTAGTTCATACTGATTTATGTGGTCTAACAAGAATCAAGAGTGTACAAGGTGATAGATATTTTATGCTATTAATTGATGACCATTCCTGGATGATGTGGGTTACCTTTCTGAAAGAGAAATCAGAAGCTTTTGAGAAGTTCAAAATTTTCAAGGCTATGGTAGAAAATGAAATTGGATTAAAATTGAAATGTCTAAGGTCTGATAGAGGTGGTGAATTCACATCCAGTGAGTTCATAGACTTTTGTGAGAAGCATGGTATAAAGAAATAGTTGTCTGCTCCTAGGACTCCACAGTAGAATGGAGTAGTGGAGAGAAAGAACCGGACCATCTAGGAAGCATCTAGGACAATGATGATGGAAGCAAATGTTCCTCAGATGTTTTGGAGAGAAGCTGTCAGTACTGCAGTCTATACTCTCAATCGAGTTCAAATCAGAAGCAATACTGGTAAGACTCCTTATGAACTTTGGTTTGGCATCACTCCTACTATGAGGTATTTCAGAGTGTTTGGTAGCAAATGTTACATTAAAAGAGATGAAGATCTAGGCAAGTTTGATGCTAGAAGTGATGAAGGAATTTTCTTGGGTTACTCCACTCAAAGCAAAGCATACCGGTGTTACAATAAGAGACTAAGAAAAATGATAGAAAGTACAAATGTGAAGGTTGATGAAGGAATTGAGAAACCTTCAAGGTTTTATGAATATGATGAAGATGATTAGAATGGTGTTTTGATTCAAGGAGCCCAAACTCCTTCCAGTACTCAGAATCAAATAGATCCAGTAATTCAGGGAGAAGAGATGAGTCATAATGAGCCTGATCAAGAATTAGAAGTGCAGGAAACTCCCAAAGTTCCAAGGTATGTAAGACTGAACCACTCTAAAGATCAGATCATAGGTGATAAAAGCAAAGGAGTTCTAACAAGAAGGAGAATTGCTCAAGATTCAGAAGAGTACTGTTTGATTTCAAAAATTGAACCTAAGACAGTGAATGAAGCTTGCAATGATGAAAACTGGACTAAAGCAATGGAGGAAGAGCTGATGCAAATAGAGAAAAATCACACTTGGGATCTTGTTCCCAGACCTAGAAACAAGAATGTGATTGGAACCAAATGGGTCTTCCGAAACAAACTAAATGAAGTTGGTGAAGTAATTAGAAATAAAGTCAGATTGATCTGCAAAGGTTACACTCAAATAGAAGGAATTGATTTTGAAGAAACTTTTGCTCCGATGGCAAGAATTGAAATAGTCAGATTATTTCTTGCCTTTGCTACCTTCAAGGATTTCAAGGTATATCAGATGGATGTCAAGTCTACCTTTCTAAACGGTGACTTGGAAGAAGAAGTGTATATAGAGCAACCGGATGGATTTCAATTGTCTGATCATGGTGATATGGTCTGCAAGTTGAAGAAGACATTGTATGGATTGAAGAAAGCCCCAAGAGCTTGGTACGAAAGATTGGATAAGCATCTTTTGAAGATTGGTTTCAACCAAGGTATTGCTGGTAATAACTTATATTTTAAAATTGATCATGAAAACAACTTGATTGTTGAAGTATTTGTTGATGATATCATCTTTAGAGGAAGAGATAGTATGTGTAAAAATTTTGCAAATCAAATGAAAAGTGAGTTTGAGATGTCTATGCTTGGTGAAATGAATTTCTTCTTGGGTCTGCAAATTACTCAAACAAAGAAAGGAATCTTCATTTCTCAAACCAAATATGTGAAAGAATTGTTGAGAAAATTTGGGATGGAAGATTCAAAGCCAATGAATACTCCCATGGCAACTGGATGTAAGTTGAGCAAAGATGATGACTCTCCTAAGGTAGACCAGACAAAGTACAGATCAATGATTGGAGGATTGTTGTATCTCACTCAAACTAGACCAGATATAATGCAAGCTGTTAGTCTTGTTGCTAGATTCCAGGTTGATCCTAGAGAATCTCATGTCATGGCAATCAAGAGGATTTTTAGATATCTAAAAGGGACAGTTGAGTATGGTTTGTAGTATCCTAGAGATCATGATTTCTCTCTTCATGCATATACAAATGCAGATTGGGCAGGGGATGTGGATGACCAGAAGAGTACCAGTGGTGGAGCATTCTTTTTGGGAAAGAGATTGGTTTCTTGGCTAAGCAAGAAACAAGAGGAAATATCTCTATCTACAATTGAAGTAGAATACATTGCAGCAGCAGGTAGTTGCACTCAAGTTTTATGGATGAAGCCGATGCTAAGAGATATCAAAGTAGAGTATGAGGAGCCTATCACAATCTTCTGTGATAATTCAAGTGTAATAAATATATCTAAGAATCTGGTGTTGCATTCTAAGACTAAGCATATATCTATTAAGTTTCACTTTCTGAGAGAGCAAGAGAACAAAGATGAAGTCAGACTAGAGTTTGTGCCTTCCAAGGATCAGATTGCAGATATCTTTACTAAACCTCTTCCTAGGGACTCTTTTGAGTATCTCAGGGAGAAGTTAGGGGTTATTGCCCCTCCGGTGATGAAATAAGGTGCACTAAGGTGCATCAGTCCGGTGGATATCACAGTCATATATTGTGATCCAGATTGATGGGAGCTGCTACTCAGGGGGAGCAACAGGTATGATTCTGAAGTATTGGAGTTGCAAGTACGAGCCCTTTGCCATTGATGTCAAAGGGGGAGAGAAGACATGTGAAAAATAAGTGATTGATGATCAAAGGGGGAGCAGTAAAGGAAGAGAAGACATGTGAATAGTTGTTGCTGATAGAGGGAGTTGTGACAATAAGGAGAAGTTCTTGTCTTGATGGTTTTTCACATCATATGTTTCCATCAATGACAAAGGGGGAGATTGTTGCAAGTATGGGTCTAACCGGTGTTGTCATTGATGTCAACATACTCATGTTGCATTAATAAGAAGGATTGGATGAGCTGTGTGTTAAGGATATTGAGAAAATTAGTCTCAATCAAGAACAGTGAAGAATAGTGATGACAATAAGGTAAAAGTCTAAGATAGGTTGAGGTTCAGAGGATATGGTTTAAAGGGTTTGTAGATATAAGTCTTGAGATGCTCCATTCAAGTTTTCAAAGGTTCACATGAAGATCTGAAGAAGTTATGGTCGCTCAAGTAGAACCGGTTCTGACAGGTGTTCAGAGGTGACAGAGTGACATAGATAGGTCCGGTGAGATCCGAAAATGCATTATCCCATTCTACGGATTTGAGGGAGTGTTTAGGAAGTCCTTGTGAAGTGTCAAATCGATTGGTTCAAGGTTTGAAGGTCCAAAAGCTCCTATTCCTTTGTCACAGTGATGATAGACTGTGTTCTTTAAGTTTCAGATGAAGGAGAGAAGAATTTCAGTAAGCAGATGAAGTGCGGATGTTCTTGGTGATTCAGGAAAGGTTATGGTGATCTTTGGGTCGTGTCTAATTCATGTTGGTGGTCCGCATTGAAGTTAGAGTTCGCATTTAAAGAATAACCACCGGATGTTGGTGTTCTTCCTGAGACTGGCCGACCAGATGTATTACACGTCTTGCGGATGTTCTTGTAAGTGTTTGCCGACTTAGATGATTGTTCCTAAGTTGATGCCTTGTATAAATAAGAGATTGTGAAGTCATTTTAGAGTGTGTCTTGTGGAGATGAGAGTGTGGTAGCGAAGAAGAGAGCAAAAGGTAGAGCAGAAGTATTGAGCTTAATGGAACTGATTCAAGCATGGTGAAGATGCTATTCTCCAGTTCATGTATGTGATAGTTATTTCTTTGTAGACAGTGTGTCTTTTGTAGGCAGTGAGCCTCTTGTGAGCAGTGTGCTCAGGCAGTGAGCCCTAATTGGCATGTGCCATTTTGTTCTTTCTATTCTTCTAACAAAGAATACAATCTTGGGTTAATCACCCCGTGGTTTTTCCCTTAACCGGGTTTTCCATGTCAAAATCTTTGTGTCTTATGTGTTGATATGTTTCTACTCTTGATTTGAATGCATTATGGTTTATGATTAATTTACAGCTAATCACTAAGAAGACTTAAGTGTTTAAATAGAAGAAAGTTTTGAACAACTGATTCACCCCCCCTCTCAGTTGTGTGCCCTAAGTCTAACAACTTGTGCATACTGATCTTTGTGGTCTTGCTAGAATTAGAAGTGTACAAGGAGACAAATATTTCATGTTGCTGATTGATGATTACTCCCAGATGATGTGGGTAACTTTCTTGAAAAAAAAATCAGAAGCTCTTGACAAATTCAAAGTGTTCAAGGTCATGGTGGAGAATGAGATTGGTGTGAAAATAAAGTGTCTGAGATCCGATAGATGTGGAGAGTTTACCTCCGGTGAGTTTGATTCATTCTGTGAGAAGCAAGGAATAAAAAGACAGTAATCTGCTCCTAGGACTCCTTAGCAAAATGGAGTTGTGGAAAGAAAGAACCGGACCATTCGAGAAGCTGCTAGGACCATGATGATGGAAGCAAATGTTCCACAAGTCTATTGGAGAGAAGCTGTGAGTACTATTGTCTACACTCTTAATTGGGTGCAGATCAAAGGCAATTCTGGTAAGACTCCTTATGAACTCTGGTTTGGTCATCCTCCTACTATGAGATATTTTAGATTTTTTGGTAGTAAATGCTATATCAAAAGAGATGAGGATCTAGGCAAGTTTGAAGCTAGAACTGATGAAGGAATTTTTCTGGGTTACTCTACTCAAAGCAAAGCATACCGGTGCTTTAACAAGAGGTTGAAAAACATTGTTGAAAGTGCTAATGTCAGAGTTGATGAGAGCAAGGAAGGACATTCTAGGTCTTGCAGATATGATTTAGATGATCAAGATGAAAATCCAAGTCAAGAAAGGCAAGTGCAAACTCAGATTTAGGTCCAGATTGATTCAGAAAAAATAGTAATTCAAGAAGATAGTGCAAAAGTTAAGGAACAAGCTCAAGAAATAGAAGTTCAAAAAAATTCCAAAACTCCCAGGTATGTAAGGATGAATCATCTTGAAGATCAAATCATAGGAGATAGAAACAAAGGTGTTCGAACTAGGAGAAGAATTTCTGAAGATCAAGAAGAGATTTGTCTAATTTCAAAGATTGAACCAAAAATGGTAAGTGAAGCTTGCGAAGATGAAAACTGGGTAAAGGTAATGGAAGAAGAATTAATGCAAATTGAAAAGAATCACACTTGGGATCTTGTCTCTAGACCTGAGGACAAAAATGTGATTGGAACTAAATGGGTCTTCTGGAACAAACTAAATGAAGATGGTGAAGTTGAAAGAAACAAAGTAAGATTGGTATGCAAAGGATATTCTCAAGTGGAACGAATTGATTTTGAAGAAACTTTTGCTCCAATGGCAAGAATAGAAGCAGTTAGGTTATTTCTTGCTTTTGCTGCTTATAAAGATTTCAAGGTCTATCAGATGGATGTCAAATCAACATTCCTAAATGGAGAGTTAGAAGAAGAAGTCTACATTGAGCAACCAGAAGGATTTTAGTTGTCTGATCAGAAAGACATGGTTTGCAGATTGAGGAAAGCATTATATGGACTCAAACAAGCCCCAAGAGTAGGGTAGGCAAGATTAGATAAGTATCTGCTAAAGCTAGGATATAACAAAGGCACTACTAACAGTAATCTTTACTTCAAGATTGATCATGAGAATATTCTAATTGTTGAGGTATTTGTTGATGATATCATTTTTGGTAGAAATGAGAGCATGTGCGAAATATTTGCTGATCAGATGCAAAGTGAATTTGAGATGTCAATGTTTGGTGAGATGAATTTCTTCCTAGGTCTGCAAATTGTTCAGTCAGATAAAGGTATCTTCATATCTCAGTCCAAGTATGTGAAAGAACTGTTGAAGAAGTTTGGAATGGAAGACTCAAAGCCAGTGGGTACACCTATGCTAACCAGATGCAAGTTGAGTAAAGATGATGACTCCCCCAAGGCAAATCAAAAAAAATATAGATCAATAATTGGAGGATTCCTCTATTTGACTCAAACCAGACCTGACATCATGAATGTAGTTGGACTTGTTGCTAGATTTCAAGCTGATCCTAAAGAATTCCATGTTGTGGTAATCAAAAGAATTTTTAGATATCTCAAGGGGACAATTGATTACAGATTGTGGTATCCAAAGGATAATGACTTCACTCTTCATGCATATACAAATGCTGATTGGGTAGGAGATGTGGATGACAGGAAAATACTAGTGGTGGTGCATTCTTCTTGGAAAGAAGATTGGTCTCTTGGATGAGAAAAAAGCAAGAGGCAATATCTCTGTCTACTGCAGAGGCAGAATATATAGCGGAAACAAATAATTGTACTCAAGTTCTGTGGATGAAGCAAATGTTGAAAGACATCAGAATTGTGTTTGAAGAGTCTTTCATAATCTTCTATGATAATTCAAGTGCAATAAGCATCTCAAAGAATCTGGTGTTGCATTCAACAACAAAGCATATATCCATTAAGTTTCATTTCTTGATAGAGAAGGTAAATAAGAATGAAGTCAAGTTGGAGTTTGTGTCTTCAAAGGATCAGATTGCAGATATTTTTACTAATCCTCTTCCCAAGGATACTTTTGAGTATCTCAGAGAGAAGTTGGGGGTCATTACCCCTCCTGATCAGAATTAAGATGCACTAAAGTGCATCAGTCCGGTGGAATTCACAGTCACATCTTGTAATCCTGATTGATGTCAAGGAGGTACTACTCAGGGGGAGTAGTTAGTATACAAATGTTGGGATCAGTCTGAAATAAAAGGGAGAAAAGATTGCAAATATGTGCCCTTTGCCATTGATGTCAAAGGGGGAGAGAAGTTCATGTGAAAAACTAGTTGCTGATAAAAGGGGGAGTAGTGAAGAAAGTAATTAAAGTGAGAAGAGAAAGGGAGAGAAGTTCTTGTCTTGATGGTCAAATCAGTTTTTTACATCATATGTTGCCATCAATGACAAAGGGGGAGATTGTTGCAAATATGTGCCTAAGTGGTGTTGTCATTGATGTCAACATATCCTTGTTGTCATTGGTGTCAACTATATCCTATTTTGCTTCCTGTATAGAAGACTGGATTGTTGAGGATATTGAGAAAATTAATGAGGATCAATGTATGCGGACCATATGTCTATGTAGAAGTTTGTCTGAAGAAGCTCCAGTTAAGTTTTGAGAGGTTTGCATTAATATATGAAGAAGTTACGGTCATCTGAGTAAAACCGGTTCCTACATTATTCAGAAGAGATAGAGTGACAAAAAAGAGGTTTAGATTGTTCTGGATAGATCAAATGATGATCTGCAGATCTGGAGGTAGGTTTGGGAAGTTAGTGTGTATCATCCATTCAAGTGGTTCGTGGTTTGGAGGTCCACAAGCAACCTTTCTAATGTGATAGTCATGGCTGATAGTATTCTTGAGATTCTAGAGGAAGATGCAAGTGATTCGAATGATTTAGAGGAGTGTAGATGCTTTTGTTGAATTCAATGTGCTTGTGGAAGTCTCTAGATCATGTGACTGCTATGTTGAAGGTCTGCATTGAAGTTTGAGCTTGTCAATGAAGATTTTCTTCTTGGTGTTGTTGTTCTTCCCAGTCTTGGCTGACCGGATGATTCAAGCGTGTTGTGGATGATCTAAGATCAATTCTATGAAGCGTGGCATGTTGATCAAGGAAGATTTGAATCCTAGTTATGTGTGGCCAACATCTTAGTGATTCGCATTAAGATAGATGTTTGTAGTGCTGACCTTGATGTTCATTCCAAGGTTGATGAAGTGTATAAATACTTGTTGATGAGTTGTGGAAAATCATCCTTGTACGAAAACAATATAATCTGAAGAAAGGATCAAAAGGCAGAGTAGAGAAAAGGAGAAGCAGACAAACAAGAGTTGTTTTGATGAAGAGTTAGAGAAGAAGTATTTGGGGCAGAGCAGAAGTTTTGTGAACTGAACCAGGCATGAAAGAGATGTTATTTATCAGTTAATTCCCTTTGTACTAAAACATAAATTCTGTAGGTAGTGAACCTCTTTTGAGTAGTGAGCTCTGGCCAGTGCGCCTGAAGGCATGTGCCTTCTATTTTTTCTAAAGTACTTTTAACAGGGTATAAATCTTTGTGGGCTAACCCCCACTGTGGTTTTCCCTTAACTGGGTTTCCACGTAAAAATCTTGGTGTTCTGTGTTCATTTATTTTTGCTCATGTGTTGATGATTCATGCTTTAAATATTTATATCATTAATCAGTTTTGTATGATAAAGAAATAGTTGCAAGTGTTAAAGATTTGGGACAACTGATTCACCCCCTCTCTCAATTGTCTGACCTAAATCCAATACGAGAAGCTAAGGGTAACCCCCATAAAGCAAGATGGGGAGTCTTCAAATAGGACAAGGGACAACTAATGGGTTTATATACTCTTGATATGGACATGAAAATAATAATTTGGAAGAAGCTAAGGCCATGTTGTGGGGGATGATGATAAAAATAAAAGGGATGTAAGAAATTATGGATAGAAGGTGACTCAAAATTAGTTATAGGAGCAATGAAGGGAGGAGATTCAATTCTAAATTGGAGGATTGAAATAATTATTGAAATTGCCAAATGTTTAAACAAGGAATTTGAGGAAATAAAATACTCACATATTGGGATGACATGGAATAAGATAGTAGATTGGGCGGCTAATGAAGGAGCATACTTGAAGTGAGATAAGGGACTGATGTCTATGAGCTAGATGGAGGAATACCCATGTGAGGCTATAAATTTGATTTGGGAGGACATTAAGGAGCATATGTCTGATAAGGGGCTTGATCGATAGAAGTTTACAGATTTAAAAGAGTAGAGTGTGGGAAAGTGATGACTGATGGATAGGCTATATGTGTAAGGTGACGAAGCGTAATCATCATTTTGGATGGGCGATCTAGGTATAAGGTGTAATGAATGAACTTGGGGGACAAGTCATTTGGTTACTTCTTTTATTCTTCTTTGGTCAACTAGTATCTTGTCTGATAATTTTCATGGCATCTGAAAGCGACAAAGGGGGTTTGCATAGAGAGATGGTTACAAAGGAAGAAACAAAGGGGAAGAGAGTGGTCTCGGCCTACCAAGAAGGCAGTTGTGAAGTAAGGGTGGGAATTGGATGGTGGGAGGGAGAAAGTTGATGGGAGAGAAGACAACAAGAAAAACTAGAGCTAGGAAGAGGCAGAAGAAGATATTGGGGGAGGCGACCATGGTGAGTTTCATCAATGAATGTGAGCAGGAGATTAAAAACCTATTTTTGAGAGAATGCTTGGGTAGGATGCTAAAATTGGCTAAGGAGATGGACGATTCAGAGGGAATCAATATCCGTTGGCTATGGCTCAATTACTTCTCAACTCTAGAAGTATGAGGGGTCGTTGGAATGATTTTGGCACAGCAACAATCCTTAACGGTGGCCGCCATGCTCTCTATTGTTGCATCGCTAGTGTTGATTCATGAAGACATGATCGAGATAACAAACTAGGTGGAGAATAATATGGAGATGCCGATGGGTCATATTCATGATTATAGGAGAAGAAAATTGATACTAGGAAGGTGCTGGAAAGTGTTGCAGATAAACCAAAGGTTCCACTGCCAAAGTGCCTGAGATCCTTCTTTTCATGTGGGTGTGATTCAGAAAAATACTTTGTGGACCTTGAAGGTGAAGATGCGGCATAGGGTATGTTTATGTATATTTTTTATCATTTTGTATAAGATGAGGGTTTGTGTAATTTTCCCTAATCCTGCTAAGACTTATGATTAGTATGAATAGTCCAGACTGTGGTGACAATGTAGGTTTATTGGTTATATATGATACAGTTTTGCTTCTGTTATGTCTCATTAACAAGGTAAATTTTGTATGTTCCCTTGAGATTGTGAGTGAAACCCCAAGATTTTGATTAGGTTCCTGGTCCTTTAAAACTAGGTTTTACTATTAAAAAAAATTAGATGTCAATAATGTTGATGTATATTAAGCTTGCTTAGGAGTGCATGAGTCTATTTTTAGCCTTGAGCTATACTTGGCATGCCTAGATTAGCTTTGTCTAAGTTAAATGGATTATTTTCCTATTCTTTGAGCACCACTATTCTTAGTGAGATTTTCCTATTATTGGGTCAAATATTCTTAGTCGATCATGCCCTATATGTACTACATCTTGTAACCTAATTCATCATCCCTTATTTTGCATTCTAATTATCCATTGTTTGCAATACTTTTTTCCTTGCAGGTTGAGTACGCTTTTGTTTGTCTTGAGTGGTTGGATTTGGTGCTTACATTCACTCAATGTTCCTGATTTCTACATGGTATCAGAGTAGGATTATTTGAATGTTTGTTCAAATTTTTTTGTGAGATCTTGAAAGTATTTTCATTATTGGATTTACTTGTATGATCTATGGGATCTCTTCCCTAGGCCAAAAAAAATATCTTGGCAGATCTGGAGGTGTTTTCTACAATTTAAGAGGCATTTAGGGTGTTTTGATGGTCTACAGGCTCAATTGAGAGGAATTTTTACAGTATCAGAGGTGTTTTACTTTTTTTGTAGGTTTGGCAAAGGCATATCTATCAAGACTATAGGAAATTGCCCCTATTCTTTGTGTTGAAGGGAAATCTGACCCGATTGGTTTTTTTGAAGAGGCGAACTAAAAGGTCGTAGCCTATTGTGAGGCTTGTTGGAGTTTTTTCTGAATCAGCAGAGGGTTTGCCAGTTCCAATGCACAGGCAGATTCGGCCAACAAATACAGGAGGTTGCGTGAGCTGCCTCCCCTTCACTTCTGGTTCTGCCGCACCAAGTGGGGTATCCCTATTGCTAAAGATTTAACTTTGACTCACCCAACAGAAAGATTTAGCTTTTTAGTCACAGGCAGAATACTCTCATTTTTGGACCAAGATTTGTGTGATATATCACAAGTTTGGCAATGTTCTTGGACATATCTAACTAGTTGAGGATGACAGTATGTAGGGATCCTATTCCTACTCCTACAAACTAACAGTTTGAAGTTTTGAAATGAGTTGTATTTATGTTTTGGTTGCAAGACAGGGGTTTTTGGATCATAACTACTACACAAGGGCAGACCGGTGCCTATCTCAGAGCAAGGAGTCAACTAGATGTATACAAGTGAATGATTTGCACTAGCATTCAAGTTTCAAGGGGTCAGATAGGTATTTGCCTTACAAACACCACCCAAGAATGAATATTTAGCAATCTCTACTTACAAACATCCTTGTTGCCATACAATCTTCTTCATACTTAACCTAAAACAGTTTAATCCACTCCTTGAATGGAAGTTAGAGATCAAGCGTGTGATACAGAAATCTATATCCTAGAATCTTAGTAACCCTTAGTAACCAGATTCAAAAGAAGGGATGCATACAGCCATGAAGACAAATGACTAAACACATGCAACAAAGCATTTTTCATATAAAAATAACATGAAACTGAACATGTATGCATCCTGCATTCAAATGCAACTCATAAACTCCAAAAGAGACAGAACAACCAAGAAATGCTTTGTTTTCATTATTTTCTCCAAAAAAATGCCCCAAGTCTTCAAAAATTAGAAAAATGAGTGACACAGTCCTCTTATACATCAAGAACACGCACTCAACATTAATTACACTATCATCTCAAATCGCCCTCAGATACACTACACCATCAAAATGGCGCCAAGAACATTGAATGCACTAGGGAGAAGAAGAGGGAAGAAGTAGTTGAACTCGAGAGACGTGCAGCCAACTGGAGATTTTCTTCACAAATTTTGTAGTTGGCCGGTCAATCAGACCCATACCTCTGTAAATTTGCCATTAATGGCCAACCTACCCGCGGCTTCTGGAAACGTAGTAGTTTGCGTGCCCAGGAAATTTTCCTGCCTGAAATGCAGTCGCAGGCACACAGAAATCTCCTTCACTTTCTGAAGATTTGAAATAGGTCGTCGATTCTTTCTTCATCGCCAAGATCTGTGGCTTCAATTTGATTGGGCAATCCAGTCACCAGCTTTGAAAAGTCATCGGCCAATGAAAACATGCCATGCAGGTGTCTTTTTGCTCCTTTGACTTTTCACAGCGTGAAGATACATTTTACCTTTTTCGCCCATTTTTGCCTTTTCACCTTCAAATCTTTGTATATGCAGTTGTACGTGAGATTGTATATACATACAATCACCTGCATACAAAGGGCGGACCCCAAATCACCATGAAACAAATTTGAAAGAACCATTAGGTCTGGGCTTTGTATCTAACTCCTTTTTGTATATCGCACATACAATGTACAATGCACATACAACCGTGGACTCCAACTCATTTATCAATTGGATTGAAATAACATTCGAATCTGGCTTGTATCTAGTTCATTGTACCTTACATTGTATATCGCACATACATACAATGTGCATATACAACCTGCGGACCCCAGCCTGAAATCTGCCACAACACATTTTCTTTTGTGTCTGGATTGTATATGTGCTTTTGTATTTTGCATTGTATATAGCACATACATACAATCTGGGACATACAATTGGTGGGCCCCACCAGGTTTTTGAACATCATTGACTTTGACCGCTCCCGCTTTGTATATTTCATTGTATCTACCTGTTGTATGTCTGATTGTATATTGGGAACATACAACCCCAATATACAATGGCAGACTTGACCCATTTCACAAATGCAGTTAACTCCTTGGCCGCGTCTGCTTGTACATCGCCTTGCTTGTATATTTCACCTTGTACATGCGGTTGTATATCTGAGATACATACAACGCAAGATACAAAGGAAAATGCTTTGACTTTTCAACTCTACACTTGTATGCACCCGCCAGGCCCGATTTAATAATTTTTGAAGTCTGGGATTGCATATTCTGCATTGTATGTTCAATTGTATTTGTCACATACATACAATCCCCTTTACACATACCTGTGGGCCCAACCGTTTTCTTAACCCGATTTGAATATCTTTTGGCATTCGGCATTGTATCTCACCCATTGTAAATCGAATATACAACACAATATACATGTAATCTTTTTGATACAACTGCAGAATATACTGGGAATCTTGCGATATACAACCATATTTTTACCTCCGGAATTGTATTTGAATGACACATACAAACCTGACATGTATGCAAAGATACATACAATGATTTTTCACCATTTTCAAAGGCTGATTTAACTCTTTTTCAGGCCCGCCAATGTACATCTACACTCGCACATAGATACAAATAGCCATATACATACAAAGATACATGCATACAACTCAGGAGGCTGAAGGACTTAGGAATTTTTTTTTGGATTTTTTCTGAAAAGGCCTGCAGATGAATACTTGAAACCCAAAATCTAGGTGGGCACCACCATTGGCTCTGTCTGGGGACGCATGTGTCTTGCAGGGATGGCGAGAACTCCAGAACTCTGGGACACAGACCGGCCCTTATCCATTGGGCTACAAAGTTGAACACTGCACCAACCTACATCACAAATCACATCTTCAAACATTATTTTGGCGGCCCTAGGCAACCAAAAATGAAAAAACCATAATTTTCTCCTGCCAAATGTCCAATTCTAATCTGAATAACCCCAACCACAACTGAAAACACTGATATATTTTGTCCACAAGCTGATCTTGTCAATTACATGCTTCACCATTTTTGAAAGCTTGCCTCTATTCATGCAACCTCTGTCACCCTGCATCTCACAATCAGACATATAACCATACATACTAGAATATCCTTTAGCATTAGGCAACATATGTATGTTATATTCCTCAAACAGTGTATCATCATATTACATATGGCATTCCTCATTATCTGCCTGGCTATTGCACATTACTAGGCATTCATCCAGCTGATCCAGAAACTGAAAACATTCAAAATATATGAGACCATCAATATCATTTATATCACTTATTGACATTGAAAACAAAACTTGATCCACACACCCATTGTTGCATACATCCGGAACAACTGATGTTGAAAATTCAGTATCCATAGTTTGCATATCCATATTATCTTCACAAGAGCTGAAGATATCTAATTTTGATTCATACGTTCCCTCTTCACAAACTGATGCAATACCTACGTCAGTCGTCTCCTCATATTCATCATCATCTTCAAAAAGAGGGTTAATCCTGCACCAATGAGGGTCATGACTCACAACGTCAAATGCATCTAGAGGCTCATCATAAAGGGGATTCATACTCATTGCAAAGGTCTCTGCTTCTTCTTCATGACAATCCAACTCTTCTTCATCATTATCAAATCTAGAGTCATAAGAAGAACAAACCTGATCCATGAACTGATCATGGATATCATCTTTATCATCTAATTGTGCTACATACAATATCTCTGCAACTTCAATGCACTCTGAAGTTGCATTATCCATATCACTTTCCAACCCTCTAATGCTTCTTGATGAAACTGATATTGACTCATGATCCATATGATCACGACTTTGTACAACTAGATCATTTAAATATGAACACTCTTTTATGATGACTGGCATATCAGTATCACATGAAAAATCATTATCATCAATCTCATTTGCTAGGCAAATCAGGGCATCCTCCTCTATAGTAGAATCATCATTACCTTGAAATGATACATAAATTGGGCCATCAGGGGTGTGAGTGTTTTGGCATTTATCTCCAACATATAAATTATATCTTTCACTAACATTGGTGGCCCTAGGGCAGTAAATATTTTTAGAGAAATAACCCTTGTGTATTCCATACCTCCAATTGTTTTCAATATCTATTGCAAACTGATGTGCCTGATGCAATGTGGTGGGCTCCTTATCTCTCAATCTATAGCTCATTTTCTTATCAAATGCTCCCAAATAGACCACTAGGCACAATACATCATTAGGTCTCATGCATTCTGGTATTCTTTTCAAAGCCTTCATAAACCTGAGGTTAAAGGCTAGAATTAACTCTTCCTTTTCAATATGGATATACATGAAATCACTAATAACTGCATATTCATAAATTCTTTCACCAAATTGTTCTAGAAATGCAAATTTGAATTCTTGCCAAGAGCTGACAGAGTAAGCTGGAAGATAGGAGAACCAGTCCCTTGCATCTTCATCTAGAGATTGAACAAATAATCTCATAACTACATCTTCATGGTCAACCTCAAAGTCATCTATTACATTTCGAAACTGCTGCAAGTGTCTCTCGGCTGATTCATCCTTTACACCACTGAATTTAGGCAAATACTTTCTGATCTTAGATAGAAAAGCATTTGGATAACCACAAATGCCATTGAAATTTATGGGCTTATATCTATCAATGCTGAAACTCCTTCTATTATATGGTTAGGATTGATCACTATACATTGTTGCATTTGACACCTCACAAGGGTGTATGGGCTGATAATACATCTTATATGCCTTTGCAACCCTCTTCTCAACTCAGATTTCCTTTTACAACAATGACCTTAGGCCTTTACAATATAAATTGCTATTTCAAATTTCCTAAAGTCCTCTAAATGAGTCTTTTCAACAACATTGCATACTTCTTTGAAAATACAAACTAGGTTCTTAGCAAATACAAAGCATGCAAGCTCTCACCAATATTTCCCTTTTAACCAGTGCTACTTCACCAAATAGGGAATCTTTTAAAACTTATGCATCATGGTTTTTGAAAACCAAAATATGTAGAAATACCTGGATATGTTGCAACAGCTGCAAATTCCTTTCCCTGACTGAGAGAATGAACATCTAACACCTCTTTGTATCCTTCATCGGGTTCTTTATATGCAGAGTCGCCACCTCCTTGTAGAGGAATGAGCTTCAAATAACATGAAGCTAAAAATTCATTTCTTTCTTTCTGGGTTCTCCAACAACAGAGCCACATATACAACTTTTCAAGTTTGCTGCAACCAGGCACTTCCAGGTCTGATTCTTCAATCTTTTAGACTCATACTTTTATGGATATGACATTACATTCCCTAGTAGAGTCGCCACTTTGTTGGAGACTCGGATGGGTAAAAAGATAACACCTTCAAATCAACATCCCTAGCAAAGTCACCACTTTGTTGGAGTTTTTTCTGAATCAACAAAGGGTTTGCTAGTTCCAATGCACAGGCAGATTCGGCCAACAATTACAGGAGGTTGCGTGAGCTGCCTCCCCTTCACTTCTAGTTTTGCTGCACCAAGGGGGGTATCCCTATTGCTAAAGATTTAACTTTGACTCACCCAATAGAAAGATTTAGCTTTTTAGTCACAGGCAAAATACTCTCATTTTTGGACCAAGATTTGTGTGATAGATCACAAGTTTGGCAATGTTCTTGGACATATCTAACTGGTTGAGGATGAGAGTATGCAAGGGTCCTATTCCTACTCCTACAAACTAACAGATTGAAGTTTTGAAATGATTTGTATTTATGTTTTGGATGCAAGACATGGGTTTTTGGATCATAACTACTACACAAGGGCAAACCAATGCCTATCTCAGGGCAAGGAGTCAACTAGACGTATACAAGTGAATGATTTGCACTAGCATTCAAGTTTCAAGGGGTCAGATAGGTATTTGCCTTACAAACACCACCCAAGAATGAATATTTAGCAATCTCTACTTACAAACATCCCTGTTGCCATACAATCTTCTTCATACTTAACCTAAAACAATTTAATCCACTCCTTGAATGGGAGTTAGAGATCAAGCGTGTGATACAGAAATCTATAACCTAGAATCTTAGTAACCCTTAGCAACCAGATTCAAAAGAAGGGATGCATACAACCATGGAGACAAATGACTAAACACATGCAACAGACCATTTTTCATATAAAAACAACATGAAACTGAACATGTATGCAACCTGCATTCAAATGCAACTCATAAACTCCAAAAGAGACTGAACAGCCAAGAAATGCTCTATTTTCGTTATTTTCTCCAAAAAATGCCCCAAGTCTTCAACAACCAGAAAAATGAGTGACACAGTCCTCTTATACATCAAGAATGTGCACTCAACATTAATTACACTGTCATCTCAAATCGCCCTCAGATACACTGCACCATCAAAATGGTGCCAAGAACATTGAATGCACTAGGGAGAAGAAGAGGGAAGAAGCAGTTGATCTCGGGAGACGTGCAGTCGACTGGAGATTTTCTTCACAAATTTTGTAGTTGGCCGGTCAATCAGACCCATACCTCTGTAAATTTGCCATTAATGGCCAACCTACCTGCGGCTTCTGGAAACGCAATAGTTTGCGTGCCCAGGAAATTTTCCCGCCTAAAATGCAGTCGTAGGCACACAGAAATCTCCTTCGCTTTCTGAAGATTTGAAACAGGCCATCGATTCTTTCTTCATCACCAAGATCTGCAGCTTCAATTTGATCGGGCAATCCAGTCACCAACTTTGAAAAGTCATCGGCCAATGAAAATGTGCCACGTAGGTGTCTTTTTGCTCCTTTGACTTTTCGCAGCGTGAAGATACATTTTACCTTTTTCGCCCATTTTTACCTTTTCACCTTCAAATCTTTGTATATGCAGTTGTACGTGAGATTGTATATACATACAATCACCTGCATACAAAGGGTGGACGTCAAATCACCATGAAACAAATTTGAAAGAACCATTGGGTCTGGGCTTTGTATCTAACTCCTTTTTGTATATCGCACATACAATGTACAATGCACATACAACCGTGGACTCCAGATCATTTATCAATCAGATTGAAATAACATTCAAATCCGGCTTGTATCTAGTTCATTGTACCTTACATTGTATATCACACATACATACAATGTGCATATACAACCTGCGGACCCCAGCCTGAAATCTGCCACAACACATTTTCTTTCGCGTCCGGATTGTATATGTGCTTTTGTATTTTGCATTGTATATAGCACATACATACAATCTGGGACATACAATTGGCGGGCCCCACCAGGTTTTTGAACATCATTGACTTTGACCGCTCCCGCTTTGTATATTTCATTGTATCTGCCTGTTGTATGTCCAATTGTATATTGGGAACATACAACCCCAATATACAATGGCGGACTTGACCCATTTCACAAATGTAATTAACTCCTTGGCCACGTCCGCTTGTACATCGCCCTGCTTGTATATTTCACCTTGTACATGAGGTTGTATATCTAAGATACATACAACGCAAGATATAAAGGAAAATGCTTTGACTTTTCAACTCTACACTTGTATGAACCCGCCAGGCCCGATTTAATAATTTTTTAAGTCTGGGATTGCATATTCTGCATTGTATGTTCAATTGTATCTATCACATACATACAATCCCCTTTGCACATACCTGTGGGCCCAACCATTTTCTTAACCTGATTTGAATATCTTTGGCATTCGGCATTGTATCTCACTCGTTGTATATCGAATATACAACACAATATACATGCAATCTTTTTGATACAACTGCAGAATATACTAGGAATCTTGTGATATACAACCATATTTTTACCTCTGGAATTGTATCTGAATGACACATACAAACCCGACATGTATGCAAAGATACATACAACAATTTTTCACCATTTTCAAAGGTCGATTTAACTCTTTTTCAGGCCCACCAATGTACATCTGCACTCGCACATAGATACAAACGGCCATGTACATACAAAGATACATGCATACAACTCAAGAGGCTGAAGGACTTAGGAATTTTTTTTTTGGATTTTTCTGAAAAGGCTTGCAGATGAATACTTGAAACCCAAAATCTAGGTGGGCACCACCAAGGCTCATGGTCTATTTTGAGGCTTGTAGCACACACACAAGGTTGTAGCCTATTGTAAGGCTCACAAATCATTTTAAGGCTCATAGCATGAGGAAAAAGGCCACAACCTATCCCAAGTCTCACGGCCATCAAAGAAAGCCGCCCAATGACACAAGAAGGCATTGAAATTCAGCTTGAAGGCATCCAATTGTGCCCTGAGTTCAAATGGAAGAGTGCATAAAGGGAACCCCTATTTTTAGAGTGATTTATTTGTGCAAGAGAAGGTGATTTATTTCTACAAGCAAGTAGTTCAAACCTTCTTGGAATCAAATAAAATTTCTACCTCAAAAAATCCCAGTTCAGTCTGGTTTGGAAGCTAGATCAACCAATTTGCAAGGTGTTTAGATAAATCTCCAAATTCACCCCTATCATGACCAGTTTGCAAGGTGTTTTCAATTTGGAAAAATCTAGAAGTTCACACCTATCATGACCAACTTTTCACAAGGTAATTGGACATCAGTTTTATCACTAAGGAGGGGTGCACTATTTTGCTTTTTTTACTTTTGGCCCAAGGCATTGAAATTTTTTATTTCTTTTTGAGGTGCAAAAATAGGCAATTTTTTAAAATTAGAGTGTCAAAGTTAAAAAAACATTGTAACCAATTTGGGCTTGATCGCACTAATTTTATAAAGTGCCACTACACGACCCAAAATTGGATTTTTTCCCTACACACTTAATTATAAAGTGTCGAACTAAGGAAGGGATCTGGATATTTTGAATCAAGGGGGTTGTCTTGGTGTCATTCCTTGCACACTTCTGAATCTTCTATGTAATTTTCCTTTCCACACTTATTTTTTTGCAAAACTACTTCAACAACAAGGATTCACAACAGGTAATCAAGCCACTGACCCCATTTAATTATCATGAGTGGAAATCTACAATTCAACTTGTGTTAAAGAATAAAGGGTTACATAGGGTAATGATGGGCACTGAAAAAGAAGCCATTATTGATATAGAGAAGGATAAATGGTTTAACAAGTGTGATCAAGCCTTTGGTTTTATGTGTCTAAATATAGCTCCTAAACTATCGTTTCATGTAGAAGCCTTGAAAACACCCAATGAAGTTTGGATAGCATTAGAAAAACTCTCTGGGAAGGTTGATGAGATGAGAGCTCACAAGTTGGAGAATGAGCTAATTAGTCTGAGTCCAAGTACATTTGACACCTTAGAAGACTTCTTCACTAAGTTCAAATTTGTAAGGTTGTAATTAAGAGAGTGTGGAATCGAAAAGAAAGATGATCAACTTGTTCTTTCAATTCTATCCATGTTAGGATCTGAGTGTTCAATATTTGTATCAACTTTCTACTATGCTAAAAGAGCTCTTGGAGCCACATAGACAATGCCATCCTTAGACGACTTCATTGCAGATTTAACTAGGGAGCAAGATAAGTTAATACACATTGGTACCCTGAAGACATCAAAACCTCAAGCTGTCTTTGCTGGGAATGGGGGGCATAATACTTCAAATAACAAAGGGGAGAAGAATAAAAAAGACAAGTAGATCAAGAAAGAACAAAAATCTGAGCCCAACACAGAATCGTTTTCAAATCAAGCGAAATCTAAGAAAGAGAAAGTCAAGTGCACCTATTGTAAGAAACTTTGGCATGGTGAGAACATATGTATGAAGAAATAGATAGACCACCTCACTCATCTTCTTAAGAAGCATAACATAAGGGTCCCTAAATCTATCAAAGAGTCCTCATCAACCCAAGAAACTTCAAAGACAAAGGAAAAAGGTACAGAGAAATATAAGGGCAAGGTACTAGTTGTAGTAGCATCATCATTAGCTCCATCTTGGGTTATTGAATCAGGTGCTTCACACCATATGGCTTCTTCATAGGTTGTGGTTTCTTCCATAGAGCCTTATAACATGTCTAGCATCACTTTGGGTAATGACACACCAGTTGCGATTGTAGGGAGAGGGTCTGTTGAAATTGAAGGTAGCACATTCACAAATGTTCTAAGTGTACCTTCACTTTCAACTAATCTCCTATCAGTGTATCATATTGCTCACATAGGGAAGGGCATGTGAGTTGAGTTTACTCCAGATTCAGTTGAGATCAGAGAGTTTCGTAGCAACAACTTAATGGCTTTAGGAAGGGAAGATCACCATGCTAGGTTATACACCTCACACTTTGCCCCTGATTTCTCCTTTCAACCATCCACAGAAGATTCTGGAGGTAGAGTTTTCTTCTTCTTCCAGTTCTGATAGCGAGGAAAATGATGGGGTGCCATCTCCATCCATCTCGAGACTCATTTTGGAGGATGAGGATTCAACATCTGATTCATCCACATTTATCTCTCTTTTGGCTAGACAACCACTTCAAAGTACATGTACTAGGGTACAGAATCGAGTTGGTGGTTGACTTACATTTCCATATTACAGGGCACATGCTTTCTATGCCTCCACTTTTGAGTTATGTGTTGCTCCTTCGAGAGTTTCCAATGATTGATTACAGCAGGGTCATATTCAAGATTCACTTCATTGGACATAGCTCTGATAGAAATCTCTTGGTTGTTTGTAGAGTCTCACATTTCAGATCTTGGTGACACCTTGGAGGATCTCATCTTACTATTTAATGATAGTACTCATACACCTGCTAGTACTATAGAGTTCAGAGAGGCTTCACGGAGGGCTCCTAGTTGTTGGTAATTATTTATGTCTAGGGTTTTAAACTTGAATGTTTGCTATTTTTCTCCTTCAAACCCTAAAATTTATGAGTTGCGGGATCTTGTTCTGTTGCTGAAATCTCTATCGGCCCCTGAAAATGTTAAAAATATGAGTTTCATGCATTTAGGAATGCATTTCGAGCCACAGTTTCCAGACCCTAAATTTTTCTAAGTGTGGCTAGAAGGGTTAGAATTGTGCTTGCGCCGCAGAACTCGACATGTGTCGATATCCGGTTGTGTTTCGAAGACCCTTTAAATGTTTCCTTTGTGTTTCAAGCTGCTCGCGCGGAAGGCGCCACGTGGAGGAACCCGAAAGGGTCTAAATGTTTCACAGTCTTCGCCAAAGGCTTCGAAGACCCTTTAAGTGTTTCTTTTAAGTTTCAAGTAGCTCAAAGCCCTGCGGACAGTGCCAAGTGTCGGGCTCCGCCCATGTTTCAAAAAGTTTCTCAAAAGTTTCCAAAGGACCCTTAAAGTTTCTGAGGAGCGCGGAGCCCGACAAGTGTCAACTTCCGCTGATGTTTCTTTAAGTTTCTATGCAGGGGTAGAGGATACCATGTGTCCATTACGGTTGATGCAGAAGCTGACAAGTGTCGGCTTTCGAGATTGTTTCTGCATGTTTCAAGTGTGGCACAGACATGGTGGGTCCCATTGAAGTTTCTAAGTTGCTGCGGATGTTGCTAGATGGCGGCCTCCGCCGGAGTTTCCGAAGGCCCCTTTATAAAGTTTCAAATGTGTCAGAAAATGCCACGTGTCACTTGCAGAGGCATAGTTTCTAAAGTTTCGGCATGGCTGCGGAGGGCGCCACGTGCATCTTATAGTGGCCGCGGAGCCTGCCATGTGTCTGCTTCCGCGTGTCTCTCTCTTTTTCCTTCGGCACCAAGCATTGACAGAGGTGGGTCCCAGTAAGTATCTCAGGTGTCACGGGTGATGACAAATGTCACCTTCCGCATAAGTCTCAGGAGGGGCCTTAAAGTTTTGAATGTTTTGAGGAAGTTTCTTAAAGTTTCGAAGTGGCCGCGGAAGGCGCCACGTGGCTGCTTCCGCGGGTTTCAGAGAGACTCTTTAATGTTTCAAGAGCTGCTGCGAAGGCCGACACATGTCGAAGTCCGCGTTGTTTCTAACAGTTTCTCTAGTGTTTCAAAAGATGGCCGCGGAGCTTGACAAGTGTCAGCTTTTGCAAACTTGCCCCTGTTTCTCTCTTATGTGGGTTGCCGTGACGGTTTGTGGGCCCCAATTTCAAGTGCCTTTAGTTTTAAATGTTGCGGGTTGCGACAGCTGTCACTTAAGGGGGCCACTTCAAACTTTTGACACAGTTTAGCAAGGTAACACGGAGCTCGACACGTGGCTGCCTCCGCATAAGTTTCAAAGGATGTTTCTGTATGTTTCAAGGAGACTGCGAAAGCTACCACTTGTCCCGATGGTTGAAACTGTGGATGCTGCCGCGTGTCCTTTTTAAGAAACATGTAATGGGGAGCGGAAAAGTAGGCAACGGACCCAACAATAGAAACTTGAAGTGCCCGTGTGGCACGATTTGGTTGGTGGGTGACTTTCCAGCATTTTTTTGGGGGCCGTTGGATCTCCGCGACTTGGTTTTTGATCGACGGCCACATTTTGATCTGCAGTGATGGGTTTTTCCCGCATTTCTGCAATCATTTTTAGGCGGGAGAAACTTCTGAGGCTTGCTACTGCAGCATCCCGAGGTTGTGACTGCAGCATCCCAAGGTTGTGACTGCAGCATCCCGAGGTTGTGGGTGGATGAAACAGTAATGGTTGTTTGTTGCAGAGGGCATGGGTCGAGTTGATAGCTCAACCACCATTTTTATGGTGCATATCTGGAAACGGCGGCACATCTCCTGATTCTACCCGCCCCTTCCTCTTTGTCCCTCTGCTGTAGTTATGATTTTGAGCGCCATTTTTCAGTGCAGTGTATCTGGCAAATTTTTGATGTACCTTGTAATTAATTTGCTGTGTACACAGTTTTGCTATAAAAGGCAGGCTGTGTGACCCATTTAAGGTTGTTGAAAACTGGACATTTTGGCTCTGTAATGAAATACATCTAGTTTTGGTTGCTCTGTGCAGAAGATCTTGTGAGTTTATGAGTCTCATGTTTTATGTATTGTGCATAGACTTACTGGTTTCATTGTTGTTTTAGATGAATAATGCTATACTGCATGTGTCTTGTTATCTGTCTCTTGTATTGAATATACTCTTCTTTTGAATCTGGACATCTAAGGGGTGTCTCGGGTTCTAGGATATAGGTTTACTGTATTGAATGCTTGATCTTTCAACTTCTGCCCAAGGGGTAGATTAAAGTGTTTTCAGATTGAGTATTGAGAAGAATATATTGCAGTAAGGATATCATAAGTAGAGATAACTTGACACTCTGTTCTGGGATGTATCTGTAAGGCAGATATCACACAAATCCCCTTGAAATCTAGTTTTAATATGTTTATGCTGAACATTTACAAGTGTATGTCTATGACTCCAAGCCTTGGATAGGCACCAATCTAGCTCTGTGTTAAGGTTATACACCAGGTCCAGCTCTGCATCCAAACACAAAATCAAAATCAAACTCCAAAACAACCATTAGGACAGTAGAATTAGTTTTAGGATCCCAAGTCCTCTGTCTACAACTGAAAATAGGCCCAATGCTAGCCCCTTTGCTCTTATCTTGCAGTTTTGGTCTACTTACAGGAGGACTTATCTGCTTCATGTCAGCATCCCAACCTTTGAATGCATATTCTCATGGATGTTGAGTAGGGAATACCCCCTAGGTTTTGTAGAGCCTGAAGAAGAAGAGGAGATAAAAATAGAGTCTATCTCCTATACTGTTGGCCCCTGGCCCAGAGATCCTGTTGATCATTGATGGCTACCTTGTAGGGAAATCTGGGAGTAAGCATCCAGTCTGAGAAAAAACCAACACCAGTGACTCTTCATAGGACATCTCGTGGGACTTACTTTGTAGCCACATGGCATGCATTGACATTCCACTTTTGTACATCAGTTCTCCACATCTTGTTCTTCATCAGTCTTCACATGATTTTGAGAGGTCACTTGTTTCAATAAGGCTTGAGCCTCCTGATTTGATTGTGACTCATTTTGACATCAGCATGACAATATTTGTGTAGTATTCTGAGATAGGGTATATCATGAGACTTACCACTTCGCCATGCTTCTTTGAGCATTCACCATTGAAGTTGTTTCTTCCTAAGGGAAGAAACATCATTTGCCACAAATGGATCATTTTCAGTATTCATACACAGACATTCTCTTTTGGCATAGGGGCTACTTCATTAAGGGGGGCTACATGGTTTCTTTTACTCTCCTATGGGGGGATCATATCTACATCATCACAGTTAGAGTGACATGGTTTCAAGCTTCCTGTAGAGTTATCATCTTCGAGGCGGCTTTCTAGTCTTCTTCATTTTCTTTTCTCTTTTGGAGGGAAGTTTTTTCTGACAAGGTTTTCTTCCTTTCTCCGCTTTATGAGAGATTGCATTGTACATGGGTACCTAATCAGGCCTAGTTTCTAGGACCCATCTTCATTTAGCCCACCTAAGCTATGCTTAGGGGGGGCGTTGGTGTATATTAAGCTTACTTAGGAGTGCATGAGTTTATATTTAGCCTTGAGCTATACTTGGCATGCCTAAATTATCTTTGTCTAAGTTAAGTGGTTTCTTTTCCTAATCTTGGAGCACCACTATTCTTAGTGAATTTTTCCTATTATTGGCTCGATTATTCTTAGTCGATTATGCCCTATATGTACTACATCTTGTAAGCTAATTCATCATCCCATATTTTGCATTCCAATTGTCCACTGTTTGAATATTTGTTTTCTTGCAAGCTGAGCATGCTCTTGTTTGTCTCAAATAGCTGGATTTGATGCTCGCATTCACTCAATGTTCTTGATTTCTACAAATAATACATGATGGAATAGGTCATGTATGATGGTTGGCATAGAGATGTGGTATCATACTTCATCAACAATAGGTGACCAAACTACTTTAGTCCCATATAAAGGTGTGTCATTAGACTAAAAATATCTTTCTTCATGATCAATAAGTATGGAAATAAATGAATAATAATAAGGCACAATCAGTCTACAACACAAGTAAAATTCTAAAGTTAAAATGAGTTATTGCTTGTCAATGGCAAAGTTTTTTTTTCATAATACAAGAAATACTATCTAGCTCTTTCCTTAAAAAGAAGCACATCAAATTGCCTCAAACAAAATCATGTAAAAGAAATTTAGATCAAAAGTTTAAAATATGGTCCAACACATGTAGCCATTGGATAACATTTATCATCAACATTGTTTCCTCAAAATTAATTTGGGAAAGAAAATAATTTGAACAAATAAGCCTAACCAATTCATACCTGTTGAAAACTTGAAGGCATGTATTAGATAATGGATGTGGTGCAATGCAAGTGTAATTGATAGATGCATGGCCCCAAGGTAGTCAAATATTTATTTTGTTGTATTAGCAATAATGATCAATATTAATGAGGGTTTTAGACAAACATTGAAAGAATCTAAACAATGCATTTGTTTTAGAGTTGACATGAGCCTTTGCTAACTCAAAGCTTGCAAGTACATAATCTGCAAAAATTATGGTGACATGCGATAAATGCCACCTTCTACCATAGCATGCAAACACAAGCCCAAAAATAAACATTTGTGACCTAAAATTTGATACTACTACTTATGTCCTACATGGGAAGAGAGACTCAACCTAATAGAAGGGGAGAATCCTAATAGAGCTTTCTTGGGAGAAGATGTATACTTGAAACTAGCTAAAGGAAATCTATACGGAATAACAATTAGCATGCCGAAAAAATTGTCACACAATATGTATGGAGGGTGCCCCTTTTCTGAACTATCTTGTATCCTCTCTTCCCAAGCAGTCAAAAGACTACGGGAGGCAAGTTTTTTTTCATTCTTTCAATTTTTCCTACTAAGTGAACTCAAGTCATACATTTTAGTTGCGCATGGTTCCTTGTGAAAAAAATAACAAATTATTATCACTATAGTATCTGCCAAAGGTAGGAATTAAAAAATACAAATCCATGCTCAATCTTCCATAAAATAAGAAGCATTGTAATTATAATTTATCCATAATATATAGTGGATTTGATGTCATGAAAGTTTGAGAAATCAAAGAGAATTCCTTTCCAACTAAGAAGATGAGAGATAATTTCTTTTCTAAAAGTTTTATTTGATTTTTTTAATTGAAAAAGCATCTAATATATTCATATTATGTTTTAAAACTTTGAAAAGTATAAATTACAAGGGTTTACAAAACCCATTAAAAAAAATGACTAGCAGTTGATTAGAACAAAATAAACACAACAAGAAGAAAAACAAAATGCAAGGACTCTGCACACATTCCTAAATAGAAATGAGTAGTACTTATATCAATATACTAAGATATATACTTTAGATTTTAGGTTGGTTTGTTTTCAGTCACATATGGTAGGATAATAGCTACTGGGAATTCTCGAGTTAAGTTAATGTCAAAACATTTTCGATCTCCCTATTGGAGCAATAAAAGCCATATCCTAACTAATTCTATCTAAACTATGGCTAAATAGTTTAGTCATTAATCAAATAACTAACTAATTCTATCTAAACTATGGCTAAGTTTATGGATATGTGCCTCTTAAGTATGGCTGAGTTTGAAATCTTCATTATCTAGTCAAATTTTTAAACATCTTCTAAATTACTATGGACTCCCTAACCAATAGATAACCATGCTCCACAACACTGTGTAATTGGTAATAGGTGTCTTGGTGCAAATGTTTTGTCTAACTTTTTGTTTGGGTGTTTTTTGGACCTCAAATAATAGCTTTAAGATCTTAACTCAAATACATAGATATGCTGAATAATTGGAATTATCTAAATAATGAAAAACTTCCAGCTAGGCTGCAAAGAAATTCTCCAGCAGGAATGCACATCAGTCCCTGGAGATGATTCCTTTGACTAAAAGATTATGTTTAATCATTGAAGAAATCATTCCATATGCAGACACTAAGAGCCCAAAATCCCATTGAGCCCCACCAAGTGCCAATGATCCAGATGGGCTTAGAGTTGTGGGTGTTTGAGAACCTAATCTGGGGAATTTCAAATCCCTACCTCATCAAAGAGTAACCAAATCAAGTTTCAGACCGAGGATGTCAACTAGCTTTCCAACTCAATGATCAGTAAGGACCTCAAACTCACCTATGGAGTGACACTGTATACAACATTGGCATTTTCGCTTAATAAAATTGAATTGCCACACCATACACTTTTGGCATTATCAACCGAACAATTGCCTTTCGAAAATAGTTAATAAGAGAATTATGTATCTCACATAGCTTCTGGCAAGTGTATAGAATAATTCATTGATTTTTCCTGACTAAGTTCAATCCTGCTATTGGATTGAGTTGGTCATGTTTCAGCCAGTATAGAACTGTTCTTAATTTTTTTTGGTAGAAAGAAAACACGAATATGTGGTTCTTTGAGTAAACAACATTTACGGACTTTTTCCAATGATTATTGTTAAAGAAAGTGCTTGATATTTAGAAAAAAACCCAATCTTTTAAGAGCTTCAATGGTGTACCTATCAACAAGAGGCAAGTACTAAGGTAATATTATTCAGATAATCCCAATTATTCATAGAATCAAAATGCATATAAAACAATTTCAGGTTGGATCAGCTGGCTCTTCAAAGTTTTACTACTTTAAATTATTGTTTGTTTGAACATCCATTTTATGCAATATGTAAGTTGCATCAGAAAGTTCACCAGAATTGGATCCATTTCAGAAAAATAAAAAGTTACATTCCTCTCGGAACATAAGCTTAGAGGATGAGTTCCAATCCTTGCAATTGACTTCAAACATAACTGTCATGTCGTTTGAAGCCCCAAAAGAGATCCATTTGTGCTCTAGTAGCAGTAATAATATTAAAATACAAACTGCAAAAATAACAAACAAAGGGATGAGCTCTAGCGCTCTGTATTCATTTGAGAAGCAGGGGTATTGGTAATAGTCAACCATGGTATTCTAAAGGTAGCTGCATTGATGGGTCTGATTACACCGAGGAAGAATAACATTAATTTTCGATGACAGATTAATCAGGTTCATGTTCATAAGAGGTCGTGATTCAATGTTAAAAATGTAACAAATATTAAGAGGTCGTGATTCAATGTATACATTGTTTTGAGAACTCAACTGAGAAAAAAATTATAGAAAATTGACAAATAGGGTAATCAAATTGAATTGGATACTGGAAAATATCTATCTTTGGCCTCTTACGAATACTATGAATTTTACACCCATGTTTCTTCAACAGATTTCAAGCTCTAAAAATTTCCACTCACAGCATATCCATACTCAAACTAAACCACATTTATGGTGAACATTTTACATTTTATAAAGTTCTAAAGTATCCTACCACTCACAGCATTTCCATACTCAAACTAAACCACATTTATGGTTAACATTTTACATTTTATAAAGTTTTAAAGTATCCTACCATGCCTTGTTAGTTCTTTCTAGTCAAACAAGAACGTCTAATACTTGGGTGTGAGATAATAAAGGATTCATATCTTGCATGACATAATAAAATGTATCCTAATACATCCTAAGGACTTAACAGAGATGAGCTTTTACAACCTTACAAGTATGTTTTCCATTACTTTCAGAAACAACTGAAGCCTAAAGAGGAGTGCATGTGCTTCTCCTCTAGTGTTGACTGAAGGTCAGAAAGAAATTCTTGACAATAATGAACCAAGATAAACAAGTAATACATAAGTTTGAAAATTAATCCAGTCACACAAAAGGAAAATTCATATTTATAATATCCATTTGATCAATTCATTTAAGAATAAAAAGCAAAAGAGTAACGCTTGGTCAAAAAAATCCGTGATACAAAACTGACAAGCATCAAGGTACAGACGAGAAATTCTGCATCTCAGTTTCAGATGCTATCACAACATGAGTAGTATCAAAATGAATTAAGTAATCTCTCTGAGAATCAGGTTAAGTGATAGAAATGTAAACAAATTATGTGCCCTGAAATTTGATAGAAATGTAAACAAATTAAGTGCCCTGTTTTGCCCTGTTTTGAACTAATTAGCTTCCTAAGATTCACAATCTTATTACTTCAACCCTGCTGGATTCATGCATTCATAAAGAAAACAGTTTGAATTGGATATACTCATTTACACATATAAAAAGATTCATGTAATTTCATATAAATTAAAATATTTTTACAAATAATGCCCTGCTGCTGCAAAATACTCTGTTTTTCTTCCTCCTGCTGCTGTTTTTTCATTTTCAGCTTCTCCTGCGTATGAAAAAAACTAAAAACATACGTCTGCTAATAAAGTAAACACATATACAAATATAGAAGAGGAGTCTAGAGACTTCCTCTCTAGAAAATTATAAACATATAAAATATTTACATTGCCTCAGCTACAGCTGCTACGTACAGGGAGGAAGAAGAAGTGTACATCAAATTTAATGAATCTTTAAACTCTGGTCAAAACGAAATCTGTAGGGAAAGATTTACAATAAATATGGTGAAGGCTTTTGGGTACAAAATCTGCAGGAGAAGATCGACCATTAAAAGTTGTACTGGGATGTGTCAAGAGGAAAGATTGTCACCCAAGCAAGCTTACTGCCAACACTAAGGAGTGTCCGCTGGTCCTAATAGGGTTCCTTGACTGTTATCCAAATTCCAAACAACTCTGATGCACGACAATGCCTCAAAAATTATCACCACTTCAAATTGAATAGATGTGCACTGAAATTTATAAATTTCAAACACTTAGACAGCACAAAGCATTCTCACCTGACCACAGATACCGCATTTCCAAATTCCTTCGGAAATTCTAAATAAGATGGCCATAGAGGCCTAGAAAAACTCAATTGACTACATGGATGACATTGACCTTAACCCCATACAGAATTTTGATTCACAAGATAAGGATGATCTGGTTGCTGGGCTTCCCTGGACAATACATCATTTGTGAGTAACAACTCTAGGACATTGACATCTCCAGTATAAACATCTATGCCAGGGTTGCCCTCTAGTCTGCCATCAATTCCAAGGGTGTTAAACAAGTAAAATGGAATTCAATCTGAACACCGTGTGATTCCAATGCTGCATAAACAGTCCACTGAATATATGAAAACCTTAAAGCAGAACAAAGCATCCTCACCTGAATATAAGTCTTTCAGTATTCCTTGGCAAATTCCAAATCAGAGGGTCATAGATGATAGAGGCCTAGAAAAAAATGCAAACATGTGCAAAGTATGAGCCAATGATGCATAGACAGTCCACTGAAATATACAAATTTGGAAAACCTAGACAGCACAAAGCATTCTCACCTGAACACAAATATACTGCCTTCGAAATTCCTTGGAAAAATCCAAATAAAAGGGTCATAGAGGCTTAGAAATAATCAATTAGCTACATGGATGGTGTTGACCTTATCCTTACACAAAATTTTGAATCACTTGGTAAGGGTATTGCTGGGCGTCCTTGGACAATGCATCATTTGTGAGTAACAACTTCAGAAGTCGATCTCTCCAATAGAAACAACTATGCCACAGTTGCACGCTAGCCTGCTATTGATTCCGGGGATGTTACACAAGTTAAACGGAACTCAATCTGAGCACGGTGTGAGTCAAATGTTGCATAAACAGTCCACTGAATATATATAACATTGAAAACCTTAAAATAGAACAAAGCATCCTCACCTAAATATGAAAACCGTCTTTCGGAATTGCTTGGAAAATTCCAAATCAGAGTGTCATAGAGGCCTAGAAATAAATCAAAACATGTGCACAGTGTGAGCCAATGATGCATAAACAGTCCACTGAAATATATAAATTTGAAAAACTTAGACCGCACAAAGCATTCTCACCTGAACACAAATATATTGGCTTCGAAATTCCATGGGAAATTCCAAATAAGAGGGTTATAGAGCCCTAGAAAAAAAATGAAAACATGTGCAAAGTATGAGCCAATGATGCATAAACAGTCCACTGAAATATATAAATTTGAAAAACCTAGACAGCACAAAGCATTCTCACCTGAACACAAATATACTGCCTTCGAAATTCCTTGGGAAATTCCAAATAAGAGGGTCATAGAGACTTAAAAATAATCAATTGGCTGCATGGATGGTGTTGACCTTATCCCTGTACAAAATTTTGAATCACTTGGTAAGGGTATTGCTGGGCTTCCATGGACAATGCATCGTTTGTGAGTAACCTGCAATAGAAACAACTATGCCACGGTTGCACCCTAGCCTCCTATTGATTCGGGGATGTTACACAAGTAAAATGGAACTCAAGTAAAATGGAACTCAATCTCCAACCGTTGATATGGGTGGATCCTTCCTAAGAGCCCCTTTTTTTATATCATTCTCTAAATCCCTTAGTGTAAGAGCTGCCCAAAATCCCTTGATAAACTCTCTGCAAGATTCGTGTCTCTCACAAGTGAGTTTTCCTTTAGCATTATTGGCACAACTCTTTTCCTCTTCTCCCAAGTGATCTACACTTGTGTTCTTATCAAACTTCAAAATATAGGCCTGGTTGCATCCTTGAAACAATCTTTCACCCAATGTATCAATTATATAGCATGCTTCTTTTTCAACCTTTAGAAGGAAAAAATGGTCATTCCAACTTACAATATAAATTTGTGGTCTATCCACATCATTGATAATTTTCTGCCACATTTTGTCAAAATGCATAGACTCAAATTCAAAAGAACCTTCCATTTTTTCAGGTTGAAAGAAAGCCAAAATGGTTTTGTCTGGGGCAAGAGAAAGGGGGCATAGCTTTGCCTCTAACATAGTCTCCAAATCAAAGTGTCCATCTGGAAATCTCTGTTTGTAATCTTGCTTCCTCCACTCTAAGGATCCTTTTTGTATCAAGGCGTCAAAGAGGGATTTCGTTGGCATTAAATTTTTGTTCTTGTGTAACCACTCAGCAATAACAAATGTCAACATAGAACAAGCACTCTCCCCTACAGCCTTTTCACTCCTCTGATCAAATGAAGCTAAAAGAACTTGGATAGACAGCTTCATCTGCCCATCTCTACTTATCAGATCTATCTTTTCCCACCTGCCTCTGCTTTCATTCAGCAAGTGTGAACATGCTCCCTTTTTGAAACTCTTGTGCTTTTCATATTTTTGCTTCTTCCTCATGCTAGGGCTATAATCAGGATCCTTCTGTTCGTCATTCTTGACCCGTGATCTCTTCTTCTTGGGAGTCTTCTTGAAGTCCTCAGCCATCTCACCCTGCATTCTAATCAATTCAGCCTCCTCCATCTTGACACACTTGTTCTTCCCCCTTTGCAACTCATCCCTCACACTTTCCATCTCCTCATCATGCTTTTTCTTCAGAGTCTTCATCTTATCCAACTCACCCTTCATTCTAATCAATTCACCCTGCATGAGCATCAACGCCTCCTTCCACTGGTCCCTCTCCATCCTGAACCCCTCCTCCATCTTGACACACTTGTTCTTCCACCTCTGCAACTCATCCCTCACACTTTCCATCTCCTCATCATGCTTTTTCTTCAAAGTCTTCATCTTATCCAACTCACCCTTCATTCTAATCAATTCACCTTGCATTAGCATCAATGCCTCCTTCCGATTGTCCCTCTCCATACTGAACCCCTCCTCCATCTTGACACACTTGTTCTTCCACCTCTGCAACTCATCCCTCACACTTTCCATCTCCTCATCATGCTTTTTCTTCAGAGTCTTCATCTTATCCCCATTCTTAGTGTTGCTCACTTCAAATTCACTCTCACACTCCCACTGCTCACACAAGTGTTTGCTACACTTCTTCATCCACCTACTATTATTCAGAAATGGATTATCAGACATCTTCCCAACAGTTTCAAATTTCAATTTGCTTCGATGGAGAAAAACAAAATCTAACATCTGATTTGCGAGGACATGTAAAAAAATATAGATATAGTTGTTCTTCCTCCATGAATTCTAAGCCCTCAGAAGAGCGTATTAACTTCCTCAGAAACGCATATCATTCAGCTGTCAGAAACGTTCACTGACCTGCTAAATTTGGAAGATCTGGCACTCATTCAAATTAAGAAATGCACAACGCAATTAGATAAAAATTCTTAAGACGTTGGAAGTTAGAATGATTATCTTCATTCAAAACGCAGAACAGTTATTATGCCAAACAAGGGTGACGGTGACAAGTGCTGCCTTCAACACTAAATTTAGTAAAACTGCGGGCAAAGAATCTTGAAAATTCTCAATCTGTGTTCATATTTATTTGTGCGGACAGGCATTCTATAGCGGGGTGTGGATGAGAGCCGTGTAAATATATAGCAACAAAATAAAAAATAAAAACCAAAAAAGAAAGAAATTGGTTAAAAACAAAAAAGAAATTGGAAGTTAAGGAAAAAAAAGGTGGGGAAATTAAAAAAAATATGGAACCAAAAAAGAAATAGCAAAAAATAAAAAAATTTAAGGAAAAAAAGGTGGAAAAAAATCACAAAAAACATTAAAAAAAATGAAATTGGAAATGGTTGAAGGAAAAAAGGTAAATCACAAAAGTTATAGAAAACAAAAAAACATTGACAAAACACAAAAAAACACGACAAAATGTAGAGAAGGCTGAGAAGATATTTTTTTAAAAAATACTAGTAAAAGCACCAAAGGTGCTATCAAATGGCCGATAGGTACAAATATTTATAGGCCTATCCTTAAATAGTATATATTTATATTTTTTCTAAAAAATCATTACAAGTAATAGTTGGTGGAGAAGGCTATAAATATTATAAGAAAATCATTTTTGCAAATAAAAATAATGAAATGGTATTAAATGAATAACCACATGAACTAAATAATGAATGTGCTATTATAAAACTAAATTATAAAAAAATATATATTTAGTAATTGCAAGATTCTTTCATCTTGTTGAAATTTCTTGTCCCCCTTTATGATTGCCTCATTATGTTATATCTACAACTTATATAATATATTTAATACCACAAGAATTTTAAAGAGAAATGAAGACAATAGAAAAATGTATAATAAGAGCATAAATATAAATCAATGTTTTGAATGTAACTTTTAATAAATCACATTGAATATGATATTAAATGGTAAGCTATATGAAATAAGATCACATGAAATATTTTATTTTATACAATCATTATTACATGGGCATAATTGAAAGAAAAATTATTATTGCAAGTATAAAGACCATAACATTATTGTTAACAACACAATATTCATTTATGTAAATGAACAACAAATATTTATAGGCTTATCACTAAATAGTTTATATTTAGATTTTTTATTGGAAATTTATTAAATGTAGTAGTTTGTGGACAAGGCTATAAATACTGTAAGAAATTCAATTATTTTTTGGCTTAAATGAATAACAACATTAACTAAATTGTGAATGAACCATTAAAAGAAATAAATCATAAAGAAACCATTAGAGAACTATGACCTCCCATTCAACCACAATGAAATATATTATCATTGTCATAATTAGTGTTATACTATTAGGAAGTTATATTTTAAACACATTATTTAGGGTGTTTCACTTTGGAATATATTTATTGTTTGTGTGGAGTGCAATTTTGGCATTCACTTTAGTTTGATATATTTATTGTTTGTGGAATTACAGGTTTGAACTTTAGAATTGAATTATATTTCTTTCACTTTGTATTTTTAAAATTAAATTCACTTTGTCGCTCTAATTTGATATATTTATTGTTTGTGTGAAGTATGGGTTTGAACTTTAGCATTGAATTATATGCGTTTCATGTCTTATGTTTAAAATTGAATTCACTTTGTTTGCATTTATTGTTTGTGTGAAGTGTGTGTTTCTGCTTTGACATTTACTTTGTGTGTGTGTGTTTAAATTTTGATAATCATTGATTGTTTATTTGAAGTCTCTTTGAACTTTATTTGTTTGAAGTGTGTTTATACTTTAGACATTACTTATTTGTGGAAATTGTATTATTGTTTATATTGTCATTCATGTGGCTTTTATCTAGAAAATTTAATAAAAATTAATCCAATTTTTATAGCAGTAGTTGGAAGAAAATGAGTTATAGACAGATGCAACTAAACTTGTTATTATCTTCATTTGTTAGTTGTATATGAAGCGTGAATGGAGTAGGTCTTAAACTTATTTGCAATTATGCATGTTGTAATGATGAAATATATAGTTATATGTAGGCTTCTATAATTATGTTCCTCAAGATTCATGCAATTAGTTTTATTTCCTTATGCTTACAATATCAATCTAAGCACAAGATGAATTGCCATTATGTTCAAGTTGAAAATAGTGCATATCTCATGAGCAAGTATAACATTAGATAGTTTTCTTTAATCACCCACTTAATTTAAAAGAAACTATTAACCTCAAACTTCAAGACATGAACTTATTTTGAAATAGCAATGTAGCTCATCAAAGGTAAAATTGAGTTCAAACTGTTGAGACCAAAAAGAGATCGAAATTGACTCTTATCTATCTACACCTAAGGTTTGGAGGTGTGACTCATCACACAACTCACCACATCAGCGTGTCTAATAGAAGCATCCTTAAAATAATTTTTTAAATATTTAACCAAAAATTTATCATGGAATTCTTAGTAGTTGAACAAAAAATTATCATTTGTTGTTTGAACGTCATATTATTAATTATAATATAACTTATATGCAACCTAAATGATCTCAATACTTTTTGGTAACCATGAATTTTATTTTTTAAAACAACACATTTTTATTTAAAATACAACTTATATTCAACTTTAAATGATCATAATTTTTTTTAACAACCTTTTACATTTCATGAAAAATATGCAGTAAATTGTGGGTTTTATATATCTAAATAGAATGCAACAATGAATGATGCTTGTTAGCAAAATACAGATAAAAAAATGAAATTGGAAATGGTTGAAGGAAAAAAGGTAAATCACAAAAGTTATAGAAAACAAAAAAAATTGACAAAACACAAAAAAACACGACAAAAGGTAGAGAAGGCTGAGAAGATATATTTTTTTAAAATATAAATATACTAGTTTTATGGCTTGCATTTCATTAATGTCTTATGCTCAATATTATAGTGAGAATGTTCCATGAAAGCATTAGGCAAATTTTTGAAGCAATAATTTTAAGGGTGCCTATTTTAATGGCTACTCAAACTTGATGGGAACATCTTAACAAGCAATTCTTGCTAATGAAAATAAGGGAGGCACATAACTTAAAAATAGTGTAAATGTCATAATGGATAACCTTTGCTATTATACTTTATAAAAAGAGGTGCCAAAAATCCACTTGAAGCATGATATGTAAAAAATTTTCAAGTACTAAAGGATTGTGTAATCTTAGTTTGATAAAATCTTCTTTATATTTAAGGTTTTTCTTATAATCATTAATGCACTTCTTTTAGATGAGCTATATCATTAATGAGGTAGTTCTCATAAGATGAAATATGATTCTCAAAATATCCTATATCCATATGTATATGCATATCATGTGTAATAGTGAGAGATGTGTTATCAACCGCTCGCATATTATCCTTATGTTGTTCTTTATCCTTGTATGCATCTAGGTCCTATGTTTGTTTAGTAGTAAGTGTATGAGAATGTGCTCCAAAATAACTCAAAAATATATTTGAGGAAAACATTAGAGGATCCATAGGTGGGTCTCTATGAAACAACTATATATCATCAAGACACATAGAGAAGTGCATGGGATCCACCAAGGAAAGGCCACTAGAATTTGTGTAAGGTAATGAATCATCATGAGACAATAAGTCATCGTCTTCATCATAATAATATAAAGAATAGTCATTGTGCTCATCATTAACATATCATTGATATACCATGACCCACAAGATAGGAAACAAGGACTATCAACTTCATGTGAATGTGAAAAACATTTATCATTTCTAGGAATATCACTAGCAACAAAGGAAATATAATCATCATAAATCGCATCACTAGGGCAGTCATCATATATAGACAATTCTAAATCAATGAGTGTATCACTAGCATGGGAGAATATGCATCATCATCATATGTAAGTGAGGGTTAGACATGTATCCACATCATTAGATTTGTAAAGGAAAGATGAATCAAGAGAGGCACATGGATGAGAATACATAGATGTAAGAGAAAATGTATCATGTTCGCTAGGTACAACATCACATGACCCAAGATCCATAGTTATATCAAGTGCATGTAAGGATGAAGTAGTAGCTAAGTCACTATCATAGGTCACAAAAGATGCGTCATTCTAAAATGTAGTGACATAAAAAGTGAGCTTCATAAAAATGGAGAAGGGGTTATCATGATAAAAACAATGTAAACTAATCATATGGAAAAGGGTTAATGAATCATAGAATAGAAAAATATAAAAATAGAGGGTATATCATATCTAAAAACAAGTGTAAAATGTAAACCCTAAGGCAAAAGTAAAGGTGGGTAAAAGATGGTATATGTACAAATAATCACCAAACTCTAAAATGAGGATGTATTATTGAAGCACAAAATTGGAATTTAAGGAAGATCATATTTCTAAATAAAATGTGAAATAAGAAAAATACAATGGATACCTTGATAATGATGAGGAACCCTACAAATTGACTAGGTCATGTAAGATTGGACAAGTATAAAGAAACATAAAATTTCCCTAGGCTTTAATCTAGACTAATGAAATAACATGTAGATACATAATATTATTAAATGATAACAATGGGGTTAATTCATTATGAAATTAAATGTTAGGCTACAAAAGTAAATGTAGTGCATAGGGGTACTCATCTTGTTGACTGAAGTCTATAGGTCTTTGTTTAAGAGTTTGCGAGAGTTGGCATTGTGTCGCAAGGAGGTGTTCTTGTAGGTCAACCCTTGAAAATATGTGTAAAAGTTCAAAGATAGTTGGCAAGGGCCCTAGAATGTTGTCTTGAATGTGACAGAGATTATATTTGTGTGACCATGTGATTTTTACTTTTATCTAGAAAATAAAATTATATTTTTCTAATTTTTGTTAATGGGATGAGATATTTCTCTATCACTAGCTCTAACTCACAATATGACAACTAATTTGTCTAAGTAATTAAACTTACTTGTGTGGTATTTGTTAGTGCAAAACTTTATGTAATTCCTCTGGCTTTTGTGCCTTTTTGATTGTAAACCTTTACCTTGGTTTCTGCTACTATTATTAGTGATGATACTTTATTTTGATATTGAGGTGATCGCAATTCAAGTTTTTGGTGACTTTTAGACTTTATCATGACTACTTATGCTATGACATTATTTGACGATCTTCTAGCATGTTTTCACCGTTCATGCTCATATCATGTATGTGTATGTGATTCTCATACTGTGGATTATTTGTCAATCTTTGTGGTTGGTTCTGGTTTATGAGATGTTTATGATGTGTATATTTTTCATGCCACGTGTGGTATTATATGCTCTGCTTCGACTATATTGCATTGAGCAAGTATGCCTAATGTTCCATTTAAGTGTGCAGGTATTATTGTTCCCCAATGCATTGGGATTTGTTTAATGGTTAGGCTTGATTATCCCACTCGTATCGAGCATGGGATGTATTTGCAAAACCCTATGTGTTTTCACATCTAAATTAGTGGAGATTCAAGATTTTGTATGTCTTGTGCAAACTTGTAACTTGATGATCGTTTATTGAGCGTTTTTTATATTTTTAACATTTTGCGTATATTACATGTTTAATGAATTTTATTAAATTAGGAATATTTAATATTCCATATTGTGTGATTTTATTGGTATTTTGCTAATGGAAAATGTTCTCCTAGTTTAGAATTCCATTCGAAAAGGAATTAGCTTTATAGGCAATATTATTATCCAATTTTTAAATATTCCCTAGCAATTTATTAAATTAGCTATGTAGTGGAAATTAAAATGATTTAATGTTTAAGTTATATTTTAGAAAGAAAAATATTGTAATGTCTATTATGTTGGAAAAGAAACAATTAAAAGTGTATTTTTTATTCAATTAAAAGAAATTAGGGCTTTTTGGCTTCAAAAGGGAAAAATGAACTTGTTTTATGGCATTCTTTTCTTCCAAATTTGCTCTCAACTCTCTCAAACCCTCTCTTGCTTGGAAAAGAAAGATTTTGTTGTGCTTTGAAGGAACGATCTCATTCCTTGATTAAAGGAGGAATTGGATTGGAGTGTTCTTGTTGATGCTTGGTGTTTGTGTGTGGAAAGATTGTCTTCAAAACCTTCATCTTCTCTAATTTGTAGCTTGTTTGAAAGGTAGGTTCTTCAAACTCTTTCCATGAATCAAATGGTTGCTTTCTCTCCTTGCCATACCATCAATAATGGTTAGTAATGGCTTTTTTCTAAGTAGGATAGAGAACATAGAGATTAGTTGCAGCTATGTTTTATTTATTTACATGAATTCATGCTTTGGAAACATGGGAAAATAAACAGAACCCTGTCAAAAATTTTGCAGAATCACCCACATAGATTTTATTGAAGATTTGGAATGTTGTTTTCATTTCATATAATGGGTTGTCCATTTTTCCATAAACCATGTGGAATGAAAGTTATAAATTATGCCAAGGTGCTATAGGGAGCTTTAATGGAGGAATTAGGGCCTTATGGTTATTTCATGCATTTTGAAAATATAAAAATTTCTTTTCATGCATTTCCTTGATGAATTATTTTGTGGGATGCGTTGTCTCACAACTGAAATGAAATTTTGCATCTTTTGAACCTATGTTGTGATTTTGTCACCTTGAAATCTGTGCAATTGGTCAAATTGTTGCAATGAGCATTTAGGAAGAGGTCTAATGGTAGGAGAGGAGTGGATTTCACCATGCGCCATGATCCAAAGTGGTCATTGGAATTTACGAGTGAATTTTTTAAACAAGATTAATATTAAACACATTGGGTAATAAAAACTAACAATCAGATCATCTATACCAAACCACATATCATAGTGACTCAATACCCAGTTATGGGTATGGGTGTAAAGAGCATGTCATGGTGAGGAGATTATTCTATGAGGAAGTAGTTCCCTCATTTATACTATGAGGAGGTTATTTCCCTCGTATTAACACTCCTGGTCCTAGCCACCTAGGTCTCTCTTCATTCTTTCCATTGTTGGAGTTAGACTCAATGTGTGATGTATTCCATATACTTATTTATGCATTATGATGTTGATCCATGCTTATATTATGTTGTTGGATATACTTGACATTTGGCATGTGTGAGCCTTATCTTCCTTGTTTGGAGTGAGTGTGTATTCTTCCCATGTTCAATCATCTCCTTAGTACAATGGGGTGGGCTTGAGGGCACCACATGGTTGGGTGGTGCTATACCACAGTTGGGGACTCACAAGTTTTTTAGGATTAGCTTGGAGTTTACAGTCATGGCATGGATTCCTTTGTTGATTCATTTTGATTATCATGTTGCATTGTATTGATTTGAGGGATGATTGTATAAATTTAAGGACATTGGTGTCCTAGCTTTGTAACCATTAATTGTAACATTGATATGAATTGATCCTCTTGATGAAGAGGACTTGTAAACCATCCACATAAGTGGTGGTATTCCATTTATTGGTTTGGTACTTTAGCGTTGGTGTCAAAGGCACATTTCGATTCACTATGCTTTTCCTTTATTGGAAATTTGCAACAAATGATACAAAAAGGACAAATCATCTTTTGGTGCTTAAAAATAAGTCATTTTTAGAAAGATGTGTAATCGTATTGATGTTGAATAATGTTTTGAATCATTGTAGAAGTTTTCACCCAATTATGGGTTAATTTCTCAAATCTGGGCCATTTTAGTAATTTTTGCATTTTTTTTGACCCATTTTTTGGAGGACCATAGTCATGGGTGCTAGTGTCCCAGTGTTGGACTATAGGACAAAACTGAGAGGGGGGTGAATCAATGTTGTATAAACTTTTAAAACCTTTTGCACTTTTTAATTTACAAGATAGAGAGTGAGATAGACTTTAATGATGTATCAAACACATATGCACAAGTATGATGATGAATAGTATGAACAAGACCTTAAGAACAAAACATTAGAACACACACAGAGGCAAATAACATAAACCATAACACATGTTTTTGATGAGTGGAAAACCCTCATAGGGATAAAAAACCACTCTAAAAATTGCCTCACTGGCTTAATAGAATCTCACTGATTACAAGAATTGTCTCACTGACATACATGCCTCACTGGCAACAAACAGGCCTCACTGACCATGCAAGCCTCACTGGCTACAATATGCCTCACTGGCATGAATAGATTGTTTCACTGACCTGAATATCAAAAGTTTGAAAGAATAAGCTTATTCAGAGGGTTACTCTGTTTCTTGACAAATCACTGCTCAATCTTCTTATTATTCAATCTGCAAAATTCATTTCCCTTACTCATATATCACAACATTAATTTTTCAAACAAAACCTATGTCATCCAAATATATTCAATCTCTGCATAAACATCTTCTACCTGTATTCAATAAGCTTCCCGCCCTTTCAACTTCTATCAAAATATTTCAATCTGCAATACAATTTTCTTTATATCTCCAAAAATAAAAAACTTCCACCTTTACAAGATTCTTAATACAATCTCTAAATGCTTATCTTCATCATCTATCTTTCATCATGAAACTGCAAATATATGTATCTGCATCCTCACCTTTTTTAATAGCACCTACAAAAGTATTATATATAAAGAAGACCTTCCATTTCCTCTTCTTTCTCTACATTCATTTTTCTTTCTCTCTATATTCCTTCTCTCAAAAATTATCTCCATTTCCCATTTTCAAAAATCATAAGAAATTCTTCACCACCTGCAATATCATTAAAAATGAAATAACCTTTCATTTTCCTCTACACTCCATATTCCTTCTTTCAAAGAAAATAAAAACCCTTCATTTACAAAATCCAATTAAATCTCCATTAAGTCTTGTCCCCCAAAAAGAAATAATAAAACAATCTCCTTTATCTCTTCAATATGCACAAGAGACCCATAAAATTCTCCTTAAAAGATGCTTTAAATAAATCAACAGACTGCCTTTAGAAAAAGACTAAAAATAGCCTCTAAAAAGCAAAGTAACTACAATCTTAAGATGTTTGACGTCCTTCTGCACGTCAAACTGCATGCATAGGGAAGAGGAGTCACAATTTAAATTACATCCATCGATCCTTCGTTTCGCGCCCATCAAACTTTTAATAATAGCCTTTGATTTGCTTTTTACCTCCCGATCAAATCTTAAAACAAACTTGTCTAGCCGGTTAGCTTAGGTTGAAGGGCCGGATAGGCCATGTTGTAAAACCCCTTCAGTGGGTAATTCATTAAAGAATGACCTTCGATACAAAGTCACTTTAAAATTAAAACAAAAAGCAACTTCAAGAGTGACGGGTACAATATGGTTATAAAGGCTTTGTATAACCTTTTAGGGCTTAGTTTGCTTAAGGACTTAAAACATGGTTTAGGGTTTAGGAAAATAGGCATTAAAAACTAGACTCTTAACTTTACTATAGAGTGGTAGCACAAAGATAGAGATATTTAGGATTTTAGATCATTGCAAATTTGATCTATAGAAGATAACAACTCATCAAAGCCCACTACTTTGAAGCAACTCAAATGACATCTTCAACACCATGAATGTAATCCCTTCAATCATCTTATCAAACCATATATTGTCTCTGCATGCTATATGAAATATATAATGCCATGATGCATTCCCATGATGAAGTCATGTAACATAAGGTGAGAGATGAACATTCTTTTTATAAGATGAAATTCTCTGCATGGATCACTTAAATAGCACCATGATCAACATCATCAAACAAAACTTCTAATGTCCTTATTTGAACATGAACCTCCAAACCAATATGAACACTACTTGCTAATGTCACAATAAGACTGGCATGTCATAATAACACTGGTATAAAATTGGCATCAAACTAGGCCTCAAACAACATCATAGCACCATTATGCCTTGAACAAACATCATGATGAACAACATGATCGACAAGGTAACCACCACTCTCTCAACACATATGAAGCAACTCAACAAAGCATAAGATCACATCTGAAGCAACTTAACAAAGCATAAGATATGATCATCAACCCTGGACATCAAAACACATGAACCTCTTTATTCTACCATACCAATTGCCATCAACTCTACCATCAGAGAGGTCATGTAATATCCTAAGATCCTATTTCTTCTCTTGCTCTTGTCTTGAACAACAACATTGATGCAACATCTGAAGCACTATTCCACAAGTATGCTTCTTACATTTTTGAAGCATAAGAATTCTTCCCAACTCAACCTGATGACCCCAAGAGAAAGATCTCTACATTGGAACCAAGTGAACAACCTGTGAACAACATGAATACATGAAGCAATACTTTGTCAACCTTCTTGTGTATGTCCAACCTTGTATCATCATAACACAACTAGACCATCAAAGGAAAACTACTCAACACCTTTTTGACATCAATGACAATCAGCTTCCATCACCCAGGACCCCAGTGCTGGGCGCTAGTGTCCCAGGACTACACCATTGGGCGCTAGAGTCTTGGGTAGTGGGCTCCTCCTTAGGGCTCCATACTCTACCCGGGTGTCCTGTTATGCCCATTCAATCCTTTTGTTGAGACTTTTGTCATAAAACATACTTTTGCCCCCTTGAATCAACCTAGGCTTGCATTTTGGTGTCTGTGTAATGTATTCGAGAAACTTACCTTTTTTTGGTGTTGGAAAATGTAATTGAACTTTGACCAACTTGGTCAGACAACTTAAGTTTCTACTAACACCATTTGTATGAGAATGAATGATTTTGTTGTCTTGTGAGTATTATGTCACTCATGCATGTCGCATAAGTGCATGTGTAGTGTGTGGACACTTGTAATACATTTAAACAAAATAAATTTATGTTCTTTGCTTTAACAGAGTTAATGCCTTGGGCAAAAGCTTGGGGCTTTACATTTGGTATTAGAGCCCGAGTTGCAACACTAGGAGCTCTGGATTGTGTGCTTGCTCTTGTGAGTATTAGAGTACTTGTTCTATAGTTGCTTATGTGCATTTAGATGCAATCTTAAATCATTGTTTTCTATGAACCTTGTATCCGATGGCATGGTGATATGAATTGTTGGTCATGCTAACCCATGCTATGTGTTTAGGGAAGAATGCCTCCTAGACCCTATTGTAATTGTGAATGGGAATGTGATAACCCTGAGTGAGAATCCCTAGAGATACAGAGGGACAACTCACCTATGGTCAGGCATGCACCACTAGAGGAGAAATTGGGTGCACCACAGGTAGTAACTCTTCTTTAGGAGAGTTTGGAGAGATTGGGGCCTCATAAGGAGGTAGCACATTCAGGTAGTTCTCACCCTTCCTAGGCTAGGTTTGATGGGTAGAATAGTGATGGTGAGAGGGAATTCTCTAGGAGCCTGCATCGATCTAGAGTGAGAGATATGCCCGTAAGGGAACAACCTCGTTAGAATAGGTAGGTAGTGGATGGGGATAGCATGCTATCAACACATATGAGAGATTTGTTGCGAGCCCATCCACCTACTTTTGAGGGTATTTTAGAGGGATCAGAGGTTGAGAACTATCTCTTGGCTTTGGATAGATGTTTTATGATGCATCCCTATGATATCAATACCAAGGCTCGATGCGCAATTATGCATTTATGTGGTTTATCTTCTACCTAGTGGCACCAGGAGGAACAAAAGCATCATTTGAACATTGCAATAGTTTCTTGGGAGACATTCTTGGAGAGGTTTTTCTCATGATACCTTTCAAATCATTTTAGGCAGCATCATACAGATGAGTTTCATGATCTACATTGGTTGGGAATGACGGTGGACCAATATGATAATTGGTTCTTTGAATTGAAGTAGTATTTGATCTCAATTGAGGATGGGGGCTTATTAGTATAGTGCTTTAATCAACATAAAATTTCCCTTGGCTTTAATCTAGACTAATGAAATAACATGTAGATACATAATATTATTAAATGTTAACAATGGGCTTAATTCATTATGAAATGAAATGTTAGGCTACAAAAGTAAATGTAGTGCATAGGGGTACTCATCTTGTTGACTGAAGTCTATAGGTCTTTGATTAAGAGTTTGGAAGAGTTGACATTGTGTCGCAGGGAGGTGTTCTTGTAGGTCAACCCTTGAAAATATGTGTAAAAGTTCCAAGATAGTTGGCAAGGGCCCTAGAATGTTGTCTTGTATGTGACAAAGATTACATTTGTGTGACCATGTGATTTTCACTTTTATCTAGAAAATACAATTATATTTTTCTAATTTTTGATAATGGGATGAGATATTTCTCTACCACTAGCTCTAACTCACAATATGGCAACTAATTTGTCTAAGGAAGTATTTAAACTTACTTGTGTGGTATTTGTTAGTGCAAAACTTTTATGTAAAGCCTCTATCTTTTGTGTCTTTTTTATTGTAGACCTTTACCTTGGTTTCTACTACTATTATTAGCGATGATACTTTATTTTGATATTCAGGTGATCGTGATTCAAGTTTTTGTTGACTTTTAGACTTTATCATGACTGCTTATGTTATGACATTATTCAACGATCTTCTAGTGTGTTTTCATTGTTCATGCTCATATCATGTATGTATATGTGATTCTCATACTGTGGATTATTTGTCAATCTTCATGGTTGGTTCTAGTTTATGAGATGTTTATGATGTGTATATTTTCATGCCACATGGGGTATTATATGCTCTGCTTCAACTATATTGCATTAAATAGGTATGCCTAATGTTTCATTTAAGTGTGCAGGTATTATTATTCCCCAACGGTGGTTAAATGGAGATGTCACATAGGGATTTTTTTAATGGTTAGGCTTGATTATCCTGCTCGTATCAAGCATGGGATGTATCTACCTAACCCTATGTGTTTTCACATCTGAATCGGTGGAGATTCAAGATTTCATATGTCTTGTGCAAACCTATAACTTGATGATCGTTTATTGAGTGTTTTCATAGTTTTAACGTTTTGTGTATATTACATATTAAATGGATTTTATTAAATTAGGAATATTTAATAGTCCATATTGTGTGATTTTATTGGTATTTTGCTAATGGAAAATATGCTCCTAGTTTAGAATTCCATTTGAAAAGGAATTAGCTTTAACAAAAGGAGGGGTAAAAATTTATTAAAACAAGAAGAAGTACAATGCAAGGGAATTACATAGCCCTATCAAGCTCCACCAAGTGAGCCAACTGTTGGGACAGATCCGGGGGTAAACAACCTCGGTCCATCAAATTCCAATCATGAATATGTTCCGAAGCCCATTTAGCCAAACAATCAGCAACACCATTCCATTCTCTAGGAATATGAGTAAAAGTAACAAACTCCAAAGAATCACAAAGGTTAAGAATCTGAGCAACAGTCAAAGCTAACTGCCAGCTAACATCATCTAAATGTCGCCTATTCAACAAATTCACCACAACCTGGGAATCAGACTCACATATGATCCTTCGCCAACCCAATTGACTTCCACGCTCCACAGCCGTTAAAATAGCCTGAGCCTCCATAAGATTATTAGTATGAAGACCCTTATAAACAGAAAAGATAAACTGAACATCTACAAAGCTATCCCAACCAACACCACCAATTCCAGCATGACCGGGATTTCCTCGAGAAGAGCCATCCCTGTTGATTTTTAAGACGCCCTGAGGAGGAGGAGACCATCTCCCCTCCCTATTCACCTTCAGGGTAGGATGCTTACATCTGTTGCGCATGAGCTGACGTAGTGGAGGCGGAAGATGAAGACGATTACAACAACCAACCTCACAAGGATCCACTGATGTTATAAGATCACGCTTAGCTACAACCATTTCTCCCAAAGAATGCAAAATTTTCCACCACAAGTGAGGGGCCACCACCATCTCCTCCTGAAAAATCTGTCAATTTCTTTCCAACCAAAGGTTCCAAATAATAAAGGAAGGGCCAATAGCCCAAGCTGCCTGAAGAAAGGAAGTAGAAACAGGAGCCCTGCCCCACCAATCCACAAAATTAGCTAGCGAGGAGACATGCCAACAGGGCTTATTCCACACCCTCCACCAAAAATGCCAAATCTCCCTAGCATAGGAACATTGGAAGAAGAGATGAGAGACACTCTCCTCATAGTTACGGCACAAAACACACATAGAAGGGCCTTGGAAACCATGCTTACACAAACTATCCCAAGTGAGACACTGATTTTGAGCAACTAACCACATGAAGAAAGTGCACTTGGGCCATGACAACTTGTGCCAAACATGCTTCCACCAAGGGACCTCATTATCCCCAAACAATTACCTACCAAGCTGCTTATAACCAGTAGACACGGAGTACTTCCCAGTCAAATCTGAACCATCCCAAGCCAAGACATCAAGTCCCCTCAACGAATTACAAGCACAGCAAGCCAGAAGCTGAGCAAGATCACACCTATTGACCTCAGACCCTCCAGGTGGCCACTCAGAAGGAAGCTTCCAACGGAAGCTTACAACCGATCCCCAATGGTGTGCCAACTTATAATGCTCAACGGTATCCCAGCCAGTCACTGAAAAAACATCAGAAAGTGACTAGAGGTGAGGAAGAGCAGAGAGAATAGGTGGGTGACCATCCCAAGAATCTAACCAGAAAAGAGGCTGTGACCCCGAATGGCAAATCCAAAAAAGCACACACTTAATCAAATGAGCCCCACCTTTCAAAGTATTCCAAATCATAAAACCACTCCCCTCCAGAGGATAGCAAGGAACCTCCCAAGAAGCAACACCCCTGAGATATTTATGGTTGAGAATACGGGCCCATAACTGATGCTGACTAGTGCACCAACGCCAGTAAAGCTTAGCAGTAAGAACTTTCCCGTTCAAAATAGCAGAGCGTAAAACAAGACCACCCTCTTGCTTAGGTCTACACACAGAATCCCACTTAACTAGGCTCCACTTAGTAGACAACAAGTTACCACTCCAAAGAAATTGACATGAGAGGGCATCAAATTCCCTAAGGAAATACAAAGGGGCCACTTGAACAAAGCATCTATAGATAGGAAGGGCCTGGATAACTGACTTGAGAAGAGTCACTCTAGCAGTGTAGACAACCACTAATGAGTCCAATGAGTAACCTTCCGCCTCAGATTGTCAAGCAATATCTGCCACGAGGACCTAGGCTGACGTCCAATAGCAAGAGGAATACCCAAATAGACAAAGGGAAGAGACCCAATTTGAAACCACAAAATAGTTGCAATCCCCGCCTTTGGATAGCCTGAGGCGTATTAAAAAAGAAAATAGAAGACTTTTGCTCATTGATTTTCTGATCTGAAGTAGCAAGGAAGATATCCAAAGCTTGCCTAAAGGAATCAGCTTCTCGAATACGAGCCAACCCCATAAGTGAAGTATCATCCACAAACTGGAGATGAGAAATCGTTGGCATACCCAAGTCCCACTGCCAACCATGAATCAGGCCTTGAGAAACCCGAAATTTAAGAAACTGACTCAGCCCCTCCGCCATAATAATAAACAGATAAGGAGAGAGCGGGTCCCCCTAACGAAGGCCCCTAGTAGCACCAAAAGGCTCAGAAGATTCACCATTCACAATAACCAAAAAGGAGGAGGAAGTCACACAACTCAAAATCCAACTAACCCAATCCAGAGAAAAACCAAAGGCCAACATAATCTTTTGAAGAAAATGCCATTTAACTCTGTCATAAGCTTTGGCCATATCCAACTTGATGAACATAGACCGCTCTGAAGAGGTCACCATGGAATGTATGACCTCAGATGCTACTACCACCCCATCCAGAATTTGCCGACCCACCACAAATCCTCCCTGCTCTTTAGAAATGACAACGGGCAGGCAAGGTTTAAGCCTCTTAGCAATCAATTTCGTGATAATCTTATACACCACATTACAAAGTGCAATAGGTCTAAAGAATTCAAGCCTATTAGCACCTTCCTTTTTAGGAATGAGAACCAGAAAAGTAGTATTTAGGGCTCGTAGCATCTGCTTACTATGAAGAGACTTCCAGACAACCTCCAACAAATCCAGCTTCACAATATCCCAAAACTCCTGGAAAAATTCAACTGGAAAACCATCAGGGCCAGGAGCTTTCCCCTTATTCATCCCAAACACAACCTCCTCCACTTCAGCCAAGGAAATCAGATGAGTAAGAGAAGCATTCAAATCATTAGAAATCAAAGAAGGAATGCAAGCAAGGACCATATTCTCATCAGCCTCAGCAGGAGGTGAGTCTTCAGTAAACAAAGCAGAAGAAAATTGACGAGCCTCTCTAGACAAACCCTGTTGCGAGGAAAATGAAAGACCCTCAGAGTTAACAAGAGAAGAGATATAACACTTATTCCAACGAGCTTGCACAGAATGATGGAAGAAAGCAGTATTCCCGTCACCCTCTTGAAGCCAGTCAATCCTTGCCGTTTGTTTCCAGAAAATCTCCTCTCGGAGCTCCCACTCTTCCAGCAATTTTAGAGCCTGGGACTCAACATGTCCCAGAGCCTCCGAAAATCCCAAATCATGAATTTGACGAGTAATACTAGCAAGATGAGCCTGCGCTTCTCTTTTCTTGGCCCGAAGATTGCCAAAACATGACCTATTCCAACGCTTAAGATGATACTTGATATGTTGCAGCTTCTTAACAAGACAATACATAGCTGTACCATATGCAGGGGCCCCATCCCACCACCACTAGGCAACAAGGTCATACAAGGACAGATCCCGAAGCCACATAATCTAAAATTTGAAAGGAGGATTCTTTGGAGTAGGAAAAGAAGAAGCAGAAAACTTGATTGGCCAATGATCAGAGCCACACCAATCAAGAATCTCAGAACAAGTGACCATGCTACCGCCTATCCAAAAACTAGAAACAAGAAATCTATCCAGCCGCTTAGATATCGCTTCTGGCCCACTCCTTCTATTATTCCAAGTGAAAATTCCATTAGAGGGTTTAACATCAACAAGAGCAAGAGAATCCACATTTGCCCGAAAAAGAGCTGAAGCAGGACCAAGTCTAGGCAACCCCCCTCTTTTCTCCTCCAAACACAACACAGAATTGAAATCACCAGCTAAGATCCAAGGAAGAAAAGGAGCACAAGACCGAACAAACCTGATATGGGCCCAAAGCTGGATTTTACCATGGATGTCAATTGGAGCATAAATATTACTGACCGAAGCCACCACAGAAATAGAGGAATGGCTAGAAATCCACCAGTGAGGAACAACCTTTCGTGGATCCCAGAACAGAGCTAGACCTCCAGAGTTTCCCCTAGAACCAATACACTGACATTGACTAGAAGACCAAATATGGGGAGCACACTGAAGCATGAAGTCCACCTGAAGCTTAGTCTCCTGAACACAAAAGATATCTGGAGAATGAACCCCAATCAAATCTTGTATATCCTTTTGACGGGGGTGCTATTCAACCCCCTTGCATTCCATGAAAGAATAATCATGAGGAAGGTGGAGAGAAGAGGGCATCAATGGTCTTAACCGACCCAAATTCCACCAACAAATCCCCAGTGGACTTAAGCTTGTCCACATCCTTTTTACAACCAGCTTTAGAGGAATTGTCAAGATGACCCCTCTTAAGAGGGCGTTGCAGCTCCCCCATAACATGAGATAATCCTCGTGCCTTACTGGCAGGCATCACCTCCTTAGCTAAATCTGCTAATACAATGTCATCCTGCGGATCGACAGAGGCATCAGGAAGCCCAAAATTCCCCTACTCCAAAGCTGGAGAAAAATCCTTAACAACAATTGCCTGCTCCAGCCCTGTAACCATACCCGTGGCCCCAGAAGGAAACTCAACAGGCATCCCCTCTTCCAGGGCCTGATTATCCAAGACCTCAAACCGATTGAAACCCTGATCACTCTGTCTATCTTTATAGGCCCATTTCTATCCCCTTCCTTTAGCCTTCGACTTAACAGGAATGAAGCCATCCTTATCGATCCCATCCTCAGCCATAGGCGACTTGCCTTTAACCTCGTTCTCCCCTGAAGGCCCTGATGAAGGAGGAGAAGAAACCCCTACAACTTTGGGTGCCCGAGGACATTGGCGCTGAAGGTGTCCATACTCATGACAAAAGCGACATCAAAAAGGAAGGGACTCATAGTCTAACCTTTGAACCCATGAAGCAGAGCCAAGACAAATTTCTAAAGAATCCAGCAATGGATTATTTAAGTCAATTTCAACACAAATACGAGCAAAGGTAAAAACTTTTTTATCCAAAGTATTATGGGCGATAGCATCCGGCTTCCCCAGTAGAGCCGCAATCTAGAGCAAAATATCCTCCCTCCAAAACTCTAGCGGTAGCCATGGCAGACGGACCCACACTGGAACCCGTGAAGGCAAATCCTCTGCCGCATTAAAATCTCCATGCTAGGGCTTCATGAACAAGCCAACATGATTGTAAAAATACGACCCTCCTTCAAAAACATGATTACGATCTGAAATGCAAGAAAATTCAACCATGAAATAGCCATTCACAGCCACCAAAATATCAAAATCACCCTCAACCTGCCAGGACCGATGAATCCAGGACTCCAAGGCCGAGAGAGGGATACGAATACCGAGGAACTTACAAATCAGGACATGTTGGCTCTAGTAAGATATGTCCTCTTGCACCGATTCAGGAGAGATAACCAGGACCAGATGATCGAGACTCCGTGACAAACAGCCATTCACTTTCTTGAGCTTAGAGCTCTCACCCACAAAAGAGGAAGCCTCAAGCAAACCCTGAGGCGGCTTCACACCAGCAAAACCCATGATTTTTGAAGCCCCTGCCATTCCGCCACAACACCAAAACACGCTGCCTTGACACCACTTCTAAACCTCCCCACACCCTTCACCAAACCCACAGCCACCCAACGCCAAACCCTCTGTCGGATTGCAGCAGCACTAGCTAAAAACAGAGAAAAACCCCACCCCGATTGCACAAAAAGACCCCCCACAGCAAATGGCCACTGAGCAGAGGCAAAGAGCACACCTGTAGAAAAAAAGACAGGCATGTGCGTGCCCTCACAGGCAGCGTGTAGCCTTCTCCTCACATAGCGCCATCCGATCTCAATCGAAAAGGAATTAGCTTTATAGGGAATATTGTTATTCAATTTTTAAATAGTCCTTAACAATTTATTAAATTAGCTATGTAGTAGAAATTAAAATGATTTAATGTTTAAGTTATATTTTAGAAAGGAAAATATTGTAATTTCTATTATGTTGGAAAATAAATAATTTAAAGTGTATTTTATATTCAATTAAAAGAAATTAGGGCTTTTTGGCTTCAAAAGGGAAAAATGAACTTGTTTTATGGCATTCTTTTCTTCCAAATTTGCTCTCCAACTCTCTCAAACCCTCTCTTGCTTGGAAAAGAAAGATTTTGGTGTGCTTTGAAGGAACAATCTCATTGCTTGATTAAAGGAGGAATTGGATTGGAGTGTTCTTGTTGATGCTTGGTGTTTGTGTGAGGAAAGATTATCTTCAAAACCTTCATCTTCTTGGATTTGTAGCCTGTTTGAAAGGTAAGTTCTTCAAACTCTTTCCATGAATTAAATTGTTGTTTTCTCTCCTTTCCATACCATCAATAATGGTTAGTAATGGCTTTGTTCTAAGTAGGATAGAGAACATATAGATTAGTTACAGCTGTGTTTTATTTATTTACATGAATTCATGCTTTGGAAACATGGGAAAATAAACAGAACCCTGTCAAAAATTTTGTAGAATCACCCACATAGATTTTATTGAAGATTTGGAATATTGTTTTCATTTCCTATAATGGATTGTCCATTTTTCCATAAACCATGTAGAATGAAAGTTAGAAATTATGCCAAGGTGCCATAGGGAGCTTTAATGGAGGAATTAGGGCCTTATGGTTATTTCATGCATTTTGAAAATATACAAATTTCTTTTTATGCATTTCCTTGATGAATTGTTTTGGGATGCATTGTCTCACAATTGAAATGAAATTTTGTATCTTTTGAACCTATGTTGTGATTTTGTGATTTTGTCACCTTGAAATCCATGCCATGTCCAATTGGTCAAATTGGTGCAATGAGCATTTAGGAAGAGGTCTAGGGGTAGGAGAGGAGTGCCTTTCACCATGCGCCATGATCCAAAGTGGTCATTGGAATTTGTGAGTGAAATTTTAAAATAGGATTAACATTAAACACATTGGGTAATAAAAACTAATAATAAGATCATCTATACCAAACCGCTTATCATGGTGGCTCAATACCCAATTATGGGTTTGGGCGTAAAGAGCATGTCATGGTGAGGAGATACCCACTTATTCTATGAGGAAGTAGTTCCATCATTTATTCTACGAGGTTATTTCCCTTGTATTGACACTTCTGGTCCTAGCCACCTAGGTCTCTCTTCATTATTTCCATTATTGGAGTTAGACTCAATGTGTGATGTATTCCATGTACTTATTTATACATTGTGATGTTGATCTATGCTTATATTGTGTTGTTGGATATACTTGATGTTTGGCATGTGTGAGCCTTATCTCCCTTGTTTGGAGTGAGTGTGTTTTCTTCCCATGTGCGATCATCTCCTTAGTACAATGGGGTGGGACTGAGGGCACCACATGGTTGGGTGGCGCTATACCACAGTTGCGGACTCACAAGTTTTTTAGGATTAGCTTGGAGTTCACATTCATGGCATGGATTCCTTTGTTGATTAATTTTGATTACCATGTTGCATTGTATTGATTTGAGGGATAATTGTATAAATTTAAGGACGTTGGTATCCTAGCTTTGTAATTGTTTATTGTAACATTTATATGAATTGATCCTCCTGATGAAGAGGACTTGTAAACCATCCACATAAGTGGTGGTATTCCATTTATTGGTTTGGTACTTCAGCATTGGTGTCGAAGGCACATTTTGATTCACTATGCTTTTCCTTTATTGCAATTTTGTGACAAATAATACAAAAAGGACAAATCATCTTTTGGTGCTTAAAAATAAGTCATTTTTGGAAAATGTGTAATTGTATTGATGTTGAATAATGTTTTGAATCATTGTAGAAGTTTTCACCCAATTTTGGGTTGAATTGCTCAAATCTAGGCCATTTTAGTGATTTTTGGATTTTTGGACCCATTTTTTGGAGGACCACAGTGCCAGGGGTGCTAGTGTCCCAAGACCCCAGCACTGGCTGCTAGTGTCCTAGGAATACACCATTAGGTGCTAGAGTCTTTGGCAGTGAGCTCCTCCTTAGGGCTTCGTACTCTACCCGGGTGTCTTGTTATGCCCATTCAATCCTTTTGTTGAGACTTTTGTTAGAAAACATACTTTTGCCCCCTCGAATCAACCTAGGATTGCATTTTGGTGTTTGTGTAATGTATTCTAGAAAATTACCTCTTTCTGGTGTTGGAAAACATAATTAAACTTTGACCAACCTGGTTAGACAACTTAAGTTAAGTCTTCTGCTAACATCGTTTGTATGAGAATGAATGATTTCATTGTCTTGTGAGTATTATGTCACTCATGTGTGTCACATGAGTGCATGTGTAACATGTCGACACTTGTAATACCTTTAAACAAAAAAATGTTTGTTCTTTTCTTTAACTGAGTTAATGCCTTAGGCAAAAGCTTGGGGCATTACATTTGATATTAGTGCCCAAGTTGCAACACTAGGAGCTCTGGATTGTGTGCTTGCTCTTGTGAGTATTAGAGTACTTGTTCTATGGTTGCTTATGTGCATTTGGATGTAATCTTAAATCCTTGTTTTTTGTGAACCTTATATCTGATGGCATGGTGATATGAATCGTTGGTCATGCTAACCCATGCTATGTGTTTAGGGAAGAATGCCTCCTAGACCCTATTGTAATTGTGAATAGGAACGTGATAACCTTGAGTGAGAATCCTCAGAGATATGAAGAGACAACTCATCTATGGTCAGGCATGCACCACCAAAGGAGAAATTGGATGAACCGCAAGTAGTAACTCTTCTTCAGGGGATTTTGGAGAGATTGGGGCCTCATTAGGAGGAAGCACATTTAGGTAGTTCTCACCCTTCCTAGGCTAGGTTTGAGGGGTAGAATAGTGATGGTGAGAGGGAATCCTCTAGGAGCCCGCATCGATCTAGAGTGGGAGATATACCTGTAAGGGAACAACCTCGTTAGAATAGGTAGGTAGTGGATGAGGATAGCATGCTATCAACACATATGAGAGATTTGTTGCAAGCCCATCCACCTACTTTTGAGGGTATTTCAGAGGGATCAAAGGATGAGAACTAGCTCTTGGCTTTGGATAGATGTTTTGTGATGTACCCCTATCGTATCAATACCAAAGCTTGGTGCACTATTATGCATTTACGTGGTTTTTCTTCTACCTTGTGGTGCTAGGAGGAGTAAAAGCATCATTTGAACATTGCGATAGTTTCTTGGGAGACATTCTTGGAGAGGTTTCACTCACGATATCTTTTAGATCATTTTAGGCAGCATCATGCAGACAAATTTCATGATCTATGTTGGTTGGGAATGATAGAGGACCAATATGATAATAGGTTCTTTGAATTGAAGTAGTATTTGATCTTAGTTGAGGACAAGGGCTTGTTATTACAATGCTTTGTGTGAGGCTTGAATGCATGCATCAGTGGCGATGTTCAAGTGCTAGAGCCAAAAAAATTTAGAGGTTGCCATTGAGAAGGCAAGATTGATATAGGAGAATCTAGCTAAAGGTTATGTGTCACATCCCTAATTTTGATTATGTTTTACTTTTCACTTTTATGCAATTAATGGATAATTTTGCAAAGATTAATGATTTGATGTTTAGAGAAAATGTCAGGATAAATCAAAGATTTTATGAGTTATTATGCATAAGAATTTAGACATATGATCATATGATGTCAAGATTATTTATTTATATGATTTAAGGATGGACCAACGATGCACTAATCCTAGTTTGGTGAATGCAAGTTGTAAACAGGAAATAGGTTTCCACCCTCTGAGAAAGAGAGGGAGAGTATCATCGAAGAGAAGTGAATAGACGTATGAGAAGAAATAGGGTTTTGCCATCTTAGTCTTGTGTTTATTGTTTAGTGAACCCTTGTCAAGAATTGGTAAGTCGTAATTTCCCTTTTTGGTCAAAAGTTTGGTTTTTGACTCGATAGTCGTCGATTTGACATCAAGATCCATTAGCATTGTTTTGTCAAAACCAAGTCAGGATAAAATAATATCGACAAGATATGGTCAATAGATGATGTTTTCCCTATACGCTATGATTATAGTTATGCTATTATAATGATGTAGATTAGAGGTTAATTATGTTGATTTGATGATTTTTGTTAAGTCATTTGTTTTGGTAACATAACTATTCTTTGATGTTTTTGCGAGACAAATAGGGGAGATAATCTTGACCCTATTCTCGTAACCTTGCGGATGTTAGTAACAACGTAAGTAAGAAGTGGATGCTTTTTATTTATTTTGTGGTTATGTTATATATATATATATATATATATACATGTTTATATTTTAATAGAGTCTAAGGATATATATATATATATATATATATATATATATACATGTTTATATTTTAATAGAGTCTAAGGATAAGGCCTAGGGAGGTGGTCAACAATCTTTTCCATGAAAGTGGGAAATGATTCTTGTTGTCGATGAGGATTGCACCCTTATGCAAAGCTGTGACACTCAACAATCCTTTGAAACATGGGGACAAACTCAGGCTATGGGTGACCTATAGTGAGTTTGAACCTCCAGATTGTGGGCTGGTTCCCTTAAAATATTCTATTTGGATCTACGATTTTTCTATTTTGGAAAAGGGTAAGAAGGAAACTATAAGGAAATAAAACTGTAAAATTTGGTGATGCACCTAATAAGGATGGAAAAAATTTGTAATCTGGTTCACAATAGAATTCAGAAATCTGACCCACACAATCCAATCTTGGCATAAATATCACAAAAAGTATTTTTGAGGAAGGCTGGAAAATAAACTCTTTATGAAGGAAAAAGACTTTTCACAACATAAAAGAACTACTTTCGGTAACACAACCTAAGACCTGTAATATCACTATGCTTAACATTGCAAGTAAGAGTGAGACAATAATTTTAAAGGTTTTGATAATTAAACACAGTAAAACTTCATCAAATCACTGCATACAATTAACATCAAATGGAAAGGCAACTACTTGATTCCAAAAAATAAAGGAAATATTGCAAGAGAGACAAAAAAATGGAACCTGTAACCTGCTATAATCTCTATAAAACTGTCAAAAAATGAGCTACAAAACCTTCTTCTCTCTCAAAGTGTAAAAGAGCAAAAAAACAAGAACTCAAAAAATGAGTTACAAAACCTCTTGTCTTTCAATGTGTAGAAAAGAAAAGAATGCAAGAACTAGCAAAAACCAAGTTTTGCTTTACAATGTATAGTTTGCTCTCTCTAAGAGGCATGCAAAAAAGCAACTGCAGCTAACTGCCTCTAAAGATAAGTCCTCCAAAGTGATCCACGAGTAAACCAAGAAATCCCTAAAAATAAGGACTCAAACTGCCACAAATTGAGAAAAAATAGCTCCAAGTTGGTCCTCTCCATATGTTTGACCAAGAAGTTGACCAAAACCCCTAAAATCGCTCCTCAAATCATGCAAAAAGGCTCCAAATAGCCTCAGTTAACTCAACTCATCAATTCACATGATTTTGCTTTTGCAAAATTGATGTGAGTAAATAATAAAGTAATTAGAGGATAATTACTCTATTGTTAGTTACAACTTGTACTATTTTTGATTTTACAATTTGTAAAAAATAATAAATTAATTTGAAGACTATTGCTTTACTATTTATTTACATTGATTTATTTTGTAAAATCATGCATGATGAAAAGAAAAAATAAATCTCCTTATCACTCCAATCGCAATTGCCTAATTTGCATGATTTGAGCAAAAATAGGACTTAGAAGAAAATAAAATTCCCTTATATCTCCTTGTGAGAAAAAATCACCCAACTGCATGCCATATGCATTAAAGGCAAAAATATATCCTTATAACTCCATTTGCACTAAGGAGAAAACAATAACCCTCTACCTTATTACTCCATTTACAATACAAAATTGACCTCACTGCCATATATCCTCCATGCAAAATAAGTCAAACTTTAAACAAACTTTTGCCACCTTGTAATATGCATTATATCTTCATGCAAATATACCTTCTTCCTCACCCAAGAATCTTCATCATGCAAAGATCTACTTGTCTTCATGTGACTTCTTACCTTTGACTCTTCAAAATACCTTTTACCTTTGATGTAAAAGTTTACAAGGCATGAAATATTTTAACCATATTCGGTCATCCTGCATGATGAATGTATTATGAAGGGCATCTTTGACTATGCAAGGCTTGGGTATCTTCGACTATGTATAGTCGACTACAAGGTAATATAGATTTTTTGAATTTGTTTTAAGGCATAAGCTTTACCCTCCAATGATATTGATACCTTTTGCCTTAGAAAAATATACAAAAAAAACACGTCTATTGGCCCTTTTAGGTCATTATTACTAGGGATCATATCCCTCAAGTCTTGACCCCAATGCATTTTGGATAAAACAATGATTTTAGTTTGCTAAGTCAAAAAATGAAAGGAAAAAAGAAGCTTCGATGGACAAAACAATGAGTAAACCCTAAAGTTTAACTCATTTTCACTTTGCATCCTCTCCTCGGCCGCCACTCTGCAACTCTCCATGGCACTTAGGGTTTGGCAGATTCCTCTCTGGTAACCATTGCTATCTTGGGGGCTCTCTTATCGAAACTCATGCATTTGGATGCAAAGAGTAAAAAGGTGAGTGTCTTTTGACTTTTGATTGGCAACTTATGTTACTTCTGTGGCATTTTTTCCTTTATCTGTCATGGCTATTCCACCATTTTGCATCTTGTATATTCTCTTCACTTCACATATATAGAAAATGCAAGGAAATATAAAATGGAAATGAGGGTTTATAGAAAATGTTGAAAGAAAATGACTTTTTGGCCACGGCCTGATGCAATATCATTTCCTGTATATTTCCTTTGACTGTTCATAAACAATAAAGCTAGGGTTTCAAATAATGAATTGGGTATTTATCTTTTCTTACATAGATATGTTTCTTTTCAATAATGGTCATGCCCCTTTAATGTGAAGGCTGCTCTGTATGAGAACTATGTTGATCTGCTATCAAGTATCTTTCCTCTTGTGTATTAACTTTCCTTACTATGGCTCATATGAAATTGTGGATGACTCCCTTGAAAGATAAACTGAACTTCATGCTAATGATCATTTGATACAGTCATCCTGGACTATTTTAAAACATAGGACTGCTTTTCTTTTATGCATTAGGTTGGCGCTCATCATTAGGAGATGGACTGCTCCTTAGGAATATTATGCATGCTTTTGTGATTGTCCTGTACTCATTCAAGTGACTACTCTGCACTGTCTTATTTACTTGGATATACATGTCTCTATGTTGTTGAATGGGTTTAGAACCTTCTCACTACCTGATAAACTCTTAGAGTGACTATTATGGCTTTATCATGATTGTTCCAATTTATAAAAACTACTTGGACCTTGATCTGAAGCAAGTATGAAAGCATCCTTCTTGTAAATTTATATGACAATCATTAATGGACTCCTTTGAGGTGTTGATAACATTCTTGACTTGAGGCAAGAGAATGAATTGAAGAAGCTTCTGACCTTAGATGGATCCTAGCGGTGACTCTTCCTTGGTATTGGTCTTCTTTCTCAGAATAGTTTATTGCTCTTTCTACTCTAGACTATATATGGGCATATCTAGTTATATTGACATATTTTGTTCTTAGTGGCATAGAATTCACATTGTCCTTTAAGCATAACCTTGTCACTATGTTCCTCACTGGACTTCCTTGAGGGATATAATCAACATTTCTATACAATCATGTTGATTGCTGCTACTCCTTTATATGCATATTCATTCTTCATGTTTTGTGTTCTTATGTCTTTGCACTGTCTTAATCTCAAAGGAACATCTGTTTCATTGAACATGTGTTGATAGCCTTTGGAAGGTGTGGTCCTACAAACCTATATGGAGTTTGAAAGACCTTTAAGCTCTGCTCACTAAATACCCCCTCCTTTGTATCTTTTAGACTCCAGGTATTTAGCATACTTCTTACTCTTCTGTATATTAGGAGCACATTATTCTTCTACAACCCTCTATCACTACCTTCTTTACTATAGTTGTTGTTCCTTTGTCTATTCTCATGCATCTTCCTTGATCATTGTATGAAGGTTGTGTAAGCTGGTTGCCTCTCCATAACTTATGCATTTGTTTGCATGCCTCCTTGGTTGTTAGAGGCCTCCTTTGTATGGTTGTCTTCTATATTGTAGTAGCTCTTTCACAATTTATGACTACTTGGTCATGCTTCTTGACTGTTATTTTTCTGTTCTAGACTGTTTGTATCTGTCTTCAGGCTGCTACTGCTATTCAAACATGACTGTTATTTTTCTCTTCATGACTGTTTGTATTTGTCCTTTCATACTATTTGAAAGCATAAATGGTTCTCTAATAGACATGCTGAGCTCAACCCTTGTGGGAGCCACATTTTCTCCACATGTTATGATAAGAATCTGAAAATGAATCTTTATCTGTACCTGCACATGGAACACACATGTTAGTCATAAAAATGTACCTTTGATTTCTGATGTAAGGTTCTTGCTTGGCTGTCCCTTTCTACTCTAATACTCATATCTGATTACTTTTTGATTCTCTTAGCAGATTCTAATCAATGATTGCTTCTTTCATATGAAATGCATGATGTGACAAGTTGATATGTCTGCATGATAAAGCATATGATAACATTAAATATCCAGAGCTCTTACAGGACTTTCCCCAATTTTTTGTAGGTTCAACTGATACAACCAGAGCTGAAGATGAGAACTAAAGATCAACTGCCAACTAGCTCAACAACCTCCTTGCTTAGGCAATGATGGATATTTAGTTTTATCATGTGTTCCTTATTTCTTTTATCATCACATGTATAACTTGCATATGTCTGCATTGCTCAGTTTAGTTACTCCCATGACTTGTGTGGGACACATTTGAAGACCTCTCTTAAAACATGATCAGTTAATTTATCTTATGCATTTGATGTATGTATATTTCCTTTTTAATCAATGCATAGGATAGAGTAACATATACTGAATGTATGTTCCAAATATGAGATGAAATAACAGTTCAAATAAATATCTTTCTTTCTTTCTTTCAAATATGACCAACTGAATAATCACTCTGTCTTATAACTCCTGAAAGATAACACTATGTTAGATCAAATGTATTTCTTGAATGATTTATTCCTTGACATCTTGATTCACTTGTCATGATGATTCATCAGTCTTGATTGGACTAATAGGTTATCCTGACAACTTTATATCTATCTCTACTTTGTCAAGACATCAACTATTCATTAAATGCAATAACCTCAAAGTTTTCTTTTATTCCTTCTGAACAAATGCACTTAGGTCTAACTAAATTTAGTGTGAACAAAATTTAGTAACAATTCCATTTTTAATTATGAGGTTGTTCGATCCCCCTTTCGTTCTCTAACTATTTTAGAGAAGTGGAGACTCTTTGTTATTATTTATGGGAAGTGGTCTTTTATGACCATAACTTCCACTTAATGGGGTGCCTTCGTGGAAGTCATGGAGGCATCATTTTAGGAGTGTAGAAGGTGATCAATAAAGGGAGATTCTCTCAATAGTTAGGAAAAAGGAAAATGATGAGAGCTTTGTGGCAGAGACGACATGAGGGGAGAGCTTAGGAGCTCATTGAGGAAAGAAAGAAGAGAATATAGAAGGATCCACCACTCATCTCTGCAAACTCTCAAGTTCTTTCCTATTTTAAGTAACTATTACTCACGTTTGTAAATCCTTTTTGTGTTTTCGACATTATCAATATGCAACTAAGAGGCCAAAGATTCTAGTTATTACTGTGTCATTTTTGGAACCGTTTATATCTAGAAATATTACTGTGTTTTTATATAATTATAGAGCTGATGTGCTCATTATATTACTGTGTGTAATTAGAGCCGATGTGCTCATTATATTATTATCTATAATTAGATTTGATATGCTCATCACACTGCTGTGTGTAAATAGAGCCGATGTGCTCATTATATTACTATATGTAAATAGAGTCGATATGTTCATTATACGGTTGTGTATTCCTAAGAGTTGACGTGCTTATCATAATATCTAATCCATCATGTTTAAACCAATTTCAGTGTGCTATTATGTTTAGTATATCACTCCTATGTTTATCCAATGTTGACATGCTTAATCTATATTGATTATATCTAAGTTGTCATGCATAGCATATTGCTACGTCCATCCAAGACTGATTTGCTTCAAGAATCTTCATGAGTAATTACGGTTCGGTTACCAAGATTCATCTGTATTTATGGCCATTAGTCTATGATTGTTCTTAAGATCACATGATAGAGAAATAGCGGTGTGCTTAAGTTAATAAGTTTAGATTATCTCTTCGTGTTAATACTAGCAACATATGGTATTTTAGTAATCTTTCTATGCAAGTCGAAAGACCAACAAGATTCTAGTATGTGGTGTCTGAGTAGAGCTCATACAAACTGAAAGGCTATAGTTATCTAGTTAAGAATATACCAATATGGGTGAATACTTTGCCAGGTCGATAATCTTTAGAAATTCTGTATAGGGTCTAACTAGGTTTATACTTGGGTTTTTATTACATGATCGAGGTAAAGCCAATATAAGAACAAGGTTGAATGGATTACCCATCAGTTAGACCAAATCGTTCTAATGCCATATCTCTAAAATTAGATAAGAGACCTTTTGAGTTTTCTGTATTCCAAGATTGGAGTTACTAAGAGTCAGAAAACAAAGCTAGAAATATATATCTCTCGAAGACTCACATGTATAGTTTTATTAATTCCAAACAAATTGTTCTATGATAAGTTATTCTTTTATTCCAAGATATCTAGAAGTTAATGACATCTTTGGAATCACATAAGGATAGTGTTGTATCTATTTAGTTTTAAAGTTATGATAAGTGTTATCATTCTTTTCTAAAGAAGAGATTTGTGAAAACAAATCTATTCCTTATTTTGAGTCAGAAAATTTGAGAAGATCATTAGGTCAATAATACTAATGTAGACTTAAATTTATCAAAGTGAAAGATTGAATAAGTTTAGAGTATAGCTAGGACGCTGATAGTATTCTTGGAAGAGGATAAATCTCGAATGAGATGTTTATTCAAGATACTTAATATGTAAATATTGTAATATTTAAGTGGTCAAGAGTAGACCAATGGATATTTTTATAATCTATTATTTGGAGATTGTTAACTTTTCGATGTTTTGGGTTAGAGAAATTTAAACCCTAGAACCAACTTGGATGAATTTAGAGATCATAGAATCTCTTAAGTTTGATTATGACACTATATTATTCTATTGTATTGTATGGTCGACTGATAAGGTTGAGAAACCACAAAATAAGATATTATTATGCTGAGAGGCGTTCCTACATTCACAGCATGGATGGAGAACAAGAGTTGAAAGATTCATAAATAGATTCAAATTCTATGAAATTTTATAAGATTCTAATTAACAAAAAAAGAGAGAAGGTGAAAGGAATCAAAGAAAAAATAAAAAAATAAAATACAAGCAGTAAGGTGGATGGCAGTTTCAAAGAAGCCATCACTATCCACTAAGATCAAAGAAAGAAACATTAAGGGAATGACATATCAACAAACACATATTCATCTCTATTTACATTGCCTCAAGAAAGATATCTCTTGACGTACTTTAGATATATTTTTTAAATATAGGTATACTAGTTAAGAGTATAAGAAGCTTTTTGATGAAATTTAATGTTTTCTTGTTAGAATTGAAACAAGACTTATAGTTCATAGAATGCTTAAATCTTGAGTTTTGAGTAGCATGACAGGAAGTCATAGACTCTTAAGGTTGCAAGAATGCAAATAAGAACTCATTGAAGAGTTATATCTTCTAGATTTATACTTTGTATAAAGAGATAACATAGAATGCAAGGTTAAATTCCAAGTTAGATTGACTAGGAGTAAAGTAAAGTCTAGACATTATAAGTCTAGTGTTTTTAGCTTAATAAGCCACAATGTAGGATGAGATAGTTCCCAAGTCAAGTTAGAGGTGTGTGAACATACGAATGCATTTATTACAAACGTTTATTTATATAGAAACTTTGGCCAAAGTGATGTATTTGTCTCTGCATCCATTAGTCGGTTCACAAGTGTCCAGATGACGTAACCCGTCAGGATGATCATTCTTAGCTAGAAGATAGTCTAGAGTTGTATGGTCAAATGTGTTACATAGGACACAACACTAGGACTCAAATGGCATATCTTGTTGGTTCCATATTTCTATACTCTTCATGAAGGGTAGGGCCACTTCTAAGAAGGAAGGTGTGCGGGGGACCGCCGGTCTATAGTTGGAGGTAAAGCACTCAGATGATGCTATCCCTCTATAGTAGAAGACTTGCCAAGACTTGAGTGACAGATGTCAAGTTTCTAGATGCAGTATTCTTTTGTGTTGATGTAAAATTATTCTCATTGCCAAGTGCAAATTATGTATTGAATGAAGTGAAATGATTTCACTATAATTATATCTTTGAATATGTTGTAATTTCAAGGTTGAAAATATTCAAAAAAGATGTGCTTTTATTTATTTGTAGTCATGCAAATGATATTAAAAAAGTATATCTCTTGTTTACTATGTTTATTTACTTTCTTGTGAATTCTTGAGTTAAAATGAGTTATATGAGAAGGCATGTTACATTATGGTGGACAGGTGGGAATACAACCTGTGATTCATTCTCAAGGAGGTTCAAGTGTTTAGATTTTCTAGTCCCGCAACTTGAAACCTCTTAGATCACCTTCAACTACCCCTAGGACACCTCGGTGTAAGCACAACAGCAGAGGCAGAAGCCTCCACAGTCATTTTAGGGTGGACAAATTTCTAGGAGACATCATTATCTTAATATACCTGTGCATCGTAGGGTGAGCTCTCAGGTTAGACAACAGACTCAAGAGGGGACACCTAGCTATAGTTACTCGAGCTTCCAACAGTTGAGTTTACCTCAGTCATCACCTCCTTGAGTGACTAGAACATGCTTCAATTGTGGTCATGAGGGTCACTATGCGAGGGGTTATCCTCAGGGACCTTTGGCAATAGGTGGTAGGAGTGTGGCAGTGTTAGAACCCATTGCAATTGATGTTGGTAGATCATACTAAGTGTTTGCAGAGGTAGACAACTACCAGGTAGAGCATCAGGGTACAATGGTGGAGTCTTCAGGTTTGTTGGATGGTATGCATGCTTCTATCTTGTGTGATTTTGGTGCTTTAGATTCATTTATTTCTCTATCTAGGTTGGTTGAGTGATGTAGGCTTGTGGTAGCAAGGAAAAGTGAGGCTTGGCAGGTGGAGTTAGCTATTGGTGCTAAGGTGACAATGGACTCACTTGTGAGTGGTTGCATGTTAGACTTTGGTACTTTCACCACCACGGTTGATTTGTGTGTCCTACCTTTATGAACGTATGGAATTATTCTTGGCAGGGATTGGATTGAGGCTCATCATTTGAGCATTTATTGTCACCATAAAGTGGTTGATTGTCTTGATGATGTTGGTTAGCGAGTGGTAGTTATGGGAGTTCCAAGACCTATATCTCTTCACATGCTTTCAGCTATGTAGCTGAAACAAAGTATGCAAAAGGGATGTTAATTATTTATCATTTTGGTAAATGACATTTTAGAGAATGAGTGACATGAGGCATCACTTGATTATCATCCCCTTCGTAGGGACTTTGCCAATGTTTTTCCTAATACTATTCATGGTATGTTGCCTAAGCAGGATATAGACTTTCGTATTAATCTCATTCTAGGAGTAGAGACCTTTTCACCTGCACCATACCATATGACTACTCAGGAGCTTAATGAGCTTTTGTTGCAGATTGAGGAGTTTCTTGAGAAAGGACACATTCATCTTAGTGTTTCCCCTTAGGGAGCACCTGTTATATTTTTGAATAAGAAGGATGGTTCTCTTTGTTCGTGCATTGATTACCGATAGTTGAATAAGGTCACAGTGAAGAAACGATATCCCTTGCTGAGGATTAATGATTTGTTTGATCAAATGAAGGGAGCTAGAGTGTTCTCTAAAATTGATCTAAAATCTAGGTATCATCAACTCCAGATTCATGAGGCTAACATTCATTGTACTGCATTTCGTACTCGATATGGACACTATGAGTTCATGGTGATTCCATTTGGGTTGATGAATGCTCCCTCAGTATTCATGATTTTGATGAATGAAGTATTATATACTTACCTTGACTGATTTGTCCTTATGTTCCTAGATGACATTTTGATTTATTCAAGGACAATGGATGACCATGAGCTCCACTTAAATCAAGTTTTGCAATTCTTATGTGAGAACTGACTTTTTGGTAACTTGGTAAAGTGTGAATTCTTCCATCTTGAGGTGAAGTACTTGGAACATGTCATTTTTGGAGAGGGAATCTCAGTAGATCCCTCAAAGATTCAAGCCATAGTGAATTGGCCAGTGCCCATGAATGTGTCAAAGGTTCATAGTTTCATGGGATTGACAGGTTATTGCCATTGATTTCCCTTAGATTTTTCTAGAGTGGGGCATCTAATTACTTCTCTTCAAAGGAAGGGGAAGAAGTTTGTTTGGTCGGATCAGTGTGAGAGAGCATTTTAGATTCTCAAGGAGTAGCTGACTAGTGCACCAATCCTTGTAGTGCCTAATCCTGCAGTGGATTTTGTAGTTTGCATGGATGCTTTGTTGGATGGTTTGGGTGCAGGCCTTCTGTAGGAAGGCCGAGTGATTGTCTATGAGTTACAGAAGCTCAAAGATCATGAGTTAAACTATCCTACCCATAATTTAGAGCTAGCAGTGATTGTCCATGCACTTGTGCGTTGGAGAAATTTTCTTTTGGATCATTTGTTTGAGCTTCATACCAACCATCTTAGTTTGTAGTATATCTTTACACAACCTAATTTGAATGCTCGACAACATCGTTGATGGAATTCCTTTGTGAGTATGGATTTGGTGTTTAGTACATCAAAGGGAAAGAGAATGTGGTTGTAGATTCTTTGAGCAAAAGGCACCATGAGGTCTCAATTTTTTCCTTGAGAATGGACTTGAGGAGTTGAACTTTGGAGAAACTTCCCAAGGATTTGTCATACCGGGAGGTTAGAACAGAGATAGAGGCTTAGAGGGCACTGACTAGTAGATTTTCTAGTTATTCTTTAGAGCTAGATGGACTATTATGTCATCTTGGTCATATTTACATTCCTAGTTTTGGTGATCTTCACATAGTTGTGTTGTCTAAGGCACATTGTGCTCCTTATTCAACACATCTTGGTTTGAAGAAAATGTATTCTACCGTTCATTGATTGTTTCATTGGTTGGAGATGAGACGTGATATCATGGATTCTATGGCTAGGTGTCTTGAGTGCTAGAGAGTGAAGGTAGAACATCAACACTTGACAGGTCTCCTACAATCATATGACATTCCTAAGTGGAAATGGGACACAATTTCTATCAATTTTATTATTGGTTTGTCTGTATCTTCTTTTTGTCATGATGCTATCATGGTGACAATAGACAATTTGACCAAGGTGGCCCATTTCTCACCCACGAGGACATCTTATAGTGCAGCATCTGTGGCATGTACCTTCATGGAGGAGATAGTATGTTTACATTGAGTTCCTCATAGGATCATTTATAATAGAGATCATGTTTTCACATCCTTGTTATGGACATCCTTGCAGCATGCTTTGGGAGCTCAGCTTAACTTCAACTCAGCCTACCACCCAAGACAAATGGACAAACAGAGAGGTGTTGATGGTGGTTTTAGCACACAACAATGCAAGTATGATTCTTGGTATCACACCTCTCTTGAAAAAGACATCCTATCCAAGATAGGACTGCCCCAAGGATAATACAGCTAGGTCTTAGCTTTCTTGGAATGACTCAGTAGTATGTCTAGCTGTGCCAACAAGGGGTCTTACATGAAATGCAGGGTTTATGAAAAGATGGCAGCAATGCTAGTGTAGAAACCCTATGATACTTTCAGCAGATTGGAGATTTGTTTGCTGCTATGAAACCTAAATCTAACAACTTGATATAAATAAAATGCAAAAGGAAAAGGAGAGAGAAGGGATAAGAGATCCTAAGTGACAGTCACAATGGGGTAAAATGCTGCAGATAGATAAATACTTTTAATAAACCATTCCATGTTTCACCAGGATAGGAAACCCACAATGTTGCAAGAAATGATGCAATCTTCAAAGGATCCTTATGATTTTCAAATTGCATTCACTCATTAAACACCCAGACAATGGCGCAACTTAACTAGTGGAATGCAACTAAACTATATTCAATGACAGGGCCCAGGCTAACCATACACAACAACTTACCATCAACAAACACTAATAGTATGGACCAAAGCATTCATCAGATATCTTAACATTTACCCATCATTGCAAAAGCACAACTAATTAAATTCAGATTGATATGAACCATGAAAACTGAAATGAGACAACACATAAACACAAATTTCTAGCAACCTAAAAAACTTGCTTTGTATTGATCACAATTTGGCAGAGTCTCAACAATTCAGTATCTAATCTTACTTACAAATGAGAGAAAAGGATGGCCCTTTTATAGGCAAGGCACTATACCAAGTTTTTCAATGGACGGTGGAGATTAATTCAACACCAATGGTCCAGATTACATGCAATTTAATGAGATACATTATTTAGTTACATTTTCAGATTTGCCTTTGTCTTGTAGGAAAAAGACAAAATACAACTTGCAAATACATTGAATCTAGACAAAATGAATACCCATTTGGTTGTACATGATGCAAAGTCAATTTTCAAGGCCTAATAAAGCCAAAATAGAGTCGCATGACACTTGAAAACTTGTGCTGAGTGGACCAAGGGGGGTATTTTGGTGAAGGTATATCCAACTAGACTTTCTGGATCATCATTGCATGACTAGACTGCTGGGACAACTATGAACAAGTGTTGGACATTGGACTGGATCTGCAGGAACATCAATGAAATAGACTTGATCGTATATGTCTTTAGCTCCTATAGTTCATCTCCATCATCTTGGACATTATACTGACTTCCTTTTGCAAATGTAACAACAATTTGGTTGAAAAAACAAAGTTTTTGCATTTCTGGGTCAACACTGCATATCTGTGTGTACATCTTTCCAAGACGGCTTCGACAAGCTCCTGTGTCCTCCAAGACTTGCAATTCACAATGCAAAGCATCAATTTTATCTTAACAAGTCACTTTTCATCATTTTGAATCAAAATATGCCCATTTGCAGTCATAGATTAGTCTAGGACAACTCATTGTCAATGTTGTCTTCTTTATAAACAACTTCATAAATCCAGTGATTTTTGCATGATTTTCAACATTTTTTACCCTTTTCAAATACCCTTTTGGCCAATATATTGATCTAGGAAATTTTTGTGGTCATTAGAATCCATTTGCAGACTTTTATTTCATGTTTTTCTAGCCTTTTCTATAAAAAGTGGGATTTTTGGGGGTCACCGACCTTTTCATGTGCAGTAGCATTAATTGTCGTAAAACATGCCAAAAATTCACACAAACTTGGTAAAATGTTCATCATGATGTGACAAATAGATATGCAATTCAAATTCACCAAGAAAATCTAAGTTGTACTTTGAAAAACTCAATTTTTGGGCCAAAATGTCAAAAAGCGCAGGTTTTGGGGTCTACTGACTAAAAGTCGGTGCAATGTAATTCTAGCATAGGTCGAAGAGGTTCATTTTTAGCGTAAAATACTTTTGCGCTACTTTTGGGTGCCACTGACTTGCGCGAGTTTGGGCTCAGACCGACTAATAGCATCTCATAAGGTCGGTCGGGGTGGATTGCAGTGCAAGTCGGTAAGGTTGATTTTTAGCGCAAAACATAAAAGGCTCAGTTGGCAGGGATTTTCAATGCAACTAACTAGTGCGGGTTTCTCTATCTACCAACCAAGTGCAGTGAAGGCAAATATTAGTGCAAGTCAGTTGAAGCCCATTTTAGCACTTTTCTTCGAAATTGTCTCAGCGGGGACTTTTGGTCTGACTGACTTAGCGGCAACTTGGAGGGAGATCGGTCGGAGGCATATTTAGTGCTAAGGTCGGTAGAAGGCATTTTTAGTGCTTTTTGCAGTTGGGGTCATCTTTAGTGCCAGATTTAGAAATGTCCAAGGTGAAAGTATATTTAAAAAATATATTTAAGTATAAGATTGAATTTCTTATACTTTAAATATTTTTAAATATACTTTTAGGATGTTTGAGATGGGTTCTAGATTTCATATGCAGATTCTAGAATTTTGAGGTTCCACCAGATTTCAGACTTAGCCATTTTTTAGGATTTTCAGGGTTTCAGACTTGGCCAAATCAGGGCTCCAGAATGATGCGACAGGATGAAAGTATATGAACCCCTTAATGAAATATTGTGGAATTTGACATGATTTTGCAACTCTAAGACTTGGAAACTAGGAATTTCAACATGAAACATCTTGCAGAAGCAATTTCAAGGGCAATATCCAATGACATAGGATTTTGGAGCAAAATGCAATAACACCCAATTTAAGTGCAAAAGGCAACAAATGGCTATCTTTCAAGCACAAGACCACTCAATACACTTCCAAATCAATCATGCACAACATCAAATGACTCCAAACATGCAAAAGACTCAAATCTGTAACAAATCATGCACTCTAAGTACAAATTCACCTTCTCATCATCATAAGTAACAAAGGTCGAGACTCCAAGCCAAATCAAAAGAGGGGGTCTCCATTTGTCAAAATGGGGCGTGTGTGCAGGCACAACAAATGGCGACTCTACTAGAAAATGCTCTAGAGCATTTCTAAGATAAACTTTTAGTTCGAAGTCAGAATCTCTATGTTTCCCACACATTAGACGAGAAAACATGATACGTTATCAAAGAATCAAAAACCACTAACCAGTGAAACCATCCACATCCTAAAAACCTGAGTGTGTGCAATTGCATTCATTCCCATCCTTTGGCAACTAAGTTCACCCAAGATCCTTCATGCTAAGCTACGAAGTTGGGATTGTTTTACCACCAAGAGAATGCTCTGATGTTGAGATATGATGAACCTTCAAATAGTAATCTTTTTGTAGTGATATCTTTCTTGATAATGCTTTAGATGATTTTTGATGCTAATAATCTTCAGATAATAGTCTTCATGCAAGAGTCTTCAAATGATAATCTTTATATTGATACTTTGTAGTGGGTCTGGTGTTGAAAAACACCTTTTATTTTTACCCAATAGGCTAACAGTACTAAGTACTGCCTGCCACCCTCATCTGGATCTGCAGGATTGGTGTTGGTGCTAAAATTGGGGACCCAAACTTTTCACTTAACACAAGATCACCCAGACTCTCTTAGCTACTTCAGGATCATTTAAAGTGTAAAAAATATATGGTTAGAAAATATTTTAGGTACACCAACTAATGACCCATTTTCAATGAACAAACATCATACTCCCTAGTGCAACAGCGAAACCCACAACAAGACCTAAGCAGAACTTCATCTTCTCAAAGAAATACTTTAGATTACTTACCCAACAAGGAAGCATTTGTAGGTTTGCATAACTGCCACCACATTCAAGAAATGGAGAACCTAAGCAAAGCAAGCGTAGAAGCGAAAAGAAAAGCAAACAAGCAACTAACCTAACCAAAGAAACCTACTCTAACCAAAGCAAAATAGACAGAAAGCAACAACTAGCAATAGCTAACAACTAAGGAAAAGCAGCAACAAAAAGCAGAGATTAAACTAGAACAATAAGAAACTAACTAAAACCTAACTAAAAACAAGCAAGACTATGTACAAAAACTTTGGGCAGCAAGTATTTACACTCCCTTGTGACTTATTTCTTAGGACATGCAGGAGTAACAGGGTGTAGGTCAATGTCCTAAGTCTGGCAAATTCATCTTTGCACTCTGAAAAGTAGAGTCTTGGCATGCTAGGCTCATGTTCAAGGTGTCAGTCACATAAGATCAGCAATTGGGGCAATTCATTAGGGCCATAATCAATCCATATGTCTTACCCAAATCACCATAATCAAATTGATAACTTTCAAAACCAAGTGAGAAGAGGGAAAATACAACCTGATTTGTAGTTCCATCAGTTAGAGATGTAAGTTCATCACCTTGCTGCATTGTACCACTGACTTGTGCACCTTTAGGAGGTCTGAGTTCATGCTGAGTCATATCATCTGCATCAAGTACCTCTGGATCACTGAATGCTGTAGCAATCTCCCAAGAAAACAGGAAGTCTGGACAACTTTCTTCAGGATGTGGATCATCTGGATGAATTCTACATGAATTGGCCAAAGCAAAGTCTATCATGTGTGGTAAGTTTCCATGTAGCAGCATATCCTTACTCATTGTTGACACTAGCCCAATGATGTGATCAAGTGATTGACATGATAAAACCTCCAAGCCATCATTTTGCATGAATGTCTGATTTTCGTTCCTGGATTGCATATTGTTGCTCTCATCTATGATTACTAGGCCAACATCAACCATGTGGAGATCTTCTTTTATGCAAGTATGAACAGGATCAGCTTGATGAACATATGATAAACTTGAATTGTCTTCATCAAAATTAGTCACATGTTCTGAGAAAACTTCTTCTGTATCAATCAACAACCTTCCTTTTTGGACTGTACATTCATTTTTTGCAGCAACAACATAGTCTCTTTCTTCCTCTATAAGTAGATTCTTGATGTCCATGTTGCTTTGAGGTGGTGTACTATCCTTATTTTGTTCATCTAACTCAGCTAGAGACACTATTGGAGTGACTGTATCAGCCTGATATGACTGATCATGGTGATATAATGAGCTGATACAGTCAAGAACTTGATCATTTTTCACTAGAAAATCTAATTGGAGCTCAAGTGTGTCAGCTGGAATAATTTTCTGCATCGCTATCCATGACTGTTCTCCATCTAGAGGACTGATTTCTCCTTGCCCTTACTGTTGTTCTTGCATTTTTCTGATCTAAACAACCTAATGTTTCACTTGATCCATCTGCTTTTCCAACTCAGAATTATCAGCTTCCTACAAGGGACTATTGTTTTGCACCTCTATAGCAGCAAATTCAGTCTTAGGACCTGATGTCTGTGAAACATTTGATTGCTGATCTGCATCTTCAACATGACTGTTCATGAGGGCTGATTCATCATCTACCTTGTCCACATCCTTGGTAGCAAAAATCTAATCTTGTGCATGGCTCTGTTCATTGTCCTGTGACTGAGAACTAGGCTTCAACCATGCTGGGACTATATTTTCAAAGTTTAATAGATGAAAACTAGGTTTTAACTAGTCAAGGACTATAGACTCCTCAGTTGGGTGACCTATACACCACAAGCATTGACTACCATCATCATCTAGATATGTACTTTGATGAACAACTTGAATTTTTTCCATATGCAAACTGCCCTCTTTACTATGATCAACTATGAATGGTAGATTTATAGCCTCTGTAGCCTCGGTTCTTGAGACATGATCACGTGCACATGTAACCATCCATGTTGCAACTCCTTGTGAGGTTTTACTCTAAATATGGCTGTCATACCCACACACTGCTTCAAGCTTATAAACTTCAAAAATAGGAAGCAATCCCTTCAAATGCAGATCTAATCTTTGGACGAAAGTCAAATAATCAATCTTGTCATGCAATTCTCTAGGATGTATAGTGTAGACTTGAGGTGAACTGAAATCAAACAATGTCTGAGAAGGATACTTCACCCTAATCTGATTATCCAATACTTCTTTGAAAAGTGGGATGTTCACTTGAAAGTTCTCTTCATGATATGACTGCTGTGATAGTGTTCTAAATAATGAAGGAGTCTCATGACTAAAATCCTTATGTGTGTCCATTGGATCATAATTTTCTATACATTCACTTTATTTCAGCATGTGCAGTGAACCAATAAAACTAAAAGCCTATATAAAATCTTGTTTCATCCCTTCCCTCTAGCGCCAATTTTGTTGATGCGTTAGAAGAGAGGGGCATGCAGATGAAATTATCCAAACAGAAGATCTTTGATTAATGGAGCAATATCTTGTTTTAGCAATGGCTTTGGTTAGTAATGGCTTTGGTCAGCCCTCCTAGCACCAATTCTGTTGATGGTGGTTTTAGCACACAACAACGCAGGTATGATTGCTAGTATCACACCTCTCTTGAAAAAGACATCCTATCCAAGATAAGACTGCCCCAAGGATAATACAGCTAGGTCTTAGCTTGCTTGGAATGACTCAGTGGTATGTCTAGTTGTGCCAACAAGGGCTCTTACGTGAAATGCAGGGTTTATGAAAAGATGGTAGCAATGCTAGTGTTGAAACCCTATGATACTTTCAGCGGATTGGAGATTTGTTTGCTGCTATGAAACCTAAATCTAACAACTTGATATAAATAAAATGCAAAAGGAAAAGGAGAGAGAAGGGATAAGAGATCCTAAGTGATAGTTACAATAGGGTAAAATGCTGCAGATAGACAAATACTTTCAATAAACCATTCCCTATTTCACCAGGATAGGAAACCCACAATGTTGCAAGAAATGATGCAATCTTCAAAGGATCCTTATGATTTTCAAATTGCATTCACTCATTAAACACTCAGACAATGGCGCAACTTAACTAGTGGAACACAATTGAACTATATTCAATGAAAGGGCCCAGGCTAACTATACACAACAACTTACCATCGGAAAGCATTAATAGTATGGACCACAACATTCATCAGATATCTTAACATTTACCCATCATTGCAAAAGCACAACTAATTAAATTCAGATTGATATGAACCATGAAAACTGAAATGAGACAACACATAAACACAAATTCCTAGTAACCTGCAAAACTTGCTTTGTATTGATCACAATTTGGCAGAGTCTTAGCAATTCAGTATCTAATCTTACTTACAAATGAGAGAAAATGATGGCCCTTTATAGGAAAGGCACCATATCAAGTTTTTCAATGGAGGGTGGAGATTAAATCAATAAGAATAGTCTAGATTACATGGAATTTAATGAGATACATCAGTTAGTTACATTTTCATATTTGCCTTTGTTTTGTAGGAAAAAGAAAAAATACAGCTTGCAAATACATTGAATCTGGACAAAATGAATACCCATTTGGTTGTACATGATGAAAAGTCAATTTTCAAGGCCTAATAAAACCAAAATAGAGTCACATGACACTTGAAAACTTGAGCTGATGTGAATTCATAAGATTCCAAGTGCTGAGTGGACCAAGGGGGTATTTTGGTGAAGGTATATCCATCTGGATGCTTGCTAGATCAACATTGTATGACTGGACTGTTGGGACAGCTATGAACAAGTGTTGGACATTGGACTGGAATTGCAGGAACAACAATGAAATAGACTTGATCTTGTATGTATTTAGCTCCTACAACTCATCTCCATCATCTTGGACATTATACTGACTTCCTTTTGCAGGTGCAACAACAATTTGGTTGAAAAAATGAAGTTTCTGCATTTCTGGGTCAGCACTGCATATCTATGTGTACATCTTTCCAAGACGGCGCTGACAAGCTCTTGTGTCCTCCAAGACCTGTAATTCACAATGCAAAGCATCAATTTCATCTTAACAAGTCATTTTTTATCATTTTGAATCAAAATATGCCCATTTGCAGTCACAAATTAGTCTAGGATAGCTCATTGTCAATGTTGTCTTCTTTATAGACAACTTCATAAATCCAGTGATTTTTGCATGATTTTCTACATTTTTTACCCTTTTCAAGTACGTATTTGGCCAATATATTGATCTAGGAAGTTTTTGTGGTCATTATAATTCATTTACAGACTTTTATTTCATGTTTTTCTAGCCTTCTCTGTAAAAAGTAGGATTTTTGGGGGTCACCGACCTTTTCATGTGCAGTAGCATTAATTATCGTAAAATGTGCCAAAAATTCACACAAACTTCGTAAAATGTTCATCATGATGTGACAAATAGATATGCAATTCAAATTCACCAAGAAAATCTAAGTTGTACCTTGAAAAACTCAATTTTTGGGCCAGAATGTCAAAAAGCGCGGGTTTTGGGTCTACCGACTAAAAGTTGGTGCAATGCAATTCTAGCATAGGTCGGAGAGGTTCATTTTTAGTGCAAAATGCTTTTGTGCTACTTTTGGGTGCCACTGACTTGCACAAGTTTGGGCTCGGATTGACTAATAGCATCTCATAAGGTCGGTCGGGGTGGATTGCAGTGCAAGTCGGTAAGGTCAATTTTTAACGCAAAACATAAAAGGCTTAGTCGGCGGGGATTTTCAATGCAACCAACTAGCACCGGTTTCTCTATCTACCGACCAAGTGCAGTGAAGGCAAATATTAGTGCAAGTCAGTTGAAGCCCATTTTAGCACCTTGCTTCGAAATTGTCTCAGTGGGGATTTTTGGTTCGACTGACTTAGCGACAACTTGGAGGGAGGTCAGTTGGAGGCATATTTAGCGCTAAGGTTGGTAGAAGGCATTTTTAGCACTTTTTGCAGTTGGGGTCATTTTTAGCACTAGATTTGGAAATGTCTAAGGTGAAAGTATATTTAAAAAATATATTTAAGTATAAGATTAAATTTCTTATACTTTAAATATTTTTAAATATACTTTCAGGATGTTTGAGATAGGTTCCAGATCCATAGGATTTCATATGTAGATTCTAGAATTTTGAGGTTCCACCATATTTCAGACTTAGCCATTTTTCAGGATTTTCAGGGTTTCAGACTTAGCCAAATCAGGGCTCCAGGATCATGCAACAGGATGAAAGTATATGAACCCCTAATGAAATCTTGTGGAATTTGACATGATTTTGCAACTCTAAGACTTGGAAACTAGGAATTTCAACATGAAACATCCTGCAAAAGCAATTTCAAGGGCAATATCTAGTGACATAGGATTTTGGAGCAAAATGCAGTAACACCCAATTTAAGTGCAAAAGGCAACAAATGGCTATCTTTCAAGCACAAGACCACTCAATACACTTCCAAATCAATCATGCACAACATCAAATGACTCCAAACATGCAAAAGACTCAAATCTGTAACAAATCATGCACTCTAAGCACAAATTCACCTTCTCATCATCATAAGTAACAAAGGTCAAGACTCCAAGCCAAACCAAAAGAGGGGGTCTCCATTTGTCAAAATGGGGCGTGTGTGCAAGGTACAACAAGAGGGTGAACCAGGTTTTGGATGATATGCTCTGTATGTATGTTGCGGATCAGCAATCCCGTTGGGAGGACTATTTGTACCTTGTTGAGTTTTCCTATAATAATGGGTATCATACTTCTCTTGGCATGGCTCCATTCTAGGTTTTGTATCGACAACCATGTTAAATTCCTTTGAGTTTGGATAGGCTTGAGGACTAAGTTCTACTAGGTCCAGTGATGCTTTAGGATATGGAGCAGTAGGTGGTTAGAATCAAAGAGCAGTTATTGATTGTCCAAGATAGACAAAAGAAGTATGCCGATTCCAAGAGATTTGATCGACACTTCTCAGCTGGTGATTGAGTTTTCATGAGAATGCAACCATGCAAGAGCCCAATCCATTATGGGAAAGGTTCTAAGATCACACCATATTTTGTTAGACTTTTTGAGATCCTTGAGAGGATTGGTCTAATTACTCATCGGCTTGCCTTGCTACCTAGTCTCTTGCTCATCCATGATGTGTTCTATGTTTCTGTACTCAGGCATTATATTTCAGATGTGACACATGTTCATGATTGGGTTGCAGGTCGAGAAGGGTGGGCAACTTTTTTTGGATCCCATCTGTATTCTACAGCATCGGAGGCTAGTACTTCAGGGTCAAGACTTGGATCAGGTAAGGGTCCAATGGGACCCATTAGATGACTCTTCAGCTACTTGGGCGGATGCTACACCATTGAGGGATTTATATCCCCATCTTTTTCAAGGCTTTCAAGAGTAATCCTAGACTTAGGAGGGAGGATGTAATGCCTCTGACATTTGTGCCTTATTGATTGTAGACCTTTACCTTGGTTTCTGCTACTTTTATTAGCAATGATATTTTATTTTGATATCGAGCTGATCTCGATGAGCTTTGGTTGACTTTTAGACTTTATCATGACTACTTATGCTATGAAATTATTTTTCTAATGTGTTTTCACTATTTATGCTCATATCATGTATGCATATGTGATTCTCATACTGTGGATTATTTGTTGATCTTTGTGGTTGTTTTTGGTTTATGAGATGTTTATGATGTGTATATTTTATCATGCCACATGGGGTATTGTATGCCATACTTCAACTATATTCCATTGAGCGGGTATGCCTGATGTTTCATTTAAGTGTGCAGGTATTATTGTTCCCCAACGATGGTTAAGTGCAGATGTTGCATTGGGATTTATTTAATGGTTAGCCTTAGGAATGTATCTGTATAACCCTATGTGTTTTTGGGTCCAAATCAGTGGCAATTTAGGATTTCGTATGTCTTGTGCAAACTTATAACTTAATGATCGTTTATTGAGTGTTTGCGTAGTTTTAACATTTTGTTTATATTATATGTTTAATGGATTTCATTAAATTAGGAATATTTAATATTCCATATTGCGTGATTTAATTGGTATTTTTCTAGTGGAAAATATTCTCCTAGTTTAGAATTCCATTCGAAAAGGAATTAGCTTTATAGGGAATATTGTTATTCAATTTTAAATATTCCTTAGCAATTTATTAAAATAGCTATGTAATGGAAATTAAAATGATTTAATCTTTAAGTTATATTTTAGAAAGGAAAATATTGTAATTTCTATTATGTTGGAAAATAAATGATTAAAAGTGTATTTTATATTCAATTAAAAGAAATTAGGCTTCTTGGCTTCAAAAGGGAAAAATGAACTTGTTTTATTGCATTCTTTTATTCCAAACTTGCTCTCCAACTCTCTAAAACCCTCTCCTTCTTGGAAAAGAAAGATTTTCATGTGCTTTGAAGGAAGAATCTCATTGCTTGATTCAAGGAGGAATTGGATTGGAGTGTTCTTGTTGATGCTTGGTGTTTGTGTGAGGAAAGGTTGTCTTCAAAACCTTCATCTTCTTGTATTTGTAAATGGCTTGAAAGGTAAGTTCTTCAAACTCTTTGCATGAATTAAATTGTTTCTTTCTCTCCTTTCCATACCATCAAGAATGGTTAGTAATGGCTTTGTTAGTAGGATAGAACATAGAGATTGGTTGCAGCTGTGTTTTATTTATTTAGATGAGTTCATGCTTTGGAAACATAGAAAAATAAACAAAACCTTGTCAATTTTTTTGTAGAATCACCCACATGGATTTTTTTGAAGATTTGGAATGTTGTTTTCATTTACTATAATGGGTTGTTGTCCATTGTTCCATAAACCATGTATAATGAAAGTTAGAAATTATGCAAAGGTGGCATATGAGCTTTAATGGAGGAATTAGGGCTTTATGGTTATTTCATGCATTTTGAAAATATGAAAATTGTTTTTTATGCATTTCCTTGATGAATTATTTTCTAGGATGTATTGTCTCCCAATTGAAATGAAATTTTGCATCTTTTGAACATATGTTGTGATTTTGTGATTTTGTCATCTTTAAATTTGTGTCATGCCCAATTGGTCAAATTGGTGCAATGGGCATTTAGGAAGAGGTCTAAGAGTAGGAGAGGAGTGGCTTTCACTGTGCACCATGATCCAAAGTGGTCATTGGAATTAGCAAGTGAAATTTTTAAACAAGATTAACATTAAACACATTATGTAATAAAAATTAATAACAAGATCATCTAGACCAAACCTTCTATCATGGTGACTCACATTAGTAGAATTTGGCAAATAAATGACTACACAACTAAAAATTTTAGTCACAACAACTAAAAATGACTAAATTCTACTATTTTTTGGCAACTCAGCTATAAATGAATAAATAAATGACTAATTTGGTCGTTGACTAAAAAATTATTTAGTCATACAAATAAAAATGACTAAATAGTTAGTCATGCAAATACAAATTAGACAAAATAAAAAAAAATTCAAGAAATTATTGGCGGGAGTGAATTGTGCGCGATTCATTATTCATTGAATTCCTATTTCGTTAGTTGGTTACCCTGGCACTGAGGTGTTTTGGGTTATAGCAGCTACTTGTTGGAGAGGACCTGGAGACTTTTGAAAAGGTAGGTAAGGAATTTGGAGTTTGCTACAACGAATTTGAAGTCGGCGAGGCCCTCTGCAACGAAGTCAGATTTGGGGTGCCCTCTACAGGAAATTCAGAGGTAATTTGAAACCCTCATTACATTAAACACAAAATCTATATCTTTCTAATTGGCAACTTACAGTAGTTACATAGGCAATTGAGTACCAGAACCATCCAGGTAGTTTAGGGTTTAGGGGACTATTTTTTCATTAGTTTCCTCTATGCATTTTGGAGCATATGGGAATTGAACGTGTAACTCAAGTGAAACACCACCTTCTTCTAGTCGTTGGAAGAATTCCATATCCTTAAAGCGCACAAAAAAACTGTAGAATTGGCACTGGGGCTTTTATTTATGAATTCAACTCAAATGCCATTTCCTAATGCCTCCATAAAAGTTTGTTGAGCCAACTCTAGTTCACCACGCTCATCATGAAGAACCCCAATGTTGTTTAACAATTCAATGGGTACTTCTCTACTCTTTTTCAGAAGAGACTTTGTTGTCTTAAGAGAATCTAAGGCTGCACTAGGGTCTAATGATATTTATAACTCACCCATCTTGATAAATGCATGGACATCACATGGATCTATGCGAGTTGCCTTTCTTAAAATTTCCAAAGCCTTCTCTGCCTGCCCTTGCTGAGCATATATATGGCCTACAACTTTTAAGCTCTCATAGTTCTCAAGGTGGACCTCCAGAATCTTTTCAAAATTTGAGAGAGAACTCTTAAGATCTCCCAGCTTCAATTGAACCTATCCACAAAATCTTGTGGCCTCTGGCTTTCCTTAACCGATGCCATGTAATAGCAGCCAGTGGTGTCATAATCACCTTTACTATGATAAGATTGTGCAAGATTATAATATGAATGAGATTTCATGAGAGGGTGGTCAGTTGAAACAAAAGCTATCTCAATCAACTGTTCCACAAGAAAATGCTGCCCTGTGAAGAAGAATAGTTTGCTAAATGATTTGATGCCATTGGACAGTACGGGTATAATTCAAAGGCTCTAAAAATCTTTTCCATTCCTTCATGAACACTACCTTTTTCACTAACTGTGAGAATCCTACAAGTAAAAAATGCACAAAACTGACCATAGAGATTTATGTAGAGGCAGAACATCATTTCCTAATGCCTCCATAAAAGTTTGTTGAGCCAACTCTAGTTCATCAGTCTCAAAATGAAGAACCCCAATGTTGTTTAACAATTCAATGGGTACTTCTTCTCTGCTCTTCTTTAGAAGAGACTTTGGCGTCTTAAGAGAATCTAAGGCTACACTGGGGTTTGACGATATTAATAACTCGCCCATCTTGATAAATGCATGGGCATCACGTGGATCTATGCGAGTTGCCCTTCTTAAAATTTCCAAAGCCTTCTCTGTCTACCCTTGCTGAGCATATATATGGCCTACATCTTTTAAGCTCTCACAGTTCTCAGAGAGGACCTCTAGAACCTTTTCAAAATTTGAGAGAGAACTCTTGAGATCTCCTAGCTTCAATTGAACTTGTCCCAACCTAAAGTATGGCAACACAAAATCCTATGGCCTCTGGCTTTCCTTGACTGATGCCATGTAGTACCAACCGTGTCATAATCACCTTTACTATGATAAGATTGTGCAAGATTATAATATGAATGAGATATCATGAGAGGGTGCTCAGTTTAAACAAGAGCTATCTCAGTCAACTATTCCACAAGAAAATGCTGCCCTATGAAGAAAAAATGGTTTGCTAAATGATTCAATACCATTGCACAATACGAGAATAATTCAAAGGCTCTACACATCTTTTCCATTCCTTCATGAACACTACCTTTTTCACTAACTATGAGAATCCTACAATTAAAAAATGCACAAAACTGACCACAGAGATTTTTCCCCATTTCAAACAACAAAATTGTCAAAAAAATGCGTTTAAAACCTGCAAATAAAATCATGCCGATTTTCATGCCAAAAAAAACCATGAGACCATAGCTTGTTGCTTACTATTATGCTTTGATAAAGTTTTTCCAAGCATCCATAGCTTGTTTGAAATCACCTATTTTAGGCTTTTAGCCATAGCAGCAAGGCGGTGAACTATTTGATAAAATGCTTTGGTAGACATGTATGAAAAATGTGGTAGCATAGACAAGGCAATGAACTTTGGAAAAAATGCCTCAAAGAAATGTGGTCTCATGGTGATGGAATCCCATGACAAGAAAATTGTTATGGATTGTCATGGAATTCCATCACTATGAGACCACATTTCTTTGAGGCATTTTTTCAACTAGGTCACTGCCTTGTCTATGCTATTGCTTACTATTATGCTTTGATAGATTTTTTCCAACCATACATAGCTTGTTCGAAAGCACTTATTTTAGGATTTTAGCCATAGCAACAAGGCAGTGAACTACTTGAAAAAATGCCTCAAAGAAATGTGGTGTCATGGAATGCCATGACAAGCAAATGCAATTGGCAGCTGCTCCTAGTTATTAGTTATGCAATGTGAAGTAATTGCATAACTGCTTAGGTTGACTTTGTAAAAACTATATTGTAATTGAAAATTTGTCATCTATTAGCATCTAGTTATTAGTTATGCAATGTGATGTAATGCTTTGAGTTTGAAAGATGTGCAATGCAATGTAATCAGCAATTTGAATATAAACTACCAAAATATATTTTTTACAATTCAATAGTTAAACTCTCTATTTTATTTGCTCTCTATAACTCTATTGCTATGGAAATACCTTTCAATTAAACAAAAATAGTTTTTGTCTCTTAGTCTACAATTTTTTACATTTTTTTTAAATCTAATTTTTTCCCCAAAAGATTTTTGTTGCTATGTATAGAACATTATAGATGAATCAACGTCAAAGGTTGACTATAGATCAATACCATGCATTTGATGAGAGAGTAGCCGATGAGAGGGACATGGACAAATATCCATGTCCATGTAATGACTGTCTTGGTGGAAAGGTGAAAAAAATAAGTCTAATTTATCGACATATGATAAGATATGGGCATAGTGGTATAAGCCCTTGGGATTATAATTTTTAAATTATGAAGATATGATAGAATTGCAGAGTGTGAGAGTTGAAGAGGAAAAAAAAATAGATGAAGTGGCACCAAACATAGATGAAGAGGCAGCAATGTTAGACGAAGGGTTTGAAGTTGATAGAATGTTGAATGAGGGTCTAAACGATGATTGGGCCTAGTTGATGGAGGATGCTTTAAAGCCTATGTATGCTAATTGCAAGTTAAGTCGTTTGACAACAAGCCTTCAAATTCTTAACTTGCAAGTGGTGTTTTCTTGGACAAATGAGAGTGTAGATCAGTTATTGGCATTATTAAGTTCGTTGTTACCACTTGACTCCACATTGCCAAAAAAATGAAGTCAATGTAAAAAGCAAATCACTAAGCTAGGCTTAGGGTATGAAAACATCCACACATGTGTGAATGGTTGTGTATTATTTCGTAATAATCTTGCAAGTGAGAGTGAATGTCTGAAATGTCATGAAGCAAGGTATAGACAAGGGTTGAAATCAATTGTGGTTCCTAGAAAGGTTCTTTGCCACTTTCTGATAATCCCATGATTACTCCAAATGTATAGGTATAGAGACATTACTGAACTTATGCAATGAAATGCCCAAAATAAGAGCACCGATGGAAAACAATGACATGTCCCTGATTCTAAGATGTGGATGGAATTTGATAACAGATGGCCTGATTTTTCTCAAGATCCTCGTAATATAAGGTTGGGTTTGGCTCTAGATGAGGTGAACCCATTCTCAGATCAAAGTACTAAATGGTCAACTTGGCCAGTGTTTTTAATAAATTTTAACTTGCCTCCATGGTTAGCAACTAAACCATTTTCTTAATGCTATCATTGATTATACTAGGAAAGAAAAGTGTGACTTCAGATATAATCGATGCTTATCTAGAGCCATAAAATGATGAGCTAATGGAATTGTGGAAAGGAATTGAAGCAATTCAATCTTTAAGGGATGGTCATTCAATCAAATTCACTTTAAGAGCTTCCTTATTGTTTACAATTCATGATCTTCTTGCAAATGGCACATTGTCTGGTCTCAGTGTTCATAGATACCATGGATGTCCTACTTGCAACTTTAAGGATTTTGTGAGGCACTCAAGAAGTTTGCATAAGTGTATTTATTGTGGACATCGTGATTACCTTAAAATGGATCATCCATATCGTCAACAAAAAACATGTTTCAATGCTCAAGAAGAGAATCGTGAAACACCATTTCTAATAACGGGTGATTACATTGTTGAGAATAGACAAAAAAGAATGTCATTTATTGAAAATGATGGGATTGCTGGTAGTAGATATGATCCATGTAATGAAAGTAGTGTAAACAATTGTCCATATTCTATAAGTTGCTATACTTTAAGGATATAGCCATTAGGCATACTATTGACTTTATGCATACTAAGAAAAATATAGCCTATGCTATTATAGAAACTCTTTTTGGTGCTTTTGATACTACTTCATCACGTGAAGACTTTCGACAACTAAAGATTTGTTGAAATCTTTGGGTTGAAAAATGTGATGATGAAATATATAGAAAACCTAGTGCTCCTTATGTCTGGACAAAGGAATAATGTGCATAATTCTTATAGTTGATGTCTCATACTTGCTTTCCCACTAGATATGTAAGTAGTAGTATTAGAAGCCAAATTGACATTAATGGCTTAAGAGGCCTCAAGACCCATGACTATCATGTCATAATCGAGAATATTTTACCTATTGTGGTAAATATATCAAGTTTGGCAAAGGGGCCAAGATTGGCAATTATAAGGTTGGGCCTAATATTAAAGAGAACAAGTTTACATGTATTAGATCCTTTGAACTTTGATAGTTTGAGGGGAGAGGTTGTTGAAGTCCTTTGTCTATTGGAACGAGAATTTACACCAACAATATTTAACATTTCTATGCATATTTTGATACATCTAGAATCTGAACTAGAGCATTGTGGCCCAATAAGAACAAGATGGATGTATCCTATAGAACGATATATGAAGGTTTTGAAAAAAATTGTTCGTACTAGGGCAAAACCGGAAGGCGACATGTCTAAGGAATATTTAATGCAAGAGGCCATGGGATTTTGCACATAATATAAGAATGATTTAAAAAATGTCAATTGACGTGTATGGGATGATGATGAAGATGAGAGAGTTGCAGGTGAAGTATTAGAAGGCAATGGATGTCGCTTCAAGCTATCACATGAAGAAAGAAGTGAGATACATGCCTATATTCTTCAAAACACATCTTCGTTCGATAAGTGGCATAGGTAAAAAAAAAATTTACACAATAATTTATTTACTCAATTGCATTTTTACATTTATATTATTAATCTTACTATTTGTACGTTAATATTCTATGTAGAAAATATGAAGAAGAGAATCAAGCTTGGATGCAACTGTTATCAGTGAGATTTGCACCCTATTAAACGTGAAGTTTAACTATCTATTGAAACATGGGAAGACCTCTAAAGCTATGGGTATCTTTAAAAGCAGAGGCCAACCTTTGGAGAAGGCCGACTTCCTAGTTGGTTATCACCTAAACTAATGATTTTTGTAGAGAAAAGGGAAAGAGGAAACTCAAAAAACTAAACTAAAAACTTAAAGTAAAAGGGGTGATACACCGAGCTGACAAAGACGATGAAATATAGACTTGTTTACACTTAGCTCAAACTGATAGAAACTAATTTTTGCATAATCTGTTATGGATGTTTTTGCATAAATATTTCACTAAAAGGTTAAGGACACAATAACTTGTGAAAGGAAAATAAATTCACAATTAACAAGTTATATGCATTTTATCAACACAATCAGTAACCTACATTAGCTTACTACTTGCAGCAAAGGTATAATATATGAGACAATGTTACAAGGAGACTAAGATAATTTCACAAATAACTTGATCAATCATTCAACAAACACAAGACTGCAATAAAAAAAGAAAGGCAAGAGTTTTCATCACCAGAAATAACCAAGGTTTCCACTGTATTCCATGTCCAAAGATGAATGAATTACAAACTGTCAAAAATCTGAGTAAGGATTGTAAAAAATCACAAGTCTCTGAAATCTGCCTGTAAGAACTGAGTACAATTGAGTCACAAAAGTGACTATATCCACCACTATCCAAGTGGTTCCACAATAGAAGGAATCTCAAAATGATTAGGGTCGGATGCACCCAAAAAGCCAAAAATCTAGGGCCTATATCCTCTCTAAAAGTGCCCATTATGCAAGAAAAAGTCCATTAGGACTTAGCCAAACATGATGGCTCATGAAAACAAGTCTAAAAAGGACTCTAAGAGTAATAAAACAGTCCTAGATACCCTCTCCAAAAGAAACCAACTACTAACTGTCTCCAAGAATTAGTCAATCTCCTCCCTTAAGGCAATAAACAAATAGCTATAACAATGGCATGTGTTTGCCACATCTCCACAATTCCAACTATATCTCCTCAAAGACAATAAAATCTCTCAACACTCTCCATCATACTCTCCCTTGCATTAAAAGGTAACAATAACTCTCAAAAGATTTATAAGGTCATCATTTTAAGGCTATTGTTTTACATTATATAATATATGCAAGGAAAAATAAATATGAAGCAAGAAGGCACCGAAGTGCAAAAGAAACAAAAGACTTAATAAAGTCTTAATAAATCTAATGGCCACCTCATGGCATACTTCTTAGGCATCACATGTTATTAAGTCTTCACCACGGGCAGTTTTAAAACTTATGCAAAGGAAAAGAAACGACAAAAAAGAAAGACCAATCGGGTCTTTAGGGTTTTGAAACCCTAAGAAACACAAAAGCAACTTTGTGCCCTCATTTTGTACTTTGCATTTTTACAAACTTGCTCTGCATTCTTCTTCACCGCCAACAAGGGTCTGATACTGGGATTTCTGTAGATGGTTTCAAGGCATTCTCACTATATCTTTCGAGACTTTGTGCTCCAAAACTGAAGGTAAGCTTATTTAGCTCATTGTATTGGAACAAAAAATGAAAGTCTAATGATTTTCTGTAGCTTTTCTTTCATTTTATATGCTATAGATGCTTCTGCTTCTTCTATGGTTAAGATGGAGGACTTAAAATCATGCAAAATGACTATTTTTTTTATATAATGCTACAACAAATAATGATATTTATCAGTTTTGTTCACACATTCCTCTCTGCACCTAGAATTCTATTTTCCTAAGCATGGATGTCTCACTTAGTCTGTGGCAATTGAAGTTCTTTCTCTTTTTTGACTTCTACTTAGGGTTTCAAAACCCTCATCCTATATTTAGTCTGGTTACTTCACTTACAGTATATGATTCTTAGTTTTTGGTTGACAGCAAAAGGCATTTTTTGAATGAAAAACAAGGGTTATCTTCCTGAGCTAAGGTTTGAATGAAACAAAACCCTTACTATATTTTATACTTGCTTCTGTAGGTGAATGCTTCCCTTATACTGTCACTTTTGTAGCTGATCCTGTAGAAAAACTATCTTCATGCCTTAGACAAACCCTTGCATAATGTTCTTTGTATCCTTGGTTGTCTATTCACTTCTCTGTGGCTGCACTGTCTATTATTGACAATAAGGCATTCTGTATCCTGGTCATGATAGAAATTGCAAGTTCATGGAAAAACAATAGACAACATTGCTCTTTTCACTGTATATCTCTCTTTAGCTAGATTTCATACATTTACTCATTTTGAACATGTTCTGATGTAGCTTCTATGAAGACTTTCATCTTCTTGGTATATGCTCTGTAAGAAGCTAAAAGATGTTTCTTGTAAACAGTATACTACATTTTCTTGCTCATTTGCTGATACTTATCCTTTATAATCTTCTTGTGTTGTGTAGCCTGCTCATGCATGCACTGTCTCATTTGACTGTGTCTAGATGAAAACTTGAAAGCCTTGAGGAGGGTTGTTTATGCTTCAAACTATGCACAAGTCTCCATAGTGTTGTAGACTTCTCTCCTTGATACATGAAAAAAACACTATGGTCACACATTATTAGCAATGTCCTGGTAGGTTTGACTGTTATATATCACTGTCTTCAACATAGGCTTTGGGACTACATTTTGGATTTGATGTCATACTTGCTCAGACTACTGCATACATATAGTCATAGTCACCTCTGCTAGTCATTCTACAAATGGTTACGCTGTTATGAGATGACTATTCTTCTACATGTTCACTGGTCTTCCTTAAATCTAAACACGGTTGTCTCTAAATGAGTGTTACCTTCAACACTTCATATCATCTCAGTCTCTTTGATGTTGATAATCATTGTATCCCCTTTGACTAGTGATTCTTCTTGATGACAGTCATGTTGTCCTTAACATGACTCTAATTCACTATCATCCTTGCATAACTGTAGCTATAGATCTCTTTACCATGTTAGGCTCCTTTGACTCATGGCATACCACTATCACTCTTTGTCTTCTTGATAGAAACTGTTGTTGTCTTGAACACTCTGATAGTGATTTTGGAAGTGTATAGGACTATCTTTGATTTACACCTTAAAGTGGTTTTGTCAAACAATCACAGGCACTATTTGACATTGGATCCCTCTCTCCTATCTCTGTAGGTGATCTTCTTTGCATAATGGTGACAGTGTAAGACTACTTATGATGGCTTATTTAGGTTTTAAAATTATCAAAACCCAATGGTAATTATGATCTATGTTGACTGTCTCATGATTGTCTTCCTTTCTAACATTCAGGGATGATTGTCTTGCACTTATCTTGCCATTGTGATTGTCAACTGGCAATAAATGATGTTGCTGTTATCAAAGGCTATATCTTTTGAACATGACTATCCTCTACCCTCTTACATTTCAGTGCCTTCAAAACTGTCCATGATTGATAACTGTTGATGATTGTACATTATTTCTGTTGTTAAGATGCATGTCATTGCTCTTCCTGTCCTGTAGGTGACTAACTTAACACATTCAACAAGTTATATCACTGTCCTGGACTCTGTACATCATTAACAGACTAAGGGAATCATGATAGACTTGTTATAGACCTGCAGATCCTTTTTCTATGACTGTTCAAAAGATAATAAGTACCCTATTTTTATCAATGCATCTCTTAAATACATGACTGCCCCTGTATGTTATATGGTATTTGGCAATCTTCCCTGTTAGAGATACATTACCTCTTATGTCAACTATCCTCCTTGAGACCACTTCTTATATCTACTACTATAGCTTTACTTGCATGGCATTGTCAATGCAACATTCATTATTTATGATATGGAATCATTGTGACAGTACCACTGAGACTTACAATGTTGAACCTTCTTGTCATGACACTTACTCATGGCACTCACTGTATGAGATTTTCTGATAGTGCTTTGTCCTTTGCTGTCTCCTGAGACTGTTACCTACATGATTGTTCCTTTCTCCACACAGTCTATACTCTTTATGACATGAAAACATATGAAATGCTTCTGTAATACTTATGAGCTGGGCTCAACCCTTGTGGGAGCCACATTTTCTCCACTCATAATATAAACTAATGAATCACTCAGAAACACAATTTCACTTGTATCTACACATGAAGCAAACTTGTTAGAAAAACAAATGCATACTTTGGATGTGTTTGACGACTTACTTGTTTTCTAGGACATCCAAAGTATACATTTCTTGTTTAATGCATTTGAGGAATAGTTTTTGCATGCATAGGTACTTGTTCATGTCAGGTTAGGGACCATTCATTGCCTAGAGTATTACTCTAACACCATTCTTTTGCCAGATGCAGGAAATAGAGATGACATGGACTAGGAAGAACAAAGACAACTCGGGGCAACAGGACAATACACCTGAACCAGAACCAGTCATTCTCAGGCTATGACTGGCCTCTACCCTTACATGCACATGCTTTTACTTTTACTTATTCATGTATAAATTGTTTCTTGAATTTCATTGAATAAGAAAGTTAATCTCACAGCTTGTGTGAGATAATGTACATTTTACATTCAATAAAGATTATTTATTTGTTTCAGAAAGAATTTGTATAAATCTTTCTTATATTACATGCACTTGGATAAATGTAGTAATTTGATAATCATAATCTTTTAAATTATTGCATTTATGCACTTGAATGTAATGTAATAAGGATTAGATAAATGTACCTTATAGGCTTTGAATCCAAACTCTACCTGAATGAGCTGTAGTGAAATTTAGGTAACAGCAACATTGACCTCAAAAGTGTAGACGTCATTATTTGATTGGAGGTGATTCTTTTCCAAAATTTGAAGAATGGATTGCTAATGCAGTCAGTGATGCAAAAGAAGAAGGTCAAGATATAACAATGGAGGAAAGTGAGCTTTCACAATCTCCACATTTATGGGCTATGCGCTTTAGTGGAATGTGGGCCTATGGTAGTCATTTAAGAGTGGAAGAAAAAGACAAAGGAAAGACACATTGTGATTATGTTGTTAGTGCTGAATTTCTTCACAAAACTGAGAAGAAATTTTATGTTGGATTCATCCTAGAAATTATTCAAGTGGATTTTGGTGAAAAGTCCTATATTATTAAAATGTAAGTGGATCTTGTTGAAAAGGGAAAGACAACTGAGAGGGGGGGGTGAATCAGTTGTAACCAATATTTCAAAACCATTAAACATCAACCACTTAATCACTATTATTGTATTTAACCATGAAAGCATGAAACCAAAAACTTAAACTCATTCACACATTTAACACATAAGACACCATATTTTTACGTGGAAAACCCAATAAGGGAAAAACCATAGTGAGTGTTAGCTCACAAAATAATATGTAATAACAATAGTGAAAAATAGAGGCTCACCGCCTTAGGGCTCATTGCTCAAGTTGCTCACTGCAAAGGAAGAGGCTCACTTCCAAAGGGTGGTTCACTGCTAGATTTGGTGAACTGAGATAGTAGCATCTACACTATGCCAAAGTTTAGTTCTATTGAAGCACAATAAACATCCTCTGCTCTGCTTTGGTTTTTCACTTCACACTATCTTCGTATCTTCACACTTGGATTCTTTTTCATTACTTTAATACAAGTATTTATACAACTCATCAACCTTGGAATGATCATCAAGGTTGACATTACAATCATCAACCATTGGAACAATCTCCAAGGTTGGCAAACACATACACATAAGAATAGGTCTAGACCTAAACAGATTAATGAAAGAGAAAGAATGAATGCAGACCAAACCACTCCTTAGTTGGGACTCAAATGCAATATTCCATGCAACAACACACTATCACAACCTCCAAAGCATAACCGCAAGTAGTGAGAACAACCAATTCAGCTAAGACTGGTGTTAACACTAAGACTTTTAAGAGCACACTTCATGCATTATCTGGATTACACTTTGCAGACCAATCAAAAGGTAGGAACATGATCTAGAGACATCCACAAGAACATTATAATCATCAGGAACATCTGCACAACCTCTAACCACTCTATCCACAAGATTCTTCAAACTGGAGCACTTGAACTTTACTATCGACCACTGTCATAAAAGAAAGATCACTTGCGGAGCACCAAATCACGAATTGTTTGAAATGAAGGCACATATCCTCATTACAAACTTAATTCTAGAACCACATATTGTAAGACTTAAATGCAGAGCAGAATATATTCTCCCTATCACCACTAAATGCACAGAAAAATAGTTTTTACTCTGGTGAACATAACTTGCTCAAATCTTCACATCAGAGGTGTAGGAATCAATGACAACACTGAGAGGGGGGGTGAATCAGTGTTGTGTAAATTCTTAACTTTTTGCAAACTTTACAAGACAAGTAGAAAGGAAGACATTAATGATCTATTGAGCTCATATGCACAAGATTGATAGTGAAAGATGTGAACCAAAAAACTTATAAACAAAACACAAATATGCACACATAGAGACAAATTATGACACACAAATTTTTAGAGTGGAAAACCCTCTCGGGGTAGAAAAACCACTCAAAGTTGCCTCACTGGCTTATTCAAAACCTCACTGGTTACATGAAGGTCTCACTGACCAAAGAAGCTTCACTAGCTTTGCAAGATGCCTCATTGGCACATACAGAGGTCTCACTAACCACAAGCCTCACTAGTATAGGAAGGTCTCACTGACCACAAGCCTCACTGGCAAAATACAATCACCATGATAAACATATAAAATCTTGTGTGCAAGAAATGATTGCAACTCAATCTGATCTGCACCATTGCATACCTTCATTCATCTCTTTTACATTTTCTAATAGATGCATATCTCATCGTTTCTTTCAATCCTTTGAACAATTCATCCTTGAAATCACCTAATCTTCCATCAATAATATTTCACAAAAAATGTGTCTTTTTCACTGTAAATTTTTCACACATTCATCTGTATTTTCCTTTTAAGAGAATCATAAAATTATCTTCACCATTGCATGTTGATGTGCACAACAACACACCCTATCCAAGTACCTGTCACGTCATTAAAAATCATGTGACCTTTCACATTCAACTCTTCTCCTGCAATACAAAATAACTTGACTTTTCAAATCCCTCTCATATTTATTTATTTTTTCAATTTGATTAACATCTCTACAAAAATCAATTTCACTTGTATGACCATTTCCATTCACGAAGGATTTGGAAAAATAAAATCATCTTCACAAAAATAACTTTCATATTTCTGGAGTCTTCAATCATAATCAATTTGCCATTGCAAAAATATCAAATGCAAAATAAAGTCTTCAAAGATTTGCCCTTGTAAAAAAATATCTTCCATATTTTCAATCTTCAAATCCAGTCATATTCCCTATAGAATACATAAAAATCTCTATTCTCCAATGTCATCAAAATATTCTTCTTTTCTGTAATACAAAAATTCATCTTCATAAAAAATTGAAGATCCTTTCATCTTTTCAAACAAAATCTCTTTCATATTTTTTATATAAAAAAACATCTTCTTCAAACCCTTCATCTTCTCTGTATATTCACCTGTATTAAAAAAAATTAATGACCTTGCATATATATTTTCAACTTCATCAATCTTTTCATTTTCTCCAAAATAAAATACCATAAATGATATCCTTTACACAAAATCTTCAGTCAATTCATCTTCTTCATAAAAATCTTCAATCTGCAAAATAAAATATCTTCAAGAAAAAAAATTCCATGCTTCTCTTCATTTTCTTCTTCCAAAAAACCATCTGCAAAATAAAAATATTCTCCACAAAAAAAACTTTTAACCTTCTCATCAAAATAAGAAATATCTCTCAAAATAACTTCCCTTCTTTTAAAAAAAAAACTACTCCTTAATATTCTTCGTGCCATGAAGGAGAGTTTAAAAAATAGAAAGAAGAAAAAAATCTTCATAAAAACTCCCACAAAATCTCCCACAAAAATCTCCTTAAAATCTCCTTAAAAGTAGCTTTGTAACTTCACATTTTTATTTATGTCATAAAATATGGCATTTAAAGGGGATCAACAAAATACGATAAAAATCAAACTTTATATATTTAAATATTCAATGCTTTTGCTCCCCATTTTTTAAGCATATAAAGTCCACTTTATTTAAATAAAGCAATTTGAGCTCTCCTTCCAATTTGCTCCCATTAAATATTGATCTTCAAATATATTTGGATGCTTTTTAATAAATGGAGCTCCCATTAAATAAGGTTCTTCATAAAACAAAGTCCTTTGAATGAATATTTAAAACATGCCTTTGCTCACCATCATTTAAACATGGCACGAGATATTCGTGCCCATTTAAACAAGTTAGCATTTCCTGACTTAGCCATGAAGCAACATATCAACCTAAAGTATATGAACAACTCCTATCAATACCAACACCTTTTTGACATCAATGACAATCTACTTTCATCAGGAGGCTCAAACTTGAAACATAGCAACTACAGACATCCTTCAACATAACTTCCAAACCACAGACAAAGATATTCAATCTACAAGATATGCGAAGCAAAACACTGCACTGGTCTTTTGCAAACCAAGATACTCTGCAACACACTATTTCTACTAGGAGAGCAAATTTTCTCAAAAGCACTTGGAAACTCAGTATCAAGAACACTTTCTCATTATCTTCAACACTTATGTAAGACAATACAAAGAAATTTAACTCAACACAATTAAACATCAAAACAAGAGTACAGTTGACACCAATGACAACACATATATGTTGACATCAATGACAACACCGGTAAGCACATACTTGCAACAATCTCCCCCTTTGTCATTGATGGAAACATTGATGTGGAAAACTATAAGCACCATCAAGACAAGACTCTACCTTGATTACTTTCTCCCCCTTTCTTTTTACACTTTTGAATTCTTTCTCCTCCTGAGTTTTCACATGATTTTCTCTCCCCCTTTGACATCAATGGAAAAGGGCATCATTTCTCTTCCTCTGCACATACTTGCAATCTACTGCTCTGATCAAACTGGAATTATTCTATCAACAACTCTGCAATACTTACTTCTCAGTAACAACTACTTGCTCCCCCTGAGAGGTAGCCTTCAAAATAACAATCCAGATCAAAGAATAAGACTTTGGGAACCACTGGATTGATGCACTTCTCATGCATCTTAGTTTGGAGTAGGAGGGGTAATAACCCCTAACTTTTATCTGAGATACTTGAAATTATCCTTAGGTAGAGGCTTTGTAAAAATATTTGCAATCTGATCTTTTGTAGACACATACTCCATCTTCACTTCATTTTCTATTTCCTTTTCTCTTAGAAAGTGATACCTTATAGATATATGCTTTGTCCTTGAGTGCATCACTAGATTCTTTGAAATGTTTATAGCACTTGTATTGTCACAAAAGATTGAAATTGGTTCTTCATACACAACTCTTATATCCTTCAATGTTTGCTTCATCTAAAGCACTTGAGTACAAAAACATGTTGTAGCAATATATTTTGCTTCTACAATAGACAAAGAAACTGATTCTTGCTTCTTGCTTAGCCATGAAACCAATTTGTTACCCAAGAGGAAAGCACCTCCACTTGTACTCTTTCTGTCATCAGTATCTCTAGCCCAATCTGCATCTGTATAAGCACTAAGAGTGAAGTCATTATCTTTGGGATACCACAATCCATAGTCTGAAGTACCTTTCAAATATCTCATGATCCTCTTGACTTCCATCACATGTGACTCTTTGGGATCTTCTTGAAATCTTTCCATAAGATAGACTGCATGCATTATGTCAGGTCTGGTATGGGTTAGATAAAGCAATCCTCCAATCATAGACCTATACTTTTTCTGATTAGTCTTGGGTGATTCATCATTCTTGCTCATCTTGCATCCAGTTATCAGAGGAGTACATACTGGCTTAGAGTCCTCCATTCTAAACTTCTTCAACAATTCTTTCACAACTTGGACTGAGAAATGAAATTTCCTTTTTCTGATTGAGTAATATGCAGTCCTAAAAATAAATTCATTTCACCAAACATAGACATCTCAAATTCTTTTTCCATTTCCTCTGCAAATCTCTTACACATACCTTCATTGCCTCCAAAGATAATATCATCAACAAAGACTACAACAATCAAAATTTGATCATTGATTTTGAAATAGAGATTGATGTCAGCAGTACTTTTACTAAACCCTAATAGCAACAAATACTTGTCCAATCTTGCATACCAGGCTCTAGGAGCTTTCTTAAGCCCATACAAGGCTTTCTTCAATCTGCACACCATGTCATCTTGGTCCGATGACTAAAATCCTTCCTGTTGTTCAATGTAAACTTCTTCTTCCAGCTCTCCATTCAAGAATGCAGACTTCACATCCATCTGGTACACTTTGAAGTCTTTGTGTGTTGCAAATGCCAGGAACATTCTTATTGCTTCAATCCTTGCCATAGGAGCAACAGTCTCTTCAAAATCTATGCCCTCAACCTAAGAATATCCTTTATGTACCAGTATTGCTTTGTTTCTTATAACTTCTCCATTTTCATTCATCTTGTTTTTGAAAACCCATTTGGTTCCAATCACATTCTTATCAGCAAGTCTAGGAACCAATTCCCAAGTCTGATTTTTCTCTATCTGAATCAATTCTTCTTCCATGGATTTTATCTAACTTTCATCTTGGCAGGCTTCATTTACATTTTTAGGTTCGATCTGTGAAAGGAAACAGTAGTTCACCTATTCCTCTATAGCTCTTTTCCTTGTCAACACCCCTTGCTCTTGTCACCAATTATCTGATCTTCAGAATATTGATCCTCACATACTTGGGAGTCTTAACAACACTTTCTGGAGCCTTTTCTTCTTCAACTTGACTATCCTTTTGTTCAACTTTTTATTTATTCATTGTAGTATTAGGTTCATCTAATTCATAGTCACTCAAATCTGATATTCTTTTCCTGTCTTCATCAACTTTCACATTTGTACCCTCAATGATCTTTCTCAATCTTTTATTGTAGCACCGGTAACCCTTACTCTTAGTGGAGTAACCAAGGAAGATTCCTTCATCACACCTATCATCAAACTTGCCTAATTCCTCATCTCTTCTGATATAACATTTGCTTCCAAAAAATTTGAAGTATTTCACTGTAGGAACTCTTCCATACCACAATTCATAAGGAGCTTTAATACCATTACCTTTGACTTGAACTATGTTTTGAATGTAGATAATAGTATGTATAGATTCTCTCCAATACACTTCTGGTAGGTTAGCTTCCATCATCATTAACCTAGCAGCTTCTTGAACTGTCTTATTCTTACTTTCAACAATCCCATTCTGCTAGAGAGTTCTAGGTGCAGACAACTGTATTTTTATCCCATGTTCTTCATAGAAGGTATTGAATTCATTTGATGTAAACTCTCCTCCTCTATCATACCTTAAGCACTTGATCCTCAAATCTAGCTCATTCTCAACCATCACCTTGAAAAACTTGAACTTGTCTTGAGCTTTTGATTTGTCCTTTAAGAAAGTAACCCAAGTCATTCTGGAATAATCATCAATAAGCAACATAAAATACATGTCTCCTTGCAGACTCCTTGTTCTTGTAGGACCACACAAATCTGCATGCACCAGCTCAAGTAGTCTAGCAGAAAATTATTCTTTACTCTTGAAGCTTGTCCTTGTCTATTTCCCTAGTTGACATTCCTTGCAAATAGTATTAGCAGGCTTCACAAGCCTAGGCAAGTCTCTCACAACTTGTGCTGAACTTATCCTCACCAAGTTGTTGAAATTGATATGACACATTCTCCTATGCCACAGCCAACTCTCATCTATGTAAGCCAACAAACAAAAATCATTAGTTCCTCTCAAATGATAAACATTACCTCTAGAGTCTTCTTACTAGTAGCAATCACTATTCTGGAGCTTTCCATGATCTTGCAACCATTATCCTTGAATCTCAGATTGTACCCTTTGTCACACATCTGACCAACACTTAAAAGATTATGCTTCAAACCCTTCACATAAAGAATATCATCTATGTTATGCTTCCCATCAAATGCAATAGATCCTTTTCCACAAATCTTACCAGCTGCATCATCTCCAAACCTAACCAGTCCTCCATCATACTTTTCCAGACTTATAAACTTACGTTTATCACCAGTCATGTGATGTGAGTATCCATTGTCAATAATTCATTCATCCTTATCCTTCTCAACTTGAACAGACAAAGAACTCTCTTCCACTGGCTTTTCTTACTTCACACAGCTAGCAGGATTGGTAGACACATGTTCTTCTTTAATAGCAATAAACAAGCATTCATTTGCACTAGTATTATCATCAGACTCATCATCTGTTACACCATCCTCATCAAGATCTGTAACAATATAGCATTTCTTCATGACTCTAGGTCTACTTTCAAATTTATTCTTACCTCTCTCAATTCTCTCTGGACACCTGGAGGCATAGTGACCAATCTTACCACAAGAAAAGCATTTGAATGGTAATTTTCCTTTGAATTTATCGGTACCTCTTTGTATTCTATCCACAAAGTTGGCTTTGAATTCATCAAGGTCGTCATCAGATTCTATAGCATATTTTTGAGCTCTTGAAGTCTTTTCTGAAGTGCTAGCTTTGAAAGTAATCTCAGTCTTCAGCAGGGCATCACCAAACTCTCATTTCAAAAGCTGTAAGCTTCCCTAGCAATTGATCCTTTGATATATTTTTAACACTCATAACCTCTTCAATTGCTACCACCTTGTGACTATAGGATTTAGGTAATGACCTAAGAATCTTCAACACAACCTCATCCTCATTAAAAACTCCTCCAATACCTTTGATTCCATTGACAATTTCATCAACTTTCTGCATGTAGATTGTTATGTTCTCATCTTCACTCATCTTCAGGGCTTCATACCTCACCTTCAGGTTTTGTAATTTGGCACTCTTCATAGAATCATCTCCTTCATATAAAATTTTCAACTCATCCCAGATCTCATGAGCAGTCTCTAAATCTACCACTTTCACAAACTTAGTGTTAGATAAGGCATTTAATAGAGCATCTCTAGCTTTTCCATTTAATTCATACTATTTGATTTCATCTTCATTTGCTGGGCCATTTGGAGGAAGAGTGTACTTGGTTTCTGCCATTTTCCAAACACCATAACCAAGAGAAATGAGACAACTTTTGATTCGTACCTTCCATAGAGCATAATCCGTTCCATCAAAATGTGGTGACTCTTTCTTGTGCACCATTCTGGATCTACCTCAAGCTGTTAGGCTCTTTACCGAGGAACCCTCGCTCTGATACCAATTGTTGAAAAGGGAAAGACAACTAAGAGGGGGGGTGAATTAGTTGTAACCAATATTTCAAAACCATTAAAACATCAACCACTTAATCACTATTATTGTATTTAACCATGAAAGCATGAAACCAAAAACTTAAACTCATTCACACATTTAACACATAAGACACCATATTTTTACATGGAAAACCCAATAAGGGAAAAACCACAGTGAGTGTTAGCTCACAAAATAATATGTAATAATACCAAAAAACAGAGGATCAGTGCCTTAGGGCTTATTGCCCAAATTGCTCACTACAAAAGAAGAGGCTCACTACCGATAGGGTGGCTCACTGCTAGATTTGGTGAACTGAGATAGTAGCATCTACACTATGCCAAAGTTTAGTTCCATTGAAGCACAATAAACATCCTCTGCATCTACTCTGGTTTTTCACTTCACACTATCTTTGCATCTTTGCACTTGGATTCTTTTTCACGAATTTATTACAAGTATATATACAATTCATCAACCTTGGAATGATCATCAAGGTCGGAATTACAATCATCAACCATTGGAACAATCTCCAAGGTTAGAAAACACATACACATAAGAATAGGTATGGACCTAAATAGATTAATGAAAGAGAAAGAATGAATGTAGACCAAACCACTCCTTAGCTGGGACTCAAATGCAACCTTCCACGCAACAACACACTATCACAACCTACAAAGCATAACCATAAGTAGTGAGAACAACCAAGTTAGCTAAGACTGGTGTTAACACTAAGACTTTTAAGAGCACGCTTTATGCACGATCTGGATTACACTTTGTGGACCAATCAAAAGGTAGGAACATGATCTAGAGACATCCACAAGCACATTCTAATCATCAAGAACATCCACACAACCTCTAACCACTCTATCCACAAGATTCTTCAAACCAGAGCACTTAAACTTTACTGTCGGCCACTGTCATAAAAGAAAGATCACTTGCGGAGCACCAAATCATAAATCGTTTGAACTAAACGCACATATCCTCATTACAAACTTAATTCTAGAACCACAAACTGTAAGACTCAAATGTAGAGAAATGCAGAGCATAATACATTCTCCCTATCACCACTAAATGCACAGAAACATAGTTTTTACTCTGGTGAACATAACTTGCTCAAATCTTCACACCGGAGGCTCAAACTTGAAACATAGCAACTACAGACATCCTTCAACATAACTTCCAAACCACGGACAAAGATATTCAATCTATAGGATATGCAGAGAAAAACACTGCATTGTTCTTTTGCAAACCAAGATACTCTGCCACACACTGTTTCCACTAGGAGAGCAAATTTTCTCAAAAGCACTTGGAAATTCAGTATCAGGAACACTTTCTTATTATCTTCCACACTTATGTAAGCCAATACAAAGCAATTTAACTCAACACAATTAAACATCAAAACAAGAGCAAAGTTGACACCAATGACAATACATATATGTTGACATCAATGACAACACCGGTAAGCACATACTTGCAACAAATCTGACCTGTTGATAACTTAGAGGGGGGGTGAATCAATTATCTTAATTCTTTAACTTTTCTTTTCTTCTTAACCAATTAGTATAGTATCAAAACTTATAAGCATAAATGAACATGAGAGCAGAAATAAACTCAATACACATGACACAATGTTTTTGACATGGAAACCCTGTTAAGGGAAAAAACCACGGGGTGATTAACCCAAGATTGTATTCTCTGTTAAAAGAATAAGGTAGTACAAAATGGCACTAGCCAATTAGGGCTCACTGCCTGATCACACTGCTCACAAGAGGCTCACTACCTACAAGAGACTCACTATCTACAAGTTATAATGAAAGTGACCAAGTGATTGAACTGATGAGAAACGTCCACATATACTAAGGTTTAGTTCTGGTTAGGCTCAATAAACTAATCTGTTGCACTTCATTCTTCCTCTGTCTTAGACTGTTGTTCTGTCACATACTAGACCTTTCTTTCTACTACTACACTGCTCTCTGCTATTCTTCGCATAACACAACAACCACCACACACCTTCTCATCGAAATCCATCTGGTATATATATCCGCACCAAGGGTTTCATCATCTTTCTAGTCGGCATCCAGAATAGTCAATATTTTCCCAATACTCTAGTCTATCGGCTGAATCCTTTCTTACCAAGTGATGCACATCACAAAGATAGTTATAGAGGTCATCAATCATGTCAGCCAATCATTAATGATACCTTAAGAACCTTGATCACCATCAATATCTCATCCGGAAGAAGTCTGATGCTCTGTCGGTCAGTTCTTCCTCTGTCTACTCTACCAAATAGGACCCCAATACTTAGGTGCTCATATCTCTTCACTCTTTCATCACCAGAGGCTCAATTCCTGGAATCTATTAGTCAAGGTACTCCTCTTGACTTCCCCAAGTCCGCACTTTACAAAGATACTTCCTCTAAGAGATCTAGACCTGATTGTCAGACCTTGTTGCATGCTCTGTTCTTGCTTACCAGACCAAAGTATTCTTCAATCTGACTTCTGGTATAGACACACCATGTCCTGTGGATGTGTGGAATGGTCTTTGTTGCAATCAATGACAAAACCAATGAAGCCACACAGTGTCTCTTTCCAACATGACCATCCGCAGTAGAATTTGATGAGTATGGATTTGTATTCGCAAATACACGACAATTTTTATCAGAGACTGATGAGCCGTATGTTTCCCCTCTTCAAATTAACTAATCATTTCTAATTGATGATGTAAGAAGCCTAGGATGGTCGTATGTCATTCAAAAAGAGTCTCGTTCGAAAAGAAAATTCATGGAAGTTGTCGATATAATGCCTGATGGGCAATACGTTAATTTACAAGAAACATTCAAAGAAGTGGATGAAGATGATGATGGAGTGTATGAAGAAGAGATTTTGATTACCAATGAAGAGATTGGGAGAGAGAATATATTGCATGTCACAGATGAGGATGAGGAAGAAAATCAAGCAGATGCAGACACGAGTGATCAGGATTCTGATCTTCCTGGCAATGCAGATGATTATGATGATGTTTTGTCACCTTAACTAGCCTATCACCTTAAGAGGTTAGCTTTTCACCTAAACTTTGGTTATATGTAAGGTGTAATTTATTATTGAATGTAATAAAGATTTGAGTATAGGTATGCTTATTCACTATTGTTTTACTGATACATTTTTGAATGTAATCATCATTATTCTGCTAGTACATTATATACAAAACCTGAGATGTTCACTGTTGATTTGAAGTACATTTAAAGTTAGGTTCAATCATTCTTCTTATTTTTCTTACTTCGGTTGAAATTAATTTTGTTTAGTTAGAATATAATTTCTTGTATGTCCTATATGTTTTCTAGATGCTAGACTTTTCTAACTTCTCTAGAACTGCTAGAGATGAAAAGAAGCAAGCAAGGTCTAAAGGTATCAAATAATGCAACAAGATACCTATGAAAATAAACAACTCTTTAAAATCCTGGCAATAAATTGTAGTCATTTCTCTGATATTTGGATAGCTTTAGTTTGTAATACAGCTTCTAGCCTCCACATGCATTGAATATGCTTGTGTGAAGGAAACAATAATGAACATCTATGATTTAATAATACATATAGATATCTTAACATTAGGTGAACTAAGCCTCATCATTACAAACAAAGAAATGATCTCTTGGGTCTGAATGACACTGAAAACTAAAACTGAGAGACTGGAAAATTAGAAAATTGTTTAATCTTTTCAATAAAATGATATCTAAAATACTGCATTCATAATAAAATCCAATACCACACTACCACAACAGTCAATAGAGGTATGCGTAGGATGAAGGGACATATAGGTTAATGTACAAATGCTTACCACAATACCGCGGCAATCAAATATGAATAGCATAGGGTGGCAGTGAGAACATGTTAACATAAGTATATTATGGAGTTTATGATTATGTCAATTAAATCATGTTCAATATCAACCTATTTCAGATTTAGACAAAATTTTAGCAATAAATTCAATAAACAAATGAAAACTAGAAGTTTGGTACTAGAGAAATGCAACTTTCTATTGATTTTCTTCAAGGAATAGACCTTACAATTGTCTCTTTCCAAAATCAAATTTCCCAGAGAGATTTTCCCAAGGTCTTGGTTTCCTTCTTATAGGGGTGAAGGAAGCAACAAGCTTCAGACCTTTCACATTCTAAAAATGATTTTTCATATGCCCACCCCTTTATATGAGCTATTGCAATATTTACTTTTTGACAAGTCTTTAAAAAGACCGCCAAATATATTTTGAATACCTATTGAAAAGCATAAAGACAAGAAAGAGACAAAACATCAGGACATCCAAAATTTGTTGGTGCCTGTTGATGCCAGCTTGATGCTCATTGTTCCACTGCATAATTGGCCTATTCATTCTTTAGTTGAAAGATATAGTTGCTCCCATTGGTACACAATATAATTACAAGGCCATTTATATTCTTGGATCTGGAGCAGATTGGCCTGGTGATCCTTCCATCTCTTATCCAACAACACCTTGACTTGAATGATGAATTTTGCATATCCAACATCCAGTGCTATCACTCTATCCAGAATGAAATTGAAACTGAGAATATTTACATCTTCATCCTTCTTCAAATGAGCAATTACCTGAGAAACTATTTGACCAAACTCATTTTTCCATATATCAAAACCTTTGCTCTGTTTATCCTTTGTCAGAATTGAAGAAATGAATTGATGTTTGAATGTAGCAAAATAATCAATCTTTTCCTGCATCTTCTGACTCTCTCCATTCACATATTGATACTTATCCAAAATCATTTTTACCATCTTCTCTATTGGCTTGAGAGTAGTAGGAGCATCTAGATTCTATTGCAGAAGTTTGCACAGAGTAATCAACATAGGATGTGTTGGCTGTCATCTCTTGTATACTAGATCCAAAATAGAAAGATTGACCTTTAGCTATTCAATTGCCTGGGACAAAGTAGTGTAAGACTTGTGCACCTCATCAATCTTATCTAGCACCATCTGGATTCTATACTCCAAAATCTTTTCTTTGTTCTCTTGTTTGATGGTCTTATTATTTTTTTAGCTTCTCAATTTCATTCTCAAAACTTTGTTTCAGAGCATTCAAATGCTCATCAAGAATAGTTTTATCATCATATTCATGTGGCATAGGGACTTGGTATGGCACAATTGCTTGGCTCTGAGATGAACCAACACACTTCATTTGTTACTTTAGTCTGACATTCTCCATTTACAATCTATTGACCTCCTCATTCATTTCTATCTAAGTCTTTTCATACTCAAACAACTTTTGTTCCATGTTTTTAATAGCAACTCTGGTGAACATAGCTGAGTGCATGGTGAGATTGGTCACTTCCAATGTTGATGTATCTTTCAATGTTTTGACCATAGTTGTTCCCCTTATCTCTTGAACAACATCAAGCAATCTTGGTTTCTGTGTGCTCTTTTGCATGCTCCATATGGCCAAAGTTTTAGTTTTGGGATTGTATCCCACACCATTCATCCCATTTTTGAAATCAAACTTAGACACCAACATTGGATCATCTTGATTTCTAACTTGATCAAGTAGGAACATTGTCTTCATGTCCATCCCTGGAATGATTAGCATATTGCTTTTCAAAACAAGTTGTTTGGCCTCCTCAGGATTGATATTTATTTCATCAATTTTCATATCTTTGAAATTTTAAGAAACAATTTGCTCATGCTGGGATTCATCACTTCCAATTTTATTGATTTCCACCTTCTCATCAAATTATTTCATCTTCAATTTCATCCAAAAGTCCTTGAATTTAGGAGTGCTAATGAATTGATCATCCTCAATGAATCTCAAAGAATCAACAATTCTTTCATCCTCATGCATTTCTTTCTCTCCCTGGTCTTGGCTTTCTTTTATGACCTTAGGCATGTGATCCTCTGCTTCTTGTGTGGGGGCTTGATCAACTTCTTCATGTTCATTCATGTGCTACAATATATTGGCAACCTCCTCTGTATCTCCCATCCCCTCAGTCATTTCATAGGGCACCAATGGAACTACATCATCAAATTTTTACCTTTTTAAGGGTGGTTGATCAGGGAGTGAGGGATCTTGCACTGTCATGGTATCAAGAGTAGGCTTTGTAATTAGAACTCCAGTTGACCTCTTTGCTAGGAGCTTAGTAGCCTTTGTAGGCTGGCTCCTTGCTGCTTTTGTTGATCACAAAGAATATTGAGAGGGGGGTGAATCAGTATTCTATAAAATAATTCCTTTGCATGCTCATTTATCCATTTACCAAATTTAATAACATGAAAGCAGAATAAACATAGAAACAACAACCATAAAGACATAACACATAGACACCAAGATTTTTACATGAAAACCCCAGAAAGGGAAAAACCACGGTGAGTGTTAACTCACAATATATTATGATATCAATTCCACATTACATGAAGACTCATTGCCTTAGGGCTCACTGCCCAAGGACTCACTATCCAAAAGAAATACTCACTGCAATAGGCTCACTGCCAAATGAAAGAGAATAGAATATAGAGAAGGAATGGCTCACTACCAAGAAAAGACTACTATAAGTGCATCTGTAGAATGCTGAGGTGCAGTTCCATTTATAGCTCAGTATACAGACTCAAATGTCTTCATAATGTCTGCTCTGATTTTTCTACTCTGCTTCACATATACTCTACTCTTTTGCCTTTACTATCTTTTTCTAATCACAAAACTGCCTTAGATCGCACACACATTGAATTCACACTTTTTCCACTTTCATCCATACCTCCAAAGCTGAAATCTATCAAGTATATATATCTGTATCAAGAATTTCCTCAAACTAGGTCGGCATGCCAAACATGAAATGTGTATACAAAATGTTATACTTTGTCGGCTTGATCTTGTGCACAAACAACATTGCGTACCCAAGAAAACATACAAGAGACTTCATATAGGTCGAGACCTATTAAACAACCACTTAGATTGATGATTTCAATCATATACCTTCACCTCATATCGATCTAACATGACTATTGGCTTGGCCCTTAAGTGCACATACAACTAGTTTGACTGTCATACCATAACCTTCAATGCAAACCATATGAGATTTTGAAATTCATAGACAACATTCATTATGGACATCTTAGCATACCTTCAGAACTGCAAAGCATAATACTCTTTGATAGAGAAATGCAGATCTCAAAATTGTTGTTCTATCTCAGAGAAATACTGTCAAACTGGAAGCCGATAAAGAACACTTTGTAGATTATGATCAAAAGAACTTTAGAAGCTATAACTCTAGTTTTAGGTAGTCATAATAGGTATCTTTATTGCCTCAGAACTGCAGGACAAAATATGCAACAATGGAGGAATGCAGACCAAAATACTCAGGTACTCTATACTATTTCTAACTTAACTCTGTTCACCCAAACTTACACAATTCACATATGTCTTCCAGAGGAAATCAAGACTTGGACACTAGAGCATAACATCATCAGACAACTAAGAATCACATACCAGAATCGCATGACAAGATCTTCAATTGTGAAGGAGTACCAACTGAATTGCTATCATTGTCTTAGTATCCTATCAATACTTAGTCAATTTTGGCTAAGTTAGTCTTTTCGGACCAAAAGGCTATGCACAACTTTATCACAGGAATTGTCTCCAGACTGTTGGCAAAAAAGTCAGTGTCCCCCTTCGAGATTCGTGACATGGATTAACCGCCTCCCACTAGTCCTTATCTGGGATGGTAGTGGTTTGCTGATAGGTACGCCTTTTGGGAGAAAACAGCCAGCTCAACACCCTACAAGTGGTATCAGAGCTAGGTCACAGGTTTGAATCCCCTCAGGTAATGCTGAGGGGGGATTGTTCTCAAAAAAGTCAACGTCCCCCTTCGGCATTCGTGACATGGCTTAATCGCCTCTCGTTGGTCCTTATCTAGGATGGTAGCGGTTTCATGATAGGTGTGCCTTTTGGGAGAAATAGCTAGCTCAACACCCTACACAGACATGTTAGGTTGTTGCCATCAATGAGAACATCATATCAGCAGTGTCTCTTGAATATGTTGCCAATAATCCTCCCCTTTGGCATTGATGGCAACACTTATTGAAAAATGCTTGTTTGCTCCCCCTTACTATATTCACTCTATTTTTCTTCTTCCTTTGAGATATTTGGCCATTTTTCACTAGATCTTCTTCTCCCCCTTTGACATTAATGGCAAAGGTGTATGTACAAGTAGCAAAATTGTGTCAGAACTTCAAAACTATCATACTCTTCCGCATATGTACAAGTACAATATTCCATCTTAGTTAGTAGTAGGTGGGAGAATATCATTGTAGACAATCTTTAATTGTGCTATCTCACCATCCCATCAATTATTTGCATTATCCAAAATTTGAATGTGACCATTTATCAAAAAAACTAATTTTTCTACCTTCTGCACATCTGAGGGTATATCAATAATTACTTTTGCTTTCATAGTTTCTTCTACAAGATTTGTCATTGAATCTATTTTAGGACTTATCAACCCTCTTAACTAGCACAAACTATTTTTAATTTCTTCCCTCTTATTCATCAGACTGCTCAAGTTATTGTGGATATTTACAGCTTGTATCTCTTTACTATTTATTGATTCAACTACCAGATCAAATGACTTAGAGATATTTATCAATTGCAATTCTTGATCCTTGATCTTCTCTCCTAATTCCTTTGTGTCTTTTGGCCATGACAAACAAAATTTGTACAAATCACAAGCTTCTTTGATGGCACTATGTATACCTTTTATTCCATTATCTAACATAGTTTTATCATTAACTAACATGGTCTTCAACTCAGCTAATCTCTTCTCATCAAACTCTTTTTTAACTTTTGTTTCTGTAGACTTTTCAAAAGATTCAAAATGTATACTTACTAAGTTTTAGTCTCTTGAGTTGATCTATTGAAGATAATGAAGTATTCTTTTGATATGTCGACATCATCTTCTCCAAGATGTCGGATGCTTCACCAATGAGTTCACTGTCCTGCATATGTGATTTTAGCATCTCTTCCTATGCCTTTGCTTGAACAATTGATACTAGTTTCAATTTTTGCATAGGAGACATTGAGGCCAAATTGATTGGTCCTTGTATAATCTTAGACTCATCCAAATCTTGTTGTTTCTCCAAAAGTTCCTTGACAGAATCAACTGGGGTAGCAACAATGTCTCTTGTCATTTCTTCACACACTTCATCTTCTTTGTTTTGTTCAAGAGGATCTATGTCCATATTCTCTTGTTGATCAATATTTTTTTCTAGTACTGTGCTCTTCTTAGCTTGATCAAGTTCTTGATTATCAACTTTGATATGCTCATCATTCTTATCCTTGTTTGTTTGATCATTAGTTTGTTGAAATGGAGGAGGACTTGTTTCAGTGTCTAGGTCACCAATAGCAAGGGTATGATCTTCTTTCTCCTTTATCTCTTCATCATTCTTCTCTTGCCTTTGGTCCATGCTGATATCCAGAATAGATGTATCATCTCCAACATTTGTTTCTTCATTATCATATATGGTTGGAAGATGAAATTCCTTCAACACTCTCAGAGTGATTCCCTCAATTTTTTTGACTACCTTCTCAATGTCATCTGCCATTAGAGTGTTCATCCTCCTCTTTGTTCTAAACTCTTTATGAAGCATTTTGGAGATTTTTTCTTTTTCTTCTAGGGTGATTTCAGGACATAGCTTTATTAATGCATGCTCTCTAAGCTCAATGTCCTTAGCCATAGAAGCTTCTTTCCTTGCAAACATTATACTTCCCAAGTTGTCTGAGAGATTAGTAATTATTTCAATGAGAGCTTTATTGTATATGTCCAAGTATTGGATGACAGTAGCCTCAATGACCTTTTTATTTGCATCGTCAAAGTCATCATACAGTTAGGCAATAGGTTTTAGATTACCATCAACTGTAATGGCCTTCAATACTTCCTCCAGACTCATTGTAGTCTGGTCTTTTGCAGGTACTTCAATCTTAGCCTTCTTTCTCTCTTTACCCTTACCGGAGGTCTTCTTTTTTGTGGCATCAGAGGGTTTTCCTTATTGAGAACTAGAGGGTGGTGTACTTTGTACCTTCATCTTCTTCACCTCTTCATCGATCTCAGTTTCCTCATCATCAACTGCACCAACACTAACATACACTCTCTAACCTTTGGTCTTCTTCCTCTTGCTAGTTTGTGCTTCTATAGTTGTTGTGGAGGGAATACCGGAGGATTTAGATGTTGTTCCAGAGGAACTTGCACCTCTTGTTCTTCTTTTTGGTGCAACAGGTGCCTCTTGTTGCACCTCTTGAACTTCTGGAGCTTTATTAGCTTCCTTTTCTTGCTCCTCCTTTTCTTTAGCTACTCTTTCTACCTTAGCTCTAGCTCTTGTGGCTGACATTTGTTCTTTGGTGAATCATTTTCTTTGTGCATATTCTTCTACCATTTTCCTAGCCCTTTTCTATATTTTAGGCTTCCTTAGTTCAACATGAACTTTTGCAGATAGCTCTTCATATGTGCCAAACCTTTCCTTTGAGGTATCCCTAGGTTTGCTTAACGTGTGTTGGGCATATCCATCTAGCAAATCAGCTGCTACTTCATACCCCATTAGTATAATCCAAACTGTCCTAGGCTCAACAACCTCCATCATACATTGGTCTTTTGTACCAATAAAGCATATGTCATTTTTGTATTTTTCAACAATTCCCTTGGGAATCCTTTCCCTAGATTTCATAATTCTTTGGAAATTCTTAAAATAGCCCCATAGGACTATGTTCTATTCCTCATTGCTTCCTATGTTGCTTAAATGATACCTAATTTGCACTGCAACTAGTTGATTGTTTAACCAAAACAGGTTTCTCATTTTGGGTAATTCATGCATGAAGTAAAAGAATAAGCAAATAATCAACGTACCAAATTTGAAGGGGTATTTGTTTTCTTTTGTCTTCCTTAGATTGTCCATTAGCTGTAGTTGAAGAAACTCATAGATATCATAGTTTGCATTTTCCTTAATCATTTGATAAGCAGTGTATATAGCAGTACTAGAGAGAGTTTTTCTAGTTGGTGAAATAGATCTTATATCTAATTACCATTGATGCAAGCCGCATTGCATGGTTTGTAATATCATTAACTATTAATGCCCTCTTGTCAAATTGGGCTCCGGTTGCTTCTGTCACAGTGTTATTTTTCACATCTTTTAACAAGGGCATGCTACTGGTAGAGTTTAATCCTGTCACAACCCTAATCACATCCTTGGTGATCTTGAAGGGATTTTTGAGCCACATGAACTCATCGTGGATCCTTCTCAACACGTACCAAACCCATTCATCTTGGGCAAATGTAGGGAAGTCTTTGTACTAAATGAATTTCTTCACTTCCAAAGTCTTGTATTCTTCCTTCAACTCAAATTGGTCACCACTTAGATGATTTAGGTATAAGTTTGGAAACCTACTATCTCTATACTCCTCTAGGGCAACATGAATGTAAGCCCTAACATCATCTGCATGCATTACACTGTATGGTATATTTGAAAATGCATCCATTTGATCGACTTCTATTGATTTGAAGAGATGTTTCTTGAATTTTGGTGGAGCTCACTCAGTGATATCAACAACTTGTGGAGTTTCCATTTTTGTAATGATTCAAACAAATTTGCAGTAGGGTTTCAAACTTAAAAATACCTCTTTTGTCAATTTAGTGTTCACTTGATTTGCTTTGAGATGCTTAGGAAATCATTGTAGTCACTTAGATTCTTGATTCATCTCTCCTTGGACTCTTGATAGCTTGAGTGTAAAGTGAATTGTTTATCGAATGAGCTCCTTTTTAACCCTTATTAAGATAACCTAGTCATCATAAATGCTTGTTCTCCAAAAGCTGTCAAAACTCTTCACTGAAGAATACAGTCGATTAGGATTGCTCTGCACTTGAACCTTTTCTACCATAATTTATTTCAAAAGATCTATCATATAAAGCTTTTCATCATATCCTCATTGATGCAGAGGTGTCAGAACTCCAATGATAATCTAACAAGATCAAGAGATTCAAATAGCTTGTGGGCTTCAACCAATAAGACTTCACTAGTCTTCCTCTTGCCTTAAATTCCACCAATGTGCTCAAATTTGGATTCCAACTTTTTAAATGAAATATTGCACCTTCTAGGGTCTCAACCTACCCCAACCAACAAGATTCAATAGGTTTCATGCACCATTTTGCTTGGTTCATTGACAACTCCACTTAACTAGGCCTAATCCTAGTAGCCCTGTTCAACGACTAAATTGTACTTTTCTCCAAACTTTCCCAAAATTCTTCCAAACCTAATGACTGATTTGGATACCCTTTATCAATCTCTTTAACATATCTCAAAATAATATGCTATTGTTTTGGACCAAACTTGACTGTCCTAACACTCTGCTACCTTCCTACAAGGCCTAATTTGCCCACTTTACAAAGGAACCCTATTAGATACTTGTCCCACTCACTCCAAACCTTGAAAAAGTATTAGGAAAGGGTTCAAAAAAAAGGATTTTCTAGGTTTCAGAGAAAGATTTTCTCATTTGCATGTTTAAATACTAAACCCCCAATTCTAGGCCCCAAAACCTAGGTTTTACTAGATCTCCCACTTCCAATCACTTCCAGACCTCATTCAAAGGTCTAACACCATCTCCTTGATCATATCAAACAATACCAATCATAAAAAAGTTACCTTGTTAAGGCAGATCTCTGGCTGCTATAACTGAGCCATCATTCTCATGCTCTTTCCACATGCAAACTTGACTTTTAACAGTGATCCCCTTCCAATTTGTACTCCTCCTACCTTGAAAAGGTTAAAAAATCATAGTATACATGTTAGAAAGGACCTATCCCATGAGAATCAGGGTCTTACATTCATGGGAAGGCCCAAAGATGCATTGCCACCTCTCAAAACACACAAAACAGTCTGTTGCTCTTAATAACAGTCAATATAAACAGCAATAAAACTACCTACAAAACCTCCTCAGAGCATGAAAACAAGGTCTACTATGGTTAGATGAGAACTTAGATCATTTACCCAACACCAACAATCAAAGGATCAACAGAAATGAGAAGGAAAATGCAAGAAAAATTGAATTTTACTATTATTTTCAATCTGTCGTACCACCCAGGCCTCCAAGATGCTTCCACCGTACCACCAAATTCCTTTTGTAGGCTTACATAACTTATCCCTAACTTCTACAACCAATTTCCATCAGTTGGAGATGGTTAAACTACCACAAACTATTCAAAATGACTTTCCAACCCAAATGCATAATTCAAAAATTTGAATTTTTAAACTTTGTTTTAATGAACTCCTACCTTATTTAATGAACTCCTACCTTATCAATTCATCATGTTTGATCTTCTTAGGTTCATTATACCTTGTTACTGATCTTAGACACCTATATTTGACTGTAGGAGCACTATTGGCCCAACTTACATCATTTTTGGTCCTAGGGTCCTTACCAGGACCCTCAGGACATTTAACCATTACATCATCTTGACCATTACAATATGTCATTATTGGTTTTAGACTATTCTATTTGACTTGATGGACTCCATGGACTCCTCCTATGATCATTTGTGTCTCCTTGCTCCAAGATGTTCTATTAGGTGCTCCTGCACCACTCATGCCGGATCCCAGCACTAACTGTCTGGCCAAGGGATTAGGATTTTCAATACAGCCCCCTAAGCCAGAGTTCCCAATTTACTTCCTTGAGGAAGTATCTGCACTAGAAGCTGGTGTGAATCCCTCCTTTTCCTCAATCACATCTTTCTTGATCCATATCTTTCCCATCTCTTTCTTGGTTTCAACCAGATCAACTTTATTCTTTCCTTTATCTCCCCTTTGCTCTATTTTCTTTTCTTCTACATAGTAGTTTCTATTCACATTCTTGCTTCTACATAATTTTGCCACATGTCTAGGTTTGTTGCAATTGTAACACACAATATTCCTCTATCCTTGATTCCTTTTGTTGATAGGATTTATCCTTGTTTTGCATTGGTTAGCCATGTGCCCAAATCTATTACATGCAAAGCATCTTCCATTGAAGGATTGTGTATTGTCAAAACCATTCCTTATTATACTTCTACATTCAATTTCCATGTGACCAATTCTTTTGCAATTAAAACATTGACCAGGGAAAGATGGAATATTCTGATTATTCTGCTCCTAAACCGATTAGCCCTGACCATACTTATTGCATTTAAGACAATAGCCATTAAAAGATGGGTACCTTTGAGCATTTGGTTGCCTGACCAGAGGTCTTCTAGGTCTTCTTCTTTGATTCCTGAACTGGTTGCCTTTGTTTTTCCTCATGTCAATGTTTTCTTGACCTGAATTAGAGCTTTCTACTTTTTCAAATCCCAAACCTTTCTTGTCATCTGGATTTTTCTGACTATCAAGAAACTCATCAAGCTTTGCATAGCTTATTTTGAACTTTTCTTTGTAATTATTTGCTACCTCCAAATCAAACTTCAGAAGTATAATGTCTTTTGCCAACTTTTCACATTCTTCGGATTTGTCTTTCAACATTTGATTCAAATGTTCCTCAGCTTTTTCTTTCTCTTCAACCAACCTTGATAAATTATTTAGGGTTTCATTTGCTTCAATCAACTGTTCACTTAGATCTCTATTCCTATCCTTTGATCTATTAACTTTCTCTCTTAGCTTCAGGATGCATTCATTTGCTTCTTTGACATTTTCCTTCAAATCTTGGATATCTACTTCATACTTATCAGTATCTTCAAGGGTTGTTTTTAATTCTTGATCAATTGTGGCATTGCCTGGAGTACGATACCTTCTGACTACCATGAGTACTCTTTCCCAGATCTTCCTTAAGATGTTAAACTTCTTCCAAGGAACCTTGCTCTGATACCAATTGTTGATCACAAAGAATACTGAGAGGGGGGAAGAATCAGTATTCTATAAAACAATTCCTTTGCATGCTCATTTTTCCATTTACCAAATTCAATAACATGAAAGTAGAATAAACATAGAAACAACAACTGTAAAGACATAACACATAGACACCAGGATTTTTATATGGAAAACCCAAAAAGGGAAAAACCATGATGAGTGTTAGCTCACAATATTTTATGATATCAATACCGAATAACATGAAGGCTCACTGCCTTAGGGCTCACTACCCAAGGACTCACTGTCCAAAAGAACTGCTCACTACAATAGGTTCACTACCAAATGAAAGAGACTAGAAGATATAGAAGGAATGGATCACTGCCAAGAAAAGACTACTACAAGTGCATCTACAAAATGGTGAGGTGCAGTTCCATTTATATCTTAGTATACAAACTCAAATGTCTTCATAATGTTTGCTCTACTTCACATATACTCTACTCTTCTACCTTTACTATCTTTTTCTGATCACAAAACCACCTTAGATCACACACACATTAAATTCACACTTTTTCCACTTTCATCCATACCTTCAAAGCTGAAATCTATTGAGTATATATATCCACATCAAGAATTTTCTCAAACTAGGTCGGCATACCAAACATGAAATGTGTATACAAAATGTTATACTTTGTCAGCTTGATCTTGTGCACAAACAACAACGCGGACCTAAGAAAACATACAAGAGACTTCATATAGGTTGGGACCTATTATACAACCACTTAGATTGATGATTTCAATCATATACCTTCACTGCATATCGATCTAACATGACTATCAGCTTGGCCCTTAAGTGCACACACAACTAGCTTGACTGTCATACCATAACCTTCAATGAAAACCATATGAGACTTTGAATTTCATAGCCAACATTCATTATGGACCTCTTAGCATACCTTCAGAACTGCAGAGCATAATACTCTTTGATAGAGAAATGTGGATCTCAGAACTGTTGTTCTGTATCAAAGAAATACTATCAAATTGGAATCCAATAAAGAACACTTTGTAGATTATGATCAAAAGAACTTCAAAAGCTATAACTATATATTTAGGTAGACATAATAGGTATCTTTACTACCTCAAAACCATAGGACAAAATATGTAACAATAGAGGAATGCGGACCAAAATACTCAGGTACTCTGTACTATTTTTGACTTAACTCTGTTCACTCGAACTTAGACAATTCACCATATGTCTTCTGGAGGAAATCAAGACTTGAACACTTGAGCATAACATCATCAAATAGTTGAGAATCACATACCATAACCACATGACAAGATCTTCAATTGTAGAGGAATATCAACTGAATTGCTATCACTGTCTTAGTATCATGTCAATACTTAGTCAATTTTGGCTAAGTTAGTCTTTCCGGACCAAAAGGCTAAGCACAACTTTGTCACAGGAATTGTCTCCAGACATGTTAGGTTGTTTCCATCAATGACAACATCATATCAGCAGTGCTCCTTGACTATGTTGCCAACAACTTTGCCATATATTCTTTCAAAGTTGTCAATAATCAAATTTATTCTTTTCACTGGGTCATTCTCTTCAATGAAGAATCTAAAAAAATTAGGGTTTTGTTTCTTCTTATCATCCTCAATATTCATCAAAATATCCCATTTTATTTTTCTTCTATACACTTCTTCTCAGGTGAGGTAGTTTTTGATGATATCTTCTTCATAGTCAACCTGATGAGCAATCCTAGATTTTGTAAGGATTGCTTGTCTCACAAGATTTATATGACCCTCTGGGTCAAAAACCCTTTCTATAGCACATTTCAAAGAACATTTGCTTTTTAAATACTCTTGCAACTCTTCAAGAGTGTTAGCACCAATAGAAAACCCTTGAAACACAGTCAAGTTTGGTAGGAATGTCCCTTTTTTTTTTGTTTTTTCATCAAATCCCTCTCTATCCACAACATTTGCCACATGAATTCTGGAAATGCCAACCTGCAAGGATAGAATTTTGGCAAAATATGTGGGGCTTGAGTGCACCCATAAACCCTTATCAGTGTATAGTTTGGAAATAAGAAGAACTCACCAAAATTGTGTGTATGCCCCTTCTCTAGCACCATTGCATGTGGTCTCAAAATTTCCCTTACTTCTGGTGTCAATCTTGGTACAACATTTCCTAGAGAGGCCATGATCCTAACAGCGAAATCATCATGAAAAGAAACATAGTCATCCTTGTTGCAATTCCTGTCCCAAAGGTAACACCAACATTGCACAAGCAATCTGTATCCCATGTTATCAGCCATGATCAAATCCATCCTTGGACTCCGGATCATTCTATTTTGAAACAAAATCAAATGACACAATAGAGAGTAATGCCTGAACTTCATTGGTCCCCTATTTTCCAATATTTGAAGGAATCCCTCATGCAATTGTTTCTCCGGATATGAGGCAAAATCATATTAAATGTTTAGCTTAAGATTCTATATCCTCATTGCAATCATCATGATCCCCATTGGCATTTTCTCTTGTGCATCTACCCCCAGAATTTGACACAAAGCATAATATGTTTTCTTGAAATATACTATGAAATTATCAATAGAGAAAGGCTCTACAGAGGTGGTAGGGATAGGAATTCTTCTATTGTTGGCCCCTTTTCTCATATACATGGGAAATTCATTAGTCCTATAGGTCTTTCTCAACCTCTTGTAGTCTTCTTCACTTTTCTGAATATCCACAATAGTCAGAGCCTGCTTGTTTAACATGAAACAATCGATTATGGCTCTTCTTGATATTGTTACCAATCGCGAACCATCAGGCAACCTCACTGTCTTAGTAGCTAGATGATAACAATGTGCCATAACTGTGATGAGCTCAATGTCCACAAAAACATTAGGCAATATCAATTTTCTAGGTCTAAGTTCCATGGATTACACATGAGAGGTTGTTGATCCTACTTGTCATAGAAATACCAAAATAGGTTCCAACTAGAGATAGGGATTATGGCATCTCTACAACCTTGAAACTCATCCTTGAAAACTTTCTTGAATCCTTTATCCACTAATTGTGGCAAAATATCCAACAAGGACTGTTGGAGGGGCCGTTTCTTTTCTTTCGAGGTAGAGGATTCAGCTTTTTTACTCACAGACTTTGCCCTCTTTGGTGCCATTGTTTATTACCTCTATGAACTAGGGTTTTTAACAATTACTTGCTCTATTGAACCAGTTGAAAGAAGAATGCAACCAGAAGTCAACTTTGATACAGAAGTGGATGAAATTTACTTACCTGATTGAGTGAAGTTAGCAGAGTGCACACAGAGCTTGAATTTGTTGTCACCAATCACCTTTGAATTCACTTGAATGAGGGAATGTGAAGAAATTCTAGATTTTATTCAACTATGGTGCAAATCTCCTCGCCATTACTCTGGTTCATGCCAAGAGATTGGCAAATGTCAATATTAATGTCATTTCAAATATAAACCATTGATTTGGACAGATCTAAGGGATGGGAGAGCACCACAAGATTTGCATTCATGTCCATCGATAACCGCACTCCTCCATGTATAAATGATGACTATTGCAGGATGACAGGGCAATTACTCCAACATTTAATACTTTACTGCACCACCGCAAACCTTGTTAAAATCTACTACGAGACCGTGGGAGCTTTTAACAGTTATATCATACCTTTCCTTGTCTACCGCTACCCCGTAAGCTTTGCCACAGATCATCGCGGGATGGCAGGATGCACTTTACCAATTATAACTCCTACCGTGTTGCCGCAAGCCCTCGACTTGACTATTGCAAGGGTGCGATGCCAAATTTACCACTGACTTCTCTTTTACCGCATTACCTCAAACTGATGAATTGAACACTATGGAGTCGCGGTACTACTTTCTTCACTGACTTGTCTCCTTCCACAGTACCACAAACCATTTTTTTGACCAACCCTGCATATACTATAGATGTTATTTGAAATTTACACTGCAAGCCCGCAAGACTCATTGGAAACTGCCACAAGACCACAGTACTCGACACACATCACCTTGAAATTTTTACACCGCTATACTGCAAGCCCCTCTTGGGACCACTGCGGGGCTATGATGAACTTTGAATTGACATACACCTACACCGCAATACTGCGAACATGATTTTTACATGTTGCGAGAAAGTGGTAAACATACCTTTGACTCCTTTGGTCCCCCCACACTTGCCAAAGGTATTTGGGTGAACTGCGGGATTACGGTAATAGATAAAAACACACAAGTGGACAAGGATACAAGGCCCTTTTTTATATAGATATGACATGAAATGCTTATAGAGGACTTTCAAGTGACTCATAGAATGATTGCAAAAGAATACAAACCCCTATGTTAATATTAGATATATATTTGCATTGGTTCAACTCCCAAGATAACTAGAGACAAATCAGACATAACCTTACTAGAGTATGTTTTTCCTTCATCCTGCTTGTGTTATATTTTTATGAGTTCTTTTCTTGTGAATATATCCCTAAGGAAAATTTGTCTGATACCTATAATTGTAAACATCTTAATTTTTTACTGCAAATTCTTTTTAATCTATAAACTGAATTCTATTTTAAGTTTCCATTTGCATTTATCAGCAGATTGGAAAGTCAATAGTTATCAACTTATGAACTTAATAAAGTTTTACCGATTCAAGTTGTTGATTTATACATTATTGTTTATTTGGACTTCAGGAAATGAGGAAAAGGACTGTAAGGTGCAAATTAGATGATAGTGATCATAATGCTAAAATTTTAGTGACAGATTATGACTGATTCGTAGAGAATAAGTGGCCAAGAATAATGAATATTTATAGCATCTTGGTTTGACAAACAGTCAAGTTGTAAATCCACTAAGTGTTATATTATTTGTTTAATAGCGTTTAATGAAATTTTATATGCAAGAGATTTAAGTATATAAGACATAATATGATTTTTTTTTTTGGTTTTATAGGCAAGAAGAAGAGTGCAAAGAAAATGTGGAGAAAACATAAAAGGAAAAAAAAGATATAGTGCCACCATCTCGTAGAAGCCAATGCATTTATGATTCAACAAATGTAGTTGGTGAAAACAATAGTTGTGATGATGTGTAGCTTGATATAGCATATGGTGATATGTAGCTTGATATAGCACATGGTGATGTGCAACCTGATATAGCACATGGTGATCTGCAACATCATGATGATCTCTTAGCACAAAGTCTAAGAGAGATAATTGAAAAACATCAGAGCAAAGGAACAACATGTCTGCAGATGATTTATTCAACATTAAAGGATGTGTTTGAAGTGAAATCTGTGAAGATCGATACTAATCTACCTACTCATGCCACACCTGATGTGGCCAAGGAGCATGAAGTTATAGTTAATGAAAGTCATGAAGAGAGATCACTTGCATCTGCTATGCCTCAGAGTGTGCTTATTGCATCTAGAACTTTTGATGGAACTAGTGGATTAGCTAGAAATAATGGTAGTGGTTTAATAGAAGATGTGTCTACTTTTGTCAAAAGACAAAGATTGAGTCAAGATTTGTATAGATCTATAGAGAGGAATGCAAAAGAAAGAAAATTAGAAGGCAAGAAGCCATTCTTGGTTGAGGTATTGAGAGATGGTGAGCCCATTGGGCCAAATGCTACAAAGTGGACCTTCGAGTTGGGTGTAAGATGTAGGGCCCATTTGGATATTTGCAAATCAAGTTTTACAGAGAAGATCCACGAATTGTGGAAAATGTTATACAAAAAATGGAAAATGCTTTTGAGACTACTAGTGGACAAATCTCTAGAAAATATTACAAGAAAAAGATACAATTGCAGAAAAACAATCATGGAGGGAAAAGAGAGGTTAGACTCCACTGTATCTCCCAAATAGTGGGGGGCATTGAAAGAAAGTATGCATTCTAAAGAATATTTGGCAAAGAGTAACAGAGGCAAGAGAGCAAGAGATAATGTGAGGGTTGGATATACATTTGGCCAAGGTGGGTTGCAGACCAAAATGGACAAATTTGCAGTAAGTGTATGTCTTTTTGGTTCAATTTACATTGTGTTATTTATTTTGATTTTTTATTGAACTGACTATATGTTGAAATTGACATTGTATTTTAGGTGGAAAATAGTAATAGAGAAGTAGGTGTAGAAGATATTGTCAATTATACGGCAACACTAGATTGACCTAGTAAATCTAAGAGTAGGATGAAGTGGAAATCTAGTTCGTCAACAGAGATTTCACAGCCATTTGTTAAATGCCCAGTAGGAACCTCTCTATATCATGTCAACTCAAATGAAGGGTACCAATAGGTAATGAGTTTCATATTCGGTCTCACTCAACAAGTTTCGTAGTTGGTTGCCTTCGTTAACCCTATAATTTCTGCATGGAATGAGCATAAATCCATGGATTCATGAGGTAAGAGACTCTATTGATCTCATTTCTTCTTGTTTGGCAATTCTATATACAAATGCCTCTTAATATGTAGATTATTGAAATTTGAGCATAGGAGAATCCAACCCAATTTCTTTATTGTTGGAGTGATCCAAAAAATGTTCTTTTGGACAAATTTATAGCTTGCATTCTTTACATGACTATTGAATGCTTTGTATATTTTTTGCATGATGGTTAAACCACATGCAGAGCAATTTTATCAAAGCAGGAGGAAAACAAAAATGCCTTCATGATGTCAACAGAGCTACCAATATTGATAGTGATCATGATGAACTGGACAAGAATGTGCAACACAAACATCATAGTTGTGCTGAATTAGTTGAGGTAATATAATAGTTGTCAGTTAACTGTCCTAATGTTTTGTCATTCTTCATGCTTAAAATGTTCTTTTGGACAAAAAATTATAGATTTTGCATTCTTTAAGTTGTAAGTTAATTTGTCCCAATATTTTATCATTCTTCTTTTGGACAAAAATTTATAACTTTTGCATTCTTTAAATTGTAAGTTAATATGTCCCAATGTTTTGTCATTCTTCATGCTTAAAATGTTCTTTTGGACAAAAATTTATAGCTTTTGCATTCTTTACTTGACTTATATTAATTTTTGCATGATGATTAAACCACATGCAGAGCAATTATATGAAAGACGAATGAAAAGAAAAAGGCCCTGTCAATAGAGCTCTCTGCAAAACTGTACAACTTCATGTCAATCTCGATAGTGATAATTATGATGATGAACTCGACGAGCATGCGCGTGATATTCATAGTACTAGTTGTGCTGAAATCGAGCTGAGTGCTATGAAACCACATGCAAGTACTATTCAAGTAAGTAATGGTTGTTTTATTATGTAAATAAGGGTAATCATTACCTATTTGACAGAAGCTGGTTAGAATAGTAGTGAAGTGTAATTAGCTAGTACACATAGATTATGGAAATAAGGGAGAGCATATAACTTACATATGGAAGCTTAGAGCTTAGTTGTAATAGAGTGCATACATAGATTTTGACAATGCATTAGTGCATTGTGTTCGGGGATGTCATGGTCCTTAGTTGGGGGGACTTCATTGCCAATCCATGTCTCTTTCTAGAGTACTCGTATAGTCTAGCACTATTGTAGTTGTGCCCTCCATTTATTTATACCTCACAATGGGTTAGTTTTTTTTTTAGAGTAAAAAGTTGCTTCTTTTTTATTGAATAGAATAAAAAAAAGCACATACAAAAACTGATTTGTTCCAAGACATAAGACATTACATACAACCATCAAAAACAATATAATGTGTGTTTTATATCTCAATATAATGTGTATTTTTTTGTTTTTGCAGACATTTATTGATAAACTCGAAGAAGGGGATAAAGTTGGCGTGTTGGATCCATTTGATGGTGTTGCTGTGGGCATTGGGTAGATTCACTCACTATCTATTGTACATGGAGTCAAATTGAATGGAACAGGAGATGCAAATGTAAATATTTTAAAGGTCACAAATAACATACCCCTTGCTTATGAAGACAAAGCAAATGGAGTTGTCCAATTGAAAGAGAAAGAAGGGACCTTCACATGGTGGCCACTAAAATATTTGACAAAAATGACATAGTTGATGTTTATCATGTACTAGTTGTTAGACAGCTTGGCCCATTGCTTTATGCAATAGTTTGAATGTGTTGTTCAGGGATCTTAGTGTTTTTTGTCTGTTTTAGAGCTGTATAAGCAAAAAAAGGCAATGTAACTTAGTTTTCTCAGTCACAGCACTAAGAAACACACTTTATAACACATTTTTCAAAGCAAAGACACATATTTAAGTCTTGTGGGTTTTTTGGACTTGATTTTATGTTTCTTTTCCTCCCTAAACATTCAGCATCACTACCTTATATGCCTTTATGAAACTCCTAAACTAGTTGTTCATAAGTAGAGTTGTCTTGCAGCTTGCTTGGATGGAATTTGAAATGCACAGTGCAACACTCTGAAGGACATAGTATTCTTAGCAGTATAAAACAAATGACCATATCCTTCCATCTCTACACTATCCAAATCTACATCCTGTCAACTACTAATTTGATGATAGTCATGAGAAAATGAACAAAATTTTCAAATTTAGATGAAGTTTTACTATTTTAGTAAAAGATGTCAAAGAACCTCATCCACCTAACGAAGACAATTCTCCCCTATAGAATGCATTGTCAATTCCTAGGCTTAAGCTTGCAAGTTCAATAGGTAAATTCAACTTAAAATGCTCTACTTTTGTCTGGAATATGAGGTGAGTTTTTGTATGCACACAATAGATCATTTTTCCTAGAAGATAACAACTAATTCTTACTGAATAAAGTCGCATGCTCTAATTTTTCTTTTCTTACTAAAGAATATATTATTTGGAAAAGAATATGAATGGAAATGAATTCCAACTCATGTTTTGGAACCATAACCAGATCACTATTTAGGGCTTAGCAATAAACAACAATAAATAAATCTGGTCACAGAGTACTCGCACGCATAGACATACATGAAAATGTGGAAGCATAGACAAGGCAAGTGAACTATTTCAAAAAATGCCTCAAAGAAATGTGATATCATGGAAGGCAGCCGCTCTCCCGTAAACTCTTCAAGTCATGCCAGTGGTGATGCAGGAAAGCCCAGGCTACTTTGGCTACTTTGATCTTGAATAAGCTTCGTGCAGGGTTGAAGGTTGGTGGATTTTTCTATTTAAATCTTGTTTATTTTTTAAATTATTTTTTAACTTTAAATTCTAAAACCTTAGCATTTTAAAAATATACTTGTGTCTGAATCAGGTTTGTGCTATTAAGGCCCCTGGTTTTGGTGAAAATAGGAAAAATAACTTGTAGGATCTTGTTGCACTTACTGGTGGACAAGTTAGGTTTATGTTTCTATGTATCTACTCTCTTTTTTGGCTTTGGAGTTTCTTGTTTGTTATGCAAGTTTGTCTTCTTCATGTGACACCTATTGAACCATTTTTTTTCTCAATTGAGTTAGTTTGTGTTGATGTGTAAAATTGTGCAGGTTCCAACACCAACATGGGAAGTTTCAGGAATGTGGGACTTGCGACCTGAAACAACCTCCAGATTTTAAAGAAGCTAGCTCTTCTCTATTTTAAATGGGTTTTGGGAAAAGGGTAGAAATTAACAAAAATAAAGATACAATTAAAGCAAATCTATCTATGGCGATGTGCCTCAATAATAAGTATCTCTCTCAACTTAAGCACAGTGAAGCTATTCTCAAGATTTAGTTATGTTAAAGAGCAAATGTTGCATGATTAACATTAACAGATATAATGAATAACTCAAAAGGCTCAGAAATAGACAATTTACAATAACACAGAAAAATATCAACCAAGGCACAGAACTCTGTCTTTCTCATTAATTTTCCAGCAATATAAGAGGCACAGATACATGCATAGTTACATTTACTTTCTGAATCAAGAATAACAAACTAAAGGCAAAATGATATTACTAGTCATAGCAAAAAGTCTCAAACTCTCTTGAATCTCTGATAGAAAATATCTCTAGCAAAATTGTCTATGAATCGATCCCCTAACCTATTATCACTGTTACATATTTATAGCATAGGATCAGCTCTAGATTGCTTGCATGATCAAATCCCAACAGTCTAACTGAATTGGACATAACTAGAAGTGTTTGACAGTTGAAATCTTTTGGATCTGCAAACAGTTACAATAACTGCAAGTCCATTGGCTGTGGAAAAATATACATGGCGCATCCCCTTCTATAAAGAATAGACACCTGGCAACTTATGCAGCCTCTGAAACAATAAACTCTGAGACACATGGTAGCATCCGCAGTACTTAGAAATAATACGTGTCTCACTCTGCAACTTTTACTTAATTGTGTCTTTTATATTCAGGAGGGCTCTGCCTGTGACATTTGTCACGATCTGCGGCTCTGAAAACTTAAATCATATTAGAAATGGGACCCATGACCCTCCACTTATTAGCTTTTAAAACAGGGATAGGTGACAGCATCCGCAACAACAACTATTTGGTACGTGGTGGCTTCCACAGCCTTCTTGAAACATTACAAACCCTTTGAAACTCACACAGAGGCTGACACTTGGCGGGCTCCGCATCATCGAAGAAATATTTATAACTGTTGGGGCACAGCTTTTACTTGGGTGCTGCATCAACCACGTGGCGTTCTCCGCATCATTAGCTTTTAAAACTGGGGCCTACCACCATTTATTACTTGCATCGAAGGATATAGAAACAGATACGTGGAAACTGACACTTGGGGAGCTTCGCGGTTATCATCAAATACATGTGGCTCCCTCTGCAGGCACTATGAAACTTTATAACTGTGTCCCCGCTGATGACACGTGGGGTCTTCCGCTTTACTTGATACTCCATACTGGGGTCCACCCTTCTCCTTCACTCAACATTAAACATATAGAAACGAGCACGTGGAAACTGACACTTGGTGAGCTCCACAGCTACCATAAAAGACACATGGCCTTATCCATGCTCATGCTGAAACTTTATAGGGAGTGCCTCCACTGATGACACGTGGTGCCCTCTACGAGACTGAGACTCAAAACTATATAGAAACATTTAATCCATGTGGCACGATCCACTGCAAGGATATAACTTAGAAACAAAGCGGCCCAAAACAGGTGCTTGACACTTGGCAAACTCCGCGGCATGGCAAAAAGAAAACCTGTAGCAATAGTGACTGAAACCCTAGTAAAACCCTCGTGGCCATTCTCAAACACATAACTGAAACTCGCGGGCACATTGAAAAACAAAATGTAGAGTTTTATACTCTACAATTCTTGGCGACCAGAAGGGATTTTGAGCCTTCTCAAAAAGAACCCAAAACTTGGCAAAAAATGTATATAAAAAATAAGACAGGGTCATAAATTCTGCAAAGCTGTCTGATAGACGGACCATTTTGAATCAGAAAGTCCCTGCTTGCTCTGTAAATCCTGAAAGGCAAAATCAAGGCTTATAATGTCCTTGTGGGAGAAAGATTGCAAAATTTGAACCACATGTTTCAATTGGAACTCAAGTTGGGCCATTGGAATCAAAACAGCTTCCACTTCCTGCACTGATGAAGAATCAGTTAAACCTTGAAAAACTGATTGATCATTTTGCCTGGTTAACAGCAGAGTCTTAATCTCATCAATCATTAATATAGTATTGTTGTCAGGGAATGGTGAGGGGAGACCCAATTGCACCAGATCTTCTATATGTCTTTTCATGTCTTTGACTCCCTCTAACAACATCCAGAAGCTCCTGGCAATTTGTAGTAGCTGAATTACAACTGAGAACTTCATTTACCCTCTTTGCTGCTACCATCCTATCACTGATCCCTGCTGCTAATAGGATTTCATTAGTTGTGTCATATAGTTTCTTCAGCAACAATTGAGAATCAGAGACTCTCAGGGAAACAGTAGATAAAGTGACCTGAACTGAAGCCTTCACTTTCTCGCACAACTGTTGTGCATTTAACAAGAATGTTAATGAGGGATTGAGCTGGATAATCTTCTCAGAGATGTGTTTCCAAACTGAAACATATAGTTCTTTAACCAGGTTCAAAACTCCAGCATTCTTAGGCCTATTAGCCAACTCAAGTGTCAACTGTTTTGTTGTTTGTTGCTCAGCTTAGAGCTGTGCCTGTATTGCAGCGACAGCATTTTGCTCATTCAGCAACTTCTCCTGAGATTGTGTAGCCTGTTGCAATTTTTCTTGATATCTCTTCTCTAATTTGGCCTTTTCCTACCTCAAAATATTTAGTGCGGCTTTCTCCTGTGCTAGCTCCATTTTCAAAGAAGCATTTTGGGCCTGAGTGGCCTGATGAATCTGACAGGAAACAGTGTTTTGTAACTGTTTATAGATATTCTCTATTTCCTCATTCTTGGATTTCAACTCTGTAGCAAGGTTGCTACTATTTGTCTTCTCTTGTACCAAGTCTTTTTCAACCTTCTGCAACTTCTTTCACACTTTCAAATAATCAGTTGCTACAGTAGAAGTGGTTTCATTGAGCAGCTCGACCCTATCTTGTGGTCTGAATAGTGACATGTCCATGGCCACTACATTCATTGCATAGTCCTGAGGTTGCATCTGCTCGTTCGGCTTCACCACATTTGGGGACAAATGAGTGACAATCAACTGCTGTTGAATTGGGTCAAAGAGCGACCTCATATGTGGAACTGCTAGGCTCTTATTTTCTTTTCTTCTTTTCTTGTCCATCTTGGCTTCTCTAGCCTTCTTAGCAGTATCTGCTTGAGCTTGGAAAGTGGGGGGAGAAGCAATATACCCTCCAGCAAAGGGGTAACCCTGAGGTAAACCATAAGGAATAGCCAAATGTTGGCTAGGATCAACTTGGGGAGTGACTCTCTTTGGAACAGAGGGGGAAAACAATGGCAATGAGATCGCCTGTGAAGACATGGCCTGAGGATTAGGAAGTGGGGCAAGTGTAGATATAGGCATAACAGAGGTGGCAGGGGATAATGTTTGGCCAGTTGGGATTGCCACCCCTATGGTAGAAGAAAAAGACTGAGAGGAAAAAGGAGAAGAAATAGTTACCTAAGGAGCAGCAGATGTGGCTGGTGGTTGCTGCTATGATGGCTCCGCCTCTTCATCTGACTCTGGTGGCAGGTATAGTTTTCTATGCTTCCTTGGCCTTTCTTCTTCTTGCGCTTCTGATTCCTTCTCTACCACATTGACCACTACTGATGGTGGTAATGATACAAAACTTGAGGCCCCAGTGGCTGAAATTGATGGAGTCTCTCTGGGTGGTGATGACACCACACTCTTCTGTTTCTCTAAGGCACTGAGAGATTGGGGCCAGGTAGACATAGGGACAGCAGTAGAGGCTTGTCTTGTTGCTTGCACAATATGAGTTGATTCAGCCTCTTCCTCAGACTCTTCACCCTTCCTATGGACTCTGCTTGTATCAAGGCTAGATATTGGAGAGGGATGCCACTCATCCCAGATAGACTCCCATCTTTCATCAGTATCAACATTTCTGAATGAATGGGAAATCTCTAAGATTTCTTGCCTATACTTCCAATAGGCCTCTATCTTCTTTGGCTTCCATTATCTGCCCTTCAAAGCTTTTCTCAATCCGGAGGTCATTCTTAACTTAGGGTCAAAGGCCCTATGCTTAACATAAAAGGTCTCCCACAGCCTAGGCCCCTCAAAGGGCAAGTGTGCCAGCTCCACATATAGGTCTGGGGTATCTTCTTTAGGGTTTATTCTATCCTCCCAAAAAGGGTGACCCTCATGCACAATTTTAGCTCCAACCTTGTTTCTTTTAACCCATGAGGCTATAAAATTGGTTGGGTCATATTTCCATTTGTCCTCAATAATAAAGAAACCCAAAGCAGCAAGCTTTCGTAGCAACAGATGTTCAGCATCCTTGACTTCTAAAGCCATGTTCCTTCTAACCCAAGGGATATCATACATTTTCTTCTTCTTCTTCTTGCTGCCATACTCATTGTCAACCACGGACACTTGCCAGGTTACTTCTAGAAACACTACCCTAGGGGTCAAAATTTTGGGAGTAGCATAGGTTCCTCATTGAAGCCATGGACCCTAATGATAGTAGTTTGGGCCCTAAAGAAATAGTCACACGAGATGGGGGAATTGGTCATGAAACCCCTAATGCTAGGTGTCAACCTATTTTCTACAGGTTCGGGGCTCAAATGACAAAAGGCAGGGGCAACAAAAAGTTCCCAGAACTCATAAGGATCTGACGCCTCAGATAATACATGTGTCCATGCAGACACAGGGATAGTTTTATTTTGTCCAAAATCTGGGTTGTACATATTCAGTTGCATGTTTTGTGCAAAAATACCATAATTCTGATATAACATTAAATGAAACAGGTAAGCAGAATACCTGAAAACTCCTTTAGATTTGAAATTGATGAGTTGATCAGCCATGGAATAAGTAATTTGTTCAGCAAAATCCAGTTAGAATTCTTGTGACTTATCCACAGTCTTCAATCTGAATAAAATGGCAAATTGCCAGTCATAGACTGTGATATCTTCCTTCATTCCAAAGATGAAAGCCATCATAGATAGTGCCTCTTGACTGGCTTGAGTGAATTGTGCCCTTCCTATAGGTAATATGGGCATCTGTGTGTTCTCCTCTGGCAACTGCAACTTTGAATTGAGAAACCTAAGCTGATTGTTGACATTCGACCACATCTTTTGCATTTTGGCAATAGTGGGGAATGTGGCCATTCGATCATGGTACAGGGACAACATGTATCTTATGGCCTTAGGTGTAATTTGTATTATGAAGGAGCCCTGTTGAATGGTGCATGAAGGCGCATGAAACAGTTCCGCACACATATCAATTAGGTCAAGACATGAATGCACACTTGGGACTATGAACTATGCCAACCGTGAAGTCCAAATCCTCATCCTGAAAGTTTTAGACTCCCCCTTCTTTGCCTTCTGAATGCATCTATGGTGTGCTCCTTCTCAGAGAGCCTTTGTAGATTTTTGAAGGGCTGGGTCTAAGACATTATCTGCAAAATCTCTAACCTTTTCTGGGTCAACAGAACGACCCACCTCAGGAACCCTCATCCTTAGATAGGTTCTCTTAGGCTACACAGGCACTGAGGCGTATGATTTGTTGTTTAGAAGTCTATCTATTGATTCATATATTCTGAGCCCCTCTGAAGAAGACTGTGCTTCGGCCATGGTTGTGTCTGTGGAGAAAATGTAAGAAACTTTGACACAAACAACAATTGCGAGGGAGAAATGATACTCAGCTATGGCGATTGCTAGGGATTAGAAGCAATAGTGATTCACAGCAAAGAAATAGAAACAAATGAAAGCCACAATTAGGATTTGTTACTAATTTAATGAGGCTTTTAATGACACATTGAGTCTCATAAATGGCATTTACGTTGAGGAAACCGTTAGTGTATCTTTCAAAATCTCCGTGGAAAGGAGTGTCAGAGACATTATGAGAGTGGCTGCAAAAGTGTACTTTCAGGGATTTTGGGGAATAGAGACAACCTTAATGAATGCGAGCCTTTCGAAAAAGAGAAGAGGCTTGTGTTGCTACCACGTGTTCACATAACACTTATTTAAAAGGAAAGCAGGAAAAAGAAGCGGGAAAATAGGAAAACAATAAAGAAACTAACTAACTATAGTACATAGGAGACACTGCTTAATTAAAATGCTTCAAATAGATCCTGTTCATAGGAATCTCTTCAGGTTCACCTTCCATGGTCTCAAGCTCAAATGAATTTTGTTGTTTATAGGAACAAATCTTATAAGGACCGGTCTATAGTGATTCAAATTTGCTGTGTCTACCGGGCTTGGCAGCTCTCTCATCCCATTTAAGCACTATTGAGCCAACTTCAAAATGGGGATTTGAAGTCTTCTTGTCAAAACAGTCTTTGATTATTTTCTGGTGTTTCATCAGTGACTCATGTGCTTTTTCTCTTTTTTCTTCTACCTCCAACAATTCAGCAAGTCTGACTTGCATTGGGCCATTTTCCTCAATCTCAATTTGTTTCAACAGAGCAGGAATCTCTAGGCTTAGTGGCATTACATCTAGCTTACCATAGACCAATTCATATGTGGACATCTTTGTCACTTGCTTAGGTGTAATTCTATCAGCCCACAGTGTAGTATTGAGCAATTTTTGCCACTCTCTTTGATAATTGGTTCCAATCCTCTTAATGAGTCTGATTAGGTTTTTGTTAGTAGACTCTGCGAGACCATTACCCTGAGGGTAATAATTTGAAGAGGTTTTCAAATAAATTCTATACCTTACTGCAAACTCTGATATCTTCGTTCCCAAAAATGCCTTAGCATTATCTGATATGATGGTACGAGGAGGGCCAAAATGAGTAGTAATGCTTTCCAGAAAGTCTAGTATTACCTTTTATGTTGCTTCCTTGAGTGGCACTACTTCAATCCATCTGGTAAAGTAATCAATGGCTGTAAGGATCCATTTGTGTCCCATACTTGACACTGGATTGATCATACCAATGAAATCAAGACCCCATTGGGCAAAGGGCTCATCTATAATTATGGGGCTTAGGGGCATTGTTGCATTTCTTCTTTTTCCTGTATAGAACTGACAAGCTTGACACTCTTTGACCAATTGATACTAGTCTGCAAATAAAGTGGGCCAGAAGTATCCTGCTTGAGTTATTTTTATTGCAGTGGTCCTTGCTGAAAAGCGTCCCCCTGAGACTCCATGATGCAGTTCATGTAATATTCTTTGGGCTTCATCTTTCTCTATGCATCTTAAAAGTATGCCATTAGTATTTCTTCTTAAAAGAACATGGTCAATTAATACAAAGTAGGACCCTTGCTGTCTATAATACCTTCTCTTATCGTAGGAGAGCCCATTGGAAAGTCCCATATTTCATAAACTGAATCCTATTTGTGACCCAAGAATTCTGATCAATCTCTTGGATTCTCAACACATTCTCACTTTCTGTTTCTACAGTCACCATTTTTTCCATGTCTTGGGCTATATATTGGCACAATCCTTTGCCTCTGACTAGCTTTGTGGGTCTGACCTCCACATCATATTCAAGAATCTTTGTTATCCAGTTTGCTCTTTTCTTAGTGATCTCACCTTCCATAATGTATTCCCTCACACTAGGATGAGCCACTAATATCAAAATCTTATTCCCTGTGACCATGTGTCTAAATTTCTTAAGGGCTTTGACCATGGCATATGCCTGTTTCTTCACAAAATTATATCTGGCCTCATATTCCCTGAGTGTCCTAGAGAAAAAGGCTATTGGGTGCTCTCCTTCTTGCTGGTCATCTTTCTGAGTTAAGACAGCAGCAACACTGAACTCACCTCCATACACATACATTATAAAAGACTTAGAAAAGTCTAGGTTTCTCAGTACTGGGGCTGTTGAAATGGCTTTCTTGACTTCCTCAAAAGCCTGTCTCCCTTCTGTAGTCCATTTGAAAACAAGGTCCTTCTTTAGCAATAGTGTCATAGGTCTAATCAATCCTGCAAAGTCAGATATGAACCGGTTAACAAAATTGATCTTCCCCAGGAAGGGCTGAACAACCTTCTTATTGACTGGCAGAGACAAGTTCATTATGGAAGTGACTCTTTCTGGATCAATAGAGACTCCATCTGATGCAGAGGCATCCACACTAAAACATTGACACATAGCATGGACGTCTGCAGCCCATCATCATCATCATATTTATCCTCATCATCATCATATTTATCCTCATCATCATCATATTTGACTTCACTGTCAGCATCATCATCATATTTCACCTGCCGACCGATATCCTCCTGCAGACAAGCCTTCGCACTTTCGCCTGTCAACAGCATCACCTTACTCGATTATCGACAGCATCATCATGTTCGGCAGCATCATCATGTTCGACCAGCGCGAACATCCTCCTGACGTCCACTGTTCATTTCAGCGACAACTTCCGTCTTCTCTTCCTTCAGCATCATGATATTCGACATCATGATATTCAACAGGATAAGGAACATCCGGTTCCTTCCATTTATCCTGATGATGACAAAACCTTAACTCCTCGCACCTTTCCTCGATGCTTGCGTCACCCCGATATCCTGATGACGTAGATCCTGATGACGATGACGTCACCCGCAGCTGCTCAATATCCTGCCGCTCCGAAATATCCTGATGACGTATATCATGATGATGATGACGTCATATCCTGCTGTTGGCCAAACTTAGTTTTTTTTCGGCCCATGATCAACTTGATCAACCCGATCTTCAACCTGATGCCGATACGCTCCTCCTTGGCCCTCCTGATGATGATCACCCCGACGCACTTGCACTTCATGTAATCGAAAGCATCATGCTCTCCTCCACTTATCCGGATGAGGATATCCGAACTGACTACAGGATATTTGCAGAAATATCCTGATGATGCCGTTTTAACGAACTTCTTCACTTAGCGAAATTTCACTTCGCCGATCCTCCAGGGACGACCCGATCCACTCTTAGGGTGATCTTCCACACTCTATCTTATCAGCTCGACCTAGCACATACCCATGCTAGGGTCTTCAACACCTTTCGACGGCGATCCTGCACACCTGCATGCAAACGGAAAACAAACTACAACCTAACCTACTGTACATGACCATTCCACCGATCAGACGAATCAACCGGTGGAATGGATCAGTGAATCCATACAGCCACCAAACCAGCAAATCGATCAAGCAATGGAATTCAACAGAGGATGAACACAAACAGGAACACTTTATTTGGTTTCAAAAGATGCAAATACAATGATCAGTTTCTCTCGCTGTCTCACTCTCTACAACCTAGCTCGATCGATATCTACAATACCAATCGATCCTCATGCTTAAATAGATTTGCCTTCGAGTACTACTGACCCGACTCCAAGCGGCTGGGAACTCTCCAAGCGGCTGGGAGATCCAACCGGACCCTACAGCATGACAGCTATTCTAACAAACTAACTAAAAATAGCAAAAGCCTGGTCAGCATGATCTTATCATGATCAGCATGACCTTATTACATGCATTGGTCTTATCAGACCTTCTTGGAAACACAAACAAGACCTAAAACTACTAACTGCCTTATCAAGACCAGCTGTCAGGTAGGTGCTCATGCACCATACTCCCCAACAGAAAAGAACTCATGTCCCATGAGTTTAGTATGTGGAAGTCCTCCACCTGTACACTTTGCCTTTGCAATATTCTGCCCTGTTCCAGCTTTATCCTCTGCTGTCTCTTGGCTTCTCCAAGACTTCTGAACTGTAACTTGCTTTCTGGCAAGTAAATCTGCATGCCTGTCAATGTAGGCCCTTCTCAGGTTGTCTCTGTGTTTGTCAGATTGTCTGACCAGAACCTCTGTCTGAACTGCCTCTTGAACTTCTGAAATGTTCAATCCTATCTTCCTGTCAACCTTTATAGGACAAGCAATAGTCCCAACTATGACAACATCCTTGTCATTCTTCTGAACTGGTTGCTGTGTGCAAACCTATTTCTGAACCGGCTGCTGACCTTTGTCAGTCACAACTAAAACATTCTTCAACCTGTTGTCCTGAACAACTTCTTTTCCTGCAGTATCCTTATCTGCCTTCATGCCTGCTCCTCTAGGCATCTGTACATACTCCTTCTTTCCCATCAAAATGATTTTGGCTGCCCCCTGTGCTGCAGCATCTGCTTGCAATGGCATCAACTTAATAGTCTTCCCATCTTTCTTGATGGTATAGGTATTAGAATACCCATCATACAGTACCCTTCTGTCAAATTGCCATGGTCTACCCAACAGTAGGTGACAACATTCCATAGGCAAAATATCACACAAAATTCTATCATGATATGCTCCAATCTGAAAATCCACATATGCCTGTTCATATACCCAAAGTGATTGACTATCACTCACCCAAGATGCCTTGTAAGGGTGTTGATGTGGAATCCTTTCCAAATGTAGTTTATCCACCATTTCCTGAGATACCATGTTGTCTGTTGAACCAGTATCAATGACAACCTTGCATACTTTACCTTTGCTCTTGCATGTGGTCTTGAAAAGAGCTCTTCTTTGCATCAGATCCTTTGATGCCTGCAAACTAATTCTCCTTAGCATCAATGATTCTCCACTCTCTGGATATCCATAATTATCAGGCTCTCTGTCTTTATAAGTGTTTGAACTCTGTGCACTTTCTTCTACTTTCTCTTCTTGCACAAGTTGTACTCTCTTGTCATTAGTTCTATCATTTCTGGATGATGAACCTTTGTTTTCTGGACATTTGAAAGATGGATGACCAAACTCACCACAGGTGTCACACTTTCCTGAAAATGTAGTAGAACCTCTACCACCTCCAAATCTTCCTCTATTACCTTTCCATCCACCCCTGAAATCAGACTGTCCCTGTCCTTTACCAGTGTCTTCTTGACCCTCATTGGTTTGCTTTTGTGTAGGGGCTGCTCCTCTTCCCCTATGGTTTCCTCTTCCTCTCATGGACTTATCATGTCCTCTATTCATCTTTTCTTCAATCCTGATTGCCATTTGATAACAATCCTCCACATTCTTAGGGTTAGCTAACACTAACTCATCCTGTATGTTAAATCTCAAACCAGCCAAGTACCTAGCCACCTTTTCTACCTCGTTCTCATGATGACCAGATCTCATACTCAACTTATAAAACTCCTCAGTATATGCCTTCACATCCCTTTCTTTCTGCTTTAAAAATTGCAGCTTCTTAAACATCTGGATTTCATAATCCCTTGGCAAGAATTTACCTTTTATCCTGGCTACCATCTTATCCCATGAAGTGATCTTTGACTTCCCTTGCTTCCTTCTCTCAGATTGTACATAATCCCACCATACCAAAGCATGACCTCCTAACTTGGTCTTTGCAATCTTTACCTTCTGATCCTCAGCAACATCTTCACATTCAAAGTGATTATCAAGTGCAGCAATCCAATCCAACAATTCATCTTCATTCAAACTTCCAGTATATTTGGAAACATCAACCTTTACCTTAGGTTTATCATTCTGTACTGCCTTTAACAGTTTTGCCAATCTCTGGTCTTCAGCATCCAGATCTTCAGCTACCTCTTCATACTCTTCAACAGTATCTTCATCTTCTTCAGACTCACTGTCTTCCACTTCCCTCTTTTTGTTCTTTTCCAGGGTTGTAAGCCTGGCTTGAAGTGCTTCAGCAAGCTCCTTCATCTTCCTCATCTCTCTAGCATGTTTCTCCTTCATTTCCTGCAATTCCCTTGCAGTACCACTACCTTTCGGAGGCATTTTGTCAACCTCTCAATCAACACACAACACACAATTCAACTCTACCTCTGCCCTTTCGGTGACAGAATCAACACACAACAGCCCAGATGTTTTGCTGAGCTCTGATACCACTATGATGCAGAGGCATCCACACTAAAACATTGACACATAGCATGGACGTCTGCAGCCCATCATCATCATCATATTTATCCTCATCATCATCATATTTATCCTCATCATCATCATATTTGACTTCACTGTCAGCATCATCATCATATTTCACCTGCCGACCGATATCCTCCTGCAGACAAGCCTTCGCACTTTCGCCTGTCAACAGCATCACCTTACTCGATTATCGACAGCATCATCATGTTCGGCAGCATCATCATGTTCGACCAGTGCGAACATCCTCCTGACGTCCACTGTTCATTTCAGCGACAACTTCCGTCTTCTCTTCCTTCAGCATCATGATATTCGACATCATGATATTCAACAGGATAAGGAACATCCGGTTCCTTCCATTTATCCTGATGATGACAAAACCTTAACTCCTCGCACCTTTCCTCGATGCTTGCGTCACCCCGATATCCTGATGACGTAGATCCTGATGACGATGACGTCACCCGCAGCTGCTCAATATCCTGCCGCTCCGAAATATCCTGATGACGTATATCATGATGATGATGACGTCATATCCTGCTGTTGGCCAAACTTAGTTTTTTTTCGGCCCGCGATCAACTTGATCAACCCGATCTTCAACCTGATGCCGATACGCTCCTCCTCGGCCCTCCTGATGATGATCACCCCGACGCACTTGCACTTCATGCAATCGAAAGCATCATGCTCTCCTCCACTTATCCGGATGACGATATCCGAACTGACTACAGGATATTTGCAGAAATATCCTGATGATGCCGTTTTAACGAACTTCTTCACTTAGCGAAATTTCACTTCGCCGATCCTCCAGGGACGACCCGATCCACTCTTAGGGTGATCTTCCACACTCTATCTTATCAGCTCGACCTAGCACATACCCATGCTAGGGTCTTCAACACCTTTCGACGGCGATCCTGCACACCTGCATGCAAACGGAAAACAAACTACAACCTAACCTACTGTACATGACCATTCCACCGATCAGACGAATCAACCGGTGGAATGGATCAGTGAATCCATACAGCCACCAAACTAGCAAATCGATCAAGCAATGGAATTCAACAGAGGATGAACACAAACAGGAACACTTTATTTGGTTTCAAAAGATGCAAATACAATGATCAGTTTCTCTCGCTGTCTCACTCTCTACAACCTAGCTCGATCGATATCTACAATACCAATCGATCCTCATGCTTAAATAGATTTGCCTTCGAGTACTACTGACCCGACTCCAAGCGGCTGGGAGATCCAACCGGACCCTACAGCATGACAGTTGTTCTAACAAACTAACTAAAAATAGCAAAAGCCTGGTCAGCATGATCTTATCATGATCAGCATGACCTTATTACATGCATTGGTCTTATCAGACCTTCTTGGAAACACAAACAAGACCTAAAACTACTAACTGCCTTATCAAGACCAGCTGTCAGGTAGGTGCTCCTACACCACCATCCTTTGACACTATATGCCCCAGTAGTTTGCCCTGAGGCACTGTGAAGATGCACTTCTTGGGGTTGAGGGATATTCTGAAATCTTGACACTTCTTAAAGACAACTCTAAATGATCAAAATGATCAACATTTTTAGAGAAAATAGTGAGGTCATCAAGATAAATCAAAATGATTTTGTTTATGAGCTCCCCAAATGCTACATCCATTGCTCTTTGAAAAGTGGCCCCAGCATTTGAAAGGCCAAATGGCATCTTGGCATATGCAAATGTTCCCCATTTTGTAGTAAATGCAGTCTTATGTTGGTCTTCATCAGCCAACCAAATCTGATTGTATCTAGAGAAACCATCTAGCAAGGAAAATCTCTCTGATCCAACCACAGTCTATAAAATTTGCTCCATAGAGGGCAGGGGATAATGATCTTTCAAGGACACTCTATTCAGATCCCTGAAGTCTACACAGAGCCTTATCTCACCATTATTTTTCCTGACTGGCACTAGATTGGATACCCAGGTTGAGTGTTTGATTGGAAAAATTATTTTTGATTCTAAGAGCTTTTGTAACTCATCCACCATTAGAGGTTCAATCCTTGGATTTATTGGCCTTTGCTTCTGTCTGACTGGTTTAGACCCTTCAGTAAGCTCTATGGTGTGCTGAATGATATTTTTGTTATAGCCATGAAGGTCTTCATAGGTCCAGATAATAACTCTATCATATCTTTCACACAAGTCAATTAGTCTTTCCTCTTCCTCTGGGGTTGTGGAATTTCCAATTTTCAACTTCCTTCCTTCACTAACCTGGATTTTAGAATAATCTGCTTTATCTGCTTGAAACCTCTTTTTCTCTAAGCTTACATCCTCTAGGTCAAATAAGTTTTCTAAGGTAATCAGTCCTTTAGGGAGCTTATTTGACTTCAATTGAATAATTTGATCACCATATGCTTTTTCAATTTTGGGTTGTAACTGATCAGCAAACTCTCCCGACTGTTGCAAAAATGAGAGCACTTGAAAATCATTTTCAAAGACTTGCCAATTTTCATCATTGTCTAGGATCGTTGGCCTTACTATAACTTTGACTGACTCATTGTTGACCAATAGATTGGTTGCTGGATCAAACTGTGAGCCAATCTGTGCCATTCTATCTGCCTCAGAATTTTGGGCTCTAGGGACTACTTCAATATTGAAAGCTTCAAAACCATCTATTAGGTCCCAAATTCTGTGCCTATAAGATCTCATTCTTACATTTTTGGCTACTGCCTTTTCTCTAATTTGTTTCACCACTAGTTCTGAATCTCCTTTTACTATCAGATTCTTTACTCCATTTTTCTTGGCTAACATGAGTCCATGCACCAAGGATTCATACTCAGCATCATTATTGGTACAAGCAAATTGAAAATGGATGGCCCTTAAAATTTTCTCACCATTTGGGGCAGTAAGGCAAATTCCTGCTCCAGCACCATTTTTACTTCTAGCCCCATCAAAATTTAGAGTCCAGATTTCTGAGTCCTTTTCAGATTCTTGAGTCTGTGGTGTTTCTTCCCTTAAAACATTTGGGATTTCATGGTCTTCATCAAATATGACATAAGTGCCTAAACCAGTAGAGTCATAATTTCCATAGGGGTCACTTTTCATCATAGTCAACAACTGATTGTTCTCTTCCTCCTGTTGGTCATGTTCAGTCCAGTCCCCTAACTCTTCAACAAAGATTCTCTCTTCTTTATTCAACATAGCATGGGTTGCCTCTAATTTTGGGGTTGTTTCATTTGTAATGTGATCCTTAGATAATGACTCAGATAGTATTTTTATTTTTGTCCCATATTTGGTCCTTAGAATGAGGTGAGACCAATCAAGTGACATATAACCTCCTATCTTGGCTATAAAATCTCTGGATAGACATAGGCCAAATACAGGAGGAATATCTATGACTACCACATCCTGATTTACAATTATATTAGGGCAAGTATACAATTGCAATGGGAGTTGTTTAATTTTCCCTATTGTTTGCACTGATTTCCCATCCAACTACATAACTCCTCTAGTAAGTGGCTCATACTTTATCTTTAAAGCATCTGCTATTTATTTTGGCATTACTGTAGTACTGGCCCCAGAGTCTATCATTGCATTATGTAACAATTTCTTCCCAACTATCAAAGTCAAATAAAAGGGCTCTGGTTTGGATTTACCTACCTCAAGTGCATTGTTCAAAAGGGTCGTTGTCTATAGAGGTACAATACCTTTGAGCTGTAGCTTTTCTTTATCAGCGGGTCCTCCTTTGGCACCAGTATGTTTAGGCACCTCTTGGCCCCACAGAGCTTCTTGAAATAGTGTCTTTTGCTCAGGAATAGCTAGCATGTCCTAGATTGATACATGCGCTAGTGTCCTTTTTAGTTGATCCACCATGTTCACAGGTCCTAACGCTTGGGCTTTTGAGTAATAAGGATACCTTGCTTTTTCTTGAACTTGTCCAGAGGCTACTTGATTCTGCACAGGCTGGGGCATTTCTTGTCTAGCAGCTGTGTTTGGGTGTCCTTGAAATGGAGGGCCCCCCATGATTTCATTATTTGTGACTTCAGGCTATTCCATCATTCTCCTCTTGGCTCTAGTATAGTAATCTGATTGTACCAATGGCTTCTTGGAAGTAGATGCTTCATTCAAGAACACTGATTCTTCATCTTCAATCCATGAAAATAAAGCATGTTCAGTGGCTATTTCCTCTTCATGTTGTAAGGACATTCCTTGCATCTGAGCCACCAGGGCTGCATTTTGTACACCAGGAGACTGATATGACAGAGTGTCAGAGGTTGCAAATTGTCCTTCTACTCCTCTCTGCTCTGCTATCTTTTGCTGTAAATTTCCTCTGGGGTAGTCCCTGGGCATATGGGCATTGTTGCAAGGAAAACACCAAGCATTTGTGCTATCTGCAAAATTATTTTTCCCTAGAACCATCTCCCTGTTGGGATTAGGAGGAACAGTCTACAAGGGTGTAGGAACTATGACTAGCTGATTTGATGGTTGAGGGTTAGCTTGCCTTTGAAAGCCTTGATACTGATTTGGTTGAAAGGGAGGTCTATTTCCTTGGTATCCTTGATATTGGGGTTTTGGATAAGGATCATGTTGTCTCTTCAGATTGATTATCTCATTTGAAAAGGTTCTTAAAATGTTCTTGACATCATCCATTTCAGATGATTGAACAAGGGGAGTTACTTTAGTAGGTTGTTAAGGAAAAGAATACATGGACATAGGTGGGGTCGTAGGATTAGGAGCTTCTTGAGGCAATGGCAAGGTAATTTCTGGGAACATGGGCATAGGAGGCCTTGGGGGTAGTTTTCCAGCATCTATTAAGTTGTTTTCAGCCTTGATTGCATACTCATAAGCTTCTAGTAGTGTCTGACCTCCAAGGGACTGGATCATCACTAATATATCTGAATTCAAAGCTTTAAGGTAAAATACAATAGCCATACCTGGTAATGGTCTTGCTATAGCAGGAATTCTCTCCCAAGTCTTTTGAAATCTTGAATTGAAGTCGGTCATTGCTTCTTGTGGTGCCCTCTTAATAGTGATCAATTGTTGTAGCAAAGAAGATTTATCACCCTTCTCTTTAAATCTTGCAAAGAAGGCATCACCCAACTGATCCCATGTAGAGATTGTGTTTGGGGTTAAAGATCTATACCAGTCCAGAGCCTTCCCCTTGAAAGAAGCTGCTAACAATCTTATGGCCACATTCTGTTGAGTGATCACATGTACTGCACAGACATCAGATACATCTTGCAGATGCTCCTCAGGTGTCTTGAAATCTTCCCCACTGAATTTAGGCAGAGCTTTCAGAGCATTAGCTAGGATAGGATCCCAAGTGGCTGGTGGTACTAGGAGAATCAGAGGACTGCTAGTGTTCCAATTCGCATAATTCCTTGGGGCTACAGGTGCTCCCATGTTAGCTCTTGGTGCTGCTGCAAACTGATTGACTCTTCTCCTTGGATTAGCTATCAGTGGTGGCAAAAGAATCCCTGGATTAGTAGCAGATTGAGATCTTGTTATAGGTCCACAGTTCTGACTTTTTGTGGCTTTCTAGTTCATACAATCTTGATAGAAACTTCAAGAAATGGTCCCACCGGGGCGTGCCAAAAACTGTTGATGTGTAAAATTACACAGGTTCCAACACCAATATGGGAAGTTTCAGGAATGTAGGACTTGCGACCCGAAACAAGCTCCAGATTTTAAAGAAGCTGTCTCTTCTCTATTTTAAATGGGTTTTGGGAAAAGGGTAGAAATTAACAGAAATAAATTTACAGTTAAAGTAAATCTATCTATGGCGATGCGCCTGAATAATAAGTATCTCTCTCAACTTAAGCACAGTGAAGCTATCCTCAAGATTCAGTTATGTTAAAGAGCAAATGTTGCATGATTAACATTAACAGATATAATGAATAACTCAAAAGGCTCAGAAACAGACAATTTACAATGACACAGAAAAATATTAGCCAAGGCACAAAACTCTATCTTTCTCATTAATTTTCCAACAATATAAGAGGCACATATACATGCATAGTTACATTTACTTTTTGAATCAAGAATAACAAACTAAAAGCAAAATGATATTACTGGTCACAACAAAAAGTCTCAAACTCTCTTGAATCTCTGATAGAAAATATCTCTAGCAAAATTGTCTATGAATCGATCCCCTAACCTATTATCACTGTTACATATTTATAGCATAGGATCGGCTCTAGATTACCTGCACGATCAAATCCCAACGGTCTAACTGAACTAGAGATAATTGGAAGTGTCTAACAATTGAAATCTTTTGGATTTGCAAACAGTTACAATAACTGCAAGTCCATTGGCTGTGGCAAAATATGCATGGTGCGTCCCCTTCTATAAAGAACAGACACCTGGCAGCTTACGCAGCCTCTGAAACAATAAACTCTGAGACACATGGAAGCATCTACAATACTTAGAAACAATACATGTCTTGCTCCACAACTTTTACTTAACTGTGTCTTTTATATTCGAGAGGGCTCCGCCTGTGACATCTGTCGCAATCTGTGGCTCTGAAAACTTAAATCATATTAGAAATGGGACCCATGACCCTCTTCTTATTAGCTTTTAAAATAGGGATAGGTGGCAGCGTCTGTAGCAATAGCTATCTGGTACGTGGTGGCTTCCGCAGCCTTCTTGAAACATTACAAACCCTTTGAAACTCATGTGGAGGCTGACACTTGGCGGGCTCCGCATCACCGAAGAAATATTTATAACCGTTGGGGCACAACTTTTACTTGGGCGCCACATCAACCACGTGGCGTTCTTCGCATCATTAGCTTTTAAAACTGGGGCCTACCACCATTTATTACTTGCATCGAATGATACAAAAATAGATACGCAGAAACTGACACTTGGCAAGCTCCGCGGTTATCATCAAATACACATGGCTCCCTCTGCAGGCACTATGAAACTTTATAACTATGTCCTCGTTGATGACACATGGGGTCTTCCACTTTACTTGATACTCCATACTGGGGTCCACCCTTCTCCTTCACTTAACATTAAACATATAGAAACGAGCACGCAGAAACTGACACTTGGCGAGCTCCGCAGCTACCATAAAAGACACATGGCCTTATCCGCGCTTATACTGAAACTTTATAGGGAGTGCCTCCACTGATGACACATGGCACCCTCCATGAGAATGAGACTCAAAACTATATAGAAACATTTAATCCACGTGGCACGATCCACTGCAAGGATATAACTTAGAAACAAAAGCGGCTCGAAACAGGTGCTCGACACTTGGCAAACTCTGCGGCACGGCAAAAAGAAAACCTGTAGCAATAGTGACTGAAACCCTGGTAAAACCTTCGCGGCCATTCTCAGACACATAACTGAAGCTCGCGGGCACACTGAAAAATAAAATGTAGAGTTTTATACTCTACAGTTTGCATGTATTTTGCCATTTTGTTTTCTCCACTTCTCAAGGAAAAGTATTTATGGTTGGTAGTTATCTTCAAGTCATATCAGAGGATCTTGGTATGAAGCTTGACAAAGTAGAATTTGGCATGCTTGGAACAGCTAAGAAGATAGGTAAACATAGTAGTATCCTTGTATATAGGCGTATAATGTTGCTATCATCCATGGACAAGGTTTTTGTTGTGTTGTTACTCAAATTATTTTTATCATTTTAACATTTTGTTTTATGATAAGATTAGTGTTGTGTGGTTACACAACACGCCCCATTTTGACTTGGCAAAACAGGGACCCAACTTTTGTTTTGGCTTGTGTTGTCTGTTTCTGGCGGTTTGGTAAAAATAAGTCAGGTGCATCATCATCATGAAGGTCAGGATGAGGTAGGTCATCATCATGAGGTTAGTTTGTCAAAGTTCATATTTTGTTTCTATGACTTCATGGTTAGAATGAGTTTGAAATTCCATGCAGGTTTGCCTTTTACATCACCCGAAAATTCGTCCATATGAAGGAGTTATGAGCAGTCAAAGTTTTGGTCAAACCTGATAATTGCTGTATGATGAACATCATCATCATGATATTTGAAAAGCTCTCCGATAATATCCTGAGGTCGAAACATCCGGACGTCAAGTTTAAGTCGTAGTAATCTTTTCCCGTCGAGCGGTCTTTTGTGTCGCCAAAGGTCATCATCATGATCTTACTCTATCACCTGATAAAAATCATGCAGTCCCGAAACATCCGGACGTCAATCTTAAGTCATAGTGAGCTTTTCCCGTCAAGCGACCCTGGAAACTTCATCATCATCATGATATTCTAACATCATCAGCATCATGATATTCCAACATTGCGAGCATCATGATATTTAAAATCACCCGATGTGATAATATCATGCTGAAGATCATCATCACCTTGCTTAAGAAACCTGTCATTTGCATAATTTGCATGCGCACGACAATGTGCTGTTGAACATCATCATCATGATCTTTCATGACAGGATCACATTTCGTAATATCCTGCTGATCTCCTTTGCGTGATCATGATGATCACCTTATCTTTCGAAGCGGAGGGTAATATTTCATTCCTTAGTCTTGTTGACATCATCATCATGATCTGTCTCTACCCGACAGTTCGTAATATCCTCCTGCCGAGAAGTATAAACTTTTGCGAATATGATGATGACGATGACGTCACCATCACCTTTCTCCTTCGGCATGATATTTTCCAGGGTATGATCCTGTTCGCCAATGTGATGATGACGATGACGTCATGTTCGAAGATTAACGAAGGCCCGAATATCCTAATCATCATCATCAAGACTTTCAGCAGGATCATATTTTAGATCACCCAGTGTGAATATGATGATGATGATGTTCATCATCCTGATCTTCCAGGCAGGTTACCTTCTCCGAAAAAGGGGTCATTTTGCATTCATCAACCTGATCATCTTCCTTAGAGGTGACCCGATATTCCATTTATCTCCTGCTCTTAACGAAGCATGGCGGTGACGTCATCCCTTTGCATTTTAACGAAGCCTGATGATGACGATGACGTCATCATGATATTCCTCAGCGGCAGGATCATTTTCCAAGTCCTCCTGTTTGTCTTCATCATGATGGTGATGACGATGTCTTTCTTTCCCGAATATGCAAAAAACAAAACATCCTGATGTGCTTTTCCTCAGAGCATTCGGAGGAGAGGAGCATCATATTTCACAATATCCTGCGGCTAGATACAGAGGGCATATAGTTGGTCATCCTCATGATTTTTTGGCGTCGGTATAACTGTTGCCGTCGGCCTAAGGTAAAACTGTCACCCTGATCATATGTAGTCACGCCGATGCAAATATGATGATGATGCAAGGCCGGATTCTAAGGATGGTTGAAGGGCGATTTTTTCCTTGTATAATTTAAGATCATCATGATCATATTTTGAACCCGATATACAAGAAAATGGGCAAAAACATGAAGCGATGGAAATTTGGAGCCCGATTGCCTGTAGCTGCACATTTTTGGGGGCTTGTTTAATAAAATGTTAAATTCCTGTTGTTTATCATCATGATGATGAACTTAATGTTTGTCTGTTTACTTGCAGGAAGTCATCATGATGCTGCTGAAGCTGAGCGTGGAAATCATGATGATGCTGCTGAAGCTGAGCATTACAAAGTTGCGCATGGAGGCAACATGAGCCAGAAATGAGGAGGATATTGTCAAATATGCTGTTCGCCAGCTGGAGACCGAATCAAGTTGAAGATGCTGGAATATTATGTGCCAGCTGTACATTTGCTAACTGGCGAAGCATGTGCTTTTCATCTGGACCGCTAATTGCTATGAGAGGATCCTAATCCTTGGATCATTGTAACCGTTTTTGGCATTTGCTCTATATAAAGGCCAGAGCCTAAAACATTAAAGGGAGATATACATTAGAATACACAGACGCATATGGCGCAAAGAGTCAATTACTAGAGAATAAGTTAGGAGATCGGATTACTGAGACTAATGAGGATAGAATTGTTGAAATGTCAAGGTTCTTTCTTCAGATCACTGTAAATGTACCTGTTCTTGAGCATACTGAATGAATATGAAGTTCCAGATTACATCCTGATTGTAAATTTTACGTAATCTTTCTGTTGATTTCTGGATATGTACTGGTGAATGCTGTGTTCAACTGGAAGCGCTTTCATTTCATTACATGTTGTTGTCAACTTTCCTTTGAAGCTTTGCACTAGATCATGCGGATTTGTGGAATGTCCTGGTGAAGTATGATTTCTAGTTTTTCTTCTTTTCATTGCAAGTATGGGAGCTTGTATGTGGATCAGTGATCTAAGTCCAGTAATTTTGGGAATCTCATTCTCTACCCTTTTCCTTTTTTCAATTTCATTAATTCATCACCATAACTGCAAATCATGATAAATAACAAGCAGAAACAGTGAAATATGCTGAAATCCCGTAGGTAACTGAAGATCCTTAGCATATTTGAGTTAAATGCATGTAGTACTGAAAATATCATGCAAAGAATCATAGATAATGATAGAAATCATGCAAATATCGGCCTGTATGCACATTATTTGACTAAATTTACAGTGCAGAGGTAGAATTGTTGGAGCTTATGCAGAGCGAACATCCAGAGCAGGATATTTGAAGATGATGATGATGAACAGTGCAGAAACACGTAAGGCCCCTGAATGGAAAATAGCAACACACATCAACCACTGAGTAACGTCAGTAGATTAAGACCTAATCAACGGAGACTTGGGATCATGAATTCTTTGAATTCATCGTATCTTTCAAGATGAGTAAAGGTTGTTGTGTAACTTTTATTCTATGTTTGCGAATGACTAACATCATGACCAACATAAATTGGCGCTAGAAGGAGGGCCAAACTGGAAAAGACACCATTGTTTCAGTCATCATTCATTTTATGCAGGCTCCTCGCTTCTAACGCAACATAAATTGGCGCTAGAAGGAGGGCCGGATAATAGATCCTGTTCCTGAACAAATATTTTTTTGGATTTTCTGCAAATATTGCATAAATATTTCAGCATTTCAGTTAAATGTCTGCAAATATCTCTTACCTGAGATGTTTTGGTTGCACCTTTGCAAAGATCTAGCCCAAAGCATCAAATATTTGTTTGATTTTTTGGACTTTCAAAGTTTTAATCTGAGATATGATAGATCTCCTTAAAATTGCAAAATACTAAAGAAATTTGAAGAATAGAATCTCATTTTGATGGATGTATATGAAAATAATGGTCAAATTAACATTCCTTTATTTCAGGAAACTTTGAGTAGGCAGCTTTACCCTCACAATTTGTCTAACTTTGGTTTATCTACCTGTTGCAGGATACACCAGACTACAGAACACAGTGAAATAAATTGCTTAACTTTCCTTACAAGGTTGGATTTATATTTGAAAGGACTAATATTCTTTCTGGATGTGTTCAGGGTTGAAATTTGCCAAGAAAATAAAGAAGCCTGCCAGGGAAATGAAGAAATTCTGGAGCAACAAGCAGATGCAGCACCAGAAGTTATTAATTGTCCAGACACTGAAGTGGACAGATCTGAAGATTTTCAATTATACTTGTCTAGAAATATACAGTGTAGTCAAATATTAGGTTTGCCCATTGATGATGTCTTGATTGAAAGCTGGTGCAGATTACATGATGAAGAGCATTCAGAGAGAGATTGCTACCCTTGCTTGGTCATGTTGAAAAAGATTCTAGAAAATACAATAGCTGAGTCAGTTCCAGAAGGTAATGAAGAGGAAACATCTTTCCTAGATTCATTTTATGGTGAGATTGATAGGAGTTCTCTACTTCCTAATACAAGTAAGGATCAGTCAGTATGCAGGTATGAATCTTGTGAAAATTTTAGAGAAGAAATCACTTATCAGGATAATATTTTTTATTCTGATCCTAATACTTTTGATAAAGAAGATGAAACATCTTTCCTGGAGTCATTCTATGGTAAAGAGAAGTGTAAACAGATAGTAGAGCAATTTAAATGCACTCCTGATGATGAAGTTCCTATGATGGTAACTCAGGGAGCCATAGAGAAGAAAATAAATGCTGATTTACTACCTGACCTTTTTGAATTAAATGATCAAATGCAAGAATGTTGCAGGTTAAAGGAACCAGATCCTCTAATAGATAGAAAATGTGAATTATTTAATGAACAATTCCTGAAAGATGAAGATGTAGAAGACTTTGGAGTTGTTGTGCATAATCAGATGTCACTCCAGAAATATTTTGAAAATGAAACAGGGGAGTGTCCTCACCAAGTGAAAGTTGTTTCTCCTTTACAGTCAAATGATTTAGAAATAATAAATTTCTGTATATCAGGTTGTGATAATAAAGATACTTATTTAGACACTGATGTGCAGGAAATTGAAGAAAATATTGAGAAGTTTCCTGAACTGGAGGATAAACTGAACATCCAGAATGGAGGGATAAGGTTGGATAAAGATGAAGAATTAACACATCAAAGGTCATACATCCTTCAATTCGAAGAGGGACCAGGCACTGAGCCAAGCAGTGAAAATATAATGACAAATGGAAGCCAACTGCCAATGAAGAAGCATGTCCAGCAAAGCCAGAAATACACCAGGTTGTATTTCTCCTTTCCACAGTAAATGATGTTGAATACCATTTTGATTATGGAAATTCAGAAGATAAGACATGCATATGGATTAATCATGAACATGATGAGCTTCCTCAGTTGCTGATCATCAAGAGTTGTTCTGTTGAATACAGTGAATTTAGAATACCAGAATATTCTTCAGGATATAAAGATAAACTTGCTAGGTTGAGAACCATAACTAATACCCTGATGCTCCTGCACAATCAAAAGAAGTATGCAAATTCAGGTGTCCTTAGGTCTTTTTCTAGTTTTTGTTTGCCTAGTAGTGGTTTGTATATAATTTTGTAGGTTAGTTGTTTGTACAGTCTGCTTGTTTGTTTTGCTTTCTTGTTCTGTTCCTGTTGTTTCCTTTTTGTAGGTTAGTTGTTTGTATAGTGTTGTTTCTGTTTTGTGTTGTTTTGGTTGAGTTTTGTTTTGGTAAGTCAGGATGATGCACTTCATCACCTAAGAGAATAACTAAATTGTTAGGATTCAAGTGATGAGATCAGATTTAGATATAGATTGTAATTCATTCTGATAAATACTCATGATCAGGTTTTATGATGTCTTTTCATCAGGGTACCTTTTCTTGTCCAAAGTGAATCAAACACAATGAAACACCTAACAGCCTTGGGCTTGTTGAAGATATGAGTATAGGTGTTAAGTGAAAAATCTAAAGGGACTCCCTTGCTACCAATACAATCTCCAACCTAAAGCTGCAAGTGGCTACACCTTGTACGAATGAGCTGACATGATGATATCAAATATAAGTATATAAATAGAAAATATATAAACAATAAACTTAGGCCATCTAAGTAACTCTACCGGGGCTATGGACGCCTGCTGGCAGTGGAGCCCTACTTAGGGAGATTGTATAGATAACCTTGCCGGGGCTATAGACGCCTGCTGGCAGCAAGGCTCTATCCAGGTTGGCTATGAGGGATGATCTCCAACTATGTAGTTTAACACCAGTTACTTATGTTTTCAACTTACTTTCAAGATGAGGATAATTAATCATATGCACACACATGATCCTTTGTTAGCACTGTTACCTTGATGAGACTTTATCATTCAAAGATCATGATGATTTTATTTAGAAGGAATTAGAATATTATAGATGAATAGGATCATATCACTTGAATTATTTGAATTTTGTTGTTTTCTTTGGTGGCAAGTTGTTGTGTGGTTACACAACATGCCCCATTTTGACTTGGCAAAACAGGGACCCAACTTTTGTTTTGGCTTGTGTTGTCTGTTTCTGGCGGTTTGGTAAAAATAAGTCAGGTGCATCATCATCATGAAGGTCAGGATGAGGTAGGTCATCATCATGAGGTTAGTTTGTCAAAGTTCATATTTTGTTTCTATGACTTCATGGTTAGAATGAGTTTGAAATTCCATGCAGGTTTGCCTTTTACATCACCCGAAAATTCGTCCATATGAAGGAGTTATGAGCAGTCAAAGTTTTGGTCAAACCTGATAATTGCTGTATGATGAACATCATCATCATGATATTTGAAAAGCTCTCCGATAATATCCTGAGGTCGAAACATCCGGACGTCAAGTTTAAGTCGTAGTAATCTTTTCCCGTCGAGCGGTCTTTTGTGTCGCCAAAGGTCATCATCATGATCTTACTCTATCACCTGATAAAAATCATGCAGTCCCGAAACATCCAGACGTCAATCTTAAGTCATAGTGAGCTTTTCCCGTCAAGCGACCCTGGAAACTTCATCATCATCATGATATTCTAACATCATCAGCATCATGATATTCCAACATTGCGAGCATCATGATATTTAAAATCACCCGATGTGATAATATCATGCTGAAGATCATCATCACCTTGCTTAAGAAACCTGTCATTTGCATAATTTGCATGCGCACGACAATGTGCTGTTGAACATCATCATCATGATCTTTCATGACAGGATCACATTTCGTAATATCCTGCTGATCTCCTTTTGCGTGATCATGATGATCACCTTATCTTTCGAAGCGGAGGGTAATATTTCATTCCTTAGTCTTGTTGACATCATCATCATGATCTGTCTCTACCCGACAGTTCGTAATATCCTCCTGCCGAGAAGTATAAACTTTTGCGAATATGATGATGACGATGACGTCACCATCACCTTTCTCCTTCGGCATGATATTTTCCAGGGTATGATCCTGTTCGCCAATGTGATGATGACGATGACGTCATGTTCGAAGATTAACGAAGGCCCGGATATCCTGATCATCATCATCAAGACTTTCAGCAGGATCATATTTTAGATCACCCAGTGTGAATATGATGATGATGATGTTCATCATCCTGATCTTCCAGGCAGGTTACCTTCTCCAAAAAAGGGGTCATTTTGCATTCATCAACCTGATCATCTTCCTTAGAGGTGACCCGATATTCCATTTATCTCCTGCTCTTAACGAAGCATGGCGGTGACGTCATCCCTTTGCATTTTAACGAAGCCTGATGATGACGATGACGTCATCATGATATTCCTCAGCGGCAGGATCATTTTCCAAGTCCTCCTGTTTGTCTTCATCATGATGGTGATGACGATGTCTTTCTTTCCCGAATATGCAAAAAACAAAACATCCTGATGTGCTTTTCCTCAGAGCATTCGGAGGAGAGGAGCATCATATTTCACAATATCCTGCGGCTAGATACAGAGGGCATATAGTTGGTCATCCTCATGATTTTTTGGCGTCGGTATAACTGTTGCCGTCGGCCTAAGGTAAAACTGTCACCCTGATCATATGTAGTCACGCCGATGCAAATATGATGATGATGCAAGGCCGGATTCTAAGGATGGTTGAAGGGCGATTTTTTCCTTGTATAATTTAAGATCATCATGATCATATTTTGAACCCGATATACAAGAAAATGGGCAAAAACATGAAGCGATGGAAATTTGGAGCCCGATTGCCTGTAGCTGCACATTTTTGGGGGCTTGTTTAATAAAATGTTAAATTCCTGTTGTTTATCATCATGATGATGAACTTAATGTTTGTCTGTTTACTTGCAGGAAGTCATCATGATGCTGCTGAAGCTGAGCGTGGAAATCATGATGATGCTGCTGAAGCTGAGCATTACAAAGTTGCGCATGGAGGCAACATGAGCCAGAAATGAGGAGGATATTGTCAAATATGCTGTTCGCCAGCTGGAGACCGAATCAAGTTGAAGATGCTGGAATATTATGTACCAGCTGTACATTTGCTAACTGGCGAAGCATGTGCTTTTCATCTGGACCGCTAATTGCTATGAGAGGATCCTAATCCTTGGATCATTGTAACCGTTTTTGGCATTTGCTCTATATAAAGGCCAGAGCCTAAAACATTAAAGGGAGATATACATTAGAATACACAGACGCATATGGCGCAAAGAGTCAATTACTAGAGAATAAGTTAGGAGATCGGATTACTGAGACTAATGAGGATAGAATTGTTGAAATGTCAAGGTTCTTTCTTCAGATCACTGTAAATGTACCTGTTCTTGAGCATACTGAATGAATATGAAGTTCCAGATTACATCCTGATTGTAAATTTTACGTAATCTTTCTGTTGATTTCTGGATATGTACTGGTGAATGCTGTGTTCAACTGGAAGCGCTTTCATTTCATTACATGTTGTCAACTTTCCTTTGAAGCTTTGCACTAGATCATGCGGATTTGTGGAATGTCCTGGTGAAGTATGATTTCTAGTTTTTCTTCTTTTCATTGCAAGTATGGGAGCTTGTATGTGGATCAGTGATCTAAGTCCAGTAATTTTGGGAATCTCATTCTCTACCCTTTTCCTTTTTTCAATTTCATTAATTCATCACCATAACTGCAAATCATGATAAATAACAAGCAGAAACAGTGAAATATGCTGAAATCCCGTAGGTAACTGAAGATCCTTAGCATATTTGAGTTAAATGCATGTAGTACTGAAAATATCATGCAAAGAATCATAGATAATGATAGAAATCATGCAAATATCGGCCTGTATGCACATTATTTGACTAAATTTACAGTGCAGAGGTAGAATTGTTGGAGCTTATGCAGAGCGAACATCCAGAGCAGGATATTTGAAGATGATGATGATGAACAGTGCAGAAACACGTAAGGCCCCTGAATGGAAAACAGCAACACACATCAACCACTGAGTAACGTCAGTAGATTAAGACCTAATCAACGGAGACTTGGGATCATGAATTCTTTGAATTCATCGTATCTTTCAAGATGAGTAAAGGTTGTTGTGTAACTTTTATTCTATGTTTGCGAATGACTAACATCATGACCAACAATTAGTTGTTCTTTATTCTAAGTGACTATCTCTTAGGATGATACTATAATTCTTGATGGAGGTGGTGACAAAAAAGCAATTGAAGAGAGATGTGAGCAGGTGAGTTTTATTAGAGTGAAGCGTGATAATATTTTTGTAAGGCTCTAATGCTTGGTGACAATAGAGCTGATAAGAGATTTGTGTTGGTATGCTTTGCATGGCTGACAAAATATTTGGTAACAGATCTGTACTAATATTGAAGAAAGCACATCTGATTATGACAAAGAAAATCTCCAAGAGAGGTTGGCAAAGCTATCAGGAGGAGTTGTTCTCAAGGTTTAACTTATAATCAAACTGTGATCAATTGTCTAAAGATAATTTTCAATATTTTCAAATTAGGATGATACATTGTATCTAGATTTTTTTGATGGTCTTTTTTATTTATAAATTTAGATTGGAGGACCCAGTGAGCTTTAAGTTGGAGAGAAAAAAGATAGTCACTGATGCATTGAATGCAACAAAGGTAGTAATAGAGAAGGGCATTTTACTAGGTAAAGAAATTTGTAAATTTCATTAAAGCATTAGAGATGGCAATATTTTTGTTAGGAAGGTTATAGCTCTGTGCTTACTAGAAAATACATTCTAGGTGGTGGTGTTGCTCTTCTCTATGCAACAAAAGAACTTGATACAATTCCTACGGCAAACTTTGACCAGAAGATTGGAGTTCAAATAATTTAGAATGCATTGTAGGTATAAATTACTAACCTACACTTTCTTTTGTTTATGTCTAGAAATAGGCTTTATCTCAGTGTTTAATCATTCATTTTTTCTATTTTTTGAAGTCTCCTATACATATAATTGCTTCCAATGCTGGTGTCAAGGGTGTTGTTGTAATGGGAAAACTACTGGAACAAGAGAATCTTGATTATGGCTATGTTGTTACTAAATGTGCACTTAGAATATGGGCATATTATGTTCTTAGTACTTAACATTATAAAGTTTGATGATCTTTGAAATTGATGATTTTTTTACTAAATTGATAAAGCTCCTTTAGTTGTTGGTCAGTTGCTTGATGATGATTGTCCTGAGAACTTCATCAAAGGTCTTATTCTTTTTGTTCATTCTCTCATTCCTGTTGAACCACTTGTTGAAGAATGTGAGAAAAAGGTAATGTATAAAATATCCAAAGCTATTTTTTAATTTCCATAAGGTTTATATTAAGCTAACAGTTCTTGTTTTGTCTTTGTTTATTCCAGGAACCAGCTTCGATTGTTGACACAATTTTTAGAGCATCTTGTGAGTGAAGGAAGTCAGAATGTACATAGGACCCTTAGGCTTCATGTATGGGATGAGATATAGGACCCTTATGCTTCATTTTTCAAGTAGTTCTTTCATGTAGTTTTGGAGTTGTACAAGAAAAAAATAGAGCATTGTAACTCAGTTTTCTCAGTCACAGCACTGAGAAACACACTTTGTAACACATTTTTCAAAGCAAAGACACATATTTAAGTCTTGTATCTGTTGTAAGAACAAATTTTCTCAATAAAATTTTAGTATTTTGCCTTCTTAATAGTTGTTTCATTATGTGCAAATGAATGATTGATTATGTTTTTCTGTGTTTTATGTTTAAACCTCAAAAGCATTGTCTCATTTCCAACACTTTTAGGTAGAAATTAGTGAACAAAAACAATTAAATAAACTACCAATTGACTAAATATACTACCACTTGATAGAGTAGTGAATAAATATGACTAAATATAATGATTATGCAATTAATAAACAATGTAACAATATACTACCAGTTGACAGAAATTAGTGAACAAAAACAATTAAATAAACTACCAAATTGATCAAAATGATGATTAAAATTGATGACTAAATACAATACCAATGGATGGAAATCAATGAATAAAAATGACTAAATAAGTGACCAGTTAACAACAATCAATGACTAAATTAATGACTAAATATATCAGTGAATAAAAAATGACTAAATAAGTGACCAGTTTACAACAATCAATGACTAAATTAACGACTAAATATACTACCAAATCAATCAATCAAAACAACCAATAAATGACTAAAAATGGTTTAGTCATCAAGTCGGTCGCATTATAAATGACTGACAATAAACTACTAATGGTCACCTGACCATGTTTAGTCATTTATATGTAGTTTTTAGTAGTTTTTTAATCATATATTGCTATTTTTGTACTAGTGTCAATACCCAGTTATGGGTTTGGGTATAAAGTGCATGTCATGGTGAGGAGATACCCACTTATGCTATGAGGAGGTAGTGCCCTCATATTGACACTCCAGGTCCTAGCCACCTAGGTCTCTCTTTCTTCTTTCCACCATTGGAGTTAGACTCAGCATGTGATGTATTCATGGTCATTGGAATTAGCAAGTGAAATTTTTAAACAAGATTAACATTAAACTCATTGGGTAATAAAAATTAATAACAAGATCATCTAGACCAAACCTTCTATCATGGTGACTCAATACCCAATTATGGGTTTGGATATAAAGTGCATGTCGTGGTGGGAGATACCCACTTATGCTATGAGGAGGTAGTGCCCTCATTTATGCTACGAGGAGGTTATTGCCCGAGTCATATTGAAACTCCAGGTCCTAGCCACCCAGGTCTCTTTCTTCTTTCCACCATCGAAGTTAGACTCAGCATGTGATGTATTCCATGTACTTGTTTTTGCATTGTGATGTTGAAGCATGATTATATTGTGTTGTTGGATATACTTGATGTTTGGCATGTGTGAGCCTTATCTCCCTTGTTTGGGGTGAGTGTGTATTCTTCCCATGTGACCACCTCTTTAGTACAGTTGGGTGGGACTGAGGGCACCACATGGTTTGGTGGTGCTATACTACTATTGGGGACTCAGGTTTTTTGAGAGTAGCTTGGAGTTTGCAATTATGGTGTGGATTCCTTTCTTGATTTATTTTGATTATCATGTTGTATTGTATTGATTTAAGGGATAACTGTATAAATTTAAGGACGTTAGTGTCCTAGCTTTGTAACCATTTATTATAGCATTGATATTAATTGATCCTCCTGATGATGAGGACTTGTAAACCATCCACATATGTGGTGGTATTCCATTTATTGGTTTGGTGTTCCGATGTTGGTGTCGAAGGCACGTTTCGATTCACTATGCTTTTCCTTTATTGCAATTTTGCAACAAATGATACAAAAACAATAAGTCATATTTTGGTGCTTATAAAGAACTCATTTTTGGAAAATGTGTAATCATATTGATGCTAAATAACATTTTGAATCATCGTAGTCATTTTCACCCAATTCTAGGTTGAATTACCCAAATCTAGGCCATTTTAGTAATTTCTACATGTTTGGACCTAGGTTCTGGAGGACCATAGCATTGAGCACTAGCGTCCCAGGACCCCGACACTAGGTGCTAGTGTCCTTGGACCCTAATGCTAGGTGCTAGAGTCCTGGGCAGTCGGCTCCTCCTTAGGGCTCCGTACTCTGCCCGAGTGTCCTGTTATGCTCATTCAATCCTTTTGTTGAGACTGTTGTCAGAAAATGTACTTTTTCCTCCTCGAATCAACCTAGGCTTGAATTTTGGTGTCTGTGTAATATATTCTAGAAACTTACCTCTTTTTGGTGTTGGAAAATGTAATTGAACTTTGAGCAACCTAGTTAGACAACTTTAGTTAAGTCTTCCGCTGACACCCTTTGTATGAGAACGAATGATGACTTTGTCTTGTGAGTATTACGTCACTCATGCATGTCACATGAGTGCGTGTGTAGTGTGTCAACACTTGTAATATCTTTAAACAAAAAAAATGTTTGCTGGGTGTGTGCAAGAAGTTGAGTTCACTTTTTGGCCAAAAAGTGGGTGTTCTCCCTGATTTCCAGAATTTGTCACATTTGACCTTAAAATTTGAAGCACTTAGAGATGGAATCTTAAAAAAAGTCACTAATCATAAAATGTAGTACTCAGAGTATAGTTTCCAAATATGTAATTTATTTGAATACCCAGATGATACAAATTGATTTTCAATAAGCATTTCTAAAAACCATTGTTTAAAAGTCACTTTTTTTAACTATACCATGCACGTGTACGTCATCCATATTTTGACCTAAATAATCATATTTTTCTAAATCCTTTTCGGAAAAGATTTGTAACTCACTTAAGCATGCTTTCCATATTTTTTTGTAATTTTTTGTTGAATATTTTTTTTGTTAATTTTTTTTGGCCATATTTGGTGTTTTGAAAAATCGTCATGTACATCACACATAAGATGACCTAAACTTATCATTTTTTAATTTTTTTTTTCAAATTGAAAAGAATTATCTGAAGTACGCTTTCGTACAATTTTTTTTCAAAAAATTATTTTCATAAAAAGTTATTAAAATACTAAAAAGCCCTGATAATTCAAGTTTATGGACATGTTTCATCAGAAATTAATTGAAAAATAGAAAAAATAATCTAATTGTAAAAAAAATTACATATTTGGAATCTACACTGTCTCATCTATAATGGGTTTTAATTTTGTTAACAAAAAAGGTCTTTAGACATATGCCCAAGGTCACTATTTTCTTGTGACACTTACATGACCTTCAAGTTGCAGGTCAAAGTAGGTACAAAGCTAAGGGTTGGCTCCCCAAGCCTTTTTTCCAACCTGAAACCCATAGCAAAAACTGGGCCGAAAATTCAAATTTTAAGAAACGAGATCCCATTTTGTTTTTTAATATTTTATCCCTTTATGAAACGGGATCCCGTTTCTAGAAAACAGGATCCCGCTTTTAGTTCAGGGTCTCGAAGCAAAACGAGATCTCGTTTCATAAAAAGTAGGATCCCGTTTCACTTTTCCCAATTTTGCATTTTTGGCTATGTCTGAAACTTCCACAAGAAGTGGACTCATCTTCTTTCTTTTACCCTATTCTTTTCTTTAACTGAGTTAATACCTTGGTGAAAGCTTGGCGCATTCCACTTTAATATATATTACTTAGCCTAAGTAATATATTTGCACATGGCTTTAAGCCATCTTAGGTGGTAAGGTGTCAACTTCGAGAGTTTGACACAACTCTCCAAGATATGTGTCAGCACTCCTTTGCCACTTGGTGAAAACATTCTTCCACCTCTTGTTGAGTGTTCAAGTTGACTTTTTAGTCGACTCAAACTCTTCTCCTATATGTACAACTCACCTTGTTCATAATTTTACTCCAAATTTGTGATCAACATTGGCTTAGTCAATCCTTGTTTCTAACATGGTCTTAGAGCAGAACTGAAGGTTGTTTGCTGGTTCATTTGGAGCCACAAGACAATTTGGAGGTGTGTGTAGAGCTATAGAATTTTTAAAGAAAAATCTAACTTTGGGCAAGATTTCTTCATAAAATTACTAGTATTTTAACCCCTGGTTCATGGTTTCTGACCACCATTGTTGGTGATCAAAGAGTTTTATTTGTAATAGAAGTTTATTTGCATATCAATCTGAGGGTTTGGAAGCCTGAGTGGAGGTCGTTTTAAGGTCTATGCCCTGCTTTTTGGTAGTCATGGCCTAGTGTGAGAATGATTGAAGGCTCGAAAGCCACACTTGGAAGCTATTTCAAGGCCCATGGCCTGCTATCTGGAAGGTGTGATCTAGTGTGTGAATCCTCTATTTCACATGTTTTTGTGTTTGCACGACATGTTTAGCACTTTGCAAGGTCTAATTATTTGTCTATGGCCTTGGATTTTCTTTGTGGATCACTTTTACTTTTTGGAAGGGTGAATTTCTTCTTTGCTACCTCAAAATTCCTATGTGGCTCATTATTCCTTTTGTAGGGCGTACAGAAGCTGGCAGGGGGTTAGATTTATACTTTGTAGGTTGTATTCCTTTTTTCAAGGCATTTTCAGATGTAGGAAGGGTGACCAACACACAGGGTCATGCCCTTTCATGGAAATCCCATGGCCTGGAAGTAGCCCACGCCATACCTTCATGTTAAAGAGGGCCAAACAAGCCATGCCAAACCCATGTGCCTCTATTTTCAAAAGAGGCTCTAATCAACCCCAAAATACTCTCCAATTGACCCAAAATACTATGGATTTTAGGAGATTTAATTGTGAAGAGTGGGGCATTTAGTTTGTGTAGGTCATGATCTCTTCTGCAAGGGTGATTTCTTTAGCTTGAAAGGCCAACTTTTATTTGTGGCAAACCTGCGTATTTGATAGGTGTTGGATAGTTTCCCTAATTTGGGTTTCAAATATTTTTCCCTAATTTTCTTTGTATATGCAAGGCATCATTGTAAACCCCTTTGCTATTTATTATTCTTTTTTTTTCCAAAAATAATTTGGGGCAAATTGCTTTGAGCAGGAATTAATGGTTATTTCAACCTTGTATTTACACCTAACGAAGATGAAGGGTGAGGCTCGAGTTGGCAGGAGGCCAATTCCCCCTCACAATCAAAACCATTGTATTCTATTTTCTTTTCTGATTCCAACAAGTGGTTGGAAGGCCAGGCTATAGGCATTTTTCTGATTTTAGTGCAAATGTATTAAAATAGGCTTCATTTACAATAAATTATTTGTGTTATAACTTTTGATCGATAGCTCAAAATCGAGTGCCACTTTTTTCAAAAGTTCATATTTTTTCATTTTCCATGCATTGGTCCTATTCTCATTATAAATTGCACTAAGTTATAAAGTGCCACAAATCTGGTAGGTTCACCTAATACTGAATCAGGGGGTGTATAGAGTTATGCCAAGAACACTCCCGAGTTGTGCGCAAAGCACTTCCATAGAGTCATGTCAAGAGCACTTCCTTGAGTTGTGTCTAGAACACTTCTGCACTTCTTTCAACATTTTTAGTTTAGGGGTTTAATCAAGCAATTTGGGGTTATTCACGCACTCAACTTATAAAATGCCACAAAGGGATAAAAATATTGAATTACATGGGGGGTTCATAGAGTTGTGTCAAGAGCATTTTCAAGTTGTTCTAGGAGCACTTCCACAGGGATATGTCAAGAGTACTTCCATAGAGATATGTCAAGAGCACTTCCATTACTCCATCATCTTTCGACATTTTTTTCTGCATGGCATTTACATGTCTCAAGAATACTTCTACATCACCATCACCTAATGCTACATGTGAATCCAGAGTCAATTCTTAGAGAACTTTTAGAGATTCATCACAGCAGAAGATTGATATTATTTCCTTTGCTTCTACAAATTTAATAGTTGCTTCACAAAAGGCTTCCAAAGAACCTTCAAATAATACTTCATTTTAGCCACATGGCATGCAATTTTTCACATTTCTCTCTTTTTGAGGAAAGTTTTTTTCCCATGGGATTTTCTTTCTTTCCCCACCTTATGAGAGATGCATTTGTACATGGGTACCTCATCAGGCCTAGTAGCTGGGACCCATCTTTATTGCGCCCACCTAAGTTGTTCTTAAGGGGGATTGTTAGTGTAGAAATATTAATGTTAAATTATATATTATTTAATAAGTAATTATACATATATTTCACACATGGCTTTAATCCACCTTAGGTGTTTGTGTGGTGACTTGGAGAGTTCGACACAATTCTCCAAGTTACGTGTCACCACTATGCCACTTGGTGGAGAAGGATTGCCACTACTCCTTTAGTATTGGGATCAACTTCTGATTCAACCCAATGACTCAACACTATGTCTACAACACACTTTTTTTATCAAATTACTCCAAATTTGTGATCAACATTGACTTAGTCGATCCTTGTTTCTAACGGTATTTGCATGAAAAGATAATCATGCTTTTACCATGAGGATTACCACTCATGATGGCGACCAACAAAAGGCAACTATTTTATAGCTAAGTGTGAGGCGAAAGTCTATGATGACTCTCCCAACCCCAATTTCCTTCCCATTTAGATTATTGACATGGAGACTTAGTTCGATTATAGCCAAATATCTAATAAGAACAAAGTCCCATTTACAAATTTGAAGCTTGGTGACATCACTAAGGTATTGATCACTAAATGCCAAGATGCTCAAATTCCTCTCAACACCTAGGAACAAATTAACACAACCTTGAAGGTAACTTTATATCTTTTAAACTGTGAAGAGTATTTGCACATCAAATGGCTTGATTTACATTAGGGAGTTCACATGCATGTGCATGACTAAATCTACCAATTCAATTGAATAAGGATAATGCTCATGGTGCAAGATGATGCTTCTATTCTCATTCTCAACTTCAAGAGTGGATTATAAGAACATATGTTTTTGGAATTGAAATACACCCCTTGTGACACTTGATGTTGTGCTTAATCAAGCATAATTATTAGAAGAGAATATTACTACCCATTCTATTGAGTCTTATCCTTCATTTCTTTTTTCATTCTATAACATTAATTTCTTAGTTACAAGAGCCTTATTCAAGAGAAAATTCTTCTCTTATTATTTATCCCTCTTTTGACACTAAAAAATATAGTAATTTTTTAAATTATTTTGAAAGGAAGGCACATGAAAAATTTGTGTTTTAGATTAAAGGAGACTTTAATTACATAATCATCCTAGTTCAGAAAAGAAACATGTTTGCATCAAGACTTTCGGTCTTGATAAGGCCTATGATGAGTTGAATGGTCTTGACTCAATCTTGATGCACCATCACACTACTCCAAGTTGTTTGTTACAATTAATTTTCCACTCATGCTTACCTCACACATGCATTTCCACACATTTACCCCACTTTTTATGAGGTCAAATGTCATTAGTCCTTCCAAACCAATACAATCAATTATCACTCCCTCTACATTGGTCATGTGCTACAATCATATTTGTTGTAGTGCATGCCCCTTTATGATCTCTTCATGCTTCTACAAACCATTGGATTAAATCTCATCCAGTGATCCACATAATCTCTCTTTGACACATTAGAAACCTCTAATGATCTTGGGATGTGAAACTCCTTTGATCCTCCACATTGGTGCTAGATCTCATGACACTTACTCTTCACATATGCATATGCTCACAAAGTTTCTTGGGCCCACTACTTGCCAAGCCATCTTAGAGAAACCAATCCTATAGTATGTTATGTTATGTGCTACTATCATTTCCTTGGTCATACACCATCCATTGATCTAAGACCTCATCCTATGCTTTATCCATCCAAAGAGTCAATATGAGCTCTAACATGTTTTATGAGGTGTGCATGCCAATCACTATGCTAGGTCATCTATTTTTTAGGCCCCTCTATTGTGTCTTTCTTTCATGATCTCCCACTACTGCCATCCTCCCTTAGCATGCACATTCCACTAATGATTTGGACCCACCCCTTTCTAACTCATCCTTCATCTAGACAATGGCACAACTCCTCTTGCTAAGCACATTTGACATTATTCCAACTATGAATTGGATGTTTGATTAAATTTAATTTGATGAACCATGCATCTTGAAGGATCCATTAAGCTCTAACACTACATGGGATTATGCCAACGATTGGCCATGATCTTATCATATGGTTGCCACATTACCCCTTCTTGTGATGAGCTCAACAATGGTATGTGCCTTTCCCTTCCTCTGTATGCTTGCATAAATGCTCATATGATCCATTCTCATTGGCTTTGCCAATTTGGTTAACCCCTTCCATTCAATATACAATATTTTCTCCCTATTATGACATGTAGATCAAAGCACAATAAAGTTTGATGACTTCCTCTTCACAAAATCTCTTTATGGCCTATTCCTACACCTCTTTGTTTTGTAATGAAAATCCCAACATGATATTTTAAAATCATGAGTATGTGGAAAGATTACAAATGGATTAATTTGGTCTTTAGACCAATTAATAGGTGATATAAAGAGTAATAGGCTCAAATGATCTCCTTATTATTCCTTAGCTGAATTTGATGTATGTGCTTAATGGTTTTTAATGTTGTGATTATCTTCTCAAATTCAACACTTCCCTTCCATTGTAGGAATGTCAAGGTTGTTGACTCCTTCATATTAATGAAGTGCTAGATTCCTCATTGGATTGGAAGACTTTTTTTTATCAAAGTTCATTGGGTGGTTGAGTTTGATTAGGATGCAAATCAAGACTCAAAACTATCTTATGATTGGATGTTCAACCATGGACCACCTTGGATTCATTTAGAAAAACAAAATATTTTAGCTAAGTGGTTGATAACTTATGTGAGGCCCTATATTAGAGGATAATGTTATGATTTGATGAGCACATTATGATGACATGAAAGATTCGAACCAAAACTACCTATTGCACATATAAATAGTTTAGCACTAAATGAGATACATAAAAAGAATGTCTTGAGAAGTGTGCATTAAAGAGAATGAACATTTGATTGTTCAAGAGCCCACCTACAACATTTGATTTGCAAATGTAGATCCCATAAATATTTTGCCACACATAGAGAATTTAAATTTGGGGTTCATTCTAGTAAATTAAATGCAATGAGATCCCATAATGTCAAGGTGATGGTCTTAAGGATCTCCAAGATCTCCTTTTTTGTCAAAAATTTTGTTAGAACTAAAAGTGAATACACATGGGGCAATGTGAAATATAGCAAATTTTAGCACCAATTTGTACTAGCTAGTTTTCTAGATTTTTTTCACACATTAATAATCTCAACCTTCTTATGGTTGCAAGATTTCCTATCGATCATACTGTTGTGTGGTTACACAACACACCCCATTTTGACTTGGCAAAATAGGGACCCAACTTTTTGGCTTGGCTCGTTTGCTTTCTGGCGGTCTGGTAAAAAGTAAGTCAGGTGCATCATCATGTGGAGTCAGGATGAGGTAAGTCACCATTATGAGGTCAGTCTATCAAAATTCGTATTTCATTTTTATGACCTCATAGTTTGAAAGAGTATTAAAATTCATGCAGGTTTGTCTTTTACATCATCTTGCTATTCCTCAGGATGTGAGAGTTATGAACGGTCAAAGTTTCGGTCAAACCTGATATTCGTAATAGGAGGGATCATATATTTTTTATAGCTTGTTATCTTTCTGAAGATCATCATCATATTTGAAACATCCCCCGATATATCCTGCGGCTCAAATATCCGGACGTCAACTTTAAGTGGTAGTAAGTCTTCCCCGTCAAGCGGTCTTTTGTATCGCGAGCGTCATGTTTTTTAATGTAACCCAATATTTCTTAATATCCTCCTGACGCAAAATATCACCCTTAGCAAATATCCTGATGATGTCATCCAAACCGGATAAACGAAGAAGCAGATATAATGATGACATCATCATCACATTCATATTTCGACAGGATATTTTTTTCCAAACATGATCATGTTCGCCTAATATGACGATGATGTCATGATATATTTCTGATACAAAGAACGACTATCAAGATGACGTCATCCCGATATTCTGAAAAGAGACATGTAAGTTTGTCTCATCATCATCATATTTTGAAACATCACCCGATACACCGAAATATCCTCCTGATGTACTAAATATAAACAAAGGTGCTTTTGTCACTCGAATCTTGTCGCGATAACAATTTCAATATGAGGGAGGAGGATGATATTGAAACTCAACCCGATATTTGCGAATATCATCCTGCCCTCATGATATCCTGTCATATGGATACCCCCTCGCTCCCATTGCTGCCATTATCATTTAATGCGCGCAGACATGGTAGGTAGTTCCCGCCGACCCCGGAACCTAATGAAACACCTGGCGAGATCCTACGTTTTCACACGAATAATCAAGGAATGTAATCTAACTTGTCAGAGTTGCCCTAAGTGTACCCTAACTGCGAGGTTAAAAGGTAATTCAACCGCCATTTTCACATTTACCTTGCGATAAAATCATTTTTATAGAGCACCAACTTCCATATCCACATACTAGCTACTGTTGCGTGATTTGAGTTCATAGACAGAAGGAAAGAGGTGATCATCAGCTGAATCAGGAGCGTCGTTGGCAATCCACTGGTACAAAAGAGAAATTTGCATAACCAGGTAAGTAAATGAAACCCTCATCATGTCATTATTGTTCAGGTATGATGATGGAAGTTTTGGTTTATGCATGTAATGGTGAAGAAATACAGTAGGCATAGTGATTTTAATTGTAATATGTATGCATGTATATACCTATTGTGAGTTAGGATTTTGTTAATTGTAGGTACTCATGGCCGACAAGCGGTACATTAAGTGTCAAGAAGAATTCAGTCGGCCTATGTTCTCTTCTCAGAGGGGAGTCCTATTCAAATATGGAGCAATTACAGATACCCATCAAGGGAGCACTAATCTGGAGGCCTGGTTAGCTAAACTGAATGATGGGCATGACAAGAGTCCTATGCTGGACGCAGTATTTGTGTCAGGAATGTGGAACACTACTGGTTTCCCATATTCCATGGAATCTCCGGAGCTGGTTATAGAATGTGCCCGAAATTATAATCCTCAGACGAGGCACGTGGTAAAACACGGGAGGATATATGCAGACCTCTCCATCAAGGGTCTCTCCCAGACATTTGGACTGTCGTTGGGCAGTAAAGTAAAAAGTGTGGACCTGAGAAAGGCAGAGAAGTAGTATGAGGCCGACAAGAAATTGGCCAGAAAGAACATGTATCAATGGCGAGCAGAGAACAACACATATCCTGCAGCAGCCAAACTCCCAGTGCACATGTTTAAATATGATTTCAGTGAGGAGTACCAGTATATGATTGCACTCCTGAATCGAGTAACAGGCCAACCTTTTACTAGTAGTTTCAGGGATTGGATGTATGGAGTTATAATGATGTGTTTGTATTCAAACACCAAGCCACTGTGGGGCCAAATAATAAGTGATGCTCTGCATGAGCAGCTGATGAACCTGGGAGGTTCAAATTGGGCATTTTACATGACATCTTATATTGTTTACTCTTGTGCTTATAGAGGCACTTTTGATGCCTTAGTTACAGATGGAAGGCTCACAGGTACAAATGTTGCGTACATCTGGGATCATCATCCCCAGCTACAGAGAACCAACTACTTCAGAGACTACAAACTGGTCAATGATGCATTCTCTATGCATCTGGTAAGGACCATGGAAGAGGACAGAACAAAAAGATTGAGCATGGAGGCTCAAGAAGTAGTTTACAGGCATGGAGCTTGGTATATCCAGTTTGCAACCTTTTCTTATATAAGGGTTGAAGGTTTTGAGGAACATCCCCTCATGCTGCCAAGGTATCCTACTGATGCAGTGATATTAATGGAATTTATCAGGCAGGGCTCCGTGATGATAAAGATGTACAAGGACACCAAGAAGCTGCCACCAATTTTGTTCCCAGTTAGCATTGGCAACTATATGTGCCCTGATTCTGACAATATAAAGAAGGTGATGGTCACCCTGAATAAAATGAATCTGCAGCCTTTCCCAATAACAAGACCATATGATCCTTACGGCAGGATACAGAAGATACTAGGAAAGCCTATTCATCAGAGGCACCTAGAGGATTTTTGGGCTGACTGCGAAGATGAGGCAGAAGCCAGGAGAAGAAGGTATCAGAGGTTGACCCTGAACCAAATTAGGACTTTTGATTGCATCTCCCTTCCCCAGCAATTGAAGAAGGATGATGGCAGGATAATGGCAGATGAATATGAACAGAAAAAGATATATAATGACACTATCTCTGCACCTAACCTCACCATGCAGGAAGATATATCTTTGGACCCATTCATTCCCAAGACCATACAACTGACTCAAGCTTAGGTCGATGATCAGGTAGAGGCATTGAAAAAGAAAGGTGTTGCCATTACAGTGGACAACAAAAAGAAGGGACAGGATATTCCTGGGGAGGTATATGATGACTTCCTGCTTGAGAAGAGGAAGACTAAGGGAGACAAGTTACCTCCACCACAACAATAGAGCAAAAGACCCCGAAGGGGCAAGAAAGTGGATAAACAACCCAAAGGGGTTATAACTGACAGGGCAGTGTTTACAGCGGAGGAGGCGGCAAGATCAGGATCAGGATCAGAGTCAGAATCCCCTCCGAAGAAAGAGAAGCCCAAGAAGAGTAAGACAGCTGAGGCTGGAATAACTGGGACCCTGGAAGTGGGTCAATCCTCAGGTAAACGTGATACAGAGGATATCCTCATGGGGGAAGAGCCAGAAGAAGAAGAGGCTCCGTTAATAATAAAAAGGAAGAGGAGAGCTCCCCAGGTGCTGGTCTCTACCACACCTAAGAAACAAAGAACCTCCATGAGAGGTGGAATAAGTGAACCCCCTATACTATTACAAGGGGCAGGTAGTGAAGTGCCGAAGGAACTTCAACATTATGTTCCACTTCCTACCATAGTCAAGTTCAAAACTAAACTTGCAGAAGAACAACTGAAAGAAACCTCTCAGACACAAGCAGAAGGACATGTCTCGCTTGATGAGACAATAAATTTGTCTGACGATGAGGTAGTGCAGGATGTGGCTGCACAGAAGATGGAAACACTTGCTGCTGATATAACTATGACTCCTCACAAGCCTCCACCAATTCAAGTTGTGCTTGAGGAGATGAAACAAGCAGAAGAAGAGCAAGAAAAGAGCCAAGAGCAGGTGGCTCAAGAGATAGGGCTAGAAGCATTGATCACAGAGGTGACAAGTCCTGTAGTGGTGGATCTGACACAGAAACAGGATGCAAGTCCTGAACAGCCAGCAGGATCACCTGATAAAGGCCACCCAACAGAAGAGATAGAGATGGCAGAGTCAGAGGGCCATGCTCTTGAGTTAGGCCAACAAAGTCCACCTGACACATCAGAATAACCTGCTATAGTAGAGGTTCAGGAAGCAAGGGCTGATGAGAAGAATGAAGCACTAGAGGATCGAGCTGCCAAAATACAAGAAGTTGATAGTGTAGGCTCGGAAGAAATAATAGCTGCAGAACAACCGCCAGCACCTCAGGCAGAATCCCTAGTATCTGGTGCAGTGGATAAGAAACAAGGGGAAGAATTGGGAACAGATGAAGTAATGACAGAAGAAGGTCATGATCAGCATGATCTACATACAGATACACTGCAGGGTTCCCCACACCAAGAAGATGCTCCCCCAGAGAAGGAAATTCCTCAACAGGAGGAGGTGCCACAAGATCAACAGCAAAGAGAGCATCAAGAAGAAGAAAAGGTAAAGTCACCATCTCCACAACATCTGTTGATAGAAACAGGAGATATGGGTTAACATCATGATGATGCTGAAAAACATGATCAGGTACCTCCATGGTTAGCAAAAGAAGTGAATATTGAGGAGTTTGAAATTCAAGAGTTCGACATCTCCACCTTGTTCTCCGCCGATATAATGAAACCCAAGAGGAAGGCCAAAATGACATCAGCCATCAAAAGAGATCCGGCAACAGGGAGAAGGACCGCACAAATTGCCATACCTGCGGTGGAGAAAGAAAAAGGTAAAATCACTGTCGATAAATTTCAAATCAGCACATTTGATTTGGGTTTTGCCAATGAGGACCAAGAAGGTCAGGAGGGCAAAGACATCATTGACTCTCTAATTCAAAAGGTGAAAAGAGAGAAGGAGAAGAATAAGCAACATAAAGAGCACATTGCTTAGTTGCATGCCTATATCAAAGGGCTGACCAATCCTGATGATACCACAACTGAACATGCAGTCCCATTCACTGCCATTTCTCAGGAGGAGGTAAATAAATTGGACCTCATGAAACATGAGGCATCCGCGATAAGGAAATGGATGTCATCTGCATTGGATGATGTTGTAGAAATAATGAAAGCCTCTTTGAAGAGGTGGAGCATTCTAAGTGACTCCAAGACCAAGGTGGATAAATTGCAGATGCAGACCGGAAAGAGGTCTTACAAACTGGAGAGAGTCCTGAGCCTTTTAGGGGAAATAAAGGGGATAAATCCTCAACTGCTTATCAGTAAGCACGTGCTAAATAGTAATACCACATTATTGATAGATATCTAGTATAAAGACACTCAGTTTGAGTGTGGAGTCCTCAAAAGATGCAATAATAAGCTGAGGGATATCAGCATGAGGCTACAGGATTTGATGTCTGAAGAAGCAGTGATATTGGAAGCATTGGAAGGCAAGGTGGAAGGTAAAATAGAAAATCAAGATGAAGAGTCCGCCATCAAAGCTGTACACAGCAACTTCCAATTAGAGACAGATGGTCCACCTGTCCACTTGACAGAAGAACTTATAGATAAAATAATGAGGATCAAGGTCCAAATGGAGAAATATAAAGAAACACTGCAGGACAGGAAAAATAAGCTTGATAACAGCAGAGACAAATATGAAGCACATAGGCACGCCATTATCAAAGCAAAAACTCAAGATGGCAGAGGGATAGATCAAGTTGTGCATTCTTATGAGTAGGTCCGCAGTAGTATGCAGCCCCATATGCAGCAGCATCATCATCAGGATAGTGAAAGCTCAGGAAGCGACGCACATGATGATGACCCACATGAATCAGCTGAGGAGCATGATGAAGATACGTCATGAAGGGGATAGTAGCATAAGTGGTATAGATAGTTGCCAGCTAGCAACTTGTGCCATTTTGTAAAGGGTTGACGAAGTCAGATGAATCGTGACCATAGATCTGTATTGATAAATCAGGATCGTAGATCTTTTTGTAACAGATTCCTCACCTTATTCTATAAAAGGTGGTGGAATGCCCTATTTTGAACATTCGAAACTTAATTGAAATCTGTTTGCTGAAGTATTCAGGGCTCATTTCAAAGTTATTGTATATGTACATGTCTTTTGCATACTTAATGAAAGAGAAGAGTATTTCGATTACAAATCTTCGTAAATCTTGAGTAATCTGTCTGAATTCTGGATATGTGCTTTGATTTGCTGCGTCCCTTGGAGTGCTCATCATGTTGCATGTATTGTTTTCATTCCTCATCCTCTGAAGTTTGCATCAACTATATCTAGCTGTGGAATATCCTGGTGAACATATAGTTTGATTTCTTCTCCTCATGACAGTATCAAGTATGTATGTGGATCAATAGCTAAAGGTTCAACATTAAATTGAAGTATTCCTTTTAGTTTTTTTAAATTTCAGAGCATTTCATCTCCATAATTGCAAATGATTGATAATCTTAAGCAAATAACACAAATATGCAGACATCTCAAAGATAATCATAAATATTTAGCATATTTGAATACAAAGCATGTAGAATTGAAAATATCATGCAAAGATTGAGGTATTTCCACATCTTCTCATCAAATAACTGCATAATATAACTTCTCTGTAAGGAATTTTTGTAGGAGTGTCATGATGATGATAAAATTCCACGTAAGGCCCTAAAATGGAAACAGCAACTCACATTAACCTCTGAGTGACTTCAGATGATTAAGACCTAATCACCGGAGACTTGGGATCCTGAATTCTTTGAATTCATAGTATCTTTCAAGATGAATAAAGGTTAATGTGTACTTTTATTCTATGTTTGTTTATGACTAACATCATGAACAACATAAATTGGCGCTAGAAGGAGGGCCAATCTGGAATACTGCGTTCATCATCATTATTTTTAGGTTTGATGATGCAGAGAGAAAGGTAACCTCCGATCGTCTGTGAATTTCAAATATTACGTAAATATTTACTGTAAAAGGCTTGAATATGTGCATTCTATGTAAAGATTTCCAGATCTCACATAAATATTGCAAGCTTTATAGTAGATTATTTTGAATTCACTAATATTGGCCAAAGATACGTAAATTTGTTCAAGCTTTGAAGGATTTAGGTCTTAGACACTCGAGATCTCGTGCTAGGGGTCATTATACCCCAAATATCCTGTCATATTTGTAGTATCTTCACAAATATCTCGTAAATATTCAGTTTAATCAGCCATCTGACTGCAAATATCACCTCATTTGGTGAAATCCAGCCAATATTTGCAAAGTTTCAGCCAATTTGCCTCAAAATTGAGAAATCCTAGCTCACAAGATAAATACCAGATCTAGATCTAGTGGAATCTTCGAAGAACTACCTGTTAGAGGTTTTAGACCTAGAACTGTAGACATTCATCATACTCCAGAGTCTAGTGCACCAAGAACTTCACCAGAACCTCCTCCTGTAACTCCAGTTGGTTCCCAAATACCTTCTGGGATATCTGTGACACCTCCTGTTCAGCCTCAGGGTGTACCATTAGTTTAGCCCCAGCCAGCTGCACCACTAGCTCAACCTCCTCTGGTTGCAATGTCTTTCTTTGCAGCGGAGTTACCTTTGACCTTTATTGCATATCATGAGTTACCAAAGAATCCGGACAAACTTTGTCCAAAATATCATCTTTATCAAGATGCTGATGATCATATCAGGACATTTAAGGAAGCTTGCTGCAGAGCCAGAATAGAACATCAAGATGTGGTGTGCAGGTTATTTCCTTTTTCCTTACGGGAAGAGGCTTATAATTGGTTCATTAGTCTTGGCCAAGCCTCTGTTGGTTCGTGGGCTGTCTTAGAGAAAGCCTTTCTTGACAGGTTCAAGGTCCCTATTGATCCATCTATGAATTACCATATGTTTGCTACAATCAAAAGATTTGAGAATGAGCCTATCGCCAATTTCAATGCTAGGTTCTAGAAAATGTTGTCCAAGTTAGTTGCCCCATATGTAGTATCTGATGCCTCTGCCAGGAGTATCTATTATTCAGCCCTGGATCCATTAACTTCCATGTTCATCAGGAGAACACATCCTAAGATCACTATATTGACATGAGCTTTTCAAGAAGCTATCAAAGTGAATCAGCAGTTGATACCTGCTCCTACTCCAAATATAGTATTCCCTACCTTGCCTGGCATACAATCACAATATCCTGCATCATACCCTGCAACATATTCTCCACAATATCCTGCACAATATCCCAATGGAGCATTGATACCCCCAGCTGTCATGCCTGCGCCTTTGCAAGTACCTCCACTGAGCATTATGCCCCCTCCTAATGGAAATGGCCAATTGCCACAATATCCTGCACATGCTCAGACACCTCAGGGTACTGATTTGTCCAATAGTAACCATGGATCCTCTTTCTTCAAGCCTCAGACTAAAAATGTAGTAGCCAAAGCTCAGGAAGAAAAGGAGGAAATCAAAGAGATTTCTGCTCAATTGAGAAAACTCACCACAGAGGTGACACATTTGAGAAATCAAGGGTTTTATTCCCAGTCAAGTCAGAATAGAAATTATTCCAATGACAGACCAAATTATCCTGACAGAGGATATAACACCAATAATTTCAACAATAATGGTGGAAGTAACAATAATCCTCAGAGACAACCCAGAGTGTGGAACTCTAGGCCAAATAATGGCTCATTACCATCACCCCTAGACAATCAGCCTCCTAGTGAAGCCAAACAGACTACTAGAGTCAATCTTGCTGAGGCAGCCCTTACTAATTGGTGCAGGATCCACAATACCAATGCACATGCAGAATTAGATTGTCCACAATTTAGAATTGCTGCTAGCATCTTTCAGACTGAAGTGTCTAATACTTCTGGAAATCCACCTCATGCAGAAGGAAATGAGATTGTTCCTTGTGGATATGACTCAGCTTTTGTGCTGGAAACCTATATTAATCAACCTCATTAGAGTTATAACCAGGTATGTGAGGAATCTGCCTTAACCTTTGAAACAAATTATGTTTTCCCCTTTGAGGATGAAAATGAACCTGCAAGAGAACGTGAGGAAGTACATGCGTATCAGCAGCAATATCCTGGTAAGCATAATTATAACTTGAGGAGTAATGCCAACAGACCTGCTGGTCCATTGACATCATCCCTACCTCCAAATAATTTCAATACACCTCCTAATCCTAAAGCTAGCAATAATCCAGGGTTCCCCAAGGTAAATGCTCAGTACTTGTCCCCTCAGAACACAGGATCAAAGGTTGTAAATACACCTCATGACTTCGACAAGTTAGTCAGCTATCTAGCTGATGAAATGAAGAAAATTAAGATCAGCCTATCCCTGTCTGAGTTACTAAAAACTCCTGCCATCAAAAGGGCATTCATGAAGTCACTAGATGATCCTGCTCCTAAAGAGGATAGTCATCTTTCAAGTCAGTCCAGTGGCAAGGATCATGCTACTAGGGATAATATTATCAAGCCTAAAGTGTCAGCTACAGTCCAAGCTGCTGAAACCTCCCACATGACCTTGTATAGAGATAAAACTGAATCACCTCCGTTTCTCCTTACCATAAGAATGTTCAGCAAGAACCTGCACAACTGTCTGGTTGATTCAGGGGCCTCTACGAATGTTATGCCCCTATCAATATGTAATGCCTTAGGACTACATCCTGTTAAATCCCTAAAGAAGGTCACACAGCTGGACAAAATAGAAGTAAGTGTAGTAGGAGAGTTAACTCATATCCACATGCAACTAGCATCTGATCCTAGGATCCAGTATTACATTGATATTCAGATAGTTGACATACCTGATACTTACGGGATGTTGCTTAGTCGAGACTAGTCCAAGACGCTCAATGGATAAATGTCCACAGATTTCAGTCACATGTGGTTGCCATGGAAAGGTATACCTAATCAGATCAGGATTGACGCTGAGCCTAGAATGAAACATATGATCATTGAATACAACCGAACAAATGAGATCTTGTACGTAGACGTAGAGCCTGGAGTTTACTGCATCAGGCCACAGACTGTCAAAATAGAAGAGATCCTGATGCTTGATTTGCATCATCTTCATGATGATGATCCTCAGGAGGACATGCCAGTCATAGAACCTGATAATAATCCTGATAATGAGAATGAAATAGATCACTTCAGAGACTTTGAGATACATTTGTCTAATCAAGTAAAACGTTGTCAATTATTAAATATACCTACTGATGATAGTTTGATTGATGGATGGTGCAGATTACATGATGAAGCACATTCAGAAAAGACTTGTGAAACATGCTTAGATATGATGATGCTGGAGCAGACATGTAGTGAGGCGTCATCATCATATTCTGAGGTAAATGCTACATCTGATGATGATGACACTAATTCTTATCTGTCTTCTGCAGGAACAGAGGAGTCGATAGATCATGATGAGGATCATATCCTGAAAATAGAAGAAGTTCTGGTGTCTGATCAGATAAATGATATGAGGAAAGAAAAGATCACTCCTGGTAGTGATTGCTTTATGGAATCAGATTATGAGTTGTCTGATGAAGACAAAGGTAGTGATCTGACTAAGTTCAAAGAATTTCTAGTAAAGGAAATAGAGAAGATGACCCGACAGCATAAATCTCCCCATGAGGTTTTAATCAAAGGTTGGTGTAGGTTGCACGAGGCACCTCACTCAAAAACAACTTGTTCACTGTGTTTACACATTTTGAAGAAGCATGCAGCTGTAAGCCCAGAAGATCATCCTCCTGCTGAAATGAAAAAGAAAATAGAAAAGCCATCAGGCTCACGAGAAAAAGGAAAGAAGAAACTTGAGGGTGATGATGTCCCTAAGCTAAAATGGATATCAGGCAGAGCAGCAGCCAGGGCTGCAAAGAGAAAAGAAAGTTCAAATAAATGTCCTGCTGAAGATAAACCTTGGATCCTGAGGTTTGATGGATCTAAATCCAAGCAAGGTGCTGGGGTAGGAATTGACCTGATTGATCCGACCGGGAAATCCTACTTAGTAGCCTATAGATTACAATTCCCCTGCACTAACAATGTAGCGGAGTATGAAGCTCTGATTCATGGGATATTGCTTGCTCATAAGAAGAAGATAAAGATTCTGCATGTCTTCGAAGATTCGGAACTAGTGGTGAGGCAAGTAAGAGGAATCTACTCGTGTAACTACAGAAAGCTATCCAATTATAGACATCGGGTATGGGACCTGATTGAGGACTTTGACGCCTTTAATGTCACTCATGTACCAAGAGAACAAAATCATAGGGCAGATGCACTTGCCCAAGCTGCCAGTACATTGAAGCCACTATCTATATCTGGTCTGAAAAGATTTTCAGGAGAACTGGTGTCAGTACCTGATAATGTGACCAATCTCCAGGTGTTTGATGATGATCAGCATATCCTGGACTTCATTTCAAATAAGGACATATTTGAAGCTTAGATTATAGATGAGAATGGCACGGAAGATCATGTCTGGGAAGAAGATGAGATATTAGAGCTGCCTAGCAACAGGATCCCCAAAGGTATGATTGAATTAGAGAGAGCTTTTGATTTGGATAATATGCTCAAATAGAAGGATCTGCCCAAGGCAGATGGAGGTCAGTATTCACAAGTGAATATTGGACAAGCTGATGACAAGAAAAATGTCCTGTTGGGTAAGGTTTGCACACCAGAAGAGTTAGAAGGAATAACTCAGGCCCTCAAGGACTACATACATGTAATTGCATGGACTTATGATGAGCTGAAAACCTATGACACCTCTATCATAACTCATACTTACCTCTCAAGCCAGATGCTAACCTTTCAGACAAAAGCAAAGGCCAGTTAATGCCTTGCTCGAACCAATAATTCTCAAAGAAGTCAAGAAGTTGTTAAATGCCAGGATAATATTTCCTGTGAGGCATTCCACTTGGGTGGCAAATCTTGTGCCAGTCAGAAAGAAGAATGGAGACATCAGGTTATGTGTAGATTTCAGGAATCTGAACAGAGCCTCAGAGAAGGATAACTATCCTTTGCCCTCATTGGATGAAGTTCTGCAGATTGTAAATGGAGCTAAAATGATGTCCTTCTTGGACGGTTTTTCAGGATACAACCAAGTGATGGTCGACAAAATTGACAGATTGAAAACTGCCTTAACCACAAAGTGGGGGATATTTGCATATAGACGTATGCCATTCGGACTCATAAATGCTGGAGCTACATTTCAACGAGCCATGGATATAGCCTTCAGGGGCTTAATAGGAAAATGTATAGTCATATACATGGATGACTTGACAGTATTCTCCAAGGAAATGGGGAATCATGTTGCTGATCTCAGAAATGTATTGAAAAAGTGTGAAGAGTACGGTATATCTTTGAATCCCAAGAAGTGCATATTTGGGCTGACAATAGGAAAGTTATTAGGCCACCTAATCACAGAAGATGGAATTATCATTGATCCTGACAGGGTGGAGTCTATCATGAAGTTACAACTTCCACGAAGCAAAAAGGAACTCAAGTCTTACTTTGGCAACATAAATTTTGTGAGGAAGTTCATTACCGGCTTTGCTGAGATTGTCAGACCACTAAATGCCATGTTGAAAAAAGATGCACAGATTGAGTGGACACCAGAAGCCAAAGTTGCATTTGAAGATATAAAGAAAGTCATTTCAGATGCTCCTGTCCTCATCAGTCCAGACTACACAAAAGATTTTTACATATATTCATTTGCTTCAGAACATACCTCTGCAGCAGTGTTAACTCAAAGAAATGAGGAGAAAGAAGAGAAACCAATTGCTTTTATGAGTTGTCCTTTCAGAGACACTGAATTGAGATATGTAGATGTTGAGAAATAAGCACTTGCATTAGTCAGAGCAGTAAAAAAATTTAGACATTACATACTAAGAAGCAAAGTGATTGCTGTGGTACCAGATGCAGCAGTGAAGATGCTACTGATGCAAAGTGAGCCTGGTGAGAAAAGAGCTAAATGGATTACTGTATTACAAGAGTATGATATGGAAATTACACCAATGAAGCTGGTAAGAGGACAAGCTTTGAGCCAGATGATATCTGAAATCGATCCAAACATCACTAGTCAGCAATATGTGATCAATGAGAAAGACAATAAAGAATGGTATTCAGTTATCAGGCACATCCTGATTACTAGAAGATGTCCATCAAGAATGCAGGCTTCACAAAGAAGAGCCTTAAAAATAAGATCCCAAAAGTATATGATGAAGGGAGGAACCCTATTCAAGAAGAATTATGAAGGAATATACCTGAGATGTTTAGAAAAACTAGAAGTAAATAGAGTCCTAACAGAATTACATGATAAGTTTGGAACGGCACATGGATCATCCTTGGCCACAACACATGCAATCCTCAGAGCAGGATATTACTGGCCTACAATTTTTAAAGACACAGCTGATCATGTTAAATGTTGTCATGTTTGCCAGGTTGCTGCCAACAGAGAGAAATATGCTGCACAACCATTGCAGCCAGTAATGGAAGAACGCCCATTTGCACAGTGGGCCATGGACTTCATAGGACCAATCAATCCTCCGTCCTCCTCAAGTCATAGGTATGTTTTGACAATTACTAACTATTGTACTAGATGGACTGAGGCTATTAGCAGCAAAACTTGCACTGTAGATGATGTCATTAAATTTCTGGAGAGTAACATTGTCACCAGGTATGGAACTCCTTATGCATTGGTAAGTGATAATGGGTCTGCATTCACTTCAACCAAGTTATCAAGTTGGGCTTTTGATCATGGGATTATACTTAAGTTTTCATCCAACTATTATCCCCAGGGGAATGGATTAGCAGAATCCACCAACAAGAATTTACTGAGTATCATAAGAAAGTTAATAGAGAAAAACCCCAGGGAATGGAACTCATTTCTGAAGTATGCCTTATGGGTAGACAGAACTAGAATGAAAACTGCATTAGGAAACTCGCCTTTCCAACTAGTATATGGGGTAGATCCTATCCTCCCTGTATACTTGAAAATTCCTACTTTGCAGTTTGCCCAAGAATACCTAGGCATAGACAATAAACAAGAAGTCAGGTTGCTTCAGTTGATGCACTGGAAGAAAAAAGGAGTCAAGCAATTGACCAATTTGCAAAACATCAGTCTGTTGTCAAACGCTGGTTCGACAAGAGAGCCAGATTTAAAGCTTTCAGGATATCTGATTTGGTCCTGATGTGGGATAAAGCCCATGAAAAGAAAGGTGACCATGGTAAGTTTGATAGATTGTGGATATTCAAATTTCTGAGATACTAGGAGACAGCACTTATAGGCTTAAGAACCTGACAGGTGAGGATGTCCCATTGCCAGTCAATGGACAATTCCTCAAACATTATTTCCAAGCTTGAATGACTTCATAATAGTCATGTGTATCATATTGTATATTTGTATAGTCGTTTGTACAGTTTGTTTGTTTTGTTGTGTCGGTTGAGACCTTGTTCTGGTAAGTCAGGATGATGCACTTCATCACCCCGGAAAATAACTAAATTGTTAAGGTTCAAGTGATGAGATCACATTTAGACATAGGTTATGATTCATTCTAAGAAGTGTTCATGATCAGGTTTGTGATATCTTTTCATCAAGGTGCCTTTTCTTGGTCAAAATGAATCAATAACAATGAAGCATCTAACAGTCTTGGGTTTGTTGAATACACTAGTATAGGTGTTAAGTGAAAAATCTAAAGGGACTCCCTTGCTACCAGTACAATCTCCAACCTAAAGCTGCAAGTGACTATACCTTGTACAAATGAGCTGATATGATGATATCAGATACGAATTTTAAAGAGAAAATAAGAAAATAAATAAAATTAGGCCATCTAAGTAACTCTACAGGGGCTATAGACGCCTGCTGGCAGTGGGGCTCTACTTAGGGAGATTGTATAGATAACCTTGCCGGGGCTATAGACGCCTGCTGGCAGCAAGGCTCTATCCAGGTTGGCTATGAGGGATGATCTCCAACTATGTAGTTTAACACCAGTTACTTATGTTTTCAACTTGCTTTCAAGATGAGGATAATTAATCATATGCACACACCTGATCTTTGGTTAGCATTTTTACCATGATGAAATTTTATCATTTAGAGTATCATGATACTTATACTTAGATGGAATTAAAATACTATAGATGAATGTGATCACATCACTTGAATCATTGGAATTTATTTGTTTTCTTTGGTGGCAAGTTGTTGTGTGGTTACACAACACGCCCCATTTTGACTTGGCAAAACAGGGACCCAACTTTTTGGCTTGGCTCATTTGCTTTCTGGCGGTCTGGTAAAAAGTAAGTCAGGTGCATCATCATGTGGAGTCAGGATGAGGTAAGTCACCATTATGAGGTCAGTCTGTCAAAATTCATATTTCATTTTTGCAACCTCATAGTTTGAAAGAGTATTAAAATTCACGCAGGTTTGTCTTTTACACCATCCTGATATTCCTCAAGATGTGAGAGTTATGAACGGTCAAAGTTTCTGTCAAACCTAATATTCGTAATAGGAGGGATCATATATTTCTTATAGCTTGTTATCTTTTTGAAGATCATCATTATATTTGAAACATCCCCCGATATATCCTGCGGCTCAAATATCCAGACGTCAACTTTAAGTGGTAGTAAGTCTTCCCCGTCAAGCGGTCTTTTGTATCGCGAGCGTCATGTTTTTGAATGTAACCCAATATTTCTTAATATCCTCCTGACGTGAAATATCACCCTTAGCAAATATCCTGATGACGTCATCCAAACCGGATAAACGAAGAAGCAGATATAATGATGACATCATCATCACATTCATATTTTGACAGGATATTTTTTTCCAAACATGATCATGTTCGCCTAATATGACGATGACGTCATGATATATTTCCGATACAAAGAATGACTATCAGGATGACGTCATCCTGATATTCTAAAAAGAGATATGTAAGTTTGTCTCGTCATCATCATATTTTGAAACATCACCCGATACACCGAAATATCCTCCTGATGTACTAAATATAAACAAAGGTACTTTTGTCACCCGAATCTTGTCGCGATAACAATTTCAATATGAGGCAGGAGGATGATATTGAAACTCAACCCGATATTTGTGAATATCATCCTGTCCTCATGATATCCTGTCATATGGATATCCCCCCGCTCCCGTTGCCGCCATTATCATTTAATGCGCGCAGACATGGTAGGTAGTTCCCGCCGACCCCGGAACCGAATGAAACACATGGCGAGATCCTGCGTTTTCACACAAATAATCAAGGAATGTAATCTAACTTGTCAGAGTTGCCCTAAGTGTACCCTAACTATGAGGTTAAGAGGTAATTCAACTGCCATTTTCACATTTACCTTGTGATAAAATCATTTTTACAGAGCACCAGCTTCCATATCCACATACTAGCTACTGTTGCGCGATTTGAGTTCACAGACAGAAGGAAAGAGGTGATCATCAGCTGAATCAGGAGCGTCGTTGGCAATCCACTGGTACAAAAGAGAAATTTGCATAACCAGGTAAGTAAATGAAACCCTCATCATGTCATTATTGTTCAGGTATGATGATGGAAGTTTTGGTTTATGCATGTAATGGTGAAGAAATACAGTAGGCATAGTGATTTTAATTGTAATATGTATGCATGTATATACTTGTTGTGAGTTAGGATTTTTTTAATTGCAGGTACTCATGGCAGACAAGCGGTACATTAAGTGTCAAGAAGAATTCAGTAGGCCTATGTTCTCTTCTCAGAGGGGAGTCCTGTTCAAATATGGAGCAATTACAGATACCCATCAGGGGAGCACTAATCTGGAGGCCTGGTCAACTAAACTGAATGATGGGCATGACAAGAGTCCTATGCTGGACGCAGTATTTGTGTCAGGAATGTGGAACGCTACTGGTTTCCCATATTCCATGGAATCTCCGGAGCTGGTTATAGAATGTGCCCGGAATTATAATCCTCAGACGAGGCAAGTGGTAAAACACGGGAGGATATATGCAGACCTCTCCATCAAGGGTCTCTCCCAAACATTTGGACTGCCGTTGGGCAGTAAAGTAAAAAGTGTGGACCTGAGAAAGGCAGAGAAGGAGTATGAGGCCAACAAGAAATTGGCCAGAAAGAACATGTATCAATGGCGAGCAGAGAACAGCACATATCCTACAGCGGCCAAACTCCCAGTGCACATGTTTAAATATGCTTTCAATGAGGAGTACCAGTATATGATTGCACTCCTAAATCGAGTAACAGGCCAACCTGATACTAGTAGTTTCAGGGATTGGATGTATGGAGTTATAATGATGTGTTTGTATTCAAACACCAAGCCACTGTGGGGCCAAATAATAAGTGATGCTCTACATGAGTAGCTGATGAACCTGGGAGGTTCAAATTGTGCATTTTACATGACATCTTATATTGTTTATTCTTGTGCTTATAGAGGCACTTTTGATGCCTTAGTTACAGATGGAAGGCTCACAGGCACAAATGCTGCGTACATCTGGGATCATCATCCCCAGCTACAGAGAACCAACTACTTCAGAGACTACAAACTGGTCAATGATGCATTCTCTATGCATCTGGTAAGGACCATGGAAGAGGACAGAACAAAAAGATTGAGCATGGAGGCTCAAGAAGTAGTTTACAGGCATGGAGCTTGGTATATCCAGTTTGCAACCTTTTCTTATATAAGGGTTGAAGGTTTTGAGGAACATCCCCTCATGCTGCCAAGGTATCCTACTGATGCAGTGATATTAATGGAATTTATCAGGCAGGGCTCTGTGATGATAAAGATGTACAAGGACGCCAAGAAGCTGCCACCAATTTTGTTCCCAGTCAGCATTGGCAACTATATGTGCCCTGATTCTGACAATATAAAGAAGGTGATGGTCGCCCTAAATAAAATGAATCTGCAGCCTTTCCCAATAACAAGACCATATGATCCTTACGGCAGGATACAGAAGATACTAGGAAAGCCTATTCATCAGAGGCACCTAGAGGATTTTTGGGCTGACTGCAAAGATGAGGTAGAAGCCAGGAGAAGAAGGTATCAGAGGTTGACCCTGAACCAAATTAGGACTTTTGATTGCATCTCCCTTCCCCAGCAATTGAAGAAGGATGATGGCAGGATAATGGCAGATGAATATGAACAGAAAAAGATATACAATGACACTATCTCTGCACCTCACCTCACCATGCAGGAAGATATATCTTTGGACCCATTCATTCCCAGGACCATACAGCTGACTCAAGCTTAGGTCGATGATCAGGTAGAGGCATTGAAAAAGAAAGGTGTTGCCATTACGGTGGACAACAAAAAGAAGGGACAGGATATTCCTGGGGAGGTATATGATGACTTCCTGCTTGAGAAGAGGAAGACTAAGGGAGACAAGTTACCTCCACCACAACAACAGAGCAAAAGACCCCCAAGGGGCAAGAAAGTGGATAAACAACCCAAAGGGGTTATAACTGACAGGGCAGTGTTTATAGCGGAGGAGGCGGCAGGATCAAGATCAGGATCAGAGTCAGAATCCCCTCCAAAGAAAGAGAAGCCCAAGAAGAGTAAGACAGCTGAGGCTGGAATAACTGGGACCCTGGAAGTGGGTCAATCCTCAGGTAAACGTGATACAGAGGATATCCTCATGGAGGAAGAGCCGGAAGAAGAAGAGGCTCCGTTAATAATAAAAAGGAAGAGGAGAGCTCCCCAGGTCCTGGTCTCTACCACACCTAAGAAACAAAGAACCTCCATGAGAGGTGGAATAAGTGAACCCCCTATACTATTACAAGGGGCAGGTAGTGAAGTGCCGAAGGAACTTCAACATAATGTTCCACTTCCTACCATAGTCAAGTTCAAAACTGAACTTGCGGAAGAACAACTGAAAGAAACCTCTCAGACACAAGCAGAAGGACATGTCTCGCTTGATGAGACAATAAATTTGTCTGACGATGAGGTAGTGCAGGATGTGGCTGCACAGAAGATGGAAACACTTGCTGCTGATATAACTATGACTCCTCACAAGCCTCCACCAGTTCAAGCTGTGCTTGAGGAGATGAAACAAGTAGAAGAAGAGCAAGAAGAGAGCCAAGAGCAGGTGGCTCAAGAGATAGGGCTAGAAGCATTGATCACAGAGGTGACAAGTCCTGTAGTGGTGGATCTGACATAGAAATAGGATGCAATTCTTGAACAGCCAGTAGGATCACCTGATAAAGGCCACCCAACAGAAGAGATAGAGATGGCAGAGTCAGAGGGCCATGCTCTTGAGTTAGGCCAACAAAGTCCACCTGACACATCAGAAGAACCTGCTGTAGTAGAGGTTCAGGAAGCAAGGGCTGATGAGAAGAACGAAGCACTAGAGGATCCAGCTGCCAAAATACAAGAAGTTGATAGTGCAGGCTCAGAAGAAATAATAGCTGCAGAACAACCGCCAGCACCTCAGGCAGAATCCCTAGTATCTGGTGCAGTGGATAAGCAAAAAGGGGAAGAATTGGGAATAGATGAAGTAATGACAGAAGAAGGTCATGATCAGCATGATCTACATACAGATACACCGCAGGGTTCCCCACACCAAGAAGATGCTCCCCAGAGAAGGAAATTCCTCAATAGGAGGAGGTACCACAAGATCAATAGCAAAGAGAGCATCAAGAAGAAGAAAAGGAAAAGTCACCATCTCCACAGCATCTGTTGACAGAAACAAGAGATATGGGTGAACATCATGATGATGCTGAAAAACATGATCAGGTACCTCCATGGTTAGCAAAAGAAGTGAATATTGAGGAGTTTGAAATTCAAGAGTTCGACATCTCCACCTTGTTCTCCGCCGATATAATGAAACCCAAGAGGAAGGCCAGAATGACATCGGCCATCAAAAGAGATCCGGCAATAGGGAGAAGGACCACACAAATTGCCATACCTATGGTGGAGAAAGAAAAAGGTAAAATCACTGTGCATGAATTTCAAATCAGCACAGTTGATTTGGGTTTTGCCAATGAGGACCAAGAAGGTCAGGAGGGCAAAGACATCATTGACTCTCTAATTCAAAAGGTGAAAAGAGAGAAGGAGAAGAATAAGCAACATAAAGAGCACATTGCTCAGTTGCATGCCTATATCAAAGGGCTGAACGATCCTGATGATACCACAACTGAACGTGCAGTCCCATTGATTGCCATTTCTCAGGAGGTAAATAAATTGGACCTCATGAAACATGAGGCGTCCGTGATAAGGAAATGGATGTCATGTGCATTGGATGATGTTGTAGAAATAATGAAAGCCTCTTTGAAGAGGTGGAGCATTCTAAGTGACTCCAAGACCAAGGTGGATAAATTGCAGATGCAGACCGGAAAGAGGTCTGACAAACTGGAGAGAGTCCTGAGCCTTTTAGGGGAAATAAAGGGGATAAATCCTCAACTGCTTATCAGTAAGTAGGTGCTAAATAGTAATAACGCATTATTGATAGATATCTAGTATAAAGACACTCAGTTTGAGTGTGGAGTCCTCAAAAGATGCAATAATAAGCTGAGGGATATCAGCATGAGGCTACGGGATTTGATGTCTGAAGAAGCAGTGATATTGGAAGCATTGGAAGGCAAGGTGGAAGGTAAAATAGAAAATCAAGATGAAGAGTCTACCATCAAAGCTGTACACAGCAACTTCCAATTAGAGACAGATCGTCCACCTGTCCACTTGACAGAAGAACTTATAGATAAAATAATGAGGATCAAGGTCCAGATGGAGAAATATAAAGAAACACTGCAGGATAGGAAAAATAAGCTTGATAACAGTAGAGACAAATATGAAGCACATAGGTACGCCATTATCAAAGCAAAAACTCAAGATGGCGGAGGGATAGATCAAGTTGTGCATTCTTATGAGTAGGTCCGCAGTAGTATGCATCCCCATATGCAGCAGCATCATCATCAGGATAGTGAAAGCTCAGGAAGCGACGCACATGATGATGACCCGCATGAATCAGCTGAGGAGCATGATGAATATACATCATGAAGGGGATAGTAGCATAAGTAGTATAGATAGTTGCCACCTGGCAACTTGTGCCATTTTGTAAAGGGTTGACGAAGTCAGATGAATCGTGACCATAGATCTGTATTGATAAATCAGGATCGTAGATCTTTTCGTAACGGATTCCTCACCTTATTCTATAAAAGGTGGTGGAATGCCCTATTTTGAACATTTGAAACTTAATTGAAATCTGTTTGCTGAAGTATTCAGGGCTCATTTCAAAGTTATTGTATATGTACATGTCTTTTGCATACTTAATGAAAGAGAAGAGTATTTCGATTACAAATCTTCGTAAATCTTGAGTAATCTGTGTCTGAATTCTAGATATGTGCCTTGATTTGCTGTGTCCCTTGGAGTGCTCATCATGTTGCATGTATTGTTTTCATTCCTCATCCACTGAAGTTTGCATCAACTGTATCTAGCTATGGAATATCCTGGTGAACATATAGTTTGATTTCTTCTCCTCATGACAGTATCAAGTATGTATGTGGATCAATAGCTAAAGGTTCAACATTAAATTGAAGTATTCCTTTTAGTTTTTTTGAATTTTAGAGCATTTCATCTCCATAATTGCAAATAATTGATAATCTTAAGCAAATAACACAAATATGCAGACATCTCAAAGATAATCATAAATATTTAGCATATTTGAATACAAAGCATGTAGAATTGAAAATATCATGCAAAGATTGAGGGATTTCCACATCTTCTCATCAAATAACTGCATAATATAACTTCTCTGTAAGGAATTTCTGTAGGAGTGTCATGATGATGATAAAATTCACGTAAGGCCCCAAAATGGAAACAGCAACTCACATTAACCTCTGAGTGACTTCAGATGATTAAGACCTAGTCACCGGAGACTTGGGATCCTGAATTCTTTGAATTCATAGTATCTTTCAAGATGAATAAAGGTTAATGTGTACTTTTATTCTATGTTTGTTTGTGACTAACATCATTACCAACACATACCCAAGTATTTCTATATAAGTAGGTGTTTTTAGCATTCAGGGTGTTTGGAAAAATCAATTTATTTTCTATGCAGTAACTTTTAGTATTGTATATATTTGTATTTTGTCTTGGTTATTCTAGCCTAGGTTATATTGCCTTAGAGAAGTCTTGAAATTGAATTATTCTGAGATAAATTGATGTATTAAGAACTACAACATATATATTGTTCAAATTCATGATCTTTGGTTCCTAAAAGTTGAATCAATGTATGATTGTTGGACTGCACCGGACAACTGAGGGGGGGGTGAATTAGTTGTCCTAAAACTTTTAACCAATTATGATCATCAACTTATCAATTACTTATATTCAGATATAATAATGAAAGTATCAAATGCGAAGCTCAACACAAAAGCATAAACAAAACAGGAGACACCAAATTTTTACATGGAAAACCCTAAAAGGGAAAAACAACGGTGGGTGTTAGCCCACATAAATATATAAGTTATATCAATACCAAAAAATAGAGGCTCACTGCTCAAATTTCTCACTGCTCAAATTGCTCACTGCAAAGAAAGGCTCACTGCCAAAAGGTTGAACTGGGATAATAGCATCTACTCCATGTCAAGGTTCAGTTCCATTAAAGCACAAACACCTCTGCTCTGCTCTGCTACCTTACTTCACTTCTATCTTTGCATCTTCACACTTAGATACATTTTCATGACTCAATTACAAGTATTTATACACTTCATCAACCTTGGAATGATCATCAAGGTCGGCATTACAATTATCAACCTTTGGAAAAATCTTGAAGGTCAGCAAACATACGTTACATCATAATAGGTCTGGACCTAAATAGATTTACAAAGTAAAGAAATGAATGTGGATAATGCCATACCTTAGTAGGGACTCAAACACAATCTTCCATGCTACAACACGATATCACAATCTTTGATGCATCTCCACAGATGATGAATTCAATGAGGTCGGCCAAGACTAGTGTTAACACAAGTATTCACAAGAACATACTTCATGCACAATCTGAATTACACCTTGCAGACCAATCCGAATGTAGGAGCATGATTAGAAGACATCTACAAGCACATTGTAATCACTAGGAACAACCACATGATCTCTAATCACTCTATCAATAAGATTTTTCAAACCACAATATAGGAATAACACTGTCAACCACTGTCATGAGTAAAAGATAGCTTGCAGACCACCAAATCATGAACCATTGCATTTGAAGGTACTTAACATCATCACAGACTTAATTCCAGAACCGCAAACCAAAATACTTTAATATGGAGGAATGCGGAGGAAAACACTTTCTCCCTGTCACCACCAAACACACAGAGAAAACTATTTTCACTCTGGTGAACATAACTCACTCAATTCTTCATACCGGAGGCTAGAACTTAGAATATAACATCTTCAGAAAGGCTTTTAAATAACTGCCAATCCACAGGCAAAGGTATTTATTCTATAGGAAATGCAGAGCATTTTTCTGGACTATTCTTCTGCATGTAATGCATTGTTTCTACTACAACACATTGTTATCACCAGAGGGGCTAATTTTCTCAATATCCTCAACAAAGTAAGAGCACAGTTGACACCAATGAAAACATAGATATGTTGACATCAATGACAACATTGATTAGTCACATACTTGCAACAATATCCCCCTTTGTGATTGATGGCAACATATGATGTGAAAAACTAAAAAGACCATCAAGACAAGATTCTCCCCCTTTCTCTTTACACATCTGCATTCTTTCTCCCCCTGAGTTTTTCACATGATTTCTCTCCCCCTTTGACATCAATGGAAAGGGGCACATACTTTCATGCTACTACTCTAATCCACTTACTTTTTCAGAAACATTTGACTACTACCCCTGAGAGGTAGCCTTTAGAACATCAATCCAGATCAAAGAATGACACTTTGAGCTCCACTGGATTGATGAATTCCTATGCATCTTAGTTTAGGACAAGAGGGGTAATGACCCCTAACTTTTCTCTAAGATACTCAAAGGTGTCTTTAGGTAGAGGCTTAGTGAAAATGTCTGCAATCTGATCCTTTGTGGACATATATTCCAACCTTACTTCATTCTTTGCCACCTTCTCTCTTAAAAAGTGATACCTTATTGATATGTGCTTTGTTCTTGAGTGCATCACTGGATTCTTTCAAATGTTTATGGCACTTGTATTGTCACAAAATATTGCAATTGGATCTTCATACACAACTCTTATATCCTTCAAAGTCTGCTTCATCCATAATACTTGAGTGCAACAACATGCTACTACAATATACTCTGCTTCTGTAATTGACAAAGATATTGAATCTTGTTTCTTGCTTAGCCATGAGACCAATCTATTACCTAAGAAGAAGGTACCTCCACTTGTACTCTTTCTATCATCAACATCTCTGGCCCAATCTGTATCTGTATAAGCACTAAGAGTGAAATTATTGTCCTTTGGATACCATAAGCCATAATCTGGAGTACCTTTCAAATACCTCAGGATTCTCTTAATTGCCATCACATGTGAATCTCTTGGATCGGCTTGAATGATGCATAATATCAGGTCTGGTTTGAGTTAGATAAAACAATCCTCTAATCATGGATCTGTATTTTTTCTGATCAGCCATAGGTGATTCATCAGTTTTAATCATCTTGCAACTAGTCACCATGGGAGTACATACCAATTTAGAGTCTTCCATCCCAAACTTCTTCAACAACTCTTTCACATACTTAGACTGAGATATGAAGATTCCTTTATCTGATTGATTAATTTACAGACCCAAAAAGAAATTTATTTCACCAAACATGGACATTTCAAATTCACTTTTCATCTCACCGGCAAACCTTATGCACATACCTTCATTTCCTCTAAAGATAATGTCATCAACAAAGACCTCAACAATCAAGATTTGATCATCATTGATTTTGAAATACAGATTGCTATATGCAGTACCTTCACTAAATTCCAATTGCAATAAATACCTATCTAACCTTGTATACCAAGCTCTAGGAGCTTGTTTGAGTCCATATAATGATTTCTTCAACCTGCATACCATATCACTTTGATTTGACAATTGGAATCCCTCTGGTTGCTCAATGTATACTTCCTCTTCTAACTTACCATTCAGGAAGGCAGATTTCACATCCATCTAATATACCTTAAAATCTTTGTGAGTTGCAAATGCTAGAAACATTCCGATTGCTTCAATCTGAGGTACTGGGGCAAAAGTTTCTTCAAAATCTATCGCTTCAATTTGAGAATACCCTTTGCATACAAGTCTTGCTTTATTCCTTACAACTTCTCCATTTTCATTAGCTTGTTCCTGAACACCCATTTAGTTCCAATAACATTTTTGTTAGTAGGTCTAGGAACTAATTCCCAAGTTTCATCCTTCTCTATCTGTAATAGTTCTTCCTCCATTGCCTTTACCTAATTTCCATCATTGCATGCTTCATTCATAGTCTTTGGTTTAATCTTTGAAAGAAAATAATAATTGACTTGTTCCTCTGCAGCTCTTCTCCTTGTTAGCACACATTTGTTTTTGTTACTTATAATCTGATCTTCAGAATGATTGATCTTTACATACCTGGGAGTCTTGACAATACTTTCTGGAGACTCTTCTTCATTTTGACTGTCTTCTTGCTCATCTTTTTCTTCATTCAATATAGTCATAGGTTCATTTGGTTCATAGTAATTCAGGTCTGATATCTTTTCCTTACCTTCATATACCTTCACATTTGTACTTTCAACAATCTTTTTGAGCCTTTTGTTGTAGCACTGGTAGGCCTTACTCTTGGTAGAGTATCCAAGAAAGATTCCTTCATCACACCTTGCATCAAAATTTCCTAGATCTTCATCTTTCCTAAAATAGTATTTGATTCCAAAGATTTTGAAATACTTTATTAAAGGAATTCCTCCATACCATAGTTCATGAGGAGTTTGAGTACCATTACCTTTGACTTGAACTCTATTTTAGATGTAAACAACAGTATGAATAGCCTCTTTCCAAAAAACTTCCGACAAATCTGCTTCCTTCATCATTGTCCTAGAAGCCTCTTGAACTGTCCTATTTTTCCTTTCCACAACTCCATTTTGCTGAGGAGTCCTAGGTGTAGACAGCTATCTTTTTATCCCACGCTCTTCACAAAAAATGTTGAATTCATTTGATGTGAATTCACCTCCTCTATTAGACCTCAAGCGCTTGATTTTCAATTCTATTTCATTCTCAACCATCACCTTGAAAGATTTGAACTTCTCTAGGGCTTCTAATTTGTCTCTTAGAAAAGTAACCCAAGTCATTATAGAATAATCATCAATAAGCATCATAAAGTACCTATCACCTTGTAGACTTCTCACCCTTGTAGGACCACAGAGATCTATATGCACTAGATCCAGCAAACCAATAGAGAATTGCTCTTTGTTCTTGAAACTTGTTCTTGTCTGCTTCCCTAACTGACATTCCTTGCAGATTGTGTTGGATGGTTTCACAAGTTTTGGTAAATATCTCACAATCTGACCTAAACTTATCTTTACCAAATTATCAAAGTTTATATGACACATCCTTCTATGCCACAACCAACTTTCACCTGTCTGAGCCAATAAACAGTAATCATTAGTTCCTCTCAATTGATAGATGTTACCTTTAGTCTTCTTATCGGTAGCAATCATAGTTCCAGAGCTTTCCATGATCTTTCACCCATTATCTTTGAATCTTAGACCATATCCTTTGTCATACATCTAACCAACACTCAAAAGATTATGATTCAAACCCTTCACATATAGAACATTGTCAGTGTTATGCTTTCCATCAAATGAAATAGATACTTTTCCACAAATCTTACCAGCTACATTTTCTCTAAACCTAACCAGTCCTCCATCGTACTTTTCCAAACTTATAAACTTACTTTTGTCACTGGTCATGTGATGTGAGCATCCACTATCAATAATCCATTCATCCTTATCTTTCTCAACCTGAACAACCAAAGCACTTTCTTCCACTAGTTTTTCTTCCTTCAAGCAGCTAGTAGAATTAGTAGACATAGGATCTTCTTTAATAGCAATAAACATGAATTCATTTGCACTAGTACTAGCATCATTAGATTCATCATCAGTCACTCCATCATCAAAATCTCTAACATAGTAACACTTCTTTGGAACTCTAGGCCTGCTCTCATACTTTTTCTTATTTCTTTCAATTCTTTCAAGACATCTGGAAGCATAATGTCCTACTTTACCACAAGAGAAACATTTGAAAGGTAATTTACCTTTGAACTTACCAGAACCTCTTTGCAGCCTATCAATAAAGTTAGCTTCAAGTTCATCGAAGTCATCATCCACTTTATATTTCTCATCTCTGGAAATCTTTTATGAAGTACTGGCTTTAAAAGCTGATTCAACTTGTGGCAGGGCATCACCAGATTCTCTCATCTCAAAGGCTGTAAGATTTCCAAGCAACTAATCTCTATCAATAGTTTTCACAGTCATAAATTCTTCAATAGGAGCTACCTTGTGACTATAGGACTTTGGTAGTGATCTGAGAATTTTCATCAAAACTTCCTTATCACTGAGAGTTCCTCCCATACCTTTTATTCCAATGACAAGTTCATCAACTCTTTGCATAAAGGTTGTTATATTTTCATCTTCATTCATCTTCAAACCCTCATATTTCACTTTCAGGCTTTGTATCTTAGCTTCTCTTACAGAATCATCTCCTTCATACAGATTTTTTAGCTTTTCCCATACCTCATTTGCAAATTCAAGGTCCACAACTTTTGTCAACACTAAGTCACTCAAGGAACTTAATAGAGCATCCTTTGCTTTGACATCCAATTCATATTCTTTTATATCATCCTTAGTTGTCAACCCATCTTCAGGCATGACAAATTGTGACTGTGTAGCTAGCCATACTTTATAACCAAGATAGAGGAGATGGCTTTTTATTCACACCTTCCAAAGAGCATAATTTGTCCCATCAAAATATGGAGCTTCCTTCTTATAAGACATCCTGAATCTTCCTCAAGCTATTAGGATTTCTTCTCAAGAACTTGGCTTTGATACCAATTGTTGGACTACACCAGACAACTGAGAGGGGGGTGAATCAGTTTTCCTAAAACTTTTAACCAATTATGATCATCAACTTATCAATTACTTATATTCAGATATAACCATGAAAGCATCAAATGACAAGCTCAACACAAAAGCATAAACAACATAGGAGACATCATATTTTTATGTGGAAAACTCTAAAAGGGAAAAACCACAGTGGGTGTTAGCCCACAGAAATATATAAGTTATATTAATACCAAAAAATAGAGGCTCACTGCCTATAGGTCTCACTGCCCAAATTGCTCACTGCAAAGAAAGGCTCACTACCAAAAGGAGGCTCACTGCCAAAAGGTTGAACTGAGATAACAACATCTAATCCATGCCAAGGTTCAGTTCCATTGAAGCACAAACACCTCTGCTCTACTCTACTACCTTACTTTGCTTCTATCTTCGCATCTTCACACTTAGATACATTTTCATAGCTCAATTACAAGTGTTTATAGACTTCATCAACCTTGGAATAATCATCAAGGTTGGAATTACAATCATCAACCGTTGGAACAATCTCCAAGGTTAGTAAACATACATTACATCATAATAGGTCTGGACCTAAATAGATTTACAAAGTAAAGAAATGAATGTGAATCACACCGCGCCTTAGCAAGGACTCAAATATAATCTTCCACGCTACAACACGATATCACAATCTTCGATGCATTTCCACATATGATGAATTCAACCAGGTCAGCCAAGACTGATGTTAACACAAGTATTTTTAAGAACATACTTCATGCATGATATGAATTACACCTTGCTGACCAATCTAAATGTAGGAGCATGATCAGGAGACATCCACAAGTACATTGTAATCACCAGGAACAACCGCACGATCTCTAATCACTCTATCAATAAGATTCTTCAAACCGGAGTATAGGAACAACATTGTCAGCCATTGTCATGAGTAAAAGATAGCTTGCAGACCACCAAATCACAAACCATTACATTTGAAGGCACTTAACATCATCACAGACTTAATTCTAGAACTGTAGTCCAAAATACTTCAATGCGAAGGAATGCAGAGCAAAACACTTTCTCCCTGTCACCACCAAACACATAGAAAAAACTGTTTTCACTCTGGTGAACATAACTCACTCAATTCTTCATACCAGAGGCTAGAACTCAGAATATAAAAACTTCAAATAGGCTTCTAAATAACTTCCAATCTGCAGGAAAATATATTTAATCTACAAGAAATGCGGAGCATTTTTCTGGACTGCTCTTCTGCATGTAATGCACTGTTTCTATTGCAACACATTGTTATCACTGGAGGGGCTAATTTTCTCAATATCCTCAACAAAGTAAGACCATAGTTGACACCAATGAAAACATAGATATGTTGACATCAATGACAACACTGATTAGGCACATACTTGCAACAATGTTTGTGTTCACTTCTTTGACCAATTCTTCTTTCAATGATTGCACCATCCTGATATTTTGGTTTGTGGAACAATAATTTGAGCTTTAACTTGGCTATTTGTTTATGTAAATTTTTACCCCATAGAAAATTAGGCTTAGCTTTGGGATAAAATAAAACCATTTCCCTCAACCCATTGATTTTTTTTGCATTTTTTATTTTTAATTAATTAGAATAGGCTTTATTTAGTTTTAGTTTTAAGTGTTGATAAAGGTTTGTTCACATGCATTTAAGGAAATCACATTTTATTGTGAGTCTTTATCAAGTTAGTTTGTTATTTTTTTGGTAAACAAATTATATAAGCTTGGTTAAGTTAATATAATTTTCTGTGTGTTTACTTGATAGCCCTTCCCATTAAGTTAATCTTTCACCTTGACCTCATTCTATTGCATTCCTACTTGGATTCCTATCAAGCCCCTTGTTAAATAGTTGTAACACATTTATCATTAGGTTGTATTGAAACAATGAAACTTAAAATCATTGAGGCCCTTGAGAGATTCTCCTTTCAAGAGAGGTGTCGGTCTTCCTATTCTTGAAGTTGTCTTGTGTAGTTTTTTCAACTGATAGATTAGTAAGAGAAGGAGGGTATCCAAGCTTGAATCTCATTTTACTCCTATGTGGTCACATTCCTCCTATAGTTTACTTGAGATTCCCAATTTAGACATTTTATTAATGACTCCCAATATTCAGTTAGCCTCTTTTGATCCTAGTGGTAAATTTATTAACTTGCAAATTGACCTTAAAAATTAGCGTGTCAATCCATTCATAAGCCTTCAACTCACTAGTTTGGTTTTCATACATTCAAATCTACTTTGGTCTAAATTCATAATATACCTCAAGTTTAAGATATTGTTACAAATCCACCTTTATGTCTTAGAATAAATAGTCCCTTGAATGTTCCTTGACAAGGCCACAACTTGTCTAAAACCTAGATAAATTTATACCAAAATTTTAGTTTAATAGATCGTGTATAGCTAAGGAACACATATATACATATATAAAGAATATTTGATTCATGCTTAGATACATGAAGAAGATGTATCTTGCAAAATACTCCCATATACACTTGATAAATTCATGTACATCACACTTTAGCTCCCTAATCAATTACATCTTGGCTTGAACTAGAAAAGGATTTTCATAACCATTCTCAACTTTCTATAAACCATACTATGATATATAATCAATTAGCTATTTGTAGAAGGTGGCCAAATGAGTCCTTAAGCCTTTTGAACATGATATTTCATAGGTTGTACACTAAACTTATGATCCCTTACAAACTGACTAAGCCTAGCATAGTCAAATGTAATTGGTAGCCCTTTATGCTCTCACTTCCATGTTTGTGAGAGACCATGTTATTTCTCCAAAAATTATTTCTGAAGCATGCACTAAGGTTATGAGTATCAAAAGGCAATTGATTCCCTACAATTATGGAGTCGGGCCTCATCCTTCCCTTAGACAACCAATTACATAAAACCAAGTACCCATGCTAAATTAGGCTCTTATGCAACATACACCACTTCTTAACTCAATTCCTAGAACCTCCTATCAAGCTCAAGCTTGAGCCTACAATCAAAGTCAAATATACAATCAAAGCCAATCAATGCATCTCATGCCAATCAATCAAGCAATTCCTAGCACCCAATTACTTGCACTCCCTTATATAAATAATCAAGCATCACAGGTTAGTACATTTAACCAAGTGAATCCTATAGGTAACATTGAATACAAGGTGAGCATATTCTTGAGGAATATAACCAATAGTTCTTTAAATCCTATAAAACATGTGATAAACCATGTAATATTAATGAAACAATGGAGAAGCAAACATAAATATGCAAACCATATGTGCACTAGATTTATCTGGAGAAACCCTTTAGGAAAAATCCTCCACTATCAACAACATACTAATCTTGTATTATTCTTAAGAACAATATTACACCAATACAATCCACTCAATCTTCTTGAGTCTAATAAAATTTTGGCTAGTTAACAACACTTCACTTTCATAACACTATATAACATCTATCTCCTACATTCAATATATAGAGCAAAAGAAAATAGGAAAACCAAAAATGGTTTTAGTAAACTAGTGGATACCAAAACCATGGTCCACATGTAGAAAACCCATGCCCCATTATGCAATGAAACATGGACCCAAGATATAAACCAATTAACGAAAACCTCTTTTGACCCCATAATGTGATGAAGATGTCAACTACCATGGGTCCCACCAATTATGACAAGATCCTCCACTCTTCCCAATGTCACTCCCACTATTAAATTTTCATCATGACTTCCTCACTCAATTCCATTACAATAATACCTCAAGTCCAATCACCCTTTCTATTTTTCTTAGGTATCACACTATGAGAATTTGGAGCTCATTCTACCACCTTTTTAGGGATTTTTAAGGGATTTAACAATCTCCAAACCAATATTTGATATATTTAATGTGCCTAACTTAGAAATATCTTCGATTTAAAAAAGCCATTGTAATCATAGCTCTATTTCAGAAGTTATGCCTTTTGGAAGGTGTTTGGAAAAAATAACATCAAATGTATAGGATTGCAAGTGAATAATACACTAATCCTAAAAGGTAATCAATATAATGCCACTTGTCATTTAAATGGTCAAGCACTCCTAAGAAATATTTCTACTCAAGTTACTCATCTACCAAAGAATCAGTCCTTAGCATCAAACCCAAAAATAGACAATATTCAAAGGATGATTCAAAGAATTAGAAACAACATTTCGAACCATCAAAGGAGAAATGGTATGCACCAAGAAACTAGAGGATATCAATTAATAAATTATTATAATTTTCCATGAAAAAATAGATAATAGAACACCCATCCAAAAAATAGTGGCATTGACCCCTCCAAGAAATTGAAATAAGCTTGGAAGCAATCAAGAAATAGTAGCGTATTTGGCCAATTTAGCCATCCCTAGTTCATGGCGAACCCACTCCACCTCAACTCATAGTGAGATTTGATCCTAATTTGATTTGGAATCCCCCTATAAGGTAGTAACATATGAGAAAAATTAATGGCCATTTAACCATTTAGTATCTTGGACCAGTCATAGCTCAAAATCATGCCATATGCATCTAGTATATCGACCACTTGAATGAAAATGAATTGTTGGATTGGGCCTAATGTAATATTTATATGATTATCTTTTATTTCATCTAATTGGACAACCTTTTGATTTAACTTTGTTGGTTTAAGGCCCAAAATCTAACAAACAAAATATGGTATAACATTCCTATAGGAACCTAAGTCCACAAGACAATTATGTAATTTATTTTCAATATTTCTAATTGTCAACGATAAAGGAGGAGACTCAATGTTTTGGTTATATATAGAAGAATTAACATTGGAAACTTTATTTAATTTAGCTTTTTCATCATGATCCACTAATGCTCTTCATAAAACTTCTTCTTGTCCCTAAAAATGACTGACATCAAGCAATGAAATGTTGGCCTCAATCTTCTTTGGATTCTCAACAATATCATGTTATAGCTTATTGTTCAAAATTACCTCTAGTTAACATGGTGGAGGATTAACTTTTAGTTATTAGATTAAATTGGGGTCCTATGGTTGAGCAGGGTTATTGTTGGCATAAGGATCAGGTGGCGTGTGAATCACATTTGGCATGGTGGAAGTCATTAATGGTTGATTTCCCCTATTTCTCAAAGTATATTTTCTACCCTTTTGATGTTCTTGATATGCTTGAATTTCTTTTATATTTCCTTCTAGTTGATGTTCACCTTAATCGAGAAATTCATATGTTTCAAGCACAAGTGAAATTTTAGTGTTTCTATTGTTTTGTCATATGTTTTGTTCTTGCATAGCTGATAATTTGTAGAACTCAATCATAGATAGAGTTTATAAAATAATTGAGTTCTACAAATTATCAGCTATGCAAGAATAAAATATAAGACAAATTATTATTTTGATGAAAGTGTTGCAAGTATATGCTAACTGGTGTTGTCATTGATGTCAACATATCTTTGTTGTCATTGGTGTCAACTGTGCTCTTGTTTTGATGATTGTTTGTGATGAGTCAGTTGCCTTGTATTGTCTTATATAAGTGTTGAAGATGATGAGAAGATATTCCTGATACTGAGTTTCCAACTGCTTTTGAGAAAATCTACTCTCCAAGTGGAAACAGTGTGTTGCAGAGTATTTTGGTCTGCAGAATAACTGTTTGAGATTTGCTCCGCATTTCATCAATATTGAAGACCAGAGTATGAGATTTGGATATGTTTTAGAGAAGTGTTTAAAGTTACTAAATATATAATTTGGTGGTCTGGATCACTGTGTAGAAGAAGTTCCATTCACCAGTGTGAAGACTGTGCTTGACAGAGTTTGCAGTGTAACAGAGAGAAAGTATTCTGCTCCGCATTCCTTCGCAGTATGTTCTTTAGTCTTGTGGTTCTAGACTTAAGCTTGCAAGGTCCTTAGCTTTCTTCATTCCAAAGGGTTTGTGATTTGGTGCTCTGGAAAGAAAGTTTTTGATTAGCAAAGTTTGATAGTGTCTTATTGAGAGCAGTTTGTGATCCATCTTCAAGAAAAGTAAGTTGAGATCTATTGCAATTGGATTTGATGGTTTCCAAATGATTCTATGGTGTTCGTAGATGTCCCCTAAATGTATTGAAGGCATGTGTCTAATCTGCAAGCTGTAATGAAGATCTTGGAAGCATGTGACTTAGTGATTCTTGATGTTGTATACTTGTTCTAGTTGATCTGGTTAGTCACAATTGTTACGGAGATGATTCACAGATTGTAGAAGCATACAATTGATTCACCCCCCTCTTAGTTATGTCATGCCTTCAACAATTGGTATCAGAGCGAGATTCCTTGGAATAAAGCCTAACAGCTTGGGGTAGATCTGGAATGGCACACAAAAAGGATACACCACAGTTTGATGGATCTGACTACACATACTAGAAGGTACGCATGGAAAGTTATCTTATTTCTATATGTTATAGTGTTTGGATGATAGTAAAAAAGAAATATGAAATACCTAAAGTTGGTCCATAGACTGAAGAAGAAATCAAGGAGGTTGATTTGAATCACAAAGCTAAAAATGCTCTATTGAATGCTTTATCAAATGTTGAAATGGCAAAAGTTGCGGATCTTGCAACTGCTCATGAAATTTGGGAGAAACTAAAGAATGTGATGCATCTGTTAGGAAAGCTAAGTTGTAGAACCTAAAGACCACATATGAAACTATGCGAATGTCTGAAGATGATAACATAAAAAATTACATACAGAAGATTGATGAAGTTGTCAGCAGCATCAAGGCCCTTGGTGGAAAGATAGAAGATGAAGATGTTATTGATAAAATACTCAAAACTCTTCCAAAGTCCTATAGTCACAAGGTATCTTCCATTGAAGAATTTCTTGAGTTAGGTAAATTTACAAAAGATCAATTGCTTGGTAAACTAACTACCTTTGAAATAAGGGAATTTGGTACTACTGATGGTCCTGTGAAAAGTGAGACTGCTTTCAAGGCCAAGGAAGAAAAGACTTCTAGATTAGAGAAGTATACTGTGGAATTAAATGAAGAAAATTTTGTAGAACTTGAGGCAAAGTTTGTAAATAGAATAAAAAGAGGTAGCAAAGGAAAATTCAAAGGTAAGTTACCCTTCAAATGTTTCAATTGTGGAAAAATTGGTCACTATGCTTCAAGATGTCCTAACAGAGCCTTAAAATTCAATGAAAGTAAATGAAAGATGGTAAGAAAGAGTTACGATGTTAGAGATGATGATGGTGTAACTGATGATGATAGTTCTGATGATGGTAATAGTAGTGAATGCTTGTTTATTGCACTTAGAGAAGAACCTGTTTCTACTAACCTTGCTAGCTATGTGAAGGATAGAAGTCTAGGAGAGTTATCTGCATTTCATGTTGAAAAGGAAGATGAATGGATCATTGATAGTGGATGTTCAAATCACATGACTGGAGACAAAAGTAAGTTTGTCAAGTTTGAAAAGTATGATGGAGGACTGGTAAGATTTGGAGATGATGCAGCTGGTAAGATTTGTGGAAAAGGTTCAATTACTTTTGATGGAAAGCATAATACAGATGATGTTATTTATGTCAAGGGATTGAAGCATAACCTTTTAAGTGTTGGACAAATGTGCAACAAAGGATATAATCTTATGTTCAAGGACGAAGGATGTGAGATAAGAAAAAGCTTTGGAACTATAATTGTTGTTGGTAAAAAGACTCATGGCAATGTCTATCACTTGAAAGGTACTGACAACTGTTGTTTGTTGGCTAAGACAAATGAAAGTTTTCTATGGCATAGGAGAATGGGTCACATCAACTTTGATAATATGGTGAAAATAAGCACTACTCATATTGTAAGAGATCTACCTAAAATTGTGAAGCTTGCCAATGTTACATGTAAAGATTGCCAATTGGGCAAGATGACAAAGACCACCTTCAAAAGCAAAGAACAATTCTCTACAAGTCTGCTAGAGTTTTGTGGTCCTACAAGAGTAAGAAGTCTGCAAGGTGACAGGTATTTCATGCTTCTTATTGATGATTATTCAAGAATGACTTGGGTTACTTTCCTTAGAGAAAAATCAGAAGCCCTAGACAAGTTCAAAACTTTCAAAGCTAGGTTGAAAATGAATTGGATCAAAAAATCAAGTGCTTAAGGTTTTATAGAGGAGGTGAATTTACTTCAAATGAGTTTAATGCTTTCTATGAAGAACATGGAATAAAGAGACATTTGTCTTCCCCCCAGACTCCTTAGCAAAATGGAGTGGTTGAAAGGAAGAATAGAACTGTTCAAGAAGCTGCTAGAACAATGATCAAGGAGGTAGATCTACTAGAAGTATACTAGAAAGAAGCAATACACACTATTGTTTATATTCAAAATTGAGTGCAGGTCAGAGCAAAAGAGACCAGAACACCTTATGAACTGTGGTATGGTAAGACTCCTACAATCAAGTATTTCAAAGTTTTTGGAAGCAAATGTTATATCAGAAGAGATGAAGAATTAGGGAAATTTGATGCTAGATGTGATGAAGGCATATTCCTAGGTTACTCAACCAAGAGCAAGGTTTACCGGTGCTATAACAAAAGACTGAAAAAGATCATAGAAAGTGCAAATGTGAAGGTAGATGAAGATCTTCAATTGGATGGATATGAATTAGATGAACATGTTGTCACAGAGAAGGTACAAAAAGGAAAAGAAAAGGAAGTTTGGAATGAAGTACAAGTTGCTCCTGAAAGAATTCCAAAGACTCCCAAGTATGTGCAAAGAGATCATTCTAAAGATCAGATTATAGGTGATAAAGAGAAAGGTGTATTGACAAGAAGGAGAGCTACAGAAGAACAAGTAACTCTCTTTTTACTTTCAAAGGTGGAACCTAAGACAGTAAATGAAGCTTGCAATGATGAACATTGGGTTAAGGCAATGGAAGAAGAATTAATGTAGATTGAGAAAAAAAGACTTGGGAACTTGTCCCTAGACCTACAAACAAGAATGTGATTGGAACAAAGTGGGTTTTCCGGAACAAACTGAATGAGGTTGGAGAAGTTGTGAGGAACAAGGCAAGACTTGTGTGCAAAGTCTACTCACAAGTGGAAGGGATAGACTATGAGGAGACTTTTTCTCAGGTGTCTAGATTGGAAGCAATCAGACTATTTTTGGCTTTTACAGCACATAAAGATTTCAAGGTATATTAGATGGATGTGAAATCTACCTTTCTAAATGGTGAGTTAGAGAAGTCTACATTGAGAGACTGAATGGATTCCAGTTATCAAACCAACCAGATATGGTGTGCAAATTTAAGAAGGCTTTGTATGGATTGAAGCAAGCTCCCAGAGCTTGGTATGCAAGATTGGATAAGTATCTATTGCAGTAGGGTTTCAGTAAAGGGTCCACAGATAGCAATTTGTATATCAAGGCAAGAAAAGATCAAATCTTGATTGTTGAAGTCTATGTGGATGATATTATATTTGGTAGAAATGAAGGAATGTGTAAGAATTTTGTAGATGAGATGCAGGAGGAGTTTGAGATGTCCATGTATGGTGAGATGAATTTCTTCCTTGGATTGCAAATTAGTTAGACAGACAAAGGTATCTTCATTTCTCAATCAAAGTATCTCAGAGAGTTATTAAAGAAGTTTGGAATGGAAGACTCTAAACCGATGAGTAGTCCTATCATTACTGGATGTAAGTTGAGCAAAAATGATGGATCTCCTAAGGATGATCAGAGAAAGTATAGGCCAATGATTGGAGGACTACTTTATCTTACTACCACCAGACTGGATATCATGCATGTAGTTTGTCTTGTGGCTAGATTTCAATCAGATCCTAGAGAATCAAATGTTGTGGCAGTGAAAAGGATTTTTAGGTACTTGAAAGGTACTCTGGATCATGGTCTATGGTATCCAAAGAATAATGAATTTTCCCTAAGGTCCTATATAGAAGCAGATTGGGCTGGTTGTGTTGATGAAAGGAAAAGCACAAGTGGAGGTGTATTCTTCCTTGGAGATAGGGCAGTGTCCTAGCATAGCAAGAAATAAGAATTAGTCTCCTTGTCTACTGCAGAGGTAGAATATATTACTACAGTAACATGTTGTACTTAGGTGTTGTGGATGAAACAATCCTTAAAGGATATAAAAGTTGAGTATGAGGATCCAATCCCTATTCTATGTAATAACACAAGTGCCATAAACATTTCAAAGAATCCAGTGATGCATTAAAAAACAAAACATATTTCAATTAAGTATCACTTTTGAGAGAGAAAGTTGCAGAGAATGTAGTGAAGCTTGAGTATGTGCCAACAAAGGATCAAGTTGCTAATATATTCACCAAGGCTCTACCAAAGGACACATTTGAGTATCTCCAGGAAAAGTTAGGGGTTATTACCCCTCCTTCATTGAACTAGGTGCATAAGAAGATGCATCAGTCTAATGTGTCTCAAAGTATATTTTCTTCTAGACTGATTTAGAGGGCTACCTTTTAGGGGGAGCAAGTAGTGATCTAAGATGATTGTTGTAGTTAGGGGGAGTAAAGAATGATTCCAATATGATTAGAATAGAAGTGTGTAAGTATGTGCAGTAGAGGAAATATGATGTCATTTTCCATTGATGTCAAATGGGGAGAGAAATCATGTGAAAAACTCAGGGGTAGAAAGTGTTTTAGATGTGTAAAGAGAAATGGGGAGTTGGTGATAAATGCAGATTCTTGTCTTGATGGTTTTTCACATCATATGTTGCCATCAATGAGAAAGGGGGAGATTGTTGCAAGTATGTAATAATCGGTGTTGTCATTGATGTCAACATATCTGTGTTGTCATTGGTGTCAACTGTGCTCTTGTTTTGATGATTGTTTGTGATGAGTTAGTTGCCTTGTATTGTATTATATAAGTGTTTAAGATGATGAGAAGATATTCATGATATTGAGTTTCCAAGTGCTTTTGAGAAAATCTGCTTTGCAAGTTGAAACAATGTGTTGCAGCGTATTTTGGTATGTAGAATAATTATCTGAGCTTTGCTCCACATTTGCTCAATATTGAAGACCAGAGTATGAGATTTGGATATGATTTAGAGAAGTGTTTGAAGCTGCTAAATCCAGAATTTGGTCGCTCGGATCATTGTGAAAAAGAAGTTTCATTCACCAGTGTGAAGACTGTGCTTGACAGAGGTTGCAGTGTAACAAAGACAAAGTATTATGCTCTGCATTCCTCCATAGTATGTTCTTTGGTGTTGTGGTTCTGGACTTAAGCTTGCAAGATCCTTAGATTTCTTCATTCCAAAGGTTTTGTGATTTGGTGCTCTTGAAAGCAAGTTTTTGATTAGCAGAGTTTGATAGTGTTTGATTAAGAGCAGTCTGTGATCCATCTTCAAGAAAAGTAAGTTGAGATCTGTTGTGATTGGATTTGATGGTTTCCAAATGATTCTATGGTGTTTGTAGATGTCCCTTGAATGCATTGAAGGCTTGTGTCTGATCCACAAGTTGTAATGAAGCTCTTGGAAGCGTGTGACTTAGTGATTCTTGATGTTGTATACTTGTTCTGGCCAACCTAGTTAGTCACATTTTTTGCAGAGATGATTCATGGATTGTAGAAGCATGTCCAAATGTGTGAAGATGTATTTGGGTCTAATCTAAGCTATGATGTGTTCATCCTTCATTCTTTTCCTCTACAAGTTTGTTTAGGTCTAGTCCTATTTTGGAATTTTGTACATATGCCGACCTTGGAGAAAGTTCCAATGGTTGAAGATTGTAATGCCAACCTTGATGTACATTCCAAGGTTGATGATAGGTATAAATACATGTAATGAAGTTGTGAAAGAGAGTGTGTGTGTGAAGATCGCGAACATAAAGTGTGATGCAGGAGCATCCAGTGGTGTAAGGGCAATCTTGCATCACCTAAAACAATGTTGATTCAAAATCATTGAAGTTTTTTTATTTCTTTTCATAATTAGTATTTCTGGTTCCATAATCACTTGAATAATGATGTAGGACTTTTAGTTTTTCCAAACTGCTATTTTTGGAAAGTTTAACTGCCATTTCTAGAAAGTTTGCAATTGGGCACGGATTGAAGTGAAAATTTACAAGAAGATTCATAAATGAAATATAAGACCTTTGGTGAAGGAATCAGACAAAGATCATTTGTGAGTTGAAAGATATTAAAGTTTCTATTTTTTGAAAAGGCCTTGAAAATTTTTGAAACCATATATGAGGCAATAAAACATCCCATAACATCCTGAAAAGTTGATGGAAATCCATTTACTAATTTCTAGCATGATAGTTCACTTCGTGAGATTTCTGATGCTTAAAATAGTTCGTCAATCGGACACCCGGATCAAAAGTTATGCTTCCTAGAAGTTGACCTACTTTTGGAGGGAGTTGCAAATTTTGAAATTTAGCTAGAGGCCGCCAAAAAGGGCTATTTATGACTTTTTTTGGAACCCTGAGCAGTAGTAGAGTTAAGGGGGAAAGTGTAGAGTCAAGAATAGGTAGGAAAATAGAAACCCTAGCTGATTTGGGTTACAGAAGGCAGATGATTCCAAAGTCTAGAGATAAGGAAGTTGTACTGTAATGTAATGCGTTGTCCAAATCAATAAAAGAGCATTCTATTTTATGTGTGCAATTTCTATTTTTGTGTGTTTTATGATTTACCCCCTTCATAAAGTCCATCAGTCTATGGATGGTGTGCAGAACTCAACTTTAAATCTATCTTCAACTTCTTCCACAATGTCCTCTAGAAATAACCAACAAACTTGGTATCTCGATCCGCAACTATGCTATTAGGTAGACTATGTAATCTCACCACCTCCCTGAAAAATAACTCTGTAATATGAATAGCATCATTAGTCTTCTTACAAGGAATAAAATGTGCCATCTTTGAGAATCTGTCCACCACCACAAAAATGGAATCATGTCCTCTCTGTGTCCTTGGTAAACCAAGAACAAAATCCATACTAATATCATCCCATGGCTTCTTTGGTATAGTTAATGGTTGATATAGTCCTGTATTCTGACTTGTTCCTTTTGCCATCTGACACACTCTATAACTCTACACAAATTTCCTCACATCTTGCTGCAACTGTGGCCAATAATAATTCTCACCAAAAATAGCAATGGTCTTATCTCAACCAAAGTGTCAAGATAATCCCCCACTATACTGGTCCTTAATTAGGGTCTCTCTCATGGAACTCCTCAGAATGCACAACTAGCTTCCTCTAAACAACATGCCATCTTGGATTATGAAATCCAACCATTTTGTTTTTTCCAAAGTAACAAGCTCCAAACAAGGTTTCCAAGCCTCTCCAAAATCTAAATCTTTAGGATACAAACTTTTGAGCTCATTGAACCCAACAACCTCTATGTTAATTTCTATCAACAAATTTTGCCTTATGCTCAAGGCATCTGCAACTCTGTTGGACTTCCCACTCCTGTGCTTCAAAATAAAAGTATAGCTCTGCAAAAACTCAACCTATTTTATGTGCCTCTAGTTCAACTTTCCTTGACTATTAAGATACTGCAAAGCCTGATGATCAGTATATATAAAAAACTCTTTTGGAAATAAATAATGTCTCCATTTCTTTAAAGCCTGAACTATTGCATAAAACTCCTGATCATAAACAAAATACTTTTTCAAGTGGCATCATTAAGCTTCTCACTAAAATAGGCAATGGGCTTACCTTCTTGACTCAAAACAACTCATATAGCATTGCCACTAGCATCACAATCTACCTGAAATACCTTATTGAAATCTGGAAGTGCCAAAACAGGTTGCTCTATGACTTTCTGCTTCAATGTATCAAAACTCTTATTTTCTCCTATAGTCCATTTAAACTCTTTTCTATCCCCTCTCATTGTCTCAGTTAGGGGTGCACAAATGCTACTAAAATTTCTGATAAACTTTCTATAAAAACTTGCCAAACCATGAAAAGATCATACCTCTATAGCACTCCTTCGCATAGGCCATTCAATGATAGCCGTCACCTTCTTTGGGTCCATCTTAAAACCTTCCTCTGAGACAACAAATCCCAGGTATACCAACTCCTTCTTTTCAAAACTACATTTCTTCAGATTAATCAACAACTTCTCCTCCCTCAGCTTCTCCAAAACTCTTCTAATATGCATTAGATGCTCATCCCAAGTCTTACTAAAAATCAAAATATCATCTAAATAAATAATAACAAAACTTCCCAAAAACTCTTTCAATACTTTGTTCATGAGCCGCATGAATGTGCTCGGTGCATTGGTTAGCCCAAATGGCATGACTAACCACTCATACAAACCTTCCTTCATCTGGAAGGTTGTCTTACATTTGTGTCCTTCTCTGATTCAGATCTAGTGATATCCACTCTTCAAGTCAATCTTCGTGAAGTACTTGGCTCCACTAAAACAATCCATTATGTTATCCATTCTTGGCAATGGAAATCTATACTTGATTGTGATCTTGTTGATGGCTCAGGAATCTATACACATTCTCCACTCTCAATCTTTCTTCAGTGCTAGTACTGCAGGTACCATACACAGACTTAGGTTTTCCCTTATCAGTCCCTTCCTCAACAGCTCGTACACTTGTCTGTTCAGCTCTTCATTCTCTACAGGAGTCATTTTGTGGGCTGCCTTATTCAGTAAAATGGCTCCTAGTATCAAATCCATTTGATGCCTTATCTTCCTCACTGGTGGTAAATCTTCTGGTACATTATCAGAGATAATATCCTAAAATTCTTCCAACATATTTGAGACTTCTGCTAGTACATCTTCACATTTCTCTTGACTGATCTTAGGAATCAATGCAAAGCAATGATGCTCATACTTCATACCCTCCAAAAATTTCCTACCATCTACCAAACAAATTATGGCAATACTAGATACCTTTTCTTCCACCTCCTTCAAGGGCTTCAACTTATGATGAACTCCATCCCTTGTTAGGGAATATGTGTTTGCACGACCATCATGGACAACGCACCTATCATACTGCCACGGCCTCCTCAACAGCATATGACATGCATCCATCGGTATGATATCACACAGCACCTCATCATGGTAGTCCCCAATCTTGAACTTCACTAAACATTGCTTATTGACCAAAGCTCTATGGTCCTTCTACAACCATACAATCCGATATGGATGTGGATGATTTCTTCTTGTCAACTTCAACTTATTAACCATCTCCTCTAAAACAAGATTGTCAGTGCTTCCACTATCAATAATAATATCACAACACTTACCTTCACATTTGCACCTTGTCAGGAATAAACTCTTCCTCTGATTTGGTTCTTTCTCCTCATTCAACAAGGTTCTTCTGATAACTAGGGTTTCTCCCCTTTCAGCATCTTCAGAATGCTCAGACTGTGTATCTTCATCTACATGTGCAACTTGTGCATTACCTTTAGGTCTTATGTTTGTCCTTCCTTGATGTTGTGGACAATGGTATGCTCGATGCCCTTCTTCTCCACATTAGAAATAGGTTCCTCTGAAACCTCCTCTTCCAGGTCCTTGCCCAGGTCGGCCTCTTCCTCTTCCTCTTTGCACACCATTGTTTTGGTCATGAGGACGGTAGGCATTATCTCCTCTCTGATTTCGACTGGTTCCAGCTTCTTCACTTTTTTTGGATCCTCATTTCGGCCTCCATAGGATCTTCCACCAGTCCTTCTGCCTTGACCTCTTCCCCTTTGCTTGCTTTCAAATCTTTTATTTAGCTTCTCTTCCACCTTCAGGGAAAACTGGTACGCATCTTCTATGGTGGTCATTCTAACTAGGCTCAGCTCCTCTTGAATACTTGGCCTTAACCCATTAATGTAACGAGCTACCTTCTCCTTGTTGGCCTCTGCATGGCTTGTCCTAATAGTGATCTTATAAAAAAAAATTGTATACTCCTTGAGAGACTTTTTACCTTGCTTCAGTCCTTGTAGCTTCTTTAGCAACTCCATCTCATAGTCCATAGGAATGAACTGCTTCTTCAGTTTCTCCTCCATCCGATCCCATCTGGTGATCTTTCCTTTTCCTCTTTTGTTCCTTTCACCAAATACTTGTTGGAGTACAATACAACACTGAGAGAGGGGGTGAATTAGTGCTGTATAATTTTTTTCATTTCAAAACTTAATTCAAAGAGGTTGTGCAATGGAGTTCACTGAAGAACATAATCATCATGATATGCAAAACTTAAATAAAGATAATCAAATAGATGCAACATAAACAATCACAAAGAAAACACATGACACATGTTTTGATGAGTGGAAAATCCTCAAGGGGAATAAAAACCACTTTGAAATTTTGCCTCACTGGCTTATTTGAATCTAATTGATTACAACAATGGTTGTCTCACTAATAACTAACCATACCTCACTGGCATACACCTATCTCACTGAGAGATACAATCACCATTATCAAAACATCAATCCTAGTGTGCAAGAAATGATTGCAAGTCAATCTAATTTGCACCATTACATACCTTGCATTTTCTTCTTCAAAAACCACACCAAAATATGTCTTCAATTCTTCATATCTCAATCCTTCAAATCTAATTCACAAAGCACCTGCATTGTCTTTCACACTCAAAATAATATCTTCATCTCAGATGCACCTACAAATAAAATATGTATTCTTCTCATCTCTGCATCAATCATCAAAACATTACTTTTCTCTGTATTTTTTCATCAATTAGGAACCTACAAAAATAAGGTTAAATTCCTCTACTTTGCATAACCATTCATATTCTTCATTCCTCTGATTCATTTTCCTCTTTTCATAAAATAAAAACCCTTTCATCTTCTCAATAAAAAATTTCTTCCATGTCTTTGATCTTCAAATCCATTATTTATTCATCTGTTCACCTATTCATATTCTCTTAAAAAAAACTTCTTCATATTTTTCTTTTAAAAAATCATCTTCAAAAAATATAGTCTTCAAGAATAATAATATCGTTTGTCTGCAAAAAAAAATAATTTCTCCAATTTGATCTCTTAAAAAAATAATCTGCCCCCTAAAAAAAATATCTTCCATTTGGATCCACTTCTCAAAAAGACATCATCTTTATTAAGACCAAAAAGGGCAACTATGGAGTCCCTTAAGATTCTCTCAAAAAGAATTAAACCTTTACTAAAAAAAATTCCTTCTTAAAAATAATAAAACTACTCCTTTAATGTATCAATTGCCACGAGGAAGAAATTAGAAAGAAAGCTCCTAAAAGTTAGAGCTTTAAAATCTCACAAAATTGCCTTTTGAAACATACTAAATATACCCTTAAAAAAGGTTTTATCTCTACAGTTTGCTAGAAGGACATTCAGTGGCACGTCAAAGTGCATTCACCATAGAAGAGGTCGAGATTTAAATAGACACCATTAATTTCTAAATTCGCGCTCACCATATTTTAAATGAAGACCACCGATAGGTTTTTGGCACCCATGTGCTTATGGAGGAGACCGAATGTTGGAGGAGACCGAAACATTCGGTGATAGGAGTAGAGAGGGCCAGTAAGAACCACGACTTAAGACCCTTTAGAAGGTCACATTTAAGTGACGTCACCTGCAATAGAATGTCAACGATGGTTTAAAACAAAAAGTGCATAGGTCATATGACAGTCTATATAAGGATTTTATTAGATGTTTATTTAAGGCACATTTAAACCATTTCTTGACTTATGACATTAGTCATTGATCTTTAAACACTTCTGCCAAGAATATCTTAATCTCTACCACTAAACCCCTGCTATATCTTCACCAAAGACAAAACTTAGAAATATATACCTTGCTAGTAAATCAATCATTCTTAATTACTTTCATTTGTCAACATGTCTTGATAGAAATTCAAACATCCTGAGATCCTGTTGTGATGCTCACAACACACCCCATTTTTACTCCTTAGCAAAATGAGGACCCCTGTTGTGGCTGTTGCTTTTGCTTGTGTGTGTTGTTCTGCTTGGTGGTAAAGGGAAAAGGGAGTGAAAAGTTACAAACCTTGTTGAAAATAAAGAAAAAATAGCATTAAGTACCAGGGCAGAATACAGGTGAATTCATTGTCAAAAATGAGTAAGGGTTGCTTTTTGAACCATTTTAAAATTCCCAATATTTTGCAAGTTATGTGTGTTTTTTGGTAAATGCACTGTAGGAAGGTTTGTATGTTGCATATACAAAGTTGTTTGTATATGCAAGGTCGTACATATATAAAGTTGTTTGTATATCAGGTTTTATATACGTTGGTTTTACTTGTATGCATTTGGATAACATTCTATTTATACATACAAGTTGCGGACCCGATGGAGTTGAGAGCTTAAATGAATAAATTGGTTAAGTCTGTCGGATGTATATCGGGGTTTGCATGTTTGAATATGCAAGGTTACATACAAGCCAATATACAATGAAATATGCAAGCCGTGGAACCGAAAGGGTTATTAAAGTTAGTTAAGTGATTGTATGTTTCGTGCTTTGTATACATATACAAGGAGACATACATTGCAATATACAAAACACTTATACATGCCACGAAATTGAAAAGTTATGAAAGGAAGTTTTATCGTTGTATATTCCGCGCTTTGTATGTATGTTTCAAAACATACATTGCACTTTATACATACATGCCCAAATTCAAAGGAAATTAAAATCCGATATAAAGGTTGCATCACACCTGAATGTATATCGGAAGATGCATTGTGCTTTATACATCGCGGACCCAAAGGTAAGTAAATTGCGGATTATAAAAAGGATAAGTCCGAAAGGGTTATACATACAGAGGATGTTGTATGTATCTGTGGGCTTGTATCTAAAAGTTTGATAAAAGTGAGATAAACAAGCGATAGATACAGGCAATAGATACAAGAGCAGATACCGGCCTTGTATGCAAAAGAAAAAATACAAATTAGAGATGCATTCTCGGACACGAAGAAAAAGTTAAAAACGGAAACATTCTTGTATGTTCATAATATACAACCCGATATACAAGGAATTAAGCATGCGAAAAGGCGAGAAAGCAAAGCAGGAGGATTTTGAAGCCGTTTTTGGGCCCGATACGTGTTTTTTGGTCAGCGATGGTTGACTCGACTATTCTTGATGTTGTATATGCATTTGGATATGTGGATGTTCACAGATACTAAATATTCATAGTCCGATATCCAAGCTTGCATATTCTGGGGCCCGTTTCACATATGTTGTAATGTTTATTTTCCCGCTAGTTATTAAATGATGATGTGTGCTTAATTATTGTCTGTTTGTTGCAGATTGTTGGAGCTATTTGGAGTCCGGCTAGATGTTGCAGAGTGAAGTAGCTAGAAATTGCAGAGTTGCAGACACAGGGATGACATGAACCTGAGCTGAAGAAGATATTATAAAGTGCATTGTTTGCCAGCTAGAGAAAGGATCAAGTCCAAAGTGTGATTGCCAACTAGCAAGCACGTGCTGTTCATCTGGACCGCTGATTATTATGAGAGGATCCTGATCATTGGATCAATTTAACCATTTTCTAGGCTTTGTTCTATATAAGGGCCAAAACTTGTCTTTTGAACATATATGAATGGGGAGAGATAATAGAACAGATTAGAAAATTCATATAGGAGATCGGATTACCGAGACTAATGAGGACTGAATTGTTGAAATGTCAAGGTTCTTTCTTCAAATCATTATAAATGTACTTGTTCTAAAGCATACTGAATGGAAATGAAGCTTCAGATTACATCCTGATTGTAAACTTTACGTAATCTTCAAGTTGATTTCTGGATATGTAATGGTGAATGTTGTGTTCAATAGAAGCGCTTTCATTTTTATTGCATGTTGTTGTCAACTTTTCCTTTGAAGATTTGCACTAGATCATGTGGATTTGTGGAATGTCCTGGTGAAGTATGATTCTAGTTTTCTTCTCTTCATTACTATATCGGAACATGTATGTGGATCATTGATCTCAGTCAAGTAATTTTGGGAATCTCACTCTCTAAAGCCTATCTTTGTCATTCATTTTTCTTAATTTCATTGAAATCACCGTGTCACCCAATTGCAAATAACAGAAGATCAAAAGAAAATAACATGAAATATGCTGACATCACATAGATAACTGAAAATCATTAGCATATTTGAGCTAAATGCATGTAGTGTTGAAAATATCATGCAAAGAATTACAAATAATGGTAGAAATCATGCAAATATCAAACTGTAGGTGCATTATTTGAGTAAATTGATAGTGTAGAGGTATAATTGTTGGAGATTTATGCAAAGCAGACATAAAGGATAGGATATTTGGAGAAATACTGATAAACTTTGCAGGAACAATTGAAGTACGTAAGGCCCCTAAATGATTAACAGCAACACATATCAACCACTGAGTAACGTTAGTAGATTATGAACTAATCAACAGAGACTTGGGATCATGAATTCTTTGAATTCATCGTATCTTTCAAGATAAATAAAGGTTGTTGTGTAACTTTTATTTCATGTTTGCTTATGAGTAACATCATGATCAACATAAATTGGTGCTAGAAGGAGGGCACGAGTTGTTTCTCAGCAAAGAAATTCTTTTCAATTGAAGTGATATCCCCTAACTCTGTATAGCAGCCTACCTTAAATCTTGCAATTGATCTACACACCCCTCGCTTCTAACGTAATCAAAATAAATTGGCGCTAGAAGGAGGGCTGAACAAAGGCATTGTTCCATTCAAAGACATTGATTTGATCCACACGCCCCTCTCTTCCAACATCTTTCCTTGAATCAGTTCTAGAAGGTAAAGATGAGGAAACATCTTTCCTTGAGTCATTTTATGGTAAGAATTGGAGTTCTCTACTTTATAATATAGATGAGGAAACATCTTTCCTTGAGTCATTTTATGGTGAGATTGATAGGAGTTCTCTACTTCCTAATACGGGTAAAGAGGATTGCAGGTATAAATCTTTCAAAATTTGTAAAGAAGAAACCACTTGTCAGGATAAAGTCTTTGATTCTGATCCTAATACTTTTGATAAGGATAGTGAAACATCTTTCCTTGAGTCATTTTATGGTAAATAGAAATGTAGACAGGTGGAATAATTTAAATGCATTCCTGCTAAAGAAGCTCCTATGATAGTAACCCAGGGAGTTGTAAAAAAAAAATGTTGATTTACTATCTAACTTGTTTAAATTGAATGATCAAATGCAAGAATGTTTCAGGTCAATGGAATCAGACTCTCTACCAGATGGTAGATGTGAGTTATTTGATGAACAATTCATGAAAGTTAAGGATGCAGAAGGTTTTGGAATTGTTATACATGATCAAATGCCAATCCAATATCATTTTGAAAATGAAATAGGGGAGTATTCCTATCAATCGAATGTTAATTCACCTTTACAGTCAAATGATTTAGAAATGATAAATTTTTGTATATCAGGGTATGATGATAAAGATACTCATTTAGATGCTGATGTGCAGGGAACTAAAGAAAACATTGAGGTGCTTCCTGAAGTCAAGAATCAGATATACATGCAGAATGAAGGAACAAAGATGGATAAAGATGATGGATTAATACTTCAAGAGTCATACATTCTTCAATTCGAAGTGGGACCTGACATTGAGCTAAGCAGTAAAAATGTAAAGTCAAATGGAGGACCAACTGTCAATGAACAAGCATGTCCAACAGAACCAAAGATGCACCAGGTTGTATCTTTCCTTTCCACAGTAAATGATGTTGATTATTATTTTGATTATGGAAGTTTGGGAGATAAAACATGCATATGGATTAGTCATGAACATGATGAGCTTCCTCAGTTGCTAATCATTAAGAGTTATTCTGTTAAACACAATGAATTTAGAATACAAGAATATTTTTCAGAATACAAGGATGAATTTGCTAGGATTAGAACCATAACTAATACCCTGATGCTCCTACACAATCTAAGGAAATATGCAAATACACGTGTCTTTGGGTCTTATCCTAGGTTTTATTTGCCTTGTAGTGTCTTGTATATAGTTTGGTAGAGTGGTTGTTTTGTTTTTTTTCTTTGCTTTCTTGTTTTTGTTTTCTATTGTTTCCTTTCGTAGGTTAGTTGTTTGTACAGTCCGCTTGTTTTGTTTACTTTGTTGTTTTCCTGTGTGTGCTGGGGTCTTTATTTTGATTTAGAGTAAGAAGGAGTAGATTGACAACCACTGAAAACAATAGAAAATTTAGAACATTTAGGTTAATTATTTGAAATTTATGCATAACTTGTTGTGAGTATCATGAATGTAGAAAGTTGTTTGACTTGTGAAATTTTGTATTCAGTAACTGTGGGTTGAGTATTCAAGGGAAGTTTCTCACAATGACACACCTAAAATCCTTGGGTTTGTTGAACCTACCAGTGTAGATATTAGGTGAAAAATCAGAGGTCACCCTTGCTACCATTACAATTCTCAGCTTAATTTCAGCAAGTGACCACTCCTTGCATCATGAAGTTACAAATGTTATATCTTATGCAATCTCTATCAAAATATAAAATAAATAAATAAATAAAATGGATTTTACTGAAAATCTAGATTAAGCCATCTAAGTAACTCTACCGGTGCTATAGACGCTTGTTGGCAGTGGGGCTCTACTTAGGAGAATTATAACAATAACCTTGTCGGGGCTATGGACGCCTGTTGGCAACAAGGCTCTATCCGGTTGGCTATCAGGGAATGACATCAACTAAGTAGTCTAATATCAGTCACTGGTTTGTTCAACTAATTTTCAAGATGAAGATTATTAATCACGTGCACCCACTTAAACTGAAAAGGAAAATTCATGCACCTTATTGAACACATTAAGTCTCAAGTTAGATAATGATTTGCAGAAAAGATAGTTAGAAGTTATGAATTTATTTCATTTAGTTTTCTTTAATGGTTTTAATTTAATTGTTTTATTTGGTTGCTAGTTGTTGTGATGCTCACAACACACCCCATTTTTACTCCTTAGCAAAATTAGGACACCTGCTATGGCTATTGGTTTTGCTTGTGTGTGTTGTTCTGCTTGGTGGTAAAGGGAAAAGGGAGTGAAAAGTTACAAACCTTGTTGAAAATAAAGAAAAAATAGCATTAAGTACCAAGGCAGAATACAGGTGAATTCATTGTCAAAAATGAGTAAGGGTTTCTTTTTGAACCATTTTAAAATTTCCAATATTTTGCAAGTTATGTGTGTTTTTTGGTAAATGCACTGTAGGAAGGTTTGTATGTTGCATATACAAAGTCGTTTGTATATGCAAGGTCATACATATACAAAGTTGTTTGTATATTGGGTTTTATATACATTGGTTTTACTTATATGCATTTGGCTAACGTTCTATTTATACATACAAGTCGCGGACCCGACGGAGTTGAGAGATTAAATGAATAAATTGGTTAAGTCCGCCGAATGTATATCAAGGTTTGCATGTTTGAGTATACAAGGTTACATACAAGCCGATATACAATGAAATATGCAAGCCACGGAACCAAAAGGGTTATTAAAGTTAGTTAAGTGATTGTATGTTTCATGCTTTGTATACATATACAAGGAGACATACATTGCAATATACAAAACACTTATACATGCCACAGAACCGAAAAGTTATGAAAAGAAGTTTTATCGTTGTATATTCCACGCTTTGTATGTATGTTTTGAAACATACATTGCACTTGATACATACAAGCCAGAATTCAAAGGAAATTAAAATCCAATATAAAGGCTGCATCACACCTGAATGTATATCGGAAGATGCATTGTGCTTTATACATCATGGACCCGAAGGTAAGTAAACTGTGGTTTATAAAAAGGATAAGTCCAAAAGGGTTATACATATAGAGGATGTTTTATGTATCTGCGGGCTTGTATCTAAAAGTTTGATATAAGCAAGATATATAAGCGATAGATACAGGCAATAGATACAAAAGAAGATACCGACCTTGTATGCAAAAGAAAAGATACAAGTTAGAGATGCATTCTCATATGCGAAGAGAAAGTTAAAAATGGAAAGGTAATTGTATGTTCAGGATGCTTGTATGTTCATTATATACAACCTGATATACAAGGAATTAAGCATGCGAAAAGGCGGGAAAGCAAAGCGGGAGGATTTTGAAGTCATTTTTGTGCCCGATCCGTGTTTTTTGGTCAACGATGGTTGACTCGTCCATTCTTGATGTTGAATATGCATTTGGATATGCGGATGTTCACAGATACTAAATATTCATAGCCTGATATCGAAGCTTGCATATTCTGGGGCCCATTTCACATATGTTGTAATGTTTATTTTCCTGCTAGTTATTAAATGATGATATGTGCTTAATTCTTGTCTATTTGTTGCAGATTGTTGGAGCTATTTGGAGTCCAGCTGGATGTTGCAGAGTGAAGTAGCTAGAAATTATAGAGTTGCAGACACAGGGATGACATGAACCTGAGCTGAAAAAGATATTATCAAGTGCATTGTTTGCCAATAAGAGAAAGCATCAAGTCCAAAATGCTAGAATATTCTATGCCAGTTGTGTGATTGCCAACTCGTAGGCACGTGTTGTTCATCTAGACTGCTGATTATTATGAGAGGATCCTGATCATTGGATCAATGTAACCATTTTTGGGGCTTTGTTCTATATAAGGGCCAAAACTTATCTTTTGAACATATATGAATGGGGAGAGATAATAGAACAGATTAGAGAATTCATATAGGAGATCGGATTATTGAGACTAATGAGGACTGAATTGTTGAAATGTCAAGGTTCTTTCTTCAGATCATTGTAAATGTACTTGTTCTAAAGCATACTGAATGGAGATGAAGCTTTAGATTACATCTTGATTGTAAACTTTATGTAACCTTCAAGTTGATTTCTGGATATGTAATGGTGAATGTTGTGTTCAATAGAAGCGCTTTCATTTTTATTGCATGTTGTTGTCAACTTTTCCTTTGAAAATTTGCACTGGATCATGTGGATTTGTGGAATGTCCTGGTGAAGTATGATTCTAGTTTTCTTCTCTTCATTATTGTATCAGAACATGTATGTGGATCATTGATCTCAATCAAGTAATTTTGGGAATCTCACTCTCTAAAGCCTATCTTTGTCATTCATTTTTCTTAATTTCATTGAAATCACCATGTCACCTAATTGCAAATAATAGAAGATCAAAAGCAAATAACATGAAATATGTTGACATCACGTAGATAACTGAAAATCATTAGCATATTTGAGCTAAATGCATGTAGTGTTGAAAATATCATGCAAAGAATTACAAATAATGGTAGAAATCATGCAAATATCAAACTGTAGGCGCATTATTTGAGTAAATTCATAGTGTAGAGGTATAATTGTTGGAGACTTATGCAGAGCAAACATAAAGGATAGGATATTTGGAGAAATACTTATGAACTTTACAGGAACAATCGAAGTATGTAAGGCCCCTGAATGATTAACAGCAACACACATCAACCACTGAGTAACATTAGTAGATTATGAACTAATCAACGGAGACTTGGGATCATGAATTCTTTAAATTCATCGTATCTTTCAAGATAAATAAAGGTTGTTGTGTAACTTTTATTTCATGTTTGCTTGTGAGTAACATCATGATCAACAGATCCCAAGCTATGACATTTGTCATGAAAGGTAAACATGATGAGCAAACCAATCACAGTGAATACAACTAAGTATTTTGGATTCCAACCATAGAAAACCTAACAACACTTGATGAAGAGATAGAACCACATAAAGGACATGAAACTTATGTTCAACCTCCTGGTACATGAACCCCATTAAGTAAATCATGAAGAATGTCAACATGTCAACAACATCACAAATAAAATGATCAACACCTTGTGTTCATCCTAACATGAAGCATTTTTTTTCAAATCAATAACATGAACAACTCTTGATGTTCCATATGACCATAACACAATCTCCATCAACCTCTTGATGATGAGAAGATGAAAACATAAAACATATCTAACCTCTTGATCCACATTTGCATATCTAACTACACTAATCCTGATGAGCAACAAACTCCTTCAAATCCATCAATAAACTGAGATCTCTTAAGACCATATCGTAAGCTATGAAGCATCCTTAGGCATCAACTCAGACCCTCAATAAACATTTTGACATAAAGCAATGCAGATTGTAATATAAGGACATCATATTGTGTGAACTCTTGAGATGAGAGAATAAGCATCATGAAACAACTCCTTAAGATGAGAACCCAAACCTTCTTCACATCCTTCATATGAACTGATGACATCACCTGACCATTGACATCACATGTCACATTGTCATCACCTTAAATTCACTTTAACCATGAAGATCATGATGAACTCCTGAAACATCCTACCATATGAAGACAAACATCAACTCCATGTATGATTTAACTTTCACTATGATGTACCTGCATCATCAATTCTACATCTTTTTGACATCAATGACAATTTGTCTCCATCAATCTCCCCCTTTGTCATTGATGGAAAAACTAAATGATGTATTTTCTCTCTCCCCCCCTTTTTGACATCTGATGACAAGGGCTATTGTCTCCTCTTTGTGAAAAATGGCTCATATACATCATTAGCAAGAGACTAGCAAACTATGTTGAAATCAATCAACTGCCTACCTATTTCTTGGATCACGGGAACTATCACTGACCTTGTTATCTTTATACCAACCAAGAATTGAGATACCACTTACCCAAATCTTTGATACCACTAGTCTCCTTTGCCATTTTCTGTTCTAAACTTATCCTGAAAGCTCTGTCCTAATACATCTGCATATTGAACAACTTTTCAACTTGACAGCAACAAGTCACCATGAAGCACACATTTGAAGACATACATCCTGAAGCACAGAATCTAAACACAACATCATGTGAGGCATACTAAACTAATTAGCAAACCGCTATTATAAACTTCCCATACATTGTATCATATTCTACATACACAAAATAAGATCTGTTACATCACAAAATCTACACAAAAGAGCACTGTCCTGTTAGCATGAAGCTATCTCAGCATAATACCTCTTCATGTCACTACACCAATATGAAGATGAAGATGAAAAACTGACATCATTGAGATCCTTTGATCACTTCTTTTGACAAGATGAAGACTACCATATTTTTGCTATCAAAATACAAACTCCTAATGACACCACTTGTGATTGCAAAACAAACTTTTCATGACAAACAATTCTTCCACAATCATCAACACTTTTTGACCCAAATGACAAATCTCCAAGAACTCTCAAAGAATAGATAATGAAGTATGATTATGATGACATAAAAATGACTCCTTTGACATGAAGAAATCATAAACACTTCAACACCCATGATGAACAACAATGCAGGTTCAACAAGCAAAATTCACAACTCATGATGATATGATAACCACTCAAGAGATGACCTTGTCAAGACTTCCATGATAGTGACAATCAATCAATCTACAACAACCTACAATCAATTTACTCCTACACACACTTCTTGGCATGATAAAGAATGAAGATCATCTTGATTAAGACCATCCTCCTGTTCTTGCACATGACACTTTTTGCAATACAATGTCAAATCTGATATGTAGAACCATTGTCAATACCTTTGCAAAACCAAATGCAGAGACATGTGCTATGAAATTAACTTATTCCATTATCAACCTCCTTAGCCAATATATGCTAACATATGATGAGAACTCCTTGAGTATACCCAAGATCCTGTCTAGGACCTGTTAATCATTATTCAAATCAGCCCATCAAATGTGCACATCAACTAATTGCACCATCATGACAACTCAACCTTTGTAAGTATCAACATGATATGAACAAGATACAAATAGGATCAATTAAGTCACTCAACATCATCAAACTCTTTGTGCATTGAATCCATGAACCACTGATCACCTGTATCACTATCACAAACTGAAGATCAACATAGTTATCAACACCATTAAGAACTTCATTTCACAAGACTAATATGAATAGCATATTAGCAACCAATATGAGGCATGAATACAAAAACATAATCAACAAAACAAGATCATCATATTGACAAACATCAAATGATCTCCTTTCTGAAACTTCTTGGGGATAATTGATAGGACATGGACAACTCCCCCTAACTTCATGCCATATATTATGCAATTGATGTTGTAACTTGTACAAAATGCACAAGTTTAGGATTTGTCATCTCTTGACTTTGTTTCTGCTTCCAAACTTTCACAGGTTCTTTCTTCCTACAAACGTTTTCAGCTTCTTTCTTTTTCCACCTTTTCAAATAAGGTGATGCTTTTCTGCAACTATGTGCTTTATGACCAAGAGAGTTGCATATATAACAAACTATATTGTAATCATACTCAAATGATTGATAATAACTTTTTGACATCCCTTGAGCATTTATGTTATGCTTCAATACATGATCATACCTTTTATGCATTTTACAAATTCTTTGTATGTGACCAACATTATTGCACTTGTAACATACAAGATTAGTATTCCTTCTGCAATCAATTGCTTTGTGTCCAAAATGATTACATCTATAACAATAACCATTAAATGAATAATTATACTTGTACATATAAGCTTGTTTTATTAGAGCAGCCCTTCTTGAATTTCTCTTTTGATAGTTCATTTTGATAAACTCATCTTCAGCTTCAATCTTCTTTTTGCCTTCAGGAGTAGCAATATGATAACTCAGATCAATTTTCTTTCTAGGAGTTTCTCTGACTTTGGAACACTCTTCTTCTTCATAACCAAGTCCAATAGTGTATCCATGTTGTTTTTGTTTACCAAGTATCTCATGCAACTTATTTGTGCTTTCTTCAAACTCCTGATATTTCTTGGACAGAACCTTGAGACCTTCATAATCTTTTCAAAGATTGATAATTTCAGCCTCTAATTTTAGATTTTTAATTCTTTTAACCTCAAGGTTCGATCTTGTTACATTAGCTATCCTCTTGGATTCCTCAAGCTCTATCTTCAGACTGATAATCAAATTGTTTGATTCATTAATTTGTGTCCTTAGATTTACAATCTGAAATCTTGCTTCTTCAATATCAAAAGATACTCTTTCAAAATCTGAAATTACTTTGTCTTTGGATTCTTTTTCCTGTTGTAGCTGCAACTCTAATATGTGATTCTCCTTTTTATATTTCTTGATCTCACTCAGAGCACATATAAGTTCTCCTTCTATGTTAATCTCACAATCTTGTTCATCATACTCCTAATTGTGATCTTCTTCTTCTAAATCTGATTGAGTCTCATCTCCTTCATGTGAATGACTTCTATCATTGTCACTCTTCTTAGATAACAAATTGTCCTCTCCTTCAAGTGCATCACCTTGATAGATTCTTATCAACTCCTTCCACACATCCTGAGCTATTTTACAATGCATAACTTTACAAGAGACGTCATTAGATAATCTAGACAAAATAACCTTCTTTGCTATATGATTACATTCAAGAGTTTCTTTGTTATTTGGAGTATTAGGTGATTCAACTGACATCCAAACACCATATCCTAAAGGGGATAGATAGATTTTCATTCTAATACACCAAACAAAGGAACTCCATTAAACTCTTTCTCTAATTTAATACCTGATTCAACTTGTGAAACATTTCTATCAAATGATTGTTTATCAACATCAAAATTTGATATAGATGGTGTATTTTGTGTCTTTTGACTAGTATGAGGCTTGACATTTCTCATGCTCTTGTTTCTTCTACACTTTCCCATGGTACTCCACTAACAGGACCTACCCAAGATGATTAGACTTCTATAGGGAACCTATGCTCTGATACCACTTGTTGGAGTACAATACAACACTAGAGGGGGGGTGAATCAGTGTTGTATAATTTTTAACATTTCAAAACTTGATTTAAAGAGGTTGTGCAATGGAGTTCACTAAAGAACTTAATCATCATGATATGCAAAACTTAAATAAAGATAATCAAATAGATGCAACATAAACAATCACAAAGAAAACACATGACACATGTTTTGATGAGTGGAAAACCCTCAAGGGGAATAAAAACCACTAAAAATTTGCCTCACTGGCTTATTTGAATCTCACTGATTACAAACTGACCATGCCTCAGTGGCATACACCTGTCTCACTGACAAATACAATCACCATTATCAAAACATCAAGCCTAGTGTGTAAGAAATGATTGCAAGTCAATCTGATTTGTACCATTGCATACCCTGCATTTTCTTCTTCAAAAACCACACCAAAATATGTCTTCAATTCTTCATATCTCAATCCTTCAAATCTAATTCACAAAGCACCTACATTTTATTTCACACTCAAAATAATATCTTCATCTCAAATGCACCTGCAAATAAAATATACATTCTTCTCATCTCTGCATCAATCATCAAAACATTACTTTTCTCTGTATTTTTTCATCAATTAGGAACCTATAAAAATAAAGTTAAATTCCTCTACTTTGCATAACCATTCATATTCTTCATTCCTCTTATTCATTTTCCTCTTTTCATAAAATAAAAACCCTTTCATCTTCTCAATAAAAAATTTCTTCCATGTCTTTGATCTTCAAATCCATTCTTTATTCATTTGTTCACCTATTCATATTCTCTTTAAAAAACTTCATATTTTTCTTTTAAAAAATCATCTTCTTAAAAAAAATAGTCTTCAAGAATAATAATATCCTTTATCTGCAAACAAAAACAATTTCTCCAATTTGATCTCTTAAAAAAATAATCTGCCCCCTAAAAAAAATATCTTCCATTCAGATCCACTTCTCAAAAAGACATCATCTTTATTAAGACCAAAAAGGGAAACTATGAAGTCCCTTAAGATTCTCTCAAAAAGATTTAAATCTTTACTAAAAAAAATGCCTTCTTAAAAAATAATAAAACTCCTCCTTTAATGTCTCAACTGCCATAAGGAAGAAATTAGAAAGAAAGCTCCTAAAAGTTAGAGCTTTAAAATATCAAAAAATGGCCTTTTGAAACATACTAAATATACCCTTAAAAAAGGTTTTATCTCTGCAGTTTGCTAGAAAGACGTTCAGTGGCACATCAAAGTGCATTCACTATAGAAGAGGTTGAGATTTAAATAGATACCATTGATATCTAAATCCGCGTTCACCATATTTTAAATGAAGATCACGAATAGGTTTTTGGTGCTCATGCACTTATGGAGGACACTGAAACATTTGGTGATAGGAGTAGAGAGGACCGCTAAGAACCATGACTTAAGACCCTTTAGAAGGTCACATTTAAGTGACATCACCTGTAATAGAAGGTCAACGATGGTTTAAAACAAAAAGTGCATAGGTCATATGATAGTCTATATAAGGATTTTATTGGATGTTTATTTAAGGCACATTTAAACCATTTTTTGACTTATGAAATTAGTCATTGATCTTTAAACACTTCTGCCAAGAATATCTTAATCTCTACCACTGAACGCCTTCTATATCTTCACCAAAGACAGAACTCAGAATTATATACCTTGCTAGTGCATCAGTCATCCTTAATTACTTTCATTATGTCAACATGTCTTCATATAAATTCAAACATCCTGAGATCCCAAGATATGACATTTGTCGTGAAAGGTAAACATTATGAGCAGACCAATTACAGTGAATACAACTAAGTATTTTGAATTCCAACCATAGCAAACCTAACAACACTTGATGAAGAGATAGAACCACATGAAGGACATGAAACTTATGTTCAACCTCCTAGTACATGAACCCCATTAAGTAAATCATGAAGAATGTCAACATGTCAACAACATCACTAAGAAAATGATCAACACCTTGTGTTCATCCTAACAAGAAGCAATTTTTTTTCAAATCAATAACATGAACAACTCCTGATGTTCCATGTGACCATAACACAATCTCCATCAACTTCCTGATGATGAGAAGATGAAAACATAAAACATATCTACCCTCCTGATCCACATTTGCATATCTAACTACACTAATCCTAATGAGCAACAAACTCCTTCAACTCCATCAATAAACTAAGATCTCTTAAGACCATATCGTAAGCTATGAAGCATCCTTAGGCATCAACTCAAACCCTCAATAAAATTTTTGACATAAAGTAATTCAGATCCTAATATAGGGACATCATATTGTGTGAACTCTTGAGATGAGAGCATAAGCATCATGAAACAACAACTCCTTAAGATGAGAACCCAAACCTTCTTCACATCCTTCATATGAGCTAGTGACATCACTTGACCATTGACATCACATGTCACATTGTCATCACCCTAAATTCACTTTAACCATGAAGATCATGATGAACTCCTAAAACATCTTGCCATATGAAGACAAACACCAACTCCATGTATGATTTAACTTTCACTATGATGTACCTGCATCATCAACTCAACACCTTTTTGACATCAATGACAATCTGTCTCTGTCAATATTGGCATGGCCCTTCAACTTTGTTTTTGCAAACTTGACCCGATTGCGTCCTCCACATCTTCATACTTGAAATACTCCTCCATGTCTTGATCCAATCAATAATCTATTCCGGATTCAAATCTCCAAAATATGTAGAAACTTCAATCCTGGGCCTCTTTCCAATCTTAAAAATGGCCCTCAACAACCTAACTTCTACAGGATCTCCTGCAGCTTCTTGTTCTTCCTTAGATAGCTCTTCTTCAGCTTCATCCTCACTTTCTTCTCTTGTTCTTGGCTCAAACCCTCTTCATAGCTCCTCTTGCAATGCATCAATTTGCCTTTGTAGGGCTCTAAAACCCTCTTCCATCCAAGCATTCATCCCATTACGATTTCTTTGTGGAGGCATCTTGATCTCCACAGTAAACCCACAACCTCAGGTCCTGGTGCAAACTATCTCACGATTGGTGATCTGTCTACACACTCAGGAACCCTTGCTTTGATACCACTTGATGAAGGGGGTAAATCATAAAACACACAACAACAGAAATTGCACACAGAAAATAGAATGTTCTTTTATTGATATGGACAACTCATTACATTACATTACAGCTTCCTTATCTCCATACTCTAGAATCATCTGCCTTCTATAACCCCAAATCAGCTAGGGTTTCTATTTTCCCACCTATTCTTAACTCTACACTTTCCCCCTTAACTCTACTACTACCCAGGGTTACCAAAAATAGTCATAAATAGCCCTTTTTGGCGGCCTCCAGCTAAATTTTGAAATTTGCAACTCCCTCCAAAAGTAGGTCAACTTCCGGGAAGCATAACATTCGATCCAAGTGTTCGATTGACAAACCGTTTTAAGCGTCAAAAAGCTCATGAAGTGAACTATCATGCTGGAAATCTGTAAATAGATTTTTGTCAACTTTTTAGGACGTTATGGGATGTTTTAGTGCCTCATATATGGTTTTAGAAATTTTTAGGGCCTTTTCAAAAAATAGAAACTTTAATATCTTTCAACTCACAAGTGATATTTGCCCGATTCCTTCACCAAAGGTCTTATATTTCATTTATGAAGCTTCCTGTAAATTTTTGCTTGAATCCATGCCCAAATACAAACTTTCCAAAAATGGCAGTTAAACATTCCAAAAATAGCATTTTGCTATTTTTAGAAGTTTGAAAAAACTAAAAGTCCTACATCATTATTCAAGCGATTATGGAACCAAAAATACTAATTATGGAAAGAAATGAAAACAACTTCAATGATTTTGAATCAACATCTTTTTGGGTGATGCAAGATTGCCCTTACACCACTGGATGCTCCTACATCAGAGTGTGTGATTGAAAAGTCAGAGCAGGAAAGATAGATTGCGCTTCAATGGAACTGAACTTAAGCATGTTGTAGATGCAACTATATCATTTCAACCCTTGGCAGTCAGCCACCCACCGGCAGTGAGCCACCCACCAATAGTGAGCCATCAATCGGTAGTGAGCCCTGGGTAGTGAGCCTCTCTTGGCAATGAACCTCTTTGATATTCGGTATTGTTACTATATTATATTGTGAGCTAACACTCCCCGTGGTTTTTCGCTTTCTAAGGGTTTTCCATGTAAAAATATGGTGTTCATGTGTGAATGGTGTTGATGTGCTAAAGTTTTGTTTTTGCTTTTCATGTTTATTCTTCATATCAAATTAAGTGGTTAAAGCAAGTTAATGTGATTGTGAAATTGGTCAACTAAAGTTAAAATTTTGGTACAACTGATTCACCCCCCTCTTAGTTGTATTGTGTCTTCAAAAGAAAGAACTTATGTTGTAGTAAATGTGTAGAAAAATCTCTCTTTTTGGGTTCACAGGTATAGATATACAAGCAAAAAGCAATTTTGACGAGCTCTGAAGCCAGATATGGAAGATCCTACATTGGACTCCAACATTTTCCCAAAGCGTTGGAGCAGTTCTGAAGAAGGAGCATGAGCGCAAAGGAGGCTGGTGATCTCTGGAGCCATGCCTCAATGGAATCATGGATGCATCTCCAGATCTGCAGGCAACGGTACACAATCTCTAGAGCTGCTAACGATAGTGCAAAGTCTCTAGTGCTGTTGTCAACCTACATCTTTAGGGGCAACTGCAGTACTACAGAGTCAGCCACCCAGTACCAAAATGTTCCAGTGAAGACTCCAAGTTGTCTACAAGGGATCTGATTCCCTTTTTATTTGATTTTGCATGAGTTTCAAAGACTTGTTTAAAACATATATTCAGGGCCTCACTGCCCATTGTTGTTTAAGTTAAGACTCTGAATTTAGTGGAACTTCTGTACCACTAAAGCCTTTTTAGTTTGCATGATTATACTTTTCAGTTAGATAGTTGGATGTCTTAGTTAGAATAAGAGATTGGTTGTATCTCATAGATGAATTGATGGATAGAACAGTTAGTTCCAAAAGATATCTTGTCGCTTGGACTAATATATGTTTAGATAGGAGCAATAGAAAAGATATACATATTTTTCTATTAGAGTTATTGTAATTTTCATTGTTCAGAAAATATATACTTTTTGAATACAACATACATTAATGAAATTTAATTGAAGGAAAGATTGTGTTAGTACATTTTATGTTCTGAGTTCTTGTTCTAGATAGCCTTCAGTCTTGAAGGTGTGGAGCAAGGGCCCACTCCCGCCAACAAATAGCAGGCTAGTATCTTTGCTTCGTTGTTTTGTTTACAGATTTTATTAGGAATACAAGTTTACTACTTTCATAAGATAGATCTATATTCTTGTTGTATAGTTGTTTCCAATAGATGCATGTTTTCAGCTTTGTGTGAACTAGAATAGATCATTTTCAGCAATTTACTGCTTTAGCATTATTTTGGTGTTTTTATAATTTCATTTCATAGCAGATAAATTATTAGCATTAATCCCTTAGACAGTCAAATCAGTAGGATTAGTTGAAGGACTAATGAATATGAAGTTCCTTATTACAGATAGCCTAGGACACAACCCTTGATTTGACACATGAAAAACAAGATTAAATGCCAAGGAACAACGACCCTTGTCACCCCTCTAGTTTGCATTTTTTGTTTTCACAGTCAAACTTTGGAGCCTCATATCTTGCTCATTTTTTCTCTATTTTTTGAGCAATTTATTTTTATTTGGGCTAGAATTTCATAGGCTTCACAGTGGGGCAATTAGATTTTGATTTTAATGCCTAGTTTTTCTAGAAGTTGCATATCTTCATTGTTGTTGTTGAGCAATTCCCATTTTTGGAACTTTTGAGGCTCCATTTGAGCTCATACGGTAACATTTTTGGTAAAACTTTATTTGAAAGTGCATAATTTCTTGAGTACTTCTCATATCTATAATCTATTTGATCAAATTTTGCTCAAAAAATGTACCTTCATTTATATCCTATTTTTAGCTTTTGCATTGTACCAAGATCATAGATCACTTTGCTATTTTAGCTTGTGGCAATTGTAATTGCAATAAGTATAAAGTGCCATCATCATATTTTGTTGGGGGGTTCTCATGATTAAGTAAATTTGGTGGGTAATCTTGTGCCTTTGTTGGATTGAGTCTCTTAATTGGTCTTGTGTGTGACTAAAAGGAGTAATCATGAATATCACAAAGCATCCATCTATAATTGAATTAAACAAAGGGAACTATAAGTATTGGAGAGATGGTATGTTGAAACATTTCAAATGGCTAATTCTTCTGCCCTATCTCTATGCACTTGTTCCTAAACCTAAATCATTTGATAAATGAAAGGTATGGTATAAAAAGAATGGTTGTGTAGTAGGTTTTATTGGTTTTAACATTTACTTTGACACATTGAGTACATTGACATGGATTTCTTTCCCTCATACTCCTTGGACCAAATTTTAGGAGATATATGGAGATCCTAATATTTCACCATTCCTAGAGGATCCTGTTGCAGATTGTTTAAAACCTCTTGATGTTTTTCTACTATATGATTTTCAAACAGATATGAAGCTTGATGAATGGGCATAACTTGAATGTTTTGATGACATAAAGACTTCTCCTAATAATCCTCCTTCAGAGACTTCATGCACTCCAGCATTAGTAGATATTTCAGATGTTCATACTAAGCCATCTTGTGTTGACACATCTCGATCACCTATTGCTCCATCTGAGTCTACTATTGGTTCTTTTAGTGATTTAGTACAGTAGGTCCACATTGGTTTTCTAGATCCACCACATTGGGATTCCTGTTTACCAGGCATATCATTCTTGTTTGTGGAGTCTCATCTTTCAGATTTGGAGGACATGTTTGAGGGGTTCTCTCTCCTCTTTGATGACAGTCATAGCATAGCTTTTGTCACCCCGTATTTGTCTTTGGATCATGTTCTACATAAGTTTCCACTTGGTTCTGGATTGTCACCTTCATCAGTTAGGCTTGGGACTCATGATTTGGTTGTGACAACTTTTGGCATCAATATGGAGACACTTGAGCAGTTTTTAGAGACATCATATTTCATGAGACTTCTTCCTTCTTCTCTTGTTCTAGAGTTGGAGTTTCTTCTACATAAACTAGTGGATTGGTTTATTTTTAAGGGGAGAAATGTTGTTTGTAGGCATTGGATCGTGATTTGTCTTCGTGCATGCACCATTGGCATAGGAGCTACTTCATTATGGGGGGTATATCCAGTCTCATTCTCATCCTCTTATGGGGGAATATTGATTGTATATTCATGATGGATGTATCCTTTGGGGGGTTGTGTTGAGTCCTTCTTTACTCCATCACTTGTACATGTTTGTTTGCATGTTTTCTCTATTTTGGAGAGGGGTTTTCCTACATGTTTTTCTCCTTTACTCTGTTTGTGAGAGATTGTTTGTACATGGGTACCTAACATGGCCTTGTATCTGGGATCCATATTTGCATTTGTCTACTTCTCCCTAAGTTGCACTTAAGGTGGGTGTTGGTGTGAACATGGGTGTTTCCTATCCAGTTTGCCCCTTTGTAGTCTGAACAAGGCACATTACCTAACTAGTTTCTAGTTAGTACCTATTTACACATGTTCACATGTTAATCTTACTTAGGTAATTAGGGCATTTAATAATTGTGTCATCTAGTTGGGAGTCCTTATCCACTAGTTTTCTCATTTCATAGGATTAAAACACTTGTCATGATCACATTATGTCCTACCTCTCAACCTTACCTATATAGGCAAGGTCACTCATTGTACATTTCATGCAATGGTATGCAATTCAATTGTATCAAGTCAAGATTTTCATCTTATAAATGCTATGCATCATTATTCTAAGCAATATAAAGCATTGTTATTATTTTTCTCTCTTGTTGTGGAAGGTTGTTATGATTACAGGTGATCCTAGGAGTGATTGAGTCCATTATTGACTCTTACAAAAACATAACATGACCAAATTTGAAGCATTAATCTAGAATCTCCCGAATAGGATAATTGCTAAATTTTGGTTTTTAGAAGTCTAATTTTTATCTTGATTTCTAATTTTCTAAGTTTAACTCTAAACCCTAAATTTTTGAACTTCTTATTTTAGTTTTAGACCTGATCAAATACTTATAATAGCCAATAAAATGTGAAATACATCATAATCATCATACCAAAATATGTGCCAAAACCCTAGATCTGAAATCTGATTTTCTATTTATGAATTATAAATGGCTTTTGGCAGTGAACCAATGTATGTCAATTGCTCAAATAAACATGTCAATCATGTAATTGTTGTCATATTTTAAGCCCATGTCAAAAAAGCCCAAAATCCCTCCTTCTATCAAAGAAATCTAATCTAAGAAATCCTAAATGGAAGGGTGTTCCCCTTAGAAAATCCTAGAAAATCCCAAAAAATTCCAAGTTTTTTGCCCTTTCTTTTTCCTTAGTCAGAGAATTCTAAGTTGGGTGATCCCTGGTTCATCAGTTCACCGATTCTCTAGTTTTCTAACTAAGGAGTGAGCAGGTAGGGAAATGGCTAAGGAAAAGAAGGAAGGAAGTAGCAAAGCAAAGGTTTTCCTTAGTCAAAAAAATGTTAGTTCTTTGAACCTTAAGTTTGCCAATCGACTGGTTCACTGACTAAACGAGCAAAGAGGGAAAATCTTCACCAAAGAGATGTGGCTAAGTCAAAGACAAAGTTTGCCTTTGTCGGCAAACTTAAGAGTAAGGTTTTGAAATTTGGCTTTACACCTGCCAATTGCATTTGCTTGAATGTTTCTAAAGCCTTATCAAAAAATCCATTTTGTTCATATCTTGTAATCATTGCATTCCATGAGATGACATTTCTTTGAGGCATCATGCCAAATAGTTCACGTGCCTTGTCTATGCTTCCACACTTTGTATACATGTCTCTGAGGGCAGTTGCAACTACAACATCTAAAAAAATTCTCATATATTTTATGCTTTGATGGATGTCCATACTGTGTTCCAAAGATCCCATTTTGGCATAAGCAAGGAGGATACTAGCAGCTAAGGTTATGGAATTTGGCTTTACACTCACCAATTTTATTTGCTTGAAAGTTTATAAAGCGTTATCAAAAAATCCATTTTTTCATATCTTGCAATCATTGGATTCCATGAGATGGAATTTCATTAAGGCATCATGTCAAATAGTTCACGTACCTTGTCTATGCTTCCACACTTTGCATACATGTCTACTAGGGTAGTTGTAACTACAAGATCTGACAAAATTCACATATCCTTTATGCTTTGATGGATGTCCATACCATGTTCCAAAGATCCCATTTTGGTATATGAAGGGAGGATGTTGGCTAAGGTTGTGGAATTTAGCTTTACACATCTCAATTGTATTTGCTTGAAAGTTTATAAAGCCTTATCAAAAAATCCATTTTGCTCGTATTTTTCAATCATTGCATTCCATGAGACAACATTTCTTTGAGGCATCATGTCAAACAGTTCACGTGCCTTGTATATGCTTCCACACTTTGCATACATGTCTTGCAGGGTAGTTGTAACTACAACATTTGACAAAATTCCTATATCCTTTATGCTTTGATGGATGTTCATACCATGTTCCAAAGATACCATTTCTAAGGTTTTGGAATTTGGCTTTACACTCACCAATTGCATTTGCTTGAAAGTTTCTAAAGCCTTATCAATAAATCCATTTTGTTCATATCTTACAATCATTGCATTCCATGAGATGACATTTCTTTAAGGAATCATGCCAACCAGTTCACGTACCTTGTCTATGCTTCCACACTTTGCATACATGTCTCCAAGGGTAGTTGCAACTACAACATCTAACAAAATTTCCATATCTTTTATCCATTGATGGATGTCCATACCATGTTCCAAAGATCCCATTTTGGTGTAGGCAAGGAGGATACTGGCTAAGGTTGTGGAATTTGGCTTTACACCCGCCAATTGTATTTTCTTGAAAGTTTATAAAGCCTTATCAAAAAAATCCATTTTTTGCATATCTTGCAATCATTACATTCCATGAGATGGCATTTCATTGAGGCATCATGTCAAATAGTTCATGTACCTTGTCTATGCTTCCACACTTTGCATACATGTCTACTAGGGCAGTTGCAACTACACGATCTGACAAAATTCCCATATCCTTTATGCTTTGATGGATGTCCATACCATGTTCCAAAGATCCTATTTTAGCATATGAAGGGAGGATGTTGGGTAAGGTTGTGGAATTTGGCTTTACACCTCTCAATTGCATTTGCTTGAAAGTTTCTAAAGCCCTATTAACAAATCCATTTTGTGCTATCTTGTAATTATTAGATTCCATGAGATGGCATCTCTTTGAGGTGTTCTATCAAACAATTTATGTGCCTTGTCTATGCTTCCACACTTTGCATACATGTCTACTAGGGTAGTTTCAACTACAACAGATCTGGCAAAATTCACATATCCTTTATGGTTTGATGGATGTCCATACCCTATTCCAAAGTTCCTATTTTAGCATAGGCAGGGAGGATGTTCAGTGATAACTTTAAGGAGACCCCCTAAAAAACCTATAAAATCTTGGTGAATCCTAGCTAAGTGCAATAATTTTCCTAGCAAATCTTTCTTTTTTTTTGAAAAAAATAATAATTTTCCTGGTGAATCTATGCACATTATTAAAAATTTTGTAAAATCCTAATAAATAATCAGTAAAAAAAATAATTACAATGGTGAATCCTAGTGAATAATTACTAAAGAAATTAATTACAGTGGTGAATCTTTCCTTTAAAAATTTTCATAGTTGGTTGGTGCAATCCCCCAATACATTTTTTTATTTTTTGTAATGTTGAAGTAGGGGCCTAGGGGCAGCAGCCACCGGCGGGGTCAAGGGGCAGCACCCCTTGTGGGGGTCAAGGGGGCAATGCCCCCTTGCAGGGGTCGAGGGGGCAACACAATCCTTTTCAAAGTCAAATGCATAGAGTCCCTCGGAATTAAACCACAACCATTCGATTAAAAAGGTAATCGATGGCAACAAATAAAACTTCTTTTTGAAGTGAAAATATCCCTAAAATTAAGTGGGAATTCATTATTAATGGAGATATTGACCCAAAATCAATGAAAGGAATATACTATTAATGGCAAATATAATAAAGATTTGTAATTACATTATAAACTACTGGCGAATCAGCTCCAATGTCGCATAAGTTACCTGGTGAATCAACTTGATTTATTAGTTTAAAAAAATAATACATTGGTGACTTAACCAAGACAAAATAAATTTCTGTAAAAATCAGGTGATTTAGTCTCCTATAGATCTCGTACTATTCATCATTTTTGGAGGCCCTGATTTCAACTATTTGCCAATTGGCGAAGATTTGCCACTAAAAAAATCCCTGAGGATGTTGGCTAAGGTTGTGAAATTTGGCTTTACACTCGCCAATTGCATTTTCTTGAAAGTTTCTAAAGCCTTATGAACAAATCCATTTTGTGCCTATCTTGCAATTATTACATTGGACATGAGATGGCATCTCTTTGAGGTGTTATGTCAAACAGTTCATGTGCCTTATCTATGCTTCCACACTTTGCATTGGACATGAGATGGCATCTCTTTGAGGTGTTCTATCAAACAGTTCACTTTGCATTTGGATTTACACCTACTAATTACATTTTCTTGGAAGTTTCTAAATCCTTATCAACGCATCCATTTTGTGCATATCTTGCAATTATTACATTCCATGAGATGGCATCTCTTTGAGATGCTCTATCAAACAATTCACGTGCCTTGTCTATGCTTCAACACTTTACATTATGAATATTGAAGCTAACTTTTATTTGGCTAACAAATAAATATATTGTGAGCCTATTTGCAACAACTTATGATATGGTTTTCATATAATTAGTTTTTGTATATAAATTATTAGTTAAATTTTATACTTTTATGTTAAGAAAAATATGGAATATGAAACATACAATAAAGCATTTTTGTTAAGAGAATGATGGGTACAAGGAAAGGTGCATCCAATCATAGGATTTATCATTTAGGCCTTTGTAAATTTTTTTAGATGAATCTAACAATTTATAGTTTGAATTATTATAAGGAAATATAATTTGTTTATGCTAAATTATTATAGATTGATGCTAACTATTAGTTAACATATTTGTTGTACTCTTCTTTTTGCATACATCTCATAACAATCATGATATTGAAACTACTAGATTTGATATAGAAACTACTAGATTTGATATGATAATCATAGATAATTTATCATCTTACATGTTAGACATATCCTCATTTCACCTTCTATATGTTTGACATCATTTTCTAACCTTCATCCCACCTTAGATATATTAGACATTATATGTTTAGTTAGGGGGAGACTTAGAGAGAGATCGAGAGGGAGATGATATGTTTGACATTATATCCTCATTTCACCTTCTATAGGTCTAGCGTACTCTCATTTCACCATTTATATGGGTTAAAGAAAGAGCAGAATGAGGAAGAGGGGAAAAGAGTGAGACATAGGGAGAGAGACATGTCTGGCATGATTTGTATATCCTCATTTCTCCTTCTATATGGTTTTTGGATGTTTTGCATATCCTCATTTCACCTTTCTACATTTGCTTTACACATGCCAATTTGATGTAGGGGCATCTTATTAAAATTTGAAAATTGTCATTGGCATTTGATTTTTGGTTTAAATGCATGGGTTAAGTGACAGAAGGATGAGGAAACAATCTCCTATTGCCAAGGCGACAAGAACAATAATAATTCTTTATTAATTTCTAGAAAGTGGAATAATGGTGATTATATCCAAAATCGGGTGCAAGAAGGATTGTTGGCTATTTTGAGGAGGTACCGGCCATAATGTCTTAACAGATAGAAAATGTATTGAAGAGATTCTATAGTGACTAAGAGTGGAAAGGTAGAAAGAATTAAAAATAGACAAAGCAGCAGAAAAGAAATAAAAACTAGGCCGCATGCAGAAGATAAGGCTGATTAAAGGTACACAGCTAAGAATAGATGGTGGGACAGTGTGTGGTAATGCATAAAATAACGTATGGTCGAGCATAGTGGAGACAGAGGGAAGAAAAGAGAAGTGGCAGAAGAAAATTCGTGGAGGCCATAGTCACCGATTAAAACATGAAGGTCGACTATGTTTAGAGGCCGATGATAGAGGAGAAGGCCATTATGAGAAGAATGGACAGAAGCAGCAGTCGAGCAGGCCGCAAATATATATATATATATATATATATATATATATATTGAGACAAGACGATAATGTAAGGGGCCGAAATGAATGCAGATAGAGAGGCCGATAACCAGAAAAGGGAGGCCGCATGTATTGAGGAGAGGCAGATAGAATAGAGGCCGCATAGAATAAACTAGAGTAGGTTGATAATAAGGCAGGTTGTTTTAGGGGCGGTTTGGATAGAAATTTGTCACTGCAAAGAGGAAGGAAAAGATGGTCGATGAAGAAGGAAATAGAGGAGATCGAGACAAGAAGAGAACGACTTAGTAGTGGTCGTGTGCAAACAGAGAGGAGGTTGATTTTGTGATAGGCTGATATATATATATATAGAGAGAGAGAGAGATTGAATGCAGAACCAGACCAAGTGCTGGGCAAGGCCGTGAGGCAGAACACCAAAGAATGTTGAGGTGAAGGTTGTTGACAGAGGAATAGAAGTTGAAGGTCCAAGTGTGGATCGATGGAATTGTTGAGCAGTCAAGAGATTAAGGTGTAGATGCGATTTTAAATAGTTTTTGAGATAATTTGTAACAGGGACCAAGTTGATAAATGAAATAAAAGATCAATTTCTTATGCATTATATCTTTGTATCATGAGTGTGGATAGCTCCTATAGCTGGTTATGACTAAGTCTAAATTCATGTCATTCCTGTAGCAAGTTAGAGTTGATTATCATTAATCATGTCACCTTTGGAATGTTGTGGTGAATCATAATGCATGAATGGCTTTATTGAAATATTTAAGTTGATGTCCTAGTTCCTGTCATTCTAATGGCAGAAGTTATGTGAAAGCCCCTTTAGATGGGTAGAGACTTTATTCTCACTTGCTGATTATAAGGGTGTTTGTACAAGTTTTGTGTGACCATGCTATCACAATTGCATTTGCTTTAAAGTTTTGAAAGCCTTATCAAAAAATCCATTTTGTGCATATATCTTGCAATCATTGCATTCCATGAGACATCATTTCTTTGAGGTGTCATGCCAAACTATTCACATGCCTTGTCTATGCTTCACACTTTGCATACATGTCTAAAAGAGCAGCTGCAAATATAACATGTGACAAAATTCCTATATCCTTTATGCTTTGATGGTTGTCTATACTATGTTCTGAAGATCGCATTTTGGCATAAGCAAGGAGGATGGTGGATAAGGTTTTGGAATTTGGATTTACATCCGCTAATTATATTCCATGAGACACATTTCTGAGGCATCATGTCAAATAGTTGACCTGCCTTGTTAATGTAGGAGCATAGGCTCAAAACCAATCAAGTGACTTTCGGAGATGGCAAGGAGGACATTTTCATGTTTCCAAGTGGTCTTGTAGGTCAAGACATCCATTTAAGTCATTTAAATAAGGGTTTCCCATTTTCCTTCAAAAAAATGGACTATTTGAAAATTGTGATGATTCCATGAGGTGTAATATACGTGAACAAACCTAATCCAATGAGTTAGAACCCTTGAAGCAACTTATTTTGCATTTTATAGCAAACTAAGTACTCTCGGCCATTGAGGGGGTAGTTTTAGTAAATTTTGATTTTCTCCCAATTCCACCATATGCAGGTATATACAGAGCTACAAGAAATATTTTAGAGGTTGGCATTTACAAGTAACCTTCTATATGGTTTCTATGCTTTGCATATCCTCATTTCACCTTTATACATTTGCTTTACACCTGCCACTTTGCATACATGTCTATCAGGGCAATTGCAACTACAACATCTAAAAAAATTCCCATATCCTTTATGCTTTGAAGGATGTAATTAGAACACATTCCATACCTACATTAATTTTTTCAAATCAATTTTGTTTGCCTATGGTGGCAAGGAAGGCATTGTTCCAAAATGCCTCAATTTCATGCAGTAGAAAGGTGCTGGGAGTGATATTTTACATTCCACCACTCATGGGACCAAACTGACTATGCTAATGCATCGGGGTGGGTGGGTAAATTCTAGGGGAGGTCTTGTTTCATGTGCCAAGTGTCTTAGTCGTTTAGGGAAGCAGGCTACCAACAAAGTCACTTAAGATCCCTAACAGTAAAAAACTACCAAACTTTGATGGAGTAGTTCTTAGAATTTGTGGAAGGTGAGAATGTTTCATTTGGACCTACAGGTGTATGTGGGGTCCATCCACAATAACCTCTCTTGGTTTTGGTCAACTCCAATCCATTTGAATGTGCTGAAACCAAATGCATTCTTGTAAAATGCTCCAATTTCATGCAATGGAAAGGTGCTAGGAGTGACATTTTGCATTCCACAGCTCATGGGGCCAAACCAACTATACCAATGCATTAGGGTGGGTGGGTAAATGCTAGGGGAGGTCTCATTTTCTGCACCAAGTGTCCCAATTGTTTGAGACAGTAGGCTATCGACAAAGTCACTTAAGATCCCTATGAGCAAAAAACTGACAAACTTTGATGGAGTAGTTCTCAGAATTTGTGGTAGCTAGAAATGTTCTATTTAGACCTGCAAGTGCATGTGGGGTCCTTCCAGAATAACCTCTCTCAGTTTTGGTCAACTCCAATCTATTTGATCGTGCTGAAACCAAATGTATTCTTGTAAAATGCTTCAGTTTTATGCAGTGGAAAGGTGCTAGGAGTGACATTTTGCATTCCATAGTTTGTGGGGCTAAATTGACTATGCCAATGCGTCAGGGTATGTGGGTAAATGCTAGGAGAGGTCTCGTTTCATGCATCAAGTGTATCAGTCATTCTGGGCTGCAAGCTACTGGCAAAGTTGAAAAGTGCTAGGAGTGACATTTTGCATTCCACATCTTGTGGGGCCGAACCAACTATGCCAATGCATTGGGGTGGGTGGGTAAATTCTAGGGGAGGTCTTGTTTCATGCACTAAGTGTCTCAGTCGTTCTAAGTTGCAAGCTACCGACAAAGTTGAAAGGTGCTAGGAGTGACATTTTGCATTCCACAACTCATGGAGCTAAACTGACTGCATCAACACATCGGGGTGAGTGGATAAATTCTAGGGGAGGTCTCGTTTCATGCACCAAGTCTCCCAGTCGTTCAGGGTAGTAGGCTATCGACAAAGTCACTTAAGATCCCTAAGAGCAAAAAACTACCAAACTTTGATGAAGCAGTTATCAGAATCCATGGCAGCTGGGAATGTTTTGTTTTGACCTATAGGTGCAAGTGGGGTCCATCCATAATAACCTCTCTTAGTTTTGATCAACTCCAATTCGTTTGACCGTGTTGAAATCAAATGCATTCTTACAAAATGCTTCAATTTCATGCAGTGGAAAGGTGCTAGAAGTGAAATTTTGCATTTCATAACTCATGAAGCCAAACTAACTGAGCCAATGCATCAGGGTGGGTGGTTAAATTCTAGGGGAGGTCTCATTTCATGTGCCAAGTGTCCCAATCATTCGGGGTAGGCTACTAGCAAAGTCACTTAAGATCCCAATAGTAAAAACTACAAAAACTTTGACGGAGCAATTCCTAAAATTTGTGGTAGTTGGTAATGTTCTATTTAGACCTACAGGTGCACATGGGATATATCCACAATAACCTCTCTCGGTTTTGGTCAACTCCAGTCCATTTGACCATGCTGAAATCAAATGCATTCTTGTAAAATGCTTCAATTTCATGTTGCACAACCTTATTAGGTGCCATATTTTTTATTCTACTCATCATGGGGCTGAACCGACTGCGTCAACACCTCGGGGTGGGTAGCTAAATGCTGAGGGAGGTCTCATTTCATGTGCCAAGTGTCCTAATCATTTAGGGCAATAGGCTACTGGCAAAGTCACTTAAGATCCCTAAGAGAAAAAAATTGTCAAACTTTGACGAAGTAATTCTTGGAATTTGTGCCAATTGGGAATGTTCCATTTGGACCTATAGGTGTATATGGGGTCTGTCCACAATAAATTATCTTGGTTTTGGTCAAATCCAATCCATTTGACTGTGTTGAAACCAAATGCATTCTTGCAAAATGCTTCAGTTTCATGCAGTGGAAAGGTGCTAGGAGTGACATTTTGCATTCTACAGCTCGTGGTGCTGAACTGATTGCACCAATGTGTCAGGGTGGGTGGGTAAATGCTAGGAGAGGTCTTGTTTTTTGTGCCAAGTGTCCCAGTCATTCGAGGCAGTAGAATATTGAGAAAATCACTTAAGATCCTAAGAGCAAAAACTGCCAAACTTTGGCGGAGCAGTTCTCAGAATTTGTGGTAGCTAGTAATGTTTCATTTAGACCTACAGGTGCACGTGGGTTCCATCCACAATAATCTCTCTCAGTTTTGGTCAACTCCAATTCATTTGATCATGCCAAAATCAAATGTATTCTTGCAAAATGCTTCAGTTTCATGCAACACAACCTTGCCAAGTGCTATATTTTTTGTTGTTCTCATCATGGGGCTGAACCACTACGCCAACACGTTGAGGTGGGCAGGTAAATGCTATGTGAGGTCTTGTTTTGTGTGCCAAGCATCCTAGTCATTTTAGGCTATAAGCTACTGGCAAAGTGACTTTGCTTATAGCTTACAACCTAGAATGATAGGGATGCTTGGCACACAAAAAGAGACCTCCCCTAACATTTACCCACCCACCCCAATGCGTTGGCACAGTCAGTTTGACCCCACAACCTGTGGAATGCAAAATTTCACTCTTAACACCTTTCGACTTTATCGGTAGCTTGTAGCCTGGAATGACTGAAACACTTGATGCACGAAATGAGACCTCCCCTAGCATTTACCTACCCACCCTGACATGTTGGCATAGTCAGATCGACCCCACAACCTATGGAATGCAAAATTTCATTCCTAGCACCTTTTGACTTTATCAGTAGCTTATAGACTGGAACCACTGAGACACTTAACTCGTGAAAGGAGATCTCCCCTAGTGTTTACCTACCCACTCTAACATGTTGGCACAGTTGGTTCAACCCCATGACTTGTGGAATGCAAAATTTCACTCCTAGCACCTTTCGACTTTGTCGGTAACCTGCTGCCCTGAACGACTGGGACATTTGGTGCATGAAACGAGACCTTCCCTAGCATTTACCCATCCACTCTGACATTTTGGTACAATTGGTTTGGCCCCACGATGAGCAGAACAAAAAATATGGCACCTAGTAAGGTTGTGCTGTATGAAACTAAAGCATTTTGTAAGAATGCATTTGATTTCAACACGGTCAAATAGATTGGAGTAGACCAAAACCAAGAGAGGTTATTGTGGATGGACCCCATGTGCACTTGTAGATCTAAATGAAAAATTCTCAGCTGCCATGAATTCTACGAACTGCTTCATCAAAGTTTGGTAGTTTTTGCTCTTAGGGATCTTAAGTGACTATGTTGATAGCCTACTGCCCCAAATGACTAGGACACTTAGCACATGAAATGAGACCTCCCCTAGAATTTACCCACCCACCCCGACACGCTGGCATAGTCAGTTCAACCCCACGATGAGCAAAACAAAAAATATGGCACCTGGCAAGGTTGTCCTGCATGAAATTGAAAGATTTTGCAAGCATGCATTTGATTTTGGCACGGTCAAATGGATTGGAATTGACCAAAAATGAGAGAGGTTTTTATAAATAGACCCCATGTACACCTGTAGGTCTAAATGAAATATTATTGGCTACCATGAATTTCAAGAACTACTCCATCAAAGTTTGGTAGTTTCTGCTCTTAGGATCTTAAGTGACTTTGTTGGTAGTGTGTTGCCCTGAATGACTAGGACACTTGGCGCATGAAACGAGACATCCCCTAGAATTTACCCACCCACCTCAATGTGTTGGCATAGTCAGTTTGGCCCACAAGCTGTGGAATGCAAAATTTCTCTCCTAGCACCTTTCCACTACATGAAACTGAAGCATTTTGAAATAATCCATTTGGTTTCGGTACGGTCAAACAGATTGGAGTTGACCAAAATAGAGAGAAGTTATTATGAACAGACCCCATGTGCACTTGTAGGTTAAAACAAAACATTCCCATCTACCATGAATTCTGATAACTGCTCTGTCAAAGTTTGAGAGTTTTTTGCTTTTAGGGATCCTAAGTGACTTTGTTGGTAGCCTATTGCCCTAAATGACTGGGACACTTGGCGTACAAAATGAGACCTCCCCTAGAATTCACCCACCCACCCCGACATGTTGGCACTGTTAGTTTGGCCCCATGAGCTGTGGAATGCAAAATGTCACTCCTAGTACCTTTCCATTGCATGAAATTGTAGCATTTTGCAAGAATACATTTCATTTTGGCACGGTCAAACAGATTAGATTTGACCAAAACTAAGAGAGGTTATTGTGGATAGAGCCCACATGTACCTATAGGTCTAAATGGAACATTCCCAGTTATCATGAATTCTAATAACTACTCCATCAAAGTTTGGCAGTTTTTACTCTTAGGATCTTAAGTGACTTTGTCAGTAGCCTTCTGCCCCAAACAACTGGGAAACTTGGCGCATGAAATAAGACCTCCCCTAGCATTTACCCACCCACCATGATGTTTTGGCATAGTTGGTTTGGCCCCATGAGCTGTGGAATGCAAAATGTCACTCCTAGCACCTTTCCACGACATGAAACTGAAGCATTTTGCAAGAATACATTTGGTTTCGACACGGTCAAATAGATTGGATTTGACCAAAACCAAGAGAGGTTATTGTGGAAGGACCCCACATGCACCTATAGGTCTAAACATAACTTTCCCAGTGACCATGAATTTTTAGAACTACTCTATCAAAGTTTGGCATTTTTTTGCTCTTAGGGATCTTAAGTGACTTTGTCGGTAGCCTCTACCCTGAACAACTAGGACACTTCGTGCACAAAATGAGACCTTACCTACAATTTACCCACACACCCTGATGCATTGGTACAGTTGGTTTAGACCCACTAACTGTGGAATGCAAAATGTCACTCCTAGCACCTTTCCATTACATGAAACTGAAGCATTTTGGAATAATGCATTCCTTTCTACCACATGAAAATGAAATTGATTTAAAAATAACTGAGGTAGGTTTTTGTAGGTGGACCTAACATCCACCTATACATGTAAAAAAGATGTTCCTAGGTATCACAGTTTGACGGAACAATCATTCCAAAGTTTGACACCTTTTTTGTCTTAGGGCTCTTGAGAGATTGTCTGCGTTCGATGTAGCCAAGAATGGCCATGAGGCTTTTCCATCAAAAATACATCTCCCCTAGCATTTACCCACCCACCTAGACATGTGGGTACTATTCTTTTGGCCACAGGAGATGTCGAATGTAAAAATTTAGTCATGATACCTTTCTAGTAGATGAAAATTCAGTACTATAAAGGTGTTCTCACTTGATCCCATGTCTTGTAGGGCATCAATTAAGGTTGCCCTTCCCATTGCTATCAATTGTCAGCTAAAATGAGTACACCAATGAACTCTACAATGAAACGAAGCTAATCAAATAGGACCAAGGAGCACATAGAAGAAGGTAAGATAAGTGTAAAAAATATAGAAGGTGAAATGAGGATAGCAAAGAAAAATAACATACCTTTCTATCATTCCACTAATTCAATCCATTGAACCATCTGGGTCTGCTCTACTCTTTATTGTGTCGAGTATTGCCTCATGGTCAAACTCACAAAACTTCCACAAGGTCATATTCAATGGTCTACCCCCATATTTGATCAAATGAATGTTTGATGCCACAACAAGGTTAGAATAATGACGAATCTTCCTACGTGTGTCAAAGTCCTTGAACAACACATCAAACTTCTACACTAGGTACCTTCTAAGCCATGTTCTAGTAACAATCACTAATCTTGTAGGGTACTCGATGTTTTCTCCATCTATAACAGGGGCTTCTAATTTCTTTTTACCTCAACACAATGACACAAATAATAATCCATTCCTTCTTCATTGTCTTCAGCTGCCATAACTGCATAAACATGCCCTACATTGATACATGCATTCAATTCAATGAATATAGTCAACAATAAAAAAAACTATAAAATAAGATGGAATATTGAATTTTATTAAATTTGAATGTTGATAATACATAGTTGAGCTAGATCTGGAACATGGTCAAAGTCAACTAATGATTCAATCTCTGTGAGTTGTAGTGTTGTCGGTAGTCGATACGTGTCAATCGGGCTTAGGTTTCTCGTACACCAATCAACAACCCACTCCTTTGACTCACAATCATACCAAGCTTCATCTATACATGAAGAACAAAAGCATACCATCTGCCACGTATGAATACTCCATGAACCTGCATTAGAGCTTCTAAAAGAGTGTACCTCACTCGATCATGTCAATGTACAATAGTCCTCATATTTTGCAATGTTAGTATCATCAACTAACCAAAAATATCTATGAACTGTAGACTTACCTTCATTACATGGACCCATTGTAGCATTACACCATTTGACAATAGATCTCGCATCTGTCAACTTTGCATTGTCTTTGCATTGTCTTTGTATTTCAACTCTTCTCATGCTAATGCTCTTTTGATACATGCTCTTACACCATCATGCTCCCCTTTCCATGCCTGACCTCTCAAAAATTCCACATATGTTAAACACCATTCATCTTATGCATCTTGCTCAACCAATAGAACATCCATGAGTTCTTGAATTGTGATGCACAATTATCTGGGCATATGATATGCTCCTGCTATCCAAATCACGGTAGAACATCTAAAAGTAACCTTGCATGAACTCCATAGAATGTTTGTGATCATCATTGATATAAAAATGATATTCCCTCAAGATCTTCATGTCATCCTCTATACTATCTTTTGCATGAATGAATGCTATTTGCACAAATATAGCAACCTACATAGAGTTGTACTATTGCGATTGCACCTCATTCTGTGGTTGTAGTGTGTAGTCAACAACTAAAATGATGGTACCATGTGGAAACATGTCCTTGCATAAATTGAATTGCAAGTCCAACCATCGAGCTCTATGGGTATACCTTGCATACTTGTAAACTATATTATCTCAGAAAATAGAGATAATGGTGCAGTCACGGTTAGGAGGGTTCACAGAATGAACAATCTAGACCGTGCAGCAAGAGTAAACACAATAGAAACAACTCAAAGATAGAAAGAAAATACAGAATTATTCATTGAGTACATCATAGATTCAAAATACAAACTAGTCGGCATCATGCGGGCTTACAATTTAGGCTCACAAGCCTGATTCCTTGATTACAGAATATACACAAGATATAGCTTTGAAGGCGCGTTCCGAAGAAATCTAACTTATGAATTCTCTAACAATCAATCACTACTTTCTTAGGAATCTATTACATGATTATATATCATCTCCAGAACATAAGATTCCTCTGTGTCAGCCAAGGAAGATCACAAACTCCAAAGAAGAGTTGTAACGTGTGTACGTAGATAGGTCGGACCTAATCTGCTTGTATGCCTCCGCAAATGAATGGAATAGCATGCACATCTTAGGGAAGGTCATCCATGATCCAAACAACATTGAATGATGTGTCATTTAGCTCCGCAAGTCATGAAATACCCCATAAGTCTTCTCCTTTAGCTGATTGTCTGAGACTATCAGGATGCTCTGTTCTAAGAAAATAGTTGATCTTTTGATAGCGATATCTTTTTGGTACCTGATCCAAATGATCTGAGATTTGGATATGATGTGCATGGATGTGTCTATTGAACTACACCAAACAACTAAGAGGGGGAGGGTGAATCAATTGTCCTAAAACTTTTAACCAATTATGAACATCAACTTATCAATTACTTATATTCTAATCTAACAATGAAAGCATAAAATGAGAAGCTCAACTCAACAACATAATCAACACACAAGACACCAGATTTTTACGTGGAAAACCCTAAAAGGGAAAAACCATGGTGGGTGTTAGCCCACAAAAATATATATAAGTTATATCAATACTAAAAAATAGAGGCTCACTACCTATAGGGCTCACTGCCCAAATTGCTCACTGCAAGAATGGCTCACTGCCTAAGGATGGCTCATAGCCAAGGGTAGGCTCACTGCCAAAATGATGAACTAATTAATTAAGATCTACTCCATGCCTGGGTTTAGTTCCTTTGAAGTACAATTAAACTCCTCTGCTCTGCTCTTTCAAACCTCGCACTTATCTCCTCATATTCGCACATTCATACCTCTTTTTGCAATTTATTACAAGTCTTTATACAAGTCATCAACCTTGGAATGTACATCAAGGTTGGCAATACATTCATCAACCGTTGGAACAATCTCCAAGGTTGGCATTACAAACATTCATAGAATAGGTCTGGACCTAATACAAAATCAATTAAGGATACTATGTAAAGATGTACGTAGATCACATTTTTCCTTAGCTGGGACTCAAATGCAATCTTCTACATCACGTCATGCCTCTAAAATCTTCAATGCTTCTCCGCAGTTAATGAAATCAACCAAGTCGGCCAGGACTGGTGAGAACATTAGGTCTTCTAAGAGCATTCTTCAACCATGATCCAAATTTCTCTCCATGGATCAATCCAAAGGTAGGAACATGATTAGGAGACATCCACAAGCACATTGTAATCATCAGGAACACCCACACAATCTCTAATCACTCTGTTAATAAGATTCTTCAAACCGGAGCACAAGAACAACACTGTTAACCACTGTCATGAGTAAAAGATAGCTTGTAGACCACCAAATCATGAACCGTTGCAATTGAAGGCACTTAACATCATCACAGACTTAGTTCCAGAACCACAGATAAAAATACTTCAATGCAGAGGAATGCGGAGCAAAAAACTTTCTCCCTGTCACCATCAAACATACAGAAAAAATAGTTTTCACACTGGTGAACACAACTTACTCAAATCTTCATTATGGAGGCTCAACCTTGGAATATAATATCTTTAGACAGACTTCTAAATGACTTCCAATCTACAAGCAAAGATATTTAATCTACAGGAATTGCGAAGCATTCTTCTGGACTGTTCTTCTGCATGTAATGCATTATTTTTACTACAATTTACTATTTTTACCAGATGAGCTAATTTTCTCAATATCCTCAACATCTACAAGTAAGTAACAAAATGAAGGAATAGTTGACACCAATGACAACACAAATATTTTGGCATCAATGACAACGCTGATTAGGCACATACTTGTAACAATCTACCCCTTTGTCATTGATGGCAACATATGATGTGAAAAACTGAAAAGACCATCAAGACAAGATTCTCCCCCTTTCTCTTTACACATCTACATTCTTTCTCTCCCTAAGTTCTTCACATGATTTCTCTCCCCCTTTGACATCAATGGCAAAGGGCACATACTTGCATGTTGTTGTATACGCCTAAAAATGACACGATTCATCCTAAATAAATATTCTAAATATTTATTCCATTCATCTATCAATTAAATAAATATTCTAAATTTATTTAATCGATTCACTATCCTACAATTAAATAAAATCATTTTATTTAATTAAAATCCCTAAATTCTTCTAATGTCTCAAATCACAAAATCCACCTCACAAAATCCACCTCATCAATCCACCTCATCTCTTCCACCTCACCATGTTGCACATATAATTAAATATTCTTAATATTTAATTATCTAATATCCTCCATTTTCTAAAATAAATCTTTAAATCAATTATCCTCCACTAAATGGAATATTTAATTCCGTGTTCCCCATTATCCTCCACCAAAGGGAATATTTTATTCCATGTTCCCCACTAGCCTTCACAAATGGAATATTTTATTCCATGTTCCCCACTAGCCTTCACAAATGGAATATTTAATTCCGTGTTCCCCATTATCCTCCACCAAAGGGAATATTTTATTCCATGTTCCCCACTAGCCTTCACAAATAGAATATTTAATTCAGTGTTCCCCATTATCCTCCACCAATTGAATTTAAAATTCAATTGTCATAATCCACTATTTTCAAATAATGAATCTTTAATTCATCCATTATAGATTAAAGATTCACTTTTATTCCTAGCCATTGATCTTCACATCTTCTCTCAACTGTTGATCCTCATTCTTCCAAGTCTATAAAAGTAGCTCCATCCCTCCATTCTAATCATCTAGGTTATTTGTATTGTTACTCTGCAGAATTCTACCCCCATGCCTTTGGCACCCCAATACTATTCGCTTGAGATCACCCTTTTGCTTTGAAGCTCTACTTCATAGCAATATCTATCAATATAGCCATTTACTATCGACATCCTACAATGCAGCTAAAAGAGTGCACTCACTGAGGGCCTACTTCATCAGCAAAGGACGGTTGTAATAGGCGAACAACAGAAGCTTTGAAATAGGGAAGGTTTGCATTGTTATTCATTTGTTTCATTTCCTTCTATCTTTCTTGTTTTCATTAATCTGTTGATGTTTGGGTTTGATATTGTTCATTTGATTAATCCACATTTTACCCTAACAGTTGCTACTCTAATCCACTTACTTTATCAGAAACATCTAGCTACTCCCCCTGAGAGGTAGCCTTTAGAACATCAATCCAGATCAAAGAATGACACTTTGAGCTCCACCGGATTGATGCATTCCTATGCATCTTAGTTCAGGACAGGAGGGGTAATGACCCCTAACTTTTCTCTAAGATACTCAAAGGTATCTTTAAGCAGAGGCTTAGTGAAGATGTTTGCAATCTGATCCTTTGTAGACACATATTCCAACTTTACTTCATTCTCTGTCACCTTCTCTCTCAAAATGTGATACCTTATTGATATGTGCTTTGTTCTTGACTGCATCACTGGATTCTTTGAAATGTTTATGGCACTTGTATTCTCACAAAGGATTGCAATTGGATTTTCATACGCAACTCTTATGTCCTTCAAAGTCTACTTCATGCATAACACTCAAGTGCAACTACATGCTGCTACAATATACTCTACTTTTGCAGTTGACAAAGAGATTGAATCTTGTTTCTTTCTCAGCCATGAGACCAAAGTATTCCCCAAGAAGGCACCTCCACTTGTACTCTTCCTGTCATCAACATCTCCAGCCCAATCAACATCTGTATAAGGACTAAGAGTGAAATCACTGTCCTTTGGATACCATAAGCCATGATCTGGAGTACCTTTTAAGTATCTCAGTATTCTCTTAACTGCCATCACATGTGATTCTCTTGGATCAGCTTGAAACCTTGCAATAAGACAAACTGCATGCATAATATTAGGTCTGGTTTGAGTTAGATAAAGTAATCCTCCAATCATGGATTTGTATTTTTTCTGATCAGCCTTAGGTGATTCATCAATTTTGCTCAACTTGCAATCAGTCACCATGGGAGTACATACCGGTTTAGAGTCTTCCATTCCAAACTTCTTCAACAACTCTTTCACATACTTAGACTGAGATATGAAGATTTCTTTATCTGATTGGTTTATTTGCAAAACTGGAAAGAAATTCATCTCACCAAACATGGACATCTCAAACTCTTTTTGTATTTCACCAGAAAATTTCATACACATACTTTTATTTTCTCCAAAGATGATATCATCAACAAAGACTTCAATAGTCAAAATTTGATCATCATTAATTTTGAAATAAAGATTACTGTCAGCATTTCCTTTATTGAACCCTAACTGCAATAAGTACTTATCCAACCTTACCAGGCTCTAGGAGCTTGCTTCAGTCCATACAAAGCTTTCTTCAATCTGCACACAACATCACTTTGGTCTGATAACCTAAATCCCTCCAGTTGCTCAATGTAAACTTCTTCTTCCAACTCACCATTCAGAAATGTAGACTACACATCCATCTTATACACTTTGAAATCTTTATGGACTGCAAATGCTAGAAATATTCTGATTGCCTCAATCCGAGCTATAGGAGCAAAAGTTTCTTCAAAATCTATTCCTTCAATCTGAGAGTATCCTTTGCATACAAGACTTGCCTTATTCCTTACAACTTCTCCATTCTCATCCAGCTTATTCTTGAAAACCCATCTGGTTCCAATAACATTTTTGTCAGCAGGTCTAGGAACTAATTCCCAAGTATCATTCTTTTCTATTTGCATCAACTCTTCCTCCATGGCTTTTACCTAGCTTTCATCATTGCATGCTTCATTCACAGTCTTTGGTTCAACTTTTGAGAGCAAATAGTAATTGACTTGTTCCTCTACACGTCCTCTCCTTGTCAGTACACCTTTGTTTTTGTCACCTATAACCTAATCTTCAGAATGATTGATCCTTACATACTTGGGAGTCTTGACAACACTTTCCAGAGCCTCTTCTTCATCTTGACTATCTTCTTGCTCATCTTTTTCTTCATTCATTATAGTCTTGACTCCACAACGGAGAGTAGTGCTGCCGCATGTGTAACCACTTGAACGGTTGCCTGCATTAAAGACCTCTTGTTCTAGTGGCCAAAATCCCTTATAATCCATTTCTAGCCTAGGATCTTTGTGCTTGCTTTTGTTGGAAAAAACAAAAAACAAAAAACAAAAAATAAAGTAAAAAAAATTCTATTTTTTCGCCATATCTTCCTTGTTTTCACTCCATTTCCTCTGAAAATTCACTAGAACCCCTGAAATTCCATTCTGCATATTTCCTTCCTTGAGGACCATATCCCAAATTCCCCTTATCGAAGCCCAAAATCCCAAAATTGTCTATTTTTAGGGTTTGTCATAACTTCTTCAATTTTCACCCAAACACCTTCAAATTTGGCCACAGTGTTCATTTCCCATTTCTGCTCCCTTGTCCCTCTTCAACAGATTTTCTCATTCTTTCACCCCGCTTCTGAAATCCTAATTTTTTTGTTTCCCTATCCCTCAGAAAGTGCCCAAACCCTAGTCAAACCCCCATTACCCATCTGAGTTTTTCCCAAATCCAAATTTTTCCTTCCTAAAAAAGTTTTTGTTTCTGTTTTTCTACCCATTCCCAAAAAAAAAAAATATTATTATTATTAAAAAAAAAACCACAAAAACAATGAAAACCATAAAATATTCTTTGTGCTTGCTGTGTTTTCTTGCTGTTAATTCATAAAATCATATCGAGAACCCAAAATAAAATCAGATCATAAAATAAAATAAAAAATAAAAAAATAAAAAATAAAAACCCAAAAACAACAGAAAAATCCAAAATTTTGCCCCAAAAAAAAAAAACAAAGCTGCGCATATGCCCATTTCTGCTGCGCATTTGTATCGACTTTCTGCGCATACACGACAGTGAGCACATTCACTATTTTTGAGAAAATATTTTTACCTATTTGGAGCACCCATTTTAGCCTAGCTTCACTTTCTGAGATCAGATTCAACCTTGCAGTCAGTCTTCATCCGTTTCACCCAAAGTGTCTCTCTCCCGTCAATCACCCATTCACCTCCCGTCAAAGTGTAAGTCAATCTATTCCATACCGGTTCAACATAGGTCCCTTTTTTGGTATCATTAGTGAATTCACATAAGCCTAGTAGGTCACAGTACCTTTGCTAGTAGTCTTGTTGAAACGACTAGTCCCTACACAGTAAGACAGGTACCAGCTACCCTTACTAGTGGCTACCGTTGTGTGTCAACCATCTTACTTGAAATCATTGAGCGAGAAAATCCTTTGTCCAAATCCTGCCCTAGGTATCCCATTCACAACAGTCTCAGTCAGCACCTTGACATAATTTCTAATCCTAGTCCACTCCATCCCACGTCACCTTGCATGGTCCTTACTCGATCCCAGTACAAAAAGCAAATAGAAATGGTCGGCTCGTCCAATCACATCTTTCCACCTCAGGATGGTGATGAAGAAATTTCTCGTGAAGAATATGAAGCGCACATCCAAGATAGAAAATTCCAACGCCTAATAGAGAAGGCGCTCCAAGAAGACCCTCATAAATATTTCCATCATCTTGCTAGCCTTGGAATCAAACTCCCCGTAGACTTTGATACCTCGAAAAAGATGTATACGAATCTCTGCCTCAAAAATGTCATACAAGATATACTAGATCATAATCAGGGAGGGACACAACAGCATACCTCCAATGAATCTCATGTGGCCTACAGGAATCTACTTCTGAATCACAACAGGCCATATAACAACAACAACTACTACTACTACAATAACAACGGCAACAATAGTAACAACAACAACAATAATCGTAACCGGCCAAATCAGAACAGCAGGACTAGTAATGCCAACTATGCCAGTGTGCCATTTGACTACACCTTAAACTGCATTTCTGAGCAAATTCCACAAGTCAATGTCATCTCACCCAACCAACAACCAGGACCTAACAGAACTGGTTGTAGCATAATTACCCGCAGTGGTAAAGTCATGCTCAATACCGCCCCTCCAAGGTCGTCACCATCTCCATCCAATTTCCATCAGTACAATGTCATCGACCAGTTACAGAAAACTCCGGCTCACATTTCTATATTGGATCTATTGCGTCTATCTCCTTCTCATAAGGAGATTCTTGAGAAAGCCTTAGTGGAAACCACTGTCCCCACTAATCTAGCCCAAGAAAAGTTCCAGACCATGGTAGGCAATCTGACATCCTCCAACTCCGTATCGTTTACTGAGCAAGATGACCTCTCTGTATCCCAACCTCATAACACCCCCTGCACATTGTCGCATTCATACACAAGCACCGCATCAAGAGGGTTCTCATTGATGGGGGTGCTGGTTTAAATATTTGCACATTAAAGCTAGTCCTTGCACTAGGGTTCTCCGCACAGGCAGTTGATCCAAGGAGGAAAATTACCATCAAAGCATATGACGAGGAATAAAGAACCACAAAGGGAACAGTTGTCCTACCCATTCAAGTGGGACCAGTAATAAAAGATGTGGTGTGTCAAGTCCTTGATCGGGAGCTCGCTTATAATATCCTACTAGGGAGACTATGGATTCATGCCATGAAGGCTGTCCCCTCAACCTATCATCAATGCATTAAGTTCCCACACAATGGCAAGCAAGTCACCATTTAAGGCGACCCTGACCCCTACCGACACTGCAATTCTTTTCATGCAAAACCTGAATGTGTCATACCCAACAATAGAGCATACATGTCCCCTACCCCACGACAGGACCATACCGCTGAAGCTTCCTCCTCAAAACCAAAAGAGCAAAAGATTACCATAAAAGAAACTGGGGTGGGAGAATACTCAATTGAGCACAGTCTCAATCTTGCCAAGTTGCCTTTGTCTCCTAGATCTTTTGGCCAACCTAGACATTTTTCAAAGCCATTTGCTCCTCCTATAACTCCCGCAACTCCCTTTGTAAAATGGGGGACCTTATCTGATGAAACAGAGGAGCGAGATCTCCTGCAATGGCTTTATGTTGAAGAAGAAAACACACCCCAAGATACGCCTAGACTCCCAACAGAACTCTATGGGTGAGGTGAGACTATTCTGCACAGGATGGGATATGTAGGACAAGGCCCCATCGGCCTCAGAAAAGAAGGAATCATTGAACCTATTCAACCTTCTTCATGCTCATCAACTAGAAACACAAGTGGCCTAGGATACAAAGGCAAAGGCAAAGCCAAAGAAAATGCATGTCTTGTAGAAACAATCCAAACACTCCAAGTAGACAGCGACACAGATTCAAATGAGTATGAATGGGACGAGCTAACAGAGCACTCCTACGACGATAAAGAGGTCGACACCATCCAAACTCTTAGCCCCTACCATGAGGGACAAACGCAATAGAACAGACCACTGGAGTCTGATTTGCCCATCCCTGAGATTATGGCTTTCGAGGAAAGGTTAAATTCCATTGCAATAGACAACTTGGAGGAAAGTACCACCCTGAACGCTACCCCCGCCAATGCGTCTAACATTTCCATCCACACCATTAATGAATCAGGTCTATCATCCGACTCCCTTCGCCTCTTACACCCACTCCAAGTAGATAGCGACAAAGATTCAAATGAGTATGAATGGGACAAGCTAACAAAGCACTCCTACGACGATAAAGATGTCGACACCATCCAAACTCTTAGCCCCTACCATGAGGGACAAACGCAATAGAATAGACCACTGGAGTCTGATTTGCCCATCCCTAAGATTATGGCTTTCGAGGAAAGGTTAAATTCCATTGCAATAAACAACTTGGAGGAAAGTACCACCCTGAATGCTACCCCCGCCAATGCGTCTAACATTTCCATCCACACCATTAATGAATCAGGTTTATTATCTGACTCCCTTCCCCTCTTACACCTTGAGCTTATTGACTGGACTCTGTAAGGAACTCCCCAATTAGATATGTTCCAAAGCGACGATGCTTACATTGACTATATGGAACTTAGGGACCACTTACCCAAGGGAGATCATAAAGCTGGTTTTGCTATTGAACTGAATACTATGGCTTACTTCGGGGAGGGTGCCAAGCCTTCCAGTCACAAAAATATCAAGATCAAAAATGGATCTAACGGTGAAAATTGCCTTGCGGCAGTGTCAGATCACAAAACAGTAAAAATAAAGGATGCATCCAAAGGTGAAAACCCAACTGTGGCACCTGACGATGGAATGCTTGACACTCTCCCTAGTGATATGTACCAGGAAAGGTCACAGATTGTTGTGGAACCAACAGAGCCAGTGAATATTGGAATAGAAGAATAGCCCAAGATTATCCACTTTGCCAAATCTCTTACACCACCAGAGAAAACTAGGTTTGTACCATTCTTTAAGAAGAAGAGAGGCAGCTTTGCTTGGTCATATGCATACATGCCAGGTCTAGACCCAAACTTAATTCTACATCATCTGCCATTGGATCCAGGAGTAAAACTAGTAAAACAGAAGTTGAGAAAAATGCATCCTCACATAGCACTTTTGGTCAAAGAAGAACTCAAGAAATTGCTAGATGTGGGGTTCATCAGAGCCATAGATTACCAGAATGGATATCCAACATTGTGCCAGTGTCTAAACCAGATGGCCGGGTTCAACTATGCAATGATTTTCGAGACTTAAACAAAGCATGCCATAAGGATGATTTTCCATTGCCAAACATCGATATCATAGTCGACCTAACTGCATGACATACAATGCTATCACTCATGGATGGGTTCTCAGGGTATAATCAAATCAAAATAGCATCAGAGGACCAACACAAGACAACTTTCACTTGCCCATGGGGTACCTTTTGCTGGAATGTCATGCCATTTGGGCTAAAAAACGCAGGTGCTACCTATCAGCGAGCTATGACAACTATATTTCATGACATGATGCATGTAACCATGGAGGACTATGTTGATGATATCCTAGCAAAGTCTCTCACAAGAGACTCACACCTGGATGTGCTAGAAAAAGTCTTTCAAAGATTGGACCAATTCCAAGTCAAACTGAACCCAAAGAAATGTGTGTTCAGGGTAACTTCAAGCAAGCTGCTAGGCTTCATTGTGTCGACAAACAGAATAGAGGTAGACCCTGCCAAGGTCAAAGCTATAATGGACATGCCACCACCCAAGACTCTAACTCAGTTGAGATCACTACAGGGCAAGCTGCAGGCCATCCGCAGATTCATATCACAGCTGGCAGACAAGTGCCAACCTTTCAGCCATCTCCTACATAAGAACATTCCATTTAGGTGGGATAAGCGGTGTGATAAGGCATTCAACAAGCTAAAGGAGTACCTTATGAATCCACCCATTCTCATGCTTCCAATCCAAGGAAAACCTCTAATTCTCTACATATTTGCTACACCTACTGCTCTTGGAGCTCTTCTAGCGCAGCAAGATTATGAGAACAAGGAAAGAGCTGTATACTACATCAGTCGAACCTTAGTGGGCTACAAATTGCAATACTCACAAGTTGAAAGATCATGTCTCACGGTAGTTTTTGCTTCACAAAAACTCTGACATTACATGCTTGCACATCCAGTAAAACTCATTACAAAAATCGACCCACTCAAGTATCTCCTCAGCAAAGCAGCTCTCACAGGTCGCCTAGCAAAGTGGTTAATGCTTCTCAGTGAGTATGACATCGAATATGTGGATAGAAAAGCCATCAAGGGACAAATCATAGCTGACCAACTAGCAGATGCACCATTACAAGATAGCAAGCCCATGCAGTTTGCGTTTCCCGATGAGTCCTTATTCACCATATCAACATCTTCTTGGAAACTCTACTTTGACGGGTCTTACACAAACCATGGATTAGGGGCCAACATCCTCTTTATAACTCCTCAAGGCGACACAATTCCAAAGTCTTACCATTTGTTATTTCCATGCACCAATAACATAGCAGAGTATGAAGCCTTGGTAATTGGTCTCAAGATGGCAACTGAGTGGAAAATCCAAGAATTGCATGTCTACGGTGATTCTTAGCTTATAATTAATCAGGTCAATGATGAGTACCAAACCAAAGATGAGAAGCTCATCCCCTACAAACGGATGGTCGACGACTTCAAAGAGCACTTTGGGACCATCTCCTTCAAACAAATACCTAAGATTGAGAATAAAGCAGCAGATGCAATGGCTACCATAGCCTCTCTTCTAGAAATACCTGAAAATGAGTCACGATATGAGTTCTTAGTAGAAACTATCCGGCAACCAGCATATGATCTCCTTGAGACCCATTCCATCTGCCTTCTAGTTGGATCTGATTCACCTTGGTATGGTAAGAATTACACTTACCTCAAGGACAATGTTCTCCCACCTAACCTCTCTTCCAACCAAAAGTGAACTTTCATACGACAAACCTCTCGCTACACCATCATAGTTGATACCCTTTATCGACGTGGTCTGGATGGTACTTTGCTCCGTTGTTTAGAACAAGAAGAATCCACAACTACCTTGAAATACGTACACGAAGGGATCTACAGAACACACTCCAGCGGTCCTTCCTTAGCCAAGAAACTCATGTGTTTGGGTTATCACTGGCCAAACATGGAAATGGATTCATATCAGTTCGTCAAAAAATGCAAACAATGTCAAATACACGGGAACCTGATTCATGCACCTACTCAAGAGTTGAGACCTTTAACGACACCCTGGCCCTTTTGCTAGTGGGGACTTGACCTTGTGGGAAAGATTCGTCCACCCTCTTCTAATGGCCACAAATTCATCATAACCGCCACTGAGTATTTCACAAAGTGGATTGAGGCCGTTCCCCTGACCACCGTCATAGGCAAACAAATTTCCTCTTTCATTCTGAATTACATTATCTGCAGATATGGCATTCCTTCATCCATCATAATGGATAACGGAAGACCGTTCAAAAATTAGGATGTCCAAGAACTCTGTGAGCGTTTCAAAATCCAACATCATTTCTCCTCTCCATACTACCCCCAAGGTAACGGCCAAGCTGAGACATCGAATAAAACCATTCTCAAAATCCTAAAGAAAACCATCAATGATGCTAGCCGTGATTGGCATGTCCAACTCAATCCCGCTCTGTGGGCCTACAGAACAAGTATACGCACTCCCACAGGTGCTACACCCTATGCCCTTGTCTATGGTTCAGAAGCCATCCTTCCCATTGAGGTCGAACTACCCTCTCTCAGGGTGTCATTGAAAGGTCTTATATCAGACGAAGAATACAGGGTCTCCAGGTTACAAGAACCAGAGCTACTGGAGGAAAGGCGACAGAAAGCCTTCGATCATCTCAAATCCTATCAACAGATGATGTCAAGAAGCTATAACCACAAGGTTCGCCCAAGATGCTTTAAGGTTGGGGACCTTGTTCTCAAAGAGAATCCTCGCAATCAACAAGACAGAGAAAAGAAAGGTAAGTTCAAGCCTAACTAGCTTGGGCCCTATGTGATTGTAGCTGCTTACGGATTGGGGGCATATCAGTTGGCCACGTCAGAGGGTGAGTTGTTCGATGATCCAATCAATAGCATGCACCTTCGCTGGTTTTATACCTAGGAGAATCCCAGTGCAAGGGGGGCACAAAAATACAAAAAAGTCAAAAAATTAGAAAAATACAAAAAAATCAAAAAGGGAACAAAAGCAAAAAATAAAAAAAAGTACAAAAGTACAAAAGAATCATCATTTGGTGAAAACCTGGCAAATAGGCACCTTGGATATGTATCATGATGAAAACCTGGCAAACAGGCGTCATGTTTACTTTCTAGCTTCTTGTGCAAATAAAAACAAGTGATGAAAACCTGGTAAACAGGCGTTACTTGTGATAAATCGCCTTCTCCATCTCTGAGAATCCAGTCACTTTGAGTCCAGTCTTTCTTCACTCACATCTCATTCGACCCATATCTATCCCATAATAAACACCTGGCAGTTACCTATCATGGCTTGATAACTCTCCCTCTTTGTGGCCTTGTCAACCAAGGTTTTGTTCCATATCATATCTTCAGTGTGAGCCTAGCATAGTGTCTCTCGTCATTCCATGGTCAAAGTCCATGAACTACGTTGCCTCTGTGTTGTCATGTAGGCAAGGCCATTGTCCCAATGTGCCCCTGAGGCTTTCCATTGTCCCATCCGTTCCATATCTTGTCATTCTATCCAGCGGAGTCCACCTCCACTCTCTCTCGCCTAGGTCTTAGGTCCATTAGGGTTTACCCCGAACTACGTCGCCTCTGCGTCGTCACGTAAGCAAGGCCATTTAGCAATGCGCCCCGAGGCACTAGGTCAGTCCCTTAGGGTCCATCTCACCAATAAAGATTACAAGAATCTCTTCTCACCAAACAAGCAAGTGCAAGCAAAACCCAAGCTCCAAGCAAGAACCCTGACTTTACGCAGCTTAACCTATTCAAATGCAAGGCAAAGTACCCAAGGCCTTCTAAATGATTTTACTCAAATTACAGCAGGAAATGAACACATCTAAATGCAAGAATGTTTTATGGATTGAAATCATGGTTAAGTTACAGAGTCTTGATTTTTGTTATCATGTCCTCCTATGCTACTCAAGGATGCCAAAAGCTAGAGATGCTATGATGAAGGCATGATCATTTTCTTTGTTTGCTATCTGTGGATTACGCTTTAGTAATGTAACACCTTGTCTAAAGACATGATCAACAAAAGATCATCGAGGACATCAAAGGTCTAACATGAACGGGGACAATCCTTGTTTGTTGAAATGCAAGAAGTACTCAGTTCATCTAGATTCAATTTTGACTAGATGCTTGTATTGGCTTGCTAAAGCAAAACCCATGTAAGCAGTACTCAGGTCATCTCGGTTCAATTATACCTAGATGCTTGTATTCACTTACAACATTTCAGAAAAAGTACCAAAAATAAATCGCCCAATGATGAAATAAAGCACTCCAATAGCAAAGTATCCATCCTATATCCATTTATACATCCATACCATACCCCATGCAATAAAGATCCACCAATGCAGAATATCAATACAAATAAAAACTTGTGAGTCCTTCTATCGAGTCTTTCTTCTATCAATCAGATTTCTATCTATCATCATATCTTTCATCCTTGTCCAGTCAGTCTGAGCAATGATCCAAATACAAGGTCCATCCTTAATCCATACCAATCAAGTCAAGTCAATCTTGCACAAATGATCCAATCACAATCAGGGGTCTTGATCTTTGTCTAGTCGTAAACCAACTCGATCAATTATAATCAATCAATTGTCTTATACAGGATGTGGCATTGTCGAAATCAGACCAACACACGCGTCTTACATGACATGCTTCATTTCCTGAAACTAGACATTATCCTTCATGTTTACTCTAGGGATATATCATTCCCCGCCATGACAACACACCTGCCGTGTTGGCCTAGGGATATATCATTCCCCGCCATGACAACACTATCGTATATCGTTGGTTTACTGCTCGACAGGGGCAATACCTTTTTGTTCTTGTATCATTTTTGCATACTTGCTCGCTTGCTTGTGTATGTTATCATTTTCTCTGGCATCATGTATCATTTGGCTCTTTCTTCACCCATTTTCTTCAAACCTAACCTTCTTCATCGTGAGATTGTCCGTCTCACACCTTCTTCCTTCTCCCCGTCCAATCTCCCGAGGGGGCATCCTATCATCAAATTTGTACTAGGGGCAAACTGGGGCATGTATCATTATCAGACTATTTATTCTTTGAAGCAACGCTGTAAACTGCATTGCATCAAAGAGGGGCAAAATGTATACGCCTAAAAATGACACGATTCATCCTAAATAAATATTCTAAATATTTATTCCATTCTTCTATCAATTAAATAAATATTCTAAATTTATTTAATCGATTCACTATCCTACAATTAAATAAAATCATTTTATTTAATTAAAATCCCTAAATTCTTCTAATGTCTCAAATCACAAAATCCACCTCACAAAATCCACCTCATCAATTCACCTCATCTTTCCACCTCATCATCTTCAATTGATACACAGTTGTGCATCCAGAAACTCTCAAGTTAATTGAGCTACCATTTGTCGATGTCTTCCGAAACCTCTTTGATGTGCACTGTTCAACATCAGATAAAGACCCAAAGGAAGCTAAAATGGACCTAGGAGGTTCTTTACCTCGAAAAAGATGTATACGAATCTCCTCATTTCTAAATTCTGATGTATAAAATATTCCATTTGTGAAGGCTAGTGGGGAACATGGAATAAAATATTCCCTTTGGTGGAGGATAATGGGGAACACGGAATTAAATATTCCATTTGGCGGAGGATAATTGATTTAAAGATTTATTTTGGAAAATGGAGGATCTTAGCTAATTAAATATTAAGAATATTTAATTATATGTGCAACATGGTGAGGTGGAAGAGATGAGGTGGAAAGATGAGGTGGATTGATGAGGTGGATTTTGTGATTTGAGACATTAGAAAAATTTAGGGATTTTAATTAAATAAAATGATTTTATTTAATTGTAGGATAGTGAATCGATTAAATAAATTTAGAATATTTATTTAATTGATAGAAGAATGGAATAAATATTTAGAATATTTATTTAGGATGAATCGTGTCATTTTTAGGCGTATACATTTTGCCCCTCTTTGATGCAATGCAGTTTACAGCATTGCTTCAAAAAATAAATAGTCTGATAATGATACATGCCCCGGTTTGCCCCTGGTACAAGTTTGACGATAGGATGACAAGTTTTGATTGATGCTGATTTGATAGTTGAGGATTTTGATCAAGGACAATGCTTTGATAGGTGATGCGAAGCTTGGATCGAGTGTAAGCTTATTGAGGATAGATGTGATGATGATGTGGGATGATGATAAATGTGACGATGATGAGAGTGTGATGGAGCAAGTTTGATTTTTGTGATGAATATATTATTTTGGGATTTTTTGATGTTTGTGATGTGTTTGGATTTTTTGATTTTGTGATGTTTTTAGATTTTTTTTGATTTTGTAGAAAGGGCATGATTTATTATGATGGTTTTCTAGTTGAATTTCAAATTTCTGAAGCAAATGATATTTATGGAAGCTGCAAGGAAGTGCCAATAACAGAGGAGGACTTAAATGTTGATGATTAGGAGTGTAAGATGAGTAAAATCCATACTCTAAGAACACAACCAAAGATCTGTAAAGAGTGCATAGAGGACAGAGAAAGCTGTGAATTTATGCGTAAATTGGAATATAGAAATGAGGAGATTTGTATACATCTTTTTCGAGGTAAAGAACCTCCTAGGTCCATTTTAGCTTCCTCTGGGTCTTTATCTAATGTTGAATGGTGCACATCAAAGAGGTTTCGGAAGACATCGACAAATGGTAGCTCAATTAACTTGAGAGTTTCTGGATGCACAACCGTGTATCAATTGAAGATGATGAGGTGGAAAGATGAGGTGGATTGATGAGGTAGATTTTGTGATTTGAGACATTAGAAGAATTTAGGGATTTTAATTAAATAAAATGATTTTATTTAATTGTAGGATAGTGAATCGATTAAATAAATTTAGAATATTTATTTAATTGATAGAAGAATGGAATAAATATTTAGAATATTTATTTAGGATGAATCATGTCATTTTTAGGTGTATACATTTTGCCCCTCTTTGATGCAATGCAGTCTACAGCGTTGCTTCAAAGAATAAATAGTCTGATAATGATACATGCCCCAAGTTAATTGAGCTACCATTTGTCGATGTCTTCCGAAACCTCTTTGATGTGCACTATTCAACATCAGATAAAGACCTAGAGGAAGCTAAAATGGACCTAGGAGGTTCTTTACCTCGAAAAAAATGTATACGAATCTCCTCATTTCTATATTCCAATTTACGCATAAATTCACGACTTTCTCTGTCCTCTATGCACTCTTTACAGATCTCTGGTTGTGTTCTTAGAGTATGGATTTTACTCATCTTACACTCCTGATCATCAACATTTAAGTCCTCCTCTGTTATTGGCACTTCCTTGCAGCTTCCATAAATATCATTTGCTTCAGAATTTTGAAATTCAACCAGAAAACCATCATAATAAATCATGCCCTTTCTACAAAATCAAAAAAAATCTAAAAACATCACAAAATCAAAAAATCCAAACACATCACAAACATCAAAAAATCCCAAAATAATATATTCATCACAAAAATCAAACTTGCTCCATCACACTCTCATCATCGTCACATTTATCATCATCCCACATCATCATCACATCTATCCTCAATAAGCTTACACTCAATCCAAGCTTCGCATCACCTATCAAAGCATTGTCCTTAATCAAAATCCTCAACTATCAAATCAACATCAATCAAAACTTGTCATCCTATCGTCAAACTTGTACCAGGGGAAAACCGGGGCATGTATCATTATCAGACTATTTATTCTTTGAAGCAACGCTGTAAACTACATTGCATCAAAGAGGGGCAAAATGTATACGCCTAAAAATGACATGATTCATCCTAAATAAATATTCTAAATATTTATTCCATTCTTCTATCAATTAAATAAATATTCTAAATTTATTTAATCGATTCACTATCCTACAATTAAATAAAATCATTTTATTTAATTAAAATCCCTAAATTCTTCTAATGTCTCAAATCACAAAATCCACCTCACAAAATCCACCTCATCAATCCACCTCATCTTTCCACCTCATCTCTTCCACCTCACCATGTTGCACATATAATTAAATATTATTAATATTTAATTAGCTAATATCCTCCATTTTCCAAAATAAATCTTTAAATCAATTATCCTCCACCAAATGGAATATTTAATTCCGTGTTCCCTATTATCCTCCACCAAAGGGAATATTTTATTCCATGTTCCCCACTAGCCTTCACAAATGGAATATTTTATTCCATGTTCCCCACTAGCCTTCACAAATGGAATATTTAATTCCATGTTCCCCATTATCCTCCACCAAAGGGAATATTTTATTCCATGTTCCCCACTAGCCTTCACAAATGGAATATTTAATTCCGTGTTCCCCATTATCCTCCACCAATTGAATTTAAAATTCAATTGTCATAATCCACTATTTTCAAATAATGAATCTTTAATTCATCCATTATGAATTAAAGATTCACTTTTATTCCTAGCCATTGATCTTCACATCTTCTCTCAACCGTTGATCCTCATTCTTCCAAGTCTATAAAAGAAGCTTCATCCCTCCATTCTAATCATCCAAGTTATTTGTATTGTTACTCTACAAAATTCTACCCCCATGCCTTTGGCACCCCAATACTATTCGCTTGAGATCACCCTTTTGCTTTGAAGCTCTACTTCATAGCAATATCTATCAATATAGCCATTTACTATCGACATCCTACAACGCAGCTAAAAGAGTGCACTCACTGAGGGCCTACTTCATCAGCAAAGGACGGTTGTAATAGGCGAACAACAGAAGCTTTGAAATAGGGAAGGTTTGCATTGTTATTCATTTGTTTCATTTCCTTCTATCTTTCTTGTTTTCATTAATCTGTTGATGTTTGGGTTTGATATTGTTCATTTGATTAATCCACATTTTACCCTAACAGTTGCTACTCTAATCCACTTACTTTATCAGAAACATCTAACTACTCCCCCTGAGAGGTAGCCTTTAGAACATCAATCCAGATCAAAGAATGACACTTTGAGCTCCACCGGATTGATGCATTCCTATGCATCTTAGTTCAGGACAGGAGGGGTAATGACCTCTAACTTTTCTCTAAGATACTCAAAGGTATCTTTAAGCAGAGGCTTAGTGAAGATGTTTGCAATCTGATCCTTTGTAGACACATATTCCAACTTTACTTCATTCTCTGTCACCTTCTCTCTCACAATGTGATACCTTATTGATATGTGCTTTGTTCTTGAATGCATCACTGGATTCTTTGAAATGTTTATGGCACTTGTATTCTCACAAAGGATTGCAATTGGATTTTCATACACAACTCTTATGTCCTTCAAAGTCCACTTCATGCATAACACTCAAGTGCAACTACATGCTGCTACAATATACTCTACTTTTGCAGTTGACAAAGAGATTGAATCTTGTTTCTTTCTCAGCCATGAGACCAATCTATTCCCCAAGAAGAAGGCACCTCCACTTGTACTCTTCCTGTCATCAACATCTCCAGCCCAATCAACATCTGTATAAGCACTAAGAGTGAAATCACTGTCCTTTGGATACCATAAGCCATGATCTGGAGTACCTTTTAAGTATCTCAGTATTCTCTTAACTGCCATCACATGTGATTCTCTTGGATCAGCTTGAAACCTTGCAATAAGACAAACTGCATGCATAATATTAGGTCTGGTTTGAGTTAGATAAAGTAATCCTCCAATCATGGATCTGTATTTTTTCTGATCAGCCTTAGGTGATTCATCAATTTTGCTCAACTTGCAGCCAATCACCATGGGAGTACATACCGGTTTAGAGTCTTCCATTCCAAACTTCTTCAACAACTCTTTCACATACTTAGACTGAGATATGAAGATTTCTTTATCTGATTGGTTTATTTGCAAACCTAGAAAGAAATTCATCTCACCAAACATGGACATCTCAAACTCTTTTTGTATTTCACCAGCAAATTTCATACACATACTTTTATTTTCTCTAAAGATGATATCATCAACAAAGACTTCAATAGTCAAAATTTGATCATCATTAATTTTGAAATAAAGATTACTGTCAGCATTTCCTTTATTAAACCCTAACTGTAATAAGTACTTATCCAACCTTACCAGGCTCTAGGAGCTTGCTTGAGTCCATACAAAGCTTTCTTCAATCTGCACACAACATCACTTTGGTCTGATAACCTAAATCCCTCCAGTTGCTCAATGTAAACTTCCTCTTCCAACTCACCATTCAGAAATGCAGACTGCATATCCATCTTATACACTTTGAAATCTTTATGGGCTGCAAATGCTAGAAATATTCTGATTGCCTCAATCTGAGCTATAGGAGCAAAAGTTTCTTCAAAATCTATTCCTTCAATCTGAGAGTATCCTTTGCATACAAGACTTGCCTTATTCCTTACAACTTCTCCATTCTCATCCAGCTTATTCCTGAAAACCCATCTGGTTCCAATAACATTTTTGTCAGTAGGTCTAGGAACTAATTCCCAAGTATCATTCTTTTCTATTTGCATCAACTCTTCCTCCATGGCTTTTACCTAGCTTTCATCATTGCATGCTTCATTCACAGTCTTTGGTTCAACTTTTGAGAGCAAATAGTAATTGACTTGTTCCTCTACACGTCCTCTCCTTGTCAGTTCACCTTTGTTTTTGTCACCTATAACCTGATCTTCAGAATGATTGATCCTTACATACTTGGGAGTCTTGACAATACTTTCCAGAGCCTCTTCTTCATCTTGACTATCTTCTTGCTCATCTTTTTCTTCATTCATTATAGTCACAGGTTCATCTAATTCATAGTAATTTAGGTCTGATATCTTTTCCTTGCCTTCATCTACCTTCACATTTGCACTTTCAACAATATTTTTGAGCCTTTTGTTGTAGAATTGGTGGGCCTTACTCTTGGTAGATTATCAAAGGAAGATTCCTTCATCACATATTGCATCAAACTTTCCTAGATCTTCATCTCTCCTGATATAGCATTTTCTTCAAAGATTTTGAAATATTTTACTGAAGGAATTCTTCCATACCACAATTCATAAGGAGTTTGAGTACCATTACCTTTCACTTGAACTCTGTTTTGGATGTAAACATCAGTATGAATAGCCTCTTTCCAAAAAACTTCTAGTAGATCTGCTTCCTTCATCATTGTCCTAGCAGCCTCTTGAACTATCCTATTTTTCCTTTCCACAAAACCATTTTGCTGCGGAGTCCTAAGTGCAGACAGCTATCTTTTTATCCTATGCTCCTCACAGAAAATGTTAAATTCATTTGATGTGAATTCACCTCCTCTATCAGACCTCAAGCACTTGATTTTCAATTCTATTTCATTCTCATCCATTGCCTTGAAGGATTTGAACTTATCTAGGGCTTTTGATTTATCTCTTAGAAAAGTAACCCAAGTCATTCTAGAATAATCATCAATAAGCAACATGAAGTACCTATCACCTTATAGACTTCTCGCCCTTGTCGGACCACAAAGATCTGTATGCACTAGATCCAGCAAACCGGCAGAGAATTGCTCTTTGTTCTTGAAACTTGTTCTTGTCTTCTTCCCTAGCTGACATTCCTTGCAGATTGTATTGGATGGTTTCACAAGTTTTGGTAAATCTCTCACAATCTGACCTTAACTTATCTATACAAGATTATCAAAGTTTATATAACACATCCTTCCATGCCACAACCAACTTTCATCTACCTGGGCCAATAAACAATAATCGTTAGTTCCTCTTAATTGATAGATGTTACCTTTTGTCTTCTTACCAATAGCAATCACAATGCTGGGGCTTTCCATGGTCTTGCACCCATTATCTTTGAATCTCAAATCATATCCTTTGTCACGCATCTGACCAACACTCAAAAGATTATGCTTCAAACCCTTCATATATAGGACATTGTCAGTATTATGCTTTCCATCAAATGAAATAGATCCTTTTCGACAAATCTTACTAGTTACATTATCTCCAAACCTAACCAGTCCTCCTGTTGGCAAGAGACACTATATGGATTCATGGTTGTTGTCATTGATGGCAACAAAGGTCATCCCACATATCTGCAGGTCATGGTGTGTCTCTACCAGAAGTCAGAATGAAGATTGTTGTGGTCCGGTGAACAAGAATAGAGCATGTGGCAAGGTCTGACAGATTGGTCCGGATCTCTCAGAGGAAGTGTCTTGGTGCAGTGTGGATTTGGGGAAGTCAAGAGGACTACCTTGAGTAGTATATTCCAAGGATTTAGCCTCCGGTGATGGACAAAGAAAAAGATATGAATAGTTGAGTACCAGATTCCTGAGAGACAGTGAGAACAAAGGAAGAACTAACTGACAGAGTATCAGACTATTTTTCGGATGTGTTACTGTTGATGGTAAAGGTTGTGAAGGCATGAATCATGTTTGGCCGACATGATTAATGACATCTACAAGTATATGCTTGATCCGCATTACTTGATATACAAGGATTTAGCCGACAGAACAGAGTTTGTGAGAAGATAGACTATTCCGGGTGCTGACTAGAAAGATAATGAAATCACTAGTGCAGATATAAATAGAGGATGGATTTTGTTGTGAAAAGTGTAGTTGTGGTATGGTGTATGCGAATAAGTGTAGAGCAGTGCAGAAGCAGTAAGAAAGATCTGGTATGTGAAAGGAAAGCAGAATAAAGAGTAGAGGAAAGATGAAGTGCAGCAGATCAGTATACTGAGCCTAACTGGAACTGAACTCTAGCATATGTAGATGCTTCCAATCAGTTCAAGTATTGTATAACATTCTTTTGTAGACAGTGTGTCTCCTTGTAGGCAGTGTGCCTCTTTGTGAGCAGTGTGCTCAGGCAGTGAGCCCTAATTGGCAAGTGCCATTTTGTAATTCCTTATTCTTCTAATAGAGAATAATCTTTGGGTTAATCACCCCGTGGTTTTCTCCCTTAACCGGGTTTCCACGTCAAAAATACTGTGTCATGTGTTTCTCATTTCATGGTAATGATTGTTTGTTTAATTCAATGCTGCTTTGATTAATAAGAAAGTTCAAAAGAAGAAATAATTAGGATAACTGATTCACCCCCCCCCCCCCTCTCAGTTATCAACACCTCCATCATACTTTTCCAAACTTAAAAAATTACTTTTGTCACCGGTCATGTGATGTGAGCATCCACTATCAATAATCCATTCATCCTTATCCTTCTCAACCTGAACATCCAAAGCACTTTTTTCCACTGGTTTTTCTTCCTTCACACAGCTAGCAGAACTCGTAGATATAGGATCTTCTTTAATAGAAATAAACCGGCATTCATTTACACTAGTACTAGCATCATCAGATTCATCATCAGTCACTCCTTCATCATTAAAATCTCTAACATGTATAGTAACATTTCTTTGGAACTCTAGGCCTGCTCTCATATCTTTTCTTATTTCTTTCAATTCTTTCAAGACATTTGGAAGCATAATGTCCTACTTTTCCACAAGAGAAACACTTGAAAGGTAATTTACCTTTGAACTTATCGAAACCTCTTTGTAGCATGTCAACAAAGTTAGCTTCAATTTCATCAAAGTCATCATCCAGTTTATATTTCTCAGCTCTAGAAATCTTTTCTGAAGTACTGGCTTTAAAAGTTGATTCAACTTTTGGCAGGACATCACCAAATTCTCTCATCTCAAAGGCTGTAAGCTTTCCAAGTAACTGATCTCTGTCAATAGTTTTCACAGTCATAAATTCTTCAATAGAGGCTACCTTGTAACTATAGGACTTTGGTAGTGATCTAAAAATTTTCATCACAATATCCTTATCAATGAGAGTTCCTCCCATACATTTTATCCCAGTGACAAGTTCATCAACTCTTTGCATAAAGGTTGTTATATTTTCATCTTCAAACCCTCATATTTCACTTTGAGGCTCTATAGCTTAGCTTCTCTTATAGAATCATCTCCTTCATACAGATTTTTTAGCTTCTCCCATACCTCATTTGAAGATTCAAGATCCACAACTTTTGTCAACACATAGTCACTTAAGGAACTTAACAGAGCATCCTTTACTTTGACATCCAACTCATATTTTTTGATACCATCCTTAGTTGTCAAGCCACCTTCAGGCATGACAAATTGTGATTGTGTAGCTAGCCATACTTTATAACCAAGACAGAGGAGATGAATTTTCATTTGTACCTTCCAAAGAGCATAATTTGTCCCATCAAAATGTGAAGCTTCTTTCTTATAATACATCCTGGATCTTCCTCAAGATGTTAGGCTTTCTTTTGAGGAACTTGGCTCTAATACCAATTGTTGAACTGCACTAGACAACTGGGAGGTGAATCAGTTGTCCTAAAACTTTTAACCAATTATGAACATCAACTTATCAATTACTTATATTCTGATATAACAATGAAAGTATAAAATGAGAAGATCAACTCAACAACATAATCAACACACACGACACCAGATTTTTATGTGGAAAACCCCAAAAGGGAAAAACCACTGTGGGTGTTAGCCCACAGAAATATATATAACTTATATCAATACCGAAAAATAGAGGCTCACTGCCCAAATTGCTCACTGCAAGAATGACTCACTGCCTAAGGGTGGCTCACTGCCAAGGGTAGGCTCACTGCCAAAATGATGAACTAATTAATTAGCATCTACTCCATGCCTAGGTTTAGTTCCTTTGAAGTACAATTAAAATCCTCTGCTCTGCTCTTTCACACCATCACACTTATCTCCTCATATTCGCACATTCATACCTATTTTTGCAATTTAATACAAGTCTTTATACAAGTCATCAACCTTGGAATGTACATCAAGGTCAGCAATACATTCATCAACCGTTGGAACAATCTCCAAGGTCAGCATTACAAACATTCATAGAATAGGTCTAGACCTAATACAAAATCAACTAAGGAAACTATGTAAAGATGTATGCGGATCACATTTTTCCTTAGTTGGGACTCAAATGCAATCTTCCATGTCACGTCATGCCTCTACAATCTTTAATGCTTCTCCGTAGTTAATGAAATCAACCAAGTCAGCCAGGACTGGTGAGAACATTAGGTCTTCTAAGAGCATTCTTCAACCATGATCCAAATTTCAGTCCGCGGATCAATCCAAAGGTAGGAACATGATTAGGAGACATCCACAAGCACATTGTAATCATCAGTCCAATACCCGCACAATCTCTAATCACTCTGTCAATAAGATTCTTCAAACTGGATCACAAGAACAACACTGTTAACCAATGTCATGAGTAAAAGATAGCTTGCGGACCACCAAATCATGAACCATTGCAAATGAAGGCACTTATCATCATTACAGACTTAGTTCCAGAACCAGAAACAAAAATACTTCAATGCAGAGGAATACGGAGCAAAAAAGTTTCTCCATGTCACCATCAAACATATAAAAAAAGTAGTTTTCACACTGGCGAACACAACTTACTCAAATCTTCATTCTGAAGGCTCAGCCTTGGAATCTAATATCTTTAGACAAACTTCTAAATGAATTCCAATCCATAGGAAAAGATATTGAATCTATAAGAAATGTGGAGCATTCTTTTGGACTGTTCTTCTACATGTAATGCACTATTTTTACTGCAATTCACTGTTTTTACCAGATGAGCTAATTTTCTCAATATCCTCAACATCTACAAGCAAGTAACAAAATGAAGGCACAGTTGACATGAATGACAACACCGATATGTTGACATCAATGACAATGTCGATTAGGCACATACTTGCAATAGTGTCTAGATGCTAAGTCCAGATCCGGAAGGTCTGAAATGAAATTGCGGTAGAATACAGACCAATCTACTGAAACTGCTACTAACTAAACTGACTGAACTAAACTAGAAAATGAAAGAAAACAAACTAAAATGCAAATGTTTTTGGTTGATGCAAGATTTCTCTTAAACCAGGGATGCTTTTGCATCAGACACCTGGCATTGTTAAGAAAGTGAGTCCCTCTCTTTGTTCGGACTAAGGGAAAACCAAAATAGTTCACCTCAGCCTGAGAAATCCAAGATGTATCTTCTTATGGTCTACCTTTCCACTTCACAATATATTCTTTGTACTACTTGCCTCTAGTGCTACGTCCAACTCTGTTGTCGAAGATGTCTTCTATCTACATCGGTGCTTGTTGTGGTAACTGCTTCTTCAGGTCTTCTTCAATGTTGTCCCTGAACTCTGCTTCATGACTGATATATGTCTACAATGTTGAAAATAGGTGATATACTTAATGTTTATGGTAGCTCCACTTCATATGCATTTCCTGATTCAAACTTTCTAAGTATCCTACATGGTCCAAACTTCTTCATCTTCAACTTGTTATATGTCCCAACTGGAAATCTCTCTTTTCTCAAATACACTATCATTTCATCTCCAACTTCAAACTCTTTATGTCTTCTCTTCTCATCTACATGTTCCTTATTCTTACTATTCATCTCCTCCAAATGTCTCTTAACCTAATTATGCACTATCTCCATGTGTCTTGGAAATTCTTCTACTTCTATACTTCTCTTGTCTTCCATAATGCAACTCTGCTACTCCTCTAGGGTTTACTCCAGTAACAATCTCAAATGGTGTTTTTCTGGTACTCATATTCTTTGAATTATTGTATGCAAACTCTTCTTGTGATAGAATCAAATGAAAGGAAGCTAGGTGTGTGGAAAATGCTTTCTACACTAATCTAATGATGGGAGAGGTATGCAAATTATTTTAAATCCTTACAATTGCAGCAATGTTAATCACATAACATAAAGATTACAATAGCAACACAACACATAAAAGAGAGAGACAAGATATACCATGGGGAAAACCCTTTCAGGAGAAAAACCCCACTCCAAAACATAGCTCAAATGTATTTCAATAAACAATAACATATTACAATACAGTTTTAGAGCCAATGCTCTTTCAAGAGTCTTTGACACTCGTATCTAGAGATATTCCAGTAGCATAATAGTACATGTCAATCACTATGCATCTCCTACTGCAAGCACCTATTTATAAAGAGTTTGCAAGGCAAAATGAGAAGCTTCTAGAGATGGGCATCCAACTTGGCCTCATGGCCCATTACCCACGCCTAGGGATACTTGTCTTGCATTGCAGCAAGGTTCTTACACCTGTCATAAAGTATCTTGCCAAAGTGGGTGCCTAGTCCCAAGATAGACTATGATAGATGCTCTTACGCACCTTACAACTATCATAGAATCCGTCATAACTGACAACACTTATAGCTATAAGAGAAACTATTATAAACTGACTAAAAATAGCATATTCCTCTTACATGTCATAACCCACCTTGGGCACCCAAAGATGCCTTCCTCAAAGATTCCCTTCGACACTTGTCTTCACCTGTCATAGAACCTTCTATTTTCAACTCTTACATGTCATAGAATCTGTCATAGGAATCTGTCATAACACTTACACATCATAACTCCTTACACACTGCTCAAGATGCTGACACATGGTAGAAAACCTCTACCACAATATGGGACACTTATATCCACATGGGATGAGTTGACCATCCTAGTCACATTACAAGTGGAGTGACAACACACCATGCCACTTCACACTAAATGAAAAAATAGGATGTGCAACATAAAATACAACATAGGCAAATAAACAAATAAATAATCAAATAACCAATGCTAGGAATTGCATGGTTGAGACACCTTAATTCCTAATGTTCTCCCACTTGTTGAACACCTTGCAAGAGCCAATAAAAATAACAGTATTCAATTTCTATAGGCCAAGAGGTCCATAGACTCTGAACACCATCTGAACTTATCTGTGCCCACTAGTTTCATCAATGCATCCACAACATTCTTCAAAGTGTCTATCTTCTCCAATATCACCTTCCCATTTTCTACCATATCACAAACAAAATGAAATTGTACATCAATATGCTTTGTTCTGGCATGGAAAGTTGGATTCTTTGCTAAGCAAATCACACTTTAACTATCACAACAGATAGTAATATGTCCTGCATCAACACCAATATATGAACACAACCTCTTAAGCCAAATGGCTTCCTTACAAGCATGAATAGATGTCATATACTTAGTTTATGTCATGGACAAAGTGACCAATGGTTTCCGCTTACTCATCCAACTAATTGCACCACCGAACATAGTAAACACATAAGCACTGGTGGATCTCCTGCTGTCAATGTCACCTACCCAATCAAAATTCACAAATCCATGAATACTTACAGAATGCAGAGGTCCTGTAGGATGACCATGATAACATAGGGAATACTCGGAAGTATCCCACAAATATTTGAACACTCTCTTCACTGCATCCCAATGTACCTATCCAAGATTAGCCATAAACTGACTAAGGACTCCCACTGTTTGGGCAATGTTTGGTCTAGTACAGACCATAGCATACATCAAACTGCCAACTACACTAGCATAAGGTACTCTGCTCATATCCTCCATCTTAGAAGAAGACTTTGGACAATCATTAACAAATAACTTGGTCCCCAAAGAAACAGGAACACTCAATGGTCTACAATTTGCCATGTTGAATCTCTCCAACACGGTCTTCACATACTTACTCTGGCTTAACCAGAGTTTTTTGTTTTCTCTGTCTCTTCTGATTTCCATTCCCAGAATGTATCTGGCTACCCCTAAGTTTTTCATCTCAAACTGTGCTGACAACTGAGACTTCAAATTAGAAATCATATTCTTACCATTCCCAATTAATAGCATATCATCAACATACAATGCAATAATGAGAATGCGATCATTGTCAAATTTGTAATACACACAATGATCTGATTTCAACCTTAGAAATCTAATGGACAACACAAAGGCATCAAATTTCATGTACCACATCCTAGGAGATTGCTTTAAACCATACAAAGACTTCTTCAGCTTGCAAACCAAATTTTCTTTACCTTTTTCTATGTAATTCTCTGGTTGTGACATGTAAATCTCTTCCTCCAAATCACCATGAAGGAAAGTTGTCTTCACATCCATCTACTCCACTTCTAAGTCATAAGCTACTGCAAGAGATAATAGGAACTTAATAGATGTCAGATTTGCAACGGGAGAGAAAATTTCACCATAATCAATTCCCTCCACTTGTCAGTACCCCTTCGCAACCAATCTGGCCTTGTACTTCTCAACACTATCGTCTACACCGAATTTCTTCTTGAACACCCATTTACAGCCAACAGGTTTCCATCCTTTAGGAAAAGGCACCAAGTCCCAAGTTTTATTCTTCTCCAAAGAAGCCATCTCATCTTCCATGGCCTCCTTCCAAGAACCTGCATCTTTCATGCCCATAGCCTCAGTCATAGTTCTAGGCTCATCAGTGTTAGTAATCAAGGCAAAAGCACAACTAGAATCTAGAAATGAATATCCAAACCTATCGGGTTGCTTCTTTGTCCATATAGACCTCCTCAAAGGTTGAGGTGGAGGTTTTGCTTCTTCTTCTAAGCTTTCAGAGCTGCTACAGCTCTCCTCATCATCAGGTCTCACAGGGTCTATCGATTCAGTCTTCTCAGGGGTAGTAGGAAACTGAACCACATCCTCTTTCTTTTCTTTCTCTTCTAGCTGTAGAACAACTGAAGAAGGTGTTAGTTCTCTGAAAATAACACTTCTTCTATACAACACTTTTTTAGCCACAAGATCCCAAAGCTTGTACCCTTTCACACCAACACCATAGCTAATGAAGATACACTTAATAGCCTTGTTCTCCAATTTTGACCTCTTCTCCCTAGGCACATGAGCATATGCTTCACAACCAAAAAGATGAAGATGTCTAATAGAAGGCTTCTTACCAGACCACACCTCCATGGGTGTCTTACCAACAAGAGCTGAGGTAGGAAACCTGTTTACCAGGTAGCAAGCGGTGGCAACAGCTTCAGCCCAAAACTTCTGTTCGAGGCCAGCTCCACTAAGCATACTCCTAGCCTTCTCCATCAACGTGATGTTCATCCTCTCTACAACTCCATTTTGTTGTGGGGTGTATGGAGTTGTCTTATGTCTTTCAATCCCATGTTCTTTACAGAACTTATCGAACTCTATGGAACAAAACTCACCACCATTGTCAGTTCTCAAACACTTAATCTTTTTACTAGTCTGATTCTCAACAAAAGATTTAAAATCTTTGAAGCAACTAAAGACTTCAGATTTGCTCCTAATGAAATAAACCCATGTCCTTCTATTGTAGTCATCTATAAATGATACAAAATATATAGATTTAGAAGTTGAAGGAATATTGATTGGACCAAACACATCAGAATGAATAAGATCCAACACACCAGAAGACTTATCTGAACATGGTTTTGATTTCCATATATACAATGTTCACAAAAGTCAAAATCAAGATTACAATAATCTAACCCCTCAACGAGGTTTTTATTTTTCAGGGCTCTAAGACTCTTCTCACCAATGTGACCAAGTCTCTTATGCCATAACATTGTCTTCTCAGTAGGAAGTCTCACTTCCAAAGCATGAGCACCCTTAGGTACCCAAAATGCACTACCATCAAAAGTTGATACAACAGATCTTTTCACTACTGGTTCCAATGGTGGAGATGAAGTGACTACAGCTCTTTTCTTCAAGTCAGAAGAACTATTGCACTGTGAAGTGCATGCCTCCAGCTGAAACGAAGTACCTCTCCAAGTACCCTTTGCAAGCACCATAGCTCCTTTAGTCATCTTGCATCCTTCTTTCGAGAAGACAACCTACACACCTACATCATTTAATTTACTTACAGAAATCAGGTTCCATGGCAAGCCTGGGATGTGCATAACCCCAGAGATCCCCTTCACTCATCCATCAGGGAATTAGATTGTGAATCTTTCACGGCCAACTATCTTCAGATGAGAATCATCACCCAGGTACACTCTTCCACCATTGAACTCTTCATACTTTGTAAACTAGTCTCGATGCGAGGTCATGTGAAAAGAGGCACCAGAATCAATCAACCACACATCATCAGATGCATGGGTGGCCAAGGCAGTGATGAAAGCATCACCATCATCTTGTGACTTGTCAGATTCAGAATCAGAGGTGTTCTTCTTCTTTTTCTTCTTCTCCTCCTTGCACTCCTTTCAGAAATGCCCAATTTTTCCACAGTGCCTTAGACTTTCTAGGAGATTTGGAACTCCCATGGGATTTGGATCTACCCTTCTTAGCTTTCTTTTCCTTCTTCTTCCCTTTCTCCTTGGGTTTTCCACGAACCGCAAGAGCCTCTTTGGCCAACTCAAATGACTTTCTCCACATCTCTTCAGATAATAGCGAAGAGACTACCTCGTCCATCTTGAAGGTGGTTGTAGTGCTCCCGATGGCCATTACAAGATGATCCCATGAGTCCGGTAAGGAACAAAGCAAGGTCATACAACGATCCTCCTCCATCTTCACACCAACGAATGTCAATTGTGCAACTAGCATGTTAAAAGAATTCATGTGATTTGCAATAGATCCTCCATCTTCCATCCTTAGAGAAAACAACTTCTTTCTTAGGAATAGATTGTTCACCAGGGATTTGTCCTAATAAACATCTCTCAGATTCTTCCATAGTTCTTTCGTGGTCTTCTCCTCATGGGCATTCAACAAGACAGAGTCAGCTAGACATAGTCTCACAAGACCCTTAGCCTTTCAATCCTTGAAGTCACAATCATCTTGTGCCATTGCTGTCGGTTTTGTACTCGAAATGGTTTCGCATAGGTCTCTATCAACAAGCATGTCTTCCATTTTAAGTTTTCACAACTCAAAATTGCTGCCATTAAACTTCTCTACCTCTATTCTTTTGGATGTGTCTGCCATCTCCTTCCTACAACAAGATTATAGAATACTTTGCATAGACTCCCACTCAATCTAAGATCAGTACCAAAAACCCCTACCCAGCAGCTAGGACCAAAACTGGCCAGGCTCTGATACTAATTGAAGGGAAGCTAGGTGTGTGAAAAATGCTTCCTACACTAATCTAATGAGGGGAGAGGTATGCAAATTCTTTTAAATCCTTACAATTGTAGAAATGTTAATCACATAACATAAAGATTACAACAATAACAAAACACATAAAACAGAGAGACAAGATATATCGTGGGGAAAACCTTTTCAGGGGAAAAACCCCACACTCCAAAACCCAGCTCAAATGTATTTAAGTAAACAATAATAGATTACAATACAGTTTCAGAGCCAATGCTCTTTTAGGAGTCTTTGACACTCGTATCTGGAGATATTCCAGCAGCATAACAGTACCTGTCAATCACTATGCATCTCCTACTCCAAGCACCTATTTATAAGGAGTTTACAAGGCAAAATGAGAAGCTTCTAGAGATGGGTGTCCAACTTGGTCTCATGGCCCATTACCCATGCCTAGGGACACTTGTCCTACATTACAACAAGGTTCTTACACCTGTCATAAGGTATCTTCCCAAAGTGGGTGCCTAATCCCAAGATAGACTATGACAAATGCTCTTACGCACCTTATAGCTGTCATAGAATCTATCATAACTGACAACACTTACAGTTGTAAGAGAAACTGTCATAAACTGACTAAAAATAGCATATTCCTCTTACAACATGTCATAACCCACCTTGGGTGCCCAAAGATGACTTCCTCAAAGATGTTCTTCGACACTTGTCTTCACCTATCATAGAACCTTCTATTTTTTACTCTTATGTGTCATAGAATATGTCATAACACTTACGCGTCATAACTCCTTACACACTGCTCAAGATGCCAACACATGATAGAAAACCTCTACCACAATATGGGATGCCTATATCCACATGGGATGAGTTGACCATCCTAGTCACATTACAAGTGGAGTGACAACACACCATGCCACTTCACACTAAATGACAAAACAAGATGTGCAACATAAAATACAACATAGGAAAATAAATAAATAAATAATCAAATAACCAATGCTAGGAATTGCAAGGTTGAGATACCTTAATTCCCAACATCAAATCCCAACTTCTTGTCTTCTCTCCAACCAAGCATTTCAACAAGTTTCCCAAACTCCTATTCACTACCTCTGTTTGTCCATCTATCTATGGATGAAATGCTGAACTGAATTTCAAATCTATCTTCATCTTCTTCTAAAGTGTCTTCCAAAAGTCTCCAACAAATCTTGTATCTCTATCTAAAATTATGCTCTTAGGTAATCCACGGAATCTCACAATCTCCTTGAAAAATAGGTCAGCCACATGAACTGCATCAGTTATCTTCTTACAAGGTATGAAATATGTCATCTTTGAAAATCTGTCCACCACTACAAATATAGAATCATGTCCTCTCTGTCTTCAGCAATCCCATTATGAAATCCATGCTTATGTCTTCCCAAGGTCTCTCTAGTACTGTCAAAGGTTTATACAATCCCACATTTTGACTACTTCCTTTTGCAACTTGACAAACTCTGCACAAATTTCCTAACATCCTTATATATCTGAGGCCAAAAGTAATTTTCACTCACCAAAGCTACTGTTGTATCAACTCCAAAATGTCTTGCCAATCCATCACTATGCTTCTCCTTTATCAGATTATCTCTCATTGAACTCATAGGTATGCATAACTGACTTCCTTTGAACAACATATCTTCTTGAATGAAATAGTCCAACCACTTACTCCTATCTATCACAGCAGGTTCCTTACATGCTTTCCAATGTTCTACAAAATCAAGATCCTCATACATGTTCTTCAATTCCTCAAATCCCAACACTTCAACTTTCATCTATGTCAGCAAGTTCCTTCTACTAAATGCATCTGCAACTTTGTTTGATTTTCCACTCCTATTCTTCAATACAAAAGTGTAACTCTGCATGAACTCTACCCATCTCATATGTCTCTAATTCAACTTCCCTTGACTATTCAAATACTATAAAGCTTGATGATCTGTATACAATAAAAACTCCTTAGGCAACAAATAATGTCTCAACTTCTTCAAGGATTGAATTATGGCATAGAACTCCTAATCATAAACTGAATATCTTCTCCTTGCATCATTCATCTTCTCACTAAAATAAACTACAGGTCTACCTTCTTGACTCAACACTGCTCCTATTACATTTCCACTTGCGTCACAATCTACTTGAAATACCTTATTGAAATCTAGTAATGCCAATACATGTTGCTCTGTTACTTTCTGCTTCAACAATTCTAAGCTTTTATCTGCTCCTGATGTCCACTCAATGTCTTTTCTATCACCTCTCATTGTTTCTATCATAGGGTTACATATTGAACTAAAATTTCTAATGAACTTCCGGCAGAAACGAGCTAATCCATGAAATGAGCTCACTTCTCCAATGCTCTCAGGTGTAAGCCATTCAACAATTGCTCTAACTTTATCAACGTCCATCTTCAATCCCTCTACAAAAATCACAAATCCCAAGTATACCAATTCTTCCTTCATGAAACTACACTTCTTAATGTTTATCAACAATTTCTCTTCTCTCAACCTCTGCAATACTTGTCTCAGGTGCCACAAATGTTCTTCTCTAGTCTTACTTAAAATTAGAATATCATCCAGGTATATAATAACAAACTTAACCAAGAATTTCTTCAATACCTCATTCATCAATCTCATGAAAGTACTAGTGCATTTGTCAGTCCAGAAGGCATCACTAACTACTCATACAATCTTTCATTTGTCTCGAAAGCAGTCTTCCATTCATCTCCTTCTCTAATTCTAATCTGATGATATCCACTCTTCAAGTCTATCTTTGTGAAATGTTTTTCTCCACTCAAACAATCCATAATGGCATCCATCCTAGGTAAAGGAAACCTATACTTAACTATGATCTTGTTGATTTCTCTAGAGTTTGTACATATTCTCCATTCTCCATCCTTCTTCGGTGCTAGCATTGTAGGTACTGACAAGGGCTCAAGATTTCTCTGATCAAACCTTTCCTCAACAACTCATGTATCTGTCTATTCAATTCTTCATTCTCTATTGGTGTCATTATGTGTACTGCTCTGTTAGGCAAATTAGCTCCAGGTATAAGATCCATGTGATGATTGATACTTATGATAGGTGGCAATCCTTCAGATACATTGTCTGATATGAGGTCTTCATACTCTGTCAGTAACTCAGTTATCTCCTCCGATTATGATTCTTCAGTCTCTATCTTCAATGTTTCAAGCTTCTTAGGAATCAAAGCATAACACATGTTCTCATGTTTCAAACCATCCAAAAAATTTCTTCCATCTACCAAATAGATCTAGCATTCCCACATACTTCACTCTTATGATCATCTTCCAAAGGAATCAAAGTAATTCTCTTTCCATTTGATGTTATAGTATATGTATTCTTGCTTCCATCATGTATAGTATTCCTCTCATATTGTCATGGCCTACCCAACAATATATGACATACATCCATAGGCATAATATCACACAATACTTCATCATGATAAGATCCAATATGAAATTTCACCAAACATTGTTCACTCATCAATACCTTATGATCGTCCTAAATCAATGCTATCTGATATGGCTTAGGGTGTTTCAATCTTTCTAGCTTCAGCTTATTCACCATCTCCTCTAAAACTAAATTATCTGAACTACCACTATCAATTGCAACTTTACAACATTTACCTCCTGATTTGCATTTAGTCCAGAAATTTTTTTTCCTTTGCAGTGGTTCCTCATTTGTCTCTACTTGAAATAGTTCTCTCCTCATGACAAGTGATTCTCCTTTCTCAGGTTTACCAACTGAACTAAGTGAGCCAACAGGTTCTTCTTCCACATAGGCTGCTCTTCCACTGTTCTTTGTCTTCTTACTTGTACTAGCTTGATTACATTCAAATGCTCTATGTCCTTTACCTCCACACTTAAAACAAGTTCCTCTGAATGTTCTCCTATAGATCCTCTTCCTTCTCTCATGTATCCTTCACTCTAGTATGAATTAGGGTTTCCTCTCTCGTAAAAAGTTTGGTCATCTCTCTGGTATGCATTTTTATCTCTGTCCTCCTTCTGGAATGTGCTTTCTTGTCTGATCTCTTCCGCAAATGATCTTTCTTCTCTAGAAAATGTTCTACCTCTCTGAAATTTACCTCCTCTTCCTCTCTATCTCTGCTCATGCTTCTTATTCAACTTCTCCTCAATTTTTAGGGCAAATTGATATGCTTCTTCCAGAGATGTCATCCTCACTAAACTTGGTTCTTCTTAAATGTTCAATCTCAGTCCATTGATGTATCTAGCCACTTTCTCCTTGCTTGCTTCACTATGTCCTATTCTTATGATCATCTTGTGAAATTCTTTAGTGTATTCCTTCACAGATTTCTTCTTTTGTTTCAAGTTTTGCAATCTCTTCAATAGTTCCAACTCATAGTCAGCAAGTATAAACTGATTCTTCAAATTTGTCACCATTCTATCCCATTTTGTAATATTTTCCTTTCCTCTTCTATTCATATCCAACTGAACTTCTTTCCACCATATAGTAGCATGTACTTTCAAGTTTGTCTTTGCAAATTTCACCTTTTCCAGATCTTCAATTTCTTCATACTCAAAGTATTCTTCTAGGTCATTTATCCAATCAATCAACTCTTCAAGATTCAAATTGCTAGTGTAATTCGGTACATCAACTCTAGGTCTTTTCCCAATCTTTGAAATAGCTCGCAACATCTTTACTTGATATGATTCTTCTTCTTCTTCTCCTAGGGTTACTTCATTTTGATAAGTGGATTGAAATTCTTCATCATCATCACTTTCAACATTAGGTCAAGGTGTAAGTCCTCTTCTCTGATCTTCTTCAATAGCATCCAAGAGAAATCACATTGTTTTTATCATCTCCATCATCTCATCCATTCTTCCATCCATAGTACCAACAACAGGTATTCTCCTCGGTAGCATTTCTTCCTAGGATCAAGTGTAACTACCTCAAATTCGGTGATTGGGCTACAAGGTGACAACTACCTCAAATCGGCGATCGGTTGACAACACAAGTAGTTTGCCTCAGATTCAGTAATCTACCCACAGCAAGATCTTATGAAATTCCTTCACCAATTTCACTCACTTCACTCCCAAATATTCAAACTTCGCTCTGATACCACTTGGTGCAGTCACAGTTAGGAGAGTTCATAGAATGAATAGTCTAGACCGTGTAGCAAGAGAAAACACAACAAAAACAACTCAAAGATAGAAAGAAAATGTAGATTCAGTCATTCAGTACATCATAGATTCAAAATACAAACTAGTTGGTATCATGCAGGCTTACAATTAGGGCTCATAGGTCCAATTCCTTAATTACAAAATATGCACAAGATATAGCTTTGAAGGTGCTTTCTGAAGAAATCTCTTATGAATTCTCTAACAATCAATCACTACTTTCCTAGGCATCTATTATATGATTATATATCATCTCCGAAACATAAGATTCCTCCATGTCGGCCAAGGAAGATCACAAACTCCAATGAGGAGTTGTAACGTGTGTACACAGATAGGTCATACCTAATCAACTTGTATGCCTCCGCAGATGAATGGAATGGCATGCAGATCTCAGGGAAGGTCAGCCATGATCCAAACAACATTGAATGAGTTATTTAGCTCCGAAAGTCTTCTCCTTTAGCTGATTGTCAGAGACTGTCAAGACGCTTTATTGTGAGAAAACAGTTGATCTTCTGATAGCGATATTCTTCCGGTACCTGATCCAAATGATCTAAGTTTTGGATATGATGTGCATGGATGTGTCTAGATGCTAAGTCCATCTCTACAAGGTCTGAAATGAAACTACGGCAAAATGAGGACCAATCTACTGAAACTTCTACTGACTGAACTAAACTGGAAAATGAAAGAAAAAAAATTGAAATGCAAATATTTTTGGTTGATGCAAGATTGCTCTTGAACCATGGATTCTCCTACATCAGATAAATTGATACACTAGAATCTTTTGAATGACCAATTCACACCTTTTTTCTTCTTTGCCATCTTTTAGACTATATGCCACTATCTTATATTTGCCATAACTTATTAGCTTATTTGCAATTGCATGTGTTTTTTCCATATGTTCACAAATTGGCAAATGTTGCAACCCACCACAATGATCACATGTGCCATCCAAGCATAAGGTATTGTGGAATAACTGACCATTCACTCTTTGACATAAGATGCTCGATATGAAATCTCTTGAAGATCTAGGTGGGCACTTTATATTACACTCCTGCAAAACATCGTTAGTAAATCTACATATATATCTATAAACATCATAATGATTAGAAAACTCAATATGTACTCTACAAAAACAAGTTGTGCGTTGACAGGTTGTCGTAAGGTCCTAACACTTTAAATGAAAATTATCAGTTTATCGACCGGGGTAGTGTCTGAGGCTGTATGCAATAGAGAGTTTGGATATTTCACTAAGAAATAGTTTTCTAATTCTGTTAAAAGATTGAAATAGCACATGAAATGAAATAGTAATTATATCCCTCTATAGAAAGCATTCAAATTTTATACTAAAAAGCCTGAAAACTCTAGACTAGAAAGCATATAAATTCTATACTAGAAAGCAAATAAATTCTATGCTAACAATTCACAAATGCAATTTTCTATGCTGCAAACATTACAAATTCTAACTATCAGAAAATAATAATTTCAACTAAGGCAGATGCGCTAGAAAACTTCTAAACAACACATAAATTTTTGAAACAACAGTACACAATAGTTTAACTTTTAAACAACATACCCTGCAGGTTAACGACTGAAAACTAAACAAAAACTATCTTCAACCGAATGAAAACATCCACAAAAATGAAAGTACTTATCTATCCTACAGTCCCGCGAGTGGCCAGCTCATGGGAGAAACTCATCTTAACTCAGGTCACATTCAATCACTTTCACAGCACATGATAACTCCATTCAAATATTCATATTTCCAAAGAAACTAAAACTCAGAACAACATCATTTGTATTCATGAAAAATTGCAAGTACACAGCTCTGATTATTTTAAAAACTAAGGGATTGTCTTTCATTCGTCCATAATATATATTTATATCCATGTTTCGAGAAACAATTAAAATTGAACTACTTTAAAACTCCTAAATTTCATATGGTGGGAAAATGCCATTTGAGGAAGTCTTATAACTGAAAAATAGAATCTTTACTACTACTATCTTCTAAAACATAAAAAGGACTCTGAGTGGAGCCATAATGTCTTTTGGGTAACCACAGAAATAACAGAATTAAAACAAAGTCTTCATTTAATGCACGCCTAAAATTTATGGCACCCCCAACTTCTGGTGCACTCATCCACAACTGCATGATGTCCACTTCTTTTGTAGGCAATGCATTAACCTACACAATTACCTAACTTTTCATGCCATTAAATCAACATTTAAAAACTAGTTTTAATAAATTTAGGAAATAAGGATTTGTACAACATTTTATTAAAAACAGATAAATATCGCTTATAAAAATAAATAAATTGGCAAGGCTAGGGAATTGGGTAATGCAAAAAGGGTTATTTGTTCCATCAAAGAAATGGGGTTATTTATACTTCATCATGCGTGTGTGATTTATTTTGACATAAAAAGGCTTTACCATTTCAAAATACCTTTGACTAATTTTGACTTGAGGATACATCTGTTGAAATTTCTTGAAAAATTGTGTTTGAGGCATATCCAAAAAATGCTTTGGATGTGGCTCACGGTTTTGATAATCAATTCTCCTTCTTACAACATCTCTTGCATTAGGAGATACCCTTGTGTTATTTTTCCAAAATTATTCGATGAGGGATCTCAAGGATTCAACAACAAATTTTTATTTCCGTGGGAGTCTCCTTGAGAATGCCCACAATTCATTGGTATTTGGGTCCTCAAATCTTTCACGTCTTCCAACAGCTCTCAGTAGAGTTTTTCTACTTATTTTCAATGCTTCACTTGTCTTTCTAATGAGGCAATCTTTCTTTGTTTGTTGGCTTACTATTGCTGACATAATGACACGTCGTGTGGCATTACTATCCTTGGTGTGTGAGGTAGAACCCACACTTTCATATGCACTCATTAGATTCATTACAATTGATTTTTCAATTGAAGCATCCGATGTTCTTAGGCCAAGAATCTTCATAATGGACCTAAATTTTAGATTTCCCATCAATTCAACAAATAGTTGACATCTTCCAGTTTCATTTAAGTTCTCAAAGAATGATTTCCATATCTTATTGGCATATCTTTGGCAAGTACACTTGGGAATCTTATCTTGCATGGGCTTCAAAACATTCTCATTGATATCAATTAGAAACTTGGGCTTTCTATGCAAAATTCTAGGAGGTGTTTTCATTGGTAAGGTTGACTCAACATTAGGAATTTCTTCAATATTTACTTGATATGGGATAGATGGCATACCTTGAACAATTGGAGATAGAAAAGATGAAAAGGCTTGAAGTTGAGATGGAGAGTATGGTGTACCTTCAACTTGACATGTGAATGATGGCATTCCTCCAACTTGAGAAGAGAATGAAGATGTATCTTCAACTTCACCTGTGAAAGATGGAGTGCCTCCATTTTGAGAAGAGAATGATGGTATTCCTTCAACTTGACCTATGAATGATGGAGTGTCTCCAACTTCGAGATTCAATTTCCTCATTGAACAGAGGTTTTGCATTCGTTCCCTTTGTATTGCCAATTCGATCTCTCTCTTAGCTTGATCAAATGTGTCATGATCCTCTTCAATTGCCAATGGTGTAATGTCTTCTTGTATGGTTGACAATTTCCTACTTTCATGAATTCACCTCATTCTCTCTCTTTTCCTCTCATTCTCAGCTTCACGCTCTTCTGGTGTTAGAGTCTTTGCTCATTTCCTCAGCATGATGATGATTTCTATATGCATCATGAATAAGACAATGATGATGTTAGAATCATAATGAATAATCATCATATAGAAATCAGCATATGATTACTAATGAATAATCAACATATAGAAATCAGCATAAGATGACTCCAAACTTGTTGATTTTGACATGATTAGATTAGAAGTGAAATGTGTAATGACAGTCTAGGCCTAGATGTTCTTGATGACATAGATGAGCACACGTTGATTGTTGATCTCATATTCTACCATGATCAAACTCTGAAAGTTTCAGCTCTTTTGTGTAATCCTAACTATGGTGCAATCTTCAAAAGTTAGGAGAATATCCTTGGTTTGACTAGCAATGATGTGACAATTGGTCTAGGTGGTAAGACAATAATCAAGACTCCTTGCCTTCAATCTAGATATGTCCAAAGAAATGTTAAGAGACAAAATACTAACTAATTATAAATCTAAAAAATTTAAAGTTTCCTAGGGTGGTTGGCACAATCTCTAGGTTAATTTACAAATGGTGGTAGGCACAATATCTAGGTTAGTTTCACATTTTCTTAACATATCTTCTCAAACATGCTTTCTTAACCTCCCATGGATACACCTACTCAAGACAATATAGAAGAAGTCACTAGCACTAAGGATTACAAGCACATTGTGATGGACCAACCATTCCAAATGGAGACTCACAAAGGTAATGAAGAAAAAACCAATGGATTTCATGACAAGGAACACAATGATGATGTTAGAAGCATAATGAATAATTAGCATGATGATTGTTATGACAAACAAGATAAGTATATTACCATTATAAGGGCTAAAAGTGTTGAATTATCTTCAAAAGTTAGGAGAATATCCTTCATTTGACTAGCATGATGTGACAATTGGTCTAAGGGGTAAGACACTAATCAAGACTCCTTTCCTTCAATAGATATGTTTGAAATGTTAAGAGACAAAATACTATCTAACATTAGAAACTAGCTTTATAATGCGAGACTTGAAGAAAATCAAGGTGAACACAAAGAGCATCAATTATAGTTTGAATTGGCTATTCAAGATAGCCAAGGAGTGAAATCATCAAGAAAGGAGTAATTTTAAGGCTAATTATAATGACAGATTTGTTGGTTATTTTTTGACTAAGTTTTATGATGACAAAAAGACTAAAATATAGAGTTTATTGCAGCCTAAGCAATCTGATTTCTTGGAGAAACCTAAAGATGGCAGTCCAAAAAATTTAGAGGGTACTCAAACAACAAAGAACTTATCTAGTATAGGTCCAATAAACAAAACTCAAAATAATTTTTAGAGGTAAATGGCCAAAAGGACGATAGTGGAAACTCATTACTAAATGAGGACCAATTATATCAGATTTGTAGCATCAATCTTGCAAAATTTTATGTTGATACAACTAGTTACATTAGAGAGAATGATGATAATACTTTTTTATAGGAATATATCAATGACATAGTTCAAATTGAGAGAGTGCAAAAGAGTCTTGAATGTCATGATGTTGTTTCTAAATGTCATAGTTCGCTTCCACAATGACAAGAAGAAGAATCAGGGATGTGTACTTACAATTTTGACAATGTTTAAAATTCTTTAGGGTTAACTAATCAAGATACAACAAATTCATGTATATCATATTTTAATGATTCTAATTCTATTAATTCACATAATGATGACTTTTTAAACTTAGATAGTTCCACTTTTAGTTATTGTGAGTGTTCTTATGAGAGTTTCATGTATTTTCTTGTGATTTTGTTAATGGTGTCTTTGATGCTTCATAAATCATCTAGTTAATCCTAAAATGTGCAATAAGAGGCTAGTGACAACTTGATGAAACTGTGACAGTCTAGGATTTGATCATGACAATGATTTAGGGTAGCTTAAATACTAAATGTGGAAGGATTCTTAGCTTTGTGAAAACCATGAACTTGTTGTCCACTTTGATGGATTTAACATGCAGTGTATAAGGGAACATGTGTAGATCATATGTATATTTATGGATTGTTATAGTCTTGGACAACTTAAGGCACTTATATTATCCTTTCCACCCTAAAACTTCATCACCCTCATAGAGATTCAGGTACATCACAAAGGACTAGTTATATTATCATGCAAGGAGGCTCTACTCAAGACTGTCTCGATGGCATCATACCCTCCTTGACTATATTGTAGTACATGCACCCACCAATATCAATACTCTATCTTCCTTAACTATCTAAAAACTACTTTACAAGCCATTATCTATACAATACAACCTCATTGTGATTATAATTGTCCTAATAAATATGCTAATGACATGTAAGGTTATCTTTTAGTTCATGATAGTCTTCACTACCATATATGAATATCCTTTCAAGACCACCTAGATATGTTTATATAGTATCATGGATATATTTTTGCATGGATTTGAGATTAATTGACTTATCATTTAGTCTTGATTGCCACCTTGTGTATTAGCTACTATCCTATGCATGGGTGAGAGGTCATAACTATTCCTATGGTTGCATGATAGTTATTGCGGTATAATTTAATCTTTAGGCTGATATGATAGTTCTTCCAAGTGAGTATGCCCAAGTCAAAATCCTTAGCTTGATTTTAGCATGATGATAATTCATTGACTAACATGATTTCCCTTTAAAGTATCCTTCTAATTGTTTAGGTTAGTGTTTGAATCAGGATAATAGCAAAATGTGATTTAATTTTCACTTTCTCATGACAATTTAACTTGTTAAAATGATAATCCTCTCACTTCCCTCATGAATGTCCTATAACATGAGATTTCATGATTTAACATAATCATAAAATGAAGTAAACAAATACATTTAAAGAACATACCTTAGATTTCAAGATTCGAGTTGCTCAATCCTCAAAAATTTAGCTTCAAAATCCTCAAAAATTTGATCTCTTTGGCAAGTTCCTTCATATTCAATGTTGAATTCTATATAACTCTAATAGGATTAGTGAAAACTAAGAAAAAAATAAACATATATCATCAAATTCAATCTAAATACATTAAAATTAACATTGAAACAATATGAAATATGAAACTATTAGTTTAAACAATCAAATTATGTCTAAAAACATGCAATTTAGTTCTTCTACATTGAAAAACAAAAAAAAAGGTGGCAGATTAAGCAAAAAATGATTGTCAAAATGTCAACTAGTTAAAAAAGCATTTTGTTGTTTGATTGTGCATGAAAAGCAGGGAATAATAGAGCATGTGGGACTGAAACATAGATCTCGCATGCTTTTTGCCCTTTTTTTGGTTCACAATGCGAGCACATTTTGTCAAGCATGAAAGTTTTAAGATCTTTCATGCATCAAAAGTCTTAAGTGTTGTCATGCCTTTAAACTTATAAGTGTTTTAAGTGCATGGAAAGTGGTAAGGGGGGTACAGAGGTGAGAGAGAGAGAGAGGATAGGAGGTATAGAGGGCACGAAGAGGGTAGGAGGTAAAGATGGGAGAGATAGGAGACAAGATAAAGAGGGGAGGGAGAGAGATAAAGATAGAGATACTAATTTTGACATGCAACTCTAAACCCAAGAAACCCTAAATAATGCCCCTAAATCCTAAACTTGAGCTATCCTAAACATCTCAACCCTAAATAATGCCCCTAAACCCTAACCCCTAAAACTAAGCAACCCTAAACCTCCATCTCTCTATCTCTATCATCCCTCTACCTCTCAATCTCTCTCTATGTCTTTGGCCATGTCCCCCACTCTCTATCTCCATATCTCTCTATCTCCCTATCTCTCTATCTCCATCTCTCTCTCTCTAAACCCCTAAATCCTAAATAATGCCCCTAACCCCTAACCCCTAAACTCTAAACTCTAAACCTCTATCTCCCTATCTCTCCCTCTCTAAACCCTAAACCTCTAGACCTTAACCCCTAACCCCTAAACCATAAACTCTAAACCCTAAATAATGCCCCTAAACCTTAACCCCTAACCCCTAAACCCAAGCAACCCTAAACCTCTATCTCCTATCTCTTCCCTATCTCCCTATCTCTATCATCCCTCTACCTCTCAATCTCTCTCCCTATGTCTCTAGCCATGTCCCTCACTCTCTATCTCCCTATCTCTCCACTCGGTCTCCTCTATATCTCCCTATTGGTCCTCTCTCTCTCTCTAAACCCTAACCTAAACCTCTAAACCTTAACCCCTAAACCATAAACCTTAAACCCTAAATAATGACCCTAAACCCTAAACCTGAGCAACCCTAAACCCCTAAACCCTAAACCTCAAACCCAAGCAACCCTAAACCTCTATCTCCCTATCTCTCCCCTATCTCCCTATCTCTATCTTCCCTCTACCTCTCAATCTCTCCCCCTATGTCTCTGGACATGTCCCTCACTCTCTATCTCCCTATCTCTCCCCTCTGTCTCCTCTATCTCTCCCAATCTCTATCAGTCCCCTTTCTCTATCTCTCTCTAAACCCTAAACCCCTAAGCCCTAAACCCGAGCAACCCTATTTACCCCTAATCCCTAAACCCTAAATGCAAGCAACCCTAAATAATGCCCCTAAACCCTAACCGCTAAACCATCAACCCGAGCAACCCTAAACCCCTAAACCCTAAATTATTCCCCTAAATCCTAACCCCTAAGCGCTAAACCTTAAACTTGAGAAACCTCTCTCTCTCTCTCTCTCTCTCTCTCTCTCTCTCTCTCTCTCTCCCAAAACCCTAAAACCCTAAATAATACCCTTAAACCTGAGCAACCCTATACCTCCATCTCCCTTATCTCCCTATATCTCCACCATCCTCTACCTCTCAATCTTTCTCCCTATCTCTCGAGACATCTTGCTCACTCTCTATCTCCCTATCTCTCCCCTATGTCTCCTCTATCTCCTCTCTCTCTCTACCTATCTATCTCTCCCTATCTCCCTATCTCTTTCCTCTCTCCCCTATCATTCCTCTATCTCCCTATCTCTCCCTCATCCTTATCAATGAAGGAAATGAAAACAAGAAAACTAGGACTCTCTTTCTATATATATATATCACCCTATCTCTCCCCTCTCTCTCCCCTCCATCTCCACCCTCTCTCCCTCTTCATCCCTCTCCCTCTCCCTTATCGACAAAGAACATGGAAACAAAAAAACTAGGACATGCAAAGAGGGATGAGGATATAAATTGGGAGGATGAAATGGAAACAAGATAAAATGAAAGTTCATTGAATGGGAAGAATGATGAGAGGAGAGGTGGAAAATAGGGAAATAGGGAAAAATTGGTGGGACCTAAAGGGAAATTGGAAAGGAAAAGGAAAACTAGGAGGTAGATAGGTCACAGAGAGAGAGTAGGAGGTAGAGAGGGGAGGGAAGAAGAGAGTGAGAGGGTAGGAGGTAGAGAGGGGAGGGAAGTAGAGAGTGCGAGAGAGAGAGAGAGAGAGGAGGTAGAGAGAGGAGGGAAGTAGAGAGTGAGAGAGAGGGTAGGAGGTAGAGGGGAGGGAAGTAGAGAGTGAGAGAGAGGGTAGGAGGTAGAGAGGAGAGGGAAGTAGAGAGTGAAAGAGAGGAGGGAAGTGGAGGTGAGAAAGAGAGAGGAGGGGAGGGAGAGAGATAATAACAGATAGGTGTAAGGAGGGACCGAGTGACATGTTTTATTTCACCATAACACGAGCACATTATAACGCGCTCACGTTATGCTTTGCCTTGGTAATTTCCAATCCTTAGGCTTGGATTTGCCTTGGGATTCCAACCCAAAGGCTTGGATTGTGTTTAGAACATCCAAAGACGTGTTTTTCTAGATTGTAACAAAAATCACATTATCTGGAGCATGCTCCCCATCAAGTTTGCACTTTTTTCAATGACGAGTCAAAAAAAATACCACCATAATCTTAAGCTCTTTGTTAGCTTTCTAACCATATAATGTTTTTCATGTTTTGAGTATGTTAAGGATTTCATCTTTAATTTCTTTTGTTAGTGTATCCATTTTTGTCAAAAACTAGTGTTTGGGATTGTTGACTTTTTTTTAACCGTTCATTGAAATTTCAAATAAATTACATTTTTAGAAACTAGACTCTATTCTACACATATTTAAAAAAATGATTTTTGATTAGTCTTCAAAAATTTTAGGGGGGAGCATGCTCAATTTTTTGTTTTCCAGGATGTGTCCACTTTGAAAATCAGTAAAAAATAATTATTCATCAAAAACTTATCAGTAAAATCAGGGACAAACTACATGGTGTTAGCTAATTTCTCATTGAAGCGATTTTTGAAATACTAGAAAAAGTTAACATTTTAGGGGGAGCACACCAGACGTTATGTTATGTTTTTTTTGAAAAAATAGGACCAATTTGTGTGCTCCCCCTTTTTGAACCCCTTAATCTCAACCATTTTTGAAAAAAATAGCAGTTTAGAAACTAGATTTGGAGCACTATTTGTTGGATCTTCAAATTTTGAGTGTAACTATATTCAATTTCTCATCCAACATCAGTCTTTCCTAATTTCAAAAAAAAGTGGCATATTAAGACCCCCTTTTGGTCCCCCATCTTTGTGCACTTACCCAGAAGTGGATGTCTAAATCCACATGGCACATATTCCAACACCTCTTTGCATGCAAATGACACTTGTACAAGATTCTCTTTCACCTCTTACAACCCTCCAAACTTGGGTGCCCAAATTTATCTCAAATAGATATGATAGTTCTACTCTTACACATCTTAGAACCATCATAGAATCTTTCATATATGACAATACTTACAATTGTAAGATAATCCATCATAACTGACTAATAATAGTTGATTCTCTTACAACTTATCATAACCCAACTTGGGCACTCACATTCCCCATGTAAGATGCTTTACAACACTTGTCCAACCTATCATAAAATCTCCAGCTCTTACACATCATAACCTGTCATAGGAATATGTCATACAATAATGACTTACACATATTTCAAGATGCTGACAAATGGAAAAGAATCTCTACCACAAAGTGGGATGCCTACATTCTAATGTAGGAATAACTGCATCCTTGTCACCTTCCATGTCACATGCCAATATGATGACAACTCACCATGCCATGTCACATTAGATGACAAAATATAATGAGCAACAAAATACAACATAGGCATAAAATAAATATACATTAAATAAATATAATTCTAGGAAATAACAAGGTTGAGACACATTAATTCCCAACATAATCCACCACCAAAATCCCTACCGGGGGTTCCATATGAGAAGAAGACCCCTTGACCACCAAGCTCTAAGGAGACCTAGTAGGATTCCAAGTTGAAGTCAAAAAAACACACCAACCCACTTAGGGTTGTGGGATCATATAACTAAGCACTATGGCGTAGGACTAGAGAAGATACCCCATCAAGAATTGTAGATGCAAAAGGTGTTGCACCTAACCTAGAATGAACAACTATAGCAGCAGTAATCACTAAAAGGGGCTCTGAAGGAGGCAGCTCCTCTAAGTTAGAGTCAAAGTTCTTAGGATGCATGCCTTGCCACCAAGTAGCTAAGCTTGGCTTGCAGATGGAGCAAGAGAAGTTCGAATCCAAATGGACAATGGAAAAGTAGTGCTTGTAGAGGAAGGGGAGACCCTCATAGTCGATGGATTGAGTCCAAGGACAGTCCACCACCTACAAAATAACCTCCTCAAGGAGAGCCTTAGAAATGTTGATGTCCACTAGGATGTGGGCATAGGAAGTATGGGAGGAGATCGAAGTAGCTAGGTTGACCATCAAAAGTAACCAAGAATGTTGCCAATGGCCTCAAACCATGAGTTGCACAAAAATTGGAGAGGCAGATTTGGCATTCTAACCCAAATTGGCATATTATCAATAAATTCAATTAAAGGATTGAAAGAAGGGACCCAAGGCTTAAGCAAGGGAGTGTTGGCCCCACATCCACACTCTTTCATCCATCACAATGTCCATGTTCTCAAACAATTCAAAAGTCACAACAAAGAACTCCCTAGCACAGGGCCAAATCTTGACTCTACCCTCCAAAAGAGGTTGCCAATGCTTAGATATCCATTGGTGTAAATTTGGAAGGGAAGACCATAGACAACTAAATCTACAAACTAGGCCCTTAGCAAAAAAAAGACTCATTGTCAACAACATCCTAACCTAGGACCACCATAGGGGTGAACAGAGGATGGGGGAGAGGTAACAAATTGGCCCAAGGAAGAGGGCGAGGAGCGTGCACTATAGATCTACCAACTATAGCCACATAAGAATCTGGAGCAGACCAACCTTCCACCATTGCATCCCCACCAAGGTAAATAGAAGTAGGCAAGGCTCCATCTATATTAATCTCTTTACCATGTGAATCTAGGTCCAATGAGTCCCAAGCACCATCAAAGGAATGACGATCGTAGAGGAAAGTGGAGCATAGAGGTTGCAAGGGAAAAGAGTCACTCCCTTGCCGACAACAACATCATAATGACAAAAATCCACACAGATTGAATTCAAAGGCAGAACTTGTTGCATAGGAGAGTTGTTAGCAAGCAAGGGTGAAGAGCCCTTACCAAGCATGTGAGTGGGAACTGAAGCAGTAACCATTTCGAACTTAAGTACAGTTGTATGTTAAGTAAATAGATCTCTTTTTCTTGTTTCAAGGTATAATCTTTGTAGTACTTGATGAGAGCGAATTGCCTTTCATTTCATTTCAAGTGAAACATAAAATGAATTTCATTAAAAAGATAATAAATATTAGTTAAATGTTGCAATTGAAGTCTACAATTTATAAACTTTTTTTAAGGTAGTTATGGGGCCTTCTTGTAATAGATATTGAATCTACTACAATACCTAATTTATCAATATAAATAATATTCTAAAATTCCAACATTTAATTTAACATCTAATCATTTAGAATCCCAACTTATTTATCTAAATTGATTGTTTAATTACTTAATTAATCTAAATATTTTTGTAAACTATTTTATTTACTCTTACACATTTGAAATGTAACATAAAATAAATTTTATAATAATAGTAGATATAATAACACTAATAATTAGATGTTACAGTTTATATAGATTTAATGTTTTGTAAGTGGTTAATGATAGCCTCATTTTAATAGATAGGGAACCTACTACAATACCTAATTTAGCAATAAAAATAAAAATAATATTTAGCTCTATCTGCTTTCATGGTTACTTCTTAACTACCCAGTATAAGAAAAAAGTATCTTTAGTGTATGTAGGCCATCTTGGAAATGACTAAGAACTTATCAATTTAAACTATGAGCTCACCTTTAAATTTGGTCAAAGAGATTCCATTTGGATGAATTCTACTTAGGTAGGGTAGATAACCAAATTTGTATGAAGGCGGCTGTATTGGTCAGCAAAATCAACGTTATCTAGGTTTGTTCATTGATTTAATGAGTGGCTCATTTCTTGGCTTGTTGAAGACGGCATTGTCATCACTTTTCACAAGATACAGATACTTTTCTTGCTCTGCAAGATTTGGCTGTGCGCTCTCCTTCATAAACCCACTAAGCTGCTCTGTTTTCCACAGGGTTTATACTGCTCTTGCAAACAAAGTACGCAGCAGTAAGGAATTTAGTCTTAAAGAATGGCAGCAGCAACGGGTATTCTGGCCGTGGCTTATGTTAACAAGAAGTACTACGCTATGGAGAATTGTGTAGAGGACAAGGAGGATAAAGAGGACATGAAAAATGGGGATAAATTGAGGTGGCCACTGATGAAATCAATAAAAAGGAAAATTCTACAACGGTGCAAAGTGACTCCTCAGGGTTCTGGTGAAGTGATTACAGAGAAGATTGAAGGGGAAAACCAGAAAGATTAGTTGTAGTCAAACATATGACCATGACTTCTTTTCTTGTGCACTGTTGCTTCTGCTATGGCGAAGGTTTAACATCTCAACGTAGTTAAGGCACAATTAAAGATGAGAGACTCATTGAGGGTCTTTTAATATGTATATTCATGTACTCTTAGTTTTAAATTTATATGTAGTTTTAGAAATACAGAGTCATTCTATTTGATGATTTTGGGTGGGGTTTTTGTGAGGATCTTTAATATGTATATTTATGTATTCTTGGTTTTAAATTAAATTAGTATGTATTTTTGGTTATAAGGAGTTATTTTTATTTGATGATTTTTTTTGTGAATGGAACATTTTCAGTAATAAATGAATCGTTTCTAGATTATTTTAGCTATTTGATGGGAGTGAAACACTCGGGTATCTATTTTGTCAAAGTAGCTTGATACAGGAGTAGAGTCTAAGTCGATACCTCTTCTTCTAGAGTCAGGAACGGGCGTATCCATTCCATTCTGCCCAAGTAGCTTGATACGAGCGCATGTGTCTAAGCGGATACCTGTTCAGTTGAGAGCCAAGGACTGAGGGGTATCCAGTCCACTAAAGTCATATAGGGTACAATCCCAGCCTCATCCCTTATTTATTACACCTCCCAAAGATTTGAACCTTGGTAGATGGTGTGATTAAAGAATATGTCGTCACCCTCACCAATTATACTCAACCAATTAAACTACAACCCTTCCATGAGATAACATATTTTTAATGTTTTATCATCGTCAATTTAAAAGAAAAAACTAAAATTCTTCTTATAGAAATTCCTTCTGTGAGTTAGGCATCTAATAAATTAAATTCTTCTTCTACAGTAAGTCAAACAATTTGCAAATAAGCATTGTATATTTTGATGGCTAAGACAAAAGTGTAAAATCAAAATTTTCAGCCAATCCCTTGGGGTTATGTTGGCAGCTGAGGACATATTCCAATTTAGATATGCATTTTATTTCACTTAATTGGTAATATTTTGGGGGAATTTGAAAATCTTCATTGCAATTGTATACAAGCAACATGGATGTTTGAGGAGATTGCAAAGATTAATACTTTTGTATCGTTTCTCTTGTACACAGTTTCTCTCATTTTCCCATAATCTTCTCCAATCTGATTATTAACTCATGACTGCAATGTTATATTTGTACATCATATTTTAAGCACGAAGTTTTTCTGATTTGAATCCTTTTTTTTTAATTGCAATATGTATCATCTCTGTAACAGGGTGAAAAACTATCAAGCACTACTTAAAAGTATCTCAACAAAAATTATTCTAAGCTTCTCTTCATATTCTTTTATTTCATCAGACTGTAAACTAATTCATTGGAATTCTATATGGCCATAAGTAATATTCACCATTAAAAGCCTTTGCAGGTCCTGCCTTATCTTTCAGGTCCTAATTACATTGGCTTGATTTTAACATGCTTAGATACCAAAATCTTGAGTTGATTTTTGTCTAACAATATTTATTGGGCCATCAGTGTAGAGTGCTTCATAAAATAGCATAAAAGTTTTTCATAATTAAATTATAATAATCTCTTTTAATATCATACGATTGAGATGTGTGGCCCACTATTTCAATCGTTCATCCCCTTGCCCCTCCTACCCCACGCTCTATAGTGGTCCGTGCGTTACCACTCTACTTAAATATCATCCATTTCAATGGTCAAACACTCAATAACAATTTTACACCTCATTCGCAATAAAAAGTGGTAATTATTTGTCTTATTTTCACTGGTCAAAATTGATCTTTGACTCTTGAAGATGATATTTAAGAATAGCCATGTGTTCCATATATGATAAGACCACAAATTATTTTACACCCAAAGAACATTCCATGTAATGTCCTTGGACTTGCGTATGTCATTCTAGAGGAGAAAAATGCATTATCATACCATTTTACTCTTCTGATTTACACCTACTTTTGGTTATGTGTAAATGTATTGTTCTAACACTTAATTTGGTACAATTTTTAGAGGAATTTTGATCTCTGGATTAAATTTTTTATTTTCGGAGGCATAATGAACCATGTTGCTTCTTTTCTCGCTTTGTGTAATCACACTCTTGGTAGGTTCTAGGTTCCTCTTCCCCTGATTATGCCGAGGTTTTTGCATCTAATCCAACCTTGACCCCTCCCACGAGGGGCTCTTTTTCTTCTCCCATTGTCGACTACTCCACGAATGTTCTCACTTCTTTTACTTGGCATAATGCATCCCAGCCCCTCCTTTGGCTTTGGCATCTCCCTTGGCAAACTCTGGTTCTTCTCTAAGCATGACTTTCAAGGGTTCTTTTTCCCACGCAACCAAGGCAATATAGCTACTACGAGATTTATTAATCAATATAACTAGGGCTCTTACTTCGAGGCCCTCAAATCAATGATAGAGGATAGCCCTAATTTGATCATCTACAAGCTAATTGTGGACGAATGTAAGAATGAGTCGACAACTATTGTTGTTGACCCCTAGAATGTTGGAATCTCACTGCTAGGTCAAACAAAATAGGCCAATTGCTAAAAAGGTTGAAGGATCATCCATGGTTGATTTTGACTTTATAGAAGTAGTCGATGACTAAAAAGACTCTTTAACTAAGGGTGATCTCATTGGCAAGGTTAATGGCTTATGGCTAGATTTGAAAATTCATCAGGGTGGGCCTTTGAGCATTAGTCTTTATTGGTGCAAAAGTGGGTTAAAATTTTTCCCTATTCATAGGATTTATTCTTCATTGTGTGTTTCTCTCCAAGTGATAGAGACAAGATTCTAACATCTATTCCTTGGTATTGGGATGATTATATCCTAGGATTAAAACCATGGTATCCCTCTTTTGATCCTCTAAAAGACAAATTTTCCTTCATTCTTGTCTGAGTGTGGTTACCTTACTTACCTATACAATTCTAGTGTGAGACTAGCTTGAGAATGATTGGTATATCTACTAATCCTCTTTGTACTACCTTTGCACAAATCTATGTTGAAATGGACTTATAAAAGGCTTAACTGAAAATATCACTTTAGAGAAGAATGGTAGATCATGGAAAAATTGAACTATGTTAATATTCCTTTCAAATGCTACCATTATTGTGTTTATGGTCATCTTGCTTCTAATTGCTCCAAAAAAAAAAACTTGCAGCTTATGGTGCCTATAGTAGAAAATTTCCTTCGAATCCCACATGGTGGCAAGGGGTAGAGGTTCAACATACATTTCTCCTCCCATTTAAGAGTGTGAAGCCATCGACATCTAGTAGCAAACCTAAAGAGTCAAAACTTGTCACACTCAATACCCCAACAATAGTGATAAAGCGACTACCAATGATGGACATAAGAAGGATTTTATAGGTTCTGTTGTTAAGCACAATGCCCACAATCTAGTTGTTATTGAGGAAGATACTTTGGTAGCCCCTTTACATAGCACTGATGATTAGGTAGGTTTTCAAGGCTCTCCCTTGGTTATACCATAGATGAGCAAAGAGATCAACAGCTTGGAAATAGTGCAAAAAGTTGAAACTAATTGGTTCTTTGAGATATTGCCATCAACAAACACTAGGGCCATTCAACCTAACTAGTTGAGTAGATTTTGATTGGATATCTAAGGACTATATATATGAGGATAAAACTAATTTTACCATTAGATAGATCTCCCACTAGCTTAGAGAACAACCCCAAAGACTAAAGAATGATACAACTACTTACAAGCCTTTGAAAAAAAGGAAAACACAACAAAACTAAAAGTAAGAAGAAACTATAATGCATATTTATGGGTAATCCATTGTTGCATGAATAAAAATCATATTTGTATACTTATTTAAAAGTTTTCATTGTAATCTTTCTTCACCAATTTAACAACATTTGGTATTAGAGCTTGGTTTTGTATAGAAGGGGACATCTCTCTAGAAGTGTTGAAGGTTTTTTGTTGCAATGGGAGCTTTTATTTTAAATGAGTTTTGCAAATCTATGAAGGAATGAAAATCATGGCCTCTACCTCTCATTTAGATATTGAGAAATTCAATAGCACAAGGTACGAGATGTGGAAGCTAAAGATGGAAGATCTTTTGGAAGAAAGAGATTAGTGGGTGATGGCTGCAAATGAAAAGAAGCCATCTACAATGTCTAATGAAGATTGGAAAAACTTGGGCAAGAAGGCATGAGGAACCATTCGGTTGTGCCTTGCAAATTTCATCCTCTTAAATGTCTCTGAGGAGACCACTACATACAAGTTATGGAAGAGGAAAGGTGATATTTATCAAACTAAAAGTCTAACCAATAAATGGTATCTCAAAATATAGTTATATTCTTTAAAGATGAAAGATGGTGATTAGGTTGTCGATCATTTAAATGCTTTCAATTTGATTTTGAGTCAACTAGTTTCTGTAGATGTTAAGTTGGAAGAAGATAAATGCATATTATCACTTTGTTCTTTACCCAAATCTTGGAAAAATTCAATTGTTGTCATTAGTGGTGTTGGTGCAAAGATCAAAATGGATAGTCTCGTTTCTACTTTTCTTTTAGAGGAGATGAGAATAAAATCCATGAATGATGGCTCAAAGGATGCCTTGCATGTTCGGGGAAGGCCCAAGGATAAAGGTGGATCAAAAGGGGATAAAAAACAAGATAGATCCAAATCAAAAAGATGGTCAAAAACCCAAGGGAAGAGAAGAATTAAGTGTTGGAACTATGGGAAGTGTAACATCAAAAATTGCATACCTTTGCCTTAGCATACTTTTACGCTTTTCACTTTCACACACATCATATTGATGGTATGCTCCCTGAAGCATTCGCTCTTGGTAGCATTTGTAACTTTGGGTTCTAAGCAGACACACTTGCTTAGACTGACCACCCTTTTCAGTACTCTTTGTGAGTCACCTAACAACGTAGTTTGTTAGTCCTAATGGCCCACAAGATTTCAATGGTTCCTAGATCTTGTAGTGTGCTATCCCTAGAACCATACTTGGCATTCTTCTAGCTCTCGTAGTGTGCTAGAAATGCCCCTTTTTCATTACTTTCTTTGTTTTCTTGTTTGTGATTTGTGTTATATGGTTATAGATTTTAGTAGAATGTGCATTAGATTATATGGTTTTCTAACATTCATGTTTAGGAAAACCATATTCAATTAATCTATTTTAGCATAGATTTTATATATGTGGTTCTGACATTACCTCTTGTGTAGGTTTTTGTTGTTTAACACTCTAGTTTTGCAGGTTCTCAGTCTAGGGGCTTCACTACTCCACTTGAAAAACTCTCTACAGCCTCTACATTATCCTTTTTAAGGTAAAATTTATGATGTTATTTCCTTTTCTACTTTAGCATAACATATCACCTAGGGTCATAAGCCCGCTAAAGTGGGGGCTAAATGTAACATCAAAAATTGCATACCCTTGCAATTCCATGCTATGTTTTGCACTCACTTTGGTGTCCACACCCCTAGTATGTTTTTAGGTTCACTTTGGTCTTGCCTTAGCCTTTTACCATAACCACACATATGCTTTTGTGTTATGTTTGACCCTTTGTGTTTATCTTTATGAAAATATGTTTTAGTGCTTTGATTATCTCATCATCCTATGGTGTTTCATGTGACCATGAGCTAGAGTCACTTGGACATTAGCGCTTAGTGTGGATGTCCACACGTCGCGCTAGTGTCCCACACCTATGTGGTGCCAAGTGACAATTTCTAGGTGTTACTAGCCACCTTCAACGACAATTCAAGATTCTCGTAATGCCTCAGTGCCTCCCAAAACATCTCTCCACACGTCGCGCTAGTGTCCCACACCTATGTGGTGCCAAGTGACCATTTCTAGGTGTTACTAGCCACCTTCAATGATAATTCAAGATTCTCGTAATGCCTCAGTGCCTCCCAAAACATCTCTCTTTGACCCTATCCTTTCATTTTCCCCTCTCTCAATGCAATTTTAAATCCATCTTCCATTCTCAATCAAAATCTATTGTGAACTCTACCTTTGGCTCTACAACTTTGTGAATCTTTGTGAAGATTGGCTCTCATTGTGATCCTCTATAGCATCTTATTGTGTTTCTCAAGGATCTACTTGCAGTTGTGTTTGTTTGTACATGTTCATGTGAGATCTTTGAAGGTTTTGTGACTTTCTTCATGGGGTTTTTGAGACCATTGCTTGTTGGGTTAATCTACTTCAACTGGGCAGTTTACACCTTCATTAAACAGGTGATTGGGTTTCATATTACCCTCTTTTGTTTTCCTTATTGTAGTGTAATCAATAGTTGTTGGTTGTATTGTGTGGTTACCTCACTGTCCTTTCTCTCTCCAAAGATATTGCCCTAGTTTGCTCACTTGGGTTTTGAGTAGATTAGTTTTATTTGCAAAATACATATTGTCACTATTGTTATTCCATTCTATTTGCACATAAAAAGAAGTAGCACACACTCTTTTTCAAGGTTTTTCATCTTGGCTTCCTGTGGAGGTCGAAAGACCGAAATAGAGGCTTGACCTGAAGGCAAACTCCCAAGAAGCCCAAACCATTTTCTCTTTTCTTTGCAGGATTGTAGGCTTTCAGTGAGGAGCTCCAGTCTTAGTTGTTGGTTTTGTGATCTCCCACTCAACCCTTCCATTTTCCTCTTGTTCATTGTGTTCATTTCAAGTTTATTGTACATCTTTCTTCAATTTTTGTTTATTTCTCATCACCTGGAGATTATTAGTTTAGTGTCTTGGTTGTATTTATGTTGTGCCTTATATAACTTTTTAAGGGGTGGTTTCCAAACCATCACACCCTTTCATAAAGGTTGTCATTAATAGTTAGTTAGTAAACATAATAATTCCTCCCTTTTAAAAGGGTTTTTTCAAAATGCTATTTATTTATCTCTATTTTAACCAAAGGATCATAATATCCTTTATTTTCCATCTCCCTTTTAATTATAAAGGGTTAAATATGTTGGGTCTAAAAAATGCAGGTGTCAAGCCCTAAGAGGATGCCAAGCTCCATGATCATACTTGCAACATTTTTGAACCAACTAATGGAGTTAACCTAGATGGTTGATGACTCCCTGCACTTCAGGCTTTGCTAAACCTAAGCGGGTGAACCTTGAAAGCTGAAGCAAATAAAAGGAATGTATGACTGAAATGAATTTAGGGATCTACCCACAATGGCATAAAGTGTGGAATAGATAAAAGCTTGCAAACTACTTCTACTCCTAATACTAAGATCTGAGATGTAATTGTTTGAATAAGATTTTATGTAATCCTAGAGTGGAATTGGTATGACCAGTGCCTATTTCTATTGGGCAAATGGAGTCAAGGTGTATATGATATATGATTTACTTACTGGTTACAATTCTAATTATTTGGCACTTGTGTTTGTTTATACCTTGTATAAACATGCAAGAATGTGATTGACAGACTCTACTTATTGATCCACTCGATCCTACCAGGTTACTGTGACTTATTGAAAGGATTTTAATCCTTGGTTGAAGGAACCAATCAACAGAATCACACAATGACAGCAAGTGTGTATTGGCAAATGGAGTAGATCCTCAATTTGAATAACAAGACAACATCGAGTTGGAGACAGTATGGAAATCTTGTCAATTATATGGCTCTTCTTACTGATCCAAATGTTACCTCCAAGTTACTGTAATAAATCAAAAGGATTTTAATTCTTTAATGGAAACCAATTAATTCTATTACACAAAAACAACAAGTGTGTCTCGATGAAACTGAAATGTCAACTTGGAAACTCAGGTTCAAATAACAAAGAAATAACAATGTGGAGACAGCCAAATAATTGTTCAACTCAACAAACAATAGACACCAATATTAAATCATGAATTTATGCATTTTTCTCCATTATACAATTTCAAAAGATTTTACAATGTACAGCATAATGTTTTATTTTAGCAACTGGTCAATCCATCCAGTTATCTAACTCCTACTTCTGATCATGATGTTTTTTTCTAATCTGCCTCCTCTTGATTTCCGCACTTGGTTCCCCTTATATATGTTTTGCAGTTGTAGGGTTATGACTCTTCATACATCCAGTGCAACCTTTTGTTATTTTAATCTCCTTTAATAACAAAATTTTAATCTTGACCTTCTTACTATTAAAATGCTTTGGTTGTTGCAGGTGGGATGCCCTTTGCCTTTGTATTGTAGTGTGTCCGTATATCTTATGTATTTGCAACATACACCTGAGGAATCACCAGATTTGTGACTCTATATATACAAATCTTTTGTATATCGCATACATTTTCTTCCATATACAAGAGCGGGCCCAACTAGATTTATGAAATGAATTTGAAATCTCCTTCAAATCTGCATTTGTATCACCCTTTTGTATATCAAATGCATGTGCTTTATATACAATAGAGGACCCTAGCTAAAATTCACAATATTTATTCTTCCATTCAAATCCGGGCTTGTATAAACTTGTATATCCATTGGCAATGGGGCCCACGTGGTGTTTCGTGCATTTGTATATACATTTCCTTTGTATCTCATATGCATTTGTCTTTGTATCTTGTATACATACATTGCAATATACAATCACAGACTTCGAATAAAGTTCTCCCAATCTTAATTCTCAATCAGATCCGGATTTGTATCTATTCATTTGTATCGCCTTTTATATCATATGCATATACTTTTTATACAATCATGGACTTCATTGGATTTATGAAATGAATTGGAATTATCTTCGGATCCACCATTATATGCATCTTTTGTATATCATATACATACAATCAACAACTGCATCTCTCCTTTTGTATATCAGATACAATGCATTATAATATACAAGTGCGAACTTCACACAAAGTTCTCAAAATTTGACTTTCTAATCGGGTCCGGAATTTTATCATCTTTTGTACATCTTATACGTATCCCTTATACACAAATGCGGGTCCCACATAAATACTTGGTTTTTCGATTGCATCTGGCTTTGTATGCATTTCTATTTGTATCTTTGCTTATATATCGAAGATATACATTGTTATTATACAAGCCCAATGTGCAAGCGGCGGGACCCACCTTATTCCTCACTCGTATTCCATGTTACAAAACTACTTGTATCCAACCTTCATAAACAATGCCTGATACATACAAACTCAATTGTATCTCCTTTCCGGACTTTTTGCTTTTATGAACCATAGTTCATTTATTTTCAACTCTGACTTGTATATACCGTGAAATGCATCCTCCGATATATATTAAGTCCCGATGCATCCCTTTAACCAGATTTAAATCTCTCCTGAGTTCTACCTTGTATGTGTACAACAATGTATAACCCGAAACATACATACAAGGCACGAAACATACAACAATTACTCTTTATTTTATAAACATTTTAGTTCCGCGACATGTTTCATTCACTACTTAATGCATTGGTATGACTGTCACCGAATGCTCTTTGGTTTCCATGATCGGTGTAACTCACGTAGTCGGCAAGACCCAAAGCTTCTGCTCTGATCATACAAGTCTTCCCGACATCATTGTTATTGTATTTGACTTCATCGATGAGACCAGGTATTTATCCTTCCAAAAAGTCTATCAGTATGATCCTTGCTATTGATATGTTTTGGAAATCTCATCCCGCTTTTATTTCTCTTGCCGATGGTAGAATGCTTAGAGTTTTTCAATTCATTTAAAAGCGTAGAATTAGGGTTTTCTGTTGTAATTGTTTGGTATGTACATCTGCAAATGCTTCTACAACAGGTTCTAGTGGTTGGTAGCCATGACGAGATTATTGTGTTGAAGTAAAAAAATTTATTAAGGGAACTTAAAATTTTGCGAAAATTGGTGTGAAATTTTTAGGTCCCAACAAAATAAACTTTACCCTCTTATAATTTTAAAGGGTTATTCATAAATAGCTTTCTTTTTCCATATAGGAGAAAAAGTCACATAATAGTGTCCGCACCATACAAACTGCAACACAACGCGCAAATGTCCTTGTGGTGTGTTGTCATCCTAGACAGCAAACCTCATCCTATGGTGCAAGGTTCATTATCATCTTGCTTTTCTAGTTCTATATTTCATTCTATAGAATATTCTGTTAATTCTTGTATTTTCTCAGCTTTATCTATTTTAGTTAGTTTTAGTTGTCCATTTTTCATTCTATTAGCAACAAAGGGATTTAGCTTGGACCTTCTCGCTCTTCTAGATTAGATAGTAGCAAGATATATGTCTTCGTTGGCTAGTATTCTAATGTTTAGATAAAGGATTATTCTAATTATAAGTAGTTTAGTTAGAATCAAATTTCCTATTAAACATTTTAGTGAACCCAATGTGTTTCTTCTCGCATATTCATTCCTTTTAAATCTTGTAAATTTCTTTTCATTTTCAGTTTGGCAAGAAGTAAGTGTTCAATCATGTCAGACCTCTTTCTCCAAACTTTTCATGCTTTTGATGAACTATTTAGTAGTGAAGATTTTGACATGCTAGATGAGGCACTTGATGAATTCATCTTTGTCAAATATTCCTCTTCAGTTCCCCAAACATCTTTATCTAAATGGTTGATAAACATGATTTACATTTCCGGTTCCCAACAAGAATGTGTGAATCCAAAAAATGTTATTCATCTTCGTTCCAAAACACCACAAACTTCTAAACCAGTAATCATTGTTTGAGGTGCTCCAAACCCACCTTGACCTTTGAATTACTTCACCAATATTGTGAAGTCAATCACTGAATGTGTCATAGCCACCTCAATATCATGTGGTCACTCACACATATAACACTAGACTCAATAAGAAAAACAAACAAACTTCATTCGTTCCTACTTCCCTCCTAGTTTCTGCACCTCCTCTTCCTTCAACTCCTCATCTTTCTCAGAACATTGGAAGAGAGTATGATCTAGTAGAGCAACTATGTGCTACTCCGACCAAGATCTCTCTGGTAATTAGTTCAAACTTCACTGGCATACCATGGGATGCTCTAGGAAGCTTTATAGAAAGTGGTAGTTCCACCTTCTGTCAGGTCGAATGATGTAGTAGCCTTGTTGGATTGTATGCATATGACTACTTCAAATATTATTTTTCAACAACACGAATTACCTTCCCTGGAATTTCAACAACAAAATGATCCCCTTCTGATCATTGTTGTCATTAATAATTGTGGAATAAAACATACCCTTATCGATAACAGGTCAAGTCTTTAACATTTGTGGGATAGACCTATTGCACAATCTCATTATTGATACATCTTCTCTTTCCCTTGATACTCTTTCCATCCATGGTTTTGACAATGTCGGTAGACAAACTTTGGGCACGATCACATTGTCGATTGCATTTGGCCTTGTTATTTTGCCTATCGTAGTACATGTCATGCTTGGTGCTCTTTCTTATAATCTTCTTCTATATAGACTATGGATTCACACCATAGGCATGGTTCCATCTACTCTTCATGCTTCAATAAAATTTGTTCACAACCACAAAACATATACAGTTAAGGCTAATTCGAATCCAATGTATTGTCAACAAGTGGATCCTGGACATCAACCTATTGTCTTCATCCACAAAAGATGATTTACTATCCCCCTACTGCTGATAATAGTGTTGATAAGGAGAGTAATTCGTTCTAAAATGCATATCTAGGTGACGATTGGAGTTCATTGGATTTCACACCCTCTTTTGCTAGAGAGTATAAGATCACACAATCTAAACCCGATAGTCCAACAGTTGCTTCCAATTCATCTTCGCAACCCATTCCTTCTAAGAATCCTAAGCTTTCTATTCCCACCCCTTCTACAAATTCTTTAGATTACACTTATAACATGGACTATGCCACTAATGGTGATCCACTGCCTTTGACAAAAATGGAATTGCATTATGGCTGTGGATTTCATATTCTATCTCGAATCAAGTACAAAGGTAATGGATATGGCAAAAAAGAACAGGGTATCAAGATTCCCTTGGAACCTAATCCACATATCTCCTCTGAAGGTCTTGGATATTGTCCTTCTAATCCCTCTAAAACCTCTCATTGCCTTTCTCTCGATGTTAACATGATACCTACATCTTCAACTTCTCCTTCACTTTCTCTAGTTTATCCTAAGTTGATCGAAACAACTTCTAGTTCTAGCATACTTTCTCTTGACTCTTTCTCGATAGATGAGGCTTTGGCTAAATTCCTAGGTGTATATGAGCATATTCCTAGATTTCATCATGATCAAGGTTTCCCTTATTGTTTAAATGCTTAGACATACTTTGGAGAAACTATCAGTTTATCAATTGACATCTCGACATCTCATGATACCCTTCAAGAATCCACTCGTCTACCTGATATTCCAAACCGCAACACCCTCCTAGTTGGAGATACTATTGATGTCTCGATGGATCAGGTTAATTTAGAAAAATTCATTCAAATAGAAAAATTTTTGTCTTCTGAAGAATAGAAAGATCATTCCTCTCTTGCGAGAATTTCCTAAAAATTTTGCTTGGTCATATGCAGACATGCCCGGTATTGACGCACAATATCATGTTATATTCTGATGCCCAACCCGTGAAAAAAAATATTAGAAAGATGAATCCCAAGGTTGCATTAATGGTCACAGTTGAGATAGAGAAGCTCTTACAAGCTGGCTTTATTCGCCCAATCGATTATTCACCTTGGATTTCAAATATCGTTGTTGTCACTAAACTCGACAACCATATTTGCATATCGACAACCATATTTGAATATGCATTGACTTTCGCAATTACAATAAGGAATCCTTAAAATATGATTTTCCTCTTCCAAACATCGATATGATAGTTGATTCTATTGCTAGCCATTCCTTACTCTCTTTTATGGATGGCTTCTCTAGTTACAACCAAATCATCATAAATCCCCAAGATCAATACAAAATTGCTTTCACATCACCTTGGGGTAATTTTTGTTGGGTGGTCATGCCATTTGGTTTAAAGAATGTTGGTGCAACTTACCAACAAGCCATGATCCTTATCTTTCATGACTTCATTCACAATATATTGAAGAACTATGTCGATGATATTTTGGCCAAATCAATTTTGCGCCAAGATCATGTCAAAATCCTACATCATATTTTCAAACGTATTCATCTCTACAACATGTGCTTGAATCCCCGCAAATGTGTATTCGGTGTCGATAGTGGCAAATTGTTGGGGTTTATTGTCTTGCATCATGGTATTGAGGTCAATACAAAGAAGATCGAGTCTATTGTGAATATGCCACCTTCAATAAATACATCTCATCTTTACAGCTTATAGGGAAAGCTTCCGGCTGTTTTTCGGTTCATTTCACAAGTAGCAAATCGGACTCTCCCTTTCACTCATCTTCTCAAAATGAATGTTCATTTCTATTGGAATGAGGATTGTCAAAAAGCCTTCAAGGATCTTAAGAGTTATTTGGCTAATCCTCCTATCTTAATGCCAGCCATCTTTTGGCATCATTTTTCTACTCTATACTTCTGCATCTCCTCATGCTATAGCTACTTTGTTGGCTCAACATGATAACAAAGGCAAGGATCATGTTGTATACTATATCAGTTGAACTTTGCTTGAATATGAAACTTGATATTCTACAATAGAGAAGCATTGTCTTACTCTCATATTTCTGATGCATAAGCTGAGGCACTATCTTTTTTGTGTTGAAACACATGTCATCAGCAAATTTGATCCTTTAAAGCATTTGTTCTCAAAAATTGATCTCTCAGGATGTTTAGCTAATTGGGTTATGCTATTGACGAAATTTGACCTTAAGTTTGTCTCCCAAAAGGCAATAAAAGGTCAAGCATTAGTTGATCACTTAGTTGATGCTCCTTCTTCTTTCTTTATTCCACATCAAGAATCTTTCCCTAATGATAATATCATTTCTTTGGATACCAATCAGTCGTGAAATTTATTCTTCGATGGATCTAGGTGTCGGACCGGCTCCGGGGCTAGTGTCATACTAGTACCTCCTTCTGGCAAGATGATTCCCCTTTCCTTCCATCTAAATTTTATTTGTACAAATAACATCACTGAGTACGAAGCCCTTATTGATGGCTTGCATACCATGGTGTCGCTTAATATTTGTACTCTTCTCATATTTGGTTATTCATAGTTGATCATAAAGCAAGTTATTGGATCTTATCAAGAAAAACATGATAAGTTATCTCAATTTCGTGACTTAGCCTTATCACTATTGAATCGATTATCTTCTTTCATTATCGATACAATCTCAAGAAAGGACAATCAACATGCGGATGCAATGGCGAGCGCTGACTTTCTTGTACCCCTTGAAGATTCTCCTACCAATTATCAACTCATAATTCACACTCTTTCTTCACCAGCTATAGCTGACAACTCTGCAGATGATTCTTCTTGTTACAACATAGATTTAGAAGAATGGTACTCCCATATATTCAATTATTTGCACAATAATACCTTTCTGAATGTGTCATAGAAAAACACTAGAGTTAGTATTCATAAGCTCAACTGTGCGATATATCATTCTTTCTAATATTCTCTACCGTCGAGGTTACAGTGTCCTCCTTTTCTATTATTTAACTAGAGCAGAAGTTCCCATTGCCCTTGAAGAGGCCCATTTAGGTGCCTGTAGGGGGCATTTTGGTGGAAGATCTTTAGTTCAAAAGCTTCTTCACATGGGTTACTATTGGCAAAGGATGGATCAAGATTCCTATGTTTTCATAAAAAAGTTCCCTCAATGCCAACACCATAACAATTTGATTTGAGCTCATGCTCATGAACTTCGTACCCAGATATCCCCTTGGCATTTTTCTATATGGGGTTTAGATCTTATTGGAAAATTTTATCCTTCTTCTTCCCAAGGTCACTCCTTTATCATCATAGCCACAGATTACTTTACAAAATGGGTATAAGTTGTTCCACTTCAATCCACGATTGTTGAAGTAATATGTTTCTTCATTCTTAATAATATCATTTCTTGATTTGGGCTTCCTTCTGCTTTGGTTTCTGATAATGGTTCCTCATTTAAGAAAAAAGACGTAAAACCATTCTTAGACAAATTTCACATTAAACATCACTTCTCTACACCATATTATCCACAATCAAATGGGCAAGCATAAACTTCCAACAAAACTATTGAACAAATTCTTCAGAAAACTGTCAACAAACATGGTAAAGATTGGCATACCCAACTCTCTTATACATTATGGGCCTATCACATGAGCATTCGTATGACTACAAGTACTACCCTATATAATCTTGTGTATGGTTTCGATGCAATTATGCATTTGGAGTTGGAAATTCCTTCATTGCAAATTTCCCTCCATGGCCTCATCTATGATAACACTTATAGAGAACAAAGACTCCAACAACTTGAAATGCTCAATGAAGATCACATTCATGCTCTCAAACATCTCCAAGCCTATCAAAAGAATCTCATACACAGCTACAATGAGCATGTCATCCATCACTCATTTGAAGTTGGTGACTTGGTCTTCTATGAAAACCAACGCAATGTCAATGCTCCTCTAGGTACCAAAAAAATTCAACTCGAACTAGTTAGGACCCTACATCATCACCGAAGTATATGGATTAGGTGCATATAGACTTTCTACAACTGATGGTAAACCTCTCAAAGAGCCTATTAATGTTATACAATTACGTAGATTCTATGCTTAGTTTACTTTAATAGCATGTCTCAGCTTTCAATTAATCATATTCTTTTCTATTTAGTATGGTAATTCTCTTTTTATTAAAGCACATTGCATTGGATAGTTTAGTATTTAATACTTCACTCTTCTTTATTTATGCTTTGTTGCTTCATTCTTGACACAAATGTAGTTGTCTTGAATTGTTAAGTAGTTTTCCTTGTTAGTGAAAATTGCTTTCGTCTTCTTACCATGTTGATCTAGTTAATTGTATATGCAATTAATTAGTATTTTTCATTGTTTAATTAGAGCTTGTATAGTATTTAATTGAACAATTTTATTTTCATAGCATTTCAATTAGAATCTCTAATGTATCAAGCAAACTTTTACCATGTTTGATTAGATCATTGTCGTATTTGGTTAAACATTATTATTATATTGTTTAGTTAAATCACAATTGCATTTAATTAAAAATTTATATGTTTTAACAAATCTTTGTTGTATTTAGTTAAACAATTTAACCAAGTTGTTTAATTAGATCACAATTGCTTTTCACTAAATATTTCTATCTCATCACCACAAGGCTAATTAGATCATTGACGTATGTATTAAACAACCTTATTAGTTTGTTTAGTTAAATCACAATAGTATTTAATTAAACATACATATGTCAAATCACATGATTTAATTAAATTTTTGTAGTATTTAATTAAACAATTTAACCAAGTTGTTTAATTAGATATTTGTAGTATTTAATTAAACAATTTAACCAAGTTATTTAATTAAATCACAATAGCATTTAATTAAACCATCCACATCACATAATGCAAACACATGACACAATGATATCGATCAAAATAACAAAAATCTCGTATATACATCATAGTCTCGATACATGATATACAAAATCACCACTATGACAAAATGTGGTGTATCAAAAAGTACAAATGCAAAATGTCAATCACTACCCAAGGTCATGATTGTTGGATCTGTCTAGCCCTGGTGGTGGTTGTGTCACAGATGGCTCTCATTGTGAGGCCATAGACCATGAGTGATTCCTAGACCCATTTCATGTTTGTAGACCCCTAACAGTGCCTCTCAGCTCTGCCACCTTTGTTGTGAGATCCAGGTCACGTTATTGTAGCTGAACCACCTCATCTCGCAACATATCTGCCTCTATCATCAGTGCCTACACATGGGGGTGATTAATAGTAGGTGATGGCTTTGTCTGGGCTCCCTGTGAGTCCATTGTAATGAGATCTAACCACCTCTATGGAGCATCATGCACCTACTCTGCGCTATCTGCTCTCAATGTGGCCTGGTCTCTCTCAGTTGTGACCTACCTTAACAACACCAGACCCTCCTCATAAGCATCTCAAAGCTACACAATGGGCTCGAAGATGTCCACATGTTGCCTGGCAGTCTGCAATAGCCTATAGCTAGCCTGTACTGGTTGCCCAAGTTGAACACTGGGTACCATCTCTGTAAAAAATTGACCTATAAAGTCATGCCACTCCCATGTGCCAACTGCAAAATCAAACAAGGATCATGTCAGATCTCTCATCACATATCATATATCAAATCAAAATCATAAACACATCTAGTGTTCTACTCAAATCACAAACATAAATAAAGTCTCACCAGGATCTCCATCCTACCAATCAGAATTTGTAGGGGTAGCCTGCTGCACTGGCATGGTGCTAGGTGCACTAACCACTATAGTTGTTGCTTTCTTTACTAGTATTGAAGGGGGCACTGAAGTGGCAACACTGCTTGAATCTCCTCTCTCCTGCCAACCTGACATGCCACTGGCTGATAGAAGTGGTCATGATGCTTGAGGTCAGGCCCTAGGTCTCTCCTTTGTAGTGCTAGTACCCTCATCCCTACGTATGACTCCCAATTGATATTGGCACTAGCTCCTCCTCCTCCTCTTGCTCATCATCTCCCTCCACATCAGAAGGCTCCTAATCACTAGTAGCCTCCTCCAACTAACCCTACTCTTCCAAGGGTCTCAAGTCTCCAAGGGGGTAATCTGGTAGGTAGATGGGGGCAAGCCAAGATGCAGCCCACCACATTGTTTATGTTGGGGTCGCCCCCATGTCATCCACCACAAACACGGGTGTTGCATCTTGGAACTCATCATCTAAGTCACTCAAGGCAACATCTACCACATTCATTTGAGGCCTATCACCTGGCCTCACCACGTTGTGGTGCGAGTGCACATATGTGGGCACAACTCTAGCTACCCCCTGCCCCTGCCCAAACTACCTAGTGACCCAATCATAGTTGAATGGCACTATGATGTGATTGAGGCAACTGACAAAAGTTGATCCCTCTACATCCATGGAAGATGTCATGTTTGTCCCATACATGGCCTCATACCTCTATAGGGCCTCCATATCACATCTGTACTCTGTAGTCTATTAAAAGTCTATTGTCAGTGTAGGAGATCTCCAAATTGCCATGGCCTCCTCAGGGCGGAGGCGTGTGCTCATGGCATTGACCAGATAGTCACTATTGGTACCCCTACATGCCCCATGTATCTAATATGCTCAAAATCCCATGCCTAAAGAAGGATGCAGGTCATCAAGCTATGCACCTCATAATGCACATAGTGCCCTAGATCATGATATAAGTGGGCGAGCATGCTCCGTCCCCATGCGAAGATCGCCCTTTACTCTTCCATCGCTCTGATAGTGTGGACGAGGCCACTATGAAGGTGAGTGCGTCACCCATCCTATGTAATACATAGGGTGACAATAGCGATCAAGATGCAATGCACAAGTGGTGTGACCACTGTGCCCTACTCCAACCATCCAATATGGATGTGCCATGTGTGATGATCCGTCAACACAATCTAGCCCAGGCAGTAAGTCTATCCCTCCTAGACATATGATACTGACCATTGCTCAATGATCATAACAGTGTGACCTCATACTAGTAGCCAAAGGATCTGATACACATACTCTAAAGTTACTATCATCTCTCTTGTCAGCAGGCATAAGGTAGAGGTGTCAGCATCCCATCTCTCCATGAGTGCCATCAACATGCTATCATGGAAGCACATCATAGGCATTGTATAAACCTAGTAGATCTCGACATCTTTCAGGAGACCAAGATCTGTTGGTGTAAGTGCCTCAGTGTGGCCTTGTAGCAATGTGTACATGTGCCTGATAGCATGCTCTTGCATCATTAGGGGATACTGCAATCACATCAATAAAAATCTTGATCAATACCATATCATAAAACATCAAATTCAAAATTCAAATACTCAAATTTTGCTAATGTCATTGGACGCTAGTGCCTCTTTCAAACCCCAACGCCTATTTTGGGCGTTGGTGTGTCTTGAAGTCCCTAGCACATCCTCAGGACGCTCATGCACTTCCTAGATGCCAATGCGTAGAAAGGATGCTAGCAACTTAGTGATATGTTTGGCACGTAAAACAATGTATGAAATAAATGCTAAATTCAAATTTTGACTCACCTCATGGAGTGTCACTCTCTACTCCACATGCTCCCTCAATGCATCCATCCTAGGTGCTCGATAAGCTCATCTATGCGGCATGTTTGCTCTCCAAGGTGTTCGAAATCCTCCAAAATAGTAAAATTTGAATTTACAAATGAATAATAAAAATGAAATTTTTTCTTACTATTTATAGTAATTTTTCAAAAAAAACTTTTTTCTAAGATACTCTTCACAAAAACTCTCATAACTTGGGCCTGCAAACTCAGATTTTTGTGTCATTCATTGCGTTAGAATCTTGGTTCTACCCTCTATTTTATCATATGCCTTTTGCTTCAATGTTATTTTATAAAATGACCCTACCAAAGGCATTTTCACCAATTTTTCATAAAATTGAAGCGGTAGATTTCTACCCTGTTTCTACATTCAAATTAGCAAGAAAAAACATGGGGCACATATCTACCCTCATTTTTCACTCTAGATCATTTTTCTCTTCTCATTCTCCTTAGAATTTTTTTTAAGACTAACATATACTTTCACCTTGCAAGATGATTTTATTTTCTAACAAGTGGTTTTGTAAGATGCAGTACCTAACACTATGGTGTTGCAAGTTCCTAAGCTGGGGGCTCCATTCTCTCACTTAGAAACACCCTGCATCCTCTACAATATTCTTTTGGTTATCCTTTTCATGCTTATTTACTTTCAATACTTTCTTTCCTATTCTTTAGTATACATCTTCACATAGTGTCATACATTCACTAAAGTGGGGGCTAACTGTAGCGTCGTAAATTGTGTGAGCTCATAATTTCATGTTGTATTTGGCACTCACTTTAGTGTCCATACCCTTAGCATGTTTTAAGATCATTTCCAACCTTGGACCTACCCTCGACCCACAAGATGTGCTTTTACGTTGCTTTGACCCTTTCTACTTATCATATCCAAAAGCCATAAAAGTGCCTAAATCATGGCTCTATCCCAAGTTGACTAGATCTTTCAAGAACTAAAATTGCAAAGACTAGCGCTTAGGGCAGATGTATGCATGGCCCATAGACATCCCGAAAGCGTCTATCAGTCTTGCAATCATTTTTAGAAGTTGTCTCTTGACTTGCGTGATACACTAAGATTTTCTTGATGCTTACATGCGCCCAAAAGGCTCCTTGATTTTTTGCCTTTGTCCTCTCTATTTAAGCAAGTAGATTTTCCATTGCAAATGATCGATTTTGTTTTCAAAGCAAAGCTCTACCGAAATTGAGAACCACCATTACTACAATTGGTTTTCTTAAAATTATATCATGCTCTATCTCACAAGCTTGACTCTAAGTGCTCTTGCTATCGAAGTGTTGTGAATCTTGAAGGATTTTGATTGGGACTGTTGCTTCTTGAGCAGCTTTCACTTCCTTACTATGAGGTGATAAAGTTTCAATTAATCCTCATTTTCGTATTTCATATTGCAATCCATTTTTTTGATATATTGAATATTTTTGTGGGTTGAATACATTTCCTATTTTTCCCTGTCATATAGGGATAGTTTTGTGAATCCAGTCTAAGCCACTAAGTAGGGTTTAATTTATCAATATTGTATTATCCTTGTCACTTCTCAAACAATTCTAGATACACTTGGAATTAGAGCACAATGTCTTTGTTTATCAATCAATCAATACCTCTGGTTGTCATTGAGGTGGAAACATTGAAAATGAGGTTTGACCAAGGCAAACTCCTATACAACCCAACCCCCCTTTTTGATTTGTGCATTTGCAGGTTTTGTTAGGAAGCTTGATGACACAAGGAATGGTTGAAAAGACTGGCATGAAGATCGAGATAACAAATCCCTATTCTATCCATGTCGTACAAACTACAGCATGGTGCGCAGACGTCCTCGCGGCATGTTGTCATCCTAGACAATGAACCTCATCCTCTGGTGCTAGGTTCATTATCATCTTTCTTTTTTATTTCTATATTTCATTCTGTAGAATATTCTGTTAATTCCTATATTTTCCTAGCTTTATCTATTTTAGTTAGTTTTAGTTGTCCATTTTTCATTCTAGTAGCAACAAAAGAATTTAGCCTGGGCCTTCTCACTCTTTAGATTAGATAGTAGCGAAATATACGTGTTCGTTGGCTAGTATCGTAATGGTTAGGTAGAGAATTATTCTGATTATAAGTAGTTTAGTTAGAATCAATTTTCCTATTAAATACTATAACATTTATTACACCCCCATGTCTAGACATTCATTATTTACCTTGACATTAGCTTTCCACTATCTTAGATCAATTTGCACCATGTGAAACTAACCCTTAAATTTTAAATTTTAGAATTCAAATTTTGTCAACTCCTACCATGAGTTGACTTGGTTTTGTGTGATCTATTGCTATGTGGTGGTATTTAAAGTTATCTAATGTGCATTCATTTTTCATTGAAGAACATTTGAGTATTATCCAATTATCATTTGCATGTCATTCTAAGAATCTTTTGTTTTGAAGCACTAGTAAAAGGAACCTAAATTTGCATTATAATTCTAGTTACTTGCATAATTGAAGATTATTATCTTCAAACATTTCCACAACTACAAAGTCGGTCTAATTAAGGGAGTCAACCTAAGAGGTCATGGCCTTTGTGATTCAATGATCTCCCTAAGTCATTTTTAAATAGCACTCATCCTTAACAACTAGCAAGATGCAGAGAATTCAACAAATAAGAAAGTAGGAGTGTGCATTGTACTAGGTCAGATCCACAGGTCACAAAACAAATTCACACATGCGAAAATGTCCCAAACTTGTGAGATTGACCCACGATAGAGTTGACCAATTGTTCTAGTTTTGAGGTGAAATATAGAGAAAGAATATTCTTTTCTAGTCCCAAGACAAGTAGATTCCAACATGACATCAAAATTATCCATCTACATTGGTCCTAGAGCTAAGTATCTTAACCCCTTCACATTTAATACCATAATTAACATTTAATTATTCAATTTATCATTCCCAACTCAATTAATTTAAAAATGACCCAATGTTGTGAGATCAACCTAAGTAGACTTGACAAATTGTTCTAGTTTTGAGGTGAAATATAGATAAAGAATATTATTTTCTAGTCCCGAGATAGGTAGATTCCAATGCAACATCAAATTTATATCCACTTGCATTGGTCCTAGACCTAAGTATCTTAACCCCCTTCACATTTAATTTCATAATTAGCATTTAATTACTCAACTTATCATTCCCAACTTAATTAATTTTTAAAATGACCCAATGTTGTGAAATCAACCTATAGTAGAGTTGACAAATTGTTCTAGTTCTGAGGTGAATTATAGATAAAGAATATTCTTTTCTAGTCCTGAGACAGGTAGAATCTATTGGTTATTTTCTCCGAATCGGCAGAGGGTTTGCCAGTTCCAATGCACGGGCAGATTCGGCCAACAGATTATGAGAGGTTGCGTGAGCTGCCTCCCCTTCACTTCTGGTTCTACCGCACCAAGGGGGGTATCCCTATTTGATAAAAGTGTAACATTGACTAGCTCAATGACAGGAAGATTTAGCTTGATAACAACAGGCATAATACTCTCATGCGTGGACCAAGATGTGGATGATACATCACAAGGTTGGCAATATTCTTGGACATATGTGTCTGGTTGTGGATGAGAGTATGCAGGGGTCCTAATCCTACTCCTACAACTAACAGATGGAAGTTATGAAATGGTGGATATGATGATTTGGATGCAAGACAAGGGGTTTTGGATCAAAACTACTTCACAAGATCAGACCAATGCCTATCTCAGGGCAAAGAGTCAAATAGACATATACATAAGAATGGCTTGCAAGTAGCATTCGAGTTTCAAGGGGTTAGGACTGATGCTTGCCTTACAAACATCACCCAAGGATAAGTATTTGACTATACATACTTACAGATATTCCAGCTGACATACAATCTTCTCCATACCTTAACCTAAAATGATTTAATCCACTCCTTGAATGGAAGTTAAAGATCAAGTATGCAATACATAAATCTATATTCTAGAATTTGAGAAACCCTTAGCAACCAAATTCAGAAGAAGAGATGCATACAACAGGTGGAGACAAATAACAAAACACATGCAAGAAGCATTTTTCATATAAAATTGACACTGAAACTAAACATGTGTGCAAGATACATCATAGATGCAATACATAAACTCCAAAATGAGATACAACAGACAGGAAATGCTCTGTATTTTGTTATCATTCCCCCAAAATTGCCCAAGTCTCCAACCAAAAAAAAATGAGTAATACAGTTTGGCTTTTATACCAAAACTGTGTACTCAGCAAAATTAATTACAAGGCAAATAAAAAATTTGCCAGATACAATGCATGATCAGATTGGCGCTCAAAATAATAAATGCAGCCAGGGACAAAACGGGAAGAAGCAAGAGAAGGGCGAGGAATGGTTGAGCTCGAGCCCTGTGCCGCCGCTGGAAGACTCCCCATTTTGATCAGGTACTTGACCGTTCGACCACCGGCCCATACCTGTCCGCAATCCTGCCATAATGGCTCAACCACCGGTAGCCTCTTCTGGAATGCAGCAGCGGACACATCTAAAGTTTTTCTCGCTCAAAAAATGACCGCACACGCCCAGGAAAAACCATCGCTCCAGCAAAATTAAAACACAGTCGTCGATCACCTCCCATCGCTGAGATCTACGGCTCAAAACACCTTTGAAAAGTCGCGAACCAATAATATCGTGCCACGTAGGCACCTTGATCCTCCATCGCTAACTCTCCGCCTTCACCATTTTGCCTTTCGCCCTATACATGCAAAAGCATATACAAGCACCTTATATACAAGTTGGACCCCAAACTTCATTAGAACAACTTGAGAACCGGTTCAGATCCGGCTTGTATCTCAACCCTTTGTATATCGGCATGTACAAACACCACATACATGCACACCGTGGACTTCAAACCATTATGCATCGGAATGTACCTCCCTTTGAAGTCTGGCTTGTATCTCTTTCACTTGCATCTTTGCTTTGTATATCGCATATACAAACGCGATATACAACCCGCGGACCTGAAAATCTATCTATTGCAGTTTGATTTCCAATCGGGTCCAGAATGTATGCCTTTGTTTTGTATATTTCGAATGTATACTTCACATACATTCGCATTTGTATGTCCTGTCCGCGGGCCCCACCATTTGTATATCGGTCATTGTACATCATTCCTTTGCACATTTTTTAATGTATATAGCCGATGTATATTCTGCTTTGCATATCCGCAGACCCCACCACTTGCACCTCTGTTTCTTTGTATGTTGCCGAACATACAAAGCCCCTTGTATGTTATGTTTTGTATATGACCTGACATACAAAGCGGAAATATTTCCGAGAATCTACAAAAGATTCCCCCTTGTATATGAAACCCGATATGCATTTAAAAATACATACAACTCACTTTTTCAAAGGCCGATTGGGATTTTTGACCCGCCAATGCACATTTTGACCTATATGTATATACAAACACCTTTGTATATACAAAGACACATGCATATGACTACTTTTTTGCATTTTTTAGCACTGCAGAGGTTAAAAGAGATAGAACTTTTTGGATTTTTTGGGAAGGGCCCTACATATTTAAATGCTTAAAACCTAATTGCTTATGCAGACACCACCAGAATCCAATGCAACATCAAATTTATCCATTTGCATTGGTCCTAGAGCTAAGTATTTTAACCCCCTTCACATTTAATTTCATAATTAGCATTTAGTTATTCAATTTATCATTCCCAACTTATTTAATTTTTAAAATGACCCAATGTTGCAAGATCAACCCATAGTAGAGTTGACAAATTATTATAGTTATGAGTTAAAATATAGATGAAGAATATTCTTTTCTATTTTCAAGACAGGGAGATTCTAACACGACATGAGATTTATCCATCTATATTGATCCTAGAGTTAAATATCTTAACCCCTTCACATTTAATTATTCAATTTATAATTCCCAACTTAATAATCTAAATACTTTTTTTTTTATTCATAAGGAGGGATTATTTAGGCTAGCCCCACACCACGAGGTCACAAGGGAACCACACTAGAAACCAAGAGTCACTGCATAGAACCACACTAGAAACCACCAACGGAGCCACCATGGAAGTCCAAGAGCCACTGGAAGACCAAGAGTCACCACATATAACCACACTATAAACCACCAACGAAACCACCACGGAAGTCCAAGAGCCACATCTTGAAGTTCCAACTATAGATGTTACTTGGGGATTTGAACTTGGATTTCCATCTTGAGAACCTTATGGCCTTGCCATTAAACCCAACACAAGATCATCCTAAAATTAATATTAAAAATATATGCTTACAATTTTATCATTCATCTTGATAATAAATCATGAATATAATTCAACATAATCCAAAACATTGATGATAAAATTTATAAACACGCAATTTTTCTAAAAAATTTACAGCTTGACCTTTTATGATTTTTGTCTTTGTTTTAAACTTGTCCGCTATGATTGTGTCTCTCTACCACCATACTTTTTCTTTGTGAATATTATACTATTTCCTTTTTAATTGTATATTTATTCATCCCAAAAAAAATTACACGCTAAAACAATACACGCCAGGTAGCCACTGTTGTACGATACTTACCACAACACGCAAAGTTGTGACTCTTAAAAGGAAGACAACAAGTGCACTCCAACCGCATTCTTGCATTATAGGTTTTCTAACAGCACGAAATAGGATAGGTTGTCATTCCCTCATTTTTAATCCTTATCTCAATTCCGTACAACCGAGCAGAGATACAGATTGAACCATTCATTCAATCAAACGGTAAAGAAACCCTCTGAATCAGGAATTGCATTGCAACTGAAGCTGTTGGAATCCTATTTGGGGCATCATGATGCTTCCAATTCCAAGTGTCTGTTGGTCACTGCTGGATTCGATCACCTGACCTCTCGCCTCCATCTCCTTATATAACACAGTTTGCTCTTCCTTAATTCCAAATGGTGGGATGGAATTATCTTTGGAATCAAGAAAATACAGGAAGCACACCATTACCAAGCAGCAAGTAAACATGGGTATAGGACCAAATATCCACAGGAGCAGAGGAAATGCAAAATAATAAGCCCTCAGCCCCAAAGACCAAAAATTACTCCCTCTGACAACAGCATTCTCTACATAATGTACAGGCACAGTGGAACCAGGAGTGCTAATGAGATAGCTGACATGAATATAGTAACGGATGCACTGAACATGGGCCATGAAGGCTGTCAAAAAACACAACATTAGGGTTGCATATTTGACAGAAGCAGTTGAAAGGCTTCTGTCTCCATAGATTATTTCATTGACAAGCCCTTTAGCTTGACTGTTATTTGGGTTGCTGCCCACAATGGTGCCAATCAATGAACTCAATGTTATGGACAGGCTGATCAGATAAGTGGCTGTTGATGTGTTGTTTGAAATCACTTGGAGAGCTGTTCCTGTATTTCTTGGCATATCCTGCAATCCAACACATAAAAAAGATGGCTAAATCAATAATAAAACACCCCAAACACATGAGAAATCCAAGTTTTGAATCCTAATTAATACATGATTTTTAATACATGATTTTTAACTGTTGAAGTGGATGATATTTAAGAATAGCCCATAAAAATCACAAAAATTGCAAAAGAAAATACTGAGAATGAGCTCTAACCTCCATCATCTTGCGTACCCAAATCCTCTTGTTGCCATTTTCGAAGCCTATGGCTGTGGAATTGGGGTGCTTCTTGATTCTATACAGAAGGTAGAAATGATAAATTATCAGGAAGAGAATGCCTGTTGGAACAAAAACCAGATCCAAATCTGCCCTATGCAACGTTAACATTCTTGTGACAATTATCAAATCCCTGCTGAGGATAAAGAAAATAAAAAAACAGGGCCCCTGCACAGGTGCTTGGATTCCTTCAAGCATGAACTGCCTAAGGAAATAGCAATGATGATGATTCTTCTAGTGTAAGGAAATGGAGAAGAATATACTGAAAATAATGCCTCAATTACACTTGATAAATTACAAAATATGTATATAGATGATTAGGATTTAGGCTGCCTTAACGTGGGGATGTCTAGTTGACGTGGCATTGCAGATTTGCCATTCTAAAACGCAAGGAATTTCTTTACTTTTAAAATCCATCCTGACTGTACATCATACTGGCTTCTTGGTTAAAAAATTGGTGTTTTTTAAAAAAAAGTTTGAATCTTGTTTTATAGTGTAGTATAAAGTTAGATAATCTTATATAAGACTATATACTATAAGCCACTTACAAACTAAGTTATCTAATATCATGAACTATAAAAAAGATCTTTCCTTTTCTTCCTATTCCTACAAGGAGGATTCATATATTTCCCAATTATAGTAATATTATAGTAATTAACTGTAAGAGGTAGTGATTAAACCCAACCTACCAACAATCTCTATCAAATATCTTTTAAGTAATCTAGATGTTTTAGTTATTATTATTAATTTGTAATGTGGTTTTGGTGTTTTCCTTTTCCATCAAGAAATCTCATGTCTATAGACTTTTCCTTAATATGCCCATCTCTTGTCTTTTCGGACAGTTTTTTCCTGTTATCTTTAGAATGGGAATTCGAAAGTCCACTTATTTTAAGAGATGTACACGATAAGAGATGTACGTAGCAAGGAAGGTACAAGGTAAGGTACATCGTTTACTTGCATTTACAAAGGGAAATGTTTCATTCATCAATGCAAGGGCACACATGGCTTAAAGAATTTTGTAAATAAGTGTTTTTGAATATACACTTTGCTGTAGTATAAGTATGAAATTTCAATTTCTTCGCAGCCTGTGGTGATAAGGTAGGTGAATGGATCTATTCAAATATATATTCAACTCTCAAATTAAGGCATTTTAGGATTTTTTAAATAGGTCTTATAAATCAAGTTTAGAATATTGTGAGAGCTTGTTTTATTGGAAGGTAATTGTAAAGGTAAAAGTGTATATTTTTTAGATTTTTATGTTTTTGTTTCATGTTATTTTGTATATATGTTGCAAATAAATAGTTATGTTATTTTGTATATATGTTGTAAATGAATAGTTATAGCCTGTGATTTAACCAATTTAGTCTACAAATTAATTTCATTTAGAATTTAGTAAGGGATTGTCACTATAGACTACTTTTGTCTTTGTCTTTGTCATTAAATTTAGTTATAGCATGTGATTTAAAGAAGAATGAAAAGGATGTTAAATTACAACTTTTGATGACATAGACACTAAATCCTCCTAAAGCAACTCCTCATGACTAAACCATTTGGCATGGACATTCTCAAAAGCATTCAAATACTAGGCTATACTGGTACTCCTAATAATTCTTACCATGATCTTCCCCTCACTCCCATAGATCCTCCACCATCCTTCCTTCCCCCACCCAATCGAGCCCCACATTTCCTACTCATCTACCCATTCCATCCCTTTCATCCACTTTCACTTTGGCATCATCTTTTTATCTTAACTTGCCTCCTACCATTCCATCCATTTTCCATCCATTTCATCCACCCTCACTTTGGCACCACCCCCTCATCCTTCCATCATCATCTCTACCTCCCATACACATATATCCTAAATACCTACCTATCATTCCACCCTCTAATCACACCCCATTATGTCTTCCATGGCCATTCCATCTCAATCTATTTACACACAACCAATTACTACACATATTCCTCTTCCCTCATCTAAATCTTCCCAACCCTCCTTTCAAAGCATCATGAAAAAGTTGAGTAAGTTAAAAATTGTCTCAACAACTTGCTTGTTAGCTGCTAAGAAAGACCTATCTCAAGAGTTATTGTATAATCCATTGGCTTATGATATTCTTGCTTATTGATGCAGAGCCTTGCACAAGCGGAAAACACACACTCAAAATGTTAACTCTATCAATATCGGTAAGAACATACAAATGTCTCACCGAAACCTTCTATGCATCGGCCACACCCTATACCATCGGTTCACTCAAGAATTCTCCCACCGATGCACCACTCACACCGATGACTTATCACTATCGCTCAGACTTCCTACCATCGGCGCAGCTTTCTTCTCATCCTCCGATGATAAGACTCATGCCGATAAACTCTATCGGTGACACTTTCAGTTGTCACCCTAATCGGCAAGAACACATACTATCGGCCTCACAATATTATGTTCAATCGATGCTTTTCTTACGCCAATATGTTAAAACCCAAACTCCATCGTCGGCAACACTTTACACTATTGGTAGCCACTTACAATCTCCAACCGACACCCCGTCTCACGCCTATATACTCTTCATCGGTGACACTTACAGTTGTCACACCGATCGGTGAGAGCTCTACTGTCAGCTTAACACAAATTCGTCCACCCGATCGCATAACTCACACCGATACATACCCTTGACCTGTTGACCATCGATATGACCTCCGCTATCGGCCACCGCGCCTCGTGTCATCCCGATGCCTTACCTCACACCGATGACAAGCTCCTCATCACCAAGACATATAACTATCAGCGAAGACTTCATTCCCTCTGCCGACATCACTTGTCACCTCAAAACCCTTTACGCCAACTCCCTCGTCGGCCAGACTCGCTTCTTCGGCCAGACCTTAATCTTATTCTCTGATGATGATACTCTTGTCGACCACTCAATCTTCAGACTTCCTCCATCGGTGAGACTATATGCTATCGGCTCAACACAATTTCGTCCACCCAATGACTCTTCTCACGCCGATGCCTCTTCCATTTGCCAATGCAGTATATTCACAACTGTCTGGGACATACATTGGGCATATACACACAAGGTGATACCAAGATACAACAGCAATATACACAAAGGAAATACCTTCATACAGTTGCGATATATACAGATACTGTCTATGACATACCATTGAACTATACACAGGAAATATATTTCCTCAAACAATATACACAAGCGGCGGACCTCCACATGTAATAGGTGTATATACATCAAATGTACAATTAGACATAGATTTCATAATTCCTATTCTGCCATACTTATTGGACAAGAGAAAACAAACAAAAACTAATATACATACTTCGTTCCACAGATTTCACTGAAGTCCACCTGTGAAATGGATTTAATTGAGCATCTCGACAGCAGAAGAATTAAATCTAATACAACAACAATTCTATACAGATAATATATAGAGTAATTTAATGTACAGGGAATTTACATAGAATTCAGACTTTTCAAAACACAATTTGCAGACTTTCTATTCCCTCTTTCCAGTTCCTTACATTTTATCAGTTCCAGAACGAAAAATGAAAAAAAGTCCCCCTTTCTCGACCATCTCTCCCTGTTTTTGTTAACCCCGTTACCTCTATTTTCGGGATTTTGATCTGCGGGATTTTGAATTAACCAAGATTATTAGCAGAAACCCTAATTAATCCCATGACATCTGTTTTGCTTAAGACAACAAAATCCTAATGACTAGACACATTGTATAACCCTTCACAACACCCAAGATGTCTGAAATGTAAATTTTGATGTTTACAGACAGGAAATGCCAACATAAAATGTCACATTAGTTAGTGACATACAAATGCTACCAAGTAACATGAAATTTCTAAATATATGTTAAAACCTTATTTTTCTCCCTCTTGTGCATCTTTATCCTGTTGAAGGGGTGCTCCTGCACCATACTCCCCAGGAGAAGAGATCTCAAGCCCCTTTTGAGATCAGAGTTGGGAGGTCTGCACCATGGTTTGTAATCTGATCTGCAGTCATCCAAATGGCCTCTGAGTCAGGTTGCCCGTGCCAAGTCACCAAATACTCCAGGTATTCTTTATTTCTTGTCTTCTTTATCACTCTTGAGTCTAAGATATGCTTCAACTTTGGTGGATCATGCTTAGGAATATCATCATCTACTGCATCCTGCAATGGTTCCTGTTCTATGTCTGCATTTGGCTTGTATGGAGTCAAATCACATACATTGAAAATGGGTGACAATCCAAGATCAGGAAGAAGTTGGATCTCATAAGCATTCTGCCCACACTTCTTTAAAATCTGGCATGGTCCAATCTTCCTTTGCCTGAGCTTGGTATACTTACCTTTGGGGAGTCTCTCCTTCTTCAGATTTACCCACACCAAATCTCCAACCGCAAACTGTAAATCTCTTTTCTTTTTGTCAACATAGGTTTTGTACTGCAATGTAGTGTGTTGGAGCTAGTTCTTCACTTGATCATGTACTTCTTTGATGGTTGAAGCAAAATCTTCTGCATCTGCACTAATAGGCTCTCCTGTAGGTAGATCTCTTAGTTCTAGGATACCCCTTGGATGAATTCCATACACTATCTGAAAAGGTGACTTTCCTGTACTCCTATTGATGGTGTCATTATAGGAGAATTCTGCTTGGGGTAGGATATTATCCCACTTCTCTCCATGCTGCCTTGTTAAACACCTTAACAGATTTCCCAATGAACGATTAACAACTTCAGTCTGCCCATCTATTTGAGGATGGTAGGCCGATGAGAAGGACAAATTGGTTCCAAGCTTTTTCCAAAGAGTCCTCCAGAAATGGCCAATAAATTTTACATCTCTGTCTGAGACTATGCTCAATGGCAATCCGTGGATCATCACTATTTCCTTGAAAAATAGGTCTGCAACATACGAAGCATCACAAGTGTTTTTGCATGGCAACAAATGTGCCATTTTACTAAATCTGTCTACTACCACAAAAACACTATCATATCCTTTCCTTGTCCTAGGCAAACCTAGTACAAAATCCATGCTTATGCTCTCCCATGGCCTAGAAGGAATGGGTAATGGCTGATACAAACCTGCATTTGTAGATCTTCCTTTGGCTTTCTGACATATTACACATGCTTCCACAAATCTTCTCACATCTGACTATAGCTTAGGCCAATAGTAATGTCTCTTCACAAGATCAAGAGTTTTATCAAGACCAAAATGTCCTGCCATGGCCCCACAATGTTTCTCCTGAATAATATTAAGTCTCATAGAACATTTTGGAATACATAGTTGTCCACCTTTGAAAAGTAATCCATCTTGAATCAGAAATTCAGAAAACTCAACATGATGTTTGTCTCCAAAAGAAGTACATACCTTGTAGATCTCGCCAAAGTCTTCATCATCATCATACATTGTCTTCAAAGAATCAATCCCAACACTCTCCAATTGGATCTGATTAATGGTTAGAACTCTCCTGCTCAAAGCATCTACCACTTTGTTCTTAACCCCTTTCTTGTGCTTGAGCATGAAAGTGAAAGCTTGCAAAGTTTCCACCCACTTCATATGCCTATGGTTCAGCTTCTCTTGACTATTTATGAAACTGAGGGCCTGATTATCTGTGAACACTATGAATTCTTTTAGCATCAAGTAATGCCTCCATTTCTTAAGTGACTGGACTAGAGCATACATCTCCAAATCATAGGATGAGTATCTCTTCTTGGCATCATTTAATTTCTCATTGAAGAATGCAATAGGCCTACCTTCTTGGCTAAGTACTGCTCCAATTGCAATATGACTTGCATCACATTCTATTTGAAAAATCTTGCTGAAGTCAGGAAATGCAAGAACTGGCTGCTCTGCCACCTTCTTCAATGTTTCAAAGGAATTATCTGCCTCCTTTGTCCATGTAAACTTGCACTTCTGTCCTCACTTTATAGTGTCAAGCATGGGTGCACAAATATGACTAAATCCCTTTATAAACTTCCTATAAAAGGTTGCTAAGCCATGGAAACTTCTAACATCATTCAAGGTTTTAGGTGTTGGCCAAGACAATATGGCACTTACCTTCTCTTGATCCATTTTCAGTTTGTTATGTGAGATAACAAATCCCAAGTAGATGATCTCTTCTTGCATAAACAAACACTTTGCTAAATTGATCATTAGCTGCTCTTCATGTAACCTTTTGAGAACCAAGTCTATATGGATGAGGTGCTCTTCCCTCATATTACTGAAAATCGGGATGTCATCTAGATATACTATGACAAATTTTCCCATGAATTCTCTCAATACCTCATTCATCAGCCTCATAAAGGTACTAGGGGCGCTGGACAAACCAAAAGGTATGACCTTCCACTCATATAACCCCTCATTAGTCTTAAATGTAGTTTTCCACTCATCACCAGGTCTAATCCTAATTTGATGATAGCCACTCTTCAAATCTATTTTTGAGAAATATTTAGCACCTCCTAAACAATCAAGTAAATCTTCTATCCTAGGGATTGGAAACCTATACCTGATGGTTATCTTGTTGATTGCCCTTGAATCAATGCAAAGTCTCCAAGTGCCTTCCTTCTTTGGTGCTAGTACAGCTGGTATTGCACATGGGCTTAAACTTTTGCCAATTAGGCCTGTCTCCAACAACTCTTCAATTTGCCTTGCTACCTCTGTATTCTGATCTGGAGTGAGCTTATATGCTGCCTTGTTTGGAAGTGTAGATCCTGGGATCAGATCTATACAATGGCTAATGTCCCTAATAGGTGGTAGGGAACTTGGCATTCCATCAAAGATAATGCCTTTGTACTTGTCCAATAGCTCTTGGACAGCTGAGTCTATGAATTTGTGTCTCTTCTCTCCCTTGACTTGTTGCTACTGTTTTCTGTTTACCTTTAGGCAAGGGATTAGAGCATATGTAACTGCTCCTTCTTCTCCTATCCCTTTCATGAATTGTTTGCCTTCTACCATCATCACTTTGACTTCTTTTCCTTTGGACTCCACCTCCTTCTCCATTAATGGAAGCAATTCTATCACCTTACCATTCTTGGTAATTGAATAGGTGTTTTTAACTCCATCATGGTATATGCTTTCAAGTCATACTGCCATGGTCTTACAAATAGGAGATGGCAAGCATCCATCTTGGCAATGTCAAACAATAACCTATCCTTGTATGGGCCAATCTGCAATTCTACCCAAGCCTGTTCTTCTATAATTGTTTGTTGACCTTGGTGTAGCCATGAGATCTTATATGGGCAAGGATGTGGTAGTCTTCTAAGCTTAAGCTTTTCTACCATCTCAATGGACACAAAATTCTCAGTAGATCCAGAATCAATCAGAACTTTACATACCTTTCCTCCTGCCTTGCAAGTAGTTCTGAAGAGAGACTTCCTTTGTGGAGGTTCTTTTCCAGGCACCTTCATGGTGGTCATTGCTCTCCTAATCATCAAAGATTCTCCATTCTCAAGATACCCATAACTGTCAGGAGCATTCACACTTTGATTAGTGCTTGAGCTTGCTACACTCTGACAATCAGATTCTTGGATCAGATTGATCCTCTTTTCTCCTATTGAACTTATTGTCTTTGCTGGACATCTGCTGGCTATATGGCCTTCTTGATTGCAATTGTAACATCTGATAGGTCCTCTGCCCTGAGATTTCCCTCTAAATGGTGGTCTTCTGCCCCTAAAATTTCCTCTTTGATTGTAACTTCCCCCTTGATATTGACTGCTATCTCCTCTACTGTTCTCTTGGTTGGATTCACTTTGGTATCCAAATCCTCTGCCTCTAAAAGGACTTCTTCCTCCTCTCTGCTGTCTTCCTCTACCTCTATTGTTTTGTTCATGCCTTCTCTTTAATTTTTCTTCCACTTTGAGTGCCAATTGGTAGCATTTCTGAACTGTATCTGGATTATGCAGATTTAGGTCTTCTTGGATGTTGAACCTCAATCCATTGAGGTACCTTGCTACCTTCTCTTCCTCACCTTCCTTTACCTTTGTTTTTACACACAGTTTCATGAACTCTTCTGTGTATGAGCTGACATCTAGCTCCTTCTGCTTCAAATTTTGTTTCCTCTTATCTAATTGGATATTATAATCCAATGGAACATAGGCTTCCTTCACTAAAGCCATCACTCTCTTCCATGTTGCAACTCTGTTCTTTCCCTCTTTCACCCTGTCATCTTGGATGAAATTCCACCAAGTCAGTGCAGCCCCTTTCATTTTAGACTGAGCCATCTTCACTCTTTGGTGGTCTAGTATTTCCTCGGTCTCAAAGAAATTATTCAAGGAGTCTATCCAATCCATCACCAAATCAGGTTCCATTTTTCCTACAAACACTGGCAGGTCTATTTTCATATCCATGGTCCTTCTTTCCATGGACTTGAGGGCATTGAGTAAGGGTCTCTGGTCTGCAGAAACCAATATATCTTCCTGCTTTGGGGTCTCCTCTTCATCCCCATCTTCTCGTTCACCAGAGTTTTCTTCCCCTTTCTCCACTCTATCCCTCAACTTCTCTAGTTCTTCTTTCAATGCCTGATTCTGAGCTCTATCTACTCTGCTCTCTACCATGTGCTTTCTTACTAAGGCCATCAACTCAGCGTTGGTCAACTTTGTTGGGTACGTTTTTGATCCTTCTCCTTCTGACATCTTGTCTTCTTCTTCTTCCCAAAGAACACTCCTTCGCTCTGATACCAATTTGATGCAGAGCCTTGCACAAGCGGAAAACACACACTCAAAATGTTAACTCTGTCAATATCGGTAAGAACATACAAATGTCTCACCGAAACCTTCTATGCATCGGCCACACCCTATACCATCAGTTCACTCAAGAATTCTCCCACCGATGCACCACTCACACCGATGACTCATCACTATCACTCAGAGTTCCTACCATCGGCGTAGCTTTCTTCTCATCCTCCGATGATAAGACTCATGCCAATAAACTCTCTATCGGTGATACTTTCAGTTGTCACCCTGATCAGCAAGAACACATACTATCGGCCTCACAATATTATGTTCAACCGATGCTTTTCTTACGCCGATATGTTAAAACCCAAACTCCATCGTCGGCAACACTTTACACTATCGGTAGCCGCTTACAATCTCCAACTGACGCCCCATCTCACGCCGATATACTCTTCATCGGTGACACTTACAGTTGTCACACCGATCGGTGAGAGCTCTACTGTCGACTTAACACAAATTCGTCCACTCGATCGCATAACTCACGCCGATACATACCCTTGACCTGTTGACCATCGGTATGACCTCCGCTATCAGCCACTGCGCCTCGTGTCATCCCGATGCCTTACCTCACACCGATGACAAGCTCCTCATCGCCAAGACATAATTATCGACGAAGACTTCATTCCCTCTGCCGACATCACTTGTCACCCCGAAACCCTTTACGCCAACTCCCTTGTCGGCCAGACTCGCTTCTTCGGCCAGACCTTAATCTTATTCTCCAATGATGATACTCTTGCCGACCACTCAATCTTCAGACTTCCTCCATCGGTGAGACTATATGCTATCGGCTCAACACAATTTCGTCCACCCGATGACTCTTCTCACGCCGATGCCTCTTCCATTTGCCAATGCAGTATATTCACAACTGTCTGGGACATACATTGGGCATATACACACAAGGTGATACCAAGATACAACAGCAATATACACAAAGGAAATACCTTCATACAGTTGCGATATATACAGATACTGTCTGTGACATACCATTGACCTATACACAGGAAATATATTTCCTCAAACAATATACACAAGCGGCGGACCTCCACATGTAATAGGTGTATATACATCAAATGTACAATTAGACATAGATTTCATAATTCCTATTCTGCCATACTTATTGGACAAGAGAAAACAAACAGAAACTAATATACATACTTTGTTCCACAAATTTCACTGAAGTCCACCTGTGAAATGGATTTAATTGAGCATCTCGACCGCAAAAGAATTAAATCTAACACAACAACAATTCTATACAGATAATATACAGAGTAATTTAATGTACAGGGAATTTACACATAATTCAGACTTTTCAAAACACAATTTGCAGACTTTCTATTCCCTCTTTCCAGTTCCTTACATTTTATCAGTTCCAAAACGAAAAATGAAAAAAAGACCCCCTTTCTCGACCATCTCTCCCTGTTTTTGTTAACCCCGTTACCTCTATTTTCAGGATTTTGATCTGTGGGATTTTGAATTAACCAAGATTATTAGCAGAAACCCTAATGAATCCCATGACATCTGTTTTTCTTAAGACAACAAAACTCCTAATGACTAGACACATTGTATAACCCTTCACAACACCCAAGATGTCTAAAATGTAAATTTTGATGTTTACAAACAGGAAATGCCAACAAAAAATGTCACATTAGTTAGTGACATACAAATGCTACCAAGTGACATGAAATTTCTAAACATATGTTAAAACCTTATTCTTCTCCTTCTTGTGCATCTTTATCCTGTTGAAGGGGTGCTCCTGCACCACTTATCCTTTCGCATGGGAGTTGTGACTCCTCAACTTGAATTGTATAATGGCAAAGAAGACCCTACAACTCATATTCATGATTTTAATGCTACATGTTTAGATTTTTCTATGATGATAGGTTGCTAGAGAAACTCTTTGCAAGAACTTTGAAAGACTATGCACTTATGGTTTTTCTTATTGCCATGTGGATCTCTACATTCTTTTGCAAGACTAGCTATGCCTTTGTGCAACACTTCCAAGTTAATATTGGTTTAAAGGTCACATTTACCAAACTTGTCCAATGCAAGTAGGGTACTAATAGAAGAGTTAATTATTATGTTTTAATATTCCAAATCTTATTTGCAAAGATGAACAACCAACCAAATCTTATTGACAACTTAATCCCCACCATTAAGACAATTATTTTTAATTAGTTTGCATCTTTTTCTAATTTATATGTTAGCATAGGGGTATGTTCAACTTAAGCTCTTTGATGCAAATATATTAACATAGGTTCCCCTAGCACACTACACACAATGTCTTCTTACCATAACAAATTTCAATCAAAGAACAATTTTAAGAAGGGTGATGACAATACCCATGAACCTAAACAAAAGTCCTAGTCCAATGTGAATCATGTTGATCAATTTCACAAGGCTTCCAATGTCAATAACATTAATCTTAGAGTGCAAAGAACACTTACAAAGTTAAATGATACCCTTCATGTCATAATGCAAAAAAAATTAGGGGCTAACTTGATCACTTTGCTACATACTTGACCATTGGATACTTCTCACCCTCTACCTTGACACTTTGATGCCAATGCATATTGTAAATTCCATACGGTAGCTAGCCACACTACTAAAAAGAAAAAAAACATCACTCTTAACAAGGTTCAAGATTTGATTGATAATAACAAGATTCAAGTTAAAGGGTTTAATGATGGGGACAACAAATTTGTTGCTCCCCCAATTTAAAATTTGTAAATTTACACTAATCCCTTTCCCCAACATGAGCAAGCAAATAACATGGAAATAGATGAGGAAAAAGAGACTCACAATGATACCTTTCAATATAGATTTAGAATATACAAGGATTGTGTGGGTTTAATTGAAGATCATTTACCACTACATATAATGATTGTGAATGGTAGGACAACTACTAAACAAGCCTTAGTCAACAATGGTTCAAGCCTTAACATATGTAGTGAGGACCTATTGTATCAAATCAACACAAATACATCAAACTTACAAAAAATTGAGGTCACTATAAAAGGTTTTGACAATATTGGACAAGAACTCCTAGGTACAACCACATTACTCTGACACTTGGATTGATTACACTAAATACTCTATGCTATGTGATACTTGGTAGACTAGTGTATGACATTATTTAGGGTATCTAAGGGCAATTTCATCAACTCCCCATTGGTCATTAAATTTAATATATAAAAATGAAGCCTACACAGATAATTCTAATGATTTGATGCATTTAAATTTTGTCAAATGATGATGCCCAATGGTCCCATTGTACCACAAATCACCATGCAAAAACATTTGAGCACATGATGAAAGTAATAAGCAACAAACCAACCATGATTAGAAAGATGATTGGGGTACACTAGACTTTACACCTACATGAATGTGAGTGTATAAACTAAAAGTTAATGATTTTGGCATTGCTCCTCTATAAAATTCCACAAACTAGGTAAGATGCTAAGTCTACACAATCTATCAACAATGCTTGTGTTTGTGATAATGGATCAAAAAAAGATGATACTGAATAGTGATACATCTTTTTAGTCCTTTTCACAACTTCAAAAATAATATGGCCCCAAATTTAAAAGTTTACCATAGGTCCTCATGGACAAGGTGTTCTTGAACCACTGTGACCTAAAGATAATATTGGCAAGGAAGATATTAGTTGCCTCCCTTCAAACATTCTAGAATACACAAAATGTCATCATAAGGAAAATGAACACTCTATGTTCATGGCATCCCTTGAAGAAAAAGGCTTTTAACTACCTTCCTTACATTTGGAAGTAATTTGTTTATCTTTAATTCACACAAATCCTCAAGTTGACACCTTTTAAAACAAAGAGACATTAATTAAATACCTAGATCTATATGTTGTTTTTCTCTCTAACCAGATGTCACAACCGGTGCTTTCTCAATGCCTTGAAGGCACACTCTTATTTTGAAGAGTGTGTCCCTTCTTGTGAAGAACCGTAAATTGCACAAGAGATCCTTGGTAATAGATTATGCAAATATCTCGATTAATGGTGCATGTTGATACAAAGTCGTGAACATCAAACCTTTTTATCTAATGTCTTTTCCTCCTTTTATTTAAGTTGTCCACTTCTCTTTGTGTTGTCCCTCTATGCATTTGGGACCAAGTGTGTTGTCCCCATGAAACTTCATTCATATTGACCAAAAACATAGCTCCCCTTATTTTTTGGCTTATACCTTATTCTCCATTACATTCTCATGGGCGGGCCCTACCTACAAATTAAATTCCTTTTACCATTCGGTGGCCCTTGCCTTCTTTTCTTTCATGGTCCTTGCCTTCATTACCTACAAATTTTTTGTTTACTATCCCTTGGCCCTTGCCTTCTTTTCTTTCATGGTCCTTGCCTTCATTACCTACAAATTTTTTGTTTACTATTCCTCGGCCCTTGCCTTCTTTTTCCATGGTCATTGTCATCACCTTGTACACCATGCTACCTAGCTTCCCCATTATTGCACCCTTCCGTACAAACTAGGTACTTTTTCCTCCCTTAGGAGCAATCAATTTTTTAATAAAAAAAATGTATTGTTACCAAAATATTACATCATGCTACCATTAGCTTGCATGTTCACATCTTATATTACACTCCTTACATTGCTCTTACATGATGATATTTGGCACAGGGCCAGACTTTACATGCATGTTTTCCCTTACTTAGGGGGCAACACTGGGGGCAACCATACCCCAACTATTACTTGATCTATATTGATAAAATCGTATAGATGATATCGAGGGCCATTACATTATTGTGTTTGGAAATTACAACATTACAACATTTTGCTTCTCTCCTCAAATCAAATGCACAATGACATCATGCACTCATTTTGAGGGGGGTATACAATCACACCAATTGGTTCATGTGTATATGTTGTGAGGACCAATAATTTCGAACTCCGCACAACCTTATCCGCCATGGCATCTTGCTCTAGTTTTATTTTTGCACCAATTACTTCAAGAGCACACATTGTTGGGACCTAGAAAAAGTTAAACTCACACCAGCCATATGTATGATAATCCCTCTTACACTAACTTATTCTAATCTATCCAAGATTCCAAGATTCCAATATGCTAACTTTGTGAGGGTCTAACAATTCTGAACTCCACACCAACTGTGTACCATAAACAATAATTCTTACTTTAAAAAATATATATCACATCCTCCAGTCATAACAACTTAACTAAAAGGGCCTTCCAATATAAATATATACCTACCGATCAACGCAGATAAATCAAAAATATAAAAAAAAAAATCAATAGGGCAAAACATATCATATAAAAAAAGAGAGAGACCCACATGGAAGGAGCGATCAAAAGTGATCCACATAACAATACAAGGATATAACACAAACCACAAATCTTAGACCCTATTACAAGCACAATCACTCACTCGAGAATCCATCTATAGATCATTCATACTATCGGAAGTGCTTCCACCACTTGGGTTAAGCCTAAGCTGACAATGTGAATAACCACTAAACGTGCTCACTAAGAAATCAATGTGTTATGCCTAACCGATCACATATTTAGAACAGGTTTAGTTTCCTATAAAACATTATAATCTCTTTTCTTTCTCACAGTTAATTATTCAGCAATGTACAATCTATTTTAAACCCTGTATCTTCATCAGTTGTATCATATGTATAAATCAGGATTCATTAAACCAGTTTCCGAGTTACAACAAAGAACCAGAAAACATAGCTAGCTCGCTTCATCTTGTCTCCAGAGATTGCAGTTCTCTACCTACTTAGCTCATTGGCTACAGTTTCTCTTCAAAGTTACTGGATGCCTAAATATTATCCTTCTTTTTTAAAAACACGGTAAAACCTTAACATGAGATGTTGAATTAAATATAAAATTATTGTTGGAGATAACAGCACATCCACCATCCACGTGCTCTCGTGCTGTCATTAATTTGAAGTGACTGAATTAAATATGTGCTAGTTTTAGTTCTGGGAGTTTGTTGGAGTAGGACTCTAAAAAGTGTAAAATAAGTCAGTTTGTTGTCATGTTTAGATCTATATTTATAAGAGTTTGTTGTGAGTTTGCTGTGCTTCCTTGAATTATATAATGTAATATCATTTGTTTTTGATTAAGGTAAGCGGCTAAACAAGGGAGCCGAACCCTATTACAAAATAACCCACAGGGGAAAAACCCCAAGGGCAGAACAACAGAACAGTCAAAAGGACCAGAGCCAAAAGGCCAAACCAGACGAACCAGAAAAAAACATCTTAACAAGGGGCTGAACCCTTACAAACAAAGCCCCAAGGGCAGAACAACAAGACTGACAGCAACAGCCAAAAGATTTTGAACCAAACAGACGGTCCAGGCAATCCAGAAACAGTAGACTGACAGCACAGGCCCAGAACCCTGGCAAGGAAGCCAAATAACTACACAACACCAGAACCAGACCCAACAAATCTAACACCCGAGACTCTAGGGTGCAGAGCAGCCACAGAACGAGGAAGTCCTCTTTTCTTGCGAAGTACCACAATCCAAGAGGGCTCCGAATCCAATTCAGCAGAACGCGGGGAGAGGGAATCCTCCCCCGCAGCCACCACCACTGAGGACGCAAGACCCACAGTAGCCTCCGCCGCCAAAGAATCCTCGCGCAGAGAATCCGAACCCACAGGAGGCAAAGCCGCCGCAAAAGAACTCGGAGTAGGACTAGCAGTAGAGCCCAGACCAGGGTGAGCAGTAATCATGTCCGTAACTGGCGGAGCAGACAAGTGAGCAGAGGGACGATCGGAAGAATCCAACAGAAGCGAAGTCACTGCAGCAGCCGGCACACCCCCCACAAGAACAACTCCGACAGGGAGCCCACCCTCCTCAGAAGACCCATCCTCCTGAGACGAACTGTCCTCCACAGAAGCATCGATGGTCAAATGATCCGGAAGAGCATCATTCCACCAAGTTGCAGCGCGTGAGGGGACAACTCGAAGCCAAATGTCCAGTAGCAAAACATTTTCTACATCTGAAAGGGATGCCCTCATAATCCAATAATTGTTTCCAGGGCCTATCCCCTACCATCAAAACCACGTCACCATGAAGAGGTTTGGATAAGTCAATGTCCACTAGTATGCAAGCTACCGTAGAATGCCCCATGTAAGAGGTAGTAGAATCAACTTTTAGGAACCGACCAATGGCATTGCCAATGCTCTCATAGCAAGAGTCCTCCCAGAACTGGAGAGGGAGATTGGGGAGACGGACCTAGATGGGTTTGATGTTAAGCGGTTCGGTAAGGGGATTAAAGGACAAAGTCCAGGGTTTGATAGAAAGGGAATGCTCACCCCACAACCAAACCCTGTCGTCGAGCACTACGTCTCGCTGCTCCGAAGAAGCAAAAGTCACAATAAAGAACCCTCTAGCACAAGGAAACAATTCAATCTTACCTTCAACTAACGGCTTCCAAGACTCCATGACCCAATTGTGAAGATTGGGTAGAGAGGGCCAAAAACCATTGAATCTGCATATAACTCTTGTATTGCGGTAGAAGACTTCATTTTCAGTGATCTTCAAGGCACACACCACAACAGGAGACTCCCGGGCGCAAGGAAAAGGCTGAGAACCAAGCTGGGGGCGAGACCTTGCCTTATTGCTAGTCACAACAGCTGAAAAAGACATCCGAGGGCCCCTCGGGGCCCGAAAAACCCCAGCAGACCCATCTAATCCACCATCCCCTGCACCAGGGCCGCAAGTCTTTCCATCAAAATTATTTTCTCCCCCATCTGAGACACCAACGACAGTATCAGCAGGGACGGCATGCTCCGCAGCCCCCTTACCAACCCCAGTAGCTTCTCCGTTAATCGTTGCAGCTTCCTCCCCCGCCTGCAAATTTGAAAACTTCCTCCCGCCTATCGTTTCGACCGTTGCAATCTCCATTCCTTGGTTCTAACTCTACCAAAAATGTTAAATGTGCTTGTGCTATGTAATTTTGTCTCTAATATCATTTGTTGAATAAAACGTACTTCTGCTGTATTTCTTCTGCTATTAATTTTCATAGTTTTTGTTGACTTTTTCCCAGACTGGATGCTTATTCCCAGATTTCCCTACAAGGTAGCCATCAGTGATCAACAAGATCTCTGGGCCAGGGGGTCAACAGTATAGGAGATAGACTCTATATTTTATTTCCTCTTCTTCTTCAGGCTCTGCAAGACCTAGGGGGGTATTCCCTACTCAACATCTATGAGGATATGCATGCAAGGCTGGGATGTTGACAGAAAGCAGATGAGTCCTCCTGTAAGTAGACCAAAACTGAAAGATAAGGGCAAAGGGGCTAGCTTTGGGCCTATTTGCAGTTGTAGACAGAGGACTGAGGTTCCTAAAACTAACTCTAATGTCCTAATGTTGGTTTTAGATTTTGCTTTGGAGTTTAAATGTGGATGCAAAGCTGGATATGGTTATAACACAAAACAAAGCATGATTGGTGCCTATCCAGGGCCTGGAGTCAGTAGACATACACCTGTGAATGATCAGCATGAACAACTAAAACTGGATTTCAAGGGAATATGTGTGATACCTGCCTTACAGGCATCTCCCAATACAAAGTGTTAGGTTATCTCTACTTAAGGTATCCCTACTGCAGTATATCCCTCCCAATGTTCAACCTGAAAACAGTTTAATCTACCCCTTGAGCAGAAGTTAAAAGATCAGACAGTCAACATAGGAATTCTATGCTCTAGAATCTAAACATTACCAAACATCCAGATTCAGAAGAAGAATACATGCAATACTGGAGACAGAATTAACACAACACATGCCAAACAGCATTTCTCATATAAGTTTAATCATGAAATCAGTGGGTTCATGCCAAAAACAAACAACAAGAGATACATAAACTCACAGGTAAGCTGTACAGAGCAACCAGGTCAGCTTGTTATGCATGACAGAGCCAAAATCATCAACTTTCAACAACCCTTTCAAATGAGCAAGACCACCTGCTTATAACAGCCAGGTAGGTGCTCAACAATTAATTACAATGTTGACCAAAATTTCGCCAGATACACAGTATCAGGAAAATGGCGCTCAAACACAACCAGATTGGCGCCCAAACTTGAATGCAGCAGGTAGGGGAGGAGACAGGAAGATTTCTCGAGCCCTGCGCCACTATCCGCTGATTGACACCTCCAGTCGGGTACAAGATCGACCCACGCCATCGCCCATACCTCTGCAACAATCGCCATTAATGGCGCACCAACCCGCGGCCTTGGGAAGATCATCATACAGACTATCGCAAGCATTTCCCGCCGAGATTCATCATCATGATGTTTGAAAATGCAGGATATCAATATCCCACATGCACCCCGCGATGACCTCAATAACACTTTATATACTAGGTCATGAGCATATATCATGTCGGTGCTTTTGCTCCTGACGACACTAGTATATACTTCATCATCATCATCCTCCAGCAGTATGATATCCAGTTGTTCGAAATATCACCCTGACGTCATCATGATATTTGAAATATAACCTTCATGATAATCGGCACAACCTGATCCTTCGGAGGAACATCCTCCTGCTGAGCTTATAACAAAAGTCTGGCCGATGAACATCCTGATGACGTCATCATCATATCCTGCTGACGTCATCATCATATCTGCCTACTGCGCACCTCCTCATATCCGGATGACGTCATCATCATGTTTGCAAATATCAGGAGGTCTCTTCAAGATGATCAGCTGTTAGAAATATGACCCCCGCGGACCTTGATGACGTCATCATCATATTAACATCATCATGATATTCGGAAGACAACCGGATATTTGGAAATATCCTCCTGACGTTCAAACATCAGGTTGCACTGTAGCTCCTCTGTAAGATTGGGGTGATAACTGAATATGATGATGATGCTTGAAAAGATCACCCCCCGGAGATAATGCGCGAAGCCAGCAGGCGGATATCTCCTTGATATCAACATCATCATGATGTTCGAACAAACATATATCCGGGTGATATGAAAATATCACCCCTTCCCTCGGAATATCATGATGCAGATAAGCAGATAAAAAGATATCACCCTGATATACGGATGACGTCAGCATCATCAGGATGAGAAACAAAGAACAAGAAGTGATACAACATCATCAGGATGATATTGACTAAGATCATCCTGACGTCCAAAATATGATGACCCTAGTGAATATCGGGTCGCACTTAGAACTCTTCAACAACATCATCAGGATGATCATAACCAAGATCACCCGATGATAAAAATATCACCCCGGCGAAATATCATGAAGGCGGAAAATATGATGACCTCCACAAGCAGCAGGGTGATAACTGGAAATATCATGATGATGACGACCCTTAGGAAAAAACAAGTTAGGTCGACAACTTAGAGAATAACCCCTTCAAGATATCGGGGCAACATCGTCATCATGTTTGAGCAAGGTGATATTCGGAAGATCACCGGATACTTGAAAAATCACCCCCGCAAGCAACTGAGGGCGCACTGTAGCTCACCAGTATCATCAGGATAATAAGCAAACATCACCCGATAGTTGAAAAATGATGATGACGATGAGAAAAACAAGTCGACGAAGAACATGCTGATGAAGATCATCATCGAAGACAAGATGATGATGACGACCTCCTCCTCAGAAAATATGATGCTGCAGCTGAAAAACGCTGAGGAGGTCCAACACTTAGAAAAATTGGGCAAGAAGATGAAGGCTTCAGATGAAGAAACCTCCTGATCATGACAAATCAACCCCAGGTCAAAATAAGTGCTAACAGTTTTATTAGTAGCAGAGCAAGACTAGGTGTGACTCCATCATAGGAATGTCCAGGAAGATGAGACGAGAGTTTTTTTTAGAGAAAGTAAACATCTTGAGAGTTAATCCTCATAAGATAAGACTAGAGTTTTTTTGTAGAGAAAGTAAACATAGGTGTGGTGTGTAGAAGTGGGATTCATATGTTTTGTACATGGACCAAATCTGATTGTTTCGCTAAAATGCGAATGGATGGAGAGGATTTGCGTGGTAATGGCACTAGTGCAATGCAGATTTATTGTCAATACAAATTCTAAGTTTAGAGGCAGTTAGTGCAAACTCAGAAATGAACATTTTTGCAATTAGTGCAAACGTTTTGAGGTTAAAGAAGGCAAACAGGATCTAAAATATAGAAAACTGGCTTCCACAGTAGATCTTGATCTATGATAAAGTAAAGCAATATTTATTCATTTGAGGAACGAATAGACATCAGTTGCTTTCATCTTTTCTTAAGGTATCATGCAAATTACATTCCATAAAATGAGAAAAATTAATTCAACAATTTATAATTAGAAAGGTAAACTGTAGTTGAACATTGTAATGCATGTGAAGTATTTTAAAAAGAATTATATCCAGAGTTTCTGTACTTCAAAGCTGCTTCACAGTTGGGAAATAGTGATTCTCCATAGAATGATCCAAAACTCAGTTCAAAGGAGCCAAAGGCAATTAACACCTCTTTCTTGTAAACAAATTGGCAATTTCCAAAGTTATGTGTTGAGAGAGAAGACACATTGTGTTTTTCAAGTGAATATCAGTTCTCCTCCTTCTCTAAGGTAGTGTGAATCAGAAACTAAATATGGAAGTGCCCATTCACTAAGAAGCACAAAATTGCTTGTCAGTGATTCATTTATATCTTTCAAACACCCATCTATGCAATAAATTTCTTTGGCTTCCCCAAATTTTGAACTGAAAGTACATTGGTTTTCCAGGAAAAAAGATATTCCGCTGCCCAAGTGAGGTTGAAGGTCACCCTACCCAACAGAAGGCAGTATGGGGGTCATTAATGAGCCTAATTGTACTTTCTAGAGGTTGATAAAGATTCAGGATGAGTTTTTAAAATCGTAACTCTCAATCCAAAAGCCATTATTTCATATTTAATTTGATTGAAATCATATCACCTCGAAATTTAAAATAACTCTATCACCCGATATTAGACACATTTGAAACTTTCCAAACACAGTGAACACTTTTAGCCAAACCAAAAAATTAACTTCACAAAGAACAAAATGGAAAACAGAATGGAAAATAATTGAGTAAGAATAAGGTTAAGGGGTAGAAAGAGTTCTCAGATAAAGCTACAGAAACTCTTTCCATCCTGGCAATGAAACCACTACAGAATCTTTCCATTCTCATTTTACTTCATTGCTCCTAACCCACACATTTTAAATTATAAATCCAAAAACACAATTTAAAAATGGGCATCATGTCTCAATGGTGTGGCATGATGGAAATTCTGCCACAAAATACCCATTCTAACATTTTTCATCATCTGCCCTCAAAATCAATAAAAGGATTTCAATTAACACTAACAGAAAAATGACAGTCACAATAATTTGCAAACAAAAGAAAATCTTAAATTGAAATCAAGAAAAGATAATTTGTATGAAGTATACAAAGGAAAAACTCATTTCGTAGATTTCAACTAAACATTCTAAACAATATCTCATTTCCAATATCAATTCTCTGATCTCTGTAGCAACAGATACAATCAAATCAATCTCTGAGATCTGCAGATGTGAATATTTTTAGATTGGGGATACTTCAATGAAAAGTCAGTTGAAATCAATGGGACTTTGGAGACAAAGTCTTTTCTATGACTTAGTAAGCCATCTCTACTTAATTATTTTTTTTCTATTGTTGCTATAACAGGAAAACCTCAGACAAAGAAGTGCCGCACTGGAGCATGTAAGGAATTTCTGTAGCATGATAGCCCTTGTTTCTGCTTGGTGATTATTTAACTTCACTTTTAGCATCCTAGCCAAAGATAAATAATCACTTGGATGTCTTAAGTATTCAATCTTAGCTTTGCATTCATTGTATACTTTTGCAACTCCATTACTTGTGACTGGATACAGTTCTTCCCATCATTAATCCAACCTCACAATACTGTTCATGCTTTACACTCCCCCTTCACAAAAGGCAAGAAGTGAAGAGTGCCTGTAACTCTTTCATCATGAACTATAGATTTGTGCAATACATCAGAGACGCAAATAACAAGCTTGGGAGAGCTAGTTCTCATTTTGATTCACCTCAGTTTAATCCCTCTGATGCCCCAACCTTCCATAAATTAATATCAGAAAATTTCAGGAGTCTAAATAGATCATAATCTATAGATCTCTGTAATAACCACCTTGGTTACTATTTTTTTTTTTCACATCAAATACTATTTAATTGATCAAGCATCTTCTATCTGATTTAAAAGAGCTAGTTCATAGATTTACCAACCATGGCCATGGCAACAACTTTGTGCAACAACTCATATACTCGCACTAGGATATGGTAAGCCTCCAATGTGAGGGTCATTCATAATGGCCCTGCCTACATATCCCTTCGTGGGAATCAGAGGCTCCGTAGTTCGTGTTGATGATTGTTTTTGGACAAGTCAACCATTAGAGTGAAATACAAAGTATCTGACTCCCTCTTGAGCAAAGCCTCTCGAATGCTGAACGAAGTGATCAAACAAGATGACTCCAAGGTTCCTTTCTTATGATTTTGTAAGAGATAGCTCAGTGACTAAGTATGATTATGCTGATAAACACAAAGGGACTCACGCAATTGTTCGACAAGTTGTTGATTCAATGAAGGAGAAGATAAACACTGGAATATCTAAGTACTACAACTTATGACGTATGATATTGCGATGATGTTCTTGATCCTAATCCTAACCAAATGGATAAAAAAGAACAAAAGATGAAAGGTTCAGTAATACTAATCTAATTCTAGATGCAAGGATAATTATTGCTTAGGTGAAATCAAACCAGATCTTGCTTCGCCAAGTTAGACAACTACACAAGATTGATGCAATCTTCTAAGGTCTTACAAGATGTTTAAATCGCTTATGCTCATGAAAGATTCAACAAACATAAAAATCAAATTGAAGTTTAGTTTTGTTCAAACTAACCATACACTGCAATTTGCATGCCACAAACTACAAATGGTGTGAACTTATAGATTTCACCACAAACAACAATGAAGCCTTCCACCAACTAACATAAACTTAAAGAAAACTTAATCTAACTTATTATGCGCTTGAAAATCTAAACCATGCAACACTTCGAAACATATATATAGAGTCACCAAAACAATGAATCTTATATTATTTCAGAGAGCCTTTTGCAACAATTCCAGAGTCTTCAATCGTACAAATGAGAGCAAGAGGAGCCCTTTTATAGACCTCAAAATAAACGAAAGGTCAAGATCGATCGGCTAAGCCAACGGACCAGATCATGCCACATCACAAGTAATTATAACAAACTCCTATTTTATTAAATGAAAGAGGCTATCTTTAGTAAATAAAGGAGGCAATGAAGGCATGCCTTCCCAAGAAGATAAAAATGACACGTCATCAGCCTATGAGGAGTCTCCATGTGAATATCCATCACTAGAAGCTTGACATTCAATGAACCTAGACACTATCTGCTTGACATCATCCAAAGGTACACTTGGCATATTTTGAATGGTTCCTTCAGCTTCAAGTACATCATCTGAATAGAAGCCAAGTGTCTTCTCCCAATCAGTCATCCTTGTCTTGTTGGCACCAAGGTGGACAGCAAGTGAGAAAATACTATCAAGCTTCTCATTAGACACATCATCTTCTTGGAAATAGAAAGCTTGAATTTGTTCTTTTATATTATCAAGAGTCATCTCTCCAAATGGATTACATATTTTCATCAAGGAGGCATGTATTCCATCTTGAATCCTTTGAAGTACACTTCTTACTCTTGACATATCTGTTTCTATTTTATCCAGCAATTGTTCTTTGATGCGAAAGCCATAATACCAAGAAGAGAAGTCATATGTCTTATTTTCTTCAATCACTTCAACATGTATCAAATCATCAACTGAAGTCTCCATCAAGCTCTTTAAGTGTGACATGTATTGTTCCTTGATGTCTTTGAATTCAGCACAAACTGTCATCAATGCAAGTACCCTTCCTTTGAGATCAGCAATCTTATCACATACTTGCATGATATCTTCCAAGTGTTTGTATGTAGCTTCCTTTGATCTTTTCATCCAATCCCTCATTCTGTGAGATGAGGACTTCAACTCCTCAAGATGTTCAATAGTTTCAGGAGGAAGAAGAGATGGAGGTGTAGAAGCCTTGTCCTGTTGACAAATAGGATGAACCAAGTGTTGAATATACTGCTCTAAGGCCTGACACCTTTGCTCAGCTTTAATTCTACCTTCTGTTTCTTGCCTTATGACAGCTCGAGCATTGTCAATTGAATCCTGAAGTTCTTCTTCTACTTGCATTCCAGTCAATGGACCCAAATCGATTGTATCGATATCATAATCATCAGGTGTTATATCTTTTACATTCTTCTCAAGCATTGGAACTGCTACATGAACTTTCCTTATACCTGTTTCATCTTTAGTGATCTTTGAAAGGATAGTGGCCTTCTTCTTAAGTTTTTCATTAGACATATCTAGAAGTAACTCATCAACTAGAAGAGGACATTTCTCAACTTCATAATTTTCCCTGATTCTTTCTTGCAGCCACTCTGGCAATGATGAAAGATCTTGTAACTGTTGTAATTGCTTTCCTTGTGCAGGCAATGACTCCTCTTCAGCTTCATCCTTGTCTTCGGTGTTAGCTTCATCAATGATCTCAGTATCATGCAGACTCGAAGGCACTTCTTCAACTAGAGTTTCTGGAACTGCATTCTCAACATGTACCATTATGTCTTGATTCAGTGGAGTATCACCTGGTTGTCTGGAAGAAGCAGTTTCAATACTTATCCTTTTCTTCTTTTTATTGGATTCTCCCTGTGCAGTTTCAAGTTGTTTTTTTTCTTTACTTGACCTGAATCTCTTTCATTTTCTCTGCTTTGTGAATCTTTGCTAGGTGTATTGTGTTGTTCTTGCTGATCAACTTCTCCCATTTTAATATAGGTGAGTTTCTTTCCCTCATCAAGCGATGCTTGTACTTGCTCCTTTATTTGCTCTTCAGTGATAACAATGATAGGTTTTATCAACCCTTCATCATCAATTCTTTCTTTATCAGCCCAATTGACATCATAAGAAAGGTTCCGGATCTTATTGTATTCATCACCTAGAAGAGTTCTTTCACTACCTAACTAATCAAGAATCCTTAGTACCTTAGTAGCTCTCACTAGATCCCACTTCAACCTTGAACACTTTTGCATCTTGATATCATCATCATCTATAGCGTCAGCCCAATGGTCTTCCAATTGTTCAACATGTCTGTAGGAAGAATATGACTTCTTAATGGCTCCATGTGGATCAAAGTTTTCTCTCCTTGAATCATGTGGATGTAGATGATATGCTTGAAGTTCAATTTCCGAATGCTCAGCTGCTTGAAGTGATGGACAGGAGTAAAATCTGCCTAGCTGGAGAGGAAACTGAACTCTGGCTTTCTTTTTTGCCCTTTGCATCTTATGAAACTCTAGCAACTGTCTTGAAACCTCTAGTAACACCATCCTGTTGGTAGGATATCTAGGCAATCTGTATGGAAAGGATGTAAAACCCTGAATCCTGATATATGTGAACCTATCATATTGGATCTAATACCTTCCATACTATTTGATGAAGTTTCTAGCAGCACCTGTTAATCTTCTATGTGGTTCACCTCGCAACTTTCTCACTATATGCATGGCAAACGCATCATTGAACCTTTTGTAGTGATTGATGTTCTTCAAATGAAGCTGAGGATAACCCTGATGTACAAGAATTTGTCCAAGCTTTGTACCTACTTCTCTTTTAGCTGTTAGTGCCTTATAAACAACATTTCTTGCTAGGATGTAAACAAGATATCAAGTCATGAAGAAGGACTTCGTTTCATCAAACCTCTCAAACTGCTCATCAAGGCAATGGCTTATAAGGCCAGCCCAATCAACCATCTTATTCTTTGTAAACACATGATCAAAATAGGTATACATCGATCCTTCAAAAGTAGATGATTGAGGCCTACCTGTTACTCGATTCAAGAACATGATGAAGTAACTTATCTCTTGTTTGAAGTCTGCCTTATGATACTTGGGATCTTCAGAGTTATATATCTTGATTGATGGATCAGTCATCCACTTCTTTCTCACCTCTTGCATGTAGTGCTTGGAGTTGCCTTCAAAAGTACATTGAGCAGTTGTAGGACAGATAAAGACTCCCCTCTGGCTTGGGATGTTGAAGATCTCCTGGATGGCTTCCCTCTGCAGATAGGCGAGAACAGTCTCGTCTTTGGCTATAATCTGTCTCTTCTGTTTATCATAATGCTGATCACATTCCAACACTAACTCAGTGCTAGGCAATGTAGGTGGGAAGCATGCTGCTTGAATAATCCCACTCTTGGCGATAGCTTTGATGTCTTCATTCCTTGTGATGGTGAGCAAGAGATCCTTCACCTCCTCAAGGTTGACGTGTCCCATATTGGTGTCTCCCACATTCTTCCAATGAGTTTCAATCTTCGAATTAGGTATGTTGGACTTGGCATCCATCTTGATCATCACTTGCCTTTCTTTGGCCGTCATGCCCATTTACCTTGTATCAATTTCTGACTTAGAAAAAACGCAGATTTATGAATTTAATAGTGAAATCAGCCTCAAAATGACAAAATTAGAGGTAAAATCTGCTAAAATCAGTCCTTTAAATTATAATTCTGTTTTCAAAATCTGCTTTTCTCCAGAAATTTCGCTGCTCTTTGGTCAAATTCGCTACCCTATAAGAAATTTGCTGCTCCTATTTGCAATGTGAACTATGTTAAAATGGCAAAGGGGCGCCCTTCTTATATAGTCAACTCGCCCATACTAAATGCTGGTTGGCCAGCTAGGAGGTCAGCATTTAGTGCATTTAATAATTTTTTTTTTTTTTTAAATTTGAAATCCTTTAGGCGCCAAAATAAAGTTGCTTATGAGGAGATTTGCACCTACTTTCTTTAGAGTCATTTCTTGCTTTCTTTCAAGGTTCAAGGCTTTCTAATAGCAGTTTTAGTCAAGGTGCCACTATTTAAAGTGCTTTGAAACCTATTCTCCTCAAGGCGCCAATTCTTGATCATCAGTTGACTATCATCTTCAATCTGGGCGCTAAAATTTGAGATAGTTTATAGGAAAATGTGCCTAAAATCTTTGGCTTACTTTGGCACTTGAACAACTTCAAACACTTGCTAACAACTCCAAAGACTCTATTCCCCTTTAGGCGCTCATTGAGGATTACAGAGAGACAAACTTGCCTTACTTTCCACCAAGGCGCCAAAATGAGACTACTTTGAAGGTAAAGGGCGCCTTTACTTCTCTGAGTCTAATTCTTGATGTTTAATGGTTTCATTTCCTATTTAAACCCATAAGAGACATCCTTACCTTTAGGCGCCATTTTCCACTGACTTAGAACTCCCTTCACACTAAGGCACCAAAAACAGTAAGGAATGGCGCCTAGGCTAAACTTGGTGGCTTTGGGTTGAATTTTGTGCCTAAGGTTCTTGATAGGTTGTTAACACTTCAAACGATTTCAACTTATGTTTAGATTTCATTGTGACTTCAATCTCCCTTCTAGGCACAAATTTGATAGTTTGAAACATTCACCTCATGCTTTAGGCGCCAATGTGGGTTACTGATGGAAAATGCGCCTAGAAGACTTGATGACTTGATACTTGCAGAGGAGTAAAGGGCACCTAGGATAATCTAGTTCAATTTAGAGGCTAATTCTTGGCATTTAAAGGTTTCATTTCATGTTTGAGCTCTCAGGAAGCTTCCCTACCTCAAGGCGCTAAAATTCATGATTTCAAACTTGTTTCATTGTTTAGGCGCTAATTGTTGTTGTTTTGGTATTAAAAGAGCGCCTAGTTTATTCACTTCACAATATCCACATCAAGGCGCTTTAGAAAAGGCTTTAGAGGTGGAGGAATGCGCCCAAACCTCCATGTCTTACACTTGGCTTATCTTTGCAAGAGATCCTTCAATTGAGCATTGGATCATCAACCTCACAACGTTCAATCTCCAAGACGCCTAAAAGAGAAAATTAGGATGCAAGTGGGCGCCTAGATTTTTTAAACCTTCAATCAATCTTCTTAGACATGCCCTACTCCTTGAAGGCGCATTTGTGGACTTACATACTCATTCTAGCCTATTCCAAGAACTTGTGATTAAAAGGAGCGCCTTAAGACTTGATTTCTCCTCTCAGAGCACCCAACGGTTATCAATCTTTCAAACAAGGGCGCCAATGAAGGGGGTATGTACTTGAGGGCAAGGAATGCCAAAATTGATGAGAAATCTTATGAAAGGCGCCTCATTTCTCTAGGCGCTATTTTGAGGATCTCCCAAACCCTGTAAGGCGCTAACTCAATTTTGCTTATCCTTTGCCATTTTAAAGACTCTTTAATACTCACTTACCCCAGATGCTTTCGACACCAGGACACCAGAATTTGGATGGATGGAACAAGAGGATGCACCTTACATGTTTGAATGAATACCCTCTCCAAGCTGGGCGCCAAAATAGGGTGATTTGAAGCATGAAGGACACCTAAACTCCTTTTATTCTTTCCTTGTTCAATTTTCAATTCTTGAAGTCTTTTATGCTATATTCAATCTCTCAGGAGACCTTCTTGCTTTTGGGCGCTCATCCAGGTGATTGAAACTCATTTGATTGTTAGGCGCCATCTAAGGTCCTCTTGGGCGCTTAAACTCTTCTTATGCCACACTACTCCCAAGGCGCATTTTGAGGCTTTATCCATCTTGATGACCCAAGAGGATTGTTATCACTTAAGGCGCTATCTTCTAGAGTTTAAAATATCCATTCTATGTTAAGACGCAATTTTGGAGTTACTTTAACAAAAACTAGCGCCTAAACTACTTTGGTCTCAAACTAGGTCAATTAGAAGTCTTCCATCATCTGGGCGCCTAACACTTGTAACTTCAAATATGTCATTTCTATGATTTCAAACACTATTTCACACCCTTATGGAAGTACTTTACCCTTAGGCGCTATTCATCAGGGACTTAGACTTCATCTTACATCAAGGCGCAAATGTGGAGAGGAGTAACAAGGAATGGGCGCCCAGGCTTCCCTACCTCAATTGAAGGCGTAATTTGGTGATCATTTGGATATGAAAAGGGCGCCTAAGTTTTAAATCATTCCTTTGTCAAACCTTTTTGATGTTTAAGGCTTCTTACGTCAATTCTAGTCAAGGCGCCATCCTCTGGAGTGTTTGAAAGTTGATCTCTTCTAGGTGCACATTGAAGTCTCAACTAAAGGCGCTGGTTTGGATCTCTGCAGATGAGAAAATGCACCCAAGGTCTTCAAGCAAATTCGCGTCTAGAAATGTAAGTCGCCAAGGTAAGGTATATTGAAAAAAATATTTAAGTATAAGTTTAGAGATTGAATTTCTTATACTTTAAATATTTTTTTCGATATACCTTTCAAGATGTTTGAGATAGGTCTTAGATCTACTGGATTTAACCTGTAGATTATAGAATTTGGAGGATCTACCAGATTTCAGACCCAGTCAATTTTTCAAAATTTTCAGGATTTCAGACTACCAGACTTGGTCATTTTCAGGATCTCAAACATCAGGATCAGGTCATCAGGGGACTATAAGACTCCAACATTACTGACTTCATCATGAAATAAACGAAAAACATTATCAAAATCTCAATGCAAAGCATCAGAGCTCAAAAAAAAGGGGGTCCCCATTTCCAATGGGGTGATGCGTGATTTGGTCACAACAGTTCGTACACCACAATAGAGAGAATTCATCCTCTCCTCTGATATGAGATCTCTAATCTCAATTTTAAATTGCAACCATTCGTTGATCTTATGATTCTAAATCTGTCCATACACAGAAGTAGGATAGCAATGCATTCCAAACAAATGTTAGTCCAATGCCAACATTAGTGTACAAGCACACACAAAACCACATAGTGACTAGCTCATATAGACATCCCATGTTCACACATAGTGATTTGATCAAACATACATCAATATAGACAATGTGATAACTTAGGCATGCGTCACATATACATAGTGTGACTAAATCATGCATGCAACATACGTACACAATATAATTAGTTTACACATACATCACATATACGCAATTTTTGTCACATATACACATAGTGACTAATTCACACACACACATCAAATATACACAATGTGACTAACTCACGCATGTACCACACCTACATAGTGTGATTGCCTCATACGCACATCATAGGTACACATAGTGACTAGCTAGCAAAAGGGAATGGTTGCCACCCTACTACAAGCATCTTTCCCTTTACCTAGTTCACTAACCCATAAGCCCTCGTTAAATCCCAGCTAGAAAAAGGAATGTTGGTGCATCTTGTGCTACGTCGTGGGTCCCATCCTTTTCTTGGCTCACTGCCAACTGTGATGACAAGCAAGCATCCCATACTACTTGCGGACATCACCAGCTAAGATGTAATTGTAACAATATACAATACATGAGGCCGTTAATAAGATTTTCGTAACCCACTAAGCATCTGAGTCATCTTATAACTGGATAAACACAATCATAGTATCTTATGATTTTACCTCAACTAAGACTAGTGCTTGTACTATTTTTCACTTGGCTAATTTAACAACTAGAACCTTGAGAACCATACCTCAAGCAAAAACAACATAGGAAGCACACACAATCATTCTAATACCCCAATGCCAATTACTAAACTCCTAAGATGGGTAGCTACTGGCATCCATCCCCCGCATACCACTGGCAAAAGCCAGACTAGTACAGGCATTTGTCACCTGCATGCCACTCGTGAAAGCCTATCTAAACCCTATGAAATCAGGTAGCTCCTGGTATCTATCACTTGCATGCTACTAGTGAAAGCCTGCTAATCCCTATGATATAACTGAATACTTCTTTAAGCAAAGCACACTCCCTAACTCTTGTCAAGCTGGAGCAACAATAAGTTTATCTTTGATGTGGGTAATAGGATTTATAATTTCAGTGATCACCAAGGAAGGAGCGGAACAAGCTACATTCTAGGAGGTATTACATTCCTCCTATCTATGCCCTCGTAGAGCTCTTACTCCAACCGTCATGTGATGCCAAGAATTTAGCTCCTATATTGATCTTGGTTCAGCATTCTGACATTTAAAAGGTATAAGGACATTGATCTAAAACATATTGTCCTAAGAGTTTACACCTTAAAATAGTTAATCATGTTACAATTACCATATAGGAATCCACAAACCTTTACACATGGTCTTATAGGTCTTGGGGTCAAAATTACTAACATGCAAATAACACATTGAACCCACATGAGCCGGGCCACATATACATAACAAAATAACTCATAGAGAAATCTCAAAGACCATTCACATCATTCCAATGTTACATGAATACACGATATTTATTAGACATAAATTCAACCCACGCTAGTAATATTATACAACATTCTATTTTTGAGTATATAACATTTACATGTTAACAATCATAAAACTTAATATACAATTACCCACCAAACATATATAAAGCTAAACATCATACCATGTTTGGTAATACTTATTGTTATTGGCCCACATTCGACATAGGCAATCATAAGGAATTCCATCCTGACTCAACATAAATCTAGGCACATATTAAGAGTTGTTCACACCATCAGATCATAATGGCTTAATTCAACATCATCATTAAAATGCAAGGTTAGCAGATTTCCATAACTCATTCATAACCATGTCATGGCCAAGTTTATCATGCCCTTATTTCTTAGAAGAAAAGACCTCTCCAGGGTTTTGAGGCTAACATATACCTTCCTATACTTGTTATTGAGCCCAGACATAATGCCATAGTGTTCAACAGACTCAACTTTAATAATTATAGTTAGACAAGTCCAAAGGCACTCTTATACATTCAACTTGGAGATGAACCACAGTAACAGTGGCTCTAAAAGTTCATCCAAGCTTGGAGCAGATTGTGGAAGCCAAACTCCTCAAACCTCAGAGTAGATAAGCTTGATGATAATGATGTGCCTTTTATCGGCTCAGGCCTATATAGTTAGGACATATTAATTGGAAGGTGAGTTCACAGCCATCTAATGCAATTTCAGCCTCAAACTGAAATGCACTAAAGAGGGAAGATTGATCAAGTTTCGGAATACCCCAAACCTCAAAACAATACCCTGAACCCCTTCCCTACGGATTTGGGGTCTAGGGGCATCCTTCGCCCAAGAACTACCTCGCTTCCAAACGGGATCAAAGTCACATGTATTCTCCTCACCTTAATCTCTCAAGGAACGTAAACATAGTTTCCTATACTCAAGGTTACCTAACCACTCAAGTATCTTTCCTCTTGGAAGTGAAATAGAAGGAATACTATAAGAGCAAGATCATGAAAGGGTTTAAGACCATATAGTGTAATAGGTCATTGTTTATTGATACCCACTCCAAAACAGAGCCACAACTTGAAAAGTTTATTGATTAATAACCAAACTCCAAATTCCTAGAATACTATTTCATTACCAGAATAAAATATTATCAATAGAAATAGAATCAAGTCCTATGCAACTTATAAACCAACTATATCATTACTAAATGCAATTGCCATGTGTCAATCTACAACTCTTTCAGTCATCTAATAGCCTACCGTAGAGATTATTGTTTTCAATGACATTTTGAGTACAACACTAATAAGTTAGAGGTCATGATTCTACCTTATTGCTAGCCATTTTACGATTTAATCCAGGGGTGCTAGGGCTGCAATGGATGTAATCAAGGTCTTATCACCATGGCTTACTTTATGGAACCATTCCCTAACTATGTCAATCTTTTAGTGATATATGGACTATATCGTGTTAGTAGGCATGAGAAACATTTACTTTTCACCATGCACTGTCAAGTATTATTATTCATACCCATACAAAGATGTAGTCTTTAACATACATCTTATAGATACTAATGATTCTTATATGTAATCTATTACACAAGATCACCAACAGATGGTACCATTTAATTTCTAATTCATATAGTAATAAAGAGTCATAGTCAAACTAGTAGTTGGGGAAGACAACCATTATATATTGACTTAAATCCTTGGCTATTAAATATAACCTATACCTTCAATGTACCCAGAACACTAGTCAGTTAAATTTTGATAACCCATATAACCAATATGGGAACTTGCTTGAGTAAGATAATAAGTAATTTTTTTACCTATAGCTAGTAATACTACCCTAGTTTATAAAATAGTATGGCCATAGAATAACACTATGTAATAGAGACTCAACGTGCAAGATTAAAGGACAATGTAGGAGTTATTAACCTCAACTTACAAGTTTTCTTAATCTCTCAAACAAATCTTTCAACAATAGAATTATTAGGCTCAAATCATTTCCATGACAATGAAATGATGTAAAGAAGCCATTTAGGTTTAAGCTAAGAATTTGTCAAAAAGTGGAATCATTCTCGTGTTGGAGAGTTGTTTGACGAAATGTTTTCAAGACAAAATGCAACCAATGTCATGTCAAAATAGCTGGATCAAAACAACAAACTCCAACACTTGTAAATTGATATACAAACACAAAAATGCTAGTCCAAACAGAATTCAAAATGTCCCTCCCAACCATATCATTTAAAATCCCCATTCCAAGTAAATGTAGCAACCAAACCGCAAGAAGATATGACATCCATTTATGCACTAAATATTGGCACCAAAATTTATATAGGATAAAACCCATGTAATATGTATTTGCATCATAACCACTGTGATACATGTGGGAAACGTTCAACAAACTGTCTTAAACAAATTTGCAGCATGCATACACTTGTGGTAGAGTTGTGACAAGTATTTGACAAAATGCTTGGCAAACATCATAGTTTGAAATCATTTGAGAGAGGTAGTTTGAGCATAAATTCTTCTTATATTATATTCTGCACATAACTTATTTTGTGAAGGCTATGGAATGTGAAATGGCCTTTGCAATTACAACGTCTGAGAGAAATCCATTTTCAATTATGCTTTGATAGGCATCTATACCCTTGTAGCCAGCTTCAATTTGAGCACAAGTAGCAGGGTGCCTGTTTGTATTTAATTAAAAGTATTCCTTTTTAGCAAACCCATTCTGAACACCTCTGGCCACCGGGGCATTCCCTGGGGCCACATTTTTTTAAGGCATTTGGTCAAGCAGCTCACGTGCCATGTCTAGATCGCCACCTTTTGCATTCCTATTTACCACACTAGTGATGGAAAGAGAGAGAGATTGCTATTTTGCAGTCTGAACCAATCACCTAATACTCCTGCATTTTTTGTTTAAACTTATACCTACCCATCCCACAACCAGCTTGGGAAGTCAACAACACTTGCTACAAGTTTAAAGAGTATCATGGACAGAAAATATGCCAGATCGAAAGAAATAAAAAATATACATTAAGATAATACCAATCTTTTCTTGCAACAGGGATCTGATTAGTTGGTTTTTTCTTGTTGACAGGGTTGCTGCAGTCAGTCCCCATGCCCTGCAATCTCCTGCCTTTTCCTTGTTGCATCCCTTCTGAGTCTACCCCTCACGACCTGGCTTCTTTTCCCTTTTCTTTAATGGCACAAAACCCCATTATTACCTTCCTTCCAGCATGCCAATCTTCCGTCGGTTCTTGTGAGCATGATGAATGAGGAGAGGGGGATGCCATTCCTCCATCTATGCCGTGCAAGCAGCCCCTCTCCCTGGTCACCAAACTTCTGCTAAAACAATTTATGCATTGATGGATGTCCATACCGTGTTCCATAGCTCTCAACCAAACTTTTGTCCATCCCATTTACTTGTTAAATGTCACTCATACTTGCCCATCAATTTGTCTGCCTGCTGTAAGAAATGGTCTTCATCCACATTTAATTTTTCCTGTTCCAATATGGCAGTTGGTAAATTTGCCATCATCTCTCTTTTCATTTTCTTTTTCTTTAATTTTTGTCGTGCAGTCCAACGTGTAAGCTCTGCCTTCCATGGGATGTGACAATCTCTTGCTACATTTGTTCAAAGTGACAATGCAATGCCCCTCAGGCATCACCTCTGGGTTAGGCAGAGCAAATACTGCATAGCCAATATAAATAAGGTTAAAGCCTGAATTATGATAATCAGAATGGAGTTTTGGGCCACCCTATTCAGAAGTTTCTTAGAAAAGATGGACATCACAGCTGCAAAAGCTTCCAGTTGTATCCACACTTTAGAAGAAGGAATACCTAGTACACTATTCTGAATGATCTTTGAAAGAACTCTTGAAAGCCATTCGATCATCTTAAAAAGAATACAATGTCTAGAAACCCAATAAAGTTTGACAAAGGGGTCCGTTACAATCTTGAGAACCAATCATAAAATTATGTTCAGATTTTCCAGAATTGATGCTCACATGTGGCCTATCAAAATCCTGCAAAACCATTCAATGACAAAAGATGGAACATGCTGCATATGTATTCTTAGAGAACAAAAGCAGCAGCATTCTATTATGCCACCCTTTTGACTTGAGCATGTTCTCCAAATAATTCCTTCCAAATGTTTTTTATAGATGCCTTGTGATGGTAGTACGATCTATAAGGCTGCCCAGGTTCCATGACAAACATACTAAATTGAGTACATGATAACTATGCTTACTCTTCTTCAGAGAACTGATTTCACAAACCAGATATCATACAGAGCCCTGCTTTGAAGAGAAGACTAAAAAACTAGCATCACCAATAATCCCCACAAGAACACAATCCATCCTTGAAATGATGGAAGCGATTGGCATCTCTCACAACAATCTCACGTTCAACAATCTTGGAGATGAATTTAATAGCTGTGTGACAGTCACCACACACTCGGAGATTTTTTATTATTCGGATTGTTGTCCCATTAGGAGTGCTCATCAGACCAAATGCAATGGCCAACTTTTCACTATGGTTAGATAGAGAATGCTCCTTCTGCTCGTCCTCCACATCATGCAGGACAAAATTTGTGTTAGGCACATAACCTGCCTGCCTCATCTGTACTACTAGTCTATCCAATGTAGCATATATTTCCAGCGCTTGTGGATGTGATGCATCATCTGCCAAGAATGCATGTACTCTGCTCTTGACCTCAGTCCAGCTGCATCCTGGTTCCTTTTTCACTCCCTTGTCTTTCATAGTTTTTCTCACCTTAGCTGCTTCTTGCCACCTTCCAGCAGCAGCAAACATATTGGCCAGAAGTACATATGTTGCAGTATTTCGTGGTTCCATATTAAAAAGGTGTTCTGCCGCACGCATTCCTAGAATCATATTGCCATGGGTTCTACAAGCCCCAAGCAAGGCCTCCCAAACCCCAGAATCAGGTTCTAATGGCATTTTATTAATTAAGTTTTCTGCCTCATCCAAGCACCCAGCACGTCCAAGAAGGTCAATCATGTGGGCATAATGGTCTGTTCCAGGGGAAACTCCATGAACTTGACTCATGGAATCAAAGTATTTCCATCCTTCTTCCACTAAACCTGCATGGCTGCAGGCTGATAGAACACAAAGGAAGGTGATTCGATCAGGCCTTATACCTGTTGATAGCATTTGTTCAAAGAGTTGTAATGCCTTATTACCATGTCCATGCTGGGCATATCCTGCAATCATTGCATTCCATGAGATGGCATCTAACTCAGGCATTGTTTCAAATACTCGGTACGCTCCTTCTATAAGCCCACATCTAGCATACATGGTAACAAGAGCATTTCCTACAGAGATAGACGATTCAAAACCAGTCTGAATGAGTTGGGCATGAACCTGCTTTCCATGCTCCAGGGCAGCTAGACTTGAGCAAGCACTAAGAACACCAGCAAAGGTGAAATGATTGGGCTTCACTTCTCCATGTTTCATTTGACAAAACAATTTTGAAGACAGCTCACCATTGCCGTATTGTGCATATCCCGCTATCATTAAAGTCCAAGACAAGGCACTACGCTCTGGCATTTTATCAAATAATTTTTGTGCTTCCTCTAGCATACCCTGATTGACATAACCTGTTATTATTACATTCCAAGAAACCACATCTGGGTTGGAGATTTTGTCAAATATGTAGCGTGCATTGCTTATGTTGCCACATTTGGCATAAAAGGAACAAAGACCATTTTCAATAGATACACGGGACTCTAATTCAGTTTTGGCAATGTAGGCATGGATTTGCTTGCCACATTCCACAGCTGAAAGGTTTGCACATGCACTTATCACACTTGTGTATGTGAAATAGTCCAGCTTTAGGCCTGCCTGATACATCTCCCTAAAAAGGTTTAATGCATCCTGATTGTTGCCCTGTTGAGCATAACCTGCTATCATTGTATTCCATGCAACCTCATACTGTTCTGGTGCATTGTCAAACACCAAGCGAGCGCTTTCTATATCACCACATTTGACATAGCCAGAAATCAGGGTAGCCCAGGAGACCATATCTCGGTCTGGCATTTTGTCAAACACTTGGCGTGCATCCACAACACAGAAACATTTACCATACATATCAACAAGGGCATTGGCTACAGAAGTGCAGGACTCTACTCCTAATCTAATAACTTTAGCATGGACCTGGCTGCCCAGCAACTCATTTGCCACACTAGTGCATACTGCAATAACCCCAGTGAACGTATAGCGGTCTGGCTTGAAACCCATCCGTTGCATTTGGCAAAACAGTTGTAAGACCTCATCCCCGTGGCCATGATGTGCATACCCTGAAATCAGTGCATTCCAAGCAACCACGTCTCGTTCAGGCATTTCTTCAAACACTTGGCGTGCACGCTCTATCTCCCCGCATCTGACATATCCTGCAACCATGCTAGTCCAGGCAACTACATCTCTCACAAACATTTTGTCAAACACTTGGCGTGCATCCGCAATGCTTCCACATTTACAGTACATATCAATCAAACGGTTTCCGACAAAACTGCGAGGCTTGAATCCGGTTTTGATCATGCGAGCATGTACCGTTCTTCCCTCTGTCAAAGACTGCATTTTAATGCAGTCCTGTAGCAAAGAAGAATACATGTGGGGATCTCCACTAATGATTGTGTTTGGGTTGCCTAAAAGTTCTAAAACCTCTGCAATAACATCCAACTGGTTTTGCTTTTGCACATCTAATGTATTTGTATTTCCATTCCCTTCGTTCGTATAACCATGTTCAATTTCGTTTGGATTTACTTCAAGAGCAATAGAGCTGAAATTTAACAGAGTGAGACACGGTATAAAAGTACCTCTACTGTAATTATGGCACTTCCAAGTTTCCAACGGCCTTCGAAAATGGTTGAAAAGCTTCATGATTGCTGCCTGTTGCTTCCAAACAGTTGATTTGTTCGTTTCTGAAAATCAACTGAAAATTATGACCGCTTGTCATATCAATTATTTTTATCTGCTTTCCTTTCCATCCTGCCTTTTTTAAACAATATGCATACCATGTTATATACAACAAATGGTCACTCTTCATTCATTTTCGGCAATCAGTTGCACCCTGGTGTCTATAAAATTCAAACACCTCTCTCTATTTGATTTCGCTTTCCACTGTAATGGAGGCTTTTCCTGCACCCCATTTAATATCTATCTGGTAAGTTTGGCTTCTACCTTCCTCAACTGGCTAAATGTCTCCTGTTTGAATACCCAGGCTGCTGCATTTTTCGTCTGCAATCATTTGTAAAGGTGGACAACACCCAATCAAATTTGCTGGGTTAAGCATCGTAATGGTAAAATTTGCATACCCATGCAAATTCCCATTCAGTTTTGGGCTGATTTTGATATAGTATCTTAATGCAATTACATAGCAACAAGTGCACTCTTGTGCAAGTTTGGTTTCCTCTCCAATTCTTTATTCACTTCCATTTATATATTTCTATATATTCTAATTTATTTTATTTTTAATTATAAATATTTTTACATATTCACCATTATCAATTATTTATTACACCTATATCTATATATTCATTCTCTATCTTGAGTTAATTCTACAATGTACAAGTTTGATCTCGAACCATGTGGGATTCACTCCCAAATTTTAAAATTTTAAAATTCAAATTTTGTTGATTCTTGCCCTTTTCACTAGTTGTTGGGAGCTAACTTGGTACACATTTACATGATTTATTGCTATATCTTAGTATTTAAAGACAATCATTTGTGCAATTAATCCATATGGAAGAATCATCCTAGATCATCAACATTACAAGGAGCATTCATAGAAACACTTCATTTTGGGACACTAAAATGAACCTATGTGCATTGATATCCTCATCTAGGACACCTACATGTTTGAGAGTGTTGCATTTGATATTCGCCTAAGGCTATAAAACTAATATCTCTTGGGGTTGATTGAGGAGAACTTAAGCCTCACAATTCAATTGCTTCCCAAATGTATTTTCAATACCACTAACTTCCTGACACGTCTTTAGACATTAATGATTGAGGTGAAAGGGTTGTAGAAGTGTATAGTCAGCCAGATTGATCCCATAGGTTACAGGATCAATCATATGTATTAGGTCACCTCTAAGAAACTCAAGATAGACTCTGTGAGACATGAATTTGACCCACAAAAAATTATGAGTCTATTACAATTCTAAGATAGTAAGTAGATTAAGAGCATAAAATTATGGGCCTTAACAAATTGATTCGACACCACATCAACATATCTCCTCATCATTGTTCTAAGAGCTAAGTATCATAATCCTTTTGCATTTAATTTTGGTAAAATAACATTTCAATTATCAATTCACAACTGATTATTTAAATCTAGTTTAATTATGTGATTATTGTTTGCAATTTATTTAATTAGCCTAGATTATGGGAAAGGGATTTTCTATCATTTCAATTTTGGTGAACACGTCTACTCTTTCACCCCCTAGACTTTGACCTTAGCGCTATACCTTCACTTCTCTTGGGGTTTTAAAATTTGATATAATTCCAATTTTACCATACACTTTTTCCTAGGGTTTGGATTTAATTTTATTTGCATAATGCTTATGATACTTTTATTAGGGTTTGGGTATACATAGTGATATACATCTTTAATCCTACCCTCTCACCCTTGGATATTCCATCATTATGGTTCTTTCTAGGTCACTTTCTTTGGTTGATATAAATGCATATATTTCTAATTTTGATATATTCATATCATTTGTAACACATCATCCTTCCATCCTTGATACTCTCATGACATATTATGCTATGGATGAGAATGTATTCTCAACGAAGGCATTATTTTACTAGGTATTCATTTTTTCCCCCTTCATTGAGTTGGTTAGTGCTCATTTTTTTCCACTTAGACACACTTACTTCACTTGTCCATAAGTCTAAAATTAATGGCACTCACCCATGGCTTGTGATATTAATGAGCATATAGCTAGTGAGGATTCATCATGAGTTGGTGATACCTGGTTATTGATGATGGTATAAGCTCTTCATGTATGCATAACATTATCATACCTTCTTATGATACTTCTCGTACATGTCAACCCTATGCCTATAGACTCATGTGCTTTCAATGAATTCCCTTCCCTTATACACATTAGTGTGCTTTATGATGATCACATTTCTTCATCTCATGTTAGCCCTGTGGATATTCATGATACTCTTTTGCATAGTGATGACTTACATGATGATAGTATAGACATTGATGTTAGTTCATTTTTATGTCATGTTGCTCATATTAATACTCCATGGCCTTCCCATACATTATATGATGACATTATGGTTCTTAGTGAGGAATTATTGCATGATGATTGTGATGGCATTTTTTTATGCTTCTTTATATGTTTTTGATTAATATTAGCTAGGAAAGAGATGCTTCTTTATTTGTTAAAACATTCCTTCTTGCTAATATGAGTACTTAGAGGATGATATTTTATTGATTAATGATTGCAGATTACATTTGAGTGAAAAAACATGCATTGCTTGGATCCATTTAATTTTCTTTATGGGTATGTGCATGGAGATATGAGCCAAAAAGTAGCCAAAATCAACATTAAAATGTCAAATTTTCATCATGATCATCATTACACATTTTGTCATAAGATTATATGAAACACCCCTACAACATCAAGCTAGTTATAATTGGTTTGACTTCAAAAATTAATTAAAAAATATAAATTCAACAAAACATTATGAAACCAAATGCATACACTATATATTGGTGTTACCAATCTAAATTAAAAAGAATCAGAATTTTATCCTTTGTAGAAAAAAAGTTATGTGCTATGGAATACACATCACTTTAAAAAAATGTTGTTTACTATTAAAAACAAGTTATCAAAGGAGATGCAAAAAATTTTACAATTTAACTCCATTTTTTTAAAAAAATATATATTTAGAATCTACAAATAAAATCTCACAAATCATTAGTTCGCATCATCTTCAAATTCCTAATGGTTTAGCGGGTATAGGTGTCAGAACGTGAAGATTTAGTTCAAAATATTGATTTCAATGTCAAGTTTGGCCAAAAAGTGTAACCCATTATTGTGGGATGAAAATTTTGAGCCTAGGCATCTCAAATTACTTGTTGCAGTTTAGGTTTTGTTGATTTCAAAAAAAAAAGGCCACTTAAGACCCCCTTTTATCTCTCCACTTCCCTACAGTTACCCTTACACTTATTTTATAAGCATGGCACATGCTCTCATTGCTTACTTTTCTAAACCTAGTGCACGTGAGGATAGTATGGACATGGTGACATCTTCTCATGAATTATCCTTTGATCATATTATCCATATGGCTTATGTGTATACAAAACCTACCTTTCATGTTATTCCATCCTATCGTAGAAACTTCCTAGATTTTAAGATGTTGTACCTCCTAACCCTACACATAAGGAAGGTATTAGAACTACTTTTGAAACACACTCTCATTACATTACCTCTTATCAAATTGCACAAGGATAAATACTTTTGTACCCCTCATGGCTAAATACTTTTGTAGCCCTCATCATATAGATGGATGTTCCAAAGATAGAGGTACTACATTCAAACATACCATTCAATAACTAATAGACAAAGGGAAGATAAATACTAAGTATACTTATGAGCCCACAACTCCCTCACTTTATGAGGTGAGTCATATGAAAGAAAATTTTTTGTGTTAAGAGATAGTCATGTTCACTATAACACGCCCTATATTGAGGTCACACATGACATAAAAGAGAAACCCGTGACCTAAAAGTGCACATCTACTTAAGAATATCCCCATCACACATCCATTCGTTGATCCCCATGCAATTAATTATCCTCCCACATCTCCCTCAAAGTCCAAAGCCCATAATGATCAAAGAGTTAAAATAATTCACATGTGGCAAGCCATCACTATCATCCTGGTCCATCCACACTTACCACATTACCTTTTTTTCCATTCCATATAATGAGTATATAACCAAGATGGAATCAAGCAAAGTTCTTATTTGACTAAGTGTATAAACTTAGGATGTCACTTAAAAATTCATTGATCTAATTACTTGATCCTAAATGCACTAGAGAGCTTTCAACATTGTTGCATCTTTATTCTCATTGTGCTCTTTCAACTTTATTTCCATTGACATTGTGATTCTCTTCACATTGTTCCCACTTATTTCCATTACCTTGTTGCTTATTTGCATGTCTAAACCTCATCATATTACTATCGATTGAAGAATGATGATCTACACTTAGTCACTATCATATACTACTATTAGGACTAACTCCAAACATGTGGCAAGATGTGGTTGCATTCATGTGTTTTCAATTGTTTGATCATTTGAGTTCCTAGCTTGTGTTTCCTTTGACATTTTTATGTGCCTACATGCTTTTGTGCATTTCTAGATTTTCTTTTGCAAGCATGTCATGATATCACATAGCATCTATCTCTAGTTCTCACTTATCTACCATTTACCTTCATACAGTTTGGTGTTGGCCCACTTTATGTGTCTAATCTCATATAAATGTTACTTATGTTGGAGCTCAAATTTTCAACCATCCCTAGGGGCATAACATTAGTGTGCCCTTTTCTATGTCATCATTAATTTATCCTTAGATATCGCATGGTGATCCATAATTTTGATCAACCTTCAGGGATGATTTTCATGTACCCATTTTAGTATCATCATGACTTTATCTTTCAATCTCCTACTGGTCTCTCACTTTGACCACACCTGGGGGCATGACATTGATATCCCCCTTTTCATGCTTCATCATTGTCATATCTTTTGATACATGATTTCTTAGTAGTCTCTCACTTTTACCACCCATAAGGGCAAGACATTGTTTGTCCCCCTTTTCATACATCATCATCAACTTATCTCCTAATATCTTAGCATCTTATCATGTTGACACCCTTTGGTGCATGACATTGTTATCCCCCTACCCATGCTTTATCATTGCCATATCTTTTGTTTACTTACTAACCTTCACAATGGTCTCTCAATTTTATTATCATATCATTTGACCACTCTTTTGTTGAAAATGAAGGTAGAACTGCTGCTATAAACTTTAAAATTTTGTGTATGCAAAGCTAAAAATAAGATTAATCTGTAACAATTAATGAACAAGTGATTTTGTACTTTTAATCCAATGTAGAAGAGAAAAGAATAGAAGAGAATAGCATGCAATAATGAAGACAAGTATTTACATGGAGAAAACATTGCAAGAAAAAACTCCACACTCAAAGATGTTTCCTACTTGTATTAAATCTCTTAATTGGAAAAGATTACATTCAATACTGAAATTCCTCTAAGTCCTTGATGCACTTCACAAAAAAGCTTCTAAGTCTTTTACACAATTCAACTCTCTAGAAAATGTATGGGGCTCTTAATTAATTAATGAAGCTTCATAATTCAAGAGCTTCTTAATTTGAAAGCTTGAAACTCAAATTTCAATAAATTGTAATTAATAACATAGCAACCAATGCTCCTGCAAAAACCAAGCACTCCCAATTGAGAAGAATGAACTCAAACAAAAGTCAAGCCTTCAGTTAACTACCTGTTCTTGATGTGGGTGCCTAAGTTTGCCCAAGTTAACTTTGCCAACATCAAACATATTTTCAAATAAAAGCAACAATAGAAAGTCTTCCAATTGGGCATCCATATTTGCCCAATCACTTTCTGTTGACTGAAGTGGTCAATACACATCAATTTCATATAAACAATATGCAAGATTGATGTCTCCAAGGTTATTCTAAATTATATTGTTCTATACATGCAAGTGACATGCAAACACTGAATTTAACACGCAACTAATACCCATTACCTAAAACATTGAGGTGTACCACCCTGCAAGTTTTTAGAGTTGGAGTGTTCTACAAGTAATATCTTAAAACTGACATGCAAGCATTTGCAACAACATGCAACTGATACCCATTACCTAAAACACTAATATGTACCATCATGTAAGTTTCTAAAGTTAGAGTGTTATGCAAGCAATCTCACAAAATTGACATGCAACAACATGCAAGGTCATACAAGTCCATAGGAGTGACATGCAACAACATGAAAGCACATGCAAGTCCATAGGAGCAACATGCAACAACATGCAACAACATGCAAGTGATGCAAAAACATGCAAGTCCATGCAAGCTATTCTGACCACATGCAAGCAATATCCAATTCATGCATCTCTAACACTGTAGTTAACTCCAACATTATATCCATGCAAGGTGTCTCAACATTATCCACTCATGTACATTAAAAAAATAATTTCAAGTCTAAATATAAGTCCCCATAAAAGGGGGATGCCCAAGTTTAACTCCCACTCATTAGGAGTTACCAAACTCTAAAAATAGACTTAGGAGAAGTCAACAAAGTCTTCATGGCTCCCAACTCAAACTGGGCGCCCAAGATTGATTTTATTCAATTAGGAATTAATTGCAAAAGTCAAAGTGATATAATTAATAAATAATTAATCTCTCAAAGTCCTAATGTGTTGGGGAACACATTCCAAGAACTTTGGAGACACGTGAATTGGTTAGGATTGCAAGTTAATGGCAACTTATCCCAACATTCTATCACTTGACATTACACATTGCAATAACTCTAAATGATATAATCAAACTTTAAATCAAGTACAATGATCAAGGCCAATGGCCTTCCTACACCAAGAGAACTTATATGTAATAACTGGCTTCGTAAGATAATCTACAGCATTAATCAAAGTGTTAACTTTTTCAATCAAAACCTTACCATTCTCAACCATTTCTCACACAAAGTGATACTAAATATCAACATGCTTAGTACAAGCATGATACATAGGATTTTTGGCTAAACAAACAGCACTCTGACTATCACAATTAAGTCTCACTATCCTACAATCAAAACTGATACCTTTCCCAAGTCTCTTTAACCAAATTGCCTCTTTGGAAGCATGTGTAGCAACCATATACTCTACTTTTGTAGTAGACAAAGCAACCATGGGTTGCCTCTTACTCATCCAACTTATCACAACTCCAAACGAAGTAAAAACATATCCACTTGTGGACCTTTGACTATCCAAGTCACCTACTCAATCAAAATCAACAAAACCCTATATGTCCAATAATTTATCCACACTATCAATACCATGATAAACCAAACAATAATTAGAAGTTCCTCACAAATTTATAAACACCCTCTTAACATAATTCCAATGTTCTTTACCAAGGTTAGACATAAACCTGCTTAAAACTCCCACTGCTTGTGCAATATCTGGTCTAGTGCAAACCATTGCATACATTAAACTACCAACAACACTAGCATAAGGAACATTAGACATCTCTTCAAAAGCATCATCAATGGTAGGACACATGTCTAATTTCATCTTAGTACCAACAGGAAAAGGAATGCTAACTGGTTTGCAATCATGCATATTAAATCTTTGCAAAATTGTATCAACATACTTACTCTAACTTAACCATAGTTTTTTGTAGACACAATCTATGTTGATCTCCATTCCAAGAATTTGTATTTTGCAGCCCCTAAGTCCTTTATATCAAAAGATTTAGAAAGCTGAGTTTTAAGCTCTCTAATCATTACCTTGTTGTTTCCAATAAACATGTCATCAACATACAAGACAATAATTAGAACCTGATCATCAATAATCTTAAGATAAACACAATGATCTTCTTCGCTTCTAACAAAACCAACTTTCAATGCAAAAGCATCAAACTTCTGACACCACATTCTAGGTGACTATTTCAAACCATACAAAGATCTTTTCAATTTGCAAACCAAGTCTTCTTTCCCTTTAACAACAAAACCATCAGATTGCCTCATATAAATCTCCTCTTTAAGATCCCTATGCAAGAAAGCAGTTTTAACATCCATTTGCTCTATCTCAAAATCAAAATTTACAAAAATAGACAAAAGGAATCTAATAGAAGTTAATTTAGCAAATAGAGAGAAAATTTTATGAAAATCAACAACCTCTCTCTGGGAGTAGCCCTTGGCTACCAATCTAGCTTTGTACCTTTCTAGATTATCATCTGCACTAATTTTCTTTTTATAAACCCACTTACAACCAATGGACTTTCTTTCTTTGGGCAAATGCACAAGATCCCAAGTGTCCAAGGAATTCATTTCCTCATGCATAGATTGCAACCAAGACTCATTATCTTCTGAAGATAGAGCCTCCCTGAAAGATCTAGGTTCATCATCGGTACTCAATAAAGCAAATACACAACAAAAATCAAGAGGGCTATACCTGTCAATTAGATTTCATTGCCTTCTGTATTTTCTTACAGTAGGAGTAAGAGGCTCTATTTGTTCTTATGCATGTTTGAATCATGAACATCATTATCTGAACTCTCTTCTTCTTCTCCATTCTCAAACCCATCTAGTTGTTCTTCAACATGTGCATCTTCTTGCTTTTCTGTATGTGTTTCAAAATGCATTGTTTTACCTTTTTCTTGTTCCTTTGGTTGTTCTTCACCTGCATAAGCTCTAAACTCTCTAAAAATAACATCTCTTGATAAAATCATTTTCTTAGTTATAGGGTTCCATAGTTTGTAACCTTTTACATTCTCACCATAACCTACAAAGATGCATTTTTGAGCTTTTGGATCCAATTTAGTTCTTTTTTCTTTAAACACATGAACATAAGATTTTATTTTTAACCACATTTCATAAGGAGTTTTATCTTCAAGAGTAGAGCAAGGAGATCTATTAATTAGGTAACAAGAAGTACTTATAGCCTTAGCCCAAAAACACTGATCTAGCTTAGCATTACTTAACATGCTCCTAGCTCTTTCCATTAAGGTTCGGTTCATTCTTTCTGCTACCCCATTTTGTTGGGGAGTATAAGGTGTTGTTTTCTATCTCACAATACCTGCATGCTTACAAAATTCATCAAATTCCTTAGAACAATAGTCACCAATATTATCTGATCTCAACACCCTTATTTTATAATTTGTTTGCTTCTCAACTAAGGCCTTGAATTCTTTAAACTTAGTGAAAACTTCAAATTTTGCATTCATAAAATAAATCCAAGTGTATCTTGATGCATCATCAATAAATGTGACATAATATCAAGATTTTGTAAAAGAGTCAATATCCATGGGTCCAAAAATGTCTGAATGTATAATCTCTAATAAACTCTTGGGGAGTATAAGGTGTTGTTTTCTATCTCAAAATACCTGCATTCTTACAAAATTCATCAAATTCCTTAGAATAATATTCACCACTATTATCTGATCTCAACACGCTTATTTTATAATTTGTTTGCTTCTCGCTAAGGCCTTGAATTCGTTAAACTTAGTGAAAAGTTTAGATTTTGCAATCATAAAATGAATCCAAGTGTATCTTGATGCATCATCAATGAATGTGACATAATATCAAGATTTTGCAAAAGAGTCAACATCCATGGGTCCAAAAACATCTGACTGTATAATCTCTAATAAACTATTTGCATTAGTTGTTCCACTAGGAAATAAAGATCTACTTTGTTTTCTGAACACACAATGCTCACAGAAATCATTTTTGCAAACTGAATAATTTGAAATACCATCAATCAATTTTTAATTAATAATGGTCCTAAGACCTTTTTCTCTAATGTGACCCAATCTTTGGTGCCACAATGTTGGCGTTTCAATTTGCACCTCTGAAATGCGATTTGGAAACAGACAACTACGCACAGATAAACTGCTCTCCTATTGGAAGGGGGAGTCCCCTTTTTGCTGATGTTCACTGAAAAGATAAATAAAACCAAATTTCTCCTATCTTCTTTTTGATTCTTAGCTGCGAGCACAAGGTTATAAAACTCTAAACGCTGCAGAAGAGGTTTTTTCCTTTTTTAAAACTTCTACTACAACTAAGCATAGACTAACGATGCTTTTAATCTCCTAAGTAAATTCAAAGCAAAGGAAATTAAAAGTGAACAAGGAATGATTGTTTTAACACAAAAAAAACTTAAACAATTTTCTCCCAGATTTACATCACAAGACTTATTGTACTTTAATGATGAAAGCTACAAAAGCCACACATCTGACAATGAAAACTTGATGATTCGAGATAGAATATTAGAGCAAAATAGGCATGAGACTTCTATTCAATATCACAAAGTTGATAGAACTCTAGGACAACAATACTGTAACAAAAGACAGGCATATAGCAAGCGATCAAACACCAGAGAATAGGTTACACAAAGTGAACAAACACTTGGAATAACAAAGTTTGCAGGCTAGAATAGGCAAAGAAAAATATGTTATCCCAAAAGTCGATCCTTTACAATGGGCAAGGTTGCCCTTATTTATACTAAAATCAAAGGAGTAGGGAACCCTAAAATCTCCTTGATTAACCCTAACTTGCCAACTCGCAAGATTTATTTCTATTCTAAAACAAAGATACAATAAACAAATGCTTTAAAGCAAAGAAAACTCCAACTAACACAAAGTGATTTCTTTCTAAATATAGAATGGATGAGCTTAGGACGAAAGCAAATGCTTTAAAACAAAAAGTATTTGTTTTAAAGTTGCTTTTTTTTTAAATGCATCCTCATCAACATTCTTGCTTTTTGGTGATGTCATCCATTGATATTCTCGGAAACAATATCTTCTAAAAAGTGAGTGACTGCATCTCTGCCAAGAACACTGATACTCTCTAGAATGATATTCTAATTCTCTAACATTTCTTCACCATTTGCAGCCATTTGAAGAAATTCATGAACTGAACCACAGCCTTGTCAAACTTCACTGTCATTGTGGCAAAACGACCCATCTTGTTGGCACTGATATCATCATTAAAATTGTTGCAGACTAGAGTCTAGAACTCTGCTTGCACTTCCCTGAGATCATACAGGGTACCATCTTCTCTTTCATACGAACATGGGATCTGAGAAACAAAAGATCTGATGAACTTGAGGACGTTGACTACCTTTTCTTTCCATTCTATCAACTCTGAAATTATACTGTCATAATTTTTTACTGTGAAAAGGTATTGCGCTTTCCAAGTAGAAACTATCTTCTTATCATTGGTTGAATCAACAAAATCAAGTGCAATCTTCAAGTCAGAGATAATGATCTCAAACACCGGTCTATTTTCTACCATGGTCTGTTGTAACCCCTGGATGCCTTGGCGCAAATCATGAGCATTGTACTTTAATTGATAAACTCTAAAAGTACAACTCTCCCTTTAGTCAAAAATTCTTCCACCCAATTATTCATGTGCCTCCCATAGAGGACCAACTGACTAAACTACCATTGATCGACTGGTGATTCCAGATTTGGTCGAAGCAATAAATCAACCTATGATGTGCCATGGAAAAGGTTTGAAATATACTACCGCAGCTGCCTAACTTTAGCCTTGAGAGCTACTTTGTCTTCTCTATCTTTCAACACCCTTTCCTTCAAATTATCTGTTTCAACCTTGAAGAGATTTACATCTGTATGGCGGGTACTTCTACCAAGGTTAGCTTTGACAACCGTGAAGTCATCAACCTTGATATCATCAGCACTTCTATCCTCAGGCGATGTTGCAGTTTCAAGGATTATTTCTCCATCCACATTCTTTTCAATGCGAACCTACTTCTTCAGCTTCTTGTCTGGCGTGTCTTGGTAGACGCTTTTAAGCTCTGTTAAATCCAGCTGATATGAGGGCTTTCCCCTCTTCCTTCCTAGAATGTTTTCAAGCCAGGATGAGCCATCCTCTCTTGGAAACTTGGTTCTAACCTCATCAGCTCTTGATGAATCAATGTGTGCATCAGAGTTACGAACCGGTGAATCTAGCTCCGAATCTATGTGGATAGGAGAAGTGATCGGTGAAGAAGGAGGAGAGACATGATCTGAAGGTAACGCTTCAACCTGCGGTGTTGGTTCAACTGGAACTTCTGATTCAACTGTTGGTTGTTCTTGCTAGACATGAGCTGGATAGTCATCCTTTTTCCTCTTTAACTTAGCCATTTTTGTTCCTTCTGGAAGAACACTCATAGCTTTTACCCTTCATTTTAGCTTGGAAGTGGAAGGCTCTGATGGTTGTACAACTGGTGGCTCTACTACCAAAATATCATCCTTCTACTTATTCTTCAAGAATATCAAACTATTTTTAACAACTTGACTCATTCTTTCATCAATGGAAGTGTTCTATTTTACTGACCAATTAACTGGTGGCAATGGTTGTTGCTCAACTTGGTCCCTGAAATACGTGGGAAGTAGAACTTCACCACTCTCTATCAAACCTTCTATATCTTCTGATAGGATATCAGACATCTGCTGAAGAGTGAACCTGTTGTAACTACGTTCTCGTACTTCAAACTCATCAGCACAATTAGCCCAGAAGTCTTCAACCGTATGCTTGTGCGCACAATTTTGACCAAGATGTGATGCAAAAAAACCACGTGGATCATATGAAGACCTCCTGTTGAAAAACTTGAGACCATATCTGGATGATTCATTACCAATTGCTTTGGCATCTGCTCCAAATCTACATCTGTAAATACTCATCCCAAGTGGAAAATTGAAAGCTGTCTTGTGTCTACTACGCAAAAATGTATGAACTTCATAGGCTTGCCTCAAAAATTTCATAAATGATATTTCATCTGTAGGATATCTCAGCAACATGGCTGGCTCTCCTGAGAAGCCATATACTCTGATGTAGGAAAAAATGGGAAACTGGATAAACCAATCAGCCCATTCTGCCATTGCTATTCTAGCATCTATTGAAAACCGTATATGCAACTCATTATCCATATCTCACACTGCATGCATCAAGAATGCATCATTGACCCGCCTGTAATGTCGTTCAGCTTGAGAAATTTCTAACTGCAGGAAATGGTGATACACATGCTGAATACCCAGAGTTCCAACAACATTCAAACCTCTGAATTGACCCTGAAAAACCATCAAATACACAACTATCATTGATGAGTGCCGACCAGTCATAGAACTCAGTTCCATCAACAATCTGGGACATGATGTAAAGCATCCAAGGCTGGAACTTGTTAGCATCTACTTGACCTGTGATCCGGCTCAGCGGAGTGATCATTATTGCATGTTCCTCCTTGAACTCTCCACGTCCAACATTCTTTGGCATAATATTCTGCTTCTCTTTTAACCACCTCTGACCAATCTTTTTATGGTATTTTTCTTTGTCATTGTTCCAAACCCTCTTGCATTCTTCAATTGAAACAGTTAAGTTTCCTCTCTAAACCGGTATTGTAAAACACTTCTCAATGTTGTTCATCTTTAGGCTACAGAGCACACGTCCATCTCTTGATTAGATTTCTCTTGTGACTGAATTGTAATGCGTCATGCAAGCAATTACAAATTCGATACTTTGCACTATGATGGGAAAGGATGCTGCTGTAAGCAAGCTGGAATGTCCTAGATTCCTGATAGCATTATTTCCTGCATCCTCCAAAGAATGTAAATTGATCACTGGAAGTACTTTATGCAAGTCTATTTCACAAGTTCTCAGGTAATCATGAACCAACACCATTTTGGGCCTGATTTGTGTTGGAGAGTACTGCATACTAAAAGATTTGAAAATTGACTATGAACACACCTATGTCAGAAAAATCTTGGACAAATGGCTAAAAATTACTTGTTGATTTTTAGAAAAAAGCAGATTCTGAGCAAAAAATCTTGCACATGGGTTTTGTAGGCAATTATGTTTTGAAGCAACCCAGATTGTTAGATTTTAAAAAAGCGGAGACTTTCTCGAAAAAGCAACAAAAAAGTTGATTCTCAAAAAAAGCAAAATTCCCCATCTTCAAGAGGATGAAATTCTAGATGGATCCATCTTGACAAAAACTAAAAAAGCTTCGGTCTAATTTCTAAAAAATGATCCCCTAGAAAAAAAGGACCCTGAAAAAGCGAGCCTCCCTGCTTCCTCAACTCGAAACTATGAAGAATGCTGAAAAAGCACTTCGTTTGGGTCTTCGAATCTTCGTTGAAAGAAAAATAAAAATCCTTCTTCTGGATGCAACCTACAAAAGATAATGAAATAAAGAAGCCAAATGCTTGTCTTTATATATCTTTAGGGCGAAAAAGCAGCTTTATTTGCGAAAGAATAAAACTTGGACCTCATCCATGAAGAAAGCAACTTTTAAAGTATAAATCCAAGTGGATGTCTTCAAATAAGAAGAATCCCTATTTTGTAGTTGCCTATGGCTTCATGTGCAAGATGATGAAAAATATCTTCTTTTGATGATGTCATCGAACACGTGAGTTGACAGAAGTGTTAGCCAATTTTACTTCGTTTTTGACACTTCTGCACTCGTTTTGACTCAAGTATGGTCTAGCTTCGACTTCAACAAGATGAAAAAATGTCACCATTGCCTAAAAAAGTTGACTGATCCTGTCATTTTAGAGACCTATCAACTGACATTCCATACCCAGCCTCCGACTAACGATTTGGCATCGTTTGACTGCAAATTTGACCCTTTGAATTAGCCACCAAGCGAAGATCAAGAAATAACTATCGAAAAACACTGTCAAATCAAGAAATATTCTATCTCTGGTGAAGTTGGGCGCCCCAAGTCACCTGGGGCGCCTGGATTCTCATGCCTTAATCATTTTTTTCAAAAATTGCAAATTCTTCAATTTTTTGATTTACGTGCACATTCCGGTGGCTGATGACCCCTGTTTGGCTGTCAATTTCTATTTGCTGGGACAAAATTGAGTTTGATGATCTGGCAAATAGGTAGGCCTAATGAAAACTGAGCTGATTGTACTCTCTATCTGCCTCCGAAAACGTGCCAAACTCTCCTGCTCTGAACTGGATCGAGCTAACAGAGAGAGATTCGTGTTTTTCAAAAAAACTCAGAAAAAATTCTATGGTGAGTTTGGGCGCCCCAAGTCACCTAGGGCACCTATCTTTCAATGCCTTAGAAAATTTTCTAAAAAATTCAAATTTTATACCATTTCTCATTTTCAGTGCCAACAACCTCTGTTTGATCTTCGATTTCAGTTGTTCGGACGACTGTTGAGGTGGGACAAAGGGTGATCTGAGTAGCTTGAACATATCTGTGATGAAATCCTAGCTTTGACTAATGTTTGACTGAGTTTGACTAACTAGAAGCGGGCTGACGGAAGCATTTTTACTTTTCTCGAAAAACGTGAAAAAAATCTAACACTGGAGAGGTTGGGTGCCCTAAGTCACCTAGGGCTCTTGGTTTCTCCAAACTTAACCATTTTTCAAAATTTCCAACTCTCATTTGCAACTTGCTCCGTTTTGCGTGCCAATAGCTGCTTCTTGATGTCGATTTCGATGATTCGTCAATCATCTACCACTTAATGGTGAATGAACTACATAGCCTGGGTACATCTGATGAATTTCTAGCATTTTAGGATCTGATGATCGAAACGACTACTTTTATGCCCACCGGAATTGACTGATGGACACACTTATTACATTTTCTTGAAAAACATGAAAAATTTCTAACACTGGTGGTACTCGGCGCCCCAAGTCACCTGGAGTGCCTAAAATCTCTAGACTTAGTCAAATTTTGTGATTTCCAAATTTTCACCTCACCTCAGATTGACCCTGCTCCGTTTTACGTGCGTTGTCGAGTCAGCGACTGTTCGTCGGTTCTGCGTCGTCGGAACAACATTGAAAACCTGAAAACGAGCTCTGGTAGATGAATTTCCTCCATTGACGACTTTAGTGCTCATGCTTCACCTTCCAAAAAAGTAGAATTGACCTAGTAGAGAAAACTTGGTCGTTTGCAGATTCTGTCTGGACCACGTTGATCGTGAAGCAAAATTGACCAATGAGAATCAAGCATGACACCTGAGTCGGAGATTCTATTTTTAGAAAATTTTGCCAACATACGTATCTCAAGAAACCCAGAAAACCTAATTTGACGTCTATTTTAGAAACTTTCTACAAATAGAAATTTCTTTTTTTAGAAACTTTCTAAAAATAGAAATTTCTATTTTTAGAAATTTTGCGTTTTTTGACTTTTTGATGAAAAATTTTCTTGACTTGTTCAAAATGCCTTAATGAAGCAAAAAAAATCAATTGGGTACAACACACAACATACATGTATTTTCAGTGTATGTTACATTGGTTGAATTATTCGAAGTAGATGCATTTAATCTAAACAAGGTTCCCATCCGAGATCCTATAGCAACCACCCAATTACCTCTTACCAACCTACAACTAGACTTACCAAATGTTACATTCATTCTAGAATCATTTAACTTTGACACAGAAAGTAAGTTTCTTGCTAGTCCTAGAATATGCAGAACATCGTGAAGGGTTTTAACCCTTCTATCACTAAAATACAATTTTACCTTTTTTTTGCCAATTATATGTTTTGTACTATTGTCACCAAGGAAAACTTCACCTCCATCATATGCTGAATATTTCGAGAACCACTCCTTGTTGGGAGTCATATGGTAGGAGCAACCTAAATCAATAACCCAAGCATCATTACTTATTGTGTTAGCTAAAATAATGAATGCATCATTCTCACCATCCTCCGAGGAATTTTCAGTGGAAGAATCAGAACTCTGTTTCTTGTTCTTACAGTCTTTCTTCACATGTCCCCATTTGCCACAGTTCTAACATTTTACCTTGCTCTTACCAGGGGTTTTAGAATGACCTTTAGAATTACCCTTCTTATCACAAGTGGGTGTATTTTCCTTTGTCCTACCCCTTACATGTAAAGCATCTTGGGATCCACCATTTTTGGACTTTCTTCTCATTTCTTCTAAAAGAAGAGTAGCAATGATATTGTCCATCTTTGGATCTGAGCCACTACCACTGATAGCAACAATTAGATTTTCCCAAGATTTTGGTAAAGAACATAATAATAAAATACATTTATCCTCATCCTCAAGATTAACATCTATAGATGTAAGTTGACTTATAATCAAATTAAATGCATTCAAATGGTTTGCAACAGAATCTCCAATGTTCATTTTTAATGAATACAACTATCTTTTGAGGTATAACTTATTTGTTAAATTTTTGGTTTGATAAATGTCACCTATCCTCTTCCATAGCTTGTATGTTGTAGCTTCAATAGAAACATTCAAGAGGACGACATCTACAAGGCACAACCTTATGGTTCCTCGTGCTTTTTTTATCAAGTTTCAACCATTCTTCATCTTTGATAGTTGTAGAGGGATTCTTTTCATTTGAAACAACAACCCATTGTTCTCTTTCTTCCAAGAGATCTTATATTTTCAACTTCCACATCTTGTAGCCTGATCCATTGAATTTCTCAATATCCTCATGAGAGGTAGAACCCATTGTCTACAATCTCCTTCACAAATCTTCAAAATCTACAAAACAAAGCTCCCACTGCAGCCAAAAAACCTTCAACACTTTAAAAGAAAGGTGCCCCTCACTCTACACAACCGTTAGCTTTGATACCAAATGTTGAAAATGAAGGTAGAACTGTTGCTATAAACTTTAAAATTTTGTGTATGCAAAGCTGAAAATAAGATTAATCTGTAACAATTAATGAACAAGTGGTTTTGCACTTTCAATCTAATGTAGAAGAGAAGAGAATGGTTTGCAATAATGAATACAAGTATTTATGTGGAGAAACCCTTGCAAGAAAAAATTCCACACTCAAAGATGTTTCCTACTTGTATTAAATCTCTTTGGAAAAGATTACATTCAATACTGAAATTCCTCTAAGTCCTTGATGCACTTCACAAAAAAGCTTCTTGCTTTTTTCTCTAAGTCTTTTCAAAAAACCTATTGCTTTTTTCTTCTAAGTCTTTTTCACAATTCAACTCTCTAGAAAATGTATGGGGCTCTTAATTAATTAATGAAGTTTCATAATTCAAGACCTTCTTACTTTGAAAGCTTGAAACTCAAAATACAATAAATTGTAATTGATAACATAGCAACCAATGCTCCTGCAAAAACTAAGCTTTCCAAATTGAGAAGACTAAACTCAAACAAAAGTCCCAGTTAACTGCTTGTCCTTGATGTGGGCACCCAAGTTTGCCCAAGTTAACTTTGCCAACATCAAACATATTTCTAAATAAAAGAAACAACAAAAATTCTTCCAATTGGGTATCCATATTTGCCCAATCACTTTCTGTTGACTAAAGTGACCAATACACATCAATTTCATGCAAACAACATGCAAGATTGATATCCCCAAGGTTATTCTGAATTATCTTGTTCTATATATGCAAGTGACATGCAAAGACCAGATTCAACATGCAACTGATACCCAATACTTGAAACACTGAGATGTACCATCTTGCAAGTTTCTGGAGTTAGAGTGCTCTACAAGTAATATATTAAAACTAACATGCAACTAACATGCAAGCATTTGCAACATGCAACTGACACCCATTACCTAAAAGACTGAGATGTACTATCCTATAATTTTTGGAGTTGGACTGTTCTGCAAGCAATCTCACAAAGCTGACATGCAACAACATGCAAGGTCATATAACTGACACGTAACAACATGCAAGGTCATACAAGTCCATAGGAGTGACATGCAACAACATGCAAGTGACATGCACACACATGCAAGTCCATAGGAGTAACATGCAACAACATGCAAGCAACATGCAACAATATGCAAGTACATGCAAGTGACATGCAAAAACATGCAAGTAAATGCAAGTGACATGCAAAAACATGCAAGTCCATGCAAGCTATTCTAACCACATGCAACCAATATCCAATTCATGCATCTATAACACTGTAGTTAACTCCAACATTATATACATGCAAGGTGTCTCAACATTATCTACTCATGTACATAAAAAAGTACAACTCCAAGTCTAAATATAAGTTGCCATGAAAAGGGGATGCCCAAGTTTAACTCCCACTCACTAGGAGTTACCAAACTCTAAAAATAGACTTAGGAGAAGTCAATAAAGTCTTCATGGCTCCCAACTCAAAGTGGGCGCCCAAGTTTGATTTTATCCAATTAGGAATTAATTGCAAAAGTCAAAGTGATATAATTAATAAATAATAATATCTCAAAGTCCTAATGTGTTGGGGAACACATTCCAAGAACTTTGGAGACACATGAATTGGTTAGGATTGCAAGTTAATGACAACGTATCCCAAGATCTTTGTGGCATAGCCACAATGCTCCCCATTCTCATTTCTATGTCATGTTATCACTTGGGAGCGTGTGATATTTATTTCCCTTGTGATCCTCTTAGGGGCAAGAACTTGGCCCTTCCCATCTTATCCCTTCACCATCATATTCTTAGAAGCGTTATCCTTTATCCCCTATATCATTTTCCTTATATTGACTCACTCTATTTACTCCAATCTTTTATCAGTCAACTTAAGGGGTACATATATCCCACATCATTTGCATTCTCTCCTTCTTATCTTTGAGCCTTACCTATTGACTTTGATGACAATCAATTTTCCATCACTTGTAGCTTATCCAAGCTTCTTTATCCAATCATTTGGTCACCTTATAACTATTTATAACATCATTAATTTTCATAGGGTCAGCTATCCTATTTGGTCACTGGAGGCTCCCACCAATCACCATATCATCTAATTTCCATTAGGTTGGCTACCATCTTTAGCCACAGGTGGCTCCCACTAATTCCTAATTTTTTTATTTCCATTTGTTGTCATTAGCACCTTATCAATGGCCTAGCCTAGCCTCTTTCATGAATGGCCCCTTAACAACCCTTGTCATCGTTTCCATCTTCCCATCCCTATAGTTTCCATTTTCCCATTATTAAGGTATCCATTGTATTATTTGTCATGGGTCACTATCAGGCTTCCTTAGCTTCTTGAGTAGTGAATCTCCATAGATCTCTCCAACCATTATTCTCACTTCCACATGTAATTATTAGATTATAAATTGTGAACTTCTAATTTATGCTTAGAGATCATGCTTCTTCATCGTGTAGACATGTTGGATCATAGTGGTGTTTTCATTTATCCATATATGTGTTAGCCTAGTTTGCTTTATTTGTGTACAATGACTACTTTCCTTGTGTACTTTGCAAGAACAAGTAGAGGTACAAGAATGAAGATTAAAAATTAAGTAAAAATTGGTATCTCTTATTTTTGGTAAAAAGTATCCTCTACATTTCATGATTATATAGATCTTACTACACTCTCCCTTTAGTATACTTCCTCTCATAACCTATTGTAAGTCTACTAAAGTGGGGGTAAAATGTCAAAATTAAAATTGCATACCATGTAACTTCATTATTACATTTTTGTGTCCATTTTAGCCCAAATCTCATTTATATGTGTTCTTGTGTTGTTTTGACCTCTTATCTCTAGCCTATGCTCCCCTAGTCATCCATATCCCCTTTTCCTTATTATTACTATGACTTTGATCATTGTTCTCATTTGTGTTGGGACAAAATTTTAAACCTTAAAAATTTTCATCCAAAATTCCATTTCCTGCCATCATGATACCCTTACAACAATATTTTTCCATTTCAAAATAAGTATTCCTATATTGGCCTAAAACCTGAGCCCTAATAAATCCACGATCAATTGCCTTCGCCCTAAAACCAAAAGGCCACATTAAAAATACCCACATTATTCAAAATTATATCACAGGAGTCTTAACCCTAAAATCAAAGTATGCAGATAAGAGACTCGTGGCATATCGGAGTAACTAGCCCAGAGTTCTCTTCAATACTCCGAAAGACATTAAGGATATATTAGGAGATCGATGTGACACCTAAATGTGTCACACCAATAAAGCAAAAATATGATACATAACATATCTAGGAGAGATCACCATGTAGGGGAGACTCATCCTACAGTCTCTTCGAAAATCCAAAGACAAGCATTTAGGCAATGTTTTGGGTTGATATTAAAAGGTTGAAGGGACAAAGATTTCGGAGTATCGGGATGAGCCTTTGGAAGTCTCGTCGACATCCCAAACATAAGAAGCATATCGGAGGAACTAAAGAATATTGGCTTGACATCCCACAGACAAAATAGTAACATATGATACAGAGAAATTCAGAATGTCGGGATAACTCAGATTCTAGTCCCATCGAAAAGCCGCTAGAAGTGCCAAATAAAGAAAAAAATAAAAAGAGATTTCAGGATATCGAAGAGAGGCAATATCTGGTCCCCTCAAAAAAGCGAACAAAATGATAAGTAAAAGAGATGTCGAAAGGAGAAACATATGTCGAAGGGACTTGAAAGAATGAGATTTCGGCGTGACAACCATTTAGGTCATGATGAAATCCTAATGACAATAAAGGATCATAAACCCCTTAAGTAAAATTTATTATTTCAAAAAGATGACAAGACATGCTATGTTGCGAAAATTAAATATCCTCATGATCATATGAGAGCTACCATTAATGCTCGGAGCCAAGTATATCAAAAACAATCTCAAGAAAATTTGATTCATTATGCATGTACAGGAGCAAGGGCAAGCCTCTGCAACATATACAACTTGGGAATCCAAGTAAGTATTTTGAGCTCAAATTTTATAACTTTTGGTTTGAATTACATTTGAAGGAGTGGAATTCTCTTGCATTACGTTATGGAAGAAACAACTAAAAACCCTAGGGCCAAGTGGTGCAAGAGCACCCTTAGAGTACACCTTGGTCAACTTGTTCAAGGATGAATTTTTGTTTTTCTTTACGTCTTGGCATGTAATAAGGCCATTATTAGGCCATTGTTGTCCTTTCGATCACTTGGGTCCATTAATGTAACCATTGGTCAACAACTTGTTAAAGTGCTCCTAGAAGGTGAAAACACAAAAATAGACTTTAGAGCAATTTTGCAAAAAATGTAAAACAAAAATGGTAGTTTGGGTGGTTGAACAATACCATCTATTTGTGGAGGCATTAAATAACCTTGATTTGTATGGATCCAAGGTTGGTTGATAAGTTTTTGTGAAGGAGAACAAACAAACTTTTGTTTTTTCTGCATTTTCTAACTTTTTTGTTGTTCTGATGCGTGGTATGGTACTGTACGGACGTGTCCTATTCTAAAACTGGTTGGGCATGAAAGTAATTGGAGTTTACTATATTTCATCTTTTGATTGCATTCAATTTCACTACATAATAGGAAAGTTAGAAGGATTTTTCTAAAAACTATTTAAAACTATCAAAAACCCTAGTTAGGGTAAACATTGGACAAACAAAATGCAAAATAAAGGCCTTCCATAGGTGGATGATGCTGAAACCTTGTGGAATGGATGTTAGTAGCATAAAATTTGATTTTTCAAGACTTGCAAGAGTAGGTCGGTACAAGTTGGCATGTGCTATGGAGTCATGTAGGTCTGATATTATCATGTATCAGGCTGACAGGGTTAACAAAGAGGAGAATTTGTATACTTGGATGTTGGTTTCAGACTCTTTCATGATTGAAGGCACTTGGGAAATGTGTTGAGAGTCCTAAGACAACACACAAGTCAGATTTGGGTCAAATTTGGAAGATTTGTATTCCTTTTTGTTGATTGTCATGTCTTGGCAGGGTTAGACAAAGTTAAGCAAGGTTGAGTTTAGTCCAAGTTGGAGTCTTCTACCTTGAACAAGTGCAAAAACCCTTCAAAATGTATTGGTTGGAGTGCCATGAATGTCTTTAGTCTTATTTTGAAGTCCATGGTATCCATTTTTTGTATTGGTATTATAGTGAACTAGAGTGGAACAAGCCTAGGAGGCCTAATTAGGCCTAATTGTACAAGGGACAGTCAATTTTTGAGGCAGACTGTACAAAACAACCCCACCCCATTTCTTAGTATATGTTGTAAGGCCCAAAAGGGTATCTGAAAAGGTTCATACTTTTTGAAATTCGGGTCTACAACAGGAGTTATGTCAAAAAATGCCTTTTTGAAAGGCTACAAGGGAAAGGGGCCAGTTATGAAGGAAAGCCCTATAGATAGAGGTCTAGGGTTTTGGTAAATGGTTGATTGGTGTTGTCTAGATATTCCTTTCCCCTGCACTACATCACCAAGAGACAAAAAATAGATGAAAGACATTTGAATTGGGATTTAATAGACCAATGCCCAAAGTCTGGGTAGAGGTCTAAGAGGAATGCTCAGTTAAATCCTAATGCAGAGAAGCTCGAAGATACATACAAGCATGTAGGAGATATATGGACCCCTATGAGAGGGTATGACCTCTTCTTGTATCATTACAAAAAGATGAATAGGCATACACCAATCTCAAACCCATGGAGACTGAATTTAGGGAAGCTCACAGTGCCAAATATATTTGTCAATGTTAATTCCTAAAAGCAGTAGCCAAAAACCATAATCCGCAAAACTACCTAGTTGAGTTGAAGAATGGAACTGGTTTCTTCCCTATTACAAGAGATTATATATCAATGGTATTTTAGCTAGACTCTAGCTTTGATGTAAAATTTAGAATCTGGGACTTGCTCAATGAATATTACAATATGAGCAACAATTACAAAAGGTGGAGGTTGCCTATGCACATACCCCGGGATGAAGAAAATAAGTTTAGAGTGTTTTCAGTAACAAAGGATCCTCCATACTCCATAGAGCTATTTGAATAATACTTCCAATACACTTATTAGTCTGTGTGCCAGTTGCTTGGTGTTGAAGCTTCTATGTTTATGGAAATTGCTCCCATGGTTCTAACTGTCGATGTGCAAAGCTAGCAAGCACTACATTTTGATTATGCTGAATTCCTGGCCAATGCCCTTCACAACGAGTTGGTCTCCATAAAAGGAGGGGGCACTAAGTTCAAACATTATTCTTTGCTTATGCACCTTATCTTATACGAAGGACAAAACTTGAGACTATGGAATGAATGTTTAAGAGTAAGAGATTTGGACAAGAAGGGAGATATCAAACCTATTTAGATGTGGACTGCTATATTGGATAGTAGGTGTGAGAGGTCCCACTACCTCTATTTTGAAGAGTATTTTGTGAAGCCTGTATATAAGTTGTTAGGCCACCCTTGTGATTACAGTTTGTCACTAGAAATACAAAGATTCTTAAGGCCTAAGGACAAATGTGAGCATGTGAAGTTTAGTCACAATTGGGGTGACTGGTATTCTTATTGTGACTGCACAAAAATAAGGGTGTTTGGATTCGAAGGGCCCCCTTTTTCTTGCCAAGGATTTGCCCAGACAGAGTTGCTTACTTAGAAATTGTAGGGCAACTTGCTTATTCTGATTTCATGCATTTGAAGAGTTACAATAAGCAGTCTTTCATGCCTGGAACCTTGTGCTTTGGAGACTTTATGATTATGTCTGATAAGGGGCATCAGTTAATTGACAAAAGTATGGAACATTTTAGATTACCTTTAGGGAATGCGAGAGAAAACTTCATAAACACTGTCAAAGTCAGTAAGAAATTGAAGAAGTATCACCATGTGTTGTTTGTTGATGATGATCTAGTTAGAAACTACGATGAACATACTGTAGTTGAGAGAATAAGCCTATATCATAAGAAAATGTTGGTTGAGGCTTGGAGGGTGGCCAAAAACCCCAATTATACAGGTGCTTTCATGGATATTAATGATCCCGTTGAGAGATTGGATGCACTAATTGTAAATGTGTCAGATTTAATTGAGAATATTCCTCTTTATGTCTTTGAGAGCAAGGGGAGATTTATTAGAGAGACACAGGTTGAAGATGAGATTCCCGTTGCTCATTTGTCTCCTCACTAGACTCCTGACATTTCTTTTGATGATGAAGAGGAAGAAAAGGGAGAGAATAAAGAATTGCAAGCATCCAAGCCTCTTAGTAAGGAATATGAACCTCCAGAAGAAAGAGAAGAGGTTAAAATAGAAACCTCTGATGAGTTATCAGAAGATGTGAGGTATTTAGCTAGCAATAAATTTGTTACAGATGTTGAGTTCATTAAGACCCTGAAATTCAAAACTTTTTTGTATGAGTATAAAGGTAAACAAGCTAGAGAAAAGATGCAAAATATCACCCCTGAGATACAAGATGAGGTTCTACAAGAACTTCAATCAGAGATTGATAAGGCTATGGAGGATATGACTCTAGAAAAGGGAAGAGAACTGCTTCAAGAAATAGGGGTGATGTTGGTTCCCAGATGGGACATGACTTCAGCAATTGTATTTGATACCTTTAGGAGGAATCAAGATAAAAAGATGTAGCTCAGTATTGAAGCTCTTGACAAAATAAAATCTAGATCAGGATATGACACTGACAAGAAAATATTGTTGATATGGTCACTGTATCCCCCACATAAGAAACCTCAAGTCATAAGCAACCCAAATGAAGTCTTTGGTCATCTCATGATTCAAAGGGTTGAAGATATAGATCCAATTGAGATTGTTGACTTGAATGTGAATGTTGCAAAATTCACAAAGGCACAAATTGAGCAGTTGGTAAGAAAGAATAATGCTTGTATGGTAGAGAATGAAAAGCTCAGACAAGAGGTTGCAACTTACAAGGATAAATTGCCTTCATCAAGCAGTTATTCACCCAACCTGGAGGCTAACAAAAGGGTCAGAGAAGCCACAGCAGATACCAATTACTAGAAGCTCAAAGCAGGAAAATTTCCAAAAGAGAAGTGAACAATTGGAAACTAAAATAAAGATTGTTAAATACAACATGGCTTCTGAATTGATTCAGAAAAGGTTTGACAAAATGATGGGGAATAGTGATAAAGTCTGGGAACTGCACAAAAGAACATACCAAGTCTATCAAGAACACAAAAGACTTCACCTCAGGATGTTGGAGAAAAAAGAGGAATTGAATGCTAAAACAGGTGTTGAAGGATAGGTATTCAAGGAATATAATGACCTAATTAGTGAACATGAGAGATTCAACACTATATTAACAGAATATCTAAATGATTTTGATCAACATCTTTATATGGCATTTCCCAATTTCTTCAATACTGAAGGTAATCTGTAGGAAAAGGACATTTGGAAAAATGAAATGGATCAACTGTTGCCACCACTTCTAGAAAATGTTAATAATGAAGAGAGGGTGATAGAAAATACCCATACATGTTTGGGGAAGATATTCACCTTAGAGTCATCTATGAACGATACAATCACTATAGACACATGTACCGGCCAGGATTATATCGATCATATTTCCAAGATAAATTTGTTCATATCCAGGGTGTCGTAAGAAGTCAAAGGGAGTGAGTACAGAAAATTTTGTTATACAATAGGCAATGCAGACGTGACAATCTGTATGCATGGAGAGAAGGACCTTGCCAGGATAGCAGTCACGGGTCCTTCCATGATGATTAACGAAACCCAGAATCTAATCATTACATATGCCTATGTCTATCTTTTTATTTTCTTAATTATGCATTAGTTATTTGAAAAGACACAATTATGAACAGACACATCATTTTAGGCTTGAAGCTTGTTTGTATCCCATAAATATGGGATACCAAAGCCATTTTGGAGAAGAAAGCAATCAATAATCAATTGTAATATCCCATATACATATATACAAGACAATATAGTAATTATAAAATTCTATCTAGATGTCAAATCTCTATTTTCAAATATATCATGAATTTCTAAATTAATACAAAGGAGCAAAGTTATTTGGTAGATCAGAATATCTAGTGTTCAATTGTTATGTTGATTTTCATGTTTATGGGTTACATGGTTGTCTCCAAAATGATTTCCTAAGTTTTTTAGATTAATATATCAAGGATATACTTAATTTATCAGTGCACATTTGTTGTTTCTATGTGATCTGTTCAATTGGTTTCTATGAAAAGTTAATTTAATTCCTACTAAGTGGTCTATGTTTATTGGTCTCTGCCCAGGGTTAAAATCCTTTGAACAAGTCATCTTGGTTGGTTTCCTTCCCATTAGAATTAACATCCTTTCTTCTGGTCACATCAATTTGAGGAAATATCATTGGGATTTGATAAGAAGAACCCTGCAACTCGACATCCTTGCACATCTGTACAAGGTATAGATTTACATAAGTGCCTAGCAATTCAAGTTTAACCAAATATAAAGATCCATATACCATTAACTCTTGACCCCTTTGCCCAATAGATAAAGCATTGGTCCTAATCATTAGCAATTTTTACACCTCGAAACCTATTTACATATTCAAACCTATACATTAGGAGTAGTCATCAAACCTTACATCTACTTCACACCGATTTGCCATTGTGAAGGTTATACAAGTCTGCACCAATAGTCAAGGTATACCCAACTAGGTCTGGCAGACCCTGAAGTGAAGGGGGTTTTAGCCATATTTGCCCTGTGTCATTAGCCAAAAGTGTCAAGAGAGCTCGGCAACCTCTTAGGGTTAACAACTTGCATTTTTGTGACCTAACAATTTGTTCATTTCATTTAATTTTTATCCCCCCTTTATGTCCTATCCCCCTTTTAATTTTCCTTCAATTTATCCCTTTACCCCCTTTTTTAAACCATTAAATGTTGAGCCTAGTCTTATCCTATGTCAAAATTGCCACTTTATCCTTCCTAAAACTTACTTTTTGAGCTTATATTAAATGTGATTACCCATCATAAGATGGCCCCCTTTGAGATTAAGGTTTTCTAAAAAAAATTGAGCCTATTTAGTCTTCAAGGTCATTGCCCACAATTAGACACACACACTAGGTTAGCCTTGAATTCTTATCCTCCCACCACCAAATTAAAATGCAAACTCATTAATTGCTAGGGTTCCCACCTACTACATTATATCTTCAAGTTCCCTTGGCAAGATCTTTAAATCAAGCATCTTTTACCTCATTTTGACATAGAAAAGGTTAATTTTTTAGTTGTTCATATGGTTTTAGCCAAATGTATATCCAAATGTATATCCAGCCCTCACATTATCTCTTTCTCTCTTGCCTCTGTTACTCTTTGTCAAATATTCTTTGGAACGCATACTTTCTTTCAATGTCTCCCACGTTTTGGGAGATATAGTGGAGTCTATCCTCTATTTTCCCTCCATGATTATTTTTCTACAATTGTATCTAAAATTGTTCATCAAAAGTCTCATCTTTTGCTCGTAATATTTTCTAGAGATTTGTCCACCAGTAGTCTCAAAAGCATTTTCCATTTTTTGTATAACATTTTCCACACTTCATGGATCTTGATTTGTAAAATTTGATTTGTAAATATCCAAATGGGCCCTACATCTTACACCCAACTTGGAGGCCCACCTTGCAACATTTAGCCCAATGGGCTCACCATCTCTTGATACCTCAACCAAAAATAGCTTCTTGCCTTCTAATTTTCTTCTTTTGCATTCCTCTCTGTAGATCTATACAAATCTTGTCTCAATATTTGTCTTTTGACAAAAGGAGACACATCTTCTATTAAACCACTACCAATATTTCTGGCTGATCCACTAGTTCCATCAAAAGTTGTAGACGCAACAGGTGCACTCTAAGGCACACCAGATGCAAGCAGTCTCTCTTCATAACTTTCATTAACTGGAAGTTCATGCTCCTTGGCCACATCAGGTGTGGCATGAGTAGGTAGATCAGTACCAGTCTCTGTAGGTTTCACTTCAAACACATCCTTTAATCTTGAATAAATCATCTGCAGAGTTACTATTCCTTTGCTCTCATGTTTTTCAATAATCTCTCTTAGACTTTGTTCTAAGAGATCATCACGATGCACGTCACCATGTGCTATATCAGGCTGCACATCATCACAAATATTATTTTCACCAACTACATTTGTGTTGGGAATTAAGGTGTCTCAACCTTGGTAATTCCTTGCATTATTTCATTGTATTTATTTATTTATTGCCTATTGTGTAATTAAGATGCAAATCCTATGTTGTCATCTTGTGGGACTTGGCACGGTGAGGTGTCATCCTACATGGAAGATGACCACATGTAAATTTGTCCTCACATGAGGAGATAGGTGTCCCACTTATTGGTAGGAATATTTTGCCATGTGTCAGCATCTTGGATAGTGTGTAAGGGAATATTGACTGAAACGGTCATGACAGATTCCTATGACAGTTCTATGATGCATAAGGGTCGTAAATGGAAGATTCTGTGATAGGTGAAGACATCTGTCGAGAAGCATCTTGAAAAAAGGCATCTTTGGGTGCCCTAAGGAGGGTTATGACATGTTTTAAGAGAATATGCTATTTATAGCCTGTGTATGGCAGATTCTCTTACAGTTGTAAGATATGACAATTATGACGGATTCTATGACAATCATAAGAGTATCTGTCATTACCCAAATTGGGAATAGGTGACCTCTTTGGGATGGGGTGACTTGACAAGTGTCATGAACATCCTACAGTGTTATGCAGGTGTCCATAGGCATGGGTTTTGGGCCATGAGGCCATGTTGGATGCCCATCCAAGATAGAGCCATTTTTGCCTTGTATTTTTTTTATAAACAGGTGCTTTGGAGAGGATATGTATTATGTGATGGACAGGTATTGTTATGCTGCCGGATTGTCTCCAGATACGAGTGTCGAAGACTCCTGCAAGAGCATTAGCTTTGTAACTGTATCGTAACCTTCATTGTTTACGGAATACATTTGAGTTGTGTTTTGGGGTGTGGGATTTTTCACCCATAAGGGTTTTCCCCATGTATATCTTGTCTCTATCTCTTATGTCTCATTTCTGTGTGTATGTGTATTGCTACAATATCTCTGTTGTTGGGTTAATAACATTAAAATTGTAAGGATAAAAGAATTTGCACTCTTCTCTCCTCTTTAGATTAGTGTAGGAAGCGATTTCTGCACACCTAGCTTCCTTTTAGTTGGTATCAGAGCTTGGCCAATTTTGGTTCTAGTTGCTGGGTAGGGGTTTTTTGAGCTAATCTTAGGTTGAGTGGGAGTCTGTACAGAGTATTATGTATCTTGTTGTAGGAAGGAGATGGTAGGCACATTCAGAAGAGTAGAGGTGGAGAAGTTTAATGGCACAAATTTTGAGTTGTGGAAACTCAAGATGGAAGACCTACTTGTTGATTGTGACCTATGGGAAACTGTTGATGGCACAAAACCTACAACAATGTCACAAGATGATTGGGACCTCAAAGATCGGAAGGCTAAGGGTCTCATAAGACTCTATCTAGCTAACTCTGTCCTATTAAATATCCATGAGGAGAAGACCGTGAAAGAATTTTGGAAGAAGCTGGGATCTGTTTATCAAGCCAAGTCCCTGGTGAACAAGCTCTTTCTGAAAAAGAATTTGTTTGCTCTGAAAATGGAAGAAGGAGGATCTGTTGCGGACCCTATGAATGTTTTTAACATTCTTGTTGCATAGTTGACATCTGTGGGTGTGAAAATGGAGGAGGAGGATCGATGTATGACCTTGCTTTGTTCTTTGTCAGATTCATGGGATCATCTTGTCATGGCTATCAGAAGCACTACAACCACCTTTAAGATGGATGATGTAGTATCTTTGCTATTATCTAAAGAAGTGTGGAGAAAGACAACTGAGTCAGCGAAAGGTACTCTTGCGATTCGTGGAAGACCCAAAGAGAAAGGGAAGAAGAAGGACAAGAAAGGTAAAAAGGGTAGATCCAAATCCCGTGGGAGATCCAAATCTCCTGGAAAGTCCAAGGTTCTCTGTTGGAACTGTGGTAAAATGAGGCATTTCCGAAAGGAATGCAAAGAGGAAAAGAAAAAAAAGAAGAAGAATGCCCTTGATTCAGATTCTGACAAGTCACAAGATGATGGTGATGCCTTCATCGCAGCCCTAGCCACCCACATGTAGATGCTAAAATGTATATCCAGCCCTCACATTATCTCTTTCTCTCTTGCCTCTGTTACTCTTTGTCAAATATTCTTTGGAACGCATGCTTTCTTTCAATGTCTCCCACTTTTTGGGAGATATAGTGGAGTCTATCCTCTATTTTCCCTCCATGATTATTTTTCTACAATTGTATCTAAAATTGTTCATCAAAAGTCTCATCTTTTGCTCATAATATTTTCTAGAGATTTGTCCACTAGTAGTCTCAAAAGCATTTTCCATTTTTTGTATAACATTTTTCACACTTCATGGATCTTGATTTGTAAAATTTGATTTGCAAATATCCAAATGGGCCCTACATCTTACACCCAACTTGGAGGCCCACCTTGCAACATTTAGCCCAATGGGCTCACCATCTCTCGATACCTCAAAGCTTTTGTTGAGAATCAAACTAGTAAAAAGATTAAGTGTTTGAGGACTGACGATGGTGGTAAGTTTTGTTCAGCAGAGTTCAATAAGTTCTATAAAGAGCAAGGGATTGAAAGACATAAGACAACTACTTACACCCCGCGTCAAAATGGAGTTGCAGAGAGGATGAACAGGACACTGATGGAGAAGGCTAGGAGTATGTTTAGTGGAGCAAGCCTCGATCAAAAGTTTTGGGCTGACGTTGTAGCCACTGCTTGCTACTTGGTAAATAGGTCTCCTACATCAGCTCTTGTCAGTAAGACACCGATGGAGGTGTGGTATGGTAAGAAGCCTTTAGTTAGAAATCTTCATGTTTTTGGTTGTGAGGCATATGGACATGTGCCTAGGGAGAAACTGTCTAAATTGGAGAACAAGGCTATTAAGTGTATCTTTATTGGCTATGGTGTTGGTGTGAAAGGATGCAAGCTTTGGGATCTTGTGCCTGAAAAAGTGTTGTATAGTAGAAGTGTTATCTTAAAGAGCTGACACCTTCTTCCATTGTTTTACAACTGGAACAGACAGAAAAGAAAGATGATGTGGTTCGATTTCCTTCTACCCCTAAGAAGACTGAACCGACAGACGCTGTGAGACCTGCTGATGAGGAGAGCTCTAGCAGCTCTAAAATCTCAGAAGAAGAAGCAGAACCTCAACCTTAGCCATTAAGGAGGTCTACACGAACAAGGAAGCAACTTGATAGGTTTGGTTATTCATTGCTTGATTCTAGTTGTGCTTTTTCTTTGCTTGCTAACACTGATGAGCCTAGAACTGTGAAAGAGGCTATGGGCATGAAAGATGCAGGTTCTTGGAAGGAGGCCATGGAAGATGAGATGGCTTCTTTGGAGAAGAATAAAACATGGGACTTGGTGCCTTTACCTGAAGGATGGAAACCCATTGGATGTAAATGGGTGTTCAAGAAGGAATTTGGTGCAGATGGCAGTGTTGAAAAGTACAAAGCCAAACTGGTTACAAAGGGGTATTCACAAGTGGAGGGAATTGATTATGGTGAAATTTTCTCTCCCATTGCAAAGCAGGCATCTATTCGGTTCTTGTTATCTCTTGCAACTACTTATGACTTAGAGGTGGACCAAATGGATGTGAAGATAGCTTTCCTTCATGGTGATTTGGAGGAAGAGATCTACATGTCACAGCTAGAGCATTACATAGAGAAAGGTAAAAAAAATTTGGTTTACAAGCTAAAAAAGTCTTTGTATGGCTTAAAACAGTCTCCTAGGATGTGGTATTTGAAGTTTTATGCCTTTGTGTTGTCAATTGGATATCTGAGATTGAAATCAAATCATTGTGTGTATTACAAATTTGACAACAATCACATTCTCATTATTGCATTGTATGTTGACGATATGTTGTTGATTGGGAATGGTAAGAATATGATTTCTAATTTGAAGTCTCATGTGCCAGCACAATTTGAGATGAAAAATCTAGGGGCAGCCAGGTACATTCTGGGAATGGAAATAAAAAGAGACAAAGCTAATAGAAAACTTTGGTTAAGCCAGAGTAAGTATGTGAAGACCGTGTTGGATAGGTTCAGCATGGCAGATTATAGACCATTGTGTGTTCCTGTTTCATTAGGGACAAAGTTGTCTGTTAATGATTGTCCAAAATCTCCTAGTGTGGTGGAGGATATGAGCAAAGTACCTTATGCTAGTGTTGTTGGTAGTTTGATGTATGTTATGGTCTGCACAAGACCAGACATCACCTAAGCAATGGGAGTCTTTAGCTGATTTCAGGTACATTGGGATGCAGTTAAGAGAGTGTTTAGATATCAAAGGGGTACTTCCGAGCATTCCATATGCTATCATGGCAATCCTACAGGACCTTCGCATTCAGTTTGTATTCGTGGATTTGTGGATTCTGATTGGGCAGGTGACATTGACAGCAGGAGATCCACCAGTGCTTATGTGTTTACTTTGTTTGGTGGTGCTATTAGTTAGATGAGTAAGCAAAAACCTGTGGTTGCTTTGTCCACGATAGAAGTTGAGTATATGGAAGCAACTCATGCTTGCAAGGAAGCCATTTGGATTAAGAGATTGTGTTTGGATATTGGTGTTGATGCAGGACAGATTACGATTTGTTGTGACAGTCAGAGTGCGATTTGCCTAGCAAAGAATCCAATTTTCCATGCATATTGATGTACTATTTCACCTCATGTGAGACATGGTAGAGGATGGGAAGGTGAATTTGGAGAAGGTAGATACTTTGAGGAATGTTGTAGATGCATTGACGAAACCAGTGGGCACAAAGAAGTTCAGATGATGTTCGGAGTCTATGGTCCTCTCGACCTATAGTAGTTAAATCCTGTTAATTCCATTAGCTCTTACAAGGTTTTCAACAAGTGGGAGAATGTTGGGAATTAAGGTATCTCAACCTTGGTAATTCCTTGTATTATTTCATTATATTTATTTATTTATTGCCTATTGTGTAATTAGGATGCAAATCCTATGTTGTCATCTCGTGGGACTTGGCACGGTGAGCTGTCATCCTACATGGAAGATGACCACATGTAAATTTGTCCTCACATGAGGAGATAGGTGTCCCACTTAGTGGTATGAATATTTTTCCACGTGTCAGCATCTTGGATAGTGTGTAAGGGAATATTGACTGAAACGGTCATGACAAATTCCTGACAGTTCTATGATGCGTAAGAGTCGTAAATGGAAGATTTTATGATAGGTGAAGACATGTGTCAAGAAGCATCTTGAAAAAAGGCATCTTTGGGTGCCCCAAGGATGGTTATGATGTGTTGTAAGAGAATATGCTATTTATAGCCTGTGTATGATAGACTCTCTTATAGCTGTAAGATATGACAGTTATGATGATTCTATGACAGTCGTAAGAGTCATAAGAGTATCTGTCATTACCCAAATTGGGAATAGGAGACCTCTTTGGGATGGGGTGACTTGACAAGTGTCATGAACATCCTATAGTGTTGGACAAGTGTCCATAGGAATGGGTTTTGGGCCATGAGACCATGTTGGATGCCCATCCCAAGATAGAGCCATTTTTGCCTTGTATTTTCTTTATAAACAGGTGCTTTGGAGAGGAGATGTATTATGTGATTGACAAGTATTGTTATGCTGCCAGATTGTCTCCAGATACGAGTGTCGAAGACTCCTACAAGAGCATTGGCTCTGTAACTGTATTGTAACTTTCATTGGTTACAAAATACATTTGAGCTGTGTTTTGGAGTGTGGGGTTTTTCACCCGTAAGGGTTTTCCCCATGTATATCTTGTCTCTCTCTCTCTTCTGTCTCATTTCTATGTGTATGTGTATTGCTGCAATATCTCTGTTGTTGGGTTAATAACATTGCAATTGTAAGGATTAAAAGAATTTGCACTCTTCTCTCATCTTTAGATTAGTGTAGGAAGCGATTTCTGCACACCTAGCTTCCTTTCAATTTGTTGAATCATAAATGCGTCGGCTTCTACAAGTTGGCAACAATGTATCTTTTCTTTCCTTTTGTTTTTTCTCTGCATTTTCTTTGCACTCTTTTTCTTGCCTATAAAACAAAAAAAATCATATTATGTCTTAAAAACATAAAGCTCTTGCCTATAAAATTCCATTAAACGCTATTAAACAAATAATATACTACTTTAGGGATTACAACTTACTTGTTTGTCAAACCAATACGCGATAAATATTCATTATTCTTGGCCACATTTTCTCTACAAAAATGCTCATAATCCGTCACTAAAATTTTAGCATTATGATCACTATCATCTAATTTCTGCCTTAAAATCTTTTTCCTCAATTCCTAAAGTTCAAATAAACAATTGATAATGTATAAATCAACAACTTGAACCAGTAGAACAACAGTGGAATATGAGTTTGAATCTCATATTTTGGACATCAAATGGGCTTTTGCTTTTAGAACAAACTCATTAAAAGTGACCATTTCTAAGGGATTAGAAACATCTGTGTTCAACATTTGAGAAATTGTTGCTGGGGAAATAAAACATAAAACCATAGAATGATCAGAAGACATGACGGCTTTGGTAACACTGTTGAGATTTCTTAGTTTTCTGGTCTTTAGAAGGAGAGTTCTAGTTTTCTATCTTGGTCCTAGGGGTTGTCATTTTTCAAAATTTTGCCTAAGTATGGAACCCTTGTACCTTAAGGATTTTGGTCTTATAAGTAAGATCAGCATTTAATAAAGTTACACATTAACATAAGTTTGTTTCGTTCATCCTATAAGAGAATCAAAATTTAAACTTTTCTTGCATAGTTATACACTACTACAACAACACCACACGATCATCTGTTCGCAAGGATGAAGAAATTCTTTCTTAACTCCAATACCCTGCACAAATAACAGTCCCAAATCTGCACAACTCAATATAATCATTAGTTTCACAAGTTGATAAATAACATATCAGATGTCATTGCATGAACCTAAAGGCCCTAAGGGGCCGACCTAATGCCTCGGGGGCTCATCTGTGATGGCCTTGCCTATGTACGTGCAGCGCAGAGGCTTCGTAGTTCAGGGACTTAAACTTGCAATCATAAGGTTAACTTCGATACGATAACTCATCATACAAAAATACAAGACTATAAAATGCATTCATAATGCAGGAAATTACACATCCAATGATGCATACGCAAAACCAAAACTTACTGATGCAAGAAGATATACATCATACATTTATCCATATTAAATTCTAGAATTTAGTAATGTTGAACACTCATTTAATTTGTAAGATAAGTTTTTTTTAAACAGACATTAAGACAATCTCTAGTCAGTTAGAAATCACAATTCCATTTCTTTAACTCAGTCTAAGATGTTAACTCCATAATCTAGTCAAATACTTTCATAAGGTTTTGCCTAAATATACTTAATTATTAATGTTGTTAATGCAAGGACAGTGTCAACAATTGGACAAATCAAGAGTATCTTCTTAGGCCAAAAATAAATAGGATTCATTTTCTTTCAAATCTGGCCAACTACCATTTCGTGAATACTAATAAGTCATTAGAACACTTTACACTCTATCACAACTTCTTATCCAAAGAAATTTGAAGATCAAAAGGCTGATATAAACATAATACCATAGACTTATCATTCAAATCATTCCCATAATCTTAATATTTTAATTAAGTAGATATCATTAATTTAAACAATTAGATTCGTTAACTCCCTACATATATCCTTCCTCAAGTTGCACTATTGTCACAAATTAGAGACTAATTTTATGGACACCAAGACCCTATAGATGTGGTGAAAGCAAAATATATGAATTTAACATTCTATCAATCCTCACAAAGATCTTGCTACATTGTCAATGGCATCTTCTCAAGATAAAATCCTCATCCAGAAAAATCATTCATACGAGTTTTGTAAACATAACACATAACTATAAAGTTTTGTAAACATAATTAAAAAGTTTGGTAAACATAACTAAAAAGTTTTGTTAAACATAATTAAAAAGTTTTGTAAACATAACACATTTTGCAAATCTTCATCATAACGAGCAAGTATTGATGAGGCTCTCTATTTCTACATCACTCGTGTAATGAACACGTTGAAGCGGGAAAGATGCTCAATGTATTGTTCATTGTAATAAGTATCAGTGGTGGCAATGATGTCCTTCATGGAGAACTCCAAAGAAAACATTCCTTCCAACTATATATGTGTGTTGTCCACTACCATCGATTCTGTTGGAATTGGTTCGGACAACTAAGAGGGGGGGTGAATCAATTGTCTCACAAATTTAACCTTTTATGAGTTTAATCTTCTTTATCAACTTACAATTAGATTAATGATGTAAACATTAAAGCATGAATCAATAACACATGGGCAGAAACAAATTAAACACACATAACACTAGAATTTTTACGTGGAAACCTAGTTAAGGGAAAACCATGGTGGGGGTTAGCCCACAAGATTCATACCCTATTAAAAGTACTTAAAATGGGAAGACACTTGCCTTCGGGTGAACTACCCAGAGCTCACTGCCTACAGAATGTTATGTTTAATACAGAAAGAGTTAACTGAGAAATAGCATCTTCTTCATGCTTGATTCAGTCTCATTGAAAGCTCATTAAACTTCTGCTCTGCCCCCAAACACTTCTTCACTATCTCTTCATCATTTACTACTCTTGTTCTTCTGCTCCTCCTCTTCTCTGCTTTGCTTCTGAACCTTTCTTAGTATTTGATCATTTTCACACAAGGATGCTTTTCCACAACTCATCTACATGCCTTTATATCCTTCATCAACCTTGGAATAAACATCAAGGTCGGCACTACAAACTTTGGTCTTAATGTGAACCCCTATACTATCGGCCAACCATAACTGGGATCCAAATCTTCCTTGAACAATATGCCACACTTCATATAATCCTTCTTGAATCATCCGCAACATGCTTGAATCATTTGGTCGGCTAGGACTGGGAAGAACAACAACACCAAGGAAGAAATCTTCAACAACAAGTTCAAACTTCAATGCGGACCTTCAACATAGAAGGCACACAATCTAGATACCTCCACAAGCACATTGAATTCAATAAAAACATCCGCACTCATCCAAATCATCAGAATCACTTGCATCTTCATCTAGAACCTCAAGAACACTTTTTGCCATGATTGTCACACTAGAAAGATTGCTTGCGGACCTCCAAACCACAAACCACTAGAGTTGATGATACACATTGACTTCCCAATGATGTCCCTAGATCCGTAGATCATAATATTTTAATGCGGAGCAATCTGAACCAATTTACTGTCACTCTATCTTTTATGATCAAAACCTAGTTCTCCTCAGATGGCCATATCTTCTTCAAATCTTCATGCGGACCTCTCAAATCTTAACTGGAACTACTTCAGACAATCATCTACACATCCATATGGTCCGAATCCATTGATCTTCATTCATTTTCTCAATATCCTCAACATTCTAGTCTTCTAAATAGATACAGTTGATACCAATGGCAACAAGAATATGTTGACATCAATGACAACACTGATTAGGCACATATTTGCAACAATCTCCCTCTTTGTCATTGATGGCAACATATGATGTGAAAAATTGATTCAACTATCAAGACAAGAACTTCTCCCCCTTTCTCTTATCACTTCTACAACTACTTTACTCACTATTCCCCTATTATCAGCAACTAGTTTTTCACATGATTTCTCTCCCCCTTTGATATCAATGGCAAAGGGCACATATTTGTAGTCTTTTCTCCTTCTTTTTGTTTCAGACCAATCTCAAAAATTGCATGCTGACTACTCCCCTAAGTAGTACCTCCTTAACATCAATCTGGATCATAAGATATGATTGTGAATTCCACCAGACTGATGCACTCTAGTGCATCTTAATTCTGATCAGGAAGGGTAATAACCCCTATCTTCTCTCTAAGATACTCAAAAGTATCCTTGGGAAGAGGCTTAGTGAAGATATTCGCAATCTGATCCTTTGAAAAAACAAACTCCAATCTAACTTCATTCTCATTAACCTTCTCTCTCAAAAAGTGAAACTTGATTGATATGTGCTTTGTCTTTGAATGCAACACTAGATTCTTTGTGATGCTTATTGCACTTGAATTATCACAGAAGATTGTGACAGGCTCCTCAAACACAATTCTGATATCCTTCAGCCTCTTCATCATCCATAGAACTTGAGTACAATTGTTTGCTACTGCTATATACTATGCCTCTGCTGTAGATAGAGATATTGCCTCCTTTTTGCTCAGCCAAGAAACCAATCTTCTTCCCAAGAAGAATGCACCACCACTAGTGCTTTTTCTATCATCCACATCTCCTGCCCAATCAGCATCTGTATAAGCATGAAGAGTGAAGTCATTATCCTTTGGATACCATAAGCCATAATCAAGTGTCCCTTGGAGATATTTAAAAATTCTCTTGACTGCCACAACATGGGATTCTCTAGGATCATCTTGAAATCTAGCAACAAATCCAATTGCATTCATGATATCAAGTCTGGTCTGAGTTAGATAAATCAGTCCTCCAATCATTGATCTATACATTTTCTGATCTGCCTTAGGTGAATCATCATCTTTACTCAACTTGCATCCAGTTACCATAGGAGTACTTACTGGTTTTGACTCCTCCATTCCAAACTTTTTCAACAATTCTTTCACATACTTAGACTAAGATATGAAGATACCTTTATCTGACTTAGTGATTTGTAGACCTAAGAAGAAATTTATTTCACCAAACATGGACATCTCAAATTCACTCTACATCTGATCAGCAAATGTTTTGCACATACTCTCATTTCCACCAAAAATGATATCATCAACAAATACCTCAACAATCAGAATATTCTCATGATCAATCTTGAAGTAAAGATTACTTTCAGCAATGCCTTTGCTATATCTTAGCTTTAGCAGATACTTATCTAATCTTGCATACTAGGCTCTTGGGGCTTGTTTGAGTCTATACAGTGCTTTCCTCAACCTGCAGACCATATCTCTCTGATCAAACAACTAAAATCCTTCTAGTTGCTCAATGTAGACTTCTTCTTCTAATTCTCTATTTGTGAATGCTGACTTGATATCCATATGATAGACCTTGAAATATTTATAGGCAGCAAATGCAAGAAATAATCTGACTATCTCTATTCTTGCCACTAGAGCAAAAGTTTCTTCAAAATCAATTCCTTCCACTTGAGAATATCCTTTACATACCAACCTTGCTTTGTTTCTTACAAATTGACCATCTTCATTTAGTTTATTCTAGAAGACCCATTTAGTTCCAATCACATTTTTGTCCTCGGGTCTAGAAAAAAGATCCCAAGTGTGATTCTTTTCAATTTGCATTAATTCTTCTTCCATTGCTTTTACCCAGTTTTCATCATTGCAAGCTTCACTTACTGATTTTGGTTTAATCTTTGAAATCAAACAAATCTCTTCTTGATCTTCAACAATTCTTCTCCTAGTTCAAACACCTATATTTCTATCTCCTATGATCCGATCTTCAGGATAATTCATCCTTACATACCTGGGTGTTTTGGGATTTGCTTGAACTTCTAATTCTTGAGCTTGTTCCTCAACTTCTACACTATCCTCTTGAGTCACTAGATTTTCCAGATCAATCTGGATCTGAGTCTGGGTCTAAACTTGTCTTCCTTGACTTTAACTTTCATCTTGATCTTCTGAATCATATCCACAAAACCTGGAATGTCCTTCTCTGCTCTCATCAACTCTAACATTTGCACTTTCAACAATCTTTTTCAATCTTTTGTTAAAGCACCGATATGCCTTGCTTTGAGTAGAGTAACCCAGAAATATTCCTTCATCACTTCTTGCTTCAAACTTGCCTAGATCCTCATCTCTTTTGATATAGCATTTACTACCAAAAAATATGAAATATCTCACAGTAGGAGGATGACCAAACCATAGTTCATAAGGTGTCTTACTAGAATTGCCTTTGATCTACACCCGATTAAGAGTGTAGATGCAGTACTCACAACTTCCCTCTAATAGACTTGTGGAACATTTGTTTCCATCGTCATGGTCCTCGTAGCTTCTTGAATGTTCTGATTCTTTCTTTCCACAACTCCATTCTGCTGAGGAGTCCTAGGAGCAGATAATTGTCTTTTTATTCCATGCTTTTCATAGAATGAATCAAACTCACTAGAGGTAAACTCTCCACCTCTATCGGATCTCAAACACTTTATCTTCATACCAATCTCATTCTCCACCATAACCTTGAACACCTTGAATTTGTCAAGAGCTTCTAATTTTTCTTTTAAAAAGGTTACCCACATCATCCGGGAGTAATCATCAATCAGCAACATAAAATATCTATCTCCTTGCACACTCCTAATTTTGATAGGGCCACATAGATCAGTATGCACAAGTTCCAATAGTCCACTTGAAAATTGTTCTGTACTTTTGAATGAAGTTCTGTTCTGTTTACCCAATTGACATTCTCTACACATGCTATCAGGTTTCACAAGTTTTGGAAGATCTCTTATAGCCTGAGTAGAACTTATCTTGACAATGTTATCAAAATTCACATGACAAATTATTCTATGCCATAACCAACTCTAATCAATTTGAGCAAACAAGCAACTCTTACCAGAACTACTTAAATGAAAGATGTTACCTCTAGTCTGAGTACCAAATGCAATTTCAATTCCAGAGCTTTCCAAGATTCTGCATTTTCCATCCTTGGATCGGAGATCATAACCCTTGTCAACCAACTGTCCAACACTAAGAAGATTATGCTTCAATCCTTCCACATACAAAACATCATTAGTGTTATTCTCACCATCAAAAGAGATGGATCCTCTACCACAGATTCTTCTTGCTAAGTTGTCTCCAAATTTCACAATTCCACCTTCATATTTTTCAAATCTTACAAACTTACTTTTATAACCAATCATATGATGAGAACATCCATTATCAATCACCCATTCATCCTTTTCAACAACCTAAGCAGCCAAGGCACTTTCCACATTTGCACAGCTAGTAGATTTAGTAGACACTGGATCTTCATCTTTGATAGCAATGAACACCCAATCACTTTCAATGGAACCTCCATGATCAGATTCATCATCTGTAACTCCTTCTTCTCCAGCTTCTTGGACATAGTAACATTTCTTTTGACCTCTATATCTGTTAGGATTTGGTTTTGAAACCTTCTCCAGACATCTTGAGGCAAAATGACCAATCTTATTACAAGCAAAACATTTGAATGGCAACTTTCCTTCATACTTACCGAATCCTCTTGGTATTCTTTTGGTAATAAGAGCTTCAAGTTCTGTAGTCTCAATTTCATCATCTTCAAGATCCTTCCTTGCCTTCACAAATCTATTTGATCTTCTTAAAGAACTTTCACCCGGATCATATCTTTGTTTTCCATGAACACTGGCCTTAAATGCAGATTCAAACTTAGGAAGAAAATCACCAAACTCACCATTTCAAATGTTGAAAGCTTACCAACTAACTGATCCCTTGTAACAGTTGTCATAGTCCTGATTTCTTCAATGACAGCAACTTTATGCTTGTATGTTGCAGGTAAGGATCTGAGCACTTTGGCAACAATCTCTGATTCTTCCAATACTCCACCAACATTCTTGATACTGGTCACAAGTTCATTCACTTTCTACATGTAGGGAGTAATGCTTTCATCTTCACTCATCATCAATCTTTTGTATTTATCCTTTAGGCTCTGTTGCTTGGCACATTTGACATATTTGTCACCTTCATACAGATTTTCCAACTTTTTCTAGATTTCATGGGCAGTTTTCAATTCTAGGACATTTGCCAATTCTGTATCAGTCAGGGCACTCAATAATGCTTTTTTAGCTCGAATATTGCATCTAGCTTCCTTGAGTTCATCTATAGTTGTAAGGCCATTCTTCATAATCTTATACTCATTCTTAGTTATCAACCAAAAGGCATCACCTATACATTCCAAATGACACTACATATGCACCTTCCAAAGGGAGTAATTTGTTCCATCAAATCTCAGACTTTCCTTCTTGTAAGTCAACATCTTGGATCTCCTCAAGCGGTCAAGCTTCTTTTAGAGGATCTAGTTCTGATACCAATTGTTGGAATTACTCTGGACAACTGAGAGAGGGGAAGTGAATTAGTTGTCTCACAAATTTAACCTTTTCTTAGTTTAATCTTCTTTATCAACTTACAATTAGATTAATGATGTAAAAATTAAAGCATGAATCAATAACACATGGGTAGAAAAAAATTAAACACACATAACACCAAAATTTTTATGTGGAAACCCGGTTAAGGGAAAACCACGGTGGGGGTTAGCCCACGAGATATGTACCCTATTAAAAGTACTTAAAAATGGGAAGGCACTTGCCTTCGGGTGCACTGCCCAGAGCTCACTGCTCAAAGAGGCTCACTGCCTACAAAATGTTATGTTTAATATAGAAAGAGTTAACTGAGAAATAACATCTTCTTCATGCCTGATTCAGTCTCATTGAAATCTCATTAAACTTCTGCTCTACCCCCAAACACTTCTTCATTATCTCTTCATCCTTTACTACTCTTATTCTTTTGCTCCTCCTCTTATCTGCTCTGCTTCTAAACCTTTCTTAGGATTTGATCATTTTTGCACAAGGATGCTTTTCCACAACTCATCTACATGCCTTTATATCCTTCATCAACCTTGGAATAAACATCAAGGTCAGCACTACAAACTTCTATCTTAATGCAAACCACTATACTATCAGCCAAACATAACTGGGATCTAAATCTTCCTTGAATAATATGCCACACTTCACATAATCCTTCTTGAATCATCTGCAACATGCTTAAATCATCCGGTCGGCCAGGACTAGGAAGAACAACAACACCAATGAAGAAATCTTCAACAACAAGCTCAAACTTCAATGCAGACATTCAACACAGAAGTCACACGATCCAAAGACCTCCACAAGCACATTGAATTCAACAAAAGCATCCACACTCCTTCAAATCATCAGAATCACTTGCATCTTCATCCGGAACTTCAAGAACACTGTCTGCCATGACTATCACACTAGAAAGATTTCTTGTAGACCTCCAAACCATGAACCACTAGAGTTGATGATACACATTGACTTCCCAATGATGTCCCTAGATCCGTAGATCATAATATTTCAATGCAGAGCAATCCGGACCAATTTACTGTCACTCTGTCTTTTCTTATCAAAACCTGGTTCTACTCAGATGGCCATAACTTCTTCAAATCTTGATGCGGACCTCTCAAATCTTAACTGGAGCTACTTTAGACAATCGTCTACATAGCCATATGGTCTGCATCCATTGATCTTCATTAATTTTTTCAATATCCTCAACATTCTAGTCTTCTAAATAGATATAGTTGACACCAATGGCAACAAGAATATGTTGACATCAATGTCAACACTGATTAGGCGCATATTTGCAACAGATTCATCATTCACCAAGCTAAGGGCTCGAGGCAGTAACTAAGCCAATTCATCCTTCCATACATTTTTCTCTTTGAGATCACCTATATCATTGAAGAAAGAAGGAAAAGACATATCCAATGGTTGATCAAATTCACCAATCTCCTCTGTAAGCATGATATGAAATCGATCGTGCATATCACCTAATTCTTCACAAGTCTTAAGTATTTGACCATCAACATTTTCTCTAGCCATTAGCTCTTCCTTCTTTTCCATTATTATATGTTGTAATATGTTGTATTCTTGGAGAGCAGCATGAGTTTTAGTAAAAGTTACCCATAATTTGTCAGCTTTTGCAAGTACCTATTGTGCCTTGTACACATGCCCCATTTTCCCAAATAGAGACCCCCCTTCTTTTCTTTGGCTTAGAGTCTCAACCTTTCCTCTTTGTGATGATGATAGAATGAAATTGTGCTTAGAATGCAGGATTTGTTCCAAATTTCAGCATCTGGTATGTTTGGAGCCATTTGATGTCTTTCATGATTTGATTTGGAAGTCTTGATCAGGTTTGTGCTTTAAAAGTGGATATTTGTTGCCTTTTGCACTAAAATTGGGTGTTACTTCACTTTGCTCTAAAATCCTATATCACTAGATATTGTCCTTGAAACTGCTTCTGCAGGATGTCTCATGGTGAAATTCCTAGTTTCTAGGTCTTAAGAGTTGCAAAATCATGTCAAATTCCACAAGGTTTCACTAAGGGGTTCATATACTTTCATCCTGATGCATAGCCCTGAAGCCCTGATTTGGCTAAGTTTGAAACCCTGAAAACCCTGAAAAATGGCTAAGTCTGAAATCTGGTGGAACCTCAAAATTCTAGAATTTTCATATTAAATCCTATGGATCTGAAACCTATCTCAAACATCCTGACAGTATATTTAAAAATATTTAAAGTATTGTTACCAAATTTTCACCTACAACTCAAATTGGCAGTGTTGAAATAGTTCATTACATTTGAGTTGAAGAATTTTCTTAAACATTCCTGCTATGCTTAACCATGGCATATTTTAAGTGTTTGAGAAAAGATTGAATTTAGTTTTGTTGTTTAGAGTAAAGAAACATAAAGGAATGTACATATTGAACACAAGACATTGCTTTCATTAATTTCAGTAATGTTTCATTCATTTCATAATGTTTCATTCATTTTTGCAAATGAAGTATACATAGAATTGCACAAGTGTTGCATTTGTATTCATTGGAAAGAAAAGAGTAATCAAATATCCCACACAAGCTATGGGAGTGGCTGAACCAATGTAACATATAATGTGCTATACACCTAAAGATTAAAGAAATGAAAAAGAAGCATAAAGGAAAAGGCATAGAAATCATTACCTGATAGAGTCTTGGGTGGATCTTCATTGTCTCTTGCTCCTCTCCAGATCTTCAAGTGAACCTGCATCATGATAAAAAATTGGTTAGAGCTTCGGATATGAATCTTCCTATGTGCCCTACCAAGAGAAATATAGCACATATCATGATGCATTGGATCAATAAATAACAGATGTATGAAAAAGAGCTAGAAAGGTCAAATAATCATATGAGCATTGATTTAATTATTTTATCTAACTCATTTGTGCAATCTATAGGTACATTTACATTCATCATTATGCATGACATTTCAACATGTGGTAAAAAATGGGCTCCCACAAGGTTTGAGCCCAGCATGTTGCCCCCTTGATCTTAAGGGGAGTATAAGATAAGAAAAGAAATTTTCAGATCAATAAATATAAAACATATTCTGATTGAAAGTCAATATAATACTAATGCTTCATGAGACAGTCTAAAAGGCAGGACAGTCACCATCAGAGCAATATCAATTAAAGAATAGTCCCATCAAGGGCATTATAGCCAAAGAAGCATCATGGAGCAACAATAGAACAATTATTTACCCCTTTGTTTGTTGTGAATGAGGTGTGAGATTGCTATTCAATACATTAAATAGCCATAAAGGACAAAAATCGGTCATTAAGGTGACTGCTACATAATGGAACAGTCAAAAGAGGGATAGTGCATTCATCATATGATCACTATATACTTCTACATTATGAAGAGAAAATCATAAGCTACAGGTGCAGCTATAGGAATCGAGAGCAACCCACAGTCATGGTAATTTGTGCGAACTCCATTTTCATATACTTCATTGCTTTAAAACTATGGTTACTTCTATCCTGTATATGACTATTCCACATTTTAGAGAAAAGGGGGTTTTGTGAAGTCTGAATATATTTTATACCAAGCCACTATCATGAGAGTATCATCACTCCAGATAGCATACACAAGATAGAAGCCATAGTAAAGAAAGAGGGACAATCATATATAAGATGTTGGCAACACCTTACATAGCTAATGAAGAGGATGGGTGATAGTCATCAATAGAAAATGAAGATGAAAGAAGTGTGAAATGCCATCCATAAAGAGTATCATTGAATTTTTAGAGTCTTTCACTGCCAGATCAAACAAAGCCATACCTATTGCCATGACAGGGATGAAGATGGCTTAGAAGTACAGTCATGAGAGTATAGGTTGTTTTGAGAAGGTAAGTGTGTATGTGTATAAAGATTAAGATACTCTCATAGAGAGATCAACCAGACAGTCCAACACTAATGCATTGAGGACAGCAAGTATAGTCATATAAGGATAGTATGAATATTTCTGAGAATATATCATTCTTGATACACGGTGACAATAAACACAATAGGGTAGTGGACTCAGTAAGCCTCAAAGGGGAAAATTCTTATGACAGTGATATCCAGAAGCACACTTAAAACATTTATGCACAAAGCCATGAGAGGTGTCTATAAAGGAGCAAAATGCTAAAAGGCATCAAAAGGAGCATGTGACGGCCCTTTGTGTTAGAGGAACAACAAATAGACTAAGAAAAATGCAGCAATCCCAACAGTGACCTCAAAGAGCTTCATGTCACATAGGGGTAAGAGCCTACAATAGCATAATGAGTGAAGGATAGAAGCTCAACCTTAGTGAAAAAACCAATATGTATGCACAGTCATAAGGTCTATCAGAAGCACCCCAGAGAACTCATAATGCCATCAGAATAAAGATACAATACACATAATACAATTCTATGCTACAAGAGTCATCGAAAGAGAGATATAGATGCAACATTTAGAAGGTATAGTGAGCTTGAGAGAATATAAATAGGCCACTATCACAGTCATCAAATGGAGAATATACCAAATACATACACAATTATATGAGCATAGAACCTTAAGTAAGAATGCACTGTATCAATTCACAAAGATATCAAGAAGAGAATGAAATCTCAGTGTTCATATACATCTATAGGAGATACAAAGAAGAACAGCATATATTTTAACTCATTCTATAGCTTTCATCACAAAGTGCAGAGTCTATAGTATGCATGTGAGTCCATATGGAGCAGCAGAGGAGAAGTAAAGTCATAGTCTTTCTTTTAGGGTGACTGTCATGACAGCCAATGAACAACATTGTCTGAAGGGTAAAGGAGTAGGTGAAACCCAAGTAGGGTTTGTAACAAATAGGAGAGAAAACCTCTTTCATTATTTCACCACAATGAAAGCCCAAACCAACAAATACAAAGAGGTGAACAAAATGCAAAAAATAGTGAGGTCTTTTTGTGATAGAGAACATCAAGCATAGCTAGAAGAGTGTAGTGTAGGTGAAACCCTAGTAGGTTTTGTGGTAAATAAAGAAGAACCCTTTCATCACTTCTTTTCAATAAAAACCCAAGCAAATATGATGAAGAAAAAAGTGTACAAAATGCTAGAAGCAGTGATACCTTATTTTGTAACAGAAATAGCAAGTATAGAGAGTGATATTCACTAAACCCTACTAGGGTTTACCTATAGTAGGGTGATTTACCCTTTTATTTCAATGTCCATACATACTTGTTCCTGTAGCAGTCATTATGCCGTGAGTGAAAGAGCAAAGCACATAAGGAAATATGAGTTACAGATTCTCTTTTCCAAGAGTTCAAACTCACAGTGCTAACCATAAAGGTTGAGCAAGAGGAGGAAGTGTATACAGAAGCAAGATACAGTGACCTATATGGAAAATCGGTGTAAAAAACTATCTTTCTTCCCTTGTTCTTTATGCCAAAATAGAGTAGATATGGAGTAGCTACAGAAGCAAAAAAAGAGGCTATTTTTCATCATCATGTTGCTAAGCCAAAACCAGAAAGGAAGTAGCTACATGAGCAGCAAATAGCATAGTTTCACCACCATTTCTTGTAAGAATACAAAGATATACAGAAAAGGAGACTTACCCAAACAAAGATGGTGTTGAAGATAGCTTAGAAACAATAGTTTAAACCTCGAAAATGCCTCCAAAAATAGCAGTGAAACCCTAGCATGTTGGCGGGACAAGAGCAACAATGAACAAAAAGAAAACTGCAAAATGAAGATTTTTACGGTTCAACTCCTTTTTTGGTTGAATGCCCTAGCCCCATTGTGGGCTTTTTGATTTTGACTTCTTTTTTATGTTATCATTGTTATCCAAAAAATGCCCAAGGTCAACACTTTTAAGTGTTAGAAACCTAATGATGCCAAAGAGCTCGTGAAGGGTCAATTCAAAATCAAATGATGCCTTTTGCCAATGCCTTTATTTGAAGGTCTTTTGACCTTAGAAATATGATCAAGTATCACATATATATGCATGGAAATGCAATGATATAGCATTATGGCATGGGAGTCATAAGGGTGCAGGTGATTATGCATATCAAAGAGGAGTTATAAGGAGAGTTATTATTTTTAAACCTTTTGAAAATAATTATTCTCAGATTGCATGACTTGGAAACTATTAAACAAATGTAAACAAATAATAAAGTAATAAATTATATATTACTTTATTATTTGTCACAAAGTTGTAAAAGTGAAAGATAGACAAAATCATAACAAATAGTAAAGTAAGTCATGTTGATTACTTTATTATTTGTTCACATTGTTTCCTCATCTCAAATCATGCAAAATCAGAAAATGGAGTTAACTGAGGTATTTTGGGAGCTTTTGCATGATTTTTGGTCAAACTTGGAGTTTGGAGTTCCACATGGTCAAACTAGGTGTGAGGGGTAGCTTGGAGCTATTTTTGCTCATTTTGGATCAGTTAGGAGGCCTATTTCCTAGGCTTTTCTCTTTTGCTCGTGAATCAATTTGGAGGAGTTATTTTTAGAGTGCAGTTGAACTGAAGTACTTTTTTCATGCACTTCAGAGTTCATTCTTTTGATATATAGGAGAAAAACTTAGGTTTTTCTTAGTTCTTGCCTTTTTGCTCTCTTGTGCATTACAAAGAGAAGAAGTGTTTGTAACTCATTTTATAGATTTATACAGTAGAACAAGTTACAGGTTATCTTTTTTGCCATTTATGTAGATTTTCCTTCATTTTCAGTAAGATCAAGTATTTACCTTCTCAATTGTGTTGTTTTATGAGTGAATGGATGAAATTTTATTGTGTTTTAATATCAGAATCTTTAAATCTTTGTCTCATTCATATTTGCATGCATTCAAAGTAGTGAAAAATCATAGGTCTTAGGTTGTGTATTGGAATAATCTTTTCGTCCATGTTGTGAGAACCCAGTTTTCCTTCAAGAGAAAGTTTATTCAAGCCTTCCTTAGATTCATTTTTGTGGTCAAATTGCCAAATTGATCTGTGTGGATAGATATTCTGAAAGTCGTTGTGAATCAAGGCTGCATATTTCTATCATTTAGGTGCATCACCACCCATTTAAATTCTAGTTTTAGCATATCCATTAGAAATCCTTTTAACCCTCTTCCTACAAAGTCATTAATTTATTAGAGAATCAGAAGGGAACCAGCCCATAATCTGGAGGTCTACTTTTAACATAGGGTACCCACAACCTAAAAGTATTCCAATGTTACACAGGATTGCTGAGCTTTCCAGCTTTGCATAATGGGTGCAATCCTAGTCAATAACAGTTTTTGGCATGTCCAGTGGGACCATTGAATTGATTTTTAGTTCAAAAAGAACTTATTATTTCTATTGTTTTGGTATGAGCAACAATTATTATAGCATTTTAGATGTTCAATTCAAGTACCTGGCGACTTCGAATTTTTGGTTTAATAGATCAAATTTTTTTAGCTTATGAGAAAGATTCAAACAAGATGAAGTGTAGATCCTGAGAAGCATATTCAGCTTTCACCACCAAAAAGGAAGGTTAAGGCAACAAATAGAGTGGTAAAGCCATCAAGTGTAGCATTACCCAATCTTCCAAATTCTCACCCTGCATTTGCATCTCATCAAAATCCTTTATTTGTGAGTTCTTCATCACAAGTACCTGATAATTCTCAACTAGAAAGTCCAAGAGAACAAATACCTATTTTCCAAGTACATGTTTTCCAAGAAGAACAATTACCTATTTTTCAGGTAGTGCAAGTACCTATTATTCAGATGGTAGCTCAACTAGCACCTAGAAATCCACCACCTAGAAATCAGCCATTTGTAACATTTAGCAGGGGCAGCCCATTAAATCTACAGCAGAATGATGCTATACCAGTAGTTGCAATTAAGAGTCTTCCCAATTTCACTAGTGAAGATGGTACTACACCAATAGAGCATATAAGAGATGTAGCCTCACTTTGTGAGGTTCATCATATTATAGAGGAGAAAGTAACAATAATACTTCTAGCAGCATCTTTTAAAGGCAAAGCTCTTCAATGGTTCCGAGGATTGGTTGTTAACTCTATTGGAACATGGGATGAGTTAGGAATTGCCTTGAACATGCAGTTTCAAGATAAATCAGATCATCTATCCCTTGTTGAGCAGATGACAACCATTAAGAAGGCTCCACAAGAATAGATGACAAAATTTAATTTCTAGTTTCAAAGAACCTGGAATAGAATTCTAGCAATGGTAAGACCTTCACCTAAACATGCATTTTTGTATTATCTTAGGGCATTGAATAGTGATATAGCTATTATGATTCAGTCAATGGGTAGGGTAACATTACCAGGAGCATTTGACATAGCTATTAGAGCTGAAAATTAGTCTTATTCAGGTTGGGAAAATTGCACCAAGGCCTCCCATGCCTATTTTTATTGATATTTAGCCCCTAATATCAATCCAAGTGCTTCCTATTGCTTCAATACCTGCTATTCTAGCCTTTGGCTATCAAACAATTGTTCAAAATAATGTTGTTCTAGTGCAATCATAAATACAAGAACTTAAGGGTAATAAAAAAGAGATGGCAAACTATTACAGTATGTTAGCAACAATTTAGTAAGCCTTAAGAGACAACAAGATCAGAATAATAGGCCTTCTTATCAAGCACCATTCCAAGCAAATAAGCCTCCTTCTCAGGCAGATTACCAAGGATAGAGAAGAAATAATTATAATAATAGGCCTAATTAGCAGTATAATCCCAATGTTGTCAGCTCTTCAAAAGAGCTTGTACCTATGAAAAACAACATGGCCCAAGATTATGTATGGTGCTATCCATGTAATCAGCCTCATAACTAGGCTACTTGCATGAATGGAGTGGTCAGTCAAGCACTTATGGTTCAGAATAACTATGTTGTTTCTGAAAATGCAACAAATGAAGGTAGTGATTAGCTAGATTCTCAAACACAGCATAATAACCTTGATGTTGCTTTGATGAATTGGCAAGTTAATGATTTTTGTGGAGTGAATCAGTTACCAAGACAGAAACAGTCTTTTACCAATATTGTTGCCAACACCAGATCAAAGAAAAGAGTTGTTGATTTACAACAACATGCTTATAACAGCAAACAATAGATTGATAAAGTACAACAGCATAGTGATAAAGGTAAAAATCAAGCTTCTGCAGTCCAACAAGGTCAACCTAAAGCTTCTACCTCTCAAAATGTTCATATTCTACCAAGAGGATAGACTATTGTTGGTAAAGGATAGTCTAAGGTTCAACCACAACCATCAAAAGGACATTCCAATGTTGATGTTCCTAAAGTACAACAAAAGGTTAGTGATCCTTCTTTTAACATTGTTGATCATATGAAGAAATCCACTATTAGTATGTCAATGTTGGATGCATTACACATTCTTGGGTAGAAAGATTTATTGCAAGATGCCTCAGCTAAGTTGTCTTTGTCCAATAAGCCTCAAACAAGTCAGCCCTAGGTTGTGCTTACTAATGATGCACAAAATAAAAGTGAACAACCAAAACAAGTGGTTAAGTCACCTCCATTTTATGTAACTCTGGTTGTTGGCAATCATTTGGTCCATAATTGTATGATTGATTTAGGAGCTGGTAGCTCGGTGATGCCCAAACAATTGGCTGATAAACTTGGTTTAGCATATGAACTTGTTGCTAGGGGAGTTGTCCAATTAGATGGCACAGAAGTTAACATAGTGGGAATGTTAAAGAACCTTGGTCTTACTTTACATGCATGCCCAAACTTTGTGATTCATCAAGACATCCATCTTATTGACCTGCCACCACATTTTGCCATTTGTCTATCTAGAGATTTCACTGCAAAGCTAGGAGGATATCTATCTTCTGACTGGACTCATTTATTTTTTAGAACAAGGTATGGCACCAAAGTCACCATAAAATCAGAGCCATTGTCCAATGACCATCTTGAACCTTACACTCCCAGCCCCATAAATGCCAATCTTTCAATCTATGATCAAGAAGAACTAGTTACTGTCCAAGACCCAGATACACCCTTAGAAGGCATACCTGATCTAGTTTTGGATCAATGGGTAGAAGATAATCATGAGATAGATCCTTTTGATCAAATGGATGAAGTAGGTCTTGGAGTGTATATGATTCACAAGAAAGATGTTGTTCCAAACCTATTAAAAGGTGAAAATCGGCAAAGTGAACAATTTGATAATGATATATGGTAGTTGTATTATGATGGTTCTAGGGGTAAAATAGGTTCAGGGGGTGGTGCTATGTTGATTTCTCTAAAAGGTAATAGATATTATTCAGCTATGAGGTTTGCATTCAGCTGTACTAATAATACTGCTGAATATGAATCACTTGTTCATGATCTTGAATGGGCCAGGAAAAAAAGTATCAAATGTTTACAAGTTTTTGGTGATTCAGAATTAATAGCAAATCAAGTAAGGAATCTAAACCTAACAAAGAATGATTTGCTCAAGCTTTATAAACATAGAATCTGGAATCTTATTGAAGAGTTTGATGCCTTCAATCTGTTGTCTATTCCAAGAAACCAAAATTAGGAAGTTGATAGATTGGCTACCTTAGGAACACAGTTTGACATACCAACTGAAATTAAAAATCTGCATACACAACAGTATGTCAGAGTGATTGTAAGACCATCTGTGCCTGATAATAATACAAGATGGCAAGTTTTTGAGAGTGACGAACATATTGTTAACTTTCTAATGGAAGAAGTTGAGTTTGCAGCAGGAAACCAGCATAAATGGGTGCAATAATATGATGACCAGATATTGCAATAAAAGTCAAATAAGATTCCTAAAGGTTTAGTAACCTTAGAATCAATTTTCAACACTGATGATCAGGTTAGAAAGGATAAAGCTTGCATGTCTGTGAAATAGGAGCATTATGAGCCTACTGAAATATTCAAAGATAAGCTTCTTAAGCTTGGAAAAGTATGCACAAAAGAGGAACAACAAGCTATCATTCAGCTTTGTCAAGAATTCAGTGACATTTTTTCTTGGGAGTATGGAGATCTAAAGGGTTTTAACCCTGAGTTAGCTCAACACACTATTGAGTTGGAACCCAAAGCAAAACTAGTTAGACAAAAATAGAGACCATTAAACCCAAAGCAAGAATTTCTTATGAAGACTGAATTGCACAAGCTATTTGAAGGTAATATCATCTTTCTAATTAAGCATTCATCTTGGGTTTCCAAATTGGTACCTGTTAGAAAGAAGAATGGTGAGATTAGGCTATGTGTTGATTTCCATGATCTGAATAGAGCCTCTCTCAAACACCATTACCCACTGCCCTTAAATTAGTATTTTGTCCAGATGATTTACATCATTCTCACAACCATTCTCACCCACAAAACTAGGGAGTGCATCAAAGATATTAACTAAAACCTCCTTGACATTATCTAAGCTTGCAACAAAATCATCAAGGTCATCCCAAAATGAAAGTTCATCACATTCCTCTTGAATTTTTGATAAAAGAGGATTGTTCCTTACCTTATTGCAACTTTGATCAAACAACAACTCATCAGAAGGTTCATTTTTGTGATCCTCATTCTGATCCAAGGATGTATTGTCGCTTTGACTATCTTCAATCAGCAACTTATCTGATTATCCTACATCTTGTTGCTGCTCTAAAACATGTTAGTGGAAATATTGTCAGAAGTATTAAACTACTAATAATCCAATACTCTCAATGAAATATGATGCAAATCAAATAAATAAAGCAATTTTTACCTTGAAGACTGATTTACCTCGAATGCTTCCATTATCGCCTATCATGTATTGATCTTGTTGATGAATAGATCTCTCAGAAGTGCACTTCCTCATTGTTTGAAGATGACAATACTTGAATGGCAATATGTTGGATAAATGTAATGAAGATTACCTACAATGCAACGATTGTGAGGATGTGAAATGGATGATTGAAGCCATGGTTGTATGGATATGAAGATAATGGATAAAATGCAATGAGCAATATGGATGCTTTACCAAAGGCACGCTGGAATTTCTACAGAGTAACTTTGCTATAGATTGTGTGTTATAGGATGAGGGAATGATCTTCCTTTTATAGGCCAAGGAGGGGCCAAATCCATGTGTCAAGATCTCAATGGTGGAGACTTGGTCTTAAGAGGTGTATGATGAGGATTAAATTGGTTGAGATGAGGGAGAGAAAGAGGGAAGATGTTCCTCTCACCTTGAGATGGTGGAGAGAAAGGTGTGACATGAGTCCACATGTCACAAGGCTCATAATGACCAAAGAGAAGGTCAAACAAGGATACATGATTATAGGGAGGTTGGAAAGATTCTAGGGACTATGGACCAAGTATCACAAAGTGTCCCTTTGACCATGGTGACATGGAGAGACCATGCCCTTTGGAATAGGGATGGTTGGAGGAAGAATAGGCCATGTGGGTGAGGGAAAATGGATTAATTAAATATTTAATATATTTAATTACATGTGCAAGATGATGAGGTGGATTGGATGACATGGATTAGGTGACATGGAATTATGAATGAAGACATTGGAATAGGATGATTTGTGATTAAATAATTTGATTATTATTTAATTAAGGAATGACATTAGAAAAATAGGTTTAATTGATTTAATTAAATAAATTGATATTTATTTAATGATTGGAGGAATGTGAATCAAATAGATAAATTGATGAATTTATTAAATGATAGAAGAATGGGAATTAAATAAATAATAAATATTTATTTAATTTGGCTTTGCCATTTTTAGGTGTATACATTTTTCCCCTCTTTGAAACAATGTGTTTTATCATGTTGTTTCAAAGAATTTTTTTTTTTGGTTGTCATACATGCCCTAGTTTGCCCCTAGTATAGGTTATGACATTAGGATGCCCCCTCTAGAGATTGGACAAGAAGATGTGACGACAGGATGATATACAATCTCACAATGAGATAGGTTGACTGACGAATTGACTGGATAGACGCATGAAGAAATGGTTTGACGCAGAAGAAAAATTAGGTGAAAATCATGCCCCAACATGGACAAGGTCAAGCACTTCCCATTAGGGTTCCATGTGCTATATATAGGAGTGTGGGGTTACATTCCTAGTCATTTGCACACTTGTCTTTGAGAGAGAGCTTTTAGGAGATCAGAGCCTTTTGAGCACATAGTAGCCAGTGAAGATGGAACAATATCCTATTGAGCTTCATTGATTCAAGTGAATCTGACGGTTCAACCGTTTAGCAGACTACGGGCCACCGGTAAGTACCTCTTCATTTCTAGGTTAGGTGCATTTATGATTGCATTAAATGTAGGTCAAAAGTTTAGGTTTTGTATGCGCTGAAAGCTGGAAGCGCACATATGACGAGTGATACTGCGCATATGGCGTGATTCTGTGCATATGACGCCAGAATCGGTGCATATGCAATTTTTTTGCATTTGAAGTGTGTTTCAGCGCTTCTAAAATCCTAACACGCATTCAATGAGGGATGTTGCACTTTCAAGTTTCTACTGCGCTTTTGACATTTTGAAATGTGATTTTGCTGTGCAAACAAGGTACAATACTGTGCATGTGAATTATTTCCATGCAAACAAGATTATGTCGCGCTTACAACGAGAAGCACTAAGCATGCAGTGTAAAGCTACGCATTCAATGTAGGTCTGCGCTTATGAGCCAATTTTGCACATATGACAGGTAGAATTGCGCAAATGAGTTTAGTTGATCAAAACACTTAGAAATTTGATGAAGTTGATTGTGTGATGGATCGTAGTCAACTGTTAGGTAATCTCTGAGGTTGATAGAATCTCTAGAGAGATGATAGGATTGCTTTCCTATTGAAATAACTAAGTTTTTGATGTTGGATAAATAGACTTGCAGTTTAGTCAATTTTGATTGATTAACCGTGCTTGCTTGTTTGCAGGAGGAGTTAGACGATGTCCTCATGTCAAGGGAGCGGTTTCCAGTGATGCAGATGTTGAGGCCATATCTGACTGAGATTGATCTACTTGTGATTAGATCTGTTGGATTATCATTTGTGCTTTTTATGCTCGAGATTAGGGCTAATCTTAGCATGCTGACTGCTCTGGTGGAGAGGTTTCACAGTGAGGATGGGACCTTTCATCTTCCCACTGGGGAGATTATAGTGACACTAGAGGACGTGCACATAATTCTACATATTCTTATTAAGGGAGAGCTCGTTGAGTATGAGCCACAGACTGGGGCAGGATTAGACGAGTGAAGATGGGTTTTTGACGATGATGAGATTGAGGGCACTGAGATCAGCTGGGCTGACATGGTGGCTTACTATGAGCCCCTTTCTTTAGTTGTGGTTGGGTTGATCAGGGGTATCATGTGCACTGATAGATGGTCATGTGGTTTTGCAGTTGGATGGGGGCAAGTGTTAGAGCAAATCACCATAGAGGGTACTAGATATGCTTGGGGAGTTTGTATCCTTGCTCACTTATATCATAACCTACACCAGTTTGTTTATGATGGCTCTTCTAGCTTGGCTTGCGGAGTATCACTTCTGCAAATATGGGCATGGACACACATATCTATCACTTGTCCCATTGGCATTGGCACTCGGGGTAGGGGTTAGCCCTACTCCTACATGTTTCAGGTTAGCCTTTCCCAACCCAAGCTGGGAAAGTTGGAGTATTGGAGATGTGTTTGACAATGTAGACTCTATTGTTTGCTAACCATACTTAGACTATGAGGTATGGGACAATGATGCGTCTGAGCTTCTATTTTGTTTTAAGACTAGATGGCTTATAGGGAGGACACCCTATATATTGGAGAGACAGATTGTATCACATGTGTTCATGTAGTTTGGCATAATCCAGGGGATGCCAAAGAGTAATGTCATATTTGTCAGGACACACAAGGAGAGGGCATGATGAGGACCTAGCCCATCCTATGAGACAGCACGCGATGAGTTCTTTTATATTCCATATCAGTCACGGGTGATGTACAAGGCAGTGGTAGATGCAAGCACTACACAAGATTTCTTTGATTAGTTTGCTGCACATCCATTTCCATGCTACTCCGGACCAAGAGAATGAGCCCTAATTCTGGATGATCAGGAGGATTATGAGGAGGGGCCATGGAGGTGACCTAGGAGGAGATGAGGATGGGGAGGCAGAGGTGGCCGAGGTGGGGATGATGGCGGTGGTGGTGGTGGAGGAGGAGGCCATGATGACGGTGGTGGTGGTGGAGGAGGAGGGGGAGGAGGAGGAGGAGGAGGATTTGGTCATGACAATGGCCATGATGGAAATGATGGAGATGATGGCCAAGATGGAGATGGGAGGAGGGTTTACCAGTGGATTGATCCCACCCAGCATGCTTAGCTAGCTATATAGGCACAGGTGCAACCTCTAGTGCAGCCATAGGGGTAGGGGCCAGATGATGGAGTTATAGTAGGGTTACGAGCACAGTTGGCTCAGGCTCAGTCTTTTCTACAGCAGTAGCAGGGATAGATTGGGCATATGCAGGCCCAGTTTACATAACTATAGGGTGACCTACAGACTGCCAAGTTGGAGAGAGATACAGCTATCCAGAGATATGGGAGGGCAGAGGCACTCTTAGAGCAGGTGGAACAGACTGCGGCATAGGGTGGCATTAGCCAGATGGTTGCAAAGATGGTCAGGGCAGGTCAAGAGATCTTCTACTGGCAATCCTTATATGAGCAGGTGGTACTACCAGAGTGCAGGGCAAGCAGCTATACACCTAGCTACTGTAGTAGGTCACAGAGGGTGCCAACAGAGAGTGGCGGGGTGGTGGGACCTATGGGACCACCTCGCAGGCCATCAGGAGGAGATGGAGGTGCACCTGAGATAGGTACAACAGGTGGAGGAGGAGGAGGAGGAGAAGGAGAAGGAGGCATCATACCATCACAGCCATCACCATCAGGATGGAGTCACTCCTAGTTGTCTCTTGACATGTATCAGCTTTTTGTTAGCACTTCTTACTTGGACTTGTATACACCACTTTGGTTGGACACTTTGAGATGTATTATTATTTTGATATCATTGTATACTTGGACGCTTTATTCTTTTTGATGATGATATGATATGATACCATGACTTTTGTTATGATTTATTTATGATGGACATGACTTACAGTATGATGCTTATGACATGCTATGATGTGCTATGCTTATAGATGACTTACATGGTTTATGATTTCTGATGCATATGCTTATGTTATGTGATGGACCTGATGTTCTATATGATGACTTGTATGATGCAACACTATGATGATTATGTTGATGTTTCTATAGATGTTTGATTTACTAGACATGATGTCTCTACATGCTTATGATGTTTGACCTAATGCTTGACACAATACGTATCTATATGAGATGGTTTTTACATGTGTTGACTTCTATAATGCTAACTTTAATGATATGAATCATGTATGCATGCACTAAGATGGTTTAATTTGATGATCATGTTATCTATGTTTTTACATTTTTTTATTTTCTATCCTGATATGCATATGAAACTAAAATGGATGATTGCATATGACTCTCACTATGGATAATTTATGGTTTACTTGTGGTTATGCATCCTAATAGACAAAACAATATGCATTTATGATGATGGACCTAATCATGATACACAATGATTTATTTTTTGTTAATGTCAAGTATACTCAATCTTAATAACAATGCACTTTTTAGAAGAAAATGAATTGGATACACAAAAGGAAATGATAATGAAAGATAAGAAATGTGACAATGAATGGTTTGGTAATAAATGATAAGAAATTGGATAATAAATGAGAATGGTTAACGAAAGAGAAGAAATTGGATAGACACATGATCACAAAGACACATGGATTTTGGTAAAATGATATCATGCTTATAATGCAATGGAATGCAACAGGATAGGTATGGATATGAATTCTTGTCATCTTTGATTGTGCGAGTTTTTGAAGTACTTTGTTTCATCATTAAGCTTTTAAAATGTTGTAAGAAAATACAAGCATCTAGGTATAATTAAATCATGACGACCTGAGTATTTCTTACATGGATTTTGATTAGCAAGTTAGTACAAGCATCTAAGTATAATTGAACCAAGATGACCTAAGTATTGCTTGTGTATCAACAGACAAGGATTAAACCTATTTCATGTTTAGGCCTTTGATGTCCTCGATAATCATTATGTCGATCATGTCTTTAGACGAGGCTTCACATTACTAAAGATAAAATCCACAAACAACAAACAAATAAAATGATTATGCCCCCATCATAGCTTCTCTAGTTTGATACATTCTTGAGTAGTGTAGAAAGACATAATAACAAAAATCATGATAGAAGACTTTTAAAACAACCATTGAAAACTTTCTTGCCCAAAACATGTTTTCTTGCAATAACTTGATAGAATCAACTTGATGTCAAAAGGGATTTGCCAAGTGTAGTTTCACTATCTTTTGTTTCAAGATGATGTTGAAAACTTTTTTGTTGTGCTGCTTGTTATCTAGTGATAAAACTGTAATCTGATTGTTTACCCTCTGAGTTTATAGCATTCAAGAACCCTATTCTCTGACTAGGTTGAGGATTTGCCCCCAGTCAAGTAGAGAGTTGATTTATTATAGATGAACTGACTATGAACAATGTGACGAGCCCTCAGGGACTGACCTAGTGCCTTAGGGGCTCATTGCTAAATGGCCTTGCCTATGTGACAACATAGAGGCAACGTAGTTCGGGGTGGACCTAAAGACCTAGGCGATGAGAAATGGTGCAAATTTGAATGGATAAAAGGATGTAATGGATGGAAAAGGAGCAGCCTCAGGGGTGCATCAAAGATGGCCTTGCCTACGTGACAACGCAGAGGCAACGTAGTTCAAAATGACTGATACTGACAATAGACTTGTGATAGGTTGAATGATAGGATAATGTGATTGGATGACCCTTCTGGATAAGGTATTAGGGGTGACAAGATACCAGGCTATGGTAAGTCATTGCGAGGTAGATGCGAAATGGATACGGTTATTGGATGAGTACGATAGGAAAAATGGACGAGGACTGAAATCCCAAAAGATGGAGGAAGCGGTTTATTAGTGACATTGTTTTTGATTCCCTTGCATTGGAGTTTGTAGGATTGACAATTGGATAAAAGGATGGGCAATAAGGGATAAAATGGATGCACATGAAAGAAAACAAGGAACGGTGATCTCTAAAGACTATGTCTCATAAGAATAACTCAAGATTTGACATGGCAATGATTACGACGGAGGATGATAGGATTGGATTGTTTTGAAAAAGATAAGGTATATCAAGAATTTTTCCAAAGCATGTTTCAACATTTTGCCCCCATGTCTATATCAAGATCAAAAGAGGAATGGAGGATGAATAGACTCAATATGATAGGTATATGTAGGATAAGGATGATAGGATGGTATGGTAGGATAGGGTGAAAAATGATAGGGTCGATGAGACAATGTGCTCCTAAGGGTAAGTGACATAGAAGATCAACCTACACATTATGCTTGTTTGCCAGGTTTTCATCATGGTACTTATCCAAGGCGCCACCAAGGGTGGTTTTCACCATTGGATGAAGGGATTTTTTTTAGATAGGATAGGTGGCATACAGACGAGAAGGGCTCAAGTGTCTGGTTCTATGAAAAGTGGTAGTTGCACTAGAGATGGATGTCATCAAAATGACCATATCAAATGTCATTATGCTCATAGATGTTGGTAGGGAGATGCATGAAAGTGAGATTGAATAGGTAGATAGTGAATTGCGGAGGCAATGATAGTAGATTATGATGGATTTATGCAAGAGGATGGGTAAAAGGCTTATGCAAAAACATGGACCATAGGGATAGGATGATGGGGAAGATATGAAGGATAATAGTTGAATGATGGGGAGATGGAGGCATGGAAAGGAATCGTCCCCAACGACTGCACACACCATGATAAACATTGAAGCTTGTGATTGAAAGGTGGTGTAGGAAGCAATAACGATATTTTCTTAGGAGATGGTTGATGGAGTGATTTAGGGGCCACATGGACTTAGTATTTGTATGATTTTTTCTTTTGATGTGGGATGAAGGAATGTGAGATTTTGGAATGGAATGGATGGAAAAGGATGTTTGGGATTTGTGAGAGGTGGATGCCTCATTTGACTTGATTTTTTGCTTAGGGACCCATACCATCTTGCTTTTGGACTTCTCTTTTGGAGGTATGAACGTGGATAACAGTTTAGATGGATTTTGCTTTGAATTTTTGGATTGATTTCCTAATGTATTAGGACCCTTAGGATTTTTGACTTTATGAAAGGAGGCATCCCCATATTTATTTTTGAATCCCATAGGTTTGGTGGAATGAGTGGAAGCTTCATGTTTAGACAATATGTGGATTTGTTGGTCATGATTTGAGATGTGAGGGAATGTGTGGATGGATGAATTTGGTGTTGGGAAAAGTGATGGTAAAATGAATGGAGGGATGTTAGGAGTTAGAATTAACATAGGTAAATTGGATGGTGGAAGGTGTGTGGTCACATGCTTTTGGGATTTGTATGATGATGGAGGTGGAGTGGCAACATGTGTTTTAGGTACATGATAGGGTTGGTAATGGAAAGTGGACTTAGGAGGAATAGAGGAAGTACCAACATCATGAGATTGCTTTTCATGGGGAGTATATCCAAGGCCATATGAGCATGAGGGGACATTGACATGGATGGGCTCCAAGATACCTTGTTCATGAAGGCCTAAGCCTTTACCTTGGTAGTTCATGTTTTGGAGCATGCGATGGAAAATGGGACTAGGTGTGCTTTAGGAACTAGACACGAGTTCCTTATTTGATGAAGAAGGTGAAATGGTGGACAAAGGTTGTTGTTGTTCCAAGGAGGAACATTCATGAATGAAGGTAGATAGACCAAGTGGACATGTGGGATTTGAAATGGAGTTAATAGTGGATGATGTAGAAGGATCATTAGGATCTTGATTGTGCTCATTAGGATCCAAGTTATTTGTTTGATCTTCTATGCTTGCTTGGGAGGCAAGTGTCTCATCATGACAAGTGAATGGTATAGGATCATGGATAGGTGGAGAAGTTTCTAGGAAGGCCATGAAACAGGGTGAGTGTTCAAGTAGGTCAACAAGACTTGCATTAGATGGAGCATGTAGGTCTTGGGTATCTTGCTCACAAATGGTTGTGGGGGTATGAATAGGATCAAGTTTCTAATGGATAACTTCTTCATAGGTAATATCTTGATCATGGAAGAGAAAAATGTTGTGGATGGATGAAGTGAAAGTGATTTGATTTTGACTAGAATGAAGGCTAGGTGTTTCCACTTGCTTTAGATTATATTCTTGACATACCTCTTGAATTGTTTGAATGGAGGTGTAAGGAGATGACTCATGGAGAGGCTCTTGAATAGGCTCAAGGGGTTGTGGATGATATGGTTGGTTTGAAGGACTTGGCATGGTATTTGAAGGTTCTTAGATAATTTCAAGGACGGGGATTTGATGGCATGAGGGTGGTTTACTCCTTGCTAGTAGCCTTTGGATCACATCCTTTGTAGGTGTATGGGTAGATGAATGAGGTAATGGATGGGTGGATTTGGGTGGAAGAGGTAATGGTGTGAGACAAAAAGTTTGCTCAATGTAATACTCTCCTAGACCTTTATCCTTGATTTTGAATTTTTGTTCTGCGGATTTTGATGTAGAAGGTATTAAGCTTGGGTCAACATTGGTTGTAGAGGGTGAAGCTGTTACAAGGTGTGACCCTTGGTCTCCTTGTTCAGCGCTGCACTGCAGTGGTTTGCGACAAGGGCTTAACTGCCTCCCATGCTTGTTAAGTCAAGTGGTTGTATCAGGCATTAATAGGTCGATCTTTTGGTGCAACGATAGCTAACAATTGGTATTAGAGCTGAGGTCACGGGTTCAAACCCCATGCTTGCACTGGGGGGGATTGTTGCAAGGTGTGACCCTTGGTCTCCTTGTTCAGCGTTGTGCTGTGGTGGTTTGCGACAAGGGCTTAACTACCTCCCATGCTTGTTAAGCCAAGTGGTTGTATCAGGCATTAATAGGTCAAATCTTTTGGTGCAACGACAACTAACAAAAGCTACACGGTTGGTGGGGATTACAACTTCAGGCTTAGACTAGATGGTGTTGCAATACTGGAATGGATCAGGGTCACCTTGTATGGTTATTTCTTGACCATTATGCAGGAACTTGATACAATGGTGATATGTTGATGGGACAACCTTCATTGCATGGATCCAAGGTCTGCCTAGAAGAATGTTATATGCAAGCTCCATGTTGAGAACTTGGCACACTACATCTCTTTCTACTGGTCGAACTTGTATTGGCAAAACCATTGTTCCTTTAGAGGTCTTTCTTCCTCATCATGTGCCTTGATGGTTATCCTTTTTTTGGGATCAACGGTATTTTTAGAAAACCCCAACTCAAGGATTAAATTTAGTGTACAAATGTTCAAACCAACCCCTGCATCTATTAGGACGCTTTTTATTCTGTGCTTATGTATTAGGGCCTCAATGTGTAGGGATGCATTGTGTGGTTGATTTATTGACATGTCATCCTTCTTAGTGAAGGATAGGAAATGTGGAGTATTGAGATGGCCTAACATAGCCTGGAATTGATCTTGGGCAAGGTTCGTAGGAATCGTTGTCTCCAAGAGAGCTTTTTCTAAAATGGCCTTATGGGATGGTGATAAATGCAATAACTCCAAGATGGATATATGGGCGGGTGTTTTGTGAAGTTGGTCTACGATGCTATACTGATTTGAGGTGGAAGATGACTCAGATGTGGAAGATGACTCAGATGTGGAAGATGGTTTCGGTTGAGCTCCTTGCAAAGTTATGTTTCTACGATGCGTGGTCACATTATAGTCAGGCTGATCATTAATGGTGATCACATTGATGTGTGAATCACGTTGGGAGATATGATTAATGGTGTAATCAAAAGAAGCGTTGTTATAGCTTACTTTGTCAGCTCCTTTGTTGTTTTTGTTTGAAGAACCTCCTTTCTCATAATGAGGAAGAGGATTCTTGAATGCTATATGTTCATTGTTGGTAGTATGTCCTTCCTTAATAGATATATAGTTTTGGTCAATGAGATCTTGAATGACATGCTTGAGTTTCATACAATCATTAGTTGTATGACCTTTGCTCCTATGGTATTCGCAAAAGTCATTTTCATTCCACCAAGGAGATTTGAACTTGGGTTCATATTCACGCATTGGGGGAAGTGTGATCATGTTGCCCCCAATTAACTTTCTAAGTGCAGATTCAAGTGATTCACCAAGTTGTGTGAATTTTCTTCTTGGAGGGAAATTGTTTTGTTTTTGTTCAGTGCCTTGAGGCTTGGTAGATGGTGCGTTGTTCTACAGATTGGATAGGTTGAAAATAGGTTGCTTTGGGGCCACATGTTTTGCATCTACCACACCATCATTCACTATGGGTTTGTTTTTAGTCTAAAACTACGACTTATCCACATTGTTGTTAGAGCTTGGGGTGTCTTTGTATATCTTTACTTGCCCCTTCGCTATCAAGGCTTTCTCAATGAGAAGCCCCATCTCAATGACCTTACTAAAAGTTGATGGACATTGAATTTGTATTTGATAGCTAAGCTCAGTGTACAAATTATGCACGAACATTTATATCATTTGTTTTTTGGGTATATGATAGGGACACTTGCTCACAAGTTGCCTCCACCTTTATAGGAAAGATGCAAATGATTCTCCTCCTTTTTGTTTAGTATTGCAAAGGTCTAGCATGGAGATTTCATGTTCTATGCTATAAGAGAAATGTGTGACAAATTTGTCCACTAATTCGTTAAAGGTGTGGATGCCGAGAGGTAGACGTGAAAACCACTCCATGGCTTGTCCTCCTAGACTTCTAGGGAATAGTCACATTAGATAAGTGTCATTGTGAGTGACTTCAAGAGAAGCAGCACTGAATTCTTTGATATGATCTCTAGGATCTCCTTTTCCTTTATACTTGTCAAATTTTGGCACTTTGAATCTTACAGGAAAAGGTATCATGTTCAAGGATTTGTCAAATGGGTAAGGTGAGATATCTTCAAGCGAATTATGTTTCGTTGTGGTTCTGCTTTGGATATCTACCAATTGCTATTGTAAGGCTTGGATTTGGGTCATCAATGCATCCAAGGGATTAAGTGTATGCTTAGCGTTTTCTATTTTTGGAGTCTCTTGGTTATTTTTGGAGCCATCTTTCGACAACTCAGCTATGTTTGAGGCATTATTCTCTCGTAGATTAGAGATATCAAAGTCTGCGGGGAACTTTGCTCCTTGTTAAGCGAGCATGAGGAAATACTTTTGGGGATCAATAACCACAAATATATCCATTATATTTTGGAACTTAGGATCTTGGAGGTGTTGGAGGATTTCCTCTTGAGAGAAATCCTCATCATTCGGATCAAGTATATTATTTTTAAGGTTGTCCATGTTTTGCTTTTGTTTTAATTGAGATCTAGTTTGTACCATGCAAGATTTTGGAATGGGATGAAATGAGATTTGTTGGGTTTTGATTTTTTATTAGAGGTGTGATGTGGTAGAAGGTGAGTTTTATTAGAATTGATTTTGCTAAGTTTTTTGTTGATTCTATGTTTGTCTCAATCAAGGTAAATCTTGATCTATAATGTCTAATAGCTATTGAAGTGTCGATACAAGTTGTAGTCCAAATAGGGATAGATTGACACCGCTATTTGATGGGGACTATTTTCTTGTCAAGGTTACACTAGTATAGTTTTGTTGAGAAGGATGATTTGAAATCCTATTATAAAACTAACTAGCTCTTGTTTGGGTTGGTAGAGTATCAACTAGGTCCTAGAAGCAAGTTGTGGTTTGATTTTGAGGTGTTTTGATAGCAAGGCAATGATGTGAAAAGAAGATGTTTGTGAAAATGATATGGAAAGGTAATTGCTCAATATAACTAATTTTTCAGGGTGAAACTATAGCAAAAAGGGTACCTAAAACTGATAATGCTTTTGCTCAGAACTGTACATAATATGCCTATGTTTTGGACGTGCAGCTCCAAAAGCACAGGATAATGAATCAAATGCGTAGCTATGTTGGTCAAATGCACAGATCTGGTTGATTTTGAAAGTGTAGCACTATGTTTTATATGCGCAACTCTGTGTGTTAGATGCACTGAAAGATTATATGTGCAGTAATATGGTTAGATGCACAGTAGAATAGGTTATATGCGCAATAGAATTAGATGCGTAGCAAAACTGGTTATATGCGCAACAGAATGTTTTAAATGCACAGAACTGCATGTACTTGGTTTTCTTTTTTAGTTTGATAGTTGGATTTGTTTGGCATGCTTTCCTAAGTTATTATAAAGTTTGCAATGTTGATTTTGGTTCAAGTTATTGCAGGAAAACACAGAGAACAAAAGGTTTTCATGATTACTTAAACAAAATTTAAAACAAACAATTACAATCCTAGGATGGAAAGGACAATATTTGATGAGTTCTAACTTGGTTTTTACACCAGCCACTTGCATAAAGGCAGATATCTAATAACTTGGTAGCACCGACTTCCCTCCACGGCACTCACTTCTCATGCATACCAAGTTATAGTTCCTCCGAAGAGTTGAACTTTTATGTCTCTACACTAAATGAGTGTATGACGTTAGATGGCTCTAGAGTTTCCTCCTCTTGTGTCACCAAATAGGGGATTTTAGCTTACTATAACAAAAGGATTTTTAGTCAAGGCATCCATTCAGGTAATTACACGTGCAGCCATTCACTTTAATAAGAAGACTTCCCAGCCTGCAGAGGTTACACTCCACAGGGTTTTGGGGGAAACATTGGTCGGTGTAATACAATAGCACCCATCACTTGCAACTTTCATCACAAACATAATTTATTTATAGTGACTTGGAGGAGCTTGGCTTTAGCCCGTTATCATTTACGGTCGTTCCCACTTGGAAGGAAGGATTTCCAAGGGTAGCCTCTCTAAAGGTAAAACATGCAAAATGATAAGTTTGGCATTTTGGTCACCCAGTTAAGGGGAGAGCATAGTCTTATTATCATTCTGAAAACATGAAAAACAATGGTTCTTTTATCTTCCTAGTTAAAAGAAAATAACCAAATGAGTTAAGCCTACCAAGCACAAAAATTCAAAGCAAGATAGCAATAACTTGGAAAAGATTTTGTTAATTTTATCCCTCTAACAAATCTAGGCGTAGATTGTTGTTTGAAGAAATAAAACAAGTGTTACTTTCCCCTATTATGCTATGTGACAGATTGTAGTGAAAGATAGTGAAAAAGCATAAAGAAATTTGTTTAATTTTACCCCTAGGTTGGGACTATGTGAAATTTGAAATGCAAGTTGTAATGCAAGCTAGAAAGATTACTCCTCCTACTTAGAAGCTAGATGAAACTTGCATGAACATGATATGATTACTCTCCTTTAATTAAAAACCTAAGTTAAGATTATATGCAAGATGACAAGATTACTCCCCTACTTAGAAAACTAGGTCCAAGTTGTATGAATACGATATGATTACTCCTTCCTAATTAATTCTAAGTGGTGTAACAATGCATCTAAATGACTAAATCCAGCTCCTAGTACCTACAAATGACAATTAGTATGGAAAATTTCATGAAGAACATTACAATCCTCTCTGACAAATCAAATGCGCAGGACTGCAGATTAGATGTACAGTACTGCGTGTTATATGCATAGGTTCTCCAAAAGCGCAATAAAATGTTTCAGATGCGCAATACTACATGGTGTATGCGTAGAATTAGTAAAAGCACAAGAAAAGGATTTAGATGTGTAGCAATACGAGTTGTATGCACAAGAAGGTGGAAGCGCGACAAAAAATGTCGCATGTGTAGAACTAGAAGTTGTATGCGTAGAACCAACCTGTCGTGATAGAACCTTCACAAAACACTCAGATGGAAGTTAAAAATGGGGCAAGGCCCCACGATGGGCACCAAAACTGTTAGTGGAAATATTGTCAGAAGTATGAAACTACTAATAATCCAATAATCTCAATGAAATATGATGCAAATCAAATAAACAAAGCAATTTTTACCTTGAAGACTGATTTACCTAAAATGCTTCCATTGTCACCTATCTTGTATTGATCTTGTTGATGAATCGAGCTCTCAGAAGCACACTTCCTCGCTATTTAAAGATGACAATACTTGAATGGCAGTATGTTCGATAAATGCAATGAAGATTACCTACAATGCAACTATTGTGAGGATGTGAAATGGATGATTGAAGCCATGGTTGTATGGATATGAAGATAATGGATAAAATGCAATGAGTAATATGGATGCTTTGCCAAAGGCACGTTGGAATTTTTGCAGAGTAACTTTGCTATAGCTTGTGTGTTATAGAATGAGGGAATGAGCTTCCTTTTATAGGCCAAGGAGGGGGCAAATCCATGTGTCAAGATCTCAATGGTGGAGACTTGGTCTTGAGAGGTGTATAGTGAGGATTGAATTGGTTGAGATGAGGGAGAGAAAGAGGGAATATGTTCCTCTCACTTGAGATGGTGGAGAGAAAGGTGTGACATGAGTCCACATGTCACAAGACTCATAATGACCAAAGAGAGAAGGTCAAACAAGGATACATGATTATAGGGAGGTTGGAAATATTCTAGGGACTATAGACCAAGTGCCACAAAGTGTCCCTTTGACCATGGTGACATGGAGAGACCATGCCCTTTGGAATAGGGATGGTTGGAGGAAGAATATGAAAGGAAGCTAGGTGTGCGGAAATCACTTCCTACACTAATCTAATGAGGGGAGAGCTATACAAATTTAATTTAATCCTTATCACTACAACAACATACAACATTTAACAGAGTTATTACAGCAATACACAAGAACCAGAAAGAAGACAGAAGAAGAGAGACAAAGAATACTGTGGGGAAAACCCTTATCGGGCGAAAAACCCCACACTCAGAAATTTGCACAATGTATTAACAAATTTGAAAGTTGTTTACAATACACTTACAATGTAAGCTTCAATGGTCTTTGACACTCATGTCTGGAGTCAATTTGGTAGCATAACAGTACTTGTAAACTTGTCATACAAACTCCATCTCCAAGCACCTGTTTTATATAGAAAATACAAGGCAATATTGGACCTATCTTGGGATGGGCGTCCAACATGGCTTCATGGACCAAAACCCATGCCTAAGGACACTTGGTCAACACTATAGAATGTGCCTGACACTTATCCATAGCTCCCATCCCAAAGAGGTTGCCTATTTCCAAAATGGGCTATGACAGATGCTCTGACGACACTTATGACTGTCATAGAATCTGTCATAGCGGTTACAACTTACAGTTGTAAGAGAATATGTCATACACATGCTATAAATAGCATATTCTCTTACAACATGTCATATTCCACCTTAGGGTGCCCAAATATGCCTTATTCAAATATGCTTCATGACACATGTCCTTACCTGTCTTACAAACTTCTATTTCTGACTCGTACATGTCATAGATTTTGTCATAGGAATTTGTCATAACCGTTTCGGTCAATATTCCCTTACACAACATGGAAGATGTTGACACATGGAAAAATGCTCCTACCACAAAGTGGGACACCTATCTCCTCATGTGAGGACAAAATTACAAATTGTCATATTCCATGTAGGATCGACACATCACCGTGCCACATCCCACAATATGACAATATGGAATTTACAAATATTTACAGCATAGGCAATTAAATAATAAATACAAACATTAGTAATGTAAGGAATTACCAAGGTTGAGAAACCTTAATTCCCAACATTCTCCCACTTGTTGAACACCTTGTAAGAGCTAATAGAAAAATAGGATTTAACTATTATAGGCCAAGAGGCCCATAGACTCCGAACACCATTTAAACTTCTCTATGGCCACTGGTTTCATTAATGCATCTGCGACATTCTTCAAAGTATCTACCTTCTCCAAATTTACCTTTCCATCCTCAACCATGTCTCGCACGAAGTGAAACTAAACATCAATGTGCTTTGTTCTAGCATGGAAAGTTAGATTCTTTGCAAGGCAAATTGCACTCTGACTGTCACAACTGATCATGATCTGACCTGCATCAACACCAATATCTAAACACAATCTCTTAAGCCAAATGCCTTCCTTACAAGCATGAGTTGCTACCATAGACTCAGCTTCTTTTGTGGACAAAGCAACAACAGGTTGTCGCTTACTCATCCAACTAATGGCACCACCAAATAGTGTAAACACATAAGCACTGGTGGATCTCCTACTGTCAATGCCACCTGCCCAATCTGAATCCACAAATCCATGAATATCAACAGATTGCGGAGGTCCTAAAACATTACCATGATAGCAAATGGAATACTCGGAAGTACCCCTCAGATATCTGAACACTTGCTTAACTGCATCCTAATGAACTTGTCCAGGATTAGCCATAAATCGACTAAGGACTCCCACTGCTTGGGCAATGTCTGGTCTTGTGCAAACCATAGCATACATCAAACTGCCAACAACACTAGCATAAGGTACTCTACTCATGTCCTCCACCTTACTAGGATATTTTGGACAATCCTCAACAGACAACTTTGTCCCCAAAGAAATGGGAACACACAATGGTCTACAATCTGCCATGCTGAACCTGTCCAACACGGTCTTCACATACTTACTCTGGCTTAACCAAAGTTTTCTATTGGTTCTGTCTCTTCTATTTTTCATTCCTACAATGTACCTGGCTGCCCCTAAATCTTTCATTTCAAACTGTGCTGACAACTAAGATTTAAAATTAGAAATCATATTTTTACGCTTCCCAATGAGCAACATATCATCAACATACAGTGCAACAATGAGAATATGATCACCATCAAATTTATAATACACACAGTGATCTGATTTTTATCTCACAAATCCAATTAAGAACACAAAGGCATAAAACTTCAAGTACCATCTCCTAGGGGATTGCTTCAAACCATACAAAGACTTTTTAAGTTTGCAAACCAAATTTTCTTTACCTCTCACCATGTAATGCTCTAGCTGTGACATGTAGATGTCTTCCTCCAAGTCACCATGAAAGAAAGTTGTCTTCACATCCATCTGTTCTACCTCCAAGTCATAAGTTGCTGCAAGAGACAACAAGAATTGAATGGATGTCAGCTTTGCAACAGGAGAGAAGATCTCACCATAATCTATACCCACTTGTGAATACCCCTTCACAACCAATCCAGCCTTATACTTATCAACACTGCCATTTGCACCAAATTTCTTCTTGAAAACCCATTTGCATCCAATGGGTTTCTGTCTGTTGACTTTTTCCCAGACTGGATGCTTATTCCCAGATCTCCCTACAAGGTAGCCATCAGTGATCAACAGGATCTCTGGGCCAGGGGGTCAACAGTGTAGGAGATAGACTCTATATTTTATCTCCTCTTCTTCTTCAGGCTCTGCAAGACCTAGGGGGGTATTCCCTACTCAACATCCATGAGGATATGCATGCAAGGCTGGGATGTTGACAGAAAGCAGATGAGTCCTCCTGTAAGTAGACCAAAACTGAAAGATAAGGGCAAAGGGGCTAGCTTTGGGCCTATTTGCAGTTGTAGACAGAGGACTGAGGTTCCTAAAACTAACTCTAAAGTCCTAATGTTGGTTTTAGATTTTGCTTTGGAGTTTAAGTGTGGATGTAAAGCTGGATATGGTTATAACACAAAACAAAGCATGATTGGTGCCTATCCAGGGCCTGGAGTCAGTAGACATACACCTGTGGATGATCAGCATGAACAACTAAAACTGGATTTCAAGGGGATATGTGTGATACCTGCCTTACAGGCATCTCCCAATACAAAGTGTTAGGTTATCTCTACTTATGGTATCCCTACTGCAGTATACTCTTCCCAATGTTCAACCTGAAAACAGTTTAATCTGCCCCTTGAGTAGAAGTTAGAAGATCAGACAGTCAGCATAGGAATTCTATGCTCTAGAATCTAAACATTACCAAACATCCAGATTCAGAAGAAGAGTACATGCAATACTGGAGACAGAATTAACACAACACATGCCAAACAGCATTTCTCATATAAGTTTAATCATGAAATCAGTGGGTTCATGCCAAAAACAAACAACAAGAGATACATAAACTCACAGGTAAGCTGTACAGAGCAACCAGATCAGCTTGTTATGCATTACAGAGCCAAAATTATCAACTTTCAACAACCTCTGAAATGAGCAAGACCACCTGCTTATAACAGCCAGGTAGGTGCTCAGCAATTAATTACATGGTTGACCAAAATTTTGCCAGATACACAGTATCAGGAAAATGGCGCTCAAACACAACCGGATTGGCGCCCAAACTTGAATGCAGCAGGTAAGGGAGGAGACAGGAAGATTTCTCGAGCCCTGCGCCCATGTCCGCTGATTGACACCTCCAGTCAGGTACAAGATCGACCCACGCCATCGCCCATACCTCTGCAACAATCGCCATTAATGGCGCACCAACCCGCGGCCTTGGGAAGATCATCATACAGACTAGCGCAAGCTTTTCCCGCCGAGATTCATCATCATGATGTTTGAAAATGCAGGATAACAATATCCCACATGCACCCCGCGATGACCTCAATAACACCTTATATACTAGGTCATGAGCATATATCATGTCGGTGCTTTTGCTCCTAACGACACTAGTATAGACTTCATCATCATCATCCTCCAGCAGCATGATATCCTGTTGTTCGAAATATCACCCTGACGTCATCATGATATACTGCTGACGTCATCATCATATCTGCCTACTGCGCACCTTCTCATATCCGGATGACGTCATCATCATGTTTACAAATATCAGGAGGTCTCTTCAAGATGATCAGTTGTTAGAAATATGACCCCCGCGGACCTTGATGACGTCATCATCATATTAACATCATCATGATATTCGGAAGACAACCGGATATTTGGAAATATCCTCCTGACGTTCAAACATCAGGCTGCACTGTAGCTCCTCTGTAAGATCGGGGCGATAACTGAATATGATGATGATGCTTGAAAAAAATCACCCCCCGGAGATAATGCGCGAAACCAACAGGCGGATATCTCCTTGATATCAACATCATCATGATGTTCGAGCAAACATATATCCGGGTGATATGAAAATATCACCCCTTCCTTCGGAATATCATGATGCAGATAGGCAGAAAAACAAATATCACCCTGATATACGGATGACGTTAGCATCATCAGGATGAGAAACAAAGAACAAGAAGTGATACAACATCATCAGGATGATATTGACTAAGATCATCCTGACGTTCAAAATATGATGACCCTAGTGAATATCGGGTCGCAATTAGAACTCTTCAACAACATCATCAGGATGATCATAACCAAGATCACCCGATGATAAAAATATCACCCCGGCGAAATATCACGAAGGCAGAAAATATGATGACCTCCACAAGCAGCAGGATGATAACTGGAAATATCATGATGATGACGACCCTTAGGAAAAAATGAGTTAGGTCGAACACTTAAAGAATAATCCCATCAAGATATCGGGGCAACATCGTCATCATGTTTGAGCAAGGTGATATTCGGAAGATCACCGGATACTTGAAAAATCACCCCCGCAAGCAACTGAGGGCGCACTGTAGCTCACCAGTATCATCAGGATAATAAGCAAACATCACCCGACAGTTGAAATATGATGATGACAATGAGAAAAACAAGTCGATGAAGAACATGCTGATGAAGATCATCATCGAAGACAAGATGATGATGACGACCTCCTCCTCAGAAAATATGATGCTGCAGCTAAAAAACGCTGAGGAGGTCCAACACTTAGAAAAATTGGGCAAGAAGATGAAGGCTTCAGATGAAGAAACCTCCTGATCATGACAAATCAACCCCAGGTCAAAATAAGTGCTAACAGTGGCTCCGAATGGGGACGTGCAGGTGAAAACCTGCAGCGAGAACCAGATCTCCGGGCAGACCTGACAAAAAGCAAAAAAAACGCGAGCTGCACAAGGCATTTACACTACATACATATTTTACAAACGTGCACAGCAACCAGATATTCATGCAAAATAGAACTTAAGGAATTGGCCATGCACAGGCAATTCCAGAATTTCACCATCTAGGGCCTGGAGGAAATAAGAATCCTCCCCATGAGTATTGCAAACCTGATATGGGCCCATCCATAAGGGCTGAAATTTACCATGTTTACCCTTTTCCTGATCTTTAGCATTCCAAATAAGCACCAGATCATTGACTTCAAACTTCCTTTTTGTAGCTCTCCTGTCAAACTAATATTTCATATCCTGTTGTCTCTTGAGATTGATCTGGTGGGCTTTCCTTCTGTCTTCATCCAATGCAACCAGCTGATTCACTCTTTCTGTCATGGGATCTTCAATGTCCTCATCATTTTCCTGAATGAATCTGTAAACTGGTAGGAGGTTGTTTATGGGCAGTCTAGCTGATGTACCATATACCAGCTCAAAAGGTGACTTCCCAATAGCCCTTTTCACTGTCACTCTGTCAGCCCATACTGCTAAGTTCAACTTTGAGTCCCAAGCTCTCTTGTTCTTGTCCAGTATCCTCTTGACAATTTTCATGATGCTCTTATTGCTTGATTCTGCTTGACCATTTCCTTGTGGGTGATATGGTGATGTATATGACAGAGTTATCCCATACTTGTTGCAAAAATCAACAAACTCACCTGATCTGAAGCACATAGCATTATCAGTGATAATCTTAAATGGTACTCCAAACCTGATGATGATGTTCTCTAGTATGAAGTCTGTCACCACCTTACTTGTAGCTCTTTTAGTTGGAATGGCCTCAATCCATTTGGTAAAGTAGTCAGTTGCCACCAAAATCCAACTGTGTCCCCCACTTGATTTGTCTGTAATTTCCCCTATAAAGTCAATTCCCCACTACTGGAATGGAGCATCCACAGGTACAGTTCTGAGGGGCAAAGCACCATTATACTTCAGCTTTCCTGAGAATCTCTGGCAAGGGTCACATTTTCTTACTAACCTCTGTGCATCTGAAAAGAGAGTGGGCCACCAGTATCCTGCCCTGAGAATTTTATGAGCTGTTGTTTGGGCAGTATAATGGCCACCACACAATCCTTTATGCATGTCAATCAAAATATTGTTAGCCATGTTCTTATCCACACATCTCAGCAGCACACCATCAGGATTTTTCCAGTACAGCTCACCTTGAACAACAACATACCTGATTGCATGTAGCTTCAGAGTCCTCTTTTGATTGTCACTGAAATGGGAAGGACAATTCAGATTTTGCAAATAATAGACAATATCCTTGTACCATTCAGATCCTGATGCACTTACATTATCATCTTGGACTGCATTAACTTGGCATGCTTCCAAGTTTGATTGTGCCATCATCTTGGCTAATCCTTGTCCCCTTATCAACTTAGTAACTTGTATGTCTATGTTGAATTCCTGCAGTTTGTTTATCCATCTGCACCTTCTTCCAGTCACCTCCTGCTGAGTGAATATGTCTTTGACTGCAGCATGAGGTACATATGCAATGATATATGACCCTACCAAGTATGGTCTGAAACTTTTAATGGCTCTAACAAGTGCATATGCCTGCTTTTCCATAATGTCATACTTCAACTCAGAGGCCTGCAGGGACATACTGAAGAAGGCGATGGGCTGTTCAAAACCATCTTCATTTTTCTGTAACAAACATGCAGCTACAGTATGAAAGGAAGCAAATGAGAACACTTGGAATGGCCTAGAAAAATTAGGAGATTTAAGAACAGGGGCCATCTTAATTGCCTCTTTGATATTCTGAAATGATTCTGTTGCTTCCCTTTCCCAGTTGACAGTTGCATCCTTCTTCATCATCTTGGATATGTTCCTTGTGATCTCTGCAAAGTTGGGAACAAATCTTCTAACAAAGTTTATCTGTCCGAAGAAGGACTAAACTCCTTTCACAGTTTTTGGCATTTGGATCCTGTCAATGGCTGCCACTCTCTCTGGATCTATCCTGACTCCATCCTTGGAAACAATATGTCCCAGAAGTTTTCCTTCAACTACTCCAAAGGCACACTTCTTTGGGTTTAAAGAAATACCATATTCTAGTGCTCTTATGAAGATCTGCTCCAGATGCATACAATGCTGCTCCTCTTTCTTTGAGTAGGCAGTCAGGTCATCCTGATATACTACCAGGATTGAATCAATCAGCCCTGCAAAAGCAACATCCATTGCTCTTTGAAATGTAGCACCAGCATTTGTTAGTCCAAATGGCATTCTAACATACACATATGTCCCCCATGGAGTGGTAAAGGCAGTCTTATACTGTTCTGATTCCTTTACCTTTACCTGATTATATCCTGAAAATCCATCCATCATGGATAGGAGTTCACAACCAGTCACTCTCTGCAACATAGCCTCCATATTAGGCAGTGGATAGTTATCCTTCAAAGAGGATACATTCAAGTTCCTGAAATCAACACACAACCTAATATCACCATTCTTTTTCCTGACTGGGACAAGGTTAGACACCCAAGTTGAATGTCTGATTGGCACAATTATTCCAGCCTCCCTGAGCCTTTTGAGTTCTTCCTGCATCTTGGGAGCTAAGGTAGGATTTATAGGCCTTTGCCTCTGTCTAAATGGCTTAGCTTCAGGCTTCAGTGGGATCTCATGCTGGAATAAGTCTTCCTTATAAGCTTTTAGGTCCTCATATGACCAAGCAAAAACATGTTTATACTTTTTTAGTAATGCAATCAGCATACTTCTTATGTGTGGTTTGAGCTGTTTGCCAATATATACTTTCTGAGGGGCCTGAGATGTCCCCAAATTTATTTCTTCTAAATCCTCCTTATTTGTGGGGGATGTCTTTGTGACCATTTTGTCTCTACTATCAAAAGCTCTTTCCAAAGCCACTAACCCTCTAGGGATCTTGTTAGTCTTCAACTGAATGATCTCTTTTCCCACAAGAGTCTCTTTTCCATCTACAGTCTCTACAAAAGCTTGGAAATCAATCTGTTGGTTCTCATACTCATCTATGCAGTGCAAAAATTTCAGCAAATCCCTATCATCATTAAAAACTTGCCAACTGCATATGTTTTCTGGTATGGCAGGCCTAATTTTAACTTCTACATCTGTGACACCTGACAGAGTGATGTCATCTGGCCTTATTGCAATATTAGCCAAGAAATCAGCCATAACATTTTTTGACCTTTCTACCCAGCCAATTGAAAATGCATCAAATAACTCAATAGTATCCCAAACAGCATGCTTGTATTGCTTCAGTCTTTTATTCTTTGCAGCATACTTATTTCTGATCTGGGATACAATCAGCTCAGAGTCCCCAAATACTCTTAACATCTTAATCCCATGTTTGAGAGCAATATTCAGGCCTAAGAGTAATGCCTCATATTCTGCAATATTATTTGTGCAATCAAACCTCAGCAAGAAAGAGGATTTGAGGAGCTTACCAGTTGGAGACAGGAAAACAACTCCAGCTCCAGAGCCTTCTTTTGCACAAGCTCCATCAAAAAACATGGTCCATAACCCCTGCTGATCCAGCTCTTCAATGCAGACATTTTTCTTTTTGTCTTCTGCATCATCTGAGACAACCTTGAAGTTATCACAGTCAGTGTCCACAAAGCATATCTGTTCATTTGCTTCTTGGTCTTCCACTGTCTCTGATGATCTTTGCTCTCTGCTTAGCTTGACATCCCTGCCATTCATTGGAATCATGGCATATGATAGGTCCAGCTGCATACTTCCACCTATTAGTGCTGCCCATCTTCTTGACAGCAGCATACCATACTGTGGCTTGATGTCAACCACTGTTATATTCATCTTATATTTCTTTTCAGGAAATGCTGCCAGTTTGAAATCCACATCCTTCATGATTCCAATGACTGGTACCTCTCTGGCATCCATAGCATAACACTTCCCACATGCCTTGTCAATTTTTAATCCAGTTTGCTGCATGATAGCCAAAGGCATGACATTTGTGGATGCTCCAGAGTCAAGCATACAATTTCTAATTATTTTACCATTTATAACCAGGGAAACATAAAATGGTTCCACCTGTGAAGGACACTTTGTCATGGTCATTCCTAAATAGACTTCAGGAGTCTCATCTTCTTCATTGCACATGACCTGTTTCTCACCCTGGGTCTGATCACTTTGTCTAGCTTGAAAAGGTACCCCTGAGATTAGGGATATTGTCCTATTCTTGATCTCTTCCACTTTCATGAGTTCCATAAGTGGAACAGAGACCTTTACCTGGGAGAGGATCTGGGCTATATCAAATGGAGCACAGTTTTGTACAACAGTTGTAGCTTGCTCCACAATCTTGCTTTTATCCTGAGCTGATTTAGCTTTCATTTTCATAGTTCCCTGATCATCATTCTTATCTTGGGAACCTCTACTTTGATCTTCAGCCTGAGGGGTTTTGTTCTCTAGTCCTTGAGATTCAGGACCTGCTCTGTATCTAAAGATCTGTTTATTATTTACCCACTGCCTTTTTTGTGGTTTAGTTCCTTTATGACCATGCATCAGCTGACCTGCAGAAATATCCTCTGGCTGATGTGGGCTGCCAACCTGATGTTTACCTCTGAGATTGTAGTTGCTCTTGACCTGAGCAACTGCTGCAGCTGTGAAGGCTCTAATTTCCTCATCAGAAGGTCATTGTAAGCTACTCAGAAAATTGTGTGAATTCTGAGCATACACATAGTTATCTTCATCATCTTCATCATATGGGGACTGTTGGCAGACCTGAACTTGATGATCTGTTTTCTCATCAGCATCATACAGAGTATATCCATTGCCTATGGACATCATGTTAACATCATCATCCTGCACATGATGTGGATCATTGCACTCATTACAAGATGTAGCATTATCATACAAAGATTGAGCAATCATGCACTGTGACTGTGAATGTGGCATCTGACAAATTATACACCACGGAGCATCATCAGCAATATTTATAGTTTTCTTCAGGGGATCAGGAGTTTCCTTGGCATGTTGAGCCCTCTGATTTGTGTTGTTACGTGGATATACAGGCTTACCATCATGCCAATTGGTGTTATAAGGCATATCATGTAATGATGGCCTCTTTTCCTGCCTTTGATAGACTTGCCTATCAGGACCCATCCCTTTTTCACTTCTAGCTAATCTATAGCTCAGGTCCTTAACAACATTTGCCAGTTTGTCTATCTTATCCTCAGGAGCAGATGTACTACCTTGAGTGTTCTGAGGCTTATTTGGATTCTGCAGAATTTTTACATCATCCCTTCTATTTGTCTTGCCTGATGCTTTCCTATTGTTTTCAATATTTACTGCAATTCTGAAAGCATCCCTGAGAGTGGCAGGACCTTTATCTCTTAGTCCATATGCAGTCTTTGCATCAAAGGCATTGATGTACAAAATTATGCACATTGGTTCATTTGGCCTCATATGATGTGGCAATTTGTTCAACACTTTAGTAAATCTTGCATTAAAGTCTGCAACCTGTTCATTTGACCCTTTGGTGATACTGGTGAACTCATTTACAAAGAAGCTAGGGTCAGTCTTATCACCATATTGCTCCTTGAATATCCTTTTAAAATCATCCCATGATGATATGCTCCGGTCAGGCAGATTCCTGTACCATTCTCTTGCCTCATCTATTAAGGATTGCATGAATGACTTCATGAAAACGTCCTCATGCTCAACCTCAAAATTATCCATGACATTTTGGAAGGCCTTTAGATGATCTTCTCCTGACACTGTATTGTTTCCTGAAAATTTAGGCACTTGCAGCCTCAGATGCTTGTCAATGGGGTTAGGATACCCAGGAATACCATCAAACACCAGCTGCCTGAATCGATCTAGCTGCATGGGCTGTCTGTTTGGCTGATTAATATTAACATTTCTATTTGCATTCTGGTTTCCTGCATGGTTCAGTGGTATCCTAGCATCATTCACATATTGTCTATCATCATGATGCTGATGTTGCATTTCATATCTTTGCTGATGTCTTTGCATATTTGCATTCTCTAAGGTAGGAACTGAATTATTTTGGGCAGTTCTCAAAGCTTGCACTTTCTGCTGTATATCATCTCTGATTTTCATGGCTTGTAGGTATTCTAGTTCTGCTCTTAGGCTTTTGATTTCTTCAGCCAATTGTTCATCCTTAGGTCTGGAGGTAGATGGTCTCATACCATTCTGGTCATCATCCTCATCATCCCTCAGAGACTCTGCCTCTTCAAACCTTTCACTTGGGTCTAGAAAAGGGCGTTCTTGGAACACCTCTGACCTCATTCTCATACTACCGCCCTGTTGCCTCTCATATGCACCTTGGATATCAGCTTCTGCACTTGAAAAATAAGGAGCATGCTGTCCTGATGGCCTAGGGTTATCTTGTACCTCATCACTTTTTCTGGGGGAGCTCTCATGACTAGCTGAGACAGTTCCCTTTCTTCTATACATCATTCTTTTTGTTAATGGTAACTCTTCAAATAGAGGATTTTGTTGGGATCTTCTCCCCTGCATATAAATTTTACTGTGACCGGTTGGGAGATTACTTCGGAGTCGCCACCTATTTCTAGGAACTGTTTTCTTCTGAAAACCAGGGTTCTTTCACAAGGTTCCCCAGCGGAGTAGATTACTGTTGCTGACTCAGATGGGTCACATATATATCACTGGAGATGATTAGATAGCACTTTTACTTCTCAATCCCCAGCAGAGTCGCCAATTTCTGTTGACTTTTTCCCAGACTGGATGCTTATTCCCAGATCTCCCTACAAGGTAGCCATCAGTGATCAACAGGATCTCTGGGCCAGGGGGTCAACAGTGTAGGAGATAGACTCTATATTTTATCTCCTCTTCTTCTTCAGGCTCTGCAAGACCTAGGGGGGTATTCCCTACTCAACATCCATGAGGATATGCATGCAAGGCTGGGATGTTGACAGAAAGCAGATGAGTCCTCCTGTAAGTAGACCAAAACTGAAAGATAAGGGCAAAGGGGCTAGCTTTGGGCCTATTTGCAGTTGTAGACAGAGGACTGAGGTTCCTAAAACTAACTCTAAAGTCCTAATGTTGGTTTTAGATTTTGCTTTGGAGTTTAAGTGTGGATGTAAAGCTGGATATGGTTATAACACAAAACAAAGCATGATTGGTGCCTATCCAGGGCCTGGAGTCAGTAGACATACACCTGTGGATGATCAGCATGAATAACTAAAACTGGATTTCAAGGGGATATGTGTGATACCTGCCTTACAGGCATCTCCCAATACAAAGTGTTAGGTTATCTCTACTTATGGTATCCCTACTGCAGTATACTCTTCCCAATGTTCAACCTGAAAACAGTTTAATCTGCCCCTTGAGTAGAAGTTAGAAGATCAGACAGTCAGCATAGGAATTCTATGCTCTAGAATCTAAACATTACCAAACATCCAGATTCAGAAGAAGAGTACATGCAATACTGGAGACAGAATTAACACAACACATGCCAAACAACATTTCTCATATAAGTTTAATCATGAAATCAGTGGGTTCATGCCAAAAACAAACAACAAGAGATACATAAACTCACAGGTAAGCTGTACAGAGCAACCAGATCAGCTTGTTATGCATTACAGAGCCAAAATTATCAACTTTCAACAACCTCTGAAATGAGCAAGACCACCTGCTTATAACAGCCAGGTAGGTGCTCAGCAATTAATTACATGGTTGACCAAAATTTTGCCAGATACACAGTATCAGGAAAATGGCGCTCAAACACAACCGGATTGGCGCCCAAACTTGAATGCAGCAGGTAAGGGAGGAGACAGGAAGATTTCTCGAGCCCTGCGCCCATGTCCGCTGATTGACACCTCCAGTCGGGTACAAGATCGACCCACGCCATCGCCCATACCTCTGCAACAATCGCCATTAATGGCGCACCAACCCGCGGCCTTGGGAAGATCATCATACAGACTAGCGCAAGCTTTTCCCGCCGAGATTCATCATCATGATGTTTGAAAATGCAGGATAACAATATCCCACATGCACCCCGCGATGACCTCAATAACACCTTATATACTAGGTCATGAGCATATATCATGTCGGTGCTTTTGCTCCTGACGACACTAGTATAGACTTCATCATCATCATCCTCCAGCAGCATGATATCCTGTTGTTCGAAATATCACCCTGACGTCATCATGATATACTGCTAACGTCATCATCATATCTGCCTACTGCGCACCTTCTCATATCCGGATGACGTCATCATCATGTTTACAAATATCAGGAGGTCTCTTCAAGATGATCAGTTGTTAGAAATATGACCCCCGCGGACCTTGATGACGTCATCATCATATTAACATCATCATGATATTCGGAAGACAACCGGATATTTGGAAATATCCTCCTGACGTTCAAACATCAGGCTGCACTGTAGCTCCTCTGTAAGATTGGGGCGATAACTGAATATGATGATGATGCTTGAAAAAAATCACCCCCCGGAGATAATGCGCGAAACCAACAGGCGGATATCTCCTTGATATCAACATCATCATGATGTTCGAGCAAACATATATCCGGGTGATATGAAAATATCACCCCTTCCTTCGGAATATCATGATGCAGATAGGCAGAAAAACAAATATCACCCTGATATACGGATGACGTCAGCATCATCAGGATGAGAAACAAAGAACAAGAAGTGATACAACATCATCAGGATGATATTGACTAAGATCATCTTGACGTTCAAAATATGATGACCCTAGTGAATATCGGGTCGCAATTAGAACTCTTCAACAACATCATCAGGATGATCATAACCAAGATCACCCGATGATAAAAATATCACCCCGGCGAAATATCACGAAGGCAGAAAATATGATGACCTCCACAAGCAGCAGGATGATAACTGGAAATATCATGATGATGACGACCCTTAGGAAAAAACGAGTTAGGTCGAACACTTAAAGAATAATCCCATCAAGATATCGGGGCAACATCGTCATCATGTTTGAGCAAGGTGATATTCGGAAGATCACCGGATACTTGAAAAATCACCCCCGCAAGCAACTGAGGGCGCACTGTAGCTCACCAGTATCATCAGGATAATAAGCAAACATCACCCGACAGTTGAAATATGATGATGACGATGAGAAAAACAAGTCGACGAAGAACATGCTGATGAAGATCATCATCGAAGACAAGATGATGATGACGACCTCCTCCTCAGAAAATATGATGCTGCAGCTAAAAAACGCTGAGGAGGTCCAACACTTAGAAAAATTGGGCAAGAAGATGAAGGCTTCAGATGAAGAAACCTCCTGATCATGACAAATCAACCCCAGGTCAAAATAAGTGCTAACACCGTCCAGGAGGCAAAGGCAAAAAGTCTCGAGTTTGATTTTTTCCCAAAGAAGCCATTTCATCCTCCATGGCCTCCTTCTAGGAACTTGCATCTTTCATGTCCATAGCCTCTAATACAGTTCTAGGTTCATCACTGTTAGTAACCAAAGCATAAGCACAACTAGAATCAAGTAATGTAAAACCAAACCTTTCAGGTTGCTTTCTTATTCGTGTAGACCTCCTTGTTGAAGGCTTTCTACCAGACCACACCTCCATGGGTGTCTTTCCAACAAGAGCTAAAGTAGGAGATCTATTTACCAGATAGAAAGTAGCGACAACAACTTCAGCCCAAAACTTTTGTTCTAGGCCAGATCCACTAAGCATACTCCTAGCCTTCTCCATCAGTGTCCTGTTCATCCTCTCTGCAACTCCATTTTGCTGCGAGGTGTATCGAGTTATCTTATGTCTTTCAATCCCAAGCTCCTTGAAATATTTATCAAATTCTGTAGAATAAAACTCACCACCGTTGTCAGTTCTCAAACATTTAATCTTTTTACGAGTTTGATTTTTAGCAAAGGCCCTAAACTCATTAAACTTACTATAGACTTCAGATTTGCTTCTGAGAAAATAAATCCATGTCCTACTATAATCATCTATAAAAGATACAAAATATACAGACTTTGATAATGAAGGAACATTAACAAGACCAAACACATCAGAATGAATAAGGTCCAACACACTAGAAGACTTATGAGAACTCAAGTAAAACTGAACATGGTTTTGTTTTCCATAAATGCAATGTTCGCAAAAGTCAAACTCAAGATTACAATCATCTAACCCCTCAATGAGGTTCTTATTTTTTAGGGTATGCAGACCCTTCTCACTAATGTGGCCAAATCTCTTATGCCATAACATTGTCTTTTCAGCAGGAAGTTTAACTTCCAATGCACGATTACAACCATTAGGACTAAAAACAACAGATTTCTTCACTACTCATTTAGATGGTGAGGATGAAGTAACTGTTGCCCTCTTCCTTGAGTCAGAAGAACTATTGCATTGTGAAATTCATGCCTCTAGCTAAAACAAAGTACCTCTCCTAGTACCCTTAGCAAGCACCATAGCTCCTCTATTCATCTTGCATCCTTCTTTCAAAAAGACAACCTGCACACCTATATCATTCAAACTACTTACATAAAGTAGGTTTTGTGCTAAGATTGGGATGTGCATAACCCCAGAGATCCCCTTCACTTGACCATCAGGGAATTAGATAGAGACTCTTCCATGACCAACAATCTTCAGATGAGAGTCGTCACCCAGATACACCTTTCCACCATCAAACTCATCATACTTAGTGAACTAGTCTTGATGCGAGGTCATGTGGAATGATGCACTAGAGTCGATTAGCCACACATCATCAGATGCATGGGTTTCCAGGGCTGCGATGAAAGCATCACCATCATCTTGTGAGTTATTGGAATCTGAATCAGGAGCTTTCTTCTTCTCCTCCTCCTCTTTGCATTCCTTTCAGAAATGCCTAGTTTTGTCATAGTTCCAACAAAGAGCCTTGGACTTTCCAGGAGATTGGGATCTCCCACGGGATTTGGATCTACCCTTCTCAGCTTTCTTGTCCTTCTTCTTCCCTTTCTCCTTGGGTCTTCCATGAACTGCAAGGGCCTCTTTGGCTACCTCAGAAGACTTTCTCCGCATCTCTTCAGACAACAATGAAGAAACCACTTATTCCATTTTGAATGTGGATGTGGTGCTTCCAATAGCCATGACAAGATGATCCCATGAGTCTGGCAAAGAACAAAGCAAGGTCATACATCGATCCTCCTCCTCCATCTTTACACCAATAGATGTCAATTGTGCAACTAGCCTATTAAAAGCATTCATATGTTCAGCAACGGATCCTCCATCCTCCATTCAAAGAGAATACAACTTATTTCTCAAAAGAAGTTTATTAACCAAGGATTTTTCTTGATACACATCTCCCAACTTCTTCCAAAGTAGTTTTGCAGTAGTCTCCTCATGGACATTTAACAACACAGACTCAACAAGACTAAGTCTTATGTGACCCTTAGCCTTCTAATCCTTGAGATCCCATTCATTTTGTGACATTGCAGCTAGTTTAGTTCCATTAACACTTTCCCAAAGGTCTCAGTCAACAAGCATGTCTTCCATCTTGAGCTTCCACAGCCTGAAATTATTGCCATTGAACTTCTCCACTTCAAACCTTCCTGATATGCTTGCCATCTCCTTGTTGTATTATAAATTAGAATACTCTACACAAACTCCCACTCAACTTAAGATCAGCTCAAAAAACCCCTACCCAAGAGCTAAGACCAAAACTAGTTAGGCTTTGATACCAACTGAAAGGAAGTTAGGTGTGTAGAAATCGCTTCCTACACTAATCTAATGAGGGGAGAGCTATACAAATTCAATTTAATCATTATCACTATAGCAACATACAACATCTAACAAAGTTATTACAACAATACACAAGAACTAGAAAGAAGACAGAAGAAGAAAGACAAAGATATACGATGGGGAAAACCATTATCAGGTGAAAACCCCATACTCAGAAACCTACACAATGTATTAACAAATCTGAAAGTTGTTTACAATACGCTTGCAATGCAAGCTTCAATGGTCTTCAACACTCATGTCTGGAGTCAATCTGGCAATATAACTGTACCTATAAACCTATGATACAAACTCCATCTCCAAGCACCTGTTTTATATAGAAAATACAAGGCAATATTGGACCTATCTTGGGATGGGCGTCCAACATGACTTCATGGAACAAAACCCATGTTTAAGGACACCTAGTCAACATTGTAGAATGTGCCTGACACTTTTCCACAGCTCCCATCCCAAAGAGGTCGCCTATTTCCAAAATGGGCTATGACAGATGCTCTTACGACACTTACGATTGTCATAGTATATGTCATAGCTGTTACAACTTACAGTTGTAAGAGAATATGTCATACACATGCTATAAATAGAATATTCTCTTACACCATGTCATAGTCCACCTTGGGGCACCCAAATATGCCTTATTCGAAGATGCTTCATGACACATGTCCTTACCTGTCTTACAAACTTCTATTTCTGACTCTTACATGTCATAGATTTTGTCATAGGAATCTGTCATAACTGTTTCAGTCAATATTCCCTTACACAACATGGAAGATGCCAACACATGGAAAAATGCTCCTACCACAAAGTGGGATGCCTATCTCCTCATGTGAGGACAAAATTACAAGTTGTCATATTCCATGTAGGATCGACACATCACTGTGCCACATCCCACAATATAACAATATGGAATTTACAAATATTTACAACATAGGCCATTAAATAATAACTACAAACATTAGTAATGAAGGAATTACCAAGGTTGAGACACCTTAATTCCCAACAGAATAGGCCATGTGGGTTAGGGAAAATGGATTAATTAAATATTTAATATATTTAATTACATGTGCAAGATGATGAGGTGGATTAGATGACATGGATTAGGTGATATGGAATTATGAATGAAGACTTTGGAATAGGATGATTTGTGATTAAATAATCTGATTATTATTTAATTAAGGAATGACATTAGAAAAATAGGTTTAATTGATTTAATTAAATAAATTGATATTTATTTAATTATTGGAGGAATGTGAATCAAATAGATAAATTGATGAATTTATTAAATGATAGAAGAATGGGAATTAAATAAATAATAAATATTTATTTAATTTATCTTTGCCATTTTTAGGTGTATACAAAAACTGCGACTGGTGAGATCAAAAACACACCTTCTACATCATTTTCAATGAAAGAAGGTAGTTCATGACACCAAGTTGTAGGATGATCTTCTTGATCAGCCTCTTTTACCTTTTCATCCTATTATCTTGGCTGATCTTCTGAGATAAGTGTTACAACATTTTCATCTTCAATAGAACAACGAAGCTCATTAGTTAAAACATTCAAAGATTCTTCTTGAAAGATCTTTTCTTATTTAATTTTCTTCTATTCTAACTGATACTACTCCATCATTCTATGAATTAAATTTATATTCCTAGCTTCCTTCATGGTGAGTGAGCTATCTTAAAAGACAATAGGTCCACCCTTATAAAGGCAAATAGTGATAGGACAATCAGATTCATCTGATAGGGAAACTTGGAGATTTTATTGAGTTTCCTCAATGAAAAAAGGCTCTTGAAGTGGCTGGTCTTGAGGATTAACAAATTCATAATGTGCCAACAGAGGCTCTTGCAATGGTAAAGGATCTCTAAAACTAGGAATCTTGACCTTGGGGGGGTTAAGAGGCTCACTTTTCTTAGAACTTGGAATATCATACCTACTAACCTCATCATGAACAAGTTGATCTGGAATGAAATGAGCTATTTGGATCTCATGCCTTTATGTTTGAGAAAACAAAAACTTGATCTGTTCCTCTTTTGCAAACATCTCCCTCTCAAACTGTAACCTTTGTGCCTCTAACTCCTGCTCATGAAGATAGGCTTGAAAAGCCAGCTCCTCCTGCTACAAATTATATTCTTGATCTCCTTCATACCCTTGATTTTCCCCAATCTCACTCAACTTCCCTTCCAAGTACAACCTTATATCCCTGATGCTCGTGTTTTCAAAATTTGGAGTTTGATCGGGACAATATCCATGCTGATTGGAAATAAAATGAGCTTCTTGGGGCTGATTTTGAACATATGTAGGCTGATATGCAGGTTGAATAGGGATGGGTGGGTGGTAATCATACTGTGCATGCTAGTTTCTTTAGAAAATCCAAGAATTAGATGCAAAATCAACCTCATGATTAGTTTGGTAAGGCTGAAAGGAGGGTATTCTAATAGCTGCTTCATGAAATGGAGTATGATGAATCTTTTCTCCATAAAATGGGTACATTTTCCAACATTTACATAAGCTTGAAATTCATTGATAAATTAGATCTTTTGCTAAAACTTTGAAACATACTAGTACCTAGACTATTGAAACCAGTGGATTTGGATTTAGAGTCGCCAGATGTGTTTGAAGAATCTACCTCCAAAGGCTGAGATCACTGACATACACACCAAGAATCAGTGATAAATAAGCAAGCTTTGGAAGGTAAGAAAAGTTTTGAAGAAATCAAAGAGGCACTTGCAGCAGCCCCAACACTCATTAATCCAAACTTTGATAAAGATTTCATCTTGTATGCATTTGGGAGTGTTGATATAGTTTCGGTAATGCTCTGTCAACAAAATGAGGAAGGATTAGAAAAACCTGTGGCTTTCTTTAGCCAAATCCTTCATGATTATGAGGTGAGATATTCATTTGTTGAAAAGCATGTATTGGTTGTAATATGAAGCCTTAAGAAGTTTAAACACATGCTTTCTAACAACAAAATATAGCTGATGGTTGCTCATCCAACAATTAAAGAATTCTTGTTTAGCAAGGATCTCAATGATAAAAGGGCAGGATGGATTACAAAAGTGATGGAGTATGACATTTAGATCAAAGTCACCAAGCTTGTCAGCAATAAAGGTTTGTGTGAGCAGCTTGCAGGGAATAAAGAAAACAACAGTAAACTTGTAGAGGAAACTGTGATAGTGCTACAAAACCAGGAACAAGCTGTTGTTCCAGTTCCATCTACAAGTTGGGTTCAACAAATGATTCATTATCTGCATACTGGAGACTATCCTGAAGGTTTGGACAGGTCAAAAAGAATGTATTATAGGCTACAAGCCATACCTTATGCTATAATTGATGGAATTTTGTATAAAAAGGATTTTCATGGTGTTTTTCTCAGATGTGTAGAACCAGAATAGATTGAGAAAATTTTAGAAGAGTTTCATGATGGGTCTTCTGGTGGCCATTTTACACTAAGAACTATAGCTCTAAAGATTATGAGAGCTGGGTATTATTGGCCAGATTTATTTAAAGATGCACATGATTGGGCTAAAAAATGTAATAAATGTTCATTGGTTGCAGGAAAATAGAAGCTTGCAGCCCTGCCCCTACATCCAATTCAGGTAGAGCAGCCTTTTGGTAAGTGGGGACTGGATTTCATTGGTCCCATTAACCCACCTTCAAGTCAAGGACATAAATGGATACTAACTGTAACAGATTACTTCACAAAGTGGCCTAAAGTAGTTGCATTGAAGGAGGCAAATTAGATTTCTATTTTTTGGTTTCCAGGTTTGGCACTCCTAATTCAATCATTTCTGATAATGCTTTAGCATTTGTTGGTTTAAAAGTTTATGATTGGTCTGTAAAGAATAACATATTTTTGAATACTTCGCCCAACTATTACCCCTAGGGTAATGGACAAGATGAATCAACTAATAAGAACCTAATTAAAATAATCAGGAAAATAATTGATGATAAACAGATATCTTGGTATGATAAACTGAAATTAGCCCTTTGGGCTGATAGGATAACTCCAAAAAGAGCTACATGTAATTCACCTTATGTTCTAACTTATGGGAAAGAAGCCAAATTACCAATTTCAGTTGAGTTGCCAACTCTAAGTTATGTCAAAGAGCTTGAACTATTAGAGGAACAACCTATGGAAGTTAGGCTTGCATAGCTAATGGAGCTAGAAGAAACTAGAAAAGAAGCACTAAGAAATATGGAGAAACACCAAGCTCAAATGAAAAGAACATTTGACAAGAAAGTAGTTCCAAGAACTTTTAGAGAAGGGGATCTAGTGTTTAAATGGGATGAGCTTAAAAGCAAACCTGGTAAACACACCAAGTTTGATGCCATGTGGGATGGCCCATATATCATCATAGAATGCAAACAACATAATGCATTTTAGCTTGCAAAGTTAGATGGAGAGGTGTTGCCAATCCCTGTCAACGGGACTCACCTCAAACAATGCTATTAAAGAGCAAGTTTGTTGTAAATAAGTGTTTTTAGCACATTTCATTTCAGTTTTGTTTTTTTTTTTGTTTTCCAAAAGTGCACATGCACATTTTGTTGACCAAGTCATAAACAAGGTCAGATTAGTTTCATTTTAGTATTGTTTTGTTGCTGTATTTTTTTCTATCAGTTGAATTGCAAAAGTTTTTAAAGTTTAAGGGCAAGAGTTGACTCCTATACCCAATGGATTGCTAAGGCTACTAGTCTATATGCTTAGTAGGCAAGCATTCAGCAAAAATCACCAGAAATGTTACCAATTTTTCACCTACAGCTCAAATTGGTAGAGCTGAAACAGTTCATTACATTTGAGGTGATGAATTTTATAGCACATTCCTCTTATGTTTAACCATGGCATATTTTAAGTGTTTGACAAAAGGTTGAATTCAGTTTTGTTGTTCAAACTAAAAAAACATAAAGGAAAGTACATATTGAACACAAGACGTCGCTCTCATTCATTTCAATAATGTTTCATTCATTTCACAATGTTTCATTCATTTTTGCAAATGAAGTATACAAAGAATTGCACAAATGTTGCATTTGTATTCATTGTAAAGAAAAGAGTAATCAAATGTCCCACACAAGCTATGGGAGTAGCTAAACCAATGTAACATAAAATGTGCTATACACCTGAAGATGAAAGAAATGAAAAAGAAGCATAAAGGAAAAGGCATATCCATCATTGCCTGATAGAGTCTTGGGTGGATCTTCATTGCCTCTTGCTCCTCCTCTGCGGATTTTCAAGTGAACCTGCATCATGATAAAGAATTGATTAGAGCTTCAGATATGAATCTTCGTATGTGCCCTACCAACAGAAATATAACACATGTCATGATGCATTGGTTCAATAAATAGAAGATGTATGAAAAAGAGCCAGAAAGGTCAAATCATCATATGAACATTGATTTCATTATTTTATCTAACTCGTTTGTGCAATGTACAGGTACAGGTGCATTCATCATTATGCATGACATCTCAACATGTGGTAAAAAATGGGCTCCCGCAAGGGTTGAGCCCAGCATGCTACCCCCTTTGAGCTTAAGGGGAGTATAAGATAAGCAAAGAAACTTTCATATCAATAAATAAAAAACATATTCTAATTGAAATTCAATATAACACTAATACATCATGAGACAGTCTCCAAGGCAAGACAGTCACCATCAGAGCAATATCAATTAAAGAGCAGTCCCAAGAGAATTACAACCAAAGAAGGATCATGGAGCAACAATAGAATGGGTATTTACCACTTTTTTTTGGTTGTGAATGAGGTGTAATATTGCTATTGAATACATTAAAAATCCATAAAGGACAAAAATTAGTCATTAAGGTGATTGCTACATAATGAAACAATCAAAAGAGGGAGAGTGCATTCATCATATGATCACTATATACTTCTACATTATGAAGAGAAAATCATAAGCTATAGGTGCAGCTATAGGAATCAAGAGTAGCCCACAGTCATGGTAATTTGTGCTAACTCCATTTTCATATACTTCATTTCCTTAAAGCTATGGTTACTTGCATCCTATATATGACTATTCCACATTTTAGAGAAAAGGGGGTTTTGTGAAGTCTGAATATATTTTATACCAAGCCACTGTCATGAGAGTATCATCACTCCAAATAGCATACACAAGATAGAAGCCATAGCAAAGAAAGAGAGACAGTCATATACAAGATGTTGGCAACACCTTACATAGCTAATGAAGAGGATGGATGACAGTCATCAATACAAAACAAAGATGAAAGAAGTGTGAAATGCAGTCCATAAGGAGTATCATTGAAGTTTTAGAGTCTTTCACTACCAGATCAAACAAATCCATAGTTATTGCCATAACAGGGATGAAGATGGCTCAAAAGGACAGTCATGAGAGTATAGGTTGTTTTGACAAGTGTGTGTGTATAAAGATTAAGATACAGTCATAGAGAGATCAACAAGACAATCCAACATTAATGCATTGAGGACAGCAAGTATAGTCATATAAGGATAGTATGAATATTTCTGAGAAGGCATCATTCTTGATACACGGTGACAATAAACACAATAGGGTAGTGGACTCAGTAAGCCTCAAAGGGGCAAATGCTTATGACAGTGATATCCAGAAGCACACTTATAACATTTATGCACAAAACCATGAGAGGTGTCTATAAAGGAGCAAAATGCTAAAATGCATCAAAAGGAGCATGTGACAACCCTTTGTGTTAGAGGAACAACAAATAGACTAAGAAAAATGCAGCAGTCCCAACAGTGACCTCAAAGAGCTTCATGTCACATAGGGGTAATAGCCTATAGTAGCAGAATGAGTGAAGGATAGAAGCTCAACCTTAGTGCAAAAACCAATATGTATGCACAGTCATAAGGTCTATCAAAAGCACCCTAGAGAACTCATAATGCAATCAGAATGAAGATACAATACACATAATACAATTCTATGCTATAGGAGTCATGAAAAGAGAGATATAGATGTAGCATTTAGAAGGTATAGTGAGCTTGAGAGAATATAAATAGGCCACTGTCACAGTCATCAAATGGAGAATATACCAAATGCATACACAATTATATGAGCATAGAACCTCAAGTAAGAATGCATTGTATCAATTCACAAAGATAGCAAGAAGAGAATGAAATCTTAGTGTACATATACGTCTACAAGAGATACAAAGAAGAAGAACATATATTTTAACACATTCTATAGCTTTCATCACAAAGAGCAGAGTCTATAATATGTATGTGAGTCCATATGGAGCAGCAGAGGAAAAGTAAAGTCATAGTCTTTCTTTTAGGGTGACTGTCACCACAACCAATGAACAACACTATTTGAAGGGTGAAGGAGTAGGTGAAACCCTAGTAGGATTTGTAACAAATAAGAGAGAAAACCTCTTTCATCATTTCACCACAATGAAAGCCCAAATCAACAAATACAGAGAGGTGAACAAAATGCAAAAAATAGTGAGTTCATTTTGTGATAGAGAACAACAAGCACAGATGGAAGAGTGCAGTGTAGGTGAAACCCTAATAGGGTTTGTGGTAAATAAAGAAGAACCATTTCATCACTTCTTTTCAATAAAAACCCGAGAAAATATGATACAAAAAAAGAGTGCACAAAATGCTAGAAGCAGTGACACCTTCTTTCGTAACAGAAATAGCAAGAATAGAGAGTGATATTCACTAAACCTTACTAGGGTTCACCTATAGTAAGTAAGGTTGTTTACCATTTTATTTCAATGGCCATACATACTTGTTCCTATAGCAGTCATTATGTCGTGAGTGAAAGAGCAAAGCACATAAGGAAATATGAACTACAGGTTCTCTTTTCCAAGAGTTCAAACCCACAATGCTAACCATAAAGGCTGAGAAAGAGGAGGAAGTGTATACAGAAGCAAGATACAGTGAGCTATATGGAAAACCAATGTTAAAAATTGTCTTTCTTCCCTTGTTCTTTATGCCAAAATAGAGTAAATATGGAGTAGATACAGAAGCAAAAAAGACGTTATTTTTCATCATCATGTTGCTAAGCCAAACCCAGAAAGGAAATAGCTACAAGAGCACCAAATAGCATAGTTTCACCATCATTTATTGCAAGAATACAAAGATATATAGAAAGGAGACTTAATTGAACAAAGATGGTGTTGAAGATAGCTCAGAAACAACAATTTAAAGTTCCAAAATGCCTCCAAAAATAACAGTGAAACCCTAAGAGCAACAATGAAGAAAAAGCAAAGTGCAAAATGAAGATTTTTAGGGTTCAACTCCTTTTTTGGTCAAATGCCCTAGCCTGACTGTGGGCTTTTTGATTTTGACCTCTTTTTTATGTTATCATTGTTATCCAAAAAATGCCCGAGGTCAACACTTTTAAGTGTTAGAAATCTAATGATGCCAAAGAGCCCGTGAAGGGTCAATTCAAAATCAAATGATGTCTTTATTGGAAGATCTTTTGACCTTAGAAATATTATCAAGTATCACATGTATATGCATGGAAATGCAATGATATAACATTATGGCATGGGAGTCAAAGGGTGCAGGTGATTATGCAAATCAAAGGGGAGTTGTAAGGAGAGTTATTATTTTTAAACCTTTTGAAAATAATTATCCTCAGTTTGCATGACTTGGAAACTATTAAACAAATGTAAACAAATAATAAAGTAATAAATTATAAATTACTTTATTATTTGTCACAAAGTTGTAAAAGTGAAAGATAGACAAAATCATAACAAATAGTAAAGTAAGTCATGTTGATTACTTTATTATTTGTGCACATTGTTTCCTCATCCCAAATCATGCAAAATCAGGAGATGGAGTTAACTAAGGTATTTTGGGAGCTTTTGCATGATTTTTGGTCAAACTAGGAGGAGTTTGGAGTTCCATATGGTCAAACTGGGTGTGAGGGGTAGCTTGGAGCTATTTTTCCTCATTTTGGATCAGTTAGAAGGCCTATTTCCTAGTCTTTTCTCTTTTGCTCGTGAATCAACTTGGAGGAGCTATTTTTAGAGTACAGTTGAACTGTAGTACTTTTTTCATGCACCTAAGAGTTCATTCTTTTGATATATAGGAGAAAAACATAGGTTTTTCTCAGTTCTTGCCTTTTTGCTCTCTTGTGCATTGCAGAGAGAAGAAGTGTTTGTAACTCATTTTACATATTTATATAGTACAACAAGTTACAGGTTATCTTTTTTGCCATTTATGCATATTTTCCTTAATTTTCAGTAAGATCAAGTATTTACCTTCTCAATTGTGCTATTTTATGAGTGATTAGATGAAGTTTTATTGTGTTTTAATATCAAAACCTGTAAATCTTTGTCTCATTCATGCTTACATGCATTCAAAGCAGTGAAAATCACAGATCTTAGGTTGTGTATTGGAATAATCTTTTCTTCTATGTTGTGAGAACTGAGTTTTCCTTCAGGAGAAAATTTATTCAAGCCTTAGAATCATTTTTGTGGTCAAATTGCCAAATTGATTTGTGTGGATAGATATTCTAAAAGTCGTTGTGAATCAAGGCTGCATGTTTCTATCATTTAGGTGCATCACCACCCATTTAAATTCTAGTTTTAGTATATCCATTAGAAAGCCTTTTAATCCTCTTCCTACAAAGTCATTAATTTATTAGAGAATCAGAAGGGAACCAGCCCATAATCTAGAGGTCAACTTTCACCATAGGGTACCCACAACATAAAAGTATTCCAATGTTACATAGGATTGTTGAGCTTTCCAACTTTGCATAACATGTCCAATCCTAGTCGATAACAAGTATAAGATACTTAAATATATTTTTAAATATACTTTACCCTGGGTAATTAAACAAATTGATGCTAAAAATTCCTCCTACTGCACTTAGCGCTAAAATCTAGTAGCACTGCATATTAGCGTTGGACTCCATTCACACAAGTTAGCGCTGAAAACCCACTTCATTGCCTTGCACTAAAAATCAACTTTCACTGTGCATGTCCGGAACCCTTCAAAACCTCACTCAGACAATTTGGAAGAAAAGTGCTAAAAAAGGCACCTACTGCCTTGCACTAAAAATCGAGTTCACTCCATATACGCAACACCACCCAAAAACCCCACCAAGGCATTAAGGAGGTTTGCGCTAAAAAGGCACCCTACCGCCTTGCACTAAAAACATCTAATGCACTAGTCGGTAGGGGCCAAAATCCGCGCTGAGGTGGTAGACCATAAATTAATGCTAGAATTGCACTTCACTGCATAAAGGCAGCAGACCCCAAAATCCGTGCTAGGTCAGTAGATACTCGAATCAGCACTAGCGCTAGAAACCTTCTTCACCGCCTTGCACTAAAAATCACCTTCACTGCCTTAAGTCGGTGACAGCCAAAATCAGCGTTAGGTCAGTGACAGCCAAAATCAGCATTTTTTTGCAAATTTGGGCCCAAAAACTCATTTTTCGAAGGTGTAACTTGGACTTTCTTGATGAATTTGAATGGCATATCAATCTATCACATCATGATGAACATTTTTAGCATATTAGGGTGGATTTTGGGCATGTTTTGCATCAATTAATGATATTGCACCTGAATATGCAGTACCCACCAAAAATCTTGCTTTTTGTAAAAAAAGGCTATAAACATGCAAAATTAAAGTCTCTAAATGGATCCTAAAGGCCACAAAAACCTCTGAGATCTTATATTGGCCAAATGGGTACTTGAAAATGATGAAAAACTCATAAAATCATGCAAAAATCACTGGATTTGTGAAGAGGTCTATAAGGAAGCAAATTTGAGTTTGAGTTGTTCTTGACTGATCCATGATTGCAAATGGATGTTTCTTTACCTATATTGATGGAAAATGAGATGTTTATGATGAAATTGATGCTTGGACTTGTGAATTGCAGGTCTAAGAGCACAAAGGAGCTTGTTGGAGCTGTCTTGGAGGGATGAACACATAGAAGTACACTACCGACTTGACTATGTAGAATCATCATTTTGCTGCACTTACAAGAGAAAGAGTGATGTCCATGATGATGGATATGAGTCCCAGGAGCTTGAAGACATATAAGATTAGACCTACATCAATGTTATTCCTACAGATCGAGTTGAATGTCTAGAACATGTTCCAGCAGTCTAGTCATCAAGAATCAATCTAGCAAGCATCCAGTTTGATATGCTTACATCAAAGATGTGTCATATACTCTTCTTGACTATTCAACACATTGGAGAGGTCATTTATCTTATTAAACAACTCAAAGGTGACAAGCAACAAGATGATCCAGTTAGCATGAGCAATCCCATCAGTCCACATCAGCTCAACTTTTTACATGTCATATGGCTCTATTTTGACTTCCTTCCACCTTGGAAATTGGCTCTTTGTCATGTATATCCAAATGGGTATCTATTTTGTTTAGATTCAATGTATTTGTAGGTTGTAATTTATCTTTTTGCTACAGGACAAATGTAAATCTGAAAATGCAACAAACTATTGTACCTTATTAAATGCCATGTAATATGGACCCTTGGTGTTGAGTTAATCTCCATTGTCCATTGAAAAACTTAGTATGGTACCTTGTCAATAAAAGGGCCATCATTTTCTCTCATTGTAAGTAGGATTTGATAGTGAATTGTCGAGGTTCTACCAAAATTCAGTCAATACAAAGCAAGTTTTACAGGTTGTTGGGAATTTGTGTTTCTGTGTTGTCTCATTTTGGATTTCATGGTTCATGTCAATCTAAAATTAGTTGATATTCAGTTGCATTAGTGATTAATTATTCACATATTTGATGGATTTCATGTCCATACCATTAATGGCTTGTTGATTGTATGTCATTGTGCATGGTTAGTCTGGGCATATATTATATGAGATAAGTTTGATTGTGTGATTTCATTGAGCTGCGCCAAGAGTTGGGTGTTTGATGAACCCTCCACAATTTGAAAATCATTATGTTTCCTTAGAAGATTGCACAATCTTTGTGGCATTATGGGTTGCTTGGTTAAATAGGGATTCATTTATTGTTGGGAATTTGTCTATCTCTATGTTGATCATTTCTGCAATTGTCTATAGGATCTCTTATCCCTTCTCTCTCTCCCCTTTTCCTTTTGCATTTTATTTATCAGCTTTGTTAGATTAGGTTTCACAAACTTGCATAGTGCTGCCATAGGATCCATATTTGGCAAATGCAAGTTAGTAAGCAGCATCACATTGTCTATTTACTGATACATTTCAGACTTCACAGTTTGAACCTTCATAGGGTTTTTGCATACATACTGCCTTCATATCTTATAGACCCTATCAAATGTAAGACCCCTTGATGGTACAACTAATACATTCCACTAAAGTTATTCCATGCAAGCTAAGACCTAGTTGTATAAACCTTGGGGTAGTCCTATCTAGGATAGGATACCTTTTTCAAGTGAGGTGGGATATCCCTTATTTCACCTGCGTTGTTGTGTGCTAAAAACACCATCAACAGTACCTTTTCAAACATTTTCTTTATCAATTCTAAAACAATCTAAAACTTAACAGCCTTCATTTCTTCACCTAATTTGTCATACTTCTTCTGAATCTTTTCAGCTTTATATTTCTAGTATGCATTCTCAGTCCTTGTTTCTAGTAGCCTAGTGTCACTATCCATCATAGGTGGGTAATAGCCTGAAGAAGATGACAATTTATCCTTGTACCTAGCTATTTCATGCCTTAAATTTTCATTTTTAGAAGAATATTTTTATTGTCCTTCACCAACTTTTCAATTTGAGCTTTAGTAAACTTAGCAACATTAATGTTTAGGTCAACAGTCTCAATCAGATCAGTATCTCCCACTCTATGTACAAGAAGATGACCAAAGACCTTGTGTGGGTCATTAATAATTGTTGGCCTCTTCTTCGGTGGATACAGAGCCTAGATCAAAAGAGTCACATTGTTAGGATTATATGCTGACCCTGTGTAGATTTTGTCCATTGCCTTTGTGCTTAACTTCAAAGTTTTATTCTGACTCTTCCTAAAGCTATCAAATACAATTGCAGAACTTATATCCCAGCCTAGGTAGATCATAACACCAGCATCTTGTAGCAATTCCCACCCCTTCTCAGGAGTAATACTTTTCATTTATTTATCCACTTCCTCCTATAACTCCTTTAGGGCTTCTGCTTCTTTCTTAGGAGTAATTTCTTTAATCTTTTCTCTTATTGGTTTTCCATTATATTCATAAACAAATGATCTAAATTCTAGAGAATTAGCAAAAGAATCATCAAAAATAAATTTTTGGCATGCAAGAACCTAATATCATCAGAAAGTTGATCCAAGGATTCTAGCTTAACCACATTTCTTTCTGGTGGGGGCTCATATTTCTCAATAACAGGTTTAGCTATTTTCACACATTCAACTTCTCCTTCAATTTCTTTATCATTGGCCATAGATGTATCAACAAAGAAACTAACCTCTGGAGTGGGCTGCAGAGAGGTATGGTAGAGTGGAACTATGTTCTCAACCTGTATCCCTATAACATCCTCTACTAGGAGAGAATTTTTTCTTCTTTTGAACACTGAAGGTGGCACATCCCTAGTCAGTTCATCCTCGTGATAAAGTAATTTATTGAATCTTTCCAAAGGATCCTTAACCTCATGGAAAGCACCTGTGTATAACGATTCATTTTTCATTCTCCAAGCCTCGGCCATCATCATTTTATTGTATATATCTCTTTTCCTTGTTGCTTGGTGTTCATCAACATTCCCAATTAGGTCATCCTCTATAAAGAGCACATGTTGATACCCTTTCAACTTTTGTTTCAGTTTGACATTATTGATAAATTGTTCAAAATCAAATCCCTTTCACTCATTTCCCTTTGGCAAATTGTATTGTTCTGACTTATTATCAATAAGGTCATATCCTAGATCAGAAACAATAGAAAAATCACCAAAGCAAAGTGTACTAGGCATGAGTGACTATTTGTTATAGCATTTAAGATGCATAAAATCTGAATAAGCCAGTTGCCTAACAATTTCCAAGTATGCTATTCTATCTGGAATAGTTTTTGGCAAAAGAAAGGGGGTTCCTTCAAAACCATACACCCAGATCTTAGTACAATCATCATAAGCATACCAGTCTCCCTAGTTATGGTTGACTTTCCCTCTATGATCTTTGTCGTTAGGTCAGAAAAACTTCTGTATTTCTGGTGACAAACTATAATCACAAGGGTGACCAAGAAGCTTGTAAAGTGTTTTTATAAAATATTCTTTAAAATATAAATAGTGTGACCTAACACATCTGCTATCCCATATTGCAGTCCACATTTCAATAGGCCTAATGTTTCCATTCTTATCCATATCCTTTATCCTCATATGATCACTCCATATTCCCATGGTTTTCCCTTCATGTAGGATGAGATGAATCAACAATGAATAATGTTTGAAATGGATAGATTGACTATTATTTTTGTTAGAAGTGAGGTGATTATTGAGATTATTTTCTAGATACTCAGCATAATCAAATGGTCTAGCATATAGGTTTTGTATATCAGTTGTCAAAACCATTGGAGCTATGGATATGAGTGCAGGAGCATCCAAACCTAGGACTTGACAAATAGAGTAGTAAGTACAATGAAAATATTCCTCAAATAACTCCATAGAGAATGGGGACTTTCATCATCTGAGAATACTTTGAGTCAATTCCCTTCAATTCGTGGTATATGCAAAGGCAACCTCCATCTCTTATAACTAGTATCCATGTTGTGATACTCTCCTAAGAGATCTCTAATTTTGAATTTCATATTCATGCTTGTGTCCAATTGAAAAACTGTAGAAATATAACTCTTGATATTAGGAACAAAGGAAGACCTGTCTGCAAGACAAATCATATGTGTCTATGGGTCATAACTTTTTGCAAGCACCCTAATCAATTCCACATTAATAAATACATTGGGTACTACTAATCTCCCCAAATTTAGTCTCCACGGGTTGGACACAGGATGGTGCCTATACATTTTTCTATAATGATATATGAACAGGGCATAACCCCTCATTGGAGTCCATGTGTCACACAAACTCTTCTATTTGTCCTCTAATTTTTCAGCCTTGGGGCTCAATTGTACACTTCTTCTAGACCTCAGTCTAGAGCTAGGGCATTGATCAATCAAGTCTTGATTTGCATGTCAGGTTTCTATTTTTTGCCTTTTGGCCTTAGGCATTTTAGATGTGCCTTCCATAACATCAATTGCAGAATGAACTAGACCCTAAATTTTACTTGCTATTTTAACTGGTTCGGATGCTAGAACAAACAATTCGGGTTTAGACACTTACTTGAAACGATGATTTCTTCTCGAGTTTCTTCGTCTCCAATCACTACTATAGTTCTCCGCCTGTTCTGGCTCAAAGATTTTCAAAACCAACTAAAATCAGGATTTGGTTTATAATTCATTCAGATTTGGTTCATAAATATTACTCAACGCGAGCTTTTCTGTCATCAGAAATTCCATTAATGCATTTGACATCGACTGTCGATTAACCTGTCATCACCGTTGATTTATCTCTTCAAAATATTTATGTCATTATGTCATATCAATATGGCAGGTAAGGGTCTTTGTTGTATTGAAGGGACCAATATTCTATCTTGCCAATATTCATCTTTCTCATCAATGAAATCCTTAAGTCCTTGTCTCTTTGTTACATTGAAGGGACTTGAAATTACTTCATCCAATATCATGAAGTCCCTTTGACCTTTCATCAGAGAAATCTTACAACTGTCTCTTCGACTTTTCATTGTTGCTTCAATGCATCTAGGGGCCCACTTTTTATATTAAATCATACTATCCTTTGGCTGATGTAATAGTTACCTTTTGTATTATTAGATTAGGAGGACTTCAAAACAACTCTCATCGATATGATTCGGTCTCTTCGATGAGCTTTATGATTGTCAATACGAATCTCTTTATCGAAGGGACTTCAAAACACCTCCTTTTGATACAACGTAGTCTTCTCAATGTACTTCATGTTATTAAATGTGGATCCTTCCATTGGAGGGACCTTAAAACTTCTTATCCCGATATGTTATATTCTCCTCAATGATGTTCTTTTATACAAATTATTTTATCGAAGAGAATTTAGAACAACTCTTACCGATATGGTATGGTTGATGGTGACTGATTGTCATTGGTGTCAAAAAAAGGTGTAGTATAGTTTGCCATTAATGTTTTTGTTCGTGATGCAAGGTTGATTGATAAAGTGTGATGAGGTTACTTACTTGGTTCCCTGATTCTCATGGTATTGATATTTGAAATAATGATCAGAAGTTTGTTTCAGATATTTCATCATCAGGAGTTTGGCAAGATGATATCACAAATTTGGATGTTATTATTGTAGGATGTTCATTTTGGAGTTTTGGTTTATGATTTTGATCATTGATCATCATCTTCTTTTATGATCACAGGACTTGTTTGATCAGGTTGATCACATCAATTGTTGATCACATAAGATATTGATGCTAACTTGTTTGTGTTGGACTTATATTCTTGATCTTCACAGGTTCTTTAAATGTTCACATGCTTCAGAGGTTTGTGCTCATCATTCAAAGTCTTGAAGGATGTTGTCAGTTGGGTTGACTTGATAAATGTTAGTTCATTGATAAGAAATCACTCATTTTGGTGACAAAAGGATGATGATATTACAAGTGTTTGATAACTTTCATGTACCTGTTGGTTATTTCTTCTGAATCAGCATTAGGGTTTGCCAATTCTAATGCACAGGTAGATTCAGCCAACTAAATACAGGAGGTTGCATGAGCTCCTCCCCTTCACTTCTGGTTCTGCCGCACCAAGGGGGGTGTCCCTATAACTTTAAGAGGTGACCTTGATTAGCTCAATGACAGAATGATTTAGCTTGACAGCAATAGGCAGAATACTCTCATGTGTGGACCAAGATCTGCATGATAGATCACAAGGTTGGCAATATTCTTGGACATATTTGTCTGATTGAGGATGAGAGTATGTAGGGGTCCTAATCCTACTCCTACAAACTAACATGTTGGAAATATGGAAAGGTTTGAAATTATGGTTTGGATGCAAGACAGGGGTTTTGGATCATAACTACTTCACAGGAACAGACCGGTGCCTACCTCAGGGCAAGGAGTCAACTAGACATATACATGAGGATGGCTTGCAATTGGCATTCAAATTTCAAGGGGATATATTGATGCTTGCCTTACAAACATCACCCAAGGATAGGTATTTAACTATTCATACTTACAAACATCCCAGTCAACACACCATCTTCTCCATGCTTGACCTAAGACAAATTCAATCCACTCCTTAAATGGAAGTCAAAAGATCATACATGCAATATAGGATCCTGTATCCCTGAATCTATGAAACCCTTAGCAACCAAATTCCAAAGAAGAAATTATATGCAACAAATGGAGACAAACAGAGAAATACATGCGACTAACATTTTTCATATAAAATTAACACTGAAACTGAACAACATATGCAAGATACATCACAGATGCAATACATAAACTCCACAGAGATACACAGGAAATGCTCTGTATTTCATTATTTTTACCCAAAATTTTCAAGTCTTCAACCCCCAAAAAGAGTGACACAGTTTGCATTTTATAGCAAGACAGTGTAGTCAGCAAAACTAATTACAGGGCAAATCAAATATTTGCTAGATACATGCATCATGCGAAAATGGCACTCAAAGATTAAATGCAACAAGTGGAGGAGGAGACAGGAAGGTATCTTGAGCCATGCACCGCCGCCTGGGGATGTTCATTGTCAATCGGGTACTAGATTGGTCAACGGCACCGCCCATACCCAGTAACATCCGACATTAATGTCGTGCCAAACCTGCGGCCATCGGAAAATGCAATAGATCGTGCCTTTGAAACTTTCCTGCCAAAATACATCACCCTGATATTTCAAATTATGCAGGAACCATTTATCCCACATGCACCCCGCGGAGATCCTCTTAGCACTTTATATATCATGCTGCATGTAAACATACTGCCGCACATTTTACCCTACGTGACCTGCGAGCCAACTGCTGGCGGTCCATCGGTGTAACTCCCGCCTCCGTCGGTGTGACCCACACTATCAGAACAACCACAAACACTTTTGTCGATATCACCCGTCACACCGACTGCAACCCCATCGGCCAGACATCAACCATCGGGGCGACAAAAAGCTCTTTCGCCGATATCACCCACTCGCGCCGACTGCTATATCCTTGAAAAGCCTCAAACCACAATCCATCAACCAAACACCTCACATTGGTGGACCTCTCGCCCGCTTGCCTGATAAGCAATGTCACTCCGATGCAACACTCAATCGGGGTGACCCCATCCCATCGGCGGGTTCAAAAATACCTCCATCGATATCATTACTCTTGTCGATGACCATTTTAAACAACCCTCATCGGCCTAACACACAGACCATCGACGGGATAGGTAGCATAGCTGCCGATGGACAAAGTCTTGGCAATGGAATGAACATACCACTGTGAAGAACGTGGTCGCCAAGACAAAGGTGAACCTACACCGATGGACATATAAATCCTTAGAGATTGGGATGAAAAGTATCCACTAATTTTTACTTCGAAACCCTAATTACAAATGGGGCATCATCACATTGCATGATGGCTGGTCAACTCTCAAACACTTAAACCTAAGGATGATACAAATCAACTAGGAGCCCACCACAGAAAACAACATCAGAATAGGCAGAACGGTGCAAGACCCTCGGGCCCAAAAATTTTAGGATTTGAATAGAAAAAACCTGCAAATGTATGAACATAAAACCCTAAACATAAATGAGTGCTAACATAGGCTCCGATTGGGGACGCATGCCTCCTGCAGGCATGGCGAGAACCTCAGATCTCTGGGATGCAGACCAGTCCCTATCCATTGGGCAATAGAGTCAAACTTGCACCAACCTGCATCACCAAACACACTTGATGGCCTAAGGCCACCAAGAAAAGAAAAACCTGTATCTCCCCTTATCAAACACCTTGTTTTCATCTGCATTCACTGGATCAAGCCTGGAGATATTGTCATGACCTACCCACAAATAAATCTTGTCATTTGCATATTCAACTCTTTGATTTAGCTTGTCACTGTTAGCCCTATGCAGACAACCTTCAGCATCATGTGACATGTGGGTGTCATATTTATCGAACAATGCATATTCAAATGAAATATAACACATGTTATCATCTGTGTCACCATTATGCATTGCAAAATGATCTCCTAGCTGGACTGAAAACTGAAAATACTCAAAGTCCACCATGCAACTAGGAAAATCAGGGCTCTCTTCACCATAAGCTGGCATATCAAAGGAGAAGCTCTCAAATCCATATTTGTGCATTTCATGCACACAACTTTTAGCTGCATCAAATAGAAAATACTCAAATTTTGGCAGCTCCCTGCAATAAACTTCATGATATATGTTGGTTTCTCTTTCACCAGGATGAGAAACAGAATCCAAATCAATAGCAGTGCCTAAATTCCCACCATACTCAAGCAGATCCTCATCATCATACGTGTCAAAAATGGGTGATTCAGGGGTTTCAGCTTCATTATGATATGCCACTGGTCCATGGTCAGCAAAACATATATTTTCATTACCAATGGATTCTCTTTGTGGAGGAGTATCAGCGGGTGTGTCATAAGCAAAACAATAGTCAAACAAAGAACAATCATGCTCTACGCAAGTACCTGTTTCAATACTGGATTGCTCTTCATCATCTCCATGTGTTCGAAAAGAAGGCATTAATTCACACGGGAAACTGCTACTCTGTTTGCTTATCATTTCTCTATCCTGAGCACAATACTCACAATCATCTCCACAAATCCATTCATAAAGATGTTCATTCTTGTCCATAACCACATCATTATTTTCAGAACCAGACACCCCAACCTTGCTATGGGAGTCATCATTGATCCTTCTACTGGCATCCTCAGCTGATGTATTTTCATTCTCATTTTTATCTTCACATGAGGCCATAATCATTTGGTCATTTACAGCCTTACAACTGTTATTCACACCAAAGCCTGTGGATAGGGAATTCTGCATATACCCATTTCTCATTTTTTCTATATTTTCTAAAACTTGTATGCGATCTGCATACTTGTTATCTTGAATTCCCTCAACAATGCACTTGAGCCCTCCTCAAAAGCTTCAAAGAATATGCCAACACAGGATGAAATATCAGGTCTTAAGACTTCAGGTATTTGTGAGCGGGCTAGTGCAAACCTATGACTAAAATCAATACATGGCTCTTTATCTTGTTTTCTGATTTCCATTAATCTTGCAACAAGATCAGCCGGTTTTCTTGCAAATTCTTCTTTGAAACAGTCAGCAAGTTTATCCCAAAATGCAAAGGATCTCTTTGGAAAGCTCAAATACCAATCTTTAGCTTTTGAATCAAAGGATCTAACAAAAAACCTCATCCACATCCTCATCTCTAAATGAATGTGTATCCATGAACTCATGAAAATTTTGGATATGTGCACTCCCATCATAGACACTGTGTCCATTAAATCTGGGCATCTAATTATAAATTTTAGCAGGCATACTTTCAACTTGATAATCAACCCATGACAAATCTAATTGGTCATACAAAGGATCAAAAGAGCTTACAAGAGGGTTATCATTCTGACTGGCAGACACAACAGGGTTACTACTATTTAACTAGGCCTGCCTAGCCTCTAAGAACATCAACCTATTTCTTATCTCCTCTATTCTTTCAATCAACATATCATCCCCCTTTTGACTGAGTATGGGTGAATACATATTTGGATTCATAAAAATATTAGTCTTAGACATCCTTTGTCTGCCTAAGACCTAAGGCTTCCCCCTGGCATCTAACTTATGCAGTAAACAACAAATATAAAGGGGAAGAAACTAGGTACCTTTTCTCATCCAGATGCAGAGATATGAACATCTTTTATCATATACCATACATCTACCTTTCATGTGCACTAAAACTTCTTTGCAGAGTCGCCACCTCTCCAGAGAGGACAAAATTTACAACAGCTGAAAGCTCATCATAGCACAAATATTTTTCTGAGTTCATTCCACCAGCAGTGCAGGGCAAAACTTCACCCAAGATTGCAGGATAACACTTTCATATTAATCCCCAATAGAGTCACCATTTTGTTGGTGACTCGAATGGGCACACAGATACTATTCTTTTTTTCATTAACTTCCCAGTAGAGTCGCCATTTTGTTGGTGACTCGGATGGGCACACAGATACTATTCTTTTTTTCATTAACTCCCCAGCTGAGTCACCATTTTGTTGGTGACTTAGATGGGCACACAGATACTATTCTTTTTTTCATTAACTCCCCAGCTGAGTCGCCATTTTGTTAGTTATTTCTTCTGAATCAGCATTAGGGTTTGCCAATTCTAATGCACAGGCAGATTCAGCCAACTAAATAAAGGAGGTTGCGTGAGCTCCTCCCCTTCACTTCTGGTTCTGCCACACCAAGGGGGGTGTCCCTATAACTTTAAGATGTGACCTTGATTAGCTCAATGACAGAATGATTTAGCTTGATAGCAACAGGCAGAATACTCTCATGTGTGGACCAAGATCTGCATGATCGATCACAAGGTTGGCAACATTCTTGGACATATTTGTCTGATTAAGGATGAGAGTATGCAGGGGTCCTAATCCTACTCCTACAAACTAATGGGTTGGAAATATAGAAAGGTTTGAAATTATGGTTTGGATGCAAGACAGGGGTTTTGGATCATAACTACTTCACAAGAGCAGACCGTGCCTACCTCAGGGCAAGGAGTCAACTAGACATATACATGAGGATGGCTTGCAATTGGCATTCAAATTTCAAGGGGATATATTGATGCTTGCCTTACAAACATCACCCAAGGATAGGTATTTAACTGTTCATACTTACAAACATCCCAGTCAACACACCATCTTCTCCATGCTTGACCTAAGACAAATTCAATCCACTCCTTAAATGGAAGTCAAAAGATTAGACATGCAATACAGGATCCTGTATCCCTGAATCTATGAAACCCTTAGCAACCAGATTCCAAAGAAGAAATTGTATGCAACAAATAGAGACAAACAGAGAAATACATGCGACTAGCATTTTTCATATAAATTAACACTGAAACTGAACAATATATGCAAGATACATCACAGATGCAATACATAAACTCCATAGAGATACACAGGAAATGCTCTATATTTTGTTATTTTTCCCCAAAATTGCCCAAGTCTTCAACCGCCAAAAGGAGTGACACAGTTTGTATTTTATAGCAAGATAGTGTACTCAGCAAAATTAATTACAGGGTAAATCAAAATTTCGCCAGATACATGCAACATGCGAAAATGGCACTCAAAGATTAAATGCAGCAGGTGGAGGAGGAGACAGGAAGGTATCCTGAGCCATGCGCCGCCGCCCGGCGATGTTCATTGTCAATCGGGTACTAGATTCGTCAACGGCACCACCCATACCCAGTAACATCCAACATTAATGTCATGCCAAACCTGCGACCATCAGAAAATGTAATAGATCGTGCCTTTGAAACTTTCCTGCCAAAATACATCACCTTGATATTTCAAATTATGCAGGAACCATTATCCCACATGCACCCCGTGGAGATCCTCTTAGCACTTTATATATCATGCTGCATGTAAACATACTGTCACGCATTTTACCCTGCGTGACCCATGAGCCAACCGCTGGCGGTCCATCGGTGTAACTCCCGCCTCCGTTGGTGTGACCCACACTATTAGAACAACCACAAACACTTCCGCTGATATCAGCTGTCACACCGACCGCAACCCCATCGGCTAGACATCAACCATCGGGGCGACAAAAAGCTCTTTTGCCGATATCACCCGCTCTCACCGACTGCTATATCCTTGAAAAGCCTTAAACCACAATCCATCGGCCAGACACCTCACGTCGACAGACCTCTCGCCTGCTCACCCGATAAGCAATGTCACTCTGATGCAACCCTCAATCAGGGTGACCCCATCCCATCAGCGGGTTCGAAAATACCTCCGCCGATATCATTACTCTTGCCGATGACCATTTGAAACAACTCTCATCAGCCTGACACACACACCATCGGCGGGACAGGTAGCACGGCTGCCAATGGACAAAGTCTTGGCGATGGAATGAACATACCACTGTGAAGATCGTGGTTGCCAAGACAAAGGTGAACCTACACCGATGGACATATGAATCCTTAGAGATTGGGATGAAAAGTATCCACTGATTTTTACTTCGAAACCCTAATTACAAATGGGGCATCATCACATTGCATGAGGGCTAGTCAACTCTCGAACACTTAAACCTAAGGATGATACAAATCAACTAGGAGCCCACCACAGAAAACCAGCATCAGAATAGGCAGAACGGTGCAAGACCCCCATGCCCAGAAATTTCAGGGTTTGAATAGAAAAAACCTGCAAATGTATGAACATAAAACCCTAAACATAAATGAGTGCTAACAGTACCAATCATGCTCATTATATTGGTGTTTCAAGTGCTTACATGATCACAAGAATACAGTAGATCTCATTATGACAATATCAGTATGTTGACAGTAAAAAGGAGATACAATAAGTTTAGATTGGTTGTCCATACTTCATCTCATTAAACATTAAGAGGATCTAAAGCTTTAGTATTCTCTTCAAAGTAAAGGATCTATATGACAGAGGCAGAGATTAAGAAATGGATGTTCCATTCATCAATTGTACTAAAGTATTAGGGTTTTGTGAAGTTCTAAAGTCTACATCCTAAAGCATTTTATCAAAACTCTTTATTACATGTCATCACTAAAGTCACTTTATGTTTTATTATTGAGATGACTTGGGATCAAAGGTAATAATCAACTTAAGTTATAACTAAAGGGGTTAAGCAACGTTGGGAGACTGGCCCCTACCTCCTTGCTAGACCGATGCAATCGATATTAAATATGAATCAACGGTCATATTTAAAATTTCAAAGGGCATCGAAACACTTGAAGAGGGGAGCCCGATAAACCAAGCTATAATTATGGCTTTTTAAAATATTAGAAATTTTATGATATCAGCCCCTATGTCATATTTTTATGACATCAAAATAAAAGTAAGTTTTATATATTTTGAGCGTTAAAAGTCATAAAGGTTTTTGGGTACAAATTTGAAGAACGATATAAAAGATTTTTTTTAGACTATTTTTAGTCTTTTCTAAAGGAGATTTTTATGGAATTTTTTTTTGTGGAGTCTTTATGGCAAATTTTATGGGAAGATATTATTCTTTGTTTAAAACTTTCCTTGGCAGAGAGAATATTTAGGAGGAAGTTATTTTGAGAGATATTTCTTTTGATAAGAAGTTTTTGTAGATGGATTTTTGGAAGAAGAAAATGAAAAGAAGCATGAAAGTTTTTTTTTTTTTTTCTTGAAGATGATTTTATTTTGTAGATTGAAGGTTTTTAATGTAGGGGAAGATGAAGTTTGAAAGTGCAGATTGGACAATTTTTTTAATATGAAATGATATTTGCAGAGACATTATTTGTGCCAAAATAAATGTCTTTTTATGAAATCTATCTCCTAATTTTTGGAGACTAAGGAAGGTGAAAATAATGTGATTTTTGTTTCAAGTGCAAGGATAAATTATTTTCTTTAGGTGAATGAAATTTTGAAAATGATGAAAATGCAAACAAGTTGGAAGATCAAAGGTCTTTTGAAATCTTATAAATATGCAGGTGGAGTGTTGTTGTGTAGATTAACAAGTAATGGAGAAGATAATTTTATGAAGATTCTCTTAAAAAGAAAATACAGATGAATGTGTGAACAAATTTGCAGTGAAAAAGACACATTTTTGTGAAATGTTCTTGATGGAAGATCAGGTGATTTCAAAAATGAATTGTTCAGAGGATTGAAAGAAATGATGAGTTATGCATCTATCAGAAAATGTAAAAGAGAGGAATGAGGGTATGCAATGGTGCAAATCAGATTGAGTTGCAATCATTTCTTGCACACAAGCTTTTATATGTTGATCATGGTGATTGTATTTTGCTAGTGAAGCTTATGGTCAGTGAGACCTTCCTATGCCTGTGGTCAGTGAGACCTCTGTATGTGCCAGTGAGGCATCTTGTAAATCTAGTGAAGTTTCTTTGGTCAATGAGACCTTCATGTAACCAATGAGGTTTTGAATAAGCTAGTGAGGCAACTTTGAGTGGTTTTTCTACCCCGAGAGGGTTTTCCACTCCAGAAATTTCTGTGTCATAATTTGTCTCTATGTGTGCACATTTGTATTTTTCTTATAAGTTTTTGGTTCACATCTTTCACTATCAGTCTTGTGCATATGAGCTCAACAAATCATTAATGTCTTCCTTTCTATTTGTCTTGTAAGATAAAGTTTGCAAAAAGTTAAGAATTTATACAACACTGATTCACCCCCCCTCTTAGTGTTGTCCTTGACTCCAACAATGGTGTCTTCGATGATGTTTGTTTTATCGGGGAGACTTGAAAGTAGCTCCCACCAATATGGTGCAGTCTATTCAATGATGCTTAAAATATATTATGTAGATTATTCTATCAGAGGGACTTTGCAGTATCTCCTACTGATATAGTGTAGTGTCTTCGAACGTGCTTCTTCATGCAAATTGCTTTATCGGAGGGACTTCAAAATGACTCTCATCGATATGGTAGAGTCTCCCTGATACAAGTTATTTCCTATTAGGACTCAATAGCAAATATGAGCTTAATAAGAAGATGACTATGGGAGAACAGATTGGGATGCTAAAAGTGGCAGATTTATATGACAGATTGAGTGATAGGCTATATAAAGGAATCATAGTAAAATACTATTGGTCACTAGCTCAGGGTTAGGGTTTTAAAAGAAACAAGTCAAACCTATGCTACAGTTAACTCATGCCCATACTCCTTCAGAACCTAGAGTTAAGGGTATAAGCCCTAGTTGTAACATACCTGTGATCTGAAAAGCAGTCAATTTATATTACCAAATTTGGTAATTCGGGAGTTGCATTTTCAATCCAAAGAAGAAGACAATTAGTGGACATATTGGTAATTATTGTTTCTATCATAGAATGCACAGCAACAAAGAAGAAAAATTGAAATTGATCATGGAGGAAAGGGTCAAAATAATTTTGAACTTATAAACCCTGAAGTATGACTAAGCCAGTGAAAATAGTAGATAGGGGGAGAAGCACTACAAGTTGATGAGGAGATTTAAGTTAAGGGGTTAATTGACCAACACCTTTGCCATTGATGTCAAAGGGGGAGAATTGAAGCATAAAACATAACATGATCCAGAACAACATGACAGTACTAAAGTTAGGGGGAGCATAACAGTAAGTGGGAGCATGACAGGGAATTCTACTTGTCTTTTCACACAAATTGTTTAATAGTATAGATTAAATATTTTGTTCACCTAATGTTAAGATATCTATATGTATTATTAAATCACAGATGTTCATTATTGTTTCCTTCACACAAGCATATTCAATGCATGTGGAGACTAGAAGCTGTATTACAAACTAAAGCTATCCAAATATTAGAGAAACGACTACAATTTATTGCCAGGATTTTAAAGAGTTGTTTACTTTCACGTGTATCTTGTTGCATTATTTGATATCTTTAGACCTTGCTTGCTTCTTTTCATATCTAACAGTTCTAGAGAAGTTAGAAAAGTCTAGCAACTAGAAAACATATAGGACATACAAGAAATCATATTCTAACTAAACAAAATTAATTTCAACCAAAGTAAGAAAACTAAGAAAAATGATTGAACCTAACTTTAAATGCACTTCAAATCAGTAGTGAACATCTCAGGTTTTGTATACAATGTATCAGCAGAATAATGATGATTACATTCATAAATGTATCAGTAAAACAATAGTGAATAAGTACACCTATACTCAGATCTTTATTACATTCAATAATAAATTACACCATACATATAACCAAATTTTATGTGACAAGCTAACAAGTTACCTTTTCAAGCTAGTTAAGGTGATAAAACATCATCATAATCATTTGCATTGCTAGAAAGATCATAATCCTAATCACTCATGTTTGCATCTGTTTATTTTCTTCCTCATCCTTATCTGTGACATGCAATACATTTTCTCTCTCAATCTCTTCATTGGTAATCAAAATCTCTTCTTCAAACACTCCATCATCGTCTTCATCCACTTCTTCAGATGTTTCTTGTAAATTAACATATTGCCCATCAGGGATTATATCAACAACTTCCATGAATTTTTGTTTCGAATGAAACTCTATTTGAATGACATATGACCATCCTGGGCTTCTTACATCATCAATTAGAAATGGTTGGTTAATTTGAATAGGGGAAACATATGGCTCATCCATCTCTGATAAAAATTGTCATTTATTTGCACGTACAAATCCATACTCATCAAATTGTACTATGGATGGTCGGATCTAGTTACATTTTAATAATATAGGACTATTTTCACCAAAATCCACTTGAATAATTCTTGGATGAATCCAATATAAAATTTCTTCTCATTTTCGTGAAGAAATTCAACACTAACAACACAATCACGATTTGTCTTTCCTTTGTCTTTTTCTTCCACTCTTAAATGACTACCATAGGCCCACATTCCACTAAAATGCATAGCCCATAAATGTGGAGATTGTGAAAGCTCACTTTCCTCCGTTGTTATATCTTGACCTTCTTCTTTTGCATTACTGACTGCATTAGCAATCCATTCTTCAAATTTTGGAAAAGAATCACCTCCAATCAAATCATGACATCTGCATCTTTGAGGTCGATGTTGCATCCAAGTTTGATTCTCTTCTTCATATTTTCTACATAGAATATTAACATACAAATAGTAAGATTAATAATATAAATGTGTAAATGCAATTGAGTAAATAAATTATTGTGTAAATTTTTTTGATGTGTTTTGAAAAATATAGGCATGTATTGCACTTCTTTCTTAATGTGATAGCTTCAAGCGACATCCATTCCCTTATAATACTTCACCTGCAACTCTCTCATCTTCGTCATCATCTCGTACATGTTGATTGACATTTTTAAAATCCTTCATACATTTTGTGCAAAATCCCATGGCCTCTTGCATTGAATATCCTTTAGACATGCTGCCTTCCAATTTTGCCCTAGTACGAACATTTTTTCAAAACCTTCATATATTCTTCTATAGGATACATCCATCTCGTTCTTACTAGGCCACAATGCTCTAGTTCATATTCTAGATGTATCAAAAGATGCATAGAAATGAATAGACAAAGGACTTCAACAACCTCCTCCATCAAACTATCAAAGTTAGAAGGATCTAATAGATGTAAACTCAGTCTCTTTAATATTAGGCCCAACCTTATAATTGTCAATCTTGGCCCCTTTGCCAAACTTGATATATTTATCACAATAGGTAAAATATTCTAGATTATGACATGATAGTCATGGGTCTTGAGGCCTCTTAAGCTATTAATGTCAATTTGGCTTCTAATGCTACTACTTACATATCTAGTGGGAAAGCGAGTCTGAGACATCAATTGTAATAATTGTGCATGTTGTTCCTTTGTCCAGACATAAGGAGCACTAGGTTTTCTATATTTTTCAACCCAAAGATTCTGACGAATCTTTAGTTCTCAAAAGTCTTCACGTGATGAAATAGTATATAAAACACCAAAAAGAGTTTCTATAATAGCATAGGCTATATTTTTCTTAGTATGCATAAAGTCAACAGTATGCCTAATGGCTATATCCTTAAAGTATGGCAACTTATAGAATATACACAACTATTTTATACCACTTTCATTACATGGATCATATCTATTACCAGCAATCCCATCATTTTCAATTATAAATGACATTCTTTTTTGTCCATTCTCAACAATGTAATCACCTGTTATTAGCAATGGTAATTCACAATTCTCTTCTTGACCATTGAAACATGTTTTTTCTCAATGATATGGATGATCCATTTTAAGGTAAGCACGATGTCCACAATAATTACACTTATGCAAACTTCTTGAGTGCCTCACAAAATCCTTAAGTTTACAAGCAGGACATCCATGATATCCATGAACAATGAGACCAGACAATGTGCCATATGCAAGAAGATCATGAATCGTAAACAATAAGGAAGCTCTTAAAGTGAATTTGATTGAATGACCATCTCTTAAAGATTGAATTGCTTCAATTCCTTTCCACAATTCCTTTAGCTCATCATATAATGGCTCTAGATAAGCATCGATTGTATCTGAAGTCACACTTTTCTTTCCTGGTATAATCAATGATAGCATTAAGAAAAATGGTTTAGTTGCTAACCATGGAGGCAAGTTGTAATTTATTAAAAACACTGGCCAAGTTGACTATTTAGTACTTTGATCTGAGAATGGGTTCAACACATCTAGAGCCAAACCCAACCTTATATTACGAGGATCTTGAGAAAAAGTCAGACTATCTATTATCAAATTCCATCCACGTCTTAGAATTAGGCACATGTCATTGTTTTCCATTAGTGCTCTTATTTTGGGCATGCCATTGCATAAGTTCAACAATGTCTCTGCACCTATACATTCGGAGTAATCGTGGGATTATCAGAAAGTGGCGAAGAACCTTTCTAGGAACCATGATTGATTTCAACCCTTGTCTATACCTCGCTTCATGACATTTCGGACATTCACTCTCACTTGCAAGATTACTGTGAAATAATACACAACCATTCACACATGTGTGGATGTTTTCATACCCTAAGCCTAGCTTAGTGATTTGCTTTTTACATTGACTTTGTTTTGTTAGCAATGTGGAGTTAGGTGGTAACAATGAACTTAATAATGGCAATAATTGATTTACACTCTCATTTGTCCAACAAAGCACCACTTTCAAGTTAAGAATTTGAAGGATTGTTGTCAAACGACTTGCAATTAGCATACACAGGCTTTAAAACATCCTCCATCGACTTGGCCCAATCATCATTTAGACCCTCATTCAACATTCTATCAACTTCAAACCCTTCATCTAACATTGTTGCATCTTCATCTATGTTTGGTGCCACTTCATCTATGTTTGTTACCTCTTCATCTCTCACACTCTGCAATTCTATCATATATTCATAATAATTGTAATCCCAAGGGCTTATACCACTATTCCCATATCTTATCATATGTCAATAAATCACATTTCTTTTTTTCACCTTTCCACCAAGACAGCGATTACATGGACATGGATATTTGTCCATGTCCCTTTCAATGGCTACTCTCTCATCATATGCATGGTATTGATCTGTAGTCAACCTTCGACATTGATCCATCTGTAATGTTCTGCATTTCGGTATTAATTTAGTTTCCTATTTCAAGAAAAAATATAAATTTGAAAAACTCAACTTACTCAGAATCTAATACATGTAAACTCATTCTCTTCAGCACTCTTCAGCACTTACCTAGAATTCAGAGCACTTCACAGAATTAGGATACAGAGCACTCTACAGAATTAGAATTAGAGCACTTTGCAGCAATTCAAATTCAAGAAAAAATCTCTGTGGTCAATTTTGTGCATTTTTTGGGGGGGAACTACTTGACACCTCAACAAAAAGCATGCTGATGTGGCATCATATTTGATGATGTGGCCCTGAAACCTTAGTCATAAGCCAAGGCATTGCCAAGTAAGCTACTATAAAATTTTTGGAGTGATTCGAAATTGCCACATATGATTTTGAGAGGCGTGAAGTTAGGGTGCACCACTAATGCGTCCTCTTCCCCTATAAAGGAATCTTTGAAACCCCAATGCCCAACATGGGATATGACCCAACCCCGACCTCCCCTCGGCTCTACATTAATGGCATTTTCCCACACGCGTGCAATTTGGGTTTTATTGTCATTAGCCCTAATTATCCTTCACTTTTGCATTATTGATCTCGTTTCTTAGCACTCTAGTGATTTATTCTCTTTGAAGTTGCTAGTGCATCTCAAATTGAGCGATTTTTCTCGTGTTTGTTGTGCGTGCATCTGGCCACCGTTTTCTATGTCTTTACTAGGTAGGGTTTTTGAAGGCCTTTGTTGATTCGCTAATGGTGTTTGTTTATGTGCGATTGAGGGGGCTTGCCCATGTTGGTTTTGTTTTGCCTACACCCGTTTTCTTGTTTTATGTTCGATTTTGGGTTCTGGTTTTAACATTTTGTTTTCACTCATTCTTCATTTCTTGCTCTTTTATTTTCGTTTGATTTTTGTGTTTGAACCCATTTTTGTTGGCTTGCGCTTTTCGAGGTTGTTTGTGTGATGATGTCATGTTTGTATTACCTCCTCGTCGGGCTGTGGGATCATTTTTTAACTTCAATGCCTTTTTGGCATGGTGTTTGTGGCATCTCTGATCTCTGATTCCTAACGCATTACATTTACTTATTCTTTTGGAATTGCAAGATCGGGCCTCCTCATATTTGACTTCGATTTCGACATGGGTTAGGCAATATCCCCAATTCTTGATCTCCGATTAGATTTACTCTATATCTTTGTTGGGCTCGGGGTGTTCTATTTTTGGGTAACATTTTGGTATGGGTTAAGCGATATCCTCAACTTCTAATCCCTGATGAGCTTTACTCTATACCTTTAGCAGGCTTGAGTTGTCGAAGCGTTATATTTCTGGGTGGCAATTTGTTAGGAGTTGCAAAGTATCCCTGATCCCCGACTCTTGATGCTTCTGCAGTGTTAACTCTGAAGTGTGTTTCCTTCGTCAAACCTTAGACCTTTGGGTACCCGATGCCGACGGATGAGTTGTAGCCAATTCCCAAAACTTGACCATCTACTTTGGTGTGTGTATTGAGCTGGTTCCTTTCTAAGTATAGGTTCTGAATTAAATTATGAGTCTAATTACAATGATACACATATTACCTGATTTGATTATTTCAATGCTTCCTAATGAATGGCTTGTGTTGTTGCAGTGCAATGCAAGGCAACCCCGCCACAAAGAGAAATGAAGTACGAGTTCAAGGAATACCACCCTCCGTATAAGATGTTATCTCCCTACAATGATATAGGGGACATAGGTTTGGGACATGTCAATGTTCAAGAGTTCTTATGTTATAGAGAGTTAATAAGGAAGGAGACATGACTTCCAAGCACATTGCATGGCTACTTCAGGCTTGATCTCAGTTGTTGCATTCATTGTCTCTCTTCAGTCCCCAAAGTTGGTCTTGGCCTATGCATAAAGGTATGATCAGAAGCAAATGATCTTTGGCCCTCTAAGCAAGTATTTTTGGACATCACTGCAAATATGATTGAAAAGATCTTTGGGCTTCCCACATATGCCCAATATGACAAGGTGACTATGAAGACAACCTTGAGCTATTATGAGAATAAGACCAAGGTGGCCATTGACTTCATCAATAAGACACTTCTCTTGGCGTCTAGGAAGTCGACACTCAAAATGGCAAAGATTTAGCATAGGATGAGTTCAAGCAGGATGCCAAGGATGCCATCACACTCCTCAGCAAGGTGTACGGGTATCCCACTACAAAAGAATCACATCCTTGGATGTGCTACTTTTACCTTAAGATGATGGAGAAGAAGAAGATAGACTGGATGACCATCATCAGTGAGAACCTCCATGAGCAATTGGTGGATGTGTTAGAGTCTAATAAATTCCACATGACTTCCTATTTGGTGTATCTCCTGACCTATCAAGACAACTTCCCAGGACTAATGCAGGTTGACACTCTTTAGCTCGGAGAGACTAAAGTTTATGACCATTTCCCTCAGTTGGAGCTCCTTGAAAGCCAGTAAAACTATTGAATTGTGTATAATTCATTTGTTTATGCAATCATCCAAGGCTTGGAGAGTGATTATGCCAAGAGGTTGTCCTTAGAGGCAACCAGTGAGCTAACAAACTGGGTAATTGGTTCATCCAATTCAACTTTCACATACATCAAAGTTGTCGGTTTCGACAAGGCACCCTACAAGCTGCCAAGATATCACAATAATAGAATCATCCTACTAGAGCTTTGTAGGTAGGTGGTGGAGATACAAAAACTGGTGGCTAGCAAGCATAAGGTTGGATTTGCCTTTGCCATCAAAGATGGGGTATACTCCTGTGCAAACATACAAAATGGAAAAACTACAAAGTTGGAAATGGCCCCTTTGGCCACCCTTTGGCCATGGATTTATGTGGAGAAATAAGAAACATGCATGACCCCATTGGCAGGATTAGCCCGTTAATTTGGGCTTTCTACTCACATGAGCCAACACTAGAGGATCACTAAGCTTTGCCTAGGTGAACATGAGGTGAGAATCAGGGATCACTACAGGCTGACCATGTGCCATGTAACCAAAGTGCCTAAGGGTATGAAAGAGGATGGTAAGGTCTTTGACCCCTCTTACAATACAAACAAAGTGTATAATGACCCCATTAGGGACAGATTGGTATGTGGTGGAATACTCTTCCATGAAGGCCAGGGCTCAAGTGGTGGTGGACAAGTCATTAGAGTGGTTGAAGAACCCATTTCCCATGCTTCCATCACACCCTATATCAAAGGCACCCAAGGCTCAAAAGAAGAAGAAAGCAAAGTAGGGGGAGTCTTCTACTCCACCCAAGGCAAAGACAACAACTAAGGAAGTTGGACAAGAGGCATCGAGAGAAACTAGAGCCACTTCCAAGAAGAAGGAAAAGGAGATAGTTGTGGAGATCATCTCCAATGAGGAGGATGAAGAGGACAATGTATCTCTAATCAGAAGGAAGAAGATAGCAACTCAGGCTCCACCTACTGCTCAAGCACCTCTCACCTGCCACAAAGGATTCTGTCCCTTCATCCCATCCAACCTCTCCTCTCCCATCTTAAGCCATCCCTCATTCAAGCCAAAAACCCACTTCACCACCATAGTTAATTCCTCCTTCCCTACCTTCTCCCACACACACAAAGGTGGCATCACCCTCCTAGTCCACAGAGCAAGAAATTCAACCTAAGAGTGATGGTGGTCAGGAGGAGCAACCAATAAAAGGCCCCCTTGCCCCTAAGGGAAATATTAAAAACCTGGATTACTTGGTGCAAGGTTTTAACCTTGCAGGAGCCTGAGCAAGGTGAAGGATCATAGGATACTGTAGAAACTATTATAGTGACTCCTTCCCCTCCCCCCCACTAGACTCTACTTCCAGGAGGGCGCAGACTCCTCCTTCTCCTCCTCCCTTGCAACAAACATAGTCTGTTGGTACAGGGCTCCCAGTATGTTTCAACCGTACAGTTGAGAAAAGGCAAAGAACCTACATACAAGAGGACAATGATTTCTCTAGTGTGGTGGAAATGTTCAAGGCCCAACCCAAGCAAAAGAGGGCAAGAACACTTTCCACCATCACAATTGATGCAAAGGGAGCAAGAGTGGCACATGTAGCAACTCCAATAGTGGACAAAGCAAAAGCACAAATGACCATTGAAGACTACCTAGTGTAACAAATCAATTTGGGCCATCATATAAGGGAAGAGGAAAAGCACTCATTGCATATAGTTGTGTCCACCATCCTAGAGCGAATGAAGAAAGACGAAACAACCAAGAGTTGAAGGCTCAGGTGGGACAACTCACCTCATACTTTAGCTATTTGGTGAGCCCAGTTAATTTCAATACCCCTGCACCAACCATACTAGCAGGATGCTCAACAAACAGACTTGGAGGGAGTGATCCCTGCTACTACTGCATGGAGAGATTGGTGTAGGAGCACCTTCTCTATGGTGCAGGAGTCATGTTTTGTTTTGTTTTCAATAAGGCTTTTTAAGCCACATCATGTTTGTAATAAGGTTTTTTGTGTCAATTTGGTCACTAGACCTATGTAGACCATGTTTGGTCAAGCTTGATGTAATCACACAATGAAAACATGTAGTTTTCTTGTGATAGGAGAGAACCAACGGCTAACTGACTTTCAATATCAGTTTGTACGGTTGGAGGGAAGTTGAACTGATCTCTCAAGCCTTTTATAGGCGAGGAGTTGGATGTAATGACAGAGAAGGGAATGAATGAATGAAGATCTGGAGTTCTTGGGTGTGTTGAAACACTGTGTTCTTTCTGAGTATTTCTCTGTAACAACCATTCTGTACGGCCTATACAGATAGTTGTTCATCTGAAATTGATTAGAAATGTTCATGTAGTGAAGTAGCTTTCATTTAAGAGTAGTCTGGTGTCTAGAAGTGTTGTAGTTTGTGAGATTTTGTTCTTTTTGTAGAGACTATTCTGAAAACCTAGAAACTAGGGTTCTATGAATAAATAGACTGTATCTCCTCTGTCTACTGAAGTCAAGATTCTCATGTTCAGTGTGGTGGAGGAATACAGTGTACATTTTGTGTTTTCTATTGTTTTGGGTCAACACCCAGGGATCCATGGAGTTTGGGCATGAGTTGACTAGGCATCTCTATGTGACTAGTCGTTGAAACAATAGGAAAAGTGCTGTTGTGGAGTGGCCAAATTGACAGGGTGATCAAGTGTTTGCAGAGGATTGTAGTCCTCTTTTGTTCTGTTGAGTTCTCGTTGAATGTCTGTGAGTTGCGGAGTTACAGAGTTGCCATCAGCATAACATAACCCTCGAAGAAGCTTTTGAAAGTTACACTGATCAACGGTGTTGGGCCAATAGTAGGAGGTTCATCGGTGAGGAACGGCTTTAGTCTCACCGAAGGTGTATTGTGAATGCATATCGCAAATGTATGTTGAGAATGTATGTGAGAATATACATTTCGTCGGATACAAAAGGTGACTGGTAGTAATGGTGAAATCAGGGTAAAGAAACATTAGTTCACTGGCAATAACAAGTCATGTAAAGCATATACAATATTTTGGCATATCAGTGTGAGTGGCAATATTGGGGGACAAGTGCAAGATCCCGCCGACGAAGGAAGTCTTGCTGAAGGCTATATAACATATCGGCATATTAGGTGAAGACCTTAAGGCCTCGTCGATGTTTGGAGTCTCGCCGACAACGGTTGTATCAGCACATTGGCCTATGATCTTAAGGGTTCGCCGATGAGTTAAGTTTGGCCGATAGGGTCACGACTAACCATTACGGTTAAGTAAGTGTAAACCTAAACGCCATCGGAGTATTGGCAGGAAGTTTGGAGACACTGCCAATAGAGGAAGTCTCTCCGAAGACTAAGTGGAGTTGGCTGTCGGGGAGAGTTGATAGATCGAGCAGAGAAATAACAAGGTGGCCGATGGGATATGTTTGACCGACAAGGTTTGGTCACCAAGACATAGGTCACATCTCACCGATCAGTTTATTGATAAGTTTTGAACACTTCCTCTGTGTGCTCTGCATCATATTGGTATCAGAGCCAATATTTGAATTGGAGCAGTATATGTCAGATGAGGAGAAAGAAATTGAGGCTAGCACAATGCCTCTCAAGTCTATGAGCTAGGGAGCCATCAAGAAGATGGTAGAGGAGATGCTTGAAGAAAGGTTGAAAGAAGAGAGGTCCAAGGGTAAGAGTAAAGAGGATGGAAGTACTTCTGATAAAGAAGAAGAAGAAGAGGTAGAGGAGAGCCCTCAAGAACAAGGTATGTCTGCAGACCAAAAGGCATTCTTGAATGCACTCAAAGGTGCTCAGGGAGATAGTGGTGATCCAAAGATGGATGTTCCTACATTCAATGGGAAACTAGATGGAGATGCCCTCATGGACTGGACTGAAGCCATGTGCAACTATTTTGACTTCAAGGAGTATAGTGACAGTAATAAAGTCAAGTTTGCTAAGACAAGATTGAGAGGTTCTGCCTTAGTTTGGTGGAACTATATGCAGTGTGAAAGAGAAAAAGTTGGAAAGAACCCTATCACCAAATGGACTAGAATGGTGGCCATGCTAAGAGACAAGTTCATGCCATTTGATTATGAGTTGCAAACCATTAGGAAGTTTAATCATTTCAGACAAAAGGATATGGATGTGGCTACATATACTGAAGAATTTCATAGATTGAGCATGAGAGCCAATCACAAGGAGGAGGAGAAAGAGATGGTGGCCAAATATCTCAATGGGTTGAGGTATAACATACAAGATGAATTCAGTATGGTGGTTCCTAAAATAGTGGATGAGTGTTTTCAATTAGCCTCTAGGGCAGAGGAGAAATTGAAAAGAAAGAGTGATCAAAACACCACAGGAAGAGGTGGCAGAAATAATAGGGGAAGAGGCAGTTTTGGTAGAGGACAGTCAAGTAGAAATGAAAACCCAAGTCAACAAGAGTCTCATTCTGATGTAGACCATAGAAGTGGTGGTTTCAGAGGTTGGAGAAGACCAAATGGCAGAGGTAGAAGTAGTGGTGCAGGCAGAGGACCTGGAGTTTTCACTGGTAGATGCTATGGCTGCAATCAAGTAGGCCATACTGTGAGCAAATGCCCTGAGAAGACAACTAGTTCCCATGATGGTGGAAGAAGGAATCAGTTGTTGAAAGATGATGATTGCCAAAGTGTGAATTCACCCATTAGTAGTGTTGCACCAGTCCTTGAAGGAGAGAGCATGATGATCAAGAGAACCTTGATGAAGATGTCATTGAAGCAAGAGCCCCCACAAAGGAAGACTCTCTTTAGAACCCAAGGTATATCATATGGTAAACTTTGTAAAATCATTGTTGATTCAGGTTCTACTGAGAATGTAGTGTCTACTGAAATGGTAGAGAAATGTAAATTGAAAAGGCTGCTCCATGTTAGTCCTCATAAGATCTCTTGGTTGAATAAGAATCAAAATTACATGGTAGAAGAACAAACCTGGGTTGAGTTTGAGATAGGTGATTATAAGGACAAGATACTATGTGAGATTATTCATATGGATGCTTGTCACCTTCTTCTTGGACGTCCATGGCAGTATGATGTGAAGGCACAACATGATGGTGAGAAGAACACATACCTCATCACCAAGAATAGAAGGAAGTTTATGATGGATCCTATGCAAGAACAAGTTGGAGAGAAGAGTAATGACACCAATGTCATGATGGTTAGTGGCAAAGAGTTCTTACACCTCATGAAGGAGAAGGATACCCAAGGGTATGCCTTGATAATGAAGCCTAAAGATGAATCAGGACAGCAAGATAAAAAGTAGAAAGAGGTTCCACTAGAAGTGCAGCAATTGTTGGATAAGTACCAAGATCTTGTGGTAGAGGATACTCCTAACTCCTTACCACCCATGAGAGATATAAGTCATCAAATTGGCTTGATCCCAGGTGCCACATTGCCCAATAAGGCTGCCTATAAATTGACACCACAGCAAAAGGAAGAGGTGAGTAGACAAATTCAAGAACTCTTAGAGAAAGGACTGATTAGAAAGAGTCTGAGTCCATGTGCAGTCCCTAGTGTACTTGCTCCAAAGAAAGATGGGAAGTAGAGACTATGTACGGACTCAAGGACCATAAGTAAGATCACAATAAGGTATAGATTCCCTATGCCAAGGATTGAGGATCTTTTGGACTATCTTGGAGGGTTATGTTACTATTCAAAGATTGATTTGAAATCTGGTTATCATCAAATCAGAATTAGACAGGGAGATGAATGGAAGACTGCCTTCAAGACAAATGAAGGTCTTTATGAGTGGTTGGTCATGCCATTCGGCCTTAGCAATGCCCCAAGCACATTCATGCATTTGATGAATGAGGTACTTGTTGAATTCATTGGCAAATTTGTAATTGTTTATCTTGATGACATACTTGTTTTCAGCAGGACAAAAGAAGAACATGTGAAGCATCTTGGACAGGTGATGCAGAAGTTGCATGAGAATAAGTTGATGATCAACTTGGATAAGTGTGAGTTCATGAAAACTGAACTTGTGTACCTAGGTTTTGTGATTTCTCATGGTTGTTTGAAGATGGACCCCACAAAGGTTGAGGCCATTCTTAATTGGCCTATTCCTAGGACAGTGGCAGATGTTAGAAGCTTCCATGGCTTGGAAACTTTTTATAGGAAGTTTATTAGAGGATTCAGTCACATAAGTGCTCCTATTCTTAACACCATCAAGGGTGGCACAAGGTGCAAATTTCAATGGACAAAGCAAGCAAATGATAGCTTTGAATTGTTAAAGAAGAAAGTGGCTGAATTACCTACATTGGTACTCCCAGATTTTGACAGTTTTTGTAGTGGAATGTGATGCAAGTCAACAGGCAATAGGTGTTGTTCTTAGTCAAGATGGACATCCAGTGGCCTTTTTTCAGAGAAGTTGAATGAGGCTAAACAAATGTATTCTACCTATGATCTAGAGCTTTATGCAATGGTGCAAGCTCTCAAAAAGTGGAGACACTATTTGCTACCCAAAAAATTCATTGTTTTTACTGATAACCATGCTCTTAGCTTCCTAAATAGTCAAGAAAAGTTAAATCATAGGCATGTTAAGTGGATGGAACAATTGCAGGCCTATACCTTCACTATTAAGCATAAAAAGGGTGTTGCCAACAAAGTGGCTAATGCTTTAAGTAGAAGGATGTTGGTCATACAGGAAGTACAAATGGAAAGCATGGGGATAGATTGTTTGAAGGAGTTATACAAGGAGGATGTAGATTTCAAAGCTGCTTATGAAGTTTGTGCTAGTTTGGCTAACACTTTTCATGGTGAATATTCAGATTTTGTGTTGCAGGAAGGTCTCCTATTCAAACGCAGTTTGCTATGTGTTCCTAAATGTTCAATGAGGGATAACATCATCAAAGAGAAACACAATGGAACCTTAGGAGGACACTTTGGGTTGGACAAGACTTTAAAACAAGTCACTAGATTCTACTATTGGCCAAAAGTACAATAAGATGTAAGGAGATATGTTGCAAGTTGTACCATATGTCAAAAGGCCAAAGGTATGTCTTCTAATGCTAGTTTGTACCAACCCCTCCCTATTCCCAACAGGCCTTGGGAGAGCATTAGTATGGATTTTGTACTTGGTCTTCCTAAGACAGCAAGGGGTGTGGATAGTGTTTTTGTCATTGTGGACAGATTTAGTAAGATGGCTCATTTTGTGCCATGCAAATGCACAAATGATGCATCTCACATTGCTGGTCTCTTTTTCAGAGAAGTGGTTAGAATCCATGGTTTGCCCCTTTCAATTATTACTGATAGAGACTCCAAGTTTGTTGGTCGTTTTTGGAGGACCTTATGGAGAAAATTGGGAACACAATTGTCTTTCTCATTAGCCTACCATCCTCAAACTGATGGTCAGACTGAGGTTGTTAATAGGTCCTTAGGAAACCTTCTAAGATGCCTTACCAAGCAGCATAGGTTGGCATGGGACTTGATTATCAGTCAAGCTGAGTATGCTTACAATGATTCGGTGAATAGAAGTACTGGGAAGAGTCCATTTGAAATTGTTTATGGTTTCTATCCAAGAGGACCACTTGAACTCAAAGATCTACAAGGCTGGGATAAGAGGAGTACTCTAGGAGAAGATTTTGCTGCCACCATGAAGGTAGTTCATGATCAAGTCAAAGTTCAGTTGGAAAAGACAGTCTCCAAATACAAGGATAGGGCAGATCTCAAAAGAAGAGATGTACAATTCAAAGTGGGAGATTTGGTGATGGCCTATCTAAGGAAGGAAAGGCTACCTAAAGGATAGCCAACCAAACTTCTGATGAAGAAAATAGGACCATGCAAGTTAGTGCATAAGTTTGGTCCAAATGCTTATGAAATAGAACTGCCATCCAATCTTGGTATTTCTCCCATATTCAATGTTTCAAACCTATTTCCATTCAGACCTCCATTGAATACTGAAGACGGATCAAATGTTGTGATTGAAGATGAAGATTGGGTCAGAGATCTACCTCCAAGTAAGCCTTTACAATTGGAATGCATCTTAGATTCCAAGATTGTCAAAAAGACAAGGAAGGGTGTGTACAAGGAGTACTTGGTCAAGTGGCAGGATCTTCCTAATTCAGAAGCTACATGGATGAGTGAAGCAGACATTTTGAAACATGGGAAGACACTCCAACAGTTAGCAACTCAAGGGACTTGAGTTTTTCCTACAGGGGGAGTATGGTGCAAGAGCACCTTCTCTATGGTGCAGGAGTCATGTTTTGTTTTGTTTTCAATAAGGCTTTTTAAGCCACATCATGTTTGTAATAAGGTTTTTTGTGTCAATTTGGTCACTAGACCTATGTAGACCATGTTTGGTCAAGTTTGATGTAATCACACAATGAAAACATGTAGTTTTCTTGTGATAGGAGAGAACCAACGGCTAACTGACTTTCAATATCAGTTTGTATAGTTGGAGGGAAGTTGAATTGATCTCTCAAGCCTTTTATAGGCGAGGAGTTGGATGTAATGACAGAGAAGGGAATGAATGAATGAAGATCTGGAGTTTTTGGGTGTGTTGAAACATTGTGTTCTTTCTGAGTATTTCTCTGTAACAGCCATTCTGTACGGCCTGTACGGATAGTTGTTCATCTGAAACTGATTAGAAATGTTCATGTAATAAAGTAGCTTTCATTTAAGAGTAGTCTGGTGTCTAGAAGTGTTGTAGTTTGTGAGTTTTTGTTCTTTTTGCAAAGACCGTTCTGAAAACCTAGAAACTAGGGTTCTGTGAATAAATGGACTATATCTCCTCTGTCCATTGAAGTCAAGATTCTCATGTTCAGTGCGATGGAGGAATACAGTGTACATTTTGTGTTTTCTGTTGTTTTGGGTCAACACCTAGGGATCCATGGAGTTTGGGCATGAGTTGACTAGGCATCTCTATGTGACTAGTCGTTGAAACAATAGGAAAAGTGTTGTTGTGGAGTGGCCAAATTGACGGGGTGATCAAGTGTTTGCAGAGGATTGTAGTCCTCTTCTGTTCTGTTGAGTTCTCGTTGAATGTTTGTGAGTTGCGGAGTTACAGAGTTGCCATCGGCGTAACATAACCCTCGGAGAAGCTTTTGAAAGTTACATTGATCAGCGGTGTTGGGCCGATAGTAATGGTGAAATTAGGGTAAAGAAACATTAGTTCACTGGCAATAACAAGTCATGTAAAGCATATACAATATTTTGGCATATCAACGTGAGTGGTAATATCGAGGGACAAGTGCAAGATCCCGTCGACGAAGGAAGTCTTGCCGAAGGCTATATAACGTATCGACATATCGGGTGAAGGCCTTAAGGCCTCGCCGATGTTTGGAGTCTCACCGATGACGGTTGTATCGGCACATCGGCCTATGATCTCAAGGGTTCGCCGATGAGTTAAGTCTAGCCAACAGGGGCACAACTAACCATTACAGTTAAGTAAGTGTAAACCTAACTGCCATCGGAGTATCGACAGGAAGTTTGGAGACGCCACCGATAGAGGAAGTCTCTCCAAAGACTAAGTGGAGTTGGCTGTTGGGGAGAGTTGATAGATCAGGCAGAGAAATAGCAAGGTGGTCGATGGGATATGTTTGGCCGACAAGGTTTAGTCGCCAAGACATAGGTCACATCTCACCAATCAGTTTATTGATAAGTTTTGAACACTTACACTTCCTCTGTGCGCTCTGCATCAGAGATGCATTAAAAGCCCTTGGTAGCAAGATGATTAAGGAAGCTTTGAGAGTCTATCACATCAATGACATTAACAGAATTTGATAGATGAAAAAGTTTTGGTGTTGGAGGAGTATCTCCCAATTTTGTAGAGAATGAAAGCCATCCCTTCAAATGAGTTGTACAAATTAGGCATTTTTTACAAAGATGATCAAGGCTTATTGATGGAGTGATTGTAGGTCAATAAATCAAGGATAAAAGTATTAAGGGATGCAAGGCCAAGTTTGCTATGAGGAAGGGCATAACAAATGCAACCATGATGAAAATTGAGAAGTTTTTTGAAGCCATCCCTTACACCTTTTGGGAGAACTCCTCGGTTCACCCTGTAGCAAGGATCATCAAGAAATTCAAACTCCCTCAATCAATAATTGACAGAGCAAATAATTGACAACATGATGAGGATGAAGGTTGTTTTCCAAGGTTTCCAGGAAATTTTCTCTCAGAAGGTGCGAGTAAGTAGCACAAAGGGCCAAATCAAAATGACTTGAATGAGAACATCACATCCTTCCAAAGCCATTTTCCTAGCAATGCCTAATGAATTCTTTTGTCAATTCATATTTTTTTATAACGTGAACTTGGAAATATTTAATTTTGTTTATTCTTTATTTTGTTGAAGAAATGTAATAACTCAATTAAAAAAATGCATGGAAGTGTAATTTTTGGCCAAGGGGTCAAATAAAAAATGTAACTTATAAATTCAAAATTTTGGGCCCTTGACATAGGCCAACAATGGGAATTAATTGAGATTTTGGAGAAAAGATATCATTTTATAATTACCTTTGCATTGTAGGTTAAAACTAAATTTCATCAGATTTATCAAGTTCGCTATCCAAAGTTTGCGATCCATTTAGTTTATCGCATTATCTCAAACTTCTACTTTTTTTTGCAATTGCTTTCAAAAATTAAAATTAATCTAGGGTTCAAAGTAGAATTCATTGTGCTTAAAAACAATATTTATTCTTCACAGACTTGATCACTAAATCTTCGGTCTACTTGGATTGATGTGCCAAAACAACCATCAATAGTGTTGAGTGAAGTAAATAGGTTGCAAATCATTCACAATATCTTCAATCTTTACCTTTGGGGATGAGCTTGATCAGTCCCTAATTAATGCTTGCCCGTAAAGAACCCATTTATATAGCTTCAAGATAAACATGGTAAAATTCCTCTCATATATGAGGCCAGAGAACTTTGTAAAATTCCACAAGGAGGCCGTTAACACTCAGGCTCTTCTCCAAGGCTATAGAATAAAGAGCTTCATCCGTCTCTTCTATGGATGGTAGGAGGACGAGAAAATGGCTAAATTCAAGGCCAATTTTGCGAGAAATGCAACTTGCAATATTCTCATCAATGATGGGAAGAAGGGGGTCCCCCGCGGACTCATCAATAAACAGATTTGTGTTCATAAAAAAATTACAAAATGTTTGAATGGCAAGATTGAATAGAGTCCTAAGTAGTTTTAATAAGAAAAACCTACTCCTCCTTATGCCTGTGCTGCCCAAAAAAAAAAAAAATGGAAAAAAAATTGTTCCTCTATCACCATCTTTAATCGACGAGCACATATTTGGGCTCCTTTGCCTTTCCAGGCATCTAATTTCCGCAACAAATTTTCAATGTGAGCTACTGATTGTTGAATGGCAATGTTAAATCGATTAGAGGCCAAAAGAGATCGCCTATGTTCCAGTTGTCCTTTTAGAGACTTTTTAAGTCTATATTGTTTGGCAGTAGCTTTTCACCCATATCCACGATGAAACAACGTACAACGAGCTACAGTTCTTTCACCCAGATTTGTAGACAGAGGGCGTGGTTTGCAAACAGGGTAGTCTCAAATAAGATGGCCTTCACCACAAATAATAAGTCTGTGTGACAATGCAGGGAAAGCGGTTAGGGTTTGGGACACACTGGAGAGAGTTTTCTTGAATCTTTCCTTGATCACATATCTAAGTAAATTCTTATATCAATTTACATAACTATTCAATTCACCATCAACATCATGGTTTCTAGATTATAGATGGGAGGTTTTGACTTTCAATATACATTAAAATTTCTGCTATAATAAAAATAAATTATTTAGACTTTTTATGTAATAATAAAGGTATTTTATATATGTTGTCTAGTAAAAATTACAGATATCAGAAACAGCTAGACAACTTACATAAAATACCTTTATATATAAGGTTTTTACACTATATTACCTCCAATTTCTCTACCTACTAATCAACATTATTAAGTGTTAAGATTATATACTAGGAACATAGTTGTTGAAAATTCAATCTCCCTCTTGTTTTGCTTCCAATGTATTCTTGCAATAAAGAATTTTCTTCATATTTATGTCTATTTCTTTAATGGTCCATATCTCCAATTAACTTAGTTTTTTACCTTCACAAGAGTCACTTGTTTGATACCAATCCCTGGTTTCTTTTAAGAGTTCCATAAAAAAAAATTTCACAAAAGACATCAAATAGACTCCTAAGTATTCCCTACTTTCCTTGCAAATTTTCAATTACCTTATTTTAACTTTTCATCTCCATAAGACACTATATTCTCAATCCCCCAATTTAAAGTTCCCAATCACCTTTTCTTCAAGATCTCCACCTACAAGGTTGATCTAATTCAAAGTTCCCAATCACTTTTTCTTCAAGATCTCCACCTATAAGATTGATCCAATTCTTATCACATGATTGAGTTCCTGTTTGAGACAGTTCTTTAACCTATTTCTTTTCTTGCCCTTGTGGTCTCTTGGTCCCCGGGCCACCTCTCTCCCCTTCCTTCTATTTGGTCCTATGGGTCTGCAAATTTATCCATTCTATTTCTCTTGCTCTCTAATCTCTCTCCTGATGATGTGATCCCAAACGTCGAAAGATAAACTTTCACACAGTTAAATCTGAAGCACTTATTTGCAGTTCTTTAACCTTTTAAATTTTATGACAAAAACAACATTTTTCTAGATTCATAGGTTTCTCCTTTTTTTCCCATGAAAAACAAGTCATAATTTCCATTAATATAAGAGAAATTACATACAGTAGAAGCACCCCCAGGTAGAAACAAAGAAGCATAGGAAACTAGAAGTAGCCAAGCAAAAGGCTACCAACAGCAAGCCAAAGTCGTCCACCAACGAGCACCAAAGCAAATATAGACCATGGGAGATCCACAACAATGAAGCAGAACACAAGGAAAGCATAGGGCGACAAAGAGAAAAAACCGCAACAAGGGCAAAAAAACAGAACAGAGGAATTTACATAGGAAGATTGAAAACATCTGCCCCTCATTTAATTCCTTAATCTACCAGCTATCAATATCCTATGCTAATCCAACCTTTGAGAGGGCATCCGCTTCAGAATTGAGTGCTCTATAGACGTGAGTGAATGAGACATGAGCAAAGGATTGCCTCAACCTATCTATCATTTCCTTTATAGTTGACAAGAACATATTTCGAGCCTGATAAAAACCATTAAAACATTTGATGACGAACTCGGAATCTCCAAAGACCTAAGGTGGTCCAATCCTTTGTTCTTTACCAACCCTTACACATTAAAACTTACACGTCTTAAACTACAATAACCCTTGGCTTCTCTTCACCTTCAATTTTTGAGGCATAAAACAACAGTTTGCAAGGTTAGCATTAGAAGTCTCTCAAACTAAAGGAACCTAAAATGCTGCCATTCTAAGAAGTTTTATACTATCAGTATCACCTTCTAAAGTGTCTAGGAATGATAAACATAGACTGCACTAAGCAAAATCAGTCACATGAACAAGTAGACAATAATATCTCCAAAGCGGCAACAACGCTAAGGATATATTAAATAACTATTATTGCTCAACCAGTCACGATTTGATGTAAAAAAATTGACACACATCAGAGGGAATATGGATATACTGCATACACAGGAAAAAAAATCGCTGGGACTGACCAGATAATGCAAGTCAGACACTGACTAAACTGCAGTTATATACAGCCTCGCTTTTTCAGATAACCACTTGAACAAATAAAGTTATAAGGAGATGATTTGAAAAGAAAACAAATATTTAATGGACCCATTACCAGTAAAATTTAATTAAATAATACCAAATTTATAAACAGAAATTACAGTTTTAGAATTACATCTAAAAGTAAGTCATAGAAGCACTCTACTTCAAAGAAGAGTAGAAATTACAGTTTAAAACTTACATTTGTAAGTTGTAACCATGTAATAAAGCTTAATAAAGTTATTTGACACTTCACATTAGCAATTCAAACTCCAGTTCCAAGAAGCAAAGGTAACTGGGCAGTGGGCACATTCCCCTGCTTAAATCAAAATAGCAACTTCCAGAGATGCAGGAATTTAGAACTAAGAGGAATTGAAGGTTTATTGCCAACTTTCAATGTGGTCTATGGTTTAAAATACAACTTAATAGAAAATCACCCTTAACGAGAAAGTACAAAATTCTTTTAAACACCTATTACCAACGCATCTAATTCATTTTCAAAGAAGAGTACCAATTATATTCCAGCAAACCAGCAAACTTAACTAAACAATTTGAATTTGATTTAACATTTTGAACCATGACACAAAACTACCCTCCCGATTCGCTTGATTGAGCTCCTCTTGACCGGTTTACTATCGAATCAAATAGGGTAATTTATAGTTCAGATCTTAGTTTTAAAGAGCAAAAGTCCAAACCTTGGTTATAAGGAGCAAGCACAACTTAGCACCTTCCCCTGCCTTAAAACAAATTAGAAACTTCTTGAGATGCATGATTTGGAAGCTAAGAATTGTCCAAGACTATAACCTACTTTCAATTTTCCACATAGTTTAAAGCCTGAACTTAGTAGAGAATAACCCTTAGCCAGTAATCACAAAATTGCTGCCCTGTTAAATAACTTGTGCCTTTGAGATACCCATGATTCTATGAAGTTAATTGGACAATGTCCATTCCCACATAAAAATAAATATTCCCAATGGATTTATAAAAGCAATAAATTACAATTACAATTATAATGATCTGCAGATCATCCAACAATAACCATGCAATGTAAATATTATGCAAGGTTCTCCAAGTTTCTATTGTCTCATTTGGAGACGACAATATACATTTATATGAAACAACCACAAACTAAAAACAAATTTCTAAACTGTCTACTATCAACTAACTACTTGTCAACTAAACAACGATTAACAATGTTAATTATTCTTTCATTCTCCCCCAAACTTTAAAAAAAATCTATTATTCTGCCATTACCCACCCTAATCCACTCATTTGTATCTTTCAAAGAGGAATAGAATAATCTTATTGCAACCTACCTTGATGTTTAACTTATGTCCTAAAAAATGAAGGCGGGATGGAAGTGGTTAACTTATTACCCACCCTAATTGACTCATTTGTATCTTTCAAAGAGGATTAGAATAATCTTATTGCACCTACCCTGATGTTTAACTTATGTCCTAAAACATGAAAGCAGGATGGAAAAGGTTAATCAATGCCTGACTGTGCTCTCTGGAGAAAAATGTCATTCAAAATGAGATGATCAAAGGATAATGATCTCTAGTAGCATTAGCACTCCGCACTGTTTGGTCGTTACTAGAGATGCGGCCTGTCAGTTTAATCGTAAGTGAGTCTCCATACATGTTAGACAATTCAATGTATAAATAATGCAATTGCATACCCATGATTGGTTGGTTTATTCAACGTCTTGCATTGTCTGTTTTTTTATTTAAAGAATTTTTTTCAATAAAAGAGTGCTTGAACAAAATAGAACACAAAAGTATTTTGTAAAAAGTAAATACAATTACTGTACTAAAATGATAGCGTATTGGTGCAATTTTGGGCAACAACATAGCTATCTAGGTGCAGTTTTGGGTAAAGCATATTGGTTAAGCAAGCCTTTCTCTGAACCGTTTAGTTTGGATGAAATATAACTAGACAGGTATTTGTCAATTAAGCTGTTAGGATTGCTTTGTTTTTGAAAATAAGCAGCTGATTCATATTGTACCAATTATGTACGGGTTTTGTAAAAAGGGTTGGGTTTTCAAGATGGAGATCCAAACTCAAATTTTCCAAGTAATAGGAACTTCAAGATGTGGCTCTTGAAGAACTTCCATGGTGGTTCCATTGATGGTTTCAAGTTTCAAGGTTTCGTGTCTCATTACCTAGTCATGGCATTTCAAGTCTTGCAATCTGTCATAGTAGAAGAGTTTTAACAATATCCCGTAATCCTTGTTATAAGAAATGCTACAACCCAAGCATACGGTAATAATACGACTGAGCATTTCCATAAAAGCAGCTTCGTGTGCATTAAACTGTGTCTACATCTATATTGTACACTTTATAAACATCTATAGACACCAATGCAGTGTTAAAATCAAACAGAGCTATATTACAAAACGCAAAGAGAGTGATCAGATAGAGCTAATACAGAATGCCATCATTCCGGCACTCAAACCAATAGGGAATCTTTCCTCCTCATTTCACTCTCTATTAAACACAATATATAAATTAGTTAAACAAAAACCCAAAAAAAAAAAGGCAAAGGGCATCAGGTCTCCAAGGTGTTTTCCATCACAGATTTTCAGCCGCAAATTACCCATTTGTAAACTTTTCATCACCTGCCCTCAAAATCCAACATACGAAATATCTACTTGCAAACCCACCAAAATACAAAATATTTTAGAGTTAGAAAAGTGCCAAACCAAACTGGGCTGCACACAAATTTTTTGTTTCGACATCAAAGCAGAAACAGCACAGCAATGTAGATCCTATCGCATGGATATGAGGTTATATGTAGTTTTACGTTTAGGGTTTTAACCTGTTTCAAAAGATTAGGGTTAACGTTAGAGTTGAAAGGGAGGTTGTAAAGATTAGGGTTAACGTTAGGGTTGAAAAGGAGGTTTCCAAAGGGCTAGGAGTTTAGGCATTATGATCATTGGTGATGGTCTTCTCTATAAAGCCTTGCTCGTTGCAGGTTTGACGAGCCCTCTTTATTTTGTAGTTTTTATATATTTTTTATTGAGTAAAATTAGTGGGTCATGATGTTCAAAAATTTAGATCTTGGTTGAAGCCTTTAAAAGGTTATCTTAAGCTCAATCTGGGCCTAAGAGGTGACTTTAGTTTAGTTGAGGTTGGTGTTGTGTTAAGGGATTCTACTAGTTGTTTTGTAAAAGGGGGCTCACTTTTTCTTGGTAGTAAGTTGAATGATATGGCTAAGTGAGAAGCAATAATTGTAAGTATTGCTTTAGCATATTCAATTAATTGTAAAATTTCACATGTCTCTAGTTGTCCAAGAAAACATTCCAAGGATTTTGGAGACGTGCATGAAATTGACTTAGGATTGCAAGGTTAATGTCACCTTATCCTAACAAAAAAAAGGGCATGCTATTAAGGAGACTGCCTCAATCAATCCCTTGGATGATTTATTCCAACCTCAATAGTAGCATTATGGAAATAGGAGAGCGTGTGAAGACTAAGTAATGATGTGACTATTGTGTGTGAAAGGATTTAGTGTTAACAAACACAAACTCTAGGGGATGTGGCTCGGTTTTTCTTGGTAGTAAGTTGAATAATATGGCTAAGTGAGAAGCAATAATTGTAGGTATTGCTTTAGCATATTCAATTAATTGTAAGAAGCTTTAATTTCACATGTCTCTAGTTGTCCAAGAAAACATTCCAAGGATCTTGGAGATGTGCATGAAATTGACTTAGGATTCCAAGGTTAATGTCACCTTATCCTAACAAAAAAAGGGCATGCTATTAAGGAGATTGCCTCAATCAATCCCTTGGATGGTTTATTCCAACCTCAATAGTAGCATTATGGAAATAGGAAAGCGTGTGAAGACTAAGTAATTATGTGACTACTGTGTGTGAAAGGATTTAGTGTTAACAAACACAAAATCTAGGGGATGAGCTATTCAACAGTGTTGTGTGTAGTGATGGAGGACAACTAATGGGGAAGGTTTAGCAAACTGGCCCTAAATGAAACCAGAACGGATGGTAGAATTGGCAGAACCCGTCTAAAACACAGTGCTATCGCTATGGTCGAACCAGTGGTCGTCTTTGAACTTTCGAACCAATGTTCGATTGAACCGCTGGTCCGTCAATTTACTGATTCATTAAACCTCAGACCGTTGAACCACTGTCGTTGAACCGCCGGATTCGTTGAACCATTGAACCGTTGGACCGGTTCAATGGGTGGTTCAACGATCGCTAAAAAAACAACTATATTGCCTTCGCCGTTCCGCGGAGCATCCGAACCAACATGCAATTGAACCGTTGAACTGGTTCAAAGGTTCAACCCAAAGGTTTCCTTCGCCAAATTTAACATACCGAATTCTTTGCTTGCTTCCCTTGAAAACTGATGAACCAAAAGGATTCTTAACCTGATACTTATGCTATTTGGTTCCGCCTCCTTTTGAACCAATGCACCCTTATCTTCATGGACTGTTGAACCGTTCGCCGATGGTTCAACCACAGACTTACTATTCTGTTGGACTTCGACTATCGGCGACGCCAACCTGTATCGCTAAAACCTGCACGGTTTCGCCAAACGGTTTCTCCATAAACATACGGGTTTTTCCTAACTTTAACAGCCTAGCACATGGGAATGCTAGGGTTCACCTTAACATGCTGCACAACTCGATCCTGCGGAAATAAAATGCACAGAAACAAAAGAGAAAACCTAATCTAATATTTACAGCCATTCCACCGATTATAGAGTAATCAACCGGTGGAATGGAGAATTCCCATCTCGGTTGAGAACCAGAAATCGATCACACAGATGCAATGCGAATGTAAAACAGGATTTTCTTTATTGCTCAGTACAAATCAAAATTCACAATTGCTGTTCTTTCTACTTTTCTCCTCTGATCTATCTTTGCTTCTCGATATCTACCTATCTATCCATCTATATAAATATCGATCAGAGCTGGGCTATATAACTTCTTGCCAACAATAGTATTGACTGGGTTCCCAGCGACTGGGAGACAACTCCAGGTAGTTGGGAGACACAACTAACTAACAAACTCACAACTAGCTAACAGCCTGTCATTACAGATCGACAAGTACCCAAACAGAAACAAACTAAAAATAGCAAGTTTTTGGTTAAACAGACCTTATTACATTGGATGCATTGGAATGCATAAAACTTAACAACCTATCAAGACTTTAGGCTTCTCCCTTAACTAATTAACTTGATGAAGGGGTGCTCCTGCACCATACTCCCCGGGTGAAAGTTGTCTCAAGTCCTCTTAGAGACTAAATGCTACAAATCGCCACCCTGCTTTTTGATGTCTTCCTCCAACATCCATGTCGCTTCTGAGTCAGGAAGTCCTTGCCATTTGACCAAATGCTCAAAATATGTCCGATTTCTAGTCTTTTTGGCTATCCTGCTATCCAAAATGCATTCCATTGTAAATGGTTCCTTAGATGGTAATTGCTGCACCCACTCTGCACTGGTTGGAATAGAATCAACGGTAGCTTCACCTGTATCAGGATTCCTGTATAATGTCAGATCAGCAACGTTGAAGATAGGAGAAAGAGCAATGTCTTCAGGGAGTTCAATCTTATAAGCATTAGAACCATATTTTTCCAGAATTTGACAAGGTCCAATTTTCTTCATCATTAACTTGCTGTGTTGTCCTTTAGGCAGTCTATTTTTGTTGAGGTGAACCATGACCATATCACCTACTTGATACTGCACATCTCTTCTCTTTTGATCCACTCGAGCCTTGACCTTCTGGCTGTTCTGGTGTAGAGTATCTCGAACTTGTTGGTGGATTTCTTTCATAACCTCTGCAAATGAATCAGCATGCCAACTCCTTTTGTCCAATCCTGGAACATCTAATAATTCAAAAATTCCTCTAGGATGACTACCATAAACAATTTCAAAAGGACTTAAACCTGTACTTCTGTTTGTAGAATCATTATAGGCATACCCAGCTTGTGGGAGGATCACATCCCAACTACTGCCATGTTCTTTTGTCAAACATCTCAGCAGATTACCTAATGACCTATTCACAACCTCAGTTTGTCCATCAGTTTGAGGATGATAGGCTGAACTGAAAGACAGATTTGTGCCCAGTCTTTTCCACAAAGTTCTTTAGAAATGTCCCACAAATTTGCTGTCCCTGTCAGATACAATAGTCAAGGGCAATCCATGAATTCTGACGATTTCTTTAAAGAACAAACCTGCAATGTAACTGGCATCATTGGTTGTCTTGCAAGGAATAAAATGCACCATTTTGCTGAACCTATCTACTACAACAAGCACACTGTCATAGCCTGCCTTTGTCTTAGGCAATCCCATTACAAAATCCATACTCAAACTATCCCAAGGTCTATTTGGAATGGGTAAAGGTTGATATAATCTTGCATTGGTTGAGACTCCTTTGGCTTACTGGCAAATCATACAACTCTCAACAAATTTTCTGATATCAGATTGCATTCTTGGCCAAAAGTAAAATCTTCTGACAAGATCTAAGGTCTTATTGAGCCCGAAATGTCCACCTAAACCACCACTATGTTTTTCCTTCATTATGTTATCCCGCATTGAACATTTTGGGATACATAGTTGACTACCTTTAAACAGAAGTCCATCTTGCAATGTATAATCTGAAAATTCACTATGGAAAGTATTGGCAAACTCACTACATACTCTGTAAATTTCCTGGAAATCTTGGTCCTCGTCATACAATCCTTTGAGTGACTCAACACCCATACCTTGGAGCTGCACTTCTTGCACAGTTAACACCCTTCTGCTTAAAGCATCGGCAACCTTATTTGTTATTCCCTTCTTATGTTTAATATTGAAAGTGTATGCTTGAAGATGCTCCACCCATTTCATGTGTCTATGATTGAGCTTTTCTTGTCCATTCAGAAAACTGAGAGCACGGTTATCTGTATACACAATAAATTCTTTCGGAAACAAATAGTGCCTCCATTTTTTCAGAGCTTGGACCATAGCATATAATTCTAAATCATAAGAGGAGTATTTCCTCTTGGCTTCATTTAACTTTTCACTGAAAAAGGCTACTGGTCTGCCTTCTTGGCTCAAGACTGCTCCTATGGCCAACCCACTGGCATCACATTCAATTGTGAAAATCTTATTGAAATCAGGTAACACTAAAACAGAGAATCTAGCAACTTTCTGTTTTAGATTCTCAAAACTTCTATCTGCCCCTTTTGTCCATACAAACTTTGTCTTACCTCCACCCTTGATGGTCTCCAACATAGGTGTACAAATGTCACTGTAATTCTTAATGAATTTCCTGTAAAATGTGGCTAGCCCATGGAAACTTCTGACTTCTCCTGCTGTCTTGGGTGTAGGCCAATTCAAAATAGCCTCAACCTTGGAAGGATCCATTTTCAAATCACCTTTAGAGATGACAAAACCTAAGTACACCAATTCTTGTTTCATGAAATCACACTTTTCCAGATTTATCAGTAATTTATGATCCTGCAGCCTTTTCAAGACTATCTCCAGATGTTTCAAATGGTCTTCCTTGCTCTTACTGAACACCAAAATATCATCAAGGTAGACTACCACAAACTTGCCTACGAAGTCCTGTAACACCTCATTCATTAGCCGCATAAAGGTACTAGGGGCGTTTGAAAGACCAAATGGCATCACCAGCCCCTCATACAGTCCTTCATTGGTTTTGAAAGTTGTTTTCCACTCATCCCCTTCTCTTATCCTTATCTGATGGTACCCACTTTTCAAATCTATTTTAGAGAAATAGGTAGCTCCTCCCAAACAATCCATAAGATCTTCAATTCTGGGAATAGGAAACCTGTATCTGATGGTTATCCTATTTATTGCCCTGGAATCGGTACACAATCTCCATTTCCCATCCTTCTTGGGTGCTAAAACGGTGGAGACTGCACATGGACTCAAACTCTTTCTTATGAGACCCTTGTCTAAAAGTTCTTGAACCTGCTTGGCTATCTCCTCATTCTGTTGAGGGGTCATTTTATATGCTACCTTATTCCGAAGTACTGCTCCTGGTATTAGATCTATCTGATGGCTAATATCTCTGATTGGTGGTAGGAAATTTGATATATCTTTTGCAATCACTCCTTTATAACTTTCAAGCAGATCTCTGACCTCCTTAGGTCCTACTTCTCTCACTTGTTTTCTTTTCCACCTTGGGCTTCACAATCAAAGCAAAGCCTACTCCATCACCTTCCTTTAATGTGTCCATGAATTCCTTTTGTCCTACCAGCATTACACTAGATCCTACATGCGGTGGATCCTCTTCTACCAATGACTGTATCCTATAAGTCACACCGTCTTTGTGAAATGAGTAGGCATTCTTTTCCCCATCATGATGAGCCTTTATGTCAAATTGCCATGGCTTGCCTAGCAGAAGATGGCAAGCATCCATTGGAAGGATGTCACACAAAATCTTGTCTCTATACCCCTTGATACTAAATTCAACCCATGCTTGTTCATTGATGAGCACATGCTGCCCCTTGTTCAAACAACTGACTTTATATGGACTGTTATGGGGTATCTTTACTAAATTTAGCTTATTTACTGCTTCCAAAGATATAATGTTATCAGTAGAACCAGAATCAATAATGACTTTACAAACCTTACCTTGGATCTTGTAGTTGATTCGAAATAAAGCCCTTCTTTGTGATGGTTCCGTCTGTGCTGGTTCTTTGAGCAGTGTCCTTTTGAGCATCAGGTTTTCTCCTGTTTCTGATGCTAAATTAACTTCAAGAGATGTCACACTCCTTACATCTTCTTGAGTCGAGGTGGTTCTCTTCTCACGGCCATGAGAATTTGAGGCCTTCTCAGGACACTTGTATGCCGGGTGCCCTATCTGATTACAGTTATAACATCTCATATTGGAGAATTTGGATCCTCTACCTGATCCACTTGTCCCACCTCTTCCATTAGGCCTTCTTCATCGGTAGCCTCCTCTGCTACTTAAGTCCCCAACTTGCCCTTCTTGGATAGACTCACCACTAGGCCTCTGGTTAGGACTTCTTCCTCCAAAATTGCCTCTGCCTCTAAAATTCTTTCCACCTCTACCTCTTTGGTTCTGTTCATTCTTCCTCTTTATCTTTTCTTCAGCTTGTAAGGCCATTTGGAAACACTTATTCACTGTTTCTGGTGCTAAGATGTTGATCTCATCTTGGATGTTCATCCTTAGGCCATTCAAATTCCTGGCCACCTTCTCTGACTCTTCTTATTGTCTTTTTGACCTGAGATTGAGTTTGTGAAACTCCTGTGTGCATGCATTCACATCAAGATCTCTCTATCTAAGATTCTGCAACTTCTTATACATCTACACATCATAGTCCAGGGGTAAGAATTGTGCTTTGAGTTTGACCTTCATCCTTTCCCAAGAGGTTATCATATTTTTTCCCTCCTTGACTCACTCTCCTTGTACATAATTCCACCATGCAAGAGCAGATCCCTGCAGCCTTGCCTTTGCCAACTTGACCCTCTTATTGTCAGGGACTTCTCTGTACTCAAAGTGATTGCTCATCGCCTCAATCCAGTCAATCACCTCCTCCGCTTCCATGCTTCCACTATACATAGGTAACCCATCGATGGTGTCCCTATTGACTGACTTCAATGCATTTAAAAATGCCCTCTGGTTTGCTAGTATCTCTTCTACCTTTTTATTGGTTTCACCAATTTTTGTATTTTCCTCCTCGCTATCACTTTCATCTTCCCTATCTTTGCTTTTAGTCTGCTTAAACGCTCCCAGCTTGGATTCAAGCATTTCCTTAATCAACTTCTTGACGGGGTCCTACGACAAACCTTTGGGAAGCATCCTCTCTGCCTCTATCTCACTTTCTTTGTCTGACATAAACATTCACAGACAAAACGCCAACAATCCTGCAAGTCCTCAACCTGACTTGCTGCCCAAATCTTTTCAGGCTCTAATACCAATATAATGGGGAGGGTTTAGCAAACTAGCCCTAAATGGAACCAGAACAGACGGCAGAATTGGCAGAACCCATCTAAAACACAGCGCTATCGTTGTGGTCGAACCAATGGCCGTCTTTAAACTTTTGAACCAATGTTTGATTTAACTGCTGGTCTGTCAATTTACTGCTTCATTGAACCTCGGACCGTTGAACAACTGTCGTTGAACTGCCGGATTCGTTGAACCATTGAACCGTTGAACCGGTTCAATGGGTGGTTCAACGATTGCTAAAAAAAACAACTATATTGCCTTCGCCGTTCCGCAGAGCATCCGAACCAACATGCGATTGAACTGTTGAACCTTTTCAGAAGGTTCAACCAAAGCTTCTTTCCCACGGTGCCGATAAACTTCACCTTTGAACCGTTGAACCGGTTCAAAGGTTCAACCCAAAGGTTTCCTTCGCCAAATTTAACATACCGAATTCTTTGCTTGCTTCCCTTAAAAATCGATGAACCAAAAGGATTCTTAGCCTGATACTTATGCTATTTGGTTCCACCTCCTTTTGAACCAATGCACCCTTATCTTCACGGGCTATTGAACCGTTTGCCGATGGTTCAACCACAGACTTACTGTTCTGCCAGACTTCGACTGTCGGCAACGCCGACCTGTATCGCTAAAACCTGCACGGTTTCGCCAAACTGTTTCTCCATAAACATACGGGTTTTTCCTAACTTTAACAGCCTAGCACATGGGAATGCTAGGGTTCACCTTAACATGCTGCACAACTCGATCTTGTGGAAATAAAATGCACAGAAACAAAACAGAAAACCTAATCTAATATTTACAGCCATTCCACCGATTACAGAGTAATCAACCAATGGAATGGAGAATTCCCATCTCGGTTGAGAACCAAAAATCGATCACACAGATGCAATGTGAATGTAAAATAGGATTTTCTTTATTGCTCAGTACAAATCAAAATTCACAATTGCTGTTCTTTCTACTTTTCTCCTCTGATCTATCTCTGCTTCTCGATATCTACCTATCTATCCATCTATATAAATATCGATCAAAGCTGGGCTATATAACTTCTTGCCAATAGTAGTACTAACTGGGTTCCCAGCGGCTGGGAGACAACTCCAGGCGGCTGGGAGACACAACTAACTAACAAACTCATAACTAGCTAATAGCCTGTCATTACAGATCGACAGGTGCTCAAACAGATACAAACTAAAAATAGCAAGTTTTTGGTCAAACAGACCTTATTACATTGGATGCATTGGAATGCATAAAACTTAACAACCTATCAAGACTATTGGATGCATTGGAATGCATAAAACTTAACAACCTATCAAGACTTTAGGCTTCTCCCTTAACTAATTAACTTGATGAAGGGGTGCTCCTGCACCAACAATTAGGGAGATGGAGATCACAAAAGGGAAAATAATGGAGAGGGAAATGATAGAAAAGGATTTAAATCTAATTATGGAAGGCTATGGCAAGGGTTTTGAGCTATACATTCAAGGGAGATGGGGAAATGAAAATCTAATATGGCACCCAATAGAGGGAAGTGGAGGATTGGATGAGAGAATTATTGAGAGGAGAAGAAAATTAGTAAGAATCCATGGCTATGGGGGCTCTAGGGGCTTCAAATATTAGTCCTTACATCTTCTTGCTTGCTACCCTGCTTTGTAATGGAGTCCTGTTGATCACTTGTGAATTATTTGAGAGAATAGTACGATGGTAAATTTTCCAATTGAACTCTTTTAGTGCAACCTAACAAAAGAGGGGTGAAACTAGGTTTATAGTGAGTTTTAGGCCAAACAACCATTGGAATCGTAGTAAGAATTAGGCAATGAGTGGGTGAGGAAAGTCACCTTTTTAAATTTGAACAAGGATACTAATGCCCACCTCACATAGGTGTCTAGACACTAGCACCCACTTCGTAGGGGTGTTTGTGAGGAGTTAAGAGTTCAGACTTTTAGAGTTGTTTAATAGAGTGTTCTTAACACTGGGTTTCCATGCATTCTCCTTCTGTGATTAAGGAAAAGGCAAGAAATAGATGAAATAGTCCTATGTAACACAACTAAGGGAATGACAAACCAAAATGAATATAGAAATAGAAGATGGAAGTTGCAAAGCAGGCAAATTTTGACCTTATAGCCTTGAATGTTCAAAAAGTTAAAAAGATTAAAGTATAATGCATTAATTTGCATGGCTTCATAATCTCATTTCAGAATAGATTAAGTTGGCTAAGAAGTTTAATTTTCTCGGTATCTCGTTCATCATTGATATCTCATCCATAAGGTAATTTGTGTTATAGAGGGTCAACGCAAAGATTGTGTACTAGTCTCATAAATCATTATCTCTTTTTACTAAGTTTAGATTTGAACTAAATTTTTAACCACTATACATCTTTATTATTAATCATATGTGTTACATCTCATATTAATTGTCTTATTGTTAGATGCACAAGACAACTAAGAGGGGGGTGAATCAGTTGTATATTAACACATTAAACCCTCAAGCTATTCCAATCTTCAAACTATTATTATGCATTAGCAAAATGTAAACATATGAAGCATCAATGCAAACACATCCAAACACATAAGAACACTGATTTACATGGAAAATCTAATAAGGGAAAAACCACGATGAGGATTAACTCACATATATATGAATAACAACACCAAATACAAGTAGGCTCACTACCCAGAAGAAAGGGTCACTGCCAGAAGGACCCACTGTCCAAAAGAGAGAAGAATAGAAGAGGATTGTTACAGAGAGATTCACTATCTCAAAGCAACAAAAGAAATCCACCATTGCAACATCTTGCCATCCGCAACCTTTGGCTCATTGCCTCCAGCAACTTCAAGCACACTGAAATGTAAACACCTTCTGCTCACTGCATTCGGGAGTCATAAGCATTTAAGCTTGCACTCAATTTATCACCCTTGATTCACATTTGCATCATCTTCTTTATATAATCCACTTCAAACTTCATATTGCATTTATACCATCCATGACCTACGACATTCTCAATTAGGTCGGCCTTAATGAAACGTGTGCACCTCAAATGTGCAACACCAAATAGGTCGGCACCAAACACTTTTGCAGTGGAAAGAAGTGAAAGTGGACCACGCCAAGGGTTAACTAGGACTCAAATCTATATCACCATGTTGCTCATCACATCCACAATCCACGAAGTACCTCTGCAAATAGCGTTAGCAAGCCAAGTTGGCCAAACCTCAACTAACACTACAAGCGGCCACATACACACCTCTCCAAGTGAAGAAACATCATGTGGACCATAGGGAGACACTCCACACCATCCACACATCTTTCCAGAATGTTCAACATCATCAAAATCCTTTGCAATACTACCGCAACCACCTGAAACAAAAATGTCTTCATTCTGCACATCAGGATACACTATTACTGAACTCCAATACAAGAATTGAGTTTGCAGAGCAACCCAACACTAGAAAATTCAAGGGAAAGTAGATACAGACAATATAAGCATGTTTCCAGATGCACAAAACAAGAAACCTTAATGCGAAGATATGCAAAGCGATCTCATTTCTCCCAGACAATCTTCTACACAGGCAATCACTCTGTCAAACACATCTTCCACTGTCACATGATCCAGAACTTGAAATTGTAGATATAACACCTTTGAACACCTCTAATCAACACTTCCAAACCACACAAGCATATCTTCAACTATGAAGAAATGCGGAGCACAACACTGAACATACCCCTGTCACACTGCACACCTTTTTATTCAAATTTTCTCAAAGGCACTTGGAAACCAAGTGAATCATCTACTGGAGGTTGACATCAATGACAACACCAACAAGCTTCCAACAATCTCCCCCTTTGTCATTGATGGCAACACCAACTCTTTGAAAAACCATCAACAACAAAAATAATCAATCAACAGCTCTGCAACCAGTAGTAATCCCCCTAACTAGAGCAACTCATACTCTTCACACACTTTTCTACACAATCTTTCCTGCACAATGGTTTTTCAGTCACTTCAACTTTCTTTGACATCAATGGCAAAGGGAAAAACTTGCAACACTAGCAAGCACTTGCTCTTACTCCACTGCTTTCACTTTTCTATACTCTCCCCCTTAGGGGCATAAGATATGTTCTAACTGACTGCACCGACCAACAATACCACTACCAACTCCCCCTAAGAGGTAGCCTTCAACATCAGTCCAGGACCAAGAATGTGTCTTGAAATGTTTCCTGGATAGATGCACACACTTATGCATCTAATCAAAAGGAGGGGCAGTAACCCCTAACTTCTGTTGGAGATACACAAAAGTATCTTTAGGAAGAGCCTTTGTAAAGATATCTACAACTTGATCCTTGGTAGACACATACTCCAATTTCACCTCATTCTCTGCAACCTTCTCTCTTAGAAAGTGATACCATATTGAAATATGCTTTGTTCTTGAATGCATTACTGGATTCTTTAAAATGTTGATAGCACTTGTATTATCACATAAGATAGGAATAGGTTCATCATATGATACTTTGATATCTTTCAATGTCTGCTTCATCCACAACACCTGTGTATAGCACGATGTTGATGCAATGTACTTTGCCTCTATAGTAGATATTGACATTGAATCCTGCTTCTTACTCAACCATGAAACTAGTCTGCTTCCAAGAAAGAAAGCACCACCACTTGTACTTCTTCTATCATTTGTACATCCTGCCCAATATGCATCTATATATGCACTCAAAGAGAAATTAGTATCCTTGGGATACCATAAGCCAAAATCTGGAGTGCCTTTCAATTATCTAAATATCCTTTTTACTATTGAAACATGTGACTCTCTGGGATTTGCTTGGAATCTAGCCACAAGCCAAACTGAATGCATGATATCTAGTCTAGTAGCAGTTAGGTATAATAGTCCACCAATCATTGATATGTACTTGCTTTGATCAGCCTTAGGAGATTCTTCATCTTTTCTTAACTTAGAACCAATAGTCATGGGAGTACATATCGATTTGGAGTCTTTCATTCCAATCTTCTTCAACATTTCCTTAACATACTTTGACTGTGAAATAAAAATACCTTTTCCTGATCGACTAATTTGTAACCCAAGGAAGAAATTCATTTCCCCACACATTGACATTTCAAACTCTTTCTGCATCTCTTCTACAAATCTATTGCACATACCTTCACTTCCTTCAAAAATTATATCATCAACATATACCTCCACAATCAGGATTTGATCTTCTTCAACTTTGAAGTACAAATTGCTATTTGCAGTGCCCTTTTTGAATCTGTGCTGCAACAAATATTTATCCAATCTTGCATACCAATCTCTAGGAGCCTGTTTGAGTCCATACAATGTCTTCTTCAATTTGCAGACCATACTTGGATCATCTGATAACTGAAAGCCTTCCAGTTGTTCAATGTATACCTTCTCTTCTAATTCTCCATTCAAGAATGTAGATTTCACATCCATACAATAAACTTTGAAGTCCTTATGAGCTGCAAAGGCCAATAACATTCTAATGGCCTCCATTCTTGCCACTGGAGCATATGTTTCCTCATAATCTATTCCTTCCTCTTGTGAGTAGCCTTTACACACAAGCCTAGCCTTATTTCTGACTACTCCATTCTCATCTAATTTGTTCTGGAATACCCATTTAGTTCCTATTACATTTTTGTTTGCTAGTCTTGGTACAATTTCCTAAGTCTAATTTTTCTCAATCTGCATCAATTCTTCTTCCATAGCTTTGATCCAGTGTTCATCTTTGCATGCTTTAGTCACTATTTTGGGTTCTATTTTAGATAGTAAGCACAAATTTACTTGTTCATATGCCATAGCAATTTTTCTTCTTGTTAACACACCTTTGTTCTTATCTCTAATTGTTTGATCCTTAGAATGATTTTTCTGCACATATTTGGGAGTCTTAGGAATCCTTTTCAGAGCATCTTCTTCATCAACTTGCATCTCCTATCCACGTGTTGAAGGCATCAACACCATATCTTTGGTAGGGGCTTAAAGGATTGTCTATTAAAACTCCCCCTAAGCCAAAGCTTTCTACTTAATTTTTGGAGGAAAAATCTACACCAGAGGCTGACACAACCTCATCCTTCACTTTATTTTCTTCTTTCTTTTTCTAGACCTTGTTCATTTCTTTCCTCATCTTTGCCAGATCCACATTCTTCACTGGATCACTCTTCTTTACAGAATCAACCTTCACATTCTTACTTTTGCAAAACTTAGCAATGTGTCCTAATTTATTGCATTTGTGATATTTGACATTCTGAACAAGCTTACTTCCATTCATTCTAGATTTGCATTCATTAGTCTTATGTCCAAATCCATTGCATGTATAATAGCAACCATTGAAAGATTGAAACATCATACCATTAATATAACCATTCATCATCTAATTTCTGCATTCACTAGCTCTATGAATAAATCGTTTGCATGTAAAACATTGACCAGAAAATGATTGAACATTCTAATTTATTCTACTTCTACATTCCATAGTCTTATGTCCAAATTTATTGCAAGAGTAATAGTAACCAGAGTACCTTTGTGTAGCCGGTTGTCTAATAGGTGGCTTCTTGAAAATTTTCTTTTGGTTCTAGACCTATCTGTTATTACTCTTATTTTCTTCAATCTTCTTTTGGTTATTGTTCTTCTTTTCAACATTGTTTGAAATCTGGTTTGCCTTTGAACTTTCACCCATTTCAAATCTTAATCCTTCTTTATCCTTAGGAGCCTTTTTACTTGCAATCATTTCATCAAGCATGATGGAACTCTTCTTGAATTTGTCTTCTTGATTCTTTGCTTTCTCCAACTCTATCTTTAGGACCACAATTTCCTATTCAAGCCTTGAATATCCTTCAGATTTGTCTTTTAGTTTTGCATTTAGGCATTCTTCAATCCTTTTTTCTTCCTCAATTTACATTTTTAGACTGGTGATAGTCTCATTTGATTGTTTAAGCTATTCATTTACTTTCTTGTATCTTTCTTTGAACTTCTTATTTTGCTCTCTCAACTTCTTGATGCATTCATCTGCTTCCTTAATATTTTCTTCCAAATATTTGTTCTCACATTGATTTCTTTCCAGATCTTGAAGGGTTGATTTGAGTTCTCCATTCATATCAACTATGCAATCTTCTTCAGTAATTCCAACAGTAGGAATTTCTTTTGGAGGGACAAGATATCTCCTACTCGCCATGTGTTCACTCTTCAAGATCTTCCTCAATCGGTTAAGCTTTTTCCAAGGAACCAAACTTTGATACCAATTGTTAAATGCACAAGACAACTGAGAGGGGGGTGAATCAGTTGTACATTAAAACATTAAACCCTCAAGCTATTCTAGTCTTCAAACTCTTATTATACATTAGCAAAATGTAAACATATGAAGCACCAATGCAAACACATCCAAACATATAATAACACCAGATTTACATGGAAAACCTAAGAAGGGAAAAAACATGGTGAGGATTAACTCACATATATATGAATAACAACATCGAATACAAGTAGGCTCACTACTAAGGGCTCACTGCCAAGAAGAAATGCTCACTGCCAAGGGCTCACTACTCAGAAGAAAGGCTCACTGATAGAAGGACTCACTATCTAGAAGAGAGAAGAATAAAAGAGGATTGTTACAAAGAGATTCACCATCTCAAAGAAATAGAAGAAATCCACCACTATAACATCTTGCCATCCTCAACCTTTGGCTCACAGCCTCCAGCAACTTCAAGCACACTGAAATGTAGACACCTTTTGCTCACTGCATTCGACAGTCATAAGAATTTAAGCTCCCACTCAATTTATCACCCTTGATTCACATTCGCATCATTTTCTCTACATAATCCAATTCAAACTTCATCTTGCATTTATACCATCCATGACCTAAGACATTCTCAGTTAGGTCAGCTTTAAATGAAATGTGTGCACCTCAAATATGCAACACCAAATAGGTTGGCACCAAACACTTTCGCGGTGGAAAGAAGTGAAAGTGGACCACGCCAGGACTAAAATCTACATCACCATGTTGCTCATCACATCCACAATCCACGAAGTACCTTTGCAAATAGCGCTAGCAAGCCAGGCCAGCCAAACTTCAACTAACACTACAAGTGGCCACATACACACCTCTCCAAGTCAAGAAACATCATGCAGACCACAGAGAAACACTCCACACCATCCACACATCTTTCCAAAATATTCAACATTATCAAAATCTTCTGCAATACTGCCACAACCACCTGAAATAAAGAATGTCTTCATTCTACACATCAGGATACATTATTACTGAACTCCAATACAAGAATGGAGTTTGTGGAGCAACCCAACACTAGAAAATTGAAGGGAAAGTAGATACAAACAATATAAGCACATTCCGAGATGTGCAAAATAAGAAACCTAAATGCAGAGAAATGCGGAGAAATCTCATTTCTCTCAAACAACCTTCTACACAGGCAAACACTCTGTCAAACACATATTCCACTACCGCATGACCCAGAACCTGAAACTCTAGATATAATGTACCTTTGAACACCTTTGATCAACACTTCCAAACCGCACAAGCATATCTTCAACTATGAAGAAATGCGGAACACAACACTAAACATACCTCTATCACACTGCACACCTTTTTATTCAAATTTTCTCAAAAGCACTTGGAAACCAAGTGAACCATCTATTGGAGGTTGACATCAATGACAACACCAGCAAGCTTCCAACACTTATGGTAATTTGGACAAGCATTTTTTGATATTATATAGTAAAGTTCCAAATAAATGTAAGGTTATCATAGAGTGGCTTGGAATGTGTTTCATTTCTCAGGAAAAAGTGGGATTAATATCATTAAAATCTACTAGTGGGATAGTGTCTTTCATGCAAATTGGATAGTGCATGTCATTGACAAGTCTAACACACAAAAAATTCTACTTGGAAGGCACAATGTCTCTTTGAGACACTCATGGAATTTTTTTAAGAAAGGGTTGGGCTTTCATAATCTACCGATCATTTTAGTACTAGTTCAAATTTAAGGAGCAATTTTTGTTTGGAGTATTTAAAAATCCTTTAAAATTATTAAACCATTTATCAAATTTGCTAGATATGTCTTCCACACTAGCCCTTCCTTTAATGACTTATATGCTAGCCTTTCCTTTAATGATCATAGCCTATGGTGGTTTTCTATTGTTGGTAATGGAACTATTATGTTCATAGAGATGATTAGGATTAAAAATCTATCTTTTTAAGACATGCATCAAAACTTGTAGCATCTCATCTCTTTTCAAGATTGGATCCTATGTCCTTAATTATTGAGATAGTTTAATCTTCATCTATATTCCATTTTGAAGATTCAAAATATCATGCTAGATTGTATGCTTCACAAGATACGGATGCAACCACCCCTAGTTTGGTAGAGAGATTGGTGTTGTAGTTTTAACACTCCCTCAAGGAATTATTCTCTTGGGATTCATGTACAAACTTTTTAAGTCTTTTTCCTTGGCCTTTGACAAAATTAACAAATAATAGGGTTTTAATTTTTCACCTACATATTTGGTTTCTTCACCTTAACCATGCTTGGGAGTCCTCTGTCTAACCCAACCTAACATATTTTCTTTGGTGTTTGGTAATTTAATAAGGGCTTCTTGTAGGAGAAACGAGGGCTTGCTTATCTAAAGTGTTTTAGTATATGCTCGTCTTGAGACCTTTGAGCATGTTTTTTGGATGTTAACTCATGCCAAAAGTAATTGGAAATGGATCTAAAGTCTCTTTTCTTCCTATCATCTAGAGCTTGTCACATGGTGGATTACTCTCTTTGGGGATTTTTCTCACTAGCCAAGATACATTACATGTCTATGGAGGTTCCTTAGAGCTAAGTTGTATTTTTTAGATATAGAATTCAAGGAAATTTTTTATACTTAGTAATAAGATTCCATTGTAGGGTTTTCCTATTAATGTAAATGTGTGCATGTCTTTAGAGACTTGCTAAATTGTTGGGATAATACACCTTACACAATGAGCCACATTTTTCTAGAGATTCCTCCCATTGGCTCTACATCAATGAGGCCTCAGTGATGGCATATTCATTCTAACAATCATCCATGTTCAATAGTGCTTCCCCCTTCTCCTCAATGAAGAGTGTGAGCTTGACAATGTCTTATAGAAGGGTTTTCCTTTTAATGGTAAAGGTGTGTGCACATCCTTGAAGACTTGCTCAATTGTTGGTATAATACACCTTACACAATGAGCCACATTTTTCTAGAGATTCCTCCCAATGACTCTACATTAGTGAGGCCTCAATGATGGCATATTCATTATTGTAGCCATCCATGTTCAACTAGATTTCCCTTCCTCCTCAATGAAGATTACCAGGCTTGACAACACCTTACAAAATAATTTCATCACTACCCTTCCCTCAAGATGGATCTATCTAATGCAAGAGATGGTTTTTCTAAAGGTGTTCATCTACATAGAAGGGGCATTTTTAGTTACATTGTTGACATGTTGATACCACTACATAGGATGGTTGGGAGACCTCAAATACCTCCTTATAAGAACTTTTTTTCAAGGGTCCTTCTCCCATTTAAAGATGACCCTCCACCTCCCTTTGTGTTTACAACTCTTTTCTTCTACTCTATTTGATGGATCGTTAGTGCCAATCAACAACTTTTTATTGTAAAACCATATATATAATTTCAATTAATAAATATAACTAATTTTCCAATTAAAAAATATAACTTCATTACTTAATATTATTTGGAACTTAATTTTTTAACTACATCTTAAGCCCATTTGAGTTTTTATTCTTAGGTAATGAAGGTTTACTAAGGCAATGAAGGAGCTCTCAACCATGTTTGTACCACTAAGCATAGTACAAGGATTGAAATCATATTTTATTTAAATGTTATTACTATTGAGTAAAACATGCATTCTTTGCACTTTTCAATCTATGATTTGAATTCATTTTAGTGTCTATCTCCCCATACATGTGTAGGACTCATTTCACCTATTTTCAAGCATGTAACGCCTCATTGGTGTATCAATCACTAACACCTAGACTCCCACTTCTTTTGGAATCCTATTTCCCCTACTAAAATTGCGTTATCCACTTGGGCACAAGTGCACCCATGCTAGTGTCCTTAGTCCACCTTGGACAAGTTAGCATGCCCACATGGCTCTTGTCCAATGCTTTTAAAAATATTTTATTTGCCAAAACCCTAATACATCACCTTAGTACATTTTCCCAATGGCTTTTTCAAAATGATAGTCTTATAAGAATAAAGTTAAGCCTCATTTGAAATCTCTTGCTCTCATTTGGCTCTCCCATTCTCTTCATAATTCTAGGGTTTTCTTGTGCTCACTTATAGGATCCACACTCTTGGGACCTCTATTGAAGTTCTTATACTTACAAATTTGATTGACATCTTTCCCTCTTTCATTAATCTTTCATTCCCTAGTAGCAAGCTACCTCCCTTGGCACATTGTTTAGCCACCATCACCCTATTTCTCCCCCACCCACTACACACAACACACCTTACTAGAATGCCCTAGGTCTACTTTTCTATAACTCTTGCACTCACCACTATATCTCTTAGCTAAGAATCACTAAATCCCAACATTTATTACTACTTTGAGGCTAAAACATGCCATCTTAGGGGATTGACTGAGGCGGTCCCCTATATCTATCTATTACATCCCTCTTTTTGGAATCAATATTACTATTTACTTTTTTTCCTGAATGATACAATTATGTAAATATGTTGTTAACATCATAGGAACTGATGATGTGGATAGAGAAAGTTAATTTAATGAAATCTTGGAATCTATTTCATTATGATCAATAAGATATTATAAACTGGAATGTCATTTTGTTATGAAAATGGAATGATTGGATATATTGTGCATTGATTTGAATATAGGTGCTTTGACCACAAAATTTGTATGTGAGATTGTCATTGCAGGAGTAGATGGACTATGTTCGACAAGAAGAGAAAGTATCTTTGAGAAAGAGAATAGACTCTGGAATTAACCATGGGTGTTTGTTACTGAAAATGCAATCAGGTAGATAAACCTTGATGCCTTGAATTAAGTCATGTATCCGGCTAAGTTAATTAAAGTCAAGATGTTGACGTCTAAAGTAAAGGTTTTTCTCCTTTTGTAAGTCGTCGTTTAGAGTTTTGGGAAATCGACATTTTTGTCACAAATCTTCTTAAACATGTCATCTAATAGGATTGACTGATATTTTAGATATATGTACTTTTTTGGCTAAGTTGTAAGTCGCGTCTTGTTGTCGATTGGTGCAAGAGTCGATTTCGTGCGTAAATTGATCTCAATTATTAATCTACGTTGAGCCCAATCCGTCGTGATTGTCATAAAAATGCTTTGAGCGTATGTTGTAAACTCTTTCCTTTACAGAGATTGATGGATGTCGAATTAGAAACCAAGACATGTTATAACTTGTCTTGGTCGCAATATGGAGGAATATGCCAAAATTGCATAAGTTATATTTTAGTAATCGTGAGGTATTTCTTTATTCTAGTTTGTCGACGGAATCGATTCGAAGTTCGAAGAAGGACACATTTTAGTTCTTTTATGATGTATTTTTCTTTCAAACAACTCTTTTTGCTTTCTAAGTTATAGACCACCAATCGCTATTGACCAAACTGTTGTTGTTAAGGTGGCAATCGTTTGTACTTGTGATCGGTTTAGAGTATGGGATGTTTTTATTATTTGAATTTGCCACCTCATAAGAATTTGAGCCCACTTTTATGTGTAGTGGCGAATCATAAGGTTTTGTGGCCTTAACTCTTGAATAGTGGACGGGTTGTTACCTTATCCAACTGCCACATCACTGTAGGAAACTCCATTATGAGGAGTGTTCACTGAGAAATAGGAGCCGACCTTGCATGCCATAAGATTTTCCATCTTATTAGGCATGGTCGTCAGTTTTGGGGCAGTTACATAGCTTCACCATGGGAAGGATTGAGGGAGTTTTTGGAGACAGCTCACTAGGGTTTATAGAGGTAGTGAAGACTGAACTATTAGCTGGAAGTGGATTGGTTGAAAAAGAGCTATCGACTGAGCCAGTTCGCAAGTCGACTATTAGAGACCATTACAGGTTCATTTCTTAATAATGCAAAGATTTCTGTCATTGGGTTTTAATGCAACATTTTTCTTGTATTATATGAGAAGCCCGAGCAGTTAAGGACAAGGAAATATTTACTGTTGTTAGTCTTTAGAGGATGATTGTTGTTTACTGTTGAAAAGTTTACAATTTCCACATTTAGCTGCATTGCACCACTGTAGTAAAACGTAAGTGCGTTGTTTTTGTTAAGCCAAGATCGAGATTTTAATGTATCATAAACTCACTGCATGTATACATAGTGGAGACGTTAAAAGTGTGAAGCCTATCACTAAAAACTATCATGACGTAGCAAGGTGGTTCAATGAATTGCTGCAGCACACATAAAACTTACATGAAAACTTAATTGTTAGTTAAAGTAGTGAAAAGCTGAGGAGTTCCCCCCTATTTAAGACTGTGAGGTCGACATTGTGTTCTAGTTTTGGGAAAGTGTGATTTTAAGAGTTTAATAACCTGTCGGGGTTTCATGCATGTAATATTTGTGTAGGCAAGAGGATGTAAGGATATATATAATTTGATTTCTGTTATTATACTTTTCTTTGCATATCTCTGTATATGCTAGCAGTAAGTATTGTATTTTTGAACTGAGAGTCAACAATACCAAAGGGGAATTGAATCACATGTGGGAAAATTGAATACGAGTTTAAAACCTTGAGTATTTCTTAAGTTCAATAAGAAACGTCATATGTACGAATCCATTAATTAAGTGTGTTTGGTTTTACTAATAGAGTACATGTAAGTACAAGTCGACTATTAGAGACCTTTGAGTAAGTAAAAATTTAATGAGAAAGGTAAACTGAAATTATAAACTTGAGTTGAATTTCTCTTCATAATGAAACTACTCCTTATTTTTGATCCAATCAATAATGTGGGAAAGGCTAAGAGATGTTCTAACCTCTAGGAGAGAAAGAGTATCCACCGTCAACTCTTTTGGTTTGTAAAGAAAAGATTGACGTTTTCTGTTGTGGACACAAGCTCGGATGTAAACTCTCCAATGTCCAAAGAGCCCTAGTTTCAAAGTCCAAGTTTCAAGGGCGTTCTTGGTTCTACTAGAATAGTGAGATAATATGTCTCTTTAAATATCAACCATGTAAAATGGTCAAACAATCAATAGCAAATTTATTCAAAGATTTTGATAGTCGTAGTAGACCTTTAAGTTTCCTTAAAATTTAACTCATGGCTTTTGAGTTTTTGAAATTCTATATTTTGGTTTATTACGAAGACCCTTTTTGTAGCATTATAGTTAAATGTTGTGACCACTTTTTATTAAATAATGGCCTAAATTTTAGAGAACGTTGTAGCCACGCAGGACTGAAATCGAATAGTTAATAAGCTAAGAAACCATTCCTATGGCGTGAAGGCGAAGTGGTTTCCAAGAGATTAGTGAAAGAATAAATTTCAATGTCATGCGTTAATACAAGATGAAATTCAAATACCTTGAGGTCATTAAGTTTGAAATATATATATATAGACCCTACAATAAGGAAAACTGTAGGATTGTGATTAGTTTGAGTCGAGCAGGGTGGGTGAACTTAAATCCAGTGTGAAATAACGCTAATTAAGATAAAGTCCTTTGGCCAAGGTAATGCATGTTCCTCAAGTGCATTGAATGTTCACCGTGACTGGACGGCGTTGCTTGTGGAGTGGTCATGCATGACTAGAGGGTATCTAGGGATCTGCATGATAACAAGTCATGTAGGTGACAACACCAGAGCTTAGATGGCAAACACCAATGGTTATCCTAAGTCTATCCTCTTGAGTAGGGTAGGGCCACTTTCTGTTAGGAAGGAGTGCGGGAGACCGACGGTCTGTGGTTGGAGGTTAAGCTCCTTAAAGATACTTTCTCTTCTAATTATTGAGGAATGCTGAGACTTGAATGTGAATGGTCGACAATCGAGATGCGGTGATAATGGTATGTTCCTAATATTGAATTTGCTTTAAGTATTTTTAAATTATTAAGATAACTAAATGTTATGGTTTATCATTTCTTTCAGCTTTACGAATAATAAAATTATGTTTATTGTTAAGTCGAAGAATGTTTTTACTTGTTAGTAGTGATATCTTTTCTGTTTGAACACAAAAAAAATATACCTATGGTAAAACTTAGACCTCAGAGTTAAATCAGATTTGGGAATGTTACATATGGTATCAGAGCTAACTAGGTTCAGCACTAGGACTGATGAGTCCACTAACCTGATTAGGAAATCAACATTAAGCAGGTAGCTAATGATTTGATTTACTGTGCCAGGATGGTGCGCATCAAGAAAACTGCAAGAAAGTCCTTCACGGGTAAGGAAACATTATCTGCAAGCTAAGTAGAAACGACTTGCGATGATCAAGACCATCGAGAAAACTAACGATGAAAATGACATATGGCTTGATGATGTGGAAACTTTTGCCAATGCTTTGTCATGACTTAAACAAGTGAAAAGAGAACTCCTAGAGATAGCTAGGACGACGACTCGAATCATGGTCAATTGCTGCCCTTTTAGTGTACCTATGACTGTACCTACTAGTGCACCTGCAAGTGTACCTATTAGTGTACCAATAATCACTAGGGATCCCCGTATAGCACCTGGAGCTGAAATCATTGTACTGTCATCTGATAGCGAGTCTGAGGGTTATACACCTTGTGACTATGTGTTGGACAATGAATCTGAGGGTTACACCCCACTTGTTAATACTGAGTGAAAACATGAGATATGTCTATCTTTTTAGAATGTATAAACAATTTTGCAAAGTTGAATAAAGACAAATTTTGGTTTGAGAACAATTATGATTATGATCAATTGTTGTGTTTTGATGATGTATAAAATGATAAAGCATAGAACTGATTAGTATATGTTTAATCAGGTGAGAAAACAAACAATCATGGATCAATCAGAGTTTAATGAGGGGGGAGATCGGGAAGGTCATAACTCTCGGGAAAACTCCACTGATAAGTTGGATAGAATTCTTAATATGCTTACTAAAACTAAGGAAAGGCTGGGCAAACTGGAAAGGAAAGTGAATGAAACTGGGAACACGGAGGGTGAAAATGAGAATTCTCATAATGCAAGTAAAAGTAAACAAAGGGATCATGTCACGTCAAGTGAAAACCAAGATGATAGTGAAGTTCAAAGGGAGACCAAAGATAAACTTGCACTGGAATTATCCAAGGATATGAAAAAGATTATCCCTCCTAAATTTGATGGAATGAAAATCAGAGATGCAACAGAAGCATGGTTAACAGAAATGGAGAAATATTTTGAAATCAGAAATTACTCTAAGGTTACAAAAGTAGTGTGGGGAGCGTATCAGTTATCTGGGGAAGCATCCACTTGGTGGATGAATAAGAAAATGGAGCTAGAATTAAGTCCCTTGAAGGTGACATGGAATGAGTTTGTGGAACTGTTTCGAAAGAGGTGGTTACCTCAGTTATATTTTGATCAAAAGTTAATAGATTTCTAAAACCTCAGGCAAGGTGATCTGTCTGTGGTTGAGTATGCAGAAAAATTTACTAGATTGTTGAAGTATGTTCCTCAATATCAAAAGGATGAAAGATTCCGAATAAGAAAATTCATTATGGGACTCAATCCTCAAATTGGCGGTGAGGTGGAGGTGCATGGTCCAAGCACAATGGACCAAGTGTATGAGAAAGCAATTAAGCAGGAACAAAAGATCAAATCTATTTCTGTTGACCGTGAAAAGAAACATAAGAAGTATGATAAGAACTACAATATTCAGTCATTTAAAAGGAAGAATGAAAAGGGATATGGAAATAGGAGGTTTGATAAAGGAAATTGAAAGAACAAAGGGGGATTTGGTAATGAACGAAGAAATGAAGATTAAAAGAGAAATAACAATTTTAAGAAGAATGATGATTCTATGAATAGGCCATCCGAGAAGAGAGGACCTATTGGAGGTTGTTTTTCTTGTGGAGGAGATCATTATGCTAACCGTTTTCCTAATAAGAAGCAGAATGGGCAACCTAGGAATACGGTACTTCCTTCACAACAGGAAGCATTTCAACAAAGGATTCATGCCACTCTTGACAATCAACAAGCGGAGTATCAAATCACCCCCATTGAGATGACAGGTACCTTATTTGGAGTTCCCGTTTCTATTCTATTTGATACTGGTGCAATAGAAAATTTTGTGTCATCTAGAGTCTTAAGTAAATTTTCTAGAAGAGCTGGTTTTATGTCAAAACCGTGGATAGTTGAGTATGCAAATAACTCAAAGGCTCAGGTAGAGCAATGTTTGTTTGAAGCTAAGATTGATATTTCAAACTTCACCACTGAGGTAAATTTATACGTAGCACCTTTAGGGTCCTACGATGTCATCTTAGGAATGAATTGGTTGTGGAAACATAGGGCCAAGGTAGATTGTTTTCTTAAAACAATTGAGTGTCTGGATGATAGGGAAATTCAGTAAATATTCAAGGAATTCAAAGGGAAATAAGGATTAGATCCATTTCTTCAAAACAATTAAAACAGGCTAGGCAAAAGGGATGTCAACTTTTTGCAGTCAAAATGGAACTTGTTGAGGAAACCTTGGAGAAGCAAACATTTGAGGAAAAATATCCATATCTTTGTAATTTCAGTGATGTATTTCCCGAGGAACTACCAGGCTTGCCTCCAAAAAGAACATTTGATTTTGGCATAGATATTAAACTAGGATCGGAGCCAGTATCTAAAGCTCCATATCGTATGACCACCACTAAACTTATGGAATTAAAGGCTCAATTACAGGACCTATTGTCTAAGAATCTAATTAGGCCAAGTGTATCACCATGGGGAGCCCCAGTTATATTCATCAAGAAGAAAGATGGAACTCTTAGACTGTGTATAGATTATAGGATGCTTAATAAGGTGACAATAAAGAATAAGTATCCATTGCCACGTATTGATGATCTATTTCACCAAATGCGTGGTGCATCAGTCTTTTCTAAGATAGATTTGAGATCTGGATACCATCAGTTAAGGTTGAAAGATGAGGATATTCATAAGACAGCTTTTACAACAAGATATGGTCATTATGAGTTTACTGTGTTGCCATTTGGGTTAACCAAAGCACTTGCCGCTTTCATGAATCTCATAAGTAGTGTTTTCAGAGATTGTCTTGATAAATTTGTCCTAGTTTTCATAGATGATATTTTGATTTATTCCAAAAATGAAGAGGAACATAGACAACATCTTCAAATAGTTTTGCAACGATTAAGAGAACACAAATTGTATGCGAAACTCTCGAAGTGCACCTTCTTTTGGAAAGAAGTGCAGTATCTGGGGCATATAATATCAGCTGAAGGGATATCAATCGACCCAGCCAAAATAAAGGCTATTATGGAATGCCCTGTACCTTCCAATGTTTCAGAAGTACAAAGTTTTATAGGGTTGGCAGGATATTACAGGAAATTTGTTTTAAATTTCTCAAGCATTGCTAGCCCAATTACTTCCTTGCAAAGAAAAGGAAAAAGGTTTGTTTGGACTAAAGAATGTCAAAAGGCTTTTGACTTGTTAAAGGAAAAGTTAACAACCACTCCAATCTTGAAAGTTCCTGATCCTGAAGGGCATTTTGAGGTTATTACTGATGCCTCGGGGGAAGGGTTAGGAGGTGTACTTATGCAAGATGGCCGGGTAGTAGCCTATGAATCAAGAAAGTTGAAAAACTATGAGCAGAATTACGCTCCTCATGACTTAGAACTGGCAGCAGTGATTCACGCCCTTCAGATGTGGCGACATTATTTGTTGGGAAAGACTTTTATACTAAAATCAGATCATCAAAGTCTTCGCTACATATTTACACAACCTTATCTCAATGCAAGACAAAGGAGATGGTTGGAATTAATATCAGATTATGACTTTGAGATTTCTTATATCAAAGGCAAAGAAAACCGAGTAGCTGATGCTTTAAGCAGAAGAAGACACATAGCTTCTATAATCTCTATTCATGCTAATTTTAAAGATTTAGTATTGTAAAGTTTGTCTGGAGATGAATATTATGAGCAGGTGAAACAGGCTCTGCACTTAAACCCTAAGGATCCAAGATATGACGGATTCTGTTTTGAATCGGATGGATTGATGAGATTTAAGGGAAGAATCTACATTCCTAACTCAGTAGAACTTAGAAACCTTGTTTGGAAGGACGTTCATTGTGCATCATACTCTGGACACCCAGGAGTAACAAAACTTTTAGCTGATGTCAAGCCCTATATTTCTGGAAGGGAATGAAAAGCGACGCTACAAGGTTTGTAGCAAGTTGTTTGGAGTGTCAGAGAGTGAAGGCGGAACACCAACATCCTGCTGGATTATTATACCTGCATGATATTCTAGAATGGAAATGGCAGGTTGTTAGTATGGATTTCGTTTAGGGGTTACCAATGTCTAAGAATAGGCATGATGCAATATTGGTTGCTGTAGATAAACTAACCAAGGTAGCACATTTCATACCGGGAAATTTGACAGATGGAGCACATATTTTGGCTCAGAAATTTGTGCAGGAAATATTCATATTGCATGGGGTACCTGAAAAGATTATATCTGATAGAGATGCTCGGATAACCTCTCAGTTTTGGAAAACCTTATTTTCTGCATTAGGGACTAAACTCAATGTGAGCACTGCTTATCATCCTGAAACAGATGGACAAACAGAAAGAGTAAATCAAGTCTTAGAAGATCTTTTAAGAATGTATTGCATGGATCAGCAATATAGATGGGAGGAATACTTACCTCTTGTCGAATTTGCCTATAATAATTCCTATCATTCTGCCATTAAGATGGCGCCATTTGAAGCATTATATGGAAGGAAATGCAGAACTCCTATAAGCTGGGATAAGCTAGAAGATAGAATAAGCATTGGACCTGAAATGCTTGCAGATATGGAAGAAAAAGTGAAAATGATTAGGAAGAGGTTGGCAGAAGCCAATGACAGGCAAAAACGTTATGCAGATCGCAAACGGGTGCCTAGACATTTCTCTGTTGGTGAGAAAGTTCTTTTGTGAGTGAAACCCCATAAAAGTTAAATTAAATTTGGCAAATCATCAAAATTGGCTCCTCGATATGTCAGACCTTTTGAAGTTCTTGAGATTATCAATCCAGTTGCCTACAAAGTCACTCTACCTCCAATCTTGTCCAAAATGCATAATGTTTTTCATGTTTCATATCTAAAGAAATATTTTGTAGGTAATGACCACATCCTTAAATGGAATTCTTTACAGATGCAAGAACCAGGGGTGGTTGTGATTGAGCCACTCAAGGTGCTTGAAATGCATAGACTTCATTTATGTAATCGAGAAGTTTTGCAATGCAAAATTCAGTGGGACCAATATGGCGAGGATAGCGCCACTTGGGAAGACTACAAAGACATTTACCAAAGATTTCCTAATCTTTTCAAAAACATTAATGATAAACTATAAGAAGTTTTTTTTATGTTTAATTTTTGCTTGGTAAACTCAATCATTAGGGACGATGATTCTTAAGGGGAAGGATATGTTACATCCCTCTTTTTGGAATCAATATTACTATTTACTTTTTTTCCTAAATGTTACAGTTATGTAAATATGTTGTTAACATCATAGGAACTGATGATGTGGATAGAGAAAGTTAATTTAATGAAATCTTGGAATCTATTTGATTATGATCAATATGATATGATAAACTAGAATGTCGTTTTGTTATGAAAATGTAATGATTGGATATATTGTGCATTGATTTGAATATAGGTGCTTTGACCACTAAATTTGTATGTGAGATTGTCATTGCAGGAGTAGATGGACTATGTTCGACGGGAAGAGAAAGTATCTTTGAGAAAGAGAATAGACTCTGGAATTAACCATGGGTGTTTGTTACTGAAAATGCAATTAGGTAGATAAACCTTGATGCCTTGAATTAAGTCATGTATTTGGCTAAGTTAATTAAAGTCAAGATGTCGACGTTTGAAGTAAAGGTTTTTCTCCTTTCGTAAGTCATCGTTTAGAGTTTTGGGAAATCGTCGTTTTTGTCGCAAGTCTTCTTAAACATGTCATCTAATAGGATTGACTGATATTCTAGATATATGTACTTTTTTTGCTAAGTCGTAAGTCGCGTCTTGTTGTCGATTGGTGCAAGAGTCGATTTCGTGCGTAAATCGATCTCAATTCTTGATCTGCGTTGAGCCCAATCCATCGTGATTGTCGTAAAAATGCTTTGAGCGTATGTTGTAAACTCTTTCCTTTACAGAGATTGACAGATGTCAAATTAGAAACCAAGACGTGTTATAACTTGTTTTGGTCGCAATATGGAGGAATATGCCAAAATTGCATAAGTTATATTTTAGTAATCGTGAGGTATTTCTTTATTCTAGTTTGTCGACGGAATCGATTCGAAGTAAGGACACATTTTAGTTCTTTGATGATGTCTTTTTCTTTCAAACAACTCTTTTTGCTTTCTAAGTTATAGACCACCAATCGCTATCGACCAAACTGTTGTTGTTAAGGTGGCAATCGTTTGTACTCGTGATCGGTTTAGAGTATGGGATGTTTTTATTATTTGAATTTGCCACCTCATTAGAATTTGAGCCCACTTTTATGTGTAGTGGAGAATCATAAGGTTTTGTGGCCTTAACTCTTGAATAGTGGACGGGTTGTTACCTTATCCAACCGCCACATCGCCATACGAAACTCCATTATGAGGAGTGTTCACTGAGAAATAGGAGCCAACCTTGCATGCCATAAGATTTTCCATCTTATTAGGCATGGTCGTCAGTTTTGGGACGATTACATAGCTTTGTCGTGGGAAGGATTGAGGGAGTTTTTGGAGACAATTCGCTGGGGGGTATAGACGTAGTGAAGACTGAACTATTAGTTGGAAGTGGATCGGCTGAAAAAGAGCTATCGACTGAGCCAGTTCGCAAGTCGACTATTAGAGACCATTACAGGTTCATTTCTTAATAATGCAAATATTTCTATCGTTGGGTTTTAATGCAATGTTTTTCTTGTATTGTATGAGAAGCCCAAGCAGTTAAGGACAAGGAAATATTTACTATTGTTAGTCTTTAGAGGATGATCGTTGTTTACTGTTGAAAAGTTTACAATTTCCACATTTAGCTGCATTGCACCACTGTAATAAAATGCAAGTGCATTATTTTTGTTAAGCCAAGATTGAGATTTTAATGTATCATAAACTCACTGCATGTATACACAGTGGAGACGTTAAAAGTGTGAAAACTATCACTAAAAACTGTCATGACGTAGCAAGGTGGTTCAATGAATTGTTGCAGCATACATAAAACTTACATGAAAACTTAATTGTTAGTTAAAGTAGTGAAAAGTTGAGGAGTTGCCCCCCCTATTTAAGACTGTGAGGTCGACATTGTGTTCTAGTTTTGGGAAAGTGTGATTTTAAGAGTTTAATAACCTGTCGGGGTTTCATGCATGTAATATATGTGTAGACGAGAGGATGTATGGATATATATAATTTGATTTCTGTTATTATACTTTTCTTTGCATATCTCTATATATGTTGGCAGTAAGTATTGTATTTTTGAACCGAGAGTCAACAATACCAAAGGGGAATTGAATCACATGTGGGAAAACCGAATATTAGTTTAAAACCCTGAGTATTTCTTAAGTTCAATAAGAAATGTCATATGTATGAATCCATTAATTAAGTGTGTTTGGTTTTACTAATAGAGTACATGTAAGTACAAGTCGACTATTAGAGACCTTTGAGTAAGTAAAAAGTTAATGAGAAAGGTAAACTGAAATTATAAACTTGAGTTGAATTTCTCTTCATAATGAAACTACTCCTTATTTTTGATCCAATCAATAACGTGGGAAAGGCTAAGAGATGTTCTAACCTCTAGGAGAGAAAGAGTATCCATCGTCAACTCTTTTGGTTTGTAAAGAAAAGATTGACGTTTTCCGTTGTGGACACAAGCTCGGATGCAAACTCTCCAATGTCCAAAGAGCCCTAGTTTCAAAGTCCAAGTTTCAAGGGCGTTCTTGGTTCTACTAGAATAGTGAGATAATATGTCTCTTTAAATATCAACCATGTAAAATGGTCAAACAATCAATAGCAAATTTAGTCAAAGATTTTGATAGTCGTAGTAGACCTTTAAGTTTCCTTAAAATTTAACTCATGGCTTTTGAGTTTTTGAAATTCTATATTTTGGTTTGTTACGAAGACCCTTTTTGTAACATTATAGTTAAATGTTGTGACCACTTTTCATTGAATAATGGCCTAAATTTTAGAGAACGTTGTAGCCATGCAGGACTGAAATCGAATAGTTAATAAGCTAAGAAACCATTCCTATGGCGTGAAGGCAAAGTGGTTTCCAAGAGATTAGTGAAAGAATAAATTTCAATGTCATGCGTTAATACAAGATGAAATTCAAATACCTTGAGGTCATCGAGGTTGATATATATATATATATATATATATATATATATATATATATATATATATATATATATATATATATATATATAGACCCTACAATAAGGAAAACTGTAGGATTGCGATTAGTTCGAGTTGAGTAGGGTGGGTGAACTTAAATCAGGCGTGAAATAATGCTAATTAAGATAAAATCCTTTGGCCAAGGTAATGCATGTTCCTCAGGTGCATTGAATGTTCACCGTGACTGGACGGCATTGCTTGTGGAGTGGTCATGCATGACTAGAGGGTATCTAGAGATCTACATGATAACAAGTCACGTAGGTCACAACACCAAAGCTCATATGACAAACACCAATGGTTATCCTAAGTCTATCCTCTTGAGTAGGGTAGGGCCACTTCCGGTTAGGAAGGAGTGCAGGAGACCGACGGTCTGTGGTTGAAGGTTAAGCTCCTTGAAGATACTTTCTCTTCGAATTATTGAGGAATGCCGAGACTTGAATGTGAATGGTCGACAATCAAGATGTGGTGATAATGATATGTTCCTAATATTGAATTTGCTTTAAGTATTTTCAAATTATTAAGATAACTAAATGTTATGGTTTATCATTTCTTTCAGCTTTACGAATAATGAAATTATGTTTATTGTTAAGTCGAAGAATGTTTTTACTTGTTAGTAGTGATATCTTTTCTGTTTGAACACAAAAAAAAATATACCTATGGTAAAACTTAGACCTCAGAGTTAAATTGGATTTGGGGATGTTACACTATCTCACCATTTTTTCTTTTCTAGATTCAAACCGATATTACATCATCTCAGGGGAAGATCTCCACATTTTGTAGATAGAACATTAAAGGGAAAATTAAAGTAACTTCTAATAGTTACAAAGCATTCTAACACCAGGAAGTGAGCATATGTTGTGGGTTGAGAGCACGCCCTACTAGACATGAACAAGCCTTCTAGACATAAGAACACCCTCTGAACATGAGCATGGACTGTTGGATACTAGAGCCTAATACATTTTCTAAATCTCAGGAAAACTTCTAGAAACCTGTTCTAGCTCTTGTTCTGTCTTCTGCAACCTCCAAACTGCATCAACTTTTGAATCAAACATACTTCTTAACAATCTCTTTATCAATTTACTATAAGATTTCAATTCCAAAATTTTGTAGTTATATAAACTTATTTTAATCTAAAACTACTGTTGTTTTTGTTGTTTATAAAAGAAAAATTAATCAATACATTTTAAAGGGAAATCAGAATAACAAAATATAAACAAATCCATTTTATAAAAGTGAAAGAACTAAACTACTAGTTTAGGACTAAAACATCTTTTATTTTATCTACAATTACATATAAATTTTATGAATGAAGATGATGGTGTAGATTCATTGCAGGCAAGGAGTTGTTATTTGGAACCCCATATTGTTGGTATTACTGCTTGTTTCTTTACTGTTAGCTCTGTTTAACTTTCTTTTCTATTTTTTTATTGTATGAAGCTGAGATTCAAACACTGCACATTATTCTCACAGCTTTTTAGATCACTACACCAAACGTCTTTGAGCTACTTATCTCTGGTTATTCTTAAACATCATCCACTTCAATAGTCAAATGTTAATTTTGGCCAATAAAAATAGGACAAATACTTACCACTTTTTGCTACGGATGAAGTGTAAATTCCCTATTCATTGTTTAACCATTGAAGTGGATGATGTTTAAGTAAAGTGCTTATCTCTCTTTGACACCTTCAGTACTGAAAAAACTATTACCAATACCAATTTAATGAAACAAAATTTACTAAACACTGTTAACCTATTTATATTATGATCAAAAGCCAACCAAGCCATTGATAACCACAATACAGAAACGAAAACAGTATGAATAACACAGAAGAAGAAATCATATCGTATATTGATTACAACCATATATTTTAAAGTTCTGTTTTGCAGGCCAATTGCTTTGAGAGCTAAGGCCATAGATTAATGAAAGAAACCTTCTGAATCTCCGCATCGTCCATAATAGTCTTAATCCTGATGTTTATATTGGAGTAGTCATCACATACTAAATCCTGATCTGCATAAAGAAAGTCATGATCAGCCATACAAATATCCATGGTGCTGCTGCTGATTCTTCTTGTGAGGAACTCCCACACGAATAACACAAGACTCGCCATCTCTTCTGCTTGTGCTGAAACAGACTATGCCTTTCGTAATACAGTGGCAGACATATATATATGGGGAAAACGTTTCACAACAATAGCGTAATACATTTATCTTGTCTGGAATATGGTTTTTGTTTGCGTAGGCTGTTTGTATGGAAGTTTTTCCCAAATTCTTTGGCGGTTAAACCGATGCTTTGTTTAGGTGCTCAATGGGACACTGGACAGACAGCCACGAATGAAGTTAAAGAGTACACTGTAAGAGAAATATTAAATATTATTGAATAAAAAGGGGTCAGGTGAAGGTAGTTCAACGAATCCATGAAAACATGTAAGATAGTTACCTTATTCAACAATTGTCATGGGTAAGATGGCGCTAGTCTTCGACACTTGGCCACGACACATATTCAATTTGTTCGACTATGTGTCTTACTATTCCAAGTGCCCATTGAAGAGAAAGAAACGAACTACCCTCTTTTAGATTTTACTAGAAATGAAATAACATCATCAAATAGTGAAATTTTATTTTGAGACTTATGAGAAAATTATTGATTTTGTTTCTTTCTAAATGATTCATAAAATTGAATTTTAAACTGTCAAATTTTGGTGGAAGGATTGGAAATGGTATCTAGACACGCCATTTTGCAATTATAGACTCCACAAGGGATATATGTGGCTCTAACCCCATCTTCCCATGGTTCCTTAGTTGAATCGCAGATGGCATCTCTAATCTTCTTTGGGTATTTGGCACTTTAGATTTTAGATTGTTTGGTATGCTACCCTTGAGCCCAGGCTTGCCCATTTTGCTTGGTATATTCTTTATCAAGGACTTTCTCTTGGTTCTAGATTGTCTCATGTTTGGGAGTTGTCAATCCTCGTTGCCTATTCTGTGGACACCAAGAGACTCTCAAACATCTCTTTTGGTTTTGATCTAGAGCTTAGGAAGCTTGGAATTAAATTCATGACATTTTCAAGCCTTTTAGACCCAAGTCATTCTCATGTGGCATATGTCTTCACTGGGGGATTAGCCTTGCCTTCCTTTTAAATTCACCTAGATTTGACATGCTTTCAAGGTGGAAATTCATTTTAGCATTTAGAAAGATAAAAAATCTACTATTTTTACTAGTAATGCAGTCAATGTCCATTTCTCATTTTACACTAAAGACATGGTTTGTTCAAATGTTCTTATGCAGATTTGGGTGCAAGTCAACAAAGTTGCATTTGAAGTGGCACATCTACAAGTGCTTTTAGATCACTAATTATACAATCATGGTTGAAGGGTCTAGCGAAGGATTATCCAACCATGCAACCAAATGAACAAACACATGCTATGGGGTTCAAAAAAAGATTATCAACAACATGATCCTTTATTAATCCACAGTCACAATATAATCACAATATGTTGCGATGGGTTTCCAACATGCCAAGCCCCAGTCATTTGATTACAAATGGGCAAATTACAGAACTCTAAAGATATTATAATACAAAATTGATTGTTGAAAACTCAATCCCTCTAATTGAATTGATTACCTTTAAATGATCTTAGGAAATCTTTATATAACAACTTTAAGCCTTAGGAATGATCTTAGTTGGTTGCAAGGAGGTGCAAAGCTTAATGCTAAGTGTAACATATGGTTAGCCAAATGTGTACCTGTGAATATTCTAGAATGAGTGTGGTGATGATAGATCAATGGATCTTGGCACAACCCACATGCCATACATTCTCCTAGATCCAATGTCTTGAAATGTGTTCCTTTGATGCCACATGCTTCGAAAAGGTGTCGCAAGCTACAAACAACAAAGCTACTTGTTATCTTGTTACGCTCAGTAATGGATCTGGAAGTGAATTGTACCTTTGTGGTGATTAGGAACTCCCAAGATTTGAATGTAATGTTGTCAGCTCCTTCTATATGATGTGTTCCAAACTACAAAATGAAATATGCATGTGTTATGAAATGCAATGGGATTAGGGTGAATGGAATCATTACTAAAAACTTGCAAACAAATAAACAAGGTAAAAGAAAAATATTTGGGTGATGCAAGATTGCCTTTACACATTGGGATGCTCTTGAATTAGACACTTAAAATTGTTTTGAAAAGTGAGTCCCTCACTTTCCACTGGCTAGAGGAAAACCAAGACGGTCTATCTCAGCCTTAGAAATTCATGATGAGTCTTCTTTAGGAATGCCCTTCCATTTCATTGAAGGGTAAGTGCAAAAGACGAGTTCACTTTTTAGCCAAAAAGTGGAAGTGTTTTTCCTATTTTTCAAATTTTATCATACTTGGAGTGACAATTTGAAGCACTTGCACATAACATATTAAGATGATGTAAAATTAAGAAATGTAAGATTTTGTTTCTAGTTTTCAAATATGTAATTTTTTCTAATACCCAGATGATGCAAGTTGGGTTTTATTGGATGTACAAAAAGTGGCTTTTTAAAAGTCCCCTATTTTTTGCAAAAGCATGCATGTGTACGGCCAACATAATTTGACCTAAATTAATGTATTTTTCTAATTTCTTTTGTGGAAAGATTCTTAGGATGTTGAATTTTGGTCAGGATATTTTTTTGTAATTTTTTGATAAATATTTTTTTTATTAATTTTTTAATGAGCCTAATTAGTGTTTTTAAAAACCCCTCATGTACGACCAACATAATTTGAGCAAACTAATCAATTCAGTAAATTTTTTTTTTCATCATGTAGAGAATGATGTCTAGTTTGGTCAAACATAATTTTTTTTCAAGAAACTTTCAAAATCAAAAGTTATTAAAAAAATAGTAACCTATATTATTTCAAGTTTATGAGTTAGTTTATTTAGAAAATAATTAATAAATAGAAAATTATGTTCAATAGTAAAAAAAAATTACATATTTGAAAACTAGACTTTCAAATCTATAATGGGTTTTAATTTTGTTAAAATATTCTGAAAAAAAAGTTGTCAGCCACAGTGGTGAAACTGATTTTTTCTCCCATTATTTTCATGGCTTCTTAGTTGCAGGTTGGTTGCAGGTCCAAGGCTTAGGCTTGGGTTTCGAAGCCTTTACTAATCCTAAAACCAAGGCAAATTGGTGGGTGTCACATTTGAAAAAATAAGAAATGGGTACCCGTTTGCAAACAGGTACCTGCTCATAACGAGTGTCTGTTACAAATGAGTACCTGTTTTATTTTCCTTTTCACAAAACAGGTATCCGTTTCTTCTTTTTTAGAATGGTTACCCATTTTAAAACGGGAACTTGTTTCTATTTTAACCGTTATTTTTTTCTTCATAAATTTGTAGTATGACCTGAAACCTACAACATTCCCTTTTACCAGTATGACAGATTCTACAATTTTTTTATGTGCAAAGTGTTGATTTGAGCTCTCAACGGGGCATATCTTATGCAATTTTTATAGGGATTCAATCATAAGGAGAATTTTTAGATGGAATGAAGTAGAAAATTTATTTTTTACAGGCATTTAACTTCTTGGAGAGACATTCATTTTTACCAATACATCGACAGTGACAAATTTTGTGACTTTTTATATGCAAAGTGTTAATTCGAGCTTTTAAGAGGACATATTTTATGCAATTTTTATAGGGATTCAATCATTAAGAGAATTTTCAAATGTGATGAAGTAGGAAATCCATTTTTTAGAATGATTCAATTTCTTGGAGAGATCAAACAAATATCAAGTAACTATCATATTGAACAAAGGATCTATTTCTACTTGTATTTCATATATTTTTTAAGAAGAGATCCAACACATTTTGATAATCATGGGATCAAATAAACGTCAAAAAAAAAGGAAGAGGAAGGTTATGATAGTTGAATAAATTGAAGCACATCGAGAGAAAGAGGCAAAACGACAAAGATATAGGAGAGAGAGGATTAAAAAAATGAAGAATGATGTAGCATCCAATTCGATGACTATTGAAGAGGAGAACATTGAGGAGGAGAACATTGAAGAGGAGACCAATTTGAATGAAATGAATGTAGAGTATGCAAATGTGGAAGAGGTCAAGAACATGGAAAATGCAAATATAAGAACGAATCTATGTATGTCTTCGAATGATCCATTCAATGATAATGAGATTGAAGATATAAAGCAAGTTGGATATAATGTTGATGAGATAAATGCTTCTACTAGAAACAAAACAATAAAAAATGAAAATAAAAACCCTTGTATGCATGAAAATGAAAATATTTTTTTTTTTAAATTGAAAGTAATGTTTTGAAGGATCTTCGTGGTAAGATATCTTGGAGACAAATTCAAACACATGCAAATAGATTGTACAAATAATTTTTTTATAGAAAAACTCTTGGATTTCAATGTCAACTTGTATTACAATTGATGAGAATAACAAAAATGAGAAAAGTAATGAAAAAATTAGGCATTTTTGTAAAACCCAAAAAGGTGGATGAATCAATGGAACAAGTTATGTCTAGTGTTGCTAATGCTATTGGTTTTATAGGAAAAAATAGTCGATCTAAGGATAAGAATGCAACACATAAATCAATAACAACTGCTTTAGTTAATAAATCAATTGTGAGCAAAAGAATGATACATAAAACAAGTGGATATTTAAATGTGCATGCTATAACTTTAAGAAGAGCATCAGAGAGAAGACAAAGTATTGAAGAGGATCCAGTCAACCAATGTTGGAATTTTAGTGGTAGACTCCCAAGGTCTGACATGAAATTAAATAATGAAATTAGGTCTTTGATTGAAAAATATTGGCATACTAATACAAGGGTTTCATCAAATGCTCGAGATGTTTTGAAATTAAGGGTGGGGTCAAAAAATCGTGATCCTCATCGAAAACATCTTTTAGACATGACTCAAATAGAATTATATAGAAAATTTCTAGATGATTCAATTATAGAAAATTTTAGTATAAGTCAAAGATCATTTGAGAAATGCAAACCTTGGTATGTCAAGATTAATAAGCAATGGATCTCTCGTTGTTGTAAAACTTGTGCAATTTCATTATTTTTATGATGTTTTTTGAAATATACGTTGTACTGTGCATACTAACCAAATTATGCAGGAATGTGGTATTAATATGCCACCTACAACAGTTAAGGATTTTATAACAAGTATACTTTGTGAAACAACTGAGGGGTAATTCTATTTTTTAAAACCATGTGTTTTTGGACAATGCAATAGATGTGGTAACCTTTTGTTCTTAGGAGAATGCATGCATGAAAGTAGTTCACATGATTTTGGACAACAATTAGTGGAGGTGAAGAGGTTCACCAATGTTCAATATCCATTAAAGGATGGAATAACTAGAAAGCGTTGTGAGTTAGTCACATAACAAAGTATTGTACATGCATTCATCACAGAGTTCAAGAATAAGATTGTGTATAAATATCTCAAACATTCTCAATATGCTCGGTGGATTGATGAACAATTCCGCAAATGTAAGAATACATTTCCTATTGGAACTATACTTTCAGTGGTTGACTTTGCAGAAAACTATACACTTGCTCCACAAGAGGAGATTCAATCACAACATTATAAATCAATATAGGTGGCCATATTTGTTCATATTGTATACAGACATGCAGTTGACAGTACAGAAGATGACAAGAAAATTTTGAGAGTACCATTTCTATGTGAGTGATAACAGATTACATTCATCAAAGTTTGTGCAATATTGTTTCAAATTATTTTACAACTTAAAAGAAAGACAAATCCAGATGACACAACATTTCATATGGTCAAACAATTGTACAGGACAATTCAAAAATTCTTGAATGTTTTTGTGGTTAAGTAGGGTCCATAAAGAAAACAATATCCAACATATTTAGAGTTTCTTTGAAGTTGGACATGGTAAAGGAGAACATGATGGAGCTAGAGCATGTGTGAAAAGGGCTCTTGCTAGGGAGCAACTAAAATTTCATGATGCAGCAAAGTTTCAAGATGCACGTGCAATTGTGGATTGGTGTATTGCAAAATTGACTACAAGATCAAGTGAGAACTCTAAAGTTCAACAGTTTTTTTGGTTGGTTGAAGAAGAAAACATTCCTCCCCGATTTGATTGCGATACAATTAGTGGATCAGCAAAATGGCATTCATTTAAGAGTTCAAATGCAAGCACATGGACTCTATGAACTAAGGAGCTGGTATGTTTTTGTCAGTTTTGTATCGCAGGTGAGTGGGAAGCATGTGAAAATATAGATTAGGTTGAAGAATGGCAACAAAAGTCCTTAACACCTCTACAAACACATGATCAAAATGAGATAACATTTGAGGAGGATAATCATTTGCAAGCATCAAATGACTATGACCATATTTCAGACCTCGTACAAGAAGGTACAAATTCATTCAATATTTCTTTTCGATACATTTTTTGGAAATATATATTTAATTGTACATATGTATGCATGTATATTTTTGTGATTTATTGAATTTGAAATGTTTTTGCAGGGCATGTGTATGTTGTTGTTACACCTGAGGGTAATGAAGAGGAAACAGAGTATTGGTTGGCTCGGTGTGTTGAGGCAAAACATAAGTTGTTACAACCTAGAGTAGATGATGATAACTTTGAGTGTCCAACAGGTTCTGTGGTTGTTACTGGCACTTCGCTACGTAAATATTTGATAAGGAGGAATGGTATACCTGCATTTGAAGATTATGAAAGACATAAGAAAATTTTGCACTACTCGCATCTGATTGTGGCAACAAATATACAATTAGTGAGGTATAAAGGGAGATTTGTCACAAAAGAATTACAGACACTTTCTATGGAAGAGCATGAGGCAATCATAGATGCAATGCAAAAGAGAGAGGATGCAGATGACACAATGGAGGAAATGTTTTAAATGATTAATAGGTATGTCAAAAATTTTAAACTTTTAATCTTTGTTTAGGATGTGAGTTTAGGATTTAATATGATTGATAACTTAACTAATTGATTGCATCTCCCCTTCAACCATCCTCTTAAGTTCCCTTAAGACATCCCTTAGTTATGTTCTATAAGTTAGGTAAGTCATATCCCTAATTGATTGCATCTCCCCTTAAGACATTCTCTTAACTCCCCTTAAGCCATCCCCTAGCTAAATGATATAAGTTAGTGCAGGTACCCTTACCAAAAATACTATAGTTGATTGGATCATCTCCCCTTAAGACATTCTCTTAACTCCCTTAATCCATCCCCTAGCTAAATGATATAAGTTAGTGCATGTACCCTTACCAAAATACTATAGTTGATTGGACCATCTCCCCTTAAGACATTCTCTTAACTCCCCTTAAGCCATCCCCTAGCTAAATGTTATAAGTTAGTGCATGTACCCTTACCAAAAATACTATAGTTGATTGGACCATCTCCCCTTAAGACATCCTCTTAACTCCCTGTTGACATTCTTTGAATCAGCATTAGGATTTGCCACTTCTAATGCACAGGCAGATTCAGCCAACTGAATACAGGAGGTTGCGTGAGCTCCTCCCCTTCACTTCTGGTTCTGCCGCACCAAGGGGGGTATCCCTATAACTCAAGATGTAACCTTGACTAGCTCAAAGATAGAAGGATCTAACTTGACAACAACAGGCAGAATACTCTCATGTATGGACCAAGATCTGCATGATAGATCACAAGGCTGGCAACATTCTTGGACATTATGTCTGGTTGGGTATGAGAGCATGCAGGGGGTTCCTAATCCTACTCCTACAACTAACAGGTGGAAGTATGAAATGGTTTGATATGAATTTGGATGCAAAGCTGGACATGGTGTATAACACAAGAACACAGCATGATTGGTGCCTATCCAGGGCTTGGAGTCGGTAGACATACACCTGTGAATGATCAGCATGAATAGCTAAAACTAGATTTCAAGGGGATACACATGATATCTGCCTTACAGATATCTCCCAATATAGAGTGTTGAGCTATCTCTACTTATGGCATCCCTACTGCAGTATACCCTTCCCAATGTTCAACCTGAAAACAGTTTAATCTGCCCCTTGAGCAGAGGTTAAAAGATCAGACATTCAACATAGGAATTCTATGCTCTAGAATCTAAACATTACACAGATATCCAGATCCAGAAGAAGAATACATGCAATACTGGAGACAGAATTAACACAACACATGCTAAGATAGCATTACTCATATAAGATCAACCATGAAATCAGTGGATTCATGCCAAATCGTACAACAGGAGATACATAAACTCACAAGATAAAGCTGTACAGAGCAACCAGATCAGCTGGTTTTGGACTACAGAGCCAAAAATCTTCAACTTTCAACAACAACAAATGAATAACACCGTCTGCATTATATAGCAGGAGGGTGTATTCAGCATTGACTACCAGGTTGACTAAAATTCCCGCCAGATATACAGTATCATAGAAATGGCGCTCAAACACATTAATGCAGCAGGTAGGGGAAGAGACAGGAAGATATCTCGAGCCTTGCGCCGCCGCCTAGGGATTCAGATCTTCAATCAGGTACTACATCCGTCCACGCCATCGCCCATACCTCTGCAACAATCGCCATTGATGGCGCACCAACTCGCGGCCTTGGGAAGAACATCAGACAGTCGATCGCACCCACTTCCCGCCGAGATTTATCATCATGATATTTCGAATATGCAGGATACAATTATCCCACATGCACCCCGCAGCAACCTCTCTAACACTTCATATACTAGGTCATGAGCATATATGATGTCGGTGCTTTTGCTCCTGACGACACTAGTATAAGACTTCATCATCATCATCCTCCAGCAGCATGATATCCTGTTGCCCGAAATATCACCCTGACGTCAGCATCATATTGCAATACAACCGCATGATAATCGCCTTCATCGGCACAACCTGATCCATCAGAGAAACATCCTCCTGCTGAGCCTATACCAAAAGTCTGGCCGATGAACATCCTGACGACGTCATCATCATATCCTGCTGACGTCATCATCATATCTGCTTACTGCGCACCTCCTCATATCCGGATGACGTCATCATCATATCGACATCAGGATGATATTCGGAAGACAACCGGATATTTGGAAATATCATCCTGATGTGCAAATATCAGGTTGCACTGTAGCTCCTCTGTAAGATCGAGGCGATAGATGAATATGATGATGCTCGAAAAGATCACCCCCACTAGATAGCGCACGAAGCCGGCAGGCGGATATCTCCTTGATATCAGCATCATCATGATGCTGGAACAAACACACTCGAGTGATATGAAAATATCACCCCCTCCTTCGGAAATATCATGATGCAGATAGGCAGAGAACTAAATATCACCCCGATATAAGGATGACGTCAGCATCATCAGGATGACAAAACAACGAACAAGAAGTGATACAACATCATCAGGATGATATTGACTAAGATCATCCTGACGTTCAAAATATGATGACCCCAGTGAATATCGGGTCGCACTTAGAACTCTTCAACAACATCATCAGGATGATCATAACCAAGATCACCCGATGATAAAGATATCACCCCGGCGAGATATCATGATGCAGATAATATGATGACCCCCGCAAGCAACACGGTGATAAAAGGAAATATGATGATGATGACGACGACCCTTAGGAAAAAACAAGTCAGGTCGAACAACTTAGAGAATAACCCCTTCAGAATATCGGGGCAACATCATCATCATGTTTGGGCAAGGTGATAAGTGGAAAATCACCGGATACTTGAGAAATCACCCCCGCAAGCAAACCAAAGCGCACTGTAGCTCATCAGCATCATCAGGATAAAAACCAAACATCACCCGATAACTGAATATGATGATGACGACGAGAAACCGGTCGACGGAGAACATGATGATGCAGACCATCATCGAAGACAAGATGATGATGATGACCTCCTCCTTAAGAAAATATAATGATGCAGCTGAAAACTGCTGAGGAGGTCCAACACTTGGAGCATTTTTTGGATACTTAGGGAGAGCGCCTGCATGAAAAAAACTACCAGTCAATTCAGGCGCTAACAGTGGCTCTGTCTGGGGACGTGCAGGTGAAAACCTGCAGCGAGAACCCCAGATCTCTGGGATGCAGACCAGTCCCTTATCCATTGGGCACAGAGTCAAATACTGCACTGACCTGCATCACCCAACACACTTGATGGCCTAAGGCCACCAAGAAAAGAAATACATGTATCTCCCTTTGTCAAATATCTTGTTTTCATCTGCATGCACTGGGTCAAGCTTGGAGATACTACAAAGATCCACCCACAAACAAATCTTGTCATCTGCATATTCAACCTTCTGATTTGGCTTGTCATTATCACCCTTGTGCAGATAACCCTCAGCATCATGTGACATGTGGGTGCAGAATGTATCAAACAATGCATATTCATATGGCATATAGCACTTATCACTTATATCATCATCATGCATTGCAACATGATCTCCTAGCTGGACTGCAAATAGGAAACACTCGGAGTCCACCACAAAACTAGGAAGATCAAGGCTCATTGTATTATATGCTGGCTCATCAAAAGAAAAGCTTTCAAAATCACAATTGTGTACATCATGTACACAACCATCTGGTACACCAGGCTGGAAAAGATCAGGCTCTGGCATCTCTTTTAAGTCAGGCACACTTTCACAGTCACTTACCTGATGTATGTTGTTTCCTCTTTCATCAGGATGAGAAACAGAATCCAAGCCAAAAATAATGTCTAGATCCTCACCATACTCAGACAGATCCTCATCACCATATGTGTCATAAATGGGTGATCCAGGTGCATCAGTTTCATCATAGTATGCCATTTGTTTATGGGCAGCAGAGCACACCTCTTCATCAGCAATGGATTCACTCTGTGGAGGAGTATCAGCCTGTGTGTCATAAGCAAAATAGTCATCAAATGAAAAACAATCATGCTCTGAACTAGCACTTATTTCAATTTCTGACTGCTCTTCATGATTTCCATGTGTTTGAAAGGTAGGCAATGGGTCACACATAGGACTGCTTCTCTGTTTGCTTATATCTTCTCTGTCTTGAGTACAATACTCACAATTTTCTCCACATGTCCATTCCAAAAATTGCTCATTGCTGTCCACAACCTCGTTATTGTTTTCATGGTCAGCTGCATCATCATTGCAATGGGAATCCTCATTAGTCCTTTCACTGGCATCCTCAACTGGTGAACAATCCAGTTGAGCAGTATTGTTAGCATTATGTTCAAATACAGCAGTCTCAACCTCTATGCTTTTATTTTCATTTTTATCTGCACATGATGCCATAATCATTTGGTCATTTGTAGCTTCATAACCATTTCTCACACCAAGGCCTGGGGAGAGGGGTTTCAGCAGGTGCACACTTCTCATTTCCTCTACATTTTCTAAAAATTTGTATGCCATCTGCATACTTGTCACCTTGAAATCCCTCAGTAATGCACTAGAGCCCTCCTCAAAAGCTTCAAAGAATATGCCAACACAGGCTGAAATATCAGGTCTGAAACTTTCAGGGACATGTGAAAGGGCTACTGCAAACCTATGACTGAAATCAACACATGGCTCTTCATCTTGTTTTCTGATTCTCATCAATTCTGCAACAAGATCAGCCGGTTCTTTTGCAAATTCTTCCTTGAAACAGTCAGCAAGCTCATCCCAACAGGCAAAAAATTTCTTTGGAAAGCTCAAATACCAGTCTTTTGCTTTTGCATCAAAGGACCTAACAAGAAACCTCATCCACATATCCTCATCTCTGAATGAATATTTTCCCATAAAACTTTGAAAATTTTGGATATGTGCATTCCCATCACATACATTGTGACCACTAAATCTAGGCATCTGACAGTATATCCTAGCAGGCATAATTTCTACTTTATAATCCACCCATGACAAATCCAGTTGGTCATACAAAGGATCAAAAGGGCTGACAGGAGGTTTAGCTTTCTGACAGGCAGACATAACAGGGTTACTGCTTCTTAACTGGGCCTGCTCAGCCTCTAAGAATATCAACCTATTTCTTATCTCTTCTATTCCTTTATCCAGCATTTCACCACTGAGTGTGGGATAACTCATACTTGGATTCATAAAAATCTTACTCTTAGACATCCTTTGTCTGTCTAAGACCCAAGGCTTCCCCTGGCATCTAACCTATGCAGTAAAACAGCAAATAAAGGGGAAGGAACAAGGTACCTTTTCTCATACAGATGCAGAAAAATGAACAACACATTTCTGTCACATCACATACATCCATCTTTCATGTGCATTTGGATCTTTTTTGCAGAGTCGCCACCTCTCCAGAGAGGACAAAATTTTCAATAGCTGAAAGCTACTTTTCCAGGTTCGTTCCACCAGCAGAGCATCATTTTGTTAGTGACTCGGATGGGCCACAAGTATATCATTTTTTAGTCCATCCCCAGTAGAGTCGCCATTCTGTTGACATTCTTTGAATCAGCATTAGGATTTGCCACTTCTAATGCACAGGCAGATTCAGCCAACTGAATACAGGAGGTTGCGTGAGCTCCTCCCCTTCACTTCTGGTTCTGCCGCACCAAGGGGGGTATCCCTATAACTCAAGATGTAACCTTGACTAGCTCAAAGATAGAAGGATCTAACTTGACAACAACAGGCAGAATACTCTCATGTATGGACCAAGATCTGCATGATAGATCACAAGGCTGGCAACATTCTTGGACATTATGTCTGGTTGGGTATGAGAGCATGCAGGGGGTTCCTAATCCTACTCCTACAACTAACAGGTGGAAGTATGAAATGGTTTGATATGAATTTGGATGCAAAGCTGGACATGGTGTATAACACAAGAACACAGCATGATTGGTGCCTATCCAGGGCTTGGAGTCGGTAGACATACACCTATGAATGATCAGCATGAATAGCTAAAACTGGATTTCAGGGGGATACACATGATATCTGCCTTACAGATATCTCCCAATATAGAGTGTTGAGCTATCTCTACTTATGGCATCCCTACTGCAGTATACCCTTCCCAATGTTCAACCTGAAAACAGTTTAATCTGCCCCTTGAGCAGAGGTTAAAAGATCAGACATTCAACATAGGAATTCTATGCTCTAGAATCTAAACATTACACAGATATCCAGATCCAGAAGAAGAATACATGCAATACTGGAGACAGAATTAACACAACACATGCTAAGATAGCATTACTCATATAAGATCAACCATGAAATCAGTGGATTCATGCCAAATCGTACAACAGGAGATACATAAACTCACAAGATAAAGCTGTACAGAGCAACCAGATCAGCTAGTTTTGGACTACAGAGCCAAAAATCTTCAACTTTCAACAACAACAAATGAATAACACCGTCTGCATTATATAGCAGGAGGGTGTATTCAGCATTGACTACCAGGTTGACTAAAATTCCCGCCAGATATACAGTATCATAGAAATGGCGCTCAAACACATTAATGCAGCAGGTAGGGGAAGAGACAGGAAGATATCTCGAGCCTTGCGCCGCCGCCTAGGGATTCAGATCTTCAATCAGGTACTACATCCGTCCACGCCATCGCCCATACCTCTGCAACAATCGCCATTGATGGCGCACCAACTCGCGGCCTTGGGAAGAACATCAGACAGTCGATCGCACCCACTTCCCGCCGAGATTTATCATCATGATATTTCGAATATGCAGGATACAATTATCCCACATGCACCCCGCAGCAACCTCTCTAACACTTCATATACTAGGTCATGAGCATATATGATGTCGGTGCTTTTGCTCCTGACGACACTAGTATAAGACTTCATCATCATCATCATCCTCCAGCAGCATGATATCCTGTTGCCCGACATATCACCCTGACGTCAGCATCATATTGCAATACAACCGCATGATAATCGCCTTCATCGGCACAACCTGATCCATCGGAGAAACATCCTCCTGCTGAGCCTATACCAAAAGTCTGGCCGATGAACATCCTGACGACGTCATCATCATATCCTGCTGACGTCATCATCATATCTGCCTACTGCGCACCTCCTCATATCCGGATGACGTCATCATCATATCGACATCAGGATGATATTCGGAAGACAACCGGATATTTGGAAATATCATCCTGATGTGCAAATATCAGGTTGCACTGTAGCTCCTCTGTAAGATCAGGGCGATAGATGAATATGATGATGCTCGAAAAGATCACCCCCACTAGATAGCGCACGAAGCCGGCAGGCGGATATCTCCTTGATATCAGCATCATCATGATGCTGGAACAAACACACTCGAGTGATATGAAAATATCACCCCCTCCTTCGGAAATATCATGATGCAGATAGGCAGAGAACTAAATATCACCCCGATATAAGGATGACGTCAGCATCATCAGGATGACAAAACAACGAACAAGAAGTGATACAACATCATCAGGATGATATTGACTAAGATCATCCTGACGTTCAAAATATGATGACCCCAGTGAATATCGGGTCGCACTTAGAACTCTTCAACAACATCATCAGGATGATCATAACCAAGATCACCCGATGATAAAGATATCACCCCGGCGAGATATCATGATGCAGATAATATGATGACCCCCGCAAGCAACACGGTGATAAAAGGAAATATGATGATGATGACGACGACCCTTAGGAAAAAACAAGTCAGGTCGAACAACTTAGAGAATAACCCCTTCAGAATATCGGGGCAACATCATCATCATGTTTGGGCAAGGTGATAAGTGGAAAATCACCGGATACTTGAGAAATCACCCCCGCAAGCAAACCAAAGCGCACTGTAGCTCATCAGCATCATCAGGATAAAAACCAAACATCACCCGATAACTGAATATGATGATGACGACGAGAAACCGGTCGACGGAGAACATGATGATGCAGACCATCATCGAAGACAAGATGATGATGATGACCTCCTCCTTAAGAAAATATGATGATGCAGCTGAAAACTGCTGAGGAGGTCCAACACTTGGAGCATTTTTTGGATACTTAGGGAGAGCGCCTGCATGAAAATTGCTCAAAAAACTACCAGTCAATTCAGGCGCTAACACTCCCCTTAAGCTGTCCCCTAGCTAAATGATATAAGTTAGTGCATGTACCCTTACCATTTAAATACTACAGTTGATTCCATCCCCCCTTAATCCATCCTCTTAACTCCCCTTAAGCGTTCATATTAATATTCCTAATTCTCTTAAAGATCATTACACATTCTAACTTTTTTACAATACATTACATGGTGCAGGAGATGTTTTTTATAGTCATAATAGAGGCTAGAAACATATAAACCTATGTTAAATTTCACTTACACTTTATTTCAGGTATTCACTAGACCTATATTATTAATTATTTTAATTTATTCTTCAATAGTTCTTTCCTTTCATTATAATTTAAATGGAACTTCTTAACAAATTCTATCTTTAAATAAAATGATCTCTAGAGACCTTCTAAATTTTTATATATGTTTCATCGTGGCCTGACCTCTATATTTGTTTTTGCAATTTTTCACATGTAGTGTTGAAAGGATTCAAATCTATTGTTTCTTGCTGCATAGGTATGATCTCTACACATGTTTTATATCTAGAGTCTTCAACTTCTCTAGGTGTCAAGTATAAAATCTTAGATGATCTAGACTTAGAGAATAACATTGTATAAAATCTAGGTGTCTCTAGGTGTCTTGGGTTCTAACTATATAATACCTATGTCTCTACCTGTGTCTTAGGTATTCTATATGTCAACTAGATAGATAAATACTAGAAAAAAGGCATTTAATCTAATCTAGGTGTCTTAGGTAGATACTATATATCAACTACTTGTCTAGAGATATAATATGGAATCTAGGCATGTCTTAGGTAGATACTATATATATCAACTACTTGTCTAGAGACTAGAATAAAGTTTTAATTTAATCTAGGTGGATTAGGTAGATACTAGATATGTCAACTAGGTCTACCATGTAATAGGTGTCTAGAGCCTGTGTCTTCGGTAGAAAGTTATAATTTCTACGTGTCTATACAGTATGTGTCTTAGGTGTCCTACATAGAACTAGAATACATGTGTCTTAGGTCTTAGGTGAGGCCACGTGAGCTTCCACCTTCACATGGTTAGCCTTGTTAGTATAGAATATTTATATTTCTTAAAGCTAAGGGGAGCTCTTTTTATTGTACATAGAAGTTATGAAAAACTAACTAATGCAAATTGATTAAAAGTTATTATTTAGTGCAGATTGATGAAATTACATACAAAATGCTAATCTTTGAGTTTGTTACTTTCTTTGACATGAATAAGCTGGTTAAAAGTACAATTAGAGAATTCCCTAGTGTCAAATAGGACCCAAGTGAGTTAGTGGCCCATTTCATAACTAGGTGGAGATTGATGCTTTACTCTTCAAAGGTGTGCCACACATGGACCACATGGATCTTTGTGATCTTTTCTTACATGCCCTAAATAGGGACACACAAGAGGAGGTTCAAAATCTCCCATATAAATCCTATAAGAAATCTTTTGAGTGCCTTTTGAGAATTGATGGACGTATAATCATCAAAAGAAAAACACTTACTCATGGACGTCTAATCATCTCTAGGACACCCAAACCATAATTTCCTATAGCCCTTCGCCACTCAAAACTCCAATTTGTGGATCTACCAAAATCGCTTCCCACCATGTAAGCACAAGAACACTTTGAATCATCCCAATCATCCTAATCCCTCCACATCTAGATCAATAGTTGCCTCTCACCTAGAAGGATCTAACACCCCTCAAATGGGGATAAAGGGAGAGACCAAAATGTTCAGATTAGTTGAATTAGTTCAAAATGATGAAAACCAAAAACCTTGGGCATCTCCAAAAGTGGAGTATCACATGCATGCAGTCTCCATGGTTGACCCCACTCCTAATTCTATTGGTCCTTGCAACTTGGTGGATGATCTCAAAAAGATGTTCACAAAAATCTTGTTCATTGAGAGAAAATTCTCATCATACCATGTATCCCTTCTAGAGGCCATCTAATTGAAATATGTAAACCATATAACACCAACCCCAAAAGATCCTATCAACCAAGTTGACCTAATTTGAGCCCACCCAACACTAAGTTACACGATCTAGGTTTCTTTTGAAACCTCAAGAAAATCCTTACAAAGGTTGAGCTAGCTAGAAGAGGAGACCCCTCAACCTATATTTACAAGTATGGATCTATGATAATTGCTTTAAGAGGATCCTCAAGGATGATGGGGCCATGGTCAACATCATTCCCTTATCCCTCTTGGAGAGTGGGATATTGCCACACCAATATCACTGCATGTAGAGAGACCTTATGTGGCTTCGACAACCTAAAGGTAACCACTATTGGTAAAATTAGGATTTTGATTTCCACTTTGATGGAGCTAGATGTAGGACAAGAGCTAGAGTTGGGGTAGTTCTAACTTGAGAAAATGGGAGAATAGAACTCCCATTCCCCTTTTAATTAGACTTCAAAAAATGTTGTTGACTAAAAAGCTCTTTCCTTGGAAGTCATGTTAGCTTTGAAATTGAGAACTCGAAACATTTGCCTTTGAAGATTCTTAGCTACTAATAAATTAGGTTTATGAGAACTATGAGATGAAGTTGGAATGATTACAACCATAGAAAGACATGATTTGAAAGCTAATCCAGTAGTTTGTCTACTTCGGGAATGTTATTATTTAATGCTCTTGATGAAATTGATTAAGTTATTAAGTGCTTGAATTGATTAAGTTATTATTATGTTACATGTAAATTTCTCTATTTTTCTTTTGATATAATTTAGGGTAGACTAAATAATTTTTCTAATTTTCAAAATTTCTTAAATTTTAAATTTAAACGATAAAGGTATTTCTCTAATTTTATTTAAATTCTTTTCGTAAATTTATAGGGAAGGTATTGATCTATGAAATGTTTAATCTAGAATTAAAAATAAATTGATTAAACATGGTTCGTAGATTGAAAAATCTAATCAATAAAATTTTCCTAAATATTTAACTCAATTAAAATTTAACACAAGTGTCCCAACATTTGACTCATGTAAATCCAAACATATTCATTCTAGTTCAACAACTTGTTAATTTTCATTTTATTTTTTAAATTTATTCAGGGAAGGTACATTTAGTCTATAAACTATCCAACCTAGCTCGTCTGTATCTAATAAATGTTTAATAAATTAAATCAATTGAAAATTTTCTCTTATCTAATTAGAATTAGTAAATTTACAATTTTATGTAATTAAACACGTGATTTAATTTGAAGTGTTAAATATGAGATATATGAAATTAAAGTTTGAATATAGATTTATATAGTGGAAATTCAAATCATAGCAAAATCTAGTCTAGATGAAATAGTCTACGAGATATAAATACTGACATAATAAGAGTCCATGTAAAAATAGTGAAATCACAAAACATATACATGTCTAGTCAATACTAAAATAGTCATGAAATAGTCAATACTGAAATAGTCATAAACAATCTAATACATCATGTCATCATTGCCATCCATTATCCATCCATCAATCTAAAACATGTGTGCACACTAAGTTTGATTATCATCCATTTCAAGTCGCCTTTTGGTCCCATGCGGCTGAGAGGGCAACTCATGCTGTGTACAAGAAAAAGAAGCTTCAAATCAATTTTAATGTCAAAATTGCATCCTAAATAAATTTAAATCAAATATTTAAAACCAAACCATCAAATTAAATTTTTAAATATAAACTTCAAAATGTCTAAGCATACCACAACAAGCTCATCATCTCTCCTGCCATTCTCCTGTGCAACAGATGGTGTCAATTCAGATGATAGATTGAATGTCTGTGTCACCAATTCCTGTATTTCAATAAAAACACTTGAATGAACTAGTTAGGCTCTAGAGTATAGATACAAAATGCAAGGTTGAATGATACAAAAGACTTTGAAATCACATAGGATTTAACTATATGACCTGAAATATGAGAGATGACTCATCCACCTGTGCAGGCTCATCAATGATACGATGAATTGAGCTTGCACCTAAACTAATCTCATCCTACATATATATGTGTACATGTATATATAAATTCAACTTTAAAGATGTGAATTTAATAAAATCATGAAATTACACTGGAAATTCAAATTTAAACTAAAAATGTACAATTTTAAGATACAAACCATGACATATGAAGTAGGCTCCTCTATAGATGATGTTGCCACTAGTCCTGGATGACTAGGTTGGTTTGACACAAGAGTGTCAGGACCTCTCATCTGCTTTAAATTAAAATGTCACATTTCTGCATCAAATTATATATTATTAAATTAGATATATCCAATTAAATAATCTTTAGAGGTCCTAATTTTATACCTCGTCCATATAAGGTCTACCCAACTCTACTATCGTTGACACTAAATGGTCCAGCCATGATGAAGTGGCAGCAACTGATGGAGTCATATGTACCAATCAACATGAACATATATATTTATTAATAGATATTTAAATTTTTTTAAAAAGGTTGATAATTAATAATTGTCTAAATCTATATTAATTTGTATTAATTTTAATTTTAATAAATGCGACATACATACCGAGTCCATAGGAGTGAATAATGTAGCTAAAAAAGACTCCTCCTCTAAAGCAGATGTAGGACCAAAACATGGTTGATGACAATTCTGACAAAATGTGGTGTGGACTGCAATGGTGTCAATCTAGGTGATGCATCAGGACCAGCATTAGATGCTCCTCCAGGTTGTGCAGGCTCTCCAGGATTGACTTCATCTACCAAGCCAGTAGCTTGGTCAGTTAAGTTTCCTAAGAGCAATGATAACACTCCAAGTGCTGAGACGACCGTCTACTGGTGAAAGGGCATGGGAACAGAGGGTGGAGAAGGGATAATAGGTGCAAGGGGTAAATGTCAATTTGGATTGACACATTCTCCTAGTCTATGCTGTGGCATTCTACCACCCACGCTCTGAAATGATCTCATATCAAAATAATTGGGCTTTTGGCCCATCTCAAACTCTGCCCATAATTTCTTCAGAAAATAAAAGGGAACCTCAAAATTAGCATGAGGTGGATGGTCAAAGAACATCTACCATCAATCCCAAAAATTTTCAGCTATCTCTTGATGTGTGCACCATCTGATTGAAATTCTCTTTTTAGTTGGTGCTATTTGTCCTATGGAGGGATCAATGAAATATGGGGCAATTGTAGTTTTGGTAATATGTAAATCATTGATCTGTTTATATGAGAGACCATTTGAATAAAACTGCCTCCTCTCTTCCCACCACGAGTGGAATGTGTCTATGTCCGTGTGGATATCTCTCACTGAATCAACAATAGTTTGCATCATAGATGCAAACCATGAAGTGGAGGGGTTTGGATTTGGCTTTGCAATAAATTGTTTTTTTCTTAGAGAACATGTATGTTTTCATCAATTGTGGATCGCAAATGAGCCTCATCATGCGGTGGTGGTGGGGGGGTGTGTTGGGGTGGGGGGTCCTGTGGGGGGGTCATGGAGGGTCATAGGCTAGATTAGCCATGTGTAGAAATAAGTTCTACAAGTAGAGCTGCAATTACAAAAAATATAGATTAAATTGCATGCACAACATATGTTTAAATATATACATATACATATAAATTGAAAACTTGGAAATATAATTTTTTTTGGGGTTTAAACAATATACATTAAAACATTTAATTTTACATTTAATTTAACATATACATGCATTCAAAATTTAAACTTACATTATAAAATGTTTAAAATCAAAACTTATACATTTAAGAATCATGACATGAATAAAAATTCATGTCCTAGTATCTAGTCAAAATTTATACGCTCATGTATTACATTCAAACTCTTAAACATGTCACTAAGTTCATGACCTATTGGCTACAACTACTCCTAAACACATGTCGCTAAGTTCATGTCGACCTATTGGCTACAACTATTGGCTACAACTACTCCTAAACATGTCACTAAGTTTTTTGTCGACCTATTCAATCTTTGAACCCATTCTATGTACACTCAACATTATTTTAATTTTTTTTTGGATTGTCGTTGTCTCCTTTACCCCTTTGTTAAGCATCAAGTTGTCATAGATATAGGGATATATGTTTAAATTAAAGATTTAAACATAATAAAATGACTTCTAGTTTTTAGGTTTAACGGTTTAATATAAGTCATTTAGGTTAGGTCTACAAAAAAATATATTAGGGTCCTATCCTGTCTAATGTGTAGTTTTTTAGCTTCATGTGAAAAGAGTTTTACAAATGGTTAATTTAGGACTATGAGATGAGCATCAGGAACATTAAAAGCCATGAAGACTAAAGAATAAGGGGAAAATACCTAGTAGGTGAGATATGGGGGAAGAACATTATAAGAACATATAACTAGTTCAAGGTCTAGATATAGGGCAAAAGACCTAATAGGTGAGATAATATATGTGCATTTAATGCCCAATATTTTAAAAAGTTTAGTAGAGTAGTTATGACTTTAAGCTTGTTAGTGAATTGTACTATATAACTACTAAATATTTAATGACTAAATAACCATTCATACATGGTATCAGCCCACCAACAAAGTCTTAATAGATGATTAAATTCAGAGTTCCTTTCATTCCACAAAGTTTTGATAAATTTTAAGGAGGCCTCTAAAGGGAAGAAATTTATTCCTAGTCAAAAGGCCAAGAAAACATATAAGAGGAAAACTATAGGAGCATAAGGAGATGTGGCAGAAGTAGAAAATCCTTTGAGGAAGAAGATGAGAGGGACAACCAAGCCACCTCCTTAGAAACCTTCCACTATTGAAAACCCTATCTAAGTTCTATCGAACCAGGTATATGAATATTGAACATTTAAATTAAAGATTTAAACGTAATATATATGTCCATATGTTTAAATTAAAGATTTAAACATAACAAAGTGAAGTTTCTAGGTTTTAGGTTTAGGTTTAATAAGTCATTTAGGTTTTAAATAATAGGCTAGTTTAGTTTTGTTTAGTGGAAAATTGGATTTGTTAATATTTTAGTGTTTTGATGTTTGAATCCACCTTTCCACTTAACATTCAAGGATCTAGGGTGAGTGGTGAGCACTATCATTCCCTAGGTCACTTGCATATGTAGGGAAACTTGGATTAGAGAATTTAATTATTAATTTTCCTTCTCTTATGTCCAATTAACCATTAAAACCCTAATTATGCAAATACGACAACAAATTGATGAAAGATGGAAAAAGCTCTTACAGACATGAATAAAATAGCAAATCACAGAATACCTATTTTCAAGGTTCTGAAGCAGAATAGTCAGGGACACTGGAGCGGGCATCCAAGTCCAAGGTACCTACTTTTTCATGGAATTCAGACCTCCTTCTAACATCGATAAGCCCTATAACTTCTATTTTCAGAGATCTGTTTGCTAAAGACACTGGAGCGAGTGCCCAAGTCCTGGAAGTGCTCCTTTGTCTAACTTTTCTTTAGATCCCAAATCCCTGATGCCTGCCAATCCTTCTTGCAACTCCACTTTTCCCAGATGTGACACCTGTAACCTGCAATCACAAGACTTAGTTTGGGGGTTGTGGTGTTTAGAGGCTTGCCTCAGTCAAGCCCTAGAGGACACTTAAGTCTCTGAACACCGTTGTCAGATAAAAGAGTGCATGCTCTTGTGAGGTAGAGGCAAAAACCAAAGGAATCAATGATGAAAACACAATATTATGTCACCTTGTAGTGAAGCTCTCATGGAGGAAGATGCTCTTCATGCCATGAGGAGATTGATTCTCAAATCTGTAAATATCAACACACAAAACACACAAGTCTACTCTTGCAACACAATAGAAAGCCTTGAATCACCTTGAGAACACAATAGCTTGCTAGTAATCATCTACTTCCATCTAGTTTACAAATGAATTCCTAAGCATGCTTATATATGCAACTACAAGCATTCCCGCCAAGATTTTAAAAATCAAACTTACCATGTCGGCAAAAGGACCTAATAACGGTCATAAACTGACACCCAAAAATTAGGGATGCTCCAAAATAGGGCAGGACTAGGCGCGGGCGCCCAAGTCCTCCCCCTATTTTGGGTAGGGTACAGCTCAAGGGGTCCACCTAGGTCCACTTTGCCATGAAACCTAGGCCTCATTCCATCAGGATGTCAAAATATGAACTAAGATGTCCTAAATGCATGCTAAAGACCTAGGAGCTAAACCTTATGAGGGAAAATCCCCCAAGGGGACATTTTCTGATGTTACAAGTTTATGAAACCCTAGTTTATGAATTAGGGTTTCTAGTGTTTATGAATTACACTTTTACATTTTACTGTTTATGAAATCCTAGTTTATGAATTACAGTTTAGTGTAAATATGAATTAGGGTTTTATGTTTTACTATTTTTGAAACCCTAGTTTATGAATTAGGGTTTTATGTTTTACTATTTTTGTAACCCTAGTTTATGAATTAGGGTTTTATGTTTTACTATTTTTGAAACCCTAGTTTATGAATTAGGGTTTTACAGTTTAGTCTTTATGAAATAGGGTTTACCATTTTTGAATCAAAGGTTTATAGTTTATGCATTAGGGTTTACTTGTTTTGATTTCAGGTTGAATATATATAGTTGAACATTGTAAAAACAACAAAATACAAAGCAAAAAATATTGAAAATCAATAGAAATGGATGGGCAACCAACCTAGGGCACTAGTGAATCGATTTGAGGAGGCAAGGATGCTGTGGAGGCTGAAAGTTGGGTCAGCAAATGTGGGTACCCATTTTTTGGCGTCGCTTTCCCTGATGTCTCGCAACCTGTAGCTATTAAAATGAAGCTACAGGCTTGTTTATTAAAAAAAATTATACTTTTCAAAAATGGGTACCCGTTTCATAACGGGTGCCTGATCATAAACGGGTACCTATTTCGTAACGGGCACCCATTTTGGCTCAGGCACCCATTCTAAGCGGCATTTTTCACCCATGGAAAACTTCTACTAAATGTATACTCATCTTCTTTCTTTCACCCTGAATACTCATACTATTTGCTCCTAGTGTTCCTACCAATTCTATTGTCTAATTTTTTTTCAATCTCCTCTTCTTGTTGGTTCAATAATTGGTTTTACCATTATGTTTCTAAACTACTATCTTCTGACTCTCATGTATGGTATTGGTATAAATATGAAACATTCAATACTGGTGATATGCCCAAACGTTTTGGTAACTCCACTTCATAGGTATTCCCTGAATCCAATCTTTTTCAATAATTCTACATTGTCTAAACTTCTTCAACTTTAGTTTATTGTATATCCCAATCAGAAATCTTTCTTTCCTGAGGTATACTATTACTTCATCTCCAACCACAAACTCCTTATGTCTTCTTTTCATATCAACCTTCTCCTCATATCTACTATGGATCTTCTTCAAATGACTTCTTACTTCAGTATGCACTTCCTTCATGTCTTCTACAAATTCTTCTACTTCCACACTCCTCTTCTCTTCATTCTCAATATCCCTCAATTCTAAGACATTTCTTGGACTATGGCCATTTGTAATCGCAAATGGTGTTTTTCATGTACTTTAGTTTTTCAAATTATTGTATGCAAATTCATCTTGTGCTGATTTCAAATCCCAATTCCCCATCTATTCTATAACTAAACATATTAGTAGGTTGCCCAAGCTTCTATTCACAACTTCTATTTGCCCATTAGTCAATGGGTGATATGCTAAACTAAACTTTAGATTTGTTCATCTTTTTCCATAATGTCTTCCAAAAGTAACCAATAAACTTGGCATACCTGTCTAATACAATACTACTTGGTAACCCATGCAATTGTTAGTGTAGGTTTTATTTTCCTTGTGGGTTAGTTATTTTCCCTATTTCCAAGGTTTTCCTACACTTTTATTAAGCTTACTTAGGTTAATAAAGTGAGTTTAATTAGGTGAGTGGGTCATTTGAGGTGCCACCATCCTACAAGGGAGTTACATTTACTATGTTTAGACCATTTGGTGGTCTCTCTATTGGTCAATTTTTGGCACTTCTACCCCTCTCCCTAGTCTATATAAACTCACTACCTAACTTGCACTTTGCATCCTTGTTGCATCTTGTATGACAATTTTGTCAGTCTTGTGTAGCATTTTGAGCTTTTAATGTAATTCTATCATCTTGACATTTGCATATATCTTGGAGTCACTGGTTTGCATTATTTATGCTTTTTCCAGTTTATGTAGCTTAGAATTTCTCTTGTAAAGCTCCTGGATTATCAATCTATTTCAGATTTCTAACATGGTATCAAATCTTTTGTATTAAAAATTCTGAGTTCATAGATTCCTAATTAAGAGTTTGAGCTTATTTTGTGAGATCTTATAAAATCCCATATGCTCTTCTCTTGCATTTTTAATGATCTGGAGAATCAAGAAGGATTTATGAAGATCCAATAACCTCTTATTTTTACATGTGTTTTGTAAGATCTGGGTGATTGCAGCTATTCTGGTTATATTGGCAATGTTTTTAGTTGTTTCAATACGTCCAAGAGGCTTGATAAAGTCAAGATTGGATTTCGTTTCATCCAATTTGGAGATCATTTGACATAGTTGTAAAGTAGGGGTTTGGAGCTCAGATCTGAAAATCAACTTTCGTCTGGGGCATTTTCAGGCCAAAAGAATCCTGCCATTGAGTCCAGAAGGCCAAACAAATGAATTTTGACATAAAATTTGCCTAGTTTTGATGCCGAGAGAATCCAAGGAAAAAACATTTTTCCAAAAGGCCATTTTGGCCCCCCAACACAATTTTCAAGGTAGAATTATTGTAAAAATTTGCTAAAAAAAATTTAAAAAATTTAAAAGGTCCCACTTTAGCACTTAGCGCTTGGCACTCACCTTAGTGCTTTAAGTGCTTTATGTTGTATGGGCTTCATCCCCAACCATAGGGCTTAGCCCTTTAAATTGTAACCTGTGGGAGCCCTTGGCTCGAGCATCGCGCTCTTAAAAGGGATGCAGATCCCTTTATATGGGACATAGACCCTATAAAGAAGGTTTGGCGACCCATCTTTGCATTCAACTTTTAAGGCCTGTAAAACATTTGATTTGACTTTTTAAAGGCTTGTCCAAACTTTGGCTTAACTTTTTTTAACCCTTGAACAAATTCCTCTCTATTTGGCAGAATCCTGCCACATTTGGTGTGTCTACCTTTTTAGTGGCTAGTTTGGTAGTATTATCAACTTTTGGCAGGTTGCTAAATATAGTCACAACTACATCTATATGGAAATATTCTAAACTTAGTAGAGATCTAAACTATTAGGTGATTTCTATATTTGGTGGTACCACCAAAGTTAGTAGTGTTTCTACCAAATTTGGCTGAGATTGATATTTGCATCTAGACCCCTCTCCATTGGCAGTCTCAAATTTGAAGGCAAACTTCAGAGGCCCCATTTTGGGTCATATTGGCTCCTATTTTTGATCAATTGTTTTTTACTTGGGCTACATTTTCATGCTCTACACGTTGGTACAAACAATTTTTAATTTTGGTGGATGAATTTTCCATAAATTATAGATTCTCACAGGTGAAACTGCACAGTTCTCATTTTGGGAACTTCGAAGACTTATAACTTTCACATACGACCTCAGATCAAGGTGATTCCTTTTTGAAAGTGCATGATTTTTTGAGTGCTTCACAGTGGTGCTATTTTTCTCACTTGGTTTTATTTTAGGATTGTACTTCCAACATACACTTATTTGATTGAGAATTTGTAAAGCATTGAGATCAAGTCCACAAAATGTTTCTTGCTAGTGGCAATTGTAATCACACTAAATATAAAGTGCCAAATCATATTTTCTTGGGGGTTATTTGATTGAGTGAAAAGGGGGGTGTCTTGTGTGCTCTCTTTAAGTTTTGCATTCTCATTTCTGCACAACAACAACAAACTCAATCTTCTTTTCTACATAAAATGGATCAAGTAATAGTACCAATACTCAAACCTTATAACTACTTTTCTTGGAATTAAAAAATGAAAATATATCTAAAGAAACAAGGGTTGTATAGGGTAACAATGGGGCTAGAAACTGAACCAACTCAAGATGCAGAAAAATCAAGATGGTTTAATAAGTTGGATGAAGCTTTTGGAACTCTATGTATGTCTATATCTCTAGATTTTATTTTTCATATTGAATCTATTTCTACACCAAATGATGTATGGACCACTTTGGAAAACCTCTTTGGTACACAAGATGAAATTAGAGAATATCTATTGGAGAATGAGCTCATAGGGTTAAGTCCTACCAGTTTTGATACTATTTAGGACTTATTCACTAAGCTAAAGGCCATAAGATTACAATTGAAATAGTGTGGGATTGAGAAGAAAGATTCTCAATTCATCTTAAGTATTCTTTCCAAGCTTGGTCCTAATTATTTTGTGTTTGTTTCTATATTTCATGCCACTAAAAGTGCTTTAGGAACCACTTATAAAATGTCTTCTCTTGATGATTTTGCAAATGAACTCACAAAGGAGCAAGATAAATTGGTTCAAATGGGCACAATTAAGCCGTGTAAATCTCATGCCTTGGTTAAAAATTAGGGCAATAAAGATCATAAAGGGTCTGGTAAGGAAAATAAGAAACAATATGATCAAGGAGAGAAGAAACAAGATCAGAAATCAGCTACTCCAAAAGTAGCTAATGAGGCCTCTTCTTCCAAAGATGACAAACCTAAGAAGGAGAAGGCAAAGTGTGCCTATTGTAAGAAACCTAGTCATGATGAACATAAGTGTTTGAAGAAACAAATTGATCACCTAACACATCTTCTTGAAAAGAACAATATCAAGGTGCCTAATTATGTGAAATTGAGTTCATCACATGAATCTTCAAAGGACACAGACAAAAGTAAGGGGAAAGGAAAGGACAAGACCCTAGTTGTTGTTGCTTCACAACTCAATACTTGGATCATTGCATCAGATGCTTCACACCACATGGTTTCATCACAAGATGGTATTAGCTCCTTGGAGCCATGTTCCATGCCATCTATACTAATGGGTGATGACACTCCTACTAAAGTGCATGGGAGAGGGTCTGTTGACATGGGTGAAGGAACATTTCATGATGTTCTTTATGTTCCATATTTGTCAACTAATCTTCTATCTGTCTATCAGATCACTCACACTGGCTCTGACAAGTGGGTTGAGTTCACTCTAGACAAAGTGGTAATCAGTGAGTTGCACAATGGGTCTACAGTTGCTATGGGAAAAGTTGATCATTAGTCTAGACTATATCAGTTTTCTCACTTTGTTCTTGATTCTCCTTCACTTGCTTTTGTCACTCACTTAGATGAGGTGAGTTGTCTGTGGCATCAACGGTTTGGCCACTTGAACTACCTCTACTTTTAGCAACTTAGTCAATAGGACATGGTTTCAGAGTTGCCTTCTATTCATTTTTCTGATGGTGTTTTCCAAGGATGCATTCTTGGTAAGCATCCTGAAGAGAAATTTGATAAAGGCAAAGCATGGAGGGCCACACAACTTTTGGAGTTAGTACATAGTGATTTGGCAGGACCATTTCCACATCCTTCTTTCAACATGGATCGATATGTTCTGACATTCACTGATGATCTTTTGAGATACGCATGGGTATATTTTCTCAAACAAAAGTCTAAGGTCATTGAGTCTTTTTAGGACTTCAAAGCTTTTACAGAGAAACAATTTGGGAAGGCCATCAAAATTCTACATATAGATAATGGGGGGACTATGTCAACTAGAGGTTTGAGCAATTTTGTGCCTCGGAAGGCATTGATACAAATAGTTCCCTACAGTCCACAACAGAATGGTGTCACAGAATGCAAGAACAGGTCCTTGAAAGAAATGGCCAACTATATGATTCACTCTAGGTCTTGATGGCACCTCAATATTGGGTGGAGGCCATCAACTGTACGTGTTACATCTAGAACCAGGTTCCTCATCGAGTAGTGGAAGGCGTCACCCCTTTTCAAGCTTGGACCAGTCAGAAGCCCATAGTAAAACACTTTCGAGTGTTTAGTTCTCCTACATCAGCCCACATTCTAGCAAAGAAATGCAAGGCTACGGATGCACAGAGAAAGCCTTGCATATTTGTTGGGTACCTAGATGGTGTCAAAGGCTACATGCTTCTCCACCCCACCACTCATGAGTTATTCATCGAGAGGAGTGTTTATTTTGAGGAGGATGTTTCAAATTCTTCACCTACCACTTCTCCTACCATCAATTTGGAGACATTATGGCATGATGATAGTTCTTCTGAGGATCTTAATCTCCTGCTCTTGATGATGAGTCTTCTGCCTCAACTTTAGATGTTGATGATGATGATAAGGATTCAACTTCCTCCTCTCCTAGTCATCATTTAGAGGGTGATGATTCTCCTCCAGATTCTCCTACTGGGCCTCTTTGGGGTCATCAGATATTGGATTTAATAGGTGATTGGGATGGCAATCCTTTAGATGCTAGAAGAACAAGGTCACAGTTCAAGTAGGCTCCACATCTCTTCATTGCTTCAACTTTCGATCCATAGTCTTTTCAGGAAGCTTCTAATGTCCCCGAGTGGGATGCTGCTATGCAAAAAGAATTTAGTTCCTTAGAGAGGAACCATACTTTGGATTTAGTCCCTGATAGGCCAAAACTAGGGCAAAGAGAAATGGATTTGATGTTTAATAATGAATTTCAGTTCGGTCTATACGTGTCAATCTAGGACATAATCTTGCAAAAGGTGTCGGGGCTGTATGCCACAAAGGGGTGAAAGTCATGAGCTGAGTGGGGATGACATGTAGCTAGAAAATAAACCTATTGCAAATTGAAATAATTCTGGTGACAAGAACTGTCACTTCTTGATGACATTAACTGAATAGAAATTACAATAGATTCTGGAATAGAAACTTGAATACAAAGTACATAATTAAATCTAAGGCATTGGAATCAATTAAAATTAATTACAAATGCTAACTACTAAAATCACAATAGTTGTCCTAAGATTTAACCAATTCAAACAATACAGAAACAATATTCAATCAAAAACACATGTCTAAGCTAACCAAGATCACTAGACGTTCTAAGAAGTAGGCCCTATCTCCTTAGCACATCTGGTGATGGAGCACGAATGCCTGTCTACATTATCGCTTCAATCATGAAAAATACTATTTTATTTATTAGAAAATAATCAACTTCGATACACAGGTCTATTTACAGAAATCTGCTTACAATAATCTACATACAGCAACCTGCATTCGAGCTAATATTTATAGCTTCAACTTGTAATAGCTGCGTACAAGAATAGGTTGGTTCATTTTTAGCTTGCATATAATATGATGGTCTATGTAAGACCTTTTTTCCAGCCATGAATTAAAAATGAAATTGTTACAACAGAAACACAAAAATAGGAAATGGGAAAACCTTCAATTTTGTCCTCACACGGTTGGCAATACATTTGAACCACGGGTTCTTTTGCAAATCATTTCCACCACAAAATTCCCTCCATATTTGGTTCCATATATTAATCACAATAGGATATGATGGTGTTGAAGTGGCAACATATTGAAAACAATCTTGTTACAATGGTGGATACAAATAAGAAATGGAAAGATATTCAATTTCCCTCACTTAGTTGGCAAGTGCATCATTGACCAATATTCTGATCTATATTTCCAATCATTTGGAGAAGTCACAGGTTGAGCTATATAGGAACATGGCAGCAACATAAATTGGAAGAGGCCTATAGTTGCAATCACGAAAGCTCATCATAGATGGTGATGGTGCGTGCCCAAACTGGTAACCATGGAATTATCACGAACACATAAATAGGTCCATCATAGAAGAATTAAATGTGAGTACAATCCATGTGGCAATGCTGAGTGACATGAAATTTCCTACATAGAAGGTGATAGGAAGCATACTACAACATATATTTTCCAAGGTGTAAAATAACAATGCCTATTAATAAACACAATCAATAATTAATTTTCATAATTTAATCTCAAAACTATATTAAATACCTCTTATATATATGTCACCATATGCAACATAAAGGCGACAAAATGGTATGATATAGAATGGAAATGGAATGCTGGAATGGGTATGAAGGTGCATGAAATAAGCTAGAATATGGCATAAAATGGGGCATAATTTGCTATCAATCCCACTTCGTAAGGGAAGGAAACTTGTTCAATGCAAGTGGATCTATCAGACAAAATTTGCTACAGATGGGTCAATTGATAAGCATAAGGCTCGTTTGGTTGTGAAAGGATTCTACCAGGTTCCTGAGATTGACTACTTTGAGACTTTTGCATCAGTTGCCAAAATGAATTCCATTTGACTTGTTCTTGCTATTGCTACAACCCATCATTGGGATGTTCATCAGATGGATGTGAAGAGTAGTTTTCTTCATGGTGACCTTCAGGAGGAGATATACATGGAGCAACCAAAGGGGTTCGTATAGGATCCTTCACTTGTTTTCCATCTTCAAAAGTCTCTCTATGGCCTCAAACAGGCCCCTCAAGCTTGGTATGCTAAGATGGACTCCTTCCTTCTTTTAGTTGGGTTCACTTGGTGCTAGTATGATCCAAATGTGTATATTTTGCACTAGGATGATACTCTCGCATTCCTTGTTCTCTATGTTGATGACTTGTTGATTATAGGGAGTTCCTCATCCACCATCAAGGCAGTGAGAACTACCCTTCATGATCATTTTATGATGTTAGACTTTGGCCTTCTACACTAGTTTTTGGGGATTGAGATCACTCACTCTTCATCTGGTATCTTCCTTGCACAACCCAACTATGCACTTGATATGCTCTCCAGATTTTGCATGGCTGCCTATAAGCATGTGTTGACTCCATTTCTATCAAGGGTAAAACCTGAGGCTCACTATTCTTCACCATTGGTGGATGCTACCTTATATCACCAATTAGTTGGAGTCTTATATACTTGACTCACACAAGGCCTGATTTTTTCATATGTTGTGGACTTGGTCTCCAGGTTCATGCATGATCCACATGAGATGCACTAGAAAGCAGCTAAGCAGATTCTTCACTATGTACATGGCACTCACAGTTATGGGATTCACTATGCAACAATTGTGGATATTGACTTGGTGGGCCATACTGATTCAGATTGGGCAGGCGATTCTCAGGATTGTAAGTCTACTTTAGGGTATTTCTTCTCACTTGGTTCTAGTCCAATTTCTTAGTTGAGCAAGAAGCAATCTGCTATTGCTCTTTAATCTATAGAGGTTGAGTATTGAGGAGTAGTTAATGCTACTACTGAGGCCATTTGGATTTAGAACGTTCTTACTAAGTTTGGCATTCCCTCTTGGAATCCTACAGTCAATATTTAGTGACAACCAGAGTGCAATACATATCTCTCACAATCCGGTCCATCACCAATGGACCAAACACATTGAGATCCACATGCACTACATTTAGGAGTTAAATCATGAGTAGGTCATTGATCTCAGGTACTATCTGACATTAGAGAAGATTGCAGACATCTTCACCAAACCCTTCATTAAGAGCAAGTTCCTTCATTTGTGAGTTTTTCTGGGGGTGTGGTTGGTGTCCACTTCAGGGGGGTTTTTAGTCCTCTTTTCTCTCTATTCAAGGGGGTGTTCTCTCTCTCTCTCTTTTTTTTCGTGGGGGGCTTCTCTTTGGGGGGAATTCTTTGTACATGGGTACCTCATCATTCTTGATTTGTTAGGACCCATCTTTTCACCCACCTAAGCTATGCTTAAGGGGGTGTTTTAGTGTAGGTTTTTATTTTCCTAGTGGGTTAGTTATTTTCCCTATTTCCTAGGTTTTCCCTACACTTTTATTAAGCTTGATTAGGTTAAATAAAGTGAGTTTAATTAGGTGAGTGGGTCATTTGAGGTGTCACCATCCGATGAGGGAGTTTCATTTGCTATGTTTAGACCGTTTGGTGGTCTCGCCCTATTGGTTAGTTTTTCCACCTTCACCCCTCTCCCTGGTCTATATAAACTCACTACCTAGATTGTATTTTGCATCCTTGTTGCATCTTGTATGAAAATTCTATCACTCTTGTGTAGCATCTTTGAGCTCTTAATGCAATTCTATCATCCTGTCATTTGCATATCTCTTGGATTCACTAGTTTGCATTGTTTATGCTTTTTCTAGTTTATTTAGCTTATGATTTCTCTTATAAAGTTCCTAGATTATCAATCTATTTCAGATTTCTAACAACAACCTCACAACTTCTTTGAAAAATAAATTAGTTATATCTACCACATCATTTATTTTCTTACATCGAATGAAATGTGCCATTTTAGAAAACTTGTCCACAACTACAAATATAGAATCATGACACCTTTGTGTTTTAGGCAATCCTAATATAAAATCTATATTGATATCTTCCCAAGCTTTCTTTCTAATTGGTAGGGGTTGATACAATCCAACATTCTAACTACATCCTTTTGCTACTTGGAAAATTCTATAGATTTGAACAAATTTCCTCACATCCTTATATATCTATAGCCAAAAATAGTTCTCACTCACAATTTCTACTATCTTATCATACCAAGATGGCATGATAATCCAACACTATGCTTCTCCTTGATCAAATTCTCTCTCATTGAGATTCTATAAATGCATAACTAATTACCCTTAAAAAGCATACCATTTTGAATCAAATAATCAAGTCATTTACTTCTATCCACAGTTACCAATTCTCTACATGCCCTCCATGCTTCCACAAAATCTGGTCAACTTTATACAAGTGTTTCAACTCATTAAATCCAACTACTTCTATTCTCATTTCTATTAGCAATCTTTTCCTCCTACTCAATGCATCAATAACCTTGTTTGATTTCCCACTCCTATGCCTCAAGACAATGGTGTAGCTCTACATATAAGCTCAGCCCATCTCATGTGTCTTTGATTGAACTTGCCTTGACTATTTAGATATTGTAATTCTTAGTGATTTGTATACAATACAAACCCTTTTGGCAATAAATAATGCCTCCACTTCTTCAATGCTTGAATTATGAAATAAAATTCTTGATCATAGACTAAATCACATTCTTACATCATTCAAAATTTCACTATAGTATGTTACTGGTCTTCTTGCTTGGATCAACACTACTATCACACTTCCACTTGCATCCCAATCAACTTGAAATACTTTGTTAAAATATGGTAATGCTAGCATCGATTATTTTTTCACCTTCTGATTTAGCAACTCAAAACTTGTATTGGATCCTAAGGCCCACTTGAATGCTTTCTCATCTCCTCTCATCGTCTCAATTAATGGTGTAAAAATACATGCCTCTTAATACCAAAAAGATGAAAGATTCAAAATAAGAAAGTTTATTATGGGTTTAAATGCTTAAATTGGGGGAGAAGTGGATGTCCATGGACCCACAACCATGGACCAAGTTTTTGGGAAATCTATAAATTAAGAACAAAAACTTAAGTCTATCTTGGCATATTGGGAGAAATCTCGTAAGAAGTTCAACTGGAACCATTCTTCAACATCTTTCAAAAAGAAAAATAGAAACTAGGAGACTAAATGAAAGAACCATGGTAAAGGTTTCAAGAATAACAAAAATGAACCCAAGGATGGGAATAAGGATAACAATTCTAAAAGGAATGGTGATATTTCTAACCATTCTACAAGAAAGAAAGGATCCTCGGAGGATGTTTCACATGTGGAGGTGACCACTATGCCAACCAGTGTCCTAAGAAGAACCAAGGGAACCCGTATCGTGGCAACCCTTTTCCATCCCAATAAATTGCTTTCCAATAGAGGATTCATGCTACCCTAGATAATTTCCAGGTAGAATATATCAGATCACCCTTATTGGTACTACAGGTAATTTATTTAGAATTCTAGTTTCCATTCTTATAGACATAGGTGCAACTAAAAATTTCATTACTCTTAGTATACTTAGTAAAATTCCTAAATAAGCTAGTTTCATGGCTAAGCCATGGTCAGTGGAATATGCAAACAAGACAAGAGCTCAAGTAGATCAATGTTTGTTTGAGGCCAGATTGAACCTACCAACCCCAAGGAACTTATGATGTTATCCTAGGGATGAACTGGTTGTGGTAGGATAGAGAAAAAGTGGACTAGACAGTAGAATGTTTAGATGATGTTGGAAACACAGTCTTAATCCAAGGAATCCAACATGAAATGAAAATTAGACAAATTTCTTCCATGCAACTAAAAATGGTTGTATGGATCAACACTACTATAGCACCTCCACTTGCATCCCAATCAACTTGAAATACTTTGTTAAAATCCGGTAATGCTAGCATTGATTATTTTTTCACCTTCTTATTTAACAACTCAAAAATTCTATTGGCTCCTGAGGTCCACTTGAATTCTTTCTCATCCCCTCTCATTGTCTCAATTAACAGTGTAAAAATACCACTAATTACATATTCTTTTCATATTTTTTAATGGATTTTTATACTTTGCTCACTTAGAATATATTACTTGCATGCACCACAATATAATTTTTTACTTCAATATCCTTATATTAGGTTATATTCTATTTGTTGCATCAAAATATATTTGATAGAAAATTATTGAAATTATACAAAAAATGAAGGAAAAAGTCTTTTATTCATGTTATAATAAACCCATGGACATCTTTCTTGTCTAATTATTTCTTCGTGAAAATTGCATATGGGATTATAAGGGTGGATATGAGGAGTTTCTGAGCCTCACAAATGCTACTATGCAGTATTCTTGGGGGCATTTGCTCACTCACAAGCCCTCCCTTTGCTGCAATATTTGTTTTAAGTGTTTTTTTTCTAGGTTTTCGATGGTTTGGTCCTAGTTTGGGTTGCTATTGATGGGCTACTTATAGCTAGGGTCTATTGAGTTGTATGAAAATTGTGAGCGGTCCTTTTTAGCCATGGCTACATTTTTTTTTGGTGGGGGGGGGGGGGGGGGCGCGTAGAGCATTTGATCCCACAATCTCTCATCATGAAAATGCCATTAGTTTTTGATGTAAGACACATGATTTAAAATCAAAACTAAAGTCTAAAAAACATCCATGGCCTAATGAATTCCTATAGAAGAATGAGGATCATCTAATTCAACCCAGATCTAATTGCTAATGATTTGCTATACTTGTCATAATGTGCATTAATCTACAAGTTTATGGATATTAGAATATCATTGCCCTTCTTGGAGAGCTAGGCCTGTCAAACATGGCAGCCTGAGGGGACATGGACATTATTCTGGCTACAAATGGGTAGTTTTTATGGTCTACTCTAGAATGGTTGATTGCAACATGGCCTTTGAAGGAGGCCCTAATTTCTACAATCAAGTGGATTTATTCATCAAACCCTAACATGTGGATTTTGACCTTGTGGAAGAGGTTGCTTCACAAATTCCTATATAGATTCATCTCTTTCAATTGCCTATGGAGTTCAAGAGACCAAATATTCTTCAATCCATTGTTGTGGTCCTTAGGAAGACCATGGGTTCCTCACATCTCATTCTAAAAAGGAAGGTAACTGCTTATGCCCATATTTGTGTTGAAATTGATTTGATTAAGCCTCTCCTTTGTTATCTCTAGATTAGATTGGGAAATAAGTCCTAGAGATCCAACAAATAAATTATGAAGCCCTTCCCTTTCACTGTTGAGTCTCTCATGCTTATAGGCACCTACAAAGAGATTTCCCTCAAAAAGTTTCAACTCCCTCTCATCTGCTTTCAGAAAATTCTACAATAAAAATTAAAGTAAAAGGGAAATCCCTAATCCATGCACATGGTTTGGACCCAGATGGATTCGTGCATGAGAAAACCTATAACAAAGGAAAACAACAAAATTGATAGAAAGGAAACTTATCAAGAGGGAATTTTAATAATAGATTTGAGGTCCTAGAGAATTTTGAGGAACCAAATGTTTGTGAAAAATCATATTTCACTTTTACATAAGTTAATTAGGGAGATTCTTTTTAGGATAATGTTTCCTTTCTCACACTGGAGAGAATTATGGTGAGTGACCTAAGATTTCCTTTCCCACTTTGCCCCTATTTGGCAAGTGGTTATCTTTTAGGAAGGTTAGTTGTCTTTCTTTTTAGTGCTTGAGACATTTATGGCATGTATCATCATCTGCCATTTTTGTCTCTCTCCCACTTTAGCAAGTGGTTGCCTATTTATGTAACTCCAGTATTGTAAATGTGAAGCACACATATTTGAATGCATTTGTCTTGTGCATTATCCTATTGCAACTCTCTCTTGTAGAAGTTTTCCTGTAGATGATCCTGGCTCCTGTGAGTCCTTGTGTGACTCTAACATGATATCAAAACTCTAGATCTGTCAGTTTCTTCTCTAATCAGAGAAGGTTTTAGCCATCAACATTTCATCTATTTATCCTAGAGCAAAATAGACCTCACGGTTGCGCTCATAAGGTGTCAAAACCCCTATTTTCATATAAGGCACTCTATATTTTGCTAAAAAAAAAAGTTTTGGGCATTTTTTTGGGTTTTGGTTTTTTATGTGCAGAAAAAAATTTGTACGGCTGCCTCGATTTCTGTGCCAGATTTTCTGTATAGCCACCTTTATTTTTGTGCCAATTTTTTTGTACAGTCACCTCGATTTTTGTGCCAATTTTTTGAGCTTATTTTGATTTTTGAGTTACCTCAATTTACGTGCCAATTTTTTTTCAAATTTGCCTCGATTTCTGTGCCACTTGATTTATGTCTACCTTGATTTCTATGCCACTTGATTTATGTCTACCTCGATTTCTGTGTCATGTTCATGTGCAGGCCTAAGAAGACAGTTTTCTTCCAGAGGCCATAACTTGAGCATACGGACTCAAAAATTGGCAAACGAAAAAGCATTGGAAAGCTAGTTCTAAGCACTATCCAGTAATACTGGTCTTTTTCCTAGATTTTCTATTGGAAACCTGTTTTTGCTGTTTGAAGTTAAGGCATCATTTCTGGCTTTCGAGCTCCGTTCTTACGCTCAATATCTCTATTTTTCAAAAACGAATAGGCGTTGGAAAGGTATCAAAGAGATCTACGCAGCCACCTATGTAATTTTTCAGATTCAGCCCTAGGTATCTTTTATTCAGTTTGCCAATTTTATGGCTTCTATTGGATATCCCAGACATGCTACCTCCTGGAAAGGTTCTATTTTCTTTGATAAACTTCTATTATCGGCATGAATATATTTACATGTTTTGATCTCTATCATTTTGAGGAGGTATCATGGGTTTTGCCACTCATCCTTCTATGGTCAATCTGACTAAGGACAATTATGAGTCATGTCAAAGAGGCATCCTGACACATCTCAGGTGGTTGCATCTTTTGCCTCATCTTTATGGGCTCATACCTTAACTAGAGACACCTATGAAGAAATCCGTTTGGGGTAACAATCGAGATCATGTTGTAGGTTTAATTTGTACCATTGTTGATTATGATATTGCGTGTTTGGGAGCTGTATGGAGACCCTTATGTCTCACCATTTCCAAATGATCCTACAACAGATTGCCTCATTGTAGTTGATGATGTAGATAATATACCTTATGATGATGATACTTTAGAGGAGCTTGAGTATATGGCATGTCTTGAATGGTCAGAGACAGAGACCTCTCTTGCTCCCTCTTCTCCTCCTATTAAGATCACATCTTCTTCATCACCTGTTGCTACTTCAGAATTCAGTGTTGCATCATCATTGGCTTCTAGTAATTTTGTGTAGTAGGTCAATATTAGTCTTTCAAATCCACCTCATTGGGACTTTTATCTTGCAAACATATCATCTATGTTTGTGGAGTCTCAAATTGCTGATTTGGCAGACACATTTGAGGGTTTATCTCTCTTGTTTGATGCTATCTCAGTTGGCTTTGCATCACCACCTTCATCTTCTGTGTTTTTAGATGCAGTTCAGATCATATTCTCTCCTGGTTCTCTAATTGGGCAGACAATTTTTGTTTTGGAGAAGACATATTTTCCCAGTATGAGGTCACTTGAGTTGCATTCAGAGGCACACATTTCGATATGGGTTCCCTCTTCATCCAAGATGTGGGAATGACTTCTACATTCTGTTGGTGCTTAAATATGTATATGCAAGCACCTTCCCAAAAAATCCAAAAGTTCTAAGTCCTTGGGCCTCCTCAGCATTTTTCAACTTCAACATCATTTTTTCTTCTGAGGAGGTCATCATCATCATATTTCTGGTTATCACCCTAATGTTGCTTGTGAGGGTCATCATATTTTCTACCTGCATGATCTTTTGCCGGGGTGATATTTTAACATCAGGTGATCTTAGTTAAGGTCATCCTGATGATGTTGCTGCAAGGTTCCATATGACCTGGCTTTCTGAAGGGGGTCATCATATTTGAACATCGGGTGATCTTGGTTAAGATCACCCCGATGTTATTTTATCACTTCATGTTCGCTAGATCACCCTGATGCTGCTGACGTCATTCTTATGTCAGGGTGATATCCACTTGTCTAATCAGCTTCATCATATTCCAAGGAAGGGGGTGATATTTTCAAGTATCAGTCATATTCATACATCACCCCGATCTTACAATGGAGCTACAGTGCACCTTGATATTTTGTGGGGGGGTGATATTTCTAAATATCTGATGATCTTCTAACTATCACCTTTTCTCAATATGCTGGTGACATCATCAGGATCTGGGGGGATCATATTTCTAACATCAGTCATCTTACAAAGATCCCCTCATATTGAAATATGACGATGACGTCATCTGGATATGAGGAGGTGCGCAATATGTAGAATGTGATGGTGACATCATCAGGATGTTCATTGGTGTGATGTGTGGCATTGGCATGCCCGAAGGAGGTCACTCCGATGGTTGGGGTCTGGCCGATGAGGTGTTTCTAAGGTGTCCATCAGCGTGACAAGGCATATCGGTGAAGGAATTTCTGAGTACGCTGATGGTTTGGGTCTGGTCGAAGACCAAGCAAAGGGTGTTGGCATCGGCATGATCGATGTGTTCGGTAAAAGTATTTTCTGTTGCTCCGACGGCACGCGTCACACCGATGGAGTCTTGGTGTTGGCAAGAGTTAGGGCGATGGGTTGCTAGCGGATGGCTCATTGGTTGCACAAGGTAAAATGCGCGACAATATGTTTGCATGCAGTGTGGTGTATAAAGTGCTAAAAGGGTCTCTGCGGGGTGCATGTGGGATAAATGGTTCCCACATGATTTGAAATATCAGGATGATATATCTTGGCGGGAAAGTTTCAAGAGCACATAGTTAACTATTTTTCCCAAGGCTGTGAGTAGGTGGACATTAATGGTGGATGTTACAGAGGTATGGGCGATGGCGTGGATGGATCAACCACCTATTTGAAGATGTAGATCCCCAAAACAGCAGTGCAGGGCTCGAGGCCACTTCCTGTCTCCTCCTCCCCCTGCTGCATTAAATGTTTGAGCGTCAATCTGATGATGCATCATATCTGGCAGATATTTTGATGTGCCATGGTACTGAAAGGTTGAGTGCACCCTCTTGCTATAAAAGGCAAACTGTGCTACTCATTCAGGGTTGGTTGTTGAAGACCTGGGCATTTTTTGTGTAAATAACGAAAAATAGGGCATCTCTTGGCTGTTTTATCTCATTTTGGAGTTTATGAGTTGCATGATGAATGTATTTTGCACATATGTTTAGTTTCATTGTTGTTTTCTATGAAAAATGTTGTAACGCATGTATTTACCTGTCTGTCTCCTTTGCTGCATATCATTCTTCTTCTGAATCTGGTTGCTAAGGGTTTCATAGATTCCAGGGTATAGATTTCTATGTTGCATGCTTGATCTGTAACTTCCATTCAAGGAGTGGATTAAACTATTTTAGGTCAATGTATGGAGAAGAATGTATGTCAGTTGGGATGTCTGTAAGTATAGGCAACTAAATACCCATTCTTGGGTGATGTTTGTAAGGCAAGCATCAGCTTCAACCCCATGAAACTTGAATGCCAGTTGCAAACCATCTCTTGTATACATTAGTTGACTCCTTGCCCTGAGATAGGCATCGATCTGCTTCTGGGTTAGTAGTTATGATTCACATCCCCCTTATCTTGCATCCAAACATCACTTCCAACCTTTCCATAATTTCAACCCATTAGTTGCAGGAGTAGGATTAGGACCCCTGCATACTCTCATACCCAACCAGACACATATGTCCAAGAATGTTGCCAACCTTGTGATCTATCATGCAGATCTTGGTCCATACATGAGAGTATTCTGCCTGTTGTTGTCAAGTTAGATCTTTCTATCATTGATCTAGTCAAGGTTACATCTTTAGCTATAGGGATACCCCCCTTGGTGTGCTAGAACCAGAAGTGAAGGGGAGGAGCTCACGCAACCTCCTGTATTAGTTGGCAGAATCTGCATGTGCATAAGAACTGGCAAACCCTGTTGTTGATTCAGAAGAAAAAACCAACACATTCACTAGTGGATTTGTTTCTTCCAAAAGGGAGAAATGTTGTTTGCAGGCAGTGGATTGGATTCTGTCTTCAAGATCTCTTCATTGGTTCTAGAGCTTCTTCTTGGAGGGTATTCATATTCTCTATTCACTCTCTTTTATGGGGGGGCACTCATTATTTTACTCTTGTGATGGATTCATTCCATGGGGGTCTTAGTGTCCTTCCATCACATGTTCTTGTACTTTCTTTTTGTTTTTTCTCTCTTTTGGAGAGGAGTTTTCTCCCACTGAATTTTTCTCCTTTTCTCCACCTTATGAGAGATTCTTGTTGTTCATGGGTACCTAACATGGCTTTGTTGCTGGGACCCATCTTTCTTTCTTTCTTTTGAGCTTGTGTAATCTCCCTAAGTTGCGCTTATGGTGGGGTGTTGGTGAAAAATCATATTTCACTTTTACATAAGTTAATTAGGGAGATTCTTTTTAGGATAATGTTTCCTTTCTCATACTAGAGAGATTTATGGTGAGTGACCTAAGCTTTCCTTTCCCACTTTGTCCCTATTTGGCAAGTGGTTATCTTTTAGGAAGGTTAGTTGTCTTTCTTTTTAGTGCTTGAGACATTTATGGTATGTATCATCATCTACCATTTTTGTGTCTCTACCACTTTAGCAAGTGGTTGCCTATTTATGTAACTCCAGTATTATAAATGTGAAGCACACATATTCAAATGCATTTGGCTTGTGCATTATCCTCTTGCAGCTCTCTCTTGTAGAAGTTTTCCTGCAGATGATCTTGGCTCTTGTGAGTCCTTGTGTGACTCTAACACCAAAGCCTTCGTAGATTAAGAAGCCCTTAGTGATTCAAGAGCTAGATCTTGGAGCTCCTATTGTTCCTTCCTACTTAACAAAAGAACACATTGCTTTAGATTTGTACTTACCCCCAAATGTGAGTATCCCTACCTCTCCTTGTCATATGAAGGATTTTTCCATTCATCATGCAGTTGATAATGCAAATATCACTATGACCATTCTCTCCTTTCACTATAGATAATATATCAAAGACACCTCTAATTTTTCCATGCTAGAGGGATCTCTAGCCCACAACTCAAAAGATGAGTCTAAGAAGAAAGCTCCACTATCCTAGGCGTTCATCAAAATAATCTCAAAAATAACTCTCCAAAAATAATCTCCAAATCTAGAAGGAAATGAGATCAAGAAAATGTGAAAATGATTTGGGGAATCTTTTATGGAGTTTGGTGTCATTTGCACAATAGATACTCACTTCTCTACTCCCTATAAATGATTGTAATTTATTGAAATACTAGGGGATTGAGAAGCTCCCCCTATCAAAAATTTATTTGAGATCTTATCCAGGAGCATCATTCGAATATCATTTTCCTTCAAGAAAGGAAGCTATCAATAGAAGAAATGGACTCTTCATCCCATAAGCCTTGGGAAAGCAACCGTTAATGCCAATGTATTGGGGCTCAAGGATCCTCTAGTGGTTTGGCTTGTTTATGGGATCCATGTCATCTCACTCCTTCCCTCTTTGTTGTTGGTAGACATTCTATATCCCTGATTGACTCTTTCTTTGGATATGGTAAATCCACTCTTCTCATGATTGTTTATGCTCCTATGAATTTTCAAGGTAAGAACCTCCTTTGGACTTATATCAAGTTTTCTCGTTCTTTGTTTCCTATTGTTCCCTTAATCATGGCAAGAGATTTCTACACTATCCTTAGCCTTGATGAAAAGTTAGGAGGTTCTAATTGGTTAGACCCCCCTTCTTCCTTGTTAAGAGAAAACCTATCTTTTCTTTGTAATGATGCTAAAATCTTACTTACTAAAACTAGGAACTCAAAAGAAAATGCAATTCTAAATTTGGAAAGAAAAATAATTCAATACGCAAATATTCATAGTTGCATAAAGATAGCAAGTTCTAATAATGAAGTACAAATTTAATCAATCAATAAATTACATTTCCATATACTTTCACCAAAAAGGGTATTTCAAGACATTTGATTCCATGTTACAAGAGATTGTATCAATATTTCAGTTACTTCAATAAAAGTACAATTACAATTGGGCTTGAGCAAGCCATACAAAATTAATACAAGTATATCCATAAGAATCATATATATATATAAAGAATCCTCTGATCTCAACCGCCATGACCCCAATGGTCTTCCGCAAGTTGAGGTCAAGAATGTGGTCAAGGTGCTTTTTCCATCCAATCACGAAGTACTAGACTTCCCCGGTTTCCTTCCTAAGTTGAAGGAAGCACCGACCCTGCAAGAGGAGCCTAGCAACCTGGAACGGTAAAGGCAGGAGGGAGCTCTCGATGCATGCCTAGTGCCTGTATGCATTCCTAAACTATACTAGAAATGACATAACTCTCACAATAGGATGTGGCAGAGACATATATATAATTCTAGGCTTTTCAAATCCATCTTTTTCAATGGTCTATCAGCTTGGCCAAGCTTAACAAAACAAAATGGTAATCTAGAAAAAGTAGATTACCATCTCTGGAGCCCACATTTGGCATCCTATCCCAAGAGTAAAGTAACTTTCCAAATACAAACATACCATTTACTTAGGAAGAAGAAACCATCTCCAGAAGTTAAAGTAATGTTTTGTCTATTGGTTATGTTGCCTAAGTTTCAAAATCTGCTAGTTTATAAAGATCTTTCGGAAAGAAAAAAAATAGATTTCACTAATTTGGGAAACAATTACTATTTGAAAAAGAGTTGAACCTATTAATTACTTTAGTACTTATCCTAGTGGTTTTGGCAGGACAAAATGATCTCCATTAATCATATTTATACAGAAATAAATGTAGAAAATAATTTTAACTAGTTATATATATTGTTTGCCCAAATTAAAAGAATACTAAATTTGTTATATTCAGAAAAATAACATACTACAATATATTTTATGGCAATATATAAACAGTATTAAATAAAAGTATTTCTGATCACATAAACTAAATATATATATAATAATTTAATTCCATGTATATTAATAACTATATATATATATATATATATATATCAAAGAGATCGAGAATATATATACATCCGGCAGACTTTAAGCACAACGTAAGTTAAACTTCAGCAAAATGCCTTTAAATAAATATCAGATGCTATAAATTTTAATGGTGATTGAAATTCACGTCAAAAACTTACACAGGAATCTAAATGAAAAATAAAATAAAATAACACATATCTTGGTTTGTTTATTTAAAATTTTATTCATACTTCCAATAAACTTTAAATGCTGCATCCAATGGTTATTCCATTTTCACAGAGATTTTTAGTATATGATTCATATATTACCCCATATATATATATATATATATATATATATATATATATATATATATATATATATATATATATATATATACCATTTATATATATAATTTATAATTTATTAATATAATAATCTAATTTATAATACAGTCACCATTATATATATATCTGAGAAATATGCATTTAGGGTAATTTCATAATTATATGGCAAAATACCAAAATATATAGCAGCAATTTTAAGAGGTAAATACATATATAATTTTAAAATACCAATTAATAAATGCAATGGATTTAATATTTCCCATAAATAATCAAATATTGGCAAAATGGATGTGCATAGAACCTGGTAATGCTTCCGGTTGTTGATCTTTTTTTTTTCTTGTTCTTCTTTCCTCTATAATTCCTACTCTTCTTTGTTCTCTCTTTTTACACTAATTTTCCCTTTGGCTTCCAAATTCCTGTGCCTATTTTTAATAAGAGTTAAATCTTTATTTAAATTACTTTATTTCTTCTTTTCCCAAATACTTTCCATTTTCACTTTCTAATTTTTGTAAGGATTTTATCTTTTTCTATTTTGAATCTTTTTAGATTTCTATCTTTTTTTATTTTCTTTTTCTAAGTTCTTAGTTTCTAATTCTAGCATAAAGCAGATTTTTCTAATTTTAAAACTACTTTGACATTATTTCTTGGCAATAAAAGAAAATAATAATTTTAATTCCAAAAAGACATAAGCCTAATATCTAATATGATTTTAATAATAAATTTGACACCTAACTTATTTCTAAAATAATAATAATAATTATTATTATTATTATTTTCCCACATACAATTTAAATAAAATTATAAATATATGTCTATATAATTATATAATTTAAGTTACTTTAAAACTCACATATTATTTAAAATAAAATATATAATTATATATCTATAAAAATATAATTTAATTTTACTTTATAATATTTTTAGTATAAATAAAATAATAACTAGAAAATATAAAGAATCTTTTTTAATTAAATACTAAGAAAAAAACAATATTTTGTTAATGCAATACTAAATGCATCTATATGACATCTACATGTGTGTGTGTATTTGAGAGTATCCCCTCCATCCTAACCCTGCCAGGGAGCTAACCACCTCGACCTTGACCACACCCTTGTCTTCAACAACCTGCAACTCATGAAACTCAAATTTCCATTAATAGGTTAGTGACCAATAGCCGAAGCATAATAATTTATTTAATAAAATAATATTCACTTATTCCATCTTTCAAATTAAAATAAAATACCATCTATTTAATTCAAATCGGCATAAAATAAGTGTCTATCTATTTAATTCAAGTCCATTAACTAACATTTATTTAATCCACACATAATTATCCATAAATAGTTCTAAATATAGTAAGTTCATAATGTATCAGAATTTGAGATGTGACATCCTTCCCCACTTGGAAGAGACATCGTCTCGATGTCTTATTACAACACATCTACATAAAAAAATATCTTATACAACCAATATCAATAACATGACTAAGTCATAATTATACAAAAAGAAAAAGTTTATGCTAAAATTTCAAATATATTGAACATAAAACAATTGCATACCTTTTTCCAACTTGTTTTTACCTTAACGTTACAACTAGTCCACGTAACCAAGAGGTTGATTATTTCAAAAGTATCTGATACTTAAACAACAAGTCCTCGTGTCTAACAATCATCACTTGCACAAGTAGTTAGATCATTAGTAGGTAAAATTAAATAACCTTTTTGAAGCTATTTCATTAGTGCAAACAAGATTGCATCGAACCTTTATAGATAAGTCAAGCATGAAGAGATAATTATTATTTACAAATTCATCACACAAGATGTATTACTTGGATAAAGTACACAAAGTATGAGTGCAATTCCAAAATTAAGTAATAAAGGAAGATAAAAGTTCAAATCCTAGATTCATTCATATGCACAACCAATTAAGATAGGAGATCCACTTCTTAACATTCTAGTTCCAACCCACTATCATTTCTAAAGTTTTACATAGTTGTCCTATACAAAAGTATTTATTAAACCAGGTATCATATAATTATACCCTAGAAATGTCAACACTTAAGAAGATATATTAATCATAACTCAAGTTATGCAAAATTGCTACCTACTCAAGGTATTCTTCATTGATCTATACATCAAACACCACATCTTTTATTACATAAATGAAGTTATAATTATTCCAAATCTGATCACATGCATACAAGTCTACACACTCATTGTTCTAGGATCTCTATTCTTCTAGCATGGTTCTAGATGTTAGACATCATTGTTTCTTATCATTTCTACATACAAAGATTCAAACAAGTCATATCACAAGCTAAGACATTTGCATACCATCGATTTCTATCCAACATACTTACTCAAGAGGTATAACTATGTACTAAATTGCAAAAAGTCACCCATATAGAAAGAATACAATCTGTTCATTTTGTCAACATGCCTACTCGCATGAGACATCTAAACAATTACCACTATGATGATAAACAAGCATCCCATACTACTTGTTATCATCATTGGAAAATAAACAACACTAAACAAAAAGAAAAAGTTTCAATCATTAAGATTCAAGGAAATATCAACACTACATTTTAAAATGTGTTTCAACAATAAATTACAACAAGATCATCAACATGATCAGCAACATAAAAGATAAGAAGATCATCGAAGATCAACATTGAAGTGTGAAGATCTACAAGTCTTCAATACTAAATCATTGAAGATCATCACTCACAAAAGATCATCCATACTAGAATAAGAATTTTAACTTGATTACAACACTAAACCAAGAATATTGGAGGTTATGTAGGTCATCATGATCTTGATACTAATTCATAGATTAAGTAGCACTAAACAAGATGCTTGAAAACTAGTTCATTGAAAGTCAAAAGGATCATCATAATTTTCATCACTAAATCAAAAGGAATATTTCAATAGATGTATTTTATATCAACAAGACTCTTAAGTCAAAAGAGAATTAAATCTCAAAGGTAGACATTCAAACTTTTAAATCATGGAGAGCCAAATCTCAAAAGTAAGTGAAGCCACTTCATTTCAATTGATTGAAAATGGTCAAGCAAGGAAAGACTTCAACAATTTCTATCAACTCAACATAGAAGGTTGCCATAAATATAATCAGTTGAAAAGATTACAACACTAGCCTTCAGGGTTTGACATTGAGAATGGAAGTCAACACTTGGTTGGCAAAGTTTATTATTTGACCGACTTAGTCAACAAGGAGTTTTCAAAAATAAAACTAGATTCAACATTAAATCCTGAATGTAAAAGATTAGCATCTCATCAAAGGTTATCAAGTTTCGTCACCAACCAACTAATGTGGTTGACAAGAAAGAATTTACACATAATCAAACACAATCAAAACCGTCAAGAAAGGTTTGTCAAATTTTGAAATATTTAGTCAAAGAAACTCATCATCATTAAAGAAAGGTGATAAGAAGATCTTCAATAACATAGAGAAATAATTATGGTCATGAAAGATAAACAATCATAGATAAGTCAAATCATCATCACATAATATATGACTAAATTGCCAAAAAGATCCTTTCAAGTTTTCTTAAAGTAAAACTAAGTTTCATTTGTATAGAAGTACACTGCATATTATTAAGTGCCTAATTCATTTCAAATAATACATACTACAATTCTTCAAAATACTTTTCAATTCAAACAAGAAAATTTTCCACACATATCTATTTTATAAGCATTCCTTATTCCTAATGCATCACTTGCTTACTAAGTTATGAAGTAACATATTAGAACAAACATATAACATTACTCATTCATGAACACACAGTCACACAGTGCACATAGCATGAATAATTAGCAATCATGAATACACAAACCCTAGGTGCATAGCTCACACAAGGTAAGAATACATATGCATCATTCACGAAAAGTATATCACACATACTTGTAGTGCATCACTTGCACAAGGCATTACTTTCTATGAACATTACTCGTTCAAGTACAAGTATAATAATTATGATAAGTGCATCTCTCGCACAAAATATGAAATATGCATAACATGCATGATTATAGGGATCATCACTTGACCCATATAACGCAATGAATACAAAAGGTGCATCTCATACACAAATTATGAAGGCAATCATTACTCAAGTGCTCAAAAGAATCAATAACTTACTCTAGTGCATCACTCGCACAGAGACAACAATACTACGAATCGTCGACACTAATAACAATCAAGTACACAGGACTCACCACATCCATCATTCTTGCCTATAAGATAGATCGGAATAACTTCTCTCATGAATCATTAACGAAGATCCTTAGGACATCTTAACCATGCATTCTCCAAAGATCTCATGGATTCTACTAGATCCATACTCACATCCTGAAAGAATAAGATGTTTCTCAACATTCAACTTGCCCAAAGCCTAGTACTGATACAAACATTCTTACTTTTAAAACATCCATCTTAAGATTTCCTTCCTCCGAGAAGGCTCAACCAAAAAAATGTATCCAACATTGTCGACTTTATTTCACAGGTGATTTTCCTTCTTCCTCTTATCAACTTATCCAACCTTTACGTTATCAGAGAGATCTCTCTTCTCAATATTTTTCTATTAATTCACATCGTCACTCTTGTGTTATCACCATATCTTTCTCGAATCAGGTATAGCTATCCAACTTACCTCATCATTCACCCTTTTAATTCCAAAATGATTTCCAATCCATCATTTTTGCAGAGTCCTATGGCAAACACAACTAAAGCGATGAGGACTAAATTAGTAAATAACGTCTCTAGACATAGAACAATTGAACTACATCTAAGCTTCTACTTGGTTCCAACTGAACCATCTAAGAATCAACAAGATTCCATCTCATCAAAAGAATTTTTAACCCATAACTAGGGTCCTCAATACCCTCGATGCACCTATGACTTTAGGTCATCAACAAGTTCCCATTACTAAGCGTAGGAGACTCTAGGCCTGAGTGTTGAACCTGGGAGCTCCGATACCAAATGTAATGATGCTAAAATCTTACTTACTAAAACTAGGAACTCAAAAGAAAATGCAATTCTAAATTTGGAAAGAAAAATGATTCAATACGTAAATATTCATAGTTGCATAAAGATAGCAAGTTCCAATAATGAAGTACAAATTTAATCAATCAATAAATTACATTTCCATATACTTTCACCAAAAAGGGTGTTTCAAGACATTTGATTCCATGTTACAAGAGATTGTATCAATATTTCAGTTACTTCAATAAAAGTACAATTACAATTGGGCTTGAGCAAGCCATACAAAATTAATACAAGTATATCCATAAGAATCATATATATATAAAGAATCCTCTGATCTCAACCACCATGACCCCAATGGTCTTCCGCAAGTTGAGGTCAAGAATGTGGTCAAGGTGCTTTTTCCACCCAACCATGAAGTACTAGACTTCCCCAGTTTCCTTCCTAACTCGAAGGAAGCACCGACCCTGCAAGAGGAGCCTAGCAACCCAGAATGGTAAAGGCAGGAGGGAGCTCTCGATGCATGCCTAGTGCCTGTATGCATTCCTAAACTATACTAGAAATGACATAACTCTCGCAATAGGATGTGGCAGAGACATATATAATTCTAGGCTTTTCAAATCCATCTTTTTCAATGGTCTATCAGCTTGGCCAAGCTTAACAAAACAAAATGGTAATCTAGAAAAAGTAGATTACCGTCTCTGGAGCCCACATTCGGCATCTTGTCCCAGAAGTAAAGTAACTTTCCAAATACAAACATACCATTTACTTAGGAAGAATAAACCATCTCCAGAAGTTAAAGTAATGTTTTGTCTATTGGTTATGTTGCCTAAGTTTCAAAATCTGCTAGTTTATAAAGATCTTTCGGAAAGAAAAAAATAGATTTCGCTAATTTGGGAAACAATTACTGTTTGAAAAAGAGTTGAACCTATTAATTACTTTAGTACTTATCCTAGTGGTTTTGGCAGGACAAAATGATCTCCATTAATCATATTTATGCAGAAATAAATGTAGAAAATAATTTTAACTGGTTATATATATTGTTTGCCCAAATTAAAAGAATACTAAATTTGTTATATTCAAAAAAATAACATACTACAATATATTTTATGGCAATATATATATAAACAGTATTAAATAAAAAGTATTTCTGATCACATAAACTAAATATATATATAATAATTTAATTCCATGTATATTAATAAGCACAGCATAAGTTAAACTTCAGCAAAATGCCTTTAAATAAATAGCAGATGCTATAAATTTTAATGGTGATTGAAATTCACGTGAAAAACTTACACAGGAATCTAAATGAAAAATAAAATAAAATAACACATATCTTGGTTTGCTTATTTAAATTTTTATTCATACTTCCAATAAACTTTAAACGCTGCATCCAACGGTTATTCCATTTTCACAGAGATTTTTAATATATGATTCGTATATTACTATATATATATCGTTTATATATATAATTTATAATTTATTAATATAATAATCTAATTTATAATACAGTCACCATTAAATATATATCTGAGAAATATGCATTCAGGGTAATTTCATAATTATATGGCAAAATACCAAAATATACAGCAGTAATTTTAAGAGGTAAATACATATATAATTTTAAAATACCAATTAATAAATGCAATGGATTTAATATTTCCCATAAATAATCAAATATTGGCAAAATGGATGTGCATAGAACCTGGTAATGCTTTCTGTCGTTGATCTTTTTTTTTTTTTTTCTTGTTCTTCTTTCCTCTCTAATTCCTACTCTTCTTTGTTCTCTCTTTTTACACTAATTTTCCCTTTGGCTTCCAAATTCCTGTGCCTATTTTTAATAAGAGTTAAATCTTTATTTAAATTACTTTATTTCTTCTTTTCCCAAATACTTTCCATTTTCACTTTCTAATTTTTGTAAGGATTTTATCTTTTTCTATTTTGAATCTTTTTAGATTTCTATCTTTTTTTATTTTCTTTTTCTAAGTTCTTAGTTTCTAATTCTAGCATAAAGCAGATTTTTCTAATTTTAAAACTGCTTTGACATTACTTCTTGGAAATAAAAGAAAATAATAATTTTAATTCCAAAAAGACATAAGCTTAATATCTAATATGATTTTAATAATAAATTTGGCACCTAACTTATTTCTAAAATAATAATAATTATTATTATTATTATTATTATTTTCCCACATACAATTTAAATAAAATAAAATAAAATAAAATAACACATATCTTGGTTTGTTTATTTAAATTTTATTCATACTTCCAATAAACTTTAAACGCTGCATCCAACGGTTATTCCATTTCACTTTAAAACTCACATATTATTTAAAATAAAATATATAATTATATATATATAAAAATATAATATAATTTTACTTTATAATATTTTTAGTATAAATAAAATAATAACTAGAAAATATAAAGAATCTTTTTTAATTAAATACTAAGAAAAAAAATATTTTGTTAATGCAATACTAAATGCATCTATATGACATCTACATGTGTGTGTGTTTTCGAGAGTATCCCCTCCATCCTAACCCTGCTAGGGAGCTAACCACCTCAACCTTGACCACACCCTTGTCTTCGACAACCTGCAACTCATGAAACTCAAATTTCCATTAATAGGTTAGTGACCAATAGCTGAAGCATAACAATTTATTTAATAAAATAATATTCACTTTATCATTTCAATAATATTCACTTATTCCATCTTTCAAATTAAAATAAAATACCCTCTATTTAATTCAAATCAGCATAAAATAAGTGTCTATCTATTTAATTCAAGTCCATTAACTAACATTTATTTAATCCACACATAATTATCCATAAATAGTTCTAAATATAGTAAGTTCATAATGTATCAGAATTTGAGACGTGACATTCTTAATCTTGTTGATGTTAAACCTAGATCTAGTCCTTTTACTGGGAATAATAGAAGGTTCGAGCTAGATTCTATCTTAGAGTGCCTTGAAAGACTCTTTGTTTCTAATTGTTGGCTTGGTGATTCTTTGGTCTCTTCCTCAGATATTCTACATTGGAAAGGATTAAATAACTGGCCTTTCAAGTTCTCTTTGTTTTTCCCAAGTTAAAAAGACACCCTTCAACTTTCAACTGATGTGGCTAAAAAATCAGACAATTTATAAATTTACTGTCACTTGGTGGTTGGAAGGGAAGCCCCCTTTTAATATTGCTATGTACTCCTTCAAAAGAGTTTAGTTTTTGAAGTACAAGCTCAAACATTAGAATAGTTAAAAACTTTGTAAACATTTCTGAGAAAAAAATTAGGTGCAAGGGGAGTTGGATACCAAGCGGGTATGACTAAAGATCATCTTCTTAAGGAATCCTCTCTCTCTAAATAGTCAAATTAATGGCTCTTAAGGGAGGAGATTTTGTAGAAATAGAAATAGATAATTGATTAGTTGTGTAAGGAGGACATGAATACCTATTTTTTTACAACTCAGTCAAAGTAATGAGAAGTGGGAACATCGTATCTGTTGGAATAAGGTGTCATTAACCTTGTAAATTCCAATATTGTATTTATCCCATTTATTATTTGCTATTTTGTAATTACCCATAAGGGAATGAGGTAGTCGCATTGACAGTGGTTATTTTAGAGTTACCAGCAAGAGTTACGAAGTAATATTCACTGTTGGCAAATGTAAAAATCATGAGTAGATGAGGGTAGGCGTTCCCCTTGGAGAATTTGCTATTTTTAGCTTGTATGACAACTTGTCATAATGTGGTGTAAGTCGATTTATGGCAGCTACAAGTTGTCATAAGATTATATGCATGTATGACACATGCGACACCCATTATTAGTTATGGTTGCTATTATTAGACCTAGGTGCCCATATTGGGAAGATTCTTTGTTAGTGGTATCTATGACGGTTATGACACGTCATAAGATGCTTTTACATGCTATTCTTGGACCTGGTCGGCCAACCTTGCATGGGTAAGTTATTGCCACTTGGTGGTTGCATGTATGGCACCATTTAATGCTTGCATGTGGGGTTGTTGGAGGAGAGAGAAAGTGGACACCCAGATTGGAGGGACAACTCCTATATTAATATTTGCCATTGTATTTGTTGTTGCGTGTGAGATTTTAGGTACTCAGGTGCTATCGAAATGCTGTCAAATTGAAGACTGGTGGAGAGGGTTGGATAGTGATTGTATTGTACAAATCTTTATAGATTAATACAAGCTTGTGCCTCTTTCATGTTGGAGTTTTTTACCTAAAAGGGTTTTCTCCATGTAAACACTGTGTTGTGTTTAGTTTTCTATTTTGCATGTTTCTGGGTTTGCATATTTTCATTTACATGTTACAATCTCTATTGGTAATATACAGTTAAGATTGCAGAAATTACATTTGATTCAAATTTCCATTTGTGTAGTTGTGCCTTTCATTTCTAACAGTATTCAATGTCATCTCAACTCAAGGGAACCAATTATCATCTTTTCATAATATAAGTGGGGAAGAGGCTCAACATTTTTCCTCTCTTTTCCAAGAAAATGACCCTCTAGCAAGGGAGGATGAGAAGGTCATTCTGGATTGTATCCCTCCTCTTGTCTCTATGAATATGAACAACTCACTTATGGGTCTCATCTCTCTTGAGGAGCTTGAGCATGTGGTATTCTAGATGAAGAAAGGTAAGACTCCTGGCTCTAATGGTTTTCTTATCAAATTATTTTAAGAATTTTTGGATATCTTGAAGCTTGATCTTCTAAAGGTGGTTGAAGCATCTTAGGCCAAAAGCAAATGCTCAAATCTCTTAATACCACCTTCTTGGCCTTGATTCCTAAAAAATAGGGTGTTGAATCTTTCCATTTATTTTATCCTATCGCTCTCTACAATGTCACATACAAAATCATCACCAAACTCTTTACAGATCACCTGAAGTGAATTATGGCTTCTCTGATCTCTCCTGAGCAAGGGGGCTTTGTAAAGGGGTGTCAGATCATTGATGGTATTGTTATGGTTATTGAAGACATTCACTCTATGTCCTAATCTAAGGATAAAGTTATGTTTATCAAGATGGATATGTCCAAGGCTTATGACAGGGTTAGATAATCTTTTCTCAAGAAAACTCTTTTGGCCTTTGGATTCTACTCAGAATGGATTGAATGGGTGATGAGTTGTGTGGGTCCCCCTATTTCTCCTTCCTTTCTAGTTTTAATTAATGGTATTCCCTCCTCTATTTTTTCTACTTCTAGAGGATTGTGATAAGGGGATCCCTTATCCCCTTACCTATTCGTCCTCATGGCTAAAGGATTGGGAAGATTGCTTAAGAACAAAAACACTAATGGCATTCATGGATAGACCATTTCCAAAAAAATGGACCCCTAAAACCATCTTCGATTTGTTGATGACATAGTTTTGTTTGTTATTTCTAAGATTTAGGAAGTTATCAATCTCAAGAAAGCTCTAGATATTTATTTGGTTTCTTCTGTACAATAGATTAATAATGATAAGTCCAATAAATTCTTCTTTAATACCCCTTTAAGCATCCAACAATGAATTTCTCTTATTTTTCACTTCAAAATAGAGTGGCTTCCATTTGATTATCTTGGCATCCCCTTATCTATTGCTAATCCCAAGAGGGATTGATGGAAAAAGATCAACAACAGATTCATAATGAAGGTTGATCATTGGACTTTCCAATAAATTTCCTTTGTTGGCTACCTTCCTTTGCTAAAGTCTATTCTACAAGCCTTGCCCATCTACAAGTTCCTCATTTCATCTTCTCCCAAAAGTATCCTTATGATTTTGATCCTCTATCTAGGAAATTATTATGTTCTAGTAACCTAAACTCTAAACAATGGAGTCTCATTAGTTGGGATTAAATGTGCAGTCCTAAGTAGAATGGTGGTTTGGGTCTCAAGTAGACTATTCTTAATAGCCAAGCCCTAGCAATCAAACATTATTGGAGATTGTGTAAGATTCTAGATTAGTTGTGGAATAAAATACTAAATTTTAAATACTTAGGAGTGGGATGGTTGATTTTCAACTCTTGAGGATAGATTTGGTTGGAAGAGGATTGGTTGTTTGGAATACTATTAAGATGGGGGCTTCTCTAGTCAATAATGGTCACTTTTGGATTGTAAAAAATGGGCAGCATGCACTCTTCTAGAAATATGCTTGGGATCTTCACCCTCAACTCCTCTCTTCTTTCCTCTTCTCTAGCATTTGAGCCAAGTCCTTATGGTGGCATGTTAGTCTAAAGTTGTTGATTTTAAAAGTTCTCTTAAAGTGGAGAGTTCCTTGATATATCATTAGAAAGACTCTAGTAGTTGCCCTAATGGGGGTTCTCTCAAGGTGGCTCGGGAGCTTGGTCCCACTTTCATCCTTACAGATTTGGCTTGGACAAAATCATCAAATTTTCCAAGGTCATCAGTATCTTATCTTGCAAACTTGAAAAAAGGCTATGGATTTTGTTAAGGAGACTATAAATTGTGCTAAGTGTTCCGTGGATGAAGGACTATCTCCCTATTATCTTTGTATTTCAAAGAGCCTTGAGCTTCACCCTAATGGTGCATCCTCTTGCTTTTCCCACCTTGCCCTATCAGCTTCTAGAAAGGTTAATAGGTCTAGTAAATGGTCTTCTCCTTTAGGCTTCTTAAAAATTAATACCGGTGGTTCCTCTCATTGTAACCCATGTGTTTCTAGGCTTGGAGGGGTTGGTCGTGCTAAATATGGGTTTGTTCATTTTCCTTCTTTGCTACTTTGGGAATAAATACAAACAACCAAATGGAGGCATGTGATATTCTTTTATCCCTGGAAAGAGATTATGAGTTGGGATAAAAAAATTATTTGTGAAACAGACTCCTTAATCATGGTTTCTCTTCTAAATTGAGATAGGACTTATGAGTTCTCCTAGTAGATAGAGATTTAGTTGAATAGATTCTTTGGCTTTCTCCTCAGTTTGAAGCCATATTCTTTGTTCATATCCCTCACCAATGGAACTCAGTTGTGGATTTTCTTACTAGGTGGGGCTATTGATGAAAATTGCAATTGGAATGTCTGTGAGTGGGGATCCCTTCCTCCAAAAAAAGCCTTGCAACTTCTCCATCTTATTCATAATGACCAATTCTTATATTCACCCCTCTTCTCTATTGTGGATCAAGTTTGGTAACTTCCAATCTCCTTTGATACAAGAGCATCTTGGGTGAACAAGCAATCTTGCATCGCCAAAACCATTTTATTTTCATTTTTCTATTTTAGTTGACTTCTCTTGACAATGGATATGACATTCAATGAGAAAATATTAAAAGTATCTATGCATGTTGTTCTTTCTCACATTGACTAAAGATCTCTTGTTTACTGTATGACATATGTCTTGGACTGTTCAACAATGTATGAAGTGGGTAGCATGAGGAATTAGGAGAAGACAATGCAGAAGTTTTGATACTTCTTTTAGCTTTTGATTGTTCCACATAACTTTGTTAGTGGCCTAAAATAGTACATTGACATGGAGGATAAATTTGCAAGAGCATATACTTGGCTGACTGCTTCTCAAGCCTACGATGTGCTCATTGTTTTGATGAATATTCAAACAGAACTCATGCTTACCAAGATATCAGGGAAAAATGCATCAAGCACAGTAAATGCTAGCTCTCTCTTGGATGCCTCAAGCATAGAAAATATAGGCCTTTACCATGGTGTGGACAAAGGAGTACTATGTCACCTCATTGCCTATAATGTCCCCTTTTAGGTTATCCTTGATCTCTTAACCTGCAAACAAGAATAACTACTAGAAGAAGACATTAGCACTATTAAAGATCAATTTAGTAATGAAATTAATACATCATAATCATAATCAATAAAAATGAGCAAGAATATAACATTATTAGAGAGAGCATATATTCAATTGTATTTCTTCATACTTTAATATATTTATACTTGATATGTCTTTTGCCTCATGATATACTTTGGGAATGGTGATTGTCGTGCCCAGTTGTTAATCTAACCTAATCGTCAACCCTAGTGGAGGAGGGGAATATATTCATTAAGGCACTGGATAACAATGCTCCACTAACATAGGCCTAAGGGTTTCATTGCATACTCAACAATACTTCACCACTTGGCTCAAGGGTTTCATTGCACACCCGACAATACTTCACCACTTGAGAGTCAACCACCGTGTACACCTTTAATAACAAACTAATCTCCATTGCCATAGGCCCAAGGGCTTCATTGCACACCTAACAATACTTCACCACTTGGCTCAAGGGCTTCATTGCATGCCTGACAATACTTCACCACTTGATAGTCACCTACCATGTAAGAATCAATTATTAATAAATTTGCCCTTCCTTAACTACTCAATCATCCTCATAGGGCAATAGATAAGATTAATGATACAGAAAGACATGCAACATCCCTCGTATATCATGGGCAAGACTAAGTATCATTATATAAGCATAGATATATATGTTAGAAATATCATACTGATTCATAGATTTGCTCTCCTTAGGGATGTACAAGTGATCTTGTGGATCACTAAGATGATGATTGCCAAGTGATTCCTTACAAGGCTGCTATTAAATCAGATTTCCTTATGCAAGGATGTTCCTTATAGGAACTATTGTAATTGAGAGTATTTCTACCACTTATGGATAGATATTCATATGGCAATTTGCCTATATGTATTAAATCTGATATGTATATTAATTCTGCCTTGTTGTAATGGCTAATATACCATTTGAATGCTAAGTGTTGTGAATAAATGTTCTTTGATGCTTAAGGGAATAGATATGATTGAATGATGTTGCATTCCTTATGCTTTTATATACTATCTAATGGAGATGTCTCTATGGATAAAGGTGATTGCTCCTAATGGACACATCTTTTGATTTGATTCATACCTCTTCACAATATAATTGCTACCTTGCAAAACTAATCATTATTCCTTACTTGACAACTGCCCCATATATTAATCGTTGCTTTGCCTTATGGGTATCATAGCATTCCTTGGTTTTTTCTATTAATTACTACCCTTTAAAACTTCTAATCGCTTGCTTTATTTGATCGCTCCTTTATCACTTATAAGTATTTGTCTTTATTTAAATCTTAGTCTGATTTACTTCTTATTCTTAATATTCGTTGCTCCTTAATACATCACAACTCTTCTATAGGCAATGCTTATTATATATGTTTATAATATGCAGTATTCATATTATTATATAATGATAGTATTTCATTTAGTATTTATTTTTATATTTATGTTTATAATATATTTATTATTATATTATATATTATATTATATTATTTTATATTTATATTTATATAATATATAATATATTTGTATTTATATTTATTATTTATAAATACAATAAATATATTAATAATACTATATATGTTTATTAAATACTATTATATGCATGATTATCATCAAAAGTGACTTCTCCGTCTTATCATGATGTTTAAATCTTTAATTTAAACAATGCCTTAATATCAGGACATGGCATTACCGCTAAAGAAAATGCAGGAGATAGCTACAACTCTTTCATAATCATTGGGAATGATTGGTAATACCAAGAGGGACATGGATCATTTGGAGATTGCACATTGGAGTCCATGAGTGACTGGGAGAAGCAGATTTGTATGAGCAATACATCTTATGAGTATGGGGAGCTATGTTGATGGATGCCACTAATGAGATTGTAAAATGCCATGATAGAAGATTTTCTTATGCTATTAGAAGTTTTATTTTGGGAGAATCCTGTAGACATAAAAAATTGACCTAAGTTATCCTTCATCCAAAGATTTAATTAATTTTAATTAATTAAGTAAATCTTACCTTTTATACCATATTTCGTAAATAATAAATTCAATTTATTTATTATTTATCCATAAACCAAAACACCTCCCGAAAAATAACAAATTAAATAAACTTAATTTATTATTTTGTCCAAACTTTAACCTAAATCTATTTCACAAAAATAATACAAACCCGTTACCATAACCCTAACCACCTTTTTACCTACCTTTTTCTCATTCAACCGATCAAACCACTTTTGAAACCGTCCCCAAAAACTTTATAAAAATCAAACTCATCCATCATTTATCCCCCCGGCAACATTTACATTGGAGTTATGCTAATATTCTGAGCAACCACATTTCAATATTTCGGTAACATCTATATTTGTGTGGTTTTAATAGTTTTTATCATTAATCTTGATGTTGCATTTGATATTAGATTTTAGGGTTTTAATTACCAAATCTTTTATTAAAATCTATATTGGCTGCATACAATGGTGAACCCGACGTGAACCTCCTTCTTAATCAGTTGTTTGCAAGCATTTTGGTTGAGTGTGTGTAGGTTACTCCCGGCCTCAAATCCAATTGCATCGTTGATCCCAGAACTGCTTACAGGCAAACAAAAACATATCATATCATGGGTTTTTAAAAAGTTGAAAATTTTTGAAAATTTTTTAGTTTGTGAAACTTTTGACCTTTGTGCGATTGTACCGTTATATTATATAGCAATATCTCATGTTTTGTTCCCATTCGTGTTGCGTTTGGTGAAATCTTTAGACTTATATGTTTTAAATTTGTCTTCTGTAGAATCCTTTAGACATTGCATAAGTTTTCATTTCTTGTATTGTACAGTTTTTGCAGCATTATTCACTGGTTTTTCTGAGTCATATCTCCTAGTTACTGGGGTTATTAACTATTTGGAAGATAAATCATGATTTCTTTTAATGGGCTATCATTTAGTGTTTGGTTTAAATATTTAAGTTTTAAATTCTTTTTGTGAACTCCTAGAGGTATAATCATTCGATTTTAAAAGTGGTATTTGTAAGTTTTATCAAAACAAGATGCCGTTACAATTTTTATTAATAATAGTAAGTTCCAAGAGGTGATATTCAATCTCAAGCATTCACCATCGCCCTTCATTCTTATTGTTGTTGATTTGTTAACAGTGATTTATTCTAATTTGATGTTTACAGGGATATTTTTAAATATTATTTGTGCCAAAAAAATAAAAAAAAACACTTTAGGAGCCCCCTTGCATAGTCAATCTTAATCGGCCACTTCAACATATTTGAACTATTATACAATACAAGACTCGGCAACCTTTTGTATCACTATCTCATTTCTAACTACTGAATACAGTTTAAATGTTTTGCTATTTCATGCAGTGCTTGGCAGAGTGGGTCATTCGACATCATCATAAAAGCTTGGATTGCTCTTGAGCCTACACTCCATCAATTGAAATGGATGAGTTTTGTACTCAGATGGTATTTACACAAAATCAAAAGCATTGGTGAAGTTGCTGCGGTGCACTCGGGAGAATAGTGTCACATTGTAAACAAGAATTAATGCCAATTTTTACATTTTTGTCGCCGTCAGAAAGCTGATTCAGAGAACTACATCGTGATACAATCCATTTTGTGAACTTCATATCTGATTTTCTGGTATAATTCTCTGAACTTCAATCATTATCAAAAACATCAAACATTTTCTTTTTGTTGTGCACTAACATTTTTTGTGTAGGTTTTTTGCAGGATTGTTTTGTCTTGGTCTAACATTTTCTTGCAGCTACATGCTTGTCAAAGATAAATTTTCAAACTACTGATTAGTTTTTTTTGCAGGTTCGATTGTCAAAGAATCTAATCTTGAAACAACGTGTCTTCTTTTTATAGATTAGATCACATCATAAGCAAGGGTTAAAATTAACAAGTGTTTGCGATGTCTTGTGGCTTGCAATTTTGTCATTGAATGCGTATTCTCTTCTCTTGCACCATTCGGTGATCTTGAGAATCAAAAGCATTTCTTTTACATTTTGTATAACCACCCACACATTTGGATTTGGAATTAAAATGAACCCCATGCAAGTGTGAGGCAAAGGCATTGTGTATGCTCTCTCCTTGCATTTCATGCGATCTGGGAGATCAAAAACAACGTGTTTCCTTGCTTTTGTTATCCTTAGAGTGGGCCTGCTCTTGAGACACATCCGCAAGGAGAACTCATTTGCGACCCCAAGCAGTACTTTCATCCGGTCTGCTATATAAATTGAGGATAAGGCGAAAGCCAAGTCTAACCGGTATTAGTGCTTACCATACAGTGCTAGCTCGAAAGGAGGTGTACCTTGTGTATATTAAAACTCCTAGTAGGGTTAGTCAAAGCGTTTAGTGGCTTGCTGGACACTCGTAAGGTGCCGGTCCCCCAGATATTCAATAGAACCCCTTTGTGTAGTGGCCAAAAACCCTCTACTTGTTGATACAGGAGGAAACTCTGATAGCCGTCCCATATTTTTGCGGCTTATGGCAGAGATAGCAAGGTACCTTAGGATCTGCGCATCCTAGGACCTGGAACTTGGTGTGCCTGAGAAGTGAGTGCACTGTAAGGAGGAGCCTATGCCCCAAGTTCCTGGAGCTATACACCATAAGTAGGCGCGGCTGGGTAAAACCAAGTGGGAACTCAACAAGTATTGTCCTTTCCTAGCCTAGGATCGTGCATGTTTACAAGTGTTTGCAAAACATCAAGGTGTCATAGAAAATAACCAATCAAATTGTTGTGTGTCTTATATGATTGTTGTGTGTGCATACCTAATCATCATCACCATTATAACTTGTCTCCTACATCATCAGCTAGACTTTCAAAACTGAGAATCTTTTTGTCCTCGTTGCACATCTCAAGTGGAATCTTGTCATTTTAAATCACAAGAAGCTCTTTCGATTGATCATTCATCCATATCCATTTCCAAAATCTCTTTTCACTAGTTAGTAGACCCCCATTGTCCTATTGATCATATATCAACATCCAATTAAGAGACAGACCTTTTCCTAATCAATCCCATAACGATCCATTTGCTTAAGAGGCCCTGACCATTCTTAAGTTAGTGTATCTTTGTCATCTTATCTTTTCTACTCAATAAGCCCTGTCTTCCTTTGAGTAGAGGTGGCATTTTGATCTCCTTTCTTCCTTAGGCATATCATCACCCTGAGTGTTTTAAAGGAGCCCCTTATCCATATCCAATCCTAAGGTCCATCCAGTCTCTTTGAGTCACCATTTTGACTCTATTTCTATCTTAAATCAAACAATCCATATCTACATCTTGATCCATATCATTTATCCCCACTTTTGGAGTCTTTCATACCATCCATATTTATCCATCTGAGAGCTTTTTAACATTTCAATTGTCCTCTATTTTCATGGTTACTACCCGTGCCCAAGCCAAGAAAAACAATATGGAGTTCACTCCTCAAAAATGGCAACCTGAAACCTCAAGATTCCTCGAAGAAGAGCCCATCCATGAGCAAATCAATCCTTCCCAACAAAATACTAGATCATCATCATATTTTCATAATGATCCACTTGGAGACCTTTCAACTTATGTAGATGTTCGAGATGATGTATCCGACCAACCAATTACTCCCAAAACTCCTAAACCCACAAATGACTATACTGAAATGAATCCAATTGCACTTCAACTTCAACAAGATCCTGAAACATTGCAACTTGTTCATCTCACCATGGATCATGATCCTGATTATTTTATGCAATACCTTTATGATTGTGGAGCTAGAGTCCCTGATGATATTTATGAGAGAGAAAAAGCACGAAGAAAAGCAGAAAAAGCTAAAGCCAAAGCTCAAGCTACTTCCTCTCTCCACCAATCTTTTTCAACACCTATGTCAAATGTGTTCCAATCCACCTCATCTATCACATCACCACAAAATTTTACCTTGGGACCACAAGATACTTCTATTTCTACAATCCCATCTCTCTCTTCCCATCAATCATTTTCAACACCTATGTCTATCTCATCACATACTTACACATTGGGGATACCTCTAGACTATTCTCCTCCCGTGCTCCAACCTATTCAGTCATCACTTACACCCCCATTGATTCCACCATTAGGAATCTCATAATCTATCCCCATAATTCAACCCATTCAGTCATCTTCATCATTTCCTTCATTAGGATCATCTCTCACAACCCCTTCCATTTCATCAGTAGGGATCTCACAATCTGTCCCTATATCTTCCATACCGAAAACCTCCAACATTCCCTCATCTCAATTAATTCCCAATGCAACTCATGTTTCCATACCTCAAACTTCTTCTATCCACATCCGTCACATCAATGCTCAACCAAAACAGGTATCCACTTCCATACCCTCGATTTCACAAAATTATAACCCTACCAATGTCTCATCCTCAAAACCCGTTGATCCCCAAATCCTTCAACTACAACAACAACTCGCTCAATCACAACAATTTGCCCAATTGCTACTCGAATCAGCCCAACAATCCCAATCATCATCACAACATCACCCTCAAACATCACCCCAAACTCAATTACGCAATCAATCAATCACCACTCCACCCATTCAAGATGAAATCGAATGAATCATCGATAATCGGATTGGTGCTCGACAAAAGAAATACTCATTTGAAGAACTATACCTAGATCCATTTGACAAATCTCTAATCATGGTACCTTTTCCTACAAACATTGAAATACCAAAATTTGACAAATACAAAGGAAAAGGTGACCCTTGCGATCATATTCATGAATTCTGTATCGCATGCATGGAATTTTGACATGAACCTACATACTTAATGAGACTTTTTCCTAAAAGTTTGGCTGGCTCAGCCCTTGAATGGTTCTCACGTCTCCCAGGAAACATTACATCTTTTGAACAACTAGCAGAAGAATTTGTCAAAAATTTTGCCTACAACATTGAACAAGACACCTCCATGCAAGACCTTTATAACACCAAACAAAAAGGAGGGGAAACCCTTACTTCTTTCCTACAACGATGGAGACATATTGTTAGTCGACTCCCTTGTCATATTCTTGAGAAACAACTAGTTCCAATTTTTGTGCAAAATCTTAATCAAGAACTGGCCTTTCACTTACAAGTGCAATGCTCTGATTCATTTGAACAAATCATGACAAAAGACAAGATGATTGAAATGGCTCTTATCAACAAAGGTCTCATCAAAATTTACAAAGACAATTACAATCGTGATTCCAATAACCAAAACCATGATAAATCCTGATATTGGAATCGAAACAAGAATATTGTGAATGATGGAATCACTGATACAAAACATGTTCAACATGTGCAAAACAAACCATTTGTCCTCAATTCTTCATCAACTCAGAATACACCTCGGGATCGTCCACCACATATACAGAAGAAATTTACCCTTCTAGGTTTGCGACCACCACGCACATTTTCAGATTTAACAGAACCTCTTGAATCCATATTTCAGAAAATTAAACAAGCAAACATGATTGAACTTCCTGACACTAGTAAACCTTATGATGACAGTCGACCAAAACCCCGTTGGTTTCGAGAAGATCAATATTGTGAATACCACCATGTCAATGGGCATGCCACTAATTCATGCATAAGACTGAAGCATTATGTCCAAGATCTAATTGATCAAGGAGAGATACACATAGATCAAATGCCTCATAAGTCTCCCAATGAGAAACTCAAAGCCTACCAACAACCACAAAAAAATAATAAAGCCAATAATGTTGATAACACATCACACAATGAAGTTCATTATGACTATAGTAACCACAGCGTAGTTGGCCGTATTGAACTTTCATATCCTCATGTCAATGTTATAACTGTTAGAGGTTGAACTCCTGAGTGTGATGTCACTACATGAAGAGGTCGTATTACTGTTCAGGGAAATCCTCCTCCTATTTCCTCCCATAACCCCATGAGACCTCATGTGTTATCCCATAATGTACCTAAATATAATATCCTGGATCAATTGAAAAAGACACCTGCCCAGATCTCAATCCTAGAGCTTTTACAAATGTCCCCCCAACACAAACAAATCTTGGATAAAGCCCTTATAGAATCTCAAGTACCAGGTGATATTGACGTAGATTAATTTCAAGCTATGGTGGGGGCTCTTACATCCACTCCTCGCCTCATTTTCACAGAGCCAGAAAACTCCTCTCCAAAACATTTCCATAACGAAGCACTTCATCTAGAAGTTATTGTCAACCAACATTTCGTGAAACGAGTCCTGATAGATGGTGGATCAGCTTTGAATTTATGTACCCTCAAATTAATAAAACAACTGGGATACCCCGATGAGAACATTGATGAGAAATATCAAATTACGATCAAAGCTTATGATGACGGAGAAAGAAAATTGGCAGGTACAATTAAACTCCCAATCAAGGTTGGCCCTATTACAATGGAAACTACATGTCAGGTCTTAGATCTTGATCTCCCCTATAACATTCTCCTAGGGCGTCCTTGGATTCATGCCATGAGAGCCGTCCCTTCCACGTACCACCAATGCATAAAATTCCCATTTAATGATCGTGAGATTACCATACAAGCAGACCCTCGCCCATTTCAATACTGTAGACGACTGGAGGGTCCCTATCGACATCAAAATTATTGCCCAACTAATGAGGTTGCCCAACCATCATCCAAATACATTGACCCATCCACCCTCACCCCGTCTTCTTCATCCACACCATCCACTTCCCGATCGGAGATCAAGGCTAAGATCAGTGCTACAGGCATGGGGGAGTACACTCTGTTTCATATCAATGAACTTCCTCTTTCACCTAAGAGCTATGGGCGACCTCGTCCGATTAATCATGTCTTGATTACTCATCCACGGTTGAAAGACTTCAAATAGTGGGGGCAACTAAGTCAAGAAACCATTGAAGATGACATCTCTAAATGGCTCTATAGAGACGAAGATGAACAAAGACAATTACCATTGAGTATATATCACAGAGGTTATCCTATCATTAAAAAGTTGGGCTATACAGAAGGTCGGCTTGGGCAACATCAACAAGGAATCTTAGAGCCTTTAGAATTTCATCACCGACCTAAGCATGCTGGGCTAAGGTTTGGATCCACCAAGCGTGAGTCACCCGATGTTGAGTTTATCTTAGACGAAGTGGCGAAAGCTTTTCCCGCAGTTGAGTCCTTTAATCGAGACACTTTCATAGATCCTTTTGAAGCGGCCGCTGATGTCTTCGAGGATAATTCCATCTATACCATCACCTATTCCTTTGATCAACCATCGTCCTCATCCACCCCGTCCACTTCCTCTCATTCATTATCCCTTGTTTATCTAGATCTCATTGACTGGGACCAACACGGATCTCCTCTTCTTGATGTCTTTGAAAATGATGAGGCTATTGGTGAATTTCTGGGGCTTCGTACTCATCTACCTATCGGAGATCACAAGATTGGTTACTCTATTGAACTACACTCCGATGCCTACTTTGGGGAATCTGTTAAATTCCTTAGTCAAAAAAATGAAAATGTAAAAATAACGTCCCCTGGTGAAAACCACTTTGTGGCACTTTCAGATGATGCAAAAATAAAAATAAAAGACATATCCACTGGTGAAAACCTTTTTGAGGCGCCAGAGGATGAGGAATTTAACCTTCCCAAAGTGGGGGCACACCGAGAAAAGTCCACTATTCTCATAGAACAGACACAAGAGATGAATCTTGGAACTACAGAAGAACCCAAGATCACATATGCAGCAAAGTCGTTATCAGAATTTGAAACCCAGGACTTCAATTCTTTCTTCAAAAAATGAGAAATCAATTTTGCTTGGTCCTATGCACATATGCTAGGATTAGATCCATCACTAATAGTACATCATTTAACAGTCCGTCCTGGAACAAAACCAGTCAAACAAAAATTGAGAAAGATGCATCCCAAAATTGCTCTAATGGTCAAGGCAGAGTTAGAAAAGCTCTTGGCGGTTGGTTTCATCAAACCGATAGATTATCCTGAGTGGATCTCAAACATTGTACCTATAGCCAAGCCAAATGGAACCATCAGAGTTTGTAATGATTTCAGAGACATCAACAAAGCTTGTACAAAAGATGATTTTCTGTTACCAAACATTGATATCATAGTGGATCTGACAGCAGGACATGAGATGTTATCATTGATGGATGGATTTTCTGGGTATAACCAAATTAGAATAGCTGAAGAAGATCAACATAAAACTTCTTTCATTTGTGTCTGGGGAACATATTGTTGGCTTGTCATGCCTTTTGGTCTAAAAAATGCCGGAGCCACATATCAAAGAGCAATGACTGTTATCTTTCATGATATGCTTCATAAACAAATGGAAGATTATGTAGATGACATACTTGCCAAATCAAAAACTAGAGAGGGACACCTATATGTTTTGGAAAACATTTTTGATCGTCTTGAAAAGTACAATGTCAGACTAAATCCTAAGAAGTGTGTATTTGGAGTAACATCTGGAAAACTCTTAGGTTATATTGTGTCCAGAAGAGGAATTGAAGTTGATCCAGCAAAAGTCAAAGCTATAATGGAAATGCCTCCTCCTCAAAATCTAAAACAACTCAAATCTTTGCAACGAAAATTACAATCCATACGGAGGTTTATTGCTCAGCTTGCTGACAAGTGTCAACCATTTACTCACTTGTTGAAGAAAAACACACAATTTATTTGGGATCAAAATTGCCAAGAAGCATTTGATAAACTTAAAAAATACCTGGGATCCCCTCCTGTGTTAGCACCACCTATTCATGGAAAACCCCTTATTTTATACATCTCAACAACATCAGCAGCATTAGGGGCTTTGTTAGCACAAAATGATGATAGTGGTAAAGAACGGGCAATCTATTATATCAGTAGAACTCTGGTGGGCTATGAAGTAAATTATTCACCTATTGAAAAGTCATGTCTCGCGGTTGTCTTTGCATCACAAAAGCTTAGGCACTACATGTTGAGTCATCAGACTAAGCTTATATCAAAGATTGATCCTCTCAAATATCTACTATCTAGAGCAGCCCTGACTGGACGTATAGCAAAATGGGTGATGATGCTTAGTGAATTTGACATTGAGTATGTTGATAGAAAAGCTATAAAAGGACAAATAATAGCAGATCAATTGGCTGAAGCACCTATAGAATCAGATCATCCCATGGTGACAGAATTTCCTGATGAATCAATCTTGGACATAGAAACTATTCCCTCGTGGCAATTATATTTTGATGGTTCTCATACTCAACGTGGCTCCGGAGTTGGAATACTCTTTGTTACACCTCAAGGCGATTATATACCAAAATCATTTCACATTCAATTTCCATGTACAAACAACATCGCTGAATATGAAGCACTAATCAAAGGATTGAAATTGGCTATAACCTGGAATATCAAAGACTTACAAGTTCATGGGGATTCTCAACTAGTGATCAAGCAAGTAAACAACGAATATCAGACAAAGGATGAAAAGTTAAAGCCATACAAGAAACTAGTGGATACATTCAAAACATATTTCAACAAGATCACATTTGAACAGATTTCAAGGCTTCACAATAAAGCTGTTGATGCTATGGCCACAATTGGTTCAATGATAGAGATACCTGGGAATGATCACAAAATTGAATTCCTAATAGAAAAGTTGTTTGTACCAGCTTTTGATATCCCAGAATTAGAGTTGGTATGTGATATTGTTGGTCCTAACTCCACTTGGTTCAATGAGATCTACCATTACCTTCATAGCCAAATCATTCCACCAAATCTTTCCAAATCCCAACATCGCTCCTTCATTCGTCGTTCTTCCCAATATGTCCTCCTCGGTGATACGCTTTATAAAAGGTCACTAGATGGTGTTTTGCTTAAATGTCTTAACCCGGAAGAAGCCCACACTGCTTTGCATGAGATACATGAAGGCATCTGTGGTGCTCATTCTGGAGGTTCATCCTTAGTCAAGAAAATGCTTCGCCCAAGATACTACTGGCCTACTATGGAGCAGGATGCACATGATTTTGTTAAGAAATGTGTACCTTGTCAGAACATAGTGATCTAATTCATGCACCAGCACAAGAATTACAAACTATCACTACTCCATGGCCATTTTCACAATGGGGGCTCGATCTCATTGGAAAAATACATCCATCTTCCTCAGATGGTCATAAATTTATTATCACTGCTACTGAGTACTTCACTAAATGGGTTGAAGCAATTCCTCTTACTTACATTACAGGAAAGCAAATATCTAAGTTCATCTTCCATTATATCATTTGCCGCTATGGTATTCCTCAAGCCATAGTCACAGATAATGGTCGCCCATTTAAAAATCAAGATGTCAAAGAGCTTTGCAATAAATTCAAAATCCAACATCATTTTTCTACCCCCTACTATCCGCAAAGTAATGGCCAAGCTGAAGCAACTAATAAGACTCTTTTGAAAATCCTAAAGAAAACAGTAAACAAGGCTGGCCGTGATTGGCATTTGCAACTTCATCCTGCTCTTTGGGCTTTTCGAACTAGTATCCGTACTCCTACTGGAGCTACACTATATTCTTTGGTATATGGTTCAGAAGCTATTTTACCCATTGAGATCGAGCTCCCCTCCTTGCGAGTATCCTTACAACACTTGATTTCAGATGAGGAGTATCGGATATCAAGATTACAAGAGCTTGAATTGTTAGACGAGAAGTGACTTACAGCTCTTAATCATCTGAAAGTTTATCAAAATCACCTGCGTCGAGGTTACAACAAGAAAATGAAGCCTCATAAATTTGAGCTTGGAGATCTTGTTCTACTAGAAAATCAAAGGAATCTGGCTGATCGTGCAAAGAAAGGGAAGTTTGAACCTAACTGGTTGGGACCTTTTGTCATAACCAAGAGCTATGGATCAGGAGCTTACCAACTTTCCACTCCGGAAGGTCAACCTTTGGAAGAGCCTATCAACATAGCCCATCTCAAACGCTTCTATACCTGACTCGGAGTATCCCAGTTAAAAAATAAAAAATAAAAAAATAATTAAAAAATAATTTTAAAAAAAAATAGTAAAGAAAAATCATTTTGTCCAATGGTGAAAACCACTTCGGTGGCACCCTGGATAAGTACCATGGTGAAAACCTGTTCGCAGGTGCCATGTGTAGAATTCAAGCTGTCCCCACCATCCTTTAGGTAGCTTTTTCACATCATCCATCTCGCCATCATCCATTTCCCATCCATAATAAAATATGTCCTCCCTTTCGCTCCCATCCATATCTTGCCATATGCATCTACTCAGTATCATCTGGTCATATTGCATTGTCTCGCCATCTATTCTACGTTCCGTTAGCACTAGCCTGTCCATTAGTCCTTTCCCATTCCTTCACCTGCTCTCATCCTGGTATTCTTTTGTCCACCTGTGTAGGTCTATGTGTCTTGGTACCTTTGAGTTCCTCATAATAGACTCTTGAGTTTGTCTGCCTTTCCAGTCTCATGCAATTCCGTAATAACATTTTTCAGCACTGTATCCTCATTCTTGCCCTCCATCCAATCATTTCACTTCATGCAAAAACACAAACAAACACAACCTAATTCTTGACACTCACACATTCCAAGCCATATCTCAAAAACACTTTGAAACTCTTAGACTAAATTGTGGAACTTAACACCTAGTGATTTGATCTTGATTGCAATAACTACGTTGTAGATCCCCTAGGCCAAACCATCCTTTCTTTACCATATCTTATCTAGGGATATATCATTCCCACAACATGACACTTATCTATTTATTATGTTCATTTTTTTGGCTTGAGATCTTACTGCCTATCTTACTTCTGTCATGATTAAGTCTTTTGGTCTTTCTTTTGCTTTTTTGTCTAGGGGCAACATTGTGTATGCATGTTTTGCTTGTTTTTGTCTGCGTGTGCTGACTCATTGATGTTTTGTGTCTGTTATTGGTCCTTGCAACATACCTTCCACACCGTCATCATGGTCTTTCATATCATGGTGCCATTAGGCATATGCTTGCTTGCGACTTTCCTCCTTTCTGCATTTGACACATCGTCACCCTGGTCTTTATATCTTGGTGCATAATGTTAGGTGCTATATCAAACATCAGGTTGCTCAAAGTTTAATCAGCATAACTCCATCATCCTTCCCTCCATTTCCTTTTTCAAGAGCCTATCCATCTCCTTCGTCCCTGCATATCCTCTTGAGGGGGCATTACCTACCAATGCTTCATTTTTATAAGCCCCATGTGAGCCCCATGTGATCCCTAGCCTACCCAAAATCTATATCCAAAACCTATGTTTTATTCTTCTTTGACACGACATTGCTTTTGCAACATCATCTCAAAGAGGGGCAAAATGCAGACATAAAAAATTGACCTAAGTTATCCTTCATCCAAAGATTTAATTAATTTTAATTAATTAAGTAAATCTTACCTTTTATACCATATTTCGTAAATAATAAATTCAATTTATTTATTATTTATCCATAAACCAAAACACCTCCCGAAAAATAACAAATTAAATAAACTTAATTTATTATTTTGTCCAAACTTTAACCTAAATATATTTCACAAAAATAAAACAAACCCGTTACCATAACCCTAACCACCTTTTTACCTACCTTTTTCTTGTTCAATCGATCAAACCACTTTTGAAACCATCCCCAAAAACTTTATAAAAATCAAACTCATCCATCATTTATCCCCCCGGCAACATTTACATTGGAGTTATGCTAATATTCTGAGCAACCATATTTCAATGTTTCGGTAACATCTATATTTGTGTGGTTTTAATAGTTTTTATCATTAATCTTGCTGTTGCATTTGATATTAGATTTTAGGGTTTTAATTACCAAATCTTTTATTAAAATCTATATTGGCTACATACAAATCCTTCTTAAAGAATCAACAACATCAGAATAATTCCAACGAAATTCAAATGTTGAAAGAGGTCACATGGGCTAGATCGAAAGGCACCAAATTAAAAACATTGGATTTAATTTCCTTACTTTGTATAGCATTTCAGGGGGTCACTGATTGGGGAGGAGTTTATGACATGAGAAGAATTTAAAAGGGTGAGGTAATCAAAAGCCTCCATAGACAAATTTGGCACCAGCAAGGAATGAAAACTAAAGTTCTTTTTAGAATGACCAATAAATGACAAGGCATTGCACACAACAATTGAAGAGACAATGAACACCGCATTTGAAGAGCTAGTGAACATAGAGGAAGAAGGAAAGAGTCATAGGAAGTTGAAAAGGCACCTCTCAAAGACATTTAAATAATTAGTTAGTGTCACAGATGAAAGGTAGATTTCTCTGAAGTAGATTTTGGGAAAGAGGGAGATCTCAACCCATGTGAGGGGCTTAGGAAAAAGAGAATTGCCGAGTGAGTGTGTGAGGAAGAAAATAAGTTTATGTAGTTTATGTAGTGCCCCTCCGTTCTCACCTTGGTTGTGCAGGTAGTTTGGTGAAGGAATCTGGAGATGGAGATGGAACATGAGCTCTTGTAAGTAAAATGCATATTGTTATATTAATATTACAGTCATATGATACAATAGTATGTTGTTAGGATAGGTGGAAAAGGGTGACATCATACCATTGAACGTATGGATATACGAGAATGAGATACGAATGTCAGAGTTCCTTTCCAAGTGCTTCGGCTATTATGAATGTGTACTCTAATTGGTGTGCTTGAGTGAATAGGTATTAGGCATCGACTCCACCTGAACTAACAGGTCTGAGTGTGCCTTAACCAATGGAAAATTGTTGAATGGAGATAACATGAGGTTTCCCTTAGCTTGTCACCATCCTCAAAGAGGATGAGTTTTAGTACTGTGTCCTGTCAAAAGTTAGTTTGGGCATGTACTTGTATGTCATTGTTGTTTGATCAGAGTGTGGTCGTCAGTTCTGTTTGGTATGTAGTATTTCATGTTATAATTGTGTGATTTTTGTTTTGGTTAATTGCTTCCTTTAAATGGAAATTTTTAGTCCACCTTGATTAAGAAATAATAATAATAAAGTAAATAAAGTCATTTAATTGATAATATTAATATAAAATAATAATTTGTAAACAAGTGATATTTTATTAATGTCGATAAACATAAATCTATTTATCATGTTTGGTAATTTAAGATTAATGGATTTAGTTGAGTTGTCATATTTAATTAGTAAATGCTTATATAAAAATAAGAAGGAATCTTGGGTGTAGAGGGGAAATTAAATGTAATAACTATTCTTATGAAAAATGGGATTATGGAGATAGTGGATAGTTAGGCAATGGGAGGGAATTGATTGCAATTTTTGATATATTATGTTCAGAGTGTATTTTGGAGGGAGTGGGGGATTCAGAGGAGAACCTACAAATCAGAGTGAATGGGGAAAGGAGATGGAAGAATTGGATTTGGAAGGAGTAGCCATGGAATCTTTAACTTAGATAAGTAAGCAAAATCAGGTTTCTTTGATCCTAATCTCTATTTGAATTTTCTCTAAAGTAAATGTTGGTTATGGAATTTACTATCATCTGTTATGTGCTTGAATGAGTTTAAGTTATCTATCAGATCTGTTAGTAGCCTCAGTAAACATTTTGAGAGTCAATTTCATGTGTTTGAAGTGTGCATGCATGTCGATCAGAGATATTTTGTAGCAATTTGAATTGTGCTCAGGTTTTATTTCAGTTCCATTGGCTTGCATGTTTCTAAACCTCTTCAACAATCCATTTTATGTTTGTCCTGTAACCTTTGTTTTTGGATTGTGGACTGTATTTGAGACTTCTTTTCAGCAAACCATGTTCCTAAGATACCCTACTGCATTGCATATGGCAGAGCTTTTAAACTCTAAAAGTAATAAGTTTTTTTTTTTAATTTCGTTATACCTGATAGATATCCATGCCCTGTTTCTGGCACTTGTGTGCACTTGCTAGAAGCTGTGGCAATGGTTGCAAGGTTTGCTTTAGAGCTTGCCAATCCATTTGTGAGAAAGTTTCTAAAATTTAATAATTTGGTGAATCTACCAATGAATGAATTCATATGGCAACGGTTCTTGAGGGTGGTTTCAAACAAACAATTGTTATGCATAGTCTATACCATCCTATAGTGCCGAATGTTAACCGAATCTTGTAATTTCTATACCAACAAGCTTTTTATTCAACCGTGCCTTGATAGAAATTCTTTTTCTATTTCATGTTTTCCTCGCATGCAGGCAGGGGCGGTGCCCTCATAGACTGTGGAATTAGCTTGCACCTGTTATTGCATTTGTTGAGTTTAAAACTTCCTTGCTTTACTGTTGTGGGTGCTCCTACCTGTCAATATCGTTTAATTACTAGAGTCTTGAGGCTTTTTGTTCAATGTTTTCTTTGCATCTATGGAATGACGTTTATTCGAGTCATATTGTCTACAACTTCTGACAAATTCTATTAAATAGAAAATCTCATTAGAGAATCTTGCAATTAGAATGCTATTGAATTCATTTGGATCACTTTCCACATTATTATTGCGAATGTTATAAAACTTCTCTTTAAATTTTATCTTGCACTTCCATTTCTACAGACCGCATAGATTTGGAATGCCATAGTTTTGCCTTGACCCATTTAATGCTCTTCCTACAACACTGTATTCCTTCAATCAACATCTCTTAGAGGCTTTCTGTCAATAGACTGCGTGCTTGTCTATGCTTTCTCGATTGCATTCATGTCTACCAGAGCATACCCTCCTATTAAAACAACCAAACCTCTTGTTGCTTTGCAGCAAAGGGAACATTGGTAAAGGTTGTGGCATTTAGCTTTACGCCTGCTGGTTGCTTGTGCTCGAAAGTTTCTAAAGCCTGTTCAACATTTTCATCCTCTGCATATTCTGTGATTATTGCATTCATGAGGTGATATTTCTTTGTGGGATTTTGTCAAACAATTCACGTGCTTTGTCTTTGATTATACAATATGCATGCATGTTAATGAAGGCATTCCAACTATAATATGTGACTTAACCCTACCTTCCATCATTCTCCTAGTCGCGAACTAAGGTGGATGTTGTCATAGAATGTGGAGTCTGGTTTTCTCTTGTCAATAGCTTTTGCATGATAGTTTCAAAAGTCTTTTCAACCAATTCATTAGTGCATATCCTACAATCATTACAATTCATGGGATGACCTCCTTCAGTGGCATTCTATCATGCAATCTGCATGCCTGTCGTGCTTTCTTTATTTGCATTCGCCTGAAAAGTTATAGAGCCCTTTCTATAAATTCATTTTGTGGTATCTTGCGATTAAGGTAGTCCACATGTGCTACAAAATTGGAGCCCCTTCTGCTCGTGCAAAATCAATGCTCAAGAGTAGACGTGTTGGACTTCAATCTAACTTTAGCAAAAGCCTAATCTGCATGTAACTGTAGCAACAATCCCATTTTGTGTATATCCTTTTATCATTGCATTTTAACGGCTCATATACGTGCTTCTCCTCCTTAAACACCTATCTATCCATATCTTGTATAATGGTCCATGCAGAGTAATCGATGACATTATCGTTTCTTATCATAATAGAATTAAAAAGAGAGTAAGGGATTATCTATCTAACAATTCTCTCTCTCTCTCTGCGATTGTAATTATGAGATCTTAAATATATTCTTGCCAAGTAATTTTATAGAACTAAAGAAAATTGTATATCTTTTAGAATCTTTCTTAATTTAGATAAGTACTAATAAGTAAGCTAGAAGATAGGTTTCTTATTCCTAATGAGTTGGGTATCTAGAAATAGAATTATTTAGTATCTTTTCTAAATATTCATTAGTGGAAGGTACCATAGTTTGATTATTTTATAATAAAATAATGTAGTATGGTCGAACTTTCATTTTTGGCGTTTGATTCATTTTATTGTGTCATGCATAATGATTTATGATTGAACTTTACCACTCTTTTCACATTGATTAAAAATAGTTCTTACCTTCTATGCTATCCAATAGTCCTCAAAATCATTGATTAGTATTGTAAAGCTAGTTGGTTATGTTATGCTAAAATAGTCATTTTTAAATATGTGTCCTTATAGATTGGGAAATCTAAATCCTTAGTACTTCTTTAAGAAACTTAAGTTTTGTTGCTATGATTTTGGATTAATTTTCTTGGAACTAGTTTAAAGTAATGAATTAATGTTTGAGTATAGGTGCTAACTCTTTGTTTAAGTGATTCAGATCTAGATGAATTGATATTTATGCATTCACAATAAAGTTCACTTATATGTATCAAATTTGATATGATTAATTATTTTGTTGTTATCTTTTAACTAACATTTAGGTTATGTTATATATTCATAAATACGAAGATTAGTATAATATTTGAGTCTATATAGTAGAGAGAATGTTGTATTGGTTTATGGACAGCTTACGATTAATGTACTTTCTTCTAGACCCTTGATTTGTGTATCATATTATATGTTGCATTGAGGTATTTTAATTAAAGTATTAAGGATCTTAGTTTATAATGTGCATTTTGAGAATGAATGTGTTGTATCAAGTGTTGTAGAAGTTGCTTCCAGAGGCTTAGGAGGGTGTGATTGTGTGGGGATTGGCTTTGTGTGCATCTTGTGAATTGAATGAAATGTATTCTTGAAATATGGGTTCTTATTCATGTTGGAATGTTACATGTGAAAGATGGTTGTGCCTTGCTCAGTGTGCCTATACATCTGATTATATTGATTATGTAAGAAGGTAAATGCCTTGCATTGTATTTGAGCACTTGCAGTTAAGTTGGTAAAAGTCTTGCTTATTGGATAGGGTTTTCTAGATGTAGATAGGGGAGTGGCTTCCAATGTGGGGCCGGTGCCCAAAGTGGCTAGCCATGATAACCCATTGGAAGTTGGTAATCAAGTGGTAACCTAATTAATGAATTAAGGGGGTTGGGTAGTTAATTAAATTAATCAAGATAAAGTATGCCTCACTCATGGCTCAAGTGCTCGTTTAGGCTTGAGATGAGATGAGAAGGCATGGAATGGCAAATCAACTGCCTTGTCCTCATGAAAGGTATGTTGGTTCCGCATGAGTTTGTATGGGGGCCGACGGTCAGGAGAGGCTGCTAGGATAACGCAGGATGGGGGCCGATGCCTAGGAAGACCTGCCATGATAACCCATGACAAGCTATGTGATGACATTCCTCCCTATTGTAGTCTAGCACTCCCAAGTTGTATTTTCCTCCTTTGGTTGAGTGAGTGCCTTTGGAATTGCATGTTAAGTGTGTAAGTGTTGTTTGAGTTGCTTGTGATGTTCATATTAACCAAGGTTGTATTGGAGTCATGTGTAGTCCTTGCATCTATTAGTCTTCCATCTTTTGACGATTGTCTTTGTGGGACCTCATTGTTATCTCCTAGCACAGGGGGTGGACCTTAGGGTTCCACATGGTCAGGTGGTTGTGCTTTATTCCATTGGTTTTTTTTTTGCATTGTGGCTCGTGTGTAAAGAATATGTATCTCTCTTGATTCTAGTTTTACACCTGTATCGAAGATGGACATTTGTACTATTTGTATTTAGATCTTTTGTATCAGAAGAAATCCTTATGTAATTGATGTATCCAGAAAGAGAGCTTTTGTATCATTGAAATTATGTAATTATTCTTGTAAGATAAACTATTCTGCACTTGTAATCTTGGTTGCAAAAATGTAGATATATTCATATGATGATTCGTTTGACTGATCAAATCACATATGTTGTTGATTATTGTTAAGTTGCAATAATGCAGCTATGCAATCCCTAGAGATGTTAGTTTAACTGGTTGTTGATAGATTATGTTATGTTTGGTTATCATTATTCTATTTAAAAAAAAAATCTGCCTTTTTATTGCTTTAGTTAAACTTATCTCTAGGGTTGCATGGCAGGGCATTATAGTTTGCGAGGCCATTGTGAGACCAATTTGTGATGCAATATGTTGCAAATTTTTGAATAAAATAAAAATCCTTATTGCTATCTATTTTTGTGTTTGCAAGTTTGTGTATTATGTTGATGTAGCGAGAGGGAGTCCCTCTTGCATCAATTGGTATTAGAGCGGGTTGTTCCTAAGTGTGGAGAGTATCCACCAAGACCTGTGGAATAGTAGAGAAGGTGGTTGTGAGAACTCGAAAGGATCATTGCAGGTGTGTGAAGTCCTGATCGGTTGAGAGTTTAAAGCTGCAAAGGAGAGAGTAAAGATGTGTGAGAAAAGCTTGAGAGATGGGGTAGGTGTGAAGGAGTCCTACAATAGTGAGAGCATGAAAGACTCGAAGGTATTGATGGAGAAAATAAGGAAAAGGAAGAGAGGGTTTGTGATTGGTTGGGTTTTGACAATCCCAGTGTTGAAGAGATGGAGAAGACAAAGATGGAAGGAAGGAGTTGCAAAGATGTATGAAGAGTTATTGGAAGAAGTGAAGAAAAAGTTGCATGAGAACCTAAAGGAGATTTGTGCAGAGAAGAAAGTGAGTAGAGAAGAGTCCCATGTTTCTTCTGATAAACGTTTGTTTGCAAGTGACAACATGTGTGTAGCAAATCAATTTATAGCCTGGAGTGTGCAGAGGTTGCAGCTATAAAAGAAAAAGAGAGATGAAAAGGTGTAGAAAATGGACTTTGGGAGTCCTATGTTCGATGGAGAAGTTGGTGAGGATGATCTCCTACTGAAAGAGGAGATGAGAATAATCAAAGGATTCTTGGAAGGAGAAGTGACTGTTAAAGAAGAAGATTTGATACTACATGATAGTCTAGTGTTCGATGAGGAACTTGATGAAGATCAAGGCTTGCTTGTCACGTCTCAAATTTGACTTTCATTTAATTTCCATAATTTTGAGACTCAATTAGATAAAATATGTGATGATTAGTTAAATTAAGGTGAAAATTGCATGTGAATGTGTTAATTGCATTTGATTAATTGATTAATAATGCTTATTTATTATGGAAAGATTGAATACTTGTGCTTCGGCTATGATTTCTTAGAAACTAACCTATTAATAGTGGAATGAGTGTGCATGATGTAGGTTGTCGAAGGCAAGAACATGGGTTGGCAAGAGGAGTCCTAGCCATCAGTAAGAATAAGGTGGATGTAATTGGTGTATCACACACATTCACATAGTTCATGACTGCTTGAAAGTTGCATTGTTTGACTATATTACAAACTCGTGTTTGCTCTTATCATCTCTATTCATTGATTAATTTATGTCATGTAGTTCATGGTTGTTTCGTCAATGTATTCTATTATTGTTCAAATGCTTATACGTGTTTACTTTCCGTAAGTAATTCAACGTTTATCTCTTGTGCATGGTAATCTTTGACTATAGTTAATATATTGGAACTTTTAAGACCTTACATTATATATATATATATATATATATATATGCATTTTCTTATTTAATTTATATAAACTTGAAAACTTAGATTTTAATATCAAAGTGAGAATATAACAATTAAAAAAAAAAGATTATATATATATATATATAAAGTAAAAAAAATAAAAGTTAATTTAAATTCCTAAAAAAAAAGATATCCTACGTGGAGATATAAAAAGGAAGGCTTTTAAGAGTTATAAGGGAGATAACTTAAAAAAAAAAGGTAGAAGAAGAACATGCAATGCATTAAAATAAAACACATGCAACTATTTAAAAAAAAACCTCACGCATAGGAAGGTATGGAGGATAGTAGAAAGGTGGGAAAGGAAACAAGTTTTGAGGAGCTAAAAAAAATATAGATTTATTTAGGGCTCTTTGGATGCATAAGATAGGAAAAAGAAAGCAGATTTAGAGGCAAGAAAAGGACTAAAGAAAAGAGGAAGAAAGTTGGGGAACACACAACAATTTGGGACAGCAAATAGGGAGGCAAAGCAAGCAAGTTTTGGAAGAAGGAAACCAAGGAAAGAGTGAAGAAAATCCAAATACAGGCAGAGATCTCCATTTTATCCAGGTTCCTCTTGATTTTATTTATATTTTGCACAATAATTAGCATGATTAAGAGATGAAATATGTGATTCTTGTTGTTCTGGGTTGTTCATGTGTATAAAAATAGTATAAAATGCAAACCCCGTGAATTTTTGTGTTTTATTTAAAGAATTTTCTATAGATTTCATGCAAAATTTATGAATATATGCATATATTTATCAATACATGCACATATATGCATATTTTTGCTTTCCATGGTTGTACCATAAATTAGATTGTTAAATGCAAGAAATTATGTGAATCCCTTGTAGATTTGAGTTTGAATGTGCTCAATAACCTCTTAAATCATCAATTCCATGAATTATTGTACTGTTATTAAAGGATTTCTGTAGATTTCTTTCAAAAATTGGGAATAAATATGCATACATATGCATGTATTTTCCAATACATGCATATATGTGCATATTTATGCCATTCACATGGCTGTTCAAACCAATGTTTAAGACAAAATTAGTGCTATCATGTTGATTCAAACATTTGAGACCAAAAATTCTTCCTATTATTGTATTTTTAAACACATACATTGTTGAGACACTCTTCAAACACTGTTGTAGCGTGTATATGCATTGTTGTAGCATGCATATACACTGTTGTAGAGTGTATTTATGTTGTTGTTCAAACATTTATGTGATGCCCCATCATGCAACCCTAGAGTGTTAGACTAAACAAGAGACAACATTACATAAATATATTTTTTTTAAAGAAAGGGTATGCATTATACATTAAAAATAACAACAATAATACAACATTAAATGAAATGAACAGCTAACACCTCTAGGGAACATAACTGCATCAGATAATAATATAACCATACAAGTGATATACAACACAATACAATAGAAGAAGAATACATTATACATTGGTAGAGTTAAATAATTTTACGAGTCCCAATACAATTTTACAAGGTCAATTACATCGGTTTACAAATTAATACAATTGTGAATGAATACTACAACTCAGAAAGAGTAAAACAAATCTAGAATTGGAACACTTCTGCACTAGACTCAAACTGGACATCCAAGAAGACCAATGGATAGCTCTGCCACCCAACCATGTGGAACCCTGAGGTCCACCCCTCTGAGCTAGGAAATAACAACGAGGATTCCACTAAGCCAAAGGACACAACAACCAATATAACCAAACGGATACAGACTTGACACAAACCAACCATATTAAGAAGACTGTACAAGACAAAGCAACACTCCAGAGGCAACAATGAAAGATAAAGAGGGAAGTAGCTAAGCTGCAGCGAGGAGAGTGTCATCACATGGTCCTATCATGGGTTATCCAGGCTATCTCTCACTAAAGCTGACCCCCATCTATGGTTATCCTGGCGACCCCTCTCTGGCACCGGCCCCATAGGGTGACACATGCGGAGCTGACGCATCCTCTCATGGGGACAAGGAGGTCGACCTTGCCTACCAGGCCTTCTCATCCCATCCTTAGCTTATGAGAGCACTCAAGGCATGGGTGAGGCAACATAATTATCTTTGTTATGTGAATTACTACCTGACCCACCTAGATATATTATTACGTTATCACTTGATTACAACTTCCATGGGGTTATCCAGGCAGCCACTTTGGGCACCGGCCCCACCATGGAAGCCACTCTCCTTTCTACACTAGAAACCCTTATCCAACATTTGGAAACAAATGACATGCATAGACGAGGGACTAATAGACATCTAACTTTCCACAACCCATCACGATACAAAGATAGTTTTAAGTCCAAGTTCACAAAACTTTTCCCCCATCCATAACAAAACTCAAGTCAATAACCCATTACTATGACATGCCACAATATTGAACCGTAAACCAAGAAGCCTCACCTCTAGAGTTAGGTAAGCATAACACAATACCAATGTTAAAACAACTATTCCCAACATGGACAATGGTTCACATGACTTGACGCATAACAATCATGACATCTCCCTTGATACTTCACTTTTCACTTAGCCAAAGCATAACTATAAGACTCAACCCAAATAGATACAATGACCCAATATAAGCATAACGATATGAAAAGACAAGGAAGACAATCAAGTATATGAGATTCAATATACTCTTAACTTTAAACATGAAAATAAATATGAGGTTTTAACTTTCTTTCAAAGAAATTCTAGCTTATGAAAGGATAATTTTTATACAACTCCAAGTATAAATTTCCTATCTAATATTTTAATACTACCATTTTCTAATAAAAAACAAACAAACTATATATATATATATATATATATATATATTTAAAAATAATAATAAACTTCTCATCCATCATTTATTTTGTATATCTCTAATCTTTCACACCTATAAGAAAACTAAAATTAAGTTATAATTTAATCTACAACTAATTTAAAACAATATCTAAAATTACACACCATTATATTATAAACCCAATTGAACAATATATTCAAGAAACTTAGCAAAATACTTAAATACAAAGAATAATACTATTTATATTATTTTGACTATGAATCATTAATGAGTATGCTATCTTCTCTTACTAAAACAACAATATAATATATCCTAAAACCTAGATTTTTTAACATTCTAATAGCTATCATAAATATTTACAATCAAAATGCTATAATAACTTTCATTCAAACCCTAACGTCATACTAATATGGTCTTCCTATTGACAAAAGAAAAATCGCATCTCTATTATTTCCTAAACCTTAAGGGAAATGTGAAACAAAATCAAGATTAGAAACTCAGCTCACTAACAATTATCTCCCACTTTCTAATTTCAAGAACTAGGGACGACACTTCAAAAGGAAACTCTCTTAGTTTATTAAACCTTTCTAAGGAAATTACCACCTTATCATCAGGAACTAGCTTTTTGCACACCCTATAAAACAATGTACAGCTTCCACATTCAGTCGCTGCACAAAGTTGAGGAGACTGACATCAACTAGACCATCATGGCATAAAATAACAGAGGTTAACATGATACAGGCCAATTTCTAGGGTGACATTGGTGGAGAAGAGGGATTCTCAAGTCGACGCAACTTCGCCAGCCTCACAGACAAAACAGGATAGTGGTTCTCTCAGGAGGACCACACTGCATCATAGTGGCTGCGAGAGGGCGTTGAAAACATTCAGATAGATTAGCATGAATAAAGGAGAACAAGGGTTAACAATACTGAGGTCATTTGGCAGAGGGATTTCATTAGGTTTCAATCCAACCATTAGCGTCCAATGGTGAAACATTAATGTTTTCTGTGATAGGGCATAACATTCGATGTGGCACCGATCGTGGGATGCTTTAGTAGCAAAAGAATCTTCTTTGCAAAAGAAACAATAGAGTTGGGATGGTAGGAATGACTACGTCCGTCAACAATGTAAACAAACTAGAAATGATGAAATGAATCAGTTTAGACGACACAACCCTTTATGTAGCCTCTACAGAGATAAACAGAGGTGAGATCGCACTGTAGGAGGGCTGAAGAAGATTATGGTTTATAGATTACAATCAGACAAAAATTGACCCATTTAAACATTATCTTAGCCCGACAAGGATCGAGGTAATGATTAATGGCCAAAACCACCAGAGGCACATAAATTTGATGAAACGCCAATTAGATTCATTTTTAATTTGTGATATAAGGATAAAGGTTTCTTTTTTTTGGCAGAGTCGGTTGATTAGAGCAATTTCAACTAATAAGCAATGTAGATATCTCCTATTGGATCACTGAGAGTTCAATTAAGATAAAGGGAGAGAGAATCCTAACTACACATGGCTAGAATAGCAAGCTATCGAATGCAGGGGTCCTAATTTTTTTTGAATGGAGGCAGGGAGGCACGAATATCCTAAAAAAAAACAATCACACAAGAAAAATAAGAAAACCAAAGATTTAAACTAATATGTCTAAACTATTATCGAAACACAAATGCACATACCCGACAATTTCATTCCAAAACTTTAAACTTTCTTTAGCTTCCCTCTTCTCCCTTTTCACGAACCAGTTTTCTCCAATTTTCTATCTCTTTTTCTCCTCCACTCTCTTTCCATTTAAAAAAAATGGTTAATCTCATAAATTCCCACAAGCATGCATCTATTACCCAGAATCCCCACTCCTTTGAGAATTTTAAAATTTTACTAATAATAGAGATTACACAAATTTGAAAATTCACATTCGACAACTCACAACCTTAAATTTTTACCTAATATTCTCCTTTAAAAGCAATATATATTAATTAACCATAACAACCACAGATGCTTAAATAAATATTAAAATAATTAATTTAGTCAGTAATAAATTTTATCCAAATTTTACAACTACTCAAAATATTGATAGCAGAGAACACATAACCATAACTTAAACAAACTCAATAATACTCCACAACACGTGACAACCAACAACATGAAGCGAGGATCAAACATCACATCATGACACATGACCATAACAAAAGATTGGGACTGACCTAGTGGAATAAACCTCGTGTTATCTCCCATCACCGATACCCATTGGTGCAAGAGCCCGCTCAAACCTGCTATACCAGGTGGAGTCAAGGCTCGGTACCTGCAGCTTGCATCAGAACAATTGGTTGAATATGATCAAATGTATATATGTCTACACACACAGAGTCAGAGAGTCATGGCGTAGTAGGGTGCTTGAAGCAAGTAGTACTACACCGTCCCTACTTTTGAAACAAGACTATAATCACTTTATTTGAATACAGATATCAACAAATTGAATAAAACATGATAATATTAAACCATTACTAATCATGTCAAACTCATCATAACTGGAATAATAATAATGTCATCATGAACTCATAACACATGTCAAAACTATATCAGTCGCACATAGTCCATCATGATCAAAATACACATAAACCATAAGCCTACTAATCCAAATGTCTCAGAACTGTCTAAAAGCAATGGAAGAACTAACAACTGTCTCAGACTGACAAAGAGCAAAGCAAAACTACCAACTATCACAAGCCAAAAAGAGGGGCATTACATTTTATCACTGTTACAACATTTATACTGTAGCTTCAAATTTCATATTGATGTTATAATCATTCATGTTGCTGTCCCAACTTATTAGATCATTGCTCCAGCTTATCATACTATTGTTTTAGCTTATTAGATTGTTGTTCCAACCTTATACATTATTTTTTTGAGCTTTCATGCTGCTGTCCCTACTTTATACAATGTTATCTCGTCATATATTCTGCTGATATAAACTTAAAAGAGACCAATTTTGAGTGGAAATTGATAGCTAATTGATAGGGGACAACGAGAATAAAAGTAGATTTTAGAGAGTAGATAACATAGATACTCATTTTTATACAAGAAATCATACTTGGAAACCTTCATTGGAAAAACATGACTAAAACATGGCATTTAACTTACACTAAATCATTGCATGGATATTAAAGGTTGAAAATAATGATTGATTTATCTTTTGCATTAATTAGTTGAATAAAGATAGTTAAATGAAAGTAAACATGCATTAAATTGATAGAAAGAATTGACTTAGTTTTCCTTTTGAATCACAGAGAAGTGATTGAATGTCTTTGCAAGAAATTGTTTGCCTTGTGATTGATATGATATTTGGAAACATTGTTTAGGTATGCTGAAATCAAACATAACGATTTGTTTATTTCTTAAGTCATATTTGTATGAAAATAAATATTTAATCTAAAAAAATAGAACTGAATGCATTGCTTGGTATGCTTTGTGTGTTTTGGGGAAAGATACCTTTCAAGATGGGTGTCAAATGAGGAATAACAGATGTAGGCTTTCTTTTTCAAAACCTAAACTACTGTTATAATCGGTTTCATACTTTGATCAAAGTTAACTTTTGGACCATTGAAATAGATGGAATTATGCCTAGTTTTATTTCTTTGCCTTATCCTATTATTGAGATGTTGCATTCATGTTAGGAATGCATGTAGGTTTATAGGCACGCACCAAATTCCATCTTACTTATTGTTATAGATTGCTAGGCTCATCGTGCAGGGTTGGGTATCCTTCTTGTTGAAGGATTGAGGGGAAGCGTATGCTTTGTGGTTGGGTGGAAAAGCACCCAATCCATGTTCTCGTACTTGGCTTGCGGATGGCCGACTGACTCGTCAGCAGCTAGAGAGACATTGGATTTGATTGACATTAGTGATATTTCATACTTGTATTATATTGAGATTCCTTCATTGATGTTAGGATAATTGGATGGGCTATTATAAGCTTAGGATGTATAGATATTTAGAATTTGTAATAGTATGAACTTCTAAGTGGTTTATAGTTGTATTCATGTGAAAACTAATATTATGAATGAAAGATGTATATATTTATTGTTTTATTTTGAGAATTATGAACTAGAGTTAATCTTTGACTATGGTTAAAATATTGAAACTTTTAGGACCTTACATTGCTTGGTGAAGAGATATAAAAGATTAAACAATTGTTTAGTGCAATAGTGAAGAACATTGCACCCAATGATGTTGGAGTAGAGAACGTTACACTCGGTGATGATGGAGCAGTGGAGGAGTATGAGGTAAACTCTATTGTTTATGAGTTTTGTGATATATAGAGTTTGAAGTGCATGTACCTGATGAGATTAGCATGGTAGAGACAATTGTGGGATGCGTATATGTGGTAGAGTGGATTAGAGATGCCTACCTACGGGTAAAAGATGTAGAGGATGTGACATGAGAGATTTGGTGGAGGTGGTCGATTTGCAGTGGGTTGAAGCCCACGAAGGTGAAGGATGAGAAGAGAGGAGTGAGGATGTGGAGAGTGAGCCTTTGGCAGAGGGGGATGGTCAACAGTGGATATGAGTCCACAAGAGGAAGGAAGAAGAAGGTGCACATTTGGTGGAGGAGGATGGCAAGTGTCCCAACTAAGTGCTGGAAGAGGTGGAAGAAGAAATTTTCTCAGCCTAATACAATGATGGAGTTCACTATAGGTTGTATTTGACCTGAAAGAGTAATTTTACCATTTAACTCTTCTTTGTGAGCCCATGCTCACAAACTTTTTACCCGGGGTGTCTGATGTAGGAGCATCTCAGGCGAACAAGCAATCTTGCATCACCAAAACCATTTTATTTTCATTTTTCTATTTTAGTTGGCTTCTCTTGACAATGGATACAACATTCAATGAGAAAATATTAAAAGTATCTCTGCATGTTATTTCTCACATTGACTAAAGATCTCTTGTTTACTGTTAAGTATGGCTTGGCTCTGTATGACATATGTCTTACTGTTTGACAATGTATGAAGTGGGCAGCATGAGGAATTGGGAGAAGACAATGCAGAAGTTTTGATGCTTCTTTTAGCTTTTGATTGTTCCAAATAAATTTGTTAGTGGCCTACAATAGTACATTGACTTGGAGGATAACTTTGTAAGAGCATATACTTGGCTGACTGCTTCTCAAGCCTGCGGTGTGCTCATTATTTTGATGAATATTCAAACAAAACCCTTGCTTACCAAGATATTAGGCAAAAAGGCACTAAGCACAGTGAATGCTAGCTCTCTCTTGGACCTCTCAAGTATAGAAAATATAGGCCTCTACCATGGTGTGGACAAAGGAGCACTATGTCACCTCATTGCCATTGAAGAAAACGTAGGAGATAGCTGTGACTCTTTCATAATCATTGGGAATGATTGGTATTACCAAGAGGGATGTGGATCATTTGGAGATTGTACATTGGAGTCCATGGGCGATTCAGAGAAGCAGATTTGTATGAGCGATACATCTTATGAGTCTAGGGAGCTATATTGATGGATGAAATGAGATTGTAAAATGCCATGATAGAAGATTTTCTTATGCTATTAGAAGTTTTATTTTGGGCTAATGCTTCTTAAATAATTGACAACATCAGAATAATTCCAACAAAATTTAAATGTTGAAAGAGGTCACATGGGCCAGATCGAAAGGCACCAAATTAAAGATTTTGGATTTAATTTCCTTACTTTGTATAGCATTTCAGGGGGTCACTGATTGGGGAGGAGGTCGCAACATGAGAAGAATTTAAAAGGGAGAGGTAATCAAAAGCATCCATAGACAAATTTGGTACCAGTAAGGAATGAAAACAAAAGTTCTTTTAAGAATGACCAATAAATGACAAGGCATTGCATGCAACAATTGAAGAGACAACGAACACCGCATTTGACGAGCCAGTGAACGTAGAGGAAGAAGGAAAGAGCCACAAGAAGTTGAAAAGGCACCTCTCAAAGACATTTAAATTATTTAGTGTCACAGATGAAAGGTAGATTTCTCTGAGGCAGATTTTGGGAAAGAGGGAGATCTCAGCCCATGTGAGGGGCTTAGGGAGAAGAGAATTGCTGAGTGAGTGTGTGAGGAAGAGCAGAAGTTTTTGTACTTTGTGAGGTTGTTGTGAGACCAATTTGTGATGCAATATGTTGTGGATTTTTGAATAAAATAAAAATCCTTGTTGCAATCTTTTTTTGTGTTTGCAAGTTTGTGTATTGTGTTTTGCTATAGCGAGAGGGAGTCCCTCTTGCATCATCTTTGCAGGTTTTCTTCAAGGTCTTTATGTTGGTTTAATGGACTCTCCTGGTTTCTATAGCATGCTTGATATCTTGTTCTTTCTAGTGATGCTAATAAGGAGTGTAAGAGTCAATGTGACTCAAAAAGCCAGGATCACCTGCAATCAAGACAACCTTCCACACAAAGATGACAAGAGAAGATGCTAAAACAATGGAGTAAGAATCTATACAAAGATCATATGAAGCTGTATGAAATACAATGAGTGAGCCTTGCTTATAAAGGCAAGGCGAGAGCTAGAAGGGTGGAGATATTCCTACAACATGTGTCAATTAGAGGATGATAACTAATTGCACATGTGGAGGATAAGACAACTCACTCCAACTATCAACAACTCAACACACAACTAGACTCAACTAGTGACAACTAAAGACATCTAGAAGACTCGCTATGTCAACTTAATATGTGTGAATTATGTGTTCACACCAACACCCCCCCTTAAGTGCAACTTAGGGAGTAGTTGACTAAAGCAAGATACAATGATGGATGGGTCTCGACTACTAGGCCATGTTAGGTACCCATGTACAACAAATATCAAGTGGAGAAAAGGATAAAACCTCATGGGACAAAACTCCTCTCCAAAAGTGAGAATGCAAAAAACAAATAAAGGATGTGATGGAAGGAGGACTCAAGACCCCCCAAGAATGACATCCAACACATATATACAATCAAGTACCCCCCCATAGGAGAGCAAGTGTGAGACTATAGGTCCCCCCCATAATGAAGTAGCTCCAGTGCCGATGGTGAATGCCTGAAGAAGAATGCTGAAGAGAATCCAAGGCCTACAAACAACATTCTTCCCCTTAGGAAGAAATAGATCCAAAGGCTGATGAAGAAACTCCATCTCAAGGTATGAGGGAAAAAGCCTCATGATGTATGCTATCTCTGAAAACTGCTTAACTGTCCATATGTCACAACCAAAAGATGTCACATAATCAGGTGCTACATACCCAATCAAAGAATGTGACAATCCAAGACAAGATGAAAACTCAAGATCATCTCCAAAGACAAAGTATCCTCTGAATGATGCTCAGGATACTCCAACTCAATGTCAAACTGTGACAAGTGAAGAGGAGAAGATGATGCCCACTCATCTGAAGTAGAAGAATTATCTCCTTCAAAGAGGAGATGAATTTCATCAAGATATGACTCACGAAACAAGTCTGAAATACTTGTCAAGTACTCATCCCACAAACCTATATTTGGAAGACAATGAATATCCTACTCAACAGAAGTGGATGAAGCTATGTCAATGCCAATTTTTGAAGAAGCAGGAGAAGGAGGAAGCTCAAAACTAGTCTCAGGAACTGAAGTAGATGCAAGAAAACCAAGGTTCAAGTGACCAAACTTCTCCTTAGAAACATGATTCACACTTGATGCATGAGTGTGAATGTCAATCAAGGGATCTACATCATCATCAGAAACAAAATTGGAGAAAGTGTACAAGCAAGATGCATGATCAGCCATCCTAATAGCAATGATATCTCTGCTCTCCAAGTCCCGTATGATTACAGAATTGGGAATGAACTCAAATGTCTTCCCTACACCACAATGAGTAATCTAATAAATGGAAAGGAGGTTAGTTGTCAAGGAAGGTACACACAACACACTGCTGAATGTATTCTGACCAACATCAATATTTCCTCTTCCAGTTGCATGTATGTGTTGTTACCCATCAAAATAGGTGGTGAAGTACATGACTGAAATGAAGAGAACATCCCCTATGAAGATGCCATATGATGAGAAGCTCTAGAATCAAGAAGCCATCTCTCTGACTGTAGACTTGTTGAAGCAAAGAGTGCTTGTCCTTTTCCTTTGTCTGTCCCATAAGCAATGCCTACTGTCCCTGTACATGTAGATGATGATGGTGGTGAAGAAGAAGACTTGGGTAAAATTGTTGTTGATGGATAATACTCAATGTTATGTTTTTGAAGAAGTTGTGACATCTCTTCAAACTTTTTCTCTTAACATTTAGTCTCATCATGACCCAATTTCTTGCAATAAGAACATTTTGGCTTCTTCTTCTTATTGGACTCCTCTTTGGAAGAAGAGTTAGGGGTTTTCTTTGATTCTTTCTCTTACTCATTAGACTTTGAATTCTTTTGTTTCTTTCCCTTATTATGTGAAGCCTTAGGATCTTTTGTGCTTTGGGTTGCAACTAGAGCCTATTTTCTAGGTGACTTCAATGTGCCCATGTGTAGTAGCTTGGCTTGTTCTCTTGTGAGTTGTGCAACAAACTCCTCAAGTGAAGGCATTTTAAACTCACTACCAAAGGCATCCATTGTAGCATAAAAGGTAGAAACATAAACTGAATATGTAGGACTCAATTTTGCAAGAATAGATAGAATCAATTGTTCATCTTGTTTCTCAAGACCACTTTGTTTGAGTTACAACCTGAGAGACTTAAATTTGGTGAAGAAGTCTTCAATTTGATCAAATTCTTGAGGATTAAGTGCAATTAGCTCATTTCCAATTTGAACCTTCTTATTTTATCTTGCTTGCCAAAAAGATTGTCTAGTGTTGTCCATATCTCATTTGGTGTAGTACAAGACTCAACATGAAATCTCAAATTTGGAGAAATAGAAAGACAAAGTGTGCCAAAAGCCTCATCTCTTCTATCTAACCATTTTCTTCTCTCAGTAGCACCTATGGGCTCAGGATCTGTGCCTAAAGTTATTCTATGTAACTTTTGTTTATACAACACAAACTCCATGTTTTTCTTCCATTCAATATAATTATATGGAGTTAAAAGTGGAAATTCAGGCGCATCCATGATGAAAAAGAGAGACAACAAGACAACAATGCCCCTTTACTATGTAAGAGATCTCCCCAATTTGTTTGTGGCACTTTATACTTAGTGCGATTTATAATTGTTCTCAAGGGACCAAAATTGGGAAAATAATGAAATCTTTTAAAAAAGAGATTTGAGTGGGATTACAATCACTTACAATGATGTATTACAGCAAACAAATCCTCTGAAAACAAATTTCACCTCCTTAAGTATCAAAATGTCCAAGTTATCACTCAAATGCCAAAAAACTGACAAATGAAATAAAATGCCCCTAGAGCAAAATCTGAGAAAAGTGCATAGATGGCTTTGTAGATCTCCTAAATACCTTTCTGATGCCACAAGAATCATGAAAAATAGAGTTCGTGGCAAAAAGTTATGAGCTCAGGAGATAAAAAGGAAGATTTGTCTTCGACCTGAAATAAATGCTATCAAACAGCAAAATTAGAGAAAAATTCTAACACCACTATGAAGTGCTCTCTGTCATCTTTCCGTTGATATCTCGTTTGCCCGATTTCGACATTATGGACAAAAGTTGTGCAAAAAGCAAAAAAAGCCCTACTTTAGGACTTTGAGGGCAAAACAGGTCCTTGGTGGAATATTCTTTTAGTGGCTGAAATATTCTCTGTGGAATCTGAAAAACTACCTGATTCTACAGAAAAAACAACCACTGAGAAAAAAAAGACCACCCTTGGAAAACCACCTGTCTCGCATAAAATCACCGAGAGGAAAAAAGCTTGTTTGACTAGTCAAAACTACCGTCTATGAGCAAAAAAGATTGACTTGGTAAAATACCGCCTGTCGAAGTATTTGAAACTACTCTTAGTTTATACAAAACTGCTAGAAAAAAGAACTTTGGTTAAATACCGTCAGATTAAGGTTGAGAGTCGTCACTGTTTGCAAACAAATGTGGAGGCCTTTTTGAATTTTTTAACTCCCAACAAAGATCTGAAATGCCGTCGATATGATGGTTTGATTTAGGTTCGCCGGTGATTTGTATGTAAAATAACTGATGGAAACAATAGATGTCAACCAATGATTAATGCGATGTGGCTGCCTGATGTGTTGATCAAGAATTGAGACCCACCAAAGATTACTTCAAAACCGTCGTTGCTGATTGTGGGTTTGACTGCGTATAGAAGACAATGTCAATCAATTGAATGCTCATTGATTTGACAACCACTAGAGTCAATGTTATGTGAAGCCCACTGAATAATGTGAAGGTCCTATCAGCCAGAATTTTGTGAAGACCGATGAAAAAAATAGCGACCACCAGTATATGTGAATCTCGCCGGATCTTGTGTAGACCGTCGACAAAGAAACTTGATTCGCTACTAAAGTCGTTGAAGAAATGAACGCCGACCAGAAGGAATGTGATCGTCAAGGGAGATATGCAGCTTCAAAAAGAGTAGTTGCTCGACAAAGGTAAAACAACCGACAAGATTGGAGTCAACTGCCAATGTGAGCTTAAACCGCTTGAGGTTTGTGTTGAACGCTGCCAAATGATAACCACCGGTAAAATGGTTACAATGTTATAAAAGATTGCCAAAAGTAAATAAATGCCATTGCTGGACCACCACAGGAATGTGGATATTGGTCGATGCTGCGAGGATCACCTGATACTGTTGAAATGACAACCGGAAGGACCGCTGGGTAATATAATATCCACCAAAGACAAAGTGTCTATGCCGACAGTAACTTTAGATGGTCGACGATGCTACAGAGATGGACGCTGATGGTTGTGGTCAAATGATGACCACCGGATCAGAGGGATAATATCTTTTAACCGTCGGGAGATAACAACAAACCAATGGTAAAGATTTACCCACTCATCTTTAAGAAATCGGCGAGCATAACAATCTTGACCACCAAAGGTGACTTAGATCTGCTCGTATTATGATTCACCATGACTGGTGGAAATATTATACGCTGACAAACAAATTTTAATTAAAGGCCGAAGCCTGATGGGCTGGGTTGTGTAGTATGGGTACCTTGTACCCGCCTGCAAATAAATGTCCCTTCCTTTTTTGCTAAAAACACAAAAAATTTACAATCCGCAGAAAAACTATTTGACTAGCAATTAAAGTTTTTTATAACCAAGGGACAAGAATCTAATACCTAGTCGATATTTGCTGAGATCTGATGATGCAGACTTAGGCAGACACTGCAGCAATCATACAATGCTGACGTAGTGCTTGCACCGTGACAGTACAATGAAGTAGACTGGTACAGGAATGGTACAGATTTTTCGCCAAAGGATTAGGGGCAAATTTTTTTTTGTTTTTTTCAAACTTCTCTTATTCGGGCGTTTGGACAGTCAATCTATATAGATTTGAGCTTCCTAATCGCAACCGTGATGTCAGATTTGTTCCAAGCCGCTCCTAACACATAGCTCCCAACAAAACCTCTCCAATGAGGGAAGAAAATTGCAGTCAAACTCTGATACCATGTAAGAGTCAATGTGACTCAACAAGCCAGGATCACCTGCAATCAAGACAACCTTCCACACAAAGATGACAAGAGAAGATGCTAAAACAATGGAGCAATAATCTATACAAAGATCATATGAAATTGTATGAAATACAATGAGTGAGTCTTGCTTATAAAGGCAAGGTGAGAGCTAGAAGGGTGGAGTGAAAGGTGGAAATATTCCTACAACATGTGTCAATTAGAGGATGATAACTAATTGCACATGTGGAGGATAAGATAACTCACTCCAACTATCAACAACTCAACACACAACTGGACTCAACTAGTGACAACTAGAGACATCTAGAAGACTCACTAAGTCAACTTAATATGTGTGAATTATGTGTTCACACCAACAAGGAGCCCCCTTTTTTCCAAGATTGTGGCTATTTGATGGGCTCTCTGGGTTTCTCTTGGAGATGGAATTATGGAAAACCCATCCAGGTTTTATTTCTTCGTGCCTTATTTATGGCTCTTGCCATTTGGAAATTATTGTATTTTAACATGATCTAAAGTTCTTTTAATACAATTTTCTTTTTTGCCAAAATAAATGCTATTCAAGAAATATAAAGCCCAACATTCAAATTCTAGATATCACAAAAATGAGGCATGATCTTGTTCTTCAAATATACCTTGATTACAATTTCTCAACAAAGATGAGGACTGAGAAAAATTAATTCAAGTTGAGACTAAATCTTGTCAATCAAAAACACTCACATCCCTAATTTCCTAAGCTACTTCTTTCCTTGCACACAAAGCTAAACACATTTAAAATTCAACTTACATGGACGGCTTTTCAAGAATGACATATTCCTATTGATCCACCTAGATATGGTGGGACAGATTGAGATGGAGACAACAACCAAGAAATTGCTTTGCTTCAAGACACTTGCTATCTTACTTTGGAGTATTAGATAGGAAAATAGGGTAATAAGAAAATAAAGGGGTGATGAAAGGGTTGGATTTTCAAGAATGCATGTCATATGAGATTGCCTTGCTTCAAAACACTTGCTATCTTATTTTGCAGAATTGGACAAGAAAACAAGTCAATAAAAAAGTAAGGGGATGAGACAATAGAACTACTATAAGTACCCTCAAAATCCTTAAAAATAGGAATAGTAAGAGATAGTTGTATAATTTTTTTAAATTATTTTAACAAAACATTTATGAAAGATAAAAAACTATAAATCAAATGTAATTTGCTCAAAACTATGTCTCCTCCATAGCTCTTATGTACATCCATAGTAAAGTCAAAACATCTTACAACTACTTCACTTGTAATCTACATATATTTATATTGCATCTATCAAATTGCATCTTCAAGTAAAATTTCTAGTTCTAAAGTTGTAAAAACAATCTTATAAACAAAACACATTTTGGTAGGTGAAAAACTAATGAAATAAAAAAAATCCAAAGATAATGATCCTAAAGGGAAAAATATTAAAGCCTGGGTATAGGTTAACAAAATTATATCACATTTTATGATACTCATCACTGCAACTGATATTTTGAAAGGTATAAACTAGCAGTTGCACAAAATTTGTGCAACGAATTTGCCAATAGTTGAAATATTTTGAAGAAAAAATGCGAATACATTTAGAGAAAATAAAAATTAACCAAACATTTTTTTAAATCACATGAACAAAAGTCGCTGTCATTGTCTTTATTCACCCAGTTGCTCATTTCTTTGTCTCCACTCCAGCCGGTCTTGGATTATACAAATTTACAATAATTTTCCTAACCTCATCCCAAACCAAAACTCACAATGAAACAATTAAAGGTTCCCAAAGTAGTTTGCATTATGCACCTAAGCTAGAAATGTTCAAACTAAAGACTACAATCCTTTAGATGCCTGAGGCCTCATACAAAGTAGAGCTGAATTGGCTTTTAATTCATCAAAAAAACTCAAAATGCAATAAAGAAGGAAAAAATAGATAACATGGCAGACAACTAGGAGGAACTATTCGAATTATACAAAAAAAAAGATACAAAGATAGTGAATCAAAAAAGAAAGTAATTATAATCTAGAAAACTAATTAAGCCAATACTACAAAATTTCTCACACAAATGTTAAGTAGAATTCTGGGTAGGTAATTGAGATGAACTAAATGTGCATATAGAATTACAGAGCACTTTTGAACATATTTCACACAAAAGGAAGGAATTGTCCATGTAAATTAAAAACTCCACAGCAAGAAAATGACCCATACATCGAATAATTGAACAAGTGTTAAAAGTACCTCTACATCCTTGTGAATTGTTACATAAAACAAATAGAGAAAAATATAAACAACCAAATAAGATGGTGGGGAGTAGGTGCTAGATGCCATTACAAATTGCAATATAAGAATACATGAGTACAATTACAGATATAATGTATATAAATACAGTCACTAGGAGATAAATAAATAAATAAATAGAAAGAAGAGAAATAAATAAATTAAAACTATATATAAAAATATTACATTTATATAGAAAAAAGAATTATAACATGCTCACCCATAAGCAATGTCTATCCAACATATTAGATGAACATTTGACCATATATATTATTAATTAATTAAAAGTTTCAAACTCAATATGCTTTTGAATTTTAATTAATTATTATTTAAGTTAAATGTGTATCTAATTTATATGTCTTTGGATAATATGCATCCTTCTTTATATCTTAGTTTTGACAATAAACTAAATTATTTTAGTTAATATATCCTTGCTTAGTCATAGGCAATGTCTATACAACATATTGGAAGCACATTTGATTGTAAATAATATTGATTTTAATCAATATTATTTACAATAAAATCACATCCAATATATTGGATAGACAATTTGAGGATTCTAAATAGTGTGTCTCACAAGCAATTTATTGCCTCACATCGATCCCATATGCATTTCTTAGAAATAATTCTTATTCAAACAAAAATAAGTAAACTAATTTTATATGCATTATTAAGAAAGAGTGTTTGTTCAAACAAAAATAAGTAGACTGATTTCACATAAATTTCCTAAAAAGACTGCCCGTTCAAACAAATATGAGTAAACCAATTATATTTAAAAAGTAACTTTAATTATAAAATCAAAAATCACTTTCATTATAATGTCACTTCTATTGGACTATATGTTTCTCGGGACCATAGTGATTCCCTTCTACAGAAAGGAAATATCCGCTCCACACGGAGACCACTTTAGGGCTATAGGTGTATAGGAAATGTTCTACTCCTCGAAGCGTAGATACTGTAAACATACTCTACTATTATTGTTGAAAATTCACCATTGCAAATTCTTATCTTTTTTTCATCCAATATTTTTGTTGTAATTGTAGTCTTGGTTTGAACTAAGAGCAATGGTAGAATCCACGAAAATCACGATTGTTCTAAGCATTGACGGAGGCAGCGTCCGAGGGATTATCTCTTCAACTATTCTTCAATTTCTAGAGAAAGAGAAGGACATGTGTATTAATATGATTGCTAGGTTATTCAACTCACAATAAAAGGGATGGAGGAACTGAAAAATGGGAAACCTATCACTGGATTATCTAAAAAAATGGTGATCTAACTTCCATGCTGGATTATCTTAATTCTGGCTGTCTTAAAATTCTGGCTGGCTGAATTCTGGTGGAACTTATTCTCGTACAAATAGCCTATTGGCTAACAAGAACAGTGCATGGAATAGCTTTGTTTATTTATCTTAGTTTCTGTGACAATTAAAATATTAACTCTAGACATGAGTCATATTTCATATCAGAACATAAATATAATCATCATAAACGCATATAACTTGCATGGATGTCAAAAGCTAAGGCTTCAAATTACCATGCATCAACTAAACTTACCTTGGTATGGGTTACATCATGCAAAATGCTCTTTCATATCATCAAAAAATAATAGTGTTTCTTTTGTAAGGAAAGGGAAGAAATAGATGGGGGTAGAGCTATAATAACTAGTACATGATAGAAAATATTAGTTTCTTGAAAATATGCTACAGATCAAGAACTATGGCTCAAACAAAGCCAAAGGCCAAAGGGCCACATAAGCCTTAAAATGCTTAAATTATAGAGCATACACAATATTATTTTATTAAGAACTCAAAAATAACTCTCTAACAAAATTAATTACTTGTAAAAGTCAAAACTACTCACCAACTATTTGCTCACTTTGCACTGGCCAACTAGGTTCGCAACAATTTGGCAACTGCAACCATGGTACTCAAAGCTGGAAGCACCTTAGGGTATTTCCTAATCTTCATACCACAATCAGGGTTAACCCACAAGATGTTTGAATCAAGCACAAGAGGTATCTAGCAAAACATTATGAAGTATCAGTTAGACCATTGTTCCTTTATATGGAATCCAAAGAGTTAAATATCCACCCTCAGAAGCTAACAAAGAGAATATATTACCAATAACAAAATGTATCAAGAAAAACAAACAATACCTAGCTAATACGGCCGACAATTTCTTCTGTGTCGGAGATATGAGGAGAGTGAACATCATAAACTCTAGGACCAATTCTAGTTTTGTATTTGACACCCCAAAAAAATTGAGAGATTCTTCTCATTAGAATGAGAATTCTCAATGGTGATCACATCAACATCCATGTTAATGATTGAAGGAATGATATCACTAAATTTGTAGTAGCACATGTGGTTATGGATCTACAAATTTGGAAGAAAACCATGTTTAATGGCTAATGCAAATAAACAATGTGCTAAATACATGATATTCATATTATGGAGATATATAGAATGCATATTGAAAGTTCCTTTACAAGCCTCAATAGTATCCTTCACACTAGAATTAGTGATGCAGAACCCATGAACAACCCAATTCATGTAGAAAGCATCTTCTTACAGTTGAAAAATGCAAGCACAAAATATTGTAAAACCTAAACCATATAGTAAAATGATATTATTATTTATTTAGGGTCTTTTTACAATGTATTATGCAAATGTTTATAAAGAATTACATTCTTGTATAACTTCCCTAAACTACCCTACATGAAACTAACTCCCAGCAACTAACATGATACTAACTAAACATTTTAATACTAACACTAATCTAAACCTTAATTTCCAACACCCCTTCTTAAGGTTTACATTACAAAAACACAATAGAAAAAAAACACGCTGACCAATCATAGCCTCATATTCTTCAAAAAATTCACTTTGAAAATTAGTTTTCAGACTAGGTAGAACTCCATCATGTTGCCTCATAACCCTCATAAAGGTGTAGCTCCCAAGTTGAATTATCAAGTTCCTAGATTCCACCCTCCCCGAATTCTTGAATTATGGATCTCCCAAATTATTCAACAACCCTCCATGTTGAGTTATAGCTCCATAAATTTGTCTCATGACCCTTGTAAGGGTATAATTCTCATGATCCATAGACTCCCGAACTATTTGGGCAACAATCCATGTTGAATTTCATCTACACTAAATCCCTTCCTATCTTGAAAATATGGGTTGTTTAATATATGATTTTTGTTGAACACAACGGGGTGTTGAGAGAGGGGGGGTGAATCAACACACTTAAAAACTTTAGCCAAACATTTACTAATAAAACTGAATATCTTTGAAAACATGAAAGAAAACATGCAAATCAAGAGTCAACACATAACACTAGTATTTTTATGTGGGCAACCCTAAAACAGGGAAAAACCACGATGAGGATTAACTCACAATATAATATGTTCACTGCAAAAGTATTACAACTTATCTTTAGGGCTTCAACCCAAGGAAGCTACTACTCCCTTATTTAAAACTTTGATTTAGGGTTATAACCCAAGGAAGCTACTACTTCCTGATAGTTCATCTCACTGCTATTACAATGATAGTATAAATACAAGGATTGTTAGGAAGAATACATCTGTTGCATGTTGATGGTGCAGTATGCTATTTTTGCTCAATATCTTTCTTCAAACTGAACCTTTGCATTTCATATATGCTATGCTATATTCATATCCATCTTAATTACCTTTCAACTAAATTATATCTTCTATATATATATATCCTCCACAACACCTTGAAACTTTGATTAGGTCAGCATCCAAAACAATATTGAATGTAACGTGTAGCTACTCATAGGTCGGCCACAACACATGCAAATTGACAACAAAACTTGTTGCGGACCTCAAGTCTTTATGAGGAACATTAGGACACACCTTTCCACATATTTCAAACTTGGAGAAATTAGTCAGAGGCCTCTGCATGCACTGGATACTTAACCAATCGGCTCATACTGCTCAACACTGTAAATTGTTCATTTTTCAACTGCTAGGGAGAAGTAAAAACCTCAATGCAGACCAAGGATTCAATCATATACCAGCTCAATTTGCATCCATGCATCTTTCTAGAGAAGTATCATGCTAAGTTATGCATCTGCAAGATAAGAAATGTATTACTCTGTAGAGAATAGAGTCTTCCGGACCTTATGTAATTCTTCTCAGCCTAGAACATGAGGCTGCATGGTGAAGTATAGGGCCTAAAACCTTTCGGAAATGATCAAAGATATAAACTTATGCAACTCATCGGATCCACACAACCTTTTGAAGAGTTTCTAGAGAGATTTAGAGTTGACTTAAGTATTTACAGCTCCGGAGGATAGTTATACTTGAATTCTACTTGCAGACAAGAATACTTGATGCGATACCAGAGAATAAAGAATATCTACATGCAGATCATACCTGATGTATTATGGACCATGGAGAACCTTCGCATAAGCTCTGATGATAGAACTGTATCTGTTTCACTTTCTATAGAACTTAACTTATTCACTTAGGCTCTGGAATACAGTGTGATAACTTTGTCACTTGAGTACTACCTTTGCAGACCACTATAACACTTGAGAATTCATTAAAGCATGTAACATACTGATCTTATTCATTCCTTAGAGCCAAATGACAAACATATCTCTTTTAGAGGAATGCAGAGCATTCCATTATCCCCCAATACTGTTTTGCTCTGTCTCAGTGATGGTTGATGAACTATCCCTTATAACTCTTAATGTTGAACAAGTGAGATGCTAAAACCTTGGATATACCATTTCAATACAGGTCAGAAACTATCATAAGAACTGCATGAACAGATCTTTCTTTGTGGAGAAGTATAGACCAGATCTTTCTTTGGGGAGAAGTACATACCAATTCAAGTTAAATCTAGCTTAGGTTTTGCACTGAGAATGCCTTAGACACATTTCTGCTTCTTACCCTTGAGTGTGGTACTCCCAACTAATGAGACATGTATGTATATATTGTTACATCCCCAACATATGATTAGACCTAATCCTAACTTTGCATGGTAATCAGGAGGATTAATCATAGTTTACTAAGTAGCTATTGTGGAAATATCTGATTTAATTTTTTATTATGGACTAATGATAGTTAGTTAAGAAACTATTTGATCATATGAATATTTGATTATTTTGAACTACAAAATAGATGATGATGCACTGATCATGATTTTATGATGCTGAGTGTGAACAAGAAGAAAATGCATCATCCTTCGAAGAAGGAAGGAGAGTATCATCCAGGAGGAAGAGATAGATGTCAGGAAATGGGTTAGATAGCCATCTGAGTATCGGATTCTATGTCCTTTCGAATCCCTTTGTAAGTTGTCATGAGTCATGTCTTCCTTCTTAATAATTATTTTCTTCATGAGTCATTTTGTCAATGGTGCTATCTTGACAAATCATAACAACTAAACGACATTCCTAGAACATCGTCGCAAGTCGAGAGTTAGTCGTGTTAAGAGATGAAGAAATCTCTCATTACTCTATTTTCAAATGGGGATATTAATTCTTTATTCCTTGTTATTCGACTAAGGTTTATAGTCAATAGAAGGGGAGTATTGCTTGACCCCGACAACCCTAATCTAGTTGTGAATTATCTTTCATTTTCATTTTTATAATGATAACCTTTGATATTATATATATATATGGTAACCTCTTTAGAGGTTGACAACAATAGTGTTGTGAGTATTTTTTAAACCTATTATTAAATACCTTGTAATACTATTATGGATAATAATAATTTTGTTATGGGTTGACATCACCACGTAGTAGAGTGATGAGTTGGTAGTTTGGCCAATAGAGAGAGATGCTACCCATCAAATTCTTGCAAATGGCAATAAGGAGGCTGAAAGTCTCCTTTGATATCGGGGGTGGCGGAGTGGGGGAAACCACCCACCCCAATATGGGCGCGGATGGTAGTTCCCCCAGGTTCAGCATGTAATGAAATAGCAAAGGCAAGTTTGCTTATATCATGAGGATTATTATGGTGTGATTGTGGAGAGAGGATACTCTCTGGATGTGAGGAGAAGGAAAGACATGCCTAAAACTAGAAAACATAGACATTGCAACCTCAGAGTATGCATTAGACGATACACAGTTCGTGGTGTGAGATGTATATCATAGTTGCTGGCTCCATACAATTTTGTTTAGGTAGAACTAAAGTCTAAAAGAGTTATACTCTGTATATTTGCTTATAGCAATGTTTTCTTATAAACATAAACATCGACTATGTTGACTATTCCTTATACATTTATTGTGTATTTCTTGAAACTATTGGCCATAATGTAAGTAACATTGTTTCTTTATGGAGAATGATATCCAGGCCGTTGGTTGAATACGACATATGTATTCATAAGATAAACATTTGCAAGTTGGCGGACCAATGATAACATATGCATCATAAGATGATATGAGTTGAATCTTTCTTGTGTTAATAGCTCAAGGCCTGTATGGCTGAGCTCTAAACCATTAAAGCATCCTCATGTCAGGTGTCGACATGGCATTATTTTTAGTAATAATAAAAAGACATTGTGACTCATATGACGAGTCGATAGCACTCATGGAGAGTGAAACCATTATATAGAGTTTAGTATTATGGGCTTGGCCTGCATGCAGCTGTGACCTGAGCCATGAATTGTGGTGATAATCTTTCATACCTTATCTATAGACTGTACCAATAACACTTTAAACTACGTTCTTGAAACCTTTCATATACTAAAAATTGATTTTGATAAATGGGTTATTATGATAACCAATGGCTATGTTTAGTGCTACCCTCAATAGAGGAAGATATACTATAATACCATGATTAATGTCTAATGCATGGCAACTTGCATGCATTTCGAGGCATTAGAAAGATTACTCATCTTGTTGTGGCAATCATTAAGAGTCAAGATATATAGCTTAAGTCATACTTGTATATGTCAATGTGAATAAATCCCTATTCATTATTATGATTGAATTCCATGAGGAGTATGTTTTCTATTGAAAACCCACATGGGTATTGGATATGGTCTAATGTTAAAACCCTCCTTAACGGTTAAGGCATGGTGTGCCTAGGGTATCATACTCGTGATTTTTAAATCTTTGACTGAAAGATGGAACAGAGTGGCGAGGAGTCACAGGTTCCTTGAGACTAAGTAATCCATTATTTTTGATATACTTCTAAATTGAGAGTAAAATGTCATAGTATTGGACTATGAACCGAATTGAACCCACTTGGGCTAGACCTAGAGTGAAAGGTTGAATTAAACATATTGTAGGACATGACAACTTCTAAGTCGAGTTAGGGTGGTGGACATATGACGATGTTCATTGAAAAACATACATGTATGTAAATCTTTGGACAAAGTAATGCATCCATCTCTGCATGCATTGTTGGTCCATAGTGCTCCAAATGGCATAGCGTCTCCAGTAGTGTCATGCATAGTTAGATAGGATCTATAGTTGCATGACCAAGAGACATTATGTAGGACATAACACTAGATACTCAGATGGCTAACCTATTGGTACCTTATATCTATCCTTTTCATGAAGGGTAGGGCCACTTCTAGGTAGGAAGTTGTGCAGGGGACCACCGATCTATGGTTGGTGGAAAAGTATTGGGATGATGCTCTCCTTCCAAGCATGAGACAAGCCGAGGCTTATGAAAATAGATGTCATATGTTCCAAATATAGTGTTTTTCATTTTATGACTTGATGGTCAATTGTAATGTATAATTTGATACATGATGCCTTGAGCATAACTTGTACATGCATAGTGAAAGTTATTCACTCAGGATATGTAATTGATTATTACATAATTGTAAGTTTTTTATATTCTGTTTAGAATAACATGCTTAATTATTGAAATGATAATGCATCATTATTGTTTAACTTTGATTTGGATAATCACGTTGTTAACTAATCTCTTGATTAAGATGAATGTTTATGTTAATCTTTGAACATTATGGATTGAGATGTTACATATATGCAAGAATCATGCAAGGATAAGATTGTTTACCTCCGCATCATATTCAAGCCCAAAACTAATCCATACTTCAATTATTTCTTCTTCTCCCTAATTGGTTTGTCTTGACCATACTAACTTCTTCTTTGTACAAGTCTTGTCTATACATTTCCATCTGATATGTTGAAATCAATGTATACTATGTTGACATCAATGACAACTCATGTAGCCAATAATTTTTTCATCACTATCAGAATCCAATGGAAAGAACATAAATGAAAAGACACATGTTTCTCATGTAAAGTACATTTTTTGAGAAAGAAGGTAGCTCTCCTCCAAGCTCTAGTGCCTCCAACCTCCTCTTTGACCCTATTACTATTATGCCCCAAACTTGTAGACAACAAAATAACCCTTGAAGTAAAACCTTAACATATTTTTGTCACATTAATGCAAGGCACACACAAGCACATGTAAACAACACATGCGCCTTACTAATGGGACAACACACACAAGGTGATATATGCCATCGATTTGTGAGGACAAGGGTACAAAAGGGTAAGTTGCACAAATAATCCTAAGGTCAACACCCAGAATGGGCAAATAGATGAGCTCGGCTAGGGTATATTCTTAACCAACGAGTTTGGAGGTTGTTCAAGGGGAAAGTATTCCACCATTTTGATTGATAGGTTAGCATCAACAAAGGACTAATTAGGGTACCATTAATAGCTAAATTATGAAACTAAGGCCCCTTTTAAAATTATTAATATTTATCTATAAAACTTGTTACAATTTATTATGCTACACTTCTAAATTCGATGGTAGGTATAGCACACTCTAGAATACTCTTAAAGATTATAGTCATGGGATCGATAATATTTGTTATTATGTAGGATGAATAAATAAATCTACTCACACTAAGGATGGTAAGATAATTTAATAGTCTCCAACATTTACTTACTTAATGATATACATTTTATCAAGAAGTGTTTAATATTTCAACTAAGGAGTCCTAAGGTTTTAACCATTTATTTAATTCACTTTTTCAAAAAGTCACTTAAGTTGTGACTTAAGTCATGGGTGCTAAGGGACATGGTCACCAACCATGATTTAATTCCTTAATTTAAGCTTAATTAACTAAAGTGTGTTTAATTTAAAGGGTCAAGGTTTTCAAGGTGAGCAACAAATCTCATCCATTATATGAGATCTATTCACACTTAGATCTAGGGCAAGTTTAGAGGTTGCCCTAGCTCTTAAGAAAATGCTTAAAAGTTATTTCCCTCTCATTTTGCACAGGGAAGGAATGAAGTAGAGATGACATGAAAAAAGGAGAACAACTTCTCATGAGACCAAGAGTTTTCTTACATTGCATTCTTTATATATATATATATATATATATATATATATATATATATATATATATATATATATATATATAGAGAGAGAGAGAGAGAGAGAGAGAGAGAGAGAGATCCTGGCTTCCTTGATATTAGTAGTTATATGTAAGAAGGAAAAAAAGTAATGCTCAATGCTTTCAAAATTATATATATATTTAAATTTCCAATATATATATCCCTATTTTCAAGAATATATATAATAAATAACATATATTTCTATCTTCTATAAATCTATATATATTTTCTTTTGCTAAATTTAGATTATTCATTATGTATATATACACTAGATAAATATACTATTTTCAGATTATATATATAATTATAATTATAATCCACTGAATATATAAAATTTCATACAAAATATAGATAAGAAGGTTGTTATTTAAGATCAGAGAAAGCATAGAGATAAGGGGGAAATCGCCAGTGCACAGTGAGTAGGGTGAATGGCGGCACCACTAGGCTTAATCCCCTAAGGGAGACTATGGCTCCCCATGGGACATGGACCCCTTGCAGGTCACGGCCTTGGCCATACCCATAGTGGGGTCATGGACCCCATGGGAGGTTCATGACCCCTTTGCTCGGCCACGTCGTGGAAGCAGGGTTTCAGCCCTATCATTGCACGGTTGAAAAAGATACCAAAAATAAATAAACTAGTAAAAGCACCAAAGGTGCTATCAAATGGCTGATAGGTACAAATATTTTTAGGCCTATTGCTAAATAATATATATTTATATTTTCACTGGAAAGTCATTACATGTAGTAGTTGGTGGACAAGGCTATAAATACTTAAGAAATTTAATATTTTTTTTGCAAATAAAAATAATGGAATGGTATGAAATGAATAACCACATGAACTAAATCATGAATGAACCTTTAGAGAACTAAATAATAAAGAAACCATCAGAGAACTATGGCCTCGCATTCAACCAAGAAGAATTGGCATATCTACTAGTGCCCCAAAGTCATCCACTAAATAAATTCTAAGCAATCAAGACATTAGGTGAATTGTAGTACATAAATAATGTAGGATAATAGAAAATCCATGTTACTAATTTCCCTCTTGATAGACACACATGTTTATAGCCATATTGTTAAACAATGTATTTTTTATTTTTTTGGCAAAGTTATTATATTAGTACTTGTTGAAGAAGGCTATAAATATATGTTTATGAGCCATTTGATAACACTTTAAGACAAGAGTGTCACAATTAGTATTAATCATAAGAACTTGGATAAATTTATAATCTTATTTTAAGTTATGTATCATTCCAAAAATAACATAGTATAATGCAATAAGACACATAAACGATGCATAATGCAATAAAGCTCATAAAATGTATTATTCTTAAAAATTTAAAAGAAACATTAACTTGTCTATTTCTTATACTATGCATATTGGTACTAGCAACATAATTTATAGAATGTATTTGGATGTTTAATGTATATTTATTATCACAATATAGTTTTATACAACTACAATGTCTTGCATAAGATTTCAAATACAAATTTACTTACCTTCTACTCATATCTATCATGATGAATACCATCACTTTTATCACTTTCTCTTCTAGCAACTAGTTGTTCAATAATGCACTATAAAAACATGATTGTACAATACAAATGTTGGATACATAAAGGATCACAAAGACATTGAAATAGCAATAGAAACATGTATAATAACAACATGAACAAGATACCTACAAGGGAAACATGAACAATAGCAGCACTCTGCGTTCTATGGCATTTTAGGGTTTTTTAGGTCTGTTTACGTTTCTGTGTCAATGGAGGCTACTGCCCCAGGCAGTGCCTCTGTGAACCAGATCTTGGTGGAGGAGGATCCTTTCAAAGGATGGAAAGGGGTGTTAACAGGGAAGAAGATTTGTTCCCCTAAAGGCATGTCGGGGCTTCCAGTCAAAAAGGATTCAGCTGAAGGAATGGCTCTGGATATTCCAGACGATTTGGTTGAAGAGATAGTGGCGGCCATGGATCTTGCACTGGTCGGTAAGTTTTTCTCTCTCTGTCCTAATATTGAGATGGTTAGAAAGTGGGTGGCCACTCGATGGAGGATCAAAGGCAGTGTTTCGGTTATTGCTATGGCAAGAGGGTTGTTTCTATTCAAGTTTACAAATAGGGAGGATATGCTAGTTGTTCTCGCAGGAGGACCCTGGCTTTATGGTACCCATTCGCTTGCTTTGTGCCCTTGGAAACTTGGGTTCGATCCTAGCACGGACCTCAATAAGTCCGCCCCTATTTGGGTAAGATTGCCAGGGTTCCCCTTGGAATTCTGGAATGAAAATATATTTTCTACTATTGGCAATACCTTTGGACAGTATGTTACTGTGGACAATACCACTTGCATCCAGGCCCAGTGTGTGTATGCTTAGTTTTGTGTTAATGTGGAGATTCACCAGACTCTACCCATGTCCATAGAGTTAAACTCTATGGGATTTGGACTCAGCCGATTCTCTATGAAAATGCCACTACCTTCTATCAGATCTGCAAGAAGAAGGGTCATTTAATGACTCACTGTAAGGCAAAGCAAATGGGAGGGAATGCTGACCTTCATAATGAGGTTACGGAACACTCATCCAAAGATGTTACCCTTGTCAATCAGGGAATGGGGGGTACTGAGGAAAATGCTACCCCAAAAGATCATTCTGAGAAGGATATGGAAAAAGATTGTCAGAAAGCTGTTTCTGATACAAATAACTATCTAGACCAGTAGGCTAATCTGATTGAGGAGGGTGAAATATGTCCCCAATCGGATGCTGATGTTGAAGGAGCTGAGGCTTCAGGTGATGGTCAGCATGTCCAACCCCTAGAAATAGTTGGTACTGATGGGGTAGCCCCCTCCACATCAAAGCAGGATCCTTCCCTTGCCACAGAAATGGGAGATCAGTCAGCTAATCCATCATTGACAGTTGAAATAGGACCAAGTGGTAGTGGTAACGACCAGGAGGATTGGATTACCCCTAAGAAAAAGAACCGTAGGGGCAAAAAATTTGCGGATGTAGGCACTGACTCCAAACAAGGGAGACCGACCCTCCGAGAAACAAGACAAAGAGAGATTGCCAATGGTAATCAAAAAACACTGGAGATCCAATCCCTTAAACCTTTTAAATGAGAATTCTATCTTGGAATTTGAGGGGTTATAGTAGCCCCACCAAACAGTTCGAAGTAAAAAACTATGTTCTGGATAATAAGTTGGATATTTTGTTACTTCATGAGGTTAAGATGAATGAGGAGAGCTTTAAGAAGATAGCTGATTATATATGGCCCAAGGCTGCTTTCTGCATTAGCCCAGCTATGGGGGCCTCTGGCGGGATTATCACTATGTGGAACAATGCTAAACTCCAGGGTTCTCTTGTTGCTTCTAGTAAGCATTTTCTAGTTGTTAACTTCTCTTTGCCTTCCTTAAATTGGTCCTTAATCAATATTTATGCCCCTAACACTAGAGATCTACGAAAAAATTTGTGGGCTGACTTGAGTACCACTCTTTCCAATGTCCCGTGCACAAGATGGATGTTGGCTGGTGATTTCAACACTCCTTTATATCCTTCAGAGAAATCTGGGGGGATTCTTGATTATTCTGATAGCATGTTTGACTTTGCAGAATTTATCAATGCTTTCGATTTGCTGGATGTTGAGTTGCAGAATCAGAACTTTACCTAGTCTAATAGAAGAAGAGGAGATCAATTGATCCAGGTTAGATTAGACAGGTTTCTTATTTCTAGCAATTGGGATAACCAGCATAATATGAATCTACAGGCTTTTCCTAGAACCATGTCTGACCACTGCCCTATTTTCTTCAATTGGAAAGATCAGTACCAACGTGGTCCCTTTCCTTTCCGTTTTGAAGCTATGTGGATAAAACATAGAGATTTTTGTAATTTAGTGGCTCAATGGTGGCAAATTCCCATACAGGGTACCCCTATGTTCAGGCTGGTTAAAAAGCTCCTTCACATTAAACAGGAAGTTCATGGATCGAACAAATATAGTTTTGGTAATGTGTCTCTTCAGAAGAAAAATATATCTGGAAGATTAGCGGATCTCCAACAGCGGATTGCTCAAGGAGATGTTTTAGAAGATATTTCTAAGGAGGAGAGTGACCTGATTTTTGACTGGAAGAATCTTATGAGTAGAGAAGAGGTTTTTTGGAAACAGAAGTCTAGGATTCAGTGACTTAAAGAGGGTGATAGGAATATGGCATTTTTCCATCTCTCAACTATGAAACATAGGAAGGCTAACTCCATAACAAAACTATGTTTGGAAAATGGCATACTATCATGGAGGATACTGAGATTGGAGACCAAGCTGAGTTATTTTTTCAGAACCTGCTGACGGAACAAGCTAGCAATGATGGGAATGTTAGGATTATGGACCAGTTCATTGATAAAATCCCCTATCTCATAACTGAGGAAAACAACTTGGAAATGTTAAAGCCTATTTATGAGGAGGAGGTTTGTGCTGTCTTATTCTTTATGGGCCCCTTCAAAGCTCCTGGCCTGGATGGCTTCCCTCCCATCTTTTTCCAGGAATATTGGGATATAGTGGGGGCTGATCTCACTGCTATTGTTAGAGACTTTTTCAGAACTGGTAAACTGTTAAAGCAGATTAATAATACTTTTATTGTCCTTGTCCCTAAAAAGTTGAAGCCTACTCATCTTTCTGATTTCAGACCCATAAGATTGTGTAATACAGTCTATAAGCTTTGCACTAACGTGATTGTTATGAGACTTCAACCTTTTTTAGATAAAGTTATTTCCCCTTCTCAGAAAGGTTTTGTCCCGAGCCGTCAAATTCTTGATGTTGTGATCTCCACTCATGAAACCATTCATTCCATGGATAAGAGTAGAATCCCTGGTATGGCTCTTAAGTTAGATAGCTCTAAAGCCTATGATAGGGTCTCATGGACTTTTTTGTTTGAAGTCATTAAAAAGTTTGGTTTCAATGAAAAAATTTCTATTCTCATTCGTGAGGCTGTTTCCACTGCTAAATTTTTGGTCCTGGTTAATGGGGTCCCTACGGGTTTTTTCTCTTCCTCGAGGGGAATTAGACAGGGGGATCCCCTCTCACCTTACTTGTTTATCATGATGGCGGAGGCCCTTGGGAGATATGTTCAAGCTAAGATTTCCTCTAAAGAAATTATGGGCATTAAACCTGCTTCCTCCCTCTCTCCTATGTCTGTGCAGTAGTTTGTTGATGATACCATCCTCTTTGGCATCTCTTCTGTGCTTGAAGCTCAGAGTTGGAAGAATATTTTAAATAACTATGCCAAAGCTTTTGGCCAGAGCATAAATTTTCAAAAGAGCAATGTGTATTTTTTTAATACTCCTAATGATCTCCGGCAAAAAATTATTAATATCCTTGGCTGTGCTGAAGCTGATCTTCTTGCTATTTATCTTGGCCTCCCTATTACGGTCAAAGAGGTTTCTCAAGGTTTTTGGAATGGAATCTTGGAAAGAACTCAGAAGAAGCTGATTGGCTGGAAAGGGAAATTACTCAGTAGTGCAGGCAAATTACAACTTCTTCGTGCCTCCCTGCAAGGTATACCTACTTATTTCCTGTCTCTTTTTAAGATACCTAGTTCTTTTGCTGACAAATTGGAACAAATTCAAAGAAAATTCTTATGGACGGGGGTGGAAGACAAACAGAGAATGTCTTTGGTCAGCTGGGAGAAAGTGTGTCTTCCCAAATCCCATGGTGGTCTCAACATCAGATCTATCAGGAATATGAATAAATCCCTCCTTGCCAAACTCAACTGGAACTTGATCCACAACCATAAAGATTGGGGGGAAATTATGCAAGCTAAATATCTTCATGGAACTGATTGCTTCAGTTTTCTCCAACAGGGAGGGATACCACAGGGATCTATCATCTGGAATAAAATGTTGAAGTTCAGAAGCCTCCTTAAATAGGGCCTCAGATGGAAATTGGGGAATGGAAACTTCTGGAAAGATATTTGGATGAATGATAAGGCTCTTATTACTCAGGGGGATCATGGTGTTATTGCTGGCATTGCTACTCAGTTTTTTGGGGATAAAGTCTGCAATTACATGTATAATATTAATGGTATTATGAGCTGGAAAAACTTATTGGACTTTTGTGCTCATCGCCCTGATCTCACATCTAGGATGCGATTTGTTCAACAATTGATGCAGGGGGTCAGAATTCCTCTTTTCCCTAGAGCTGAAGAGTAGTATTGGTGGCTGGATAAGCATGGTCGTTTCTCTATCAAATCTATTTACCATCTGTTGGTTCCTGAGGTGCATAGAAATGATATCTGGAAGAAAGTTTGGAATCATAAACTTTTACCGAAAATCAATATGTTTTGGTGGGCTATTGTTCATAACAAAATCCTAACTCAAGGTAACTTACAGAAGAGGGGTTTTACTCTGGTCAATAGGTGTTGTATGTGCCTTGAAAAGGAGGAAACAGTCTCTCATCTTATTATCCATTGTGATTTTGCTAGACAATTCTGGAACTTTATCTTGAGTAATTTTGGCATTCAGTGGGTGTGTAATTCCAATATTAAGGAAGTCATTACCAGTTGGTGTCCTACCTTCTCTCATCCTTGGCTTATTGAGCTATGGAACCAGACCCTGCCCTATCTTGGTTGGACTTTATGGAAAGAACAAAATCACAGAATTTTTAGGGATACTGCTAGGGATGACTTTTAGGTTTTTCATACTTTTGTTAAGACCCTCATGGAAAGTGTCACCAATGCCCACATCAGAATTGCTGAGAAACCTCTTTCTCATGACGAGGAGCAAATAGCGGCTAATTGGAAGATTTTAAATCAAATTCCTGCTCATAACCATTCCAAAAAGTTGCAGAGGCTTAACACTAGATGGACTCCCCCGAGGCCCAAGTGGCTCAAACTAAACTTTGATGGGGCTTCTAAGGCGGATGGCAAGGCTAGTGGAGGCAGGATTATAAGGGATGACAAAGGGTGGATGGTTGCTATCTATGCTGGCGGGTTAGGCTATCAAAGTAATAATTATGCTGAAGCCACCACTCTTCTATGGGGGGTGAAGTTGGCTATTTCCCTTGGTATTAGGCAATTGAATATTCAGGGAGATTCCAAAATGGTTATTGATGTGGTTAACAATGTGTCAACATGTGGTATTAAGTTGAAAGATATTATTGTGGATATTCAAATCCTTCTGCAGAAGATTCCCAGAGTGGATATCTCTCATATTTATAGAGAGGGTAATGGGGTTGCGGATGCCTGTGCCGAACTTGGCCAATATTTTTCAAATTGGCGGGCGCCAAGTTAATCACATTCCTTTAAACATAAGGAACCTAATTCAAAAAGAGGTGACGTGTTAAGGATGAGTCTGATTATTTGGAAAGACACCTCTCTTCATCAGCCTTGTTGGAAGATGCTGACGTGTATCTTGAAGTACGTGATTTTTTGTACTTATTTGCTTACTGTCACTTCTGCCTTATTATTCCTTCCTGGTAAGGTGAGGTGCTTACATGCTAATTATAGCATTTGCCATGAAATCATGATCGAGCATGGGAAGAGTAGGCGTCAGCTTCATAAGGCGGCTCTCATTAATGATAATGCGTGCAGTTTTATTACCATTATCATTAACCTCAGTCAAGCTGTTAATGTTGCCCTGCATACGAACTCTGTGAAGCTTTGGGGTTTCTGTGCTTTGCTCTGTAAGGATAACATGGGTGGCGATAGAATTCAAATGGAACCCGTTTCCTGTTGTGAGTTTAAAGACAACCCTGTGGTCTGGCATTACTATAAGGAGGGTGGTATCGGTCCTTATTTGGAACGGCTTAATGGGTATGATGAAAACCTGTCTAAACAGTTTGCTAGGTCTTGGCAAAACTGGCGTGTCACTGTGGGGGGAATTGGTTTCGAGATTTTTGAGAGTGTTATTGCTATGGCTACTGGCATGTCGACTCAGGGCATCAAATTGCAGCGAAAAGCCAAAGTGGTGGACCATTCCAACCATAAGCTCTTCCTTGGGGATGGTGAAGAACTCATTCCTTATCAGGGAGGATTCAAACGTGCTAAGCTGCCTAAACCTTGGGACGGGGTTTGTTTTCTCCTTATGAAGTACTTCTCTCTAGAGGGGTGCTTCACCAGGTTCTACAATTATCATCTTCCCCTTTTGAATCACTTTAGACGCAATGCTCATATTAGTTTTCCTTTTTATTTATTATCTTCCCTTGAGCATTCAGTTCTTAGGGTTAGAGCTAAGCTGGCCAAGAAACCCTCCAAGAAACCCATCCCCTTGCATCAGGGTTTCATCCTCTACCTTTACAACTTCCACCTTACCCTGGAGCCATCTAAGCCTATTTAGACTAATAGTGGGGAAATGTCTTCTAACCCTAATGACACTGTTGTTTCTAAAGAGCCGTGCCCTTCCCCTGTTTCTCCTAAGTCGAAAGGGATTTCTCTTTCTACTACTGAGGAAATTCCCCTAGCAACCACTACCAACACCCTGGTCTCTAAAGCTAGTACCAAGAGCAAGAAGAGGAAGATAAAAGCCGTGGAGGATGATACTGTGGGGGCTGCAGTGGGGACCCCTAAAATTCTTTGTAGTACTCCTGTGGGGTAGGGCAGCAAATATAATTTGTCTGCTAAGAATATTAAGGAGGGCTTTTCCTCAAGGGTTAGACGGTCAGGGAGGATTGCTGACAAACCTGCACCTAAGGCCAAACTGATAGACTATTCTGAGAGTGCGTCTGACGAATCCACCCAGGGTGATGAGGCTAAGGTGATGGATGTGTAGGAGATTTCTGAGGATGCTGATGGTAAGTATGGGAATAATGTGTTGGAGGCTACTGGTGAGGATGCTGGGGATTCTACGGGTAATGCTGGAGAAGCGTGTAAGATGTTTGTGGAGGAAGCCGCTGATGACATGGAGACCAATGCTGGTTATGGGACTGACATTGCTGTTCTGTGGGGCTGTGTTGAGAAGCTGGAACAAAATTTTTCCACTATGCTCAGGCGTATAGTTTTACTTCATATTTCTATGTTGCAGGGTCTTGGGGCTACCGTTGCTGGTGACACTGATGAGAACTCTAAAAAGCTGGAATATTTCATTGACTCCATGGTTAAACAAGGGGAAAATCTTTCTCATTAGGTCTTGTTTATTTTATGCTAGTTATACTCTGTTACTTCATATTTTCTATATTTAGTCAGGTGTGGCTATCTATGCTGTTTATGCTGGATAAGCAGACTATGTTGTATCTTTTTTGAGGCACTTTTTGTGCGGTTGCCTTTGGGGTTTCTTTTTTCTATTTTGTAAGGGTTCGGTCCCTTGTTAGCCGCCTTATATTATCAAAAACAACATGAAAATATAACTTTTAATAAATCATATTAGGATATCATATTAAATAGTAAGCTATATTAAATAAGATCACATCAAATATTTTATTTTATACAATTATAATTACATGGACACAATTGAAAGAGAAATTATTATTGCAAGTATAAAGACCATAACATTATTTTAAAAACACAATATTTATTTATGTAAATGAACAACAAATAAATTGAATATTTATTGGATTTTCTCTCAAAGATCAACTTAGAGACAACGATTGCAATCAATGCTCTTCATCTTTCCTATTCTTAACATAATTTGCATTTTCTATCTTAATGTACCATTCAAATGAGGATGGTGGTGATATTCTCAAACTTTTGAGAGATTTAACTCAACAGATAACAATGAATTTAAACCCCCTCTCTACATCACCGATATTTATTGTGGCTCTTTCCAATGTTAACCCTTGTGACTTGTGTATTGTTAAAGCCCATGCCATTTTGAGGGGGATTTGTGTACGATCAAGCCTCTTGTAATAGGTGAAAGAGGGACAAATTTTGGGTTGTTAACATCCCAAGGCACACCCACATAATTATAAAATTCCACAATCACACAATGGCAACTTTGGTGGTCAAGTACCTTGATGATAAACTATATTCTTTACACTACCAAGTGCTCCATTAACTAATCTAGCATATACCCACAAATTGCATACCAACATCACACGTTGGCCAACACATAGTAGAACCAACCTATCCAAATGATCATCATCAACATCATGTGACTCTATACGTCAAGTATATGTAGACACACTATGTGAAAGTGACATGTTGAGTGACTTTAGCATGTTCTTATTGTAGAGCATGACCATACTATTTATGGCATATAAATGAATAGATGCATTAAATATTAGATGCTCCTCAACATTTATTGAGTCATTTGTTCGACCATCAAGATTTTCCAATCATCATATGTTGCAATTGCATTCCTAATATTTGTAACATTTCTCTAAATCTGACTTGTTCTGAATCATGCCCTTGTTGATGGAAAATTGTATCCAAAGTCACAACTATTTTGAATGTAGTCCATAATACTTTACCATAAGTGTTACCTATAAACATAGAAAGTACAATTTTTTAAAATAGATTAAGAAATGAAACATTTACACCAATAAAATTTAGGAAGGATAGTAATACAATAAGTGACACCTGCATATAGTGGTATATCTCACATAGGAGGTAACTAGGCAAGATCACCAACAAGGATAATTGACCTTCCACCAAAATAATTTGTGCCATGTGATGGAAATAATTGTTTCAAGTGCATCATGTTGATATGAACAAATAATTTCAAGCCTATAAAACTCATTTCATCAATAAGAATATATCAGATATGCTTGATATCTTCTTGCAGCATAGCTAATGATTGACCACTCAAAGGTTTGACATTTATAACTGGAATTTTTAAGGATGCATCAATTGTAGTGGCATGTATGTTGAAAGTAATAACTCCTGTTGGTGCAAGTAGAAGCAAGGGACTTTTTCCATTGATTAACTTACTATCCATGGCATACCTAATACAATTAATTAGGTAAGATTTCCTTGTTCCATTAGTTCCTTGGAAGATCATCTCAAGAAGTTCATCATTATCAAGCAATTTAGAATGTCTCGTGATTATATCAAATTCAATTCATTGCTTTTCACTTAAATTAATTGAAGGATTAAATTTATGATGGAATTCTCTTTGGACCAGATTTCCTAATTGTCTTGACTCTATGAATTCTATGGTTGTTTCTTGTAAAATATTTGGCAATTGATACCAATTCCAAACATACTCTATTTTAAAGTCTTACTGAACAAGAATCTTAATATCAGATAACTAAAAATCTTGTCATGGAGCCAAGCTAGACAAAACCTACCACTCCTCCATTTCTACATTGTCATCAGGGACATTATCTTCAAGCTCTGGATCATTAGCATCAGTAGTCTTCGAAGAAACATGTGTATGGTGTACATGCCATGCATGACATGTATTTTAATTGTCTCCCAATGTTGAATAATGACTTCTTTTTCATCTCCAATATCAAATTTGATGTTACGAAATGGTTTATATAATTACAACTCACTCCAACAAAAAACTTATATTCATGTGAGTCACTTTTTAGGATTGAAAGATATTTGGGCCAAACACTAACAATTGTTGTTATATCTCGTGGCTTCCATTTCTAATATCTACTATATGGAGAATATGACCAAGATCTTGCAACTTCTACCATACACAAATGATCTAATTGTATGGGGCACTCCATATATGCATGGATGAAGTTTGTTTCAAATGGATCATCATCATGGTTCAAATGTACACAATGGAACACCTTTCATCCAACTTTCAAAGAAATAAAGGACCTAGTGCACTCAACAAGAGGTAGTTTTAGTAAAATATGACATGTTTCTTGTGCACCTATATCATGTTCAACAACTATTTTAGTGAGGAACCTTCTATATTCACATAATGTAGGGTCATCTAGGCTATTTGTGTTGGACATCCTGGTCAGCATGTCATAATAACTCTTTGAACTCTTTTCTTCTTTAGACACATATTTTGCAATATCTTTTAGAATTACATGATGAGACATATTGGTTGATAGTCTATGTTTCCCCTCCATATTGAAATCATATCTAGGTTATGAAAATTCACTCTCTCATCATTTTGTGTTGGTAAATATTTTTTATGTCCATAATCATCGATGAATAATTTTGATTCACTTTGCAACTGCCAAGGAGCATTGTAGTGACAAACATTGATCTAACCCTTCTTGAACCATAGACATGTATCCAAGATACATTTGATATGGTGTTCAACATGATTTAATAAATCTATGTAATCTACAAGTTGATATGTAGCCAAAATTTTAGTTGTCCATCAAACCAAAATCTTCTTCTATAGATTGTGGCATGAATACATTTCTTTCATTCTCTTTAAGAGGATTCCACACACTTATAAATTTGTAATAGAAATCCTTTGCCTTTTGAAGCTCATTTGGATTATTCCAATCCAATGTATCTACATTAGGTGCACCCTCTATCCATACTACCAAATGCTCATGCACTAAACATTGATGTCGCCACTCCTTTCTATAAAAACATAACACCATATTATTAGAGGTAAATACTATGTATTTTAATAATAGATAAATTTTATTCACAATTATATTACTTTTAATTAAATACCCCGCCCATAGGTATTTTACTTGAAAATGTTTGAAGAGGATCTCTTGATGGAAAATTTTGAAGCGATACTCCATCTACATAGCAACAATATGGGGATTTTAAATTACATATTTTTTTCTCCACTTGTATGCATCCATTTAGTCTGATGGGGCTTGTGTTGGCATTAGTTGATGCAGGCCATTTTGTATCAACTACACTTAAAGTTATGAAAAAGGTGGGGCAACCCAATTGTATTATCATATCAATCAATTCATTCCTGCATGTGTTCCAGTAAGCCCTAGTTTCTCTTAGTTGACATCCATAACACATCACTTGCTCAGGTGGATAGTCATTAGGGAAACCTCTCAATCATTGTCGCAAATCTACAATTTTTTTTTAAAATGCGCCTGGTAAACTTTTTAACGTGACCAGAAATGCTAGTGCGACATGCCTTCCGACTCCACGCAAATGCTTTTGCCCAGAGCAATGAACCGGTAAGGCCACAACACGAGGGACCTCATCCCCTAGCAAGAACACTTCAAACCCGCAAGATCTTTGGCCCGGCGAAGGCGTAAAGCCTGCGAGCTCGTTGGCCCAGTAGGGGTTTGAACTTTGGTGGCTGCCACTACAACCGAGCAACTTGACCACTAAGCCATGCCCTTATCGACAAGAAAATCTACAATTGTTACAAGTACACTATCCTCTACATTTGTTTTACAAATACTTGCCTAAATCTGTTGTCGCAATATCAAATTTAATAGTAAATACTAAAATTTGGGATGTCTTGCAAACCTATTATCATAATACCTCATCATATGTAAAGCATATTCATATATACGTACACTTTTTATGCATGGTTGTAACAACTCTGCTTCAGGTCAGTAGGAAATAGAGTAGGAAGTGCAATATCAAACAACCCTTCTATGGTGTATTCATTAATTGGTGAGAGACCAATATGGGGCCAATCAATCATGTCAATTGAGTCATTACCATTATTCTTAACAAATCTCCTCACTTCTTCCATTTCTCATTGTGTTAAACCAAATCTAGCTGAAAAAGATGAAGGTTGATGTTGAGGTTCATCTTCTAATTCATCAGCTAAACTGTCATCACATGCATTTGATATGTTTGCATCATTGATATTAGATTGCACAAATTCTAAGCTTTCAGAGACATCCATCTCTTCTTTTGGAAGTGCCATGATTGAGTTTTCATCAAGTTCCACATCTATGTAGTATTTATCATATCTTAATTTATATTTTAGTGCAGCCAATACATGCGATCTTTTAACATAACAAGCATAATACCCAGGATGGGTACAATACCTTCTTATAATCAAAATGTCAAGATCAAATATCTGTCATGGTAGGAACCTTGCAACTGTAGTTATATCTTTTGGGAAATAAATTTTGTGTCATCTATATTTGTATTGGCCACTAGGAGAATGGGTAACTTGTATGATTGGATTCACTCTAGCAATAAGCATTTCCTCAACTTGACTAAGCACTTGTAGAACATAAGGTTGCTCCCCAGGATCCATGTTATTCCATTTTTCTCACATCGACACCTAGCACAAGAAGGCCCCTCATTTGATTAACTAATTTTTATTCCAAAGTATGCCTCTTCACAACTTTTACACATTTGAATAATAGATAGCTGACCTATACTATTGTGGAAAGATTTTTGTCTTTCACGCAATCTGTTACTAAGTTTAACTTGAGGACTGAAAGCAACATGTGGTGTAGATGAAGCTCCATCATCATTAGGGGTGTACATAAATGTAAAGTGTGTTTCAAATTCATCCATCAATATATGAATATCTTCCCCAAAATCAAGACCGTCACATTTACTATTTTCATTTAAAACATGATCTTTGTCACAAGAGTGACATCTGAAAAGGTTGGATTGCCAATTGGAAGGACTTGCTTCATCTGGATGTGGACAAGACCACACATATTGGTCATGAAAAACTAATTTACCTTTGTCCCTTGTTGTCACCAATTGTTGTGGTGCATGTGGGATTTCCATGGCAGTGGAAGTTGAATTCAAATATCTTCCTTCAAGTGAACTATTTACGCATTACATTGCAAGTGTTGTTGCTGAGTGGGATAAATGTAAGTACCATGAACCATGTCCATATTATCAATATGCTATGGAAGATGAAGATCATGTATAATTTCAGATGAAATTGTTGTATGGATGTTTGGGAGACCAATTTTAATATCATTTAGTGGGGGAGGAATACAAGTAGTATGACATATCATGCTCTGAGACATCTGTTATATTTTGTGTTTCTCTCTCTCTCTTCTCATACAATAATTTTCCCTTCTTCACCTATTTATATCTTCATGCCTAGAAGCATACACAACTCGAAGACATGTATTTCTATGCTGATGTGTACAAATTACATTGTTCGCAACATCTACATGAACATCAACATGTGCAATATTATTCTGGTTCAATCTATCCAACTCTGTAGGCAATGACACATTTGTGTCCCTCAAGACACTATCAATATTTGTACTTAACAGAAGAGAGTGCATAAAATGTATATTATTACCAACAACTATAATTCCATCATTTACCATATCCTCCAATATCGAGGATATATATGAACATTAAATAGGTTATTATCATCATTCACTCTGCTACAACTCAATGTCATTAATATTTCATGCTCTTGGACATCTATTATATTTTGTGCTTCTCTCTCTTTTCATACGATAATTTCCCTTCTCCACCTTTTAATATCTTCACATCTAGAAGCATACAAAGTTCGACGATGTGTATTTATATGTTGGAGTGTAGAAATTACATTGTTCTCAACATCAACATGCATAGTAATATTCTAATTCACTCTATCTAACTCTATAGGCAATGACACATTTGTGTCCCTCAAGATACTATCAATATTTGTACCTGAAGGAAGAAAATGCATAGAATGCATATTATCACCAACAACTATAATTCCATCATTTACCTTATCCTCTAATATCAAGGATATATCATGCCTTTGAACTTCTTTTATGTTTTGTGTTCTTTTTCTTCTTTGACGATATTACTCTCTTTTTCGCCTATTTATATCTTTACACCTAGAAGCATACCAAGATCTATCTTATTACTATATTACAATATTACTATAAAGGTGCTATTGAGGTGGATACATCCAATATTCGCATTTGGGCTTCAACGGAGTTGATATTTTGTGGTTTTGGGTATTCTATGGATATATCATTCATAGTTTTTGTTTGGAACAACTGATATCATTGTTGAGTTGTAGATTTGAGTGAGTTCGTGGAGAGTTTGTGGACTACATACATTTCCCTTGCTGGCCGTATCATTCCAAGTAGGCCGTACTACCTTGTGGAGGCATTTTTTTGTTGTGGTTTGTGCTAGTTTATACTCCCACTTTGGTGGCCTTACTGTAGTCAAAGGTATAGATCATAAACAAAGGACTTTAGGGGAGATTTATTATTGTTGCTACTGCATTATACCAACAACATGGCCGTACACCTTGAGGAAGGACGTGGGGTCTCATTTGGCTCATTTCTCATCAAATGCAACTATTCTACCACTCATTTTGAGGCACCTAGGGCCTCTATATTCATTGTAATCACTTGCATGCATCAATACAAACATTACCTGGTGATTTTGGAGGTTTTCTGTGATACCCAAATGCTGGTCCAGCTACAACATAAATATCAAAGTGCAAATCTAAATATGGGTGTGATGTTAATTGATATTTGGCTATTCTATGATCTGGGTAGTTGTTAGTTTCTTCATATTCATTGTACTTTTTCTAGGTCTAAAATATATGCTCAATATTTTATTGTTCCAGCAACACACATTGCAAGAAAATTGAAACCCCTTCTGCAGCTTCTCTCTAGTCTGACAGAACACTTTAAAAAATTAAAAATAACACTAAAAAGATTCAAAAAGAAACCAACAGGTGTGGCACATTACAGTGGTATGAGAGCATAGCTCTTCCTGCCATCTTGTGAGGTCAGATTTAGACATGCAGATGAAAACATGAGACATGCAGTCGGGTACAAGTAGATATTATCTCAGACGGAACAGGTCTAGAATAGATTTACAGGTTCCCCAGAGAGATCCTTTTGATACAAATACAGAGGTAGTAGCCGCAGACGAAAAACTAGTGGTATTTTATAGCAAAGAAGATCTTGAAGCACCGCGGACAGATCCTTTTTTCAGGTGAGATTCTAGTACAGGTTGAGGAGATGGGTGATAGAGAGAATGAAGAACCTAGCATGTGAGAGATTCTGAACTTGTTGGCTAGAGGACAACTTGCCATAGAGAGAATAATGCGAGAGTCACAAGTAGAATTAACTCACATCCTTACCCAGTTGATACCCCGTGATGGTAGAAATAACAGGGATAACAATAATAATAACCACGGAAGAAACAAGAATAACCTTGGGGATAGAGACAAGGCTAATATTAGAGGTGACAGGCATATGGGTGATAGGAATAATGGAGATAGGCAGAATGGTGACAGGCACAATGGAGATAGACACAGAGATAGAGAAGATGAGGGTGAAGCTTTAGTCACCAATAGGAGGGCTACCCAGTTGGCAGCCAGTGACAGACATGGAATTCCTGTATTTGCACCAAGGAACAATGTTCCTGAATAGGAGGCCACATAGTTGGATTTCTAGGAGGAGATTCTGAGAGATTGGAGAGCATCCAGTGAGGAGTTTAGAAATGAAATGACATTCAGGGAGTATTCAGATTTGAGGATGAAACATAGCCCCGCAGAGGAAACAAACAACAAAACCAAGAACTACAGAAGAAAGTGAGTAAAATGCCTGCCTTACTTTGATGGGTCAAGCAAAACCTCTGCTAGAGCTTGGGTCCAAAATTTGGACAATTATCTCTAGATCAGCCCCATGCTAGAGATTGATGCCATCACATATGCAGCCTTACATTTAGAGGATAGTGCACACAAATGGTGGAGCAATGGAAAGGTTACCTTGGGACATGACCATATTACTTCCTATGTTGAGTTCATAGCCAGAATCATAGACAGATTTGATAAGAAGGATCCCTAAATGCAATTCAAGGAGTTGGCTCAATTGAGATAGGTGGGCTCAGTAGATGCATATATATTAGAGTTCCAGGGCCTATTAGTTATGGTCTCAGACATTTCAGAGCATAGATTGATCATGCTCTCTTCATTGATGGGTTGACTAATCCTCTACGTGGTTGGGTTAAGGGATTGGACCCTTCATCATTACAAGAGGCCATGAAAAAGGCCCGTGATATGGAGTCTTTTGTTTGGAGGAGTAAGTTTCAGTCTAATAATTTTCAGCATAGGAGAGATAAGGAGAAGGACAAAAGACACTTTCAGAAAGATTTAGGACAACAGCATAAGAGTTCTTCCAGATTGGATAATGATAAGTTGAATGACCTCAGGAGGAAGAAGATCTGTTTTCACTGCCGAGAGCCTTGGGATCCTAAGCACAAGTGTGCTACCCAAGGAAAAGCAAAATAATTGGAATATTTTTCAGGAGATGAGTCTATAGAATCAGAGACACATTTAGAGCAGCAATCTGAAGATAATGACTCAGGGACTGATGGTGCATCTGAAGTGTTAGAAAAGGAGGAAGAGACAACCCTACCTACAACACATATCTTGAGCATTCAGAGAGAGGGATCATTCTGGAGAGAGGAGTACTTAGTGGACAGAAGGTGATTACACTACTCGACATAAGTACTACTCATAATTTCATAGATGAGGGCTTGGTTGCAAAGAGAGGGATTAATACTGAAGAGTTTGAAGGATTTAAGGTGAGGGTAGCAGATGGATTTGTACTCACCTGCACTAGGAGGATACCTAATCTCACCATACTATTAAACAATTATACTTGCCAGTCAAATTTCTATGTAGTTAGCATGGGTGAGATGGATGTGGTGTTAGGCATGCGATGGTTGCATGGCATTGGAGAGTTCACACTCAACTTGAGAACTATGGAGATGAAGTTGAGGTGAACGGGATATGACATGTGCTCAGGGGCATTTCAGATTGTGGGTTGAGAGTGTTTTCACTCAAAAGAATAGAGAGATTGATTCGACATGATCAGGTGCAGTGGGCAACAGAGGTGATGGTGATTCTTGTAGTGTCTGAACAATAGAAGTGTGAGTATCCACCTGATATACAGGCTCTCTTAACTAATCACACCAAAGTGTTTAGTGACATACCACCAGGTAGACCCCTAATAGGGGGATTGATCATGTTATTGAGTTGGAGGGTGCTAAACCTATGATTACCACACCTTACAGGCACCCGAAGAGATATAAGGATGAGATCAAGAAGGCTATCAAAGAGCTTCTCGAGATGGGGCACATAAGGCCAAGCAAAAGCCCATTCGCTTCATCAATGGTCTTAGTGAAGAAAAAAGATGGGACTCTTAGAATGTGCATTGACTATAGGGAGCTTAATAAGAAGACCATTAAGAACATATATCCCATACCCCTCATTGATGAGTTGCATGAGGCATGTTACTTCTCCAAAATAGATTTGAGATCTGGATATCACTAGATACGAGTCAGGGATGAAGATGTGGAGAAGACAGCTTTCAGGTGCCATTATGGGCACTTTGAGTTCCTGGTCATGCCATTTGGTTTGACCAATGCACCAGCCACCTTCCAATCCTGTATGAACAGGGTGTTCAAAGAATAGTTGAGGAGATTCATGTTGATATTTTTGATGACATATTGATATACAACAGGACTTGGGAGGAGCATCTGAAACACATCGACATTGTCTTGAGCATTTTAGAGTGGGAGTCATTATATGCAAAAATGTCAAAGTGTGAGTTTGGGATGACCGAGTTGTTATACTTGGGTCATATTATGAGTGCTAGTAGTGTGAAGCTGGACCTAGAAAATATTCGAGCAATTATTGCTGGTCTCCACCAAAAAATCTCTCTCAGCTTAAGGGATTCCTTGGTCTTTGTGGGTATTACCGCAGATTTGTAAAGGGGTTTTCATAGTCAGCTGCTCCCCTCACAGACTTGACTCAGAGGGATGCGTTCAGTTGGACAGGAGGTACACAGGAGTGCTTTGATAAGTTTAAGGAGATTATGAGTACTTGTCCTATGTTGGCTATCCCAGATTTCAACAAACCTTTTGAGTTACAGTGTGATGCCTCAGGGGAAGGCATTGGTGTGGTAATAATGTAGGATAAACACCCCATAGCATTTGAGAACAAGAAGTTGAGGGGTGTGGAGCGGAGTTACAGTATATATGACAAGAAGATGTTAGCCATCATGCATGCGTTGGCTAAGTTCAGACAATATTTAGTTGGGAGTAAGTTTTTGGTGAAAACATATCACAATAGTCTGAAACATTTCCTTGGGCAGAAGGACTTGAATGAGAGGCAACAAAAGTGCGTCAACAATCTTTAGGCCTACAACTTTGACATTGTTTATGTCAAAGGAAAGAAAAACATAGTTGCTAACGCTTTATCCAGGAGACCGCATTTGTGTGCAGTAGGTGCTATTGCTAAGGATTGGAGAGAGATGATATCTGCTGAGTATGCCAAGGATAAATGGGCTTCTGGTATTATTGATGGCACTGTTCGTGATGACAGGTATTCAGTGGTAAATGACTTGATCATTTATAAGGGAAGAATTTTCCTAGTGCCTAGTTCAGTGGTTAAGAAGAGGATTTTGAGAGCCTTCTATGATTTGCCAATGGATGGTCACCCGGGTTACTTCAAGACCTACAGACAGATGAGAGAGCGCTTCACTTGGAAGGGCCTCAAATCATAAGTATTACAATATGTGAGAGAGTGTTCGATATGTCAGCAGAATAAGTAGGAGCACTCTTTCCCAGGTGGTCTACTGCAGCCCCTACCCATTCCCGAGAGGAAGTGGGATAATATCTCTACATGGACTTTATCATAGGATTACCTAAAGTCCAAGGCAGGGATTGCATTTTTGTGGTAGTGGATAGATTGACAAAGTATGCACACTTCTTTGCCATTCCTACCACCTATATTGCAGCTCAGGTTGCAGAGTTATTTTTCAAAGAGGTATTTTGTCTCCATGGGTTGCCACAGAGTATTATGAGTGATAGGGACAATAGGTTCCTAAGTAATTTTTGGTAGGAGCTCTTCAAGTTGACAGGGACAGAGCTCACCCCTAGCACGAGCTACCACCCACAGACAGATGGCCAAACATAGATTGTCAATAAATGGGTGGAAGGATACCTCATAAATTATGTAGCAGGGCAGCAAAAGGCATGGATTAAGTGGCTTCACATGGGCAAGTATTTCTATATATCCACTTCACATGTCTATCCAAATGTCCCCCTTCATGGATTTATATGGGTATGAGGCACCGAGCTTTGTAGATTTATTGTTTGGTGATAGCAGAGTGCCTAATGCCAAAGACCTTCTACATAAGAGTCAAGATACCATGAGGTCTTTGAAGGAGAATATACAGAAGGCTCAGAATCAACAGAAGTAGTATGCCAATCAGCAGAGGATTGAGTGATCATTTGAGGTAGGTGACATGGTATACTTGATGTTGCAGCCCTACAGGCAGTCCACTCTCAAGAAGAGTGGAGTAGAGAAGATTAATCCATACTACTATGGACCTTTCAAGATCTCCAAGAAAATTGGAGAAGTGGCTTATGAGCTAGAGTTGCTGGTAGGTAGCAGGGTACACAATGTGTTTTGTGTATCTCGCCTCAAGAAGGTGTTGGGACATAATGTGACACCATCAGCAGAGTTACCTCCTCTTGATGAAGAGGGGGAATTAATTTTGGTACCTGAGGCTATAATTGATACCAAGGAACACACTTTGAGGAGGAGGACTATCAGAGAATACCTGAGAAAATGTAAAAACCTGCCGGTGGAGGATGCTACTTGGGAAAATGAGCAGATATTGGAGTATCTTGATCTGAGATTGCTTGAGGCAAGCAATCTTAGGGAGGGTGGACTGTAATGTCCCCTTTCTAGCTACAGTGTTAGTCTACCATTGGGTTCCTGTAGACTGACAGTTTGGTTAGGGAACCATGGTGATTTGGCCTTGGATGTGTAATTCAGAGGTGTAGATGTGGTTTGGATCCAATTGGTAGTGTCTTGTGGTGAATTGGCTCGTATGTGGCCATACTTGCTATTTATAGTAAGTTCGGGGTTGGCATCATTTCAGGATAAATTCAGAGTGGGATTATATTTGTCTCATCGAGACCTTTCTGGTGAGCTAAAGATCATTGAATTATGATATCATCTTGATGGTTATTTAAAGTCCAAAGTCTAATTATGTTTATTTAACTGGGACTTTATAAAGATTAATGGTTAAGCAACTTTATGAAAAGAAATATTAAAAAGTCAATAGGAAGACATGGGTGCCCATCCCTAGGGGATAAAAAGTAATTTTAAAACATAAAGTTCCCCCCAAAAAGCCAATGCCCTCATGGGAAGGGAATAAAAGAGGAAAAAACAAAGTCATTTGTTATGCTTGAATATATGATATTGTGACTTTTTGCCCTGCTAGGGCTTCTGTGAGAAGGGTTTGGAAAGGATTTGAACCAGAGGCTATTGGGAATGAAAACTCCCTCTAGTAATAGCATTCTACAGATGTACAATACCATCCAAAGGTACCATTGAGGTGGATACATCCAGTATTCGTATTTGGGCTTCAATGAAGTTGATATTTTGTGGTTTTGAGGATTTGATGGATATATCATTCGTAGTTTTTGTTTGGAGCAGCTGATATCATTGTTGAGTTGCAGATTTGAGTGAGTTCGTGGAGAGTTTGTGGACTGCATACATTTCCCTTGCTAGCCATACCATTCCAGGCAGGTTGTACTACCTTGTGGAGGCATTTTTTGTTATGGTTTGTGTTGGTTTATACTCTCAGTTTGGTCACCTTGCTACAATCAAAGGTATAGATCATAAACAAAGGTCTTTAGGGGAGATTTATTGTTGTTTGCTGCTGCATTGTACCAACAGCCTGGCCGTACACCTTGAGGAAGGACGTGGGGTCTCATTTGGCTCATTTCTCATCAGCGGGAGCTATTCTACCACTCATTCTAAGGCACCTAGGGCCTCTATATTCATTGTAATCACTTGCATGCATCAATAAAAACATTACCTGGTGATTTTGGAGGTTTTTTGTGATACCCAGATGCTGGTCTGACTACAACATAAATATCAAAGTGCAAATCTGAATATGGGTATGTGATGTTAATTGATATTTGGCTATTCTATGATCTGGGTAGTTGTTAGTTTGTTCATATTCATTGTACTTTTTCTGGGTTTGAAATATATGCTCAATATTGTATCGTTCCAACAACACACATTGCAAGAAAATTGAAACCCCTTCTGCATCTTCTCTCTAGTCTGAAAGAACACTTTAAAAAATTAAAAATAACACTAAAAATATTTAAAAAGGAACCAACAGGTGCGGCACATTACAATCACCTCCATTGTTCATCCTATTCCTATCCCCAAAATTGTTTTTGTTTCTCCCATTATTGTTGTTATTATTGTTGTTCCTATCATCCCAAGGTATCAATTGGGTAAGGACATGAGTCAATTCTACCTATGATTCCCGTAATGTCCTTTCTATCTCTTGTTGTCACCTAGCCAATGAGTTCAAAATATCTCGCATACTAGGTTCTGGAATCTCTCTATCACCCATCTCCTCAACTGACAATTCAATCTCACCTGAAAAGGGATCTATTAATGGTACTTCTACTTCTTGTTTTATCTGTGGAACATGTATTTCTAGTTGTGACCCATTTCTTCTTAGATTGTAATGGTGAGTCAAAGACAATATAGGAAGCATGTCTCAAAAACCCTTCTGCATGTTTGATTTAACCTCACAGGATGGTGAGATGCACTGCTCTGATACCACTGTAACATACACCCTCAGATATGTTTATTTGTGTCAAGTTTTTTTTTTGTTTTCTGATTGTTTGGGGTTTAGGGTTTCATTGCATGTTTTTGCATGTTTTGATTTTGCATTGACAACATGAAATATAAAGCATATATTGAAAACCCATAAAAACTAAAGTAGATAACCACACAATATTGAAGACCCAGTTTGTATTATGACATAATATGAATTACAATACATACCTAGATCGAAATCTTCAACTTCATATCTATGCTGGTGGAGGACCAACAATATGAGCCACAGAAATATGCTCCAAACTCCTAAGAAAGTAGAGATATCATCTTACAAATGGAAGTGAATGTATATTAAACCCTAGGTGCCATGAATAAAAGGAATAACAACTACAAATGCCACAAAAATCACTCCTAGTAGTCCCACATTTGTACCAACAACTATACGACCCTCTAGCAGTGAATACCAGCTTCAGCATAATGTCAAAACTCTTCCAAATGGCTCTGTTTTGTACTAAAAATCTCTGCAGTAGCTGAGCGACCAGACTGAGGTGAAAATACACAATAAAAACCACATTAAAACTCCACAAATTGCTGATAAGGAAGGTATGACCCTGCTTGTAGGTGTATGACCTACATATGAGTCTAAAGTCAGCTTCTAAAACACCCCAAACTGCCATCAAATCTGCAAATAACCTCTCAATATTAGTTGCACATGAAATCTCCATCAAATATGTTCATTTCTTGCTCAAAACTTCTTCAAAATGTTTCTGATGAATGCACAACTGAAGCCTCTGGATGAAGCCTCCAAGAAATCTCTTCCTGATGTGGTCTCTCACACATGAAGAAGAGGACTATGAAGAGGTTTTTGTCTCAACACCTAGCCAATATCAAACCCTAGAGCCAAGCTCTGAAGCCAATGCACGGGAATATCCAAAACAAGAGAGTAATTTCATTATCCAAGCATATGCAAAAATGAGACTTACTTTACTCTTTTTGTTGTTCCTTTCTCCTCAATGCCCAATAATGCAATATTTTATTCTTTTATTTAATATCCTCCATGTCCCTTATGCCCCCATGGGCGCCCATCCCTAGGCAACACAACTTTAAGTTGTGACTTAACATTATAATATAAAGTTACCTTAGAAACACAAGTCACTTAACCCCTATAAAATAAAATAAGTTAAATATTTAATTTAACTTAGTCTCATCAAATATCACTCTAGGAGTTTGTAATGTCCCCATTTTTGGGTTCTCTTGCAGCACAGTCGGAGCTAATTTTCTGGGTTGGTGACAAACTAATCAAAGGAGTATTTTGATGTCACCAATGTGTTCGGGTGATCTAGTGGAGCCGTATGACACTTTCTGGAGAGATTTCAGATAACTTGTCCATACTTACTATATATAGTAAGTGCTTGCATAGCAACAATCTTTCTGGGTTTTTCTAGGTTTGTTCTCTTTGGTCCTCAGAGAACACCGCTATTTATAGTAAGCATCAGTCTGGCGTTGTTTTGGTGACTTGGTAGTTAGTCGTTGGCTACCCTAGATGTTGCATTGAGATTGGTGATATCATATGGTTTAAGGTGATGTCTTTCCAGGCGATTTCAAACATTGGGCCCAGACTTGTTATTTTTGGTAAATTAGAGTTTATGTCTATTTCAGGATTTTTAGTGTTGGAGATGAAGCATCTTGGCGAGACGTTTCCAACGGTCTATAGATCACTGGATTCCAAGTTCATTTGGGCCTCTGTCTTAAAGTCCATAAATTATTGATATTTAATATTGGACTTTGGGAAATATTAAAAGTGAAATTAAAAGAAATATTTCCCTCCAAAGTGAATGGACTCCTCTTGTGGAATTATAAAAAGAGGTGAATGGGAGTCATTTGGTATGCTTGGATTATTATTCACTTTATGAAATTGCTTTGTCGTCCATTCTTAGAGCTGAAAGCTTTGAGAGTTTGATATTGACTTTGCTGAGACAAAAACCTTTGCATAGTCCTCTTCTTCGTGTGTGAGAGACCACATCAAGAAGAGATTCTTGGAGGCTTCATTCAAGAGCTTTAGTTGGGCATTCAATCGATTCATTTTGATGAAGATTTGAGCTAGAAATGATCATTTTTTATGGAGTTTCAGTATGCAGCTGAGAGCAGGGTTTATGGAGGATATTTTCATGCATTTTGGACAAGTTTATAGCTACTACAGTCATTGTTTGAATAGGTCGTACAGTTGCTACAGCAAACCGTACTGTGCAAGGAGATATTGTGGAGTTTTAGGGGTAGATTTTAGTGTTATTTCCCTTCCTTCTTGGTCGCTTGGCTTCTGTAGAAATAGCTGATGGAAAAAAAAAATAGAAGGGTTTTTGAGTGAGTTTAATGCTAATTGCAACTTCCATCCAGTCTACAACAACAGACCTAGACGTGGGTTCTTTGGGTGTGGTTCCCACTTCATTTTGTAACATTTAACTCCTTTATTCCTGGCATTTGGGACTGTATTTGCTGCTACAGTTTCATATTTAGTAGATGACTTCATTTGTATGCATTTCTTGGTAATTTCTATGGCATTGTAAGTTGATGCAATTACGGCAATAAAACAAAGTTGAAGATTTTCATATGGGTATGCCACTATAATTAGTTTTAACCTATTTTATGATCTGGGTCATTGTCCGTTTATGCATATTCATTGTATATTTTCTAGGTTTTCAATATATGCTAGTATTTCAATTATCATGCAAAAAACATACATGCAAAACATACACATAAAACCCTAACCCTTCAGCAAGCAAAAACATAAAAAAATTAGTATAAAACCTTAGCCGGGACAGTGTATGTTACAGAGTTTCGAAACCAACATTCTCGTGCAATGGTGCTGATGAGTCTAGTTTATGACTCATATTTTGATAAACTTTATTGTCTATTTGTTGTAACTATCTTGGACTTTGATGCTTTACTCTTGGTCTTTCTATGTCAATTCCCCCAAAACTATAACTTGGTGAGTATAGGTCATTTCTTGTATCCTTTGGTGGCAAAGACATGCTATTTGAACTATCTATGTTAATGTTGCATATGGTTAATGAATATTACTCCAAGGTGGTTTCAAATGAGCAATTATTTGTGTACACTAACATTATTTTGTAGATATAATTGGCATCCATAAAGTAAGGAAGATTCTGCTGGAAGGTCGTTTACCATAAAAGTCAAAGATGGTGGCCGTTCAAATATCAAATGGAGGGAAAGCAACCATTTTGTAACTAGTCTTAAATATCTGTTGAGCGAATTTAGGAGTTATAGTTATGCTAAATCTATGTTGAAGCAACTCACTTGACCAAATTCCCTTGCATGCATAACTTCCTTCCACTTTCTATGTTTTCCATAATGTGGCATCCTCCTATTTTGTTGGAGTTGACCGCCCTGTTAGTTAGTTAGTAGTCTTTCTTCTATAAATAAGACTCTGATACTCCTTTTGAGGGGTTGTTGTGTTGTTGATTATTCAAAGATTATACTTGCACTATCCAGTTTCCAGTAATACAATTATCATGTTCAGTTGTACTCGTCCTTTTGAATGAATAAAATAAAGTTGTGAGTTCGCATTTCTGAGTTTACATTTGTTTTAGGGAATACTCATCCAAGGGGGCCCACTTGGTGAGAATTCCACCCTTTAGTTTAGTTGCATTTTCTATTAAATGTTTAGTAAATTTGGCATTGAATGTTCTTGCAACTACTAGAATTCTATTCTGTGTCTGTTCCTACAGCCAAAATAGACAGAGTAGTTTCTTGTTTATTTGCCTAGATTGTTACTTTGTGTTATGTACTTGATTCTAGAATAGCTATTGGTTAATATTTAGTATTCCTGTTACTTCCTTTTTAGCAGTTTATCTTCAACATTATGTCTTTTCTAGCTATAGAATGAACATGGCTACTTTGAAGTTCTTAGTGCACATACTATGCTGACCCATTTCAAGTTCACGTCCCTGGGTTGACAAGTGAAATGCATCTCCATAGTGATTAAGACAGCTACTCAATTCAGATGTCCAATGTCTGAGTTACAGTTTTAAGAGCTCAGTGTTAAGTCATTGTAAGAGACCAACATTTTTGGCGCCGTTGCTTGGGATGGTGTCAAACTAAGAAAATCTTTGGAGTCATCTTTTAGTATTATTCCTTGTAGTTTTTCCTTAAAAAGTGTGTTAGTTAGGAAGAAACCATTTATAACCCATCAATATTTTTTGTGTGAGAAGCGACTGATACTGAGTATATTGCATGCATAGAGGTAGGAGAAGAGATGCTTTAGGGAGATTCCTTCCTAATGATTTGACTCACCTAGCAGAAGAAGCAGAAGTGAATCCTTTCCTTGATGCATTCCCTAATTTGAATAGCTCTGAAATCTCCTCTGAAGAACAAGATACCCCAAATCTAGTTGAAAAGCCATTTGCCTTGATAGTAGGTCAAGCAGTCATGGCTGCCCAAAATGTACCTAATCAACCACCATTTCCATTCCTGATTGCTCTACAAAATAAAGTGGATAATCTCAAGAATATACCTCCTTCAGCTCTCCCCAAGTTTTATGGACTTGCAACAGAGGACCCAGACACCTTTTTGTTTGAATTTGATATCCTCTGCAGAAGCTATGACTATACTACTGATGCTCATAGACTTAAGTTGTTTCCTACTACCATGAAGGAGGCTGCATTAAGGTGGTTTATGAGTCTAGGTAGTGATGTTGTCAATACCTGGGAAGAAATGAAAGATAAATTTCTTGAGAAATATAAAGATTACTGTAGTTGTGGAGATATAAGAGGCAATGATGTTTTCAGAATGCAGCAAAAAGAAGATGAAAGTTTGGAGGATTACATCTCAAGGTTCATGTTTTGTTTACAAAAGTCTCCTCATCATGCACTCACTGAGGACTCTCAGAAACTACTCTTCCTTAGGGGAATAAGTGAGCATTGCATGGATGCTTTGGATTTAATGGGAGGAGGAGATATTACCCAAGTGTCTTGGGATTATATAAAGAAGTTGTGCCAGAATTATTCCAAAGCTACCATGAAAAAGGGAAGGGGTTATCATTCCCTCGCGGACAAATCCTCTACCAATGGAATTTTAAGGATGGAGATAAGCCATTTGCTATCTGATTTTAAGCAAGATATTATAAACAATATGGCCACTCAGTTGGATACACTCCAAGCAAAGAAGAAGCATGAAGAGGCTAAGACAATGTTGGCAGAATATTGTCCTCATTGCAGACAAAAGAAGAGGGACTGTAGATGCAAGCTGGTAGCTAACATTGATAGCAAGCAGATTCCACCCGAGTTCAAGCCAATACAAGTTGAAGAGGATCAAGTCTTCTATGTTGCACAAAGGAGGCCATGGGCTCCAAGACAAGGTATGCCACCAGATCCATTATCCTATGTTGGTCCGCATTTTAATACTTATGCATCTGGTAATCAATGGCAGCCATTTCCATCTAGTTATGGAGGATATCCACCTCAGCCTTGGAACAATCCTCAAAATGCTTGACAAAATTACCAAAACCCTGCACACCAATGGCAGCAAACATCTCAATGGAAATTACACCATCTAAAAGAGAATTACAATGCTATACATTTCAACTCATATATAAACTCTACATTTAACTCCCTAATAAAAACATTTCATTAAAAATATTTAAAAAAATCAATTTCCTTTTACAATGTATTGAAAATTATAACTTTTTCAAAAACTAAAATTACCTTTTTTGGTTACCTTAAACAGAATTCAAAAATTGTTAAAAAATAATACTCATGCAATTAAAATATTATAAAGACTATATCATTTATAATAAAAGATTTTAGAAAGACCATCAATTTTTTTATAAACTTATTTCTATATTTATTTAGTCTATACATCATTTAAAAGCATTACTTAAAAAGTCAAAATTAACCATTAAATTTAAACGTTGGACACGTTTATTTTCCCTCATATTCCATTACAATTCCTCACATCTAAAAAAATTGAAAAGGATTATCTCGTTTTTAATCGTCTTAATCATACACACGATTCAAATGTCATTTCAAGAAAAATTATACACACGTAAAAAATATAAAACGGATAAACACAAATAAAATGCCATTTAAAAAAGTGGTTAACACATTTCCAGAAGCATTTCCCTCTCCTTTATATAGTAGACATGTGCGATGGTACTCTTGTGTTTTTCTGAGTATAAGTTATGAGGATTTCAGTAATGTTTTTGTCAACATTTTTCCAAGCATTTACAGGGTATAAGTCTATGTAAATTTTATGATGTTTGTGTAAACATTTTTTCTGGTTGTAACGTATAATTGTATGAAGAATTTTTTTTATCTTTTCAGAGAGTTAAATATGAATAATTGGGGTTTTAGATAATTTGTAGGGTTCAGTTTTCTATGCAGGTTTATGATCCATTCTGAATATTAGTTTTAATTCTTGGTGATTCTTCAGAAAATATGATTTCCAAAAGGCAACAGTAGAGGTAAGTACTTTTTTATTTTGTTAATCTTGTTTTGAAATGGGTGTGGTTTTTTATATTTTATTTTTTTAAATTAGATTGAGCTCTGTTGTGATGATCTATTCTGAATATTAGTTTTAATTCTTGGTGATTCTTCAGATAATATGATTTCCAAAAAGTTGCGACACAGTTAGATTAATGAGGCAATAGTAGAGGTAAGTACTTTTTTATTTTGTTAATCTTGTTTTGAAATGGGTGTGGTTTTTTATATTTTATTTTTTAAAATTAGATTGAGCTCTATTGTTATGATATGTTCTGAATATTAGTTTTAATTCTTGGTGATTCTTGAGACAATATGATTTCCAAGAAGCTACAACACATTTAGATTAATGAGGCAACACTAGAGGTAAGTACTTTTTTATTTTGTCAATCTTGTTTTGAAATGGGTGTGGTTTTTTATATTTTATATTTTTAAATTAGATTGAGCTCTATTGTTATGACCTATTATGAATATTAGTTTTAATTCTTGGTGATTCTTCAAACAATATGATTTCCAAGAAGCTATAACATAGTTAGATTATTGAGGCAACAGTAGAGGTAAGTACTTTTTTATTTTGCTAATCTTGTTTTGAAATGGGTGTAGTTTTTTATATTTTGTTTTTTTAAATTAGATTGAGCTGTGTTGTTAAATGAATACTTGTTATTAGGATTTTCTTGTCCAAGTTTTGCAGGGCATAATTCTGTGATGCTTTCAAGAAATAGAGTTAAATTATAAATTATTGGCATTTTAGATAATTTGTAGAGTTTAATTCCCTGCACGAGTTTATGATCTTTCCTAAATATCAGGTTTAATTCTTGGTCAATTCTTCAAATGATATGATTTCAAAGAAGCTACAATGGAGTTAGACTAGTGAGGCAATGAGATAGGAGTATGAGGTAACTACCTTTTTATTTTGTTAATCTTGTTTCAAAATGGATGTGGTTTTTTATATTTGATTTTTTAAAATTAGATTGCTATGTTTTTAAATGAACACTTGTTATTAGAGTTTTTTTGCCCTCCTCTTCATGAAACCAATTAACTATTTTTCATATTTAAGTGATTTTTTTGCAAAATAAAACTAATTTTATATTTGTTTATTTTTTAAATCTAGATTGTTATGATTTTTATACATATGTAACTTTAAATTTTTTTCATTATCATTAGAATTATGTTTCCCCATTTTTAAAATAGATAGCTGTGCCTTTTAATTTATGTGTAGTCTAAATTTTTAATCCTGTCATCCATTAAACCTTAGTTGTTTTAGTTGTTTTGTTATTTTTGGGACAAAAGCCTTAGATACTAAAACTTTAGGTCCTACCATTCACATTTGAAATTGGGTGTGCAATTTATTAATGCAGCAATTTGATTGACCTTTCTCTGGATATGAAAGACTTTAAAGAGATTAGTGTTGGAGTGTTGCTCTACATCAAAGCCCAATGACAATAGTTATGTGCTCTACAATGAGCTATTTCAAATTACCAGTACATTTATTCATATTATCAAATCCCTTTAACCCCTAATCTTTTTGCTTAACAATTGCACTTGGTTATCACCCACATCTCTTTTATATATAATCTGTATTGTCCAAGGCATGCTCTTCACATGTTTGCATTGTCATGTTTCACTACATATAAAGATTAGGAAATTTCAGTAAAAACCTTCCCCCTCCTACCCTCTTGCCTCCCCTCAAGTTTCCCCCTAATAAAAGTTTTCTTATAGCATATCATTAAACCATCAATACCATGTAAAAAACATGGATGAGAAAAGCACCGCAAAGTTAATACGAAGGATCACAAAATCAACAGTAGTGGTCATGAAGTTGGAGAGCAAAGATATATTGCATTAGCCCAAACAATATCATGGTACATAAGAAACAAAATCCAATTTAAATTGCCTTTAGAAGGCCACATTAAAATCCATACAGGATGGAAGAATAGAAAATGTCACCAAAAACAAAAAATAATCATAAAAGTGCATAAAATCAAGAACCATTAATAGTAAGTTGTTGTAGAAGGCAGAGGATCATAATCACATTTAAGTCCTCCCAAAACACAATGAAGATCAACATTATGAATTGGGATCCACACTGAAGATCAACATGTTATGAATTGGATCCCAACCAAATCCATCAGTAACACCCTCCCCAACAGGGATAGTAAGCTAAGTGTCTTCTATAGTATGTCTGCATAGAGAAATGGCTAAATCGAACATAGAAATATGTGCCATAGAGAGTTAGGTGTGGTTCCTTTTAATAAAACAAAGGGACAACAGAAGCCATGAAACCTCTATCTGGTAGTACAAAAGAAATTGTCCCCAAAAGTCAAGTAGTTGTTGCAAATAAGCTAACTTAATTGAGCTTGATTTAATCTATTTGACGTTACATCTCTAATAGCGTGCATTGTCTGTAAAATTGGAAATATAACAAACTTTTCATAAATTGGGGTTGTGGAGAGGTCTTGAAAATCAAACGTGAACATTTTAATGTTCTCAACATATCAATATTTATTATCAAACATTGCACCCAACTTCCTTGGTTATGGTGTCTCATTCAAACCCAGGTTCAGTCATTTACTATATTCCCAGAAACGTGAAGGGAAGATCCCTTAACACTAGAAATTTTAGGTTTCCTTTGGGTTTTTTTCAGCACATAATGTTTCCCTTAGATAGTCCTTTGCCTTCAGTACAAATCAGTTGAGGTTCATTTATGTATTGTCCTTGAATAATGTCTTGGTCCTTGCATATTATACACCTATAGTAAATGTCAATTATTCTTATAGTGGTTAGCATTAGAAGACCTTACAAAACTTGAGTACTTTGCCGACCATTGTTTAAACTCAGTTCTTAAATAAAAGTTATTTTTAAATAAAGTCATCGTGATATTTGTCTGACCATTGTTTGAACTCAGTTCTGAAATAAAAGCCGTATTTAAATAAATTCATCGTGATATTTGTCTTACACTCGTTGACATCCCTGTCAACAAGGTACAATAGGGTATAAGTCTTGCTCATGGTACAAAATGTTCTGAAGTCTCTATAGGAACTCAAACAAGTTAATTTTCTCTAATAATTATACTACAATCTATTAATATTTGGAGCACACTATTATTAATAGAGCGGTTTAGTTGTTCCCATATGTTCCTACAGTTATTCTTGTGCACAAGAAGCTTCCATTTTATTCATTCTAGCTGGGTACTATGAGTGATGATGTATACACTTAGTATGCTCTAGGTTATAACTCTATATAGATATACTAGCTGGGTCAGAGTGCTTTGAGTACTCTTATTCCATAGAGCTGACTAGTAGTGTCATCTTATCATCACTCATTCATTTGAAATATATTCCTTATCTTCATGCCATATGATTGGCAACTTAGATAGACCATCCTCACGAAAGATATTTCTTCAAGGTTTCTTGTCAGCATAGTGATCTGTCTTTCTGCACATTTCTTAGATATGTCCCCTAAGCAGGTTACTTAAAATAAACTTTTCTGAATTTATTAGTAGGGTTAGTCCATAACACTTCTTGAAAGAAGATGTCCTCTAAGGTTTAGCACAGGGTTATCGTTAATCCCAGCCACTTATCTATGCTTCTGTTCTGTCAAGACTTTAGTTCTCATTAAAGATCAAGTATATCAGGGTTCATTAACATGTAGAAATTCTTATAGAGATTATTTTAGGCAATAATAATGAGGATGAATTGAAATTCAACACCATGTGGAAGCCCAAAAAGAGACTTGAATATTCATTTCATTAGAGAGTATGAGCACTCAACATGTCAAAATCCAGATGGATGAGAATATTAACAATATAAGTGAATAGAATTGATCGAAACTCAAGCTATGCAAACATCCAAATTTATAAATTAAATTGAGCTTTGTTGTTATGATCTGTTTTGAATATTAGTTTTAATTCTTGGTGATTCTTCAGATAATATGATTTCCAAGGAGCTGCAACACAGTTAGATTAGTGAGGCAGTAGTAGATGTAAATACTTTTTTATTTTCTTAATCTTGTTTTGAAATGGGTGTGGTTTTTTATATTTTATTTTTTGAAATTAGATTGAGCTCTGTTGTTATGATATGTTCTAAATATTAGTTTTAATTCTTGGTGATTCTTCAGACAATATGATTTCTAAGAAGTTGCAACATAGTTAGATTAATGAGGCAGTAAAAACTGTAACATAGTTAGATCAATGAGGTAGTAGTAGAGGTAAGTACTTTTTTATTTTGTTAATCTTGTTTTGAAATGGGTCTAGTTTTTTATATTTTACTTTTTAAAATTAGATTAAATTTTGTTGTTAAATGAATACTTGTTATTAGGATTTTCTTGTCCAAGTTTTGCAAGGTATAATTCTATGAAGAATTATGTTATGCTTTCAAGAAACAAAGTTAAATTATAAACTATTGGCATTTGAGATAATTTGTAGAGTTCAATTTTCTGCATGAGTTTATGATCTTTCCTAAATATCAAGTTTAATTCTTGGTCAATTCTTCAAATGATATGATTTCAAAGAAGCTACAATGGAGTTAGACTAGTGAGGCAGCAATATGAGGTATGTACCTTTTTATTTTGTTAATCTTGTTTCAAAATGGATGTGGTTTTTTTATATTTTATCTTTTAAAATTAGATTGTTGTGTTTTTAAATGAACACTTGTTATTAGAATTTTTTTGCCCCGCTCTTCATGAAACCAATTAACTATTTTTCATATTTAAGCGATTTTTTTGCAAAATGAAATTGATTTTATATTTGTTAATTTTTAAAATCTAGATTGTTATGTTTTTTACACATGTAACTTTAAATTTATTTCATTATCATTAGAATTATGTTTCCCTATTTTTAAAATAGATCGCTATGCCTTTTAATTTAAGTGTAGTCTAAATCTTTAATTTTGTCATCCATTAAACCTTAGTTGTTTTGTTATTTTTGGGACAAAAGCCATAGATACTAAAAACTTTAGATCCTACCATTCACATTTGAAATTGGGTGTGCAATTTATTAATGCAACAATTTGATTGACCTTTCTTTGGATATTAAAGACTTTAAAGAGATTAGTATTGTGAGAGTGCTGCTCTGCATCAAAGACCAATGACAACAGTTATGTGCTCTACAATGAGCTATTTCAAATTACCAAGTACATTTATTTTTATATATGTGTAAATAATTACAAAACATATAAAATAAACAAAACATCTAAGGTTTAATTCTTATAAATAAAAATATAAATATTATTTACACATATAAAAATGAGTTATTTCAAATTACAAATCGTTTCCTTTGTTCCTTGTCACAGAGCACTCTTCCTCTTTCCCATGATCAAGAGAAGGAATGATCCTTTTTGGCTGAACATGGAGTTTCTCTTTGACATCTTGGCATGAATGGGAGAAGTGCCCAACTTTATGGCAATGAAGGCAAAACTATGAGGCCGATTCATATTGGATTTTTCGCTCCCAAACACCAAATTTGGCAGCACAATTTTATAGAGTTTGGCAGCACCTTATCAATATCAACACACACACACACACAAAAAAAAAAAAAAAATCTACGAAAAACCAAATGTTTCGTAGATTTTGTGACATTGTCAATAGCTAAAAACAAACCAAGAGCATTAGCTATACCTCATATGATTTCTTCATCCCAGTATTCTAAAGGAAGCCTTGGGAGCCTAACCTAAATAGAGATTGTTAAATTTTTCCTTAGTAGCATCAAACCGAGTAGGTCCCATCTTTTCAAAGAAAGATCAAATTTACCAAGGACCTCCGTGCAGGATGCTTCTGCTTCCCTTGAGGGTTTGGAAGGACAATAAGAGATCCATTTTTCATGGCAGCCACCCGAAACTGACCAAACACATGCCATCTTTTAAGAGCCTAGCAACAAACAACTTCAATATTCAGATGAAAGCCCAAGAACCTCCCTATGAGGACATTCCCCATGTAGACAAAAGCTCTGTCTACAACTAACATCAGGAACCCTCAGCATTGCGCAAGAACCATCCAAGGTGAAAGAAGCTTCTCCCTAACAAAGGTTAGGAACATGCATGGTTGAACCATCAATCACCAGCATAACTAAAGAAACCTCTCTTTGCTCTACAATAATAGGCCTAACATCAAACTCCATGGCCAAAATGTGGGTAGAGTCAACAAAAGCCTATAAGAAATGGACTAGAGAGGGAATTGAAGTCCCTTAAACACTAGTACCAAGAGAATGAGGCGCCCCAACAAAGGCGAAACCCTTACCAACACCTCTCTATAGGAGCCCTGCTCATGATGGCAAAGAAAATCTTTAGACCTTGTTGCAGCACAAATAGGGCTCCCGCAACCAATAAACTCATCCCCATCATTCGCTTGGTCAACAAACACATCCCTTATAGAGATTGCGACTGAAAGAACAAGGGCAACCACAAGGGAAATAAAACCCCTACGCAATCCCAAATCATGACTACCACTTGAAGCACCATCAAGGTCCTTCGTAAAATAATTCCTAATGTCCATAGGGGAGGCATGTCATTAACCCTTCAACTGAGCCTCGAGCAGCAAATCCAACAGCAACTCATCTTCCTCCACGTCCCAGTATTTTGAACGATGTACAAATAATTTATTTATTTTAATGGGGATTTTCATTTTGTTAAATTCTCTTAAACTCAACCCTACCCTCATCTCTTATGGTTGTCAAATTATTTTATTCAGGCAAATTTGATTTTTAATGGACTATTTGTGAACCAGACAATTATATTAATTGATCAATAACAACTTGGCTATGCTAATTTTGATTGTTTTTCCTTGTATAATTTATCTCTTTTATGAATAAGTATCCATTTATTTCTACCATAGTATAGATCATACATAAGTATCCATGTTAATTAAATAATTAAAGCTATTATATAAAAGGGAGCCTTGGGAGCCTAACCTAAATAGAGGTTGTTAAATTTTTCCTTAGTAGCATCAAACCAGGTAGACCATCTTTTCAAAGAAAGATCAAATTTACCAAGGAACCAAGGACCTCCCTATAGGATTCTTGTGCTTTCCTCAAAGGTTTTGAAGGAGAGTAAGAGAAATCCATTTTTCATGGCAGCCACCCGAAACTAACTAGACACATGCAATCTTTTAAGAGCCTAGCAACAAACAACTTCAATATTCAAACAAAATCCTGAGAACCTCTCTATGAGGACATTCCCCATGCAGGCAAAGGCTCTGTCTACAACAATATCAAGAACCCTCAATGTAGTGCAAGAACCATCCAAGACGAAAGAAGCTTCTCCCTGACAAAGGTTAGGAACATGCATGGTTGAACCATCAATCACCAAAATAACTAACAAAACATCTCTATGTTCTACAATAAAAGGCCTAACATCAAACTTCTCTATGGCCAAACCGTGGGTAGAGTAAAAAAAAAGCCTACAAGAAATGGATTGGAGGGGGACCCGAAGTCCCTTAAACATCAGTACCAAGAGAATGAAGCACCTCAATAGAGGTGAAACCCTCACCAGTACCTCTATGTAGGATCCCCACTCATGATGGCAGAGAAAAATCTTTTGACCCTGTCATAGCACAAATAGGGCTCCTGCAACCAATAAACACATCCCCATCATTTGTTCGGTCAACAAGCACATCCCTAAAAAAGACCACGACTGAAAGAACAACAAGGGCAACCACCGAGGAAAGAAAACCCCTATGCAGTCCCAAATAGTGACTAAAGCACTATTGAGGTCCTCCGCATAATCATTCCTGACAGCCACAAGGGAGGCAGGCGATTGAACCTTCAACCGAGCCTTGAGCAACAAATCCAATAGCAACTCATCCTCCTCCTCGTCCTAGTATTTTGAAGGGTGTACAAATAATTTATTTATTTCAATGGGGATTTTTGTTTTGCTAAATTCTCCTAAACTCAACCCTACCCTCATCTCTTATGGTTGTCAAATTGTTTCATTCAAGCAAATTTGATTTTTAGTGGGCTATTTGTGAGCCAAACAATTATATTAATTGATCATAACCACTTGGCTATGCTAATTTTGATTATTTTTCCTTGTACAATTTATCTTTTTTATGAAAAAAGGTATCCATTTGTTTCTATCATAGTATAGATCATACATAAGTATCTAGGTTAATTAAATAATTAAGGCTATTATATGAACAATTAGGCTAGATAAATAAGCTTGGATTACAAATAATAATTATCAATGTTAAATGTGGGGATTAAATGAATTAAATTACAATATTTAGTTAGATTTTGAAAGTGGGAAAATGGAGATGAATGTACATCTAGAATTGATTCGTCACACAACTAGAATTTTAGTACTTGCATAGATGACTAACTTAGTATTCTTTATATTGGTTGTGCTTTACCCTAGTTCACCTATGTGCATGAAGAACTAAATCTAGCATGCAAATGTGAACTGCTACTTTTTAGGACTGATCTAGTAGATTATTGATTGTTGGAAGTTGTTTGCCTTGGCCTTCAAATATCTATGTGAAGACTAGCAATGTTTAGGAACAACTTTGGGATCTTATTGAATTGTAAGGCTCAAGTTCTCTTCAATCAAACCCCTAGTTGGACCGACTTTATGGCTCAAAGCCAAAGATTCAAAGGCAAGAAGCAATAGTGTAATGGACCTAGGATGATGTTACAAGCAGATAATGCACAAATAGATCCTTCTTTAAGCTCTTTGACCTAGATGTTCATTTTTTATTCTAGCATTCCCAAATGAACTCAAAATGAATGAGTGGATATCTTTAAATACAATAACCAAGCACACAAATGTGTACTAGGTCCAATTATAATGGCTAGTAGGAGGGAATCGACAAGATTAAATTTGAATTTAAATTTAAAAGTCCAAGTTTTAAATCCAAGATTGCAAAATTGGCCTAGGTCAAGTATGTACACACAAATTTGTTCCAAGGTGACAAACAGTGGATCTATGAATCACAATCAAATATTTGGAGATAAGTGATGATAGGTATCAATATATAAGGATGTCATGAGCCAAATTCACATAAGAATATGGCATTTGTAAACTTTTTATTACATTTGGGACACTCTAATCAAATAAAGCCCAAAACATAAGAGAAAAGGGCTTTGGTATGTAATTTTCACCATTAAAATTTGCCCCCACATTGATGTGCATACGAACTACTAGGTGGATGCATGTCAAAGTAAAAACAAGATCAATCATGATGTAAATTAAATGTTTTTTAGACACTCAAAGGTTACATATTTGTATAAAGTAATAGATCATTCTTCATTACTTCTTGCAATGAGAGGACTCTATAGAAACCTACAAAATAGAAAATGCATTAAATACATAGCATATCTCAAGCATTTAAAAATTAATATAATCACAACTTGCTTACAGGATCTATCTTTGAAAATAGTAAAACTAAAAAGGATAATGAACATTTTGTTATGAAAAGGTGATAAAAGCTCTGACGATGAGGAATAAAATATTTGACTCTATAGACAGTTTAATAAAATCTCCCCTCGTAGTGGGAATGACTATTACTGTGGAATTTTTGTATTATGTCGAATTTAAGCTTTTTTTGTTTACTTTTCCAATTACAATTCATGTTTTAGGTCTTATATAGTTTGATTTTCCCAGTGTATGGTTGTTGTCTTTATGCCCTTTGATAAATATTCAGAAGGATATGGTATGAATCTCTTGAAGTTATTTGTTACCATAAAGAAGGAAGTTGTTGAAGAAATTTGTTAAGGCTAATGAACAAGTGTGCACCTCTTTGAAGGAATGGAGTTTTAAAGAGTAGGTCAAAATTACACTCATAGGGTTCACCTGTCTAAATGAGGCATTCAAAGTTGAAAATTTTATGTGTCAAAAGGTGCACCTACACATAGGAGAATCTATGAAGAAGTGTGTGCACCTAATAAAGGAAAATCAAAAGGCAACTTTCTTATTGAGGTATGCCCTTCTCTAAAGGATTTTCCAAATAGTTTTGGCATTCAAAAGCGCATGCTTGAAAGCATAGATGTCCCATTGAAAGGTGTGTTCCTCAGTGTGAAAAGTAAATGGATAAACATAATGGATAGATGCATGCTTCAATAAATGGAGTTTCAAAATTTAATGAAAATAAAAATCCTGTGTAAATTGGTGCATGCCTCAATAAAGGCAACACCAAAGTTTCAAACCAACCAGAAATCCCATGTATAAGTGTGCACTTGAATAAGGTGCTTAAATCAAAAAATTCAAAATCAACCATCCATGTATATGAGTGGGTCTGAAATAGTGTCTAAATGGCTTAATCATGCTATACTTATGGCACAATCTTATTTCTCTTTTGCTATTTTTTCTCTTCCAATGGAGCCATTTTCCAAATGTTGTCCTTCTCGACCATTCCCCCATCTAATTTTGCATTAAATGTCAACTTGCTAAGCCCAAGATTAACAAGACTCAATTTGTTCTTAACACCTCTTTGTCAAGTCATCAAGCTACACTAGCTCACATCCAACATGTCTAGAATCTTGAGCTTTGACCCACTCAGTAGACAGGTTGGATTACTTGGTGGAATGATGCCATCAAATGCACCTCTCATTTCTTGCAGGTATATGGTTGCTAGCTAACATTGTTTGACTGTTTCTCATTTGAGGCAACCACCTCAAAGCTCTACCAAGCCACCATCGTGCTAGAAGCCAATCCCTTTTCTTTAGCTTTACAGATGCATGTAGCTCAAATTCGTCTACAAGAGTAAATTGTTGATAGGGATAGAGCCTCCAAAGAATTCTTTCAAGCTCTTCATGCTCATCACACCTCCCAGGTCATTGAACAAATTAAATATGGTCATCAACTTTTGATTGAACTTCCTGATGTCATCCTGGCTTTCGTTCATCGTTATGAGGCATTTTTTAAAGCTTAAGAGAATTCTCTTGAATGTGACAATGCTTTGCAAGAATGCCTCAGGGTAGTTACTTGTTAGCTTTCTCCTACTCAGTGAGCTTTTTGTGATCGATTTCTCTCCATTATTGATCTTTGGGAAGTGGTATTTTCAATGGATAATGGTAAAGCTCCTGGTTGTGAAGGTTTTCCTTGTGAATTCTACAAGGCCATCTACAAATTAGCTGGTGAAGACCTTCGTAAATTTTGTCTTGAAGCTTTCCATTCTAATTCCCTAGGAACAATTATAAACAAAGGAAATATCAAGTTCATACCTAAGTCTGGCAATCCTAAGGACATTTGTAATTGTAGCCCATTACTCTAATGAATGTGTCTTACAAAATCATAGTCAAGGCTCTTTCTTTGAAATTGCACCATTTTCTTCCCTTAATTATGTGATCAGAGCAAACCGGCTTCATCAAGTCTAGTTATATTTTGGATAACATCATTGTGGTCTAGGAAGGCATGGAGTGGGCTAGACACTCCCAAAAATAAGTTATGTTTATAAAGATTGATTTTGTCAAAGCTTATGATTGTATTGAATAGCTCTTAATTTTGGCCATGCTCTAAGCCCTTGGCTTTGGGCCTCGCTTCGTGCAATCTGTTCAAATACATTTTTTGAATGCCTCTACTTGTCTCACCATTAATGGACACTAGTCTAATGCTTTTGGGATTTTTCAATCTATCCACCAAGGCTACCCCTTAGCCTCTACTCTCTATGTCCTAGCCACTAAAGGTTTTGGTTATCTTTCAGCTCATTCAGTGACTCAAAATTTGGTCAAATTCATGTCCTTGCCTCATTCCTTAGCTCAACTTATGAATGGGCACTTTGTGAATGACTCATTTCTCACTCTTCTTAAGGAAGAAGGAAATATCAAGTATTCTTTGCATTGCCTTGATATTTTTGTAAGGCCTTTTGTTCTAGCATTCAATGGTAGAAAACTCAATGCTATAGACAATTCATTTTACCTAGACCTCCTTGGATGAACTCTTTTGGGTGGAAATGGATCAATCATGGGAAAATCTTTAGATTTCTGGGCATTCCATTTTCCTTTCAAGTCTCTCCTTCTACCTTATGGTAGGCTATCATCTCTAAAATTGAGAAGAAGTTATCTTATTGGATTACCAATCCCCTATCCATGGCAAGAAAATTTTAGGTCTGTTCTAAGATTCTTCTAGCCACTCGTGTATTACTCCTCCTGCTAGGTTCCTCCTAAGGCTTCTTATCAAAATCTTGAGAAACTTCTCAGGGATTTTCTTTAGACCTCCTCTAATAATCACAGAGGCTCCCATCATATGGCTTGATATTTCTATTATCTCCCACATGATGCTAATGGACTGTGATTGATATCCACTCAACAACAAGGGTTGGCTTTGTGTGCCAAGTGGATTATTTGTGCTCTTTCAGGCAATGGAGCCTAGAAGATTTTGGTCTATCATTATATTTCTTCAAGCATCCCACATGGGAAACAAACTTGGAAGGCGATTGGTCTTCAAACCCTTATGACTATGCAAGAACCCATCTAGATTCAAGGAACATTTGTGATGAAGAGCATTTGGAGAGCTTGGGAAGCTATCAAGACTTGGCTTATTTGGAATGGCAAAGGCTTCTTCTCTAGTATTTCCATTAATGAGCATTGTATTTGGTGGTCTCCTATTATTTCTTGTTAAGATCATCCTCTTGCCAGAATGTGTTGGGTCTAGGCATTGAGGTTTCTTAAGAAGGGAATTAGGTCCTTTCCTAATCTTTTGAATAGAGCTTCTTGGAATTTCTTTTCCTAGCCTGAAACCAAAGCTAAGTTTCATTTGTCCAATCATGACTTCAAAACTTTTTAGGTCATTATAGACTTTGTGCCCCCAGATGTGATTCACAAAGTGGGAGTCCATAGTTTCAAGCCATGGTGGAAAGATTGGAAATAGTATCCTGATGCACCATTTTGTAATTACAAGCCTTCAAAGGGTTACTTCTAGCTTTCTCCTTAATTGCCTATGGTACTACCTTAAATCATTGTTGGTTGCTTTAGTCCTCTGTAAGCATTTGGAAATGCAGATTTCAGATAGTGTGGTTGGCTATTTTAAAGCCAAAGCTTCCTTATTTTTCCTGGTCTATTATTTTTCAAGGCCTTCCAATTGGATCCAAATGAACCCATATTAGAATTAGAGGTCCAAGATGCCCCTCTTTTGGTTTTGTCCCAAAGCTCAAGCTACTTGGGTCTAGATTCAAGATTTTTTTAGGCCTAAACCATTTTCTTGGCATATGATTTTGTTAGGGGGTTGGCCTCAAATTCCTTACAGATATACCCAAATTCAACATGCTTTCAAGGGGGAGATCCTTTCAGCATTTGAAAGGATAGAAATTCATCTTTATTTTCAGCTTGCTTTGTTGATCATAATTTCTCTTATATATTAAAGCTATAATTTGTTCTAATGTGCTCATGCAAATTCAAGTGCAAGACAACAAGTTTGCACTTGAGGTGGTGTACCTTCAGGTGCTATTGGACCGCTGGGGCAATGCCCTATGTATTGTGACTAGGGTCCCTCTAACTCATGTTTCTAGTTGAGGCCATTCTTCGCCTCATGGGTGTCGTTTGGGGCATAGTCACTCAACCTGTGGGGACCAGGATACCTAGTCTCGTGCTTCCCTTCATCCTGCAAGGCATTCCAGGGGCCGTTCCCAATGTGGGTGGTCTCAGCCCACTTGCCACCACTTTACTTCTCCCTACGCTCTTGGCTGGAGGCTAGTTGTTGTTCAAATTCCAACAAATTCTTGTGCCTGTCTCTCATTATTTCTCTTGTCCTTCTACTATTGAAGATAAAAAAGATGAAGAGGATAATGATGATTGGGAGATCTTTGATGTCACTTCAGACCCCACTAATGTATGGGGAAACCCTGATGACTAGGAGGTCTTCCTCCTCTTGCTAGTACTATAGCTCTTGTTGCTTAGCACCTTGTTGTAAAGCAAGGTGGTGTTGTTTGTTTTTGTTCTAGGTTTTTCTCATTTAGACTTTGGGATGTGATGTCTTCCACCCACATCCATTTTTTTTTAAATATGTATAATATTATTTAATCAATAATATACACATTATTCATTAAAAAATAGTTATTATGATCAAATGTAAGCACAAATATTATTTATGTATCCTACCTATATCTTACAACTTGTTTATTGCGGAATCTTTATAAATTCAGAGAAATACTTTATTGAATTTGGGTAGCGTTTTTTCTACGCACAAATAAAAAATAAATTATATCCATTCACATCTTTCTGAGTTTCTTCCACGCTTTGCTCACAATGCCTGTCGCTTGTGCCTTTTCTTGCACGCACTTTCCTCGACAACCAGATTCCACTCATCACTTTCATCTTTATATTTCTCCCTCTCCTGGACCGCTTCCTATCCCATCAACCAAGAGCCTGCCTGCTTTATATTTTTATGTTCAGTTCGATCCGATTCCATGGCTTCTACTTCCTCCACTGCTCCTCAATCAGAGATTTCATATGCTTTTGATGAACTTGCTCCACCATCTGCATCTGCATCTGCTACAACCTCATCACCATTACAGAAATTGCCCTACGATGTTTTTATTAATCATCGCGGACCTGATGTCAAACAGACCCTGGCCAGATCTATCTACAATCCCCTCGATGCTATGGGTCTCAGGGTCTTTCTTGATTCAGAGGAGCTTGAGTTGGGGGACTTTTTGCCTGCAGCACTAGAAGCAGCAATGCGCAGTGCTTCCCTTCATATAGCAATTTTCTCTTCCGGCTATGCGCAATCGCCCTGGTGTCTTGCAGAGCTATCCTTTATGCTCAAAACTGGCACACCTATTATTCCTGTTTTCTACCATGTTCAACCTACTGATCTGCGATGGGTGGCTAAAGGAAAATATGCCAATGCCTTCTTAAAGCATCAAGAAAAGGGTAGATACACCTTAGAAAAGCTCCAGGAGTGGAAGGAAGCACTCCACAACGTCTCATTTTATATGGGTGAAATCATCGATAACAATGGGTAAGCAACAAATAATCTCTCTCCTACACATCTTTTATCCTACCTTCCTTTTCATGCAATATTTCACTTCGATAAGTATCAGTGTTAAGTAAGGCTGTTTCACATATGTCCAGTGAGGAGCAAAGGGTGTTGAAGAATATTGTGAATCGTGCATCCAAAGTAATGAAAATAGTACCATTAGAGGTAGCAAAACATCCTGTAGGTCTTAAAGAAGCTGTAGCAGACTTTGAAATGACTCTTAGTGAATCTATAAAAGTTCATCCTAATGTTCAAGTTGTGGGAATTTGGGGTATGGGTGGATCTGGAAAAACCACTCTAGCAAAAGAATTATATAACCAAAAACATTCATCTATAGGAAGATCTGCTTTTGTTTTTGAGATTAGAGATGCTAAAAGCAAGTTACATGAGAAGCAAATACAACTCCTTCATGATCTTGGTTTCAATGACCAACCAATTAATAATATAGAACAAGGCAAGGGGATTCTGTCTAACAGGTTGAGATCTATTGGTGTGCTTGTCGTTTTAGATGATGTGGATCATATAGATCAACTAGAAGCTCTACTACCCACAAAAGATAATCTTGGATGGGGAAGTTTGATAATTGTTACAACACGAGAAAGGGAAGTTCTTAAATGTTGGGGCATCTCCTCCATTTATGAAATGAAACCAATGAATAGAACTCATGCCAAGCAGCTGTTTTGTTGGCATGCATTCTTACAACCTTCTCCACCACCAGGATTCCTAGAACTCGTTGAAGATTTTTTAAATGCTTGTTATGGGTTACCTCTGTCTTTAAAGGTACTTGGAGGCCAGCTTTATGGATGCTCTAGCAAAGATTTATGGAAGAGTCTGTTGCATAAGATCACTAGAATATTGCCCAAAGATATTATAAATAGGTTGAGAGTGAGCTATGATGCTTTAGATGAAGAAGAGAAACAGATGTTCTTGGATGTAGCCTGTTTCTTCATTGGCAAAGACAAGATGACCGCCATTGCAATATGGGACGGATCAGGGTGGAGTGGTCTGTATGGTTGGGAGACACTTGTAAATAAGTGTTTAGTTGACTTTGACAACAACAACATTATAAAAATGCATGACCACCTTAGGGACTTAGGAAGGGAGATTGCCAAAACAGAGTTACCCTGCCGTCTATGGTCTTCAAATCAGATTACGGGCTTTCAGAATCAAACCCAGGTGTGGTTAATTCATTCTTTTCTTTGCTGTCTACCGTGCCGTCTATGGTTTCCAGATCAGATTACGGGCTTTCAGAATCAAATGGAGGTATGGTTAATACTTTCTTCTCTATGCATGCCATTGGAGTTTTTTCTGTCTCTCTTTGTCCATTTGTATGTTTATCTCCTTTTATTTTAAGTTTGTTGCTTTTGCTATTCTCTATCCAGATTAGAGGAATGCTATTGAATGAAACAACTAGTGGCGTTCACATCTTTCCTGCACAGCTTCATGAACTAAAAGTTTTTGTGGTAGGAGAGAACTATGGGAACAGTTTACACGTTGTAAAATTATCAAGAGAATTGGCATGGCTTAGCTGTACTGGAATTGTTCATAGAAATCTTCCATCATGGCTACCATTCAAAAATTTAAGAGTTTTAGAACTTCATGACTGCCCGAACATAGTAGGCTTGTGGAAGGATGGGGCAGAAGTAAGTATCTTTGCTCTACTGGCCTTTGCAATATTTAATTCTAATTAAATATAATTGTTTTATATCTTTCCCTGTAGCTAAATTCAATATTGGCTGCAGGCTCCGATGCAGTTAAGAGTGTTGATTATTTCTAATTGTTGTAATTTAGCGAGAATTCCAATGTCCATAGGACATCTCGAGAGTTTGAAAAAGATATCCCTGGATTGGTGCAATGTGGAGAATCTACCAGAGGAATTTTGCCGTCTTCAATCTCTAGAGCATCTGCAGTCAAGCAGTTGTCAAAGGCTATCGTCACTGCCTAACTGTTTTGGCAGTTTGACAAACCTGCGGCATCTAGATTTGAGTTATTGCGATACATTGAAGATTTTGCCATATTCTTTTAAACAGCTGACGCTCCTGGAACATCTCAATTTAGGGAGCTGTGGGATGCTCACATTACAGTCAGACATCCTGGAAAACATGACAAAGCTTGAGTATTTGAATCTTGATAGATGCAGGCAATTGGAAGAGTTGCCTCGTCACATCACAAATCAGGCTTCCTTGTGTGAGCTCTATCTAAAGGGAACCAGGTTAAGGGAGCTCCCAATTAACATCGGTCAACTCAGCAAGTTGAGAGTGATGGAGCTATGTCCAGATAAAGGGTGTTTCCAGATGCAATCTTTACCGGACTCTATGGGGTGTCTCAATCATTTAAATCAATTGGTATTACGGAACCTAGAAGTGCAATCTTTACCATTGAAGCAACTGATTAATCTTCAGACTCTGGAAATAAGTGAATGCCCAATCAGTGGATTGGATTTTCGTCATTCTTCATTGAGGAACCTCAAGGAAATAGAATTGGACAACACAAGAGTGTCCAAGATTTCAATTTCTGGAGACTGTTGTCCAGGCCTTCATAGACTTGCTGTTTGGAATAGTGAACATTTAACTGAGGTCGACACCCTACCAACAGCAGTGGAGGATATACTTGTGAACGGATGTAAATCTCTAAGGAACATTAGTGGTATTGGTGGCGTAGTAAACCTTCGAAAGCTGATTCTATGGAACTGTCCAGAGTTAGACACATGTCCAAGTTTTGATAAATTAGTAAACCTTCAGAAGTTGCAGCTACGGGACTGTCCAGAGTTGGACACGCTTCCAAGTTTTGATAAATTAGCTTCTCTGGAAGTATTTGAACTGACAGGTGGCAACAAGGTTGAGAAGGTACAAGGTTTACAACACTGCACATCATTGGAGAAGCTGGAGGTACATTGTAAATGTTTGGAGGTGCCGGGCATAGAAAGTTTGGAGCATGTGCAAAGATTGAGGAGCCTGAAACTCGTAGCAAAGAAGAGATCAGCTGTTGAGCTTTGCATTCAAACGATTCAGGTAATACTTGTTTTCAGAAATATATAATTAAGAGGTATTTTATGGTCACATCGAGGTAGAGGTGAGAGCACTCATTTTCGGTGTAAATATATAGAAAAAACAACAATAAAAACCAAAAAATAAATTGTAAAAAATAAAAAATAAAAACCAAAAAGGAAATTGGAAAAAATAAAAAATAAAAAGGTGGAGAAAATCAAATTTTGAAACAAAAAAAGAAATTGGAAAAAATAAAAAATAAAAAGGTGGAGAAAATCAAATTTTGAAACAAAAAAAGAAATTGGAAAAAATCAAAAATCAAAATAAAGAAAGAAATTGGAAACAATTGAAAACAAGAGCTGCCCTGCCAAATGCTGCCAGCATAGGGCGAAGAATATGGGGAAAAAACAGATGTGCAAAAGGTAATCAGATTTGGAAAATGCACAAAGTCTTCTTAGAATGAAGGGATGTAATCGGGAAAAAAGTATAAGATTTAAAATCAAGATCTTAGAACAGATATGCACAGATAGAGAAAAAGACAAGGAATTCATATGTGTGACAGGAAGAATAGTGTTTGTTACGGTCTGTAGTGCTGCAAGATATAGTTTTCACAACGCCTTTTACACAATCAAGAAGTGAAGAAGAACGAAATTGTATAGATAATTTCTGAACAGCTTGAGGGGGATGGGGTCTTAAATTTGTAGAGAAAATCTTTACTTATGCAGTTTTGATGAGCATTCCTTGAGGATGGGTGATTTAAGCTGTGGAAAGCAAGACCATTGAAGAGTAACAGTCATGGTGGCAGCAAATGCATCAGTGATGTGTATAAGTTGAAGCACTTCTTGTAATTCAAGAGTTTTCTGATAGTTCAACTTTTAAATTAGCATATAATCATATACACTTATCCATGGACCGGAAAAAATATTCTTCCTAGGGAAACTAACAAACATCACTATTTATATGAAATATTACCTTCATTTTGTAGCCATTCTCGAGCACCTTTAGCTGTTCCAAATCTTCTTCAAGCTGGAGAGGTGTTGGTTGAAGCAGAGGATAGATCTCCAGAAATTTAGCATCATAGCTCTAGACCAGAGGAAAGAGAAAACCATGGCTATAACTATAAGCATAAATTTGTCATTATGCTAATTTACCCTATGATGATAACCATGCCAAGATGGCATAGATCTAATGATAGATTATGATAGCATATTTTGGAGATCATGTGACTGAATTAAAATGTGAACTACCTGAATCCCAAGATGAAGAAGGTAAGGAAATTTTGGATTTACGTCACCTTTTCTCCAGAACAAAATGTTATTAGAACTCGAGTGGATGTAAAATATTGTGCAATAGATGAAGTCATGAAAGGAGTATTTGTGCGCATAATGCACAATACAAATCTATGTTAAATTTTAAAAGCAATAGATAGTTACTTGTTAAATGAAATTAAGCCCCTAGAAAAGTAGATTGCATAGCCATGCTTATCAACAACACATTTCACCCTATTAGGATCAAGAGCATTTTCTGGATTCAATGATGTGTCAGCAGTGCTAAAGACAGCATCTGGAGCTCCCTATATAGACAAAATTGTTGTTAATTGACAACATTACAGTTGCTTTCCACAAAAGCATATCAAACTCATTTATATCAAAGATATAAAACATAGCAAAGGCTTCCTTATAACCATGTCCAGTATTTTCATGCGGTTGAACAATAATTTTGATGTCGGCGAAACTACATGATAAAGGACATAAAGTTGACATCAACATACAACACAAAGAATCAAAGGGGAAAACACAAAATGATCTCTGCATACTTAAAGACGAGAAACAAACCATTGATCAAAATATGTTGCAAGCAAAGTTACATGACTCAAACTCAGGAATAGTTGGACAAGTTATAGAGTACGTGTCAACTCACAAATCTTTAATAGAGCCATGCCCAAAAAATTAAGTGCCAAGCCTATTTTATTGTGAGTTTTGTCAAATGCAAAGTTTGACCAAATCTTGCCAAATACTATGACATAGCACCAAGACAAAGCGACTCATCAATTTTCAAAGGGTGGTATTACTATGGTTGCAAGAACCCTCTCTCCATTGCTTGTAACATTCAATATTAGACTACTAATACAACGCTCCCTCAACAACAATACATTGCCAAGGGCCTTAACAAGGCTTGACTAGCATGACAACTCAATATTCATTATCCATAAAATAGTTCTAGATGGAGCATCCTAAGTTTGGATCAGGGACGCAGCCTAAACACACACAACACTTGCAGTGGAAAGAAATACAACAGAACAGAAAATAAGGGCGTGTTCTTATTAAAATGAAGGGATAGTCACAGATTTGTAAGGGTATAGCCTCCCTTCCTCCCTCCCTCTGCCCAACTGACTTAATTCTGCTCTGCCATACATCAGGCTTGGTTGTACATATACCCGCTCTCTGCCTTTTGGCACCCATAATCCTTTTTGCTGCCTAAATTTTACTTTACCTAACCTGTAGCCAATATTAATTATCCCTCGGCTTTGAACTGACTAACATTACCTTGCGAGCCACCATGTGTCCATCATTTCAAATTTCTTCCCGTTCTACATGCATGCAAAACACTACCAACCAAAACAATGTGCCATCACATATTCCTTTCATCATTCTACATTGCCAACGTCCTCCATCCTCCTCTTCATGTTCAGCCTCCAACTTCTCCCACTTCGAACAATCTCCAACTTCTCCCACTTCAAACAACCTCCAACTTCTGCACCAAGACCTACTCTTAGGCTCTTGCACACACTTATGCCTTTTGTGCATAGACATCATTCTATGTGTCCTTAGGGCCAAATCCTTGAGAACTCCATAAATAGTGACCCCGGCCTCCATCAACAATAGGATTGTGGACTGACCTGGGATGCTCCTACATCAGAGGGTCTAGTTTGGGGATTGCTTGTCCTTTGGAATCCCGATTTTGTATCCTACAAGATATTTGAAACCTCTAGAGATTAGCTAACATGTAATGTTCAAATTTTAAACTTTGGACTCAATCTTTTGCTACCAAACTTCTATGGGACCTAAGATAGTAGTTTGCAAGGAGAGTGCTTCGACTTCTTCAACTTCGAGTGACTGAAAGATGGCTACTGAAAGATGGCTTCTAGGAAGGATTTCAACATGCTACTTGATGTTTTTGACAAACAATGGAGATGGCTCTTTCAAGTTTAGGAACTTGAGGCTCTTCAAGAATTTGTTTTTGACTTGCAACTTTGGCACATAAAAACCAGGTTAAGGTCATTTCACTTGGAGTAATATGCAAAAGGGGAAAGAGTTCATTGTGGAATTTCTACATAGATTCTTGTGTTTTCTGGGATGGTTGGATCAAAATTTCAACTTGAAAGCTTCAGTCTCGCAAGAGGGAGGATTTGACCAATGGCCATGAAGCATGATAATCAAGGTAGACTTCCCACCACATTTATCTCCCTTTAGATATGAAAAGATGTGGATGGAGCACCCCGAATTTGGAGACACAGTGGCTTGCTAGTGGGCTGATGTCCCTATAGTCAAAGGGACTAAAAAAATTATCCTTTCTGGAAAGATCTGATTTCTATTTTCAAAATTGAAGACTTGGAACCGTGAGGTTCTCAAAAACATCTTTTTCAGCAAGACTCGTACTGAGGATGGAGCCAAGCAAGTTCAAGATGCCATTGATCATTTAGTTATCAATGATGAAAGGAAAGCTGAGGAGGCGTAGGTTATCATTTTGTTGGATGGGACGTATCTTAAGGAAAGTATTATTTGGAGACAAAGATTGAGGACTCATTGGCTAAAAAGTGGGATAAGAACACCAAGTCTTTTTATTAGACCATAGTGAAACAAAGGTGGTTTAACAAAATCCTAAGGATGGAAACTTGCTAACATTCTAATTTGCACCTTTCAATGCAACACAAAATGGAACAATGTGGAAGTTAAAACCTTTCTTCTAATTATGAGGGGAAATTCCCTTTTGAAAGAGTGAAGTTAAATGATAAGTTTCCTTACACTAAAATTTATAGGAAAAAGTATACCTAGAACTAGAGGGGATTTTAGTACGCAATACAAAAAAACATAAATTAAAAACCTATCTTTTTGTTCTTAGGCTAGGGCAAAGCGATTCAGCACTTCTGCACCAGACGAGATTTTATATTTTATATCTAATGCAGAAAAAGACCTATAACAGCTAATGAACACTCATTTTTTTCAGCTAAATACAGAAACTAAAAAAATATGAGTATAATGGGGTTGAATTGAGTAAAACACATACACGAATTAATTTTGCTTTATTTTGGATGGTGACTCTGTTGGCTTTGATGCTGTTGGTTTCTTTAACATTTTTTACTGTGCTTCTATTGCCATATTTTCGAAATCGTGGTTTTTTGGCTAGGCAGACTGGCTTGCGATTAAAACGTAGTATGTGTTTGGATTGTGGGTGCAGTCTGGTCCATGGGAGCTTTCTGGTCCGTGGGGCTTGGCTCCGCCCTCAGGGTGACAGGGCATTTTGTCTGGTTATGGCCATTATTAGTTCTTTGTGAAAAAAAATTGCATTACATAATTAGAAAACACATAATTAAAATATGCTTCTGTTCTAGCTTCTCAACATATATATATATATACTGTTGTTTTTAAATTTCAGATGGGAGCTCCCACAGAAACCCCCAACTAATTTGCCCTAAAAAATTAATAGATAAAATTTTCTGTTTAATAGCTTTAGGCTTTTTGATGTATATAGTTTAAATTTCAAAACTTTACTAGGCTTTGCTTAGTGAAATATCCAACAGAATTAACTTACTGGTTTACTGACCTCTGTGGTGGATCTTAAATTAATTTCTAGAGAATCCATATTTCTGAAGATTGAAAATTACCTTGGGTTTTACCTTTGCAATTTCAATATTTAATTGTATTGCAAAATCCAACAAATTCCATTTCAAAAAAAAAACAACATGACATGTAGGGCACTGTGAGAATTACACCAATAAGGGTAGATGGCAAAATAAAAGATTTGATATTGCCATACAAATAAAAGAAAATAAGAACTGCAATGTTAGATGATGGATACCAGTCAAAAAACATTCCTTGTATCAATGGTATCAAAATTTGCAACGTCTTGCATTAAGCTGTGTACCTTATAATAAGGATTGGATGATACTTAATTGTTCAAAAGGCCCTTTTCTTGGGGAAGCCCATAAAATTTGTAAGGAGATTTGTCCACAAAGAAGGGTCTAGAATTTAAACCGGAAATGTCAGAAAAGTAAAAAAAATATAGATCACAAATGTTTCCAAAAAAAATGTAATGACAAGCACAAAAAAAAATCAAACACACCAAGGAAGACAGAAGCATAAATGATAAAATTATGCAATGTGTTTTCTAATTATGTAATGCAATTTTTTTTCACAAATCCCAAAACGGCAAAGCAAAATTGCAACAGGGTCCAGAAGGAGAAGAAAAGCCTTAAAGACACACTATATATAGGAAAAATAATCTCAAAAGGGCCACAAAAGGCAACAAAAATCATAACCTAAACATTAAATTAGAATTTGCCAGAAGACAAGGGCTAGAAAATAGAAAATTGCCTTGATGGCTTCTGTTGTTATCTGACAATGCAACATCATGGGGAGAGTTCTGCAATGCAAACCCTCAAAGTTATTGTCCCATGTGTTTTTGTTTATGAAGTACAATTTTGAGGATTTTGCAGAACTGTCCCCATCATGCCGCATGGTCAGATGATAACAAACAGAAATGGGGAATTACTGGGGCAGTTCTGCAAAACCCTTAACTTTGAAATTCATAAAGAAAAATACGTGGGACAATATGAATATTGCATAGGCCTCGGGAGCCACAGATGATTAAACAAAACTTGGACAAGATAACCAAGCAATAGGCAAGTAAATTTTGGAAGGAGTTAATTCGATCAAAACCCTAAAACGGAAAAATATACCCAGAAAGTCATTTGGATTCAGAGAAAACGACACTAAAGCAATTTAGTCAGACGAATTCTAACAACCGTTTAAAATAAGATGAAACAAGAAACTATTCCAACAAAAGGTCACGGAAAGGACAACATTGTTCAGTTTTTCAACCCCCAAAAAAACACGAGGACTTTGAAATAGAAGAACCTTAAACGGTAAAAAAGCCCCAGCAAGAAAGACATTTTGAAATCAAAACGAACCAAGATTTCAGAACTATAAGCAAACAAATTCTACCAAATCACTTAAAAGAAAAAAGGCATAATAAAGCCCTTCAACAAATGCTCAGTGAAAGCAGAAATTTGAAAAACAAACACCTCCAATTAAACGAAGGCAATATAACAGTTTACAATCACCAACCCTGCCATCAAAGGAAAGAAAAAATTGCCACTTGCAAATCCAAAAGAGAACAAAATTTCAGAAATTGACAAGAACTAATATAATTAAACCCTAAGAAGCAAAGAGAACCCCAAAAAAGTAATAGAGCAATGCATATTCAATTCCAAAGGCAAAGATGAATCCTCGTATACTTATATACATACATACCTTCTTGATGAGTGCTAAGATTGACATACGCATAGCCAAGAGAGCGACGAGAGATCATGTTCCTGCACACTCTGATAGACTGTGCATTCCCCCACGACTTGAAGTATTATTATTGCTGCTCGCAGCACCCAATGGAAGCGATTTGACATGAACCTGCGACATAACCGCCAGCAAAAAAAACACAAAAAAACCCTAGGAAAAGAATAGAATTTGGAAGAAAAAGGGAAAGGCTAGCTCCTAGAACTCTCAAAAAAAAAATGCTCGATGGAACCGCAGCGCTTGAGATAAACTGGGTATGCATCTGCTGCTCCTAAACACAGAGGGATCCATCCTCAATGCGAACATCTGTTTTGAACAGCTCCACCCTGCCTGAAACAAATTTTTATATTTTAGGGAAAAATATATAGACTAATTACATAGAAGTTGATTAAAATGACTAAATATAAAATACACCAGTAAGCTTTGACTCAATAAAACCAACTAAACAATCTCAAATCCACGCCAACACTCTCTCATAAACAATGAACTAAAATGTAATCATACATAATGACACTCTGCAAATGAATGAAAAAATTGGGGGCAATACCACTTGTTACCACCTCATTTTTCTCTGTAAACATACCTTTACCCATAATCAATGTTGCTCTAAATGATAAGCTCTTCTCTACAAATACACTGGACGGACTCTTGAAATAGAATTCCTATCATAACACGTTACTGTCATTTACTTTATTTACAAGCGCTGAGATTCTAACGCAATTGTTTACAGTTTAGGGATCGAAAATTGCGAATTGACACCGCAAAGTGCAAGATTATTTCATCTTCATGATCTGCCTTAAAGGAGATAAAGGAATTGAATACTTGTGCATAAAAAAACCTACGGAATGTTTCAAGAGTTGGAGACAGACGCTGTGTATGTCAAGCCCTTGCAAAGCAATTCCATTCTTATTTCACCCAGCCAAACCACTGCGACAACCCAGAAGCTCCGCGATTGATGACAATGGGAACTGACACCCAGAAATGTTGCTTGGAGATGTTTAAGAGTATTGGAATCACTACAAGCCCTGCAGATTTCGATTTCAAGGAGCCGAGCAAACCCAAGGCCATGCATTTAGAGACACATTGTAAAAAAAAATTGTAACCTTTGCAAACCTGTTTAATATTTCCACTGGGCACAATTTCCCAACAGAGCAACTACCATTTTAGTGAGGTAAAAACAATAGTCTCCCGCTAAAGGCAGGACTAAAAATTGAAAAAAATCATAAAAAAAAAATATGGAAAATGCAAAAAAAAACAAGTACATAACCTTAAAAGATATTTTAAACATACTATAGATATATTTTTTAAATATAAATATACTAGTTCTATTATTTTTCATCTCATACCCAATGTTTGCTATCCTATTTTGACAGAAATGGCCAGAAGAAATAATGATATGTACAAAGGCAGCCTCTGGGGCAGGGTCACTTTTAAACTCTTCAGCCTTTCCAAGTCTCTTTGTGCTCGACTCCTTCGCTAACAGGAAAATCGTCTGCGACTCCTTTGCTAAGCCAGACAGGTCTTCCCTAAGATTGCGGCAGAACCATCCCTCCAATGGCAATGCCATGATGTTATGTGTGCTTATAAATTGTGTCTCTCCGCGTATGAGATTGTTTATTGATACGGATAATGTTGGTACAATATTTTCGACAGATGTGGAAGAGGGTAAATGGATATTGATAGGTGTCTTCACCCAACATTCTACATGCCTCACTGCTAAGCATTTCATCATAGGTCAGTCAAGGTGGGAAGAATCAAAACCCCATGAAGATAATGATGAAGTGGAGAAAGGAATGGTGGTTCGAGGTGAAGAGGGTAGTGTGGGGGAGGCTTTTCGCGGCTTGTTGACACTTCTAGCAAGTTGATTGTGTTATGAATTAGTAAAAGCATCCAAAGTGTGATGTGTGAACTTTCACATTTATTATGTGAAGAATGTATCAGCTTTGACATTCATTGTATGTTTGAATTTTGGTATGTTTAAACTTTAGTTTTTACTTTATATATGTATGAAGTGTGCACTTTTTAACAAACTATGTGTGGAATGATTGAACTTTGTGTGAAGAGTATGTTTTAACTTTGACATTCACTTTTTATGAAGAGTGTACTAACATTGGCATCCCCTTTATGTGCCTAATTGAACTTTGGTATGTTTGAATTTTATCGTTTATTTTGTATATGTATGAAGTGTGTGTTTGAACAAATTATGTGTGAATTGAATAAACCAATTTTGTGTGAATAATGTGTTTTAACTTTAGCATTCACTTTGTGTGTGTTTGCACTTTGACATATTTGAAATTGAGTATTTACTTCATAAGTGGTTGAACTAACTTTGTGCACAAAGCATGTTTGAACTTTGGCATGTGATCACCATATATATGTGTGAAGTGTGTGTTGTAACTTTGACATTCATTTTGTGTGATTGTGTGTCTAAAATTTAATTTTGGCATTCACTTTGTGGAGTGTGTTTTTGGAATTTACCATGTTTTATAACTTTGGAACCCACTTTATGTGTCTGTTTGGACTTTGACATATTTGAACTTAAGTGTTCATGCATATTTGTACTAACTTTGTGTGAATGGATTATGTTTGAACATTGGCATATTCATTTTTTTGTTTATATAAATTGTGTGTGTGGGGGGGGGGGGGGAGGAAGTTGATTCAGGCATTCACGTTTTTTTTTTTTTGGTGTGTGTGTGTGTGTGTGTTTAAAAATTAATTTTGGTATTCGCTTTGTGTGGTATGTATGTGTGAGCTTGAACTTTGACATTTAGTTTAGCTGAAGTTCATTCATAGACAAAAGAAACTAAATGTCAAAGTTCAAGCTCACTCACACACACAACAAATGCCAAAGTTAGTTCAAACACACATACCACAAAAAATGAATACCAAAATTTCTTTTTACACACACACACACACACAATGTGAATGCCTAAATTAACTTTCCCACACACATAGAGAGAATTTACATAAACAAAAAGTGAATATGCCAATGTTCAAACATAATTCATTAACACAAAATTAGTAAAAATACGCATGAACACTTAAGTTCAAATATTTCAAAGCACAAATAGATGCATAAAGTGAGTGCCAAAGCTATAAACATGGTAAATTCTGAACACACACACCACACAAAGTGAATGCTAAAATTAACAAAGTATGTGTGGAATGATTGAACTAACTTTTTGTGAAGCATGTGTTTTAACTTTGGCATTCACTGTGTCTATTGACTTTCACATTCACTTTGTGTGAAGAGTGTACTAACATTGACATTCACTTATTCCATTTTCACTAAGAAAATTACACCATCATCAATTCTTGTTGATGATGTCATTGATAATTTACATTCTTCTTCTTCCAATGCATGTCTAGGTGATGATTGGGGTTCTTTAGAATTTACTCCCTCTTTCGTAGGCAAGTATAAAGTAAATCCATCTCACTTTGATATCCCTAAAATACAATTCATACCTTCTTCATCACAACCTCTTAAGGATTCTAATTCTTCTTCTACCACTGATTCATATGATTATACATCTCACATTGACTACACTACTGATGGTGATCCTCTGTCTTTTGTTGAGTTGCAATCCTGTTATGGTCATGGTTTCCACATCCTCTTTAAAACTAGATATAAAGGCAATGGTTGTGGTCATAAGGAGAAAGGTATCAAAATTCCTTTAGACACTAATCCACATTATTCTAAAGAAGGTCTCGGATACCATCCTCCTCACCCTTCTAAGTCTTCACATTGCAACTTTGTGAATGTGAATATGATTTCCACATCTCTTAGTTCTCCTTCTTTACCTTTATTACATCCTGAGTTAATTATGGATAGCTCTAAATTGTATATAACCCTCTAGATATCTCCTCTATGGATGAAGCTCTAGTAGAGTTTCTTAGTGCATATGCTCACATGCCTTTGTATCATCGCGATGAGGGATTTCCTTACTATTTAACTGTACAAGCATACTTTAGGGAATCTGTCACATTATCTGATGATACTGCTTGATTTTCTAACACTTCTCATGACCTTCCACACATTCCTAAACCATGTTGCATACCTTGACATCACCCCTACATCACCAACATCAGAGGCTAGAGTTGCATCTTGTGCCTCATCGTTAAAGTCACTAAGTGCCACATCTACAACTATGGGTTAGGGTAGGTCTCCTACTCTCATGACACTATGGTTAGAGTGCAAATATGTTGGCATGGCTACAAGAATTCCCTGCACCTACCCAAACTACCTCGTGACTTGCTCATAGTAGAATTGCATGACTATGTGATCTAGCTGGCCCATAAACCATCTATCCTTCTACATCCAGGCTAGTTATCATACACTCCTGGCCCATGTTTCCATCTATATATAGGGCCTCCACACTATATCCCTATTGCGTAGCCTATCAAAGGTCTGCCTCCAGTGTAGTAGGTCGTGCTAAACTAACATGACCTCTTAAGGGGTAGGCATGTGTGTGTGGCATGTCCCACATGATGGTCATGGGGAAACCTATTGGTCTCATGTAGGTGATATGCTCAAATGGCCACACCTGAAGGAGCATGCAGGTCATAAGTATATGGCTCTCATACCACACATATTGATCTAGATCATGATAAAGATGGGCCAACTTGTTGTGTCCCCACATAAAGATGGTTTGTGGCTCCTCCATTACTTAGATTGTATGGATGAGTCCTCGTGGAGGTGTCTGTATTGCTTGTCTTGCATTACACACATTACCATGGTGATGATAATAAATTGCCACACCAAGGGGATCACTATTGTGTCCTGCTCTAACCACCACATGTAAATGTGTTCATTTTTGTTGCTTGGGACCATGTGGCAGATAGCGTATAACTAGCTTGCTTGAGTGTAGGCCTGTGATAATTACTCAATGATAGATACACGATGACCATGTATGGGTAGTCTTACGATCCTATATATGTCCTCTCATCTCCCTAGTGGGAAGCCAGAACACAGAGATGTTAGAATCCCACCTCTCCATCAAGGCCATGAGTATGCGATCATAAAATCACATCTCTGGCATTGTGTATGCCCAATATAGGCCCATGTGGCATAGTAGCATACTCTCATCCTAACTAAGGCCCCCCATGCAGCCTTGCAACAATGTGAGTATGCTACCTCCTGTATGCTCGTGCATCGTAGATAGCCTCTACGCAATAAGAAAATACAACACTTTATCAATTCTAAATTGTACAAAATCAAATTGTAAATCTAACATATTGAAAAAATTTCTAAGTCTTCTCAGAGTCCCACCAAGTATTAAAAACTTAAAAATACTTGACAACAATGAAAAAAACTTCCTACCTCTTAGAGTCGAAGATCCTGCTCCACTCACTCCCTGAGTTGGTCCAACTGTGGGCAGTGGAAATCTTGTTCGTGAGGCATAATGTCACTCTAAATGCTCTAAATGATTTGGAATTTCTATATTTAGAAAGTGAAAAAGAATAGTAAAGTTTTAAAATTTTCACTATTTATAGGAAAAAAAATAAAAAAAATTAGCACCTCCTCCATATGAATCCTAGATCCACCCTCTTCATCATCATATGTTTTTTGTTGAGTTGTTATTTTTTGAAATAACCCTTTAGAGAGCATTTTTGTTAAAATTTATCTTGAACCTCAAAGTGGTGAATTCTTTTTTCTATTTTAAAGCTAAATTTTCTCCTTATTTGTGAGCTTTTTCATCTTAAAAAAAGGCACTCCCTTTTAAATCCATGATTCTTATTCTTATTTTTAAGAACCACTTTTTTTTTTAGTACTCATTTGCTAATTCATATTAAGTTTCAATCACAACTCAAAAATCACAAATAAATTCTTAAAATCACTTAGTTGTGTGTTCCAGTTATTGGGGGCTATCTCATGCTAATCCTGTCTGGGAAGATGGCTTCTTGTGGTTGTGGAATTCCTTCAGGGTCAGTAAACTTTTCTTTTTCTCATTCATAATTTGGTCTCATTTCTTGTAACTCCGTCTGTTAAATTGATAGACATAATTCTGTGATGATTTATGGGGATTTAACTTAATTAAATTAGTATAAATATAGATTCAAAACAATTATAAAGATCACTCCTTATGAAGTTTTGGTCATGAATATTAATTAAGCCATAGAGAATTGTTTCTGTGCATTGTCAGCGCAACCCACTATGCCGCAATTCTATGTTCTCTTCTTTTCATTTGTTATAAAATTAAATTTCATTACTATTTTTAAAAAAATTAAGATTGGATTTCATGATTATTTTCAAAAAACAATTAGGGATTCTTTGCTCCCACAACAATAGGATCTAAACTTTGTAGGGTTTGAGTAAGTTGATTTATTCAATTTTGAAGGTTTATGAGAGTTTATTTATTACATTCCATGGTTGTCATAGGTTTTGAAAATGCAAGTTATCTGTTAAAATAAAATAACACTTCACAAAAAAATAGAGGGTGGTTAAAAGGCACACCCCGAAAGTCAATGGGCTAAGCCTAGAAAGTTCTAGATCAAAGTATCAAGGGTACAAAACCTAAATAAAAACATAATAAAAACATAATTATGCAAATAGAATTACGCTGCCATAACCACCCCCACAAATGGCAGATCCTTGTCATCCAGTTTCCCCCAAATATCAGCGGGGTCCGGGTTGACATCAGGCATAGCCCAGCCATCTTCATTTTCCTGTTCTTCGTTCTGAACATTTGGCTCCTCATGCTGTGGTGAGATAGCCAAATTCAACCAGGGGAAGACTTTAGTATTATCCCAACCTGAAGTAGGTGGATGAGAAGGACCAGGAACATTCCAACTAGTATTATCGCCAGTGGGCCAACCCACATTATCCCCCTGTAGCACTTGCAGCATGGCCTGAGGTCCAACTACGCTGACGTGGAGAGGCCAAGCGTCTACGACAATGAGCACCACGACACTAAGCAAGTTGGGAGCGGGGCCGAGAATCTTTGGTCGAACCACCTCTTTATCTGTTGGGTGAACGGGCTTTGACAGAAGAAGGTGAGGGAGGAACACGAGCCATAGTACAGGGAGCATTCCCCCAATGATCCAATAACTCTTGTAAGTGTGCCACCTCCAAGGCAACTTTATTAGCTTGCACTTGAATCTGCATAAGAACATTAGAACAGATAGTTGTTTTAATGTAAAGAGAAACAGAAGTTCCAATTTTACTTTTTGAAAATATACAAGAATTATGATCTTTCCATAATGTAAATAATATCTCCACCCTGAAAATATGCCAAATATGAGTAAATATTTCAGGAAACCTGGGTGAGTCACCCAGAAGGCTGATTTGCCAGGTTAAAGGTTCTGGCCTGAAAGGGCGGAAGAAATCATGAATCCATAGCCAGAAGGCTTGTGCTCTGGTGCAATACCAAAAGAGATGTTGAATTGTCTCAAATTGTCCACAAAAAGGACAACGGGGATCCTGGACCCCAAGATGAAATAGCCTAGTACCAACAGGCAGGCCTTGAAAGAGAATGCACAGGCAAAATGAGCAAGTTTCGGCTCAAGAATGGTAGACCAAACAGTTTTAAATCTGGAATGCCAAAGACTCGAAGAGCTATGAATAAGCCAATGCTTATTAAAAGTGTCAGCCATGGGCAAATGAGCTGAAAGCCACCTGTAAGCCATCTGTGGCTTGAAATGGTGCATTGGGGTTTCAGGATGCCATTTCCAGTCCTTCCACCATGGCTTGTTGGACTGAATTCCAACCTTATGAAGCATTTCAGGTGGAATAGCTGTGAGGACTCTATCATAAGTAGGTTTATCAACTTTTGAAAGACCAAATTTAACATGGAATGCTTCCCAAGCCAAAAGGCTCATAGTGGTTCGGTGGAACATATCCTATAAGGTCTGAACACCTCTTTTATGAAATTTTAGAGCCTTTAAACCAGGCAATTTACCCAAAGATTGGCCTGCAGAAGCTAGGAGAGGTGACCACCAAATGTTAAGGTGATTGAAGGAAAGACCAACACGAAATCCATCACCAGACCAGCATAACCATGGTTTAACTTTTTCCCAGGCTTTTCAAATGCTTTTAACCACAAACGTGCCCGAGATCTGAATTGGTTCTCTCATGACAAGGAGAGTAGAAAAACCAATTCCTTTCCAAGCCGGTTTGTGCAAAGGATGTCCCATTTCAATGTTATGCCAGAGTAAAACTTTCCATGCCTCACAGCTAGTGAGAGCACGAATGATCCACTTGACAGCCAAGGCAATTCCTTGGCATTGGGTAGAAAGAATACCAAGTCCTCCAGAATCTCTGGGAAGGCAGCAAAATTCCCATGCAACACGATGAAAACCATGGCGAGTATCATACAAGGTCCATAGAAAATCCCTCAAGAGTTTCTCCATCTCGACATAAGAACTATTTGAAGGAGCCCAACAAGAAGAATAATAAACATGGGTTGCTACCAAGATCTTAGAACAAACTTGGAATTTACCAGCCAGAGAAAGTGGCTTAGTAATCCAGACTACAATATTTTGTTCCACACGGGTCAGAACAACTTGCCATAGAGCAGCAGAAGTGCCTTGAAAAGCAAAGGGAATACCCTGAAATCTAAAAATTTCACCATGGCCAACCCAGCGCCAGCTATATTACTGAAGCCATTGAGGAATGAGAAGAATGGACTGCCTATAGCAAAGCATTTCATGCCACTGAATGGAAGAACCTGAGGCTAAACAAAAGGTCTCCAGACAACCAATAGCATTTTTGATAGAATCTTCTTCTTCCAGAAGGGTTAAAAAAGAGTCATCAACAAAGTGACCATTAACCAGTTGGCTGGAGGAATTAGGTAAAGTAATACTATGAACAAGCTGATTGGACACTGATTGAGCAAGAAGATAACCAAAACCCTCTGCCGTAAGAACATACAAGCTTGGAGCAAAAGGGCATCCTTGCCGGATCGATTTGAAAAGGCCAAAAGTATGGGATTGGTGGCCATTGATAGTGATACATGCAGAGGCATCTGAAAAGAGCATTTTGACAGATCGAATAAAAGAGGGACCAAACCCTAATGCTGCAAGCATGGCAAGGATAAAGCACCATTCAATGCGATCATATGCCTTAGCAAAATCAATTTTAAAAAAGATTGCTTTTTTATTTGATTTTCGTGCCCATTCCATTCCCTCCCAAACAACAATGATATTATCTAAAATATATCTGGACTTAATGAAGCCTGTCTGTTTAGGGCAGACAATCAGAGGAAGCAGGTTGCGGAGTTTGAGCGAAATGGCTTTAGCAATGATTTTGTATGAAACATTGAGGAGCGTAATGGGTCTCCAGTTGCAAATATCCTTCGAATCACCAGCTTTAGGTATGAACTTAATGTTTCCTTGATTTATAATATTTCCTAAAGAATTAGAACGAAAGGCTTCAAGGTAAACATTGTGTAAATCTTTTCCTAAACAATCCCAAAGGGACTTGTAAAACTCACAAGGAAAGCCATCAATTCCAGGAGCTTTGCCATCAGCCATAGAGCAGACAGCTTCTTTGAGGTCTTCAATGGTCAATAATTGATCATAGAAGCGCGTCTGGCTGAGGAAAGCTTATTAGGCACAACAGCAAAATAATCCTGCAAAGCAGTATGTCGCTCAGGAGTGTAATTTTGAGCAGTGAAAACTTTTTCATAATGTCTTACAAAAGCCTGGAGAATGTCTAGCAGATCTGTATGAACAATACTATCCTCTTTGATTTGCTTAATACCATGTGAGCAATGTCTAGCTTGGAGAGCAAGAAAAAATTCCTTAGAAACACGGTCTCCAATTTTTAGCCAGTGCATCCTAGCTTCAAGTTGCGCCCCTCTGGCAGCATGACAATCAACCATCTATTTTTTATGCCGTAAATTGGCTACAATTGAAGGAGAGAAAGGCTCAGCAGCCAAGGCCTCAGAAGCAAATTTCAAGGCAGTGACAGTTGCTTCATAAGCCCTTCTCCTAAATTTGGCCAGCTGACGGCCATAGATGCGAAGAAATCTCGTAGTGCAGGCAATAGCATCATTCCACCACGTAATCCAGCCAGTAGAATGCAACGGACGACATTCTAAATTCCATACAGTTGAAATGTGTGCCAAGGTGGGTTGATGAGTAAGCAAGGAAGTGTTCAGAAAAAACTGAGATTTCATGGCACGTGGCTGAGACAGTTGCCACTTAATGGCAAACTGAATAGGAAAGTGGTCTGACAACGTCACATCCACTAACAGTTGAACTAGAAGGGTGGATGACGTGGACAATTTAAAAAAAGATTATGCAGAAATCATAGCACGATCAAGGCGTTTAAAGACCCTATCAGTTCTAGTTCGAAAGTTGCACCAAGTATGCCATAAAGGACTGGAGTGACAGCGGCCAACATTGGGATCAAAAAATCCCAATTTATTACACATATGGAACCATGCCTCTCTTTCGCCAGCTAGCCACCGAAAAGGCAGCACGCCATCTTTGTCAATAGTTGTTTCAACCATATTAAAATCCCCACAAATAAGCCAGGTGGCCACGGGCATTGAATCCGCAATCCACCGCCACAAAGCAGATCTTTCTGACGCGTCATTTGAAACATAGATATTAATAATCCCAAAAGAATGATTATTAATATTAAGAAGCGTCTAGACTAACCTATTGGTGGGATCCACCCCATGATCCACCACTGAATCATGCCACCGAGGGGACAAAAGAGTGGCGACACCACCTTTCCCAGCCTCATGGGCGGTGGAGAAAAGTTTACTGGCTAGCCAAATACAATAGCAAGCCGAAGACAAAAGAAAGCCTGTAACTTTAACTTCTTGCAGGCACAGAACATCAAGAGAAGCAAAATGATGGAGAGCATCACAAACAGAGTACTTCCTAGTGAGGTCAATCAGACCTCGAACATTCCAAGAGAGAAAATTCATTCAAAATCCTCCACCATCTCCCCAGAATCCAGGCCTTCAAAGGAAGCAAAACTATTTTGAAGAAAGTCGGTGGGATTTGACCCAAATTGGAGAGGAGGGATTTGCTGTTTTTTAATCTCCTAAACAATTTCTCCTTCCTCAGGAAGCTCTCTGCTACGAGAGCACCTATGAGGCGATACGAAAGGATTGACACGGGTTCTTGTCCTTGGCAGTGATTTTTGCTGCGAAGGCAGCACAATAGGACTCTTATGTTTGTCCTTCCCGCCATTCGCAGAAAGCTTTGAAACCTCTTGAACTACTTCGGCAGGTTTGAGGGCATCCACAGAGGGTTTCACTCTGTGTTTGCGATTGGTAACAGTAGCCCAAGTGTCTATTGGTTTAGAAACCACCTCCTTGGGCACAGTTGCGACTGGACGTGCCTGTACAGTATCCCTGGGTAGAACCCGGGTCCTAGGCACACCAAGAGGACAGTCCCTAATTTTATGCTCAGCTAACTGGCGTCGATAACAAGTATTGGGCAAATTGAAGTATGTGACCTTCTGAGTATGTCGAAGGGAGCCAATTTGAATGTCAATAAATTCCTTGAGTTCTTTCAAAAGATCCACCTCAACACAGACACGCTTTTGAGGGCATGCTTGAAAGAACCTATCAGGTTCAACACAAATAACTCTTCCTAAAGAAGAGGCAATGTCATGCAGGAAATGCAAACAGGGCAAAGGCAAACCAAGGAATTCAATCCACATCAGAACCTTGTGTTTGGTATTGTATACACCTAAAATTGGCTCATCTCGAATTAAGTAAATATTTTAATATTTATCTTAATTCTTATTTTCTTCTATCAATTAAATAAATATTCTAAGTTTATTTGATTGGTTCATTATCCCATAATTAAATAAAATTAATTTATTTAATTAAATTCCCTAAATTCTTCCAATGTCTCACATAATTAAGTAATCCTAAATTATTTAATTAATCCTAAATTCCTCTATCCTAAGTTTTAATTCCATAAATCCACCTCACCTTTCCACCTCACCATGTTGCACATGTAATTAAATATTTTAAATATTTAATTAGCTAATATTCCCTCACACACATGTCCTATTTATCCTCCAGTCAAATTAGTTAACTCATCAATCAAATCAGTTAACTAATTAGTCATTTGAGTTCACTAATCAATCAATTCACTTAACTGATTAGTCAATTCAGTCAACTCCCCAATCAATTCACTTAACTGATTGGTCTATTATGTTAACTCTTCAATCTATTCTATTAACTCCCCTGTTGCATGAAGGAGCTTGGACACTTGTCATCTTTATATTCGTGCACATTCCTCAACCCTTCTCAACCATTGATCTTCTTATTTCTTCTCAACCGTTGATCTTCTCCCTCTCAACTCTATAAATATAGCCATATTCTTCCATTTCAAGGATCCAAGCTTTTAGTACAATTACTCTGTCGAATTACCAGCGCGCCTTTGGCACCCCCACTATCATACATTTGCTTGAGATCACCCCCATTGATTTGAAGCTCATCTTCATAGCAATAAAGTATCACAGCCATTTCTCCATCGCCATCTTGAAGAACAAAGCAAGGAAGTGCACTTCCTGAGGGCAAACTTTCATCACAAAAGATCGATCGAGACTAGGCGAACAAAGGAAGCCGTAGGATAACAAGGTTTGTGAGGTTTGTGCTTTATTTATTCAATCTTGTTATTCACAATTTCTATTGATGTTCATTGGTTTATTAATGGTTTTATGTTGTTAACCACAATTTCTGATAACATTTCTGGCGCCCACCGTGATCTAACCCATCTTGTTTCTGAGTGTTTTGTTAAAAATCTAGAAATCAACTTTCATACATGACCTCTTATGCTCAACTAGACCTTATTGTTGAGCTCGGGAGGCCTCACAGGTGAGAAATAACATATAATTTGCCTACTTTTCCTTACTTGAAAATTTTTGAATTTTTTTTAGTATTCAACGTATTTTAGCAAAAAAAAATTATCAACAAAAATTAAAAAAATAACCAAAAAAAAATTATACAGTTTTTTTTAAGATTTATTTTATTTGTTTTAATTCAAAATAACAAAAAAAAATAGAAAACAAATAAATTCACAGAAAAAAAAACCAGAAACCAAACAAAAATTATACACAGAAAGAAAATAAAATAAAATTATACAGTTTTTTTATTTTGCTTTTCATTTTAGTTGTTTTAATTCAAAAAAAATTGTAAACAAAATTAAAAATAAAATAAAATAAAAGCTTACAAGGGCTTCGGCCCCCCTGCGCAGGCCCTACCCCTCCCGACCCCCCCAATCCCTCGACCCCTACACGCCACCTACCCCACAACCTACCCCCGTTCCCCTCCACACTCCCTACCCTAGATCTCAACACCCCTCTACTCTCCCAGCCTCGATCCCCTTCCCCTCTCTGCCCTCCCCCCCTCCACCACTCTTCCGTGCCCCCTTCTGCCACTCCCACCGTGCCACCTCTAATCCTCGCCTCCCCTTCTGCCTACGGAACCCTTCCCCCGCCCGCAGATCCCACTTCCCACCTCCCATCCCTAACGGTCACTTCCCTCCTCCCATCCTCGACGACCACTCCTCTGTCTTTCCTCCTCCCTGTCTCCCGCCCCTCCATCCCTCATGCCCTTCCTGCCGCCCATGTCGCGCACCACCCGCCTCTGTGCCCTTTCCACCTCCCTGCACACACAGCCACTAAACAAAAACAAAATAAATCAAAAAATCAACACAAAACAACTAAATGCAAAAATAAATTAAAAAAACAAAAACAAACCCTAATTTTAACTTTAGTTTTAGGTTAAGATTTTCATTTTTTATTTTTAAATTTTTTTTAGGCCCTCAGCCCCTGGTCACATGGAGGACCAAGGGCCTATTTAGACCTTAACATCAAACTTGACTGCAGCCAACTCACCTGTGCATATGACCAACTTTTGCAAACAATTAGCAGTTAATTAACCATCAAGGGTTTGTGTTTTGTCTTCCAATTGTCAAAATAGGTGTTTGTTTTCTTTCTGGCATAACTTTTTGCAGGTAAATCATATTTTTGCAAATTTATAGTCATTGGAACGCTGATTCGACAAAATTCGTAACAATGCAGGTATCTTCATCCCACTTGGTCATAATCAATAGGTATAATCAGTCAAATTTGACTTTACCTTGAAAACTTCAAATGGCCATAACTTTGGCATTTTTTATTGAATTTTCATGATTTTTTTTTAAAACAGCATAGAATTTCATGTAGATTCTAATTTTAATATCTATTTTGCTATCAAAAATCATATTTTCATTAAATTTTTTAGATTATGTGTTTTCCACCTAAACATTTGAACTGCAAACTTCTTGATTCATTTTTGTTTTCGTGGACTATAGGTGGACATCAAGAGACTACTAATCCAGTTTTGGTGCAGAACGTCCACTGAAGATAATCATTTTTACACTAAGTGTTGAATAGGATTGGTTTTGGCATTATCATGCAAGTTGCATACAATTTCCATCTAGTTCTAATTAGGAAGGAGTAAACCATTGTTCATGCAACTTGCATACAATTTTCATCTAGTTCTAATTAGGAAGGAGTAAACCATTGTTCATGCAACTTGCATACAATTTTCATCTTGTTCTAATTAGGAAAGTAAACTGATTCATTGCATACAACTTACACTTAGTCCCATTTAGGTGGTTAAAAATTGAACAAATCTTTCAAGTCAATCTTGCAATTACAAATCTCTCATCTAGCTTAACTTAGAGGAAAGTAGCTTGTTTCATTTTATTCTACAACAAACAATCTTCACATAGATCTGTTTAAGGGATAAAATGAACCACCTTTTCAAAGTTATTGCTATCTAGTCAAATGGATTGTGCTTGGTAGATTAACACATTTAGTTTCTTTCTTTTTAATTGGGGGAAAAGAACCATTGTCTTTCGTGTTTTTGGAATGATACTAGACCTATGCTCTCCCCTATCTTGGGTGTCCAAAATGCCAGACATATCATTTCGCATGTGTTAAACCTTTAGAGAGGCCTTCTCTTAGATATCCTTCCGTCCAAGTGGGAACAACCTTAAGTGGTAACAAGCTAAAGCCAAGCTCTGCCAAGCCACTATAAATAAATTGTGTTTGGAGCGAAAGCTTCAAGAAACAAGTGAAGTTGTGTTATACCGACAACCAACCTCCCCCAAAACCCTCCAAGGCATAACCCTTGCAGGCTGAGAGACTCCATAATGGAGAGTAGTGATGCCGCATGTATAACCACTCAAACAGTTGCACTTATTAATCATCCACTGTTTTAGTAGCCAAAAACCCCTATAAGCCGGTGCAGGGAAGGGTGATTATCACCTCCTGAAGATGCCTCAACTAGAAATAGTGAGAATTCAGTTTATATTGTCCCAGCCAGCCTAGGATTTGTACTTGCTTTCTTTTAGTCAAAAAGAGTAAAAAAAAATCACAAAAAAATCAAAAACCATGAAAACGTTCTTTGTGTTTGCTGTGTCTTCTTGCCATAATTGAGAAAAATTAGATCAAAGGACCGACTTGCAACCAAGAAACCAAAAAAACACTGAAAAACATGTTGAAAGCTTTTCCAAAATCATTTGAAACAACCAGAGCTGCGTATATACACTCTGAAGTTGCGCATCCATCTTGACCTGATGCGCATTTGCTATGACTTCCTGTGCATTTGCATCCTATTCCTACACATTTATCCTCTGCCAGACCTACGCATTTATATCGACCTATTGCACATACATCTCCTGTTTCAATGCATATATCGCTGAAATCTATCACAGTGAGCATTTCCACATTTTTTTCAAGAAAAGTATCCCCCTTTCTAGGTACCCATTTTGGTCTTGTGTCAATTTTTGTAGAGATGACAAACCAATTAGAAGCAATTGCTCAAGAACTCCAATACTTGAAATTGTAATTAAAATTGGACGCTTCACCCCAAGGTCGTATAGCAATGGCTCAAAAACTCCAAGCCATACAACAGTAATTTGCAATCTTACAAGCTGAACAAGCCAGTAATAGCTACACCTCACCCCAAAATCGTCCATCATTTTCCCGTCTTAATGATACTCGTGACAAGGCAAGCACCACCTCAAGTTGGAAATCGTATACCTCTTTGTCTACTAGTCCTCCTTCACCATCTGCTAAGACCCATATCCCAAAGCATACCAGTCCTACTTCAACACCGCCATCAAGTTCCCCAAGCTCTAAATGGACAACTAAAAAATCCTTGGATGATTTTTGGGAAAGATGTCTTCCAAATCTATACAACAAAAGAAAAGCTATGGAGAAATCCAAATCCACCTATCCATTACCTCATTTGTCTACCCATACACCTACGAAGGATGTGATCCAAGGGCTACTAGCAGAGAGTCAACCATGTCTGCAAATTCCAGTCCTTGACCTTATCAAAAAGCCTTCAAACATGTCCATTACACCAACCTCGTCATGTGATTGACAACCCCTCGAGCATGTTGAAAAACCTCCTACCATGAACCAAAGTCAAGGTCCATCGCACCTTCATATTGTTGACGAAGATCCTACCCAAGAGACCTCTATCTCCACTTCCATTAAAAAAACCCAAGAGTTATGTCAAGAGCACACTTTAGAACAGGTGGAAACATTAGACCTTTGTCTAAATCAAAATCAAAGCACCCCCATCCGGCCTATACAATACCTTTATCTTTTCGATGATCCTATACCTATACATGAGCAAGAAATCCAATTTCAAACCATTCTTAACCTATATCTCTTTTATGATCAAGATACTACCTTTGATGAAGAAGCTATCCATGAGCAACTTGATCCAATACATGAGCAAGGGATCCAATTCCAACCTTTCCATAGCCTATAACTTCTCTATGATCAATATATTATCATTGATGAAGAACCTATGCACGAGCACTTTGATCTCATCACGCTTAATCCTATCTATGATCAAGATCCCATCTACGATCAGGAGCCTATATATGATCAAGAGCCTATCTATGATCAAGTAGACCATGATGATCCTCTTAGCCCACTTTATGCATTCCATGGTCCTGAGCTTATAACCCCATCTAGTCCTATCCAAGATCCAACAACTTCCACTTCCCTTAATGAGACACTTGCCTCCCAAGCAAGCATAGAAGATCAAACCAATAATACTCCTCCATCATCCATTATCGACCATGTTGCAAATCCCCCACCGTATATCCTTGGTCTTACCGCCTTCATTCATGAGTGTTCCTCCTTAGATCACCAACAACCATTATCCTCTATCTCACCTTCTCCATCCAATAAGGAACTTGTGTCTAGTGTTCCACCTATACATAATCACATTGTCCACCGCATGCTCCAACATATGAACTATCAAGGTAAAGGCTTAGGCCTTCATGAACAAGGTATTTTGGAGCCCGTCCATGTCAATGTTCCTCCTCGCTCATACGGCCTTGGATACATACCCCAAGGTGAACAATCTCAAGATGTTGGTACTTCCTCCACTCCTCCAAAATCCACCACTTCCCATCACAAATCCTTTCATATCCCCAAAACATATGTCGCCATTCCACCTCCCTTATCATACACATCTCAAAAGCATGTGACCATACACCTTCCACCATCCAATCTACCTCCGCTACTTCCAACTCCTAATATCCCTCCGTGCATTTTACCACCACTTCTTCCAACACCTTATTCATCCATCTATAAATCCTCTAACAATCCCAATCATGACCCGCAGATGCACATGTGGTCTAAACATAGAGTTTCCACAAACCTCACTTCCACCATTCCAAGAGAATTTCACAGCAAAAATCTGGATGCCTCTACCTATAACGTCAAAAATCCTAAGAGTCCTCATGACCTAGGATACAAAAGCCAAAAATCAAAGAAACATCCTTCTCAAGAGAAGCATACACCCACACACCTATATGCCAAACTGAAAAAGGTGTGGGTCCACATCCAACAAATAATTACCTCTAAAGCTACACAAACGCTACATACACCCAAGCCCATACCTTCACAGGTACTATCTAAAAGCAAAATGGCTTGGGTACCTAAGCAAAAAGCCCTCAAGTTACATGAGGCATCCACCTCTCAAGAATCTCAACCATCCACTTTCTCCCATTCCATCCAAAAGTCTCAAATTCTTTCATCCCACATGACAAGCAAAACTCAGAAAAATACTCAGTCTATGTGGATCCCTACATGCCTAAGTCATTCATCCACAAGCAAAAGTCTCTGTTGCTTCCTACACTACTTTCCCATCACCAGCTTCAATGTTTATCATGGTATGTGCAACCGTTGGTCATGATTCCCTTCCATCCCACAACATTTCCATATACCTCCATCTCCCCTTCCTTCCACTATCATCCTACATAGCTTCCCCATCCTATTCCTATGGTCCATGCTTTTGCATAAGTCTTCCCTCCATATTTTGCATCATTAATCCACTGTCTACCTACTCCATATCACTTTCATGCAATCTCCTACCAACATCTATGAGAACACTTGACATGGTCCATGCGACATCTTTCTAGTGGGACTATCACCTTTCATGGAACTAGGCACTTGAGGCCCTCTCGTCCATTCTACCTATCCTATCCAAATGTTTAAAAAATAAAAAATAAAAGCCAAAGAAAAATCCTTTCATCCAATGGTGAAAATCTGGCAAACAAGCGCCTTGGATAAATACCATGATGAAAACCTGGCAAATAGGCATCATGTGTAAGTTGATCATCTACGTCACCTACACTTGGGAGCACCTTGTCTCATCAGCCTATCACTCTTCTCCTAATAGTTTCTTTCCGTTCCATTTCCTATCCTATCCTTCTATCCATTGCATACCTATATTGTCGAATCTATCCATCCTAATCTTCCCTTCCTCTATTTTCTTGATCTTGATGAAGATTGGGGGCACAATGTTGACAAATGTTTTAGATGTCTCTTGACATACCTTATCCCTCCAAGCCATGCCAATCCTTCATTATCCTCTTATCCTCCTATCGTCATCAGTGTCACCATAAAAAATCCTAAGTATTCTACCTACAATGGGGCACATTATTTCTATGCGACATAATCCTTGGAGATCACATCCTGCTTTCCTTCTACCTAACCATCTGTATCCACTATCACCCATCCATCTGGCTATCCGTGGTGTTTTCTTGTCATCAGTATCATCTGCTCCATATCTGTTCCATATCATGTCTCATCTGATCCATATCTTAGGTCCATTAGGGTTCACCTGGAACTACGTTGCCTCTACGTCATCACGTAGGCAAGGCCATTTAGCAATGCGCCTCCGAGGCACTGGGTCAATCCCTTAGGGCCCGTCTCACCAATAGGGATTGTGGATCCTTTCACCAGGCAAGCAAGTGCAAGCAAAAGCCCGCTTTCAAGCAGAAATTTTGATGCAAGACCTCAACCCATCCAAAGCAAAGCAAACAAGTACCTAAAACACTCTAAATGATTCTATCTAAATTATGGCAAGAAAAACACATTTAAATGCAAGAATGTTTTGTGTCCATGTGATCAAGTTAGGTTACAGCGTCTTGATTTTTGTTATCATATCTTTCTACACTACTCAAGGAGGCCAAAAGCTAGAGATGCTATGATGGGGGCATGATTATTTTATTTGTTTGTTGTTTATGGATTAAACTTTAGTAATGCGACGCCTTGTCTAACGACATGATCGGCAAAAGATCATCGAGGACATCAAAGGTCTAACATGAAAGGGGGCAATCCTTGTCTGTTGAAATGCAAGAAATACTTAGGTCATCTAGATTCAATTTTGACTATGCTTGTATTAGCTTGCTACATCAAAATCCATGTAAGTAATACTCAGGTCATCTCGGTTTAATTATACCTAGATGCTTGTATTTTATTACAACATAATAAAAGCCCAATGATGAAACAAAGCACTTCAAAATACTTGCAATATCAAGATGACAAATATCCATATCCATATCAATAACATATCCAATTGCATTCCATATCCATATCCATATCCAATTTCATTTCATGTGCTATCCATGCAATAAAGATTCTATGCAGAGTATCCATGTTTACAAAAGCTTGTGAGTCCTTCTGTTGAGTCATTCTTTTGTCAATCAAATTTCTATCTATCATTGTTTCTTTCATCCTTGCCTAGTCAATCTGAGCAGTGATCCAAATGTAGGTCCATCCTTAATCCATACCAATCAAGTCAAGTCAGTCTTGTCAAATTATCCAATCACACTCAGTGGTCTTGATCCTTGTCTGGTTGTAAACCAACTCAATCAGTTATAATCAATCAATTGTCTTGTACAAGATGTTGCATTGTCAAAATCAGACCAATACACGCGTCTTACATGACATGTTTCATTTCCTGAAACTAGACACTATACTCGTGTTGCTCTAGGGATCTATCATTCCCCACCATGACAACACTGTTGGATATCATTATCAGTATATCGTTGGTTTACCGCTTGACAGGGGCAAAACCTTGGTTGTTCTTGTATCATTTGTACATACTTGCTTGCTTACTTGTGTGTGTTATCATTTTATCTTGCATCGCGTATCACTCGGCTCTTTCTTCATCTCATTTTCTTCTGCATCCAACTATTTTCTAACCTATATTTCACCTTCTTCATCGTGAGATTGTCCGTCTCACGCCTTTTGCCTTCTCTCCATCCAATCTTCCAAGGGGGCATCCTATCGTCATAACCTGTACTAGGGACAAACTAGGGCATGTATCATTATCAAAAATTTATTCTTTGAAACAACGTGATAAAACACATTGCTTCAAAGAGGGGCAAAATGTATACACCTAAAATTGGCTCATCTCGAATTAAGTGAATATTTTAATATTTATCTTAATTCTTATTTTCTTCTATCAATTAAATAGATATTCTAAGTTTATTTGATTGGTTCATTATCCCATAATTAAATAAAATCAATTTATTTAATTAAATTCCCTAAATTCTTATAATGTCTCACATAATTAAATAATCCTAAATTATTTAATTAATCAGGTGAATTCCTCTATCCTAAGTTTTAATTCCATAAATCCACCTCACCTTTCCACCTCACCTTTTCCACCTCACCATGTTGCACATGTAATTAAATATTTTAAATAATTAATTATCTAATACTCCCTCACCCACATGTCCTATTTATCCTCCAGTCAAATTAGTTAACTCATCAATCAAATCAATTAACTAATTAGTCATTTGAATTCACTAATCAATCAATTCACTTAACTGATTAGTCAATTCAGTCAACTCCCCAATCAATTCACTTAACTTATTGGTCTATTCTGTTAACTCTTCAATCTATTCTGTTAACTCCCCTGTTGCATGAAGGAGCTTGGACACTTGTCCTCTTTCTATTCACGCACATTCCTAACCCTTCTCAACCATTGATTTTCTTATTTCTTCTCAATCGTTGATCTTCTCCCTCTCAACTCTATAAATACAACCCTATTCTTCCATTTCAAGGATCCAAGCTTTCAGTACAATTACTCTGTCGAATTACCAGCGCGCCTTTGGCACCCCCGCTATCATACATTTGTTTGAGATCACCCCCATTGCTTTGAAGCTCATCTTCATAGTAATAAAGTATCACAACCATTTCTCCATCGCCATCTTGAAGAATGAAGCAAGGAAGTGTGCTTCCTAAGGGAAAACTTTCATCACAAACGATCGATCGAGACTAGGCGAACAATGGAAGCCATAGGATAACAAGGTTTGTGAGGTTTGTGCTTTATTTATTCAATCTTGTTATTCACAATTTCTATTGATGTTCATTGGTTTATTAATGGTTTTATGCTGTTAACCACAATTTCTGATAACAGGTATCATCAGAGGCTACAAAAGCCTGGGTCCACTGTTGGAAGACCAACAGGGAAGACCGAACATACCAAGGACCATGGTTCAAAAGAACTTGAACATGGCTAACTTCCGCAAAGTGGAAAAGGAAAAAGCCTTTGGTCAGATTCTGGACCATATAAAGGCGGACCCCATGAGGGACCCAAGCCTTCTAGACCCATTCTTTGAGCATAGATTCAAGGGGAGTTCTCCCTACAAAGTAACCAATGAGAGTATGCTGCTCTAACCATAAACAAGTAGTATCAAATTCCTGTGATGGTAAGATCACATCAGCAGGAGAGTCTGAGGGCTTACCTCGTGGAACACCTTCGGAACAAATTTCTGAGGACGCTTGTTCGGAGGAGGAGCCATTGTTTAGAGCCGAGAAACCGCCAACACCAGCAACCACTGCTGGGTGAGAAGCAGAAAGAGGCATTTAAATGGTCAAAATGCAGCAATAAATGCGGGCACACAGAAAAAAGGCTATAGTTCTTGCGCCTAGAGCGCAGTATGGAAACCTAGGGAGACAATGGTGACCAACTTCAAAAAAATATGCAGAGCAAAAAAAACATCTTTGTTAAATTTCACTTGCCTTGATTTATTAACTCATTTCGAATAAGAAATTATTATTAGTTTTTCTAATGAGAGATCATTTGTAGCCTTGGGAGACATACACTCTAGACTTGAGCATAGGCCTGACGAAGCATCATGTTCTAAAGACATTTATTGACAAGTTTGCTTGTTTTTGAATAGTATAATACTGGCTTAATATAACTATTTTTTACACCCCTTCTTTCTGGGAAAAACACCATCTCCAAATATTGCTTTGTGGGTTGTGTTCTTTTCTTTCCCTACTAGAGGTTTGGTTTCATACCTCTGATTTCCTCACTCAAAGCTTCCACCACTTTGAGGGTGAAACGACACCGCTTTTGGTAGAAAGAGATTATGTTTTCATATTCCTATGCACCTAAGCATGGACCCAAGATGTTTTTTGCATGCCAATCTATAATATGTCTGGCTCCAAAAAGTATGACAAGCACTTTCGAGAAAGTGGGTGGACGCAAATTGCCTTCACAAAAAAGCTTAATAAAAAGTTAAGTTCCAACTTTATTTTTTGTATTCGCATGTGGATTTGACAATGTCGTGTATTGGTTTTTTAAGATATCTCAGTTCCTTAATATTTAATACCATGGACTTGACTCTCTCTATATACCATGGATTTAAAATGACTCTCGATTTCAGGGTGTGCATTGAGGACATGTAAGCAGAGTTTCAGACCCAAATTCTCTTTTGTATCTCAATTTAGTATTGCTTTAGTTCCATGAATAATCAAGTTCACTTGTACTCTATACCGTGTCATTCATTTTATTCTTATGTATGTTTTAAGGTTTCACAAATCATGATTAATTACATTGATTTTTCACTCATAATAAATATAAATAATAATCAGTGAATTTACAACTAGACTACATAGATCTTGGGAAGTTTAGATTACTTTATATTTTGAAAGAAGTTTAGATTTCTCCATATTATTGCCTATAAATTACAATTGACCTAATCATTGCACCTCCTATCGATGCAAGTGCTAGTTACAAATCCTTTGTCAAACTTTCGACACAAAACACACAACAAAAAATAAAAAGCCATAATCTTGATTTCTAGCAAACATAAAATGTCAGTGTTTGCAAAGTTCTATCGAACTTGTCCACATAGGTCCGTCAAAGTTGACATAGGTCGGTCCTTATCTCAGCTGAAGAGGTTCAACCTAAAACTCATGATTCCTATCACATAGCAAAAATGATCTTGTGGATGATCTCCATCCCCAAAAAAACAAACAAACAAACAACTAGGTAATTACGCGGGTGGGGGGAATAGTTGTATGCTCATTAATGAATTCCCCCAAAAAAGCAAGGCCCAAAACCATTAGCGTTATTTAAACACCCACAAAACCACAGCCCACCAACAAACAGCCGCCCTCAGAAGAAACGGAGAAACCCAATGGCGTTCAACGGTAAAGAAAAACAAAGAGGCGCCTGAGAAACCATTTCTTTTCTTCATTGCTCACTTATATGACTTGTGCTCAATAGTCATATCAAATCCGTGCATTTAAAATCAGGAAATTTGGTACTTGTGTTAAACCAAATCGAGATTGTTTTAATAGCGAGTCTCTTCTTGTTGGTATCAGAGTTTCTCAGAAAAGATTATGACGATGGTCTTGTTATTACAAATACCTGCGGTTCAACTCATGCAATTAGATTGGTCAAGCGATCGACTCCCGTGAAGTTCAGCGTGGAGAGAAGAAATGGCCCCTGCAACGCAGAGTCAGAGCAAGAAGACGACTTTTCTTCAATAATGGCGTTCAAGGTGTCTGTCGCAACGCTTCTGTCGTAGCACTTTCTTTTGTTTTTGGCTTTCTCCATTTTGCCGAGCTCATAGTTGTCCCAAATAGGTGTGAAGTCAGGGTGAAGTTAGGTGTGAAGTCAGAGTGAAGTTAGGGTGCTCAATTACTGGGTCTTCTCCCTTATGTAGTGTCAATTCTATTTGGGAAGAGGGGCGTTGTAAATTCTCAAATTTTAATCAATTAAAATAAAAATAAAAATTCAATCTTCAAAATTTTAATGGATTTTTAATTTCTATTGATATCTATAGTTGGTCTATTGGTGAAAAACTTTTCGTCTTGAAAGAGGTCACAAGTTCAGATCTTGTAGGGGGTAGGTTATGTGTACCTTGTATTTGAAGGAAAGTTAGGTGCCTCCTTCAATACCAATGGGAGTACGAGATAGTCCCATATGCTACACGCTTCCTATAAGCTAGGTCATGAGACATTGTGGACTATAAAAGGATTCCATTTCCATTCAACCTTGCAAAAAGTGGGTAGGATAGAATTGTGCATGTCAAATGACTATATTTAAGTCTACTCAAAATAAAAATATTACAAAAGTGTAATGGGGTGAGATGGCTAAATCTTTGCCTTTAAGTCGGGGGGGGGATCATCACAATGAACGACCATGGTTGTTCGTAGTGAGGGCTCTCTTGTGTGGAAGAGTTTAAAGAGCTTTGTAGTTAATGTGTCGGATTTTTATGTTAGGGGTGGCTTTTATTGTAAATAGTTATAGGATCTTTATATGGAGTGTTTTTATATTGTGGGTACAATTTTAAAGAGGGGCTCTTATTATCTAAATGTCTTGGAAAACTATTATTAGGGTAAACTCTAACCACACCATTTCTACTTAGTTCTCAATTTATAACAAAATATTTGATATAAAACATATATTCTTTGAAATAATAATGTTGAGAGGCGTAACTATAATGACACAAGGGGTAGAGTGTAATGGTGTGAGCATGTTAACAAAAGCTATTAAATAGATGACATATCAAAAAATAAAAATACAAAAATAAAAATACAAAACATCTATCTATCTATCTATCTATCTATCTATAAACTATCTATTTATCTATCTATCTATAAACTATCTATCTATCTATAAACTTTATAAAATGATTGTATTTTATATTTGTGTGCATAGTTATTTTCATTTAACTTTAATAAATAAAACAATAGATAATATTTTTGAAATAATTTATTTTAAATTTTTTTAAAAGTAAAGTAGATATTATTCATTTAAATATATAGTTATTAAATAAATATATAACAATAAAAATAGTAAGTAATATTTTTATCGAATTAATTCAACAAGTAAATAAAATAGTAAATAGTTATATACTTTAGTAAATAAATATAATAATTAATATACTTTATAGATAAAATAATTATGCAGATTAACTATAGTAGTAAATAAATATAATATATATCATATAATAGAGTTTTAAAACCCTAATTTCCATTCTATCAAGCTAATTTTATTTCATTTTTTAGAGACCATATTTCAAAAGAGGGATGAAACCATATGGATATAGCCATGGTCGGTATCCATGACTATGGTCATACCATTTGAAATGTTGATTGTGTTTGTAGTGACATTGATAGTAGTGGTTGATGCTTATATGTTTATCAGTGGTGGCTACTGCTTATGTGTTTATCCATGGTGGTTAGTTACTATGGTGGCCAATGCTTGTATATTTATCAATGGTGGTCGGTCACTACAATAACTAATGATTGTATTTTTATATTTAATTTTCATAGGTTTAGCTAGGGTCGATAGCCATTAACGTCATTTACATATTTTTTAAAATTTTATTATTAGGGTTTCCATAAAATTTAATTTGTACAAAACCCTAATTATGTTTTTTTTCCTCATAAAGGCCCAAATGATGTTTTTCCCCTTCAATCAACTTGTAAGAAGCATTTGATAAGCTTAAAGAGGTGATGAGTTCATGTCCTATTCTTTCTATCCTAGATTTCTCACATCCATTTGTTGTATAATGCAATGCTTTAGGAGAGGGAATTGGAGTTGTCTTAATATAGAAGGGGCATCGCATAACATTTGAAAGTAAGAAATTGAAACAATCAGAAAAAGGATTCTCTATTTATGACAAAGAGATGTTGGATATCATGCATGCTTTGGCCAAGTTTTGATAGTATTTGGTTTGTGGAAGATTTATGGTGAAGACAAATCATTAACAACTTTAAGTTATTTCTTGGCCAATGTGACTTAAATGATAGGAAACAAAAATAGGTGAGTAATCTCTAAGATTGTGATTTTGACATAGAGTACATGAAAGGAAAAAAGAATGTAGTTGTTGATGCTCTTTCTAGGAAGCCTACTTTATGTTCTAATTCTATTATTTTTGTTGATTAGAAGGTCTCTATTATGGTAGAATATGTTTAAAATGCATTTGCCACTAATCTTCTTGATTGGAATGTGAGAGAATATGGATTTATAGTAGGAGATGGTCTCATTCTTTATAAAAATAGAATCTTCCCAGTTCTCGAATCCTAAATGAAGGAGAAGATTTTAAGGGCTTTTCTTGGTGCATTGCTAGTAGGACACCTAGGATTCTACAAGACCTATAGGAAAATTAGGGAAGTATTCTCATGGAAGGGCCTCAAGAAGGATCTTCTTGAACACATCAAAGAATGAATGATCTATTAGCTAAACAAGGAAGAACATGTTTCTACAATAGGCTTGCTTCAATTACTCCCTATCCCAAATCAAAAATGGAAAAGCATTTAAATGGATTTTATCATCAACCTCCCCAAGGTACAAGGAAAAGATTGCATTTATGTTGTGGTGGACAAGCTAACAAAATATGCACACTTCTTTGCTATTTCTTTATAACTCAAAGCACATCAAGTGGCTGATTTATTTTTTAAAGAAGTGTTTAAGCTACATAGGTTTCCTAAACATATTGGTAATGATAGAGATAGTAGCTTCCTTAGCTATTTTTTGCATGATCTATTTCATCTAACTAGTACATAACTCACACCCAACACAAGCTATCAGCCGAGCTAAACAAATGGACAAACAAAGATAGTGAACAAGTGGATTGAGGGGTACTTGAGGAATTATGTTTTCTAATTAGAAATCAACTTGGTTTAAGTGGTTGCATTTGGGAGAATACTACAACACTAGACACCATATGTCCATTGATATGTCTTTATTCATGGTTTATATGGTTATGATGCATTAACCTTTGTTGATTTAGTGTTAATAGATAGCAAAGTGCTAGCAACTAGTGACTTGGTGAAGCACAACCAAGACATTGAGATCACTAAAACATCACCTCCAACAAGCCTCTAATCGATAAAAACTCTATGTAAATTAGAATTGCATAGAGAGGTCATTAGAAGTTGGAGATATGGTATTTCTAAGATTGCAATCTTATAGGAAAACTTCCATCAAAAGTAGTGGGGTTGAAAAGCCCAAACCATTCTTCTATGGGCTTATAGGATCTTGAGGAGAGTTGGTGAAGTTGCATATGAGTTGGAATTGTTAGAAAATAGTGGTATTCATAATGGTTTTCACATGTCTTGCCTTAAGGGGGCCCTTGGACAACATATTGCACTATCGTTGGATTTGCCACCCTTGGATGATGAGGGAAAAATCATATTGGAACTTGATGCTCTTATTGATACCAAGGTGAAAAAGTTGAGGAATAGAAGCATTACAGAGTATCTATTTCAATGGAAGATTTTACCTACTGAAGATGCTACTTGGGAAGTACAAGAGATTTTAGAGCATCCAAATTTGCATTGCTTAAGAGCAAGCAAGTTTGGGAAGGATAGACTTGTAATTCCCCTAATCCTATGTATGAGGGTGTTTAAGTCACTTCTATCCTTCAACAAGATTTCAAACTTTCTCATATTGTTTTGCCTTCCCTTCATTCCCCACACCACCACAACCTAATGAAATAAGAGCTGGAATAAATAGCCCTCACATCTATTTTCTCACACACACAAACATAAATTAAAACTTGCAACAATTACTTGCAAATTTGGTTTGCAACTTGCAACCAAAGTTTCATATATTCATCTAGTTTTATAAAATAAAATTACAACAATCCAAAAAGGATAATGGGGCTGCAACAAACCCTTACAAAGATACAAAAATCAACTAAAAAATGGTTTGCTACAGCAAACCAAAGTTTCACAAAACTTCCCATTCCAGCTCCTGCAAAATCACAACAAATAACTATGCAACTGTCATTGATTCTCCTGGAATCTCAATGGTCGTGCAAACAACCTCAAATTTGTAACAACACAATCCAAAACCACTCTTGGAGGTATGCCATGCCTCCCCTTTGTCTCTCCTGCAACCTGGAAAAACTCCCCTCAAAATGAATTGATTTTCTTTTTGTATCACCTTTCGATTTGCATGAAATGTAATTTTCCTTCATTTGATTTTTATTTAAATGCATTCCACATGCCAACTCGGAAATGAAACATCCCCCTCTTGGGAAAAATCCAATTTTTATTTATTTTAATGAAATAAATTGACTAAAATAAGCCACTCAAACTTTGTGTCTTGCCATGCTTTGTGGTGGTGCTATTTTTGGTTTTCTTGCTTTTATACATTAAAGCAAAAATCTGATTTCCTTATCTTGGGCACCCATTCTCTCCATCCCTATTTTTTAGGGATTTGGGAATCTTAAAAATGCTTTTTTAAATGAAATTAAAAGCCTCCAAAAACCCACGCCCATTTTTTTCTTTTTCTAGATTTTTGTGATTTTAAAGCGCAACCTCCATTATCTCATCTATCTTGCTTTTTCCCAAATTAACTCCAAATTGCAATTTTAATTTTAAAACATGACATAACATCCAAATGCACATCAAAATGAATTTCACAAGATAAAATATGAAATTCAAACCACCACCAAAAATGCAACAAAAAAATTAAACATTTTTTTTTTGGTTGACACAGGATTGCCAGTATGCCATGGATGCTCCTGCATCATACACCCACGGTAGAAAAAAAGTGATCTCATCACTTCTCAAGAGGATATCCAAGATGAGTAATCTTAGACTCATATTGTTAGACTTAGGGCATACAACTGAGAGGGGGGGTGAATCAGTTGTGCAAAACTTTCTCTTTTTAAACACTTGAATCTTCTTTAGTGATTAGCATAATATTAATCATGAACTATAATGCATTCAAATCAAAAGCAGAAACATATCAACACATATGACACCAAGATTTTGGCGTGGAAAACCCGGTTAAGGGAAAAACCATGGGGTGATTAACCCAAGAATGTATTCTCTGTTAGAAGAATAGAAAGAACAAAATGGCACATGCCAATTAGGTCTCACTGCCCGAGCACACTGCTCACAAGAGGCTCACTACCTACAAGAGACACACTGTGTACAAAGGAATAAGTATCACCTTTATGAACTGGAGAATAGCATCTTCAGCATGCTTGAATCAGTTCCATTTAAGCCCAATACTTCTGCTCTGCCTTTCGCACTTCTCTTCGCTACCACATACTCATCACCGCAAGACACACTTCAAAATGAATTCACAAACCTTTATTTATACAAGGCATCGACTTAGGAACAATCATCTAAGTCGGCAAACACCTACAAGATCATTCACAAGATGTGTAACACATCCGGTCGGCCAGTCTCAAGAAGAACACCAATACCCGATGGTAATTCTTCAAATGCAAACTCTTACTTCAATGCGGACCACCAACATGAACTAGACATGATCCAACGATTATCATAACCTTCCCTAAATCACCAAGAACATCCACACTTCATCATCCTACTGGAATTCTTCTCTCCTTCCGGAGCTTCAAGAACACAGTCTGTCATCATTGTCATAAAAGAATAGGCTCTTCCGGACCTTCAACCTATGAACTAATCTAGTTGATACTTCACATGGATGTCCTCAACACTCCCTCAGATCCGCAGAACGGGATAATGAAATAACGGATCTCACCGGACCTATATGTGGCCCTCTGTCACCTCTGAACACCTGTCGGAACCAGTTCTACTTGAGCAACCATAACTTCTTTAGATCTTCATGCGGACCTCTGAAATCTTGACTGGAGCATCTCAAGACTTATATCTACAAACCCTTTAAACTGTATCCTCTGATCCTCAACCTATTGGGGACTTTTACCTTCTTGTCATCATTGTTCTTCACTGTTCCTGATTGAGACTTATTTTCTCAATATCCTCAGCACATAGCTCATCTAATCCTTCTCATTAATGCAACATGAGTATGTTGACATCAATGACAACACCAGTTAAACCCATACTTGCAACAATCTCCCCCTTTGTCATTGATGGCAACATATGATGTGAAAAACCATCAAGACAAGAACTTCTCCTTGCTGTTACAACTCCCCCTAACAGCAACAACTATTCACATGTCTTCTCTTCCTTTATTGATCCCTCTTTGATCAGCAACCACTTGTTTTTCACATGTCTTCTCTCCCCCTTTGACATCAATGGCAAAGGGCTCATACTTGCAATTTCACCACCTCAGACTCATACCTACTGCTCCCTCTGAGTAGCAGCTCCCCAACATCAATTCGGATCACAAGATATGACTGTGATATCCACCGGATTGATGCACATCAGTGCATCCTAGTTCATCACCAGAGGGGCAATAACCCCTAACTTCTCCCTGAGATACTCAAAAGAGTCCTTGGGAAGAGGTTTAGTAAAAATATCTGCAAGCTAATCCTTAGAGGGCACATACTCCAATCTGACTTCACCCTTGTTCACTTGCACTCTCAGAAAGTGAAACTTGATAGATATATGCTTAGTCTTAGAATGCAACACTGGATTCTTAGAAATATTTATTGCACTTGAATTATCACAGAAAATTGTGATAGGCTCCTCATATTCTACTTGAATATCTCTTAGCATCTGCTTCATCCACAAAACTTGAGTGCAACTTCCTGCTGCTGCAATGTATTCTGCTTCAGTAGTAGACAAGGATATTGCCTCTTGTTTCTTGCTTAGCCAAGAAACCAATCTTTTTCCCAAAAAGAATGCTCCTCCACTTGTACTCTTCCTATCGTCCACATCTCCTGCCCAATCTGCATCTGTATATGCATGAAGAGAAAAATTATGATCTCTAGAATACCATAGACCATACTCAACTGTTCCTTTTAAGTACTAAAAATTCTTTTGATTGCCATGACATGAGATTCTCTGGGATCAGCCTGGAATCTTGCCACAAGACCAACAACCTGCATTATATCTGGTCTAGTTTGAGTGAGATACAATAATCCTCCAATCATTGATCTGTACTTTGTCTGATCTGTCTTAGGAGAGTCATCATCTTTGCTTAACTTACATCCCGTTGCCATGGGAGTGTTCATTGGCTTTGAATCTTCCATTCCAAATTTTCTCAACAATTCTTTCACATATTTGGTCTGAGAAATAAAGATTCCTTTCTTTGTCTGAGTAATTTGTAGACCCAAGAAGAAATTCATTTCACCAAGCATTGACATTTCAAACTCACTTTTTATTTGATTTGCAAAGGTTTTACACATACTGTCTCTTCCTCCAAAGATGATATCATCAACAAATACTTCAACAATTAAGATGTTTTCATGATCAATTTTAATATAGGTTACTATTAGCAGTACCTTTGTTGAAACCAATCTTCAAAAGATGTTTGTCTAGTCTTTCATACCATGCTCTTGGTGCTTGCTTTAGACCATACAGTGCCTTCTTTAATTTGCAGACCATATCACCATGCTCAGATAACTGAAATCCATTCGGTTGTTCAATGTACACTTCTTCTAAGTCACCATTTAGGAAAGTAGATTTGACATCCATCTGATACACCTTGAAATCCTTGAAGGCAACAAATGCAAGAAATAGTCTGACTGCTTCAATTCTTGCCACCGGAGCAAAGGTTTCTTCAAAATCAATTCCTTCTATTTGAGAGTAGCCTTTGCAGACCAATCTGACTTTATTTTTGATTACTTCACCAACTTCATTTAGTTTGTTTCGAAAAACCCATTTGGTTCCAATCACATTCTTGTTTCTAGGTCTGGGAACAAGATCCCAAGTGTGATTTTTCTCAATTTGCATCAACTCTTCCTCCATTGCTTTGGTCCAATTTTCATCATTGTAGGATTCATTTATTGTCTTAGGTTCAATATTTGAAATTAGACAATATTCATTTGAATTTTGAGCAATTTTCCTTCTAGTTTGCACACCTTTGCTTTTGTCACCCATGATCTGATCTTCAAAGTGGTTCAGTCTTACATACCTTGGAACTTTGGGAGTTTCTTGCACTTCTGCTTCTTGATCAGGCTCATTCAAACCTATCTCTTCTTCCTGATTTACCAGATCAGTCTGAATCTGACTTTCAGGAGAGGATTGAGCTTCTTGAACTAGAACACCATTCTAATCATCTTCATCATACTCATAAAACCTTGAGGGTTTCTCTATTCCCTCATCAACCTTCACATTTGTACTTTCTATCATCTTTCTTAGTCTCTTGTTATAACACCGGTATGCTTTGCTTTGAGTAGAGTAACCCAAAAATATTCCTTCATCACTTCTAGCATCAAACTTGCCTAAATCTTCATCTCTTTTGATGTAACACTTGCTACCAAAGACTCTGAAATATCTTACAATAGGAGTAATGCCAAACCAGAGTTCATAAGGGGTCTTACTAGTATTACTTCTGATTTGAACTCGATTAAGAGTATAGATTGCAGTGCTGACAGCTTCTCTCCAATAGATCTGAGGAACATTTCCTTCCATCATCATAGTCCTAGATGCTTCCTAGATGGTCTGGTTCTTTCTCTCCACTACTCCATTCTGCTGTGGAGTCCTCAGAGCAGATAATTGTCTCTTAATTCCATGTTTCTCACAGAATTCTATGAACTCACCGGATGTGAATTCTCCACCTCTATCAGACCTCAGACATTTCAACTTTATTCCTGTTTCATTCTCTACCATAGCCTTGAATATTTTGAATTTCTCAAGGGCTTCTGATTTCTCCTTTAGAAAGGTTACCCACATCATCTGGGAATAGTCATCTATTAGCAGCATGAAGTATCTATCACCTTGAATACTTCTGGTTCTTGCCGCACCACAAAGGTCAGTGTGAACTAAGTCCAATAGTCTGGTAGAAGACAGCTCCTTGCTTTTGAATGTGACTTTGCTCATCTTACCCAACTGACATTCCTTGCACAAACTGTTAGTAGGTTTCACCAATTTTGGAAGATCTCTTACAGTCTGAGAATTGCTTATCTTGATGATATTATCAAAATTCACATGACACATCCTTCTATGCCATAACCAACTCTGATCAACTTGAACAAATAAGCAGCTTTTACCAATACCAACCAAGTGGAAGATATTACCTTTAGTTTGAGTACCGGATGCAATCTCTGTTCCGGATCTTTCAAGGATTTTGCATTTTCCATCCTTGAATCAGATATCATAGCCTTTGTCCACCAGCTGTCCAACACTGAGAAGATTGTGCTTCAAACCTTCAACATACAGTACATTACCAATTTTGTTTCTTCCATTAAAAGAAATAGTTCCTCTTCCTCTGATTCTACCAGCAGAATTATCACCAAACTTCACCACTCTCCTTCATACCTTTCTAAATCTATGAACTTATTCTTGTCACTTGTCATGTGGTGAGAGCAACCACTGTCAATGACCCAATCATTCTTTTCTTCAACTTGGGCAGCCAAAGCTCTTTCTACAACTTTATGATTGATAGATACAGAGGATATTGGTTCTTCTTCCTTGATGGCAATAAACACCCATTCACTTCTGGATCTGTTTCCTGTCTCTGATTCATCATCTGTTACTCCTTCATTATCATCTTCTTCATGAACATATTAACAATTCTTTTGGAACCTTGATCTGTTAGGATTTGGTTTTGAAAATCTTTCCGGACATCTTGAGGCAAAATGACCAATCTTATTGCAGTTAAAACATTTAAAAGGTAATTTTCTTTTATACTTGCCGAATCCTCTTGGCATTCTCTTTGCAATGAGGGCTTCAAGTTGAGCAATTTCTACTTCTTCTTCTTCTTCCAGGTCTTTTCTTGCTTTTCCATACCATGACAAATTCCTTGATGAGTTCTCTCCCGGATCAAATTCTTGTTTACCTTTCACAGAGGCACTAGCTTTGAATGCAGATTCAGTTTTGGGGGGATCATCTCCAAATTCGGTCATTTCAAAAGCAACCAGTTTGCCAGCCAATTGGTCTCTTGTGACAGTTGCATGTGATCTGAATTCATCAATGGTAGCAACCTTGATTTTGTAAGAGGTAGGAAGGGATCTGAGAATCTTACCAACAATCTCATTTTCATCTAAGACTCCACCAAAGTTTCTAATTCCACAAACCAGCTCATTCCCTCTTGGCATAAAAGTGGTAATATTTTCATCATCTCTCATCTTCAGTTTTTCAAATTTCCCTTTTAGACTCTGTAACCTTGCACATTTAACATACTCATCTCCTTCATGCAGAAGTTCCAATTTAATCCAGATCTCATAGGCAATTGGTAGGTCAATAACATTTGAGAGCTCTGAGTCAGTTAATGCGCTTAGAAGAGCCTCTTTGGTCCACAGATTGTTTTCAGCATCTGTGATTTCATTTAGGGTTGTCAAACCACCCTATGGAGATACATACGCTTTTGAGACCATGGACCAGTACGCCTTTCCCATACACTGCAAGTGACATTTCATGCGACCTTTCCAAAGAGAAAAGTTGGTTCTATCAAACTTTGGACTATCCTTCTTGTATGACGACATCCTGGATCTCCTCAAGTGGTTAAGCTCCTTTTAGAGGAACTTAGCTCTGATACCAATTGTTAGACTTAGGGCATACAACTGAGAGGGGGGTGAATCAGTTGTGCAAAACTTTCTCTTTTTAAACACTTGAATCTTCTTTAGTGATTAGCATAATATTAATCATGAACCATAATGCATTCAAATCAAAAGCAGAAACATATCAACACATATGACACCAAGATTTTGACGTGGAAAACCCGGTTAAGGGAAAAACCACGGGGTGATTAACCTAAGAAAGAACAAAATGGCACATGCCAATTAGGGCTCACTGCCCGAGAACACTGCTCACAAGAGGCTCACTGCCTACAAGAGACACACTGTCTACAAAGGAATAAGTATCACCTTTATGAACTGGAGAATAGCATCTTCAGCATGCTTGAATCAGTTCCATTTAAGCCCAATACTTCTGCTCTGCCTTTCACACTTCTCTTCGCTACCACATACTCATCACCACAAGACACACTTTAAAATGAATTCACAAACCTTTATTTATACAAGGCATCGACTTAGGAACAATCATCTAAGTCGACAAACACCTACAAGATCATTCGCAAGACGTGTAATACATCCGGTTGGCCAGTCTCAAGAACACCAATACCCGGTGGTAATTCTTCAAATGCAAACTCTTACTTCAATGCGGACCACCAACATGAACTGGACATGATCCAACGATCATCATAACCTTCCCTGAATCACCAAGAACATCCGCACTTCATCATCCTACTGGAATTCTTCTCTCCTTCTTCCGGAGCTTCAAGAACACAGTCTGTCATCACTGTCATAAAAGAATAGGCTCTTCCGGACCTTCAACCCATGAACTAATCTAGATGATACTTCACATGGACGTCCTCAACACTCCCTCAGATCTACAGAATGGGATAATGAAATACCAGATCTCACCGGACCTATCTGTGGCCCTCTGTCACCTCTGAACACCTGCCGGAACCAGTTCTACTTGAGCGACCATAACTTCTTCAGATCTTCATGCGGACCTCTGAAATCTTGACTGGAGCATCTCAAGACTTATATCTACAAACCCTTTAAACCGCATCCTCTGATCCTCAACCTATTGAGGACTTTTACCTTCTTGTCATCACTATTCTTCACTATTCCTAATTGAGACTTATTTTCTCAATATCCTCAGCACACAGCTCATCTAATCCTTCTCATTAATGTAACATGATTATGTTGACATCAATGACAACACCATTTAAACCCATACCTGCAACACATATACCATGAAGAATTCTCCATAGGTATCCCAAACCATTTCACCAAATACTCCATGTATTGCTTTGTTCTAGTGCTTCTTTTCACCTTGCTATCAAGAATTGCTTCAATCTTTTCATTTTCTAAATTAGGTGTGAGTGCTTGTGGCTGCCTAATTGCTGCAACTTCATCATTTTCACCTTCATGAAATATGGTTAGATCTAAAATATTAAAAATTGGAGAAATATTAAACTCATTGGGCAATTCTACCTCATATGCATTACCAGAATCATGTCTTTTCACAATCTTGCACAGTCCAAACCTCTTCATCTTGAGCTTGTTGTATGTACCCACTAGGAATCTCTCCTTTCTTAGATGCACCATCACTTCATCTCCAACCTGAAACTCCTTATGTCTCCTCTTCAAATCAACATTAGTTTTATAAGAAAAATTCATTTTGCTGATATGCTTTCTCACCTCATCATGTAGGCCTTTCATATGCTCTACAAAATCCTATGCATCTGAACTCCTTTACACATCTTTACCAATCTAATTTAAGTCTGAAACAACTCTTGGGATGCTGCCATAAACAATCTAAAATGGTGATTTACCTGTGCTTCTATTGACTGAGTTGTTGTAGGCAAACTCAGCTTGAGGTAGGATCAAATCCCATCCTTTTGGTTTGTCTCCAACCAAGCATCTCAGGAAATTTCCCAAGCTCCTATTCACCACCTCTGTTTGTCCATATGTTTGAGGATGGTATGCTAAGCAAAACTTTAATTCAGTGTTGAGCTTCTTCCACAAAGTCCTCCAAAAGTAGCCAACAAACTTGGTATCCCTGTCAGAAACAATGCTCTTTGGAAGTCCATGAAGTCTCACAACTTCCTTGAAAAACAAATATGCAACATTCACAACATCATCAGTCTTATGAAAAGGGATAAAATGTGCCATCTTAGAGAATCTATCTACCACAACAAAGATGGAATCATGTCCTCTTTGTGTCCTTGGCAAACCAAGAACAAAATCCATACTTATGTCCTCCCATGTTCTCTTAGGTACAGGTAATGCCTGATACAAATTAGTGTTTTGACTCACTCCCTTTGCCATTTGACAAACCCTGCAACCTTGCACATATTTCCTCACATCTCACTGCAATTGAGGCCAAAAATACTTCTCACCTACAAATGCAATAGTCTTATCCATCCCAAAATGACTAGCAAGGCCACCGCTATGCTTCTCCTTAATTAGATTCAATCTCATAGAACTCCTTGTAATGCATAATTTGTTACCTTGGAATAACATGCCATCTTGGATAAGATAATCCAACCATTTTTTCCTATCTACTGAAATATGATTCTTGCAATCTCTCCAAGCTTCTCCAAAATCTGGATCCTCCTCATACAAATCCTTCAACTCCTCAAATCCTTCAAATTCCACTTGCATTTCAACCAACAAATTCTACCTCCTACTCAAAGCATCTGCAACTCTGTTAGACTTCCCACTCCTATGCTTCAAAATAAAAGTTTAAATTTTGTAAAAACTTAACCCATTTCATATGCCTTTGACTTAGCTTACCTTGGCTGCTCAAATATTGTAAACCTTGATGATCAATATATAAAACAAATTCCATTTGGCAAAAGATAGTGCCTCCACTTCTTCAATGCTTGCACAATAGCATAAAACTCTTGATCATACATATAATACTTCTTTTCAGCATCATTTAACTTCTCACTAAAATAAGCAATGGATTTACCTTATTGACTCAAAACAACTCCAATGACACTACCACTTGCATCACAGTCTATTTGAAAAACCTTGTTGAAATCTAGAAGTGCTAAGACAGGTTGCTCTGTAACTTTTGCCTTCAACACATTAAAAAATTTCGTTGCCCCTGAAGTCCACCTAAAATCCCTCTTATCACCTCTCATAGTTTCTATTAGTGGGCTGCATATGCTACTAAATCCTCTAATAAACTTTCTGTAGAAACTGGCTAAACCATGAAAAGATCTCACCTCGGTTACTATTCTTGGTGTAGTTCATTCTAGAATTGCTTTCACCTTCTTGGATCCATCTTAATGCCTTCACTTGACACCACAAAACCAAAATACACTAATTCCTTCTTCACAAAGTTGCATTTCTTAAGGTTAATCAACAATTTCTCTTCTCTAAGATTTTCAAACACACACCCAATATGCATCAAGTGCTCTAGTGTCTTACTGAAATGAGAATATCATCTAAATAAACTATCACAAACCTTCCAAGAAACTCTTTCAAAACTTCATTCATGAGTCTCATAAAAGTACTGGGTGCATTGGTTAGCCCAAATGGAATGACCAACCACTCATACAAACCTTCTTTCATCTTGAATGTAGTCTTCCACTCATCCCCTTCTCGTATCCTTATTTGGTGATACCCGCTCTTCAAATCAATCTTGGTGAAGTATTTTGCTCCACTCAATCAATCCATTATGTCATCCATTCTAGGTAATGGAAATTTGTACTTTATTGTGATCTTGTTTATAGCTTTGGAGTCCATGCACATTCTCCACTCTCCTCCCTTCTTAGGTGCCAATACTGCAAGCACTGCACAGGGACTCAAACTCTCCTAAATCAATTCCTTCTTCAACAACTCTACAACTTGTCTATTCAACTCTTCACTCTCTGTTGGTGACATCCTATGGGCTGCCTTGTTGTGTAAACTTGCTCCTAGAATCATATCAATTTGATGATTGATTTTTCTCATTGGTGGGAGTCCTAGTGCATTATCAGACACAATGTCTTGGAACTCCTGTAACAAATCTGCAACTTTTGTAGGAACATCTTCAATAACTTCACTATTAGTTTTAGGAATAAGAGCAAAACAAACCTTCTCATGCTTCATACCATCAAGAAATCTCCTTGCATCAACTAAGCAAACTCTAGCATTACCACAAACTTGAACATTTTCCTCCTTTAAAGGCTTCAACTTATGCTTCACTCCATCTTTTATAATTGTGTAGGTGTTGGCACATGCATCATGTATGGCCTTTCTATCATATTGCCATGGCCTTCCAAGCAAAATATGACAAGCATCCATAGGGATGATATCACATAGAATCTCATCATGATGGCTCCCAACCTTAAACTTTACATTATATTGTTCATTCACTAACAACTTCTGATTATCTTGCACCCAAGCAATCTAGTATGGATTCGAGGGTGTTTCCTCCTCTCAAGATTCAATTTCTTCACCATTTCATCAGACACAAGATTGTTTGTGCTTCCACTATCTATTATGATGCTACACACTTTTCCTTCACACTTGCACCTTGCTTTGAATAACTTCTTTCTTTGCATATGCTCATTGTCTTCATTTAGGAGTGCTCTCCTTGTCACCAAGACCTCTCCCTCTTCTGCATCTTCAGATTCTAAGGAAGGTGCCTCTTCCTCATTGACATTGTAACATCCACATTCTATAAACATAGTAAAAATCAGAAATTTACCATAAAGTAATTTAACAAGGTAAAAATGAGATAGAGAAAAAATTTCTTTTATTTAATGTATAATCAAGTAACAACAAATACAAGATTTCTCATTACAAAATACAATAAACCATATTGTCTTTCTCAAGTACAATGTTTACAAAAGTAAATCAATTACAATATCTGCTTTAAATAATGTTTTACATAGTCTCAATAAACACAAGTCTGAAAGATATACTACATCTGGAAATCTAACATCTTTATCACAAGCCTTGGCATGTCTTCTACTAGAGAGAGAGAGAGTATCTTTCCAATGATTTACCTCCAACCACAGACCAGTGGTCTCCCACACACCTTCCACATAGGAAGTAGCCCTACCCTTCACGAGGGATATAGACCCAAGGTGACCAGTGGTAATTTGCCTTTTCGAGTACATAGTGTTGTATCCTACACAACTCTATCAATCATACAACCCTAGATACCCTCTAGCTAAGTATGATTTCTGATAGGTCGTGCGATCCAGATACAGTGAACCGACAATGCATGCAGAGACATGCATTACTATGGCCATAGTTTCAATATAAATTGACGTTTGCAATGAACGTTGTCGTAATGTTCACCCACTCCAACTCGACTTGGATACTATCATATTCCTACAGTTCGACTTAGTCAATATGTTTAACTTATGAAGTCATGACGTTTCCATTAATTTAGTCTTCCCGACCCATACATGTTTTCTTTCACTGTCTATAATCCATAGACCTATTCATCTTTCTTTCTTTATGAGGACTCTCATTGCATCATTGCAATACCTGAGGTCCACGACTTATTGACTCATAAGAGTTATAGATTGATTAATAACGACTATGATGATAACCTTACCCAGGTTAAGTATTATAGTTTAGGAAAACTAATTCCCTTCTAACAAGTAAGAATAATTATACATAGTTAGGGTACCTGTCCCTTCAATCAAGATCTATATAATGATCCCAACGATTTAATATAAATAATTACCACATCTGGGTCAAGTTAAGGTTTAACTAAAGAGTTTTATCTAACTCCAATCTAGTCTTTCTGACTTAGGTGAATTTACAAGACACTGTCGTTGCTCTATTAACATTATGGAATGGCTATCCATTCTTAGGTATCTCTCTTTGCATCCTTGCAACATTTGAGATTCACCCCTTGTCGACAAGTAATAGCTTAAGAGAAGTTGTGATAAAAAGGTATAATGAATTAATGTTTGACTAACCATTTAATGGTACCTCTTGCATGCTTGCAAAATCTGAGGCTTATGACTTGTATTTCAAGTCGACTTGTAGCCCAATAAATAGTTTTCCCTACCTAAGGTTAATCATTGTCGACTAGTAACAAATCTCTTTTCAATAAGATAGACATGAACATTACTAGATTAGGGTTCTCGACCTTTTAATGACTTCCCACATAAAGTACTTAAAACGGTTTATAACCATAAAAGTGTTGTAAGATAATTCTTAATCCTTCGAGGTTATACTGGGGTTTTATTCATCCTATTCCAATCCAATGGAATAAAAAACATACGCATTCTAAGAAGTAAGAATATCGTAATAACAATTATCTATTAGTCTTCTTTTGACTAAAGAGTTAAATATATCTTTCCATCTATGGTTGGATCATTAACACTTCAATACTTACAACCTTAAGTTGTTCTATCAAGTACTAAATAGGTTTTCAACCCAACTCTATATGTTATTATTTTGAGATAAATATTCAAATATGACAAGAGTCAAATGTAACTTGAGTTCCTATTTCCTCATTTATTGCTCTATTGAAAAATAGCTATTATACTATGAAAATAACAAGGTATTTAGAATAATTATCACCCTACAGGGTTATCATAGAGTTTTTGCCCTACTTAACACTCTAACCTCTATGAGGTTTGTTCAAATTTCTCTCCTTAAAAGGAGCTAGGATGAAACTATGTTACCAAGTTTTCCTCCCTAAAACAGATATAGAGAAGTCATTAAACTTGATGTATCTTTGAAAGATAGAGGGATACGTATGAGGAATCAATATTTCCTAACTAGACCCCCACGGTTCCTTATACTTTGAAGGAGTTCCATTATCTTAGATATTTACTACAATCCATAGCCATCTCACTTAAACATATATGTTGTACCATTAACTATAGCATATGGTATAGAGGAGATCTATAAATATTAAGAGACATTGTTTACCCAAAAACATAAAACTGTCGCTATTATGAAATCACATCATATTGGTATAAGAAGTATGATCTTTTTGACTTAGAACCATCCACAACATAGATCATAAGGCTGTTTAAATGTAGCAATTAAAATAACATTGTATAATGAAAGAACCTGTTAAGTGTACTTCCACAGCCAAAGATCACCCTTGCCAATCTTATTCTTATTTAACAGCTCACATTAACACTTCTCTCTATCAATCTTTATATTGCAATCACCCCTTTATCAGTAGTCCCAATTCCCACGTTAAGCTTATAGAGATTTCCACTGAGGTATTCTATCTTCACAACTCTTAGATCTTCCTTCTCTTGTTCCCTTTGAAGTGCTACCTAAACTCCTCTTCCCTGTCAAATGCTAAAGTTGTTGCCCTCTCTGATAACGATCCCCACTCTCTAATCACCGCTGCCCTCTTTCTCTTCCCTGACAATTCCTATCTATCTCCCTGAGTGTTATCTCTCATAAGATAAGCCATCCTCCAAAACAATGTTCTCCTTCCCATCGAATAACTCTAAGGTTCCTTAAAACTAATCCCAGCCACCATCCCATGTGATTCTTCCACGACCTCCAACTGGTATAACCGCCCACTAACAATTAACGAGCCCCCCTTCTTGAATTCAACTCTACTCACATAAGGTTCTTATCCGACTTCCCTCCACAACGAATATCTCCAAAACATGCCGGCATACACTCTTTGTTCTCGCATGCACGCTTAAGGGGTTCGTGGGTACTAAATTCCCACTCCTCAAGATGCAATGATTCACTCCTCCTGCATTCAATGTTACTAGAAATTGGTTATAAATGGATTCTTCATCATGCAATGAGAGGAGAAAAAGATGGTATTTATCACCACTCCCTCTCATAAAGGCCGACGCCTGCAAATCTACAACTAATATAATCATTAAGTCATCTCTATAAGTTGGTTTAAACTTCCTTACTTAAGTCGCTTGATAATACGCCTCTGATGAGTTTACGATGATCCTCAGAAAAAGACCAGCACTATCTAGTCACTAATTCAAGAATATTATGACCTTTAATGGTTCTACTCAAAAGTGGTTGCAAAGAACTCTCTTCAAGGTCATGAACATCTCCTAGAATAAAGCCTCAAATTGCTTACTTAACGAGTATGCAGAATAAGGGGGGGATGGGGTCATGTTTATTAAAAACACTTAACAAACTATCCACGTCTCCAACATGGTATGCAATGTTGTTAATCTCGAAAAGAAAGAGTGCTCCAACAAAAGGGAGGTTGTTATCTTCTTAAAACCCCACTTACTACCACATACTTACCATTTAATAATAATAATGCAATATTAGCTTAAGATCAAATTTATAGCATCAATAGGGATTATTAAAATAATGTGACGAATGACTTACATGAAAGCGTGATAGGGTTGAGTTCATCTCCCCCTTCACGATCACACATTATTTCACATCGACTTGACGAGATAAGATTGTCATTCGATGTTAAAAGTCACAATAACCACGTATACTTAACTCGATGAAATTGTCTTAATGTTAAGAATTGTTTATAATACGACAAGTATCTTAATAATAATATGACAACCATTTTGCAACATTAATGTTGTAATATTTACGTTAAATGTAAATAGTCATAAATCAAACTCAAATGACGTCGTTAACGTTACTAACGACTGTGACGACTTCCTATGACTTTCAAAGATTCCAAAGGTATCGACTACTTGTTGATTAGATTCAAAAGTAAACTAACAAGACAAGACTTACCTCTTACAACTCATTGGTTCACATTTTCGTTAATCACTTATACTCGTTTGGCAAATAGACCACTCGTAATCCAAGGTCTATATCTCTCTTCTCGAAAGATACTCTCTCTCTCTCTTCTCCGAGAGTCATCTGATAACTTGTAATCTTGTTTCACTTGTCATCAAACAATATGTGATCAGTGCATCATTATTCAATTAATTCAACTAATAAATCAAATGTCATAATACAAATATTAAATTAATAATAACATAATCATTTCCCTAATTTCATAAATGATATTCAATATAATTCCATGTCATACCTTGTCATGAATCTATAACATCACAATAAATTTACTTACGTCCAAGTAAAAAGTAAAAGTATAGCAAGTCAGAAATTAGGGATGTAACAGACATTTGCTTCTCTTCCTTGGTATTCTTGTCTCCTTCTTGGCTTCTCCTCTGTTTGTGGGCAGTCATAGGCTCGATGCCCTTCTTCTCCACATTTGAAACAAGTGCCTCTAAATGAGCCTCCACCATAACGACGACCTCTACTTCTTCCTCTAAAATTTTGGTCTCTTGAACTTTGTCCTTCTTCATATTTTCCTGCTCTGTTGCTACCCTCTTCATTCTTGGATCTCTTTTGCTGATTGTCTTCATTTTTGTAAGTTCTTCCTCCTACCTTGCTTCCATGACCTCTTCATTTCTTCTTGTTTTCAAACCTCTTATTCATCCTCTCTTCTAATTTCAATGTTGTTTGGTAAACATCCTCCATTTTCACAACTCTGACAAGTACCATCTCTTCTTGAATGCTTGGTCTTAACCCATTTATATATCTTGCAACATTTTCCTTGGTTACCTCTGAATGTCCAGTCCTGATAAGAAGTCTATGGAATTCTTTAGTGTATTCTTTAACAGTCTTGCTCCCTTGCTTCAAACCTTGCATCTTCTTGAGCAAATCTAATTCATAGTCTACAGGAATGAATTGCCTTTTCATTTTCTCCACCATTTTTCCCATTTGGTAATTCTATATTTTCCTCTTCTTCCTCTTTCTAATTGAACCTCTCTCCACCATATTGAAGCATGTCCTTTCAACCTTGTCTTGGCAAATTTTACTTTATCAGGATCTTCTATCTCTTCAAATTTGAAATATTCATCCATATCATTAAGCCAATCTACTAATTCATATGGATTCAAACTTCCATTGAATGTGGGTATATCCATCTTAAGCCTTTTTCCTATCCTTGATAATGCAATTACACCTTATCATGAGTAATTGTTACTGCTAAGCTGCACCTTGGCTTCCAGCTTGACTAGCATTCTTAGTGCTCTCATCATCACTTCCTAGGTCTCTTATTCTTGCAAAACCTCTCCTTATATCATCTTTTAAAGTCTCTACTTGCCTTCTCAAGGCTCTAAAATCATCATCTCTAACAAAATTATCTACTCTTCCTCTTCCTCTACCCCTACCTCGTGGGGCCACTCTAGCAAACATCTCTGCAACACCACAACTCACAAGTCCTGGTGTAAACTGCCTCTCTTTGGTGGTCTATCTACACACTCAGGATCAAACTTGCTCTGATACCACTAATGAAATGAGATATAGAATAAACAGCCCTCACATCTATTTTCTCACACACACAAACAGAAATTAAAACTTGCAACAATTACTTGCAAATCTAGTTTGCAACTTGCAACCAAAGTTTCATATATTCATCTAGTTTTATAAAATAAAATTACAACAGTCCAAAAAGGACAATGGGGCCGCAACAAACCCTTAAAAAGATACAAAAATCAACTACAAAATAGTTTTCTATAGCAAACCAAAGTTTCACAAAACTTCCCCTTCCAGCTCCTGCAAAATCACAACAAACAACTATCCAATTATCATTGATTCTCCTGGAATCTCAATGGCTATACAAACAACCTCAAATCTACAACAACACAATCCAAAACCACTCTTAGAGGTATGCCATGCCTCTCCTTTGTCTCTCCTGCAACCTAGAAACTCCCTTCAAAATGAATTGATTTTCTTTTTGTATCTCCTTCCCATATGCATGAAATTTGATTTTCATTTCAATGCATTCCACATGCCAACTCAGAAATGCAACGTCCCCCTCTTGGGAAAAATCCAATTTTTATTTCTTTTAATCAAATAAATTGACTAAAATAAGCCACTCAAACTTTGTGCCTTGTCATGCTTTGTGGTGGTGCTATTTTTGGCTTTTTTGCTTTTATGCATTAAAGCAAAAATCTGATTTCCTTATCTTGGGCACCCACTCTCTCCATCCCTATTTTTTAGGGATTTGGGAATCTTAAAAATGCTATTTTAAATGAAATTGGAAGCCTCCAAAAAACCCACGCCTATTTTTTTCTTTTTCTACATTTTTGTGATTTTAAAACACAACCTCCATTATCTCCTCTATCTTGCTTTTTCCCAAATTAACTCCAAATTGCAATTTTAATTTTAAAACATGACATAACATCCAAATGCACATCAAAATTAATTTCATAAGATAAAATATGAAATTCAAACCACCACCAAAAATGCAACAAAAAAATTAAACATTTTTTTTTTGGTTGACACAGGATTGCCACTATGCCATGGATGCTCCTGCATCACAACCCCACTTCTTCATGCCTCAGGTATCCTCGAAGGCCAATCCCTACTCTCTCCTACATCAGATATCTCTAAAGCCCAATCCTTTCTCCTTCCCACATTAGGTATCTTTAAAGCCCCATCCCCACTCCCTTTTGCATTGGGTATCTCTGAAGCTTGATCCCTGTTGCTCCTTGCATCAAGTATCTCCAAAGCCTGATCCTTGCTCCCTCCTACATCAATTATCTTCAAAGCTTGATCCCTGATATCCTACCACTCTACCTATCCAAACATACAGAGCTTTACATCCCCTCACATCCTAGCATCTTTGCATCGCATTCCCTGAACCTCTAACTTTAGACCTTTGGAGAATATAAAACTTTAGAGTAGCATCTTGACTCTCGATTCTCAAGTATCTCTTACCATTGCATCCTTATAGTATATATTTCCCTAGATCCTCACCTTCTAGCATGCCTTTTCTAGACCCCCATCATTCAAACAAATTATTTCATTGATCACCATGGCCAACTACGGATGTCATTAATGGCCCCAAATTTGAATGTAAAGTGGTGAGAAAATTTCAAAGGGCTCTTAGCATGTGTGGGCCCATGCTAGGCCTTCAACCTCTATATAAGGTGGGAAAATTCATGAGTTTACATCTTTCTTAATCTCATCAACAAACCCCAACCCTATTTTGAGCACTTGTGTTTAGCTGTTGGATCTAAGGATGAAAACCCTTGGATTTGGAGATTAGAAGATGAAAACCATTTGGTTTATGAAGAGAAACTTCATAGAGAGGTTGCATTTACACTTCAATCTTGGAGGACTTCAACAATCTTTTTGATATTTTAACATTTTGGGAATTTCTAGAATATCTTTGTAACCATTGAATCTCTGTAATTATTTGAAGCTGAACATACATACTTGAATGAAACATTCAAATGAGATATTTAGTTCTAACCATTATTCCATGTGTAAATCTATTATATGTGTGGTAGGAATTTCATGTTTTTGTTGTTTTACAATCTATTGCCAAATAGTTTTGATGGGTATTTCAGATATGAGCATTTATATGTACATTTTAGCTAAACATCATTATAAGAGGAGAATGACTATTTTTATTTAAGGAAGAAATATAAAAGTTGGAAGAACTAGGTTCATTTATTTTATGAACAAACCTCCATCCATCATTAATGAAAACATCATAGTAAAATTTGTTTTGTGATTTAGAGAGATCATGGATGGGGAAAGTGGTAAGATTATTATTAGAGGATGTGCTTAGAAAGATGGGGCTTGAATCAAGAGTGTTGTTAGTGGAGTTTGAGGTCTGGACTTGGTTAAGAAAGATCATGTCAATCTCATTAGAACTCAATTGGAAATTTACTAAGATTAGTGTTGACTTGAAACCTTGGGGGCATCACTATATAGGAAATATCATAGCACATTAGTTAATAACATGGAGTATTTAATATTGGAAAAAATAGATAAATATATTACTAGGTATCACATGTAAAGAGGGTAATTTTATTAACATTATTTCTTAAGTTTTGTGATTCATGTGTAGATCTGTACAACTCACAATCCTACACATCGGTTGTATTTTACTCTTCTCATGCTGCATTATTCAGTCACACCATGCCATCAAACACACATTTCATTCACACCATGCCACTTTTAGGAGTTTGACAACATCATTTCTAGCTCCTACAACATTTTCACATTATGCACAACCTGCACATGTATCTACACCAACATGCTCAATTTGGAACCATACACTTCAAAAATGTGGTAGCAAACATAGCCACATCATACAACAATCCAACTAGAACCATATGAATCTAACACTTATTAGCCATGCATCCACATGTAAAGTGCACCATACACACATGTCATCTATTGGCCTTCTATTTGTAGGCCTAGCTAACAACCACTATATAAGTACAATCTTTGTACTCTTGTTTAGGTAGAGGCTTTCTAGTTCACATCCTAGAATATGATCTATTATAGGTCTATGTATGTAGCCTTATAGAACTAACATTACTATGGGTTGTACCTCTCTAGGGCATCTAGCAAATTAGATGTACACGTACTTCAGTATCTAACCATGGGACTATGCTTCCTACAATGTCCTCTATTTACTCTTTATATATTCACACAACATCAATAAATAAAGGAAAATATTCTTCATGTATTTGTCATTCCTTTCATTTCAACTATGGCATTATATAACAATGCTTCTGCAACTCAAGCTTTCCATTGGAAATAAGCCTATTTTCACTAGCTTAGATATAATTTTGTAGCTCATAAAGAAATCAGTAGGGAGTCATGACCTTTTGCCAACCACTCTAGATGAAAAGTTAGTTCTTCATCAACCTTTTTAAATGAATAGAATCGCCTAGATGCAATGACAACCACATCCCTAGTTGTGCCAGCCACTGCCACATGTTCTTAAGTCATAGGTTAAATTGAACTATGACATCACCTTAATGCAACTCGTTAGTAATGTTGAGCTACATCATTGGATGGTTTCTTCCTATCCTTAGAGGTTTGACTATTGTCAAGGAGAGAATTGATCTCACTCACTAGAAGGAACCCTAGTGCATTATGCACTAATGGGTTAGTATCCCTCAACAACATCTTGTGCAAAAGGAATCTTTTGGAGTCATAGGATTCCTAGCCAAGTAGTGGCACACACTCAAGTCCAACACATATACTTTTCAATTCAAGGTTAGATAGTGGACCTAGGAAAGTATACTCATCTGGACCATGTGTGTACACTACAAATTTGATCATCAACTAGTTTCAAGGTTGGCTCCTAGAAGTGCTAAAGTTAGATAGATGAACATGGTACTTCCTTTGTGCCTTTCGGTTGCACACTCTCCTTAGTCTCTCATGCACCAAATTTGACAACATGCACTTTGTGTAAAGCTAACATGAAAATGACATTCGATGGGAAACCAATGCAAACCGTAACATCCACAACAATTTGCATGGGAACAACCAACTATTCCTTAGGCACATCTTCATAGAACACTAGACTTTGTATCTCCACACTTGCAACAAGAAACACCCACACACACATTAGAAGCTTACAACTCTCATTGAGACTACAAGCATATAGAGCTATCGTAGCTTCACTCTAATGGTCAAGATTTTGATTTGACTATACCAGACTTGTGCCACATTGAACAACAACCACATTAAGGTGGTTCTTAGCCACACCTAGTGTAATCCTACACAACACAATTTCAACATTGGGTAAAGTTCAAAGCTATGTCCCACTTTTATAAAAGAAATGGTCAACACTGATTTAACTTTTTAACTTGAATCACTGGAAAGTGACATATATGTTTTAAATTTTAAAATGATGTAAATTGATGAAATCTAGATTTTTTTGTTTATTTTGTGTTTATATTTTTAATATAAAAAATATTAAATCTACTTTTTTTTGGTAAAATTGATACTATAACTTAGTTACTGACAAAATGTTGAAAAATGAGGTTAAGGATGCCTTCACTTTTTTATAGTAAATTTTATTTTTTCCTTCAATATTTGTTTCATATTTATAACTTGAAATTTTAATGCATGGATTGATTTTTTCCTATTTTGATAAATTATATATTTTTAAATAAATCCTGAAAGTCTTGTGTATTTAAAACATAACTATTTCAAGGGGCTTGGACACTTTTTGTCTTAACTATTTATCTGAGATAGAAAATGATTATATCATCTCGACATGGAATCTCTCCTCTAGTACATCATTTTTTAAAAAAAAATTAAAAAAAATTTAGAATTTTTCTTGTAAAGATAATCAACCTTATATTTCAATGTTGATGACCTACTTTTAGTAAAAAAGAAAAAGAAAATATAAACACTAATTAAAATATTAAAAATTGTATGTTTTTGAAAACTACACTTATATATCTACAAAAGAGTATTTTTAGATTTTCTTTTAAATGTTATTTATGTGAGTAGGAGTTGTGAGAATATTATGTTTTCAAATAATTCTATTTTTTTTGTAAATTGTTACCAAGGTAATGCTACATATGTATCTGGTGGACACTTCTAGCTTGAAAAGTTGTGGCCCAAATCTAATTTAGCTAGAATGAACCCAACTAGAACACATTTTTTACCAAAATTGACTTTCAATTAGAAATTCTTAAATTCAATTTTGCTAATAAGTTGGCCTAAAGTGGCACACAACTTTGAACTTTCACCATATTTTGCACCACAAGCCACTTTATGTAATGACCAAGTCAATGACTCTAACACTATGCACTATTTTGCATCCCAAATTTTGCATACAAAGACAAGCTTCTCTCAAAAAAGGATGGATAGGTTCCATGATACCCTCTCCCTTACAACTCAAGAGTATAGGAGCAAGCTCTCCTCAGTTTCTACAAATAGACATGGTTATGATCATTAGTTCAGATGTTAATTATGCCAACACTCTAGAAACCTTCATTGATTCTTAAGTTTTTGTAAAAGCTTCTAGCTTTACATCTACAAGTTATCAGTAGGTAGACACATCAACAAGTTATATTATGTGCAAAACCAATCCCACTTTTTGTGTTGATACCCATAGGTTTTCTCTAGTGTTATGAAGATGCCACTCTACAAGAAAGGGCAAAGTGATCTAGACATAACCATCCGATGGTTTAACATGTCAAGTGGTTTTTTAGATCAACATCAATTAAGTTCTTCTCTTGTGCACCAAATGCAATGGAGGCCATCACTTTACAAGAAAGGGAAAATGATCCATGTACAAATTTGTGCAACTCATTCTTCTACACATCTATTCTACTTTACTCTTCTTATGCTGCATTATTTCCTTGCACACAAATTTGATAGTGCTAAGATGTTTGCACATAGTTCAGAAATTTGGTAGAATGGCTTCATGCACATCTGCACAAAAATTGTTTCTAAGAAGCTTCATGCAAGATAGAACAAGACACTTGTATGCACATTGTTTAGTTACATCACACTAATGTGTACACACTTCAATTAATTCATACCGCTTTTAGGAGTCTAACAATATTTCTAGCACCTCCACATTATGCATAAATTACGCATGCATCTACACTAACATGACTAGTTCGACACCATATGATTTGAACATGTGGCAACACACATAGCCACATCATTCAAGGATCCATTTGGAACCATATGAGTCTAACACCTATTACCCATCCATCCATGTGTAAAGTGTACCATACATGCATTCAACATTTTTCATCCTTCTATTTGTAGGCCTAGTTGACAGACATTATATAAATAGAACCTATATACTCTTGTTTAGGTAGAGGCTTTCCATCTCACATCCTAGAAAATATTCTACTACAAGTCTATGTATGTAGCCTTATATAATTGCCATTACTATGGGTTGTAGCTCTCTAGAGCATTTGGTGAATTAGGTGTACGTGTTACTTCACTACCTGATCATAGGACTATGCTTCCAACCACAACCTTTATTTATTCTTTGTACATTCACACAACAACAATAAATAAAGGACAATATTCTTCATGCATCTGTTGTGTGTTTACTTTGATTCAACCATGGCATTATGTAACAACATTTCCATAACTCAATATTTCCATTAGAAATAAACCTATTTCCACTAGATTAGTTATAACTTTGCCTTCATTTGAAGTTGTCCTCCAATCTTAGAGAGAAATTGGATCATTTTGTGGGTAAGACAATAGAAGGTATTGGGGGTTGGATCAAAGGGATAAGAAGTTGGATGAATAAAAAAATAGAAACTTAAATATATTTTTGGTTATTTTTGGTGTTGAAATGAAGGCACAAGGATAAATTAGTTATATTATTTATGTAGGGATTACAAACATATTTATTTTTTCTTAAGTGGGCCAAATGATGAAGTTGTTTGTACACCATAGAAGAGATATCTAGGTTTGATTAGAAATGGTAGTTTATTATGTACACCTTGTAGGACAATATATAAGATAAATGGGAAAGGAGTCTCCTTGCATGTGTATCCACCAAGAGGGTCTCATACATCAAATTAGTGTCTCACTTAACAATGATAAGACAACAAATTTACTTTTTTTTTTACCATTTTTAAATATATTTTTTAATATTTCCACCAACATATTTTCAAGGTTAATAGATATATTATTACAAAGATTGTAACATGATAACACTAAAGAGGATTTTTAAAATTGTTGTGGGTAGATATGGGATGGTGAACAACTTGATATTTATTGTATGCATAAATATTATTTTATTTTTTTGAGATCTAAACAAGTAAAGAAAGTAAAGAATGACCCATATTCACATCAACTAGATGCCCTTAAATTTTTAATTATATTTTCCATTAGCAAACGATGAAAATTATTATAGTATAAAAATAAATTTTAATGGATTTTATTCCCATAATTTATAATTAAAATTCATTCAATTTTTTTTTTTGGAGTTGGTGTCATAACAATAGAGATGAAATATTGAGTTGAACATATGAGGGGTATAAATAAATAGGGATATAGAAAATTTCATTAAGAGAATAGGTACCTAGGATATATGGTAAAAATAGGGTATATTTTAATAGGAATTGGTAGGGAGATAAAAGATTCAAGATATAGTGGTAGAAATGAAAATTAGGGGTATTATTTAAGATTCCGTACACAAAGGTGCCATTATTAAGTGAATCCTCCAAGTCTAAGAGAAAGGGTTCTAAAAGCAAGTTTGGCTTGAATAAAGAGGGAACTTTGGCAAGGGTACAAAGAGGAGAAATTGTTAATGTTCGGGCTGGAGTTGAGGTGTTTTTTAAGACAAAGACACAAATAAGGAACTCTTAGGAGGATTTATTAGGTAACAAATAGGATAATCCCTTATTTGATTGCAGGAGAAATGAAACATAAGAAACAAACTATTTATCTTGGAAATTAGCCATTTTTATAAAATAACATTCATAAGAGACATTATTAGACTAGTTTGAAGCTTATACAAATTTCTTGTACTCTTTCTCCTATGTAAGTACCACCATCTAGGAACCATAAATTTTATGTAAGTGTATTAATAAACATTAAATATTTTGTTAGATGTTTTAAGATCAGATTTCCCTAACATCTTTCTTTTATATTTGGATTTTGGTGTAATGCTCTTGAAGCCTTAAAAAACATTAAAAAAACAAGGGATAAGTCCATGATAATTTACAAGAGAGGAGAGCATCAATTTTCGCCTGTAAATTCTAGTCATTTATTTGATCATTTAATCAAACCATCTTTGAATAGGTTCTAATTTTTAAGTTTTGCTGTACAACGATGAGCCCCTTCAAAATAGAGAAAGCCAGAAATTGTAAGTGGGTTGAATTGGTACTGAGAAAGAAGCGCCCTGACAAAAATCCCTTGAATTTCATCGTTGAAGAAGCACCTCCTCCTTCTGTTTGTGCCTTCCCTGAGCCATCTTTTATAAAACTGCAATCCATCAGATTCGACCTCTGGACCAATCGATCGCCACGATCCTTTCTGAAAAACAACAGGAGACTCGCTATTAAAACAGTCAGAATTTCGAAATACTAAATGCACATCTCGGTACAACCAGATGCCACTACCTAAGTGATTAAATGGGCGCTAATGGTTTTGGTAAAAGTTTCTAGTTTAGTGGGATGCAACTAGTTTTTAAAATGGTGTGGATTATAATTTAAACCAAGATGGTTTTTATTGGTTTAACTTGGCACATTGTTTTTAACAATGAGCCAAAACAATGAGCCAAGTTAAACCAAGATGGTTTTTATTGGGTTATTCTTAAATTACATTCATTTAATATCATTCTTAAATTTGGTCAATAAAAGTACGACAATTATTTACCATTTTTTGGTAGGAATATTGACCCAATGATTATTGAAGAGTGATATTTAAATAGAGTGTTTTTACTCCACATTGTTATTATTTACATTAACTAGTTCTTGTCATGGAATGGAATTATTGTGCCAATAAAGTAACTAATGAGGTATTAATTTCTATAGTTTCAACTAATTATTATTTAGTCTTATGTTGAATGAAATTATAGGACAACATTTTAGCCCCCAATTTGCACACTTCAAATATTAATGAAATGTTTATTTTGCTCTACCATTAAATAGTAGTTCGGTCTGCAAGTTGATAGCAAGTGTTCACATGACTCGCAACATAAGAGAAGGTGTGAAAAATAATGTTCTTTGTTGCATTTTTTAATAGCTACAATTCCTTTGGCTTAAGTTCCAAGGTTTGCATGCATGCAAACAATTTTTAGACACACAGTTGGAACATGTCGATTCTAAGGCCCACATGTCCTCCTCAGTGTTATGCCAAAACAAGAGCTTGGGAACAAGGTATGGAGATCCATCAAAGCATAATGGAAGGGTTTTTTTTTGTCAGCGATTATAATTGAAGATGGTCAGGCAAACATGTATGCAAAATGTGGAAGTATAGACAAGGCACATGAATTGTTTGATATAATGCCTCAAATAAATCCGATCTCATGGACTACCATGATGGCAAGATATGCACAAAATGAATTTGTGTTGAAAAGGCTTAAGGAACTTTCAAGCAATTGTAATTGGCACGTGTGAAGCCAAACTCCATAACCTTTGCTAGCATTCTCGCTGCCTGCGCCAAAATGGGAGCTTTGGAACAAGGTGTGGACATCTATTAAAACAAAATGGATAGACAAACTTTATTAGATGTTGTATCTTGTCTTGGCTATTCGTCAACAAAACCCTATTTTCCCCTCGATGATTTAAAACATCTACTTGAATGGATTAGATTGTAAAAATCCAATGTTGCTAGTGGTGGCCCTTAATTGTCGGAAAGAATGTTGTTTTAGTTTATCTCCCAATATATTCTAATTTTTTCTTATCACTTAAATCACTATCTATATCTCCGAGTGCTTTTCATGGTGGTATGAGACTTTTATTCTTTGTACTTTTTGACTTTGCATGTGTTCTTTTATTTGCAATTTTCCAAGCACACGAGAAGTATGGATATGACATTATTGTAGGATGCAACATGGGTGTTGCCTTGTTGGTTGATGATGATGGATGGATTAGTCAAAATTTTAGGTCTAAGCTAGGTTTCCTCTAGTTGTTCACATTTGCTTTTATTGTAGCTAGGATAGACTATTGATATACTCCAAGCTATCTAGTTTCATCAGGGCCTCCACATTCTACAATGTTTTATTTGCAACAAAGGTATGACCATGAATCTTGTGAAACCCATGCTTGGTGATTCAGAGTGTTCATTTCCAAAATAACTCCAATCCAAAACTCTAAAAAGTTCCTAAAACACCCAGGCCAGGGATTATTATCAAGGTGAAAGGAAGAGGTTTATCAACAAGTAAAGGGGAATTTTGGCCAACTACAGGAGTGGGTAGACTCCTCTACACTTCAAGCTCAGCTTAAACTCTGAAGGGATATTCCAAGGGGTATACCTGAATAGGTATTGAGTTCAAACCAGATGAACAACTAAAAATATTGGACAACCAAACCCAACTCATCATCTTGACTCTAAAGACTGTCACTAAGTCAAGAATAATTGGATGTCACATGACCCCTATATAGCCGATTCAACTATGTGAATGTACATACACAGGAAAGATGGTTTTTATCCCTGAACCACAGGTGAAAGATTTGTTTGTTTTAAAGTATTGTTTGGTCCCTCTCCAATATGGATCGGTGCCTATTCTATTAGGCAACAGAGTCGCGGAATGCAAGGAGGAAAATAAATACATAGCAAAGGATCAACAGAACTAGACATACATTTACATATATGACTTTCTAATAGATTTTCATACAATGAACATACTTAATAATCCAAAAGAGGACTGCAGTGATTCTTGTATAACAAAATGATGGCAAATACAAAGCCTTGTATTTATTTAGATGTTGTCACACATCTCCAAACACCTATTACACTCATAGTAGCAAATGTGGCAAAGGAAAATACATAACTGCGATTAAATATTTACCAAAATCATTACAAACTCCCGTGAAGACATTCACTACATTCAAATCTGCAATATAAAACCTTCCTACACAATATTGAATATATTCTTTCACTAACAAACTAGACCAAATCGTGTGTTGATGCCAAAGAAACTCCCTAGGCTCTCCCAGACCAGACAATTGGCTCAACGACCAACCCTGAAAATATCTGAAATTGATGCATATATAGTTGTTCTAGTCATGGGTGTTGGAAAGATTGGTCAATAAGCAACCCATGCTACATTGAATGTAAGCCCATGACCACAGTCGGAAGAATCAACAAAACACAAGGAAGCCCATGCATTTGTTAGAAAGATCAACAGATATCTTGGGTGCCCATGACCTACAAATTTGTTTCACATCCTTGAGAGGACCTGTAGAATGTATGGATACTGGAACACACCATCCATCACCAGACTTGAGTACCCACACATTTACAACATCCACTATATCAACCATGTACCCACAATGACCGCAACAAACTCATGCCATACATTTTGACTTTTATTCTGATTTTTCCCTATCTGCGACTTTTTCCTAGTGCAGACTCGCCTCTGTTTGCACCTTGTCAGTGAATTTACTTATTTCAGAACTGGGTCATTTTCCCCTTTTGTCGACAAATCTTTAATTTTATGAACTCTATATTTATTGCTTCCTTTTCTTCATTATCGGTAAAAAATTATTTTGCTAAACTCATCCCTTTTATTGCCTTGTCGATGATTTCACACTTTTCATAACTTTACCCCTTGGCACCTTTTTCCATGCTTTATCGGTGAAATCCAACATTTGCGCACTATGCCCTCTTTGCCTTCTATACCTTTATCAATAACTTTCACCTTTGCTGAACCTTTATCCTTCGCTTTATGTCTTGGCCATTATTGGCAAAATGACCCTTTACAGAGCCAAGCCCCTTACCGCCTTTTATTGGCAAAATCTTCATTCTTTGAACTTTTGTTTTCTTCTTCATTTTGCCTCTATCGATGAAAGTGAACTTCTCAAACTTGACTGACATTTTTTGCTTGCCGAACTCTCCTTCATTTGCCCATTTCCACTCTATCGACAAATCTTACTTTTGCCAAACTAGAGCCAATTTGCCTTTATCGGCAATTTTTTTCATTTCCAAAATTCACCCCTTAGCTGATTCTTTAATATTTGCCTTATTGGCAAATATGAAGAATCTCGAACTTTGCCACCTGCCCCTTTATTTTCCCTTTGTCCTCTCTTTGTTCGCCTTTGTTGGCAAAAGTGGAAATTGCCGAATCTATTTCCTTTCACCATTCGCCTTGTCAGAGAGTCTTCCCATTTGCAAACTTTACTTCCTTTATCTTCACCCTTGTCGGAAAAAATGAATTTTGCCAAATCCCTATTTTTTCCATCTTGTTTGCCTTATTGGCAAAACTTGAAATTCCCAAACTTGCCCCTTATTCCTCATTATCGGCCCTATCAGCAAAATGTCACCAAGCCGAACCCTTCCTTCATTAGCCTCTTATCGACAAAGTTGCCCTTTACCGAATCTGTGAACTGCCAAAAATTTGAGTTGTTCCATTGGTTTGTCCTCTAGCTGATTTCCCGAAAAAGCACCATCTTCTCTCATGCCTTCACCATTCTTGCCTTTGTCGGCAAATTCTATTAATTTTGTCGAACCTCTTTCATCCTCTCTTAATTCGCCTTGTTGGCGAAAAGGCTGTCGGCTAAACTTCTTATCAGTGAACCTGGAGGTTCACAAACCTCCAAATTCACTGACAAAGACTTCCTTTGTCTTCAAATTCTTCCTTGTCTTTCCTTCATTCATGTCACGGCAGCTTCCTTCATCCATCGGCGAAGTCCGCGATCAGCAAACTTCACCATTGATCGAACCTGGAGTTCGCCAACTCCATACATCACCGATAAAGGCACCACTGACCTTGTTTTGTTGCCGATGAACCACATGCCACCCCTCGCCTTCATTCTTTCCTATTGGCAAATACCATTGTCGACAAACTGACAAAAAGTCAAACTTGTGAACAAGTTCGCAAGTTCAACAATTTGCCAATTTGCCGACAAAAGGCAAAAGAGCCAAAAAATTTCTAAGGCAAGAAAACAAACAAGACATAACCACATTTTTGACCAAGGCAAAACACAAAAAACCAAACTTTGAACAAGGATAAATTTTTCATATTAAGGAATTTTGAGGTGGTTCAAAAGGCAAAGTTACTCATAATTCAATTGTCTAGATTCAATGATGACCTTGGCTAGGAGATTTTGTACACAATTTTTGGATATTTTGGGGGCAAAAAGGGCAGTTTGAGGACTGATTTTTCTAGGTGCCAACATAGAGCAACCACTGTCAAAACTAATGTTACATTTGCTAGCTAAGCCCAAATTTATGCCAACATTTCCTATGGGCCTCTTCTGAATGTTGTTTACCTAAATGAACATAAGGATTTTGACAAAGCTTTCTTTTTTGTTACTTCCAACCTAGGGTGCTTGTACTGTGGTTATGTTTCAAGCTTTCAATAGATAAAACAATGGATGTGGCTAGCTACATTTAAAAAGATAGGATGTAAAATGCCAATCTCTCATGCAAAAAAAAGACCTACTGAATTTTGAACAAGACAAAAACACTACTTGTATTTTCTTTTGAGTTGTAGAACAATGCTTTGAATATTGAGCTTTTTTTTTTAATTTTATCAAAATTTGTTTTGAGCATATTTATGTGATTATTAAAATTTGTTTGCTTCTATGCATAATTCTATCTTTAAGCTAACAATTTTGATATTAGTCTTATGGTTTAATGTTATGTTAGAGTAACCAAGTGCTAGTTAAGTGTTGAGATTTGTTGTTGCCTCTTTCATAATATTTTAAGCTCTTTCAACAACAAGGTGATAAATGGCAACCTAGTGCCAAGATTAGCTTTCAAGTCTTGTGTCCTTGAGTTTCTACAAGCTTGAATCAAAATAACATAGTATAATTACTATTGGCATATGGATGGTTTATTATAATATTTTCTGTCATAAACATGCATCACGATGATAGCAAACAAAGATGGTCAAACTCCAATTCCTTACTTCTTTGTTTCTCATGGTGCTTCCAAATCATTTGAGGGAACCAAATGAAACCATGAGTTTTTTTTTATCTAAGGCAATCATAAATTGATCAATTGCTTGTCATGTACAATGCACTAGTACACTTCAATGGAAAATATGCTTTTCTTCTACACTAATCTCTTGCACTTTAGGAATTGCTTCATACCATTTCTATAATAGAGTAATCATAAAATATGTGTTGATGGGGATGCCCTGTACCATACAAGTATTATTAATATATGTGAAAATGGGTGGCCCCTCTAATTTGAGTTTTAGACCTTTCTTTAAACCATGGCTTGTTTATAGATGTGAAAAAAACAATTTTTGATTATACTTTGAAGCATGTTTATACCTGAATCCAAAGCTCTAATTTTTCCATAGGTTGATAGGATGGTAGAAAAGGTTGTGGAGTTTTGTTAGAACATAATGTTATTAGGGGTCATACCCTTATAACATTTATCTATTGTTCTAATATAAGATTATAAAACCTTATGTTTATTATATGCTTTATAAAGCATATACTATTTAATAATTAATAATCTAATAACTATTACATAATTAATTATTTACAAATAGTTGTTTTGAATAGGTGTGACTAATACCCCTTTAGGTATTTTTCCACCCCTTCTATATTTAAGGAGGTTCTCTCTCATTTGAGAGGTAAGGGAATTTGGAGATTTATAGTGAATTGTATCACTATGCATAGGAGGTATTATTGGCCATATGGAAGTAAGTGGAGGAGTGTCCCTAGGTTTAGTCTATCTTTTAATAGACTATGTTTTGTAATAAAATGATGTTTTATGGGGTTTTTTTACCTAGAAGGGTTTTCCCCATGTATATGTTGTGTAGTGTGTTAAATCCATGCTTGTATAATTCTCATTTTATTTATTTTATATTTTATTTGTAATGATTAGTATCCTAAGATCCTTCTAACAAGTTTATATTTGAACCAAACAATGATTTTGATTAAATGCCCCCAAAGCATCTCCAATAAATTCATTTTGAACATATCCCACAACCATCACATTCCATCAAACAACATCTAGTTGAGGTATTTGTCTTGTCATTTTAAAATGCTTGACCTCTTACTAAGGTGATCAATTTAGTTGTGCAATTGATCTCAATCTAAAGTAGTAAATGAGATTACTTCTATATTCATGCACCCACCTTGCAATTGAGAAATTTTACAAAATCTTCAGGACAACTTCTACAAAACCACCTTAACAACTTTTCTTAGGAACTTGGTTGCACAACTCTTATTTTTATGTTTTTTCAATTAAATAATGTGTGAATTAAAATAAATAAAAATAAAATGCTTCCTTTGGTTATCTATTTTCTTGATACACACACAACTATTGGAAAGAAAAGGGCACCCAATACACTCAAGTATAATGCAATATTTTACTTCTACAGGCACTATGTTTATGGAGTAGAGGATGCTCAAGACTCACTAAGGACCATGACCACACCTATATTAATTAAGGTAAAGTAGAGAGTCAAGAGAGACTTGACTAACAATATTTAGTATATTCCCCAATTGCCTATTAGAGTTTGGAGACCTATGTTCAACCTTAAAAGAAACTTTCTATGTTAAACTTGAAACTGTAACATAACATTTGGTAATATCATTTGGTAATATTCTTAGCTTCCAAGTCTTGTTCCCTTGAGTCTCTATAGGCTTGAAACAAAATAACATAGCATAATCACTATTGGCATATGGATGGTTTATTATAATGTTTTCTTTCATAACCATGCATCATGATGATAGTAAACAAAGATGGTCATACTATAGTTCTTTACTTCTTTATTTCTCATGGTTCTTCCAAATCATTTGAGGGAACCAAATGAAACCATGATTTATTTTTTATCTATGGTGACCATAAATCACTCAATTATTTGTTAGGTACATCGCACTAGTATACTTCAATGGAAAATATGTTTTTCTTATTCATTGACCTCTTGCCACTTAGAATTACTTCATAATTATGATATTTCATTTCAAGGTTTTAACTGCATAGTTTTGAGTCAAACACATGACCCAAATTTTATGAGTAGTGGTTCACATGAACCCACTACTTATCAGTTGCTTCATAATATTTCTATAATAGAACAAACATAAAATATGCGTTGATGAGGATGCCCATACCATACAAGGATCATATGTGAAAAGGGGTGGCCTCTCTAATTCGAGTTTTAGACCTTTCTTTAAATTGTGGCTTGCTGATAAATGTGACAACAAAGTCATTTTCAATTATACTTTGATGCCTTTGATTTTTCCATAGGTTGATAGGATGCTAGAAAAGTTTTGGAGTTTAAATTTGAACCAACCAATTAAATTTTCTTAAATGCCTCCAAATCATATCCAATAAATCCATTTTGAACATATACTATAACCATCACATTCCATTAAACAATATCTAGTTGAGGCATTTGTCTTGTCCTTTGAAAATGCTTGACCCCTTGCCAAGTGATCAATCTAGTTGTACATTTGATCTCAATCTAAACTAGTAAATGAGATTACTTCCAGATTCATGCACCCACCTTGCAATTAACAAATTTTATAAAACCCCCTTGACCACTGAACCACAAAACCATCCTGACAACTTTTGGTAGGAAATTGGTTTCATTGCAACTCTTGTTTTTATGTTTTTTTCAATTGAACAATGTTGAATAAAAATAAAAATTTAAAATGCTTGCTTTGGTTATATATTTTATTGATACACACACAACTATTGGAAAGAAATGGGCACCCAATACACTTGTATTCTTTTACTTATGTAGGCACTATGTTTATGGAGTAGAGGATGCTCAAGACTCATTAAGGACCATGACCAGACCTATGTTAATCAAGTCAAAGTAGAGATTCAAGAGGGACTTGACTAACAATAGTTGGTATATTCCCCAATTGCCTATTAGGGTTTGGGAACCTATGTTTAACCTTAAAATCCACTTTCTATGCTTAAACTTGAAATTGTAACATAACATTAGATAATATTATAGATTTAGAGATAGTGACCATAAGAACTGCATAGCTTCATGTTTGAAAATAGTACATCAAAGTTTTATATTTCCATAACTAAAATAAAATCTCCAAATGAAACATATAACAAACTTGTTTGTATTTTTTAAGAAGTTGAGAAATATTACCTAGCAATATCATAGGTCATATGAGCATCTCTAGTAGGAAGGGTTTGAAGAAGTAATGAATATACCTTTGTGTTAACTAGGATTTCAAGTAGAACAAAAAAGTATTTTAATAATTCAATATGATAACAAATATGGAATTTGGGACATGAGATCTCCATATGTAAAATCTAGTTAGTAACTAGGAGCCTTGGTTAATAAGGCACTAGGTGAATATCCTTTTCTAAGTGGAAGAGAAAGAGTCGACATTTCACCAATGATTAACCTTCTCTAGAAGAATACTAAGGCACGAGATAGTAATAGAAAATCTTAGATTTAAAGTGACTAACATGGGTTTCCACAAATCATTTTACGATGATCATGTATTTAAGCATCTCATGTTAGCCCTATGGATATTCATGATATTCTTTCACATACTGATGCCTTACATGATAATAGTATGCACCTTGACATTATTTCATTTGTTTCTCATATAGCTCATATTGATAATTCATAGCCTCTGCATACATTACATGATGACATTATGGTTCTTAGTGAGAAATTATTACATATTGATTACAATGGTACTTCTGATGCTTCTTTACATGTCAAAGCATCCTTTCTTGCTAATTACAAGTACTTGGAGGATGATATCTTATTGTTTAGTGAGTTTAGACTTCATCTAAGTGGTAGAGTGTTACAATGATTTGTTTCATCTTATTTTCTTCACGCTTATTTTATGAACCCGACCCATGCTTTCATTTCTTATTTTATTAAAACCCAATGCCCATGATGATAGTATGGACATGGTGATACCTTCACATGATTTATATTGTGATCATGCTATCCATATGCTTATGTGTATACTAAATATACCTTCCATGCTATTACATCCTCTCCTAGAAACTAGCTAGAGGCCAAGATGTTCCATTATAACAACTCATTGTACCTCCTAAGCCTACACGTATGGTATTAGGACAACTTTTGAAACACACTCTCATTACCTTACCTCTTGTTAAACCACACAAGGATAAGTATTTTTGTACTTATCATCATACACATGGATATTTATAGATAGAGGTATTGAATTCAAACATAAAATCCAAGAACTTATAGATGAAAGGAAGATAAACATTGAGCACACCCATGAGCCCAAAACTCCCTCATTTGATGAGCAAAACCATATGGAAGCAAAACATGTGCATGAATATATTAGTATTTTTCAATACAAAACACCCTATATTGAGGTTACACATGACATAAAAGTGAAACCACCTAACACACATGATGAGGAATGCCTTTCTTGGTTGGATATCCCCACTGATCCTTCTTACTACTCGTAATTTTATGCTTTTACTTTTTTCTTGGCTTATTGTCTAGTGTTTATGTTTTTAGTTAACATGTAGATGACAAAACAAAGACACCTTTAGTGTTGTGTCTTGGCATAAATGAATTTGAACATGTGTTGGCTTGTTCATGTCATTTCTTCCTTGTGCTTTGTATCATTTTTAATTCTAGTCCATTTGATTATGCCATGTATGTTGTGATTCCCCTCTACAATTAATCCATTCACCTTGTATGTCCTTACAATTTGGCCCCATTGATTATGCCATGTTTGTTGCACCTCCTATTCTCATTTTGCCTTCTATACTATGGTTTATGATTTATTTCCCCACTTGGGGAGTGTATAAATATTACATTACTCTTATGTTAGCTTTATGTGTTTTCCTACAAGTCTTTTTTAACTCCTATGTCATTTTATAGTCTATGTTTACCACATTGGGTTTTACATATTCTTTGTTATGTGCCTATGCTACATGACTTCATGATGACACATGACTTATGATATCCTTGTGATCCTTATCCTCCATTTTTGAGATGTTATTTTCATGTTATAATTACCTCTCTAATGATACAAATGCTTCCCATATTTACATCTTCTGATTCAATGTTTATGTTGCTTTTCATATTCACGATTATGATCCTTATCATGCTTATCATATCCTATGATTGGGATCCTTATCATGTTGTACTATTATCTTAGTCATGTTTATATCCTATGCTTATGATCCTTTCCATGTTTCCATGTTGAGGATGATTTCCACTTTTTTATTATGACCCTTATCTTTCCATTACCTTATGATTATCTAATGCTCCAATTCTCATTGCCTATATCTCATATTGACATACTATGATTTCATGATCACATCTTATTTATTAGTGATGTCATGCCTATCTATCAACTTGATTCCATAATTAGAACTATCATATGGAGTTTATTTAGCCTTTGGAGGCCATCTTTACCTTATCATTTTCTTACACCAAGGGAAACCATACATTACTTAGGATCTTTCTTATGCCCAAAACATTTCTTGGGCATCATATTATTATCTTTCTCACTTGGGGGGAACCAAATTTACATGTACTTTCATAATCATATCTTACTCATTTGCATCTTCATTAGCTTACCATGCTTCTAGACTTATCTTATCACATCAATGGAATCATGCCTTCCCCACACTATTGATTGCTTGCATGAGCCAACATGTTCCTAAGATGTATCTTTGGGGACATCATGGCTTCCCTATACCATTGATTTCTCGCACGCCTTATCATTTACCTGAGAGACATCCTATAACATTGGGGGCATTATGCATTCCCCATCCTATTGTGTTGTCTCATGCCTTACCATGTTCCTAAGTGTCACATTAGGGACACCATCCCCTCTCTATCTTATAATACTTACATGATCCTTATCTCACATCTAGGGCCATTTTTATTTTTTCATTTGCCTATATTGGCATTAGGTTTATGTGCCTTGATGCTTATCCCTTAGATTTATCTAGTTCTATATCATATTTGTCTTAGGGGCAAACTTATGTCATTCACCTTGATGACTATCTCCAGTCTATACACTTTTCATGCTTATCATTCAGTATACCTTATTTGCTTGTTACAATATGCTATCTATCACACTTATCACATGATGTATGTGCTTACATGTTTATGATACCTTTACTTTGGAGGGGGTCATATACTATTTCTAACACTCTTATGTTGATACTATAGACAATTATCAAAACCTATACAAAGATCTATCATCATACCTAGATGGATCTTGATCACATTACATGGTCATTCTTGAAGTGCCATACCACATTACTATTTTCACACTAGGTAGAGTATTTTTAGTACCACTTTCTATACAAGCATAATTTATAAATATACTCTCTCTCTCTCTCTCTCCCTCTCCCAATTTTCATAGATAGTTGAATCAACTTGTAGTTATGCTTATTTTCACTTGTCTAACAAAAGCTATTCATTGTATATATTTTCTCTATTTTGAAAGTTTATATGGAGCACTTGGACCAAGGAGAGGAACATGTGAAGAATTCAAGATGGGTTCATTACTTTACATGGACTGGTATCTTTTTTTCTATTTGAATATTTACTTTTCATGCATGGTTGAGAATGTTCACATACTTTGAAATACATGCTCATTTTAGGATTCACATGCACCTAAAAAATGGGGCAAAATGTAATGGTGAAATTTGCATACCCTTGCAAATTCCCATTTAGTTTTGGGTCAAATTTAATGAGATGTCTTGATACAACTAAATAATGTTAGGATATTTCTTGGAAATAAATGCAAAAATCAATAAAATAGTAGATCACTTTGAGGGAGTGACCTCCAATAATCAAAAGATAATGTTATGAATTCAATATTCAACTTATGATGGTTCAGGAGAGCCTTAGTCTTCCTTATTTATAAGCATAATTATATAGGGACACACCCCTTCGTCTTAATTAAGATGGGCTAAGGAATAACTAAAAAAAAAAATTAAAATATTAAGGTTAAGCATGCCACAAGTGCTTATCCTTATTACACTTAGGAATATAGAATATTAGGTTCATAACATTCCCATAGCCTTTAGAAAAACATTGCCCTCAATGCTTAGCAACTCTAGATGCTTTTGTATGAATTGTTCATCTTTCCATATTTTACTATAGATGAGGATGTCATCAAAGAGTACCAACAAATATTTTTGAAGAAATGGGTTGAACACTGAATTCATGAGGCTTTGAAAAGTTGATGGACAATAGTGAGACCAAATGGCATAACTAAGAATTCATACTAACCCTCGTGTGTTCTAAAGCTAGTCTTATGTACACCCTCTTCCTTTAGTTGAATTTGATGATAACTTGAATGTAAATCTAACTTATTAAAGAAAATTGTGTCATTCAATTCATCTAATAATTCATCAATGACATGAATAAGAAACTTATCTTTAAGAATTATCTTGTTGAGCTCCTTGTAATATGGGCACATTCTCCGTGACTCATCCTTTTTCTTAATCATAACCACTAGAGATGAATAGGCACTTTTGTTGGGATGAAAAATTCCTAAATCCAACATTTCCTTGACCAAATTTTTTATTTCTAACTTATTTTGATGGTGTTAAATGATCTCTTGAGGCTCTAGTGGATCTTGATTTTTCATGTCTTATGCTTCAACAAAATGTAGTTGTGCCATTATGCCATATGAACCTTTCTTAAGTAATTTCTCCATCCCATGGGAGCTAATAATTTGACTTGGAGGTGATTGTATCCCTATAATTTTATATTTTTGTCTATTTTTACTAAAAGATGTGGATAATTCCTAAAAATTGAAAGATGTTCCCAATTGTTTAAGCCATTACACACTTAGAGCTACATTTGCCCCTCTAATTGGAACATTTATGAATCTAGTTGATAATATCCCATTGAGAGTGTTATATGATGGCATTTACCACCACAAGAGAGTTGTTTCCCATTGCCTATCATGACCTAAAAATTAGAGAGTAGATACACAAAACAACTGATCTCATTAGCCAATCTTCTATCAATAAAGTTGTGTGTACTACTTGTATCAACCAACACAGTCACCTTTTTCTTTTTGATATAACCAATCACTTTGAGTTTTTGTTGTGTCCTTGTGCCATTTAATGCATGTAGGGTGATAATAGTTCTTTCTTCATCCTCTAAATCCTCTTGCTCATTTTCTATATTTGGTTCTTTTGTAGCTACTGCTCCCTCTTCTTCAACCTCATTCTTAATATCATTAGTCTTTTCTCACTATTAACACACTTATGATCTCTAGATCATTTGATATCACAATGCCAACATAGACCTTTTTCTCCTTTCTCTGCCTCTTGTTGAGGAGAGAGATTAGTAATTTGTCTCAGGTTAAAGAAGTTGTCCCCATTTATGCTGACATGATTAGTTACATTTCTATCTTTTCATCATATCGTTTGATCTTGAGTGGAATTTCTAGTGGTAGAGTTTTGTTGCTCAATATGCAATGCTTGTTGCACAACCTTCCTAATTGTGCAAGGTTCCAACAAATGAACATCATGTTTAATTTAGTCATTAAGTTCGTTGATGTAGAGTTACAGCCTTTTCAAAGGTGTCACATCCTGAGTTTAGATCACCAATATCACATGTTGAACATTATATTTGGCTAGAGACCCTATTTGTTTAAATTTGTTAGTTGGGTGAAATAGCTTCCCTTCCATGGTTTCTCATAGTGGGTTACTATGTCATTACTAAATTCCTTCCAACTAAGTACTTTCCCTTGCTTGTCATTGATCATCCATTGGTACCATTGTTAAGGTTTAGATTCTAAATGTATCGAGGCTATGTAAACCATTGCATTGTCTCATATATTATGAAGCTTAAAATATTGTTCAATGAGAATTTTCCTTGAAGTCACATCTGTATCATTAAACTTATGAATGTCTATTTTGGTTAGGTCCAATTTTGGACCTTGAAAAGGTTGCCTTGTCCCTTGATTTTGTCTATTAGGCATGTATCTACCTAGGTGTTTAGTTGGGGCTTCTATTTAGACAATAGATCTTGTTTAAACCTATCCAAACCTTCATTTAAAGATGTTGCAAATGGGGCAAGCAAATTATCCTTGATAAATGTACCACTATTTCACATCTTGGCAAAAAAATTTCCTCGACTTTAGGTGGTGGATAATAAAGAGAGTCACTAGACTCAGTATTTGTAGAAAAAATCTCTAATCCAAAAGATGACAGATTTTGATATATTTTTTTATTTTATATTTTTTGATCCATAAAAATTTAAAACAAGAGCTGTAATTGAATCTGACATCCCTCTTTTGACCAAACTTTGACCACTAATTTATGAAATTTATTTTGCCTCCAATTAGAAACTATAAGGAACTCACCCTACCTAATTTTTTATGAGATTTCCAAAAATGTACAAAATCTAAAAATTGCGGCATGTAGGGAAAATTAATAAAAAATAATAAAATTGTGATGAATCACACAAAAATGATCACATAATGCTAAACTTTTACCTTAAGCTTCTTTGATTATATACCTCAAAAGCCTGACAAATTAGGTTCAAATTTGTAATGTTTTGTAAGTTATGGCAAAAAAAAAATTCTTGGCCCAAATCATAGCTCTAGTACCACTTGTTAGGATATTTCCTAGAAATAAATGCAAAAATCAATAAAATAGTAGACCACTTTGAGGGGGTGACCTCCAATAATCAAAAAATAATATTATGAATTCAATATTCAACTTATGATGGTTTGGGAGAGCCTCACATTTTCTCGTTTATAAGCATAACTATGTAGAGATACACCCCTTCATCTTAATTAAGTTGGCCTAAGGAATAACTAAAATTAATAAATAAAATATTAAGGTTAAGCATGCCACAAGTGCTTATCCTTGTTATACTTAAGAATATAGAATATTATGGTCATAACACATAATGACAATGACACATTCTTGTGCTAAGTTTGGCTTCTTCCCTATTTCTTTATTAGTCCCATTTATTCATATTTCCATACATTCAACCTTATCTCATCTCTATTTGCACCTATCTCCATACAATCACCATTACTAGTCATTTATTACCCTATCTTTGCACTCACATTCATGCATTCAACCCTTGTCTTGCGATCTGTACCTTCCTATTGGCATATGGGTTTGATCGCATGTAGTGTGGGATTGGACCCAAAATTTGTTTTTTTTTAAATTTAAAATTGCCAACTCTTGCCCTTTTCCACTAGCCACGAGGAGCCAGCTTTGTACATTTTTGTATGACTATTTGTTATTTATTTGTATTTAAAAACATTCATTTGTGCATTTAAAGACATCAAGGAACTAGAAAGAGCATTCGTCCTAGGAAATTTTTGACTTGGAGCCTAAATGAACACATCTACATTGGACTTAGAACACATGCATCTAGGATTTTTGCATGTTTTGTGAGTGTTTTCAATAGTCGCTTATGGCTATAAAGTTGGTTTATCAAGGGGGAACTAACTAAGGAGAACTTGACACTAGCAAGCTAGCAATTTCCCTAAGGCATTTTTAAATACCACTAGTCCTTACACATCACCAGATAACAAAAATCATACATGACCATGTCATAGAGGTTTTCATTTACTCATATTACAATCATGCTTCAGACGCATTACACAGGATCAACCCTGAGCCACTCGGGATCAACCCATAGAAGATTTTAAGCTTATTAAAGTTTTGAGATAGCAAACACATCAAAAACATTAATTTCTAAACATTGATGAATCGATTCTACCTTGCATTGATATCCTTTTTCATCATTATCCCAAGAACAAATACCTTAATTCTCTCACATTCAATTCCAAAAAATATTTTCAATTATTAATTCCCAACTACTAATTCAATTAAATTAACTACTTATCATATTTATTAAACTTAATCTTAATTAAAAATCCATTTATTTCTTTACAAATTAATAAATTTAATTATATAAATTCAAATCAAATTTTAAATATTTATTATTAATAAATTATAAAAATATTTTATAAAATATTAATACGAACTTCAATAACTTTTCTTAGATGTGAAATGTTCACTCGAATTGTCTCATGCCGTAAAAAAAATTCACGCGAGGAAATTTTCTAAAGTCGTAGGTTGTTCCTATGGGCGTATTCCTTGAACCTCCTATGGGGAAATTTTCTAAAGAATTTTATTTGACATTCTTCTATATTTGAACGCAGCTAAAAGTCTTGGAGCTTAAAGTCTTGTGTCACTAGGTACACAATTTTATGAGAAGGGAAAAAATTGGTAGAGGTAAATTGGAATTTTATTTTGAAAAATAGTAGTTCTTATTTTTTTAATTTTCAAATTTTTAATTGTGAAATGGGGTTCAAAATTTTCTTTAATAATTAAGTGGTTTTTGTTACATGGCATCATTAGAAGGCATAAATAATTTTTTTAGCATCATCCTTGTTCAAAAAATTTATAGAACCACTTAATTTTTTTAGCATCATCCATGTTCTAAATTAAACTTTTTAGCATTGCTTGTTCATATAAAATTTATAGGACCACTTAATTGCTAATAACTCCTATAAATGTAATAAGTTCCTTAACAATCAAATGAAACAAGGATGCAGTAAATATCTAACTCATATATGTAAATAAATGAATTACTTAACTTTGTAGTAAATGATTTATAAGAATATTTATTAAGGTATTGTAAATAAGACAACAAGATAAGTAAGTTTGATTAAGAGAAAATTTTATTGTTAAGTGCACTTACTAGAGTAGTATTGAGATGAGTTACGAAGCTTTACAATAAATAATTTATAGAAATATTTCCTAAAGTTTTGTAAATGGAGTAAGTTAAGTAAATTTGACTATGAAATTTTTTTATAGTTTAGTGTGCTTGCTAGAATAGTATTGATATGTGTTTTTTTGAAAAATTTGGAGCTTCGTCCATATAAACATTGTTTAGTATTGATATGTATTCATAATAAAACTAACTTAGAAACATTGGAATTAAATTCCAATAAATTATTACATAAACTTAGCTTTTCAAAAATTCTTTTTAAACTGATTACAATATAATGAGAAACATCTATGAAAATCAAAAGTAACCTAAATAAAAAAAATATATCATCTTCATCAATTAAACTACAACGCTTCATTTAACTTTACAAAAAAATTGAATAAATAATTATATTATTTGATAATATTACACATATTTACCAAAAAAATGGTGGGACTGCAATCCAAACTGGACCAAACTCTGAACAAACATAACAATGCCAAAACCACTTAAAACTAGAGCTAAACCACTAGAAGGTGGGGCCTGTCGTCTGGTTTTCGATACATCATTAGAAAAACATCCACAGCCGAAATCAGTCACAATTAACAGCAATGGAAAGCATCAAATATCGCCTGCGAATTCTACTCATTTGTTCACCATTTAAGCAACGTCTTTGAATGGGATTAACTCTTAATTTTCGCTGTACAACTATAAACCCCATTTTAGATTGAGAAAGCCGGAAAATGTAGGTGGATTGAATTCGTGCTAAGAGAGAAGTGGGGCGACAGAAAACCTGAATATGATTATTGAAGTCTTATCCTCTTCTTCCTCTGTTTGTGCCTTCCGTGAGCCATCTCTTCTATTAAAACTACACTCCACCAGATTCGATCGCTGGACCATTCTATTTCCATGAGATGAAGCAGAAGCAAGAAGAGGATCGCCATGATCTTTTCTGAGAAACTCAGATACCAACAACAATAGACTCGCCATTAAAACAATCTCAGATTAAATTACAGAATTTTCAAATATAAAACGGTGACTACAGATCGCATGGTCATTTTATAGATATGAGCGAGCAAAGAAGGAAAGAAAGGATTTGTCAGAGTCCGTGCCGTTGTTTATTTAAACAATGGGACGCAATTGAGTTTTGGGGTTTCTTCTGTGGGTTTTTGGGCAAAAGTTGCTAGTTTAGATAATGCCCTGTTTTTTGGTTGAATGCTGTGGATTTTCCCTACTAAACAGTGAGCGGAGGAAAGGTCAAGCAAGCTCCCTTCATGTGTTGTATACGCTGTTTTTTGTACACGTCATCTCATCTCTTGATTACTTTAGACGTTTGAGATAGCAATGGTAGAAATGAATGATGGGCATAGGAAAGTTCCTTGCATATTATATGGTATTTTATAACTTATATTTAAGATTTGTGCTAATCCAATGACTTCATATAATTGAATATATTTTTTAAATTTAATTTGCTACTATGCAATTGTTGAGTATAAAGTGCAGATTATAAAACCAGGGCAAAATAGAACAATAATGAAAATATAACATAACATAAAACAAAATAAACAGAACAACGACACACTCTTATTACTTGCAGCAGAGAATGCAATGTTTCATCATACAATCAAAGTGATTGAAATGAGAATAAGTAATGTTCTCTTCAGGGCAAACGAACAGTCATGAGAAGGGGAAGATAAAGAGGCACTGATGGTTGGACTTCACAATCAACAATCTCCCACTGAAGTCCAAACCATGCTGCGATGTTGATGCAGGAGCATCTAGTGGTGTAAGGGGCAATCTTGCATCACCCAAAAAGATGTTGATTCAAAATCATTGAAGTTGTTTTCATTTCTTTCCATAATTAGTATTTATGGTTTCATAATCGCTTGAATAATGATGTAGGACTTTCAGTTTTTCCAAACTGCTATTCTTAGAAAGTTTAACTGCTATTTTTAGAAAGTTTGCATTTGGGCACGGATTGAAGCAAAAATTTACAGGAAGCTTAGTAAATGAAATATAAGGCCTTTGGCAAAGGAATCAGGGAAAGATCATTTGTGAGCTGAAAGATATTAAAGTTTTCATTGTATGAAAAACCCCTGAAAATTTTTGAAATCAGATATGAGGTACTAAAACATCCCATAATGCCCTAAAAAGTTAACAGAAATTCGTTTACGGATTTTTGGCGTGATAGTTGACTTTGTGAGCTTTCCGGTGCTTCAAACGGTTCATCAATCAGACACCTGGATCAAAAGTTATGCTTCCCGGAAGTTGACCTACTTTTGGAGGGAGTTACAAATTTTGAAATTTAGCTAGAGGCCGCCAAAAAGGGCTATTTATGACTATTTTTGGGAACCCTGAGCAGTAGTAGAGATAAGGGGGAAAGTGTAGAGTCAAGAATAGGCGGGAAAACATAAACCCTAGCTGATTTGGGGTTACAGAAGGCTAAAGATTTCAGAGTCTTGAGAGAGGGAAACTGTAATGTGTTGTAGCTTGTGGAGGATTCATCCTCTGGTTGTATTTGAGCTTCTGTAATGTAATGGGATGTCTAAATCAATAAAAGAACATTCTATTTTCTATGTGCAATTTCTATTGTTGTGTGTTTTATGATTTACCCCCTTCATCAGATGTATACAACTGTCCCTCACTTTTCCAAGCTCATGGTCATTTGATAACCAGACCAAGAGAAGCTCTATAGAACTCCAGCTTCTCTTGTGAAACAGGTTTTGTGAGAGCATCTGCAGGATTGAAATCGGTGTGAATCTTCTTCAACTTGATTTTGCCCTCTTCAAGAACACTCCAGATGAAATGAAACCGAAACTCTATGTGCTTAGTGCGAGAATGAAATATTGGATTCTTTGCCAAATGAATAGCACTATTATTGTCACTAAACAAAGTGAAAACTTGTTGTTTACAACTTGATTCACCCAATAAATGTTGTAACCACAACATTTCCTTAACTCCCTTGGTCATTGCAATGTATTCTGCTTTGGTAGTGGAGAGAGATACCAATTGTTGTTGTAATGCCCCGTCATGCAACCCTAGAGATATAAGTTAACTAAACAAGAAAAAACGGATATATATTTTTTAAAACAAGTATTTGCATTAATCACTAGATAAAATTACAACTAATTTCCTTATTAAAACTATATGATCAACTAACAACTCTAGGGAACATAACCGCATCAACAAATTATAAACATAGACCATTAACAACATAATACATCACACATATCCATAAGCAATTTTGATACATCAAAAGAAGATTACACCTTTCAATTACAAAATATGTACAAGTACAAATGAGATCAAATACAGGTTACATAATTTCAAGGCTTCTTGACTGATTACATCAGATTACCATATAAATCATGACTAAATATTTCTGGAGGTACAAATCTTCAAATGCAAAAGCAGATCTGGAAACACACATCGATCATGAACACGAACCACGAAGCCAAAGAAAACCAATGGATTAAGCTCTTCCACCCAACCATGTGGAACCCTAAGGTCCACCCCCTGAGCTAGGAGATAACAATGAGGTTCCTCAACACAAGCAAATACAAAAAGACTAACTGAAGACATGAGTACCTCAGGTTTCACAAGCGGACATAATTGAACTCAACATTCAACATCTAGAGGCAAGAGAATAGGGCAAGCTAGAGTGCAGTAGCAAAAAGTGTCATCGCATGGCTCTACATGGGTTACCCTGATTGTTTCTCTCTAGACGCTAGCCCCCATATATGGTTACCCTGATAGCCTCTCTCTAGGCATCGGCCCCATAGGTCACACATGCGGTCTACCTTATCTTGATTAATGTGAAGTCTACCCTTTCCCTGTAGTCAATTATTAGGTTTCCACTTGTTAAACACTTCCAATATGTTACCCAGACAACCACTTTGGGCACCGACCCCACATTGGAAGCCACTCCCCTACTTGCACTCAGTTGACCCAACCCAATCAAGTACTAAACACAGGGATGACAAACCTTCAATTCACATGACAAGCCAATAAAACATGAAGCAAAAGAACCAATTCAGTTTTCTCTCTCTAGAGTAAGGATTCAAGGTCATCAATCAGTTCAAGTAAACAAGCCTCTGGATAGGTAACATAACCCAAAAAAACTTAAAAAGAGGAAGACCCAAGTCCCTTATCCTGACTCTTTGACGAAACTTGACATTCAAGTAAAGATAAATCAACAATTTCAAGGCACTCTCCACGTATAACCATTAAATCAAAAGAATCATCTTACTCACTCTCATACCGTTAACTAACTAGAAGGTATAGGTGAACATCTGCTTTAATGCAATACTTAACACCTACTTTATAATGGTTAAGTAATTTTATCTAACAAGGTAACTAACTAGCTTAGGAACCACAAAGTCCTTATTCCATAACAAATACAATTTATGAAATACCTAATCTCTTAACCATCAAACATCACGACTTCAAGAACTAAATTAAGATCTAAGTATTGCATTACAAATTATTAGCGAGAAAATATTTTCTTATTAAATAGGTTACTCAACTACGAAAACTTAAATTTTACCTTCCTAATATTAAAACTACTTAATTACAGAGAATTCATCTAGCTTACCCTATTGGTTAATTATTACTATAGATTCTCCAACTTTTAATGCTATAAAATTATTAGCATTATAATATACCACTATCATATTCGAAGCCTATGATTGCTAACAATAGTCTGATATTTCTCTAACAAAGATACAATGATAATCTTACTAATTTTAATCGATGTTGAGGAACCTATGCAAATATTTATAATTATATGAATACTAATAGTTGAATTTGCTATTTAGACTTAAGATCTACTAGAGAAGGTATCATAATAGTAACTTCCTATTGTAGTCCAGGCCTTCCAAAAGACGTTAACAAGAAAACAAGGTTTCTAAAGCCGTCACTGGGAGCATGACAAACATTTTTCTCTAAACTATATTCTTTCAATGATGATTTTCAACGAATCCAACTTCTGGCAGATCTGGCTATATGATGAGGTTATAATGATTGAAATTTTTTTTAGAGAGAAGAATTCATTGTGATATTCAGATATTTCACACAAGAAAAAGGATAAACGTCTAGTTGAGGGGTAAATGCAAGGAGATGGGGGACTGAAAAGTTGCCACCATCTCCAAAATTAAAGTAAAACACGAGTGCGTTATAATGCGCTCGCATTTTGCTCTTAATAAAAGAAAAAAAAAGTATTTTCTGCACATTCACCTATGGCTAGGTTATTGACAGCAGCAAAGAAAGCAAGCAAAACACGCTCACATTGATAAAAAGGAGATTCAATCAAGTACAAGTGAGAAAAAAAGAAATTCACAATACCACCTTGCCGCCAAAGACATCATCGTGCAAATTTGGAGGCTCCAACACAGGAAGAAGGTAGGATTTGTCTGAATTTGTTAGTTTTAGATCAATTTTTTAGTTTTGCAATGTTTGATTTATGTTTATATTGCATTTACAGTTATTGGAGAAGCAGAAAATCTAAATCCAGTTGAGGAAGGTGAAAACAACCCTCAAAACCCACCTTCACCTCCTTTTCATGTAAGGGATAATTAAGAACACTACTTAGGGATAATAGAAGAAAACAAGAAACATCTTGAAACTATTATTCAAACCCTAAACAATCCAAATGGAACCACTGAGCATAGGAGGGCACTTGCAAAATCACTACAGGAGATTGTTTCCCACACAGATTTGGTGACGAAACAAATCACCGATTTCCAAGACTAGAGGGAGAGGAGTCGGCAATATTATGCCGACAAGTTGTCATATGAATAAGTGAAGAATGAAAAAATTACAAAATCTCAATTACGTGCACAATTTACTAATCCTAAAACTAGCCAAACATTAGAGGAAACTTGCAAACGGTTTCCTATACATTGGTGTAGGAATGAAGACATATCCCAATACTTTTGGGATAGATGGTACATGGTCTTCGATGAGCGGCCATGCAACAATGATGAGGTACCACAATATTTTTTGAGGAATCTCTATTGCGAGTTTGTCCTCAACAAGATTCTGAATTATTTTGATATTCGTGATTTCCAGGGTAGAGGTGGTGGCTCTGCCCAAGATAGACCTGGTGCTCAGCGAGATGAACAAAATGTGCCTATACCCCGAGGGAGGCCAGAACATAGGTCACTCCCTTTGGCTTTGAAGGAGAGTGTTGAGCTAGAGACTTTACATTCACTGACTACTCTCACCCAAACTCTATCACAACACGCAGATGATTTGACCCAGGGCGATGAGGGTGAGAGTAGTAGGCGTCATGTGTCCCCACATTTGTGTAGTACATGTGGGAACCTAGTGATTATGGGATGCATGAGGCACGACAGGACTCTGTGACACAGGGGTAGCATGCTGTGACATAGGGGCAGCATGATGCGACACATAGGCAGGCATATTGGATGATCTTGTTCTCAGTGACGATCTCTTACATCATACATTTGGTATTGACTATCAGGTAATTTGTTACAAGTTTCATCTTGATTTAGTATATTGTTATTTGAAATTTGTAATTAATTTTATATGATTATCTATATTATAAGTCAAAAATAATGTATGTAATTGTTTGCGCAATGAAATTCTAGGGTCAGAGTCTTCATCCTGCCTCTGTTAGCCGTCCATTGGCGGCTTATGAGCGGAGGTTGAGTCAACAGGTATGTAATTTATCACATATTCATAATTATTGTAGATATGTCAATGGTAATATTATTTTGTGACTTGATTTGATGATCTCAACAGTCACCAGCACCTCCACAGTTTCCTTGGTCTCCTGGATGCCAAACCACCACTTTTACTGAGGTAAATTTTACTATTTCTAATTGTTATCACATGAAATTGCACCATGCTTGAATGGGATTCCAAGCATTCCAATGACACAATGGGATTGATCTCTAAGTGTGGGACTTTGCTAAATGAGATCAAACCTCCGGAGAAGGCCGGCTTCCTTGTCTAGTTATCACCTAAAACTACTGTATTTTGGGGTGAAAAGGGGAAGAGATGTGCTAAAATGAAAGATAAAGCAACAATACTTAAAAAACATGAAAGGGTGATGCACCAGACAGTTCTAAAGAACCTTTGCAAAGACTGAAGTATGCACAATATAATCAGATACAGCAAGCAGATATACACAGAATAGATGATTCTAACAGAGGTAAGAAGCAAGATGATTGAGAGGAACAAGAAATATTCACAGACAACCATATGCAGATTCACATAGAGATAGAAAAATCAGAAAAAGGTATGATAGCTTTCATATATCTAAAGAAAGGCAAGGTTACAGCATGAAAAGTTCTGTTTGGAAATAGGGAGAACAAAATGTTTCCAAAAAATTTCCAACCCTTTTTACATCATAAGCCTCAGCTTATATAGCACTACAAAAACTAACCTAGGTCAGTTACAAAATCCACTCAGGGAGCTGTAATCAGAAATATCCTCCTGAAGGGACGTCCACCTGCCAAGAGTAATGGCACAAAAGATCTCGAACAGGGGCAGGTGGGAGATATTTTGGGTCTTCAATGCAAACAGTCGCGTCATCAATCTGATCCTCAGAAATGATGGAGGATAACCTAGCATTGAATGCTAACAGCTGCTTCTGACAGTTCTCAACAATTAGGTAGCAGAGAACAGACTGGAAATGAAGCGGTGGCGGGATATTTTGCCATTAATGCGAGCTGCTTGCTATGTTTGATGTAATGAATGCCCCAAAAAATCTCCATCTATTGAAAAGTGACAAAACCTCTTGAAAAGCCTACCAAATGAAAGAGGGAATGAAAACATACAACTTTGCCTCTTACAGCATGTGAAAATTCGCTAAGACGGAGGAGATACAGGCGGTCAAAGTTTTGGTCAACCACCTGTAGATATCGCTTCTGCATTTGTGTGTATATCGGCCTTGTATCTTCATTTGTGTCTTCTGTTTGTATATCGGCATATACAAACTGATATGCAAGCTACGGACCCGAAGCTCCTTATGAAACTATTGAAAAACGCCGTCGGGTCCGGGTTGTATGTTGAGCCTTATATATCTGCTCGACATACAAAAGTACCTGCATATTGCGGACCCCACCAATCGCATCTCCCTTTCTGTCTACGCGAACATACAAGCTGCAGACCCAAAAAATCACCCTTAGCTACATTTCATTTTCCTGCCAGGTCCGTCTTGTATCACTTTCCCCTTGAGAAGCCCCTGCCAGAAACTTACGCGGAAGCTGACACATGGCAAGCTCCGCGTGGCCTTCTAAGACTGTATCAAAGGTTTGAAGTGGCCTTCGCTTGTGACACTTGTCGCAACCTGCGGCATCTAAAACTAGAGACACTTTGAAACTAGGGCCCACAACCATCCGCCACTTTACATCACTGGACAGAAAGAGAAATGCGAAAGCTGACACGTGGCGTCCCCCGCGTTACTCTTGAAACATGAACAGGGTCTTGAAACTTGCAACAGATAGCGACACCTGGCGCTGTTCAGCTATCTTTTGAGAAACATATGAGACCCCCTGTAGCTGACACATGGCGCCCCCTGCGCACACTTAGAACATATAAAGGGGCCCCTTGAAACTTCGGCAGAATCCGCCACTTGGCGCCTTCCGCACAGAGAGAAACAAGATAGAAACTTTTTTGAGACCCACTTAAGATTCACATGGAAGTCGACACATGTCGAGTTCCGCTTCACTCTGAGAAACAATACAGGGGCCCACCTCTTCTCTTAGCATAGCACCGAAAATAGAAACTTATGCAGAAGCTGACACTTGTCAGCTTCCACATCAACCGCAAGGGACACGTGGAACGTTCCGCCCCATCTTAGAAACATAGAAGAGACTTCAGCGGAAAGCGACATGTGGCAAGTTCTGCATGACTCTGAGAAACAATACAGGGGCTCTCCGCCACTGACACTTGTCAGCTTTCGCGCACTGAGAAACTTTATAAAAGGGGCTCGCGAAACTTGGGCGGAGGCCGTGAAACTTTTAGAAACATTGGCGGGTGCTGCCACTTGGCACCATCCGCGGGGCTCTTGAGTTACTCCCTGTGGCTCTCGGAAGCCTCCACGTGGTGCCTTCCGCGCACTCCTTGAAACTTAAAGAAACTGCGATGAAACTCTGGCGGAAGCTGACACGTGGTGCCCTCCGCGGCAATATTGAAACTTTTAGGGGCACTCTCCGCCACTGACATGTGGCATGTTCTGCGGCGATCATTTTTAAAGGCCGATGGAATTTTGCAAGCCCGCCAAATGCCCGTTTGAACTGTATGTTGACTGAAACTTTAACCATGAATAACTTCTTCGTTTGGTCGAATTTCAGGGTGCTGTAAAAAGCAAACCTGCCTATTTTTTCTATCTCTTTCTAATGTTAAGGTTTTTTTAGGCAAGGCTTCTGGGAATTTTGGCACTTTTCTTTATAGGGACCTTTTCAGAGGGATTTCCAAGGAAAATACCATGTTAACTGTTTGGCTCTGGACAGGGGGAAATAAAGTTAACATCTTTGGCGACCTCTATGGGATGTTTGCCTGCTAAATATGAGATCAGTGGCCTCAAGCATCCATTGGGCATGGAGTCAAGTCTAAAATATGCTGGGAAACTAAGACCTGCCTCTCAAAACACAAAAAGGGGGGAAGGCCTGCTCTCTTCTAATGACAAAGCAACCTGTGCAAAAGCACTTAGGGAAGTAAAATAATCTAAACTACTATGCAACAACACTTATTGAAAACAAGAAGTCTAACCTAGTAATGTATAGTGTGCTCATACCTCAAAACATCTTTTCAAATGTATCCCATTAACTGGGATATGCAAATTTTCTCCATTCATATTAGACAACTAAAATGCATTGTGCTCCTTGCATTCAGTGATGAGAAAGGGGCCACTCCACATGCTGTCAAATTTGGAATGCTTTCCTGGTCTACTCCTCAGCTCATCCCATTTGAGCACCATATCACCCACTCTAAAATGTCTGGGGGTGGCTTTCTTGTCAAAATTTCTCTTTGTTTGTAGCTGATGATGTTCCATGGCTGCCATAGCTTTATCTCTGCTCTCCTCTAGCTCCATAAGCTAAGCACACCTTACAGCCATGGGGCTTTCTGCTTCAAGCATTTCTAGGTGATGCATAATGTCTAATGCTGGCAGCTCCATAGACATAGGCAACCTTGCCTCTTTTCCATACACAAGCAGATAAGGGGAGTTCCCAATAGACCTCTTAGGAGTTATCCTATCAACCCACAGAGCAAACTTCAAATCAGTGTGCTAGGTCCTCTGATTATTCTCCATTGCCTTCTTAATAATCCTGATGAGATTTGTGTTTGTGGATTCAACCAAACCATTACCCTGTGGGTAATAATTTGATGAAGTATTCAAATAAATCCCATTCTTGACAGCCCAGTCAGTTATTCTCAGGCCAACAAAAGCTAGAGCATTATCGGAGATGATTGATTCGGGCACTCCAAATCTGAAGACCAAATCACAATAAAAATTCAAAACAATACTCTCATTAGATTCTTTCAAAGCCACTGCTTCAGTCCATCTTGTGAAGTAGTCTGTGGCTGTGAGTATCCACCTGTGGCCTGCACTTGATGGTGGGTTGATAGGTCCAATAAAATCAATGCCCCATCTCATAAAGGGCTGATCTACCTGGATTGGGTGTAGAGGCAAAGTTGACAGCCTCTCTTTTCTTGCAAAAAGGGCACACTTAACACACTTTCTAGCCCATACATGGGCATCCTTAAATAAGCTAGGCCAATAATAGCCAGCTCTCATTACTTTCCAAGTAGTAGTTCTTGGGGCAAAATGTCCTCCTGCTGTTCCATCATGGAATTCATGTAGCACCCTGTCAGTTTGATCAGTATCAATGCATCTAAGCAATACACCATTAAAGTCTTTTATGAAAAGGGTGCCTTCTATTAAAACGTATGGAATGGATCGTAACCTGAAGTATCTCCTTTTAGCTTTATCTAAGCCTACAGGACATCTACTAGTTTGCAAGAATTGGGTCATATCATTAACCCAACTAGTACCTACTGCTGCAGTATCATCTTAATGCTCTTCCTCTATGATCAGGAGCACCTCTTCTTCTTCTTCTACCTCATCCTTAGAACTAGTGACAAGCTGCTCACTGAGTCCTCTGCCTCTGACCAGCTTGGTTATCTTGATCTCCACATCATATTCCATGACCTTGGTGATCCAACCAGCCCTTTTCTCATTAACATCTTTACTCAGTAGGAACTCCTTCACACTAGGATGAGCCACCATCAGGTGTATCTTGTTATTTGAAACAAGATGCCTAAACTTTTTTAGGCTCCTGACTACTGCCAGGATATGCTTTTCAATGAAGCTATACTTCTGCTCATATTCTTCAACCCTTGGCTGAAGAAGGCGATTGGTTGTTCAAAACTTTCGCTTTGCTGCTGCACCAAAATAGTGGAAATGGTAGCCAGGCCGCCATAAGCATACATGATAAAATCCTTACAGAAATCAGGATTGATCAGGGTTGGGGCAGTTGCTAATGCCTCCTTTATGGATTGGAAGCTAAGTCTGGCCTCTGACGTCCAACTGAAAGTTATGTTCTTTTTCAACATAGACATCAAGGGTTTTAAGAGATTCACAATATCAGGTATGAACCTTCTCAGAAAGTTAATTATGCCAATGAAGCACTGCAATCCCTTCTTATGACTAGGTAAGGGCAACTGCAAAATGGCCTGTATTCTCTCTTTATCAATGGTAATACCCTCCTTTGACACAATATGCCCCAACAACTTGCTCTTATGTACAACAAAAATGTATTTCTTTGGATTGAGGGATATCCCAAACTCTCTGCATCTTTCAAAGACTAGCCTTAGGTGCGATAAATGCTCAGATGCATTTTTAGAGAAAACTGTTATATCATCCAGGTATACCAGCACTAGCTTATACATCAGACCCTTAAAGGCCATGTCCATGGCTCTTTGAAAAGTAGAGCCAGCATTTGAGAGACCAAAAGGCATCCTCTTGTAGGCCATAGTACCCCATTGGTTGTGAAAGCAGTCTTGAATTGGTCTTCTTCCTTGACTAACACCTGGTTATAACCAGAAAATCCATCAAGCAAAGAAAACCTCTCTGAGCCAGCCACCACCTACAGAATTTGCTCCATTGAAGGCAATGGGTAGTGGTCTTTTAGGGAGGCTCTGTTGAGGTCTCTAAAGTCAACACACAACTTGATCTCCCCATTTTTCTTCCTCATAGGCATGAGGTTAGAAACCCAAGAAGTGTGCTTGATTGGAAAGATGATCTTCCCCTCAATCAGCTTGGTTAGTTCTTTGATCATCAGGGGTTCTAGCTTTGGATTCAGAGGTCTTTGCTTCTGCCTCACAGGTTTTATACCTGGCTTTAACTCTATGGTGTGTTGGGCAATATGAGGATCAAATCCCTTTAAGTCTGCATAGTCCCAAGCAAACACCTCTTCAAATTCTTTACAAAGAGCAATGAAAGCTCTTCTGTCTTCAGCTGAGCAGATTTTACCAATTTTAAGGAGTCTACCCTTGAAAACTTCTAACTCTTCATAATGCTCCTCCTTTACTTGCATACTGGTTTTTGTCTTCTTCTTTTGGTCATTAGTGCCAAAAATGGATTCCAAGGTGACCAATCCCTTGGGCAACTTATTTGTTCTCAGCTGAATGATTTCATCATTGTCATCTTGCTGTTTGAGTTTATCCTGATTTATCATGGAAAACTCATCTTCCTCTAATAGGAACCTCAGGATCTGTTCATCACTGTCAAAAACTTGCCAGTGAATATTATTATCAGGGATAGAGGGCCTAGAAATTATTTTTACATGACGCTAAACCTTCTCCCTTTGAATGTCACTAGGGATGTCAAAATGAGCCCCAATTGAAGCTAATCTATCAGCATGATGGTTTTGACTCCTTGGAATGGAGATCAGATTGAAAGCATCAAACTCTTTAATCAAATTCCATACCCTGTGTTTGTAGCACTTCAGGGCATCACTTTTTGTAAGGTGCAATCCCCTCACCTGATTCACAATGAGCTCACTATCTCCAAAGACCTGTAGATGACCAATCTTCCTCCTTCTTGCCCACTCTAAACCTTGGATCAACCCTTCATACTCAACAGTGTTGTTAGTACAAGAAAAGGCAAAATGAAAAGCAGCATAATAATTTTCACCTTGTGGTGACACAAGTATTGCACCACCACCAGATCCATTTCTACCCCTAGAGCCATCAAAATACATTTTCCATACCTCATCATGTTGCTCTATCTGCTGTTCAGCTTTCTTCAGAAGACTTGGTATTGTTGTTTAGTGCTCATGCAATATGTACACTCCCATGCCAACTTCTTGGATATGTCCCTCAGGATCTTCTACCACATTTTCAGAGGCCCACTCCTTCAAGAGTACCTTTGGTATGCTCTCAGCTTGTAGTTCCTGAGCAGCAACTAATTCAGGGTCATCAGAGATAATGCAATTTGCATTAACAACACTGGGTGTGTAAGGTTCTATGTGATAGTCTAAAAGTAACTCAGATTTCAAAGTTACTTTGGTGCCATATCTGGTCCTAAAAAACATGTGGGACCAGTCAGAAGATAGATATCCTCTAATTTTGGCTGTAAATTCCCTTGATAAGCACATGGCAAAATGAGGAGGCAAATCTATTATGAACACCTCTTGTGAAATAGAGACATTGGGGTAGGCATGTAGGGTGAGACCTAGGTCTCTTATGATACCCACAGTATTAACAGATGTTCCATCCAACTGGAGCACACCTTTCTCAAGTGGCTGGTACTTAAGCCCTATCTGATCTGCAATCTGCTTAGGCATGATAGAACTGCTTGCTCCACTATCTACCATGTAATTGTGCACTAGTTTGTCTCCAATTATTAGCGATATATAAAAGGGAAGAGGCTTGGCACCTTGGTTAGGCTGCTTGATGTCATCTTGGGATAAATTAGCAAGGACAGTCCTATCTGGGTCAACAGTGGTATCAGTGGACACCTTTAAATCAGACAAGGCAGACTGCAACATCTTCTTTTGGCCAGGGATCTCTAAACAATCCCATATAGACATGGTTACACTCATCTTTTTCATGTTTTCAATAATATTGAAAGATGGAGAGGCACCTACCTTCTGACTTGACTTTGTAGTAGCAACATCAGCCTGCAAATGAGGCATCTCCCTTGCTGTTGCTGGTGTACTTCTTTGCAGGATGCGAGGAATATGGGATGTGGAAGCATCAGTATGTTCTCTACCTTTGCTTGCTGCTGGCTCAACCTCATAACCCCTCTTCTTAGCCCTTGTATTGGCAGCAACTAGATTACTATCACTGTTTACCCCACAGAATTCTCCTTCCTGCCAATTCATGAAAGCAGAATCATTCTGAGGTTGCTCTTATTGTTGTGCAGCTCCATCATTTGGTGTGTATGACTGTGTAGCTGCCACATTTTATGCCATCAGATCTTGATTTAGGACTCCACTTGAACAGGCTGCCTAATTGTGTGGCATATGGCAGGGGACACACCAATCACGATCAACTGCAATGTTATTTTGAATAGGGACAAGGTCCCTTGCTGCATTAACAGGTGCTTGATTGTAAGGCTAAAAAGGCCTTTGGTTCATATTTTGCCTGACACCATGGTAGTTGTTCTGATAAGGTGGCCTATTAGCCTGGTAAGGTTGACCCTGCCCCTGATATGCTTGGTTCTACCCCTGATGTTGTTGTTGATAAGGCTGCCTACCTTGAGACTATTGCTTCTTAATGTTTACTAGATCATTCCCAAAAGTCTGCAGAAGATTTTCTATTTTCTGCTGGCTACTTTTTATTTCCTTTAGCTCTTGAGATGAACTAGAGGCAGCAGGTTCAGAAGTGGAGGTACTTGGTAATGCTGCAACAACAGGTGTAGGGACTAAATATGGTGTGGGTAAAGGCATGGAAGCCTGGATCTCAGGAAAAATGGGCATAGGGGGCCTAGGTGCTATTTTTCTAGCCTGAATTAGACTGTTCTCTACTCTAATGGCTATTTCATAGGCATCAGATAGGCTTACACCTCCCAGTGATTGTATCATCATTGAAATATCACTATTTAAAGCTTTCAAGAAATATAAGAATGCATACTCAGCTGGAGGTCTTACTGTGGCAAGGATTCTGTCCCATGTCTTCTGAAATCTGAAGTTGAAGTCCATCATTGGTTCCTAAGGAGCTCTCTTTATGGTGGTCATCTGTTCCACCAATGACAGATTATCTGATTTATCCTAGAACTGCTTATTCAGCTTGTCTCCTAGTTCATCCCAGGTCCCTATGGTCTATACTAGTAGACTTCTGAACCATTGTAATGCCTTTCCTTTGAATGAGGCAGCTAGTAATCTGATGGCCACATTTTCTTGTGTTACATGATGTACTCCAAATAGAGAAGCCACATCTCTTATGTGTTCAATAGGTGTAGTTTGGGTCTCCCCTGTGAAATAGGGCAAGCTCTTCAAGGCTGCCATAGGTATGGCATCATGTACTGCTAAGTTCAAAGGGCTTTCCCCATCAAAAGCCACAAATGGCTGATTTCTTTCCATCTGAGCAACTGGAGGTGGGTTTGCTTGAGTTGCTACAAGGACTACAGAGGCAATTGGTCTAAAATTTGGTGAGGTTGACAATGTCCTTTAAGAATAGGGTGCTCTTACTACAGTTCTACTCTGCCTCCTAGGTGGAGAAAGCTGTAGATAATCAAAGGAGCTGGAACTTGAACTCCTTGTTTGTATCCTTTTCATAAAAGTATATCAGCAGAACTGGTTTGCCTGATCTTCCTCAGTATGAGTCGCCAGATATGCAATTTTTAACCTCTTATAGGTCAGAAAATCACCAGTTGCACATCAAAACTAGTAATAAGAGTTTGTATGGTCCCACCGGGCGTGCCCAAAACTGTTATCACATGAAATTGCACCCTGCTTGAATGGGATTCCAAGCATTCCAATGACACAATGGGATTGATCTCTAAGTGTGGGACTTTGCTAAATGAGATCAAACCTCTGGAGAAGGCCAGCTTCCTTGTCTAGTTATCACCTAAAACTACTATATTTTGGGGTGAAAAGGGGAAGAGATGTGCTAAAATGAAAGATAAAGCAACAATACTTAAAAAACATGAAAGGGTGATGCACCAGACAGTTCTAAAGAATCTTTGCAAAGACTGAAGTATGCATAATATAATCAGATACAGCAAGCAGATATACACAGAATAGATGATTCTAACAGAGGTAAGAAGCAAGATGATTGAGAGGAACAAGAAAAATTCATAGACAACCATATGCAGATTCACACAGAGATAGAAAAATTAGTAAAAGGCATGATAGCTTTCATATATCTAAAGAAAGGCAAGGTTACAGCATGAAAAGTTTAGTTTGGAAATAGGGAGAACAGAATGTTTCCAAAAAATTTCCAACCCTTTTTACATCATAAGCCTCAGCTTATATAGCACTACAAAAACTAACCTAGGTCAGTTACAAAATCCACTCAGGGAGCTGTAATCAGAAATATCCTCCTGAAGGGACGTCCACCTGCCAAGAGTAATGGCGCAAAAGATCTAGAACAGGGGCAGGTGGGAGATATTTTGGGTCTTCGATGCAAACAACCGCGTCATCGATCTGATCCTTAGAAATGATGGAGGATAACCTAGCATTGAATGCTAACAGCTGCTTCTAACAGTTCTCGACAATTAGGCGGAGGAGAACAGACTGGAAATGAAGCGGTGGCGGGATATTTTGCCATTAATGCGAGCTGATTGCTATGTTTGCTATAATGAATGCCCCAAAAAATCTCCATCTGTTGAAAAGTGACAAAACCTCCTGAAAAGCCTGCCAAATGAAAGAGGGAATGAAAACATACAACTTTGCCTCTTACAGCATGTGAAAATTCGCTAAGACGGAGGAGATACAGGTGGTCAAAGTTTTGGTCAACCACCTGTATATATCGCTTCTGCATTTGTGTGTATATCGGCCTTGTATCTTCATTTGTGTCTTCTGTTTGTATATCGGCATATACAAACTGATATGCAAGCTGCGGACCCGAAGCTCCTTATGAAACTATTGAAAAATGCCATCGGGTCCGGGTTGTATGTTGAGCCTTATATATCTGCTCGACATACAAAAGTACCTGCATATTGCGGACCCCACCAATCACATCTCCCTTTCTATCTACACGAACATACAAGCTGTGGACCTGAAAAATCACCCTTAGCTGCATTTCATTTTCTTGCCGGGTCCGTCTTGTATCACTTTCCCCTTGAGAAGCCCCTGCCAGAAACTTACGCGGAAGCTGACACATGGCAAGCTCCGTGTGGCCTTATAAGACTGTATCAAAGGTTTAAAGTGGCCTCCGCTTGTGAAACTTGTCGCAACCCACAGCATCTAAAACTGGAGACACTTTGAAACTAGGGCCCACAACCATCCGCCACTTTACATCACTGGACAGAAAGAGAAATGCAGAAGCTGACACATGGCGTCCCCCGCGTTACTCTTGAAACATGAATAGGGTCTTGAAACTTGCAATGGATAGCGACACCGGGTGTTGTTCGCCTGTCTTTTGAGAAACATATGAGACCCCCTGTAGCTGACACATGGCGCCCCCACGCACACTTAGAACATATAAAGGGGCCCCTTGAAACTTCGGCAGAATCTGCCACTTGGCGCCTTCCGCGCAGAGAGAAACAAGATAAAAACTTTTTTGAGACCCACTTAAGATTCACGCGGAAGCTGACACATGTCGAGTTCCGCTTCACTCTGAGAAACAATACAGGGGCCCACCTCTTCTCTTAGCGTAGCACCGAAAATAGAAACTCATGCGGAAGCTGACACTTGTCAGCTTCCGTAGCAACCGCAAGGGACATGTGGAGCGTTCCGCCCCATCTTAGAAACATAGAAGAGACTTCAGCGGAAAGTGACACGTGGCAAGTTCCGCGTGACTCTGAGAAACAATACAGGGGCTCTCTGTCGCTAACACTTGTCAGCTTCCGCGCACTGAGAAACTTTATAAAAGGGGCTCACGAAACTTGGGCGGAGGCCGTGAAACTTTTAGAAACATTGACGGGTGCTGCCACTTGGCACCATCTGTGGGGCTCTTGAGTTACTCCCTGTGGCTCTCGGAAGCCTCCACGTGGTGCCTTCCGTGCACTTCTTGAAACTTAAAGAAGCTGCGATGAAACTTTGGTGGAAGCCGACACGTGGTGCCCTCTGTGGCAATATTGAAACTTTTAGGGGCTACTCTCCGCCGCTGACACGTGGCATGTTCCGCGGTGATCATTTTTAAAGGCCGATGGAATTTTGCAAGCCTGCCAAATGCCCGTTTGAACTGTATGTTGATTGAAACTTTGACCATGAATAACTTCTTCGTTTGGTCAAATTTCAGGGTGCTGTAAAAAGCAAACCTGCCTATTTTTTCTATCTCTTTCCAATGGTAAGGTTTTTTAGGCAAGGCTTCTGGGAATTTTGGCACTTTGCTTTATAAGGACCTTTTCCAAGGGATTTCCAAGGAAAATACCATGTTAACTGTTTAGCTCTGGACAGGGGGAAATAAAGTTAACACTAATCATTATGCATTTTAAAAATAATGTTATGTATTTATTTTGTTTTAATAATCTTGAACTTGATTTTCAGATGTTGAATACAGTGGAGACTCCTCCTCATCTTCGTGAGTTAGCGCAGATAGGCATTGATGTAGCCATGATGTCTACAAATCCTTTGACTGAGGTATGAGCCAATAACATAAAAATATCATAATTTTGTATTTCTTTTTTATCTCATATCATTTGATGTACATAAATGATATTTATGTTTAGTCAATTTTGCTTCTTGATGCTTCTCAGAAGAGGTCACAACTCTAGTTCGTCCAACTATGGATGAAGAGAGAGTCAAGATGATGGAGAGTGATCATCATTTGGTAGTAAGTGATCAATTAAATGTGTGATGTTATATATTTCATACATTTTTTATACTAATGCGCATATTGTTTGTTTGTTCATGACATTATGTATATATGATAGTTTATATTAAATATTTAATATGATAATCAATTATTGTTACAAGAATTTAGTTTTACAAGTGCCAATTGCATTTGCTTGAAAGTTTATGAATCATTTTCAAATAATCCATTTTGTGCATATCTTGCAATCATTGAATTCTGTCGAACTGTGCATTTCTTTGACGCATCATTTTAAATAGTTCATGTGCCTTGTCTATGCTTCCATACTTTCCATACATGTCTACAAGGGCAACTTTGCAAATACAATACATGTGAGAAAATTCCTATATCATTTATGCTTTGATGGTTGTAATTTATTTTTGTGCATTTGCTTGAGAGTTTTTAAATCCTTATAAAAAATCCATTTCGTGCATATCTTGCAATCATTGTATTCCATGAGACAACATTTCTTTGAGGCATCGCATCTAATAGTTCATGTTCATTATATATGCTTCCACACAAGTTGCATACATGTCTTGCAGGGTACTTACAACTACGACATTTGACAAAATTCCTGTATCCTTTATGCTTTGATGTATGTCTATACCGTGCTCCAAACATACCATTTCTAAGGTTTTGGAATTTGGCTTTACACTTGCCAATTGCATTTTCTTAGAACTTTCTAAAGGCTTATCAGTAAATCCATTTTGTTCATATCTTACAATCATTGTATTCCATGAGGCGACATTTCTTTGAGGCATCATGTCAAACAGTTCACGTGCCTTGTCTATGCTTCCACACTTTGCATACATGTCTCTGAGGGCAGTTGCAACTACAACATCTAACAAAATTCCCATATTTTTTATCCTTTTGATGGATGTCCAATTTGGCATAGGCAAGGAGGATATTGGCTAAGGTTGTGGAATTTTGCTTTACACCTTCTAATCGCATTTGCTTGAAAGTTTCTAATTTTTCTATACATGTTTCTAAGGGCAGTTGCAACTACAACATCTGATAGAATTCCCATATCCTTCATGCTTTGATGGATGTCCATACCATGTTCCAAAGATTCCATTTTGGCACAGGCAGGGAGGATGCTGGCAAAGGTTGTGGAATATGGATTTACACCTACCAACTGTATTTTCTTTAAAGTGTCTAAATCCTTTTCAACAAATCCATTTTGTGCATATCCTACAATCAAAGCATTCCGTTAGAAAAGAACATTCTCTCATCATTTTGAAAACTCCATGAAACCATGATGAAACAATGAAGCACCATGTCGAAGGTTCATGGCTATTGTAGGTTTGTTAAAACTCATTTTTATGATGCCTAGGTTGTCCTAGACATGCATAAGTTTCATAACTTTTGAAAAATCAATCTGTAGTTCATTTTATTGACCCATGGAAAAAGTTATAACCGCTGTTCCAAAGTCTAGACAATTATGTAGTAACAAAGGACAATTAGGAAAGGTGGTAGGAGTGATATTTTGCATTCCATAGCTTATGGGTCCGAACAGACTTTGCCAATGTGTCGGGGTGGGTGGGTAAATGCTAGGGGAGGTTTCATTTCGTGTGCCAAGCGCCGTAGTCGTTCGGGTCAGCAGGCTATTGGTAAAGTCCCTTAAGATCCCTAAGACGAAAAAATTGCCAAACTTTGATGGGACAGTTCTCAAAATTTGTGGTAGCTGGGAACCTTCCATTTAGACCTACAGGTGCATGTGGAGTCCATCCACAATAACCTCTCTTGGTTTCATTAAACTCCAGTCTGTTTGGCCGTGTCGGAATCAAACACATTCTTGCAAAATGCTTTAGTTTCATGCAGTGGAAAGGTGGTAGGAGTGACATTTTCCATTCCATAGCTCGTGGGACCAAATAGACTTCGCCAACCTGTTGGGGTGGGTGTGTAGATGCCAGGGGAGGTCTCATTTCATGTGCCAAGCGCCGCAGTCGTTCGGAGCAGTAGGCTACCGGCAAAGTCCCTTAAGATCCCCAAGATGAAAAAATTACCAAACTGTGACGAGACAATTCTCAGAATTCCTGGTAGCTGGGAACATTCCATTTGGATCTATAGGTGCATGTGGAGTCCCTCCAGAATAACCTCTCTTGGTTTCGTTCAACTCCAGTCTGTTTGATCGTGCCGAAATCAAACGCATTCTTGCAAAATGCTTTAGTTTCATGCTGTGGAAAGGTGCTAGGAGTGACATTTTGCATTCCATAGCTCGTGGATCTGAACGGACTTTTCCAATGCATCGGGGTGGGTAGGTAAATGCCATGGGAGGTCTCATTTTGTGTGCCAAGTGTCGCATTTGTCCGGGGCAGCAAGCTACCGGCAAAGTCCCTTAAGCGCCCTAAGAGGAAAAAACTGCCAAACTTTGACGGGATAGTTCTCAGAATTCCTAGCAGCTGGGAACCTTCTGTTTGGACCTACAGGGGCATGTGGAGTCCATCCACAATAACCTCTCTCAGTTTCATTCAACTCTAGTCTATTTGACCATGTCAGAATCAAACACATTCTTGCAAAATGCTTTAGTTTCATGCAGTGGAAAGGTGGTAGGAGTGACATTTTGCATTCCATAGCTCATGGGTCCGAACGGACTTTGCCGACGTGTTAGGGTGGGCGGGTAAATGCCAGGGGAGGTCTCGTTTCATGTGCCAAGTGTCACATTAGTTCGGGTCAGCAGGCCACCGACAAAGTCCCTTAAACGCCCTAAGATGGAAAAATTACCAAACTTTGACGGGACAGTTCTCAGAATTCATGGTAGCTGAGAATGTTCCATTTGGACCTATAGGTGCATGTGGAGTCCATCCACAATAACTTGTCTCAGTTTCGTTTAACTCCAGTCCATTTGACCGTGCCAAAATCAAATGCATTCTTGCAAAATGCTTCAGTTTCATGCAGTGGAAAGGTGCTAAGAGTGACATTTTGCATTCCATAGCTCGTGGGTCCGAATAGACTTCGCCAACACATCGAGGTAGGCAGGTAAATGCTAGGGGAGGTCTCATTTCGTGTGCCAAGTGTCGCATTCATTCGGGGCAGCAGGCTACTGGCAAAGTCCCTTAAGCGCCCTAAGATGAAAAAATTGCCAAACTTTGACATGATAGTTCTCATAATTCATGGCAGCTAGGAATGTTCCATTTGGACCTATAGGTGCATGTGGGGTCTATCCACAATAACCTCTTTCGGTTTCGTTCAACTCCATTCCGTTTGATCATGCTGAAATCAAACACATTCTTGCAAAATGCTTCAGTTTCATGTTGTGGAAAGGTTCTAGGTGCCATATTTTTTGTTCTGCTCATCGCGGGGCTGAATGAACTGCGCCAACATGTCGGGGTGGGTGGGTAAATGCTAGGGGAGGTCTCGTTTCATCCGCCAAGTGTCTCAGTCGTTCCAGGCTGCAAGCTACCGGTAAACTTGAAAAGTGTTAAGTCTCGATAGCTTGCATGCTAGAATGACTGGGATGCTTGGCACATGAAATGAGACCTATCCTAGCATTTACCCACCCACCTTGACATGTTGGCGTGGTCCATTCAGCCCCACGATGAGCAGAAAAAAAAATATGGCATCTGGCAACCTTTCCACAACATGAAACTGAAGCATTTTGCAAGAATGCGTTTGATTTTGGCACGATCAAATAGAATGGAGTTGAATGAAACTAAGAGAGGTTATTGTGGATGGACCCCACATGCTTTCTACTTCATCCGTGAAAGATAGAGTGTCTCCAATTTGAGAAGATAATGATGGTGTTCCTTCAACTTGACATGTGGATGATGGAGTGCCTCCAACTTGGAGATTCACTTTCCTCATTGCATGAAGGTTTTGCATTCATTCCCTTTGTGCCACCAATTCCATCTCTTCCTTAGCTTTGTTAGACGTGTCACATTCCTCTTCAATTAACAATGGTGGAATATCTTCTTGTATGGTTGACAATTTCCTACTTTCCCAAATTCGCCTCATTCTTTCTCTTTTCCTCTCATTCTCAGCTTCACGCTCTTCTGGTGTTAGAGTCTTTGCTTGTTTCCTCAGCATGATGATGATTTCTACAAGAATGAAGAATAAGACAATGATCATTAGAAATTTTATAATGACAATGAATAGCATAGTCAAAATGAATAACAAGGTTTTACAAACTTCTGAATAAGACACCTCATATCAAGATAACTTGAACATACATAAGTCATGGAGTATGCATTTGAACACACATATACACTTGAATCTAGTTTGAATAGAAGAGAGGAGGATGAACTTGGAGGAAGAAATAAGAAGTTATACCCTATTTTTTTGTTGTAACTCGTTATACCCTGTTTCATGCATTTTCGAAGTGGAAAGGGTGGCTAAATAGTGGTTCTTTGTGAATTTGAATGTAACCTGGCCAAGTAAGTGTTCCTATAGCATATGTAGGCCTATTTAAAGGTGAATCAAGTGTTACTTTGTTCTGGGTTGGAGTGGATAGGAGATTTTCATTAAAACCCCCTTATTTGTGAAGAAATGAAGGGTTTTCTAGTTTGCACCCTAGATGAGCATGGCTATACTAACCAATGGTGGAATTTGAAGTTTTGTGGCATATAGATCTATTGTTTTGGGGTTTGGAGTGGTTATTGACCGATCCTAGGGTACTTGCTTTGTTAATTGGACCAAATTAGGCCTATTTCTAGAGACATAATTGGTTTGAATACATTATATTGACATAGTGTATGCTTGTGTTAGGGTTGGGGAATAAATTGGAGCCTTTATGCCTTATGATGCCCTTAAGCACCTAGTTGAGCCATTGCAAGATTTTGGTTTATGGTTGAGTTGATTTGTGAAATATGGTATTAGTGCTTTGAATTCCTTCTTGTGTCTGCATCATAAATGATCATGCCACTTGAATGTGAGTGTGGATTTGGGAGTTTCGCAACTTGAATAAGGACTATTTACTAAGTTTAGGGGTCTATGGAAAGTTTGAAGGCAAGTTCCTTTGTAATATAGGCCTAATTAACCCTTTTAAGACAACGAATAAGGTCAGTTTTGAGGCATATTGTCCAAAGGAGTTTATACTAAGTTCAAGATATGTTATGCAACTTGGTAATGGGTATTCTAAACATTCATTAAAGTTTGGGTTTGAAACCTTATGGTGAAAATAAGTCAGAAAAACCCCTTAAGTAGGGCTACTAGGATTTGAGGGCTTGGGTAGATTGGTTGCTAAGAGGGGATCCTTGAGACTTGAAGAGTGGTTTAGTTAGTTCTAGTTGGTGAACATGATCTTTTTAGATGCCTCATCTAGTTCATATGAAGGTCTGAACCCTAGTTGTGTGTTGGAGACTTAATGCATTGAAGGAGCACAAAGTAAACACCACTAAAAATTGTAGAATGATGCACAAAGCAAACACCACTAAGGAGCATATTTTGAGTATGTACAAAGCTAACAACTATTGGTCTTATTTCAAGGTTGGAGGATATTGTTATGACAAGTGTTGGAAGCTTCATCTAGAGATTCACCCAAATGACAAACACAAGAGTAAGCAACTTCAAAGGAAAAAAAACATCAACATTCAATGAGAGAACAACTCTCACATGAGTCTAAATCAACATTCAATGATGTTAGTATGTAATGATACTTGGATAGAGTATTTACTTGATTTACAAAGGAGATAAGTGTGAGTTGCTTTCATTTGTAGGGGCATTTGATTAGCACTCCAAGTTTTTCCTATGGATTGAGTTGTGTTCAAGTTTTTCACTTGTAGAGAAAGTAAGTAGTACGTTTCACTCACTATGGATGAATATGAGAAGTATGGCCACTTGGAGGTCAAGAAAGGATGTAAGAAAAATAGAGAATGTAAGAGCTAGCACGATGACATGTTTTGGGTGCTGTAAGCATGCACATTTGTGTTCCATAGTAACATAAATGTTGTAGCATGTAACATAGATGACTTGTAGCATGTTGTAGCATTTAACAGTGATGGTTTTCATTATTGTAATGTGCACAAACTCTTATCTCAGCTGTAGCATGTGCATAGTTGTAGGAAGATAACTCTTTACACATTCATTGTAAATAGTGTATAAATGTATGAATTTCATTGTACATAGATGCAATAAGAAGGACCACTTTGTAATAAATTATAACTTTCATAGCATTGTAAAATGACCTTCAAATGCAAGGAGGATCATACATGGCAGCAGGGTTATATATAGACTACATGATAGTGGACTGTTATATAGACTTACATGATTGTCCTACACTAATGAAAACCTCCTTTTTAGTGTTTTATCTCCTTGTAACTCCCTTTGTATCATCTTATGTCATCCTATGGCAAAAATTAAGAGTCTTCCAAAATCAATTTTGGCTCCATGTATACACTCGAATACGAGTATGACAAACAATTGTTCACTAAAATTATTTTATGAAGTATTTGATAATGTTTTTCTCTTGTATAGCTGAAAATAGGTGAAATAAAGGCATGAAGGGCCGAAACAAGGTGGAAACATAAAGAATTTGGAGTCTCTTTGACTGAACTAACTGATATACCTAGACACATATATGTCAAGAAGAACATAAAGACATAAAGACATTTAAAGACATAAAGAACATAAGAACATATATGTGTGTGTGTGTGTGAATTAAAATTGAACATACCTTAGAATTCGATATTGCAGCTAACCAATTCTTCAAAAGATGGCTTCAAAATCCTCAAATTCTTGTTTTTCTCAAGTTTGATTATGAATTCTATATAATTCTAGAATAGGATTAGTAAAATTTATGTAAAAAACAAACATATATCATCAAATTCAATCTATATATCAATGATAATTAGCTTTGAAACAAAATCACACATGAAACATGAAACTTTCAGTTTAAATAATCAAATTTTCTCCAAAACATGAAAAATTACTTCTTCTATGTTGAAAAAACAAAAAAAGGTGGTGGATTCATATAAAAATGATTCTCAATTAGTCCATCAAATGAAAAGCATTTTTTTGTCTGATATACTCATGAAAAGTAGGAATGACAGGCATGTGGGGTCTGAAACACGGATCCCACATGCTTTTTTACCGTTTTCCATCAACGATAACTTTAAGAAACCCAACCTAAAAATATATATAAATTCCTAGCGAATGTTCCATTTTTTTGGAAAAAAATATTAATTTCTATTGGCAAATATTTCCTTTTTTTGAAAAAAAATATTTAATTTTATTGGTGAATTTTTTAAATCACTAGAAATTTGTAGAAAATCTTGGCAAATCTTGATAAAAAATAGGAAACTACATTAATTACCATGGTGAATCCTTCCTAAAAAACAAATTAAATTACTATGGAAAAGTAAAAGTTTGAAGGTGGCATTGATTGACTAGGTTAAGGTGTAGTGTTCGTGTTTATAATTCCTTAATATTTTAAATTGGCCCTAAATTATTTTTCATCACCATTGATTTTATTTATAATCTAATGGTTTGGGTTCTATTCCATAGACCAAAATGTACTTGTGGAGCTCCAATACCCATGGGGCCCGAAATTGCATTTGAGACATTGATCTTAATGGAGATCAACGACCCAAATGCAATTTTGGACCCCATGGGCATTGGAGTTCCATGGGTACATTTTGTCCAATGGAATTTCACCCTAGCCATTAGATTATAAATTGAGATCAACAACCCAAATACAATTTTGGGCTCGATGGGTATTGGAGCTCCATGGGTACATTTTAACCCATGGAATACAACTGCAGTTGTTATATTATAAATAAAATCAATGATGATGATTAAAAATTGGTGATATGCCCTAAAGTAACCAATAATTATATAATATTATTGGTGAATTAATTCCATTTTCTACTAAAACTTATAAAATTTAGGCGAATCTGATCTAATTAGGTATCGAATATTGTGGCAAATTTTTGAGTTTAAAATTTTAATCAAATAAATATTCTGGCGATTTAACTAGGACTAAAATAAAATTTTGTAAAAATGTGGCGATTCAGGTCACCTTATAGCTTGTACTATTAGCCAAATTTTGAATCCCTAATTTCAAATATTAGCCAATTGGTGAATATTAGCCACTAAAAAAATAATATTTTCCATGCTTCCCATAACGTACTCATGTTATAACGCGAGCACGTTATGGGAAGCATGATAACATAAAGGTAACCTTCTATCTACATGAGAGAGTCTCTCTCTCTCTCTTCATTTCTCTATCCTATATATAAAGAGGGATCAGGAGACATGGAGAGATAGAGAGGGACACAGAGATAGAGAGGATAGGTGGAGATAGAGACAGGGAAAGGGAGAGATGGGATCGAGATAAAGGGGTCTATAGAGGGAGAAAGATAGAGATACATATATATAGAGAGGGGAGATATAGGGAGATACATCTAGCAAGGGAGAGATAGATAGGGAAATATAGAGAGAGAGGTAAAGAGGGGTATATTAAGAGATGGGGTTATGAGGATATATAGCTCGATAGGGAAAGAGATCAAGAGATGTCTAGAGACATAGGGAGAGAGATTTCAAGAGGTAGAAGGATGGGGAGAGAGATAAAGAGGAGAGAGAGGTAGCGAGGGATAGATTAAGAGATAGGGATCCATATGTCCAGAGAGATAGAGATTGGGATCCCTATTCTCCCCTCTACCTAAACCATAAACCTAAACCTCTAAACCCTAAACCCTAAACCCTTAATAAAACCTGGAAGGAAAGGTAGGTATAGTTAGAGAGAGGGATAGAGGAGACAGAGATATCTCTCCCAGGCTTGGTCTCCTCTGTATCTCCCTATTCACCTCTCTACCTAAACCATAAACCTAAACCTCTAAACCTTAACCCCTAAACCCTAAACCCTAAACCCTAAATAATGTCCCTAAACCCTAACCCCTAACCCTTAACCCCTAAAAATGAGTAACCCTAAACCCCAAAAACCCTAAGGTCCCTAAACCATAAAACCTAGAAGCAACCCTAAACCTCTATCTCCCTATCTCTCCCAATCTCTATTGGTCCCCTCGCTCTATCTCTCTCTAGACCCTAAACCCTAACCCCTAAACTTAAGCAACCCTAAACCCCTAACCCATAAACCTTAAACCCTAACCCCTAGACCCTAAACCCTAAACTTGAGCATCCCTAAACCCCTAAATCCCAAATAATTCCCCTAAACGCTTACCCTAAAACCTAAACCATATTTACTTGAGAAACCCTAAACTCATGTAAACCTCAAATAGTGAGGGAGAGAGAGATAGAAAGGTAGAGTTAGAGAGAGGGGATCGAAAGAGATCTAGCAAGATAGAGAGATGAGGACAGAGAGAGAGATAGAGAGGTAGGTATAGTTAGAGAGAGGGATAGAGGAGACATAGATATCTCTCCCAGGCTCGGTCTCCTCTGTATCTCCCTATTCACCTCTCTACCTACACCATAAACCTAAACCTCTAAACCTTAACCCCTAACCCCTAAACCCTAAACCCTAAACCATAAATAATGCCCCTAAACCCTAACCCCTAACCCTTAAACCCCTAACCCCTAAACCATAAAACCTGGAAGCAACCCTAAACCTCTATCTCCCTATCTCTCCCAATCTCTATAACGTGAAAACATGAAAACATTAAGCTTTCATTCCAACCAAATTCATTCCTAATCAATCCCAAATCATCCCTAATCCATTCAATTTCATCTCTAATCATCCCTAAACCACTTCTAATCAGCCCTAAACTACTTCACACCATCCCAAATCACATCCAAATCAATTTCACTTCATTCCTAATCATTTTCCAATCAACCTAGATTTCATCTCAAATACCATCCCTAAACTATTCCTAAATCATTCTAATCATTCCCTAATAAGCACTAAACCACTTGAGACCATCCCTAAAACCATTCTAATCATTAGTCCTTTTCACCTCTCATCATCCCTAAACCAATCCATTTCATCCCAACTCCATCCCAAATCAATCTAAGCTCCATCTCAAACGATCCCAAAAATAATCAAAATCAAACAAATACCTCACCTGTAGCCATTAGAAGATCATAGTGCTAATATGTTAGTCATTTGCACCATTTTGTCTATCGTATGTGCCAACATGCTCCTTATTAGCACCTACCTATCAATCACAAACATCATTCTACACCTAGCCAGTCACAGGTGTCATTCTACCCTCTGCCAGCCACAGGAGCCACAGAATATCATAAGCACCAATATGTTAGTCATTTACACAATTCTATACATCATATATACCAACCATAAACCCTAAACCCAATCAACCCTAAACCTGATCAACCCTAAACCCTTATCTCCTTGTCTCTATCATCCCTCTATCTCTCAATATCTCTGCCTATGTCTTTGGCCATGTCCATCACCCTCTATCTCCGTATCTCTCCCTCTCTAAACTCCTAACCCCTAAACTCTAAAATTGATCAACCCTAAACCCCTATCTCCTTGTCTCTATCATCTCTCTACCTCTCAATCTCTCTAGCTATGTCTCTGGCCATGTCCCTCACCCTCTATCTCCATATCTCTCCCTCTCTAAACTCCTAACCCCTAAACCCTAAATCTGGTCAACCCTAAATCTGATCAACCCTAAACCCTATCTCTTGTCTCTATCATCCCTCTACCTCTCAATCTCTCTGCCTATGTCTCTAGCCATGTCCCTCACCCTTTATCTCCGTATGTCTTCCCTTGGTCTCCTCTATATCTCCCTATCGGTCCTCTCTCTCTAAACCCTAACCTAAACCTCTAAATGTTAACCCCTAACCCCTAAAACATAAACCTTAAGTTACCCTAAATAATGCCCCTAAACCCTAACCCCTAACCCCTAAACCCTAAAACTGAGCAACCCTAAACCCCAAACCTCTAAACCATAAACCCTGGAAGCAACTCTAAACCTCTATCTCCCTAGATCTCTCCCAATATCTATCGATCCCCTCACACTCTCTCTCTAAACCCTAACCCCTATTTACCCTAAACCTGAGCAACCCTAAATCCCTAAAACCTAAACCCTAACCCCTAAACCATAAACCATAAACCTAAGCAACTGCAAACCCCTAAGCCCTATTTATAATTCCCCTAAAACCTAACCCCAAACCCTAAACCCTAAACTTGAGCAACCCTTTAAACTCATAAACCATAAATAATGCCCCTAAAGGTCTAAGTAACCCTAAGCTCATAAACCCTAAATAATGACCCTAAACCTGAGCAACTCTAAACCTCTCTCTCTCCCAAAACCCTAAAGAATGCCCCTAAATCCTAACCCTTAAACCATAAACCTGAGCAACCCTAAACCCCTAAACCCTAAATGATTCCTCTAAACCCTAAACTTAAGCAATCCTAAACTCATAAACCCTACCCACCCTCTCTCTCTCTCTCTCCAAAACAAGAAAACTAGGAGTCTCTATCTCTCTCTCTCTCTCTCTCTCTCTCTCTCTCTCTCTCTCTCTCTCTCTCCCTATCACCAGGTATCTCTCCCAGGTTTCTCTCCCCTCCATCTCCATCCTCTCTCCCTTTTCCTCACTCTCGCTCTCCCTTGTCAACAAAGAACATGGAAATGTAAGAAAAATAGGACATGTAAAGATGGATGATGATATAAATTGGGATTCAATGAAATGGAAACAAGAAAATTTATGAAATTTCTTTGGATGGGAAGAATGAGGAGGAGAGGTAGAGAGGGGAGGGAAGTAGAGAGTGAGAGAGAGGATAGGAGGTAGAGACAAGATGGAAGTAGAGAGTAGGAGAGGACCATCGGAGGTAGATAGGGCAAGGAAGAAGATAGAGAGGGTAGGAGGTAGATAGGGGAGGGAAGTAGAAAGTGAGAGAGAGGGTAAGAGGTAGAGAGGGAGGGGGAGAAGAGAGTGAGAGAGAAGGTAGGAGGTAGGGAGGCAAGGGAAGCAAAGACTCAGAAAGAGGGTAGGAGGTAGATAGGAGAGGGAAGTAGAGAGTGAGAGAGACAGTAGAAGGTAGATAGGGGAGAAAAGAAGAGAGTGAGATAGAATGTGGGAGGTAGAGAGGGGAAGGAAGCAGAGACTCAGATAAAGGGTAGGACATAGAGAGGGGAGAGAAATAGAGAGATAGAGAGACGATAGGAAGTACAGCTGCCCTTGTAGACATGTATGTAAAGTCTGGAAGCATAGACAAGGCATGTCAATTGTAAGACATAACACCTCAAAGAGATGTTCTATAATGGAATGCAATGATTACAAGATATGCAAAAAATGGATTTGTTGAAAAGGCTTCAGAAACTTTCAAGCAAATGCAATTGGCATGTGTATTTCTAGTTATGCTCATCATAACGTGAGCGCGTTATAATGCTCTCGCGTTATGATGAGCTTTGTTTGATGTGTTTTTATCAGTTTTTAGCAAAATCTGGAGATTATTTGGAGCGTGCTCCCCATCAGGATGACACTTTTTTCAATGAAAACTCAAAAAAATTACCACCATAATTTTAAGCTCTCTGTTAGCTATCTAACCATATAATTTTTTTCACATTTTGAGTATGTTTAGTGTTTCATCTTGAATTTCTTTTGTAAGTGTGTCTAGTTTTTGTCAAAAACCAGTGTCTAGTATTTTAACTTGTTTTTTAATCGTTCATCGAAAATTGAAATAAGTTATATTTTTAGAAACTAGACTCCATTCTACACGAATTAAAAAAAAATGATTTTCGATTAGTTTTCAAACATTTTAGGGGGGAGCACGCTCAAATTTTCTATTTTTCAGGATGTATCCACTTTAAAAATTACTAAAAAATCAATTATTCATTAAAAAATTATCAGAAAAATCAGGGATAAACTACATGGTGTTACCTAATTTCTCACTAGAATGATTATTGAAATACTAAAAAAAAGTTAACATTTTAGGGGGAGCACACCAGACGCTGTGTTATTTTTTTTGAGAAATTTGGAGCACTACAACTCTTGTTTTCATTCCATCTTCAAATTTTGAGTGTAAGTATCTTCAATTTCTCATCCAACATCAATGTTTCCTGATTTCAGAAAAAAAGTGGCAACTTAAGACCCCATTTTGGTCCCTCATCTTTGTGCACTTACCCTGAGGAAAGAGGTTAATGGAATTTTGCAGAGATTTAATAATACAATTTAATAAGTATCTAGTAAGAGTTTCGTTTAAGAATGTCACTTAAAAAAAATCTGGAATGGAAGGAGATTGCCTGGTGAGGTCGATGGAGGATAAAATTCTGGTAAAGCGCGCCAATCTCATGATAGAGAAGAACAATAAAGTTTTTAATACTGAAAGTAATAGTCATTGGAAGCATTGCTAGCCTAAATAAGTCAGACGCCTCCTTGAGACTGATCTGCTAGAGACGTCACCCACACAGGTGAAATTTGCAAATAAATAAATGTGAATTTAATGAGATATATCTGACACAGCTCACAGAAATAGGTTGAGAGTTTAAACAGGCATTCAAAATGTTTTGGTCAAGCATCAACTATGGTTGTGCGATGAGTGATGCAGATTGATCTTAGAAGTCAATAAAAATGATTTTGCCTTTCTTCATCAAAACGTCTGCCAGGTTAAGCAGAATATAATAGATGAGTAGACACATGAAAGAGGAAGAAAGCAAACGTCCAGGTTAAAGTCTAGACAACTAAAAATTCTGTCAAACAAGAAAAGATGAAGAAAAAGATTTAGAATCTGACTCCATAGCAGGCTGGATCGACTGGATGCCTCCAGTGAGGTCTCTTAGTGGAAGAAACAACATGGAAGGAATGAAGTTTGTAGGCTAAAGTGAGAGCCTAAATCTGAAAACAACATAATGGGTGAAAGAAATATGCCCTTACCATCAAACTTGGTGCTGAGCAAATGAGAATGTAGACAAAGAGGATAACAATGAAAACAGGGTCAATAGATCTCCAAATTATTGTCAACCACATGAAATGAAGGCCTGGGAGTATATACAGAGATAAAGTTATATGGGTATAAGATCTTGTGATAACTACATGATTACGCCCTTTTGCAGATGAGGAGAGGTTCACATTGCAATAAGTTTGATGAAAGATATAATGGAGTTTTAAAATGATCATCACGGCATTACAAGGAGACCCTAGCTTCGGAGGGTGACAGGAAGACATGACCGTTCACCAGAACAACTAAAGGCAGACTAGAAATGCATCAAATTAACATGCAGGTTATTACACAACTTATATTTACAAAAACATGCAGAAAACATACCTGAAATTTGATCCCTCAGCTTTAGAATCCTCCTCCCGTTCTGTTTCTCTTCTTTTCCTTCACTCTTCCCACTTTTTCAAACTTTTTCCCCCCAAATTTCTGCCTATCCTCCTCTCCCAAATCCTCCTCTCACAAATAACTCCACATACTACAAAAATAGGCAAATTCAATTAATTTCCCACTCCCATGACCGTTACAGAGAATCCACTATCTTTCAAGATTTAAAAGCAATAAATTTTCTTCTTTCTGAGGAGATTCTCTAATCAGAGGAATCTATTTATGACAACTCAACAACAATAAATTATTAACTAATAATATCTTTCTAGCTAACAATATACAATTCAAACAATAATTAAAATATCAATCACTAATGATTATTATCATAATTATTAATTATTAAAGTTATTAATTTAATCTTTATTAAAATCACTTATTCAATATTCTCCAAGTTAACATTATTTATTAACAAATTAAATAAATACTATTATACCTAAAATTATTATTATTATAACAATTAATGCATTTCCAACAATACACGGACTATTAACCAAAAACTCAAACAATAACTACTACATACCACATGATGAACAAAACCCGAGGCAAGTACCACAGAGTAACTTTTAGACCCACAATCACAATTGAAGACAAGGACTGACATAGGGAACCCCATGTTATCTCCCATCAACATTATCGATTGGTGCGAGGGCATGCTCAGACCTGCTAAGTCAGGTGGAGTCGATGCCCAGTACCTGTAGCCTGCATCAAAACAAGATGTTGCAAATGAGCGTATACATGTATAACAAACACACCGAGTCAGGGAGTTGCAACGTAGTAGGTGCTCGTAATGAATAGTACTACACTGTCCCTTCTCTAAAAGCATGACTATAAACATAAACATCTCTAACTATCAATCAGATATACATAAAACTTGATAACACTACTCTGCATAATCAACTAACCATCAACTGATCAGGTCAAAACACATCAATTACTGTAATATCAACAATATCACTATAATGATCACAACAATGTCCACAACCACATTAGTAATCCATAACGAGCATAACTAATCATAACAAGAATTCTATCATCCACATGTCTCAAAAATGTCTAAATGAAACTAAAATACTATCAACTGTCAAAAGCCAAAATGAGGGGCACTACAACCTCCCCCCAGAATCAGGCTTACTCCTGGAAGCCTGTAAATAAGTAAGGGATATAACTCTCGCATCCTGGGTGCATCCTCCTAGGTAGCGGAAGCCTCATCAATAGGATCTCACTGGACCTTGACCTGCTCCATGTCTCTGTCCCTGAGGATCTGCTCCCGATGCTGCAACACGTGCATGATCCCCAAATAAGGCTACCCGTCCCCTACCTGCGACCTCTAAGACTGTCCCCTGATGCTTTGCCTGGTGATGTTCAATCACTGTGAATACTTTATAAGACCTCCCTGTGCCACCTATGGTTGGCTCTGAAGCTGTCAGCCTCTGACCAAAACCTGAAACGTTCCTTTGTGGACACTGCCTGGCTATGTGGCCCTGCTGTCCACAAGAGAAACATCCTATACCTCTACCGAAACCTCCACCACCTGAGAAAGCATTAGACTACTAAAAATTATCTCTACTTACTGCAGACTACACACTCTAAGCTAGTTGATCAAAGCAATTGCACTTATTACGCTGCCAAGACCGGTCCTTCCTATTCTAAGATCTATTACCTTGCTGAGGTCGAGTATTCTTTGGTTGTGACTGAGAACACTACTGTTGTTGCTGCTCGGCCTTGTCGCGTGCATGATGGCCTCTCGAAGAGCCGGCTGCCTGTGAATGACCACCAAAACCTACAGAAGGTGCACTACCAATATGCACACATATATGTCCTCCAAGTGCCCTTGTCGCGTGCATGATGGCCTCTCGAAGAGTCGGCTGCCTACGAATGACCACCAAAACCTACAGAAGGTGCACTACCAATATGCACACATATATGTCCTCCAAGTGCCATCTCCAGATTCTCCTTTACTAACTGGGCTTTCTCCACTGCTACTTCCATAGTCTTAGGTTCGAAGACACAAACCCCTCTAATGGTTCAGGCATTCAAGACCCTGATAAAATGCTGTACTAACATAGTCTCATCATCTCCAAAGCCCACATACTACTTGAGCTCATAGAATCCATGCTCATACTGCTCTACTAACATGGCCATCTGCCTCAGCTCATGGAACTCATCGGCGCATTGCTACTTCCAATGATCCAACAGGAAGCGAGCTCTGTATCTCTCTAAGAATAACTCCCAAGAAACAGTACTAATATTTAGGTACAACTTCTATTCCTCTAAACATCACCAGGTAGAAGCAAACCCTCTGAGATGCAAAATAGCACCTCTAGTCTTGGTGTTGCTACCATACATATGCATGGCGAAACACCTGCCTAAATCGAGTAACCATGTCTCTGCCTCTAACTTGCTACCAGCTCAATCAAAGGTGGGAGGGTGTGTCCTTAGAAGATCTCTCATGTGACTGGCTAAGGTGGCCTCCTGCTTAGCTGTCAAATCTCTTTGCCTAGGTGATCTCTCTCTTTCCCTAGGTTTCGGCTGATCTACCTCCTGTATAGGGCCTAATCGGGCAAGGCCCTCCTCAAGTAACTGACGCAATTGAGCTCCCTCAGGCTGACCCTGTCCTTCCATATTTTGACCTCCACCTTCATGGGCACTCTCGTGAGGAGAACTGGGAGGAGGTGTACTACCACTGCCTCTCCCAGTCCTCCACCTTGACCTCGACCTCGACCCCTAGGCATCCTCCTACGGACAACTTCAAAACAAGGAATACTTAAAAAGGAAAAGAATTCAATCTACAGAGTTTAAGCACTAGGATACATAATGGGCTCAATATTATCCAGAGTACCCAGTGTTCAAAACATGGCTCTGATACCAAATGTAATGCCTCGTCATGCAACCCTAGAGAGATAAGTTAATTAAACAATAAAAAATGGAAATATTTTTTTTAAAACAAGTATTTGCATTAATCACTAGATAAAATAACAACTAATTTCCTTATTAAAACTATATGATCAACTAACAACTCTAGGGAACATAACTGCATCAACAAATTATAAACATAGACCATTAACAACATAATACATCACACATATCCATAAGCAATTTTGATACATCAAAAGAAGATTACACCTTTCAATTACAAAATATGTACAAGTATAAATGAGATCAAATACATGTTACATAATTTCAAGGCTTCTTGACTGATTAGATCAGATTACCATATAAATCATGACTAAACATTTCTGGAGGTATAAATCTTCAAATGCAAAAGCAAATCTGGAAACACACATCTTCCACGAACACGAACCATGAAGCCAAAGAAAACCAATGGATTAAGCTCTTCCACCCAACCATGTGGAACCCTGAGGTCCACCCCCCAAGCTAGGAGATAACAATGAGGTTCCTCGACACAAGCAAATAGAAAAAGACTAACTAAAGACAGGAGTAGCTTAGGTTTCACAAGCGGACATAACTGAACTCAACATTCAACATCCAGAGGCAAGAGAACAGGGCAAGCTGGAGTGCAGTAGGAAGAAGTGTCATCGCATGGCTCTACATGGGTTACCCTAACTATCTCTCTCTAGACACTGGCCCCCATCTATGGTTACCCTGACAGCCTCTCTCTAGACACCGACCCCATAGATCACACATGTGGTCTACCTTATCTTGATTAATGTGAACTCTACCCTTTCCCCCTAGTCAATTATTAGGTTTCCACTTGTTAAACACTTCCAATGGGTTACCCAGATAGCCACTTTGGGCATCAGTCCCACATCGGAAGCCACTCCCCTAATTGCACTCAGTTGACCCAAACCAATCAAGTACTAAACACAGGGACGACAAACCTCCAATTCACATGACAAGCCAATAAAACATGAAGCAAAATAACTAATTCAATTTTCTCTCTCTAGAGTGTAAGGATTCAAGGTCATCGATTAGTTCAAGTAAACAAGCCTCTGGATAGGTAACATAACCTAAGGAAACTTAAAAAGAGGAAGACCCAAGTCCCTTATCCTGACTCTTTGTCGGAACCTAACATTCAAGTAAAGATAAATCAACAATTTCAAGGCACTCTCCACAGATAACCATTAAATCAATGAATCATCTTACTCACTCTCATACCATTAACTAACTAGAAGGTATAGATGAGCATCTACTTTAATGCAATACTTAACACCTACTTTATAATGGTCAAGTAATTTTATCTAACAAGGTAACTAACTAGCTTAGGAACCACAAACTCCTTATTCCATAACAAATACAATTTATGAAATACCTAATCTCTTAACCATCAAACATCATGACTTCAAGAACTGAAATAAGATCTAAGTATTGCATTACAAATTATTAGCGAGAAAATATTTTCTTATTAAATAGGTTACTCAACTACGAAAACTTAAATTTTACCTTCCTAATATTAAAACTACTTAATTAATTATAGACAATTCATCTAGCTTACCCTATTGGTTAATTGTTACTATAGATTCTCCAACTTTTAATGCTATAAAATTATTAGCATTATAATATACCACTATCATATTCGAAGCCTATGATTGCTAACAATAGCCTGATATTTCTCTAACAAAGATAAAATGATAAGCTTACTAATTTTAACCGATGTTGAGGAACCTATGCAAATATTTATAATTATATGAATACTAATAGTTGAATTTGCTATTTAGACTTAATATCTACTAGAGAAGTTATCATAATAGTAACTTTCTATTGTAGTCCAGGCTTTCCAGAAGATGTTAACAAGAAAAGAAGGTTTCTAAAGCCGTCGCTGGGAGCATGATAAACATTTTTCTCTAAACTATATTCTTTCAGTGAATCCAACTTCTGGCAGATCTGGCTATATGATGAGGTTATAATGATTACAATTTTTTTTTTAGAGAGAAAAATTCATTGTGATATTTAGAGATTTCACACAAGAAAAAGGATAAACATCTAGCTGAGGAAAGACGTTAATGGAATTTTGCAGAGATTTAATAATATAATTTAATAAGTGTCTAGTAAGAGTTTCGATTTAAAATGTCGCTTAAAAAAAATTGGAATGGAAGGAGTTTGCCTGGTGAGGTCGATGGAGGATAAAATTTTGGTAAAGCACGCCAATCTCATGACAAATAAGAGCAATAAAGTTTTTAATACTGAAAGTAATAGTCATTGGGAGCATTGCTAGCCTAGAGAAGTTAAACTCCTCCTTGAGACCGATCTGTTAGAGATGTGACCCACATAGGTGAAATTTACAAATAAATAAATGTGAATTTAATGAGATATATCTGAAATGGCTTGCAAAAATAGGCTGAGAGTTTAAACAGGCATTCAAGATGTTTTGGTCAAGCATCAAATATGGTTGTGCGACGAGTGATGCAGATTGATCTTAGAAGTCAATAAAAATGATTTTGCCTTTCTTCATCAAAACATCTACCAGGTTAAGCAGAATATAATAGATGAGTAGACACATGAAAGAGGAAGAAAGCACACGTCCAAGTTAAAGTCTAGAAAACTAAAAATTCTGTCAGACAAGAAAAGATGAAGAAAAAGATTTAGAAACTGACTCCATAGCAGGCTGGATCGACCGGATGCCTCCAGTGAGGCTGCTTAGTGGAAGAAACAACGGGGAAGGAATGAAGTTTGTAGGCTAAAGTGAGACCCTGAATCTGAAAGCAACATAATGGGTGAAAGAAATATGCCCTTACCATCAAACTTGGTGCTGAGCAAATAGATCTCCAAATTATTGTCAACCACATGAAATGAAGGCCTAGGAGTATATACAGAGATAAAGTTATATGGGTATAAGATCTTGTAATAACTACATGATTACACCCTTCTATGGATGAGGAGAGGTTCACATTGCAATAAGTTTGATGAAAGATATAATGGAGTTTTAAAATGATCATCGTGACATTACAAGGAGACCCTGGCTTCAAAGGGTGACAGGAAGACATGATCATTCACCAAAACAACTAAAGGTAGATAGTAAAACTAGATGTCGACGTCTGGTGATAAGGTGTAATATCCTTTTCACAAGTCGTCATAGAATCTTGCAGTTGTCGATGTCGTCGTAAGTCCACCATAGCAAGTCGATTTATATAGATGTTTATTATTTCGTTTATAAGTAATTGAATGAACCTACTTGTGGCGGAATCGTGAATCACGTCTCGTAGTCGAAAGATGCGAGAAGTCGACTTTGTGCGTCTAACGACGTAGGAAACTTGTTTGCATTATGATCAATCCGTCGTGATTGTCGTAAAACGCGTCGAACTTGTGTTGTGAATTTATTCTTTTCTTGTAGATCGACGAATGTCGATTTTGAAGCCTTAGCATGTAATAATTTGTTTTGGTTGTTGTTTAGCATGAGTCTTTTCTTCTAGCTTTGACCACGAGTTGTTGTCAATCTAACCTTGAGTTTTCTTAATTAGATGGTCTTTGTCTCTTTTTCCTTTTCGACCAAAACGATGCTCTAGCCATTTCCTAATCACTGCCATGTCGAGCTTAACTCCACAATTCATCTTTTAGTTGCTCTTGAAGGTTAGAGGTCTCCTTGTGGTAGAATGACAAATTTTCTATGTGACGTCATCATTTAGAACCTCCTTTTTGGTTGGGACCACTGCAAGTGTGGAGTCAGATAGTTGCAGTTAATACCGACCCTTGTGGATAGGCATGTGATGGTTTTTGGTCACATTACACTATCTTCTTTCTTCATGGGCGTTTGACCCAGTGGGAGTCGATGGTTAGATTTTGAAACTACAGTTAGAAGTTAGTCCTTTTCCTTCGCTATGTTGTGACGGAATTATGCTGTGGATAATAAGTTTAAACTGAGAATTAATGCTGAGGCTCCATCATCTAGGAGGGTGGAGAGGTATCAGGTGGCAGTTGTAAAGAAACAAAAAGAAGGACCACCGTTATGGGAATTTTGGCTGCGTAGTGCTAGGAAGGAGTAGGTAGTAGTTAGAAGTAGACGAGGCGAGTAAATGGGATCACTCCGTCGTGGAGGGGTCATCAAACAGGCGGAATAGGAAACGACAGAGGATTAGGGGGGTTAAGCGTGGAGTGCATCAAGAGAGAAGGGAAGTGGGTCGCTGTGTTAAAGGGAGAGTGATTGAGTAGTGGGAAGTAGTTGAGAAGTGGGAGAAAACTGCGAAGAGGTGGGAGGTTTTGAGCAGAGTGATCATTTTTTTGAGGGTGATCGGTTTCTGAGAGTGATCAGTTTCTGAATAGTGATCGGCTTCTGAGTAGAAAATGATAGAGAGAGATATCTGTGGGAACTTCTGAGTAGTGATCAACTTCTGAGTAGTGATCGACTTCTGAGTAGTGATCAGGCAGAGAGGAGGATAGATTTGGAGTGGACTGTCGTTGATTTAGAGGGAGATAAGAGAGAACTTTGAAAACCAGAGGAGGACGACTAGGCAGAGGAGAACGTAGAATCTTGCCACAACAATCTCTATCTCTGTCAAACAGGTTCATTTCCCTTTTCTCTTCTTTTTCACAGTATCGACCAGTAAGTGTGTCTCATTTTTGCAAAGACAAATACGTTGCAATGAATAGAATATGATGACAACGTAATTCTATTGTGATTTCTGAGTGAGGTTTATTCATAAAATGGTATCGTTGCTGTGTTTTGATATTCAAAAACTCAGAAATAGTTTCATTGCTATTGTTAGTATTCAAGAACTCTGAAACTAGATCATTGTCTATTATGATTGACATTGTATGATGATAGAAGTTCTCAAGGTGCATACATCTAGGAATGATCACTGCATGATACAAATGTAGGCTATAAACTGTAAACAGTCGGCAAAGACATAAGTTTAAGGAGTTTCCTTTAAGACTGTTATATCAATTTAAAACTGCCCTTGGTGCCTTGAAATGATAGCTCCTCAGCGAGAAAACACAATGCTCCGCGTGCATGTTATGTAACAGTTAAAACCACAATTTTTCAGTATGTTTTGACGTAAAATTTAGTGTGTTTGACAGTGGGAGATGTAGTTGTAAATAGCTAGTGCCTTTTCGTCTTATATTTTTTAGTTAGAGGTCGACCCTGTGGTTGGTCACCTCTAATGTCATAAGAAAGATTCCAAAACCTTTTCTATCTTATTTACGACTCTTATCTTTATGAATCATGTGAAACTATTTGACATGGAAAGAGGAGTAGGAAGTTAAAATTTTAGTATTGGTCGAAAACCGACATGGTTTTGAAATGAACAAGTAGAGTGGGAAAACCTGCATTTGAGTCTAGATTATGTTGCATGCGATGATTCTAGTATCGTTTTGTAGACCTTATGAGTCTAGCACCCTTGAACTCTGGGATAATGGGAAATTGTTTTAAATACTTGAGTATGTTGTGCAAACATGAGAATCGAGTAAACTAGTATGAAACCACTTAGGAGTGGGCATTATTAAACAATGTTTTTATACGAATATGAGAGTTTGAAACTATACACTCAGGATAGAGTAAATATAGCGCCATGCGCTATTGAAGGAGAAAATCCTAAATCCTTGAGGTCATCGAGGTCGACATTTGTTTAAACTTTACAAATAGGAAACTGTAGGATTTCGATCAGTTCAAGTCGAGTAGGGTGGGTGAACTAAGTACATGCGTTCTTAGAACGCGATTTAAAAACAAATCCTATGGCCAAGGTGGTGTACTATCCTCAAGTGCATTGAACGTTCACTGTAACTGGATGGCATTTCTTATGGAGTGTCATGCATGACTAGAGGGAATCTAGGAATCTGCACGATAACAAGACACGTAAGTTACAACACCAGAGCTCAAATGGCAAACACTGATGGTTATCCTAAGTCTATCCTCTTGAGTAGGGTAGGGCTACTTCCGGTTAGGAAGGAGTGCGGGAGACCGACGGTCTGTGGTTGGAGGTTAAGCTCCTTGAAGATACTTTCTCTTCCAATTACTGAGGATTGCCGAGTCTTGAATGTGATGGGTCGACAATCGAGATGCATGTTAATGGTATGTTTCCAATATATTATTTGTTTCAAGAAAATTGCAAATTGTTAAAGAACAAAATGTTTATTATATATCATTTCTTTCAGTTTTATGAAAATGAGATCATGTTTATATTAAAGTGAAAAATGTTATACTTGGTAATAGATAATTTCTTTGTATTTGATTATCTAGTTAGAAAAAAAAAATTACCTTTGTGAAAACCTAGTTTTTCTTGTCAATTCGGATATGGATGTTACATATGGTATCAGAGCTAACCAGGTTCAGCACTAGGGTTGATGAGTCCACTAACCTAATTAGGAAATCAACATTATGCGGGTAGGTAATGATTTGATTTATTGTGCCAGGATGGTATACACCAAGAAAACCGCAAGAAAATCCTTCACGGGTAAGAAGCGTTATCTGCAAGCTAAGCAGAAACGGCTTGCGATGATCAAGACCATTGAGAAAAATAATGATGAAAATGACATTTGGCATGATGATGTGGAAACCTTAGCCAATGCAATGTCAGGACTTAAGCGACTAAGGAGAGAACTCCTAGAGGGAGTAGCGACGGTAGCTCAAATCATGATCAACTGTTGCTCCTAGATTGTAACTGATAGTGTACCTGTTAGTGTACCTGAGAGTGTACCTATTACTATACCCATGGTCACTAGAGATCCTCGTGTAGTACCTAGAGCTAAGATTATTGAGCTATCTTCTGATAGTGAGTCTGAGGAGTATACACCTCATGATTATGTGTTGGACAATGAATCTGAAGGTTACACTCCATTAGATAATACTAAGTAAAAACATGAGATATGTCTATCTCGAATGATGTTGAAATAATTTTGCAAAATGAATAAAGACAAAATTTTGGTTTGAGAACAATTATGATTATGATCAATTGTTGTGTTCTTTTGATGATGTTTAATATGATAAGCGTAAAACTGATTAGTATATGTTTAATCAGGTGTGAAACTAAATTAGCATGGACCAATCAGAGTTTAACGAGGGGGAGGATCGGGAAGGTCATAACTCTCGGGGAAACTCCACTGACAAGTTGGATAGGATTCTAAACATGCTCACTGAGACCAAGGAAAGGTTGAACAAACTGGAAAAGAAAATGGATGAAACTGGCAACACAGAGGGTAGAAACGAGAACTCACATTACACAAGCAAGAGTAAGCATTGGGAAAATGGCACGTCAAGTGTGATGGAGTCAGGTTGTCATTGATGTCAAATTGTCAAAAAGGTCTTGCAGGATCATGGATTGATCATAAGTTTGGTCAGTATGAATGCTTGGTCATCAAGGTTGGAACTGTTGTGTGGTTACACAACACGCCCCATTTTGACTTGGGAAAATAGGGACCCAACTTCTTTTGGCTTGGTTTGTGTTTCTTGCTTTCTGGCGGTTTGGTAAAAATCAGTCAAGTGCATCATCACGTTGAGTCAGGATGAGGTAAGTCCCCAGTATGGGGTCAGTTTGTCAAAATTCATATTTCGTATCTATGACCTCATATTCTGAAAGAACATTAAATTTCATGCAGGTTTGCCTTTTACATCACCCTGGTATTCATCAGGATGTGAGAGTTATGAACAGTCAAAGTCTTGGTCAAACCTGATATTCGCAAGAGGGGGGGTCATATTTTATAATCTGAGTCATGTTGTTTAAAGATCACCATCATATTCAAACATCCCCTGATATATCCTGCGGCTCAAATATTCGGACGTCAACTTTAAATGGTAGTAAGTCTTCCCCGTCAAGCGATCTTTTGTATCGCGAACATCATGTTTTGAAAAGTAACCCGATATTCGTTAATATCATCCTGACGTGAAATATCACCCTTAACAAACATCCTGATGACATCATCTGAATACGATAAACGAAGATCATGATGACGTCATCCTGATATTCAGAAAGAAAGACGAGGAAGCTTGGCTCATCATCATCATTTTGTTTTGAAACATCACCCGATAAACTGAAATATCCTCCTGATGTGCTAAAACGTAAACAAAGGGAGCATTGTCACCCGAATCTTGTCGCGATAATAATTTCAATGCTAGGGAGGATGATATTGAAACTCAACCCGATATTTGTGAAATATCATCCTGCCCTCATGATATCCCGTCATATGGATATTCCCCCGCTCCCTTTGCCGCCATTATCATTAAATGCGCGCAGATATGGTAGGTGATTCCCGCCGACCCCAGAACCCAATGAAACATCTGGCGAGATCCTAAGTTTTTGCACGAATGATCAAAGATTGCAATCTAACTTGTCAGAGTGCCCTAAATTTACCCTAACTGCGAGATTAAAAGGTAATTCAACCGCCATTGTTACGTTTACCTGCGTTAAAATTGTTTTACAGAGCACTTGCCTCCATATCCGCATAACAGCTACCGTTGCGCAATTCGAGCTCGCAAGATAGAAGGAAGGAAGTGATCAGCAGTTGAATTAAGAGCGTCTTGACGATATACTGGTATAAAGGAAAATATGCATAACCAGGTAAGTGAACTGAAACCCTCATCATGTTGTTTCTAAATGATGTTGTAAGTTCTGGTTATGTATCCATATAAGTAAGTAATGTGAAACTGATGCAATGGGCATGATATTTGCAATATGTACGCATGCATATCCCTGTTGTGAGAAGAAATGTTGTTAATTGCAGGTACCCATGGCTGAAAAATGCTTAGTCAAGAATTAGGAGGAATTCAACAGGCCTATGTTCTCTTCCCAGAGAGGGGTCCTGTTCAAATATGGGGCAATTACAGACACCCATCAGGGGATTACTAACCTAGAGGCCTGGTCGGCCAAGCTGAATGATGGACATGACAAGAGTTCGGTATTGGACGCAGTGTTTGTATCAGGTATGTGGAACGCTGCTGGATTCCCATATTCCATGGAGTCTCCGGAGCTAGTCATTGAATGCTCCCAGAATTATAACCCTTAGACGAGGCAGGTGGTGAAGCATGGGAGAGTGTATGCAGACCTATCCATCAAAGGGCTCTCCCAGACATTTGGACTGCCAATGGGCAGTAAGGTAAAGAGTGTAGACTTGAAGAAGTTTGAAAGAGAATACGAGGCCAACAAGAAGGCGGCCAAAAAGAACATGTATGCTTGGCGGGCCGAGAACAGCACATACAATGCAGCGGCCAAGCTCCCCGTGCACATGTTCAAGTTTGACTTCAATGAGGAGTATCAGTACGTGATTGCCCTCCTGAACAGGGTGACTGGCCAGCCTGATACTGGTGAATTTAGAGATTGGATGTACGGCATCATAATGATGTGCCTGTATGCAGACATCAAGCCACTGTGGGGCCAAATAATAAGCGATGCTCTGCATGAGCAGCTGATGAACCTGGGAGGTTCAGATTGTACATTCTACATGACATCTTATATTGCTTATTCCTGTGCTTATAGAGGCACTTTTGATGCCTTAGTCACAGATGGAAAACTGACAGGCACAAATGCAGCACATATCTGGGATCATCATCCCCAGCTGCAAAGAACCAACTATATCAAAGATTACAAACTGGTCAATGATGCATTCTCTATGCATCTGGTAAGGACCATGGAAGATGACAGAACAAAGAGATTGAGCATGGAAGCTCAAGAGGCAGTATACAGGCATGGGGCATGGTACATACAATTTGCCACCTTTTCCTATATCAAGATAGAAGGTTTTGAAGGACATCCCCTGATGCTGCCAAGATATCCCACGGATGCAGTAGTGTTAATGGAATTTATCAGGCAGGGCTCCACCATGATACAGATGTATAAGGATGCCAAGAAGCTGCCACCAATTTTGTTCCCAATCAGCATCGGCAACTACATGTGCCCTGACTCTGACAATATAAAGAAGGTGATGGTCACCCTGAATAAGATGAATCTACAGCCTTTTCCAATAACCAGACCATATGATCCTTACGGCCGAATACAGAAGATTCTAGGAAAGCCTATTCACCAGAGGCACCTAGAGGATTTTTGGGCTGACTGCGAAGATGAGGCAGAAGCCAGGAGGAGGAGGTATCAGAGGTTGACTCTGAACCAGATCAGAACATTTGATTGCATATCCCTCCCTCAGCAGCTGAAGAGTGATGACGGTAGGATAATGGCAGACGAATATGAGCAGAAGAAGATTTACAATGATACCATCTCTGCACTTGACCTCACCATGCAGGAGGATATGTCCTTAGACCCATTCTTTGCCAGAACCCTACACTTGACCCAAGCTTGGGTAGATGCACAGGTAGAGGCATTGAAGAAGAAGGGTGTTGCCATCACGGTGGACAACAAGAAGAAGGGGCAGGACATCCCTGCAGATGAATATGATGACTTCCTGCTGGAGAAGAGGAAGACTAAGGGAGAAAGGATCCCTCCACCACAGCAGCCTAGCAAAAGGGCCCCAAGGGGCAAGAAGGTGGAAAAGGGACCCAAAGGGGTCATAATTGAAAGGGCAGTATTCACAGCGGAGGAGGCAGCCAAATCAGGATCAGAATCAGATTCTCCTCCAAAGCCCAAGAAAACCAAGACAGCAGAGGCTAGAATCACAGAGACCCAAGAAGTGGGTCAATCATCCAAACAACCAGGCAAAGCTATCCTCATGAAGGAGGAGCCTGAAGAAGAGGAGGAAGCTCCACTAATAATAAGAAGAAAGAGGAGAGCTCCGCAGGTGTTGGTTCCCACCACACCTAAGAAACCAAGAACCTCCATGAGAGGTGAGATAAGTCAACCCCCAGCACAATTACAAGGGGCAGGTAGTGAAGTGCCGAAGGAACTTCAGCACAATGTTCCGCTTCCTACCATTGTCAAGTTCAAAACTGAACTTGCTGAAGAGCAACAAAAGGAAGCATCTCTGACACAAGCGGAAAGGCATGTCTCACTGGATGAGACAATCGACCTGTCTGATGATGAGGTTGTGCAGGATGTGTCTGCACAGAAGATGGAAACACTAGCTGCTGGCATCAGCATGACTCCTCACAAGCCTCCATCTGTCCAATCAGTGCTTGAGGAGATGAAACAAGCAGAAGCGGAGCGAGAAAAGAGCCCGGAACCAGAAAAGAGCCCGGAGTAGGTAGCTCAGGACATAGGGCTGGACACACTGATCACTGAGGTGACAAGTCCTGTAGTGGTAGACTTGGCGGAGAAACAGGACGCAAGTCCTGAGAAGCCAGCAGGATCACCTGATAAGGGCCACCTAACAAAAGAAATAGAGATGACAGAAGCAGAAGGTCATGCTCTTGAATCAGGCCAGCAAAGCCCACAAGATACATCAGCAGGACCTGCTATAGTGGAGGTCCACGAAATAAAGGCTGATGAGAAGAAGGAAGAAATAGAGGATCCAGCTGCTAAGGCACAAGAGGTAGATAGTACAGGCACAGAACAAGTAGTAGCCGCAGAACAAATGCCATCACCTCGGGTGGATCCTATGATATCCGGTACGGTGGACATACCACCAGAAATAGAGAAACAAAAGGAGGATGATCAACCTCCACAAGGGGAAGAACTGGGGACAGATGAAGAAATGATGGAGAAAGATCATGATCATCATGATCTACATACAGGTACACCGCAGGGTTCCCCACACAGAGAAGATGCTCCCCCAGAAAAGGAAGTTCCTCAACAAGAGGAGGCACCACAGGATCAGCAGCAAGGCGAACATCAAGAGAGAGAAAAGGAAAAATCACCATCTCCACAACACTTGTTGATAGAAACGGGAGATAGGGGTGAACAGCATCATGATGCTGAAAAGCATGATCAGGTGCCTCCATGATTAGAAAAGGAGGTAAATGTTGAGGAAGAGATTGAAATTCAAGAGTTGGACGTCTCCACCCTGTTCTCCGCGGATATAATGAAGCCCAAGAGGAAGGCCAGGATGACATCGGCCATCAAAAGAGATCCGGCGACAGGGAGAAGGACCGCACAAATTGCTGTACCTGCGGTGGAGAAGGAAAAGGGTAAAATCACTGTCGATGAATTTCAGATCAGTACAGTTGATTTAGGTTTTGCTAACGAGGACCAGGAAGGTCAGGAGGGAAAAGACATCATAGACTCTCTAATTCAGAAAGTGAAAAGAGAGAAGGAGAAAAATAAGCAACATAAAGAGCACATTGCTCAGTTGCATGCATACATTAAAGGCTTAACCAATCTTGATGATACTACAAGTGAAGCTGCAGTCCCATTGACTGCCATTTCTCAGGAGGAAGTAAATAAATTGGACCTCATGAAGCATGAGGCTTCCGTAATAAGGAAATGGATGTCATCCACATTGGATGATGCTATAGAAATAATGAAGGGTTCTTTGAAGAGGTGGAGCATACTAAGTGACTCCAAAACCAAGGTGGACAAATTGCAGATGCAGACCGGGAAAAGGTCTTATAAACTGGAGAAAGTCCTCAGCCTGTTGGGAGAAATAAGGAAGATAAACCCACAACTGCTTATCAGTAAGCAGGTATTGAATAATAATACTGCATTATTAGTGGATATCTGGTACAAAGATGTACAGTTTGAATGCAGAGTCCTCAAGAGATGCAATAATAAGCTGAGGGAGATCAGCATGAGGCTACGTGATTTAATGGGCATTGAGGCAGACATGCTAGAAACACTAGAAGGCAAAGTAGAGGGAAAAATAGAGAATCAAGATGAAGACTCTGCCCTTAAGGCTCTGCGCAGTAACTTCCAAATGGAAGATGATGGTCCACTCATCCACTTGACAGAGAAGATTATAAATAAGGTGATGAGGATCAAGGTCAAGATGGAGACCTACAATGAGACATTGCAGGACAGGGAAAATAAGCTGGATAACAGCAGGGATAAGTATGAAGCACACAAGCACGCCATTATCAAGGCAAAGACTCAAGATGGCGGAGGAATAGATTAGGTTGTGCAGTCATATGAACGGATCCAGAGCAGCATGCAACCCCATATGCAGCAGCATCATCATCAGGATAGCGAAGGTTCAGGAAGCGATACACATGATGATGACCCGCATGAATCAGCTGAAGAACATGATGGAGATACATCATGAAGGGGAATATTTTGCATAGGTAATATAGATAGTTGCTAGCTGGCAACTTGTGCCATTTTATAAAATTGACAAGTCATGAAATGATGACCATTGATTTGAATTGACATATCAGATCCGTGGATCTTTTGTAATGGATTCCTCACCTTATTCTATAAAAGGTGGTGGAATGCCTTGTTATATTTATTCAAAACTTAATTGAAATTTGTTTGCTGAAGTATTCAGGGCTCATTTCAAAGCTGCTGTATATGTACATGTCTTTTGCATACTTAATGGAAGAGAAGAGTATTTTGGTTACAAACCTTCGTAAATCTTGAGTAATCTGTGTTTGAATTCTAGATATGTGCTTTGATTAGCTGCGTCCCTTGGAGTGCTCATCATGTTGCATGTATTGTTTTCATTCATTATCCTCTAAAGTTTGCATCAACTGTATCTAGCTGTGGAATGTCCTGGTGAACATATGGTTTGATTTCTTCTCCTCATGACAGTATCAAGTATGTATGTGGATCAATAGCTGAAGATTCAACTTAATTAGAAGTATTTCCTTTTGATTTCTTTCAATTTCAGAGCATTTCATTGTCACAATTGCAAATAATTGATAATCTTAAGCAAATAACGCAAATATGCAGACATCTCGTAGGTAATCGCAAATATTTAGCATATTTGAATAAAAAAGCATGCACAATTGAAAATATCATGCAAAGATCGAGGTATTCCTACATCTTTTCATCTAATAACTGCATAATATGACTTCTCTGTAAAGAATTTCTACAGGAATGTCATGATGATGGCGCAATTTCACGTAAGGCCCCAAAATGGAAACAACAATTCACATTAACTACTGAGTAACGTCAGTCGATTAAGACCTAATCACCGGAGACTTGGGATCATGAATTCTCTGAATTCACTGTATCTTTCAAGATGAATAAAGGTTAATGTGTACTTTTATTCTATGTTTGTTTGTGACTAACATCATGACCAACATAAATTGGCTCTAGAAGGAGGGCGAGTCCAGAAAACCACGCTCATCATCAGTATTTTCAAGGTTTGATGACGCATAGAGTAAGGTAACCTCAGATCGCCTGTGAATTTCAGTAAATTACGTAAATATTTACTGTGAGAAGTTTGTACATGTTCATTCTTTGTAAAGATTTCCAGATCTCACATAAATATTGCAAGCTTTACAGTAGACCTTTCTGACTTCACTAAATATTGGCCAAAGATACGTAAATTTGTTCAAGTCTTGCAGAATTTAGGCCTTAGACACTTGAGATCTCGTGCTACGGGTCAATATACCCCAATATCCTGTCATATTTATAGTATCTTCGCAAATATTTCGTAAATATCCAGTCTGATTTGCCATCTGACCGCAAATATCACCTCATCCGGTGGTATCCAGCCAATATTTGCAAAGTTTCAGCTAATTTGCCTCCAATTCAAGAAATCCTGGCTCACAGGATAAATACCAGGTCTAGACCTAGTGAAATTTTTGAAGAATTGCCTGTTAGAGGTTTCAGACCTAGGACTGTAGACATTCATCATACTCCAGGGTCTAGTGCATCTAGAGCTTCACCAGAACCTCCTCCTGTAACTCCTGTTGGTTTGCAAATACCTTCCAGTATATCCGCGACACCTCCTGTTCAACCTCAAGGTGTGCCTTTAGTTCAACCTCAGCCAGCTGCACCACCAGCTCAACCTCCTCAGGCTGCAATGTCTTTCTTTGCAGCAGAGTCACCTTTGACCTTTAATGCATATCATGAGTTACCAAAGAATCCAGACAAACTTTGTCCAAAATATCATCCTTATCAAGATGCTGATGATCATATCAGGACATTTAAAGAAGCTTGCTGCAGAGCTAGAATAGAACATCAGGACGTGGTGTGCAGATTATTTCCTTTTTCCTTAGGGGAAGAGGCTTATAATTGGTTCATCAGTCTTGGCCAATCCTCTGTTGGTTCATGGGCTGTCTTAGAGAAAGCTTTTCTTGACAGGTTCAAGGTCCCTATTGATCCATCTATGAATTATCACATGTTTGCTACAATTAAAAGATTTGAGAATGAGCCTATTACTAATTTCAATGCTAGGTTCCAGAAAATGTTGTCCAAGCTAGTTGTCCCATATGTGGTAGCTGATGCTGCTGCTAGGAGTATTTACTATTCAGCCCTGGATCCATTAACTTCCATGTTCATCAGGAGAACACATCCTGAGATCACTACATTGACAGGAGCTTTTCAAGAAGCTATCAAAGTAAATCAGCAGTTGATACCTGCTCCTACTCCGAATATAGTATTCCCTACTTTTCCTGGCATGCAGTCACAGTATCCTGCACAATATCCTGCACCGTATTCACCACAGTATCCTGCACAATATCCAAATGGAGCAGTGATACCTCCAGCAGTCATGCCTGCACCTTTGCAAGTACCTCCATTGAACATTATGCCTCCTCCTAATGGAAATGGCCAATCATTGCAATATCCTGCACATGCTCAGACACCTCAGGGTACTGATTTGTCCAACAATAACCATGGATCTTCTTTTTTCAAGCCTCAGACTGAAAATGTAGTTGCCAAAGCTCAAGAGGAAAAGGAAGAAATCAAAGAAATTTCTGCTCAGTTGAGAAAACTCACCACAGAAGTAACACATTTGAGAAATCAAGGTTTTTATTCATAGTCAGGTCAGAATAGGAATTATTCCAATGACAGACCAAACTACCCTGACAGAGGATATAACAACAATAACTTCAACAATAATGGTGGAAACAACAATAATCCACCTAGACAGCCCAGAATATGGAACTCCAGGCCAAATAATGGTTCATTACCATCACCCCTGGATAATTAGCCTCCGGGTGAAGCTAAGCAGACTACTAGAGTCAATCTTGCTGAGGCAGCCCTTACCAATTGGTGTAGGATCCACAATACCAATGCACATGCATAATTAGATTGTCCACAATTTAGGATTGCTGCCAGCATCTTTCAGACTGAGGTGTCCAACACTTCTGGAAATCCACCTCAGGCAGAAGGAAATGAGATAGTTCCTTGTGGATATGATTCGGCTTTTGTGCTAGAAACGTACACTAATCAGCCTCATCCGAGTTATGATCAGACCTGTGAGGAATCTGCTTTAACTTTCGAAACAAATTATGTTTTTCCTTTTGAGGATGAAAATGAACCTGCAAGAGAGCATGAGGAAGTACATGCATACCAACAGCAATATCCTGGTAAGCACAATTATAACTTGAGAAGTAGTGCCAACAGACCTACTGGTCCGTTAACATCATCTTTACCTCCAAACAACTTCAACACACCTCCTGATCCTAAGGCTAACAATAACCCTGGGTTCCCTAAGGTGAATGCTCAGTACTTGTCACCTCAGAACACAGTAACAAAAGTCATAAATGCACCTCAGGAGTCTGACAAGTTAGTCAGCTATTTGGCTGATGAAATGAAGAAAATCAAGATCAGCCTGTCCCTATCGGAGTTACTGAAAACTCCTGCCATAAAAAAGGCATTCATGAAGTCACTAGATGATCCTGCTCCTAAAGAGGATAGTCATCTTTCAAGTCAATCCAATGGCAAAGACCATGCTGCTAAGGATAATATTATCAGGCCTAAAGTGTCATCTACAGTCCAAGCCGCTGAAACCTCCCACATGACCTTGTATAGGGATAAAACTGAATCACCTCCGTTTCTCCTCACTATAAGGGTGTTCAGCAAAAACTTGCACAACTGTCTGGTGGATTCCGGAGCCTCAATGAATGTTATGCCTTTGTCAATATGTAATTCTTTAGGACTGCATCCTACTAAATCCTTAAAGAAGGTCACTCAACTGGACAAGACAGAAGTAAGTGTAGTAGGAGAACTAACTCACATTCACATGCAGCTAGCATCTGATCCTAGGATCCAGTATTACATTGACATTCAGGTAGTTGACATACCTGATACTTATGGGATGTTGCTTAGCAGAGATTGGTCCAAAATGCTTAATGGATATATGTCCACAGATTTCAGTCACATGTGGTTACCATGGAAGGGTATACCTAATCAGATCAGGATTGATGCTGAACCTAGGATGAAACATATGATCACAGAGTACAACAAAACAAATGAGATCATGTATGTGAACGTAGAACCTGGAGTTTATTGCATCAGGCCACAGACTGTTAAAATAGAAGAGATCTTGATGCTTGATGTTCATCATCGTCATGATGATGATTATCATGAGGACGGATTACACGGCGAAGCACACTCGGAAAAGACTTGTGAAACATGCTTAGACATGACGATACTGGAGCAGACATATAGTGAAGCATCATCATCATATTCTGAGGTGAGTGCTACATCTGATGATGATGACGATACTAATTCTGATCTGTCTTCTGCAGGAACAGAAGAGCCGACAGATCATGATGAAGGTCATATACGGAGAATAGAAGAGATCCTGGTGTCAGATCAGATGAATGACGCGACAAAAGAAAAGATCACACCTGGTAGCGATTGCTTCATGGAACCAGATTATGAGTTGTCTGATGAAGACAAAGGTAGTGACCTGACGAAGTTCGAAGAATTTCTGGTAAAAGAAATAGAGAAGATGACACGACAGCGTAAATCTCCCCAGGAGGTTTTAATTAAAGGTTGGTGTAGGCTGCACGAAGCACCTCACTCAGAAACAACTTGCTCACTATGTTTACACATTTTGAAGAAGCATGCAGCTGTGGATCCTAAACACCATCCTCTTGCTGATATAGAAGAGAAAACAGAAAAGTCATCAGGCTCACAAAATAAAGGAAAGAAGAAACTTGAAGATGATGACATCCCCAAGTTAAAGTGGATATCAGGCGGAGCAGCAGCCAGAGCTGCAAAGAGAAAAGAAAGTTCAGCTAAATTTCCTACTGAAGATAAACCTTGGATCCTGAGGTTTGATGGATCCAAATCTAAGCAAGGTGCTGGGGTAGGAATAGATCTCATTGATCCATCAGGAAAATCCTACTTAGCGGCCTATAGACTACAGTTCCCCTGTACTAACAACGTAGCAGAGTATGAAGCTCTGATTCATGGAATGTTGTTTTCTCATAAGAAAAAAGTAAAGATCCTACATGTCTTTGGGGATTCAGAACTAGTTGTGAGGCAAGTAAGAGGAATTTACTCCTGTAACTACAGAAAACTATCAAATTACAGACATCGAGTGTGGGACCTGATTGAAGACTTTGATGCCTTTAATATCATTCACATACCAAGAGAACAGAACCAGAGGGCAGATGCACTCACCCAGGCCGCCAGTACATTGGAACCGCTGTCTATATCTGGTCTAAAGAGATTTTCAGTAGAATTGGTGTCAGTGCCTTCAGTACCTGACAATGTGACTAATCTCCAGGTGTTTGATGATGATCAGCACATCTTGGACTTTATATCAAACAGAGACATATTTGAAGCTCAGATTATAGATGAGAATGGTATGGAAGATCATGTCTGGGAAGAAGATGAGATATTAGAGTTGCCTAGCAACAGAATTCCCAAAGGTATGATTGAATTAGAAAGAGCTTTTGATCTAGATAATATGCTTAAACATAAAGATCTGCCTAAGGCAGATGGAGGTCAATATTCACAAGTGAATATTGGACAAGCTGATGACAAGAGAAACGTCTTATTGGGTAAGGTTTGTACACCAGAAGAGTTAGAAGGAATAACTCAGGCCCTTAAAGATTACATACATGTGATTGCATGGACTTATGATGAGCTAAAGACATATGACACTTCTATAATAACTCATACTATACCTCTCAAGCTAGATGCAAAACCTTTCAGACAGAAGCAGAGGCCAGTCAATGCTCTGCTTGAACCAATCATCCTTGAAGAAGTCAAGAAATTGTTAAATGCCCGGATAATATTTCCTATAAGGCACTCCACTTGGGTGGCAAATCTTGTGCTAGTCAGAAAGAAGAATGGAGACATCAGGTTATGTGTAGATTTCAGGAACCTAAACAGAGCATCAGAAAAGGATAATTATCCTTTGCCCTCCTTAGATGGAATTCTACAGATTGTAAATGGAGCCAAAATGATGTCCTTCCTAGACGGCTTTTCAGGATACAACCAAGTGATGGTTGATAAAATTGACAGATTGAAAACTGCCTTCACCACAAAGTGGGGTATATTTGCATATAGACGTATGCCATTTGGACTCATAAATGCTGGAGCTACATTCCAGCGAGCAATGGACATAACCTTCAGAGGCTTAATAGGAAAGTGTATAGTCATCTACATGGATGACCTGACGGTTTTCTCTAAGGAAAGGGGAAATCATGTTGCTGATCTCAGAAGTGTGCTGAAGAAATGTGAAGAGTACGGAATATCTTTGAATCCTAAGAAGTGCATATTTGGAGTCACAACAGGAAAGTTACTAGGCCACCTGATCACAGAAGATGGGATTATCATCAATCCTGACAGGGTGGAGTCTATTATGAAGTTACAACTTCCAGGAAGCAAAAAGGAACTTAAGTCTTACTTTGGTAAGATAAATTTTGTGAGGAAGTTCATCACCGGCTTTGCTGAAATTGTCAGACCACTAAATGCCATGTTGAAAAAGGATGCACAAATTGAGTGGACACCAGAAGCCAAGGCTGCTTTTGAAGATATAAAGAAGGCCATTTCAGATGCTCCTGTCCTCATTAGTCCAGATTATACAAGAGATTTCTACATCTACTCATTTGCCTCAGAACATACTTCTGTAGCAGTGTTAACTCAAAGAAATGAAGAAAAAGAAGAGAAACCAATTGCTTTCATGAGCTGTCCTTTCAGGGATGCTGAATTGAGATATGTAGATGTTGAGAGACAGGCACTTGCATTAGTCAGAGCAGTAAAGAAATTCAAACATTATATACTGAGAAGCAAAGTGATTGCTGTGGTACTAGATGCAGTAGTGAAGATGCTGCTGATGCAGAGTGAACCTGGCGAAAAAAGAGCCAAATGGATTACTGTATTACAAGAATACGACATGGAGATCACACCAATGAAGCTGGTGAGAGGACAAGCTCTGAGCCAGATGATATCTGAAATTGATCCAAACATCATCAGTCAGCAGTATGTGATCAATGAGAAAGATAAGAGAGAATGGTATTCAGACATCAGGCATATCCTGATCACTGGAAGATGTCCTTCAAGAATGCAAGCTTCACAGAGAAGAGCCTTGAAGATAAGATCCCAGAAGTATATGATGAAGGGAGGAACCTTGTTTAAGAAGAATTATGAAGGAATATACCTGAGATGCTTAGAGAAACCAGAAGCAAATAAAGTTTTGACAGAGTTACATGACAAGTTTGGAACGGCACACGGATCAACATTGGCCACAACACATGCAATCCTCAGAGCAGGATATTACTGGCCTACCATTTTTAAAGACACAGCTGATCATGTTAAATGTTGTCATGTCTGTCAGGTTGCTGCCAACAAAGAGAAATATGTTGCACAACCGTTGCAGCCAGTGGTGGAAGAGCGCCCATTTGCACAGTGGGGCATGGATTTCATAGGACCGATCAATCCTCCGTCTTCCTTAGGCCATAGGTATGTCCTAACGATTACTGACTATTGTACTAGATGGACTGAGGCTATCAGCAACAAAACTTGCACTGCAGATGATGTCATTAAGTTTCTGGAAAGCAACATTGTCACCAGGTATGGAACTCCTTATGCATTGGTAAGTGATAATGGTTCTGCCTTCATTTCCACCAAATTGTCAAGTTGGGCTTTTGATCATGGGATCATACTTAAGTTTTCATCCAACTACTATGCCCAGGGAAATGGATTAGCAGAATCCACAAACAAGAATTTACTGAGTATTATAAGAAAACTGATAGAGAAAAATCCCAGGGAATGGAACTCATTTCTGAAATATGCCCTATGGGTAGACAGAACTAGAATGAAAATTGCATTAGGAAACTCACCCTTCCAACTAGTATATGGGGTAGATCCTATCCTCCTTGTAAATTTGAAAATTCCTACTCTACAGTTTGCTCAAGAATATCTAGGCATAGATAATAAGCAGGAAGTCAGGTTGCTTCAGTTGATGCACCTGGAAGAAAAACGGAGTCAAGCGATTGACCAATTTGCAAAACATCAGGCTGTTGTCAAACGCTGGTTTGACAAAAGAGCTAGAATTAAAGCTTTCAGGATATCTGATTTAGTCCTGATGTGGGATAAAGCCCATGAAAAGAAAGGTGATCATGGTAAGTTTGATAGATTATGGATAGGTCCCTTTCAAATTTTTGAGATCTTAGGAGACAGCACTTATAGGCTTAAGAACCTGACAGGCGAGGATGTCCCATTGCCAGTCAATGGACAATTCCTCAAACATTATTTCCAAGCCTGAATGACTTCGTAACAGTCATGTGTTCATATTGTATATTTGTATAGTTGTTTGTACAGTTTCTTTGTTGTGCTTGTTTTGTTTTGCTGGTTGGGACCTTGTTCTGGTAAGTCAAGATGATGCACTTCATCACCCTAGAAAATAATTAAGTTGTTAAGATTCAAATGATGAGATCACATTTAAACATAGGTTATGATTCATACTAAGAAGTGTTCATGATCAGGTTTGTGATGTCTTTTCATCAGGGTGCTTTTTCTTGGTCAAAGTGAATCAATCACAATGAAACACCTAACAGCCTTGGGTTTGTTGAACACACTAGTATAGGTGTTAAGTGAAAAATCTAAAGGGACTCCCTTGCTACCAGTGCAATCTCCAACCTAAAGCTGCAAGTGACTATACCTTGTACAAATGAGCTGACATGATGATATCAGATATAAATTTTAAAGAGAAAATTAGAAAAGAAATAAAATTAGGCCATCTAAGTAACTCTACCGGGGCTATGGACGCCTGCTGGCAGTGGGGGTCTACTTAGGGAGATTGTATAAATAACCTTGCCGAGGCTATAGACGCCTGCTGGCAGCAAGGCTCTATCCAGGTTGGCTATGAGGGATGATCTCCAACTATGTAGTTTAACACCAGTTACTTACGTTTTCAACTTACTTTCAAGATGAGGATAATTAATCATATGCACACACCTGATCCTTTGTTAGCATTATCACCATGATGAAATTTTATCATTCAGAGGACCATGATGCTTACCCTTAGACAGAATTAGAGCACTATAGATAAATGTGATCACATCACTTGAATCATTGGAATTTGTTCATTTTCTTTGGTGGCAAGTTGTTGTGTGGTTACACAACACGCCCCATTTTGACTTGGCAAAACAGGGACCCAACTTCTTTTGGCTTGGTTTGTGTTTCTTGCTTTCTGGCGGTTTGGTAAAAATCAGTCAAGTGCATCATCATGTTGAGTCAGGATGAGGTAAGTCCCCAATATGGGGTCAGTTTGTCAAAATTCATATTTCGTATCTGTGACCTCATATTCTGAAAGAACATTAAATTTCATGCAGGTTTGCCTTTTACATCACCCTGGTATTCATCAGGATGTGAGAGTTATGAACAGTCAAAGTCTTGGTCAAACCTGATATTCGCAAGAGGGGGGTCATATTTTATAATCTGAGTCATGTTGTTTAAAGATCACCATCATATTCAAACATCCCCTGATATATCCTGCGGCTCAAATATCCGGACGTCAACTTTAAATGGTAGTAAGTCTTCCCTGTCAAGCGATCTTTTGTATCGCGAACATCATGTTTTGAAAAGTAACCCGATATTCGTTAATATCATCCTGACGTGAAATATCACCCTTAACAAACATCCTGATGACATCATCTGAATACGATAAACGAAGAAACAAACATCCTAATGACATCATCATCATATTTACATTTCAACAGGATATTTTGTAAACATGATCATGTTCGCCCAATATGACGATGACGTCATGAAGCATTTCCGATACAAAGAACGAATATCATGATGACGTCATCCTGATATTCAGAAAGAAAGACGAGCAAGCTTGGCTCATCATCATCATTTTGTTTTGAAACATCACCCGATAAACCGAAATATCCTCCTGATGTGCTAAAACGTAAACAAAGGGTGCATTGTCACCCGAATCTTGTCGCGATAATAATTTCAATGCTAGGGAGGATGATATTGAAACTCAACCCGATATTTGTGAAATATCATCCTGCCCTCATGATATCCTGTCATATGGATATTCCCCCGCTCCCTTTGCCACCATTATCATTAAATGCGCGCAGATATGGTAGGTGATTCCCGCCGACCCTGGAACCCAATGAAACATCTGGCGAGATCCTGAGTTTTTGCACGAATGATCAAAGATTGCAATCTAACTTGTCAGAGTGCCCTAAATTTACCCTAACTGCGAGATTAAAAGGTAATTCAACCGCCATTGTTACGTTTACGTGCGTTAAAATTGTTTTACAGAGCACTTGCCTCCATATCCGCATAACAGCTACCGTTGCACAATTCGAGCTCGCAAGATAGAAGGAAGGAAGTGATCAGCAGTTGAATTAAGAGCGTCTTGATGATATACTGGTATAAAGGAAAATCTGCATAACCAGGTAAGTGAACTGAAACCCTCATCATGTTGTTTCTAAATGATGTTGTAAGTTCTGGTTATGTATCCATATAAGTAAGTAATGTGAAATTGATGCAATGGGCATGATATTTGCAATATGTACGCATGCATATCCCTGTTGTGAGAAGAAATGTTGTTAATTGCAGGTACCCATGGCTGAAAAATGCTTAGTCAAGAATCAGGAGGAATTCAACAGGCCTATGTTCTTTTCCCAGAGAGGGGTCCTGTTCAAATATGGGGCAATTACAGACACCCATCAGGGGATTACTAACCTAGAGGCCTGGTCGGCCAAGCTGAATGATGGACATGACAAGAGTCCGGTATTGGACGCAGTGTTTGTATCAGGTATGTGGAACGCTGCTGGATTCCCATATTCCATGGAGTCTCCGGAGCTAGTCATTGAATGCGCCCGGAATTATAACCCTCAGACGAGGTAGGTGGTGAAGCATGGGAGAGTGTATGCAGACCTATCCATCAAAGGTCTCTCCCGGACATAGGGCTGGACACACTGATCACTGAGGTGACAAGTCCTATAGTGGTAGACTTGGCGGAGAAATAGGATGCAAGTCCTGAGAAGCCAGCAGGATCACCTGATAAGGGCCACCTAACAAAAGAAATAGAGATGACAGAAGCAGAAGGTCATGCTCTTGAATTAGGCCAGCAAAGCCCACAAGATACATCAGCAGGACCTGCTATAGTGGAGGTCCAAGAAATAAAGGCTGATGAGAAGAAGGAAGAAATAGAGGATCCAGCTGCTAAGGCACAAGAGGTAGATAGTGCAGGCACAGAACAAGTAGCAGCCGCAGAACAGATGCCATCACCTCGGGTGGATCCTATGATATCCGGTACAGTGGACATACCACCAGAAATAGAGAAACAAAAGGAGGATGATCAACCTCCACAAGGGGAAGAACTGGGGACAGATGAAGAAATGATGGAGAAAGATCATGATCATCATGATCTACATACAGGTACACCGCAGGGTTCCCCACATAGAGAAGATGCTCCCCCAGAAAAGGAAGTTCCTCAACAAGAGGAGGCACCACAGGATCAGCAGCAAGGTGAACATCAAGAGAGAGAAAAGGAAAAATCACCATCTCCACAACACTTGTTGATAGAAACAGGAGATAGGGGTGAACAGCATCATGATGCTGAAAAGCATGATCAGGTGCCTCCATGGTTAGAAAAGGAGGTAAATGTTGAGGAAGAGATTGAAATTCAAGAGTTTGACGTCTCCACCCTGTTCTTCGCGGATATAATGAAGCCCAAGAGGAAGGCCAGGATGACATCAGCCATCAAAAGAGATCCGGCGACAGGGAGAAGGACCGCACAAATTGTTGTACCTGCGGTGGAGAAGGAAAAGGGTAAAATCACTGTCGATGAATTTCAGATCAGTACAGTTGATTTAGGTTTTGCTAACGAGGACCAGGAAGGTCAGGAGGGAAAAGACATCATAGACTCTCTAATTCAGAAAGTGAAAAGAGAGAAGGAGAAAAATAAGCAACATAAAGAGCACATTGCTCAGTTGCATGCATACATTAAAGGCTTAACCATTCCTGATGATACTACAAGTGAAGCTGCAGTCCCATTGACTGCCATTTCTCAGGAGGAAGTAAATAAATTGGACCTCATGAAGCATGAGGCTTCCGTAATAAGGAAATGGATGTCATCCACATTGGATGATGCTATAGAAATAATGAAGGGTTCTTTGAAGAGGTGGAGCATACTAAGTGACTCCAAAACCAAGGTGGACAAATTGCAGATGCAGACCAGGAAAAGGTCTTATAAACTGGAGAAAGTCCTCAGCCTGTTGGGAGAAATAAGGAAGATAAACCCACAACTGCTTATCAGTAAGCAGGTATTGAATAATAATACTGCATTATTAGTGGATATCTGGTACAAAGATGTACAGTTTGAATGCAGAGTCCTCAAGAGATGCAATAATAAGCTGAGGGAGATCAGCATGAGGCTACGTGATTTAATGGGCATTGAGGCAGACATGCTAGAAACACTAGAAGGCAAAGTAGAGGGAAAAATAGAGAATCAAGATGAAGACTCTGCCCTTAAGGCTCTGCGCAGTAACTTCCAAATGGAAGATGATGGTCCACTCATCCACTTGACAAAGGAGATTATAAATAAGGTGATGAGGATCAAGGTCAAGATGGAGACCTACAATGAGACATTGTAGGACAGGGAAAATAAGCTGGATAATAGCAGAGATAAGTATGAAGCACACAAGCACGCCATTATCAAGGCAAAGACTCAAGATGGCAGAGGAATAGATCAGTTTGTGCAGTCATATGAACGGATCCAGAGCAGCATGCAACCCCATATGCAGCAGCAGCATGATTAGGATAGCGAAGGTTCAGGAAGCGATACACATGATGATGACCCGCATGAATCAGCTGAAGAACATGATGGAGATACATCATGAAGGGGAATATTTTGCATAGGTAATATAGATAGTTGCCAGCTGGCAACTTGTGCCATTTTGTAAAATTGACAAGTCATGAAATGATGACCATTGATTTGTATTGACATATCAGATCCGTGGATCTTTTGTAACGGATTCCTCACCTTATTCTATAAAAGGTGGTGGAATGCCTTGTTATATTCATTCAAAACTTAATTGAAATTTGTTTGCTGAAGTATTCAGGGCTCATTTCAAAGCTGCTGTATATGTACATGTCTTTTGCATACTTAATGGAAGAGAAGAGTATTTTGGTTACAAACCTTCGTAAATCTTGAGTAATCTGTGTTTGAATTCTAGATATGTGCTTTGATTAGTTGCGTCCCTTGGAGTGCTCATCATGTTGCATGTATTGTTTTCATTCATTATCCTCTGAAGTTTGCATCAACTGTATCTAGCTGTGGAATGTCCTGGTGAACATATGGTTTGATTTCTTCTCCTCATGACAGTATCAAGTATGTATGTGGATCAATAGCTGAAGATTCAACTTAATTAGAAGTATTTCCTTTTGATTTCTTTCAATTTCAGAGCATTTCATTGTCACAATTGCAAATAATTGATAATCTTAAGCAAATAACTCAAATATGTAGACATCTCATAGGTAATCGCAAATATTTAGCATATTTGAATAAAAAAGCATGCACAATTGAAAATATCATGCAAAGATCGAGGTATTCCTACATCTTTTCATCTAATAACTGCATAATATGACTTCTCTGTAAAGAATTTCTACAGGAATGTCATGATGATGGCGCAATTTCACGTAAGGCCCCAAAATGGAAACAGCAATTCACATTAACTACTGAGTAACGTCAGTTGATTAAGACCTAATCACCGGAGACTTGGGATCATGAATTCTCTGAATTCACTGTATCTTTCAAGATGAATAAAGGTTAATGTGTACTTTTATTCTATTTTTTTTGTGACTAACATCATGACCAACAGGAACAAGGATGAGTTGATTACAAAATATCAAGACAGAACAATGAAATGATATTACTGGCATACTCTGTATCAAGGTTGTTGGTTTCATGAGTGGTTTGGTATGCAATTGATCTACATTTGATCTCAGTCTTCATTTGATCTTAGTTGCAGTTGTGATGAGTAGTCTTCATGTTGGTATCTTCAAGATCTTACTTGTTGAGTTTATCTTGTATTAGGAGAATGGTATATGGCAGAGACAGGTGATGTCATCATGAACTATGTGAAATTATAAGTTGGGCTTAGTTTGCTCATATAAGTTGGGATTAGTATCTATCTACAATATGTTGATTAAAGGTTGTGACATTCAGATTGAGTTAATGATATAGCAGGATGTATGACAGGATGAATCTTCTCATAAAGAAGATGGTTTGAGGAAAATGTTAAAGGTTGAGGTAAATTCAAATGTGATCTTCAATCCAGTTCAATTTGTTTTATGTCTTCATTACTACTTCCTTGCATTTGTTATGTCAAGGTTCTATCAGGAGATGATAATATTGCAGGATCTTTATAAAGTTCATACTTGGACAAAATTCTTTATTCCTCAGAAGATAATGATCCTCTTGTTTATAAGCAAGTATATGTATGTGTCATTGATGACACATATGCTAAGCATGTTCATAGTATAAGTGGGAATTTACAAGTTGGAACTTGTTTGGAAGTATGAGATTTGATCATAAGTTTTGCTTCATACTCATTTAAGAGTCAAGCTTATCAAAAGATGGTATATAAATCACATATGTGTGGTGTGGTATATTAAATTACTTTATGTTATATTGAGTCATTGACTTGTTGAGCAGGTAAAAGCCACTTAAGTGGCAAGCTTAAGGGTGTTAACTTCATTGGGCAACCGGCCCTTTTCTTCTTATAAGACCTTGTGCAATCGGTCAAGTTTGGTGGGACGAGCTCTCCAAATAAAGTATGTTTGTTTTTAAAATCTTATTACCTTTTAAGGAAACAGCTCGAGCGGGAATGAGACTTAAATGTTGAAATGCTTTTAAGTAGAGTTCTACACAAGTCTTGTCTTAAAGTCTAGTTTGAACGAAAGAAATTTATGTGTTTGAAAAAGCTTTTATAAAGCATAAGGTGCATACAAGGAGGCACGATTTGTGCCTTGTTTTTTTTTAGAGCATTTTTTTAAAATAGGAAAGAATGTTAAATAAGACCATCGTATTGAAGGAGTAAATGGATTTTAAAAGTTTAGAAACTTTTAAATTTCTATTTTTTTTAAACCCCTTATTGGCATTGAAGAAGAATATAAGGAGATTAATTATTTTTAGCATCTTTTTAGTGGAGTTTTCAATAAAGATGCTTTTTTGTCTCAAGTGTGAATCCAAACATGAAGAGGTTTCTAATTGTCTATCAAAGCAAAATAATTTAGAAATATTAATGTTGCAGATGAAGAGAAATTGGAGTATATTGAAGATTTTGAAGAGTAACTTTTTGAGGAGATTTTTTTTGTATGAAGATTGGAGATTATTTTTGAAAGATTGTTTTGAGAGAATATGAAAAAATATAATGCAGAATGATTATATTTTTATGAGATCTTGAAAAAATATCAGATGATTTTATTGGAATTTAGTGAAGATGTTTGCAGATTGAAGAGTCTTGTGAAGGAGAAGATGAAGTTTTTTTTATACAGGAATATGAAGGATCATGCAAGATCATGCAGGAAGATTGATTAAATGGGAAGATTGGATATTCAGTTTAAAGGAGATTTTGTTTGAAGAGGAATATGAAAAATATTTTCATAACATTGTAAATTAGATTTTCTTTTTGTAGATGGTTTGGTGTTTGAACTCCTTGAAGTTTTTTTTAAGAAGATGAAGGTGGAAGGACTTTCAATTTATATAAAATTGTTTTTCAGGTGTATTATATACAAGTTTTTTTTTGGTGAGATAGAGAAGATATACACAGATGATGAGTTTTAGAGGTTGAATATACAGTGTGTGGTGATATGGATCAATATGGAGTATTGAAGATATTTTACAGATGAATCATTTTATTGTATGTGAGATTATGTTTGTGCAGGAATGGATCAAATACAGTATGAGGACATCATGCAATAATCTTACAGATTGTACCATGAAAATAAAGATTGAATCATGAAGATAAAATGCAGGTGAATATGCATCAGGTGAATCAAATTTGCAGAGATAAGAGTGTTGTAAAGATTTGTAAAAGGAATTGTTTTGTATGGTCTTGATTTGAAAATCAAATAGGAGGTGTAAGGGTGTATGATGAAACACAGGTTGCATAATGGTGCAAATCAGATTGAATAGCAATCAATTCTTGCACATAGAATTTTATGATTGAAAATTGTCTATGCCAGTGAGGCACAGTATGCCAGTGAGGCTTGTAGGTCAGTGAGACCTTAACATTTGTTAGTGAGACACATATTGTAGCCAGTGAGGCTTCTTTGTAGCCAGTGAGGCATGTTTGATCAGTTAAGCCAGTGAGGCAGTTTAGAGTGGTTTTTCTACCCCTGGAGGGTTTTCCACTCATGCAATTCTTGTGTCATAATCTTCTCTGTGTGTGTATGATTTACTTATGAAGTTTTGTTCTCTTTCTGTATTCACTGTCATGTGCATATGTATTTGACAAATCAATGCTATCTTTCTCTCCTTGTGCTCTGAAAGTTAAAGTGTGTAAAAAGATTTGAAAATTCACACAACACTGATTCACCCCCCCTCTCAGTGTTGATTGTACTCCTACAATTAGTATCAGAGCCAGTTTCCCTTCTGCAGCTTAATCAGCTTGGGTAGGTCCTGTGTGTGGAGTTCAATGGGTAAGTGTAGAAGAAATAGGAACATGAGAAATGTTAAGATTCTTTCTGGTCAAAAGATACAAAAGAAATCATCCATATCAAATCTAGATTTTGATATAAAGCCAGTTGATAAAGATGTTCTCCAAGTTGAATCTAAGATTGTCTTAGAAGAAAATTTTTCAGATGTTCCTCAGTTTGATGGTTCAAAATTTTCAGTTTGGTATGTTAGAATGCAAGTGTATTTATCCTCCTTAGGATATGATGTTTTAATGTCAGTTGAAAATGGTATTTCTGCAAATAACAAAGAAGCTCTTGAATGTAATGATATTGCAAAGAAGGCTATATTATCTGCTCTGTCTAATGATGTTATTTGTAAAGTTATGGATTGTGTTACAGCTCAGGATATGTGGAGGAGATTGAAAAGAATTTATCAAGATAATGATAAATAAGGGGACACTCTGGTGTGTGAAGAAAGTAGGAATGAAAAGAGACTTTCAAATGAAGGAGTTGAAGTTCAATCCCAATCAAATTCAGAAGAAGCTAGCATCACAAGTGATGATGATCAGGATTATAATGAACAAGACTGTGAGATTGATCTGGAAGGAGAGCTCATATATGCTCTAACTAAACTCAAGAATTATAAGAAGGAGAACAAGAAATTAATGTTGCAATTGCAGCAAGAAAGAGTTTTAAAAGACAAAGCTCTTATAGATCTTGAAGAAGCTAAGAGGATAGCTAATGTCTCAATATCTAACCTTGAAGTTGCAAGAATTGAGAATCTAAAACTAGAGAGTGATATTATCAATCTGAGAAAAGAGTATGATGGTCTCAAGGATTTATCTAAGAAGTATAAGGAGTTTGAAGAAAGCACAAGCAAGCTACATAAGATGCTTGGTAAACAAAAACTATATGGAGACACTACTGGACTTGGTTTTGAAGAAGGAGAATGTTCAAAAGCTAGAGAGACTCCCGGAAAGAAGATTGATTTGAATGCTATCACTGAAAACAAAATGTATAATCAAAGAAAAAGAAATGCTCCTGTTAGACAAGCACACATGTACAGGTATAATTATTCTTTTAGTGGTTTTTGTTATACTTGTAATCAATTCAGACACAAATCAGTTAATTGCAGAAGGAATACTAACATTATTTGTTACAAGTGCAATCATGTTGGACATATACAAAGAAATTGTAAAAGGTTTGATTCTGCATGGAAGTCTAACAGAAGTTCTCAAAGGTACTATCAGTCATTTGATTATGATATAGTTTGTTATAATTGCAATTCTCCTGGTCACAAAGCATTTAGTTGCAGAAAAGCATCATCTGCATCATCTAATTTGATAGGTTGGAAATGGAAAGAAACAGAAAAGGTTTGGAGAAAGAAAGCACCTGTGAAAATTTGGAAGCAGAAAGAAAGAAAAGAGAAGTCAGAATCTAAGCTTGTGCATCTTGCACAAGTCATTTCATCTGTTGCATAACATATCATGAAGTAAGGGGGAGGTATCAAATGTTCTATCAGTTAACCCCAAGAAGTTTTAGGAAGGAGACCATTTGATATAATGATCTTGTCTGTCTATCATTCTTGCCATGCTGTGAAATAGTTGATGATGATGTTGCTAACAGTGTTTCAGGTGTTATTTGGCCTATTATACTTTCAAGATATTGAAAAGATGTTTTAGGAGTTCAAATGCACAAATTGTTTGACAAATGATCCTGATCATGTTAATGATTACAAAGGTTGTATTGACATGATATTGCAATTCAAAGTTGGCTGATTTGTATCATAGAGTCAAAAGGCACTAATTCTTGTTGATTGCAGTATGTTTCAGATGTGGTCATGTATGTATCAGTTTTTGATAGTGTGTTGTAAATAGATGTGCAGAAACAACAGGATAGTCTTCATTTATTCAGATGGTCTTCATTCTTTGTCATGTCAGAAAAGGTATGCAAGATTAGTTTGGTTGCAGGATGATAGTTCATATCAAGGAGTCAGTTTGATGATTATATCTATTACTTTGTTGAGTTATGTTTTATGACATGTATCTTGGAGCTTTTAGGTGATTTGAAGATAGTGTCAAAAGAAGATGATAACCAAGAGATATTGAGGAGTTTTCTGAAGTGATAGTTTTTACATGTTCCATTAATGATCTTCCTCATTAATTTGATTCAGAAAGGTATGTGCAAATTGTGTGCCTCCAGTTTTGAAGTGGTATCAGGACTGAGTTATCACTATCATGGAAAACTTGAATAGTTTTTATAAAAAGTGGTCATCTTGGCATCTTATGTTGGGAATTGTGTGATGAGGAGTCTTCATGATTTTTGCCTGCAAAATTGTTCATCAAAGAATACTGGTGTGTTTATGTTTTCTTTGCTAAATGTTCATAAAGTTGATTGTGATGTCAAAAGGTGTTTGATGGTGTCATGATTTTTTTCTTAGCATGGAAGGTTGGATGTCAGTAATTGGTTGGTATACTTTAGGTTGATATGTTGCTTCAGGACTAATTCAGGAAGTGGATCAGTGCTAAGTTAAGTTGAGTTATGTTGATTTTGCTTCAGATGTAACAAGATAACAGGAGTTTATGTCTTCAAAGCACTCATAATGCAATATGTTTGTAAATGTTATGATCAAGCTTTAACATCTTTCAGTGGAGTTATTTTTCTCAGGGGAAGATAATAGTCTTTGTCATCAGATGTCAAAAAGGGGGAGAAAGAAAAATTGCATCGGGTGGTTTTGCCATCAATGACAAAGGGGGAGATTGATGGAGTCAGGTTGTCATTGATGTCAAATTGTCAAAAAGGTCTTGCAGGATCTTGGATTGATCATAAGTTTGGTCAGTATGAATGCTTGGTCATCAAGGTTGGAACAAGGATGAGTTGATTACAAAATATTAAGACAGAACAATGAAATGATATTACTGGCATACTCTGTATCAAGGTTGTTGGTTTCATGAGTGGTTTGGTATGCAATTGATCTACATTTGATCTCAGTCTTTATTTGATCTCAGTTGCAGTTGTGATGAGTAGTCTTCATGTTGGTATCTTCAGGATCTTACTTGTTGAGTTTATCTTGTATCAGGAGAATGGTATATGGCAGAGACAGGTGATGTCATCATGAACTATGTGAAATTATAAGTTGGGCTTAGTTTGCTCATATAAGTTGGGCTTAGTATCTATCTACAATATGTTGATTAAAGCTTGTGACATTCAGATTGAGTTAATGATATAGCAGGATGTATGACTGAAGTATGTCCCTCAATACCAAAAGGATGAAAGGTTCCGAATCAGAAAGTTCATCATGGGACTCAATCCTCAGATCGGCGGTGAGGTGGAGGTGCATGGTCCAAGCACAATGGATCAAGTTTATGAAAAGGCAATTAAACAAGAGCAGAAGATCAAATCTATCTCTGCTTACCGTGATAAGAAACGCAAGAAGTTTGATAAGAACTACAACGATCAGTCTTATAAAAGGAAAAATGAGAAGGGATATGGAAACAGGAGGTTTGATAAGGGAAATTGAAAGAATCAAAGGGGATTTGGTAATGAGCGAAGAGGTGAAGATTTTAAGAGAAATGTAAATTTTAAGAAGAATGGTGATTCTGCAAGTAGGCGATCTGAGAAGTGAGGACCTATAGGGGGATGCTTTTCTTGTGTCCAGGAGATCATTATGCCAACCGTTGCCCTAACAAGAAGCTGAATGGGAAGCCTAGGAACATGGAGCTTCCTTCGCAACAGGAAGCCTTTCAGCAAAGGATTCATGTCACTCTTGACAATCGGCAAGCGGAGTATCAGATCACCCCTATTGAGATGACAGGTACCTTATTTGGAGTTCTTGTTTCTATTCTATTTGATACTGGAGCAACAAAAAAATTTGTGTCACCTAGAGTCTTAAGTAAATTTTCTAGAAAAGTTGGCTTTATGTCAAAACCTTGGACAGTAGAGTATGCAAATAACTCAAAGGCTCAGGTAGAGCAATGTTTGTTCGAAGCTAAGATTGATGTTTCTAACTTCACCATTGAGGCAAATTTGTATGTAGCACCTTTAGGGTCCTACGATGTCATCCTAGGAATGAATTGGTTGTGGAAACACTGAGCCAAAGTAGATTGTTTTCATAAAACCATTGAGTGTCTGGATGAGACGGGCAAAATAGTAAATCTCCAAGGAATACAAAGGGAAATAAGGGTTAGATCCATTTCTTCAAAACAACTAAAACGGGCCAGGCGAAAGGGATGTCAACTTTTTTGCCGTTAAAATGGACCTAGTAGAGGAAACCTTGGAGAAACAATCATTTGAGGAAAGATATCCATATCTATGCAACTTCAGGGATGTATTTCTCGAGGAGTTACCAGGCTTGCCTCCGAAGAGAGCATTTGACTTTGGCATAGATATTAAACCAGGATCGAAGCCAATCTCTAAAGCTCCGTATCGTATGACTACCACTGAACTTATGGAATTAAAAGCTCAGTTGCAGGAGCTATTGTCTAAGAATCTAATTAGGCCAAGTGTATCACCATGGGGAGCCCCAGTTATATTTGTCAAAAAGAAATATGGAGCTCTCAGGTTGTGTATAGATTATAGGATGCTTAACAAGGCAACAATAAAGAACAAGTATCCCTTGCCATGTATTGATGATCTATTTCACCAAATGCGTGGCGCATTAGTCTTTTCCAAGATAGATCTGAGATCTGGATACCATCAGTTAAGGTTGAAAGATGAAGATATTCCCAAGACAGCTTTTAGAACAAGGTATGGTCATTATGAGTTCACAGTGTTGCCGTTTGGATTGACCAATGCACCTGCTGCTTTCATGAATCTCATGAATAGTGTATTCAGAGATTGTCTTGATAAGTTTGTACTAGTTTTCATTGATGATATTCTAATCTATTCCAAAGATGAAGAGGAGCATGCACGACATCTTCAAATAGTCTTGCAACAATTAAGAGAACACAAATTGTATGCAAAATTCTCAAAGTGCACCTTCTTTCAGAAAGAAGTACAGTATTTGGGGCACATAATATCAGCTGATGGAATATTAGTTGATCCGGCCAAAATTAAAGCTATTATGGAATGGCCTGAACCTACCAATGTGTCAGAGGTACGAAGTTTCATGGGATTAGTAGGGTATTACAAGAAATTTGTGTTGAATTTCTCAAGCATTGCTAGCCCAATTACCTCCTTGTAGAGAAAAGGAAAAAGGTTTGTTTGGACGGATGAATGTCAAAAGGCTTTTGACTTGTTAAAAGAAAAATTAACAACCGCTCCAATTCTGAAAGTTCCTGATCCTAAGGGAGAGTTTGAGGTTATCATTGATGCCTCGGGGGAAGGATTGGGAGGTGTGCTTATGCAAGATGGCAAGGTAGTAGCCTATGAGTCAAGGAAACTGAAAAACTATGAGCAGAACCATGCTCCTCATGACCTAGAGATGGCAGCAGTGGTTCACGCCCTTCAGATATGGTGACATTATTTGTTGGGGAGGACTTTTATTCTAAAATCTAATCATCAAAGCCTTCACTACATATTTACGCAACCTAATCTCAATGCAAGGCAAAGGAGATGGTTGGAATTAATATCAGATTATGACTTTGAAATTTCTTATATCAAAGGCAAGGAAAACCGAGTAGCGGATGCCTTAAGCAGAAGAAGGCACATAGCCTCTATAATCTCCATACATGCTAACTTTAAAGACTTAGTAATGCAAAACTTATCTGGAGATGAGTATTATGAACAAGTGAAACAGGCTCTGCACCTAAACCCTAAGGACCCAAGATATGACGGATTCAGTTTTGAATCCAATGGATTGATGAGATTCAAGGGAAGAATCTACGTTCCTAATGTAGTAGAACTTAGAAACCTTGTGTGGAAGGAAGTTCACTGTGCTCCTTACTTTGGACACCCTGGTGTAACAAAACTGTTAGCAGATGTCAAGCCGCTATATTTCTGGAAGGGAATGAAGAGCGATGCTGCAAAGTTTGTAGTTAGCTGTTTGGAGTGTCAGAGAGTTAAAGCAGAACACCAACATCCTGCTGGATTGTTGTACCTGCATGATATTCTGGAATGGAAATGGCAAGTTGTTAGTATGGATTTTGTCCAGGGGTTACCAATGTCTAAGAATAGGCATGATGCAATATTGGTTGTTGTGGATAAACTAACCAAGGTCGCACATTTCATACCAGAAAATTTGACAGATGGAGCACATCTTTTGGCTCAAAAATTTGTGCAAGAAATTTTTAGATTGCATGGGGTACCTAAAAAGATAATATCTGATAGAGATGCTAAGATAACTTCACAGTTTTGGCAAACCTTATTTTCTGCATTAGGGACTAAACTGAATGTAAGTACTGCTTATCATCCTGAAACTAATGGACAAACAGAAAGAGTGAATTAGGTATTAGAAGACCTTTTGAGAATGTATTGCATGGATCAGCAATACAAATGGGAGGAATATCTACCTCTTGTCGAATTTGCCTATAACAACTCCTATCATTCTGCCATTAAGATGGCGCCATTTGAAGCATTATATGGAAGGAAATGCAGAACTCCTATAAGCTAGGATAAGCTGGAAGATAGGATAAGCATTGGACCTGAAATGCTTACTGATATGGAAGAAAAAGTTAAAATGATTAGGAAGAGGTTGGCAGAAGCCAATGATAGGCAAAAGAGTTATGCAGATCGCAAACGAGTGCCTAGACACTTCTCTGTTGGCGAGAAAGTGCTTTTGTGATTGAAACCCCAAAAGAGTTCTATAAAATTTGGTAAGTCTTTGAAATTGGCTCCTCGTTATGTTGGACCTTTCGAAGTTCTTGAGATTATCAATCCAGTTGCCTACAAAGTTGCTCTACCTCCAGCCTTGTCTAAGATGCATAATGTTTTTCATGTTTCGTATTTAAAGAAATATTTTGTAGGTATTAACCACATCCTTAATTGGAATTCCTTACAGATGCAAGAACCTGGGGTGGTTGTGATCGAGCCACTCAAGGTGCTCGAAATGCGTAAACTTCATTTACGTAATCGAGAAGTTTTACAATGCAAAATTTAGTGGGACCAATATGGCGAGGATAGCGCCACTTGGGAAGACTATAATGATATTTACCAAAGATTTCCTAAACTTTTCAAACACATTAATGTTGCATTATAAAAAGTTTGTTTTAAGTTTAAATTTTGCTTAATAAACTTAATCATCGGGGATGATGATTTTTAAAGGGGAAGGATATGTTACATCCCTCTTTTTGAAATTGATTATGCTATTTACTTTCTTGCAAATTTTAGTAATATAATATGTTGTGGACAACATGGAAACTGATGATTTATTATACAAAGTTAGTTCTATGAAATTATAGAAGTCTATTGATTATGATCAATGTGATATTGTAGACTAAATGTCTTTTTGTTAAATGCAATGATGTTTTGGATATATTATGCTTTGATTTGGAACATAGGTGCTTTGACCACAAAATTGTATGTGAGACTATCGTTGCAAGAACAGGTGGACCGTGTTCGACGGGAAGAGAAAGTATCTTTGAGAGAGAGTATAGACTATGGAAATTAACCATGGGTGTTTGTTACTGAGATCGCCAAACAGGTAGATAAACCTTGAAGCCAACAATTTAGTCTTGTTTTCCACTGGGATAGTAAAACTAGATGTCGACGTCTAGTGATAAGGTGTAATATCCTTTTCGCAAGTCGTCATAGAATCTTGGAGTCGTCAATGTCGTCGTAAGTCCACCATATCAAGTCAATTTATATAGACGTTTATTATTTCGTTTATAAGTAATTGAATGAACCTACTTGTGGCGGAATCGTGAATCACATCTCGTAGTCGAAAGATGCGAGAAGTCGACTTTGTGCATCTAACGATGTAGGAAACTTGTTTGCGTTACGATCAATCCGTCATGATTGTCGTAAAACGCGTCGAACTTGTGTTGTGAATTTATTCTTTTCTTGTAGATCGACGAATGTCAATTTTGAAGCCTTAGTGTGTAATAATTTGTTTTGGTCGTTGTTTAGCATGAGTCTTTTCTTCTAGCTTTGACCATGAGTTGTTGTCAATCTAACCTTGAGTTTTCTTAATTAGATGGTCTTTGTGTCTTTTTCCTTTTCGACCAAAACGATGCTCTAGCCATTTCCTAATCACCGCCGTGTCGAGCTTAACTCCACAATTCATCTTTTAGTTGCTCTTGAAGGTTAGAGGTCTCCTTGTGGTAGAATGACGAAGTTGCTATGTGACGTCGTCATTTAGAACCTCCTTTTTGGTTGGGACCGCTGCAAGTGTGGAGTCGGATAGTTGCAGTTAATACTGACCCTTGTGGATAGGCATGTGATGGTTTTTGGTCACATTGCACTATCTTCTTTCTTCATGGGCGTTTGACCCAGTGGGAGTCGATGGTTAGATTTTGAAACCACAGTTAGAAGTTAGTCCTTTTCCTTCGCTGTGTTGTGATGGAATTATGCCATGGATAATAAGTTTAAACTGAGAATTAATGCTGAGGCTCCATCATCTAGGAGGGTGGAGAGGTATCGGGTGGCGGTTGTAAAGAAACAAAAAGAAAGACCACCGTTATGGGAGTTTTGGCTGCGTAGTGCTAGGAAGGAGTAGGTAGTAGTTAGAAGTAGACGGGGTGAGTAAATGGGATCACTCCATCATAGAGGGGTCATCAAACAGGTAGAATAGGAAACGACAGAGGATTAGGGGGATTAAGCGTGGAGTGCATCGAGAGAGAAGGGAAGTGGGTCGTTGTGTTAAAGGGAGAGTGATTGAGTAGTGGGAAGTAGTTGAGAAGTGGGAGAAAACCACGAAGAGGTGGGAGGTTTTGAGCAGAGTGATCAGTTTTCTTAGGGTGATCAGTTTCTGAGAGTGATTAGTTTCTGAATAGTGATCGGCTTCTGAGTAGAAAACGATAGAGAGAGATATCTGTGGGAACTTCCGAGTAGTGATCAACTTCTGAGTAGTGATCAACTTCTGAGTAGTGATTAGGCAGAGAGGAGGATAGATTTGGAGTGGACTGTCATTGATTTAGAGGGAGATAAGAGAGAACTTTGAAAACCAGAGGAGGACAACTAGGCAGAGGAGAACGTAGAATCTTGCCACAGCAATCTCTATCTCTGTCAAACAGGTTCATTTCCCTTTTCTCTTCTTTTTCACAGTATCGACCAGTAAGTGTGTCTCATTTTTGCAAAGACAAATACATTGCAATGAATAGAATATGATGACAACGTAATTCTATTGTGATTTCTGAGTGAGGTTTATTCATAAAATGGTATCGTTGCTGTGTTTTGATATTCAAAAACTCAGAAATAGTTTCATTGCTGTTGTTAGTATTCAAGAACTCTGAAACTAGATCATTGTCTATTATGATTGACATTGTATGATGATAGAGCGTAGTTCTCAAGGTGCATACATCTAGGAATGATCACTGCATGATACAAATGTAAACTATAAACTGTAAACAGTCGGCAAAGACGTAAGTTTAAAGAGTTTCCTTTAAGACTGTTATATCAATTTAAAACTGCCCTTGGTGCCTTGAAATGATAGCTCCTCAGTGAGAAAACACAATGCTCCATGTGCATGTTATGTAACAGTTAAAACCACAGTTTTTCAGTATGTTTTGACGTAAAATTTATTGTGTTTGACAGCGGGAGATGTAGTTGTAAACAGCTAGTGCCTTTTCGTCTTATATTTTTTAGTTAGAGGTTGACCCTGCGGTTGGTCACCTCTAATGTCATAAGAAAGATTCCAAAACCTTTTCTATCTTATTTACAACTCTTATCTTTATGAATCATGTGAAACTATTTGACATGGAAAGAGGAGTAGGAAGTTAAAATGTTAGTATTGGTCGAAAACTGACATGGTTTTGAAATGAACAAGTAGAGTGGGAAAACCCACATTTGAGTCTAGATTATGTTGCATGTGATGATTCTAGTATCGTTTTGTAGACCTTATGAGTCTAGCACCCTTGAACTCCGGGATAACAGGAAATTGTTTTAAATACTTGAGTATCTTGTGCAAACATGAGAATCAAGTAAACTAGTATGAAACCACTTAGGAGTGGGCATTATTAAACAATGTTTTTATACGAATATGAGAGTTTGAAACTATACACTCGAGATAGAGTAAATATAGTGCCATGCGCTATTGAAGGAGAAAATCCTAAATCCTTGAGGTCATCGAGGTCGACATTTGTTTAAACTTTACAAATAGGAAACTGTAGGATTTTGATCAGTTCAAGTTGAGTAGGGTGGGTGAACTAAGTACATGCGTTCTTAGAACGTGATTTAAAAACAAATCCTATGGCCAAGGTGGTGTACTATCCTCAAGTGCATCGAACGTTCACTATAACTGGATGGCATTTCTTGTGGAGTGTTGTGCATGACTAGAGGGAATCTAGGGATCTGCACGATAACAAGACACGTAAGTTACAACACTAGAGCTCAGATGGCAAACACTGATGGTTATCCTAAGTCTATCCTCTTGAGTAGGGTAGGGCCACTTCCGGTTAGGAAGGAGTGTGGGAGACCGACGGTCTGTGGTTGGAGGTTAAGCTCCTTGAAGATACTTTCTCTTCCAAATACTGAGGATTGCCGAGTCTTGAATGTGATGGGTCGACATTCAAGATGCATGTTAATGGTATGTTTCCAATATATTATTTGTTTCAAGAAAATTGCAAATTGTTAAAGAACAAAATGTTTATTATATATCATTTCTTTCAGTTTTATGAAAATGAGATCATGTTTATATTAAAGTGAAAAATGTTATACTTGGTAATAGATAAGTTCTTTGTATTTGATTATCTAGTTAGAAAAAAAAAATTTACGTTTGTGAAAACCTAGTTTTTCTTGTCAATTCGGATAAGGATGTTACAACACTGCCTGGCTATATAGCCCTATTGTCCACAAGAGAAACATCCTGTACCTCTATCGAAACTTTTGCAACTCGAGAAAGCATTGGACTTCTGAAAATTATCTCTACTTACTGCAGGCTGCGCACTCTGAGCTAGCTAATCAACGCAATTGCGCTTATTACGCTGCCAAGACTGGTCCTTCCTATTATGAGATCTATTACCTTTCTAAGGTTGAGTATTCTTTGGTTGTGACTAAGAACACTGCTGCTGCAGCTTTCCCTTGTCGGGTGCATGATGGCCTCTCAAAGAGCCAGCTACCTGCGACTGACCACCAACACCTACAGAAGGTGCACTACCAATATGTACACCTATATGCCCTCCAAGTGCCATCTCCAGATTCTCTGCTACTAACTGAGCTTTCTCCACTACTACTTCCATAGTCTTAGGTTCAAAGACACAAACCCCTTCAATGATTCGGGCATTCAAGCCCCTGATAAAATGTTGCACTAACATAGTCTCATCACCTCCGATGCCTGCATATTGCTTGAGCTCATAGAATCTACACTCATACTGCTCTACTGACATGGCCATCCACTTCAACTCATGGAACTCATCGGCGCGTTACTGCTTCCAATGATCTGACAGGAAGCGAGCTCTATATCTCTCTAAGAATAACTCCCAATAAATAGTACTAATATCCAGGTGCAACTTCTACTCCTCTAAACGCCACTAGGTAGAAGCAAACCCTCTAAGATGCAAAATAGCACATCTAGCCTTGGTGTTTCTACCATACGGATGCATGGTGAAACAATTGCCTAAATCGAGTAACCAGGTCTCTGCCTCTAACCCGCTACCAGCTCCATCAAAGGTGGGAGGGCATGCCCTCAGAAGATCTCTCATATGACTGGCTAAGGTGGCCTCTTGCTCAACTATCAAATCTCTCCACCTAGGTGATCTCTCTCTTTCCCTAGGTTCCAACTAATCTACCTCATGTCTAGGGCTTAAACGAGCAAGGGCCTCCTTAAGTGACTAACGCAACTGAGCTCCCTCAGGCTGACCCTGTCCTTCCATATTTTGACCTCCGCCTTCATGGGCACTCTCGTGAGGAGAACCGGGAGGAGGTGTACTGCCACGACCTCTCCCACGTCCTCCACCTTGACCTCAACCTTGGCCTCTACCTCGACCCGTAGGCATCCTCCTATGGACAACTTTAAAACAAGGAATACTTAAAAAAGAAAAGAGATGGGCTCAATATTAACCAGAGTACCCAGTGTTCAAAACATGGCTCTGATACCAAATGTAATGCCCCGTCATGCAACCCTAGAGAGATAAGCTAACTAAACAAGAAAAAAATAGAAATATTTTTTTTTAAAACAAGTATTTGCATTAATCACTAGATAAAATAACAACTAATTTCCTTATTAAAACGATATGATCAACTACCAACTCTAGGGAACATAACTGCATCAAAAAATTATAAACATAGACCATTAACAACATAATACATCACACATATCCATAAGCAATTTTGATACATCAAAAGAAGATCACACCTTTCAATTATAAAATATGTACAAGTACAAATGAGATCAAATACAGGTTACATAATTTCAAGGCTTCTTGACTGATTACATCAGATTACCATATAAATCATCACTAAAGATTTTTGGAGGTACAAATCTTCAAATGCAAAAGCAGATCTAGAAACACACATCGGCCATGAACACAAACCACGAAGCCAAAGAAAACCTATGGATTAAGCTCTTCCACCCAACCATGTGGAACCCTGAGGTCCACCCCCCAAGCTAGGAGATTACAATGAGGTTCCTCGACACAAGCAAATACAAAAAGACTAATTGAAGACAGGAGTACCTCAGGTTTCACAAGTGGACATAACTGAACTCAACATTCAACATCCAGAGGCAAGAGAATAGGGCAAGTTGGAGTGCAGTAGGTAGAAGTGTCATCGCATGGCTCTACATGGGTTACCCTGACTGTCTCTCTCTAGACGCCGGCCCCCATCTATGGTTACGCTGATAGCCTCTCTCTAGGTGCCGACCCCATAGGTCACACATGCGGTCTACCTTATCTTGATTAATGTGAACTCTACCCTTTCTTGCTAGTCAATTATTAGGTTTCCACTTGTTAAACACTTCCAATGGGTTACCCAGACAGCCACTTTGGGTGCCAGCCCCACATTGGAAGCCACTCCCCTACTTGCACTCAGTTGACCCAACCCAATCAAGTACTAAACACAGTGATGACAAACCTCCAATTCACATGACAAGCCAATAAAATATGAAGCAAAAGAAACAATTCAGTTTTCTCTCTCTAGAGTGTAAGGATTCAAGGTCATCGATTAGTTCAAGTAAACAAGCCTTTGGATAGGTAACATAACCCAAAGAAACTTAAAAAGAGGAAGACCCAAGTCCCTTATCTTGACTCTTTGATGGAACCCGACATTCAAGTAAAGATAAATCAATAATTTCAAGGCACTCTCCACGAATAACCATTAAATCAAAAGAATCATCTTACTCAATCTCATACCGTTAACTAACTAGAAGGTATGGATGAACATCTGCTTTAATGCAATACTTAACACCTACTTTCTAATGGTCAAGTAATTTTATCTAACAAGGTAACTAACTAGCTTAGGAACCACAAACTCCTTATTCCATAACAAATATAATTTATGAAATACCTAATCTCTTAACCATCAAACATCATGACTTCAAGAACTGAATTAAGATCTAAGTATTGCATTACAAATTATTAGCGAGAAAATATTTTCTTATTAAATAGGTTACTCAACTATGAAAACTTAAATTTTACCTTCCTACTATTAAAACTTCTTAATTACAGAGAACTCATCTAGCTTACCCTATTGGTTAATTATTACTATAGATTCTCCAACTTTTAATGTTATAAAATTATTAGCATTATAATATACCACTATCATATTCAAAGCCTATGATTGCTAACAATAGCCTGATATTTCTCTAACAAAGATAAAATGATAATCTTACTAATTTTAACCGATGTTGAGGAACCTATGCAAATATTTATAATTATATGAATACTAATATTTGAATTTACTATTTAGACTTAAGATCTACTAGAGAAGGTATCATAATAGTAACTTCCTATTGTAGTCCAGGCCTTCCAAAAGACGTTAACAAGAAAAGAAGGTTTCTAAAGCCGTCGCTGAGAGCATGATAAACATTTTTCTCTAAACTATATTCTTTCAATGATGATTTTCAATGAATCCAACTTCTAGCAAATCTGGCTATATGACGAGGTTATAATGATTGCAATTTTTTTTTAGAGAGAAGAATTCATTGTGATATTCAGAGATTTCACACAAGAAAAAGGATAAACATCTGGCTGAGGAAAGATGTTAAAGGAATTTTGTAGATATTTAATAATACAATTTAATAAGTGTCTAGTAAGAGTTTCGATTAAGAATGTCACTTAAAAAAAATCTGGAATGGAAGGAGATTGCCTGGTGAGGTTGATGGAGGATAAAATTCTGGTAAAGTGTGCCAATTTCATGACAGAGAAGAACAATAAAGTTTTTAATAGTAAAAGTAATAGTCATTGGGAGCATTGCTAGCCTAAAGAAGTCAGACGCCTCCTTGAGACTGATCTATCAGAGACATCACCCACACAGGTGAAATTTGCATATAAATAAATGTAAATTTAATGAGATATATCTGACGTGGCTCACAGAAATAGGCTAAGAGTTTAAATAGGCATTCAAGATGTTTTGGTCAAGCATCAAATATGGTTGTGCGATGAGTGATGCAGATTGATCTTAGAAATCAATAAAAATGATTTCACCTTTCTTCATCAAAACATCTACTAGGTTAAGCAGAATATAATAGATGAGTAGACACATGAAGGAGGAAGAAAGCACACGTCCAGGTTAAATTCTAGACAACTAAAAATTATGTCAGACAAGAAAATATGAAGAAAAAGATTTAGAAACTGACTCCATAGCAGACTGGATCGACCGGATGCCTCCAGTGAGGCCACTTAGTAGAAGAAACAATAGGGAAGGAATGAAGTTTGTAGGCTAAAGTGAGAGCCTGAATCTAAAAGCGGCATAATGGGTCAAAGAAATATGGCCTTACCATCAAACTTGTTGCTAAGCAAATAAGAATGTAGACAAAGAGGATAACAATGAAAACAGGGTCAATAGAACTCCAAATTATTGTCAACCACATGAAATGAAGGCCTGGGAGTATATACAGAGATAAAGTTATATGGGTATAAGATCTTGTAATAACTACATGATTACACCCTTCTACGGATGAGGAGAGGTTCACATTGCAATAAGTTTGATGAAAGATATAATGGAGTTTTAAAATGATCACCACGGCATTACAAGGAGACCCTGGCTTTGGAGGGCGACAAAAAGACATGACCATTCATGAGAACAACTAAAGGCAAATTAGAAATGCATCAAATTAATATGTAGGTTATTACACAACTTATATTTACACAAACATGTAGAAAACATACCTGAAATTCGATCCCCTCATCTTCATAATCCTCCTCCCGTTCCCTTTCTCTTCTTTTCCTTCACTCTTCCCACTTTTGCCAACTTTTCCCCCCCAAATTTTTGCCTATCCTCCTCTCCTAAATCCTCCTCTCACAAATAACTCCCCATACTACAAAAATAGGCAAATTCAATTAATTTCCCACTCCCGTGACCGTTACAGAGAATCCACTATCTTTCAAGATTTAAAAGAAATAAATTTTCTTCTTTCCAAGGAGATTCTCTAATAAGAGGAATCTATTCACAACTCAACAACAATAAATTATTAACTAATAATATCTTTCTAGCTAACAATATACAATTCAAACAATAATTAAAATATCAATCACTAATGACTATTATCATTATTATTAATTATTAAAGTTATTAATTTAATCTTTATTAAAATCACTTATTCAATATTCTCCAAGTTAACATTATTTATTAACAAATTAAATAAATACTATTATACCTAAAATTATTATTATTATAGCAATTAATGCATTTCCAACAATACATATAGACTATTAACCAAAAACTCAAACAATAACAACTACATACCACATGACGAACAAAACTCGAGGCAAGTACCACAGAGTAACATCTAGACCCACGATCATAACTGAAGACAAGGACTGACATAGGGAACCCCATGTTATCTCCCATCAACATTATCCATTGGTGCAAGGGCACACTCAGACCTGCTAAGTCAGGTGGAGTCAATGCCTGGTACCTGCAGCCTGATCAAAACAAGATGTTGCAAACGAGCATATACATGTATAACAAACACATTGAGTTAGGCCGTCGCAGCGTAGTAGGGTGCTCATAATGAGTAGTACTAGACTGTCCCTTCTTTGAAAGCATGACTATAAACATAAACATCTCTAACTATCAATCAGATATACATAAAACATGATAACACTACTCTGCATAATCAACTAACCATCAACTGATTAGGTCAAAACACATCATTTACTGTAATATCAACAATGTCACTATAATGATCACAACAATGTCCACAACCACATCAGTACTCCATAACGAGCATAACTAATCACAACAAGAAGTCTATCATCCACATGTCTCAAAAATGTCTAAATGAAACTAAAATACTATCAACTGTCAAAAGCCAAAATGAGGGGCACTACAGTTGCAATCTAGAAACCCAATTGATCACTGCCCTTGCAAATGTGAAAACATATCCGGAGGTAGAGCATCTTTTGTCCAAGTCACTAGCCATGTCGGAGTCAACAAAACCTTGCAGTTGTGCATCTCTACCTTTGAACCTCAAAACATAATGTGAAGTGCTCTTGAGGTATCTCATAATCCACTTAACTGCTTGCCAATGAATCTTACTAGGATTACTCATGTATTTGCTGAACTCCCACTGCATGAACAATGTCCAGTCTTTTGCATACCATCTTATACATGAGGTTCCCAACAACAGATGAATAAGGCACTCCTGCCATAAACTCTTTTTCTTGCTGTGTCTTAGGATACATCTCAGAGGATAACCAGAAATGATCAGCGAGAGGTGTGCTTACAACCTTAGCACCCTTCATGTCAAATCTGTCCAAGACCTTATCAATGTACTTGTCTTGTGACAATTTGATTTCTTTTTTCTGCCTATCTCTAATTATAGTCATGCCAAGGATTTTCTTCGCAACCCCCAAATCCTTCATTGAAAACTTGTTAGCCAATTGATGTTTCAGCTTGCTAACAACATTCATACTAGTTCTAGTCACTAACATGTCATCAACATATAATAATAATAGTAACACAAAATCACTATTCTCCAAAACCTTGTAAAACATACATGGATCAGCGTCACACCTAGTGAAATGTTGCTCATCTGTGAAGGAATCAAACTTGTGGTACCATTGTCGTAGAGCTTGTTTCATTCCATACAAGCTTCTCTTCAATCTACAAACCAAATTTTCATGCCCTTCTTTTTCGAAACCTTTCAGTTACTACGTATACAATTCTTCTTCCAAGTCACCATGGAGAAATGCAGTCTTAACATCAAGCTACTCCAATTCAAGGTCATAGACAACCGCTAGACCCAAAACTGCCCTGATTGTAGTCATTTTCACAACGGGTGAAAAATCTCATTGAAATCAACACCCTTCTCCTGATCATATCCTTTGACCATGAATCTAGCCTGGTACCGTTTCTTGCCACCATCTTCTTCCTTCATCTTGTACACCCACCTATTTTTCAAAACTTTACGATTTGGAGGAAGAGAGACCAAGTCCCATGTTTGATTTGTCATCAACGAACTCATTTCTTCTCTCATGGCATTCGTCCAATTTTGACTATCTTTGTCAATACAGGCCTCTCTAAATGTGGCTGATTCAACTTGATTAAAAATTAACAAATGTTGAACAAAGTCATCATGTTTAGACAGAGGTCCATGCTCCCTAGTGGACCTCCTTAACTGAGGAAGTGGTCCCTGTGAAATCCTTTGTTCATGATGTCCCTGTGAAAAACCATCTTCCTGCCCTTCATTGTTCAATAGTCCATTTTCAAAGTTTGAAGGCAAGTTAGCAGATATACTAGGTGGCAAATTTAATTGTGTTACATTTTTTTGTAGTAGACTTGGTGAAATAAAGTTGGGTGGCAGACTTAAAGTATATCCCTGTGGCAGGTGAGAAGTTATACTATGCTCCAAAATTGGCAACTGCAGACTTCTACTATGCACCAAAGTTCAATGTGAGTTGGTAAATTGAATTGCAATAGCTTGCATAGTAATTCCTGGCACTAAAGTTTGACTTTGAGGAGTGGATGACATATTTGGTGTATGGCAGCTAGTGTATGAAGTCTCATGTGGCCCAAACTTTGATGAGTTTGATGTGCCAAGCTTGGGACATTTAAATTTGTACTCTAAGGTAGACTATGTGGCGTCAAACATGAAGCAATATCCTATGCCATATTTGGAATATGTTGTGCAAAGATTGGGACATTTAAATTTGTACTCTAAGGCAGACTATGTGGCGTCAAACATGAAGAAATATCTTGCACCATGTTTGGAATATGTTGTGCCAAGCTTGGTGTATGTTGTGGATATGGAGGAGTATGATGTGGTAGATGACAATGAGGTGTATGTAGTGAATTAAACATATCACTTCCATTAGAAATATCGTCTAATGGCACAAACTCCTTCACTAGCGTCCCTGCTCTGCTAGACAAGCCATAGATTTTTCATTGAAAATTATGTCTCTGCTGCGAGTTATCTGTTTGGAGACTGGATCCCACAACCTGTAACCGTATTTCTCTTCCCCATATCCAAACAAACACACCTTTTAGACTTCAGTTCTAGTTTTGTTCATTTTTCCTATGGGATGTGAACAAAGGCCTCACACCCGAACACCCACAAGTGATTGTAATAAATTCTCCTTCCCAAGCACTTCTCCTCCAAAATTTCAAAATCTAACCAAGATGATGGACCTTGGTTGATCAAATACATAGTTGTATTAACAGTCTCTACCCAAAACTATTTGCCCAAACCTACATTAGAGAGCATGTTGCGAGCTCTCTCCAAGATTGTTCGATTCAACCTCTTAGCTACACCATTTTCTTGAGGGGTGAATGGAACAATCTTGATCCATTTAACACCATTATCTGCACAAAACTGATCAAACTCCAAGGAGAAAAACTCACCACCATTATCAGTTTTGAGGCACTTAATTTTATGACCGGTCTAATTTTTCAACTAGTGCTTTAAATTTTTTGAACATGCTAAATACTTCAAATTTTCTCTTTAGAATGTAAACCCAAACCTTCCTAGTACAATCATCTAAGAAAGTAACAAAGTAATTAGAGCCACCAATAGAAGTTACCTCCGTAGGACTAAAGACATCCAAATGCACTAGCTCCAATGGTCTTGACTTCATGTCATGTTCCTTGGTAGAGAAGTTGATCCTACTTTGTTTTCCATAAATACAATGCTCACACAACTCCAAATCAGTAGATTTCAAAACTGGAAGTTGATCCCATTTGAGAAAAATCTCAAGGCCCTTCTTGTCATATGAGTGAGCCTCTTGTGCCAAAGCTCCATACCACTGTTCGCAACCACCATACAAAGTTCCTAATTTGCTGCCTCTTGCAATCACTAAGGCTCCTTTAGTCACCTTCCAAGTGCTTGACTCAAAAGTGATGCTACAACCTTGAGCATCTAGTTGTCCCACATAAATTAGATTTCTTTTGAGTTTAGGAACATGTCTCACATCATGTAGCAACCAATTATTTCCATTTTTTAATTTCAATAACACATCTCCTTTACCAACAATGTCACAAGGTTCATCGTCACCAAGATAGACCTTACCAAAGTTGCCTTCTTGATAGCTTTTGAAAACTTCCCGGCACGAAGTGACATGAAAAAAAACTCCAAAATCCAACACCCACACATCAGTTGTAGTTTCACATATAGATAAAACTAATTGACCTGCATCATCCTCATATATTGCATTTACCTCATGTTCTTTTGATTGACCTTCAGCCTTCTTGAAAGACCACCAATTCTTTTTAATGAGGCCTTCCTTGCCACAAAACCAATAACCTAAATTTCTGCCCCTAGATTTAGATCTCTTGTTAGATTTAGATCTTCTTCTATTGTTATTTCTTCCTCATCCTTGGTATCTCCCCCTATTGCCAAAAATCAAAGCCTCATCGAATGAAGTACCTTGATGTTTTCTTCTCATGTCTTCACTGAGAAGAATTGTAGCCACATAATCAAACTTTAACACATTTCCTTTCTTATTTCGAGATATCGAATTACTAACTGCCATGACAACACCTTCCCAGCTATCTGAACACGACCAAAATGGCTTTGATTTCATCTTTGAAATTAATATCAACAGAAATTAATTCGTTGATCAAAGTATTAAATTCATTCAAATGATTGGAAATGTTGCTACCTTCCTTCATCTTCAGATTGAACAATTTATTCATCAAGAAGACTTTATTAGTAGCGAAATCCCTCTCATACATGTCAGACAATTTGTCCCATAAACCTTTTGTTGTCTTCTCCATTGTAACATTAAACAAGACATTGTTGGAAATAGAGAGGATGATAGTTGCCACAACCTTTTTGTCCAAAACATCCCAATCTTTGTCGAACATCACAACTGGCTTCTTCAACTTTCCCTCAAGTGCTATTGAGAGATCTTTTAGAATTAGGAGAGCTTGCAATTGCAACTTCTATATCCTGAAGTTCCGGCCCAAGAATTTTTCAATTCTCCACTTATCTCCGTCCTCCATCTATTCTCAAAACTCCAAGCTCTGATACCGCTTGTTGAGTATAAAGTGCGGATTATAAAACCATATCGAAATAGAAGAACAATGAAGACATAAAATAGACCAAACAAAACAGTGACACAAGAACTTATGTGGTTCATCAAAGGATGGCTACGTCCACGAGAAAGGCACGACACACACTCTTATTACTTGCAATAGAGAATACAATGTTTCATCATACAATCAAAGTGATTGAAATGAGAATAAGTAATGTTCTCTTCAGTGCAAACAAAGAGACAGTGATGGTTGGACTTCACAACCAACAATTTTGTAAGGGAATAAAATCTCTTTTTACATAAATCTAGTTTATTAATGTACATATTAATTTAATTAATTAATACAGTTGGGGTTTGATATTTGCAATAAATATGAAAAATTAAATGAGGAGGATTAGATATTTAGTGCTTTGAATAATGATGAAAATAATTTGATGTTCTATTTGGGCTTGGCCTTTTGTTGACTTTTGTCTTTGTTTTGGACTATGTCTCGCCTAGACTTTAAGGGTGTGCCTTTCTACCACCCACCTTTTTTTGTGTGAATATTGTATGATTATCTTTTTCATTTTTAAAAAGTAATAAATACTTTATTCCTAAACAAAAAAAAGATGCCATGTAGATTTTGATCATTTTAGTACAACAAATAGATGTTTTTTATTTGCTCATTGGCCCAGGCTCTAAACAATTGCAGAATTTTGTGTGGATCAAATTTGTGCTCCTCATGAGAGATCTTGCACTTTTTAGAAATGTTCTATTTCATAGAACTATCATGTAACCCACATGATTGAATTGTGATGCATGGATTCAAATTAACTAATTGTCGACTATTAAAAACTATGTCGACCCTATCTCTAATATCTATTTATGTGTAAGGACTCGCTGTATTGAAAAATAGTTAATAGATATACTTTGAGATAATTAATAGAGATAGGGGTGACCACTGAGGCAGGTCTAAATTGAGTTATTATGGATGAATAAAAGGAATAATAAAATTTTAAATCAAAAACACCCATGAAAAAGGAGACAATAAAATATTGAGAATTTTTTTTGAAGAGATCAAGATGGCAATGAAGATGAACATGGAAGATAGGAGATAAAAATAAGTCCAGGAGAGACAAGAAAGATACCATAGGAGGATGGAGAAGGCTAGGGAACCCTCTTTAGAACATGCTAGGAGGGATTCTATTGAAAATGATGAGAATGTTGAGAATATTGAGATTGTGGAAGGTTTTGAGATTGCACCACCAGAAGGATAGATAGTATTGCTCAATTACAATCATACATTTGAGTAGGTAATTACCCATATTAGAAGAGTAGAAGATAACTTGACCAAATTGACAAACCAAATAAAATATTACGATGAATTTAAGGAGTCATTGAAGGGATGGCTTAGAAGTAGGAGTGATCAACTAGGGTGTAGAAGTAGGGGTGCTCCACCACTTGAATTTTGACTCATGAGCCATATTCTAAACTAGGTTTGTCAAATGTTAGGGTCACCATTAACGATGAGTTTAAGGATTTATCAACCTGAATTTCAAAATGAAAACTTCTAGACTTCAAAAAAGAATACATGGACAAGGTGGTACAAGTAAAAGTGTGGATTTACAAAAGGAAATGATGATGAAAAACTTGGAATTACACGAAAGAGAGAAGAATATGGAAAATAAGGATTCAAGGGACATGTTCAATGGATTAGCCATTGACACAATTGACGCATTCAGAGAAGGATGGGAGAGTCCTATATTATTTAATGAAATGCCATTAAATAATGAAAAATTATCCAAAAGTACATCTGCTAAAATGAAGTGACACCTTGAAGAGATCACCCCCTTCAGACCACAAGAAGAGTTTTAACCAAGGATATATTTAGTGCACCATTTTGAACTGAGGAAGAAGCAAAGAGAAGAGAGTTTGTAGTTTTGCATGAAGAGTTATTGGGAAAAGAATAGTAGGTTCATAATCTACTATGAAAGATTTTCCTAAACCCTTTGCAAAACATAACTTTATAGGTTTTAATAGGAGAGTCTAGGAAAGCAAAGGGGATGCTAATGAACTTAGGGATTTTTCCATGTTATATCCCCAATTGTATTGCTTTAGTTAGTTGGGGGAGGAAAGAAAGAATTATATGTAGCATTATGTGTTGGCCCACCAAATGGTAAGCCCATAAGTGTTAACAGTTATCAAGTCCTCTATGGCACTAGTCACAAAATCATCTTCTTTAACCAACTTGAGGAAGGAACTTAGAAGAGACATATCTTTGATATTTCCTGTGGGAACATAGTTTTCTAGTAAATTGCCAAATTATTAAATAATGAAAATATAGTGGAAAGGAGAAAGATGTCATCTTTGTCTAATGTACCCTAAGAGGTTAAATTGAGAGGATTGTTGATAATGAGAAACAAAGTATTTATCCTGAAACAAGCAATCCCGTGTTGAAATATAGGGTAAATGACACAATGGAAATAATGGAAAATATAGAGTTTAATTTGATTATGATGTGATTAAGCTAGTAAACTTATATCAATGAAATAATAGAGTAGTATGACAAATCAACAAACTCATAAAATGCAAACTATTACACTAGATATACATGGAGAAAACCTTGTAGGAACAAACTCCACCCCAAAGAGACCCAAGCTTGTATTATTCTCAAAAGATGAAGTACAATAATACAATCCACTTATCCCTCTAATGGTAGACTAGTTGCATAAGACTACTTTCAAAGAACCATATGATCCACTATTTGATGCCTCTAATATATAAGAAAATAAAAAATAAGAAACAATCAAGTGGTATCCAAAACCATGATCCATGGTAAAAATCTAACATTCCTATGGTCATTGTCAAGCATCTCAGAATAGTAAGTAACTCCTCTTACACATGCCTTACGCATCATAGATGTCATATCTATATTTGGTCATAACAGTCAAATTGACCAAGATCACAAACCTAGGCACTTCATGAGGGAATTGATTGACTTGTAATAGTACCAACTATGAAGGATCTTCTTACAACTTGTAATCTTGACTAATTCTTTGTAACCTCCCTATTAAATGTCTTTTACACAATATCCCAAGTATCCCGGATAATAAATAAGTAATAAATAAATCCCCTCCCTCACATGGGCATCCAACTTGGCCCCATTTTATGGTGTTTGGATACTAGACATTATTTATCATCTATATAATTAAATTACAATTACAAGACTTAGGACTTTCAAGGTGAATTCCACACCTAGTCCTAACATCCCCCTCTAGCCACATGATGTTTTATTTAATTCTCCATAAATAATTTGATTGTGGCATAAAAGAAACATTATTAAAAGACATTAGAAGAATAGTTTCAACCTTATCACCCCTTTTTATCACTTAGATCATTATACTAGTTAGGGAAAAACTCATGCACACCTCCAAGATACTGCCAAATGACCACCATAGACATATCTTCAAAAATATTGTTAGCAAGATTTTTTCTTCTCAATGGATTCCATGTGTATATAGTGTTTCATTGATGTCTATATAGAATTATTGGGGTCCTTTAGTGATGCAAGCACTTATGCAGCCATTCCTTCATTTTATGCAAATTGATAACCACCCCAAACAGGTGGGAAATGCCACGCTATCCCATCACTCATATTCAAGAGGAACTTGAGAACTCACCTAAAGTGCAACACTCCCCATGAACTCTTATTAAAGTATGATCATGGGGATTGAAATTGTGGTGTTACGTGAGAGTGGTTGTGTATTTGAAGTTATAGCTTGCATGGATTTAGTTATACTTGATATATTAGCATCAACCAACATCATCTTTACTAACAGACTTAACATATAATATTTCATGAAAAACATGGTCTATTATATTCAAATTAGACTTTACATTTCTCTACACTAGATTACTTAGAGTTAACAGACATATATATTAACTATTAAGTATGGTTATATTACATTCCCTATCTCCTATAATCTATATTCTCTATCTTTGAGATCATTCTCTATTATAAATCACATTATCTTATCCCTTTTTTTTCTAATAATCTACAACTAAAGGCATTCTCTATCTTTATATAGATTGTCCACACTCTAATTGCTTGGCTAGGATTTTCTCTTGATTCAAGTGTCACAATTTGTCATAATTTGCTTAGCTAGGATTTATCCTCCTTGCTCATTGATAGTTATCCTTCTAGATGGTTTTTCACACCATCCATGTGTAAATTAGTTAGATTCTCTTCCCAAATGTCTTCTTATTTGCTTGGAAAAGCACCTTCTTTCTTCTATGGTCATATTTTTCCCATATTACCTTGCACTACGCATGTCTTCCCTTGAGAAAATAGTGGTAGAGGCACTCTAAAGAGTGTAGCATTTACCAAACAAGAGATTTTTTGATGATTCCAACATAGACATTTTCTCAACACTATGGATCTTCCACTCCCAATCCACTTCTAATATCTAGGATCAAAGTCCCTAGACTAAGTATCTTATTTATTCTCAAACAAGTTGACCTTGTGGTGGGTTTTCAATAAGGTAGTTGATTGTTAGCCTTGTAGTTGGACCATTCCCTTCAAACTTCCATGAACCATTTGAAGCATCACGTTTCTCTATTTCATACTCTTCCACTTTTTGAAATCCTCATCACTCTTTGTGTGTAATACCCCAACTTCTAAAGGAAATTTACTTTAAGGAATTCTTCAAAATTGAATCACTTTCAAAGTCTCCCTTAGGGAATATGAAGGCTCAATAACATTTTTCTTGTTGTTGGCGATCTAGGAAAAGCTCCTCATAATCTCTTTAATTTTCCTTCTTTGCAACTAGAAGCCCTGCTTCCCTTCTTGAGGCATTGATCCAACTATGTGGTTTTACATTTGAGCACCCCATTGCCCTATATGCACCCTAAGCTTAACCCTTTTGATCCCCATGAACCACATATTAGTAATGGTAATCTTATCAAACATCTCCAGCAAGATGGAGGGATTTGTGAACATCACACTCTATAAATTCCTCTTGATTTATAAATTTGATTCCCACATAGATTTGATCTGAACCAATCGAGCCCTCTTTTACCCTAGGTCCTAAAATTTTGTGAACCCTCAGTTCAATCTCCATTCTATCTCTCCTTTTAACCATCATATGAATTAATTTCATTAATTTTTACCTTAACCCATTCATCTCTTTTTATAGACAAAATTCGTGTTCCTTGGGACTTGTCACAAAATCATCCCAAAGTCTATGATATCATAACTCGTATATTCTCAATTTCTAGATTTGCAGTTTGTTTACTTGTTGTTTGTTCTAGTATTTATAGAACTATTTTAGTTTATCAATTAGGTTGTGTTGCTGCATTAGATTTGTCAATTGTTTGAGTGTCGCAACTTCACCTTCAGTAAAGAACTAGGTGTGTTGTTTCTGTTTGTTTTGTTCCTTTGTTATAATTTGTTTAGATTTCTCTACAATTGCATCATGTTGGGTTTTACTAGGGAAGATAGTTTCTTCTTCTTCGCTATCCTCTTCTTCGCTTCCAATGTTTTGGGGGTTTGTGGTATTCGTGCCATGTCTAGTAGCTACTGCTACTTTAGTCTTTCCTTTGTTCTTCTTTTGTTTTGTTTGATTATAGTTTACTTTGTTATGATAATCATCTTCCTCTGAATTTTTAGTATAAGAGGTGTTAGTTTCATAGTTAGCTTCCTTCCAACAACTTCGAGCTACCTGTGGTTGTTCCTTTGGAATCTTCCTAATTATGCGGGTACCTTTTTGTGAAGTAAACCCTTATAATTCATCACTTTTCGATTGTTGCGGTGCATTTTTGAAGTACTATTGGGTTTTATCACATGAAAATAGGTCATGATCTGCACTACTACAAAATGTGCATTATTTCCTTCTTTCTCCCCAACATTCATTAGTGAAGTGACTTGGTTTACTGCATTTAAAGCATGTTGCATCCTCTCTTCTTCTTTTTCCTCTACCACAACCTCTTCCTCCTCTATATCCATTATACTAGCCTCTTGCTTCATTATTATAAGTATTCATGTAAGGTGTGGGATTATGATTTGTATTTTGTAAAGTGTTAATATTTCTTTGATTAGCCTAATTATGATGTTTATAGCCATGATCTTGTATGTACAAGGGTCTTTCTGCTAGTCCTTTCACATATTCCATGTTTTCATTATTTGTTCTATTTTTGTGATGTGCATTACACCAAGTTTCATGATCATCTTCCTCCCTTAGCCTAAAGCATTGAGATAGACAATCTTTTGTTTCATGGTCATCCCACTCACTGCATAATCCACAATTGTATTGTTTCTTTTTTGTAGTGTTTTGATGTCTACGTTCATTGCAATAACCTTTCTTTCACCTTTTATCATTAGACACTCGTTCCACAAATGTCCTTTTGTGTAGTATGAACACCATATGTTAGGCCTTTGCTTTTATGGGCTATCCTCTTTTCTTGCCAAAATTTCTTGTTTTAGTTTAAGTTGCTCTAGTTCAAGCTTAAGCTTCTCCATCTCCATGTTTTCCTTGGTCTTATCTTGTCTGTGCTAAGTTTGTGATTCTATGTGACAAGGCAAAGTCATTGCTTCTAAGTAAGTTTCAAAAATCTTTCCATCCATAGATGTTCTGATGTCAGGGCTTAACCCTGGTATAAACCATTCAATCCTTTTTTTCTTAGTTAAGGGCTCTTTCAATTTATGGGATACCTCTTTAAATATTTTATCAAAATCTTTTATAGATTCCCCTTTCTTTTGAGCTAAATCCCTTAGTTTACTTACTCCTTCTGTGGGAATCTTTGGAGACTCAAAGTTATCTAAAAATTATTTCTTAATATCATCCCACGATCGGTTGTGTTCAAGGCATGTCTTCTGATACCATTTTAATGCATCATTTCTTAGTGTTCACATGAAATCAAGTAGTTTAGTCTGGTCTCTTATTACAATTTTCATATTCCAGATGGATTCCAGAACAAAGACATGTTCTGCTGCCTTTGTAGTACCTTTTTTGACTACCGGTAACTTAATTATTGAGTCCATTGTTGGTTTTTTTGTTTCTTAGGTGTTTCTGGTATCTTGTGGTGTGTTTTCTTATTGTCCTTCTATTTAGGTTGCTTCCTTTGTATTAGGGTTTTGTTTTCTCTACCCTTATCTCTCTATAACTTAATATCAAAATAATCCTTTCCCAATATTTCTTTGCAATCTCTTCTAATACCTTCCTCTATCTCTATTTGTTTGTCTATTTTATTGTTGTTCTCTTCCATCGAAATTCTTCTTGACTTATATGGCACATGGGGCGACTCTTGGTCTGGGAGTTGCATCTCTTCAAAGTGCCTCTTCATTTTAGGGGATGACTTTACATTTGTGAATGACATCTTATCATTTATTGGTATCATTTCCTTTAACTATCTTAGACTTTTAGAACTAATATTATCTTATACCACATCTTCTCTCCTTTATCTAACCTTCATCAAACTTCGATTAACCAAATGGTCTAGATAGTCTATATCCAAGTTCAAGGGCTGGAGGTTTCTTATAAGGTTTAATAGTTCTTCCCATTGTTTATCAGCTCTGATTTGGACATTAGAAAAGTTAGGTTGAAAATTTGGGTTTATTCCTACTTGCGGTAGGTTTAGAGTTTGATTATATTCTTCCCTCCATATCCTTCTTGACTGGTCATAAGCATCAATACTCCCTCCTAAGCTTTTGAGAAGTTTTGTAACTCTGTTAATATGTATTGTTAGTGGTTCAGTATTGTCTATATCCTTCTTTATTAAATTTTTGGTAGCCCCTATGGTGCGCTCATTCCTTCATTCTTCTTCTCTTTCATTCTTTTCTTTAGCAACACCCACATCGATGCGCTCAGCAGCACTCACATCGATGCTCTCATCTTTTTTCTCTGTAATCTTCCTAGTTCTTTCCCTTCCTAATTTTTCTGTGTTTTCCATCCTTCTGCAGTATCTTTCTTGTCATTCCTAAGTCTGATTTTGTCTTTCTTCCCTGCTCATTTCCATTCCAATTACCTTTAATTTCACTAATTTCCCTTAAATTCTTGTTATCCCCTTTTCCCATGGGTATTTTAGTTATGGTATTTCATTAATCCTTATGTATCCCATGGTCGGCTTAACATGAAGAGTTACATATTTTCAAAGATATTTTCAAATCCTCCCCCTCTTGATTTGTCATCCCCTTAGGTGCCTACCCCCCTCTCACAAGGGTAGGTCCTAAGAGGATTCTTCGCAAATCATAAATTTTTTTCTGTCACTTTAGTTTTTTCCTTCCCAATTCCTCCCTCTATTCCATACTTCTCCTTTTACTGATTTATCTCATTTATTCTTCATTGCTCTTTCTAGGCTCCCAGAAATGGAACCAAATCTTGGCAAGAAATGGGGAGGACTCAGCCCAAAGATCCAAGCCTCAGTCAAATCTCTAAATTCAATTTATACCCCAGAAGATACAGTGAGAAAATCATAAAGAACAATAAGGAATTATATAGCATGTGGTAGAACACATCATTCATACATATCACACACATTCATGTACCCATATAGATTCGATCAAACCCTTATATCTCCATTATATATTCATTATACACTTATATACAAAATGGCATGTTTGAGTCTTTTCTCTGCATCTATCTCTTCTTACATATTCACTCGTCTACTCTGTTACATCTTGCCTATTGTGTATTACATATCTATATGTTATATTAGGGATGTGTCCCTTACAAAATGACACTATCTATGTTAGCCTTGTCCTCCTCATTCCCCTTGCGGTGAGCTGCGGTAGGATTTGCTATGTGCCCTACTACTGTACATACCCTACCAATAGGTACTATTAAAGAGCCATGAGATTTTTGATTAGATCTACTTCAAAGTTGTTTATATTATTCAAAATGAGAAAGTTAGAAATGCATAAAAATATGAAATGAAACAAACAAACAAGATGATTTATACCTTGCAATGCATTCCAACTGCTCACTCCTTGATAAGGTGGAGGAACTTGCACCCTTAGTCCCTAGCTATACCCAAGCTAGTGATTACAATGTGAAATGCTCTCTAAGTGTCAATGCAAATTTCACTATAACCTAGCTATGATGGAGGAATTGAAGGAAAATTTGAGCGTAATAAGATTACTCTAAAATTGGATGATGAAATGGCTTGTGGAGGCTTGTGTTTATAGGCAAATTAGAGGGGATTTTGATCCAACGGTGGAGATTGATTGTTGAGATCAAGGGATGAGATTGATTGTGAGATGGAGGGCTAGGATTTGATCAACAAAATTGGATGGTGGAGAATAAAAATGAATCTTTTATTCATTTTGAGGAGGACTTAACATTAAATGTGATTTAGATGTGTGAGGAAATTTAAAATTAATTTCCTTGGGAGGAGGTGGAATTAAAAATTCCATTTTATGTGGAAGTGTGAAGGTCATAGGACACATATACATTTTTAGGCTCTTACATTTGTTAGCTAAAAATGTGGAAGATGTTTTATCATGAAAATAGTAAAAATGAGTTGGAGGGTTTATGTATTTTTTGCAATTTTTAATTTATGGGTTTGGGAGAAGGTGTTAAACATGATTTGACCAAGTTAATCAGGGTAATTAACCTAGTTAATGTGGTTGAAAAAAATTAGTGGATGAGGTAATTAGGGTTTAGGATTAATTAAATAATGATTTATTTAATTAATCTAGGTCTAGGGGTCATGTAGGCTAGGGTAGCTAATTAAATAATAGATATTTAATCAACTAGGTTAGGGGTAGGCTAATTAGTAGGGTTGATTACTCAAATAAGTATGATTTATCTAATTAATTAGGTTTAATTGAGATGGCCAAATTAACCAAATAAATATTTGACATATTTATTTAATTAATTAGGATAATGTTAGTAAGGTGTGACTATTGAATTAATTAAATTAATTCAATTTTAGGGTTAATTGATGAAGGATGGATGAATGATTTAGGGGTTGGATGAGATAATTAATTAAATAACAATTTAATTAATTAATTAGGTGAAGAATTAGTGTTGTGGATGATGTCGAAGGGTGGTTAGAAGGTTAAGACATTTTTAGGTGTCTACAGTTATGTCACATGTTCTATGTACAACTTTAAAGGATTTAAATAATGTTTTATAATTTCAAGGGAATGGAAATGGAATTGTTTTGTATTTTTTCAAGTTTTATTTCCTCTACTTATTGGAAAATAACATTACAAGCAAATTCTTGATTGAACCTCTATGGTTGTTTACACAGGGAAACAATTTTGTAGCTCATGTTGTCATTCATCTCCAAATCTTGAGCCTCTATTCTTTTCTTCTTGGTTTTCTATTTCTTCAATTATCAAAAATCATGAGAGTGAGGTAAAAATTTATGTTCGTTCATCATCAACTCAAATGATGAGAACTTAGATGAAACTTTGTGGTGGATGACTCAATTTGCACATTGCTAGAATTGATTTAGTAAGTATTTGTAGATCAATCGATAATGTTTGAATATGGATTGAAATGTCTGCCAAAACAAAGGTAGTGTGCCTTAATTTTCCTATCAAACATATTGTGCACATAATGCACTCCAAGCTCCCTAGAATGAATCTACACCTTACATGTTTGGTTATTTGAGCTCTTTTAGTGAAAGACATGAAATAGTGGTGTGGTCATTAGTCACATTCCTTACTAAGGACAATATGAGGTCTCTACAAAAAAGATGAATTATAAACTACAACTGTGAAATCATATTGCTTGGTCATGTTTTCCTACCCTCAAATTTTTTTGGTGTAATATGGGTAACCAAATTGTTTAATATTTTAAAATCCACATTAATCAATAGAGGTGGTGTAGAAAGTATCTCTTTTCTTTTTTTTCAATTTTTATAATTTTAAAAGAACAATACACTAAAATAAAAATAAATACAATACACAATTCAATTTAATTCAATTAAACAATGACAAATATAATTGTATGGGAAAGTACTTCACATTAGGTTAATCTAAGTTAATTTAAGAAATGTATTCAATAAAGTACAATTAATTTAGATTAATTATGGTTGATCATTGCCACCAATGTAAGTAATTAAAATAAAGATAGAAATCAAATAAAGATAAATGTGATTTTAGCTAGATTTTAAATGATGGAGAAGTGTTGTGACAAATATTAGAAAATAATTCACCATTACTTTAAATTTTTCTAATAAACTTAGATGAATATCTCAGATTTAATAAATTTGTTGTCTATCACTCTAAATCATGTTTGTGAGTGTAGATTTGATCTCATGATTAAGAGCCTAAATCAAACCCTTGGATGAGTTGGATTTATGACTCTAACAAAGAACACCAAGTGTATAATAAACTTAAAAATATATACTTTCATAAAAGCTTAAATACTTTGATCCTCTTTGTAAAAAATCAATACTCTAAATATACTCAATAAACTATTAGATAATTTCAAATTAATAAAAGAATGTATCCCATATTAAAGAGACTAATCTTAAAAACTCTTAGTTTTACCCCACATTGAAGGCGAACTAAGGAATGTTATGAAAGCTTGTCATGAAGTATGAGACTTGTTGAGCTTCACAGATGAGTGCAATATTGATCTCCATGCCAATTAAGTAAGCTTCCTTGATGATATTAATAGAGAAAAGGATCAAATTTGCATGACTATATAAAGGAAGTTCTGCAAGCTACAAATGGAATACAACAAACTTCCTTCTGGTTCTAAAGATTCTCTTAAATTTTTTGAAGAGATGTGTAGACTTCTAGAGTATCTATTAAAGAAATGTGAGGGCTTGCTCAAAAGAGAAAATATAAAGAAGAAACTATTGAAAAGGCCTACCTTTGGCAAGATGTGATGCTTTATGCAGTGGACCCCAATTTATATTCAATCCCATCTACAACTGGTCTACTCCTGTAAACTTCAATATATACCTAGATTCTTTATTATCTCTGTAGTTGAGTATGTTTAAGTTGTCTATACATTTGGTAGAATAGAATATAATATTAATCTACATAACCTCATTTTCAGTTACAAATATTGTAATTAATGCCCATGACTGGTGGGTAGTGAGGAGACAGGGCATGGCCATGGCTTCTATGCCTTTTCATCTCACTACACCCAATTCCACCACTCAACTCATAGCAAAGGAATGCTCACATGGTAATCATAGCACTCATAAGTTTCTTCCTTAGTTCCACTTTTTCATTGTTCAAATTAACATTAGGTTAGATGTGTGTTAAAGGCAATGTAAACTAGGCAGGTCTTAGGAAATTAGGGTGAGCCTTTTCTATTTGATTAATGTGGATATTGATGGATATTTATCTAGATGGAGTGAGAGCAAGGGCAAAGGTAGCCACAATTGCATGTATCACATCTGCAATCCCTATGGCCAGTATTAGTGATTACCACTCTTTGTAATGCCTTGTCTTGAATATTAGTATTGCCTAATCACTATATGTGCAATGTAACTGATATGAATTTATCTCATCCTAGAATCTAACTTGCTAGACTTGAAAATATGTATACCGTGAAAAATATTTGAGATATTTATAGACTAATTTTGATATGAAACGTCAAGCATTTAATAGATTATTATACTAATTTTCTCTAACTTGTCAACCACTCAATCATTTGTTCCCATGAGTGCTTCTTTTTCATTTACTACTATTTGTTTTTAAGCTAGATTTCATAATAAAGTTGCACAAGAATAGTGATCACAAAGTTTTTTGACTTTTATTCCCTTCTAGTCTCTCCCCAAAATCAATTTGGTATGTGATTCAATTTATAGTTTGCTCGTGTCCTTTTTTTATTTGTTTTATTTCCTTTAAACATTTGATTAAACTTGGATCTCAATTGACTTATGCTATATATTATATTTCAACTGCATCTAGATGTTGTTTGAAATGTTTTATTTAAATTTTATTTTTCACTCAATCTCATTGCATACATGGGCTCATAATCTATTGATATTGTTTTTTTATCATGCCTGGTCTCCTTTGGTTATTTTGAGTTCTTTTCACTCTTTTGATTTTAACCTTGATCTACTCTTAGACATGATTTCAGTTTTGAAGACAATATAAGTAGATTTTGTGTTTGATTGACACACTAATCTTGAGGACTATAAATTGATGTCTTTCTAAATAATTGAAACACAATTTCTCTATGATATCCTCTGTAATCTCTTTATATCATCTAGAAAGTGGAGTACCCTACAATGGGGAGTGCAACAATCAAAGTATAGGGTCATCTGCACTCCACATGCACAACAAATGTGTTGGCCTCCTTTCATGAGAAGGAAGTCAATTACAAATTCCTCCCGGTGGACTTCTCAATAGACACTCACAATCTATCTCCTTTTGTCGCTCTCATACATTTACATTGCTCACCGTTTGATTTGTTGATGTAGCCATTGGATAGTCATGGGTCTAGATGTCAACTAGTGTAGAGTGCTTGTCAACATTGAACAACAATCTTGACATTGAACAAGGTGTTTGTGGCCATCTCACAACTAGCACCTTGAATATATTAGAGTGGGAGATCACACTCACATGTTTGGCCATGCAACTGATGGAACCCTTAAGCTCATGCCACTTACCCTTGTTGCTCCACATTAGGTCCTTTTGAGTTAATGGGACCAAAGAGAGACCTTCACACACAACTCCAAAAACATGTTTAAATCCTTATAGAGTTTAAGTGCTTATCAATGGAGGTTTTAGAAAATTTTGAGTTACATATTTAGGCAATTTTTATTTTTGTTCTTTTATTTTTTCTAAGAGTTGTATATGGTGTTGCCTTGCAAGTAGGACAAAGTTTTGTGTGTTGCTTAATTTGGCCAATAGGCCATTCTATATGTGCACACATCTTGTAACTGCCAAAAATTTGGTAGTCCCATTATTTTGGTCATCCAAAAATAAAAATAAATTGGTCCTCCAAAAAAAAATTTGGTTGTGAGGAAATAAATTAAAAAAAAACCGTTTAAACTACTACTGCAATGTGGCATCATTTTTATATGAAGCATCATTCACCGGGCATTTCCTGTGATGTCTAAATCCCCATTAATTGCACACCAGAAGATGAATCAAATGAAGATGATGAGCTTAATGCAGAGTGTGGATCCAACTGTAACAATTTGAGTAATAATGGATTGGGAGGGCATTCAACCTGTGGTATTGGTATGGTGATGGATGTGGGTTTGCACTCAATGCGAATGATTCGACAACTGGGGAAGGGCCCTCGAATCTAGCAGGATTCTTGGTCAGTGCTGATGACTTGGCCAAGTGGGTGTCGGCATGAGGTAGCAGTGAAGAGGATCAAGGTCTCAGAGGGGATGGATTTAGTTTGAGTTCAGAGCAGGCTTGAGAACTTGTGCAGTGCATCCATATGGTGTCCGAATGTCTGCACCTTCTGTGATACAAATACAAATGGACAACAGTTGAGTCTCTCTTTTTTTTTCTTTCTTTCATCATTCATCTCTAAATGAATTTTTAAAATAAGTAGGGTTAGAAACATGTAAGCTCATTTATGTTTATATCTTAAAAGTAGGGATCATTAAAAACAAAGGTAGATTTTTTATCCGCTCTGCAACCATTCATTTATATTCTCTATTTTATATGATCTTATCCCACGATCGTCAGAAATTGGAATATCCAAAGCATTGTGAGGATTTCATGTGCTTGTCAACAAAAGAAACATTCAAAACAAATGAGATTTGTTTATCTAAGATTTTTAGAATCCTTATCTGCTATACCTAATTATTCCCTCCCTTTATATAATTATTAGTGCTTGGAAATCACTTATAATAACACAGACTGTAACTGTAAATAGAATGATCTACACTTGATGGGAATTCATACTTGTCTCTCACAATTTAATAGCAAACATGGAAGAAGAGATGATAAAGTGTGTTAAAGTGAGAGTGTTGAAGGGCAGGAATTTAGTTGTTAAAAACAGGTTTTCTAGAAGACGTGACCCATATGTGGTACTCAGACTTGGTAAAAATGTTTGTAATCTTCCACTCAACCTTCCTTGTCTCTTAATATGCATGTGAAAAATAAGTCAAACTATGTATGGTCATGGAGAAGTACATGCGCTCGGTATAGGCAAAGATGCAACAAAATGAGGGGCAACTTACATTGGAGCAGATCTTGAGGTATAGATTATATGCTCTACTACCCTGTCTTTTAGCTACCAATCAAAGTATTATCTTCATGATTTTGTATTGCTTTTCACTGAGATACTTACTTGTTTATGATTATAAAGAATGCTTTTTAAGTTCCTATAAAGAATGCCCAGAACTAGAGCCTAGTAAGCCACAAAGTCCTTACCTAGAATCAAAAGAACTGATTGAGGATTTGAATCATATTAAAGCACTCCCAACTCCTGGAGATGATGCAGAGAATGAGCCTGTGGGACCACAGATTTTAAATCTAATGCCTGAGGGGGATTTATTAAATCTAGGTCAGGCTACATTTTCTTCCAAAGAATAGGAGAATTATTTTCCTTTAGCCCTTTTCACTGGCTCTTCAGAATCAAGTACAAAAAACAAATGGGAGGGATTTTCTACTGTGGATAAGGATTCTAAATCTAGAGGGAGGGCTTCTACATGGGAAAAACAATTGGGTGAAACTGGAAAGGCTGGTTGGGAGCTTGCTCATGTGGAGTCAGCTGGTAATCTATCAAAACAACAAGGCTCAATGCCTAGTGGTTTTAATCACTTGGTCTTAGAAGGCTTGTATGACCAAGCTATAGCCCGTCAACAATATATGTCATAGCTTTCTACACCTGGAAGTGCAAGCAGTGTTGCGGTGCTCAACTAACACACATCTTCAGTCTTGGCATTCCCTGCTTCAGTTACACAAAGTGGATAGGATCTGTTTGCTACATCATTAAATGTTTCTCCTCCTTCATATGTTCAAATGTCAGATATGGCTAAAAAACAACAGCTTCTAGTCCAAGAACAACAACTGTGGCTACAGTATCAAAGGGATGGCATTTAGGAGCAACATGGGATCATGAAGTTGTATAGTAATCCATATGGAATGGCTGCACAAAACTAATATGGCATAACTCCTTATGACATGCCCCACTATGGTATGGGAGGATATATCCAAAGCTATCTGACTACTTATTGATCATTTTCTTTAAGAGCAATTCATTTTGCAATATTTCTTAATTGTTGATAGAGAGTGCACAGATCAATTAGATGGATATTTTGGGAAAGCCAAGGGGTATTGCATACCATAGTTCATTCTTTCATGAGGGGAAGTGGATGGGTACAAAAACAGAGGGTGGAACTCAGTAACATTGTGGTATGATAAATAAAAATTAGAATCCTTATATGTGGCATTTGTCCTTCTGTGGATCAGTTATTTGACATTGTTTACATATTTGTTGTACCATGCCTATATTAACCTTTGGGGATAATCAAGATGAAGCAAAAAGGTTATTAAAATGACTCAGTTCATCATGCAGACTATATTTTCTAATTGCTGAGCCCTCATGGATTATACTAGTTTTTTAAGGGAGCACACGAAATTGGTTCATAGTGTGTTAGGAATGTTCTCATCTCTCTTTACACTCTTTTAGTGAAGGATTTTATAACTTATCATTTGTATCATGCTTCTCCGAGATGCATTGTTGAGTGACTTGTTTTTTCTTTTGTTGTCATATAAAGCATTATTTTCTGTTAAATGGAGTATGTAGTCATTCACACATGTTCATCCTATAAAATGAATAATTTGAACCACAGCTATAGAATGTTAAACCTTATTCAAATTTTTTTGGCAACCTAGGAAAATGTTTTAAATTACTTCTATGTTTCTACCCTCCAAGTAGCATTAAAGAGATAAGAATAGAAGCATTTCAATCTAAATCAAGAGAAACAAAATAATCCTCTTTACCTTCATGTTGTTAGCATCCTAGGTGAGTAACTGTTGAAATGAGTATAATATGTAGTTGTACATTCACTGCTATCTTTTTGTTGCTGATAAAGTACAATACTATATTTTACTACTTTATGAGCTGCCCAAGGTAGTACCAAATCTTTCACATTTAGATGTATGCTTAAGCACATAAAATAATAATATTAGAGTGGAACATACACATACTTTTGAGTTTCTACATTTGGCATGAAATTATTACAGTACATTTCTGAAATATTTTTGATGTCATCTCCACTGGATTTTATTGTTAACATTTGAATGGTTTACACAACTATTCTTTTTTGACAAATGGTTTACTTTCTTATGTTAGAAGAGAAAAGTCACCACACTTGGTTAATGTTAGAATGCTTCACTATGCTCATTAACATAAAATTGCAGGCAAAAATCATAACAGAGTTGTTCTTTTATAGGCATAAGAAATTCAATTAGGTTTATTCAAAATTCTTATTCAATGATACTTTATTCCCAAGAGTGCCTTCTTTATCATCCTTCATATGCTCTCTAATCTTAGGATATTTGCCTTTGGAGGTCCTCCAACATTGGTGTGGCTTTCTAAAACTAAATCTTGTTGCTTATTTTTTGACTGTTGTCAAGTTTAAACACACACTTCACACACACACAAAACTAAACATAATTCAACATGCTAATTTTCAATTCACACTAAGTGAGTGCAAAAGTTCAAACTTACCTAAACACACAAATAGTAAATATATCAAATAAGTGAATGACAAAGGTAGTTCACTCAAGTTTCACAAACAAAAAATGATTCCACAATTATCTCAAACAAATGAAGGCGATGCCAAAGTTCAGACATATGCTTCACATAAGCAAATTGGATGTGAGTACACAAACAATAAATTGTTCAAGTCCAAGTGAATGTCAAAGTTAGTTCACTATCACACACAAAGTGAATGTGAAAGTTAGTTCATACACATTTTACACACATAAAGTGAATGCTAAAGTTCAATCATATAAACATGTGCACACACAATGAATACTAAAGATAACTTGCAAACCTACCCACCCACACACAATGAAAGCCAATGTTCATTCACACACACATACACTTGACACAAAGTTAACATCAGTGTTTTTTTACACACATAGAGTGAGTGCCAAAGCTCATTCACACACACATGCATGCACACACAAAGTGAATGCCAAATTTCATTCAAATACATAGGCACACACTTCACACAAACTGAATGACAAAATTAACTTTCACACACACACACACACACACACACACACACTTTTCACATGAAGTGACTGCCAAAGTTAACTTTCAAACATGAACACAATGAATGTTAAAGTTTATTCACACACATACAATGTTTGCCAAATTCATTCACACACATAAAGACTCACAATGAACACCATTGAAGTTTGTTTTTAGACACATTCCACACAAAGTGAAAATCAAAGTTTTTTCATGCATCACATGAAATGATAGCCAAAGTTCATTTGTACACACAAAAAAAAAGAATGTTAATTCTTTCAAGAACATTCCACATAAAGTGAATATCAAAGTTCATTCATACTCTACACAAAATGATAGCCAAGATTCATTTGTACATGCACAAAAAAATAATGTTAAATCTTTCAATTGCATTCTGCACAAAGTGAACATCAAAATTTGTTCATACACTCCACAAAATGTGATAGTTGAAGTTCATTCACTCCACAAAATATGATAGCTTAAGTTCATTCATAAACAAATAAAAACTAAATGTCAAAGTTCTCTCTCTCTCTCTCTCTCCCTCTCTCTCTCTCTCTCTCTCACACACACACACACACACACACACACACACACACACACACAAATGCCAAAGTTGGTTCAAACATGTACATACCACACAAAATGAATACCAAAATTAATTTTTAAACACACAGCACAAAGTGAATCCCTAAATTAACTTTCCCACATACACAAAATTTACATAAAGAAAAAGTGAATATGCCAATGTTCAAACATAATTCATTCACAAATTTAGTACAAGCATGCATGAACACTTAAATTCAAACATTCCAAACCACAAACACATTCATAAAGTGAGTGCCAAAATTAATTTTCACATACAATTCACACACAAAATGAATGTCAAAGTTAAAACACACACTTCACACATAAAAAGTAAACATGTGCCAAATTTTAAACATGCTTCATGCACAAAGTTAGTTCAATCACACACTTTATGCCAAAGTAAAAAGAAAATAACTTAAGAATACTCAAAGGCCTTCTCTTTCACTTTGATGTCAATGGATATTTTATGAGTACTTCACATTAATTATGTATGCTTACTTTCATCCACATGATTTTTAGCACTCTTGACATATATATATGCCTTCTCTTTCACTTTGATGTCAATGGATATTTTATGAGTACTTCACATTAATTATGTATGCTTACTTTCATCCACATGATTTTTAGCACTCTTGACATATATATATATATATATATATATATATATATATATATATATATATATATATATATATATATATATATATATATATATATATATTTGGGCAGTGAAGTGTGGGATTGGACTTGCTTCTTTTTATTTTCTTTAGAGCCACAAGTTTGTGGGCAAATTATACATGATAAATGTTAATTATGTGGCATTTTGTTGGGTATGTCTTATCACTACATTAGAAAAGCAAAACATGTCAAATTCAACAACAATTATAAATTAAAGGGTACTCACATTTTATAATCCTTGGAACTGTAGACTCTATTATTTAATTTGACATGGATTTTCTATGATCCTACATTATTTAGGTAACATGGTTCACTTAATGTCTTGATTGCTTATAATGTATCTAGGGGATGACTTTGGTTTGTTCATGATTTAGTTCTTTGATAGTTTTTTCATGCTTTAGTTCATATTCTTATTCATTTAATACCCTATTCCATTAATTTTATTTGTAAAAAAATAATTGAATTCTCTATTAAAATTAAAATTAAGATTAATAAATTTTTTAGTGATTTTTGGATTTAGCTTCAAACATTTTTTATGGATTATTTCTTTATAGAAATTTTTTGCCTACTACAAAGTACTTAATAAAGATTTATAATGAAACAAATAGTTATAGTATTTATAGCCTTAAGTATCCACCAAATACTACACGTAATGACATTCAAATAAAAATATAAGTGTATATTATTTAGTCATAGGCCTATAAATATTTGTGCCAATCGGGCATTTGATAGCACCTTTGGTGCTTTTACTAGTTGTAAAACATTGTGCCCATTGAACCTATGGGTCCAACAACTAGTAATAAATGATTTATAAGAATATTTATTAAGGTATTGTAAATGAGACATCAAGACAAGTGAGTTTGATTAAGAGAAACATTTATATTTAAGTGCTTTACTATAGTAGTACTGAGATGAGTTAGGGAGCTTTATAATAAATAATTTATAAAGATATTTCCTAAAATTCTGCAAATGGAGCAAGTTAAAGTAAATTTGACTATGAAATTTTTGTGCAGTTAAGTGTACTTGCTAGAATAGTATTGATATGTATTTTTTCTGAAAAATTTGGTGCTTAATCCATATAAACATTGTTTAGATGTAATAAGTGTTAAGTTGACCCTTAATAATCCTTCGAGATTGATTCTTGTAAATCATTAATCATAAAACTTAAGTGGATTCCTAATAAATAATCATATAAACTTAACTTTTCAAAATTTCTTTTTAAGCTGATTACAATATAATGAATAAACATACATATAAATCAAAAGTTGGCTGAAAGAATGACTTAAATGATTTTTTTTGGATGAATATATGTTTATATTTCTATAATTACATATATTGAAGAAAAAAATGGGTAGAAGAAGTCACACCCAGAAGTTCAAACAGGACCAAGCGGGGAACAAACAGAGCAATGCTACATACATCATCTGGTTTTCCCACTAAAGGATAGGGAGGTCCATTTCATCTGGTTTCCCCATACATCCACCGCAGAATTCCGTCACAATTAACAGCAATGGAAAGCATCAAATCTCGCCTGCAAATTCTACTCATTTGTTTACCATTTAACCAACGTCTTTGAATAGGATTAACTTGTAATTTTCTCTGTACAACTATAATCCCCATTTTAGATCGAGAAAGCCGGAAAATGTAGGTGGATTGAATTCGTGCTAAGAGAGAAGTGGGGCGACAGAAAACCTGAATATCATTATTGAAGTCTTATCCTCTTCTTCCTCTGTCTCTGCCTTCCGTGAGCCATCTCTTCTATTAAAACTACACTCCACCAGATTCGATCGCTGGACCATTCTATTTCCATGAGATGAAGGAGAAGCAAGAAGAAGATCGCCATGATCTTTTCTGAGAAACTCAGATACCAACAACAATAGACTCGCCATTAAAACAATCTCAGATTAAATTATAGAATTTTCAAATATAAAACGGTGACTACAGATCGCAAGGCCATTTTATAGATATGAGCGAGCAAAGAAGGAAAGAAGGGATTTGTCAGAGTCTGCGCCGTTGTTTATTTAAACAATGGCACGCAATTGAGTTTTGGGGTTTCTTCTGTGGGTAAAAGTTGCTAGTTTAGTGTAATGCCCTGTTTTTTGGTTAAATGTTGTGGATTTTGCCTACTAAACAGTGAGCGGAGGAAAGGTAAAGCAAGATACCTTAATGTGTTGTATGCGCTGTTTTTCGTACACGTCATCTCATCTCTTGATTACTTTTGACGTTTGAGATAGCAATGGTAGAAAATGAATGATAGGCATAGGAAAGTTCCTTCCATATTATATGGTATTTTATAACTTATCTTATTTTATAACTTATATTTAAGCTTTGTGCTAATCCAATGACTTCATATAATTGAATATATTTTTAAAAAAAAATTAATTTGCTACATGCAATTGTAAGGAATAAAATCTCTTTTTACATTAATCTAGGTTATTATGTAAACAAATAAAGTACACATTAATTTAATTAATTAATATAGTCGGGGTGCAAACAAGGTCTAGGATTCAAACCAGTTTAATATTTCATGCCTGGAGTGCAAACAAGATCTTCTTCGAGAGGTAATTTTCAATTTGTTGAGCTACTCTTATCTGCTTCTATAAGAAGAAATAGATTATCTAGGTCCCCTGTGAGAGAGAATAGGAGTGTTGGTTCATCTCCTTCAAGAGTCCAGTCCACACCCCCTCCTATTTGATTCTAGCATTCAAGAAGAACCTTGCATATACCCAAAATCAATTTGAATATCCCCACTATGGCAAGAAACCTTCCTTTTGTCACCTTCAATGGGGGGAGCCCTCTCGGTCTAGCACACTATGATGATATTCCTACCTCAGCTCTGAAAGCTATTCCATTTTTTTTTTTCTGGTGAAAGCTCTACTACACCTATTGAACATATCCAAGACATTGCTAGTGTGTGCTCTATCCACAATGTTACCCAAGACAATGTAGTTGTAAGACTCCTTGCTTCTTCCTTTAAAGGAAAAGCTCTCCAATGGTATAGGCGTTTACCAGCAAATTCCATCCATGATTGGGATGAATTAGGAGCAAGACTTTTCCAACAGTTTGAAGATAAAAGTGAGCACCTGTCTCTGATGGAACAATTAGCAACAATCAAAAGGGCTCCCCATGAGTTTATGGTGGACTTCAACTATAGATTTCAGAAGACATGGGACATGATTCCATTGTTGCTGAAGCCCTCTCCTAATACTACCTTTATATATTACTTGAAATCTTTAAATCTTGATATTGTTGTCATGGTTCAATCCATGGGGGGACATGTTTTACTAGATGCATATGACATAGCAATAAGGGCAGAAAATTATCTGATTCAAGTTGGGAAGATCACTTCAAGACCACCAAAGCCCTTATTTCCAGATGCGCTTGTCATTCAGCCTGTTGTGGCACCAATACCTATAACAGTCACCCCTACAATTCCTTTGGTTATCCCTTCAATTGAGCAATCTGAGGATAAGGATGCCACAATAAGAAGATTGACTAATGAATTGATGTTGGCAAGAAGACAACATGCCCAACCCAATAGACCATATCAACCCTCTAATCAAACTTATCAATCCAATAGACAACCTTACCAAGGTAATATGTAGAGACAGAATCAGCCTAGCTATGCTAGACCTCTAAATGTCATAAATCCAACTGCTACAAGCACATCAAGAGACTTGGTACCCATCCAAAACAATCTAGCTCAGGACAATGATTGGTGTTATCCATGTAATCAGCCCCATGATCAAAATTTATGCCGAAGAGAACAGTTCAGTCAAGCTTTGACAATGCAAAACCCATCAGTCCTTCTAGAGCAACAACCTAATTCCAGTCAAGAGATTGGGGGAGGACAAGAACAAATGCAAGACAATTCTACCTTGGTGAATTGGATGACTTCTATGGTGTTAATCAAAGCACAAGTCCAGTAGCATACAATACAAGATCCAAATGAAGAGCGATTCAGGATGCATCAATTCCTTCAGTTGGTCAAGCATCTACCTCTCATGCATCCCCAATGACTACAAATGAAAGTGCAGCAACCAAGACTCCTTGAAGACAAGTAGATCAGGTTGTTGATGGAGTAAATCTAGTGCTAGAACAACGGCCCCAGGTAGGTCAACAATCAAAAGTTGACACTATTGTTACAAAGATATCCCAAGAGGTTAGCCATATCCCTTTCAGCATAGTTGATTAGATGAAAAGGAATAACTTGAATGTCACTATGTGGGAGGCCTTGTCTATTCCATATCAGAGGATTTGCTACAAGAAGCCTTGAAAATCTTCAATCATCCTGCCAAAGAGACAACAAAAGAAAAATCAGCTGCCCCAATAAACATGTGTCAGCCAAAAGAGGAAGAAAATACAAACAAATTAGTAAGCCTCCTCCTTTCTATGTTTCCAAGTAATCATTGGCGAAAAATTGTTGCATAATTGCATGATTGATTCCGGGGCTGGTAGTTTTGTTATGCCAAAAAAAATAGCTAATCAATTAGGCATTAAATATGAGCCTATGAGTAAAGGGGTAATGCAACTAGATGGTATTGTTGTTAATACAGTAGGTGTTGTTAAAGATTTGAAAATTACCCTACATGCATGCCTCGTCTGCTCTGTTTTACAAGACATTTTGACCATTGATCTCCTTGCATACTTTGGTATATGGTTGTCTAGAGATTTCATTTCTAAAATAGGTTGATACCTATCCTCTAATTGGTCCCATATGTTGTTTAGGATGAGGTATGATAATAAGGTGACCATTAAGCCTAAGCCTATTGCCAAAGATCATATAGAGCCTTATTCCCCTAACCCTATCAACATGAACTACACAATCCATGATTTAGAGGGAGATGACAACATCATGCATGAGGCTACCACACCTGTGGAAGAAATTCCAAATAGATGATTGGGCCAATCACTTTCAATTTGGTACTCTTGATCATGTAGAGGAAATAGGGCTAGGTATATATTGTATCCATGATGAAGGTACCATCATCCCTAACCTTGTCAAGTCAAAAGAAAATTCAAGTGGGGTATGGCATATGTATTTTGATGGTTCTAGAAGCAAGAATGGAGTAGGTGTTGGTGTAGTGTTGGTTTCACCCCAAAAAGAGAGTTATTTCTTTGCTTTCAGATTTCAGTTCAACTGCACCAATAATGTGGCCAAGTACGAGGCCTTGATTCAAGGCATGTAGCTGGCACATAGGAGAGGAATAAAAGTTCTATAGGTTTTTGGGATAGTGAGTTGGTTGTCCACCAAATTAGAGCTCAGAGTGCTTTGAAGAATGACTTGTTGAAGTCATATAAACATAGAGTTTGGGACGTGATTGAAGACTTTGATGCCTTCTATGTCCAGGCAATGCCTAGTGAAAGAAACAAATAGGTTAACATGCTAGCTACAATTGGTGCTTAGTTTGACATTCCCAAGAATGTCAAACAAAACTCAAATCATCATGTAAAAATTGTTGTAAGGCCAGTTGTCCCAAATAATATAGATTGAGACTCTGTAAGATATTTCCAAAGGCCTTGTTGTATTGAATCAGTGTTGATTCTAAATAATATAACTGTGAATGTCTTTCGGTGGTGGATTTCTCTCGTAAGTTCTTCCCACATAAAGTCTTTATGGCTTGTGTAATCTTGTGGATGCATATTGTTCTATTTACTTTCATATGTGTTGATATTTAGATTTGGTACATGTTGACTATTAATTGAACACATAACCTTAAGAACACATTGTTCTAGTCTATCGATCTTCTACAAGTCGAGTTAAAATCCCTAATAAGATCTAGCCTCTTGATTATGAGGGTCTCCTCTTCCATTGTTGGTGGTGCTTTGCTACTGGCTTTCGACTTCCTTTGTTCTTGCTACAAGGTTTTGGGCTTGGATTCTTGGTTGCAAAATGCCTTTCCCCACCACCTAATAGTTGATCTTGATGATTTTGACTCTATGGCAGATGGGCTTGCTCCTATTGAGCTACCACCAACTACATCTAATGCTTCTTTGGATCCTTATGTTCCTCTCAAGGCACTCAAAGCTCTTGTGATTGCTGATTTCTTCCCCCTTGTGCAAGATGATTTTGGATCTTGCTCCTTGTGTGCATAAGATTCTTGCTCCCACTTTGTGCCTAGTTAAGCCTCCTCAAGTGACTTCATCTCTAGTCAGGCTTAGTCAATCCTCTCTTGTTAGTTCAGTGCTCTAGTTTGGAGAAGTAGAGATGGAATCCCCTCCTTTGTCTCCTTTCTCCGAGGATGTGGAGAACTCTACTTTATGGATGGTCATAAACAGGAAGAAGAATGGTCTTCTTAAACCTATTTTAGAATCCCACACCTAGGTCAAGGGTTTGTGATCTTCCAGGTTGGAGTCAAGGTTAGTGTAGGCCTTTGGTCCCTCTGTCTTGTGAAGTTGTTAGAGTGCTATGTTGCCATAAATTTATCTCTTCTTACCTTTTTGTTAGGCTATTGCTTCTTGGTTTTTAGTTTTATGGTTATATAAGGGTTTGGGCTCTTTCAAAAACCCACCTTTACTCATAATAAAAAAACTTAGATATTTATTATTGGTAAATCATAAAAGTATTTTATAAAATATTAATTTGACTTCAGTAACTTTACTCAACATGTGAAATCTGCAACTATGATAACAATTGTATTTGACATTCTTACATATTTGAAAGATGCCAACATAAGACTTTGTGCCACTATCTACACAAATCTTTTGTTCCTCTCTATACTTTTTATAAGGGTTCTATGTTAATTTTTCTAGAGTGGAGAATTTTATGAGATGAAAAAAAAATGGTAGAAGTAAATTGGAGTTTTATTTTGGAAAATAATAGTTCCTACTTTTCAGTTTTTAGATTTTTAGTTATTTTGGAATGGAGCTTGAAATTTTCTTCAATAATTAAGTGGTTTTTTGCTACACAACATCCACGTTAAAAAAATCCATGAATCCACTAGCTTCCTAAAAACTTTGAATTAAAATTTTTAGCATTGTTTACTATTATAAAATTTATAGTACCACCTAATTGCTAAAAACTCCTAAAAATGTATTAAGTTCCTCAACAATCAAATGAAATAAGGATGCAGTTGAGATCTAACTCATATGTAAATAAATGATTTATGGAACTTTATATTACGTTGATAAAGATTCCCTTAGTGAGGAACACTAGATGAAATACATAGATTGATAGAAGGACTACCATGAAATAGATCTTGGTCATTGATTTTTTAAAACAATATCATAAATGATAAGAAAAAAAATTGTTCACTTTAACTAAAAATTTCAAAAAGAATCCTACAAATGAAATCCACTCAATTCAACACAACCAAACAAACAAATCATGTCATGTCACTTGAGGGCAAACCAATGATGCCCAAGAGATAATTTTCTTTTTTAAATTTATTGAATGTCTATAAACTTGAACGTCGACTATTATTGCTAACAAAGAAAATGGGAATAAATGGAAATTCATAGTAGCCATTCAACATAACACTTGAAAGAAAAGAGACCCAAATCAACAAACAACCTACCTTCAATAGTGGTGCATGATAGCAGAAATCCATTTCTTGTTTCATTGCACTTAACGATGTTTACTCTCTGGAGATTGTGTCCCAGGTATGTTTACATGTATTTCTGGGGGTGTTTCTAGTGAACATGTGGTTGAAGGCCACATTGGAGGGTGGACCTATTGATTGGAGTGCACATCGGTGTTGGAGTTAACTCTCCACATGGTCAAAATTTATTGGTTATAAATATGGGGTAAGTGCAAGAAGATGGGGGGCCAAAAAGGGGTCTTAAGTGGCCAATTTTTTTTCTGAAATCAGGAAATACTGGCCTTGGATGAGAAATTGAGCATAGTTACACTCAAAATTTGGAGATGCAACCAAAACAATGTTCATATTGCTCTGAGTCTACTTTCTAAACTACTATTTTTTTTTTAAAATGGCATAGATTAAGTGGTTCAAAAGAGGGAGCCACAGAAATTGGTGTTGTTTCTGTCAAAAAAACATAACATAGCATGTTTTGTGGCTCCCTCAAAAGGTCAACTTTTTTTTGGCATTTTTAAAATCACTTCAGTGAGAAATTAGCTAATAGCATGTAGTTTATGCCCAATTTTACTGATAATTTTTTGATGAATATTTTGTTTTTTTACTAATTTTCAAAGTGGACACATCCTAAAAAATAGAATTTTGGCAGTGCTACCCCTATAAATTTGAAAACTAATTGAAAATTATTTTTTTCTTTTTTTAATTTTTGTAGAATGGAGTCTAGTTTCTAAATATGTAATTTTTTTGAAATTTCAATGAATAGTTAATTTACAATGAAAAAAAGACCAAACAATGGTTTTTGCCCAAAAATAGACACACAAACAAAAGAAATTAAAGATGAAAGGCTTAACATTGTTAAAATGTGAAAAAAATCACATTGTCAAATAGATAAGAGAAAGCCTAACATTACCCAGGTGTTTGATTTGTTCGACCTTGAAACACGTGCAAATCTGAGGGTTAGCATGAACGAAATTATGTGAAATCTTGAAGAATATGGAAAAACACGTCTGTGACTGTTCAAAAGGCACTCCAAGCCTTTGGGTTGGAAATCCCAAGCCCAAGGCTTGGGATTCCCAAAGCAAGACATAACGCGAGCGCGTTATAACGCGCTCACATTATGTTTTGCTTTGCATTTTTCCTTTTCCGCCAAAGTCTGTGTTGTTTGTTATGTTTGACATAACGCGAGCGCGTTATAACGCACTCGCGTTATGTTCCCCTTAAATTTTTTTATGTTCAAGGCTATTAAACATGTATGTATGTATGTATGCCTATATGTATGTATCTATGTATGCTATATGTATGTATGTATGTATCTATGTATGCCTATATGTATGTATGTATAGTGTCGAGGGCAGAGGAGGGTAGAGATGGGAGTGAGCCAGATAGGGGAGGAGAGGGGTGGATAAGGATTGAGCGATTAAGGTTTAAGGTTGAGGGTTGAGCATTTAGGGATAGGATTTAGAGTTTAGGGATAAGGGATTAGAGTTTAGGACCTTGAAGGATTAGGGTTTAGGGTTGAGGCTTTAGGGATAGCGTTTAGGGTTAAGGGTCGAGGGATTAGGTTTAAGGTAGAGTGTTGAGGGTAGAGGGATTAGGGATAGGGTTTAGGGTTGAAAGTTTAGGGTTGAGGGATTAGGGTTTAAGGTATAGTTTAGTAGTTCTTGTGGATAGAGCTAGTAAACAATAGGAGATTATTTGCCTGTTTCATAACAATATACCTTCCCTAAGTGCGGGGTGGATAGCAAGAAACATAGATGTACCCCAATGCAAATCTTTTCTCGTAATGATCATCCTTCTGATTTCAACTGTTAATTACTCACTGTGGATGTACCATACGCAAAGCTTTTCTCATAAGGTTTAAGGTATAGTGTCGAGGGTTGAGGGTTTATTGATAGTGTTTAGGGTTGAGGGTTGAGGGATTAGGTTTTAGGGTTGATGGATTAGGGTTTAAGGTATAGTGTTGAGGGTTTAGGGATAGGGTTTAGGGTTGACGGATTAGGGTTTAGGGTTGACAGATTAGCATTTAATGTCAAGGTTAAGGTTAGAGTGTCGAGGGTAGAGGGATTGGGGATAGTGTTTAGGGTTGAAGGTTTAAGGATTGAGGGTTGAGGCTTTAGGGATGAGGGTTTAAGGCTTAAGATATAGTGTCAAGTGTTGAGGGTGTAGGGATAGGGTTTAAGTTTTAAGGGTTAAGGGTTGAGGGATAGCGTTAATGGTCAAGGGATTAGGGTTAAATAAGAGTGTCGAGGGTAGAGGGATTAGGGATAGGGCTTAGGGTTGAATGTTTAATGATTTAGGGTTGAGGCTTTAGGGATGAGGGTTAAGGGATTAGGGTTTAAGACATAGTGTCGAGTGTCAAGCGTGTAGGGATAGGTTTTAGGGTTCAAGTTTTAAGGGTAAAGGGTCGAGGGATCAGAGTTAAGGGTTGAGGGATTAGGGTTTGACATTGAGGGTTGAGGGTTAAGGTTCGAGGGTCAAGGGTTTAGGGATAGGGTTGAGGGTCGAGGGATTAGGGTTAAAGTAGAGTGTGGAGGGTATAAGGATTAGGGATAGGGTTGGAGGGTTTAGGGATAAGGGATTAGGGTTTAAGGTATAGTATCGAGTCTATTGAGGGTTTAGGAATAGGGATAGATTTAGGGTTTAGGGATGAGGGATTAGAGTTGAGGGATGACGGATTAGGGTCGAGGGTTGAGGGATTAGGGTTTAGGGATAAGGTTTAGGGTTGAGGGTTGAGGGATTAGGGTTTAAGGTATAGTGTTGAGGGTTTAGGGATAGGATTTAGGGTTGAGGGATTAGAGTGAAGGGTTGAGGGATTAGGATTTGATGTTGAGGGTTGAGGGTTGAGGGTTTAGGGTTTAGGGATAGGATTGAGGGTCGAGGGATCAGAGTTAAGGGTTGAGGGATTAGGGTTTGATGTTGAGGGTTGAGGGTTGAGGTTCGAGGGTCAAGGGTTTAGGGATAGGGTTGAGGGTCGAGGGATTAGGGTTAAAGTAGAGTATGGAGGGTATAAGGATTAGGGATAGGGTTGGAGGGTTTAGGGATAAGGGATTAGGGTTTAAGGTATAGTATAGAGTCTGTTGAGGGTTTAGGAATAAGGATAGCATTTAGGGTTTAGGGATGAGGGATTAGAGTTGAGGGATGACAGATTAGGGTTGAGGGTTGAGGGATTAGGGTTTAGGGATAAGGTTTAGGGTTGAGGGTTGAGGGATTAGGGTTTAAGGTATAGTGTTGAGGGTTTAGGGATAGGGTTTAGGGTTGAGGGATTAGAGTGAAGGGTTGAGGGATTAGGATTTGACATTGAGGGTTGAGGGTTGAGGGTTTAGGGTTTAGGGATAGGGTTGAGGGTAGAGGGATTCGAGTTAAGGGTTGAGGGATTATGGTTTGACGTTGAGGGTTGAGGGTTGAGGTTCGAGGGTCAAGGGTTTAGGGATAGGGTTGAGGGTTGAGGGATTGGGGTTAAAGTAGAGTGTGGAGGGTATACAGATTAGGGATAGGGTTGGAGGGTTTAGGGATAAGGGATTAGGGTTTAAGGTATAGTATCGAGTCTATTGAGGGTTTAGGAATAGGGATAGCATTTAGGGTTTAGGGATGATGGATTAGAGTTGAGTGATGACAGATTAGGGTTGAGGGATTAGGGATTACGGTTTAGGGATAAGGTTTAGGGTTGAGGGTTGAGGGATTAGGATTTGACGTTCAGGGTTGAGGGTTGAGGCTTTAAGGTTTAGGGTTTAGGGATAGGGTTGAGGGTCAAAGGATCATAGTTAAGGGTTGAGCGATTAGGGTTTGATGTTGAGGGTTGAGCTTTGAGGGTCAAGGGTTTAAGGATAGGGTTGCGGGTCGAGGGATTAGGGTTAAAGTAGAGTGTGGAGGGTATAAGGATTAGGGATAGGGTTGGAGGGTTTAGGGATAAGGGATTAGGGTTTAAGGTATAGTATTGAGTCTGTTGAGGGTTTAGGAATAGGGATAGCATTTAGGGTTTAGGGATGAGGGATTAGAGTTGAGGGATGATAGATTAGGATTGAGGGTTAAGGGATTAGGGTTTAGGGATAAGGTTTAGGGTTGAGGGTTGAGGGATTAGGGTTTAAGGTATAGTGTTGAGGCTTTAGGGATAGGGTTTAGGGTTGAGGGATTAGAGTGAAGGGTTGAGGGATTAGGATTTGACGTTGACGGTTGAGGGTTGAGGGTTTAGGGTTTAGGGATAGGGTTGAGGGTCAAGGGATTAGAGTTAAGGGTTGAGGGATTATGGTTTGACGTTGAGGGTTGAGGGTTGAGGTTCGAGGGTCAAGAGTTTAGGGATAGGGTTGAGGGTTGAGGGATTAGGGTTAAAGTAGAGTGTGGAAGGTATAAGGATTAGGGATACAGTTGGAGGGTTTAGGGATAAGGGATTAGGGTTTAAGGTATAGTATCGAGTCTGTTGAGGGTTTAGGAATAGGGATAGCATTTAAGGTTTAGGGATGAGGGATTAGAGTTGAATGATGATTGATTAGGGTTGAGGGATTAGGGTTTAGGGATAAGGTTTAGGGTTGAGGGTTGAGGGATTAGGGATTAAGGTATAGTGTTGAGGGTTTAGGGATAGGGTTTAGGGTTGAGGGATTAGACTGAAGGGTTAAGGGATTAGGATTTGATGTTGAGGGTTAAGGCTTTAGGTTTAGGGTTTAGGGATAGGGTTGAGGGTCAAGGGATCATAGTTAAGGGTTGAGGGATTAGGGTTTGATGTTGAGGGTTGAGGGTTGAGGTTCGAGGGTCAAGGGTTTAGGGATAGGGTTGAGGGTCCAGGGATTAGGGTTAAAGTAGAGTGTGGAGGGTATAAGGATTAGGGATAGGGTTGGAGAGTTTAGGGATAAGGGATTAGGGTTTAAGGTATAGTATCGAGTCTGTTGAGGGTTTAGGAATAGGGATAGCATTTAGGGTTTAGGGATGAGGGATTAGAGTTGAGGGATGATGGATTAGGATTGAGGGTTGAGGGATTAGGGTTTAGGGATAAGGTTTAGGGTTGAGGGTTGAGGGATTAGGGTTTAAGGTATAGTGTTGAGGGTTTAGGGATAGGGTTTAGGGTTGAGAGATTAGAGTGAAGGGTTAAGGGATTAGGATTTGACATTGAGGGTTGAGGATTGAGGGTTTAGGGTTTAGGGATAGGGTTGAGGGTTGAGGGATCAGAGTTAAGGGTTGAGGGATTAGGGTTTGATGTTGAGGGTTGAGGGTTGAGGTTCGAGGGTCAAGGGTTTAGGGATAGGGTTGAGGGTTGAGGGATTAGGGTTAAAGTAGAGTGTGGAGGGTTTAGGGATAAGGGATTAGGGTTTAAGGTATAGTATCGAGTCTATTGAGGGTTTAGGAATAGGTATAGCATTTAGGGTTTAGGGATGAGGGATTAGAGTTGAGGGATGACGGATTAGGGTTGAGGGTTGAGGGATTAGGGTTTAGGGATAAGGTTTAGGGTTGAGGGTTGAGGGATTAGGGTTTAAGGTATAGTGTTGAGGGTTTAGGGATAGGGTTTAGGGTTGAGGGATTAGAGTGAAGGGTTGAGGGACTAGGATTTGACATTGAGGGTTGAGGGTTGAGGCTTTAGGGTTTAGGGTTTAGGGATAGGGTTGAGGGTCGAGGGATCATAGTTAAGGGTTGAGGGATTAGGGTTTGACGTTGAGGGTTGAGGGTTGATGTTCGAGGGTCAAGGGTTTATGGATAGGGTTGAGGGTCAAGGGATTAGGGTTAAAGTAGAGTGTGGAGGGTATAAGGATTAGGGATAGGGTTGGAGGGTTTAGGGATAAGGGATTAGGGTTTAAGGTATAATATTGAGTCTGTTGAGGGTTTAGGAATAGGGATAGCATTTAGGGTTTAGGGATGAGGGATTAGAGTTTAGGGATGACACATTAGGGTTGAGGGTTGAGGGTTAAGGTTTAGGGTTGAGGGTTAAGGGATTAGGGCTTAAGTTATAGTGTTGAGGGTTTAGGGTTGAGGGATTAGAGTGAAGGGTTGAGGATTTAGGATTTGACGTTGAGGTTGAGGGTTTAGGGTTTAGGGATAGGGTTGAGGGTCGAGGGATCAGAGTTAAGGGTTGAGGGATTAGGGTTTTACGTTGAGGGTTGAGGGTTGAGGTTTGAGGGTCAAGGGTTTAAGGATAAGGTCAAGGGATTAGGGTTAAAGTAGATGTCGAGGGTATAAGGATTAGGGATAGGGTTTAGGGATAAGGGATTAGGGTTTAAGGTATAGTATCGAGTCTGTTGAGGGTTTAGGAATAGGGATAGCATTTAGGGTTTAGGGATGAGGGATTAGTGTTGAGGATGACGTATTAGGGTTGAGGGTTGAGGTATTAGGGTTTAGAGATAAGGTTTAGGGTTGAGGGTTGAGGGATTAGGGTTTAAGGTATAGTGTTGAGGGTTTAGGGATAGGGTTTAGGGTTGAGGGATTAGAGTGAAGGGTTGAGGGATTAGGATTTGACGTTGAGGGTTGAGGGTTGAGGGTTTAGGGTTTAGGGATAGGGTTGAGGGTGGAGGGATCAGAGTTAAGGGTTGAGGGATTAGGGTTTGATGTTGAGGGTTGAGGGTTGAGGTTCGAGGGTCAAGGGTTTAGGGATAGGGTTGAGGGTTGAGGGATTAGGGTTAAAGTAGAGTGTGGAGGGTTTAGGGATAAGGGATTAGGGTTTAAGGTATAGTATCAAGTCTGTTGAGGGTTTAGGAATAGGGATAGCATTTAGGGTTTAGGGATGAGGGATTAGAGTTGAGGGATGACGGATTAGGGTTGAGGGTTGAGGGATTAGGGTTTAGGGATAAGGTTTAGGGTTGAGGGTTGAGGGATTAGGGTTTAAGGTATAGTGTTAAGGGTTTAGGGATAGGGTTTAGGGTTGAGGGATTAGAGTGAAGGGTTGAGGGACTAGGATTTGACATTGAGGGTTGAGGGTTGAGGCTTTAGGGTTTAGGGTTTAGGGATAGGGTTGAGGGTCGAGGGATCATAGTTAAGGGTTGAGGGATTAGGGTTTGACGTTAAGGGTTGAGGGTTGATGTTCGAGGGTCGAGGGTTTACGGATAGGGTTGAGGGTTGAGGGATTAGGGTTAAAGTAGAGTGTGGAGGGTATAAGGATTAGGGATAGGGTTGGAGGGTTTAGGGATAAGGGATTAGGGTTTAAGGTATAATATTGAGTCTGTTGAGGGTTTAGGAATAGGGATAGCATTTAGGGTTTAGGGATGAGGGATTAGAGTTTAGGGATGACAAATTAGGGTTGAGGGTTGAGGGTTAAGGTTTAGGGTTGAGGGTTAAGGGATTAGGGTTTAAGTTATAGTGTTGAGGGTTTAGGGTTGAGGGATTAGAGTGAAGGGTTGAGGATTTAGGATTTGACGTTGAGGTTGAGGGTTGAGGGTTTAGGGTTTAGGGATAGGGTTGAGGGTCGAGGGATCAGAGTTAAGGGTTGAGGGATTAGGGTTTGACGTTGAGGGTTGAGGGTTGAGGTTCGAGGGTCAAGGGTTTAGGGATAAGGTCGAGGGATTAGGGTTAAAGTAGAGTGTGGAGTGTATAAGGATTACAGATAGGGTTTAGGGATAAGGGATTAGGGTTTAAGGTATAGTATCGAGTCTGTTGAGGGTTTAGGAATAGGGATAGCATTTAGGGTTTAGGGATGAGGGATTAGTGTTGAGGATGACGTATTAGGGTTGAGGGTTGAGGGATTAGGGTTTAGAGATAAGGTTTAGGGTTGAGGGTTGAGGGATTAGGGTTTAAGGTATAGTGTTGAGGGTTTAGGGATAGGGTTTAAGGTTGAGGGATTAGAGTGTGTTGGTTTTTCTTCTGAATCAGCATTAGGGTTTGCCAGTTCTAATGCACAGGCAGATTCAGCCAACTGAATACAGGAGGTTGCGTGAGCTCCTCCCCTTCACTTCTGGTTCTGCCGCACCAAGGGGGGTTTCCCTACTTGATAAAAGTATAACCTTGACTAGCTCAACGACAGAAGGATATAACTTGACAGCAGTAGGCAGAATACTCTCATGTAAGGACCAAGATTTGTGTAACAAATCACAAGGTTGGCAACATTCTTGGACATGATGTCTGGTTGGGTATAAGAGCATGCAGAGGTTCCTAATCCTAATCCTACAACTAACAGGTGGAAGAATGAGGTGATTTGATTTGATATTTGGATGCAAACCTGGACCTGGTGTATAACCTCAACACAGAGCTAGATTGGTGCCTATCCAGGGCTTGGAGTCAGTAGACATACACCTGTGAATGATCAGCATGAACAGCTAAAACTAGATTTCAGGGGGATACACATGATACCTGCCTTACAGACATCTCCCAATACAGAGTGTTAAGCTGTCAATACTTATGGCATCCCTATTGCAGTATACCCTTCCCAATATTCAATCTGAAAACAATTTAATCTACTCCTTGAGCAGAAGTTAAAAGATTAAACATTCAACACAGGAATTCTATGTTCTAGAATCTCAGACATTCCTTGAATACTTGGACTCAGAAGAAAGATACATGCAAAACTAGAGACAGAGTCAGCATAACACATGCAAATATAGCATTGTTCATATAAGATTAACCATGAAATCAGTGGATTCATGCAAAAACATACAACTGGAGATACATAAACTCACAAGTTTGCTGCACAGAGCAACCAAAACTAGTTGTATCTTATTACAGAGCCAAAATGTCCAGTTTTCAACAACCTCTAAAAAATGGTAACACAGTTTGCTTATAACAGCCAGAGAGTGTACCACAGCAATTAATTACAAGACTGTTACAAAATTCGCCCGATATAGATCCTTCAAAGGAATGGCGCTCAAAATTTATTGCTGCAGAGACAGAAGGAACCCTCGAGCCCTGCGCCGCCATCTGGGAGTCTTCATGTCAAAAATCCGGTACCTGACTGTGCAACAACTCGCCCATACCCCAGTACAGTCGCCATTAAGGGTCTCAACCACTCGCACTTCATTTGGAGACTGTCGCTGCAAACAAAAAAGACTTCCCGCCAAAACACGTTCAACCGCGGGTTCAAAAATAATGAAAGGGGAAAAATCCCACATGCATGGTGAGGAGAACACACCAGCGCTTTATAAACATAGCCGCATGCAAACTAAGTGTCGAGCGCTTTTGCTGCACTCGACACACATGCCTTCATCAAAAACCCATCGCTCAGACCTAAGCCATCAGCTTACCTCAAAAATCTCCCACCGACAATAGTAGTCTGGCCGATCGCAAACTCCACACTCCAAAGTCTTCAGCGAGACAAAGACCATCGGAGCAACTGAACACTCCTTCGCCGACCTTACCACTCACGCTGATGACATCCATCGGCCAAACATATGCCATCGGCCCAACAGGAAATTCCCTCGCCGACATCATGTGTTACGCCGATAACCACCTTCGTCATCACCCAGACTAACACCGTCGGAGCAACACTAAATACCTCTGCCGATGAACAAAGTCACAGCGATAGCACCCTGGCTTCCCACCTCCGTCGGTGTGACTTACACCATCGGAGCAACACCTCAAACCTACGCCGACTCCAAAAGTCACGCCGACGCCCATAGGCTAATTACCGCCTATCGGCCAGACCCATGCCATCGGCTCAATCAAAAACTCCCTCGCCGACATCACATGTTACACCGATACAGCTCCATCGGCCAGAGTACCCCTGTCGGCCCAACTCTCCACACTCACCGATGGCAACTCCATCGGCCAGACTTGCGCCATCGGCCAACAATCTGCCCGTTCACCCGATAGCCAAAGTCTTGGCGATAGCACCCCAAAACCCTTGTCGGCGAGACCCAGTCCGTCGGCAAGCCACAAAACACCTACGCCAATAGGTAAAGTCTCAGCGATAGAAGATAACACGCCATTGGTACCAATCATGATCGCCAAGACACCTTCCAGACTCCTGCCGATGGACAAAACATGAAGACCCCCTCTTCAAGAAAGATGATGTGGATGTTACAAAACACTGAAGGGGTGCAAAAACTAGAAATTTTTTTGGATTTTAGGGAAGGTGCCTGCATGAAAAATGCTTAAAAACTGACAGTGAATTCAGGCACCAACAGAGTGAAGGGTTGAGGGATTAGGATTTGACGTTGAGGGTTGAGGGTTTAGGGTTTAGGGATAGGGTTGAGGGTCGAGGGATCATAGTTAAGGGTTGAGGGATTAGGGTTTGACATTGAGGGTTGAGGGTTGAGGTTTGAGGGTCAAGGGTTTAGGGATAGGGTTGAGGGTCCAGGGATTAGGGTTAAAGTAGAGTGTGGAGGGTATAAGGATTAGGGATAGGGTTGGAGGGTTGAGGGATAAGGGATTAGGGTTTAAGGTATAGTGTCGAGTTTGTTGAGGGTTTAGGAATAGGGATAGCATTTAGGGTTTAGGGATGAGGGATTAGAGTTGAGGGATGACAAATTAGGGTTGAGGGTTGAGGGATTAGGGTTTAGGGATAAGGTTTAGGGTTGAGGGTTGAGGGATTAGGGTTTAAGGTATAGTGATGAGGGTTTAGGGATAGGGTTGAGGGTTGAGGGATTAGAGTGAAGGGTTGAGGGATTAGGATTTAACGTTGAGTGTTGAGGGTTTAGGGTTTAGGGATAGGGTTGAGAGTCAAGGGATTATATGATCTCTGAAGGAAAATCTCCTAATTCTCCCAGAATGTCATCCTTCAGCAAGGTGGGATGAAGTGGCTTGGCTCTTCCAGTCATGGATCCTCCCGTATTTAAGAGGAATTGTAAGGCTTGGAAGTGTCAGTTGATGAAGCATAGGATGTGGTCATCCCTGCTTATGTTAAGGAAGATAATGCACAGGATGTGATCAATCTATAGCAGGACAAAATGCGAGTGCGTTATAATGCGCTCACGTTTTGTCTTGCTATAGAAACGGTAAAAAAGTGTTGACCCCCGTGATCCAGGCCCACATGCTCTATTTTCATACTGATTCTGCGCGTACTCCGACAAAAAAGAAGTGCTTTCATGCTATTGGGAAGTTCACATGCACATTTGACACATTGTACCACCTTTGCATGATCTTTCCACCACCTTTTCTGCTTTGCCAACTTGAGGAGGAAATAACATAGTTTTCACACCAAGTTTGATATATATCTATTCAAGTTTCAATTTTTGTAGTGTTGCAATGTTAATTGTGCTTCAATTTTAGGAATTTAACATTATAGATTGGTTAATAGTATTGTTGTTAGTAATTATATTTGAGTGTTATTTAATTTAACATTGAAAATGAAGCAAGTGGTGAAAAACTCAAATTGTTGAGGAGTTTGATGCAAGAAGAAAAAAACACTACATAATTGGGTACTCTCTCCATTCGAATCTTCATTTTTTAGGTATGTCAAGTAATATTATCTTGTATTCATTTCTTAGGAAGTAATATTGGTCTCTTTATATTGGTCTATTGGGAAGTTCACATGCACATTTGACACATTGTACCACCTTTGCATGATCTTTCCACCACCTTTTCTGCTTTGCCAACTTGAGGAGGAAATAACATAGTTTTCACACCAAGTTTGATATATATCTATTCAAGTTTCAATTTTTGTAGTGTTGCAATGTTAATTGTGCTTCAATTTTAGGAATTTAACATTATAGATTGGTTAATAGTATTGTTGTTAGTAATTATATTTGAGTGTTATTTAATTTAACATTGAAAATGAAGCAAGTGGTGAAAAACTCAAATTGTTGAGGAGTTTGATGCAAGAAGAAAAAAACACTACATAATTGGGTACTCTCTCCATTCGAATCTTCATTTTTTAGGTATGTCAAGTAATATTATCTTGTATTCATTTCTTAGGAAGTAATATTGGTCTCTTTATATTGGTCTATTGGGAAGTTCACATGCACATTTGACACATTGTACCACCTTTGCATGATCTTTCCACCACCTTTTCTGCTTTGCCAACTTGAGGAGGAAATAACATAGTTTTCACACCAAGTTTGATATATATCTATTCAAGTTTCAATTTTTGTAGTGTTGCAATGTTAATTGTGCTTCAATTTTAGGAATTTAACATTATAGATTGGTTAATAGTATTGTTGTTAGTAATTATATTTGAGTGTTATTTAATTTAACATTGAAAATGAAGCAAGTGGTGAAAAACTCAAATTGTTGAGGAGTTTGATGCAAGAAGAAAAAAACACTACATAATTGGGTACTCTCTCCATTCGAATCTTCATTTTTTAGGTATGTCAAGTAATATTATCTTGTATTCATTTCTTAGGAAGTAATATTGGTCTCTTTATATTGGTCTATTGGGAAGTTCACATGCACATTTGACACATTGTACCACCTTTGCATGATCTTTCCACCACCTTTTCTGCTTTGCCAACTTGAGGAGGAAATAACATAGTTTTCACACCAAGTTTGATATATATCTATTCAAGTTTCAATTTTTGTAGTGTTGCAATGTTAATTGTGCTTCAATTTTAGGAATTTAACATTATAGATTGGTTAATAGTATTGTTGTTAGTAATTATATTTGAGTGTTATTTAATTTAACATTGAAAATGAAGCAAGTGGTGAAAAACTCAAATTGTTGAGGAGTTTGATGCAAGAAGAAAAAAACACTACATAATTGGGTACTCTCTCCATTCGAATCTTCATTTTTTAGGTATGTCAAGTAATATTATCTTGTATTCATTTCTTAGGAAGTAATATTGGTCTCTTTATATTGGTCTATTGGGAAGTTCACATGCACATTTGACACATTGTACCACCTTTGCATGATCTTTCCACCACCTTTTCTGCTTTGCCAACTTGAGGAGGAAATAACATAGTTTTCACACCAAGTTTGATATATATCTATTCAAGTTTCAATTTTTGTAGTGTTGCAATGTTAATTGTGCTTCAATTTTAGGAATTTAACATTATAGATTGGTTAATAGTATTGTTGTTAGTAATTATATTTGAGTGTTATTTAATTTAACATTGAAAATGAAGCAAGTGGTGAAAAACTCAAATTGTTGAGGAGTTTGATGCAAGAAGAAAAAAACACTACATAATTGGGTACTCTCTCCATTCGAATCTTCATTTTTTAGGTATGTCAAGTAATATTATCTTGTATTCATTTCTTAGGAAGTAATATTGGTCTCTTTATATTGGTCTATTGGGAAGTTCACATGCACATTTGACACATTGTACCACCTTTGCATGATCTTTCCACCACCTTTTCTGCTTTGCCAACTTGAGGAGGAAATAACATAGTTTTCACACCAAGTTTGATATATATCTATTCAAGTTTCAATTTTTGTAGTGTTGCAATGTTAATTGTGCTTCAATTTTAGGAATTTAACATTATAGATTGGTTAATAGTATTGTTGTTAGTAATTATATTTGAGTGTTATTTAATTTAACATTGAAAATGAAGCAAGTGGTGAAAAACTCAAATTGTTGAGGAGTTTGATGCAAGAAGAAAAAAACACTACATAATTGGGTACTCTCTCCATTCGAATCTTCATTTTTTAGGTATGTCAAGTAATATTATCTTGTATTCATTTCTTAGGAAGTAATATTGGTCTCTTTATATTGGTCTATTGGGAAGTTCACATGCACATTTGACACATTGTACCACCTTTGCATGATCTTTCCACCACCTTTTCTGCTTTGCCAACTTGAGGAGGAAATAACATAGTTTTCACACCAAGTTTGATATATATCTATTCAAGTTTCAATTTTTGTAGTGTTGCAATGTTAATTGTGCTTCAATTTTAGGAATTTAACATTATAGATTGGTTAATAGTATTGTTGTTAGTAATTATATTTGAGTGTTATTTAATTTAACATTGAAAATGAAGCAAGTGGTGAAAAACTCAAATTGTTGAGGAGTTTGATGCAAGAAGAAAAAAACACTACATAATTGGGTACTCTCTCCATTCGAATCTTCATTTTTTAGGTATGTCAAGTAATATTATCTTGTATTCATTTCTTAGGAAGTAATATTGGTCTCTTTATATTGGTCTATTGGGAAGTTCACATGCACATTTGACACATTGTACCACCTTTGCATGATCTTTCCACCACCTTTTCTGCTTTGCCAACTTGAGGAGGAAATAACATAGTTTTCACACCAAGTTTGATATATATCTATTCAAGTTTCAATTTTTGTAGTGTTGCAATGTTAATTGTGCTTCAATTTTAGGAATTTAACATTATAGATTGGTTAATAGTATTGTTGTTAGTAATTATATTTGAGTGTTATTTAATTTAACATTGAAAATGAAGCAAGTGGTGAAAAACTCAAATTGTTGAGGAGTTTGATGCAAGAAGAAAAAAACACTACATAATTGGGTACTCTCTCCATTCGAATCTTCATTTTTTAGGTATGTCAAGTAATATTATCTTGTATTCATTTCTTAGGAAGTAATATTGGTCTCTTTATCATGCTACAGACAAATTCTCTGTCATGCCGAGGAAACGATCAAGAATTAAACCAACACAGGAAGAGATAGAAGCTAAGAATGCAAAGAAAGTAGTGGCTATGAGGGAACTTCGTGAGAAGAGGAAATTGGACACGATAAATGAAGACATACCAATTGAAGAGGAACCACAACCATCACAAAGAGATATGGTATTGGCGGCACAAAGAGAATGAATGCAAAAACTTCATGGTATGAGAGATTTGAATACCATAGTTGGAGACATGTCCTCTACTACAAGTCAACATGTAGGGACACCATCTACCACATCTCAAGTTGAGAGTACATCATCACTCACATGTGATGGAGGTACACCATCATTCCCTCCTCAACCTCAAGGTATGTCATCTATTCCATCTTCGATCGAAGGTATGCCATCTAGCCCATCTCATTTAAATATTAATGAAATTCCTAATGTTGAGATGAAATTACCTAACTTAACACCACCTAGAATTTTGCATAGAAAGCCAAAGTATTTGATTGATATTGATGAGAATATTTTGCAGCCAATGGAAGGTAAGATTCCAAAATGCACTTGTAGAAGATATGCTCATAAGATTTGGAGATTGTTCTTTGAAAAGTTAAATGAGATTGCAAGATGTCAACTATTCATTGAAGTGATGCGAAGTATAAAGTATAGGTCTATCATGAAGATTCTTGGGTTGAGAACATCAGAGGCTTCAAGTGAAAAATCTATTGTCGAGAATCTAATGAGTGCATATGAGAGTGTGGGTAACACCTCACTCACAAAAGATAGTAGTGCAACACGACGTGTGATTACATCGACTATAGTAAGTAGTCAAACGAGGAAAGCTCGTCTCATTAGAAAGACGAGTCAAGAATTGAGAATTAATAGGAAAACTTTATCAAGAGCCATTGGAAGATGCCAAAGAATTGAGGACACTGATGCCAATGAATTATGGGCGTTCTCGGGGAGACTACCACAAAAAGATAAACCAATTGTTGAAGCATTGAGATCACTAATTGAAGACTTTTGGAAGAATTACACAAGGGTATCTCTGAATCAAGGGGATGTGGTAAGAATAAGCATTTTTTGGATGAGACTCAAACACAGTTTTATGGTAAATTTCTAGAGAAGTATCCTCAAATTAAAATTTGTCAAAGATATTTTGAAATGCTAAAACCTTTTTATGTTAAGATAAATCATACACGCACTACTTGTTGTTGTAGATTACATATTGAATTTTCTAACCATTTTGATGCTTATAGGTCTATATGTTTAGATATGCATACTAACAATGATTTGCAGGGTTGTGCCATATGTGCCCCACCAACATCTTCAAGAGACTTCATATCAAGAATTTTATGTGAAAGAGAGGAAGGTCAAATATTCTACAAGAAATCATGCTTGGATGACACATGTAATCGTTGCGGTGGCTTGCAACATTTGCCAATATGTGAACATATGGAAAGAACACATGCAGTTGGAAATGAACTAGTAGAGTTTGGCAAGTATAAAACAGTGGCATACAATACAAAATATGGTAAAGAAGCAAAGAGGTGTGAATTGGTTATTGAAAAGATTCCAGTGTATCAATTTATGCCTATATTTCGTGACAACATAGTGTATGAGTATGCAAGACATGCCCATAGAGCTCGATGGTTGGACTTGCAATTCAAGTTATGAAAGGACACATTTCCAGTTGGTAACATTGTTTTAGTCGTCGACTTTGCAGAGAACTACAGTCTACAGCCACAGCGTGAGGTGCAATCACAATATTACAACTCCACACAGGTTTCTATATTTGTGCACATCGCATTCATTCATGCGAATGATAGTATAGAGGATGACAGAAAGATCATAAGGGAGTATGATTTCTATATTAGTGATGATCGCACGCATTCTACGAAGTTCGTGCAAGGTTGCTTTCAGGTGTTCTACAATGATTTGGCTGGAAGGGGCATATCGTTCAGTTAGCATATCATATGGTCGGATAACTGTGCATCACAATTCAAGAACTCACAGAATTTCTATTGGCTAAGTAGGAGGCATAATTTTACAGGTATCCGGCATATGTGGAACTTTTGTGAGGCCGGGCATGGAAAATTGGAGCATGATGGTGCAGGAGCATGTATCAAAAGAGCCATAGAACGAGAAGAGTTAAAGTATAAAGACAATGCAAAGTTGATAGATGCAAAATTGATTGTCAAGTAGTGTAATGCTTCCATGGGTACAGGTAATGAAAGTAAGTCTTTAGTTCGTAGATTTTTTTGGTTGATAGATGATACTAACATTGCACCATATGAGGACTATTGTACACTGACAGGATCAAATGAGATGTACTCTTTCAGAAGCTCAATTGCAAGTTCATGGAGTATCCATACACGAAAGATGTCACAATTTTATTCTTCCTATACAATTTAAGTCTGGGATGAGTGCGAGTCAAAGGAGTGGGTTGACAAATGGCAGTTAAGTTATCTTAGCCACTTGACACGTATCAACCCCTGACGACACTGGAACTAACATAGATGGAATCATCAGTTGATTTTGACCACATATCAGATTTTGTTCAACCAGGTAATATAGGGCACGTATATGCATCTAATTTCATCTAGTTCAACCAGGTAATGTCATCTTACTTTGTAGTGTTTTTGTAATGTTGACTAATTTCATCTAATGTGTTACACATATCAATGTAGGGCACGTATATGTAGTTATTGCAGATGAAGATAATGAAGAGGGAACATATTATTACTTATGCCATTGTGTTGAGGCCAAAAAGAAATTGGAGGCCCCTATTACAAATGGAGAAAACATCGAATACCCTACAGGCTCAGTGGTTATTACTGGAAAATGGCTTAGAAGGCACCCACATAAGAGTGTTAATATTTGGCTATTTCAGGACTTTGACACGCATCGGAAGATTCTTCATTACTCGAACCTTGTCGTGGCATCCAATGTTCATTTAATAAAGTATCTGGGTAGACCTTTGAACAAAATCTTGTGGAAGGTGTGTGAGTCTGACCATGAAGCAATACTTGACACAATAAAGAGTAGAGCAGACCCGGATGGTTCATTGGATTAATTTGTAAGTATTCACATTGATTTTGTAAAGTCATGTTACATTGAGTTGTAAGTATGCACATTAATTTGTAAGGTTTTTATTTTTTTAATTTCCTCCTGCATTTTTACACATATACACATTTTTACATCATCATGTTATGCATTTTTGGCATCCTGCTCCTGATGTGACCAAACTCATAACTCACCCTACTTCCTCTAGACACCATTTGATGATCTCTCCAACACTCTGGATCCAGGGTGCCCAATCATGATGATGACCTATATACCATTCTCCCAAGGAGCTCATAATGAATGAAAAGAAGACCAAGGGCACCCAAGCTTAATAGACTTATTTCTTTCAATTTTGATGATCCAAACTCTTGCAAAACGACATCCACTTTCATGCCTTTAGATTTTCCTTCACATACAGGGCACCAAATCAAGTTGAAAAATCTACATAAGGGCGCCAAAATGGATGAAAGGAGACATGAAATGTGCCTTAGGACTCCATGCTAAGGTTTGAGCCATTAAAGTCTCTTGATATCAGGCGCTCATGATGATGAAACTTAGAGTTTTTTCCTTTCCTAGGTGCTCATCTAAGATGTTTCAATGATAAGGAGTGCCTAGACCTCTATAATGTACATTAGGCACCAAAATCAAGGTGATTTTAAGCCACTTTGAGTCATTTGGGGCCAGTTTGAGTCTTTCAGTCATGTTGCAAAAAAGTGTCAATGTTGTTAAGTTGCACAAAGCAACTTTTGCATTTTTGGTGTCTTGCTCCTGATGTGACCAAACTGACAGTTCCAAAGCATCTGGATGGGTACGTTTAGGCTAGATATGGTTCTATTTTTCACCCAAACATGTTGAAACAGTCCGAGCTACATTGTGCCGACGATATCCCTAAAGAGTCTAAAGTGCAAAAAGGTAGCAATCTTTGACGAGATGTTACTCAAAAACTGTGTCACTTAGAAACATTCCGTCTGAGGCAACGCGATCACATAGAGTGCCTCTACAATAACCTCTCTCAATTTTTTATATCTTTGAGGCATTTGCCCATGGTGAAAGGTTTTTTGCTACCCCAAAAATCATTAGAAGGAGGCAGTGTAAAGTTGCAAAGGGGTGTAACTTTTGTCCTGCTCCTGATGCGACCAAACTAACTATTCCAACACATCCAGATGGGTACATTTATGCTAAGCATGGTCCTATTTTTCACCCAAACATGTCGAAACAGTCTGAGCTACATTCTACCGACGATATCCCTGAAGAGTCCAAAGTGCAAAAAGGTAGTAATCTTTGACGAGATGTTACTCAAAAACTGTGTCACTTAGAAACATTCCATCTAAGGAAACATGATCACGTAGAGTTCCTCTACAATAACCTCTCTCAGTTTTTTATATCTCTGAGACATGTGCCCGTGGTCAAAGTTTTTTTGCTGCCACAAAAATTATCAGAAGGAGCTAGCGTAAAGTTGCAAAGGCGTGTAACTTTCGTCCTGCTCCTGATGTGACCAAACTGACTCTTCCAACGCATCCGGATGGGTACATTTATGCTAGGCATGGTCCTATTTTTCACCCAAACATGTCGAAACAGTCTGAGCTACATTGTATCGACGATATCCCTAAAGAGTCCAAAGTGCAAAAAGGTAGCAATCTTTGACAAGATGTTACTCAAAAAATGTGTCACTTAGAAACATTCTGTCTAAGGCAACATGATCACATAGAGTTCCTCTACAATAACCTCTCTTAGTTTTTTATATCTCTGAAGTGTTTGCCTGTGGTCAAAGGATTTATGCTGCCCCAAAAATATCAGGAGGCAATGTAAAATTGCAAAGGGGTGTAACTTTCGTCCTGCTCTTGATGCGACCAAACTGACTATTCCAACACATCCGGATGGGTACATTTATGCTAGGCATAGTCCTATTTTTCACCCAAACATGTCGAAATAGTCCAAGCTACATTGTACCGACGATATCCCTGAAGAGTCCAAAGTGCAAAAAGGCAGCAATCTTTGACGAGATGTCACTCAAAAACTGTGTCACTTAGAAACATTCTGTCTAAGGAAACACGATCACGTAGAGTGCCTCTACAATAACCTCTCTCAATTTTTTATATCTCTGAGGTGTTTGCCCGTGGTGAAAGGTTTTCTGCTGCCCCAAAAATCGTCAGAAGGAGGCAGTGTAAAGTTGCAAAGCATTGCTAAGAAATCCTCAATACTCAAACACTCCAATGAACTGAAGCAACTTCTTCTTAGGCTCAAATGTAAGGGTACACAAGGGGAAAATGGCACCTAGATGACTTAGTGCATTTCTATGACTTCATTCACATGTTTAAATGTTTGAGAAACTCTCCTTTACTAAGCGCTTGTCCTCATGTCAATGTTAAGCTTTATACCTCCTAGGTGCTCAATTAGGTGATGTCATTAGATACAACTTACCCTTAGGCACCAATGTAGCTTCTTCAATTCATCACACTTCTAGGCACTCAAATTTGAACATGGAATAATCTTACTACAAATCTAGGCACATATATAGGTAAAAAGAAGAGCAAAGTGCACCTAACACAAGTTGGTCCATATTTATCACTTTAAATGATTTCAAACAATTGTAATGAATTAAAGAGGTCAATCTCCCTTAAGAGATTCATTGAAAAGGTGTCTTTCAATGCAATTTCTCCCTTAGGCGCCAGAATGGGTTTGTACTGATGGAGAGTGCGCCTAGATTTAAATGTCTTTATACTTGCAATTTTGGAATTCTAAATGATGAGACATGTCTTAGAATGAATTCTATCTTTCAAGCGCTCACTCCAAAAGGTCATCTCATGCAATTTCACCCAAGGCGCTCATTGAGGTGTCCTCAGAGGCTAAAGTGTGCCTAACTCAATTGCCTTTATCTTTATCATTTTTGTGCTTTCAACAATTGAAAATGACCTAGAGTGATCCTTTCTCTCAAGGCACTCACCTATTGATATGAAATTTAAAATAGTGTTCTGATTCCTGACATTTGCCATAGGGCAGAGGTTTTTATAGACAACTTCAAGGATCCATTGCAGACATTGGGGAATCACAAACCTTGTTGTGGTGGAGAGTTTCAAAGTAGCTTTAGTTTCAAAGTAGCTTTTGGCACCCTTTTCTATTAGGCATTGTTGTTGTTACTCTTCTTTCTTGCTATGGAGGAAGTATGAAACGGTTCTTATCGGGTGTTACAACATTGACACATGAGGTTGTTCAAATATTGTTCTTTGCAGAAAGTTTAGAGAAGGAACTAGTCCATATTGTTGTTGAGGAGTCAATTGATAGTGAAGATGGTGGAAAGAGGATCATATGAGAAATGTCTCCTTATGAGGCTAATTCTACCATAGCAGACTTGACTAAAATATGGATCAAAGAGAGACTAGACAAACTCTAGGAATGTGTGGACAGGAGTATACAACAAGAGATCCTTGGTTTAAGTTTGAATCTTAAGCTTGTGCATACAGTAAAGAATCTCAAACTACCAAGTTTGAGATGCAATTGTCATGAAAGTTTAGTTTGGCATATGGCAGTGTGATTGTTGATCGAGAGGATACCTCTTCTACAATCTCCAACCTAGAATCAAAATGGGACATTGAGAATAACCTTTGATGTGAAAGGATCTACATATGAGATTCTGACAGGGTCAAATCATGAGGTGCAAAAGATAGAGGAAGAAAAGTGGGTTGTTAGATAAGGTCCTTTTCTTGGTGTATTGATATGCAACCATCAGTGCAAGACAGTGCAAAATCTAAAATCACAGGTGCTTGCACCTAGGGCTAATCATGATGATAATACTTTAGACTTCTTGTTGATTTGAGGCATGGGAAATGTTGCAAACTGGAAGCAGTGTTAGAGCATTTGGATCCACCAATGCTAATGAGCATAGCATTCAACCTCATTGCATACTGTGTTGATGGATATGGCAATCTCTGGTGATGAACAAGAATCATCCCCACTATTGGATTGTTCAATAGAAGTGATTAATGATGGTAACTTTGATAGATTAGATGTATCAAACTATCAAAGCTTGCTCTCGTTGTTAGTGTTGTTGCTACAGAAGCATGAGGATGGGAGTCAGCAAGGAGTTGTGCGCTTAAGGTTCAAGATAGGTTCTTTCCACTCATCTTAACTTTCAATTGTTGTAGTTAATCTCAAAAGACATCATCCAAAATGAGAAACCTCTGAGACTTGTCATTGTAAGTTGATTTCCTCTAAGGCGCCAATACAAGGTTCTTTTGAAGGCAAAGGGCTCCTAGGCTTATGGGGCTCAATTTGATGTATTTATTGAAAGCTCAAGGTGAATTGATGCTTATTGAAAATGCCACTTAGTCCTTCATTTGCATTATAGGCGCCATTTCCTATTGACTTATATACTCCTCCTCATGCTAGGGCGCCATAATGAAGTGGTTTAGACAATAGGTGTGCTTCACTTACTAGAGACTTGTTCTCCTTCCACCTTAGGCGCACTTTTATGGTGGAACATGTGTCAATGGGCACCTTGTCTTAAATGAATGCTCTCTCCAAGTTGGGTGCCCTTTTGAGGCTTATGAGTTGCAAATTGTGCCTTAACCCTTCATGCTTGTTGCTCAATGTTTGAATGTTTAAGAAAGTCTCCTTTAGGCGCTCATCTTAATGACTTTTTCTCAAGCCGCAATCATCCTAATGACTTGGATATTCATCCTAGTGTTTCAGGATATCAGGCTATCAAACTTAGTCATTTTTAGGATCTCAAACATAAAGAATAACATGATGATTCATTTTTTTGTATTGCATATAGTTGACATTGTATGCTACTCATAAAGAATATTAATATTTTTTGTTCAACATGATGATTCATTTTTATTTTTAAATACAACTTTTATCTTTTAGTTCCAAAATGAGGTTTAGGTGATACTTGAATAACAATAGCTAGCTTATTGGATCAACAAACATCCTATGTAATACAATTGGACTTTAAATATTTGAAGTAGCCATCTACAAATATCCATTCAAACGTGGATTTATAATGCAAGTATGGACGCCATCAATAAAAAAGATTTGTATTAACCAAATATCCATAGAGGCATACATCAATATCTATCGATATAAGTATAACATATATACAAAATAGCCATATAGGCTTACAAGAATGCCATATAGGCATACAATGTCAACTATATACAATACAAAATATATGTCCACAAATGTCATATAGGCATACAACAAAGGAACACAATAAAAAGTCATTCCCCTCTGGCTGGTGAAGAGAATAGATCATGGGCAGCCTTTGATCTCCTAGGGGATGGAGATGCGCATGTGGGTGGTCTACTACGAACCCGAGGGCTGCTCCTATTTAGTTCTTCTTGCATCTTTACCTATTACAATAAAAAGTATAGACATTAATATATATATAAATTACATGTTATAAAAAATGAAACATTTAACAAAATAATCACTTAACGCTACCATATAATCTATCTCCTCACTTGCCTCAGTAGCAGGAATAGGCCGTGGTGATGTCATGTCCTATAGAAACCATCCAGATAGAAATTAAACTTCAAATCAATAATATTTTGATTTTTCAAAAATAGACAACTATAACAATGAATGTAAATTGAAATTTACTAATCTGCCTCATACACCTATCAATGCCATGGAGCTATGAATCAGAGAGGCCACACCCTTCTCCATTGCCCTATGAACATGGGGAGGTGTCTCCACAACTTGCATCATCTGGAAATAAAACAACATTATTCAATTACAAAAACTATAATAGTGATGCAAATCATGGCTCCTAACATACACACACGTTCATCTAAACATGGAAGTACATACAATAAAGCACACAAGTCACATACAAAAATCTAGTAAGTACAATTCATTCATTAAACTATTTATTTTATTACCTCCGTAAAGCTTTGAAGTCCATCACCGCTGGTAGTTGTTCTCGTGAAATCTACAATATTAACCTATTCAACATCCAAAATTAGATATTAGAATACCATTCATATAACGATGCTATTCACATGTAATATTTATAATTGTTAACTAGTTACATACCCCGACAGTAGATGATCTAGTGTAAAATGCAGGTGGAGAACCACTGAAAACTGCATCGACGCTATGACCCTAAAATTTCATTAAAATCATCAATTTAAATTAGTTAATCTTGCATTTCAAAAATAAAATTTAATAAATTAAATTCAATAAACTTGCTAATATTTGCTAATATTTACCTGAGTATCAAGGTCAAAAGTCTCACTCAGGAAGGTATCTGTCATCACCATCTGCTCAGTTGCAGATGTAGCCTGTGCACCTGCGTCCTGACTATCCATGGGGTCATAACCACAGGCTAACCCGCAAGCCTGACAAGCATGGGGTGGGACCCTACTCCTCGCACTATCTCCCAACCCACTCTGTGCTGCAGGACCGACATGCTCTATGATGCTCTGGGTCAAGGCACTAATGGACTGAAGTGTATCAACCTCAACACTCTCCTTCACAATGGAAGGGATAGAAACATGCTCATGGGATGGTATGTTGATTACTCGTCTCACTACCCGCTGTGGGTCAAGACGTGCCCCTGGTCTATCTTGTGCTGACCCCCACCTCTACCCTGGAAGTCCTGCATATCAAAATAGTTTGGCACTTTATTGAGGACAAACTTGCAATAGAATTTTCTCAAAAAGTATTGCGGGACCTCATTATTATTGCATGGAGGATGATCAAAAACCATCCACCACCTCTGCCCAAAATTGTCCCTTATCGCTTGGTTGTTGCACCAATGGATAGGGAACCTCTTGCATGTAATGGGTGGATGTTGATTTGTTTGTGGGTTTGTGAAAATCGAACACAAGTCTAATTTTGTAATTTGTAATTTTTTCACATCTTGGTATGACAACTTGTCTGCATAGTAATCTCTAAACTCTCTCCTCTTATCCGTCCAACTAGTTATTTGCTTGCTAATTGAATCTACATTTGATAACATAGATTCAAGAGATTCGGCAAGCGTGGACCTATGCAAGGTTGAAGTGGAAGGATCTTTCAACCTTGCAATTATATCTTCAATTTCTTTTTTGTTGTTTTCAATTTGCCCCATTATATTTTCTTGTGTTCCAGGGGCATGTTGAGAAATGGATGGAGGAGGTTGTTGTTCCACAGGATTTTGTGGATTTTGAGGAGGAGGAGGAGGAGGTGCATTAACATTTCCTGACAATTAACGAAATATACATCAAAAAATAACTCAAACCTACCTATTTAGAAGCAAATTCAAACAAAAAGACAAATAAACTCACTCCTTTGGCGTGCTCGATGTCGTGGCAGCATTTTGGCGATGAATCGATAAGGTTTTTGTGTTGAATTGAGGAATCCAAAATGTGAGTGCGCTTCCTAGGGTTTGCAGACTGCGGGAATTGTGGAGAAAAAAGAAATAAAATGAGATCACAACCTTTTTTTAAAATTTATAGTAGTTCATAACGCGCTCGCGTTATAATGCGAGTGCGTTATGTTTTGGTTTTGACGAGCCTTAGGCTTGTCATTACCAAACCATAACGCGAGCGCGTTATGTATTATTATTTTTTTTAAAACCATTTGGCCACTTTTTGGTCCCCCCATCTTTTTGCACTTACCCTATGGTTTAATGTGAATGCAAGTTTGTATCTTGAAAATATTTAGATTTATTTAGTCTGTGTTTTTATGGGTAAAGTTTAATTGTGAGGTGTAATTGAATGATATTTTTAGTTAAATTAATTGAAGAGAGGGAGAGGTCTCTTTAACTTTTTTTTTGTTTGGAAAAGATACATATCTAGATACTTGATTTTCTATTGTAATTTATACTATAAAAAACAAAACAAGATAAAATAAAATGAACATAAATATATTTTATTGATTTTATCTAAAAATTATAGACAAGGATAAAAATATTAAAGAACATTTTAAATGATATAAAAATTGAAAATAAAATTTGATTGGGTGGAAAGTTAAAAAAACTAATTAGAAATTTCTTTAAATTGAATGCATATATACCAAGGAAATAAGGTTGGCGATTCATGAGTCAAATCTTGCTTGTGTGGATGACAGTGTGAAACTTTAGGATAATTAATTGAGGCTATGGCTGACTTGTTCAATCTTTCAATGTTCAACTTGCCCATGGCTTTTGGACTTAAGAAGAATAAGCCACTCTACTTTGTTGACATAGTTAATATGTTTTAAATATTGTGCACTCTGCAAATTGTTTTGGCCATGTCTCCCCCACTTGAAAATGATGTAATTGTTATCAAATTATTGTAGAATATCAAATTTCTCATGGCTCATCAATATCCCTGTAGTTGTATCTAATTTGATTTTCCTAGCCATCATCATAAATCAAGTTGGATACATACAATTATCACAAATCAAATCTGATACATACAGTTTTCCATTGTAAGATTTTGACTCTACCACCACCCAAACTATTATAAATACAATTCAAATCAAATTCATTTGCATCATAATTTTTATGGTACAATGCCTCAATACCTTCACATTGAATAGTTCCTAATAAATCATTCATTTTGAAGAAAATGCCTTCAAATATTCTTCAGGAGGGCTTATTGGTCTTGAGAGGAGCAATTAAAACTAAGGCAAATAATATCACTTTCATCGAGTAGCCTAATAGATGGTCACATCTTCCACAACACTCTTCTTGTGAGCATTGTTTCTAATTGCTCTAACATCATCTTACCTATGTTGAACATGGATATAAATCTAAGAAATGGTAGAGAAAATTAGTCTGTTAAATGGAGAGATCCAAGTGGGAGACCTAGGTTTGAAACTCATGTAGGCTAAGGGCACCAAGTGGCAAGCTCTAGGTCCTGGTTATAAGAGTAGTGAGCTTCATGTTTGCTCATGTGACCCTAGCACTAGAGAGGTGTGGTGATGGGGTCCTTGGCCTAGACAACTTCAACGACAATTATGACCTGACCTTAAAGAGAGTGCAATAGGTGCTATTAAAGAGCCATGAGATTTTTTATTAGATCTACTTCAGAGTTGTTTATATTATGTGACATGTTTTATGTACAAATTTAAAGGATGTAAATAATGTTTTATAATTTGAAGGGAATGGAAATGGAATTATTTTGTATTTTTTTAATTTTTATTTCCTCCATTTATTGGAAAAATAGCATTACAAGAAAATTCTTGATTGAATCTCTATGGTTGTTTACACAGGGAAACCATTTAGTGCCTCATGTTGTCATTCATCTCCAAATCTTGATCCTCTATTCTTTTCTTCTTGGTTTTCTTTTTCTTCAATGATCAAAAATCATGAGAGTGAAACAAAAAATTATGTTCGCTCATCATTAACTCAAATGATGAGAACTTAGATGAAACTTTGTGGTGGACAACTCAATTTGCACATTGCTAGAATTGATTTAGCAAGTATTTGTAGATGAATCAATAATGTTTGAATATGGATTGAAATGTCTACCAAAACAAAGGTAGCATGCCTCAAATTTCCTATCAAACATATTGTGTGGGACGATGTACATGCACTCTAAGCTCCCTAGAATGAATCTATACCTTACGCGTTTGGTTATTTGATCTCTTTTAGTGAAAGACATGAAATAGTGGTGTGGTCATTTGTTGCATTCCTTACTAAGGACAATATGAGGTCTCTACAAAAAAAGATGAATTACAAACTACAACTGTGAAATCATATTGATTGGTGTTTTCCTACCCTCAATTTTTTTGGGTGTAATATAAGTAACCAAATTGTTTAATATTTTAAAATCCACATTAATCAATAGAGGTGGTGTAGAAAGTATCTCTTTTCTTTTTTTTCAACTTTTATAATTTTAAAAGAACAATACACAATTCAATTCAATTCAATTGAACAATGACAAATATAATTGTAAAGAATTTTTAGCTAGATTTTAAACGATGGAGAAGTGTTGTGACAAATATTAGAAAATGATTCACCAATACTTTAAAGTTTTCTAGTAAACTTAGATGAATATCTCAGATTTAATAAATTTGTTGTCTATCACTCTAAATCATGTTTGTGAGTGTAGATTTGATTTCATGATTAAGAGCCTAAATCAAACCCTTGGATGAGCTGGATTTATGACTCTAACAAAGAACACCAAGTGTATAATAAACTTAAAAAGAGATACTTTCATAAATACTCTTAAATACTTTGATCCTCTTTGTAAAAAATCAATACTCTAAGTATACTCAATAAACAATTAGATAATTTCAAATTAATAAAAGAATGTCTCCCATTTTAAAGAGACTAATCTTAAAAACTCTTAGTTTTACCCCACATTGAACCTGTGAACTAAGGAATGTTATGAAAGCTTGTCATGAAGTATGAGACTTGTTAAGCTTCATAGATGAGTACAATATTGATCTCCATGCCTATTAAATAAGCCTCCTCGATGATATTAATAGAGACAAGGATCAAATTTGCATGGCTATAGAAAGGAAGTTTTGCAAGCTACAAATGGAATACAACAAGCTTCCTTCTGGTTCTAAAGATTCTCTTAAAGTTTTTGAAGAGGTGTGTAGACTTCTAGACAATCTATTAGAGAAATGTCAGGGCTTGCTCAAAAGACAAAATCTAAAGAAGCAAATATTGGCAAGGCCTATCTTTGGAGAGAGTTTAAGTGCTTATCAATGGAGGTTTTAGAAAATTTGGAGGTACATATTTAGGTGATTTTTATTTTTGTTCTTTTATTTTTACTAAGGGCTGTATATGGTGTTGCCTTGCAAGTAGGACAAAGTTTTGTGTGTTGCTTAACTGTAAAACATTATCATCATGCCCATTGAACCTATGGGTCCAATTGCTAGTAATAAATGATTTATAAGAATATTTAGTAAGGTACTATAAATGAGACATCAAGATAAGTGAGTTTGATTAAGAGAAAAATTTATGCTTAAGTGCTTTACTATAGTAGTACTGAGATGAGTTAGGGAGCTTTATAATAAATAATTTACAAAGATATTTCCTAAAATTCTGCAAATGGAGCAAGTTAAGTAACTTTGACTATGTAAGTTTTGTATGGTTAAGTGTACTTGTTAGAATAGTATTGATATGTATTTTTTCTGAAAAATTTGGTGCTTCATCCATATAAACATGGTTTAGATGTAATAAGTGTTAAGTTGACCCTTAATAATCCTCGGAGATCGATTCTTGTAAATCATTAATCATAAAACTTAAGTGGATTCCTAATAAATCATCACATAAACTTAACTTTTCATGAATAAACATACATGCAAATCAAAAATTGGCTGAACGAATGACTTAAATAATTTTCTTTGGATAAATAAGTATTTATATTACTAATTATATAGAGAAAATATTACATATATTCAAAAAAAAAAAAATGGGTGGAAGAAGTCATACCCAGAAGTTCAAACAGGACCATGCCCCCCAACAAACAGAGTAATGCCAAAACCACTAAGGGGGTGGGGAGGTCCCTGTCATCTGGTTTTCCCATACATCATTAGAAAAACATACACAGCCGAAATCCGTCACAATTAACAGCAATGGAAAGCATCAAATCTCGCCTGCAAATTCTACTCATTTGTTCACCATTTAAGCAACGTCTTTGAATAGGATTAACTCTTAATTTTCGCTGTACAACTATAAACCCCATTTTAGATTGAGAAAGCCGGAAAATGTAGGTGGATTGAATTCGTGCTAAGAGAGAAGTGGGGCGACAGAAAACCTGAATATGATTATTGAAGTCTTATCCTCTTCTTCCTCTGTTTGTGCCTTCCGTGAGCCATCTCTTCTATTAAAACTACACTCCACCAGATTCGATCGCTGGACCTTTCTATTTCCATGAGATGAAGGAGAAGCAAGAAGAGGATCGCCATGATCTTTTCTGAGAAACTCAGATACCAACAACAATAGACTCGCCATTAAAACAATCGCAGATTAAGTTACAGAATTTTCAAATATAAAACGGTTACTACAGATCGCAAGGCCAATTTATAGATATGAGCGAGCAAAGAAGGAAAGAAATGATTTGTCAGAGTCGGCGTCGTTGTTTATTTAAACAATGGGACGCATTTGAGTTTTGGGGTTTCTTCTGTGGGTAAAAGTTGCTAGTTTAGATAATGCCCTGTTTTCTGGTAAATGCTGTGGATTTTCAATACTAAACAGTGAGCGGAGGGAAGGTAAAGCAAGATCCCTTCATGTGTTGTATACGCTGTTTTTTGTCCACGTCATCTCATCTCTTGATTACTTTCAACTTTTGAGATAGCAATGGTAAAAAATGAAAGATCGTGTATTATTTAATTCACCCCTATGTGCATCACCTAGATGCAATAAGTGCTAAGTGGACGATTCATTAATATGAGAGATGGGTTTATGTGAACCACTACTCATGAAATATGGGTCATGTGTTTGACTCAAAAATTACGCAGTTAAACCCTGAAATATAATATCATAATTTGACATGCTGCGAAAAAAATACCTCCTACTTATCAATGAAAGATCGTGTATTATTTTATGGTATTCTTTTACTTAGATGTCATTTGTCATAATCCAATGACTAATTGAATATATTTTTTAAATTTAATTCAGCACTAGGCAATTGTAAGGGAATAAAATCCCTTTTTACATAAATCTAGTTTATTAATGCACATATTAATCTAATTAATTAATATAATTGGGATTTGATATTTGCAATGAATAAAAAAAAAAATAAATGAGTTATGTTATTTAGTTCTTGGAATAAAGACGAAAATAATTTGATGTTATGTAGATTTTGATCATTTCAATATAGAAAATAGATGTTTTTGATATGCTCATTGTCTAGGCTCTAAATAATTGTAGAATTTTGTGTGGATCGAATTTGTGCTCCTCATGGGCAATCTTGTGTTTTGTAGAAATGTTCTATTAAATAGAATTGTCATGTGACCCGCATGATTGAATTGTGATGCATGGATTTGAATTGGCTAATTGTCAACTATTGAAAACTGTGTCACCCCTATCTCTAATGTCTATTGATGTGTAAGCACTATTAGCATTGAAAAATAATTTGGAGATATTGTTGGATTGATATGATCGTGCTCTCCCAGGTCAATCCCCTTAATTAGACTAGTTTCAAAGTCATGGATGATTATTGAATACAACACTATCACATGTGTAGATGTCCTAGATGATTTTGATGCAGATTCTAGTTCCTTTAAGTGCCTCAAATAGAAATATTCTTAGAATGATTGTCCTTGAATTGCTTAGGATTTTTTGAAATTCCTTCTTGTGTTTAAATGCACAAATGAATGTCTATAAATACCAAGACATAGCAATAAATCGTGCAAATGTGTACCAAGTAGGTTCATAATGGGTAGTAAAACTGTGGGAGTTGGCATTTTTTTTAAATTTTAGGAGTTAACTATTTGGGAATAGGGACTAAGTGTGTTGTACACCTTGCAATTCCTAGGTCTAGTTTATTTATTTTATATTTATAATATTATAAATAATGTGCCCATGTGGAAAAGGGCATCCATTTTGGGTGGAATCTTGAGATTCTATAGTTGACACTCTCTGCCATGTGTCATTGGTCTTATCATGATTGTAAGAAGTCATTGAGTTGGGGGGGCTTACTTAGTGTACTAGAACTAGCATCTTTGACTAATTATTTTTAGTGTGGATAAGAAGTATGTAAGTGGAAATAATTACACCTACATGGAGAGCTTGAGAGTTACTTTGACCCCACTTGGTCTTGGGAATCAAATCAACTAATCGAGAGTTACATTCTATTTGTGGAGGAGTTACTTTTGTAGGTGGGGCACATGGCTTGACTCAGACCACCTTGACTAGTCTTTAGGCTTTAAAAAACCATTTATGGTTTCCTAGGCCTCCTTGGCCTATTTGTTGAGGGCTTAGGATGGAGATATTATGCCTGTAGTTTTGTAGGGTAATGCTATTGGAATTCCTCTAGAATTGAGAGTATTAATCTCTAGTATAATAATATAATGCACTTATCCCTTTAATGGTAGACTAGTTGCATAAGAGTACCTACACAAAACCATATAATCCACTATCTCATGCCTCCAATATATAAGAAAATTAAAAACAAGAAACCATGAAGTGGTATCCAAAACCATGAGACATGGTAAAAATCTAACACCCTTATGGTCATGGTCAAGCATCTTAGAATAGTATGTAGCTCCTCTTACACACTCCTTATGCATCATAGATGTCATAAATTTGGTCATAATAGTCAAATTAACCAAGATCCCAATCTTAGGCTCACCATGAGGGAATTGATTGCCTTGTAATAACACCAAATATGAAAGATCTTCTTACAACTTGTAATCTTGATTTATCCTTTGTAACCTCCCTATTAAATGCCTTTTTAAACAATATCCCTAGTATATTACATAATAAATAAATAATAAATAAATCTCCTCCCTCACATGGGCATCTAACTTCGCCCCATGCCATGGTGTTTGGAGACTAGACATTATTTATCCTCTACATAATGAAATTACAATTACAAGACTAAGGACTTGCAAGGTGAATGACACATTTAGTTCTAAGATCCCCCTCTAACCACATGATGTTTTATTTAATTCTCCATAGAGAATTTGATTGTGACATAAAAGAAACATTATTAAAAGACACTAGAAGAATATTATCAACCTTAGCACACCTTTTTATCGCTTAGATAATTGTACTAGTTAGGGAAAACTCATGCACACCTCCAGGATAGGTCACCAAATGACCACCATAGACATAGCTTCAAAAGTATTGTTAGCAAGATTTTTTTATTCTCAAATGGATTCTAGGTGAATATAGTGTTTCATTGGTCTCTATATAGCATTCTTGGGGTCCTTTAGTGATGCAAGCATTAATGTATCCATCCCTTCATTTTATGCAAATTGATAAGTTCCACCCCAAATAGGTGGGAAGTGCCACACTTTCCCATCACTCATATTCAAGAGGAACTTGAGAACTCACCCAAAGCACAACACTCCCCATGAACCCTTGTTAAAGTATGATCATGAGGATTCAAATTGTGGTGTTATGTGAGAGAATGGTTATGCATTTGAAGTTATAGCTTGCATGGAGCTAGTTATACTTGATATATTAGCATCAACCAACATCATCTTTATTAACACACTTAACATATATTATTTAATGCAAAACATGTTATATTATATTCAAATTAGCCTTTACATTGCTCCACACTAGAGTACTTAGAGTTAACATGCATATCTATTAAATATCAACTATGGTTATATTACATTCTCTATTCTTTATCTCCTCCTATCATCTATATTCTTTATCTTTAAGATCATTCTCTATTATGCATCTCATTATCTTATCCCTATATATTTTTCTAATAATCTACAACTAAAGACATTCACTCTCTTTATAAATCTTGTCCACACTCTAATTGCTCGGTCAAGTTTTGCTCTTCAATCAAGTGTCACAATTTGTCATTACTAGCAATTTATTACACTTATCTTTGAACTCACATTCATACATTCATTCCTTGCCTTGAGATTTGTACCTTCCTATCTTGGGACAATCTTATGGCATATGGGTTTAATCCCATGCAATGTGGGATTAGCCCCAAAATTCATTTTTTTAAAAATTAAAATTGCCAACTCTTGCCCTTTTCCACTAGCCACTAGGAGCCACCTTTGTACATTTTTTTGTGACTATTTTTTATTTCTTCATATTTAAATACATTCATTTGTGCATTTAAACACATCAAGGAACTACAAAGAGCATTCATCCTAGGAAATTTTTGATTTGGAGCCTAAAATGAACACATATAGATTGGACTTAGAACACATATGCATCTAGAATATTTACATGTTTGAGAGTATTTTTGATAGTCATTTACGGTTGTAAAGATAGTTTATCAAGGTGTTTGACTAAGGAGAACTTGACCCTAGAAATCTAACAATTTTCCTAAAGTATTTTAAACACCAACAGTCCTTACACATCATTAGATAACATAAATCATAGAGGACCATGCCATAGAGGTTTGCATTTATTCAGATTAGAAACATGCCTCAAAGGTCATTTTTGCATTGCATAGGATCAACCTTGAGCCACTTGGAATCAAACCATAGAAGAATTTGAGCTTATTATAGTTTTGAGATAGTGGACACATAGAAATCATTAATTTCTAGACATTGATGAATTGACTCTACCTTACACTAACATCATTCTTCATCATTATTCCAAGAATTAAATACCCTAATCCCCTCACATTAGAAATCATTAATTTCTAGACATTGATGAATCAACTCTACCCTACATTGACATCCTTCATCATTATTTCAAGAATTAAATATCCTAATCCTCTCACATTTAATTTCAAAAAAATATTTTCAATTATTAATTCCCAACTACTAATTAAATTAAATTAACTAACTATATTCATTAACTTAATTTTAATTAAAAAAACCACTTATTTCTTTTCAAGTTAATTAATTCAGTTTTGGAAAATAAAATTAAATCTTAAATATTTATTATTAGTAAATTATAAAAATATTTTATAAAATATTAATATGAATTTTACTAACTTTGTTCGACATGTGAAACGTTCAACCATGATTAATTTTTTATTTGATATTCTTCCATATTCGAAAGATCCCTTTGTAAAGCCTTGTGTCATATCTTCACAAATCTTTTGTTCCTTTCTATACTTTTTATAAGGGTTTTATGTTTATTTTTATGAAGGGGGAAATTTTATGAGAAAAAAATTTGGTAGAAATAAATTGGAATTTTATTTTGAAAAATAGTCTTTATTTTTTAGTTTTCAAATTTTCAATTATTGTTTTGGAATGGGGTTTTAAATTCTCTAATAATCACTCAATAAGGGGTTGTCTTGGCGGTGATAGATGTCATCCTAATGATGAAGGTGGTACGTGCATCGTAATTATGTTGTGTGAAGGAAGTCAGGGCAATTAAGGAATTCATGACACTTCATTTTGTTTGTTGTGTCTCAAGGAATTCGACATCGACAATGGCATCTAGGGCTGGCGCACGTGGATTGGGGAATAAAATGGCTGGAAGCTCCAGGGGTAAATGTGTCGTGGTTGATAAGATTCCCAAGAAGTAGAAACAAAGAGTCTCAGGTGAGGAGGTGGTGGTTGATTTTATGGCTATAGTGGATAGAGATATATCTAACCCTGGTCTTCATCTTTGGATGGAGAGAATGTGGGTACTCACAAAAGATATGGATGAGTCTTTAGGGGTAAGTATTCAAACTATAATGGCAAAGCTCCTTCTGGACCTTGCTTATACCCGTGGGAGATGGAATACTTTCCATGTGGCACAATCTCTTGCATGTACCTCCATGTTATCGACGACTAGCTCCTTCTTGATACATGACAACATTGGATATGTTATCCACTAGTTGGAAGTTCATTTTGATTATTTTTTGAAACATTTGCATGCCATCAAAAGATGTCAACTCTACCTCCAACGTGTTGTAGAAGAAATAGCCCTAAGTTTGAAGATTACTCTCCCTACATAAGTCATCCCAGTGGAATTTGAATGTTGTGATGATGATGACGCGGTGGAAGAGGAGGTAGGTTTCTAGTCCAATGGAAGTGGAGGTTGCTGAGAAGGCTTCATGTTTAGTGTACATTGTGAAAAATGTAAGTTTATGTTTGGGGGCTGTGAGGCTTGTGTAATTTGCCTTGCCCCCCACATCTTTCCTTCAGACTGCTTATGAACATATAGATAGTAGTATATGTCAGGGTTACAAAAATTGGGAATAAATTGATGCTAATATAATAGCAGTTAGATATATTCTTGGTCCAATGACTTATCGGACTTGGTTTTTGTGGAAATGATGCCTGGTTTCACTAGTTTTTTTTTGGGTTCCTAGATCCTAAACTAGGTAAAATATAAAAAAAAACTCTAATAAGTAGTCTTTTGCTATATGGCCTCATTAAAGTGTTATTATAAAATTTATAGGACCACCTAATTGCCAAAAACTTCTAAAAATGTAATAGGTTCCTCAACAGTCAAATCAAATAAGGATGGAGTTAAGATCTAACTCATATGTAGATAAATGAATTATGAAGCTTTATAATAAATGATCGTAAGAATATTTATTAAGATATTGTAAATGAGAACCAAGATAAGTGAGTTTGATTAAGAGAAAATTTTATCCAATTAAGTGTGTTTATTAGAGTAGTATTGAGATGAGTTAGGAAGTTTTATAATAAATAATCTATAAAGATATTTACTAAGGTTTTGCAAATGGAGCAAGTTAAGTGAATTTGATTATGAAAAAATATATGTTAAGGGTGCTTTCTAGAATAGTATTGATATGTAGTTTTTTTTAAAAAATTTGGTACCTCATCTATATAAACATTATTTAAAAGTAACAAGTGTTAAATGGACTCTTCATAATTATGGGAGATATATTCTTGTAAATCATTAATTATAAAATATAAATGGAATCATAAGAAATCACCACATAAAACTAATTTCGAAATATTTGAGTTGAAACCTCATAAATCATCACATAAACTCAACTTTCCAAAATTTCTTTTAAAGTTGATTACAATATAATGAATAAACATACATGTAAATCAAAAGTGGTCTAAATGAAAAAACTTTAATTTTTTTAATGAATAAATGTCTATATACATATTAAAAAAAAAAGGTACTAAGAAGAGGTCACACCCAGAAGTCTAAACAGGACCAAGCTGGGAACAAACAGAACAATGCCAAAGCCACGGCCAAAACTAAACCACTAGGTCCCTGTCATCTGATTTTCCCCGTACATCATTAGAAAAACACCTAGGCCGATATCCATCACAATTAACAGCAATGATAAGCATCAAATCTCGCCTGCAAATTCTACTCATTTGTTTACCATTTAAGCAACGTCTTTGAATAGGATTAACTTCTAATTTTCGCTGTACAACTATAATCCCCATTTTAGATGGAGAAAGCCGGAAAATGTAGGTGGATTGACTTCGTGCTAAGATAGAAGTGGGTCGACAGAAAACCTGAATATCATTATTGAAGTCTTATCCTCTTCTTCCTCTGTCTCTGCCTTCCGTGAGCCATCTTTTCTATTAAAACTACACTCCACCAGATTCGATCGCGGGACCATTCGATTTCCATGAGTTGAAGGAGAAGCAAGAAGAGGATCGCCATGATCTTTTCTGAGAAACTCAGATATCAACAACAATAGACTCGCCATTAAAACAATCTCAGCTTAAATTACCGAATTTTCAAATATAAAACGGTGACTACAGATCGCAAGGCCATTTTATAGATATGAGCGAGCAAAGAAGGAAAGAAATGATTTGTCAGAGTCGGCGTCGTTGTTTATTTAAACAATGGGACGCGTTTGAGTTTTGGGGTAAAAGTTGCTAGTTTAGTGTAATGCCCTGTTTTTTGGTTAAATGCTGTGGATTTTCACTACTAAACAGTGAGCGGAGGAAAGCTAAAGCAAGATCTCTTCATGAATTCTATACGCTGTTCTTTGTACACGTCATCTCCTTTCTTGATTACTGTTTGAGATAGCAATGGTAGAAAATGAAGGATAGGCTTAGGAAAATTCCTTGCTATTATAACTTATATGTAATTTATAACTTATATGTAAGCTTTGCCATAATCCAATGACATTATATGATTGAATATATTTAAAAAAATAATAATTTGGTATTATGCAATTGTAAGGGAATAAAACCAATAAAACCAATTTTTTTTTTAAATTTTTTGTTATTTTATGAAAATGTAATTTATCTATTTAAATAAACAAACACTTCACAAAAAAATAACGGGTGGTTAAAAGGCACACCCCAAGAGTCACATGGGCTAAGCTCAGAAATATTAAAACCGCTTTTACATAAATTAGTTAATTAAAATGAATGTACACAAATAAAGTACATATTAATGTAAATTAGTTAATATAATTGGGACTTGATATTTGCAATGAGCATATGAAAAATTAAATGAGAAGGATTAGATATTTAGTTCTTGGAATAATGATGAAAATAATTTGATGTCACATAGATTTTGATCGTTTGAGTACAAAAAATAGATGTTTTTGATCTACTTGTTGGCAAAGGAGATAATGTGGTTAGGAAGGTGTTAACATGGTGAAAGTGTTGATTTTGGATAATTAGTATGGTGATGAAAATCGACATGGTATTAAAATGATGTTAGAACGGGACATTAAATATGGTATTAGGAGAGAGGTGAATAGGTAAATTTTAGGTGTCTACAATAATATTGTAAATAATGTGCCCACATGAAAAAGGGCATCCCATTTGGGTGGAATCTTGAGATTCTATAGTTGGCACTCTCTGCCATGTGTCATTGGTCTTATCATGATTGTAAGAAATTGAGTTGGGGGGGTTACTTAGTGGACTAGAACTAACATCTTTAACTAATTATTTATAGTGTGAGTAAGAGGTGTGTAAGTGGATAATTAGTATGGTGATGAAAATTGACATGGTATTAAAATGATGTTAGAAAGTGACATTAAATATGGTATTAGGAGGGAGGTGAATAGGTAAATTTTAGATGTCTACAATAATATTATAAATAATGTGTCTACATGAAAAAGGGCATCCCATTTGGGTGGAATCTTGAGATTCTATAGTTGGCACTCTCTGCCATGTGTCATTGATCTTATCATGATTGTAAGAAGTCACTGAGTTGGGGGGGTTATTAGTGGACTAGAACTAACATCCTTGACTGATTATTTATAGTGTGAGTAAGAAGTGTGTAAGTGGTAATAATTACACCTACATGGAAAGCTTGAGAGTTACTTTGACCCTAGTTGGTCTTGGGAGTCGAGCTGGTTAATCGAGAGTTACATTCTATTTGTGGAGTAGTTACTTTTGTAAATGGGACACATGGCTTGAAATGGACCACCTTGATTAGTCTTTGGCTCATAATTAAAAAAAAACAATTTATGGTTTCTTAGGCCTCCTTGGCCTATATGTTGAGGGCTTAGGATGGAGATATTATGTCCATAGTTTTACATGGTCATGCTATTGGAATTCCTCCAGAATTGAGAGTATTGATCTCCTTTGAAGCTTGAAGGTTGACATTGTGTTGTAAACTTATACTTACTGACAATACATTGGTTTTAGCACTTTGGAGGCTAGGTTTTTCCTTTTCCAAGGTTTTCGTAATGTATATTCGTGTCACTCTCTTTTGTGTTTGTTTCTATTCTTCTCATTGTTTCTTCTATTCTTGTTCATTTCTATATTGCTATTACTATGCTAGAATGTTGTTGAAATTTGTATAGATCATATAGCTTGTAATTGTCTCCTTATAGGATTAAATAGGAAGTTGGGTAAGTGCATAGAGTTGTGGGACCAAAAAGTCGCCACTTGACTTTTTGGTCCCATGCAAGGAAAAACACGAGCGTGTTATAATGCGCTCACATTTTGGTCTGTCAAAACTCAAAAAAAAATTCTCAAAATCAGAAGGCCGCGGCTCATTTCATCATTTGGCAAGAAAAAAATAGGTTTTAGTGTGCAAGCGCATTAGAAGAAGAATGAATCAAGCAATTTCTAAGTGGAATCGACATTTTCACCATGCCACCTCACTAATCCCGCTCCTGAGGGCGTCGTGAATGAAGTGTAGGGGTGGAGGAGTTGAGCAAGGTAGGGTTTGATTGATTTTTGTAAATTTGAAAAGAATTTTTTACTTTTGCAATGTTTGATTGGTTTTTTATGTTGAATTTATAGTCAATGAGGCACCACAAGACACTAATCCAGTAAAGGAGACTCAAAACAGCCCCCAAAACCCTCAAAACCCCCCACCTTCACGTCCTCACCATGAAAGAGACACACAAGAAAAATATTTAGGGCAAATTGAAGAAAACAAAAAACATCTTGAAACCCTAATTGAAACGTTAAATAGTCCAAGTGCAAGCACCGATCGTAGGAGAGCCCTTGCCAAGTCATTAGAGGTGATTGTTTCTCACATTGAATCGGTGACAAACCAAATCACCAAATGAAATGACTATAGGGAGAGGAGTCAAAAATATTATGCTAACAAATTGTCTTACAAACAAGTGAAGGACAAAAAAATTACAAAATTTGCATTATGTTCACAATTTATCAATCCTAAAATTGGCCAAACACTAGAAGAGACTTGCAAATGCTTCCCAATTCATTGGTGTAGGAACGAAGATATATCCCAAAACTTTTGGGATAGATGGTGCATGGTCTTCGATGAGCGTCCATGTAATAATAATGAGGTGCCGCAATATTTATTGAGGAAACTCTATTGTGAGTTTGTCCTCAAGGAGATTCCTAATTACTTTGTCATTCGAGAGTTCTAAGGCAGAGGTGGTGGCTCTGCCCAAGATAGAGAGGGGGCACATCAAGACCAAAATTGTGTACCTAGACCTCTCATTAGGCCAGCACATGTCTCACTCCTTTCGACTTTGAAGGAGAATGTTGAGGTGGAGACATTGCTTTCATTGATTTCTCTCACCTAGTCTCTAGCACAACACGATGATGATCTCACCCAGGCTGATGAGTGTGAGAGCAACATGCGTCATTTGTCTCCACATCTTTGCAGTTCATGTGGGAACTTATGCGCTTATGGGATGCAAGACTCTTGGTAGGATGCTACAACGCAAGGGCAACAACCAGTGATGGACACATCTATAGTGGATGATATTGTTCTCACAAATGATGTCTTATAGCGTACATTTGTATTGAATCCCAAGTAATTTTTTACAAGGTTCATCTTGATTTAATATATTTATATTTAAAATTTGTAATTAATTTTATATGACTATCTATATTATAAGTCAAAATTAATGTATGTAATTGTCTGTACTATGAAATTTGAGGGTCAGAGTCTTCATCCTACATTGTTAGCCATCCAGTGCAACGTTACGAGAGGAGGTCAAGTTAGCATGTATGTAATTTATCACATGATCGTAAATATAATACAAATATCAATGGTAATCTTATTTAGTGACAATTTGATAATCAACAGAGAGCTTAATCACCAGCACCTCCATGATTTCCTTGGTCCCCTGGACGCAGAATCACTTTTATGGAGGTAAATTTAACCATTTGTAATCATTATGCATTTAAATAATTTAATGTATCTATTTTGGTCAAATAACCTTGATCTCTATTTTCAGATGTTGAATATGGAGACCACTCCTCAGCTTTGTCAGTCAGCAGAGGTAGGCATTGTTGCAATTATGTTGTCTACAAATCCTTTGACTGAGGTATGAGCCAATAACATGTATTTATGTCATTTTTTGATTCTTGTTTTATCTCATGCCATTTGATGCACATAAATGATATTTATGTTTAGTCAATTTTGCTTCTTGATGTTTCTCACATGAGGTCACAACTCCAACCCATCCAGCTATGGACAAAGAGAGAGAAAAATTGATTAAGAGGGATCATCAACTAGTGGTAAGTGATCGATTACATATGCGATGTTATATATTTCATGTTTTATATATTAATGTGCTTATTGTTTGATTGTATTAACAGGTGGTGCTGCAAAAATCTCTGTCGAGGAGGTCGAGTCGACGGGAGAGAGAGGATGAGTCACTGATTGGCTCTCCATCTTCACGGCCAAGCAAGGGTCGCCAATTATTTGATAGCAGTTCATAGGAAACTAGATTTTGGCACATTTTTTTATGCCTAGATGACTTTGTATACATACTTTTGTATGTTACTGATGTATATCTTTGTATATGCATGTATGGATTTATTTGTACATGCCTATATGGCTTTATATAAACTAGATGTTATGTTCATGACATTATGTATATGACGGTTTACATTAAATATTTAATATGATGATCAATTATCATTACAAGAATTTGGTTTTACACGTGCCAATTGCATTTGCTTGAATGTTTATAAATACTGTTCAAAAAATCCATTTTGTGCATATCTTGCAATCATTGCATTCCATGAGACTATGCATATCTTTAAGGCATCATGTCAAACATTATACATGCCTTGTCTATGCTTCTACACTTTGTATACATGTCTACAAGGGCAACTATAAATACAATATGTGACAAAATTCATATATCCTTTATGCTTTGATGGTTGTCCACACCCTGTTTTGCAGATCCCATTTTGGTATAGGCAAGGAGGACGTTGGATAAGGTTGTGGAATTTGGTTTTAGACGTGCCAATTACATTTGCTTGAAAGTTTCTAAAGCCTTTTTGAAAAAATCCATTTTGTGCATATCTTGCAATCATTGCATTCCATGAGACAACATTTCTTTGAGGCATCATGTCAAATAGTTCACCTGTCTTGTCTATGCTTCCACACTTTGCATACATGTCTCCTAGGGAAGTTTCAACTACAACATATGTCAAAATTCCCATATTCTTTATGATTTGATCGATGTCCATACCCTGTTCTGAAGATCCCATTTTGTCATAGACAAGGAGGATGTTGGCTAAGGTTGTGTAATTTGGCTTTACACCTGCCAATTGTATTTTCTTGAAAGTTTCTAAAGCCTTTTTGAAAAAATCCATTTTGTGCATATATCTTGAAATCATTGCATTTCATGAGACAACATTTCTTTGAGGCATCATGTTAAACAGTTCAACTGCCTTGTCTATGCTTCATCACTTTGCATACATGTCTCATAGGGCAGTTGCAACTACAAAATCTGATGAAATTCCCATATCCTTTATGCTTTGATGGATGTCAATAGCCTGTTCCGAAGATCCTATATGGGCATAGACAAGGAGGATGTTGGCTAAGGTTGTGGAATTTGACTTTACACCCACCAATTGCATTTTCTTGAAAGTTTCTAAAGCCTTTTTGAAAAAATCTATTTTGTGCATATCTTGCAATCATTGCATTCCATGAGACAACATTTCTTTGAGGCATCATGTCAAACAATTCACCTACCTTGTTTATGCATCCACACTTTGCATACATGTCTCCTTAGATAGTTGGAACTACAACATCTATCAAAATTCCTTTATCCTTTATTCTTTCATGGCTGTCCATACCATAGAAGCAAATAGTAAGTATAGTTCACAACAACAGTCTCCCTAACCTCTTGAAAGACCTCTTAATTTTATAGCAGAGGTAAGCATTTAAGGACAACAATGCCCTGTCTCAACAATGTTTCATATTAATCATTTTTATCATTAATATTTCCTATAATGTTGACTGCAGTATTGATGCCCATATTAATTGACCACAGTACTGTAACATCAGAAAATGTCCCCTTGGGGGCTTTTCCCTCATAAGGTTTAGCTCCTGGGTCTTTAGAGTGCATTTAGGACATTTTAGTTCATATTTTAACATCTCGATAGAATGAGACCTAAGTCCCATGGAAAATAGGACCTAGGTGGACCCCTTGAGCTGTACCCTACCTAAAATAGGGGGGAGGAATTGGGTGCCCGCGCCCTAGTCTTGCCCTATTTTGGGGCAGCCCCAATTGTCTGGTGTCGGTTAGTGACCATTATTAGGTCCCTTTGCTGACACGGTAAGTTTGAATTTCAAATATCTTGGCGGGAGTGCTTGTAGATGCATATATAAACATATGTAGGCATTCATTTGAAAACTAGATGGCAATTAGATTTGAATTAGATTGTTATTGTGAACTCTAGGCATTCTCAAGGTGATTCAAGACTTTCTATTGTATTGCAAGAGCAGACTTGTGTGTTTTGTGAATTGATATTTGCAGATTTGCGCTTCAATCTCCTCATGGCATGAAGAGCATATTCCTCCATGAGAGCTTCACTACAAGGTGACATATCATTGTGTTTTTATCATTGATTCCTTTAGTTTTTGGCCTCTTCCTCACAAGGGCACACCCTCTTTATCTGACAACGGTGTTCAGAGACTTAAGTGTTCTCCGGGGTTTGACTGAGGCAAACCTCTAAACACCACAACCCCCAAACCAAGTATTGTGATTGCAGGTTATAGGTGTCGCATCTCAAAAAAAGTGGAGTTGCAGGAAGGCTTGGCAGACATCAGGGATTCAGGATCTGAAGAAAAGTCAAGCAAAGGAGCACTTCCAAGACTAGGGTGCCCACAACAGTGTCCTCCGTAGATAGATTTTGGGAAACAATAGTTACAGGGCTGATCAGTGTCGGAAGGAGGTCCAGATTTGCTAAAAAAGTAGGTATCTTGGACTTGGGCACCCGCACCAGTGTCCCCGACTATTCTGCTTTGGAACCCTAAAAATAGGTATTCTATAATTTGGTATTTTACTCCTGTCTGGAAGAGCTTTTTCTGTTATTCATCAATTTGCTATCGTATTTGCATAATTAGGGTTTTAATGGTTAATTGAGCATAGTAGAAGGAAAAATTGATAATTAATTCCCTCATACAAGATTTCCCTCATTTGCAAGTGACCTAGGGTATGATAGTGCTCGCCACTCGACCCTAGATCCTTCAATGTTAGGGTGAAAGGAGGATTTTAACATCTAAGCCATAAAAGATCAATAAATCCAATTATACCCTAAACATTTTGGTGAACCCATGTATTTGAACTTAAATTGCAACTTGCTGAGTGTTTGTCTATAGATTTGGTGTGATTTCATTCATTCATTTGGTTATTTAATTTATTGCATTGAGAAAATTTTAAAAAATTAGAAAAATACAAAAAAATTGCATTGTTGGGCTTACTAAATTATGTCAATTCTTTCTAATTTTTCCTAATTCATGATTTTTGCATCAGGTCTGATATAAACTACAGAAAAATACAAAAATTCAAAATCTTTCTTTGCATTTTCATCATTTAATTGCTAGGGTTTTGTGGAAATTTTGTCAATTTTTAGATAACCTAGTAATTCCAAAATGTAGGGTTTGTAGGCAAAATCTTTTATCAGATTTTTCTACTGATCTTATAGACTCATTCAAATTTTCATTTGGATTTAGTCTTGCATTTTAGTGTGAATTTGCAATTAAATTTAAATTATTCACATTTTTACATCAAAAATTTCAACAAAAACTTGCAATTTTGGTGCATTTTAATTAAATTTACATGAGAATTTTGCATGATTAAGCTTGAAAATCATTTTAAGATTTGATAGTATTTAATTCCCATAATAAATCAGATTTCAAATCATTCGCATAGCTTTTGTTCCAAAACTTCAAACCTAGGGCTTCAAAAATGACAATTTTCACTAAAATCAGCCTTATCGACTCTCTAAATTTGCACTATATGTGTGTTGTGAAATATATTTTTGCATTAATTTTCTATTATCAGGGTAATAATTTTCTTCCCCTCATAAAAAGCTTCACAACACCCTTTTTACGGGCTCTTGTAGTGAAAATTCAGCAAAAAACTACACATTTTGGCTATTTTTGCCCTAGGATTTGACCTAGTTTGCACTCCAAGCGTGTTGTGATCAGTTTTATGGATTGAGGTGACTGATATTATTGATATTATTCACTTTCCCTCCTAAAATTACTTACAACACCTCTTTTGCTAGGTCTTGGAGTTGAAAAACCGTGAAAAATAGCCTATTTTGGCTATATTTTCACTAGGGTTTGACCTTAAGTGGCGCTACAATCGTGTTGTGTTGGGTATTTTTGCATTAAGTGGCTGTGATTTCTGATATTATTTGTTTTCCATCAACATTTTACTCACAACACCCTTTGTTATGCTCTTTTGCATTGAATTTTGGTGAAAAAATGCTTATTTTGACATATTTTCACTATATTTTGACTTAGCATTATCTTGGATTTGCATAAAGAGTGTATTGAGAGTGATTAGATTGATGTTTTGGACTGATATAAGACATATAACTTTATTCCCTTGACTTAAATCCTCATAGCATCTGTTGTTTCATTCATTGGCTTTGAAAAGTATCGAGAAATCAAGCATTCTGGGTTGTTTTTGCTCTTGTTGTTTGGACCGATTTTGAAAAGCTTTCAAAAATCTGATTTTGCATTGATTTGAGCAGTAAAAATGGCCTCTAATCATAACAGAAACAATAGGTTCCCTCCTATACCTTACGTGAAAAGAAAGGCTCCTGAACCTGAAATTGTCTTCACTCCTCAGGATAGAACAACTGGAGAAAAAGGACCTCTGTACATCACTGTGAAAATAATGGGAAACCCCGTGAATGGAACTCTTATCAATCCTAATTGCATGACTAATGTTTCTACTGAGGAGTTCCTCTTTTCACATCAATTAATGCAAGGTTCTTATGACCTCTCCAGCATGATGATTAAGACGCATAAGGGAACCTTTATCAAGCCTTTGGTTAAGATATCTTTGTTAGTAACATTATCTGGAAAGCATGTCGAACAATGGTTTGATGTTGTCCCTATTTTTGACCTCTTTCGCATTAAATTGGGACATCCTTGGCTAAAAGAAATGAAAGCCATCCCTTCAATAATACATCATTGTCTGAAATTCCCTCTAGATGGTTGTATAATCACTGTCCCTCGAAACAAGTATAAACCTTTGGTTCAGGAAAAACATTACAAATTGAATTACTTTTGGGATAAAACTGGAGTACCTAGTCATCCTACACAAGAAATTACAAAAGAGAAACAACCCGCATGTGAAGAGAACTTTAGACCGAAAGGACAAGGTCCCTATGCTGAGGTTCCTCCCCCAAAATCCTTACAAAGATCAGGAGGTCATTGTCAACAACAAAATGTTCCACCACGACAAATGAGGTTTGATCCCGATGCTTCATCTTATAATTTGCACAGGCCTATGAAAGAGGATAGCCCTATCTTACAAAAGATAAGTGGTAAAACAAAACTAAATTAAAAAGCAAGAGAAAGAAGGAGAAGAAGACAAGAATATGCTATAAACCGTGCCTCTCAACAAGAAAACATCAATCCTAACATTCAATCAAACAAAGAAAATCCTAATGATGAACAATAGATGAACAAGATATGAATTTGGTTATGGTACCATATGTCCCACTATCCTCCATCATCAGGGAATGAGACGATGACGACGACAATTTACTTATAGACAACTTCTAGCCTGAAAGGGACCCTATAGGTATGTATCTATAAACTTTTATTTCTATCGTAATGTGCTTCCCCTGTGATGTGTTATATGTTGTTTAGGCCTCCTAGGATGACCTTGGATTCTCCCGTAAGGTTTGGGATACTAGGAGACCACCTCTATTGTGACCTTCTTCTATTTGTATCATCATTCTTCTAAATTGCTCTCTCTGATTTTATTGTTGTGTGTTGTGTCTTACGAACATAGCGTCGTGGTTGGTGACTTGGGGGTACCCTCCTATGTGACTATCCCTAAAACACTTGTTTCTCCTCTCTTATTTATTGTTTCCCTATCTCTAGTGTTTCCACCTAGCGGGCGGATGACGACAAATAGTTATACTGATGTGAACCTAGTGTCCCTTTCGAGAGCAATAAAAAAATGGACTATAGTTCCTAATATGACAGTGGGGTTATATATCTTATCTGATGCTTGGCTAGTGGAAGCACTCGTGCTTTCCACGTAGTGAATTTTATGATGTTTCTATCACATTTACAAACCTTAACAATACTGCTGCTCCATGCACCTTTGTTTGCCTTTGAATCTAGCCTTGACGGTACTCGATTCAGAGAGCTTCATGATATAGCCCCTGGTTATCCTCGAACTCCAAATTCATTGTATAACCTTGGCTCTTTTTGTGGTTAATCATATGCATTAATTTTTTTGTTTATCATGATCTTGTAGACACTAACATGTTTCTTGCAGGGATGTGTTTGTTGGAACATTTGGTGATCGTAAAGTACATGTCACCTCCGGGGGGCATGGGCTTTGCAAAAGTTGATGTTCCCTTGTGTGCTTTCTTCCTACCTTAACGTGTTTGATATTGATAATTGATATCAACCACCTTAAGGTGGGGGCATATAAAGTAAGATGTCTGTTATATATGTTAGCAATGTGTTTGACCTCAGATGTAGTGACCTGCACTAGAGTAGTGCATCGTGCATCCTGAGCTTGTTTGCAATCAATCAATCAATCATATAAGCCCTCTGCGGAGGCAGGATATCATGCATATCATTTTTCTTAGGCCCTCTGCAGAGGTGGGGATGGTGTATTTCTCAGAGTAGATTGCATCATCTTGTCATTTTCAAAAGTCCTTTGCAGAGGCGAGGAGCGGTTCTGTGACTAACTCAACCCTTAAGCATGTCTTTGGCAATTGTTGTGGTGAAACCCAATCATCGGTGTGTGCCTGTAATGTGCCTGAGATGGTGATAAGCCTAGGAATAGGGAACACACCATTGCTTCTCTGTCATGTTTTCTCTATGTCTTCAAGTGTGTGTGTTTTGGCGTGGTTGTTTTGTATGGCATGTTTGTTGCCCCATATGCAGTGACCAGCGCCTTGAGTAGTGCTTCGTGCATTTTGGGAGGTTTTGCATGTCTTGCATGTGTGTTTCCCCATATATAGAGACCTATGCGATGAGTGCATCATGTATTATGGGAGGTTTGTTTACTTTCCAGTACTTGCATTTGCATTTCATATATATGAGAAAAAGAAAAGAAAAGATATCATTTCTGTCTTCCATGCATTAATGTGTCTTCTATGCATCGACTGTCTGCTTCGTGTTTTGCGTGACTGTTACTGTCTTCTCCATGTTTTGCGTGCCTATTACTATCTTTTATGTGGTTAGCGTGTCTGCTCCGTGCTTGATGTATTTATTGTTCTTGTGACCTTACATTAATGCATGTATGGGCCTCATGTTCATACATACATTAAAGTGGGGGCTAAATGTAACGTTGGAAAATGTCCCCTTGGGGGCTTTTCCCTCATAAGGTTTAGTTCTAGGGTCTTTAGAGTGCATTTAGGACATTTTAGTTCATATTTTAGCATCCCGATGGAATGAGACCTAAGTCCCATGGCAAATAGGACCTAGGTGGACCCCTTGAGCTGTACCCTGCCTAAAATAGGGGGGAGGACTTGGGCGCCCGCGCCCTAGTCCTTCCCTATTTTGGGGCAGTCCCAATTTCTGGGTGTCGGTTAGTGACTGTTATTAGGTCCCTTTGCCGACATGGTAAGTTTGAATTTCAAATATCTTGGTGGGAGTGCTTGTAGATGCATATATAAACATATGTAGGCATTCATTTGAAAACTAGATGGTAATTAGATTTCAACTAGATTGTTATTGTGAACTCTAGGCATTCTCAAGGTGATTCAAGGCTTTCTATTGTTTTGCAAGAGCAGACTTGTGTGTTTTGTGCATTGATATTTGTAGATTTGAGCTTTAATCTCCTCATGGCATGAAGAGCATTTTCCTCCATGAGAGCTTCACTACAAGGTGACATATCATTGTGTTTTTATCATTGATTCCTTTAGTTTTTGGCCTCTGCCTCACAAGGGCACACCCTCTTTATCTGACAATGGTGTTCAGAGACTTAAGTGTCCTCCGGGGTTTGACTGAGGCAAACCTCTAAACACCACAACCCCCAAACCAAGTCTTGTGATTGCAAGTTAAAAGTGTCGCATTTGAAAAAAGTGGAGTTGCAAGAAGGCTTGGCAGACATCAGAGATTCAGGATCTGAAGAAAAGTCAGACAAAGGAGCACTTCCAGGGCTAGGGCGCCTGCAACAATGTCCTCCACAAATAGATTTCAAGAAACAGAAGTTACATGGCTGATCAGTGTCAGAAGGAGGTCCAGATTCCCTGAAAAAGTAGGTACCTTAGACTTGGGTGCCCACACCAATGTCCCTGACTATTCTGCTTTAGAATCCTGAAAATAGGTATTCTGTAATTTGGTATTTTACTCAAGTCTGCAAGAGCTTTTTCCATTATTCATCAATTTGCTGTCGTATTTGCATAATTAGGGTTTTAATGGTTAATTGAGCATAGTAGAAGGAAAAATTGATAATTAATTCCCTCATCCAAGCTTCCCCTCATTTGCAAGTGACCTAGGGTATGATAGTGTTCGCCACTCGACCCTAGATCCTTCAATGTTAGGGTGAAAGGAGGATTTTAACATCTAAGCCATAAAAGATCAATAAATCCAATTTTACCCTAAACAAGTACTAATAAGGATGCTACTAAACACCATAATGATCAAGAATGTATAGGTCACAATAACGATAGAATGCTATTGATTAGTGATCATAAGAATATTACTAATCACAAAAGGATTGTTATGTCCAAAGACAATGATGATGGCAACCATCTCAACTAGTACAACATTATTAACAACTACTATGTAAAAATGAAAATTGCCAAACAATTGCCTCAATAATACATCTATTTTACAAATGAAATAATGACAACAATATCCATTGATAAGTACAAATGACAACACTAACATCTATGATGCAATAATAATGACAAGCCAAAGGATAGCATAATCATTTGACAGTTTTGTCTAGTAATGACTATGCCCATAAATCATAAATAATGACATAAGTGTTTGTTGTTGTCAAAGGAAAAAATGATTATCACTAATCATAATAACAATATCAGAATATATCAGAATATATCAGGATATTTTAAAGATATATGCTTCTATGGTCCATACCCTATTCCAAAGATCCTAATTTGGCACAGGTAGGGAGGATGTTTGCAAAGGTTATGGAATTTAGTTTTACACGTGCCAATTGCATTTGCTTGAAAGTTTATAAAGCCTTTTCAAAATATCCATTTTTTGCATATCGTGCAATCATTGCATTCCATGAGATGACATCTCTTTGAGGTGTCATGCTAAACTATTCACATGCCTTGTCTATGCTTCCACACTTTTCATACATGTCTACAAGGACAGCTGCAAATACAACATGTGACAAAATTCCTTTATCCTTTATGCTTTGATGGTTGTCTATACCCTATTCCGAAGATCCCATTTTGGCATAGGCAAGGAGGATGGTGGATAAGGTTGTGGAATTTGGATTTACATCTGCCAATTGCATTTGCTTGAAATTTTGTTTTGTGCATTTACTTGAAAGTTTCTATAGCCTTTTTGAAAAAATCCATTTTTTCTTTGATGCATCATGTCAAATAGTTTACATGTGCCTTGTCCATGCTTCCACACTTTGCATACATGTATCCTAGGGCAGTTGGAATTACAACATCTATCAAAATTCCCATATCCTTTATGCTTTGATGGATGCCCATACCATGTTTCAAAGATCCCATATGGGCATAGACAAGGAGGATGCTAGCTAAGGTTGTGGAATTTGGCTTTACACCTGCCAATTGCATTTTCTTGAAAGTTTCTAAAGCCTTTTTGAAAAAATCCATTTTGTGCATATATCTTGCAATCATTGCATTCCATGAGACAACATTTCTTTGAGGTATAATGTCAAACAATTCACCTTCCTTGTTGATGCAGGAGCATAGGCTCAAAACCAATCAAGTGACTAGTATTGTAACGCCCCACATGAACACCTTAGAGAACGACACATCTACGCTATGCAAAAATGGAATAATTTTTTTTTTTTAAAAGAATAAAGTAACAAAGTAATGTTTAACACATCATTACACATCATTAAACTATCAACTTGTTACTCTAAGATATCATGGGAGCATTACTTGACAAATCAAACAACATAATCTGACATACATCATTAACTAACATCAGTAGATCATTCTGAACCTATTGCATTTAATCAATAAACATTTACATCTCCATAACATCAAATGAGTAATCATTAGGATCTAGTACAAAGATACAGTTTCTTCTCACATACGAGTACATCAATACATTGATACTTAACACCTTCTGAACGCATACATTATAATTCAACTAATACACAGACAAGTACATGAATACAAATCACTTACTTCATATCTGGTACAAGATCTGACGGCTGATACACAAGATACAACCTCCTCGTACACGAACAATAGCAAGGAGAAAAACCAATGGATAAAAGCTCTTCCACCCGACCATGTGGAACCCTGAGGTCCACCCCCCGAGCTAGGAGTTAACATAAGGTTCCCACTACAACATACAGTCAGGTAGATAGTAGGCTATAAGAACAAGACAATACATAACTCCAACAACACAAGTCAATATCACAAACAACTTAACAACACTTCCAGAGGCAAGCACATAACGAATGGGGAGAGTACAACTAGGGAATGCTAGGCTGCAGTAGGGAAGAGTGTCATCACATGGCTTGTCATGGGTTGTCCTGGTAAGCCTTCCTAGGCCCCGGCCCCCATCTTGGGTTGTCCTGGTAGCCTCTCCTGACTCTCGGCCCCCATACAACGCTCATGCGGAATCAACATACCTTTCATGAGGATAAGGTAGTTGATCTTGCCATTCCAGGCCTTCTCATCTCATCTCAAGCCTAAAGGAGCACTTGAGCCATGAGTGAGGCATCCACTTATCTTGTTTAGTGTGCTTAACTACCCAATCCCCCCTAATTCATTATTTAGGTTATCACTGAGTTATCAAACTCCCACATGGGTTGTCCTGGACGCCACTTTTGGGCTCTAGCCCCCATTGAGAGCCACTCCCCTACCTGCATCTAGAAGACCCTACTCAACAAACATAGCAAACATCATCATGACAACGATGATACATGAACCATGCAAGGCATTAACCATCTTGCATGACAATTATTCTGATATGAACATATATATATAATAATGCAAGGCATTCACCATCTTGCATATCAACTTAAATACAAGGACATACTCTTAATACATTTTCCATGGCTTCGAATGAAGTAACTCATAAGAAAAATACTTCTTCACGAATACCAATGTCTCCCCATTGTCTAATCCAACACAACATCCCAAACAATTAAATCACAACATTCATGAAGAGCCTTTCTACACATCATGATACATTCAGAATCTTTACATTCTTTCACAACACCAGAACCAATTTCCTTATACACAACAAAAGGTGACATAGCTTCATTGACACAAGACACTTATCATCATGTTACATGACGTCAAACCACCTTGGCCTCTGGAATAAACCCTCGACAACTAACACTTGACCATTCATATACATTCTACTTACATTAAACAATTCCAATTCACACTTAACTAATTGTATAATACCTTCAAATCAAAATCCCAATACATTATTTGTATACCTAATCCTTATCCCATTATTCTATTTTACCTTATCAAAATGAAGAAAACATATTAAGAACTATGACAATTTAAATTAAATTTCTTTAACCATTTATATATAGTCACAATGTTTATCTTTTAATCAATTTAACGATGACAACATTATTATAAATTTCCAATTTTATTTGGCTTATAAACAATCAACTATACTTTTGAAATAATGAAAATAATAATAATAATAATAATATATCAACTAATTATCTAATTTAATTACACTTCGAAATATAAATATCTCAATGATTTAAACAATTGCCATTCCGATTTATAACTATTTTTAAACCCTAATTCAACACAAAATACATATTTAAACATTTATCTACTCAATTGAATGGTAAAAGAATTGCAATCAGATTATTAATACTTTTAATAATAATAATAATTACCATAGATCAAAGAATGGTAACTAATTTCGTAATTATTTTCTGTAGTAAAGTAGGAAGTTTTATTAACTAACAAATCTATTTTTTTTTTTATAAATGTTTTACCCGAGCTATCCAATAGAAAGTGAATAATAATCCATATTACACTCATCACTGTGGCTCTCTACTTAAATATTACTGAAGGAGATTTGAAAATATTAAAGCCTTATCAATTACAATTAGAATTATTACTTGTTTCCTAGATTCAAGAATTTAATAAGGCTAATAACATTTATATCATTATCTAAAATATACTCCTTTAGTAAACCTAAGCCTCATAGCTAAATGAAATGATCTAAATCACCTTAGGGCAAAACCATTAACCCTAAACTAAATTTTGATGAGTAAAAGTTACTCTAATGACGAAATGTTTTGAAGTTACACATAAATGAATTGGCATTGCTGGAGAGAGAACCCCTACGAGTTTAATAGCTGGCAGGTTGAGGTGTATGGCATAACAAGAAAGATAAGCAACATAATAATAACAAGAGTATATGCTAATACAACATTCAATCATGAATCTAAGGAAGATTCAATACAATTAAATGACAGATATTATTGCATTTTCAAAGCAATATATATGAGACCTTACTTCCAACTATCCTGTTATAAATATAAAGTATATATGATTCTAAGCCCTATCTAAAACTAAAACAACATAAATGATATCAACCACTGCTATGCTTCTATTAAAGTTGTGTATTACAGTATACTCAAAACTTCGGATCGAATCATGAGATTTATATACAGTCTAAGTTTTGATTATGTAAAGATACCATCTAAATACATATGCTATGAAATTAATAAGAATATGCTGCAGGTAGAGGCATGCTGATATTGTCGAAGAATACATATAACAACTGTAGTCAATAAAAATATACACTCCAAGCTAAACGACACCACCATCTCTTAATACTTACCATATCCTAAAGAAACTTATATATATTAGTTTTTCCATAAATGTAGGTTTAATATCAATAGTGGAGATGACCTATTTATCAGGAATACTAAAGCATTTTTGATAGGATTCCATTTTAGGACAATAAGATACAAGGCACAAAGAGAATGGTGGTTGATAGACTTAGGAGAATTAATTTATTGCGAAGGAAGGAACAACTCTGACAATGACACAAACCACGGACGAAGACCATGCACATAAAAGCCCCAGATACAAATCAACACTAGAGTAACTTTATAGACAAGAACAATAGTACAACAATAGCTTGCATAGATGGGATATTGACTATTATCTGAGATTGTTTTTGAGATAATCGCACAAGAAAGTGTTTGGCGGCTTCAAATTACTGTTTACCCCTAATGCAAGAACCAAAAGGTTAAATTGTAGGTATAGATTCATTTTGGAATTTTGCAGAAACAGAGTATGACAATGGGCCCCTAATGTGAATTCTTTAAAATGGTAAGCACTATGTTCATAAAGCAAAAGTGATGTTTGGTATTGTTGTGTCCCTGTGTGCTTCTAAATTCTTGCCCGTGTGGCTATCTTGAAGACACCATAACTCTATCATTGCGATACCTGTTAAATCTATAGGGCGTTTCTTGGTTCCTGCAGATCACATATGTATATCGGCCTAGGAATATTTACAGCAACACTACTTGATGGCACATTTATGTTCTTTTCTCCAACATCTACGCAGCAGTGGCTAGTGTGGTGCGTTTCAAAAGGTAAATAAAATCGTCGAAAGATAGAGGAATTAATAAAATCACTGTGTCCAGAGCATAGCCCAATTTCTGGAAAGAGCAAAACAGGAAGTCACTTCTCAAAGGTGAAACAGTGACTGTATGTACTTAAAGTTCCTTAATCATGTGATTTATGTATTTGTATACACCTGGTATATATTTTAACTGTTGACATCAAAGAACCATCCAAGTTATCAATTCATACCTCTTGAAGGGTTCTTTTGGTGTTGAGGCTTGTGACAATTAGGTGTTTCTAACTGTGTTGCATAATGCCACCGTCATAATACTTCCATAGCTGGTCTATGTGTTTTTAGGGCAAATATGGTAGTCAAGTGGAGAAGCAAACACAGAACAAAAAGTAAAATCCAAGTTAAAACTGTGTTTCTCTGTTAGTTTCCTTTTGGGTCTTCTGCTTCCCTACATCTTAGCCCATTAAATTGAGTGGAGATTTTCACCCTGACAAACTCCAAAACGAACAGCTTCAGCAGCTTCTAGTTGATTTACAATTGGATTATATTTTTGGTTTGGACTTCTGAGCATCCTAAAATAGGCAAGATTAGCTTCCAGAGAAGTACAGATAAGAAAAAACACTATTCATAATCACTAGTGATTGAAATATGCCAAGCGACCTCTGCCCATGAAAGGAAAAGCGGTCTAGCATAGGAAAGGTATGGTTGTTTGGATTCCAACCACTGAAGATTCACTTACCTCAGCAATGTCATTATACAGAATGCAATGGACGTAGGATATACGCATACTAATTTCATTGCGAAAGCTAAAGAGGCTTCCTTACAATCTGGAATCGGTAGAATATATCTTGACAGAAACATTATGAAAATAATGATTGCAGGATCCACAGAAAATGGATTCACAGAAAAAGGGTTTGGAAACATTTTTAGCAATGAAATCGGTATGAGTAAATCTAGATGGAAACTACCTTTGCCAGCATTCCTTAAATCGCCCTGAAATGGGAGCTCTAGAATAGGAATAAACATCCATCAACATAATCGGAGAACGAAATAATTTATTATACTGGCCTTTCAACTTTAAAGAAAAGGACTCAGCAGGGCGAATTCGATCTGACAGAATTCAGAATATCATGACTACATAACATACTAACAAAAATGATTTTGAATGAGTAGACATTTGAAAAGGATCAAGAACAAAAACAAAGCTCTGGCAGAGGAATGCGCAGATTAAGAATTTCATTAAAGAAACCCTAGATATAAAGCAAGATGAGAAAATGACATTCACACAATAAAAGAACATGTTTACGCTGCAAGACCTCTCTCTATTCTTCGCAGCTCCGTTCTCCTTTCCAGATCTCCAACTCCGTTTTTTCCTCCCCCTTCTCTCCTTCCCTCTGCTTGTTTTATAGTATTCCCTACCCTAATTGTTTGTACTCCACCATTAGGGAATAAACACACAATCCAATGCAAACCGAAAACACAGCTTACTTTCTTTTAATTTTTAACAACATTACAATATAACCCCTATCTTTTTATTTACTCAAGGATAACTTACATTTAATATATTACAACTTATAATTTTTACTTTATTTAATTTAGTATTTTGTATAGATATTTAATATATAACAACTCATAAATATATTACTTTATTTAATCATTTATTTACTTGGCCACATATATTTACTTTCATGTTGATTTTATTAATTATAGAACAATTCCACAACTATAATGCCACTTTATAACTAATTTATCTCCTTTATTATTTATTTTTATTTATTTAATATTTAATAAATATTTGTTATATAACAACTAATAATTATTTATAAATCTATTTAATAATCATTAATCAAATTTATCTATTAATATACCATAATTAACCAATCATAAATCATGCAATTACTCGACCATCAAGCGTGCAGAGAAAGCAAGACGACAACCCAAGAGGCAAATGAAACTGAGAACAATGACTAGCCACAAAACTGAAGACTTATCCTCTACAAGGACGACGGATGACTGGGGAACCTTATGCTAACTCCGATCAACAATTCCATTGGCTAGGGCACGCTCAGACCTGCTAGTTCAGGTGGAGTCGATGCCCGGTACCTGCATCCTACAGCAAACCTCAAAGTTAAAAATATTCAAACATGAAGTCATGCACACAGTAAACAGAAATCGCAGCGTGGCAGGGTACTCGGACACGAGTAATGCGACACTGTTCTGTTCACATAAATACATCAACAATTAAGTATTCAGTTGTCTACAAGAAAGTAGAATAATCAATTCAATATGATCTAGTCTAACAATTATTGTTAAAGCATCATAACCATGATTAAATATCACCTTAAACTCAGAAGTAACATTAATCCATTACACCAAATATGTCCATCAAACTGTGAAACATAAAATATTAGTAATCCAATATCACCAACCATCATCATAGCAATAGGTCCATAAACAACTCAGCATAATAACAGAGAGTCCAATGTCATGATATCCAATCCTACTAGAAGAATCATCAGTCCAATAGAAGGCAAGGTGAGGGGCACTACAAGTATTCTATTCAAGGAAGCAGTTGAATAACTTTAGGAGAGGTTGAGTTTGTTTAGGAGTAACTTTAGAGGTTGCCAAAGATAGCAAAGACTAGTTTTTGTATATAATCCATTGTAGAAGACAATAGGAGAAGTATACAGATGTATAGCAGATGTGGAGAATGTGTGAAGGCATTGTATTTAGAGTTTACTGAAGGAATAAGCAAGTGATTATAGTTGTGTAAACTCTATTGCATGTTTTCTTGTATTTTTGGTGTCTAAACTTCCATACAAACCCTTAGGCCCTTTAACTTGGGCATTGTGATGATTCTATGAGGTGTAATATACATGAACAAACCTAATCCAATGAGTTAGACCCCTTGAAGCAACTTATTTTAAATTTTATAGCAAACTGAGTACTCTCAACCATCGAGGGGGTAGTTTTAGTAAATTTTTATTTTCTCCCAATTACACCATATGTAGGTATATACAGAGCTACATGAAAGATTTCAAAGATTGGTCACACGTGTAAGTGCCATTTTGAATAAGCCCTACTCTATTTGGCCTATGAGACCCTATTTTAGTGTATTTTTGAGAATTCTTGTGTTGGGTGAGTGATTTCTACATGGGAGCTATTTATACATGTTATATATTCCTATATACACCTTCCCTATCAATCTCAGGGTTTAAATCCACATGCAAGTCTCTACCGTTACATTACAGTCCCCAAAATAGGTCTAATTTGACTATAACAACCCAGTTTTTTCCAATTATGTACAAACAACCCTATCTCATTTTCACATATGTTTTACAAGGACCAAAAGAGTATCCAAATAAGGTCCCAGATCTCCATTATCAGGTGTATGAAGGAAATTATGACATGAAAGGTATTTGAGAAGGGATACAAACGCCTAGGCCACTACAAGGCAAGTACATGTCATAGTAATCATAGAGCTCTGCACATGCATGGAAAAGGTTGGTATAGTTAATTTAAGCATACTTGCACTAGTTAAAAAAGAGCAATATATTACTAAAAAAACTACTAAAAACTACTTATAAATGACCAAACATGGTCATGTGACCATTAGTAGTTTATTGCCAGTCATTTATAACAAGACCAAATTAATGACTAAACCATTTTTAGTCATTTATTAGTTGTTTTGATTGATAAATTTGGTAGTATATTTAGTCGTTGATTTAGTCATTGATTGCTGTAATCTGGTCACTTATTTAGTCATTTATTTTTCACTGATATATTTAGTCATTAATTTAGTCATTGATTATTGTTAACTGGTCACTTATTTAGTCATTTTTATTCACTAATTTCTATCCATTGGTAGTGTATTTAGTCATTAATTTTAATCATCATTTTGATCAATTTGGTAGTATATTTAGTCATTTTTATTCACTGATTTAACACTGGTCATATATTTAGTCATATGTATTCACTGTTCACTGATTTCTGTCAATTGGTAGTATATTTAGTCAATTTAATTATTAATTGACGTCAATTAGTAGTATACTTAGTCATTTTCAAGCTTGCATTTAGTCATTAGTATATTTGGTAGTATATTTTGAAGCTTACACAATGAAACAACTTTGAGAAGGTAAAAAAGCTTGTTTTATTGCTAAAAAAATGCTTACAAACAACATACAGATCTGAAAATAAGTTACAATGTTTTCTCTTTGCTAAAAAAACCTTCATGGTTACAATACATAGCTCAAACAATGAGCAAGAAACTGATTTTCTGAGTATCACTGAGCATAGTCGAAGCACAAAGATATTCATAGATGTCTTCTTCACAAATCCATGACTGTCCCATGAAGCTCACTGTCCTAGTTCAAGATCACACTGTCATCTCTGTAGAGATCCTGTCTCATGCACCCAACTTTCTCTAGTTCATAAGATGCCACTGTGAATTGTTACCTGTAGCAATAAATTGCCCTTATCTCTAATAGCTACTGTTTTAGCCTTGTTAGGCCACTGTTACTATAAAGCAATTAGGATATTGTTAGAATTTGGAAACTGAAACAGGGGATAGGTAATTTGGATTTGTTGTATTAATTCTCAGCATTAGAGATCCAATGACAGTGAATGCATATACTTGTGGTTACCAATGTGGAAAAGGCCCCTGAATAGTTTGACATGCATCTGTTATAAGCTTCTTGAGAGTCCACAAATCTAGACTGTAGCATGGTGATTACTGTCAAGAGGAAGACAATCTTAAGACTTCCTTAAACCCTCTGACTAAGTGATAACTCTTCCACAAAAGCAAGAAAATGCATCAAATAACTCATGCATAACCTCCTCATTGCCAACATATTCATCATCCATCTCCAACTACTTCAACACCCGGTGGGCTAACAAGAGACCAGTACAGTGTGCTGCAAAAGCAAACGAGAGATGCATAAATATCCACTGTAACTAACAGAAAGAATACTAGAAGAAGATAAGTCATCAATGCATGCACAATAAAGTATACTAGAAGCCCTAAGATTTTCTCAAAAAGGATAATGTACAAACAAACTTGCTCATTGTGCAACTCAAAGACAATGACATGAAAGTAAAACTTAGAAGAGATAGTGACATGAAAGTAAAACTTAGAAGTGCAACTCAAATTTGTAAACTTGTGGGAGGCAGTCTGAGTGAGCACCGCATCCCCACAAGAAAACCCTAAATGTGGTGCGGGATAGTGGTGGACTTACTTTTCTCTCCACATTCCTGCAGAGACCAACCAAAGACCGTGTGGGTGAGCGGGAGGGAGATTTTTGTTAGATATTACAGTTGGACAGAATGCCTCAAAGAGACGTCATCTATTGGACTGTAATTATTGCTGGATATGCACAAAATGGATTTGTTGGAAAGGGTTTACAAACTTTCAAGAAAATACAATTGGCAGGTGTAAAGCCAAATTCCACAACCTTTGCCAGCATCCTTTCTTCTTGCGCCAAATTGGGAGCATTGGAACAAGGTATGGACATCTATCAAAAAGTACTGGATAGAGGAATTTTGTTAGATGTTGTAGTTTCAACTGCCCTGGTAGACATGTATACAAAATGTGGAAGCATTGACAAGGCATGTGAGCTGTTTGGCAGAATTCCTCAAAGAGATGTCATCTCATGGAATGCAATGGTTGTGGGATATGCACAAAATAGATTTGTTGAAAAGGCTTTAGAAACTTTCAAGCAAATACAATTAGCGGGTGAAAAGCAAAATTTGACAACCTTTGCCAGCATACTCCCTGCCTGTGCCAAAATAGGAGGGTTTGGAACAGGGTATGGACATCCATCAAAGCATGAAGGATAGAGGAATTTTGTCATTCGTTGTAGTTGCAACTGCTCTGGTAGACATGTATGCAAAATGTGGAACCATGGACAAGGCACATGAACTATTTTTGGGGTCAATGGGAGTGGTATCAAACTTTGACTCTTTATTGACCATTCATTCTCACAAAATGGAGTCTAATGCCCAAATTGGAAGGAGTCAATGGCACATCATCATACAAGACTTCAAGCTATGTAGTGGGAAAAGAGAAAAAAGAGACCCCAAGCCCTAGGATAGGAGCAATGAGAAGAGAGAAAAGATTTAAGGAAATGGACTTCAAAGTAAGGCATGACACTTTCCTATAGATTCCTAAAAGGAGATCACAGTCATGACTATTCAAATAAACAATGATAGTCCATGGCATAACCATGAAGGGGGCATTGAAATTAATAGTAACAGTGATAGGGTAGTATGACAGACTTTAAAAGATACATAAAGACAAGTAATTGAGCAGTCAAGAGGGCTTTTAAACATCATAAATCTTGTCAAGGGTTAATTGTCTTCAAAGTAGTATGGTAAACTAATAAATATTTCCATCCCACAAAGTTTCAAAATAGGACAACCTACAAGTGTATTAAGGAGTGCATGGACAATATCTCAAGGAGCTACCATAGTCAATTTCAAGGTGTTGATCATGGGAAAGAGAGGTTTACATGAAGTGAGACAGTCTTTAAGAATACAGTTAGATGGTAAAGAGGATAGTCCATAAGATAATATTCAACCAAATACACAGTATGGACCTGGAGGATAATCCTTATGGTGCATTTATATAATCACACCTATAGGTCTTATCAAAGATCATGACTCCATTAGGATATGAAAATGAGCACTAAAAAAAATACCTCACTATGAGCTAAGTGTGAATGACTTTAAAGACACATAAGATAGTGAGTTGTTAGTAGACAATTCATGATCAACAAGGATAGAGTTAAATAAGATGGACTGCGATAATCACAAGTGATAGTAGCCATTCATATGACAATGACAAGGGGTTTAACCACAGTCCACAAGGCATTCATAAAAGAATAAATTCAAAACTCAATAGATGATAGTTCCAAGGCATTGTTAGAGTCTTCATGAAGAACAATGTTGATGGAAGTGCTTATGATGGAGGGTAACAATAATTCATGACAATAGGGAACTTTTAAAGAGTAGAATGCATGATCGAACCACAATGACAATGCACTATTAGAAGTTTCATGATATAGAGGACAGTAATCTTCAAGTGACAGTAGCACCAAAGGAGAGATCACAATGATAAGAAAGGCACACTGGAAGGTGAAAATTTTCTTCAAAACATATAGTTTCATTATTGATTGTGTTAGGATCCTTCCAAATTCTGCAAGATTCCATTCTGTTCATAAACCCATCTCATGCTCCACATTCTTGTCAAATAGTTTTGCCATTTATCTCCCATGGTCTGATATTATAACCATTCTGAGAAAATTTTGATTGCTCCTAACTATCTGTGTGTTTTTGTCTCTTACCACAATCCCGCAAGTCATTCACAATGCTTTGGCAGTTGTGCAGGAGCAAGAGGAGCATAAATAATGTCTACCACAATCTCGCGAGGCACACACAATCAAATGGCAGCTTGGCGGTATGAAATGCTTAACTTAAGAATGCTACCACACCCCCGCAGAGGTTTCATCATATGATTGCAACATCGCGGTAAACAGAGACAGGTGGTAAGGATTAATACTACGGCCCTGCAATGACTTGGAAGGATACCGACGGTGTTGTAGTAATAAGGAATAAAGATAGAATTAGTTACCGCAGCCCCGCAATAGTTCCAAGGGGTATCTGCGATAAGGCAGTAAACTGGGAAAGTGAAAGCATATAGCTATCGTAGTACCGTGATGGCCAGATCAAATACTGGCGGGGTATCGGTAAAGGAAGGGGACAAACCCATAGCTAGTAGGGGCAAGTCCTATGGCAATACGGTAAAAGAATAAATGGGCAAATCAACTCATTGCGGGGCCACGGTTATCGAGAAATACAATATATCTTTGTCATCTCATCTAGCCATTGGATCCAGTTCAATCAAGGGCATGTGTTTGAAATGAATTGAATGCTGAGATTTTATGATCTCGTGGCACGAACCACAGTAATGATGAATTTCTTGGCACAATAAAACTCAAGGATTTTTTCAATATTTGCTCATTCCAGTGATCACAGACTTGATTTGGAGAAGACGCTATCTGGCCCAGTGTGCTCTCTGTAAGCTTTAAATTGACCAGGTAAGTTCATCTTTGCACTCCTTGCAAGAAGTTGGTGAAGATTTTGTGCTCTATTTTTCAGTTGTTGGTGCTGTAATTTGGATTTCAAAGCCCTAGTTTGCATAAGTAGCTAAAATGGCACCCAAGAAGCTTGAGTCTGCCAGCAAGAGTAATGAACCTCTGGCCCCCAAAAAGAGACCACATCAATAGTCCCTGTTAGAATTATTGCCCAATTCCTTAAACAAAGGTTAGAAGAAAGTGTTTAGGGATGTGAAAGAGGGGTGTTGCAATCCCTATCTCTGGGTGGGACTTGTTTTGGTACTTTTGCTGAAACAAAGATGGTGTAGGACTAGTAGGCAACCCATGGAAATTGGACTTGGCAAAATTGGTGGTCCCAAATGTATTTGTAGATGTAGAACTAATTAAGGCCCTGGCACAATATTACCATCCTGCCACAAAAATAGTCAGGTTGCCGGATGGACAAGCATTGGTAGTAGTTGACAGAAATGCCATTGTGGATTATTTTATGTTGAACAAACAAGCTCTCACTCAAGTGGACCTGTAGAAGATTGAGCAAGAATATAGAAGCTTGAGAAAAACACTGAGGAGAGATGAATTGCCAATATAAATGAAAAGGGGGGCCAACAATAGAAAGATTGACATCCCATCCAATGCTATTGAGCCTTTCCCTATGGAGGAATTTGCTGTGTACTTCAAGAGAACCTACTTCGCATTATGCCAAGTTTTGGGAATTGATGTCGAGGGAAGAATACCAATCGGTTTGATGATGGTGGCCATTAAAATACAGAACCTAGAAGCAAATATTGAGTATGATTTTGCATCATACATTGAGAATAAACTACATGAAGGGTTCTTGCATGTAAGGGAGGGTAAGAAACCCTTGGAATTCAAGTTCTACTCTTTGTTGTGCCACCTAATTTTGTATCAGAACAAGATGAAATGGTCAAGCAGAATGGACATAAGCATGATTAATAAAGCAGGACAGAGGATGCCTACTTAGTTTTGGTATTATAAGTGGGACTCATTTTGTCAAACTAGTGATTACATTATATTTCATGATGAATTTACTATTAAGATAATGAACTCTCTTGGAAATCAATCTCCCAGGTTGACCAAGGAGGTCATGGTGATGCTGAGGCCACTTGCACATAAACCAGATCAAGGTCATAAGCATAATTATGCTGATTGGTTCTTTTTGCCTAATCACACTATCATCAGAGTGTATGGCTGTCCCCAAGCACCCCATAAACTACCAAAGTTTGTATCAGATAGAATATTGTTCCTAGAATTTATGTGGCAAATGATGTGGATGGAAAAAGAGGTGATGAAAAAGAAGAAAAAGGGCACATTTTTACCTGATGTCACTATATTTGGTGATTGGTCAATTGGCTTAGACACTCTTGAGGAATTGCAGGCCTATTTCAAGGCAAAATATTCTTTAAAATCTGGAACTGACAGAGTCTGTGACCCTGAGGATCACATGAATTTTGTAAGGAAAATAATTTTGACAAAAATGGGGATATCCCATCAAATTCTTTTTGATGAGGATGTGATAAGAAATTTGGTAACTTTTGAAGAAGTTTATTCAAGGAAAAGGAAATGGGAAATCTTGAAGAACATTGAAGATGAGAAGAAGAAGCAGAATCCCCATTTTTCTAGATTTTTTGCTGAAGAAAAGGATCCTCTGAAGAGGATCGATATGATAATTGATAATTTTGAGAGTCTCTATGACAAGTCTGGGAAGCAGTCTCATAAGGCTACCAAGCTTCTAGTGAAGAGGTCTACAAGAATTGAAATTCATGAGCCTGCCCTTGATGCTATGTTAGTACAAGATCCATAGGTTCCTAGATCCCCTTCATTGAAAAGGTAGAGAACTAAAGGCGAGCCTCTACTTGTTCCTTATGAAATGACTAAAGAAGTTGGGGAAATTGAAGATGTGACCAATATTCTCAGGCACTTGGGTGATGAAGAAGTTGATCAACCACTGGTTGGCCAAGAGACAGATGCACACAAGCCTGAGGCCAGAATGGATAAACAGACCCAAGGTGAACCAAAATTGGAGGAAGATGGAAGAATTGTGGCATCAATGAGATTTATTGAAGATGATGACTTTATCAAGACTCTAGAGTTTAAGGACTTCTGTTTGAAAATTAAAATGAAAGAGTTTAATGAAAAGGTGGCAATAAACAAAATGGGTGTTGATGAATTGCAACATAAGGAGACTGTCACACAAACTTTTAAAGATTTGAAGGTAGATGAAATAAATGTGAGTCCAGAAGAAGCAAGGCAAATGGTCCTAAATAGAATTATGCTAATCATTCCTGGCCTTGAGTTGAAAAAAGTCTTTTTTCTCAACCAAGTCAGAAGCCAAGAAGATCCAAAACTTGTTTCTAAATTTGATCATGAGGATGGCATTAGTGGGTGTGGTTTCAACCCAAAAATAGACTCTTGCAATCTGGGCCATACAAAAGAATACAAGCAAACCAAGGTTGCTCAATGTTGTGCAAGAGATGAGGGGTTTAGTTGTGGTGAAAACTTTACAAAATACATCAGCAACAGAAGCATCTGCCCTCACCGTCCATTCTGCCATGTTCACTCATGCTATTGTAAAAAGATTAGAACAATGAGTACAAGATTATGAGAAAGCTCAAAAGGAAATAAATGATGAAGTAAATAGATTGTTCCTTGAGAATGCCAATTTGAGAAAGCAATTGCAATATATGAGTTCTTCTCAAAGTTAGACTATTGTACCATATCAACCCCCTATACCAAAAGCAACAAGTGATGCCACAGTGAAAATAGAAAAGATTGATGCATTGAAATTGAAATTTAAAAAGGAAATTGAAGATTTGAGAAAACAAAATGAAATGACAAAAGAAGAGGCAAAGTTGAAAGTTCTTGAAGTTTTTGAAAAAATATTGGAATACAGAATGAAGCTGGTTGTTGATAAGCTAGGAAATGTGCATGATTGCTATTCCTCCTTATCTCAGGCCATGGAGTAGCTCAAAGTGAATTTTCTTGTTTTGGACCCATTGTATCAAAGATGGCAACCTTCACACCACACTTTGACCATTCTTTGTAAAGTCTTGCAAACAAATCCTGAGGCCCCTGTAGCTTTGAAGCCTACAGAAAAGATGATTGGATTGATCTTAGAGGAGTACCAGTATGCCAATGGTGAAGGCCAAAAGATGCAGGCCAAAATTGAGTCTTTCACCACATTTAAGCATCAGTTTATCCCCTCAATTTTGTCAGAAGACAAGCAAATCGAGATCCTTGATGCATGGATAGTGGAGTTTGGCCAAACAATATGTTAAATCATGGACATTTTGAAGAAGAATGGAGATGTCAACATCATCAGCTTCAACATGATTTTGGACAGAGTGATTGCCTTGGATGTTGGGTATGGGAAATTTGTGATGGATGGCAAAACTCTACTAGATAAAAGATGGAAGGATCACCCAACTAACTTTCCTGAGATTCAAAACTACAAATGGCCTAGTGATTTTGCAATTTTTCAATGGAAGAGCATGTATCTTGCAGATTGATAAGCAACACAGTGATAGCACACTCTACACAAATCAACAATTCCTTTGCTCTGATACCAATCTGATAGCATGGTTTCTCAAACATACACACATATCATTACAAACATCAAGTGAGAATCAAGTCTCTGTACAGCTAAAAGGCTTACACATAACATCTACCATTTCAATGATAGGAACTAGGACAACATGAAATATTAAACAAGTCATTCATAAGCAGTTCAAATTTACCATAATATCAATGGTGACAAGAGCTTGGGTTTCTTAAACTTATTCAATAACAAAGATAATAAGAAATACTAATCTGCTTTAATCATGCTACAGGAACAATCCACATAAATCTACAGAATTATTATTTACAAAAATTTAACTTTTATTCCATATGACTAAATGGGCCTCTATTACAACACATCACAATACACTATCTGCCTGATGAATCAACCTATTCTATTTGACTTCTACTTTTATGGTTGGCCTTTCCTTTTTTTTTAAATTTTCAGCCTGTCCTTCTACATCAAACTCTCTTATTAACCTCGGGTTGCTTCTTATATTGGTCTCTCCTCTTCTTCTTTCTATTGACCTTCTCCTTCACCACTAAGGGTCCTTCAACTAACTGCCCCTTTCTTATTCCTTACGGCCATACAGATCAACCTCTTGTAATTGTTGTAGCCCGATAATCAATCGACTTTTCTTCTTCTCCATTGATGTCTATTCGGCCTTGTCTGATTTTCTATGGATATTCTTTATTAGGTTGGCAGCCTCTCCTTTTCTGCCGCTCTCTCCTTTCTGTTCCTATCGGCGTCCTTCTCATACATGCAGCCTCCTCTCTATATATGCTGCCTTCCTCCAGAATATATGCTGCCTTCTCTATTCTTTTTCTGCTACTTCCAATCTGTCCTCATTATTATCAGTTTGTCTTTTATATTTTCAGCCTCCTTCCTATTACGTGTAGCCTCCACCATTTATCTTCTTCTTCCTTATTTCTACATCAACGGTTTCTTCCTACCACCACCCTCTTTCTATCTTCAACGATGGCTATCTTCTCTGCCTTCTATCCAATGGCCCATGTGGTTGTGACTGTTCTATGGCCTTTTCCTTGCATGCGGCTTGCCTTTATTTGCTTTGTCTATTTTAGTCTTTCTGCCTTTCTCCACCTTCCACTGTCAGTTACTAACCGCCTTCTTTGGTTAAATGTAGAATATCTTTTAGGACACCATCAACACGTCTTCATAATGCCTGGCACCTCCTCAAAATAGCCAACAAACCTTCTTGTAGCCCATTTCCTCAAAATAGCAATATAACTGATTTTCGTAATGACCACCTTCTCCACTATTCCACTTTCTAGAAATTAATAAACAATTATTATTGTTCCTGTCGCCTTGGCGACATGAGCTTCCTTCTTCATGCTTCTTGTCACTATCTTGACACATAAACCACAAATTTCAAAAAATGATAGGATGCCCCAGCATCAAACTCTATAGGGGACAAAAATCAAGTGCTCCGGCACATGTGTTCCTCTGCAAACTTAAACAATCATTTTCTTCTGCATTTTCCATAATCTTTCTTACTCATATGTTTCAATCTTCCAACCTTTCTGTGCAACACTGTGGGCTGCTCTCACATGGCTATCTGTAACACTTAGGATCCACCTCCAATCTCAAATTCTTCTTTCATTAAACAAATCATAATCAAATGGAAAAGTTATAACAACATCCAAAGCATTATCAATACTTACCATTCCTTCAGGATACTCAACATGTTCATCTGTCATATCTTCTAGCCATTCTTCTCTTATGGTCATCTACTGCAACACTAAATCATTTTCAGCTTCATCTTTTATCTTACTCTCCAACTCTACAACCACTTTGGCATCATTGTCTTCAATCTTCTCTGCTATCCTACTTATGCTCTCACCTTTAATCTTCTCATTCCATTCTTGTTCAATGGCTTCCAATTGCTTCCATAAATATTCTTTAGCAATTTCTATTGCTGCTCCATCTTCTTCCTCATCTGTAACTGCTCTCATGTTCGAATTTGCATCTTCAATGCATACCTTTGCTGTCTTCCTTTTCCATATAACTCTTCTATTCCACTTTTCCTCTTTTCTGTCATACCTGTATTTTTCAATTTGCCTTTGTCTACATTCTTGTCTTCTCAAATATCTATTTCTCCTTACCTCCTTTTCATCTAATAATCTCCTCACATTTTCCTCATCATTATGAATTTCATTCAAAGATTTATCAACATAAAAATTAGATTTCTTTTCTCTTACCTTGCCTACACTTGGCTTCTCTTGCTGCAACTTTTCTGTATGCTTCTTCTCTTTCTTGCCATCATCTACTGAATTCATTATGCTTCTAGTCCTTTGGAGTTTTTTCTCCTTGTCATGCCTCCAATTCTTTATCTTTTTTGCAACACATTTGTTTGCTATTGCTTGGTTTACTACCCACACTCTACCATTGGACTAATGTCCTTTCCTTGCTGCTCTCGAGCTTCTCTTTCCTTGTTCTACTTTTATCCACAAATCATTTTCTCTAGGCCTATTTTCTGGCCAACTCATCCTTGCATCAGGTTGCCACTTATTCCTCTACACACCTCTCTTTTTATGCACTCACTTGTTAGCATAAACACAATCAAAAGTATTCACTTCTTTACAACTTAATTGTTGCCTTTTATCAATCTTTTTCTTTTGCCAACATGGCACTACATATCCATGATCCTCAATCACATTTACATTTTCTATTTTCTCTTTCTTATCATCTTTCCTATCCATATTCTTATCTTTATATTCATGATTAAAATTAACAATTTTACCTCCATTCTTCTGTGCAAGGACCCGCTATCCCAAATTGCATCCACCTTCAGCTTCTTTGGCTTTTCAACTTTTCTTCTTGTGCTACTGCTGCAACAGCTTGACATGCATCATGAAACTCTATGGTTTCCTCTTCATCTTCATCATCAAACTAAACATCTTTCACATCAATTTCTTCTTCATTTTTAGGCACTCTGTAATGCATCTCTGTTGCAAACTCTTCTTGGTATTCTACTACCATCAATCTCTTCTCATCTTTAATTCTTTCTTCAGGAGCTATTCTTGCCCCACCTTTCATTATCTTCAAGGTCTCACCCTCGACCTTCAGCATCACTTTTTTTATACCTGCATACAAATCTGCAAACATAACATTAGCAAATAAAATGAGAGACCGCAATGTCTCTATCAATGCCCTCCTTATGAACATTCTTCCTTCTTCCTTTCTCTTTATCTCAAGTGCTACCTGCTGCACCTTTTCCTCTTTCTCTTTTCTCATGTTCTCTTCAATGAGAAATCTCTTGACCTCTTCCGATCTATGTTTCTCCAATGGCAACTTTCTGTTGTCCCATCTTTTCGGGAACCCTCTCATCTTCTTATCTTTTCTTCTTAAGGTTTTTATACTCTACCTTTTCCTCTTCTCAACAATCTCCTTTACTGGCCATTGTACTTTCTTACTCATTGGCCAAACCTAATAATATCCTGGGTCTTGTTCTTCATACCATTGTTTCACCATCATCAGATCCCTCCTCAACTTTGTCAATTCTTTTTCGACTTCTGCATTTGTCATTTTCTTATCTTCTTTTCTTTTGTCTCTTTTTGTGAGACTCTTTTTTCATTTGCTTCTGCATTCTTCTATCTTCTTTCATTTGTTTTCAAACACCTCACCTAGGGCTTCTTTCTTTTTTCACTCTGCCTAGTCTTTTGGTGCTACACATACACATATTACAGTCTTCTTTCTTCTACTACCCACATGTCCTGGCTAGTTGCCTCTCTTCGACGATCTACTCAGCACTCAAGACCAACCTTACACTCTGTACAAATCAACAATTCCTTTTCTCTGATACCAATCTGATAGCACACTCTGCACAAATCAATAATTCCTTTTCTCTGATACCAATCTGATAGCACAGTTTCTCAAACATGCACACATATCATTACAAACATCAAGTGAGAATCAAGTATCTGCATAGCTAAAAGGCTTACACATAACTTCTGCCATTTCAATGACAGGAACTAGGACAACATCATGAAATATTAAACAAGTCATTCATAAGCAATTCAAATTTACCATAATATCAATGGCGACAGGAGCTTGGGTTCCTTAAACTTATTCAATAACAAAGATAATAAGAAATACTAATTTGCTTTAATCATGCTATAGGAACAATCCACATCAATCTACAGAATTATTATGAAAAAAAATTTAACTTTTATTCCATACAACTAAATGGGCCTCTATTACAACACATCACAATACACTGTGTGCCTGATGAATTGGCCTATTCTATTTGACTGCTACTTTTATGGTTGGCCTTTCCTTTTTTATTTTCAGCCTGTCCTTCTGCATCGAACTCTCTTATTAACCTTAGGCTGCTTCTTATATCAGTCTCTCCTCTTCTTCTTTCCATCAACCTTCTCCTTCACCACTAACAGTCCTTTAGCTAACTGCCCCCTTGCTTATTCCTTACGGCCATACAGATCAGCCTCTTGTAATTGTTGTTGCCCGGCAATCAATTGACCTTTCTTCTTCTCCATTGCTGTCTATTTGGCCTCATCTAATTTTCTATGGATATTCTTTATCGGCTTGGTGGCCTCTCCTTTTTTGCCGCTCTCTCCTTTCTGTTCCTATCAGCCTCCTTCTCATACGTGCAACCTCCTCTCTATTTATGTTGCCTTCCTCCAGAATATATGTGGCCTTCTCTATTCTTTTTATGCTACTTCCAATCCATCCTCATTATTATCGGTGTGTCTTTTTTATTTTTGGCCTCCTTCCTATTACCTGCAGTCTCCACCATTTATCTTCTTCTTCCTTATTTCTGCATCGACGGTTTCTTCCTGCCACCGTCCTCTTTCTATCTTCAATGACAACTATCTTCTCTGCCTTCTATCCAATGGCCCATGTGGTTGTAACTGTTCTATGGCCTTTTCCTTGCATGCAGCTTGCCTTTATTTGCTTTGTCTATTTTAGTCTTTCTTCCTTTCTCCACCTTCCACTTTCAGTTACTAACCACCTTCTTTAGTTAAATATAGAATCTCTTTTAGGACACTATCAACACGTCTTCATAATGGCTGGCACCTCCTCAAAATAGCCAATGAACCTTCTTGTTGCCCATTTCCTCAAAATAGCAATGTAACTAATTTTCATAATGACCACCTTCTCCACTATTCCACTTTCTAGAAATTAATAAACAATTATTATTGTTCCTGTCACCTCGGTGACAGGAGCTTCCTTCTTCATGCTTCCTATCACTGTCTTGACACATAAACCACAAATTTCAAAAATTGACAGGATGCCCCTGCATCACACAAGTTTTGGTGCAGAGGAGCAATGAGCTATATGCTGGCGTCAAATAGCACCACCACATCTTGGACGCTATCCTTTTTGTCTCTTTATATTTTTAATGTATTCTAAAATGTGCTTGAAAGTCTAACTTAGACTTATCAAAGTGAAAATATTGTAATGAATGTCAAGGGTTGGGAATACATAGCCATTTTGAATGTGAGAGGTCTAAAGCTTGTTGCTTCCCTTGAATCTATAAAAGGGAATCCAAGACCTTATGGGATCTCTCTGGGAATTTTGATTTTTGAAAGAGACATTGCACAGCCTGTTCTTTAAAGCTAATCAATACAAAAGCTGCTTTTCTCTAGTGCTAAACTTTTAGTTCTCATTTGTTTGTTGATTTCAATTGTTAACCATTTATCTGGTTGTCTCCAACTTAGTTTTCCTTTGTTATTCAAATCAATAGATCAAGTATATTTTTAATTTGTCAGAACACATTTGTTGTTTCTTGTGTGGTTTGTTTATTGGGCTTCATCAAGAAAGGATTAAAATACTATAGGTGAATCACAGTAACCTAGGAAGATTAATTGGATCATTAAAGAATAATCTAATAATTTACATATTTGCATGTCTGTGCAAGTCATAGACCTTGAATTGCCAAACAAATTGAGTTGTGGCTAAAAGGGAAGCACAAATCATTTTGAATAAAAACTCCATAACCCAAGAACAGGCATCGATTGTTCTCTTGTGAAAATCATTTCCTTGTATATATTTTCAAAATCCAATTTTAATTTTATGTTTTAGAAATAGGATTTAAATATTTATAAAAGAAATTAATCCAAATCACATGCCATATTGGATTAAGTGAAGTGGATGATTTAATTGACAAAATTATATAAATTCCTTAATCTGTTCTGAAGTCACCAACATATTTGAAGCCTAATAATTATTTGGTGAATATAAGGTACACCCACCTCGGCCAAATAGAGCCTAAAGTGCAGAGAATTTTAATCAATTTGATTAATTCTATTAGTTGGCCAAATTTACATATAAAACCTTATCATAAGACTTGGCATATCTTTAGGGTTTTGTAATTTGTTGATTTGAGCACCAACAGATTGAGAGGGTAGTTTCATCCTAAAAAAGATAGTGTTGAGGACAGTCACAAAGGCTCAATCAATTCTTCTCACACAACAATACTATGTGCATCCTTAGACAAACTCTAATATCAAATTTTCTCACACAACAATACTGTGTACAAAAAATAAATACTATTGATCTAACTTACTTGTGCTCAAACTATGTATATGGTGTATCCTTAGGGAGCCTGTGAAGATGTTCCTTAGCCTTTACCAAGGCAGCACTTAGCTATGGCAAGCTCTGCATCCTTTCATTCAACATGAACGACTGCAAATTAAATGGCATAGCTATACCATTTCCTTGCACTGTCTTTGGAATACTATATATGCTAAATTGAAAAAGACAAAAGATAAACATCTAGTGTCCATGATGCAAAATTGAATCTTAGAATTTACTATGTTGATCTCACAACATTGAAGCTACAGATAGCATTCTTTGAATTGTCTTCTTTACAACCTGAAAATCAAAATGTACAGTTTCAGCTCAAGTCTATTCAAGTCTACCAAATTACACAATTTTAGATTGCTTGACAATGCTTCACCATATATAAATCACTTGATTCCATGTGTTCCTTGACATGAACAAATTTGGCAATCAGTCTTTTTGGGCCTTCTAAAGGTTTAAACATAGAATTTTCATGCCAAGTAAGACATGGATTTAAACCCAGTTTTGGCCTGCAATAAACATAATGTCTGGCTCTCTTTGCTGGTTTAACTAGTGATGACCATAATGATGATGTGGCTTCCTTTTGAGCTCCCATATGACATGAACCCTATGTCAATAGGTTGACATGACAAGCTATACTTTGTATGAACCCAACACCTTAGATTTTAATTCCAAATTCTTAATTTTTTTATAATTGATTTCAACATAGAGATAATTCAAATTGCCTGAGCCTAGATCTTAAGGCACTTTAGAAATATCCTTAAAATTTGGTTTCATCCTTTTGTTGGCAGGTGGCTTGAGGTAAATAGAAGTAAGCATTAGTTAGATTTCCTTAGGACTACATAGGTAATAAAGGAATCAATCGAGAACATTTACAACAACTTAAATCATAGTGGCTGAGCTTATCAAATGTGCCATGTGTGCTAAAAATCAAGAGTGATGGCATGCATAAACATTTAAATCTAGACTGTATGTGATCTAAGTAACACATGAAAAGGTCAAATCTCTTGTCAAAACCAACTCAGAAAAGCTCACAATATAGTCAATGCATGTGCTTACTTTTGGTGATGCATTCTCATGTACTTGCTTGAGAGATGTTGTTATAAGTTTGTATGAGCTGTATGGTGTGTAGTTTGTGAAGCTTATATAATAGTCACTATGATGATTCATATGAGTCTTGTATATGGACGTGAAGTAGTGTAGGTATTCTGAATGTGCTTAATGGTTTCAAAATATATGTACAATGTTTGTAAGGATAAGAGAAAACTCCCAGTCATAACAATGACAGTTGTTTTGAATGAACACACTATGACCAAGGTCATGCATCGAGTGGGGGCTTTACTTCAGTGACAGTAAATAGCTAGGGGGCACAATTATTTCCCTTCAAGCACTTCTCATGAAAATATTGTCAAACTTCTAGTGATAGGGTTTTCACATACAAATGGCAGTCGGGGGTTATGGTATTTCTTCTTGGGATGCAAGCTATACTGAAACTAGTGCAAGTTAGATGGATGCAATGGAACAAAAGCAAGAAGTGGAAATGAGGAACACCCTATTGTGGTCAGTTTTGTGCATTTTTTACTTGTAGGATTCTCACAGTTAGTGAAAAAGGTAGTGTTCATGAAGGAATGGAAAAGATGTGTAGAGCCTTTGAATTATACCCATACTGTGCAATGGCATTGAATCATTTAGCAAACCATTTTTTCTTCATAGGGCAGCATTTTCTTGTGGAATAGTTGACTGAGATAGCTCTTGTTTCAACTGACTACCCTCTGATGAAATCTCATTCATATTATAATCTTGCACGATCTTATCATAGTAAAGGTGATTATGACACCACTGGTTGCTACTACATGGCATCAGTCAAGGAAAGCCAGAGGCCACAGGATTTTGTAGACATGTTCAATTGAAGCTAGGAGATCTTAAGAGTTCTCTCTCAAATTTTGAAAAGGTTCTGGAGGTCCACCCTAAGAACTATTAGACCTTAAAAGATGTACGCCATATATATTCTCAGCAAGGGTAGGTAGAGAAGGATTTGAAAATTTTAAGAAAGACAACTCACATAGATCCACATGATGCCCATGCATTTATCAAGATGGGTGAGTTATTAATATCATCAGACCCCAATGCAACCTTAGATTCTCTTAAGATAGCAAAGTCTCTTCTAAAGAAGAGTAGAGAAGAAGTACCCATTCAAATGTTAAACAACATTGGGGTTCTTCATTTTGAGCGTGATGAACTAGAGTTGTCTCAATAAATTTTTATAGAGGCATTAGGAAATGGCACTTGGGTTGAATTCATAAATAAAAGCCCCAGTGCCAATTCTATAGTTTTTCATGTGCTCTTTAAGGATATGGAATTCTTCCATTGACTAGAAGAAGGTGGTGTTTCACTTAAGCTACCATGGGATAAAGTCACAACACTATTTAATCTTGCTAGGTTGTTTGAATAGCTACATGATACTGAAAAAGAAAATTTTTTATACATGCTAATATTGTTCAAGTTTCCTGATTATGTGGATGCATATCTACGTCTTGCAGCCATGGCTCAGGCTTGGAATGAGATCCAACTAAGCCTAGAATTGATTGGGGATGCACTTAAGGTGGATAAAAACTCATCAAATGCTTTATCTATGCCTGGCAAATGGAACTGAAAATAGATGATTGGCTTAAAGAAAAAGAAACAATTAAAGCTGCACAAAGTGAATCAGATGTAACAAATTCTTATCTTGACATTTCACTTGGAAATTGGAATCATTTTGCAGCTTTTCACAATGAGAGGAGGGATCCAAAGGTGGAGGCACAACATCTTGAGAAGGCTAGAGAACTATATTGTAAAGTGTTGGCACAGAGACTAGGAAATGTTTATGTTGCAAATGGGGCAGCCACTATGCTAGCTGAAAGGGGTCAATTTGATATTGCAAAGGAAATTTTTACACAGGTACAAGAAGCTGCAGTAGGAAACATCTTTTTTTAGATGCCTGATGTGTGGGTAAATCTAGCCCATGTTCACTTTGCACAAGGATAGTTTGCGCTTGCAGTGAAATTGTATCAAAATTGTTTGAGGAAATTCTATTTTGGCACTGATACCCAAATTTTATTATATTTAACTAAAACACATTATGAAGCAGAATAGAGGCAAGATTGTAAAAGAACATTATTAAGAGCAGTAGATTGTAACTACTGTAAGTTTCCAATCACAAAGCTATAGATTTTGTGTTTATAAATGTAATGAGGCTTTCGAAATACCTCTGAATTTGCTGTAGAGGGTGTCCCCAAATCCGACTTCGCTGTAGAGGGCCTCGCCGACTTCAAATTTGTTGCAACAAACTCTGAATTCCTTGCCCACCTTTTCAGAAGTCTCCAGGTCTTCTCCTCTTTATCACCCATGCAAGTAGCTACTATAACTCAAAATGCCTCAATGCGAAGTAGCTCTAGGAAAGTACTTTCATCTCTACATTCCCGACCTTTTATTTTTCAGCGAGTCCACCACAAGCAACTCTAAAGGGTCAGAGATATTCCAAGTCGAGTGCGTGAAGAGCATGTTAGAGTGCCTGCAAGTGAAGAGCGTGATGGTGATGGTGATATTTTGTAAGGAGTTGGAGATTTGAGTGCAAACAGAAGGCGATGTAGAACAGGGTATGATGGCGATGCAGAACAAGGAATGATGGCGATGCAGATAGCGATAAATGTTGGAATGAACACGAATAGTGAATCATGGTAATACATGCCGCCAATAGTTTCCCAAAAAGTTATTTTTAAAATTTTGACTAATTTGTATTTGGGTGACTAACTATTTAGTCATTTTATTTCTGTGACTAAATTAGTCATTTATTTACTCATTTATAGCTGAGTTGCAAAAAATTAGTAGAATTTAGTCATTTTTAGTTGTTGTGACTAAAGGTTTTAGTCACTTAGTTATTTATTTGCCAAAATTCTACTAGTGTTGAGTGTTTTCAAACCATGTGAATCTCTATAAGTCTTCCAATCAAGATTTGGTCTTGTTTTAAGCCTAGAGTGAAGCTAGTGTGAGCTAGTGAGAACTTGAATTGCTTAGTTCATTGCATGAACCTATCAAGTTGAGGTCATATGATCTAGTGCATATCTCTAGACAAGATCTATGTCATGAAGTTTAGGAGTCATGTGAATAGACAAGGCATGATAGGTTGCAAGCAAGTTTTCTAGGTAAAGAGCCAAGTTGATGTGAGTATGGCTAAGATTGGATGGCATCACTTCTCTATGCTTCCACACTTTGAATACATGTCTCCTAGGGTAGTTGCAACTACATCATCTATCAAAATTTCTTTATCCTTTATGCTTTTATGGATGTCCATACCCTATTCTAAAGATCCCATATGCGTATAAACAAGGAGGATGTTGGCTAAGGTTATGGAATTTCATTTTACACGTGCCAATTGCATTTCCTTGAAATTTTATATACCCCTTACTTTATCATGCAAACGGATAAACTATGTTTTCATCTTATAATGGATAATGGATGTGTACATGTTCGCTATCAATGATAATGGATGTGTTCTTTGTACAATTTTTAAGAAATGTGAGGGTTGAAGTTACATTACCTCATAAACTTTACCTTCTTGTCCTTCATTACCTTCAAGTAGACTTGTTTCCTCACACTCACCAGTCAATGATTGAAGTTAGCTACAATTCATAATAGAAATTATGTAAATACATGTGATAACAACTCTCTTGTAGACCTTATGCAAATTTCTCATTACCTACATTGACTGTGCATTTGTTTTTCTCTTGCAAAATGAGGAAGAGAGTAAGAGAGAGAGAGAGAGACATGTTTGGCATGATTCACATATCCTTATTTCACCTTCTATATGGTTTCTATACTTTGCATATCCTCATTTCACCTTTCTACATTTTCTTTACACCTACCACTTTGCATACATGTCTATTAGGGAAATTGCAACTACAACATCTGAAAAAGTTCCAATATCCTTTATGCTTTGATGGATGTAATTAGAACACATTCCATACCTCATGGGATCAAATTGACTATGCCAATGCGTTGGGGTGGGTGGGTGAATGCTAGGGGATGTGTCTTTTCAGTAGGGAAGCCTCCTGGTTTTTATCGGCTACATCTAACACAAGTAATCTCTTAAGAGCCCTAAGACAAAAAAGGTGTCAAACTTTGGACCAACTGTTATGTCAAACCGTGACACCTAGGAACATATTCTTTTCATGTATAGGTGGATTTCAAGTCCACCTACAAATACCTACCTCAGTTTTTTAAATTAATTTCATTTGCCTATGGTGGCAAGGAACACATTGTTCCAAAATGCTTCAGTTTCATGTAGTGGAAAGGTGCTAGGAGTGAGATTTTTCATACCACAACTCATGGGGCCAAACCAACCATGCCAACACATCGGGGTGGGTGGGTAAATTCTAGGGGAGGTCTTGTTTCGTGCGCCAAGTGTCCTATTTGTTCAGGCCAGCAGGCTACTAGTAAAGTCACTTAAGATCCCTAAGAGCAAAAAATTGCCAAACTTTGATGGAGCAGTTCTTAGAATTTGTGGTAGATGGGAATGTTTTGTTTGGACCTACAAGTGTACATGGGGTCCATCCACAATAACCTCTCTTGGTTTTGATCAACTCCAATTTGTTTGACCGTGCCGAAATCAAATGCATTCTTACAAAATGCTTCAGTTTCATGCAGTGGAAAGGTGCTAGGAGTGAGATTTTGCATTCCACAGCTTGTGGGGCTGAACTGATAGTGCCAACATGTCAGGGTGGGTAGGTAAATGCTATGGGAGGTCCCATTTCATGCACCAAGTGTTGCAATTGTTTGGGGCAACAAGCTACCGACAAAGTCACTTAATATCCCTAAGAGAAAAAAATGCCAAAATTTGATGGAGCAGTTCTTAGAATTCATGGTAGCTGGGAATATTCTGTTTGGACCTATAGGTGCACATGGGGTCCATCTACAATAACCTCTCTTAGTTTTGGTCAACTCCAATCCCTTTGACTGTGCTGAAATCAAATGCATTCTTGCAAAATCCTTCAATTTCATGCAGTGGAAAGGTGCTAAGAGTGAGATTTACATTCCACAGCTCATGGGGCCAAACTGACTGCACCAAAATTTTAGGGTGGGTGGGTAAATGCTACGAGATGTCTCGTTTCATGTGCCAAGTGTCTCAATCATTCAAGCCAACAGGCTATCGGTAAAGTTACTTAAGACCTTAAGAGCAAAGAATTACCAAACTTTGATGAAGTAGTTCTCAGAATTTGTGGCAAATGGGATTGTTCTATTTAGACCTATAGGTGCACATGTGATCTATCCACAATAACCTCTCTCAGTTTTGGTCAACTTCAATCTATTTGACCGTGCCAAAATCAAATGCATTCTTGCAAAATGTTTTAGTTTCATACAACACAACCTTGCCAAGAGCCATATTTTTTTATTCTACTCATCGTGGGGCCAAAATGACAATGCCAATGCATCGAGGTGGGTGGATAAATGCTAGGAGAGGTCTCATTTCATGCACCAAGTGTCGTAGTCATTCGGGGCAGCAGGCTACCAGCAAAGTCACTTAAGATCCCTAAGAGTAAGAAACTACCAAACTTTGACGGAGTAGTTCTACAGATTTGTAGTAGCTAGAAATGTTTTGTTTGGACCTACAGGTGCATGTGGGGTCTGTCCACAATAACCTCTCTTGGTTTTGATCAATTCCAATCTATTTGATCATGCCAAAATCAAATGCATTCTTGCAAAATACTTTAGTTTCATGTAGTGGAAGGGTGCTAGGAATGAGATTTTGCATTCCACAACTCATGGGGCTGAACTGACTATGCAAATGCATTGGGGTGGGTAGGTAAATACTATGGGAGGTCTCATTTGTGCGCCAAGTGTCCCAATTGTTCAAGGCAATAGGCTACTGACAAAGTCACTTAAGATCCCTAAGAGTAAAAAATTGCCAAACTTTGATAGAGCAGTTCTTAGAATTAGTGGTAGCTAGGAATGTTATGTTCAAACCTACAGGTGCATGTGGTGACCGTCCACAATAACCTCTCTCAGTTTTGGTCAACTCCAATCCATTTGCCCGTACCAAAATCAAATGCATTCTTGCAAAATGCTTTAGTTTCATGCTATGGAAAGGTGCTAGTAGTGAGATTTTGCATTCCATAGCTTGTGGGGCCAAACTAACTGCGCCAACACATCGAGATGGGTGGAAAAATGATAGGGGAGGTCTTTTTTCATGTGCCAAGTGTCTCAATCATTCGGGGCAGCAGGCTACCAGTAAAGTCACTTAAGATCCTAAGAGCAAAAAACTGCCAAACTTTGACAAAGTGGTTCTCAGAATTCATGGCAGTTGGGATTGTTCTATTTAAATCTACAGGTGCATGTGGGGTTCGTCCACAATAACCTTTCTCAATTTTGGTCAACTCCAATCTATTTGACCGTGCTGAAATCAAATGCATTCTTGCAAAATGCTTCAGTTTCATAGAACACAACCTTTCCAAGAGCCATATTTTTCATTCTATTCATCGTGTGGCTGAACTGACAATGCCAATGCATCAAAGTGGGTGGGTGAATGCTAGGGGAGGTCTTGTTTCATGCACCAAGTGTCACAGTCGTTCAGGACAGCAAACGACTGGCAAAGTCACTTAAGATCCCTAAGAGCAAAAAACTGTCAGATTTTGATGTAGCAGTTCTCAAAATTCATGGTAGATGGAAATGTTTTGATTGGACCTATATGTGCATGTGGGGTCCATCCACAATAACCTCTCTCAGTTTTGGTCAACTCCAATATCTTTGACAGTGTTGAAATCAAATGCATTCTTGCAAAATGCTTCAGTTTCCTGCAATGGAAAGGTGCTAGGAGTGAGATTTTGAATTCCACAGCTTGTGGGGCTGAACTAACTTCACCAACACATCAAGGTGGGTGGGTAAATGCTAGGGGAGATCTCATTTCATGTGCCAAGTGTCCCAGTTGTTCAAGGCAACATGCCACCGGCAAAGTCACTTAAGATCCCTAACAGTAAAAAACTGCCAAACTTTGACGGAGCAATTCTCAAAATTCATGGCAACTGAGAATGTTTAGTTTGGACCTATAGGTGCACATGGGGTCCATCCATAATAACATCTCTCAATTTTGGTCAAATCCAATCCATTTGACCTTGCCAAAATTAAATGCATTCTTGCAAAATGCTTTAGTTTCATGCAGCACAACCTTGCCAGGTGCCATATTTTTCATTTTGCTCATCGTGGGGCCGAACCAACTATGCTAATGCATTAGAGTGGGTAGGTAAATGCTAGGGGTGATCTCATTTCATGTGCCAAGTGTCCCAGTTGTTTTGGGTTGTAAGCTACTGGCAAAGTGTCACTTTGTCGGTAGCTTACAACCCAGAACGACTGGGACACTTAGCACATGAAATGAGTCCTCTAGCATTTACCCACCCACCCTGACACATTGGCATAGTCGGTTAAGCCCCATGACTTGTGGAATGCAAAATTTCACTCATAGCACCTTTCGACTTTGCCGATAGCTTTCAACGCAGAATGATTGAGACAGGTGGCACATGAAACGAGACCTCCCCTAGCATTTACCCATCCACCCTGATGTGTTGGCACACTTAGTTCAGCCCCACAACCTGTGGAATGCAAAATTTCACTCCTAGCACCTTTCAACTTTGCTGGTATCTTGCAGCCTGAAACGACTTAGACACTTGGCACATGAAACAAGACCTCCCCTAACATTTACCCACCCACCCTAACGTGTTGGCACAGTCGGTTCAGACCCACAACCTGTGGAATGCAAAATTTCACTCCTCGTACCTTTCAACTTTACATGAAGCTTGCAGCCTAGAATGACTGAGACACTTGGTGCATGAAATGAGACCTCCCTTAGCATTTACCCACCCACCCTGACATGTTGGCGCAGTCAATTCAGCCCCACAACCTGTGGAATGCAAAATTTCACTCCTAGCACATTTCAACTTTGTTGGCAGCTTGTAGCCTAGAATGACTGAGACACTTGGCACATGAAACGAGACCTCCCCTAGCATTTACCCGTCCACCCCGACGTGTTGGTGCAGTCAATTTGGCCCCATGACCTATGGAATGCAAAATTTCACTCCTAACACTTTTTGACTTTGTCGGTAGCTTGCAACTTGAAATGACTGAGACACTTGGCACATGAAATGAGACCTCCCCTAGCATTTACTTGCCCACCCTGACACAATGGTGTAGTCGGTTTAGACCCATGAGCTTTGGAATGTAAAATTTCACTCCTAACACCTTTCAACTTTATCGGTAGCCTATAGCTGGGAATGACTAAGACACTTGGCACATGAAACGAGACCTCCCCTAACATTTACCCACCCACCCCGATGCATTGGCGTAGTTAGTTCGACCCTACAAGCCATGGAATACAAAATCTCACTCCTAGCACCTTTCTACTACATGAAACTAAAGCATTTTGCAAGAATGCATTTAATTTTGACACGGTCAAACATATTGGAGTTGACCAAACTGAGAGAGGTTATTGTGGATGGACCCCACATACACCTATAGGTTTGAACAAAACATTCCCAGCTGCCATGAATTTCAAGAAGTTTAGCAATTTTTTGCTCTTAGAGGTCTTAAGTGACTTTGCCAATAGCCTACTGCCCTGAATGACTGGGACACTTGGTGCACAAAATGAGACCTTCCATAGCATTTACCCACCCACCTCGATACATTTGTTCAATTAGTTTGGCTCCACGAGCTATGGAATGCAAAATCTCACTCCTAGTACCTTTCCACTGCATGAAATTGAAGCATTTTGGAACAATGCGTTCCTTGCCACCATATGCAAATGAAATTGATTTAAAAAAAATAGAGGTAAGTTTTTGTAGGTGGTCCTAACATCCACATATATATGCAAAGAATATGTTCCTAGGTGTCACAATTTGATGAAACAATCAATCCAAAGTTTGACACCTTTTCTATTTTAGGGCTCTTAAGACATTGTCTCTGCAATGTAGCTGAGAACGACCACGAGGCTTCACCATTGAAAAGACATCTCCCTTAGTATTTACCCACCCACCTGGATGCATTGGCGCCATCCATTTGGCCCGAGGAGATGCCAAATGTAAAAATTTAGTCCTAATACCTTTCTAGTAGATGAAAATTCAATACTATAAAGGTGTTCTCACTTGATCCAATTTCTTGTAGGGCATCAATTAAGACTACCCTTACCATTTCTATTAATTGTTAGCACCAAATGTGAAGAAACAAATTAGGGTTTGTCATTAAAACTCAGTAACATCATTAAAACTCATTATGAAATAGTAACTAAAGGACATATCATTGTGAAATAATCATGAAAACCTACCTTAGTTTCCTTCCAAAAGGCAACTTCATAAGGATTATTCCTACCTCCATCATATTCAAATCCTGCATGCAAATACAATTGCACTATTTAGCTAAAATAAGTACACCAATGAACTCTATAATGAAATGAAGCTAATCAACCAAGACCAAGGAGCACATATAAGAAGGTAAGATAGGTGTCAAAATATAGAAGGTGAAATGAGGATAGCAAAGAAAAATAGCATACCTTTTTGTCATTCCACTGATTCAATCTAATGAACCATACGGGTCTGCTCTACTCTTTATTGTGTCGAGTATTTCCTCGTGGTCAAACTCACAAACCTTCCACAAGGTCATGTTCAATGGTCTACCCCCATATTTGATCAAATGAACATTTGATGCCACAATAAGGTTAGAATAATGAATAATCTTCCTGTGTGTGTCAAAGTCCTCAAACAACCACACATCAGACTTCTTCACTGGGTACCTTCTAAGCCATGTTCTAGTAACAACCACTGATCCTATAGGGTACTCAATGTTTTCTTCATCTATAGCAGGGGCATCTAATTTATTTTTTACCTCAACATGACACAAATAATAATATGTTCCTTCTTCATTGTCTTCAGCTATAATAATTGCATAAACATGCCCTACATTGATATGTGCATTCAGTTCGATGAATATAGTCAACAATACAAAAAAACTACAAAATAAGATAGAATATTGAATTTTATTAAATTTGAATGCTAATAATACCTAGTTGAACTAGATATGAAACATACTCAAAGTCAACCGATGATTCAATTTGTGTGAGTTGTAGTGCTATTGGGAGTTGACACGTGTCAACTGGGATTAGGCTTCTTGTACGCCATTCATCGACCCACTCCTTTGACTCACAATCATACCAAGCTTGATATGTACATGAAGAACAAAAGCATACCATCCGCCGCATATGAATACTCCATGAACCTACATTAAAGCTTCTAAAAGAGTGTAGCTCACTCGATCTTGTCAATGTACAACAATCCTCATATTTTGCAATGTTAGTATCATCAACCAACCAAAATAGCTACGAATTATTGACTTACCTTCATTACTTGGACCGATTGTAGCATTACACCATTCGACAATAGATCTCACATCTGTCAACTTTGCATTATCTTTGTGCTTCAACTCTTCTTGTGCTAATGCTCTTTTGATACATGCTCATGAACCATCATGCTACCCTTTTCCATGCCTGACCTCACAAAAATTCTACATATGTTGAACACCATTCATCCTATGCATCCTTCTCAACCAATAGAACATCCACGAGTTCTTGAATTGTGATGCACAATTATCTGACCATATGATATTCTAATCAAATGATATGCTCCTTCTAGCCAAATCATGGTAGAACATCTAAAAGAAGCCTTGCACAAACTCTGTAGAATGTCTGCGATCATCATTGATATAAATATGATACTCCCCCAAGATCTTCTTGTCATCCTCTGTACTGTCATCTACATGAATGAATGCTATATCACAAATATAGGAACTTGCATAGAGTTGTAATACTATGATTGCACCTCATTTTGTGGCTATAGTGTGTAGTTCTTTACAAATTCAACAACCAAAATGATGGTACCAAGTGGAAATGTGTCCTTGCATAACTTGAATTGCAAGTCCAACCATCGATCTCTATGGATATGCCTTGCATACTTGTAAACTATATTCACTTGAATCTTTTCAATGACCAATTCACACCTTTTTGCTTCTTTACCATCTTTTAGACTATATGCCATTGTCTTATATTTGCCAAAACTTACTAGTTCATTCCCAATTGCATGTGTGTTCTCCATATGTTCACAAATTGGCAAATGTTGCAACCCACCACAATGGTCGCACGTGTCATCCAAGCATAGGTTCTTGTAGAATAATTGACCATCCACTCTTTGACACAAGATGCTCGATATGAAATCTCTTGAAGATCTAGGTAGACACTTTATATTACACTCCTGCAAAACATCGTTAGTATGCGAATCTACATATATATATCTATAAACATCATAATGATTAGAAAAATCAATATGTACTCTACAACAAGTTGTGCTTGTGTGATCTATTTTGATATAAAAAGATTTTACCATTTCAAAATACCTTTGACTAATTTTGATTTGAGGATACATCTCTTGAAATTTCTTGAAAACTATCTTTGAGTCACATCCAAAAATGCTTTGGATGTGCCTCGCAGTTTCGACAACCGATTCTCCTTCTTACAACATCTCTTGCATTAGGAGATATCCTTCTGTTATTTTTCAAAAATTCTTCAATGAGGGATCTCAAGGCTTCAACAACTTTATCTTTCCATGGGAATCTCCCAGAGAATGCCCATAATTCATTGGTATTTGAATCCTCAACTCTTTCATGCCTTCCAATGGCTCTCATTAGAGTTTTTCTACTTATTTTTAATGCTTCACTTGTCTTTCTAATCAGACGAGCTTTCTTTGTTTGATGGCTTACTATTGTCAATGTAATGACATGTCATGTGACATTACTATCCTTGGTACATGAGGTGGAACCCACACTCTCATATGCACTCATTAGATTCTTTACAATTGATTTTTCACTTGAAGCATCTGATGTTCTTAGGTCAAGAATCGTCATAGTGGGTCTAAATTTTAGATTTCTCATCAATTCAACAAATAGTTGACATGTCTTCCAGTTTCATTTAAGTTTTCAAAGAATGATTTCTATATCTTATTGGCATATCTTTGGCAAGTATGCTTGGGAATCTTATCCTGCATGGGCTTCAAAACATTCCCATTGATATCAATTAGAAACTTAGGCTTTCTATGCAAAATTCTAGGAGGCATTTTCAATGGTAAAGTTGACTCAGTATTAGGAATTTCTTCAATATTTACTTGAGATGGGATAGATGGCATACATTCAATTGTAGATGGAAAAGATGAAAAGCCTTAAAGTTGAGATGGAGAATATGGAGTACCTTCAATTTGACATGTGAATGATGGCATGCCTCCAACTTGAGAAGAAAATGAAGATGTACCTTCAACTTGACCTGTGAAAGATGAAGTGCCTCTAATTTGAGAAGAGAATGATGGTGTCCCTTCAACTTGACCTATGAAAGATGGAGTGCCTCCAACTTTGAGATTCAATTTCCTCGTTGAACGAAGGTTTTCCATTTGTTGCCTTTGTGTCGCCAATTCCATCTCTCTTAGTTTGATTAGATGATTCATGTTCCTCTTGAATTGGTAATGGTGGCATGTCTTCTTCTATGGTTGATAATTTATTACTTTCACGAAGTCACCTCATTCTTTCTCTTTTCTTTTCATTCTCAGCTTCACACTCTTCTAGAGTTAGAATCTTTACTTGTTTCCTTGGCATGATGATGATTTCTAATTGCATCATGAATAAGACAGATAAATTAGTCCATCTTGGTACAATAGAGTAAAGTAATCTCATACACAAATCTGAAAATATAATCATATAATTAAAGTGAGTAAATGATTATAAATCTAAAATTTATAGTTTCCTAGGGTGGTCCAACCCAAAATTTATAAAGGTCACACACATGTCATATAATAGCAATCTTTTACAAATGAATATTAAGCTAGGATAACATTCGAATTACAAGGCAAGATGACATATATCATACCATTCTTGTACTTCATGGAGTAACTAACTTTCATCATTTAGATGATATTTAAAAATGTATCATAGCAATGCAAAGGAACTCTTCCAACACTTGCAATGTCTTTTAGCTCTCTCTATATATAGAAATCAATTTTTCCATACTAAGTTTTTAGCATTATATCAATGGCCAAGATATGGTCAACATTTACAAATGGTGGTAGGCACAATCTCTAGGTTAATTTCATATTTTCTTAACATATCTTCTCAAACACTTTGGTTGATCTTGTCTTAGGTTCTATTTTAGTACTTTCTTCCTCTATCATATTTTTGTTAAAATGGTGTATGTAGAGAAACCTCCTTCTAGCTAGCAAAAAATTGAGATAAACGAAAAATGAAACACAAAGATTTTAATCAAGATCAATAAAAGATTTGAAAACATGACAAGTTAGATTAAAGATGCAACATATTCATTCCTATTTAGGACAAATCCCTTCTCTAATCCCTCTCCCATTCCTAGTCAAATTGGTTGTGAAATTATACTCAAGTGTCAAATTTAGTTTCTTTTTGCAGCTTCACCAAATTTGGTGTCCTTTTTATCTTGACTGCTACTTCATGATGCATGCTTCTTTCATTAAATCATGAAAAGGATATACACCCACCAAATATCAATACTCTATCTTCTTTAACTATCTAATAACTTCTTGACAAGTCACTATCTATTCAAGACAACCTCATTGTGATTATAGTTGTCCTAATAACTATGCCAATAACATGTATGGTTATCTTTTAGTTGAAGGTGATATTCCCTACCATATGAATATCCTTTCGAGACCACCTAGATATGTTTATATAGTATCATGGATACCTTTTTGCATGGTTTTGAGATTAATTGACTTATCATTTAGTCTTGATTGCCACCTTGTGTATCAATTGCTATCCTACCCATGGGTGAGAGATCATAACTATTCCTAGGGTTGCATGATAGCTATTGCAGTATAATTTAGTCTTTAGGCTGATATGATAGTTCTTCCAAGTGAGTATGCTCAAGTGACAATCCTTAGCTTGATTTTTTCATGATGATAATTCATTGACTAACATGATTTCCCTTAGTATTCTTCTAATTGTTTAGGTTAGTGTTTGAATCAGGATAATTGCAACATGTGATTGCATAGTGTTGCAAGTATGAGGTGAACCAGTGTTGTCATTGATGTCAACATACTCATATTGCATTGACAAGAAGGATTGGATGAGCTGTGTGCTGAGGATATTGAGAAAATTAGCCTAAGTCAGGAACAGTGAAGAACAGTGATGAGAAGAAGGCAAATGTATTGTATAGGTTGAGAACCGGAGGATGCGGATTAAAGGGTTTGCAGATATGAGTCTTGAGATGTTTCAGTTAAGTTTTCAGAGGTCCGCATGAAGACCTGAAGAAGTTATGGCTGTCTGTGTGGAACCGGTTCTAGCAAGTGCTCAGAGGTGACAGAGGATCACAGAAAGGTCCGGTGAGGTCCGGAATTGTATAATCCTAATCTGCGGATTGGAAAGAGTGTTTGGAATGTCCTTGTGATGTGTCATCTCGAGTTGTGTATGATTTTGAGGTCCAAAAGTACCTTTTGCGTTGTGACAGTGGCGATAGACTGTGTTCTTGAAGTTCTGAATGAGGAAGAGAAGAGATTCCAGTAAGTAAAGAAAGTGCGGATGTACCTGATTATTTAGGCAGGTTTGTGAAGGTTCTTGGATCATGTTGAGGTTGTGTTGTTGGTCCGCATTGATGGTAGAGCCCGGAATTGAAGATATTCTTCCGGATGAAGTTCTTGTTCCGACTAGCCGACCGGATGAGTTGTTCATCCTGCGAATGTTCTTGTGGTGGCCGACCGGATGTGTTATTCATCTTGCGGATACTCTTATGGTTGTTTACCAACTTAGATGTTTGTTCCTAAGTCGATGTCTTGTATAAATAACGGTTTGTGAGTTCATTTCGAAGTGTGGATTGTGTGGATGAGTGTGGCATAGCGAAGAGAAGTGCGAAAGGCAGAGCAGAGGTTTTTGGGCTTAAATGGAACTGATCCGGACATGGTAGAGATGTCATTCTCCAGTTCAAGATTGTGATTCTTATCACTTTGTAGACAGTGTGTCTCCTTGTAGGCAGTGGGCCTCTTTGTGAGCAGTGTGCTCAGGCAGTGAGCCCTAATTGGCAAGTGCCATTCTTTTTCTTATTCTTCTAACAGAGAATAATCCTTGGGTTAATCACCCCATGGTTTTTCCCTTAACTGGGTTTTCCACGTCAAAATCTTGGTGTTTAATGTGTTGATGTTTATCTGCTCTTGTGTTTATGTATTATGCTTTCATGGATGATTAATTGATATGCTGTTAACTAACAACGAAGAATCAAGTGTTTGAAAGAACAAGAATTTTTATACAACTGATTCACCCCCCCTCTCAGTTGTATGCCTTAAATCCAACAATTGGTATCAGAGCCAAGTTCCTCTGAAAGAAGCTTAACCGCTTGAGGAGATCTAGGATGTCGTCATACAAAAAGGATAGTCCGAAGTTCGATGGAACCAATTTTACTCTCTGGAAGGGTCGCATGAAATGTCACCTGGAATGTATGGGAAAAGCATACTTGGCCATGGTTTCAAAACCATATGTACCTCCACAAGGTGGTCCGACAACTCTGAATGAAATCACAGAAGCTGAAAATAATCTGCGGACCAAGGAAGCTCTTCTAATCGCATTGAATGACTCAGATCTCTCAAATGTTATTGACCTACCAACTGCATATGAGATCCTGACTAAACTGGAACTTCTGTATGAAGGAGATGAGTTTGTCAAAAGTGCAAGGTTGCAAAGTCTGAAAGGGAAATTTGAAAGATTGAAGATGAGGGATGATGAAAACATCACTACTTTTATGCCAAGAGTGAATGAACTAGTGTGTGGAATTAGAAATGCTGGTGGAACTCTGGATGAAAATGAGATCGTTTGCAAAATCCTTAGATCCCTTCCTGCTGCCTACAAAATCAAGGTTGCTGCAATTGATGAATTCAGAGCCCACACAACCGTCACAAGAGAACAATTGGCTGGCAAGCTAGCTGCATTTGAAATGACCGAGTTTGGAGATGATCTTCCTAAGACTGAATCTGCTTTCAAAGCCAATACCTATGTGAAAGGCAAACAGAGAATTGATCCGGGAGAAAACTCTTCAAGGAAGATGACATGGTATGATCAAGCAAGAAGAGACATGGAAGAAGAAGAAGCAGAAACAGCTCAACTTGAAGCCCTCATTGCAAAAAGACTACCAAGAGGATCCGGTAAGTATGAAGGAAAACTACCCTTTAAGTGCTTCAACTGCAATAAGATTGGTCATTTTGCTTCAAGATGTCTGGAAAGATCTGCAAGGTCTAATACTAACAGACAAAGGTTTCAAAAGAATTGCTATTATGCTCATGAAGAAGATGACAATGAAGGAGTAACAGATGATGAATCAGAACTAGGAAGCAAATCCAGAAATGAGTGGGTGTTTATTGCCATCAAGGAAGAAGATTCAATACTCTCTGAATCTGTCAATCACAAAGTTGTTGAAAAAGCTTTGGCTGCTCAAGTGGAAGAAAAGGATGATTGGGTTATTGACAGTGGATGTTCTCACCATATGACTGGTGACAAGAATAAGTTCTTGAATTTGGAAAGGTATGAAGGAGGAATGGTAAAGTTTGGTGACAATTCTGCTGGCAGAATCAGAGGCAGGGGAACTATTTCCTTTGATGGAAAGAGCAAAACAGGTAATGTACTATATGTTGAAGGATTGAAGCACAATCTTCTCAGTGTTGGTCAGTTAGTAGACAAAGGCTATGATCTTCGGTTTAAGAATGGAAAATGCAGAATCTTTACAAGCTCCGGAACTGAAATTGCATCCGGTACTCAGACAAAAGGTAATATCTTTCATCTGGTTGGTTCAAATAGAAGTTGTTTGTTTGTTCAAATTGATCAGAGTTGGTTATGGCATAGAAGAATGTGTCATATAAATTTTGATAACATCATCAAGATAAGCAATACTCAGGCTGTAAGAGATCTTCCAAAATTGATGAAACCTACAAATAGTGTGTGCAAAGAATGTCAGTTAGGTAAACAAAGCAGAGTCTCTTTCAAAAGCAAAGATCAGTCTTCTACCGGATTGTTGGAATTAGTACATACTGATCTCTGTGGTCTGACAAGAATCAAGAGTCTGCTAGGTGATAGATATTTCATGTTGTTAATTGATGACCATTCCCGAATGATGTGGGTTACCTTTCTGAAAGAAAAATCAGAAGCATTTGAGAAGTTCAAAATCTTCAAAGCTATGGTAGAGAATCAAACCGGATTGAAACTAAAGTGTCTAAGGTCTGATAGAGGTGGTGAATTTACATCTGGTGAGTTCATTGACTTTTGTGAGAAGCAGGGTATAAGGAGACAATTGTCTGCTCCTAGGACTCCACAACAGAATGGAGTAGTTGAAAGAAAGAACCGGACCATCCAAGAAGCTGCCAGGACAATGATGTTGGAAGCAAATGTTCCTCAGATGTTCTGGAAAGAAGCTATCAGCACTGCAGTCTACACTCTAAATCAAGTTCAAATCAGAAACAATATCGGTAAGACCCCCTACGAACTCTGGTTTGGCATCACTCCTACTGTGAAATATTTTAGAGTATTTGGTAGCAAGTGTTATATCAAAAGAGATGAAGATCTACGAAAGTTTGATGCTAGAAGTGATGAAGGAATTTTCTTGGGTTACTCCACTCAAAGCAAAGCATACCGGTGTTACAATAAGAGACTGAGGAAGATGATAGAAAGCACTAATGTGAAAGTTGATGAAGGAATTGAGAAGCCCTCAAGATTTTATGAATTTGATGAAGATGACCAAGACGGTGTTCAGATTCAAGGAACTCAATCCTCTCCGATAAGACAGAGTCAGCCTGATCCGGTAAATCAGGAAGAAGAGATAGGTTTGAATGAGCCTGATCAAGAAGCAGCAGTGCAGGATACTCCCAAAATTCCTAGGTATGTAACACTAAACCACTCTAAAGATCAGATCATAGGTGACAGAAGCAAAGGTGTGCAAACTAGAAGGAATGTTGCTCAAAATCAGGATGAATGTTGTTTGATTTCAAAGATTGAACCTAAAACAGTAAATGAAGCCTGCAATGATGAAAATTGGACTAAAGCAATGAAAGATGAATTAATGCAAATTGAGAAAAATCATACTTGGGATCTTGTTCCCAGACCTAGAGACAAGAATGTGATTGGAACCAAATGGGTCTTCCGGAACAAATTAAATGAAGCTGGTAAAGTAATCAGAAATAAAGCTAGATTGGTCTGCAAAGGCTACTCCCAAATAGAAGGAATTGATTATGAAGAGACCTTTGCTCCTATGGCAAGAATTGAAGCAGTCAGATTATTTCTTGCATTTGCTGCCTTCAAAGACTTCAAGGTATATCAGATGGATGTCAAGTCTGCCTTCCTAAATGGTGATCTGGAAGAAGAAGTTTACATTGAACAACCGGATGGATTTCAATTATCTGACAATAATGATATGGTCTGTAAGTTAAAGAAAGCATTGTATGGATTAAAACAAGCTCCAAGAGCATGGTATGAAAGGTTGGATAAGCATCTTGTGCAGATTGGATTCAGCAAAGGTACTGCTGACAGTAACTTATATTTCAAAATTGATCATGAAAACATTTTGATTGTTGAAGTGTTTGTAGATGATATCATTTTTGGAGGAAGAGATAGTATGTGCAAAACTTTTGCAAATCAGATGAAATGTGAGTTTGAAATGTCTATGCTTGGTGAAATGAATTTCTTCTTGGGTCTGCAAATTACTCAAACAAAGAAAGGAATCTTCATTTCTCAGACCAAATATGTGAAAGAATTGTTAAGGAAATTTGGTATGGAAGATTGAAAACCAATGAACACTCCCATGGCAACCAGATGTAAGTTGAGCAAAGATGATGACTCTCCAAAGGCAGATCAGACAATGTATAGATCAATGATTGGTGGATTGTTGTATCTCACTCAGACCAGACCAGATATAATGCAGGCTGTTGGTCTTGTGGCAAGATTCCAGGCTGATCCTAGAGAATCTCATGTTATGGCAATCAAAAGAATTTTTAGGTACTTGAAAGGAACAGTTGAGTATGGTCTATGGTACCCTAGAGATCTGGATTTCTCTCTTCATGCTTACACAGATGCAGATTGGGCAGGAGATGTAGATGATCGAAAGAGCACCAGTGGTGGAGCATTCTTTTTGGGGAAGAGATTGGTTTCTTGGCTAAGCAAGAAACAAGATGCAATATCTCTGTCTACAACTGAAGCAGAATACATTGCAGCAGCAAGCAGTTGCACTCAAATCCTATGGATGAAGCAGATGCTAAGAGATATTAAAATTGAATATGCGGAGCCTATCACAATTTTCTGTGATAATTCAAGTGCAATTAATATTTCCAAGAATCTGATATTACACTCTAAGACTAAGCACATATCTATCAAGTTTCATTTCTTGAGAGAACAAGTGAACAAGGAAGAAGTCAGGTTGGAGTATGTCCCCTCCAAGGATCAGATTGCAGATATCTTGACTAAACCTCTTCCCAAGGACTCTTTTGAATATCTCCGGGAGAAGTTAGGGGTCATGGCCCCTCCGGTGATAAACTAGGATGCACTGATGTGCATCAGTCTAGTGGATATCACAGTCACATCTTGTGATCCAAATTGATGATGGGGAGCTGCTACTAAGGGGGAGTAGCTGGTATGATTCTGATGTGTTAAAACTGCAAGTATGAGCCCTTTGCCATTGATGTCAAAGGGGGAGAGAAGACATGTGAAAAACAAGTGGTTGATGATCAAAGGGGGAGCAGTAAAGGAAGAGAAGACATGTGAAAAGTTGTTGTTGATAGGGGGAGCTGTGACAGAAAGGAGAAGTTCTTGTCTTGATGGTTTTTCACATCATATGTTGCCATCAATGACAAAGGGGGAGATTGTTGCAAGTATGAGGTGAACCAGTGTTGTCATTGATGTCAACATACTCATATTGCATTGACAAGAAGGATTGGATGAGCTGTGTGCTGAGGATATTGAGAAAATTAGCCTCAGTCAGGAACAGTGAAGAACAGTGATGAGAAGAAGGCAAATGTATTGTATAGGTTGAGAACCGGAGGATGCGGATTAAAGGGTTTGTAGATATGAGTCTTGAGATGTTTTAGTTAAGTTTTCAGAGGTCCGCATGAAGACCTGAAGAAGTTATGGCTGTCTATGTGGAACCGGTTCCGGCAAGTGCTCAGAGGTGACAGAGGATCACAGAAAGGTCCGGTGAGGTCCGGAATTGTATAATCCTAATCTGTAGATTGGAAAGAGTGTTTGGAATGTCCTTGCGATGTGTCATCTCGAGTTGTGTATGATTTTGAGGTCCAGAAGTACCTTTTGCGTTGTGACAGTGGCGACAGACTGTGTTCTTGAAGTTCCGAATGAGGAAGAGAAGAGATTCCAGTAAGTAAAGAAAGTGCGGATGTACCTGATCATTCAGGCAGGTTTGTGAAGGTTCTTGGATCATGTTGAGGTTGTGTTGTTGGTCCGCATTGATGGTAGAGCCCAGAATTGAAGATATTCTTCCAGATGAAGTTCTTGTTTCGACTAGCCGACCGGATGAGTTGTTCATCCTGCGAATGTTCTTGTGGTGGCCGACCGGATGTGTTATTCATCTTGCGGATACTCTTATGGTTGTTTGCCGACTTAGATGTTTGTTCCTAAGTCGATGTCTTGTATAAATAACAGTTTGTGAGTTCATTTCGAAGTGTGGATTGTGTGGATGAGTGTGGCATAGCGAAGAGAAGTGCGAAAGGTAGAGTAGAGGTTTTTGGGCTTAAATGGAACTGATTCGGACATGGTAGAGATGTCATTCTCCAGTTCAAGATTGTGATTCTTATCACTTTGTAGACAGTGTGTCTCCTTGTAGGCAGTGGGCCTCTTTGTGAGCAGTGTGCTCGGGCAGTGAGCCCTAATTGGCAAGTGCCATTCTTTTTCTTATTCTTCTAACAGAGAATAATCCTTGGGTTAATCACCCCGTGGTTTTTCCCTTAACTGGGTTTTCCACGTCAAAATCTTGGTGTTCAATGTGTTGATGTTTATCTGCTCTTGTGTTTATGTATTATGCTTTCATGGATGATTAATTGATATGCTGTTAACTAACAACGAAGAATCAAGTGTTTGAAAGAACAAGAAGTTTTATACAACTGATTCACCCCCCCCTCTCAGTTGTATGCCTTAAATCCAACACATAGATCTACTCCAGAGTGAAAGTGTTTCCATGACCTTGCTCTAGTTAAGGATTATCCTTGAATGTTGATAAGACTCCCTTCATAAATATATACCAATACTATCTTGATGATTTCCTTCCCATAGTGATATGGCTTGTTTTCAAAGATTGTTATCTCAAATAAATATAAATTTTCATTATCTCATGATAATTTAACTTGTCAAAATGATAATCCTCTCACTTCCCTCATGAATGTCATATAACATGAGATTTCATGCTTTAACATAATCATAAAGTGAAGTAAACAAATACATAAAGAACATACCTTAGATTTCAAGATTCGAGTTGCCCAATCCTCTAAAATTTGGCTTCAAAATCCTCAAAAATTTGATCTATTTGGCAAGTTCCTTCATATTGAATGTTGAACTATATATAACTCTAATAGGATTAGTGAAAATTAGGAAAAAACAAACATATATCTCAAATTCAATCTAAATACATCAAAATTAGCATTAAAATAATATGAAACATGAAACTATTAGTTTAAGTAATCAAATTCTATCTAAAAACATCAAATTTACTACTTCTACATTGAAAAACCAAAAAAAGGTGGTGGATTAAGCAAACAATCATTGTCAAAATGTTAACACCATAAAAAAGCATTTTGTTGTCTGATTGTGCATGAAAAGCAGGGAATAATAGAGCATGTGGGTCTAAATCATGGATCCCACATGCTTTTTGTCCATTTTTTTTGGTTCACCAAAATGTGTTCGCGTTATAACACGAGCACATTTTGTCAAGCATGGAAAGTTTAAGTGCTTTCATGCATGGAAAGTTTTAAGTGTTGTCATGCATGGAAAGTTATAACTATTTTAAGTGTATGGAAAGTGGGGAGTGACGTACAGAGGTGAGAGAGAGAGGGTAGGAGGTATAGAGGGGAGGGATAGGGTAGGAGGTAAAGAGGGGAGAGAGAGAGATAGAGAGAGAGAGGAGAGGAGGTAAAGAGGGGAGGGAGAGAGATAAAGATAGAGAGACTACTTTTGACATGCAACCCTAAACCCTAAACCTGAGTAACCCTAACCCATAAACCCTAAATGATGCCCCTAAATCCTAACCCATAACCCCTAAACCCTAAACCCAAGAAACCCTAAACCTCTATCTCTCTATCTCTATCGCCCCTCTACCTCTCAATCTCTCTCCTTATGTCTCTGGCCATGTTCCCCACTTTCTATCTCCCTATCTCTCCCCTCAATCTCCTCTATATCTCCATATCAGTCCTCTCTCTCTAAAGCCTAAACCATATACCTCTAAACCTTAACCCCTAAACCATAAACCCTAAATAATGCCCCTAAACCCTAAACCCTAGCAACCCTAAACCCCAAACCCCTAAACCCTAAACTCTAAACCCAAGCAACCCTAAACCTTTATCTCCCTAGATATCTCTCTATCTCTATCATCCCTCTACCTCTCAATCTCTCTCCCTATGTCTCTGACCATGTCCCTCATTCTCTATCTCCCTATCTCTCCCCTCGGTCTCCTTTATATCTCCCTATCAGTCCTCTCTCTTCCTCTCTAAACCCTAAACCCTAAACCTCTAAACCTTAACCCCTAACCCCTAAATCATAAAACCTAAATAATACCCCTAAAACCTAACCCCTAACCCCTAAACCCTAACCCCTAACCCCTAAACCCTAAACCTTAAATCCTAACCCCTTAACCCTAAACCTTAAACCCTAACCCGAGCAACCCTAAATCCCAAACCCCAAAACCCTAAACCAAAGCAACCCTAAACCTCTATCTCCCTATCTGTCCCCTATCTCCCTATCTCTATTGTCCCTCTACCTCTTGATCTCTCTCCCTATGTCTCTGGACATGTCCCTCAATCTCTATCTTGTTATCTCTCCCCTCTATCTCCTCTATCTCCCTATCTTTATCATCCCTCTACCTCTCAATCTCTCTCCCTATGTATCTGGCCATGTCGATCACCCTCTATCTCCCTATCTCTCCCCTTGGTCTCTTCTATATCTCTCTATCAGTCCTCTCTCTCTCTCTCTCTAAACCCTAAACCCTAAACCTCTAAGCCTTAACCGCTAACCCTTAAACCATAAACCCTAAATAATGCCCCTAAACCCTAACCCCTAACCCCTTAAACTTCCTAAGAAACCCTAAACCCCAAACCCCTAAACCCAAGCAACCCTAAACCTCTATCTCCCTATCTCTCCCCTATCTCCCTATCTCTATCATCCCTCTACCTCTCAATCTCTCTCCTTATGTCTCTAGAAATATCCCTCACTCTCTATCTCCCTATCTTTCCCCTTTGTAGGTAAAGAGGAGAGACAGAGAGAGAGAGAGAGGGAGGTAAGGAGGGATGGAGTGATGATTTTATTTCACCATAACATGAGCGCATTATAACACACTTGCATTATGCTTTGCTTTGGTAATTTCCAAGCCTTTGGCTTGAATTTGCCTTGGGCTTCCAACCCAAAGGCTTGGACTATGTTTTGGATGTCTAAAGACATGTTTTTCCAGATTGTAACAAAAATTACATAATCTGGAGCATGCTCCCCATCAGGTTTGCACGTGTTTCAATGACAAGTCAAATAAATACCACCATAATCTTTAGCTCTCTCTTAGCTTTCTAACCATATAATTTTTTTTTCACGTTTTGAGTATTTGAAGGATTTCATCTTTAATTTCTTTTGTTAGTGTATCTATTTTTTGTCAAAAACTAGTGTGTAGTTTTTTTTACTTTTTTTTAACCGTTCATCAAAATTTCAAATAAGTTACATTTTTAGAAACTAGACTCCATTCTACACGTATTCAATTTTTTTTTTTTGATTTTTGATTAGTTTTAAAAAAGTTTAGGGGGGAGCATGCTCAACTTTCTATTTTTCAAGATGTGTCCACTTTGAAAATTAGTAAAAAATCAATTATTCATGAAAAAATTATCAGAAAAATTAGGGATAAACTACATGGTGTTAGCTAATTTCTCACCAAAGCGATTTTTGAAATACTAAAGAAAAGTTAACATTTTAGGGAGAGCACACCAGACGCTATGTTATGTTTTTTTTGAAAAAAACAAGACCAATTTGTGTGCTCTCCTTTTTTGAACACCTTAATCTCAACCATTTTTGAAACAAATTAATAGTTTAGAAACTAGATTCTAAGCACTACGACTCTTGTTTTTGTTGTATCTTCAAAATTTGAGTGTAACTATCTTCAATTTCTCATCCAACATCAGTCTTTCCTGATTTCAAAAAAAAGTGGCATCTTAAGACCCCCTTTTGGTCCCCCATCTTTGTGCACTTACCTAGTTGCTTTCATATTCTCTTTCAATTTTTTCATGGCATAGAGTTGACCTTGATTATCATAGGATTGACCTAAGGTAGGAAAGCATAAATCTCGAGGTGAGGGATGAGTGTATGAATGTAAGTGCAATGATAGGCGCAATAAATAAATAATAATGGTGAATACATAGGAGTAAGTGCAAATAGGGATGGGATAAGGTTGAATGTGTGAAAGTATGTGTAAACATGGATGGATTGAAAGTATCAAGGAATGAGCCCAACTTTGCACAAGGGTGTGTCATTTGTTGATATGTAACTATATTAAGACATTCCATCAAAATGAGCCCAAAATTAAATGGAAATTAGCATGGGCATGCAAATTTCACCATTACAACTATTAAAAAATAATCAACAACCTAAAAAATCGCTGAAAGGGCATTATAACCTTGGTCAAATTGAGTAAAAGGGTTGAAAAAAATCTTCTCTTTAAGGGGAGAGGAAGTCTACATGAACCAAGGTCAAAAAAGTGAATGATAATTTAATACAAGATTTTTTTGTCTTGAATGGACAACTATAAAGGCATCAAAATAATAACCAACACAAAAACCAAGCAATCGATGCTATTAAATGAGCAAGAGATGGTAGGGGATCAACTATATTATAGTCATAACCATTCACCCCCATGGATAGGTCTACATCCTTAGGGATTGGATCTACCCTCCCAATTTAGCATCTTCTCTTGCTCTACCTTAAATATAAGTGCCCAAATGTTAAGGGCTAGCAAGATGGTAAGTGAAAGCCAATGGAACTTGTCCCATTGAGGTGGTGCATAGCCACCAATACTAGTGTCAAATGATTCCAAATAAGTAGGGTACACCCTATATGGATCTTGGAGTGGAAATGAGGGTGATGACAATTCCCTTGGTGATAACCATGGACACATCCCTACAAGTCATGGTGAGGCAAAGAGTCAAGTGAGACTCAATTAACAACACATTGTGCATTTCCTTAATAGCTTATCAAGGTTCATAGGTTTCTAATCTCCAAGACCACTTTCTATGATTAAACACAAATCTACAATATAAAATTAAATAACATTATAATTTGAGAGACAATATTACCAAAATTACATAGTTTCTTATTTTAAAATAGCGCATAATTTCTATTTTTCCATAACTAAAATAAAATATTTAAACTAAATAATGTTAGATTTCTTTTAATTTTGTAATAAGTTGTGTTGTATCTTGCTAACAACAACCTACCTAAATAAAAGCTATTTGACTAATTCAAGCTAGTGGCAAATATGTCATTTGTTAAATATAGGGTGAATGACACAATGAGAATATTAACAATAAAGTGTTTCAATCTGATTAAACATGTGATTAAACCATAAATATTAATGTAAAAATGGATAAATAAGCATAAAATTCACAAACCATATGAACACTAGGTATACATGGAGAAATCCTTGTGGGAAAAAACCCCACCACCAAAAGAGACCCAAGCTTGTATTAATCTCTTAAAATAGAGTACACCAATACAACCCACTTATCTCTCTAATAGTAATTTGGCAACATAAGAGTACCTATAAAATAACCTTACCTCTATCTCATGCCTCTATTATATAGAAATATTAGAAACATGAAACTACCAAGTGTTATCCCAAAACTATGAGTCAAAACCATGCGCCATATCAAAATCCAATGCCCCATAGTCATGGTTAAGCAAACCAAAATACTAAGTAACTCCTTTTAAATTTCTTACACCTCTCTTACATATCAGAGATTCTATCATAATGGTCAAAATGACCAATTTCCCAAATCTAGGAACTCCATAAAATTATTCAATTATACCTTGCCATAATATTTAAATTGGGAAAATCCTCTATAAGTCCCAATTTTGACCTTTTCAATGTAACCTCTCTATTCAATGCCTCTTACACAATATTCCAATTATATTGGAGAATACAGAATAAATAAATAATGTTCCCACCTTCACATGGGCTTGTCATTTTGCTCACTCCATGATGTTTGGACATCATATATTATTTATTGTCTACAAAATTAAATACAATTTACAAGGCTTAGGATTTGCAAGGTGAATGGTACACCTAATCCTAATATTCTCCCTCTTGACATTTATATTGCGAAGACATAATAGGAAACTAAAATGAATGAATTAGATGCTAGAAGAGTCAAGGCCCATGGCTTATTTGCACTAATAGAACTTATATGCACTCATTATCTTAGTGAGAGAATCTATAACATTAACTAAAGTGTCAACCTCCTATATCATGACTTTGCCACCCTCAACCATCTCATAGACAAATTGATACTAAACCCTAATATGCTTTGTACAAGTATGGTACATTGAGTTATTCTCCAAATATATAGCACTCTAACTATCACATCTAATCTTGATCTATCTGAAAGGAAGCAAGGTATGTGGAAAATGCTTCCTACACTGATCTAATGAGGAAGGACTTATGCAAATTTTTTACTTTTATAGTTACAGATTAAGATGCACATTAATAGAAAGATAATAACAACTTCCAAATGCAAACACAAAACTCATAACACAAGATATACGTGGGGAAAACCCTTTCAGGTAAAAAACCCCACACTCCAAAGCCGCTCAATATATTATTCAGGAATCACGAAGATTACAATATACTTGCAGACCAAGCTTTTATAGGAGTATATCCAACCAAAGATCCAGGAGGTGACTCAACATCTATAAGATTCCCACATACAACCTCCATCTCAAGTTCCTGATACATAGGAGATACAATATAGTACACCACAAACGGTAATTACAAAACCATGAGCTAAAACCACCCAAAAGTGGTGCCCAAATTATCTCCAATCAAAGATGCCTTGTGATATGCCAAACCACACACCAACACATGTAACTCTCCCCTTTACAGCTCTTTTATGTGTCCAACACATTTTTACATTTCCCAAAACTAAAGGTCCAACTTCCAGAGGCCATAACTTTTAATCTAGGTGTTTGATTGACGAATTGTTTTATGCGTCAGAAATCTCGTGAAGTGCTCTATCACCCTGTAACTTGCTTCATTGGTTACGACAATTTTTAGGACATTTAGAGAAGTTTTGATACCCAAAAATTGAGTTCAAAACTTTTTCGGCAGTTTCAAAAAATAGAAACTTTAATATCTCACAATCCAGATATGATCTTGAGTCGAAACTCACCCAAGATGTTTACTTAGTTGTTCCACACCTTTTGGGAAAATTTCAGGTCAACCCAAGGTCAATTGAAGGACTTACTAAATATAGTAAGTCTTGTTATTTTAAGCTCGTTTGTAAACTTTGAACCCAGACCATTTTCCAAGATAAACGGTATTCAAAAAGACCAAAACTGGGAAGAATAGTAATCTTTTGAAGTTGTACAGTTGAGACACTTTTCCTAACATTCTCCCACTTGTCGAACACCTTGCAAGAGAAAAGGGAGCATCAACACCATGATTTAATTGGTAGAGGCCATGAGGCCCATAGACTCTGAACACCATCTAAACTTCTCTGTGCTCACAGGCTTTGTTAAGGAATCTACAACATTCATCAAAGTTTCAACTTTTTCCAAGGTTACCTTCCCATCCTCCACCATGTCATGAACAAAATGGTACTAGACATCACTATGCTTAGTCCTTGCATGGAAAGTAGGATTCTTCGCCAAACATATGGTACTCTGACTGTCACAACAAATAGTAATCTTTGCTGCATCAAACCCAACATCAGAACACAATCTCTTAAGCCAAATGGCTTCTTTACAAGCATGAGTTGCTGCCATGTACTCACCTTCAGTAGTAGACAAAGTGACCACATGTTGCCACTTACTCATCCAACTAATAGCACCACCAAACATAGTGAACGCATAAGCACTGGTGGATCTCCTACTGTCAATGTCACCTACCCAATCTGAATCTACAAATCCATGAATACAAAGTAAAAAAATTTTGAAATCGAAGGAACATTAACAGGACCAAACACATCAGAATGAATCAAGTCCAACACCTCAGAAGATTTGTGAGAACTGGAATAAAACTGAACACAGTTTTGTTTTTCATAAATGCAATGTTCACAAAAATCAAACTCAAGGTTACAATCATTCATACCCTCAATAAGATTTTTATTCTTTAGGGCCCTCAAACCCTTTTCACCAATGTGACCAAGCTTTTGGTGCCATAACATTGTCTTCTCAGCTGGAAGTTTCATCTCCATAGAATGAGCACCCTTAGGTACCCAGGAAGCATGACCATCAGAAGTAGATGCAATAGTCTTTTTCGCTATTGGTTCCAATGGTGAGAATGAAGAGTCTGAAGCTCTCTTCTTTGAAATAGAGGCACTATTGCACTAAACTGTGCATGCATCAAGCTGAAACAGAGTGCCAATCTGAACACCCTTAGCCAACACCATAAATCCTCTAGTCATCTTGCATCCTCCATTCGAGAAAACAACCTGCACACCCACATCATTCAATTTACTTATAGAAAGAAGGTTCTGTGTCAAACCAGGGATATGTAGAACACCATTGATTCCCTTTACTCGTCCATCAGGGAATCGAATCAAGACTCTTCCACGACTAACAATATCTAGGTGAGAATCATCACCCAAGTACACCTTTCCACCATCATATTCTTCATACTTTGAAAACTAGCTCCGATGCGAGTTCATGTGAAAAGATGCACCAGAGTCAATAAGCCACACATCCTTAGATGCATGTGTTTCCAAGGCAGTGACAAATGCTTCTCCTTCATCCTAAGAGGACTTGTCAGAATCTGAATCATGATTCTTCTTCTTTTTCTTTTTCTCCTCCTTGCACTCCTTGCAGAAGTGACCAGGTTTGCCGCAATTCCAACAAAGGGCCTTGGACTTTCTGGGAGACTTAGATCTCCCACAAGATTTAGATCTTCCTTTTTCTTCCTTCTTATCCTTTTTCTTTCCCTTCTCTTTAGATCTACCATGAACCGCAAGAGCCTCCTTAGCCGATTCAGAAGATTTTCTCCGCATCTCTTCAGACAAAAGCGAAAAAACCACTTCATCCATCTTGAAGGTGGTAGTGGTACTCCCAATGGACATAACAAGGTGGTCCCACGAATCTGGTAAGGAACACAGTAATGTCATACATCGATCCTCCTCCTCCATCTTCACACCAATAGAAGTCAACTGGGCAACAAGCATATTGAATGTGTTCAAGTGATCAGTAACAGATCCTCCATCTTCCATCCTCAGAGAATACAATTTATTTTGCAAGAATAACTTGTTCACCAGGGATTTAGCCTAATAAACATCTCCAAGCTTCTTCCAAAGATCCTTTACAGTCTTCTCTTCATAGATATTCAGGAGCACTAAATCAGCCAAACAGAGTCTTATCAAACCCTTAGCTTTTTGATCTTTGAGATCCTAGTCTTCTTGAGACTTTGCAGTTGGTTTTGTACGAGATACAACTTCCCATAAATCTTGATCTACAAGCATGTCCTCCATTTTGAGTTTCAACAACTCAAAATTACTTCTGTTAAACTTCTCTATCTCAAACCTCCCAAACATGCTCACCATCTCTTACCTGCAACAAAGATTTGAAAATCCTTTGCACAAGCTCCCACTCAAATGAAGATCAACTCAAAAAACCCTCTACCCAACAACTAGAACCAAAGGTAATCAGGCTCTGATACCAACTGAAAGGAAGTAAGGCATGCGAAAAATGCTTCCTATACTGATCTAATGAGGAAAGACTTATGCAAATTTTTTACTTTTATAGTTACAGATTAAGATGTACATTAATAGAAATATAATAACAACTCCCAAATGCAAACACAAAACTCATAATACAAGATATACGTGGGGAAAACCCTTTCAGGTAAAAAACCCCACACTTCAAAGCCGCCCAATATATTATTCAGGAATCATGAATATTACAATATACTTGCAGAGCAAGCTTTTACAAGAGTATATCCAACTAGAGATCCAGGAGGTATCTCAAGATCTATAAGATTCTTACATACAACCTCCATCTCAAGTTCTTGATATATAGGAGATACAATACAGTACATCGCCAACGGTAATTACAAAACCATGAGCTAAAACCACCCAAAAGTGGCGCCCAAATTATCTCCAATCAAAGATGCCTTGTGATATGCCAAACCACACACCAACATATGTAACTCTGCCCTTTATAGCTCTTTTATGTGTCCAACACGTTTTTACATTTCCCAAAACCAAAGGTCTAACTTCCGGAGGCCATAACTTTTGATTCGGGTGTCTGATTGATGAACCGTTTTATGTGTTGAAAAGCTCGTGAAGTTCTCTATCACCCTGTAACCCACTTCGCTAGTTATGACAATTTTTGGGATGTTTAGAGAAGTTTTGATACCCAAAAATTGAGTTCAGAACTTTTCTGGCAGTTTCAAAAAATAGAAACTTTAATATCTCACAATCCAGATATGATCGAGTAGAAACTCACTCGAGATATTTACTTAGCTGTTCCGCACCTTTTGGGAAAATTTTAGGTCAACCCAAGGTCAATTAAAGGACTTACTAAAAATAGTAAGTCTCACTATTTTAAGCTAGTTTGGAAACTTTTGGAAACTTTGAAGGTTCCAGACCATTTTCCAAGGTAAAGGGTATTCAAAAAGACCAAAATTGGGAAGAATAGTAATCTTTCGAAGTTGCAAGGTTGAGAGACTTTTCCTAACACTATCTGTACTCAAATCCAATACTTGGACACAATCTCCTTAACCACATTACTCCCGTACAAGCATGTGTTGTAGCCATGCATTCTACTTTTGTAGTGGATAATGCAATTGTGGGTTACCTCTTACTCATCCAACTAACATCTCCTCGAAACATGGTGAATATGTAACTACTCGTGGACCTCTTGCTATCTAAATAAAAAAAGCCTTATATACCAAGCAACTTTCCCACACTATTAGTCCCATTCAATAGTATACTATAATCAGAAATCCCTTACAAATATCTAAATACCCTTTTCACATAATTCTAATGCTCTCTACCTAGGTTAGACATAAACCAATTAAGAACTCCCATTGCTTGGGCATTGTATCGTCTTGTATTGACCATAGCACACATTAGGCTACCTATGACACTAGCATAAGGAACATTATACATATCCTCCAAATCATCATCTAACTTAAGACACTAATCCAAAGATAACTCAGTACCAACAAGTAAAGGAATACTCACTAACTTATAGTCTTGCATTACAAATCACTGCAAAATAGTCTGAAATTAATAAGCCAAAGCTTTCTATAGACTCAATTCTTACTGATCTTCACACCCAATATGTATTTTTTATCCCCCAAATTCTTAATGCAAAAGGCACTATAAATTTTAGTTTTGAGTTCCATAATCACACCCTTATTATTTCCAATGAACAACATGTCATCAACATTTAGGACAATAATTAGTAATTGAATATCAATCAATTTAAAATAAACAAAATGATCACAATCAGTCCTAACAAACCCATGTTGCAATGTAAAGTCATCAAAATTTTGATACCACATCCTAGGTGATTGCTTTACACCATACAAATATTGCTTTAACTTGAAAACCATGTTTTCCTTCCCTTTTACCACAAAACTATCAAGCTATCTCATATAAATTTCTTCTTTAAGATCCCAGTGCAAAAAAGTAAATTTAACATCCTTTTTATCTACTTCTAAATCATAAGTGGTAGAAGTAGAAAGTAGGAATCTAATAGAAGTTAGTTTTGAAATAGGAGAAAAAGCTCACCAAAATTTATCCCCTCAACCTAGGAGTAACCGTTTGCCACTAGTCTTTCCTTGTGCCTCGCCAACTATCCATTTGCTCCAAATTTTCTTAAACATCCACTTACAACCAATGGGCTTTCTTCACTCAGGAAACTCAATTAGATTTCAAGGCTCATGCCTAACTAAGGCTATCATCTCATCCTCTATGGCCTCCATCCAAGGCTTATGCTTCTTTTAAGAAATAACTTCCTTAATATATCTAGGTTCATCGCTAGTACAAGATAAAACGAATACACATTGGGAATCTAATGGGCTATGCATGTCAACTAGTTTTTGTTGTCTTGTAGACCTTCTCAAGGGTGTAGTAAGAGGCTCATGTTGTTCTTCTTCTAAACTCTCTAAATCTAAACCTTCTTCCTCTACATTCTCATTTCCAACATGTTGTTCTTCCAATTATGCATCTTCCTACTTCTCTATTTTGTTTTAAAATGTAGAAACTTATTTCCTTTTTCTTTTAGATGTTGTTATGTCGTAAAATGTCCCCCTAGGACTTCTACCTCCTATGTTTAGCTCTCGGGTTCCTTGTTTTGCATCTTGCATGTTCATTTCAACTCCCAGAAGACAATGGATTGAAACCCATGTCAAATGGGGCTTGAGGGACATTGTGGCATTTTACCCTACCCTGAAATAGGACCTGAGGACTTGGGCACTCACGCCCTAGTCCTTCCCTATTTTAGGCAGGTCCCAAATTTGAATGTCGATTATGTGACCGTTAGAAGGTTCCGTTGTTGACATCTTAAGTTTGAATTATGAAATTTAAAGCGGGAATGCATATATAAGCATGTTTAGGGTTTCATTTGTAAACTAGAAGATGATTATAAACTTTTGGCAAACTTATGATTTTAGAGCATTCAAGATATTCATTGTTGCAGAGCAGAATATTGTTGTTGTGTTTGTGATTGTAGATTTAGCTTCATCTTCTCATGTGTTGAAGGATTTTGATCTACATGCGAGCTATACCTTTGAGGTGATATCTATTTGTGTTTGAATCATTTATCAATTTGTTTTTGCCTCTATCCTACAGGGATACACACTCTTTATCTGACAATGGTGTTTGGAAGACTTGAATGTCCTTTCGGGGCTTGACTGAGGCAAGCTCCTAAACACCACAACCCCCAGCCACACTCCTTGTGATTGCAGGTTCTAGGTATCAGATTTTGTGGAGTGGAGTTATAGAGGAAGGTTGTAGAAGATAAGGATTCTGGATCCAGCAGAAAGAAGTAGCTTGGTGCACTTTTGGGACTAGGGCGCTAGGGACAAAGTCCTCTAAGGTTGTAGACATAGAAATCTCCATGGAAGTGATAATTAGCATCAGAAGAAGTCCCGACATCCTAAAGAATATCCCGCCTTGGACTATGGTGCGAGCTCCAGTGCCCTCTGCATCTTCTGTAACAGAAACAAACATAACAATGATCATCAGTGTCATAAGGATTTCAGAACCCCCTAAAGAAAACACTACATTGGACTAGGGCACAAGCCACGAAGTCCCGAAACATTCTAAATCACAAACTTTGAAAATGATCTGTAACTAATCTTTGTCTACTATCTTGGTCTGCGAGCATTTGTCATAATTTATCTATTTGCTTATGATTTTGCATAATTAGGGTTTTGAGCATTAAATTAATACATTAATTGATAACTTCTAAATTTCCACATCACTACAAGTGACCCTCAACCTATAGGTGAATCCTCTTGCAAAAGGTGTGATTCAACTTGGTTGAAATATCCTTGAATGTTTGTAGTGAAAGGAGGATCTAGCAAATCAATCCCATTCTTCCCTCTTTTCCTATAAAATTTTTGGTGAACCCATGTTTATTTGAATTTTGCACCTTGCTAAGTGTTTTACTTTAGATTTACATTCATTCATTTAATTTCATCATAGTGCATTTGAAAATTTACAAAAAAATTGGAAAATTTTGAAAATTTTGACATTTTAGGCTTGCATTTTGACACAATTTAATTAAATTTCATTTAATTTCTGATATTTTCATTAGATATGATATAAATTACAGTAGTAGATCATTAATTAATCATTTTTATTGCATTTTCATGCTTAATTTGTTATATTTTGCTTGAAATTGTGCATTTTTCATAAAACCTAGTTTTTGCATTAGCTAGGGTTTGTAGTTAAAATCTTTTTTTAGATTTTACTACTCTTTTAAACACTCTTTTAGGATGGATTTCTAATTTTATTGTTTCATCATAGTGTCTTTTTTGCAAAAATCCATGTCTTAGTTTCACAATTAGGGTTCAAAAACCTTGCATTTTCACCAGATTTTGCCTTGTCATCTATCTAGATTTGCATTATAGGTGTGTTGTGAATGATATTGCTGCATTATTGGATTGATATTAAACTTATTATTTTCTACACCTCATTAAATTCTTCACAACACTACTTATAGGCATTTGCATTGAAAAAAGTGAAAAAATCAAGCATTTTAGATCATAAGCATACATAGTTTTGCACTTGTTCCTTGAATAAGTATTGGAAAATCTTTTAAAATCTGATCTTGCATTCATCTCAAGACATATAGACATGGATTATAATCGCAACAATAATGCTAGGTTCCCTCCTAGGCCTTATTTTAAAAGGAGGAGCCCTGAACCTGAAATCACATTTACACCTCGTGATAAAACATTTGTAGACAATGAAGGGCCCCTTTACATCATAGTGAAAGTAATAGAGATTCCAGTGCATGGTACACTTCTAGATCCTAATTGCATGACTAATTTGGTAATGGAAGAGTTGCTTCTCACACATAATTTGACACAAAATTCTTATGAACCTTCAGATTTAAGGATTAAGACACATATTGGAGCTTTCATGCCTACCTTTGGAAAGATAACTTTATTGGTTATGGTTTATGATAAAGTCGAGGATCAAGTATTTGATTTTATCCCTTTACCTGACCTCTTTCACATAAAACTAGGACACCCATGGTTAAAAGCTATGAACGTTGTCCCCTCAACTATTCACAATTGCATAAAATTCCCTTTACATGGACACGTGTGTACTATTCGACGTAATACATATCAACCATTGGTAATGGAAAACAACTTTGCTCTGGACTACTTTTGGCCACAACCTAATAGAGACCCTAAGCCACGAAGAGACCATTCTTTCTAACAATACAAATGGTACAAAGCAAAACTTATATCTAGAGTGGTCGGCCTCCTATGCAAACAATAAGAGAAGAACAACTTGCATTAGAAGAACTTCCTAGAGAAAAAGGAAAATGACCCTATGTTGAGGTTCCTCCTCCATCATCCTTACAAGGATCGGGAGGTATTTGTCAAGAACAAAACACTTCATTAAGACAAATGAGATTTGAACAAGCCTCCTCTAATACAAAAAGACCAATTGAAAAACATGACAATAATTTTGAAGATATAAGCAATAGGACAAGAAGAAATAGACAAGCAAGAGAAAGGAGGAAAAGACAAGATTTTGCTCAATGAAATGCACCTTAACAAGGAAACATTCCACCTAACATTGAATCAAACCAAGAAGAACTTGAGAATGAACAATTTAAAGACAAAAATGAGAGTTGGGCTATGGTATCTTATGTACCTCTTTCCTCTAACATTCAAGATTGGGAAGATGATGATTTGCTTAATGACAACCGCTAGTTCAGTTGTGCCTTTAGGTAAGTATTTCTAACCCTTTACATTTGTGTTGTGTTTCCCCTGTGATGTGTTATGTGTTGTTGAGGTCTCCTTGGATGACCCTTGATACTCTTGTAAGGTCAAGGATATCAGGAGACCACCTCTGTTGTGACTCTTCTTCTATTTGTATCATCATTCTTCTATCTTGCTTCTCCTCTATTTTGATTTTTGTGTGTTGTGTCTTGGGGGCATAGCGTTGTGGTTGGTGACTTGGGGGCACCTTCTTACATGATGACCCTAAGGCACTTGTTCTCCTCTCTTGATTTATTGTTTACCTTCTTCTAGTGGTTCTATTTAGCTGGTGGTTGATGAAAAACAAACATTTATTGATACAGACCACGTGTCCCTTTAGCGAGTAAGCAAAAATGGACCTAGTCCATACATGACGATGGGGTTGATATATATTATCCAATGCTTGGCTAGTAGAATCACTCCGTGCACTTTGTTTATCTTGGGTCTCACCTTGGTTACACTCGGTTATGAGATTTCTCTAGTATAGCCCCACGGTTATACCTAGTTTTCGAATCCATACTTAACAATTCTAACAGTTTAAGCCAATTTTGAGCCAAATCATCATACCGACACCCCCAATGCTCATATGAACACTATTTTCCTAGGGAAACTCGCACCCCTCTAAGCCATAGGGGTGCATTTTCCTACATCCATTTACCCAAAAAAATTGTGAGGAGGTTTATTATAGAATTTCTAACATTTCTTTGAACTAGACCACATATTTTTTGTTTGAACCAAATCTATGCTTTTAATTTTACCAATCCTAACTCCTTTGTCATAAAATTAGATCATATTTAGGCTTATTTACACATATTTTGATGTCAGCCATTTGATCCAATTTACTGCACACCATTAAACAAAGAAACTTATCTTTTTGTTTCTATCAACAATGGGGTTTTCATTGGTTCTTAGTATTGACTACACTAAGACCTTTGCACCAATTTTAAAAAATGAATTACATATGTCTCACACTTGCCATTGGAACTCTGCACCATTAGGATGTTCATTAGATGGATGTGATGGGTTCCATTCTTTATGGAGATCTTTAGGAGGAGATTTAAAAAGAGTAGCCATAGGGATTTGTTTAGGATTCTTCAATGGATTGAAAAATTATGAAATCTATCTATGGCCTCAAACAAAGCCCTTAGGCTTAGTATGCTAAGATAGATTCCTTATTCTCATATTTAGATTATCTAGATGTTATTTTGATCAAAGTGCTACATCTTGCAATAGGATGATACATTCTTGATCTTAGTTTTATATGTTGATGACTTGATCATCACAGGGAATTATTCATCCTCTATTTCAATAGTGAGATTTTCTCTTCATAATAGATTTTATGATTGACTTGGTTTTGTTTCATTACTTTTTTGGGATCTAGATCACTTAATCATCTTCTAGAATTAGTACTCTACAATCCAAGAATGCACTTTCAATTTTATCTCACACTTCCATCTAGTTGATTGTAAGCCTGCTTCACTTCCCTTCCTTTTTGGAGTCCAACTTGAGGTTCAATGGTCTACACCTTTGGTTGATTCTACCTTGTATTAATATCTTTTTTGTTATCCTCATCTACTTGACCCACACTTGTCTTGACACTTGTTACTATGTTGGCATGGTTTCTCACTTTATTTAAGAGCCACATGAGCTACACTAGAAAAAATCTAAGAGGATATTTCACTATATTTAGGGCACTCATAGCTATGAGATCTACTATTTAATATGCATATATATAGACTGGTTGGACATATAGTTTTTGATAAGGTAGATGATTATAAGGATCATAAGTCCACTTTCATCTACAAATTTCATCTTGATTAGTCTTATTTATTGGTCAAGAAACAAACATAATGTCATTGAATTATCTACTATTAAGGATAATTATTGAGGGGATATGAATGTCACCACAAAGGCTATCTAGATTTAGTACATCTTTATTGAGTTTAGAATTTCTTTCTATTGGCCATTTGTTATTTATTATGACAACCTCACCTTCATTCAATTGGTTCTAATAGAAATTTGAACCAATTTTTTTGACACAATCTATAGTTGCATGCACTTCCATCATTTCATCATTCATTCTCATTTCACATGTTTCATGCTTTCAACTAACCAAATGGTACTTCCAACCATTCATTGATCCAAAATCACTAGGTTAGCTATCTATATCACTAGGTTAGCTATCTATATAAGTAGCTTCTCTAGGTAGGTGCACAATAAAAAGTATACAACTTCCTTATTGACTTACTCACTGATAAGTAGAAGCAACGTGGGTGAGAGATGCATAATTTTATTTCATCCTATGTGAATGCATGTTTACTAATTCCTAACCCCCTCCCTCATCCCCCTTTCTAATTTAATAAGGAAGTAGAGGGGGAATTGGTTCAAATGCTAACTACTTTACAATTTTATTATTTGTGATCTAGATCTTTAGGAATCTAGTCCATCATCAGTGAACCAAACACATTAAGGTTCACATGCACTACATTAGAGAGTTAATTCTGGGGTAGACCATTGATCTTCAATATTGTCCTATTTTAGAGAAACTTATAGACATATTCATCAAACCCTTTAAAAAAACCAAGCATCTTCATTTACGAAGTTATAGGAGGCTATTTCTTGGGGGGTACCTAGTCCCCCCCTCTCTCTCCTTGGGGGATTTTCTCTTTCTTTTTTAGGTGGATTTTCTATATTTGGGGGGAATCCTTTGTACACAGGTACCTCACATGGATACACATTTATCAAGACTCATTTCCACCCACATAAGATGTGCTTAAGGGGAGTGTTGGTGTAGGTCTATCTCATTTTATTTAGTTTATTATATATTTTTCTACACTTAGTTTAGCTTGCTTAGGCTAGTCAAAGTATGAGTCATAGGGTGAAACATGTCACATTCTTCCATAGGAGTTATTCTTTCCTTTTTTAGAGATTCGAGAGTTGCACTTCCTATTGGATGAGATGTCCACCCTTTGTCCCCTTCCATTTCTTATAAATGAACTCATCCTATTTGTATTTGATAACTTGATTAATAGAATATCATTATTCTAAATCTACCTATTTGGTTTTCTAATCTTGTTTTAGTGATAATGTTTGTGACTAGTTCTTAGACATTAAGTCTTAGTTATTCTTTGCTTACTACAAAATATAACATAAGTGCAAACTTTTAAAGAGGGATCTAAACATGTAATAACATTCCACTTTGGATATCTCCCTTACGTTTTTTCTTAAAACACAACAACATTCATAAAGCCTTAACATGTTGTAAAAACTGACTATTAACTATGTATGAATTGTTTACAAATAAAAACAACACCTCTCTTCATTTCATTGAATTCATAACAATTCTATTTTATATAATAAAAAATTATTTATTTTCTTTGTTATATTTTGACATTTCTAAATATTAATATTCATTTTTTTCTTGTGGATTTTATACTTCTATTTGATATGGATTGGTTTGTATAGGCTAATAAAAGGACACTATGTTGAGTTTAAATTAGAGTAAAATATTATCAAATTGGATTCTATTGTATAGATCTTTAATAATGTATTTCTTTGATATATATGCATAATAAGATAAACAACAATTTAGTGAAATTTAAAAAGGTCATGAATAATATAAATGTATGAAAACATGTCATCAAGATAACAAATACCCTGTATAATATATACTTAGAAAATGTGATAGTATCATATTATACAGTTATTAGATTAAATAAAAAACTAGTTTGTATAGAATAATATTATAGATTAAGAATAAAATGTTTTAATGTAATTAGTACTAAAATTAAGATAGAAGTTCAAAGGAAATTAAAAATATTTGTACTTACAAATTTGGAGAAGCCTTTGATATCCAGCTAATCCTAGCTTCTATGTGCCAAAATTAATTTGTTCCTTGAGGTTCCTTATGCTAAGTCTCTCTAAAATCTACTTATAGTTTTGACTTGAAGAGCCATTGTCACCATGGTATGAATAAACATGATTTTATGAACATTGTTTGTAACAATTTGTTAAATATTCATAATGAATATTTTTATGGATACTAACAATTAACCATTTATTTTAAATTATATATAAAAATAGAAAATATAATTAATTCATATGAAAAAATGCATTAAATTTAATACTAAGTACATTTTTCTCTACATTTCCATTATATGATTCCATTAAGTATTTTATATAAAGAATAGGGTCTTAAGGTAAGATAATACTAAATGTTTCTTTTAAGCATTAATTCTACATAAAACGTGTGTAGAAAATAAATGAATGTAGGATTTAATGATAGTTTAGAATCAATTCCATGGTGTTTATGACATAATTGTAAATTACTTATACGTAATTCAATAATGACCATAACACTTGTTTTGGTTATTTCACTATAATTTTTTTTATTTAAAGATTTATATTTAAAAAATAATTTAGAAATGAGATAATTTTAAATATTTCTTCTAACAATTATTTCTCAATTAAAATTTTCAAAAAAAAATGAACGTAAAACATTAAGATAGTTTTAACTCTTCACATTAATTTTATAGCATTTTTTACAATGATATGATTTTAAATATATTCTATCTATTTTACTAGGGTGAAATTCTATAACTATCATAACTTTTTTGAAGTTATTAAAATAATTATTTGTTTTTAGATTAAAATGTCTTAAAATTTACTTACAAATATTATAAATTAATACAAACCATAATGACAGTGACTCTACAAATTCCTTTTAAACTAGTAGATTTTGGAAACTCTCACATAAAAAACTCCAAAGTACACAATGATGAACATTTTGTGTTGCCTTAAAACCCTTTCTTATTTAATAAATTTCCTGTCAATGAAAAATATAAATTTACATTTATAACAATTAATTTATAATTCAAAGTTTAAAGAAACACATTCATTTTATGGTTTAAAAATTGTGCTTTGAAAAAATGCATGAAACATGTAGAATCTCCATTGAAAATGTGAAAAACAAATGCATCATCTAATAATTAATTCATGTTAATATAAATAAAAAATAAAAAATCTAACAGAATGATGGGAGGTATCATCCCATAAGAAACCCATGTTAATATAACCTTTTATAATTAGAAACTCATGTTAATATAACCTTTTATAATTAAAGGAAGGGTTAGTGGAGTAATTTGCACATAATGTGTGAGTTAAAGGTTCTCTTAGTGAAAAAATAATTATGATAAAAAAACATTTATATATTCCACAATGAAATCAAATATGGTAAAGACCATTAAAATTAGGATTGTGTATCTAACATAACATGTGCACTCCATGGTGTAAAGGGAACATTACAAGAAAGTATAGAAATGATTAGATTTGATTGATGAAAAATTGAGCATAATACAAAGAATTTAAGATAGACATTGACTCTACATTGGAGAGTAGGTGCATATATTAGTGTGAAGAAAGGGAAAATGTGAAAAAAATGGGTGTACAACAATCATAGAAGATTATAGATGTAATAACACTACATTATATTTTATTGTATTCAACATAGCAATGTAAAACCATATTTTCAACATGTTTGCACATTTGAACACAAAGAAGGAAAGGAACTTCAATTTTAATTTATTAGAGTAAAAATGTGAGAAACACAATGATGCATTAATATGAATTGGCAAGAAAGAATTGCAAGAGAAATTATGCACTTGACATAGCTCAAGGGAAAGCTCTATTAAATGTGAAATAATATATATGTTGGTGATGATTTAGCATAGAATTGAGCTTATAATTCAACATTCTATTTTAGACAAATATATTGTCTTTCATTTTAGCATACTATTGGACGAAGAAGCTAGGGAGAAGTAGAGATAATTTGAGGAATTGCTTCTTGATAGGAAATAACCTTCTCAATATCTCTATTTGCACAATGATACTTGGCTTCTAATTGATTATCATAAGTATATGAAGGAAAAATATTCATATTTTTCTCTCCATAGCTATGCATAATTGATATTTTTATGATTTAAAAATATGATTTTGTCATCAAGGGAAAAAAATCCATTTGAGACATAAGGAGGTCTTAGTCCTTTTTGTATCATCATTTCTATTTTTCAACAATAAGATATGGCATGTTTTATTGATTGGGTTGTGAGAGTTTTTGAGCACCCAAGCATCCTTGTCTCTATTAGAGGGCACAATCATCTTGGCTCCCTCTTTTTGTGCAACCCTAATGTGACTCTAGTATATAGATGGTTGGTGCTAATTTAGTATAGATGGTGCCTTCTTGGGGAAACCTAAATCTTACAAGCACTAGAGGAATCAAATTAAATATTTTTAGATAAATATATTAATGGAAATGAAGATTTATGGGACAATCATTAAAGTACAAAATTTATATTATCTTTATGGTGTCAAATTTATAGAGATTTGTCACATCAAATTGTAGGGTGCCTCTTATGCTCCATGTACTTACAATCTAAATGTAACTATAAAAGTATCTTAACTTTTTAAATATGAACCCAAGTACACTTGAAGATGTAAAAATATGATCAATCTAATGATCCCATTCAAGGTTTCATTTTTGCACACAATAGGGGGATGATTAAAAAAATATTTTTTTGGATTGGTATTTGATAATTTCATTTTCTTAAAAATATTGAAGGCTTTATCAACAAACCCATTCTGTGTACATTATACAATCATTGTAATCCATGAGACCATGTCTCATTAAATCCCATATTGAATATTTTTCTTATTCTATAGTTTTGAATTAGAAGTGCAACACCTACAAGAAATTTTGATCCATATTGGATCCAAAGAAAGGAAAAAGTTGTAAAGATAAAAAGAGATTTGAAAAATCTAGCATAACGAAACCATCAATTTTACATAGGTGATAGTTTTGTAATCACCCTAGCAATTTCATAATTGTTGACTATTGAAAGACAATAGTTTAATTGTTCATGTGGAAAGTTTAAATAATTAAAATGCCCTTGTCTCAATTTTTGCAACTTCACGGCTTTTTAGTGCATGGGAAGGATCCTCCAACAACACTCAAATGTATTATGTTCAATGCCTCATCAATCAAATCTAAACACTAAAAAGTGTACATTTGAGTGTGATTGTACAAGAAAAATCACACAATGAGAGGAATGAGAATTTTAGGATTTAGGGGAGTAGAATTCCATTGTAATGCATGCATAGGATTGATAGTGAGCTATAACCAAGTAGAGCAAGGGACAACTTGTATGACACAACTCTCTCTCATTGAATTTGTCTAATTCTTAAATACTATTATGGTAGAGGTGTATTTACCACTACTAAATATGGTTTTTCCCCTTTAAGGGTTTTTTAGGATGAAAATTATTAATCTTATTTTTCTTTCATAGAATTCCTTCTTCTTTGCTTATCATTTATTTTAAACATAAGTAACATAATCCATAATTTTTTGCTTCTTAATTTCAACAAACATATTTTGAAAATTTATAAATCAATTTTTTAAAATTAAAAGAACATCTCTTTGCCAACAAAAAGGAATTACCCTTTTAAGTGTTACATAAATTATATATGTAGAAACTTTGAACTCTCTAAATTCCTTAAATCAATATTTTTGAAAAAAAAATATAATCAAG